>OY037009.1:30224549-35024549 GCA_955831195.1 Pilophorus perplexus | reverse complement strand
AACTTGGCAAAAATGGGACTTGAGCTGTTCTGCTTTAGCGAGAAAGTTTTTCTTCGTGCTTTGACAGCTTTGAGTAGTGCAATTCCCAGGATGCGAGAATCTTTTAGGAACGTTCTCTCTGCCGCGGTTAGTGGTCCAGTCAATATAGGTATCCTGAAAAAGGCTCCCGTTTGCAAAACATCGGAACTTTCCCCCATTTTGGTGGGTTGTTTAGGACCCACCAGGGACCTTAAATTCAAAACGTCAGACTGACAAACCCTGTAATAACTTCAGGAGGCTATAAAAACCACGATTTTTTGGGACTTTTTTGTTTTGGGTTTTAACGTTTTTTCCTATCCAACCAATCGAAAATCTGGTCGTATTAAAAGTTAAAGAGGACAACATTCACTACTTAAGTTTAATTTTCGATCAAATAGGTTCCCAAATTGGCCAAATTTCCCTAATGGCAATAAAACCCCATTAAACCTAGTGTTTTCAGTTCATCTTATCCATTTCGGACATTATTACATTTTAATGTCTCTAACATAAATTCATACGTAGTGCTATGTCGGTAGACCCCCCGAGTACCCTCAATGACCAGTAGAGGGCAGCAAATTCCACGAAATCACCTACTATTGTAGTAACACATCATCAGTAAGATAAACATAATATGAAGTATTTATAAGGTAGGTAATATTATATAAATATAAAAGATCTTTTAAGATTATATAAATATAAAAGATCTTTTATCCTCGAGGAGGTCTAATTACGTAATACTATGTATTTATTAAGTGCTCACTAAATATATACTATAGTCATTGAATATCGTGTAAAATTGATGGCAAACTGAAAACACCAAGTTTGAAGGTTTTCTTTTTTGTTGCCATTTTGAGAAACTTGGCCCATTTTGGAACCTATGTTACTCGGTACCTATTTGATCGAAAATTAAACATAAGTAGTGCAAATCGTACAGAATTATGTCCTCTTTAACTTTTTATGCGACCAGATTTTCGATTGGTTGGATAGGAAAAATACACTGCCAAGGAGATGGCACAGCAGCTTCCTCGTTACAATCAATGTGACACCATTATAAAATGGGCCTCAATGGGCCCTACCCACATAATCCCTGAAAATTATATCTAAATCGGATGAAATCTGTGGTTATTAGGGCTGTAACAACGAAATTTAATGAATTCCACGTAAGCGCATGCGCAGAGCGTACCGCTACTTCGATCATGATGAAATTCATATGATACCTTAAGGGGCCTTGTGCGTATAATCCTTTAAAATATGAGCGAAATTGAATCAAAATTGTGAAAGTTATGCCTGTTTCAAGAATTTTACGTTAGCGCATGCGCAGAGCGTACCGCTGATTCTATTGTGATGAAATTCGTATGGGGCCTCAAGGAGCCTTATCCGCATAATCCCTCAAAATTGGAGCTAAACTCATTCAAAATTGTGGAAATTATGGCTATAACAAGGAAATGCGAACAGACCGACAGACCCACAGACCCGGAACCAAATTTGTTCAGTAGGCTATGAAACGCAAAATGCGAGTGGAAATTTTGAATTCGGACAACAAACATTTTTTGCTCCCGAAAGTGAACACAAGGTTTCCGCTGATTCGCAGACTCGGAAGCAAAATTATAACCCAAAAACTGAGTTCCAATAAATCGGTTTTTAGGGCCCCCTGAATTTAGCACAGGGTTAACCAGTCCGACTTTTTGAATTGAGGGTCCCTGATGGGTCCCAAACGACCCAACAAAATGGCGGAAAGTTCCGATTTTTGGCGAACTCAAAAGGATAATATCCAACATAATAATATTATTTCTACGGTGAAGACGAGAAACCTCGTATCTCCAATTTTGAAGGCTACCTACCTTGATCTGGTTTTTGAAGGTCTATTCTGTGTTCTGTGAGGCTACCTACCTACCAGGAGGGTTCCCACCGATTTTAGAGCTTACAGTGGCGAATTCGTAAACTACAAGGATTTTGGAGATACGAGGTTTCTCGTCTACAACAACATATTATGTTGTCTTATCCGATACCTATATATTGTCTGGACTATAGTTTCACCCAGGCAACGCTGGTGTCTGAATCTACGGAAACATTGCAGCGTTGAAACAATATTGCGCGTAGTTTGGAGCCGATGAGTGGATTCCGACTCGCAATATTCTCCGAAGGATGAAATGTTAGGCCTTTGAAAAGTATTGGTCGTTGGTTGTTGATGTTGGGACTCCCATAGGGAGAGGCAGATCGTACGTCGTTCAGACCCCCCTAACGATATTGATATCAAACTGACGAGTGAGCAGAGAGATAAGAGGGCAGGGGGGTTATGCGATACCGTCAGCCCTGTTCCATTTTTATCAACTCTGCCGCCTCCCTGTTTTCGGACTGAATGGTGAGGTAGGTATAGCGCGAGGGGAAACGAAAATGAGACGGACCCGTTTTCCCGCCTCTGGATCGATGTCAAAGGGAAAACATCGGTTGGTGGCGAGCGGGGTTTCCTCTCGGTCTCAGATGACGAACCCTCGTCCAGGTGAAACCGCCGGCCATGGATTCTCCAATGACGGACCGCCAGTCACATTGATGGCGCCCCGAACAATTTCTGTATAGGTACCGCTCCACAACGGCAGTTGTGCGACTCCAATACCAAATCCGACTCCTCCATTTGACCACTCCTGGAACTGCTATCAAGTCCATCCGTACAAAGTCCGTACCGACAACTTTGACGTTTGCTCCAACACCCTCTCACCCTTCGTCAGACCCGAGTCGATATCTCATTACCTTCGATCATCTTGACAGACCCTCCGGACGTCTTGTCCCCAACAGGACGGATGATCTCCAGTCCCCAACTCAGCGAATCGACTCTCAATCCCAAGACATGATATTATAATGTAGTAGCAGAATAATAGTCAATAAAGCAAAGGTCTTTGTTAAATCTTCAATAAGTTGCAACTCGTTTCTGGTTCATTCTCACAGGATCGTACATTTCTAGGTGTTTAGTTTTCAAATTTTGAACCCTCACGTATAAGTGTCTATAGACACTTGGAAAAATTACTCGCCATCCTTGGTCAATAATTTATGAATTATTCATAGTGAAAATGGACCATCAGTCAATCTCAATCAATGGATTATGCGTCCAAAATTACTCCGAAAACGACACCTCATTCGACTTCCTTGCAACCTTCAAAAGACCCACGATAGATCCTCACGGTGAAATCCGATCGTTCTGGGACCCAAAAAATGGATTTTACTTCCAAAAATACTTCTACAACGACACCCTACTCGATACCATACCCTAAACCCTGCAATAACCCTCCCGTGGCCTCTTTTTAGCCCCACGGGATCCACCTTGATGGTGGACCGAGTATTTTGTCAATACTGCTGAATTTAACAAAAATTCCTACTGCCCGAAACAGCTCGGACGGCGGACGTAAGTACATTTCGGTTTTGGAATCTACACATCTTGAAACGTTTAATGACAAATTTTGAGGCCAATAAAAATTTTCGTCCTCCGTCACGAATTCATAGGTGTGTTATTCTAGGAAAATAGTTAGGTACACACAAAATTTGTTTACAATGTTTCAAACATTGTTTGTTTTAAATCAGCCGTCTAGTGATCAACAGTCAGCAGACTGTTGATCACTAGTGAGTAGAGACTCACTGCATTCAGCAAACTGAGCATTTGGATTATGCAAGGGTTCCATAGACGAGAGGAAATTTGGAAACATTTAATTAACGTTTTTTTAATTGAAAATGAATTTTAACCAGTCAGTAGGGAAGTCCTACCTTCCAGACATATTCCCTACCGGCGGCAGGGACTGACAAAACCAAACGTTTCGGGCTGTGATGTTTGTTGTAATACTGATACAATTACTGTAAAAATATCTCAGTAAACCTTTCCACCTAAGTAATTGAGATGTTGAAGAAAATCGGAAATAACATTGCTATTAACCACCTTGTGGGAGCGTGGTAGGGCCTGATGCAGCTTGCCAGCCCACTCACGTTTTCAAACACATGTTTCCCTCACAATCACTATTGCTGTGCGCTGCCGAATCGAAAGACCAGTCTGTGGGGGAAGGATGACTCATCACTACCGATGTGGGGGATTACTACTTCAAGCCGACTTCTAAGGCCAGCTTTTATGGGTGAGGAGTCCCTGTAAGCGACAGATACTGACGCTCCCCTCAGAGACGCAGTTTTTATTTTTAAATGCTTTTTTTGAAGATGAATTTGTAGCTTTTGGGCTTCAAATTCAGATTCTCGAGAAAAAATTGGACTGAATGAAAAAAATTGTTTTTGGAAAATGATAAAATTAAGGCCTGTGGAGGGTGTCTAATTGGCTAATGGAGACATTGAAAATTCTAACATTTTCAGTACCTATATAATTATGGTTTTCGTTATTGAGCAGCCGTTTGATCATTTTGAAATGAGGTAGGTCAGAAAGAAAGCTAAATTTTATTTCAGAAATGTCCTTTCCGTTTGGGGAAAAACGACGTAGTCTACATGAAAATCACCGGTACTTACCTCCAAATCCGTACGTTTTTGTGAGAATGACCCTTCTAAATTTTAGCTTCAACAAAAACATTAAGCCGCCTAAAAAAAAAAAGGCGGACTATAAAGACAAGAAAAACGCCAGGACTTTAAAATACTCAAAGTTGCACTCAGCGATCGAAAAGACGTGAACTTTTTCCCTGGTGCTGTTGTGTTAACTGGAAAAGTTCTACCTCATCACCACTTAAACTTCTCCCGCTGCAACTATCCTCAAAGGTCAGGAATCGAGGGAACTTTATCTAATAAATCCTAAGATCCCCCCCCCCCCCCCCCCCAAACTCCAGAGTAGAGTCAGCAATAAACATGGATTCAGTGGTTTATATCAGTTCCTTCGATAATTATATCAGTTCTCATCACGGCCGAGAAGTTGCCGGGTTCAGAGAGAACTTTTGGCCAGAAGTTGGAACAAAGGAGAGATTCGGGAGAGGAGAAAACCCGTCTGACAAAGTAGATTAGCACCTCTGTCGCTTTCAAGAAGAGTTTACTGCAGTTTCCTCCACTGTTGATTATGACCTGAAACAAAAGTGACGTCTGAATTGTTCGGGTTCACAAAATTACGCGACAAACTTCCGAGGCTTTCAGTTCATTCACGCTTGAATACAATTTCTTCACGGGGACCCTTTCTCTAATTGTGTTGCAAGTGAAATATTTCAGCCATTCTGAAAATCAACGGACGGAATGTGAAACATGGATTCACGGAAAAAAAAAAATCCCCGGAGAAGAAATGGCGTTGCCTGAATGGAAATGACAGGACACTAAGTGTTGTTGTCGTAGGGGGTAAGGTAAGCAGTTGGTGCCGTCGGACCTATTGTTCCTGAAATTCAAAGCTCTGGCTAACCCACTCATCGTGCACTATGTATTTGAAAATTCTAGGGGCCCAAAAGTTTGGTCTTGACGTCTACTTAAAGCCCCCTTCCACTTTAATTTTTGGGGGTAAAAAAATTATTTCCACTTGTTCCTATTTACCTACATGGGTGAATCGATTTTCAGTCATTTTTCGTTGTTTTTTCTATTTTCTTTTTACGGTGACTAGGTACGGGTTTTATTTTTTTTTTTTTTTTTTAAGTTTTCACAGGTTCCGGGACGAATGAGGGCGAAACTCGTTTGCGTTTTTTCAGACTTTATGATTCATGAATCCGGGCTTACATACCTCCTAACGAAAACCCATTTGGATTTCATTTATTGTTATTATTATTATGACATATAATATTTTAAAGTTACGGATTTCCCCTCTTTTTCCATTTTTCCCTTTTGGTTTATTATTCTTGGAATAATACACCTATGTTTTCGCGACGGGGGTCGACGACTCCGATCGGCCTCAAAATTTGACATTATCCGTTTCAAGAGGTCTACATTCAAAATCCGAAATGTCCGTCCGCCGTACGCCGTCCGCCGTCCAGGCCGTTTTGGGCAGTAGGAATTTTTTTAAAAATCTGAAATTTTGGCAAAATACTTGGTTTACTATCTAGTTGTGCCCGCAAGGTTTTCAGTCCGATCGCCCAAACCCGTGGGGCGCTATGGGGCTATAATGGGGCTACGGGTGGGGTGTTTTGAAGGCTTTGGGGTATGGGATCGAGTTAGGTGTCGTTTTCGAAGTATTTTTGGACGTAGAATCCATTTTTGGGGGTCCCGAGACGATCCGATTTCACTGTCGCGATCTATAGGGCTTTCATGGGGCTAAAAATGGGATTTTTGAAGAATCCCAGGAAGTTGAATGTTTTTTGAGTAAAAAATACATAATTTTTGAAAAAAACATTTTTGAAAAAAAATCCCCCCCAAAAAAATTTTTTTTTTTGAAATATAAAAATCAAAAAAAATTTTTTTTAAATTTTTTCATTGGCAGAATTAAATTTCTGTACAAGTAACCTATATCAAAGAATAATAAACCCTTGTGTAAAATTTGCAGCGTTTTTTCAATGTTTTTCGATTTTTGTTTTTGGGGATTTTTTTCCGCCTTTGAATATTCTTAGGGGATTTTTTTCCGTCCTGCAGAATTTTTATTCCAAGGACTTTAGTTTTTTTTCCCGATGACGAAACACGTTGGTAGTGATAATCAGCATCGTCGTTTGCCAGAACTTTCCACAAATTTTTGAATCCTCGCAACAATTAATGCCGAGAGGAAAATTCGCTAATATTTTCTTCAAGACACTAATGCCCACAGCGATAATTCACCGGTAAGTTATAGTCCAACTACGAGGAGAACATTTTAATTTCAACTTAAGCGACACCTGGTAACCCCCTACAGGAGTGAAAAGAGTCATACAATTAGGCGGAACAGCGACGAAGAAAGCGGCGAAAAGGAGTGGGAAGAAAGGTGTGAAAGGGGAGTGAAGGGTGAGTGAAAGGATGGTGAAGAAGTGACTTGTGCGGAAAGGGAACCTGCTTGGAATGACAACGGCAATAATTACTTTTCCCATTTTAATTAGACTGCGTAATTACAAGGGTTATTACCCTCTTCGTCTACCATTTCGCTTTAGTTCTTGTCCTCCTTTTTCCCGCTCCTATCGGCTTGTCCCACTTGAGCTCCCCTCACGACCCTTTTTCACCCTTAATTTAACCGTAGCGGTGGAATTTTCTCTTCTGACGTAATTTCAACGTCCGTCATGAAGGCTCACGTTGGGGGATCTTGCGATTTAATTATGTCCGAGGCACTTTCCGTGAGCTTTAAACCACTTTTTACTGAGTTGAAGAATTCTTCACAATTGGAGTGGCGTTTGTGCGATGATTCAATGATTGAATTTTTGCGTAATGAATTTAGTGAGTCCTACGATTGCAGTAGTAAATCTTCAAGAACGTGACTACGTGTTCCAATCCTATAACGACTAAGGGATATTTTACCGAACATTTTCGTCGTAAATCAGAATTTTCGGTCAGTACTCCTCGCTGGTATTCTAATTTTTTCTCGCTCACCCCATAAATAAGCTGGAAGCCTACTCTTTACGAACACCATAAGCCATAACCGCACCGACGCTAGAAAACGGCCCACAGTTAAGATTTACGGACTCGACTTTCCCGATAAATTCCGTCCGTAACCAGTTATTTTCGTAATACGTACGACGTTAGGTTCCAGCGTAAATTTCTCAAAACATACCGTTGATTTTAAATGGTTCCTCAGTGTAGCGCTGTCCTCCGCCTTTTACCTACCGCTGCACTAAAAACTAGTTTCTGCTCAGTAAAAGTTGGCGTCTCCTCCGACAAAACCAGATTCATCTCAGTGGAAACAGTTGGCTTCCCCCTCAAAACCTGGTTCTGCTCAGTAAAAACGCTGCAGCGTTTGCATGCAAATTTTACACTACCTAGTGTTTATTATTCTTTGGTAAGGGTTAATTGTGTAAAAATTGATAATTCTGTGTAATTAAGAGAATATTTTTGAAAAAATTAAATTTTATTTGTACATTGTATGGACAGTTGTTAGACCTCAAAAAAAAAGGATTTTGCGTCCAAAATTACTCGGAAAACGATAGGTTACTACCTTATTTTACCAGCTGTTACTTTTAACATCCCATTTGTTCAAACACCCCATTAAAGTCCTATAAATCCCCACAGTCAAATCGGATGGTTCTGGGACCTCCAAAATTGAAACATATTTCGAAAACAACACCAATCTCGACCCCATAGCCGAAATCCTTCGAAAACCTCACTCGTAGCCCCATTTTAGCCCCATAACGCTCCACGGATTTGGGAGATCGGACTGAAAACCTTGCGGGCACAACTAGATGGTAAACCAAGTATTTTGACAAAATTTCAGATAGAAGATTTCAGAGACAAAAAAAAAGTCTTGGAATTTGAATAATAATCAATAATTATTATTGATAATACACCTAGGTAATGATTACATTATAATCGCCACAGTAGGAATTTTGTTTAAATCTGAAATTTTGACGAAATACTCGATTTACCATCTAGTTGTGATCGCAAGGTTTTCAGCCAGATCCCCGTCGGGCGCTATGGGGCTAAAGTGGGGCTACGGGAGGGTTTCATGGAGTAATGTGTCGTTTTCGTAGTATTTTTGGACGTAGTTTCCATTTTTGGGGTCCCACATCGATCCGATGTCCCCGTGACAAGAAGCGGCTTTCATGGGGCTACAAATGGAATTTTGAAGGATCCCAGGAGGTCAAATAAGGTGTCGTTTCCGAGTAATTTTGGACGCATAATCCAGTTTCGAGATCCCACATCTGTCTTTTCCCACATTATACTTTTTTTCTTCTAAAATATGTTTTTAATGACAGTTAATATTTGCGCAGTTACTCTATATCAAAGAATAATAAACCCTTGTGTAAAATTTGCAACGTATTGGAATCTAGACCTCCTGAAACGTATCATGTCAGATTTTGAGGGTAATAACATTGGACTCAGGACGATTATAATGTTGATATTATCAACATTACTCCGAATGGAAAGCACTTAAATGCGTATTTCGGTCTACCATAGCTATAGTTGATGCCATACCTCGCGGAAGTCCCTGCCGATAGTAACAGTTGAATTGGGGACTTAAGGCCTTCAGTCTATACTATAGACTCTATAGAATACCTGGCAAAACATACGTTGGGCCTAAAAGCAATTTTCCGCCGGACGTGAGGGCACGAAGTCCACTCGACAAATATCCCCGAACCACCAACGGCCATCAGTTGAAACAACACTTTCATTCCCCACATCAGTCCATCCACTTCGTCATCAATGTCCTCGTGAAATTCCAAGCGGAGACTTATGTGAAATTTAACCATGTCAGCCCTACCAAAAAGAGAAAAAGAAAACAAGATTTAGTCTTTTTTTCCTTTCCTGATTTTCGCTCCTTATTTTTCACTCTTGTGTGCACCATCCTTCAGCGGATTAACGCTTATGCCAACCAGTTAGGAGTTTCCTCCGATCTGTATATTTTCAAGCCTGTCTCAATAATTGAATTACAATTATTTGAAGCGGCGGAGAATAATAGCAGGTACAGAATAAGAACGGTCCAGACCCTACATGATTGGTTTGTCAGTAAAAATTTGTGTCCGCCTATTCTAAACCGATTTGTGCTGAATAAAAAGCTGGTTTCTACCATCCCAAAACCGGTTTCTGCTCAATTGAAGTTGCTGACGCAGGAGAGCCCGCAAGCCCCAGGTTGGCAGGAAGTGTCGTGGTGCCCTGGGCTGTGTTGGCCTCCTTAGATGAGTTCTGAGTTGGGGTGGGTTACATTATATTGAATATTATATTATATCATATTCAATATATTATATTGAATATAATGATATAATATATTATATTGAAGAGTCAACTACAACACCGGATTCCCCTGATTCATCAGCTAATACGGGGATCCCAGTTCCGGCATCACCAGACGAATTGACGTCAAGACTTGACTTAGTGTGGCCTGGTTCTGAGATCCCGTCCACGTTACGGTCGTCTATGCCCCCGTCTGCCACAGTTGAAATGTCAACAATGGCGGCCTGGGCCAATGACTCGCGCGAAAATAAAACTGGGTCCACTGACTCAGCTCCCACAGACGAAGTGTCGTCAATGGGTACCTGGTCAGCAGGCCCAGTCAAAAACGTGCTGCGTGATAACATGATAAAAGATATCACTGAATGGTCAGCGTGTGATAAAGGTAGGCAGTGGGGTTGAGACCACCCCGTAAATAGCGGGGGTATCAAGAACAAGACATACAGTGGCACTCTGGAGGGCGAGCAAATTTACGAAGAGTTAAGCCCATCTGCTACACCGGTTTCTGCTCATTAAAAGCAGTCGTTTAACCCCTCAAAACTGGTTTCTGTTCAGTAAAAACATGTGCCTTCCCCCAAACAACCGATTCTTACCTACTCAGTAAAAACTTACGTCTGAGTCAGAACACTCACTCTTAAAACATGTTTCTGCTCGGCTCAATAAAAGCTGGTAACACTCCCACTAAACCAGTTTCGGCTCAGTGAATGCTGCTGGCTTCTTCCTCAAAAACGGTTTCTTCTTGCAAGGAGAGGGTGGACAAAAGTTATTAGGGGACCCAAGTTATTACCATGGTAATAACTTGTGTCCCCTAATAACTTGTGTCCGCCCTCTCCAAACCGGGTTCTGCTCATTGAAAGCTGCTGTCTAGCCCCTCAAAACAGGTTTCTGTTCAGTAAAACTTGTGTCCGCCCCCTCAAAACATGTTGCTGTTCAGTAAAAGCTGGTTTCCACTCCAACTAAACCAGTTTTTTGCTCGGTGAAAGCTGATTCCTGCCCCCCAAACCTGGCCTGAAGAAAAGCTGGCGTCCCCCAAGAAATAAAAGAATAGTATATTATTATGATATTATGTTGCACTCGAATGGCATGTTGAGCATGTAGGGGAGAACGGGGTGAAAGTGGTAATGAGGGAAAGTGGCCCCTGGCTGTTTTTGCGGCTGTAATCATCATTGCAAGCGCCAGATTAGATAAAATTCATCTTTAGAGTGAAATAACTCAATCAATGGCAGGCAGAAAAGTGAACATTTTAATACGCGTCAATAATTTGGGGCTGTCAAGCTCATCAAACACCTTGCATCGCTTGACTACTGGAGTCGGGTCCAACAGAACACACTAATGAGTTCATTGCATAAATTTTAGAATCCTTGAATTTTTGATGTCGAATTTTCAGTTTTGGAAAAATTTGTATGGGGAAGATAGTGGTCAGTCCCTCAGATAGCCAATTACTGACCTGGAGGGCTCATTTTTCGGCAAAATCGTTTGCGTTACCGCAAACGATTTTGCCGAAAAATGGAACTTACGTTCCATTGTGTTGTTCTTGAACCCATTAATGAGCTCATTACATAAATTTTGAACATTAAAGGTCGATTTTTTTTTTAAATTACTATGGGGGAGATAGTGGTCAGTCAGGCCACTTTTCCCCACCCGTGGCCACTTACTCGCTTTTGAAATTAGACAGTATTAATTTTGTATATTTATTTACTATTTTTCAAGAATAAAATCGTTTTTATTGAATCTTTAACCAACAAATTTTGTTTGTTTTGGATGGTGTTCACTTTCTCCCACATCCCTGGCCACTTACTTCCCACTAGTTGGGAGATAATGGTCGAACCATTTGCATGATACGATCGTGAATTTTGAGCAGGAAAACAATTTATTGAAGCAAAATCGGTGATTTTTGGAAAGCTGAGATTACAGGGTTAAAGTGTACCGAAATTTTTGAAGAAAACTCCGAGCAATTTCAATAAGAGCAAAAAGTGCCCACTTTCACCCCGTGCTCCCCTACAATCTGATGTCTTAGGGACTTTCTAATGAACGAAACCGAATGATGATTATAATAATTATTGGAATTATTCCAATATAATAATTATTATTATTATTGGAAGTAACTTGGAACAGAGCTTCAATACTTCCATATCGCCACATAATGACGTGATTGAGTCTATAGGCATCCATCTTATGCCTCAATATACTTCAAGTGTTAGGTTTCCGGATTTCACGCCGTCAAGGATTTTCCCACGCCCACGACCTACTTAGACCAACCCTATTTCCCCCAGCGGGGTTCAATGGGTGTGAGGTTCAATTTTACTCGTGGGATTAGGTTTCCGCGTAAATACACCTGCGGTGATGGTGGAGCCGAGTAAATTACTCACACGGCGTTATATATAAATCGAAGCGTGAAATGCCGTCTACATCTATCCAAGGACCAGATCAATTTTTCATTTATAATAAGAGAAACCCCGTCTCTGTTACAGAGGGCGTCTCAATCGAGCTTGCAACTCCAACTGGCCCCGTCCCTGGAGCACCAGACTGCCGCCATGCTGTCCATCCTGGAGCGGTACAAGTGGCACAGGTTCTCCGTCGTCACGTCGCAGATAGCAGGTCACGACGACTTCATACAAGCGATTAGAGAAAGGATAACGGAAGTTCAGGACCGTTTCAAGTGAGTGCTCGTAGAATGGAGCAGAGATTGACTGGAACACCCTCATTAAAAGGGCTTCCAGGTTTCAGGGTTTGTAAAAGCAACGCCATCTCTTGAGAGTGAGGAGTTTTTATGTAAAAAGGCATGAAAAAAGGGACTCGTATTTTCCAAGAAACCACAAGCTCAGATAATTGAGGTTCGTAATTTTGTGTGCTTCCCTGGCAAGAAACAAGTAAAGCAATTAGCCGCGGTATCCAATAGCAGACGGCGATGTTTAATTAGGCCAGTTGAAAAATCGGAGGGACGGAGAAAAAAAGGCTTGGCCTCGGAAAGATGTCACCTCCACTGTGAAAAATCTCTTCGCGAGAAGAAAAGGACACCCTTTCCCTTTCTAAATCTTCAGCCGCCAACCCTTCTTTGTCTCTTCGCAGAAGCCAGTTAAGTTATTGCCTATTTGTGCGGCGCCTTTCATTGACCGCAGCAACCGCTTTCCGTGTAGCCCCGAGGGTTACAAACTGTGCAAAACGGCGGTAGATAAAACAAAAAAACACCCCCAATGCACATTCGCTAATACTGAATTCAAACTTGTCCTTTGATATTAAATATCAGAAATTGTCCATACCTTACTACGGAAGAGGTTTATTTTTAACAGATTCAGCAGCCTTTTGAATATTTCATGCCGTTCCAGGGTTCCCGTTTTGTAAATCAGGGCTGTAAAACAAAAGCGGGAGCAGCTCTTTGTGTTATGAAATTCAAATACCAAGCGCTTTCAAAGGAGGAAACTTTCAGTGATATTATTTGTTTAATAAATTGGCAATAACCCGAACGGTGCCGATATTTTGCACTGTAATTTTACATTTTTACTATAAAATCTAAACTAGACTATTCTAGACTACTTATAGCTACACAATGAAATTAACCCATCATAGAATGGTGGTTCTGGCTATCAGGTGTGTGACAGGCCTGTTTGAATCAGATCAAAGGGGTTGCAAGCCTTGTGAAGCTGATTATACCAAGTATAAGGGGCCTAATACTAACATGTCTGGGACACGTGAAGTAGTGTACTTTGAAGTAGGGATGTGGGTTCGTTAGGTCGGGGCGGAGTCCCTTTTCTTTGTGTTATCAACCGCCTAAACGCCCTTAAAGCCCTCGTACTTCCTGAGATGTGCCAAAGATACCTTCTGCCGCAGTCTTCATCCTCGGCGTTGTCGAGGGGGGCGTAACGCTTTGAGGCCCTTCCTGAAGTGTTTCGATCTGCGGAGTAAGGACCAACTGGAGACGGCAATACATCAGAAAGGAAATGGCTCGCCTTTGTTGGACGTGACAAGGGATCCTAGAACAGGAAGTGGGGGAAGTAATGGAGGGCCAAACTCCTTTACCTTCAAAGGCCCACAGGTTCCCAACTGTTGTTTCACTTCTGATAATGGTTACCATGCTCTAGTAAGTACAGTTCTCGAGTAGAGGAGAGCATCACCACCAGTTCAATTCTCTCCAGTTTCCCCAAGGTGATGCCACGGTTTGGAAAATTTCGTTAGGCAACACCCGGATCGATGAAAAGCTTTACGGAAAGTGGATGGAGCCTTAATGCTATTGCTCTCCATGAAAGGAGTTTTAATGATACCCCTCTCCTCGTTGGAGGTTTTGTCTTCCCTAACTGAACTAGATACGACAAGTGGGGGGTGGTCCCGACGGCGCTTATTTATTTTGAGGCCGACATGAAAGGAAAAGTACTTCTGTTTCCTTCAAAGGAATTAAAAGCTGGAAGGGAAGAGGGAATTTCTTCCAGTGGGACGGTCCTATTATAACCCCGTAAGACAGTTACATTGCTTGGCACTCTTGCTGGAGCCTACAATCGCGATTTCCGTTGAAGAATTGCCGGGGAAATGTGGCGGAGTGCTTATCGACTGCGCCACCAATCTTTAGTGAGGAAGGGATTGGAATCACGCCAGACTGGTTCCAAAAAAATGACGGGTGGGTGATTCTCCCAAAACTGCAAAAATAGAGTCCTAAAAAGATTGTGAGATCCGTGTGTTATTTTGAGTATGATTTATTTTTTCATTGAACAAAATATACATTCATCTTGGATCCCTGTCACTTCCAGTCGAAATATCCACTCACCTTCATGATGAAATGAGGTGCATTCAAAAGGTCTAAAAGTTAGTTAGTCCCAGTTTTTTTTTTTTTTTTTTTTTTGTTGAAAAAAGCACCTCCACTCCTCCATGCAAAACTGCCCGTTTTCCGTGGTTGCCAACGTTCGCACCGAACTGTAGATAGGTAATCTTTTCAATGGCTACCTCGCAAGTTTTCTGTTCATTGAATGAACAGCACAAATTTTGTGCATTAAATGCAAATTTTGCTTGTGTGAATCTGGGGCTCGCCACAGCAAACGCGTTAGTCCCTCACTAGCGTGAATTGATGAAGGGAAGAGGAACTAAAATGATTTATTTGCGATACTTTCGATGTATTCAAAGGGAGAAAAATTATAATTATTAAATTTCACAAAGAAGCGCATGGAGGTGGTGTACATTAGTGAAACGCATCAATTTGTTAGTCCCTCATAATATGAAATGAATAATTTGACAAAGTGGTTGTTTGCCGATGGTGAAGACTCTTCACTGAAGAGGTCTAATCCAATGAGTTTGGTTAGGGAGAGAGAACGACTCCTCTGCTGAATACTAAATTGTTTATTCAGGTAAACAATTATAGCGTGGGGACCGGTTTCGAGCAACTAAGCTCATCTACAGCCCTGACAAGAAAACCATTTGTCATTAGCATCAGAGAAAAACCATAAAATTATATTAACAATGTAAACTCTAAATTATATTATACTGAAGGTATATGAACAAGCACAAATGTTGAAAATTATAACTGATGAAAACGGTCCAGAATGGTGGTAACTTGACAATAGTAATTTTGGAATATGGACCCACTGTTAAAATTGGCTCCATGACTGATGGCCAGTGAACCATTTGAAAACCAGTTAGGCTATACTACAGGTACAGAAAGGAGAATTGTTTATTATTCTAGTGGCAAAACAACTACTTGATATGTGAGTAGTGACAAGGAGAAATTAGAGGTAAGAAAGTCAGAGGTAATTTTAAAAATGGACCCATTTGACAAGGTCCAATAGCCCAATCAATCTACTTGGCGGTTCCTAAAGCCACTTTTTGCCTAACGGTGATGAGTTACGGTCGACGTAACTCGAGATTTCGCGCATGCGCAGAAATAACGGCGATAACTTACGTCCTTATGCCTAACGTCGAACGTTATTGCCATAAAGATACGGCGATAAGCTTACGGTTTTAAGGATAACACCGTTAATTTCGAACAATATAAGGTAAATAGCGGCACTTTAAATTTAGCGTGACTTTTGATAAGACCGTATCTCTGTTACGGTGTTATGTGAAGTTAGCTTTTCTTTGATTCTCCCTAGACAAATCCCTTACGGCGATAAAAATTAACGGTCGACGTATCTCGGATGATTCTTTAGGAACTCTCTATTAGAGAGTCTAAAGTGTACTTGTCAGTTGTGTTGTGTACCGTTAATTTCTGATAACGAAAATGCCCGTGAGGAAATAAATCTAGGCAGCTGATAAGTCAGATCCACAAAATTGAAACTCGTCGCTCGCGTGAAAATTGAAAACGTGAGATTGACACTTTTCTCTGGCGGAGTTTTCTCGATAGGTTGTCTCTTACAGACGATTTTCGAACGGGTTTTTTTTTTTTTTTTTTCTTTTTTCAATCCACCACCTATTTTTATAACTTGTTTATTCGGCGCTGGAAGCGACGTCTCTCCCCCTTGCTCCAGAATGGGATCTCACCATCCGAAGGGTCTCCACACACATGGCCATAAACGTCCCAGTAAGTAACCCGGCCCGACCCCGCTTTTTCGGATATAACGGTGCTTGGGGGCGGGCCTCGTGAAAAGGTAGATATTTTTTCATCAACCCTCTCGACCTCTTGAACGGATTTATCGAGAATCATCCCCTGGGAGAGGGAAAATGATCCAATCGGACTCGAATCGGATATTGAAGGAGAGTCGCCCATCGAAACCACAACTTGGCTCTGTCATTTTTCGTTGATACGAACCCAGAGATATACCAATGTAATTAATAACGGAGCTCGTACTGTAATTAAGTTTAAACTTGCATTGTTTACTAAGTTTTTTTCCATGCATTTTCTCTTATAGGTTCACCATACTGAACGCCGTGCTTGTGACGAAGACAGCGGACCTCCTGGAGCTTGTAAGTTCCGAGTCCCGGGTGATGCTCCTGTACGCGACAAGAGAGGAGGCGACTCACATCCTCAGCGCTGCCAGGGAATATCAGATAACAGGCGAGAACTACGTCTGGGTTGTCACTCAGAGCGTCATCGGCGACCAAATGAACCCGACTCACCAGTTCCCAGTGGGGATGCTCGGTGAGTAGACTGTCAAGGTTCCACTTCGACTATAACTGCAACGATGCCAAAGACACCACAATACTGTTGGCCGGTATCGTCTTGACCTATGCGTATTTTCTTTGTCATTGACAGCGACTGTTTTAAATATCTATGAATACGTATCATGCACCCCCAGCACTCTCCTGGCAGGTTTCTACAAATTTCGATTTCGTTAGATTACTGGAGAAATAAAAAGGCCGAGATAGATATCTCGGTGGTGCCGCCGCCATAAACACAACGCGGGCATGCCGTCTAGTCACCGTTAATCACCCTGCGCCGAGGCTTCCATTAGTCCTGGGGCACATCTCGTCCCCGACTGTTCGAAGGACCTCCAAGTCACTCTAAAGCCATTTATGCCCAGTTCTAAAAGTGGTAGGGAGGGATTGATTCCTGGAAGCGTCTGGCCTCCAGAAATCAATCCCTCAAGCCTTGCAAATGCACAACTCGTTCAGATTCGTTCAAAATTGTTCCAGAAAGTTCCAGTATACTGGAATATATCGTCACTGACTTTCTCTCTGATCTTGTGGTGGTGGCTTCGTGGGCTAAGTAAAGTTCGATTCCAAAAATTCTGCGATTCCTAACTGTTATGAAAGTAGAAGAGGGTTTGTTTCCTGGAAGGATTCGAGTTTTAGTTTGATACCAAAGTCTCTCCGCCCAAAAGGAATTTCGAACGGAACAGAACTGAACTGAAACTGACGAGGAGCGATCGAGAGTTTCTATCATTGTTGGTCTAGGCCCAAGATGCAACTGTGTCCGCCGTAAATGGCAACATCAACAAAGCAGCCACTGGTAGTCTGGATCAACCATTATGGTGTACCCATGCTGCTGATGCCGTGTTCATTCCCATGAATGGTGATTTACCACTGACGTACCACCTCGCAAAAAAGCGCCCCGACAATGCAGGGATCAGGTCTTATAGGGTCCTTAGCGGGTTCTGCCTTTTCGTTCCCTGCTATTCCATCCTGCTCAGGAAATCGTCTGAGAAGAATCTTATTGGAATACCGGCTCACCTGATAGCCTCTGAGCAGTCCAGCATTGAATTGGTGGGCAGCTAGTGATTTCAGTGCGGATTGAATATCTGAGAATATGTGGATCCACCTTTTCTCAAACGTTTACCTCTCATTCTCTGCCAAGCAAACTCTCATTATGTAGAGCAATGCTTAGCACTAATGGCGTTGCAGGAATTTTAGTTGTAGGCTGTGGAGCATAACCTGTTTTGGGATATGGGATGAACTTGAATTTCGGATCACCCGGGTGCTCCTGACCGTTTGTATTATGCAAGGTCTTGGCTCATCTGCATCACGTTTATCTAAATCCTGACGATGGTTGTCATAGTCCAGCTTTTAAGCGATTACCTTCCTCCTCTCTTGGAGGTCCGAGAAAGTGCCTAGGGTTTTCAAGTGCTGAGGGAGAGCCAGTAAGTCTTCACGAAGACGTCCTAGTCGGAAGGTAATCGTGGTTCTTCATGGGCTTTGGCAACTTTCACTACTGCCTCTGCAAACCTGTTGCTCCACATTAACTAACATTAGCAGTTAATACTGAGCATTTTCAACTTGCAACGTTTGAATAGCGATGATGTTTACCATTTAACCACTTCAACCTGTATACGGATCCGAACTAAAAGCTCTAATGATGCAATATTATTCCTTCACCTCCCCCATTGCATTTACAACACAGCTCATTTGCATTTAACGATCAATACAACCCCTGTCAGAGAAATAAGCAAGACATCGCGTTAATTAATGTTTCAAGTACTTGAGCAAGTTTTACATTTGAAGGAATTACGGTTATTTCGAACTATTAATAGCTTTGTAGTCATTCTCTGATTCAATATTAAATATTGAAATTGAAGAAATTTTCTTGATTGGAAACCATTTTCACTTTGCAGCAGTTGCTATTAATCTAAATCAATCTTTTGCACTCAGCAGTTAGCTCAGATTTGTACATTGTGTTTTCCCTCCCATCTGTTATCCATCGTGAAACCCGAGTTTTCGCTCCAATCTGACAAAACTTCCTCATTCTTCCTGAGCATTCTCCTCCTTCTTCTCATTCTTCTTCTGATGGAAGTGAAATCAGATCCGCTGGACTGACAGGAAGTCGATGTTCCGTTGAACAAACCTGCCCCAACTGAGGCCTTCTAACCCGCCCTCCTAGTAGTTTGTGCGCTGTCTTTCTCCCTCTTTATTTCCACTCCCGTCGCGTTTTCTTCGTCCGTTCCGTAATGGAAGTGTCATGTTCCTTGAAGTGCTTCCAAAATGCGCCGAAGTTCAGGGGGTCAATCGGGACTTCCCGTGTCGTTAACGTTTGCTCGGTAACTAACGCCTGTCGATACTAGCCATACCTAAGTTAAAAAATACTAGCCATAGCTGCAATAACTGCCATACTAGCCATACCTGTAAAAAAAAAAAAAAAAAAAAAACGCCGAGTCTGAACGAGTCACAGAAGGTTTCTGCAGAAAAATGCTATTGGCTCCCAATTTCCCCCCTTTTTTCCACCGTCGCTTCTTCCAGTACCTATTCCTCAATTTCAGGTCTCAAAGGCCCGACTAATCGAACAAATCTAACACATTTTTTACCCAAAATATCAAACGCGAGATCCCTTTCATCCAAATAAAAAACGTTTAATCCGATCCGAGTCTCTTTTTGTGTAACCCCCCCTTTTTCTAATCGCTCTCATTTCGAGGTAATTAGGCGGAAATGGCCGGACGAACTCGCTCTAAGAAAGATAAAAGGCCATTTAGGTTCGTTAACCCAGTTTCAAGCCTTGGGCAAATTTCCTGGCAGGAGATTTCCTCGTCAAAGGTAAAAAGCTGGCTTTGCGAAGGGGGAAGATATCAATGCGAGGAAGAGTTTCAAAGAAATTCGATCCCATCAGTGTTGATGAACCCTAAAACTAAAAAAGCTCATAACTTATCGGTTTGCTAAAAAAAAAAAGTCATGTAAATGGTCTTCAATGAATCCACAATATCGAGCCTTGAGAGCAAAAAGGGCCAATATGAAATTCAATTCAAAAAGCACTACATAATATATATAATATATACTAATATAACACTATATAATATATAATAATATTATTATATAAATGTGATATTATTTAATGTGATAACGTTTTGTCGTGAAGGAAAAAATCTGGGCGAAATTTACTGAGTTACAATCAACGTTTCAAGCGGTACAGAGACGGCAATTTGATAAATCTAAACGAGCACAAATTTCGTTACGCAGGAATCAAGTAGGTACAGGTTGTTTTTACCTTGTTAGCCAATCGCTTTGCCGTAGGAGCGATACCGTCGAGGGAATTTCTATTTCTCCCAAGAAAAATAACGTTCCCGACGCATAAACTAATTGACATTTTATGTCTTTACTTTGGCACATAAACGACAAAAGCGTTACGATTGCTTCGCTAGCAGCGACTAAACTAAAGACATAAAAAAGACTTTTATGACATAAATTGTCCTAATGTGTAGACTCGTATGCAAGCGTTGCTAGGTTTTAAGTACACTTCAAAGGGAGGCAAGGTGGGGCGTTTTATATTCCACCTTGCGCTCAGATACCAACAATGGGGAAGGTTCCTGACAAAAACAGAATCGCTTTGGCAAGTTTCCAGATTTGAAATGAAGGGATATTAGTCAAGGAAATGGCCTCAGGTCGCCGGGATTGGGATAAAAAAAGGTAGAGTTGGGAAACTTTTTCCGATGATTGATCACGAAATTGGGTTGAGAGAGTGAATATAAATTAGGGCGTTATTCATCATTTCCTTCGATATTGCCATCAATGGGTGTGTTTTCAAGAAGGGTACAAAATCTACTCCATTATCGACTGAGACGATAATAAGGTACTTTAGGAATAGAAAGGTTGTTCAAATGAGCGATGATATTTTACCCTTTTTATCGGTTCAGCAGTTGAAGCGCTTCTGAGAAACATGAATTTTCCGTTCTAACTAAGCGAACCGAGAAAAAACTTGGGAGCCATTACCCAAACGGTCAATACCACGAAACTGAATTACTCACCAATGCACAGAGGTAAATCGCAACATGGCAGAGAGAAATGTTGATAAATCTTTTTTTCACCGGCTTTGGAGTTTCCTTGCAGAGTTTAGTACACATAGTTCGTGTAGGAGTTTTAAGTAGTTTATCCAAGTTTATTCAAGTGAAATAAAATAATTAATGGAATAAAACAGTAGTTGGAATGAAATAATTGGTCAGCGAGGAGTTTCTCGACGGTGCGAGTAGACTCGGCCGTTCATCTCGTAGAGTGGTCAATATTGAGATTAAGATTTTGACTGCATTCGGCATCTTCAGTCCAACTGTTCTGTAAAGTAATCTTTGTCTGAATATTCGTCCCGCAACTTTATCAATTCGTGCTGCAAACAATTTTACCTTCCGCGGTTTGTTTGTTTCCCTTGTTCGACATCGTATGTTGCACACGAGAACTCTTCGAGAATGAATTGTATATCACAATTCGAACGGAGTACTTTGGCTGTCCGGTTGAAATTGTTCTTCTAGGTACCTTTACTGAATCAACCGTTGTATAAAGAGGAGAGGCCGAGTTATTCCAACCCGGAGTGATAATGGGCGACAATATGGTACCAAATGCTCTTCAAATTCCAACGTGCGTTGCATGTATTTTAACATGTTACAAGGTGTTGCGGGGGTTAGCTGGTTAAAGAGCGTTCCCGACTTTGGAGTTGGGAGCCCCCCCAACACAGAACTACCCAACAGTGGACCCTCCACACTTTGCCCCATCTACATTGATCTCGAGACGGCTCTCAATCGGTTCATCTGATGAACTTCATCATTTATCTGTAAAAGCCTTCCGGCGATACAAGGTGGGTTTATGAGTTTGGTGATGTTTACAACCGGTTTGAAGAGCCACGACGATTTTAGAAGTGTCAGCAATCAATTCGAAGTGGTAGGTAAGGTTTATAGTAGGTTTGAATGAGCTAACTAGTCCAGTTATACGGACTGCATGCTTCAGAAAAAATTAGGGTATAAAGTTTATCTGCGGTTTCGTGTTTTTTTTTTTTTTTTTTTTTTTTTTCAATGCTATTCGGTGACCTTAATCATAATATGAATATTATTCATGTGGAAAACGCGATAAGAAAGCGTCTGGGGGTATTCAGGACTGAGTTTTTGGTTAAGTGCCAAAAAGTCGCTGTTTTCAGCGCGCTCTAGCGGTGATACGCTGGCAGAGTAACTCTGCGCTCAAAACATTAGCGTGACTAGGTAGTGCATTTTGAAGGAAATTTTGTCTACTTTCATTTGGTTCAAATTCTGAGGGATCTTTCTTTCTTCAGTTCTTTCAAATAGTGAGGGATACATTAGGATGCATACTTTTCAAGTTATAAGCGATTTTGTGGAAAAAGTCCGAAATGTTTAGTGTTTTGCGATTTTTGTTGTGAAGCCGTTTTTTTTTTTTTTTTTTTTTTTTTTTCTGCAAATATCAGATTTGGATTCAGCACACCAAAAAACCAGGGGTTGAAATTGAGTGATTTTTATTTTTGGGAATCGCTCAAAATCAAAATTTGAGTTTTATTTTTCACTCAGAAAATAATGATTATTTTTTGAGTTTTATTTTTCTGCTCAGAAAATAATGATTATTTTTTGAGCGATATTTTTTCGCTCAAAAATAAAACTCAAAACGCTCTAGCTCCTAGGCTATTGAACCTACAGATCTGCAGTTGGTCTCATTCGATTCAGCGTTCAAAATACTATAAGAAACCACCTTGATCACCTCAAAAAAAATATTATGGTGGCTTTTCTCTCTCCAAATATGCGAAATATATGTCGAATCCGAGGATTTCTATAAAAAATAAAACTCAAAACGCTCTAGCTCCTCGGCTATTGCACCTACAAATCTGCCGTTTGTCCCGTTCGATTCAGCGTTCAAAACACTACAATGATTTTTCCAAGACTAATTTTTGTAACGTGCCCTATACATGGTGGCTCTTAAAATGGTGAGTCACCACTTTTACTAATGTTTTAGTGGGTTTAGCTGTTATACTTTTGGTTTATTATTCCTGGAATAATACACCCATGTAATCGCGACGGAGTTCGACGACTCCGATTGGGCTCAACATTATCCGTTTCAAGAGGTCTACATTCAAAAACCGAAATGTCCGTCCGCCGTCCAAGCCGTTTTGGGCAGTAGGATTTTTTTTAATCTAAAATTTTGACAAAATACTTGGTTTACCATCTTGTTGTGCCCGTTAGGGTTTCAGTCCAATCGCCGCAACCGTGGGGCGCTGTGGGGCTAAAGATGGAGCTACGCGACGGATTTTTGAAGGATCCCAGGAGGTCAAATATTTTCCGAGTAATTTTGGACGCATAATCCATTTTTCGAGGTCCCACATTTTTTCCAAAAATAACTTTTATTGACACAGAATTAATTTTCGCACATGTAACCTATATCAAAGAATAATAAACCCTTGTGTAAAATTTGCAGTTTTCATTTTTCATCAAAATCCTCGAATTCAACCCATATTTTGCATATTTGGAGAGAGCAAAGCCTCCTATAATTTTTTTTTTTTTTTTTTTGAAGTGCTCAAGGTGGTTTCTTATACTATTTTGAACGCTGAATCGAATGAGACCAACCGCAGATCTGTAGGTGCAATAGCCTAGGAGCTAGAGCGTTTTGAGTTTTATTTTTTATAGAAATCCTCGGATTCGACATATATTTCGCATATTTGGAGAGAGCAAAGCCACCATAATATTGTTTTTGAGGTGATCAAGGTGGTTTCGTATAGCATTTTGAACGCTGAATCGAATGAGACCAACCGCAGATCTGTAGGTTCAATAGCCTAGGAGCTAGAGCGTTTTGAGTTTTATTTTTGAGCGAAAAAATATCGCTCAAAAAATAATCATTATTTTCTGAGCAGAAAAATAAAACTCAAAAAATAATCATTATTTTCTGAGTGAAAAATAAAACTCAAATTTTGATTTTGAGCGATTCCCAAAAATAAAAATCACTCAATTTCAACCCCTGTTGTTTTGAAAAAACACATTTTTTTTCGAACTAGGTACCATAATGTGACTGGGCTAAACCGGGTTTTGATGGGATGAAAACCGGTTTGAAGGAGCGAAACCCAGTTCGGAAAATGTAAAAATCTTATTGAAGAGGCAAAATTTGCCTGGTATTTAATACCAGTTTGATACCAGTAATTATACCAGTAATTTGGTATTTAATACCAGTTTGAAAGAGCTAAAACACGGATTGGTGAGGTTTGGAATCGGTTTGACGAAATAAATCTAAGTTTTTAGATTCCATTTTTATATAGCTTTTATAGCACGGTTTAATTTTCGTTGCCAGAGACGCAGATGACATACTAAATATTGTCAAATTTTGGCACAGACCGGATTTCAACAACATTTTCCCGCTCTATTCAAATGCTCTACTACTTCTGTGGTGATTTCTCGAATTTAAAAATGATCCTCCATTACTGTTCAAACCGTAATCTCAACGTCCACACATTTAATTTAGTGCTGGTGCAAATTTACGGTAGTTTTAGCGAGGAATAATAAAAGGCTTCTTTAGAATTAGGTTGGCATTGGGTAGCTATTAATTAGACTGGTAGCTTTTATCAAGACAAAAAGCCACTGGCTCAGATTTTAAATCTACTCTCACATCCCCAACGAGCGCATTTAATTCAACGCCGAGTCATTCCGAGTTAATTCGTTCAAATGACGGCGTGTAACTGAAACCGTTCTTGTGTTGGAGCAGTTACCTAAAATTGCGAGATTTGATACCGTTGATGAGATTATTGATGTCGGCTCATTTACACTAGTTCTTCAATTTCCAGGGTACATTTAATTTTTTTTGGACGGTTTCAGGGGTTCATTTCGACACTTCCTCGGACAGGCTCCTCGCTGAAATCACGACTGCCATCAAAGTCTACGCTCACGGTGTGGAAGATTTTGTGAACGACCCGAAAAACAAAGACTACTCGCTCAACACTCAGCTGAGTTGCGAAGGAGGAGCGGCGGACTCGAGGTGGAGGACTGGCGACAGATTTTTCAAGTGAGTATCAAAATTTGATCGTTGTAATTAGGAAGTATTTTCATCACGATAGCGGGTACAAGTTGTCGGCCTTAGCAAGAAAATGGGACGCTCGCCGTCAGCATTTATCCAATTTATTTGTCTCTGGATACGGAATAAAAGGTAAAAAATAAAAGTCTCGTTGGGGGTCAGGAGATAACGAGCGGAGGGCGGAAAGAACGGAAACGTGAAGAGCAATATGTTTTATCTTTGGACGGGGAAGATGACTCTTTTCATTCTTGAACTCCACCTTCCCTGTTTTTCTGGAGTTGGTGATCAAGGGGTGAAACCCCTTTGTGAACAATTGCGGGGGAATGTCGGAGAAACTCTGGCGTGCTATGGGAAATATTCAGGCGAGGATGTCTTCGGCAACTTATGAGGATCGGCATGAGGAAGTAGGTCAAGCGGAAACTTGCGCCTTTCTTCAATTTTTATTCTACTTGTCACCAAGTATCCGTTTCGCGCATTGCTGATTTCTGCTGGCTCAAAACGTTCTGCGATGGAATGGCGCTGGAATTCCTGCCATAAAAAGTTGTAATCTTATTTAAACATATTATGTTTATTAAACTCCGAAGCTCCGGCTCAATGTTGACATTACAACCAGTGGTAAAAAGCACAGATTTTGTTTTTATACTCGCCATATCGGAATTCCATCAAACCCCAAGGAATGATTTCATAAGCTCGCTCTGTGAATCGTTTTTGCTCCCTGAATCAATCCATTAGGGTTTATTACGCTCTCCGGTTTCTAGCGCAACCTTTTTCCAAAAAATGGAAAGGTGCGCTCACCTCTTCGACATGTGTTTTTTTTTTTTTTTTTTTTTTGTGTACAGAGCATCACGCCCGAGCGGCTCAACAGATTTTCATGAGGGTGGTCTCATTGTCATCAGCGAGTTCGGGGGGTGGTTATAGGCTACCTTGATTTTTCCTCCCTCATCCCCTTCATCGGTTTTCGGGAGGTCCTTCACGACGAAAGTTGTTTATCTCTGATGTGTAACTAAGGAGGCCTCAAAAGGGGGATGGAAGTTTTTGTCCGATTTCGTTGGTACAAGGGTCTATGGAATGAGCTTTTCAGGCTGATTCCAACGACTCCAAAACGATTTTTGCAGCCTGAGCCGTTCGTTACCTCTGATCGGCATAAGGTTTTATTACGCATCGGTCGTTAGGGTGCAGTTGTTTACGTAATGAGCATCACGTGGATGATGTGTTGTGTGTCATAGTTTGGTCGCTAGATACCTACTGTTTCTTAGTTTCTCTCGCTCATTAAATATATCGTAATAACAAAAAGGTTGCGCTCATCTATTCAATTCAATTGATGGCTTGTTTATACAAGTTGACCAGATACCAGATGGGAGGAAAGGAGCAATAATTTTCATGCCTAAAAAAAATCCAAATATTCTTGAAAGGAATAAAAGCTAGACGCTTGCGTTTTCGAGCTTCGCACATCGGGGTTTTGATGCTTGTAAACTGGCAGCTTAAAAAGAGACGAACGTTACCTAATAGCAACATTTAATATCAGATATGGCTTAGATTTTAAGCCATAAACACGCAACGGGCAGAATTTAAACATCTCTTCCCAGAAATTGATTTGAAAATCCCTTCCTAGAAGTTAATTCAAAAGGGTATCAATAAACAATATGCGTGAGGGCTCAAGCGCCCCCCCCCCCCTCCCCTTTCGAATTTTGGTCTTCTGCTGATTCACGGCTGGTTTTCTACTGGTTTCCCTACTGCGCTTAAGCCCTTATGCATATGGCACCTGTAGGGCACCCTGCATAACGGATGTTGAAGTTGTACCTACATGTACAAAATTAGTTCCTAATGATCTTTAGGTCTATCATTATGTGACATATAACATTGTGTTGTGTGTTTGGGGGAATGCCTCCAGGGTCATAACTTATGACCTTCATTTTGTTATGAATTTGTTTAACCTCTTTGTTTGTAATCTACTGACGATTGGATTACCATCATGGCTGTTGCAATAAAAAAATAAATAAAAAACAAATCTAATCAAAAGCGCTGCCAATTATGTAAATTCGATTCGATTATAATCTAATCTAATCTACTCAATTTGCAGCGCTTTCGATTCGGGAGAATCTGGAGTATTTTCGTGAAAACGGCCATTCTGTTCACTCTGAGTTGATGGGAATTGGAATTGGAGCTGTTTTGTTTTTCTTCGTTCGAGTTCTGAAGTTTGCGAAGAGAGTAAAAGCAAAACAAAATGTAAATCAGTTCAGATACCCCCTAACTCGCCAACTAAAACCCCTTTTGTTGTACTTGTTATAATCAGGAGCTGAGGGGGGAAAATAAGCTGACAGAGCTCCCTTGGCGGGACCTTATTCCCCGACTCATTCCTTATATTCCCCCCTGATGCCCGAGGGCAGTTTACTTCCATACCCTCCCCTCTCAGAGTTCCCATGGCTCGGCTGTGGCCGAAGTTGAGAGTACGTGAGTTTTATAGCAATCCGGTGGATTCTGCTTTCTGCATAGCTGGGTCACCCGGCTTTTCCTCTCTCTCATTTTCGTTATTTCGATCCTCGCCATAAGGAAGTCCCTCGGGAGGTCTTAGGGATTTCATCGGGCTCTTCCAATATACTTTAGTAATCCTAGGGAAGTCAATTTCAGTTGTTGATAAGTTTATTGTCATGTCTCGGCCTTATGTTCAAATATTCAAATATAGGGTCCCCTGCATGGCACCCAATCATTCTTTAAACCCTGTATCTCTAATACGTCTTCTCAAATTTGAAAGTCAGGATGGGGATCATCTAGAAACGGAAATTGTTGTGCCGGGAGAAGGTGAGGAAGACGATGATGTTTTCCAGCCTCCTGCCACTAGCGAGAAGGATCTTATATTATAGGATCTTATATTATTGAAAGTCAAGATGGAACCAGTGAGACGTGATGAAGTCAAAGCAAATGGATGCAAATGGATTGAACTGCAGTTAAGCATGCTTTTGACGGATCTACTAATAAAAAAGAATGAATGGAAACGAAGGCTGAAAGCAAGGAAGAAAGAAGAAGATACTGGCGAGAAAATGACGAGAAAGTGTGATTGATGTTTGTAGATGGCAATAGGACGAAGAAGGAATTTGTGAAGAAGGTCCTTAAAAAAATGTCCTATAGGACCTCATAGACTGCTGAGTCCTCCCCCATTCAGTTCAAATCACGAGGAGGACAGTAGTAGACAGATTTTTGGTCAAGTAATCGGAAATTAAAAATGTTCAGTTCCGGTTTGAATTCAGTAGTAGCTCAATACGTACAGTCCAAACATTAGGGGTCAGGTTTCAATTACGCACTGGATGAATAGGGATGAGGCAAAAGAGAAAAAAGCAGGAAAGAGAAAAGAGAGGTGGGGGAGGAAATGAAAGGAAGTAGAAATGAGAAGTCGGGAATGAAAGGAAGTTGAAATGAGTGACAGTGTTAGGGTGCCAGGCTTTCGAAATGTGCAAGCGCACACCTCTTCAATGACTCGAGGGACTGAAGCGCCCTGGCTCTCGAAGGTAAGGGTGAAAACATGTCATGTTGCCGACACGAAACATGTCGCGACACGAAATGACATCATGAAAGACCGGCAAGTGGCTCAGATCTGATCAGTCTAACTGTAGGTACGAAGACGAGGAGAAGAAATTTTTTTAATAGGGAGGCAAGATAAAGGAGCGCGGGTTCAAAGGTTTAAAAATGAGACCATGGCATCGGACCTGTAAGTACGGCTAGAAATGGCAATGCGCCCTCGGTTTCAAGTTGTTGACGTATCTTGTGCAGCTGTTGAACACGACCTGCAGCTTCCACTTACAAGCTATATATCCTTGGATATATCCTTCCAATTTTATCCTAATATATTTTTCCCTATTTATATCCCTATATATTTTTCCTTGGATATATCCAAGGAAAAACCAACAAAAGTTCACTATGAGTAAGTAACGGAAGAACCAATGATTTTACAAGCTGCGACTTTAAATGGATAGGGGTAAAGAAAGAAAGTCTCCGCATTGACCATAGGCTCTCCGGCAAAGATAGGCCACGTGAGCCGACCACGACAAATTGTACTCAATATAGACTCCAAGATTCTTAACTTTGTGGCTGTACGGAATAATAACAGAATTTCAATCAAAATTTGTGGGAGACACGAAATTGT
This sequence comes from Pilophorus perplexus, assembly GCA_955831195.1. NCBI lineage: Eukaryota > Metazoa > Arthropoda > Insecta > Hemiptera > Miridae > Pilophorus > Pilophorus perplexus. The sequence continues at coordinate 34,995,574 of OY037009.1, read as the reverse complement.
TAGCTTAGAAGTTAATTATCCTCCCAATACATGTACTGCAGTACATGACATGTACATTGTTGAAAATCTCTTCCCTTCATACATTTTGAGAGTTTTTTTATTACAAAGAATAACTGGAGCTTTTAGGTTGTAGTTGTGGGTCTCATTCGCTGGAAATGTACAGAAGCGTACGTAACCCACGTAAGTCAGCTGTAACAGAGGGTAAGAGGTGAAGTATCCGATGAGTAACAGCTATGTTATTCTTATTCAGTTTTCAGTTCTCAGTTCTCAGTTTTCTGTTCAATTTCTTAGTTTTCAGCGTAGTTCTCAGTTTTCAGTTCAATTTTCGAGGATATTCTAAGTTTTTTATTGACCTCCGAGATCCTTCTTTTTTTCTTCGTCTTCATGGTGCCTTCAAACTGTTCCCCAAGTACTGCGGACAAGCAAAACTCAGTCCCTGAGGTGGGTTAGCTCTCTCAAGTCAGGCCGGTTCTCCTAACTTGAATCAACCCCCTCGGGAAAAAATTTTGGCAGAAGACTCATCAGACGACAACATCAATGGTTCTGTGATGCCGTTCAAACGACCCTTGAAAAGTTTTCATTTCAAATATGCATGTACCTACACAATTTTCTTGAGTTCCACACATAGGTACATTCATAAATAATTTTGAAGATTAATTAATCTAAATTAATTTTCTACCTTTGAAGATTTAAATCTTCAAAGGTAGAAAATAATTTTTTTTTCTACCTCAGACCTGTCAATAGCGAAAATTTTCCGCTATCGAAAGACCGTCCCAATAGCGAAAACCTCTCGATAGCGAACGTTTTTCCTGGTCCCGTGAGGGTTCGCAATCGGAAGATTGTACTGTGTAAACAAAACCTATATAGTTTTGAACATTTTTAAAGAGTACGGTACCACCCAGGGTTGCCAAATTAGTTATCTCCCCTAAAAAAGTCAACTTTTATCAGACCTAACCGTATCCCAACCGCATAACAACTCTCCGCTTTTTCCAGTATTTTCATTCACCCACTAGAAACCCCCAAAAGAAAGGCGCGTCGCTGGCTTATTACTGGCGCCCATTTCATATTGTTATGTCAAGAGCAGCTGGTGAGCTCAGACCCGTTCCCAGTTTGTGGACTGCCAGAAAAAAACCTCCAACCGGAAACAATAACACGAAATATCTACGGTTGGCAAACAATTTTCAGGGTTTTCATCTCTTGAAACGTCCCGGTTTGAATGGGATTTTCCGTCTAAAGATAATAATTTCCTTCGTACCTTTCGTATAAACGAGACCTTGATGAAAATCTAAATGATTATTTGAGCCTTGCAATCGACTAGAAGGTCGTATTTAAAGTAATTTTGAACGAAGAATCGTCTCATGGGGAACCCAAACGCGTCCGGCAATACAGTGCAAAGGGGCTACAAAGGAGAAGAGCTTTGTCCAGAGGGTCTAGTGAGGTGTCATTGGAGAAGTAATTTCGACCTTACTTTAAATGATAAATTTTATCATAAATAGGGCTCCTAAACTTACTTCTCTCTACGCGGTCCAATAATTGAAGCTTTTGCAGACCAAACGGCCTATGTGCCAAGATTAATTTTAATTGATTTAGCCTATTTTAATCAATTCTTATCAATAATAATAATTTATTTAAATTAATAATTGGATAGTGTAATTATTAGTGTAAAATAATTTAAGTAATATTTTGAATTATTTAGCAAGAATTGAATAATTTAATTAATAAGAAATTTGCATTGACCTTTTTTTACTGTAGAAAAATGATCCCCGAAAAAAATCCCTGGAAAAAACTCCCGAAATTAACCACCCTGGAAAAAAAATCCTCGGAATAAAATCCCCACTTCAACAACAATTTTTGAAAAAAAAAAGTTTTGAATTATTTTTCAATTTTTTGTTTTGTTTTGTTTTTTACTTGAACTTTACATTTACTTTGACCCCCTGGGTTCTTTCAAAAATCCCATTGGTAGTCCCATGAAAGCCCTAAAGATCGCAACAGTGAAATCGGATCGTTCCGGAAACCCAAAAAATGGATTCTACGTCCAAAAATACTTCGAAAATGACACCTGGACTCGATCCCATAGCCAAAAGCCTTTTTAAAAAAAACCTTCCATAGCCCCATAGCGCCCCACGGGTTTGGTTGATCGGGCTGAAACCCTTGCAAGCACAACTAGATGGTAAAGCGAGTATTTTGTCAAAATTTCATATTTTTAAAACAATAATTAGGAACTATTCCTACTCCCGAAACTGCCCAGACGGCTGACGGCGGACGGACATTTCGGATTTAGAAGGTAGACCTCCTGAAACGGATCATGTCAATGTCAAATTTTGAGGCCGATCGGAGTCGTCGACCTCCGTCGCGAAAACATAGGTGTATTATTCCAAGAATAATAACCCAACATGCCTGCCTACTTTTTTTCCCAAAGCCCAGGGATTTTTTTTTCCCCCTACTTGTCCGTTCTCAACTTAGACATTTGAGAACGGGGATTTTTTCCCCTAGGGAAGCAAAATTGTAGATTTGTTTTCCGGGGACTTTTTTTCCGCATACCCTCTTGGTTTATTATTCTTGGAATAATACACCTGTTTTCGCGACGGAGGTCGACGACTCCGATTAGCCTCAAAATTTGACATTATCCGTTTCAAGAGGTCCGCCGCACTGTGGCCAATTTTCCGGATCTAGGTGGAAACAATTATTTTATGGTCCTATCTTGTAGGAAATTTTACGCTGAACACGAATATACCATACATGATGGGTCTCAAATGCCTTCTTCATATGTTTTCTGGCAAAAAACTACCAAAAAACGTGTTTTTTACCTATTTTAGGTGTTTTTTCCCAAATGCTCTCTGAATTCACGTAAAAAATTATTTTATTGGCTTTCCTAACACGGAATACATGGCTTTTACAAAATACATAGTTGGCACGTAGTGGTGGTAACACTTGTAAATTAATGGTAAATTCATGATAATTGAAGGCAACACTTGTATATTAATGTTAACACTTGAACATTCATGTTAATTGAAGGTAATAATGAAATATACCTAATATAATAATATATAATAACACATTTACATTTTACATATAATGATGAATTAATATACTACAATAATGAAATATAATCAAAACGAACTGCCATAATTATGCGATAGAAGAAAAACAATTATTGTCACCTTACAACCCCCCCCCCCCCCCGTTAAACCGGTTGACTCATTGTCAGACGAACCACTTGATGAGTTGTTGGGGTTGGTCTCGGAGATCGTGTCTTGGGGGTGAGGATTCTGCTTCAAGTTCCTCTCGACAATAATTTTGGGAATCTGAGGGACTAGAACATTGCAACAACTTTACAACTTCCTCATCAAGTGGTGCAGATTTTTTTTTTTTTTTTTTTTTTTTTTTCATTGGACTCCTGTGACTTGCTATTAATGGATCTGATGAAACCAGAAGCATCACTAGCGAATCATGGTTAACATACTTCCCTCCTGTTTTCCTGGTATTATTCAATCTAAATCGCCTGCAGTCCTTGTTCCGAGCCTCTTGGGCCTCTTCACTCAGCATTCCTATAGGCACCGAAATATGGTAGCGTATAATTTCAGCAGGATGTTCAAGTATTTTATGAACTGTTGGGACACACAAACACTCCTTCCCTCACACAAGCACTCGCACACGCCTGTAGCACAACGAAGCTTAAAGCGAAACCGCCTTTTTTTAGCCTTTTTCTCGAGCTAAAAGTAGAAAAAACGGGGTTTGCGCAAAAAAGCGCAAAAAACGCTTGGCAGTTCTAAAAACTAGAGTGTCAGATGGAAATTTTAAGACTAAAATCACTCTGGGGACTCGTGGGGTTCAATGAAATTTTTAGCTTTGAAGTTGAAGTTCTCTTAAAAATTGACTACATTACAGACTAAAAAGCTTGAGTGCTCTCCCCCTGCTGAGTTTATGTCCTCAGTTTATTTTTTTAATAATAGAATACATTTTACTAGTCACGAGAACACCCTTCATCAGTTCCAAATCCGCTTGTGAAATCTGGTGGAAGGCAAGTGAAGTGGACACAGATTTCTCCGTCGCAGGCCACTAAGAGTCGTGTTTTCCTGACTTCTTCTCTCGCTCCATCGTTCATAAATGACTTTGGACAGTTATTATTCACGTTTTCCTGTTTCATAGGATATCTTTAACAATATTTACTATCAAAAATCTTGAAAGCATGACTTGAATTTTTTCCACCTAGATCGGGAAAATTGGCCACTGTGCGCCGTCCGGGCCATTTTGAGCAGTTGGATTTTTTTTTTTAATCTGAAATTTGACAAAATTCTCGGTTTACCATCTAGTTGTGCCCGCAAAGTTTTCAGCCCGATCGCCTAAACCCGTGCTATGGGCCTAAACCCGTATGGGGCTAAAATGGGGCTGTGGGAGGGTTTTTTTAAAGGCTTTTGGCTATGGGATCGAGTTAGGTGTCGTTTTCGAAATATTTTTGGATTTAGAATCCATTTTTAGCGCAACCTTTTTCCAAAAAATGGAAAGGTGCGCTCACCTCTTCGACATGTATGTTTTTTGTTTGTTTGTTTGTTTGTTTGTTTGTGTACAGAGCATCACGCCCGAGCGGCTCAACAGATTTTCATGAGGGTGGTCTCATTGTCATCAGCGAGTTCGGGGGGTGGTTATAGGCTACCTTGATTTTTCCTCCCTCATCCCCTTCATCGGTTTTCGGGAGGTCCTTCATGACGAAAGTTGTTTATCTCTGATGTGTAACTAAGGAGGCCTCAAAAGGGGGACGAAAGTTTTTGTCCGATTTCGTTGGTACAAGGGTCTATGGAATGAGCTTTTCAGGCTGATTCCAACGACTCCTAAACGATTTTTGCAGCCTGAACCGTTCGTTACCTCTGATCGGCATAAGGGGGTTAGGAGAGGCCAAGAAAATTTTTTGGCCAAATTTTTTTTATTTTGTTTTCCTGTAGCTGAGGTCTTTCTGAGTCGATTGATACCATATAGTTGAGGGTTCTGATAAACAAAAGTATTTTTTCAGGCCTATAAACCGAACCGCGACGCGCTACTAGAGTGAGGGCAGTGCGCTCCGTCATCGCCGGTCCCCTACTGCTCCAGTAAAGACTTTTCTAAATTATATTGGTTCTATAGAGTAAAATCTACATCCCACGATCACGTACCTATATTGTAATAATAACTAAATACAGTACCGCTATCATCCCTTCAAATAACAACTAAATATTCATTCAAGCAACACTTACATGCAAATCCTGTCATCCACACGTGCAAAACCGTCACTTTTTCGCTTTTAGAACACTCTCAATTTACTTCCAATCATATTTTTCCAATAAAATAAACAGAAAGAAGCAACACTCTGGTAGAACCAAAAGCCGGCAGAAAGAATAAACAAACTTGGCGTGAAAAATGCCTGGAAAGTGAGTTCACATCGATAACACGAAGAAACCCTTTCGTAACCGATCCATAAAAAAATACAACAACAACAAACACTCTCGACAGTATCGATAGTATCGTTCGAAATCGATAAATGTTTATCAATTCCGAAAATATGAAATTATTATTATTCTGTAAAAAAAAAGAAGAAAGAAATGAGAAGAGGAGCGCTCGCTCAAGCGCAGCAAGGTCGCGAACGCCCGAAACATTTTTCCCCTTCAGTAAAACCGCGCTCCTGTAAAATCACGTTTTCGCTCATTCATTTTTCTTTTTCTCCGGACCTAATCGATCGATTTTGGTTTTGTTTTTTTTAATCGATACATCGATTGTGAGGGAATACTTTAACGGGGGCGTTTTTAGATATTTTGTTTGGGTGCTTCAGGGTGGGGCTGTAAACAGAAATTTTCAAGGCTCTTTAATAGTAGTGTTGTTTAAAATACTTTTAGACCAAATTTTGACAAACCCCCTCGTTAAAGTGTGCCCAAGACCTTGCCAAACAAGATGAAAAAAACCGCATCTCTCTAATGGTAACCAAAGCTGAGAAAAAGGTAAATAAGTTTGTTAGTAACTCTCTGATGGCTCCTAACCCCCATAAGGTTTTATTACGCATCGGTCGTTAGGGTGCAGTTGTTTACGTAATGAGCATCACGTGGATGATGTGTTGTGTGGCATAGTTTGGTCGCTAGATACCTACTGTTTCTTAGTTTCTCTCGCTCATTAAATATATCGTAATAACAAAAAGGTTGCGCTCATCTATTCAATTCAATTGATGGCTTGTTGGGGATCCCGGGACGATCCGATTTCACTGTTGTGATCTATAGGGCTTTCATGGGGCTTTTAGAAGGATTTTTTCAAGTATTTTTTTCAAGTACCTAAAAAACAAAAACAATTTAGAAAAAAATGAATTTTTTTTAAATTTTCTATATTACCTAAATATTAAAAATTAGAAGAAAAAAATTCATTTTAAATAAAAATTTTAATACAACTTAACAAATTAAATTAAATTAATTTAAAACATTTTTTAATAATAAATTTTAATATTAAAAAAGGTTTTTGAGTGACAGTAAATAATATTAAAAGATGTTTTTGAGTGACAGAAATAAATGTATGCACAAGTAACCTATATCATAGAATAGCGCGTGCAGCGTTTTTTAAATTCTGGCACTTTGGTCCCAAAAGGCTTCAATATTTGAAAAAAATGAATGAAATAAATTGTTCACTGTCACAAGAGTCGATTGAAGATATTCTCCCTTTAACTGGTTCGATTGCATAACAATTCAAATCTTCAGAAGAATGGTGATCGCAGGTGTAAAATTGGCTACGTGGTTGTAAATTAGGTAAGTTCGAATGCTAATAGTTGGTGCATCGATTATCTGGGAAGCATAACGGAACTAATGTCGGTGTTGTGATACAATAGGAACCCAGAAATCCGGTGACAAAGCTGTTGACTCGCTTAGGAGACGACTTGAATCCAATAAACTGCCCCTTAACTTCCGTCGAGTGCTGAGAAGAGCAAAGCGAAAACTTTGTTCATTAAAGCCTCTCCCCGACCCTCTTTTCAGATTTAATAATAAGGGAGGCTGGCGTTGACGAGAGGGGGAAAGCTTACAGTTTAGAGGGGGGGGGGGCTTTTAGGGCTACCTGCTTGATCAGGTTTTCCTGGGACTTCCTATTTTCACGGTCCCCTCTCGCCCTTGTGATAGAAAAACTTGACCCTTTTTTTAGGAGGGCTCCTCGGGTAGCGAATTAGGGAAAGTTTGAAAATCCGACGTCCTCTCGAACTGCGAAATGAAGGAATTCGTTGAGTCAGAAGAGCTCAGTTTAAGAACTTTACGATGAGGGGGTGCAATATTTCAGCGCAACCGAGGCGAGCGTGGAATTTCATCTTCTCCGCCCGTTGTTTAGGGCCTCACGTCAACGAGAAATTCGAATTTCGATTGGAGTTCAAGAGTATCAAGAGTGGGCCATCGAGGCCGGTTGAAGAGTTGTCGTGAGGTGAGCACAGGGTGCAGGTCGGGAGGGCGGTCAGGATCGCACAGGTTCCTGACCTATTTAGACACCCCCACCATGGTAAGGAGGGGAGGGTGTCAAGGTCGGTTGGAAGGACGCGAGGCTGAGTCCTTCCCCTCCCCGCACCCGCGAACGCGACTGCCTGTCGTCATAGCAACAACGATCTGCCCCGCCCTGAGAACCGCCGCCGCCTCACGACTGTTTTCTTTTGCTCCCACCCGACAGATAACTATCCCAAATTAGCTCCATTGATGTTGAAACTTCAACCCCAAATACCTTCAAAATATCAACCCCAACCGAAGCAGCAAAAGTAATTTCACCAGAAAAAACCTCCAAAAGTAACTAAATTAGCATTTAATGTTCCATTTTGGAATCCTTCCGAAGTGTTTTACTGAAAACATTTTCCAGAAGGAAAACACCGGAATCACTTCCCTAACATCTTATCTCGCAAAATTCCTCTTAACCCCCCCTCACAAGTCCCTTAAATGAAGATCCCCCCCCACAACCACTTGATTACAATTAATTAATTTCCTCTCCATGCGATAAGAAGAAGAAACCCGCGTTGAAATCTCTCGCGAAAACTTTTCTTGCCCGTCATCCCCCCCACCCCCTCAAACGTTTAAGTTTATTTCGAGAATTCCAACAAGAAAAATTTTCATTCATTTAATGTATCAAGCCCGTCGCGTCGGAAGTTCTTCGTTCTGAATGGCCTAGAGTCTTTTGTAGAGAAGTTTGTTCATCAGAAAAACCCCTCAACTTTAACAATTTTGCAAACTTAATATGAACTTTCAACAGGAAAACGCTTTTCTTTTTTTTCTTTCAATTTTGAACGGAAAACGGAAAATTTTGAAGGATGTGTTTAAATAGTTGTGTAATATCCCAGTTCGAGATACCAAAATTATGTAAAGACCCGGAGAGCGTTGAGGGTCGAGACCAATGATGAATCCGAGAGATCGATAAGCACGACGATTTATTGATAAAAACTCAGCAACAGCGAAAATTATGACATCGACAGAAGGCAGCAGAAGAGCTAAACCGAACTTAGCAGAACGTCTCCGACCTCCATAGAGGAGCCGGGACTTGTGAATCGACTCACTAATAGCCTAACTTCCTGACTGAAGACTCTGAAGAAGAAGCTCTCTCGATTATCCAGTTGCATAGGGTTTTATACATATTACCACCACTACTGGCCTATCTCCAAGGGTAGGAGAGGGTAAATTTAGGGGGGTTTAGTCGGAGTTAAGGCGGTCATACATCCTCAAGGGTGGAGATAAATGAGGTAGAGTAGGGATTTTGAGTCGTAGGAGAGGGAGAAAAGCGGAACGGAAGTTGGGGAACGCCCAGGTTCGTGAGAAAAGTAGCTATTAAGAATGTTTGAATAGGGGTTGCTATCTTAATTGGGGTTTTATGACCAAGAGCCAAGCGTGAGAAATAGACTATTTCAAAAGTTTGGGTGTACCTACCTGGCTGATATAATATATTATAGTAGAGATTTTATGTCAAGGGACATGCCAGTCGACGCCAGACAACTATTCCTTAGAAATTTCCAAGATACCACGGATACAATCTTTTTTTAGCGCAACCTTTTTCCAAAAAATGGAAAGGTGCGCTCACCTCTTCGACATGTATGTTTTTAGCGCAACCTTTTTCCAAAAAATGGAAAGGTGCGCTCACCTCTTCGACATGTATGTTTTTTTTTTTTGTTTTTTTTTTTGGTGTGTACAGAGCATCACGCCCGAGCGGCTCAACAGATTTTCATGAGGGTGGTCTCATTGTCATCAGCGAGTTCGGGGGGTGGTTATAGGCTACCTTGATTTTTCCTCCCTCATCCCCTTCATCGGTTTTCGGGAGGTCCTTCACGACGAAAGTTGTTTATCTCTGATGTGTAACTAAGGAGGCCTCAAAAGTTTTTGTCCGATTTCGTTGGTACAAGGGTCTATGGAATGAGCTTTTCAGGCTGATTCCAACGACTCCAAAACGATTTTTGCAGCCTGAGCCGTTCGTTACCTCTGATCGGCATAAGGTTTTATTACGCATCGGTCGTTAGGGTGCAGTTGTTTACGTAATGAGCATCACGTGGATGATGTGTTGTGTGGCATAGTTTGGTCGCTAGATACCTACTGTTTCTTAGTTTCTCTCGCTCATTAAATATATCGTAATAACAAAAAGGTTGCGCTCATCTATTCAATTCAATTGATGGCTTGTTTTTTTTTCTTCTTCGAGGGCGCATCTAGAATCCTTTTGGGGTCTGATTCTGCGGATAAGCAGGGGCACACGCCCTTGCCAACTTGTTTGCCTTTATGCAATCAACACCTTGTGTTACCCAGTAGGTATGCCGGTACCCAAATGGATGATGCCATCCGAACAGGTTGCCTTTCACTGAAACTGACCCGTAATGTGGGACACGCCCACCCTAGAGAACGCCGTTTTGCGCCCTTCCCCAGGGCCGTGGAGAGAAAATCCGGGCCCGGGGGCAAAATTCTTCGGGCCCCCTAAAAAAAAACATACATGTCGAGGAGGTGAGCGCACCTTTCCATTTTTTGGAAAAAGGTTTGGCTAAAAACATTATTTTTTAAAATTTTTTTTTGTTGACAGAATTAAATTTTTGCACAAGTAACGTAAATCAACGAATAATATACCCTTGTGTAATATTTGCCGCGTTTTCATTTTTTAACATGTTCATGACAACAAAAAGTACCTATAGGTCTTGCACTCATACCTACTTTCAATAATTTCTTACATTAAATTTTGTACTCGTACACTTCAACAATACTGAAGTCCGGTTTTTAAGCGTTTGCGCCAAAATAGAGATTTTTTTAAATAAAAGCCCAGTTGTACCAATGGACACCAGATAATCAGACTGCGTGGGGAATGACGGAAAGAAATTTTGCGATAACGATTTAATTCAGGGTAGGTATGCACGTTATAAATTTTCAAATCAGTTAAGAACGGGAATAATGAACAATTATTTAAATACAATTTAACAATGTAAATTTAATAATCATTACTAAGTCAATTGGAGAACATCAGCTCCTAGGGAGAGCTTTTTAACTTAGCTGGTAATGAAAGGGTCTGCTGAAATCATGAGCTGGTGAAAACCGTCCTCATGACTGGCCAGACGAGAACATTTCCGAGCGCGATGGATTCTGAAGTACTTGTAGTGCTTGTTCCTTCACTCTTGGGCTTCTTCTGACAATGAATTTGTTCATTGAACGTCATTCATCGTGAATGTTATTCGATCCCCCAACACCGACAGCGGAGGGCGGCGATGAAACGTATGCTTTAGATGCTTCAAAACATGCACAATGGTGGGAAATTGGTCCCAGAGTAAAGGAATTGTTTAATGGTTTTAACCAATTTAATGGTTTTTTCCTGGTCCTTGAAACCCAAATGTAAAAACTGATTTCCCAACTCGTTTGTTCACTGTATGTTTGTCATTAAAAAAATTTAATAATATTAACCATATAGGACCATATTATGATCCTATTCAACGAAAAATGGTGATCGACAGCTAGTTTACATCTAAATATACCTGACTTGGAGAAAAATTAATTTTTTTTAATTTTTGCATTTATTTAGGAAAAAAAGATTAATAGAGAACATAATAATAATAATAATAATAATAATAATAATAATAATAATAATAATAATACTTGCTTACTCCCCACTGTAAGCCATAGGCTTGTGCTGTGGGGAGGAGTTGAGTATGGAAAATAAGGAAAAATATGACGTCTTATTGACAAAAGTTGCAAGAAAGTTTGCAGGAAAAATAAAACGTCTTATTGGAAAAGTTGCAATTGCACCATATTAATATAAAGTACCAATTAGAAGTCTTCTAACTCATGTAGCCAAGCGTTGATGACATATTGGTGCACCAATATCGGTTTTTTGACTTTATGGCCTCAGCAAACCCTTGTATATATTTTTTAGAGAAAAATTGTTCCAGAACTCTTATCTGCAAGTATCTGAGAGTGGTTTATCGCACCCAAAACAGCAATTTGACCACTTTCATTTTGGGGTTTTTTTGGACGCTTTCGACCACTGTGCGGCGAACGGCGGACGAACATTTCATTTTAGGAATCAAGACATCTTGAAACGTATAATGTCAAATTTTGAGGCCGGTCAGAATTTTCGACCTTCGTCTCTAAGAATAATAAACCAAAAAGTACATTGGTCTTCACAAGGTTCAGGACTGACATAACGTATTGACCTGCGATCGTTAATACGCCCAGCTGAGCAAAGGAGCCTCTTTCTTCAACAAAGGAACCTTTCTGCCGTGGAACGCCACGACAGATTGGCTAAGAGATGTTTATACTTGAATGCGCCAAACTACGATGCAATAACAAAACAAAAAGCAGTAGGTACTTTGACAGATACCACCCATGTCAACATTTTAATCGCGTAAATTGAGAAAGATAACTTGAACATCGGCGTCTGGAAATTACGGACTGTACCCATCATCAAGGCCAGGAAATTCACAGCCTGATCCGTTTGCTTAAGCCTATTTCGAAGGCCGAGTTTTATTGTACAATAAAATACACGACCAAATTGTACATAATTCACGACCAAACCACTGGCGGAGTGCCAGTTCTCTATTACAGAACTCCTCTATTTCATGAGAAGAGCTCGTGATATTATTGCCAAACATGAGAACCTTACTAGGTCGAGAAACTGGTTAGGGGAGTCATTAACGTACAATTTAATGAGGAAAGGGCAAGAGACCAGCATACTCCACGTAAGACACCACAGGGAATAACAACTTTCAACACTACCGTGGTAATTCAGAACCAGCGGCCTGCCCTCAAGGTAACTCACGAGATACTGCCTGGTGGCTAAAACCATATTGCTCAAGAGGTGGTAGTATGGTACAAGATCAAACGCATGCAGAAGCCAGCTATTGACTTCGACTTGTTGAAAAACGTTGAAGAAAACTGTCCACCCCCAGAAAGCGTTCAGGACAGATAAGAGTGTATGCTGTGCTCTTCTGTGCACATCAGCAGCTTCGGCAATAATATACCTAAACTTAAATATAGATTTTTTCTTAACCTTTCGAATACCTACCTTTTTCCGTTTCTAGAGTGCCATCGCCTTTAAGATCCTCTTGGAGAGGGTCTTTTTATCAGCTTTTTTCCTCCGCCCTTTTAAACCCGATAAAATAAGGGCGAATCCGCATTTGGGTTCAATAGGCCAAAAGGGGGAGAGCTACACTACTAACAGGCTGGAAGGGACCTTCAACACGACGAATGAGAAGAGGAAAAAAAGGGGGAAACGGAAAATGAAAGGGAATCGCCTCCTCAAGAAGGGAAATACCGCCTCCAAAGGAAATTCTCTTTCTGCCTTCCGGCGAAGAAAAAATTCTTATGGTTTGCCTCGCCCGACTTGTTTTTGCTCCTTTCTATCTATTCCTCTATCGAAAATTTGCCCAGGTCATTACAACAAGGGGACCCATGAGTTTTGATAGGTAATATAAAGAGTGTCTCAAAGCCATAAGTCGAAAATCGGTAATAGGTAACTGCTTTGTTTATCGGAATAGTAATAGTCGGATTTTCGTCCCGATTTTTCGATTTTATGCGCCCAAGTAGACATGAAAAAAAAAACAAAAAAACTCTGGTCACTAGTAATTACGGAATAGTAATGGTTACTAGTAATAATTATCTAGTGACTACTAGTAATTATTACTAGGAGTAACTTAAGTTACTATTTAAATAAACATTTCTAAGTTACGAGTATCAACCATTTAACTGTTATTATTGTCAGTTTCGTTTTGACTATGAAATAATATTGTCATCAGTACAATAATAATTATGATTATTAATTATTGTATAATTGTAATGATTATTGAAACTGCTGGTCTATGGTGATGCTTTAGTGAGTAACCCTGTCAATTGGAAAAATAAAAAAATAAAAAGGTTGAAAGGTTCAAAAAAGGCAAGAGACATTCGGTTCAATTTCATCGCCACAAATTACTTGCGAGCAGGTCGAGCCATGGACAAAACAAAATAGGGTGTTTTTTTTTTAGATGGATAATACAATGTATGTCATACCGATTATAACATAATGTATTACATTGTATTTTACGAGGGGGATCAACCAAAAATTGTGTGACTTTTTTCAGACCGAAAAAATGAGACAATTTTGTTTAGGTCCTTTCCATAATATGGAATATAAGACTTATATTCCATACACTTAGTGTTGTCTTTATATTATATGACAACATTTATTAGGTGTTGAAGATGGAAAGTAAACAACTATGTAAACAACTATGTTAAAAATTGTAATAATACATTAGGTGAGGACCCACCATGAGCAGCAGAATGACCTCGGGAGCTGAATCCTAAGAGGGTACCCTAAGAGAGTATCTATAGGAGGGTACATAGTATACATGTCCAGTACAAGTACTATGTGTTTCGTATGGTAATAATATTACATATTACGTATAATATGTAATAATAATAATATTACATATTAAGTATAGTACATATTAAGTATAGTACATATTATGTATAGGAGGGTACATAGTATACATGTCCAGTACAAGTACTATGTGTTTCGTATGGTAATAATATTACATATTACGTATAATATGTAATAATAATAATATTACATACTAGCTGGGACACCCACCCGTGCTTCGCACGAAATATCACATTCCCGTCCATCCCCGATGCAAACACCCTTAGCAACCCGTCGACTTGTAATTTTCTTAGCCCGTTTCTCGTTGCGAAGTATCAAATTCTCGTCTATCACCCCAGCCCATAGCATAAGCAGCCCATAGCAACCCATCAACTCAACAATGAAATTACCTATCAAACTAATCGAAGGCTCGCAAAAAATGCTCGTACCCACCAACCGACGATCTCTGAATAACTTGCGAACGGGTTATCGCACAGAAATCGTTTTGCAGTCGTTGAAATCAGAGTGAAAAGCTCGTTTTAACCGACGTAGTTTCGTTCAAACCCGACGCCAAAAGTTGTACCGGGTTTCGGCGTTTCGAAAATTTTCCTAGCAATCCCTAGAAACGACGCTATTTGACGCGGCTTTTCGTCGCGAAGGAAAGTTCCGTTCGCGATGAAGGAATAGAGTTCACGAAATCTAACATAGCCTATTATCTAAGTCGGAACACGCGGGTCAATTTGCGCCCACCCACTGCGAAATTGGTTCAGCCGTTCGGCAGTTTACTGGACACATACATACATACATACATACAGAAAGAGAATTTTATATATTAGTATAGATTAAGTATAGTACATATTAAGTATAGTACATATTATGTACTATACTTATCTGAAACTTGGAGATCCATAGGTCCAGGGTCTGCGAAGTGGCTCCTAAAGCTACTAGCCTATTTCTATGCAATTTATCGTACGAAGGTTGTTCATCCACACTTCAATCTGAAAACAATGATGAAGGTTGGTAGTAGAAATGAACGCTGGAAGATATCAGCAGACCATTTAATCGATTTTTTAATTCGAAATGTGTTTTTACGGAGGTTATTAAAACCTGGAACAAACCTCAAATTTTGAGGTTTGTTCCAGGTTTGACGGACTGTTAACAGAAATCGACAGAGACATGCGCAGTTGACATAACTGCTGTTCCAGTTCGATCTGTAGGGTGACAGCAGTTCAACTGCAGTCGGACAGGAACCGACACCACGAATGAGTGGTTGGGAGCTGTCGAACTTGATAACCCTACCCAATTGAAACCTCTCTCATAACCTTCTCACTTGATTTTGGTGCTCGACGTGTTGAGTTGTCTGCTCGTCTCTTCCAGATGATGATCTACAGGATGATGATGATCTACAAATTTTTTTAGCCCCACGAAAACCCCATAAGATGGTTCCATGGTGGTTGGTTGGTGGTTTGGTTTTCTCAAATCAGGTGTTCTGATACCCCCAAAAATGGATTCTAAGACCAAAATTACTTCTAAAACGATACCGTATGAAATTTACAGCCACGTGAATCACCGTGAAGTAACGCTACAACAGATTGTTGACGGTTCGCGTTCCAGGTCTGCTGATGCGCTGTTGGACGGAAGTCAACAGCGATTCAGAAGGCATTGGGACAGCTGTCGACTGCTGTCAACTTCAGTCGACAGGCGCCGTCAGACCTGGAACAAACCTTTGGTTTGAACGTGTTTGACGTATGGTCCCCCCCTGCGTATCGCTTGTCCGCTCCACCACCACCAACTTCCATCCCTCTCCATCACTCCCTCGATTGATTAACGATACCTACATCGTCACATGCAACATACAAGCCCCACTGAAAGATCTCTATCCGTGGTGCCGAGCCCACACCCCGCAGGCGGCAACTTTTTTTTTTGTAACAAGTTCAATTTTCACTTATGAAAAATTATTATATAAAAAATGCCAAAATATTCTGAAATATGCTCAAATATAAGAGTTTTACGAGTAATATTTCGTAATAATCGTAATATTTCATCACCACCATAGAGGTAACCATTAGGTAATGGTTTTGTATCGGTTTTTGGCTCTTCTGAAAAGTTGGTGAAAATGTGATGTATCACATGTATACATGAGGCTTTGAGACCCTCGACATTGTAAATTGCTCTCAAAGTGGCTACAAGATGACGTTATAACGGGATATTTTCCATAAAAATTAGGCGGAGATGATTTTTTTTTTACCACCCTGAAACATGATCTTTATGTAAAACACCTTATCGCGTTTAGTTGGTGCGAGGCTTTTGCAGAAGTAAACGGGAAAAAGAATAAGATACCGACCCGGATAATCTCCTTCCCCTCGTCTCCGGAAATAATTAATTATAACGAGAGTTTAGGGAGCGGACGTGGAAGGGTAAACGGTTCCGAGGAATCTCCTTGGGCGGTATCAGTGGCCGGGTTTAGAGCCTCAGTGATAAATTACCTCAACTGACGGCTAAAGAGCTGGAGATCCCTGCGGAGAGAAAAATCCGAACGAAACAATTTCCCCGGGAAACAAGATTTTATCACTCCACCTTGAGGACCCAGCAATAAAACCGTCAAGTTGAGCCTGTGCCATTAAGATCACAGTAAAAGTTGTTCTTTGAAGTAGTTCACTCCTGTACAATGCTGAATCGTCCGAGACTGGGTACGCCTCAAGTTAAATTAACAATACGCCCTATTGAAATATAAGTCGATTATGAAAACTCATTGTGAATTTTTACCTATCCTGAAACTCATCCCATCTTAAAGGTAAGGGGAATTGCCCAAGTATAGTTGGTTTCGAGATGATCTGCCTCCTTCTATACCGTTCCTGAAATAATCAACAGTTTCACTCCAGTGCTCAGAGTAATTACCAAGAGGATTAGACAAGGGCTATCAGTTTGAAGGGTCTTCTGTAGGATTATCTTTAGACTCGAAGGACCCGCTTTGCCTCTCAGTGTAATGGCTGCCTTCATCATTTCGTTTTCAATCTCAATTTCTTGAAAGGGGCAAAAATGAAACGACCGGGGTTGATTCAAAATGGTCTTATATTTAATACAAGCGATTTAAATGCAACATCACAGCCGTCTAAAATTAAATCAAACTAGCACTCAGACGTAAGGCCTTGCTTCGCTCGGCCAACCACTTTCTCGGGCAGGAGGGCTCGCTTCGCTCGCCCAAGTGACAGTCGCTCAATGCGCTAAATTTAACGAGCGTAAAATTAGCCCGGGTAATAGAGAGAGAAAATTTCATCGGGGAATAGAGAGAGAAGATTTAATCGTCTTCCCATACACCAGAATACATCCGAAATTAGTGTGGAATGAACCGTTTCACTTCCTCCTCCCCCCCCCCCCAAATCGCATTTTTAATAAAATCGTATTTTTATCGCTTACCGTTTCAGAGGAGAAGGCTGGTGACATACCCAAATAGATAGATAGTTAGTCAGCCACAGACACGTTGAGAATTAGTGGTACTTATATAGATAACTACGAAACTTGACTTAAACAGCTAGCCTACATTGAGCAAGATTTCACTGAGGGCTTCGTTGGTATTCAACATAACCCCTTGAATCCTATTCGGTAGGTGAGTTCATACAGTACAACCGAAAAAACGTTCCCAAGCGCACAGAGATCTCCAGAATTTCACGTCTTCGGGGAGCCCTTTCCTCTCCATCCGCATGCCCTTGTTATCTATGACCAGAGAGTCGTAATTCTCTTTCGTCCAGGGTTGAAACAATCCGGTGTCAGGAGTGGGATCGCTGTAAAGGATCAATTGACAATAACGACGACAAGCAATTAAATCCGTAAGACATTTTTGGTAAAAAAACAGTAACAAAAATTACCCGTGAATGACGAAATTAGCGACCATTTTAGTTAACGCTTTTGAAACTTCCACCTCCTGCCCTTCTAAAGGCGGAATAAATATTGCGTGTAGGATGTATACTATACACTCCGCGTGGAACGCCGCTGAAACCAATAAAAAATACACTGCCAAGGAGATGGCACAGCAGCTTCATCGTTACAATCAAAGTGACACCATCATAAAATGCGCTGAGCGTACCCCTGATTCAATCTTAATGAAACTGATAGGGGACCAGGCTATACGCACACAATTCCTGAAAATTTGATTGAAATCCGATCAAAATTGTGGAAGTTATGCCTATTTCAAGAATTTCACGTTAGCGCATGCGCAGAGCGTACCGCTGATTCAATTTTTTACCCAAAGCCTGGGTAATCATCTACGGCACAACCCGCGTAATTCCTGAAAATTCCATCAAAATCGGATCAATATTGGCTGAAATCCCCACTCCTTCCCTTCTTTAGGTAAGGAGAGGGGGTTGAAGGAGGGGAAAACGGAAAAAATCCTTGAGGGCGCTCAACCTATTTCAGAACGTATTACATCATTTCTGAATTTCTCGAGATTTTCAAGAATATATATATATTTATATTACGTTCGCGCATGCGCAGGGAGTACCACTGATTCAATCGTGATGAAACTGATAGGGGACCATCTAGGGCTATACCCACACAATTCCTGAAAATTTGATTGAAATCCGATCAAATTTGTAGGAGTTATGGCTGTGGCAAGGAAATTACGTTCACGCATGCGCTGACCGTACCGCTGATTCAATCGTGATGAAACTGACAGGGTACCATCTAGAGCTATACGCACACAATTCCTGAAAATTTGATTGAAATCCGATCAAAATTGAGAAAGTTATGCCTGTTTCAAGAATTTCACGTTAGCGCATGCGCAGAGCGTACCGCTGATTCAATTGTGATGAAATTCGTATGGGACCTCAAGGAGCCTGATCCGCATAGTCCCTCAAAATTTGAGCTAAATTCATTCAAAATTGTGGAAATTA
The DNA here is from genome assembly GCA_955831195.1 of Pilophorus perplexus. Lineage (NCBI taxonomy): Eukaryota > Metazoa > Arthropoda > Insecta > Hemiptera > Miridae > Pilophorus > Pilophorus perplexus. Next base: position 34,976,864 of record OY037009.1, on the reverse strand, counting down.
TGGCTGTAACAAGGAAATGCGGACAGACCGACAGACCCACAGACCGACATACACGGAACCAAATTTGTTCAGTAGGCTATGAAACGCAAAATGCGAGTGGGAAAATTTTGAATTCGGACAAGAAAAATTTTTTTTCTCCCGAAAGTGAACACAAGGCTTCCGCTGCTTCGCAGACTCGGAAGCAATTCTCGGTAAATCATATTAGATGAACATTTTGTATCAAACCCTTCCGCTATGACAAGAGATTGGTCAACACAACGTAAATTGACAACAACAACAAAATGCAGCAAATTTTACACAAGGGTTTATTTAATTTAATCATTTATTTTATTATTATTATTATTATTATCTATACCAATTATTATTATAGCTGGTACACCCGCACGAAATATCAAAATTTCAATATCAAAAATCAATATAATATCAAATTTCCGTCAATCGCCAATCTAGGATGCACCCTTGGCAACGACGCTTTTCGACCCGTACCTCGTTGCGAAGGAAAGCTTCGTTCGCGATGAAGGAAGAGAGTTCGCGAACTCTCCTATATCCTATTATCTAAGTCGGAACAACCTCGTCAATATGTGCCCACCGGAACGGAAATTGGTTCTGCCGTTTGGGCGTGATGTTGGAACATACAGACATCCGTTTTTAGCGCAACCTTTTTCCAAAAAATGGAAAGGTGCGCTCACCTCTTCGACATGTGTTTTTTTTGTTTTTTTGTTTGTTTGTGTACAGAGCATCACGCCCGAGCGGCTCAACAGATTTTCATGAGGGTGGTCTCATTGTCATCAGCGAGTTCGGGGGGTGGTTATAGGCTACCTTGATTTTTCCTCCCTCATCCCCTTCATCGGTTTTCGGGAGGTCCTTCACGACGAAAGTTGTTTATCTCTGATGTGTAACTAAGGAGGCCTCAAAAGGGGGACGAAAGTTTTTGTCCGATTTCGTTGGTACATGGGTCTATGGAATGAGCTTTTTAGGCTGATTCCAACGACTCCAAAACGATTTTTGCAGGCTGAGCCGTTCGTTACCTCTGATCGGCATTAGGTTTTCTTACGCATCGGTCGTTAGGGTGCAGTTGTTTACGTAATGAGCCTCACGTGGATATTTTTGATGTGTTGTGTGGCATAGTTTGGTCGCTAGATACCTACTGTTTCTTAATTTCAATAAAAGCTACGGTAAGCAGTCCAGCATTATTTCGTAATAACAGAGAGGTTGCGCTCATCTATTCAATTCAATTGATGGCTTGTTATTAATAGTATAGCCGGGACACCCATGCTTCGCACGAAATATCAAATTTCAAATTCCCGTTCAATAATGCATCCATTCTACATTCGAACGCAAGCACGTCCAACCCGTCCAACCTTGTTGATCCGTTTCTGGTTGTGAGGTATCAAACTGTCTCGAATCGAAGGCCCGTATAATAAGAGTAACGTATAGAGAGGGTTAAATTACCTGTCCATATAGGTTCAATTCGATTGATCCTCAAGACGCTGTACCCATTCAAAATGTTAGCGCTCTGGGATGAGCAGGAGAGAAATTAGTTATTCCGCAAATGTTACCCTTGCTTCACTGGGAAAGTTTAAAGGCTTTTATGGCCCGGACGGCGAACGTCGGACATTGCAGATTTGGATTCTACGCACGTTGAAATAAAAATGACAGAGTTTGAGTGAAAATTAAAAAAATTTTCTATACGATCACAAAGACTTATTATTACAAACAATAAGCCAAAATTGAAAGCCCCTTAGGTTGGAAGGGAGTACCTTCAAAGGCAGCATTAAGTAGGGGAGACGAGGGCCAGTTGGCATAGTTTTTTGAAAACGTTGCTGGCGTCGGCTGTGTCGATCACGAACACTTAATTTCCCTGATCAATATAAAGGAAAATAATACCTACCTGACAAAACTCATTAAAATAATTTTTTTTAAGCATTCGGGCTGGATAACGAAATCATCCAACCAGTTTTTTGGCATTGGAACGAAATTTGTAGCCCTTTATTCAAGCGGAAATTTCTTGAAACGGGCTCGTACTTTTTTCTGAGCTCGCTTCCCGGACGGACAAGGCTCTACAGACAGGAGGCACAGTGCTCTACAAAAACGGTAGATATTGTTACTAGAGGGGCTTACCCAAGTCGGTCTCCAGACTCTCCTCGACCAAACTCCCTTGGTTTTCGCCTATGGGGTAACATAGGCGAAAACCTTTAAGAAAAACCGTCCGAAGCCCCATTTTGGCCCCGTAGCGCCCCAACACCCAATCGGGCTAAAAACCTTCCGGGCACAACTAGATGGTAGACCAAGTATTTACCACAGGCGCATCATGAATTCCGGATGAGTGCATAACTAAATAGAGTGCATAAATCGACCAAGGTAAGGTTACCTACTTTCGAAATCTTTCCATCAAACGGTGGACAAGGTCGTATGACTTGGCGGGATGGAAGGGGGGGATGGCCTATTCAAACTTTTCTTGTGCACTTATTTAGCACCACAGAAATGACATTAAATTTTCCAAAATTTAAAAATGATTAACAGAATCAGATAAAGAGCCCACACTGAACACAACAAACAAAGAGCGTAACATCATCCTCATCATAATCATGATCGTCATCATAAACATTAAAACTTTTTTGTCTAGTGTCCGAACACTATTGGTTTAATGTACTGTTTCCTCGAAAAAAAACTCTATCAATTTGCTCCAGGTGGCGTATCAGTTGCTCCAAGAGTGGTGCAAAAAGGGCTGGAGCAGTTAACAGGGTGTTGAGATGGCGGTGGGCCGAGGAGTGTGACTCAATTTTCTCTTCACAGCACCCCGGACCACCATACCCCCCCCCCCCCCCCCCCCCAAATAACTACCCAATGAGGAAAGGCGAGTGGAAGGGGTCTGAGGCCAGGTGGGAGTGGACGACCGTTAAGTTCTTGGACGCCTTGCCCGAGTATCTTCAACAATCCTCGGATGATATAGATATCACTATAGTAGATCTACTAAACGCTTTTCATCAGGAAATCATTTTGTTTAATGCTTTTCTCCCCATCATTAAATCTTTTATGCCACGGCGTTATTCACCATCTTCATCCGTTCCATTTCCTTATTACATCCAAGCATTAAACGAAATGAAACCTGGAAGTTCTCTTAGGCCCAACAGGTAATCCGACGCAAACGAAGCGAAATTAAAGCCTTCATTCGCGGCCTTTTCTCACTCGGTGGATGTATACCTTTTATTCTCTTTTCTTTTTTTTTTTTTTTTTTTTGCAATTACGGCGTAAAATCCCCGTCCCGAGAAAGTCGGAAAGGTAAAAATTGAGAGACCCCGAGAGGGCGAGGGAGAGGAAAAACATTCGGAAAAGTTCCAAGCAACGAATGAGATATTAGGCCGCCTTATTGTACCACAGTTAATATACATTTCCCCCTCCGCTCTGTTTGTCGGAGAGCTCCATTCACTTTATGAAACAAACTCCACTCAGAGAACCACGTCTGCAGGGCAAAAGTCGTGAGGGGGGGGGGGGGGAATCTTCAATTTAGCGTTTGCTCAGTGTTGTCTAAAACTTTTGCGACAGAAAGTACGCTTGATTACAAGCAGGTGGAAAACATTTCTAAGGGAGAAATTAATTTTCACTTCCCCTCTTCACAAGTTATTCAGTCTTTTAATCAGCTTTATTGAGCGTATTATAATAATTATTAGAGACCTCTACATTAAAATTACATTTTAATCAAAACTAGCCATCCTATTCGCATCACATTGCGATACCCGATACGGTACAGAGGGCGTCCTACCCTCTGTACCGTATCGGGTATCGCAATGTCACCGCCCTATTGTACTAGGGAGGATTAAGAAGTCCATCGTTCTGTCACCTACGTCAACAGATCGCAATGTCAGCTGACTTCTATCCGGTTCCTCTGTTGTTTATTAGCGGTGATCGGTCAGCCACGAGTTCGCAGCTCCTCGTCGTAACGAGTCGAAAAGGGGCCAAGTTGGTGTACATCGAGGGTTTCCGGTATACAAAGCATAAAATGTATGAAAGTGGGGACATTTTTTGGAGGTGTGCGCATACGACAGAAGGAGCTAGAAGCTGTGACAATTTCTAGACAACCAACGATATCATCACAAAAATCGTCAGAGTTTCTGAGAACGAGCATCGCCACGATCGCCCGCCTGACGAAAATGCACTTGAAGTTCTCAAGGAAATACGATGTATTGGCACAGTGTCGACATGACATGTCAATAGATCGACACATTGTGTCGAAACGAGATTGAAAATCGGCGCAGTTACTAAAGGCGAAATTTGCACGACACCACTCACCCTAGATCAAGTTTCGCTCAGGAAGTTGGTACACGAAATGGCTTCGAACCAAATAAAGTGGGCGAGTGGATGAAGTGCCGGAAGTTGGCTCATTAACTTATTTTAATAAACAATAATATTGTACGTACATATTATGTACGTAAATCATCCCCCCCCCCCTTTGACCAGGCACTATATTAAATATTTTTGCGCTGTATTTCTCTGAAAGGTACTGTATATTTGTGCTGTACATACTTTGATAATTTACTGTGGCACACGTTAGTCGGCCGATATACCGATGGTTGTTACGTATACGCAAAAAAAAAAACTGTTCCAAATACAATGTACAATTATTGTACAAGGTGATATGTCATATCACCTCGGGAAAGAGCTGAGAAGTAACCGGTTACTGTTATACTAATATAATATAGCAGTAACCGGTTACTTCTGAGCTCTTTCCCGAGGTGACATAAAGATGCGTTCACAAAAGGGGGGGGGGGGGGCATACGTGACATAGCGTACGGTCAAGCAAGATTGCCCTTAGTGGCATAGCGATGGTGACATAGCGATGATTGCCGCTCTGTTACAGTACTGCACCCGTACTGGAGCGTACAGTACTGCACCCGGTGATGGAAGCTAATGCTAATACCTCCCGCTAATGCTAATACCTAAACGCTACCTAATACCTCCCAAATCTTTAACGTCAACGTCAAATTTTCGTTTTACACACATTAGGCCGTCCACCCGCCTTCATCACTCGTCGGTGTTTTTCAAACGTCGCTTGCACCCCAGAAGGGCTCCATCGCAAATTTCAATGTGCAAGAATGAACCGATACATTTTAGCTCACTCAGCTGATCAGGAGAATGCCCGTCATTTCAAGCGTCTCTTGTACTCCCTGGAGGGCTCCATCTCAAATTTCAACGTCAAAGGGGGAACAGGAGAGATTTTTTACATTACGTACCTATAGTGTCAAAGCGGTACTGCTTTGAGTTCGATTGCTGTGAAAGACGACACAGCACCTCATTCATTTTTTAAATCAATGGCTACGTAAACAAACCGACGTAACAGCCTACTTCTTCCTCATTGCTGAGGATGACCCGAATTACCACACTACTTTTACACTCACTGAAGCAGGATTTACCCACACTACAAAAACGTACGGGGCGCAGTTTCCCGTTCGTGGGGAACGGCTCGTCACAGGAAAATCATTTTGGTAGCCTTGGAATCGCGGCGAAATCTACCTATTTTTCGGCAAAACCCGAGAAACTTGGATTCGCGGAAAAAAGTTGGGACGCGTTTTCCGCGCAACGCAGAATATCCTTATTTACGGAGGAAACGTAAACAAACTCGATCGTAAAGGAACGCCCGAAGAGCTAGTGAGATGGGGCGTCCGGAGAATTAAACCTAGCCTATATCCGAAACCACAGTGAAATCGGCTCGTTCCGGGACCCCCAAAAATGGATTCTACGTCCAAAAATACTTCGAAACTCGATCCCATAGCCAAAAGCGTTCAAAAAACCCCTCGCTTAGCCCCATTTTAGCCCCATAGCGTCCCACGGGTTTGGGCGATCGGGCTAAAAACTTTGCGGGCACAACTAGATGATAGACCAAGTATTTTGTCAAAATTTCAGTTTAAAAAAAATTCCTACTGTCCAAAACGGCCCGGACGGCGGACGGACATTTCGGTTTTGGAATCTTGACCTCTTGAAACGGATAATGTCCAATTTTGAGGCCGATCGGAGTCATCGACCTCCGTCGCGATTACATAATCCAAGAATAATAAACCAAAACGCCTTTTTTTTAAGCTACACTATACCGTAGGCAATATAAGGTACCGTTTAGGCGTGATGCGGACATAGACAGACAGTCAGACACGATGAGATTTAGTAGTAAAGATAATTTAAAAATATATATATATAACGTATCGACTCACCTTTTGGGAATTTCGGGTTGATCACCTGCGAACTAGGCGAAAGCTCTGAGAAGAATTCAAATTTGAAAAAGTACACCTTGTTCTTAGCTTCTTCTACCATTTTCAAAACAGGCGATTCCATACCGGCAACGCTATACAACTGGAAAAGCAAATCGCTCTAATAAATTTGCTAAATTCATGAATTTCTGTCAAGGTTGTTCAAAACGTGAGCCTTCCTGAATTATTAACAGTTACATTAGGTTCCATCAAACATCGATTTAAATAATGCGGATCTAGTTAGGTACATATAACGTCATTTCGGGGCATGAATACTCTAATGGCTTCAGAGCAAACAGGCAACGCGTAATTTTCTCCAGCTCCAGGAATGGGAGTCATTAGGAAAACATCGTCTGACTCGGCGTGGTTCAACTTGTGCTAAATGGAGTCTATATTTCAACTCACTGTGGTCATGTTGATGACATCTGAGTCGACAAATTGTTCCTTCCCGGCAAACCAGTAGTCCCTGATCCGTCTTGCCAGTTCCTCGTGGTTAGGATTGTATCTGAACCTTAGCGAAAACGGCAGGATTTGTTCCCAATTGTTTGAAATCCACTTCCAGCTTTTTCCTTTGAAAATGCTATTGTAAGCTGTAATGAACACATGGGTTAGTAGTAATTATTAACCAATATGAAATATGAATTCGCGAAATAGTATAATATACTCAATATAATGTACAGAAAAACCTGTGACGTACACATAATATGTATACGTCACACGTTTTTCTTGCTTGAACGATAATAGTCCAGTCGGTATACTGTACGACCCCTATTAGTGGTAAGGGGGGGGGGGGGGGCTTGCATAATTCGGGACAAACGGGAATTTTTATGAGTGACTTATGGGTGCCTAGGGAACGTGTTTTTAGCCTTTTTTACTAGATTCTCCTTGTCCCCCTTAACTTTTGGTGCACAAAAAACCGCAATTTGTTGGCACTTGTTTCAGTTTTTTTTTTTTTTTTTTTTTTTTTTTTTTTTTTTTTTTTTTTTTTGCTTATAACTCGTAAACTAGGTACATACGCAACCTACAGAACGTGTTACTCATTCCAAAATTAAACAGCATCAAATTTCGAGACGAATGATCATCTCAAACGTTAAGATTGGTTTGGCCGTTTGGCCGCAATCGTTCGTAAAAGGTTGTCAAATCGGCTAAAAAATTGGTTAGCTTCAACTTCAGCTCAACCTAGGCCACTTAGGTAAACGGGTGAGTCTTTCAAAAAAGTCCCCCAATCTGACACCTCTTGGTAAGCGGAAAACCACGTTTTTCAGATCGTTTTCGGCTGTAGCTTGGACACTGTATGCCCGATTCAAAATTTCTTCTTTAATCGTGAAAGCTGATTCAGTGTCCCATCGCAGCTATTCTACGTGAAAGTTTGATTTGACCTTCGATAAGGAAGGGGCAGGTATGGCAAACGTGGCAAGAGTGGCCTAGGTTTAGCTAAAGTCGGTCTTAGAGGTTTCCTAATATGGAATTTAATTCTCTACAAGTTTGATTAACTTACATTTTTAATTGGGTTCGCCGTTTTTTATATAGACCTAGAAACTTTACGTGAGCGTAACCCATTTTTCAGCCGATTTGAGAAAAATTGGCAAACTTAAACGATCGATTGCGGCCAAACGGTCGAACCGATCTTAAGATCGTTAATGTTCGACGATGGCCATTCGACGCGAAATTTTATGATGCTTTTTGATGATGATAATTACGAGTTATAAGCAAAAAACTGAAACAAGTGCCAAAAATCGCTGTTTTCGACAACCAAAAGTTAAGCACAAGGAGAATCTGGTAGAAAATGCTAAAATCACGTTCCCTAGGTCACCCATAAGAATCCCCGTTTGTCCCGATTTTATGCAAGCTCAAACTCCTATACCGACTGAACTATTTTTTGCCCACTCCCAACCCTTTCTCCTCCAACAGCTTTGTATTTCTTACTTGAAAGGCCAGTCTGTTCGGCCTACCAATGTCTCAATATCAGATATTGCATCTGGCGACATTGGTAGGCCTACCAATGTCTCAATATCAGATATTGAGACATTGGTAGGCCGAACAGACTGGCCTTTCAAGTACGAAATACAAAGCTGTTGGATTCTATTCCTTCTACACACGCATGAATATCGCAAGCGAAAGAAATCCGTGTGGATAATCCCTCGATCCAAAATCAGACGCCGAACTAGCGCGTGAATGCCCTTGATAGTAGCGTGTAAAGAACGACGACGAAGAAGAAGAAGTGGAAATTCGTGAGGATTATATCATGAAAGCCCCCCTCAGCCTCCGTGTTTTCTCGCCGAAGTAGAATTCAAGAAACGGTTTACCTATGTCAAATTACTTTGGTTGTCGTGTTCCGTGTGCGATGTATTCGAATGAAATTTGAGACTATCGATTTCCGAACGAAAATGTATCACGACGACTTCGCTTCCAATGTACATAATCATCAAACTCACAAATCGTCAGCTACCTCGTGAATACTACCGTGAACGTGGCGTGGCAGCGGACGACTCGTTTTCATTCGACCATGATCAGGATGAGGACGAACTGGTAGACCTATCTCTTCGCACGTAGGTACTCTGCGACTGATACCCCTCTCGTCTTTGATAACCCCCCCGAAATAGCCCTCAACTTTTTATGGATTCCGCCGCGATCAAACTGCTCCACCAAGCCCGTAACTTCCCTCGGATTATAACTGCACTTTGACCGTGGAAACCGACCCCGTTTTACGCTTCTGACAATTTTATGAAGCGCCGGGTAGCATTAGGGATGGCCACATTCTCAAACCCACCCAGTTACATAATGACGCAGAACGGGGCTTCCTAAAGCTAACAAGACCCTTGAGAGGCATTGAAGCTGAGTATATGCAGATTGGGAGGGAATCGATACCCTGGCAGACCCACTTTGCCCATTTAGGTCGCCAGATGCAATATGCACTTATATTGCATACCATCAAGCAGGTGTATACGGCCCGGGGATTCAATTCCACCACACGAGATCTGTATTGTTGCAGGTACCGTGGGCAGTCATCAGGATTCCGTGCCGTTAATAGATTGCCACTTCCCTTTCAAACTGTTGCGTCTCAAGAGGGAGGCGGAAAAAAGCTAAAAAATCGCCCCTAGTGTTTTTCCATCGGTCGGTCATCGATGCAAAGTATCTTTCAAGAGGAAAAATCACAGTTTTTTTTCTTTTTTCCCTTCTCCCAACGCCATGAATGTTTCATCCTCCTTCCAAAGGGCTGGAGACAGTAATTTACTGGCGCTTTGCAACTGACAGTAAAAGGGGGAGCTTAGGGGAAGTTGACTGGAAGTGATTTATGGCTGAGAGGTCCCACCCAACTAGGTTTTCCAATCGTTTTTCATAATAATACAGGTCAGGAAATCGCGTATCGCTTCCTTGACTTATGGCTTTTCCACAGCACGAAACAACAACTTTGTTTCTGACTGATTGGCGATTTTTACGGCGAGGAAACAACGAATCGGTAAAGTTCACTATGCAACGAAGTACTTACTGATAGTCTTGATAAGACCTTCCCCCTCCACTAATCCTGCGAGAATCGGAACGTCGACGGGTTTCCACTTTTTGGGCAATGACGGAACAAAAGAGCCGGGTCGTTTTTTCTCGAAGACGGGACCGATATGTCTCAACGGCTCCAGATCCCAAATGCCCTGCAAGAACGAATTTTGAATGAAGGAAAATACCGAATAACCAAGGAAGACATTAACTAAATTTAGTTGCCATGAACCAGAAAGATGGAAGAGTGGAAAAATTATGGGTGCCAGTCTCACAGCCACTCTAAGACATTTTCACACCTTTTATTCACACGCCACCCGAACTACCTAACTCACACTAAGAGGGTTTCCCCGCTTGGACAACTCCCTGCTCAGCAAAGACAGGAGTGACTGAAGGCGCGATGTGCACACCTCACCAAGCTATCTTGAACATTTATAAGCACATGTACGGCCAGGCGGGGTAATTGTGAACCCCCCCCCCCCCCAGAGTTGATAATGTTATCAGCAGTCCTGTGAAAGTAAAACAATGTCATGTTTTCCGTTTTTAGCGCAACCTTTTCCCAAAAAATGGAAAGGTGCGCTCACCTCTTCGACGTGTGTATCAAGGCATCACGCCCGAGCGGCTCAACAGATTTTCATGAGGGTGTTCTCATTGTGATCAGCGAGTTCGGGGGGTGGCTATAGGCTACCTTGATTTTTCCTCCCTCATCCCTTCATCGGTTTTCGGGAGGTCCTTCATGACGAAAGTTGTTTATCTCTGATGTGTAACTAAGGAGGCCTCAAAAGGGGGACGAAAGTATTTGTCCGATTTCATTGGTACAAGGGTCTATGGAATGAGCTTTTTAGGCTGATTCCAACGACTCCAAAACGATTTTTGCAGCCTGAGCCGTTCGTTACCTCTGATCGGCATAAGGTTTTCTTACGCATCGGTCGTTAGGTTGCAGTTGTTTACGTAATGAGCATCACGTGCATAGTTTGGTCGCTAGATACCTACTGTTTCTTAGTTTCTCACGCTCATTAAATATATCGTAATAACAGAAAGGTTGCGCTCATCTATTCAATTTTTTGACATGGATAATTATGTCTTTTAGCTGGGGTCATGGAAAAATTTGCGTCACGAAATTTTCACCCGTCTCGCAGTTTCTAGTTTAAACAAAGTCATTGCTAGGTTGAAAGTTGGTAATATTTACCAAAGACCATGATCTGATGTTTTTCCCTGAAGGAGAAAAATTTAAGTTGTTTATTTTATTTTTCTTCTTCTTCTTCCCCTGCTCGGACGGACGTTATCTTTCGATGGAGGTACTTCAGTTGGTGATCTTAGTTACTAGGGAGGTACACACACTTTTTTTTACCCAAGCTACTTGTTAGTAGCTTGTTCGCATTTCCCCCAGGATTTTTCTTTGTTTTTCTTAGTGGCCATGGTTAATGTAAAGTATCCGTTACTATACTGCATAGGGTAATTGTGAAGTTTAGCTTTGTTTATAAATAAAAAACAAACCTAGATTATTTACCTACTTTTGCTGTTTGTCCGCTCCCAGACTCCGTCCTATTGCCTCCAATATTTTGAGTATTTACTGTGAAATTTCCTTGCACACAAATTGTGTGACACAATTACCCCGTTGGTGGAGGGGGGATGTGAACATGGAAATTTCACAGCATAGCGGCTTTTCCCATGTTTTGGGGATAGTGAAGTACAGCATGATCTTCTTTTTTTTTGTTGGAAATCCGATTTCAAAATCGGCATTAAAAAAGCTGTGGGAAACTATAATGACAACAGTCATCATCTTATGCATGGAGGAAAGAAAAGGAGATTCCTCTTCTATGTTAACTTGCGTCCGCGGCTGTGGGGCGAAACCGACGCTGCTGCGACCTGCTGGATTTCATTTAAGTGAACCGTCTGATTGTGTTGAACCTCAACAATCACAGAGAGCGGTAGAAGAGAAGATTTGGGAAACTCACCACAACCAGCCTTCAAAAGCAGTTATCCCGCGAAAATAATAGATGAATTAACAGTGAAGTTATAAGCAATGTTGTTTTCACGAAGAGAACGCAGGAGGGAACCACTGAGGAGAACCTCAGGAGGAAAAGTTTTCCAAGTCAGTAAACAAACAGTGGCTCACCCTAGCGAAATAAGTGCGAACTGATACCAAAATGAGATCCAGCAGATAGCGTTGCGGGCGCAGGCATGAAGGGCTGGACGCGATTTCCTATTAAGAGGAATCTCCTTTTCTTTCCTCCATGCATCTTATGTATAGCTACGATAAGATGAGAACTTTGTGGCATCACAAATTATTATTGAATTGTTTTCACATATTTTTCCCCCTAATGAAAAATAGGTTCAGTTTCTGGAAATCCGATTTGTCATGCTGAAACAATCAAAAGCAGCAATACACGGGCAAGCGGCAATGCATGAAATACATTAAATACGTACATGAAATGTCACTGTAAATTCACTCACGAAAAAATGGCGTGTACCCCTGAGAAGCGCGCTGGCCGGGAGCTTCCTCAGGCAGCCTACAACCGCGCTAGAATTGTCACCTCCGCACCCCAATTTTCGCCCATACTCGAAAGCTAACGCCCGAGCGTCTCCGGGGTGGGCGTGAGCCCACGTGGCAAATGCATTTCCGCTGATTGGTACTATTTGATGAAAAAGGCCTGAAAAAACAAAGTTCAGGTTAGAAATTGACGAGAATCGATTCAAAATATCGATCGATTCACCCACCTCGGCTCAAAGGCGACAAAGCGTGGTAGTGTACCGACGCCGCTCCTGCACTTTCGCCCATGATGGTCACCCTGTTGGGATCACCACCGAAATTCTTGATATTGTCTCTCACCCATTTCAGCGCCAAGTTCTGGTCTTTCAGTCCAATATTTCCCGGCAGGACGTCATCCTCAAAACTCAAAAACCCTTTTAAAAAATAACAAATTTTGTAAAGGCACAACCAAATTAATATCATTTTGACGTTATTTAATAACATCCTCATGTGACCAGCTAGATCAGTTTTTCCACCAGGACATTTCCATACCTCCCGGTAACGGGAATTTTCCAATTTGTTTCCAATTTAAGGGAAATGGTTCCGTCCTTATTGCGGTTTCCCTCGTCACGGGAAAGCATGCCGTTTCGATATATTTTTCAGAAAGCTTAGCGGTACAAGTTTTATTGTCTTCTCTTCCAACCCCCACAGTGGCTCCAATTTGCACTTTTCAAAAAACCATCCGGAGTTCCCATAAAAAATGAACAATCAAACGATCCAACGACTGAGCCTCTCCGACCATAAATAAGTGAAAAGATAAAACCAATGGTGCGGAGTGAAGGGCTTTTAACATCCAATTGAGCTTCGCCGAAGGGTAACGATGTTAACTTACTGCGAGTCACGTACCGTTGATTTTAAACGTAAAAAAAAAAAAAAGAAAAAAAAGTTGGGGCAGGAAAAAAGGCTTGCTGGTTTACAAGAGAGAGAGATACCAATGAATATTTGATCGGTTTCCGCGGTTGGGGACGCTCTATTAAAGAGGATTCTATCTGCTGTACTGTCTGCGGGTCCAAGCAGCATTTCGGCTGTGCTGGGCTGACCGAAACAAATTTTTGAAAGCTCTCTAAGAGTGCTCTCTCATCATGAAAGTGTGCACATTGCAAGCAACGATCTTCATCGCCTGATCTCAGCCACTTCCTAACTGAATCTGACTTCGACTTATCAATTGAGAAGCTATAGCTTTCTACAGTAAACATTGTTATCCCACTGTGGTTTGAGGGCGACGGCGCTGCCTAAGTGTGAATCCCAGAAAAATTGAGCGCGCTGTAGGTATAAGTCTGAATCGCAGAAAAAAAGAGGTTGCTGTTTCGCTGGTACAGCTATATTGTGAGGTGCTGTACCTTGGTTTAGCAGGATGGCAAAAATGCTGCTGTACCGATCGCAGTACTGGATGCCCTAATCCTTACACATTGGCAGCCCTGCTATGTTTCTGGTGAGTGACGTTTCTCGCGCTGAAACTTACCTACCTAGTGTGGCTAGCCGGTAGTTGGCCATGACGACCACCAGGTCTGAATCCATTAGAAAGGTTGGTTTGTAGAAGCTCGGGCCAGCCAAAGCAAAGAATGCCCCTCCGTGGAAATACACTAGGACCGGACGTTTTGCTTGTGGTCTCAACTGAAAAACAAAAACAAAAAAAAACGAAAATTCCACGACGAAAGGTTATAATGGAACATCTTGTTCTTCAATGGCAGATTTTCAGAGCATATATTTTTCAGCAGGTACTGTACGAGACCCAAGAATCCATATGGACCTAAGCGTCCATTCAGTTGAAACTCTGAACAGGCGCTGAGGTGCGGAACTGAGTGAGATTAATCACCGGAGTAGCGAAGGGGGCACATTAATTCTGACGGATTGTTATCAAACGTCCCGCCATCTGGCCACAACGGGAACAATACGATTCGCGCTGTCGCAACGAGGTGATTTCGCATGATATTAAACATACGCCGATTAATTTCAAACTGCGGCAACAGGCAAACTGCGGGCGATTAATTGGAGCAAGTAGCAGCTGGCTATCGCTGGTTATTTTCGAGTATGAAGAACGTACTCACCGATCTTGTTGCGACTGACAAATGCAGGCAGTCTTCAGTTCCAAGTGGTGGAAATGCGTCTTTTAACGCAGGGATGATTACGGTGGGGAGCTGAACACAAAACAATTGGTTCGTCTTCGTCTGTTTGACGCCATTCCATTTGTCTGGAGCTTGAGGGTCCTGTCAAAACATTGAAAAAATTTATTTTATTAAATATCAATTTAAATATTTTATAAGATCATTGCTTTCCCGATTTTGACAGCATAGTTCAAAGTCATCGCAAGGGACTTCCTGTTAGGTCATTCGTTGTTCAGGGCCCAACCAGGGATGTTGACCCTCTACGATCTTGTCTACCCTTCAGGCCATTTGTTTTCAGCACCCGCCCACTCCATTACCACAACTGAAGCCCGACACCACCTCGTTTCAACGCTTATGACGTCACTGTTTTGCGAGTCCGTTTCATCCTCTCGAGTGCCGCATTTTCGCAAGTCAGATGAGAACGACCGAAACTCCCAACAATGAGAGGATCCTCGCCCTTTCGCAGCCACATTTAGATTATTGCCCATTTCGAACGATGACAACGCAACTGGAAGGGATCAGGAAGGAAGTTTGCTTTAATTAAGGCGCAGACGGATAGCTGGGATGTGACAATAGTACCGGCTTTAATTTGTCTACGCACCGAGAAGTTGGCTACAGAAATTAGTTCAAAGTGAGGTGATAAACAAAATTTACTCCCGACGACGGAGGTATATTGCATGAAAACCGAGACCCTTGACTAAACCTCGGGCACCTGAACTTATTACGCAGGCTATAGGGTGGAGGGTCTAGGCTTCCAACCTTCCTCATGAATAATCTGGCTTGTAATGAGAAAAGCGACCTCTACCGAACCCTTCGGCTCTTCCCCGGTGATAAATCGTGGGCTCCACGATAATAATTGGGTCCGGAGATGTTGCGGCGGACCGCGGCGGGTAGGATTTTGAGGGAAAGCCCTTCAGATTCACTTCTGATCGATCTTCGGTTAATTCAGGTCTTTGGGATGTCAAGGAGGGCAGGACGAGGAAGCCCTTCATGTCGGAAATGCCCTGCACTTCCTCACGAATTATCTCACTAACAGGGTCAACTCTGGAACCAGTTTTTGAAGCTTCTGAAAACAACCATAGGTAGTGTTGACTGTACTTGCGCTCTTCTCTGACTTTTTTTTTTTTTTTTTTGGTGTATCACTATAATAATTTTTACTATTACTCTCCGAGCCACTTCGAGGGATATGTAGCTTTGTCTGTTGTTAAATTGGTAGCTAGATCGTTTACTTATTGCTTTGGCTCGACCTGTTCGATGGTTTGGCTCTGTTTGATTTCTCAATATGGAGTGGAATGCCAAGGTGTCGGTTGGACGATGTTAACGGATGGCGTGGAATCCCGAGATATTCCTAAGCTGATCTGAGCTCCTAATGAGGGTCCGTGGTACCCGTGGTAATGGTGGAATCCAAAGCCGCCCCTTTCAGATGGAACAGTATTTCGGGGGAAAATTCATTGACGTCTCCTAGAAATGTGAGGACGATGAATGTTGGTGCTGGGGAAAAACAATCTTAAAGGGGGTTTCTCATGGGGCGTTAGCTTCGCCCTGGAATGCGTAGAATGGCCTCCGTCTGAATAAAATTGTCATCAGTCATCAAAGCCAATGGGGCTCAGGACCCAGGGGGTTCCCCTGAGGTGCAGGGATATGATAAAACCTGCGTCACGTTTGTTGGCCGCAGTCAGAGGTACCACTAAAATTATTCTAGCTCAGCCGCTAGGTATACAACTTCTCGTTCAAATTTTTACCACTTGTTTCAGACCCTGATAGGTACCTATCATAAAAATTTTCAAGTCACTGTGACCTTCGGAAAAAAAAATCGAACGAGTCCTTCTGCCGGAGACCTAAAAACTGCTCCACTTTGGTACAACGTAACTCAACGTGTATTGAGCCTCCATGTCTGAAAATTTTCTAGGCTATTCTCTAGCATGTGGAAGATTGATCTCAAACATTGACAAATATCGATTTGCCACTTTTAGAAACTCCACTAAACTCTGAGACTCCAGAAAGTCCGAAAATCAACCTTGTTTCTCCTGCATTCCACAACCAATTTTTTCTATGCTTTGTACGGACTCTTTTTAGCGCAACCTTTTTCCAAAAAATGGAAAGGTGCGCTCACCTCTTCGACATGTTTTTTTGTTTGTTTGTTTGTTTGTTTGTTTGTGTACAGAGCATCACGCCCGAGCGGCTCAACAGATTTTCATGAGGGTGGTCTCATTGTCATCAGCGAGTTCCGGGGGTGGTTATAGGCTACCTTGATTTTCCCTCCCTCATCCCCTTCATCGGTTTTCGGGAGGTCCTTCACGACGAAAGTTGTTTATCTCTGATGTGTAACTAAGGAGGCCTCAAAAGCGGGACGAAAGTTTTTGTCCGATTTCGTTGGTACAAGGGTCTATGGAATGAGCTTTTCAGGCTGATTCCAACGACTCCAAAACGATTTTTGCAGCCTGAGCCGTTCGTTACCTCTGATCGGCATAAGGTTTTATTACGCATCGGTCGTTAGGGTGCAGTTGTTTACGTAATGAGCATCACGTGGATGATGTGTTGTGTGGCATAGTTTGGTCGCTAGATACCTACTGTTTCTTAGTTTCTCTCGCTCATTAAATATATCGTAATAACAAAAAGGTTGCGCTCATCTATTCAATTCAATTGATGGCTTGTTATAATCGTTGGGGACATGTTCAAAAAATTTTACGATTTTGGATTGTTTTCTTGTTAATATTATAGCTGTTTTTAAAAATGCCTCGGAAAGGCCTTTTTTCCGTTAAAAAAAGCCATTCCTCCTAACCGACATTAAATTTTATTAGCGAGGGCTGCCATTTCATACCCACCTGAGGTTATTGACAAGGAGTCAGTTGGTTCGTCGTCAAGATCGTCGTCAGCTACGTCCGCGTCGTCATCATCATCCAAGAAGCTGATGTCCTATTTGAATAGTACGATGAATTTTCAAGTGAGGCTCAGAATGATGGGATCAACTAAGCGGAATTGTTTGAGCACCTTAGTTAGTGCCAGAACTAATGCGTTGTGCCAGGATTGTGGGAACTGTGTTCACCTGACGATGACAAGGACGGCGACGGTCCAGCCTCCACTGCGGGCGCACATTAGAGCTAGGCAACTTCAAATTAAGATTTGGAAGAGTTCCCGGTGTCCGATTTACAAATTTCTTCTTTTGACATGGATATGTCTTTTGGCTGGGGGTCATGGAAAAATTTGCGTGACGAAATTTTCACCCCAGTATCTAGGTTAAACAAAATCGTTGCTAGTGTACAGAATCATAATTACTGGAATGACTTGAGGGAATTTTGAACTGCTTCCCTCGTACAGTGTTTTATTTGGAGGAAGGGAGGAGTTATTAAACTAAATTCATACTGAAATTAAATTCTAATTATGAATTTATTTCAAGAAATCAGAAGGGGAAGGCCGAAAAATTTATCGGGCCTCAGGTGGGACTCGAACCCACAACCTCTGCATTACATGTGCAACGCTGTACCAATTCAGCCACTGAAGACCAGTAGTCATGATACAGCATTGGAGATTAAAGGTTCAACTGTCTCCTGCCCCCAACGCTTGATTCGGCCTTCTCATATTTTTGCTTATTTTCCCCCTCTGAACCCTGATCTGGTATGAAGCCAGTTAGACATCCTACTTTTGTCCCTCTTCCTAGGGGTCCCTTAATTCCCCAGGAGGAGGGGAATCCCTTCCCCCAAATAAAACACTGTATGAGGGAAGCAGTTCAAAATTCCCTCAAGTCATTCCAGTAATGAAACTACTCCTCCTGGGGAATTAAGGGACCCCTAGGAAGAGGGACAAAAGTAGGATGTCTACTGGCTTCATACCAGGTCAGGGTTCAGAGGGGGAAAATAAGCAAAAATATGAGAAGGCCGAATCAAGCGTTGGGGGCAGGAGACAGTTGAACCTTTAATCTCCAATGCTGTATCAGGACTACTGGTCTTCAGTGGCTGAATTGGTACAGCGTTGCACATGTAATGCAGAGGTTGTGGGTTCGAGTCCCACCTGAGGCCCGATAAATTTTTCGGCCTTCCCCTTTTGATTTCTTGAAATAAATTCATAATTAGAATTTAATTTCAGTATGAATTTAGTTTAATAACTCCTCCCTTCCCCCCAAAAAAAAGAATCATAATTTGTGTGACATATTATCCATGATCTGTTGTTTTTCCCTGAAGGGGAAAAATTATGTATACATCCCACCCCGAGCGAGCGAAGCGAGTTTTATAAAGGCACAGCTTAACCAATGGACACTGAAATTTAATTGTTATTTAATAATCATCAAAATTTAATTGTTATTTAATAATCATATTAATTTAATTGTTTTTTAATAATCATACTGTCTGGGAACGACGGAAATTTTTTTAATGTTCGTCAAGTTCTGTAAAAAAAAAATTAACACAGAATGTGTTATGGAGGTTATTTGGTTTGAGAGTTGGGAAGATAGGTCAGAAATATCCCACTGAGTGCCCCCCCCCCCCCCCCCTGCCAAGAACCGCAACTCCTTCCAACCCCACCCCACGCCCCGAGTCAATCCCCTCCTCAATGTGGAAAATCCTTTTGAAAAAATAGTTATTCACCGTCAAGTTGCGTCGCGAAAAATAAAAATCAAGTTTTATGTCAACTTAAGGAACCAAAATTTGGTTGACATTTAATACCAACATTGGGATCAGATGAAGGGCAGTTGGCAGGTTACCTACCACAAAACGTTGTTTGAAATTTTCTTGTTTTAACACAGAATGTGTTTTTACCCGGGAGTGTATCGGTTTAGAAATATCCGCGGGTGTTCCTTTGGTTTGATCCTTGATCATAACAGTAATAATCTGGGGGTGTACCCCAGTACAACGGTAAAAGTATACACGAAGAAGTTATCTGGTGAAATCAATTAGATCAGCCTTTTATGTCTTTTGAAGTCTTGTATTTCTTCAAAAATAACCTCCTCGTGTATAATACCAAGCAGCCAGGGAAACCCCATACAAACGCCTTCGGTAAAAATATAGTCCAACCATACCTACATAGTCACAAGCGGCAGTTCATCCCACAGGCGGCAAACGTTTTTTAAATTTAGATTTTGTTGAAAAACGTGATGCCTGAGTGAACTATGACAGGCTTGGGCATTTTATGTTACTGAGTAGCACCTCTCATGGGATTCGCTACAGTTATCCAGGCTGGTTTTGGCCCCAGTTCGTTTTTGTTCTTCTTTTTTTATTATTCGCAAATTTTGCAAAAATGTTCGGTTAGGTTTTGGACATGGAGGTCGACGGAGCCATAAAAGGGTTAGTTATTTTCCATTTTGCGTCGTTTATCATACTTACCCTAAAACGTAGGTTGCCCAGGGGTGGTTTGGCGTAGGGTACACCCTTAAACGCATAATAGCTGTGCCCGTCACGTGAATGTTCCACGACTCCTTGTACCTGGCCGTATATTGTATTTGCGATAGGTGAACTGGTGTGTAAACTGATCTGAAACAGGCAAGAGGATCTATAGCTACGTGATGAACCATGCAGGATTTGCATTGTACCTTCAAAGCAGACCGCATTCTAATGGCCACTAACAATGACAGATCCAACGTGAGATTCATTTAAAAACCTTTCGTGCGCCAAATAGCGATCACATTGGCCGGACAAGACAATTATGGTTTCTGTACACATCGCTGCGGTGCATGTTATTTGGCAAAAAGGTGACCACCCAGTTTTGTTTTCTAATTAAAACACAGGTAGGCAACGTCCTCACGGACACGTGTGACTTTCGTCCAGGCAAATGATTTCCCGAGAAGGCCGATTCTGTTGTATAACGACAACTGATTTAGCCACGAAACGGCGATGAGATTTACTAGAAGAAGGCGGTAAATTTCCAAATGACGATAGCTCTTGTTGAACTAGATGACTGCCTAACTATTATTTAATGTTATAGGATATGATATTGATGCCTGCCTACCTACTGATAACAACTGAGTGGTATATAAATGTTTCTCGTGATTAACGGCCTCTATTAACGTGAACCACCGATGATAATATAATATATCATTTTAATATTATTAAAAAAGAAAAAAAAAACTTTTTTATATTATATTATAATGACCTATTGTAGTCTAAACTGGCCGGACAGACTTAACATAGAATATTCAAGGATGTAAAAGATTTATGTGGAAGTGGAAACATGAGAGGTATCTACCAACGCGACACCCTAAACTAACGTAAGTCAACAATGCATTGTCTCATTGTCTGCAAAATTAGTTACTCGCAGAAGAAAAAATCATTTTTCGGCATACTTATAGGATAACAGGTGAACATTAGCACGCCCAGGGTCACAATAATTATTATTGAGTGTGTGGTACGTGGTGTTCAGCGAGCAATCAATTAGATGCTAATTTCATGTGACATAGGTACTAGGTACGTCATGACGTATGTGGGGAAATTCTACTTCAACATCCCCACTGAGACCTCTTCATTCTGCCATTTCGCTCTACTTTCACCTACCACCCTAAGTTATTTCGGACATGCATTATTTCCGCTTAGGGGCGTTCACTTTTCTTTTTTTATAATTTTTAATCCCCCCCCCCCTCCCCACTCGTTTTAAACAAATAAATAAATTCCAGAATGAATGCTTGAAATTACAAACAATTATTAAAAGATAAAAAGTAGATATTTTTTGGACATAACTTGAAGGTGAAGGTATTGAAGCAAGAATTTAAAATGTGTTAGATAACGTATAAGCTCCACTTACGAGGTAGAATTTGACAAGTTCAAGAAAATTCATTTGTTGAATATTCACGCGCGTCCTGCGATTGGTGATCCGTCAAATCGCACCCGGTCGGTAACTCAGAGCCGACTGCCAAACATCAGCTAACATCCTTGGCTTCCATCCACTAGCATCCCTCCTTCGCGCTGACCGCGAAAAACCACCCAAGGACCGACAAGAACAAATCCCCTGATAACCTTAAGATGAGCAATTAGTTACCATTCTCCATCCTAAAATCTCCATTATTTTTTCCTATGACTCGGGACTTCCCGAAAAACGGGCCGAAAACCCCCCGAAGTACTGATTAACTCTTAATTACATGCGGGGCGACATTGCGAGCCAATTTTTGACATGTCGAGGGGGTCAGGAAAAAATTGTGTAATCACGGAAAACATGCAGTTTTTTATTGGTTATACGCCTATTACTACCTGGTTACTACTTCTATTGGTAGTAATAGGCGTTGTTTTGTTGTCATGACATAGACATGATATAAGGTCTCCCCATAAGGGAGATTTATGTAGTTTTCCAAGAATAATATACCAAAAGGCACTAGAAAGGTGCAAAAGTGTCCGCATTGCGATAGGAAGGACGTATTCAAAGGCAACTCACCACCATTTATTTAAATTGTAATAATTTTTCCGTTCTTTTACGTAGGTTTTAATTTTCTATTTTTCCGTTTGCTTAATAATTAAGCAAGAATTATACTATTTTCTCACATCAATCATCTTTCCCACTCTTTATAAAAATCTAATCTTGAAATGTGCGTTATTCCTGAAAATCGGCAATATCTCCTGAAGTGCAGGAATTCGCAAAAAAAAAAATTGTGATTTTTGGAAACTGCATTAAATTTTGAACAAAATTTAGCAAGATTCTCCGCGGGGAGAGGTATTTTTAATTCGACTGAATAGTAAATTCATAAAATTATTACAATTCTTATAACAGCAAATTCTTAAAATATATTTACTTACCGGTCTGATTGACATCCATAGAACGTCAATGTGTGACTGAAGACGATGCTAAATGCGATAGACATTCTAACTTGTGTACATATCGACTTAGAACGATGAGCCGATCAAAAAACAGCACTCGTAAAAAAACGTGATTTCGTAGGTTCGCCTCTTTGGCGGCGGAGAGGAAAGCGGTCATCTTATCAAAACAAAGTGATTCTGGACTTCAATACCAATAAACTAAACGTGTGTATTAAAAAAAAACATTCATTTTGTCCCTATGTGCAGCGTGGAGGGACTTGTGATGAACTTTTGGCGAATTTCATGACAAAAGCGGTTGGGCGCGTAAAGCCCCCATTTTCATGACGAAGGTCACTAGAAAATAGTAGATCGTAACATCCTATTTCTGAGATAACTTATCACGTTAATTATAATCTAGGCAGGAAGGTTGAGTTCTAGACCCGGTGGAGACTTTTCTGTTGGCCTATGTCCAGCCTTACCTGAGCTCTTGAACTTTAGCTCATTCAGGGAACAGGGTTGGATCGCGACCTTCCTTTCGCCGGAATGCTCAACCGACCAGGCCGGTTGATTGTGAAGCGCCGCCAGGTTAGGCAATAATTGGGTGTCCTTCCGAAGATCGAATTCTGATCGTGAGGAACCCAAAGATGCACTTCAGGAGAATTGCTCCATACACTCCAGACATTAACCATTTTTGGGATCGTGGATGAGACACCGTTTCCCGTGAGATCGGCCGAGTTGAGCAACGTCGGGCGGGGTCAGTGAATGCGCGGGTGGCCGCCTGAAAAGATCTCCGATATGTTTTCTTCGTTCAGTCGGACAACGACTTCTACGCCCAGGTGGACAAGGCAATGAGGAGCCATCGACCAACACTTCATCGAAAGAAAACGCGGCTGAAAATTCCCAATTTGGGTTTGTTAGTCTTGGAATTTTTAACAATATTCTCGATTCTCCACCTAGTTTTGTCCGAAAGGTTCTCACCCCGATAGCCCTACCGCCTGGGGCGCTGTGGGGTTACGAAGGTGTGACGGTTTCCAAGTAAATATTATTGAATGAAGAACCCATTTATAGGGATAATTATTTTTTTAAGCATGGAACATGCTTTAAAACGTTATGCGGGAAGGGGACGAGGGAGTGTCATGTTCATATATTACGTAATGTATATATATAATATATTTATATACTAGTGGCCTAACCACGGATTAGAATAGATAGAATATTCTATTCCGTGGCCTAACTTAAGACAGGTGAGAACGCCGAACCTATATAATGATATTATATAGGTTCTATACATATTATTATATTATAATATGTATAGAAATTTGCGTAGGGAACATTTCTCTATTTTTGTTTGACCCTACCAATAAATTCCCAAAACGTGCGGGGGCCAATGGGAAGCGAGTATTATATGCGGGGGAGTGATGCGCATTTGCTAGCCAATGACAGAGCAGCTCCTCAGCAACGGCGAAGCTATGAGGAGTATAAATAGAGGCCGATTCGCTCCTCTCGTCATTCTCTCCTGCGACTTCTTACTGGACCACTGCACTGAGGGCTTACAACCGTTTCCTGGCGTTTTTCTTCCCTACGGGGAATTGTGATCGACGAGACAATACTGGACAGAGGACCTTGTTGCAGTCGAGCTCAGCTCCTGGCAATTCGATACAGTCTGAGTGTAACTCCTGTCGAAAAGAAGACCTCGCTGTAGTCGAGCTAAGCTCCTGGCCTGGCAGAACACTTCTGGACTCCACTACTACTGGAAGGAAAACCCTGTTGCAGTCGAGCGAAGCTCCTGGCAGTTCGATACAGTCTGAGTGTAACTCCTGTCGAAAAGAGGACCTGGCTGCAGTTGAGCTCAGCTCCTGGCCATCAGAAGATTTCAACGGACCTTCTCAGGACTCAACCTGTCTGAAACTGAGTTGAAAGATTTTTAGCCCTGAGAAGGACAGCCGAAGTTGAGTTGGCTTTCTTGGGGGCTACAAATGGGTTTTTTGATGGATGCCAGGAAGTCAAATGGGGTGTCGTTTTCCGACTAATTTTGGACGCGTAATCCATTTTTCTGGGTCCTACATCCGTCCAAACGCTTTACAAAAAAATAAAAATTTAAAAAATTAAATAAATTTTTTTTCTTCACATTTTTGGGGCAGCGTTTTCCCCCTCTTTATTTCCCTCCAAAGCTGCATGGACGACATACGACAGAGGTACCTACATCCGTCGGGAAAATAGGTTAATAATTAACCTATTTTCCCGACGGATGTAGGTAATTATTATTCGGAGAGTGAAGAACCAAGAACCGTTCTTGGATAATAATTATCCAATAACAATAATTGTTATTATACAATAATTATTATTGTTATTATTCAAGATAGGTTTTTGGTTCTATACAAAATTGTAAATTATTTAAAAGTTTTATAGATCATAAAAAATAGACCCTATTCGCGTCTGGGTTTAAGTAATAACTTGTCATGGCATTGAGCGCCCCCTGAAGCCCCATTTTTTTATAGCGTCTTAAAAGTTTCGTCGATAAATTTGCTATTCTGGATAAAACGCTCCAACGGGAAATTCTCAGTATGACAGGATTAAGAGATAGGGCACGGCTTTATCGTAATCCCGCTAGTTCCATGTGCAGGTGCAGCGTCGAGAAATAGTGAAAATTAAATGAGGGTTAGCGGGGGGGGGGGGGGGGGGGTAAAAATGAGGTTCGGGCGGGATTACGAATGCTTTGAACAAAAGGAAAGTCCCTCACATCCCGCAACCTCAATTCCATTTTGCATCATTTTCTCCGAGAATCCTCGCACCAAGAGGCGGTACGAAAGAAACCCCTCGATCTCATTACCATAAAAGGCGAAAGAACGGGTAGGGGAAAAATGAAGGAACAAATCCGGAAGGCCATTTTTCATCCCGAATTCCCTCAGTTTCCCGCACGGGGTTCTTTATCCCGAGCGAAAAACTATTTGCTTGCGGATTAGCAGAAAACCCGGAACTGCTCACAGCCCATCATCGAAAGGCAGTAGGATTTTATGCTTATATCGAATGAAGGAGGTTTTCGAGAGAATAACAAATTCCGAGTTAATAAAAAAAAAAATCAAATTTGTCCCCTGGCAAGTAGGTTAGGAGTGATATTGTCAAGAACTAACTAGGTTCAACAACTTGTATAACCTGAGATCCTTGACCTTCTCCAGGTGAGCAGGTTGCCTGAGGCCATTAGCATTATTCATTTTTTGAGGTTTCACACCTCGATAACGAACGTGGGCGCGATTGTATACGCAATCTACTAGGTGGATCCCGATGCCTCGTCGGAAAAAGCAGCCATCAGATGCACTGCATAATAATAGTAATTACCTACCTATCTACAGAAATTATGTTGTTAGTAAAATTAGATGATGGCCTGAAAAAAAGAATGCATTTGTAAACAATTAGTGTTGATGATTAACCTTCCTTTCCTTTAAAAAAATCACAGTCAACAGCGGCGGATATGACATTGAATTTTTCTAGGAAGTAGGTACAATGATAATGCTTGTCATCATTTACAATCACACAAATCTTGATTTGTTTGATTATACTCATTTAACCAGGGAAAAGCGCAAGAGCTAAATTTCGACAGTGTTTGTCTCCCGTCTAAACTGTACAGCCACACTTGATGCGAGCGTCTGACAATGAAGTTGGAACTTCCATTAGGGCTAATCTGCATTCCTCACATACCAATTAAGACTCCTTGAATCAGTGGTAAGCACATTTGTCGGGGTTCGCACTACATCTTAACCACTTAGACACATGGCGCTAAATTGAGAACTTGGATTCCCGGGTGTCGGCAGAGGAAACGGGATAGCCAATATCGATCACTGGAACAATACAATTCGCAATTCGAGCTCTGAACAAAAGATTGGCCGATTTCCAGACCGGACAATTGCCTGTGTACAGCAGCTTCGAATAACAAGCAAGATATTTTATCACAACGAACGCTCCAGGTTCACAAACAGGCTAAAGTGAAGTGATTTACGCCTACATTTCGCTTCTCGACGGTAAAAAGGGAGTTTCAGGGACGAAGATTGGGACGGCGCGCATGGAATTCGAAATTGTGGTTTGAAGTCTTCTTTTGCCGTCGACGTATATGGGGAAATTGCCTATCCCACGTCGTCCTTACAAAAGACACTTTGTGGTAGTACACGGGAGAATAAGGAATGGACGTGTTTCTAGATTATTTTATATATACCTATTTTTATTTTATATATATATATATTTTTTTTTTTGTCGATAGAAGGCTGGCTTCCAACTAACACTGAAAATGGAGTTAAAACACAAAACAAAAAAGCAAGTTCATACGAATTTATTATGGAAAAATGTATCAAGGAAAAATAGCAAGGTTTTATTATGGAAATTATGCAAAATTAATTATGGAAGATTATGCGAAATTTATTATGGAAAAATAGCAATTTGAATTTTCGACGGGAACCAGCGATCGGCTCCCATTGGTCGACGATTTAGCAATGTTCGCCACCATTAAAAAAATTTAAAACTTAAGGATCGGTCTCTGAGGTTAAACTTGACACCGCGGCCGTTGTTTTGATTCGTTCGTAGAATTAGTGGTTTAGATAGCAGAAAAGCTTCTTTTTTTTTCTTTCTTTTTTTTTTTTTTTGTTAATATATAAATTAGTTCTAAAAATGTGCCGGGATCTACGGAAAAAGTGGTTATCGCAGTTGTCAACCCTGACGTCCGTTGGTGACGTCACACGTACTTTTTGAATCGACTAGGACAACTTTAGATGAAAACACACTTTTATCACAAAAATGATCTATTTTCCTGTCGTCCGGTGTGGCGTTAAGCAACGTCGGGCGTGGTTAGTACTTGGATGGGTGACCGCGTGAGGAGCGGGGTCACCGATACAAGTATTTTCTGCGTTCAATCGGACGGCGAACTCCTCCCAACCCAGGGGGACGAGGCAATGGGGAGCCATGAGCGCAATCTTCAGACAAGTTCCGATCCTCCTTGAGAGGACGGCTGACGACGTCCGCGACGGCAGCAGCCAGTCGGACGAAAATTCAGGGTGAAATTCCCTTGTTTCGTTTCGTTTTTGATCTTTTTTCCTCCTCGCTACGTGCAGGTAGTGAATCCACTTATTCAACGATAAGGTCGTTATTAAATCGAAGCCCTGCACTTGAGGGGCCTCAAATGGCATGTTTGGGAATGATACGGTTAGGAGAAGTGAAGTGAAGATACGTTTCTCCCCCAACATTGAAGCTCAGTTACAGTACGTACTATTCACTGAGGATTAGCTGATTAATTTGGTGCAACCCCATCTCACACAAAATTGGCGTCAACTTTCCTGAAAATTACTTACACCAAATAGGTGAAAACCAAACTTGACTCATTTTCTTAGCCTATTGCCCTCAGAGATGCCTTTACTTTTGATGACTCAGTCATCATGACTGACACCTGTTGCTGAACCACGACTAATAATCCGTTAATGTTTCTCTATCACTAGTGAACTATTGAAAAAGCCACTGCATAGCTTTGCCCAACGCAGGGCATTGCCCCCACCTATAGGTGGGGTATACCTTCCATACCATTCTCTGCATGAAATACAGCATTAAATAATGGTGGGTGTGTTAAGTGTCGATTTCTTCTCCATAGCATTCTCTGCATGTAATACAGCATTAAATAATGTGGGTGTGGGTTGTAGGAAAAAAAGTCCCCCCAAAAAAAGGCGCCGGAAAAAAAATCCCCAGTATTTTCAAATCCCAGAAAAAAATCCCCGTAGAAGAAATAGCGCTTTATCTCATCTTTTATCGGGACCGTGTACCTATTCAGTGTGTACTTCTGAGAAAATTAATTCTGTCAATCAATAAAATTTCGAAAATAAGAAATATTTTATTAAAAAAATGTTTTTTTCAACAATTTTTTTTTTTTTTCATTCGGAAATTATTTGACCTCTTGGCATCCTTCAAAAATCCCGTTTGTAGCTCCATGAAAGCCCTAAAGATCGCCACAGTGAAATCGGATCAACCCGGGACCCCCCAAAATGGATTCTACGTAAAAAATCCTTCGAAAACGACACCTCACTCGATCAAAGCCCCATCAAAAAACCCCTGCAGGCCCATTTTAGGCCCATAGCGCCCCACGGGTTTGAGCGATCGGGCTGCTTCCGGGCAAACTAGATGGTAAACCGAGTATTTTGTCAACATTTCAGAGTTTTAAAAAAATTCCTACTGCCCAAAAACGGCCCCGGACGGGGTACGGCGTACGGAGGACGGACATTTCGTTTTTGGAATCTAGACCTCTTGAAACGAATAATGTCACATTTTGAGGCTGATCAGAATTTTCGACCCCCGTCGCGATTACATTCCTAGGTGTATTATTCCAAGAATAATAAACCAAACGAAGAGGTTCTCTAACTTTCTATTGTGTTTTGTTCACGATTTTTTCTTTTTTTTTTTTTTTTTTTTTCCGCCCTGCAGGATTTTTTTTCCCGGGACTTTTTTTTCGGGGATTTTTTTTTCCGGGGAGTTTTTTTCCCGATTACCGTGGGTGCGGTAAGTGTCGATTTCTTCGTCGAGACAGGCAGGCAGGCAGGCAGTGTTGTTCATTTTTGATCGCCATTGAAATCAAAGCAATTTTTCGAAGAAATGAAAACAGCCCGAACCCACCTGTTTCTTAACGTGCGTTTTATTTCCTGCTGTTACCATTTTTTAATAATTAGGAATGGAAATGCACCCAAATTTCGGGTTAAATCATCCTCTACCATGTTTTAGAAGTCAAAAAGGGAAAAATACATCATTTTTGTGACAAAAAGTCTTTCATGTAGTTTATAATCATCTGAAGTTGTTCTGGTTCCAGTTTCCAATCAATGACACCAGATTGCAGGTCGATTTTCAATTTTTTTTTTCTTGATTTTCTTGGTGTTTGGCACTAGTGACACTGGAGTAACGCAGAAATGGCTCTGTTTGCTTTGTTGTGAATGTGATTGTACCTATTGACTCAACTTATTCGTGATATAAATTAACTTATTCGAAGTGACCTATCCTTCAGTTTTTAGTTTTTTAATGGTGGCCAACTCGTCGACCAATAGGAGCTGACTTCGGGTTTCCGCCAAAATTCAAATTGCAATTTTGCCATAAATTTTATAAATTCGTACAAACTTGCAGTTTGTGTTTTAACCCCATTTTCAGAACTATTTGGATGCGTTCTATCGATTAAAAAAATCCAAACACGTTTCCATTCATAATTCCTAGGTAGATACCCATAACAGCCACCCAGTTCCTAAAAAAGTCCTTTCGGCGGTTTTCCGTCTGTGTTTTCAGCATGCTGAGTGGGAAAGCCAAAATAGTTCAACATGAACGGATTGTTGGTGACAAGCTGCAGATGAAACAAAAAGTTGAGACAACAAGGAAAATCGATACCATAGGTACAGAATAGAACTATCTATCACTACTACTATCACTAAGTGATTGATAAGTCTTATCAACTAGTAGTGATTCTGATATGATCCGACGGATTTGTTTTGAACCTCAATGGGAGGGGTTTTATGTGTTGCTACTGATGCACCAAATTTGAAGGATGTTTCGTGAAGATGATAATATCATGACAATATTATTGTCATATTTTCCGCCACGTAAGAATCTTTTGATCCTGTCTTTTGATCGTTTGAAGTAGGCCTAAATATATGTCGGTGCTGCTTAGGGGTTGACAAGGCATCTTACAAGATGGTGCCCACAGAATAACCTGTAGGAAGTTTTGAAGTTTATCCTAAGATTCGTCACAAACATCCTCGCATAGTAGGGATAACCCCAGAGGCCTTCAGAGGGAGGAAGAAAATTCGGATGAATTATTCATAATGGAACTTCCTCGTAGGGTATGAAAGGAAAAGCTTGAGCGGGGCAAAGAAGTGTCTGGGGGCTGTATGATGTGGTGGCTCAACTGCGGAGTCAGGGATAAGGTCATATTGTATCAGATAATCAACTCTTACCTACTGCCCTCTCAATTGTATTCTACTCTGTTGCAGGTATCTGAGGAATGTAAGCGTCGCAGAGCCAGGAAAACCCAACGTGGAGTTCACAGCAGATGGGGTACTCAAAGCTGCTGAGCTCAAAATCATGAACCTCCGCCCTGGTGCCAGTAAACAGCTTGTTTGGGAAGAGGTAACGACAAAATATCATTTTATACTCTTACGATCCTCTCATTTTAGATTTTATTGCATAGGTAACGTGATAGACGGCGTGAGCCTGTGAAAACGGGACGAACAGGAAAAAAAGTTGATGGCGTGACTTGGTTGGAAAGAGGGCTTGCCTATTGTTTTGGTTGAAGGGGCGATAAGAGAACAGTGGTGGGTATTGTGATTTTCCAGGTGAGGTGCTCCACCAATTCACACCCATCACATCGTGGAGAGCGAAATATAAAAACCTCTTCCCTGGGCTATGAGTGGGATTTTCATACGTCGCTTGCTCAATGATAATGTTTCCTTGTGGATGGATTTAGGTGTAATGAATCTCCAGGATAATAATTATCCCTCAATTATTGTACATTGAGGGTATTCCTGGTCCACTTAGCTCATCGAATCGTTGTAAATCGATAGACTTTACGAGGGAGAGTTCTATGAGGCTCCTCGGAGAGCCAAAACACGGAATGCCGAGTAGGCAAGTCGCTGAATTACGCTATCAGATTTTTATAGCATTCCTCAGCGATTGGCCTACTCGGGCTTTTTTCGAGGTATCAAAATATTATGTACAAAATAATAATGCATTTGATAAACCAGCCCTAAATCAATCAACGTTGATTACCTAATCAACGTTGATTACCTACCCAGCAGTAGTCAATTGTTTGCTCACTCTGCAGTTCTGAACATTAACAACTTATTACAATTTTATTTTAACAATTATTATAACAATTATTGTTATTGTTATAGTAATAAAATTGTAATATATAGTATTACTAGTAATAAAGTACAGAATAAAATACAGAGATTCTCTGCATTTTTGAAATTTCAAGTATGAAATGCAGAGAAAAGGCCAGAAGGCGATTTCCATAGGGATTATTGTGGAATGTGCCATCGTACACTTCATTTTAGCGAAACGAGTGAGTCGGAATGACCTCGCTTTGATGCTTGCAAACAACCTGTCCACATCATCTTTCAACCACCTCGGTATTTTTTCGAGGGTGCTTTGCAGGTAATCCATTCGAAGCAAAAGAAGAGATTACTAAAGGGAGCGCTACAGTTCCGCGCAAAATCGAGAAATGCAGTTAAACTCTTGTTACAGTTCCGCGCTGGTCAATATTTTCCGGTGGTACAGTTCCGCGCCGAGCCGTCCTCAATCCTAGTGTACAGTTCCGCGCAAGGAAGGATTCGTGTGTCTTCATGGAATGTCACTGTGCCCACAAATCTGTGATGTCTGACTTTTGTCACTCTTTGGTCCTTTGCTTCTTTGACCTCTCGCCCTGAGATGTCATGTCGGCGTCATCTGCCGTATTTGTACATATTTTGGATATCCTACCCACTACGCCAGCCGATAAACGCGGAATGGACTTCGCAGAGTACTTACTTGAATTTTACATCTCTGACAGCAGCCAATTCCCACCATCACAGTGGGCAGCAGCCTCTGCATGCGAATCTTTTCATGCGTCCTTTGCTAAACATTTCTCTTCGCCACACCCCAATATCCATCTTCCATTTCATTGAAGCCCCGAAGGATACGCAGGACACTACGCAGACACTCATGAGTAGAAACTCAAAATCTTCCAAACAAGTGCGAGCCAAAAAGGATTTCATTTAGTCTTGTCTGGACGACTACAATAAACTGGAAATTGATGCTTTCACACTGGTTCAAAAGCTCAAGCACCACTACCTACCTACGCTCCACTTTGACACTCAGCTTCGTTGCAGCTGGCATTATTTTTGATCGTGACATTTGATTGATTGGTTACGTATCGTTCATCGGAAAAGGGAGCTCGTGGTTTCGTTTATGATTTCCACCCATGATTTTTTCATTGAAATATTGACAACCTCAGCTTTGGTTTCCACGAAACTGCCACCTACAGTATTTTTGTCTGGCGCGAGATTGAAACATTGCATAATTCACATCCACGGAACTGGATACCCACCCTTACTTTCCTTACTTGCTTTCCCACAACCAGAAACGATTAGGATATCGTCACGTTGAAAACTGCTTTTGGTTTATTATTCTTGGAATAATACACACAATGTGTGTCATGTAATCGCGACGGAGGTCGACAATTCAGATCGGCTTCAAAATTTGACATTATACGTTTCAAGATGTCTAGATTCCAAAAACGAAATGTATGTCCGCTGTCTGAGCCGTTTTGGGAAGTAGGAATTTTTGGGGCTAAAAACGGGCTACGGGAGGGCTTTTTTGAAGGGTTTCGGCTATGGGGTCGAGTTATATGTAGTTTTCGAAGTATTTTTGGGGGTCCCGAAGCGATTCGATTTCATCGTGGGGATCTTTCGGGCTCTCATGGGGCTACAAATGAGATTTATTGAAAGATCCCTGGAGGTCAAATATTTTGCACGCATTTTTGAACGCACAATCCATTTTTCGAGGTCCCACTTCTGTTCAACTAAAAAGAGGCAAGGGACGGTCATGAGAAAAATCGAGTAACACACTTTCTAAATTTCCCCGTAATTCCCTGCGGCCAATAACCTTAAGAAACTGAGGTTTATATAAATTAGAATAGATGAAGAGCATGAGAAAAATTTCCAGTTGCACCTGAAAAATAAATTACCCCATGAAATTCCCATTTGTATTAGGCAGTTCGGGCTGAGTTACAAGGACGGTCATGAGGTGCTTACAACTTAAGGTATCTACTTAAAATATTAATAATCGCAATGAGGGAAGAAACTATTATTGGAGCTGATCCAGCCAACATTCAGGATTAAGATAAAAAAGAAAAAATCAATTATCTCTTCACGGGGCTGAAATATGAGAATTTGATGGTGAGTTACATTGACTTGGCCCTTTTTTGTAGAAATACCCATATAAGAAGTAGTATTTGGCAACGAACGCTAAAATATGGGTCTAGGTGAAAATGATTGGAAGCGGAATCGTCTGATGGATTTATTCACGGTTGTTTTTTTGGCCCGTGGTTAACATACTAAACGACCCCGACCCTGCGTGATGAGCCTGAGTGGAGGAAGCTGAAGAGGGTCATTTTTTTCCTATTTTCGCTCCTAACTTGAAACCGGTAGGTCCTACCGAAACATCCTCTAGGTATCCATAATATAAAACTGCAAATTTTTCACTTAGAATATGGGTCTAATAGAGATTTATAGAGGAACTCTCTAATAGAGATTATAGAGGAAACTCTATACGAGTTTATTCTTTTATATAAATTATCCAAAACTTAATTATATATCGATAAAAAAATGTTAATTTAATTTAGTTGTTATTTAATTTTAATTTATTTAACAAAAATATTTTTTCCTGTAAAGTTTGTGGACGGATGTGGGAAAAAAATGGATTATCTATCCAAAATTACTGGGTAAACGACACCTCATTCGACCCCCTGGCATCCTTCAAAAGTCCCATAGATCCCCTCGGTGGAATCGGATCGTTCTGGGACACACAAAAATGGATTCTACGTCCAAAAATACTTCGAAAACGACACTCGCTATCATAGGTAGGTACCCGAAAACCAGCAAAACCCGTCCCGTAGCCCTTTTTTCCCCGCAGGACCCCATGCCAAATTTTGAGGTCCATCAAAATTTTCGACCTCCGACACGTATACGTAGGTGTATTATGCGTTGAATAATATACAAAAATGAAGCCCATGAACTGTCCTCATTCATCCTATCTACAACAGTTTAGGAGATATTCAAGCTTGCAAGTAGGTGAAATTTCAAAACGCTGCGAATTTTACACAAGGGTTTATTATTCTTTTATATACGTTACTTGTGCAGAAATTTAATCCTGTCAATGAAAAAATTAAAAAAACATTTTTTTTGGATTTTTATCTCAAAAAAAATTTTTTTTTGGATTTTTTTGTTCAAAAATGTGTTTTTTTCAAAAATTCTGTATTTTTTACTCGAAAAATATTTAACATCCTGGGATCCTTCAAAAATCCCATTTTTAGCCCCACGAATGCCCTAAAGATCGCCCCAGTGAAATCGGATCGTTCCGGGACCCCAAAAAATGGATTCTACGTACAAAAATACTTCGAAAACGACACCTAACTCGATCCCATACCTAAAAGCCTTAAAAAAAACCTCCCGTAGCCCCATTATAGCCCCATAGCGCCCCACGAGTTTGGGCGATCGGACTGAAAACCTTGCGGGCACAACTAGATGGTAAACCAAGTATTTTGCCAAAATTTCAGATTTAAAAAAAAATTCCTACTGCCCAAAACGGCCTGGACGGCGGACGGCGGACGGACATTTCGGATTAGAATGTAGACCTCTTGAAACGGATAATGTCACATTTTGAGCCCGATCGGAGTCGTCGACCCCCGTCGCGAAAACATAGGTGTATTATTCCAAGAATAATAAACTAAAACCCGCTTTCCGGTTATGTTTTCCCCAAACTTTGGCCATTAACTATAGTTGTATAAATAAAATTTATGTCATGATAAAATATGTTTTATATTTAATATAAAACATAATATGTTTTATATTAAATATAAAACATATTATGTTTTATGTATATAAAACATAAAATATTATTTTATCATGAAAATATGTTTTATATTTAATATAAAACATTTTTTATCATGACTTAAAAAAAAACCTAATGAAAATTAAGCCACATGCTAGTGCATCATTTTCCTTTCAAAAACCATAAAATTTATTTAATGTTTTCTTTTCGGAATAATCAAAAACAATAAAATTTATTTAATGGTTTCTTTTCGGAATAATGGTGGAAAGAAACCATAAAATAAATTATTATGTCGTGATATTTCATTTGTTTTTCATATTAGGGTTTTTGCGAAGGATGTCTTAAGACATCCTTGAGTATTAATTAATACTCAAGATAGTAAGGCAACACCTAGGAGTCGGGAACTTAGCACCTTTGCTAATCCCATGAGTCTGAACACATCTGTGAAGAAATCTCTTCTGCGATAATCATTTCTTCGTAGAATCATTTATTACCTGGACGCTTGCCAGCAATTCTAATGTGCGACCAATACATTTTGAATGCCAATCCATTATTCTCATGTCTCCCAGTATATTTGTCTGTAGTATAGTACATTTGTCTGTCTTTGTTCCCTTCAGATCGGTGTGTGGAAGTCCTGGATGCGAGAAAGTTTGGAGATCAAGGACATCGTTTGGCCTGGGAACAGCCACACGCCTCCCCAGGGCGTGCCGGAGAAGTTCCATTTGAAAATCACCTTCTTGGAAGAGCCGCCATACATCTCCTTGGCACCCCCTGATCCGGTGACGGGCAAGTGCCACATGAATCGAGGCATCATCTGCCGCGTCGCCAAGGAAACCGACCTTCCTGAGTGAGTAGACGTTAGATTCTGGTAAAATTTACCCGAGCCTTTAATGCTAAAGGGGTGGCAAACTGAACTACCTGTTCTTGTTCTCAAGGACGTCTCTTCTCTGTGAAAAGTTAGGGATTCCACAACTTGGATGGGACAGGCAAAGTTCAACCCGCATGTGGCGAAACCTCTTTGTTCTGTGCAAAAGAGGATGTTGGGAATTTTCCTTCCCTTTGCAAATAATCAAACTTGAGCTTTGAAATTGGCCATGAGCCAGACCTTTGAGACCCTTCGCCTTTCCTATCTCTCTCTCTATCTGTCTATCTCTCGATTGAAACCCCAGCGACGAGGTTCGAAATCCCACGATTTCCCGACCCCATTCTAGGTGCTCAGATGGGGTTTTCAATTAGCCCTTGACCCTTCAGGTCAAACCTAAGGGCAGACTCAACTTTGCGAAGACGCTGATTAGGCTTTGTGATTTAGTTCTATTTGCCTGCCAAACAGGAACCTTGATAGGTATTTCCACTAAAGGCTACTCAGGTCTCAGGGGTCTCGTCCAGGGAAACCAATCAATTTGGCCCACGAAATTTCAAGTGAACCCAATCAATTGATGGCTTCCCTTCCAGTGTGTGTTTTCAACCCAAGGGGTTCTACGTAACCAAATTCCGAAGTAGTGAACAGTTCTTGAAAGCTTAATTCCGTGCTTATCAGTGAATGAAATCAATTCACTAGTCTTATATAATATAGAAGAGTGATGAGTTGGTTAGGGAGAGAGAACGACTCTGCTGGTTCCCCTCTCTCACCACCTCATTGGATTAGACCTGTGCACCATTGTGTGATATAGAAGACTCTTCATAATATTATTATCCATTAGACTGGATGGCAACAGCAACAATGATATAATAATAATAATAATATTACTTATATAATTATTATATTACCTAAGTTGTTGTTAGCATCCTAATAATTATTATGTTAATCATAATCATTATAGTGTTAATTCTTAATTTTTTTTTTCACAGTATAATAATATATTATAATATAATATAATATTATTATATGAGGAGTGTGATTCCTAAAGGCGGGGTTTTCTAGCGACGGGTTTTTCCCGTCTCGTCGTACGGAGTACGCCGGCGGGGAATGGAAAAAGAAGCAACCGTTTTCCTATAGACAGAGGAGAACGTTTCCCGCTGGCGTCTTCCGCTCGCCAGCTTCAGGAGGTGTCATCACGCTCGACGCTGACCATATTTTGGAAATATATTTTGAATCATATACTAGACCTACTAGAGAACTCAAAAGAAACTGGTTATCACGCGACACCGGCTTTCAACACGCTCACAGGAAAACAAGCTGCGTGGTACGTCACTCTCCACCCGACGTGGCCGCGCCGGCGGACTCCGTTCGACGCAACGGAAAAAACGCTGCAAATTTTACACAAGGGTTTATTATTCTTTGATATACGTTACTTGTGCAGAAATTTAATTCTGTCAATGAGAAAATTAAAAAAATAATTTTTTTTTTGGATTTTTATCAAAAAAAATTTTTTTTGGATTTTTTTGTTCAAAAATGTGTTTTTTCAAAAACTATATTTTTTACTCGAAAAATATTTAACATCCTAGGATCCTTCAAAAATCCCATTTTTAGCCCCACGAATGCCCTAAACATCGCCCCAGTGAAATCGGATCGTTCCGGGACCCCAAAAAATGGATTCTAAGGCCAAAAATACTTCGAAAACGACACCTAACTCGATCCCATAGCTAAAAGCCTTCAAAAACCCCTCCCGTAGCTCCATTATAGCCCCATCGCGCCCTACGGGTTTGGGCGATCGGACTGAAAACCTTGCGGGCACAACTAGATGGTAAACCAAGTATTTTGTCGAAATTTCAGATTTTAAAAAAAATTCCTACTGCCCAAAACGGCCTGGACGGCGTACGGCGGACGGACATTTCGGATTTAGAATGTAGACCTCTTGAAACGGATAATGTCAAATTTTGAGCCCGATCGGAGTCGTCGACCCCCGTCGCGAAAACATAGGTGTATTATTCCAAGAATAATAAACCAAAACCCGTCGCTAGGAAAAGCCGCCTTAAAGGTACTACCTATATCCGTTTCTTTCAAATACGAGCAATACGCGAAAAACCTTTAAAAAACGCTGCAAATTTTACACAAGGGTTTATTATTCGGTGATATAGGTTACTTGTACAGACATTTAATTCTGTCAATAAAAAAAAAATTTAAAAAAATTTTTTTTGGGGATTTTATATTTTAAAAAAAATTTTTGGGGGGATTTTTTTCTAAAAGGTGTTTTTTCAAAAATTCTTTAATTTTTACTCGAAAAATATTTAACTTCTTGGGATCCTTCAAAAATCCCATTTTTAGCCCCATGAAAGCCCTATAGATCGCCACAGTGAAATCGGATCGTTCCGGGACCCCAAAAAATGGATTCTACGTCCAAAAATACTTCGAAAACGACACCTAACTCGATCCCATAGCTAAAAGCCTTCAAAACACCCCTCCTGTAGCCCCATTCCCCAACTCCTACTGCTCAAAACGGCCCGGACGGCGGACGGCGGACGGACATTTCGGATTTTGAATGTAGACCTCTTGAAACGGATAAGTAATGTCAAGTTTTGAGGCCGATCCGAGTCGTCGACCTCCTTCGCGAAAACATAGGTGTATTATTCCAAGAATAATAAATCAAAAGTGTTATAAGACAACGATGCTACTTTTACTATATTTTTAAATTGTGATAAATATTTTTGGTAAAAGTGTAAATTTAGTAGTTCACAGCTTCAAATTGTTTGAAAGGAGATTTGAAATTTCGGTTTTATGGAATCCATTGTATTATACATAGTACTAATAATTAGTACTATGTACTAATTAGTATTAATTAGTATAATTATTGTAGTATTGAATTGAATATTATAGTACTTTTGGTTTATTATTCTTGGAATAATACACCTATGTTTTCGCGACGGGGGTCGACGACTCCGA
The DNA here is from genome assembly GCA_955831195.1 of Pilophorus perplexus. Classification (NCBI taxonomy): domain Eukaryota; kingdom Metazoa; phylum Arthropoda; class Insecta; order Hemiptera; family Miridae; genus Pilophorus; species Pilophorus perplexus. The sequence continues at coordinate 34,938,375 of OY037009.1, read as the reverse complement.
TCGGGCTCAAAATTTGACATTATCCGTTTCAAGAGGTCTACATTCTAAATCCGAAATGTCCGTCCGCCGTCCAGGCCGTTTTGGGCAGTAGGAAATTTTTAAAAAATCTGAAATTTCGACAAAATACTTGGTTTACCATCTAGTTGTGCCCGCAAGGTTTTCAGTCCGATCGCCCAAACCCGTGGGGCGCTATGGGGCTATAATGGGGCTACGGGAGGGGTTTTTTGAAGGCTTTGGGGTATGGGATCGAGTTAGGTGTCGTTTTCGAAGTATTTTTGTACGTAGAATCCATTTTTTGGGGTCCCGGAACGATCCGATTTCACTGGGGCGATCTTTAGGGCTTTCATGGGGCTAAAAATGGGATTTTTGAAGGATCCCAGGATGTTAAATATTTTTCGAGTAAAAAATACAGAATTTTTGAAAAAACACATTTTTGAGATAAAAATCCAAAAAAAAAATTTTTTAAATTTTTTCATTGACAGAATTAAATTTCTGCACAAGTAACGTATATCAAAGAATAATAAACCCTTGTGTAAAATTTGCAGCGTTTTTGAAACGAAACGTCGCTTGCTGTAGGTACTTTTGGAAATCAAACGATGTGGACAATGTTTAGTTGAAATTATAGTATTCTAATTTAGTACCTTTTGAAATAAAACACTAGCTCAAGGTACTGGAGAGAGTCTTCCTTTCATAATAGGGAAAGACAACCTTATGAAATAGATAAATCACGTCGTTAAAAAAGCACATGGAAGAGAGTTGCCGCGTGTAACTGCATCCATCTTGCTTTCTGTGGGAAGAAAAATGTTTATTGGTCACTTTTCAATCACTTTTGATGCACTGCATACGTTGAAATTGAAGTCTAAATAGTACTCACCAAATAACTGTAGTATTGAGTGTGAGTCAATCATTGTCAGATACCTATTTCTTTTTTAGATTTGGGTTGCCAGAAAGTGTTTTCACTAGTGCTGCTAACTCATATTCTATTGAAATTAATCCCGAAAACTTGAAACATACCGCTAAAAACTTCGAAAAGTATCTTCAACGGTCGAGAAATCATAGAAAATAATGGATAATATCCGTATTATACTATAGTCTTATTATTTTTATATTATGTATATAGTGTATTTTATGTTTTTGATTGTTCAGACAGATGGTAGGTACTTAGTAGAGGGAACACTAAAAAAGTATAAAAACAATTACCTAAATTTTCGCCTATTAGTTGGCTTCATCAGAGGGGTAGAAATGGTGGATGGCGGTCACTTGAAGATGAAGCTGGATGAAATGTTGTTGTTGGCGCAGAATGTAGTCATGGCGGAGGGAAAGGTTCAATTTAAAGTGGGTGTAGGTATTTGGTTGAAGGGGATATGAAAGTGGGTTGAGGATGAAAAATTTTAATTTTAGATGAAAAAATAAAAAAATAAAAAATAAATAAATAAAATAAATACTTAAATAAATAAAAAAATAAAAAAATGAATAAAATAAAAAATATATAATAAAAATAAATAAAGAAAGAAAGAAAAAAGTGATTCAGTGCCGCTACCAATGCTTGTTCAAGCCAGGGGGGGTTGTTGCCTTGAGGACAACAATGTGGCCTGATTCCAGATTTTTCACATCACGGCTTGGGATGCTGTCCGGCAACTTTCGGAGAAACTGGAGTGAAAAGCACTCATTGAACGTTTTTTGATGGGAGTTGGCGTGGACCGCCACTGGACAATCGGGGTAATTGGCCACGGAGCACCTGTGGGTGTTCATCCTCAGTGAAGCCACAGTTTCCGTCTTACCGACGTAAAAACTATCACAGAGCCTGCAACTGAGAAGGTACACCACATTAGATGCGGAGCAGGAAGCCGTTGTGGGGATTTTGTAGTTATTAGGGGTATGGGGAGAAGAAAATATCGGATTATCATCTATCAGCTCGCACGTTTTACATCTGGGACGATTACACCTATGCGACTCAGCTGGTGGATCATTAGGTGGCGGTTTTTGACGGTTGAAGATGCATTTTAAATTTGCGGATCTGCCATATACTACGCGAGGGGGCTCCCGGAACAGATCCCTACTTTGGGGATTATTCATCAGGATAGGGTTGAGATCTTTGAGAATCTCATTGAGCTTTTCCGACCCGGGGAAATATGTGGTGTGAAGGGCTGGTGGAAACTCTCTAGGAGCCGTCCTCACGCGTGGTGAAAAAGAAGCCACCGCGGGGAGAACCCTGTTCTTAATAACCTCCGGCGGGTAACCCTGCTTCGACAGGGCCAGCTCCAATTTTCCCAAGTATTCCTGTTTGTTTTCAGTGTTACTGCATATCCTATGTGCCCGGGCCGACAGAGAAAAGGGAATGGAACGTTTGACATGTGACGGATGGCAACTGTTGAATAGTACCGTTTGCTCGAATCACCAAAACCCGTATGCTACCTGATACTGGATAATATCAATATATTCAAATATCAATAATATCAATAATATTCAAAAAGTACTAGGTATATTATAGTACTTTTTGAAACAAAACGGATAAGAGTCCACCATTCTACTGGATATACCTAGTACCTTTTGAAATCAAACCGAATGTTCATGCACGTTTTTAAATGGGATGGCATATTTTTAGCTCCAAAACGATCGCATTTTTGTGAAGAACTACCCTCTCAGAACCCCATGAAAGTGATAACTCAAATTCGACGAAAATGGTTTTTAGTAGGTACCTTTTGGAATCAAACTCCTCATAGGTATGTCCTCTTTACACGGACGACGAGGCTCAACCCAAATGGGAGGGCCAGTTGACGGATGTTGACCCGCTGTCAAGTGCTCGCTTCCCCGTCACTGGCAGAATATATTTCCATCGCCGACGTGGGGAAACGGTCTAAAAGGAATTCATAAACGTGTTAGCGGTCGTGTTCCGTGTAATGCGAGTTGAATTGAAAGTTGTCAACTGTGTTGTGTTGCGTAGTGGATCCCGATGTTTCACGGCCGGGATATTGTCTCGGCTGATACCTAGCTCCCGGGGAGGTTTACCCCATCTATGATGATAATTATTATAATAATATACATTTTTAGAAACATTCGTTATTTACGTTAACTTGTTCACCACCGATCCATGATCGGCATCCTTCCCTATATTAAATTCCAGTCCCTCGCCGATGGTGGATTTCGCCCCCACAACCCAAACAAATAAAGAATTCACGAGTATGGTGACTCCTGCACGCCACACAATTAATAAGAGCCACATAGTACGCTAGCGCACCAGCCACACCATGGTATGTATATAGGTAACATGCTTCCCCTCATGGTGGAAGTTTTCTTACGTGACTCCGATCCACAAGGCTGGTGACAACACTACCGCCCGGTATGCTCTTGGTCTACAATACCTACGCTTCTGGAGAAACTGATGAATGATGGCATTGCGACCAATTATGCCAAGGCCTTTGATGAATTGTCTCGTCTTCATCTCCTCTCACTTCTGAGGTCGTTGAGCATTTATGGTTCTTTCTTGGATTGGATGGAGAGCTGTGTGGCGGTCAGTTTGTTGTCCGTGTGAAGGGTGCGCTGTTTTCGCCAATATCAGCTTCTTCAGGTATTCCTCAGGGTAGCTACTTGGGCGCGCTTTGTTTCCTCCTCATGATAAACAGATTGATCGTTGCAGACGACCTCAAGTTATTTGCTCATGTTGAGTAGGTATGTGTTGGATGGCAGACGTCTGTGGGAGGCATTGTATTGACTGGAAGACTGGAGCATGGTGAATCAATCTTTTCCGCAATCCTGCAAAATGCGTTGTGGTAACTTTTCACAGTGTTGCCAATCCTCTATTTCTCGTCTGCACAATGGAGGTAAAGATCGGCTTTGCAAAAATCGGTGGGGGTCCTTTGTGACTGCCAATTAAATTTCTCCAACCACATTGAGGCATTGGCTTCAAGAGCTATGCAGACCCTCGGTTTCCTGGAATGGAACAAAAGGGAGTTTGACAACATTTCAGCAATTGTGGCTCTCTACAAAGCAATGGTCCTGCCTATCCTGGAATATGCTTCTTCCATATGGTCCCTATCGTATGTGACCCATAACTACCAGTTGGGTACAGCATACCTAAGTCCTTAAGGTACATCGCCTTCAAGTTGGGCATCTCATCGTCTGGTGCTAATTACCAATTTTTATTGAAATGCCATCTGGACACCCTTGAGAGGCGTCGTGGTTGTGCCGACCTTCTTACGCTGTTCTTCAAGATCATTAACAACCTAATTGACTGTCCACAGCTCCTTGCCAAGATAGGATTGCTTGTGTCATGAATCGACGCTAGGACGCCGCAGATATTCGATGTTCCATTCTCACCCACCAACTACGGTCATCAGCCTCTCCGCAGACTTCCCCGCAGGGCGAATTTGTTCCTCGCCATTAATCCGCACTTCAACTTTTTCAACTCCCCCCTTGCCACCTTAAAGACTCTCTTAAATTCTCCCCACTTTAATTACTCATAGTTTTTTGTAGTCGCTAAATTCTTCACTTTTGGTTTATTATTCTTGGAATAATACGCCAGTTTTCGCGACGGAGATCGACGACTCCGATCGGCCTCAAAATTTGATATTATCCGTTTCAAAAGGTCTAGATTCCAAAACCGAAATGTCCGTCCGCCGTACGCCGCGGCGCGCCGTCCGGGCCGTTTTGGGCAGTAGGAACTTTTTTTAAATCTGAAATTTTGACAAAATACTCGGTTTACAATCGAATTGTGCCCGCAAGGTTTTCAGCCCGATCGCTCGAACCCGTGGGGCTCTATGGGGCTAAAATGGGGCTACGGGAGGGGTGTTTTGAAGGCTTTTAGCTATGGGATCGATTCAGGTGTCGTTTTCGAAGTATTTTTGGACGTAGATTCAATTTTTTGGGGTCCTGGAACGATCCGATTTCACTGTTGCGATCTATAGGGCTTTCATGGGGCTACAATTGAGATTTTTGATGGATCCCAGGAGGTCAAATATTTTTCAAGTAAAAAACATAAAAAATCCAAAAAATGTTTTTTTGAAAGTTTCAAATTTATAAAATATGAGTTTTATAAAACTCTAATATAAATATTAGATAAATTTTATCTAATATAAAACTCAAAAAAAAATTAATTTTTTTTTCATTGACAGAATTAAATTTCTGCACAAGTAAGCTATTCCAAAGAATAATAAACCCTAGTGTAAAATTTGCAGCGTTTTCTCCTAGTATACCCCCCCCCCCCCCCCCCTCGTTATTTGTCTGCTAGCATCGTTTCGCCTACTAGCATCGTTTCGCCCTTCCTCGTTGAAATGACGTAATGTGCTTGAATCTAAATTGGGCTTGCCCGTACAATAAAAAATATGAAAATGAAACATTCAAAACTTGAATTCGCCGACACAACAGATAAATGGCTGTACCGATATCGGGGGAACTAAAAAACGTCGGCGTATTCTTGTTCCCCCGATATCGGCACAGCCGTTTATCGGTTGTGTCGGCGTATCCTCTGCCCTCTTCCGCCTTTCTTTGACGTTTCAAACATAGGCTCAGGACCTAACCAAGAAAACTAAACCTTGGCAGCAGGTGTTGGAGAGAAACCCTGACGGTTCAGGCGGGATTGCAGAAATCCTCAACTTCCCATCCGGTAATCCAGATTGTGGGTCTGATGTTTCAGGCTATAGCCCACTCATTGGGCCACCCGGTTCTGTAGCAGGAGGCAATCCCTCTGGCGACCTCGAAAATTCGAGCAGATCATTTTTTGTACCTGCTGAAATTAAGGAGGACTCTGCCCTTCTTGGGCCTATGCCTCTCCCGCCAACTAGTCATATAATATATGATATCCCACAAGGGGAGCCTGTAAAAATCCCAGGCAGGGACCCCTCATACCTACTGTAAGGTAGAGATACATACTTGTATGCATGAAGCCACCACATGCCGCTGAGTGTTCTAGCGGAGTTTCTAAAATGGGCCGCGCGAATGAGGCATAAAGACGAAATGAGCCCCCACTAGTTTTTGTGTCACTGTAGGTGAGGACCAAAATGGGCCCAACGAATTTGACAAGGCGTTTGGGTGCGACCGAAATGGGATGAATTCCAGTTCCTCCCCGACAGGGCCTCAGACCCCTTCTAGTTGCTTCCAGATGCGCTTCATGGAGCTACGTTTTGGTGGTTTCAGACTGTTTGTTGGAAGATTTGAAGCCAGACAATTGCAAGGTCGCAATTATGAGTTTCCAAGGGTGGGCCGGGGCCCATTTCAGCCCACTAGGTGAGTCGTGGGGCCCACATTGGTCGCACTGTGTTCTAGCTTAGCAGGCTGGTGCCCGAGTTTGTAACAAAATGCTCATGTCACCAGTACGCAAACTCGTCTGCGTCCTAGCTCCCCCCGTCACTTGAGAGATGGGGGGTTACAAACCTCGAATCCAACTCCAATTCAGGGGGACGGCCGGTGGCGCTTTGCTACCATTCATAGACCTTCAGCCGCGCGCCTATGGCAGCGTGGAGTCCCCCGCCCGAGGATTACTGGATTACTGGATTAGGAAGATGAGAACACCACGCCAATCCATTTAAGGCCATACCAGTACGAGGCTCGAGGAGGACCTAAGTCCCCCTCTCCCACTTTACGTGTTTCTGTCACCGACAATTTACAGAACGAACATTACGTGGGTAAACATGAGGGAGAGTGCTTTCAAGCAGATCAGAGGGAGAACCCCTACCTACTCACTCCTGGTTCCATCCTCCAAAACATCGGCGGCATGAACTTGGACTTTGTGCCTCCGGAACCAGGCCAACCGCACAAAACTTCCTTAACTGAATAAATAATTCAGTAAAGGAATTAGGCTCACAAGTTCACGATCAAGCACTCTTGCACCTAGTTTTGTCCGGGACATGATCTGCATCCTTCTCTTTACTCAATTCCAATCCCTTGGAATACTGGATTTCCCCCTACAGACCAAACACGAACATTGATATTCACTTTGACCAACTCGATTTTTGTCGTCGGAACGATTTTATCTGCCCTTTTCCAACGTGACATTCAATTTATTAGGGTTCCGCCTCGGATGTGGAGCAGGTTGTCCTACCCCTGTATTCTTTGTTTTATTCATGGAATCAGTGGCGAAAGGTCCACGCTGAAGAAGCTGAAGTGGTCTAGTGGACGAATTAGAATTTCTAATGCTTTGGCAATGTGATCTCCGGGTTCAGGGAACCGCTCATACAGAACCGTTATACACGTCAGAGCCCTCTGCAGGATTCGTAGGACAACGGTTGAATCTTGCTGTTCCAGAAAGGTTTTCCACTTGATGATTTCCTGCAGCAGCGCCAGTGTCGTGAGTTGGCGTTGACCCCTGAATAATTCAGTTGAGGAGGTCCGTGCAGTAAGAATAAGTCGTAAAAACGCAGCAAATTATTCTTTGATATACCAAGGTTACTTGTGCAAAAATTAATTCTGTGTAAAAAAAAAAAGAAAAAAAAAGTGCCCCTCGAAAATTTATTATGCGTCCGAAATTACTCGGAAAACATTACCACCTGGCATCCTTCAAAAATCCCATTTGTCGCACCATGAGAGCCCAATATATCCCCACGGTGAAATCGAATCGTTCTGGGACCCCGAAAAATGGATTCTACGTCAAAAAATACATCAAAAACGACCCCCCACTCGATATCATTGGTACCAGAAAACCTGCAAAAGCTACATCCCGTAGCCCCTTATTAGCCCCACGGGTTGGGCGATCGTGCTGAAAACCTTGCGGGCACAACTAGACGATAAACACAATATTTTGTCAAATTTTCAGATTTAAAAACAAAAATCTTACTGCCCAAAACGGATCGGCGGACGGAGATTTCGTTTTTGGATTCTGGGCGTATTGAAATGGGTAGTGTCAAATTTTGAGACCGATCTGAATTTTCGACCTCCGTCGGATTACATAGGTGTATTATTCCAAGAATAATAAACAAAAACAGCGCTATAAGAAATTGAGCCCCGAAGAAGGCGTATGAGCTGCGAATATTGGTTTTCGACAGAACAGAGGGAAATATTCGTTTATAAAGAAACAATTTGTTTATAAAATGATTTTTAATTCAACTTACCGCCTATTGACTTGATTTAAAAATACACTGCCAAGTGGGACATGGCCCATAGCTTCCTCGCATATTGTATGAAATGTAGGTTCAAAATGAACGTAGTTGTGACTGTAACAAGAAAATTACGTTCGCGCATGCGCAGGGATTACCACTGATGCAATCGTGATGAAACTGATAGGGGACCATCTAGGGCTATACCCACACTATTCCTGAAAATTTGATTGAAATCCGATCAAAATTGTGGGAGTTATGGGTGTGGAAAGGAAATTACGTTCAATTACGTATATCAAAGAATAAATAATAAACCCTTGTGTATTTTTTCCCCATTATTTCCGTGATATCAAAATCACGGACTGGTCATGTTTTTAAAAAATCGCTAAACTTGTAGAAATGAGATTTTCAGAATAGTGCATTAGTTTTAAATTAAGCAGTTAACAAAAATCATTTCACAATAGCTCTTGTACATTTTCTAAGGTTACTGAAACATTGTTGATGTTGATGTAGGTAACTGAAGAATGAGGCGATTGCTGGAGGCTTCATAAAGCCCTAGTGTTTTGCTTTAATTTTCGATTCTCGCGTCATTTAATCTCAATATCAAAAACTCGACACCGTCACTGAAATATGACAAAGCAGCAGCCGAACTGAAAAACACTAAAAGAACACTGTACACAGTCAGTTACAGCAACCCTCCCTCAACAAGGGTACCAACAAAACATATTTTGGGAACTTTTTTTTCGTGGAACTTGTTACCTGTATTATCTATAATAGATAAAATCATATTAGCTAGATTTTTGCACAATTGGCAAGAAGGGCTTACAGTCAATTACATCTTTCGACAGGCCACTTACCAATTTCATTGTTCATTGCCCATTAAGTCCCCCGGCCTTGTCGAAGTCGTTTGGTTTCCACGGTCCGACAATCAACGTTGGAATTTGCTAATCAACTTTGATTATCATCGATCCAAATGATTAAATTGAGCGTAAAATTTCATTTTATACCGTTCCTACGGGTGGCTGCATCGAATCGGAGCGCTTCACTAAACCCCCGCTGATCGATAAGCCCAAAGGGAACGAACTATTTCACTGAGGTGCTGGGACTTCATGATGAACCCTTTGAAGCTCCTGGTTTGCATTAACCGTTTTCTCTCGCCCTTTTGACTTTCTGTCCGTTTAAATCGATTAGCTGTGATGGAACGGAGTTTCACATTAAAATTCTGATGTCAAACTAAATGACGTGTTAGGTGCTACTTTCTTTGATGAGCGAAAGATGCAGTATGTAGTCAAATGCATTAATACCTGCGCATTACTTTACGGTATAGGTAGAATTCAACGTTGACATTTTATGTGGAATGCAAAAAAAAAATCGTCTTTTCCGGCAAACTTTTCTTACGTATATTTCCGAAGCCCTCGTTTTTGGTCCCTGACGAGTATGTAAAAGGTCAAATCGACTGAAAGGTTGTTTTTTTTTAATACTCTCCATCTCAGGATTTAAGGAAGGGGCGAATGTGAGCTGAATAACAAAAAGCCTTTGGCGGGGATGAGGAGGAGGGTAATCCCTGAGGCCCACTTCATTTGTATGGCCGTACGAGTTACGACGGTGTAAAAGAAGACAAGTTCTTCCCTTCAGTGAGCTGATATATGCTAAATACAAAATGTATGCGTGTTCCAACTTTCAAGTGAGGGATCAGAGAAGAAAGAGGGTTGAACGTTACTCATTCGGTAATAGGTTGGTAAGTCATGGTTGCAGAAATCAGTGTGAGACATGACAAGAACTTGAACTGCCTTGTAATTGAATTGGAGGAAATGTTGCTAAGGTGACAATGTAATTAGGTGGGGCAGGCGGCGAAGGCGTTCACGAAAGCCGCTGAACAGATTCTGAGAGCCTGTGGCCTCACTTTCCTCCCGCAATCAGGAACACCGCAAGTCCCCGTCCCTTTTGCCAGAATTTCACCCTCCGCCTCAACGCTGCCCCCTAGCGTCGAAATTCATAATTAAATTATCACCCTGTTGGGAACTTCCTGGCCCCGGCTTCCGGCTTTAACACCAGGCTTCCTCACACCTTTCAGAGCGTCAGCGCTGTCCCTTCAACATCAAAGGGCCCACCAGCACATTTTCTGCCCTTAGGTACATTATGAAGTTCCTACTCCTGAGTAGGCCCAACGTGGTTCGGTTTTCGGTTTATGCTTCAATCGATTTTGGTTTTGTTTCAGATCCGACATTACATCTCTACATTCCAACAGCTCCTTTTATCAGTGTTGTTCAGGGTTTTGCATCGACTTGCTCGTCAAGTTCGCCGACGAGTTGGGCTTCACGTACGAGCTAGTTCGTGTTGATGATGGCCGCTGGGGCACTGTGGAGGTAATTGCGGCCATTGTGCGAACAAAGCCCTTTACACTTTCTATATGCATAATATGCATGCGATATTATAGTTTCTATGTGCATTGTCAGGTTCAGTGATAGGGTGCCCTGGGCCTCTGGGATATTATCACCATTGGGTCCCTCCTCCGCCAATTTCCTCTAACTAAACACGTTCACAACTATAACAGCCTCCATATGAGGCTGAAGAATTTTCCTGTTTAGAGGATGGTACAACAGTTATCAGTTCCGGATTTTTACCCATAACTCTGCTCCTTATCAACACTGATGGCGGGGGAAAATCTTGAGTAAAGTCCCTTCATTGCTCGGACACGCTCGTTTCTTGAAATTTTCAGGTTTTCATTTGAAACACAAAAACGGGCAGCCAAATTGTATATATCAAATATCATATTTGATGTCGTATTCCGAGTAATTTCGAACGTATTCTTCATTTTTCGGTGTTCCAGATGTGAGACAGATCTATCCCTACAGTGTAAAAAAAATTTTAACTTACTTAAAATAATTTTTTATTGACATGAATTAATTTGCGCATACTTTTTTTACTAAGAATAATAAGCCCTTGTTTAATTTTTGTTGATGATGTTGACAGTTCAAATAAGCATAATATGCTTATATTACAATATTATTGTAACGAATCCTAACAACTGAATGTTGCAGCTTTTTTTGGTGACAGCACGTTTGGGGAAATGGAGCCCAGAAAGCGGCACCTACCTTTAAATTTGTTTATGTGAATACCGATGAAATAACTTTTCGTCGTAGTTATCGCTCTCAAATCAAATACGTAATCATTGAGGATAAAAAGCGTCACCGCGTCGGACTTGGTATCATGCATTTCTCCCTCGTTTTCTGTTATCGATTTTCACAAGTTTGAACGTTTTTTCTTGCATATTTTCTTTCCTCATTGAAGGTAGGTACTTTTCAATGAAAGTATGATACTTTCATCTCAGTGGGTCTTTGAAAGTTTAGTAGGTCGGCTTTAGTTGTTTTAGTAGTTTGAGAATAGTATTTCCTACAAAATGTGTGGGAATTCAATCCTACAATCTGGAGCGATGACTGCTCTTTCCTTCACTATTACAGTTTTTTGTTGCTCTCTTCTTATGAAATTGATGGAGCCGGCCCTCAAGCTCTGAATTTTGAGAAGGCTCCCGGCTTGGCCTTCAGAACCTTGTCCCCTACCGTATTGTTGATCATTTCGTCTAACGTGCTCCTATTCGAGGGTCGTTTGAGGGTCTCTTGGTATGCGGAACAAAACTCCCCGAAAAACAGATTTTCCGATTTTGCTTACCTGTAAAAAAATCCCCGAGGTTTTGGGGGAAAAAACTCTATCGGGTCCGCAAACGTCACAGCCAATTTTTGGAGACCCCCATGTGTGCAAGTGTATCACTTCTACCCTGACAACGGAGAAGTAGGAAAACAAATCTCCAGAGGTACAGTGAATGTAGGCTGGCATTGTTATATATTTTATTATCCCCCCTCCCTGAATTGAATGAGATGGATGAAAACTGCTAAACGTCAGATCCACCTCTACCTCAGAAGAAAACATAGGTGATAGTTGTCCCTTTGAGTAGGACTAGCAGTTCGACCTCCTATAATTTCCTCTCTTAGATAATTATTCTCTAAGAGAGGAAAACTTGGAGGAGTTCACTTACATTATATCCCATTCTATACCAAGTTTTCATCTTCTTTATAAATTTAAAACAAATTATTGGAGCAGGCCCCCATTTTAATACGATCGATTATCAGCACTTGTTTCTCTTGAGCAAAATTTTAGCTCGGGGATTTCTCCGGGGACTTGTTTTCCGTCGTGCAGGGATTTTTTCCGAGACTTTTTTTCCGGGGTGGTAAATTTGGAGACTTTTTTCCTGGGATTTTTCCAATTGATCAAGGTTTACATTTTCTTCTTCAGAATGGGAAATGGAACGGGCTGATCGCAGAACTGGTGAATCGAAAAACGGACATGGTGATGACGTCGCTAATGATCAACTCTGAACGAGAAGCAGTCGTTGATTTCTCTGTTCCCTTTTTGGAGACGGGGATCGCGATTGTGGTCGCTAAAAGGACAGGAATCATTTCGCCGACAGCTTTTCTCGGTGAGTAGCTTGGAGATGCAACTTTGTGCGATATTTTGGTTGTTATGTCCATTCAGCAATAGCTGCAACTGAATGGCATCGAAGGCCAGCTCGTGACAAATTCATCTTCTGCCCAAAGGAAATTACGATTTCAAGGGTCAAAAGAGCCCAACCTTTACCAAGAGGTGTCTGACCGTGTTTTATGTCTTCGCCCTGGCAGGAAACCTTGTCTCAGAGCCTCCATTCGTCTTTCCTCCAATTTAGACGACACCGACGGTTTGAAGGATGGTCGGTGAGGCGGGCGTTAATCAAAAGGAAGGGAACTCCCTCGTTTGTAAACCCACCCGCGAGTCTTGCGGGAAACCACGTTAGGGAACGGGGGAGATTGTAAGTGGCGGCCGGGTTTTGGAGGCAGGTGCGAGGTGATGACGTCCCTGATATATCTCATTGTCAGCCTTACCACCGTTTGACAAAAGACGGATGTCGAATACTTCATTGTATGTCCAATTCCACGCCAGGCACAAACACTTTCAGACCATTCATCGCGAAGAAAAAGAATAAAATAGTCATGATTGTGCTTATCTGGGAAAGTGTTTTTCGCACTGTCATAATCATTGTTGCCAATTTCATATGGATAAGCCTTTGTTTCAATTTCCCTTACTCAGTTGGATAACATTCCACATTCCTACTTGTTGATTCTTTACAGAGCCTTTTGACACTGCCTCCTGGATGCTGGTGGGAGTAGTGGCCATCCAAGCGGCAACCTTCACGATATTCCTCTTTGAATGGCTCTCTCCTAGTGGATTCAACATGAAAGTAAGTGTATAGAAACTCTGCGATTATTGTTGTTCAGTTGAAATCTGTGGGGATTTGCGGCTTGGCACGATGGATGTTGAAAGTTGAAACAGTAAAAACGCGGTCGAGCCCATAATAGCGGTGAAAATCTCTTTTCAACGAGATTTTAATGGATTGCCTGCTGTGAACAACCAGCGTCGGCAGTTACGGTATTATGAACTCTTCAAAGGATAAACTCGAATTCCAACGGGCTAGAAGTATCAAAGATGGAACTATTCCCCGTTCCGGGATCCCTGCAGCGGTCGAAATTCCGCAACGCTTCAGCATTATAATGTCACCTGCCTCGCTCTGGCGGTATCCCCTCAAATTCTCGGGATTATTTTCCATGAGAGAATTACGTGAGCGCAAGTTCTTGGAATATCGATACGAGGTTATCATCTTTTCGAGCTTATATTAAATCCAGAATCGGGTTATATTGTACATACTTTATGAAGATACGGTACTGATACTCAGGTGTATTATTCCATCGACCCCCGACACGAATACATAGACCTATGTATTTTACATAGGTCTATGTATTCGTGTCGGGGGTCGAAAATTCTGATCGGTCTAAAAATTTGACATTATCCGTTTCAAGATGTCTAGATTCAAAAAACAAAATGTCCTTCCGCCGTCCGAGCCGTTTTGGGCCGTAGGAATTTTTTAAAAATCTGAATTTTTGTCGAAATACTCGGTTTGCCATCTAGTTGGGCCCGCTAGGTTTTCAGCTCAAACGCTCAAACCCGTGGGTGCTCTGTGTAGATGAAAAGGGGCTACGGGAGGGGTTTTTGAAGGTTTTAGGCTATAGGGTCGAGTCGTTTTTCGAAGTATTTTGGGACGTAGAATCTATTTATGGGGGTCCCAGACCGATCCAATTTCACCGTAAGGATCTATGGGGGCTTTCATGGGGCTACAAATGGGATCTTTGAAGGATTTAAATAAGGTGTTTTCCGAGTAATTTTGGACGCATAGGTAATCCATTTTTCGAGGTCCCACATCTGTCCCAACATTAAAATTTAATGTTGTACCGTGTTTTCTCGTTCCAAGTCTGTCGGCAGTGCCGGTGCAGGTTAGTCATTGGCCAAATCAGTTCTCAATCATGCCGGAAGGAATGAACATCCACGAAATGCCAAGTCAGCGCGGAAAAGTGCTTTTGGTAATAATAAGTTAGTGCTGTAATTCAGTACCTACGAGGTCCTACCTAATTATTACTTATCATTAATAATTATAATTATTGATTATTAAGTTAATACAAAGAATGTAATTGTACGGAGGTTTTTGGTTTGAAGACGTGAGGCGTAAGTTAGATGCCCCTGTCCCCCACCGATCAATCGTACGCTGCTGGTTTTCCACATTCCTGAGATTTCCCTTTGGAAAAATGTTTTATTTTGGGATATGCTGACCCAGGGGCTGCGGTTTAAATAAAACTAATAGTGTGTCGCCTTTTCAAATTAAGCGCTTTCGGGTTCTTTGGTTTGACTGTTGGACGAGTTTACAGTATCGTTGAGGGTCAGAAAAATTATTAGTGGACGACTAACAACATCAACCATTCAGGATCTAGGACGAGCTTACATACGCTCCATTGTACAGCAAAAAAAAATTTTTTATATTTTCAAAAAATAATTTCTTAACCACAGAATTAATTTTTGCGCAATCTTTCTATATCAAAGAATAATAAACCCTTTTGTAAAATTTGCAGCTTTTTTTTTCTCGACGGATTGTTCTGTTGTGAGAAAGGTAACTTAAATTCGCTTTGAACGGAAGGAAAAGCCCTCTAGAAGTCGTTTGTAAAAACCGCCCCCCGCCAGACAAAAACGAGAGAGTTTTCTGCCCATTTTTCCTCCTTCCTTTTACGTTGGTTGGTATGTACAAAAAAAAGAAGAAGAAATTAACCTGTGGGAAATTCCTGAAAGCCATGGTTGGTTCTTGATGAGGCTCGTGTTTCTCTTTCATCTCCGTAAGTGTGAAGTGCCCTTGGAACCGTTGAAACCATTAGGCTTTCAACGAAGTGAGCAGATTATCAACTGAGAACAAAGGTGAAACGTTGGAGTTAAGCATGTAGCAAAGGGGTATCGAATATCTATAGAAGCGTTCCCTTTTTGAGCAATTTGGGCGTTGGGCTGCTCGCAGTACGGGATCCATCTTCAAATAGGTTTTACTCTTGCGTGAAGATAATAAATAACGGGCTGAGAGTGGTCAGCAATCTACAGTGCGTACAGTATAGTAGGGGGTTTGGAAAAGAGCGCTTCAAGCGTGACGCCGCTTCTGGTGGCAAACTAGTCGATGTTGTTGGTGTGGGTGGGGGGGGGGGGGGGGCTTATCTCAGTGAAAGCAGGCGCCAGACCCTAGATGGTGGGGAGGTGCAATGATCTGAACTCCATAGATTTACGCCGCATGCTGCATTGTCTGCCAAATGCAGGATTTGACTCTCAGACTGGATACTGTCGTGAAACGGTCCTCTTTGAAAGTAGACTATTGAAATTGAACGTAAATTTGAATGATACAATTAGGGTTATGTGGTGTCATCGAGTACATGTTTTATCAGCTGTAGAACCTTTGCTGTGGTGTGGGAAGTGGCCTGGAAGGGTAGGCCGTGCTTAGTTTACAATGTGAATGAAGGGCCCTCGAAGAGAATTTCTCATTACTTTAATGAGTAGTGCGAAGAGGGCCGACGGTATTAACCCATTACGAGCGGAGTCCGTCGAGCGTTGTGCAGGAAAGTACGTTTCACGAGTAATTGAAGTCTCTGCCGTGCAATTTACTGTGCAGGCCATTCAATTAAAGTGGTGAGACTCGTTAGAAAAGTTCTGAAGTAGTACGAGCGTCGCAACATTTCACTCGTTCAAAATTTCATACATATTGTAAACTAACGGAAATCGCAAATTATATACGTATGGGTTTATTATGATCATAGTTAAACATAGGCGTAGAGGGGTTGGGCAGATCAGGGGCTTAATGTTATCTTTTTCAAGGATAACATGTACGGTGTTTTTGATTGTTGAATGTACGCTCTGAGGGAACGGTTACTATTGGGACTACGTACTATTCAATAAAATTTATTGAATAGTGGAGGGAATAATAATATTTATTATTATAAATATTATATATTATTATTATATTGGAATAATATTTATTATTATTATTATCCCCTCCAGCTCGATCAGAATGATCTACTTGTTGTTTATTATTCTTGGAATAATACACCTATGTAATCGCGACGGGGGTAGAAAATTCTGATAGAACTGAAAATTTGACAGTAATTGTTCGTTTCAAGAGGTTTAAATTTGAAAACCGACATGTCCTTTCCGCTGTACCGAGCTTCTTAGGTTGTGTCTAAGGCCATTTCTGGCCCATTACAACCTTTCTCGTACCTTCTGCTCGCTTTCTTCCCCTATAGGGGAAGTGCACTTATGTTTCTTCAATCTTCTGTCTTCTACCGTGGTCTTCAGCACTCCCCTAGGGAGAGTACAGCGGGCCCTCCTATCCCCTCCGGTGTTATTGGGAGATGGACCAGTGTGGAGGTGCCGGGTTTATAGGAGGTCTTATCACAATAAATTGGCTTGAAATTCTTTGGGACAGGAGTCATCGCAGCGGATTTACCTACTATGCCACCTCTTCTTGTGTCTTGTGGTGTTTGGGTCGTTGGTGGCTGCGGAATGCAACAAGCCGTACCTACTCTTTTGCCTCTTCTTACAGCTTGCAGTTTTCGGATCACGGGTGGTTGCTCTCTCCACATTTACTTATCTGGTGGAGGGCGAGTACTTCTAAAAATTGCCTCCCCTCCCTAAAACTAATACGACTCACCTTGACAACAAATAAAAATCTGAGCACACATACAATGATGCACACTGAACTTGAACACACATTCGATGTCACACGTATCACAGACTCTTTTCCCTAGATTACTCATTTTCACACACCTTTCATTCACTTCATGCATGTCTGTCCGTCCGCCTACGCGTTTTGGGGAGTAGGCATTTTTTTAAACTGAAATTTAGACAAAATACTTGGTTTACCATATTGTTGTGCCCGCAAGGTTTTCAGCCCGTTTGCCCAAACCCGTGGGGCTAAAATGGGGCTACGGGAGGTTTTTTTTTTTTTAAAGGCTTTTGGCTATGGTATCGAGTTAGGTGTCGTTTTCGTATTTTTGGACGATCTGGTTATCTCGGGCGATCCCGGACTGCCATGAGTTCACAATCTCTCTGGACAGCGGGTATCAATATTTTGTACGTCGATATAGGTTTCAGAATGTCGATAGAATGTTCAAGAATGTACTTATTTCGATATTTTGATTTATTATTCGATTTCACCATGGGGATATATGGGGCTTCAAATGGGGCTTTTGAAGGATGCCAGGAAGTCGAATGAGAATCTCGATGTCGTTTTCCGAGTAACGCCTAATCCGTTTTCACAGGCCCAAATCCGTCCCCATACCTTACAAGAAAAAACATTTACATAGTAAAGTAAAAATAAAAAAAATTTACCTTGGAACCCACCTAATACCTATGTAGAAAAAAAAATCAAATATTATCAGAACCATCCCCCCCCCCCCCCCCCCCCATTTATATAGAATTAACTTTGGATTGGTAATTTTTATCAGTGTGTGCAGAGAAAACAGAAAACACTTTGCTGTTTTATGTGCCTAGAGAGTAATAAATACTATGTTAGACATTTGGTAACTTAGGGAAGGAACAGGTTTCTTGATTTACATAGGGAAGGTATTCATCTGGCAGAAGGTGTTCATATCTTCTTTTTGTGGCATTAGCAATCCAGCCACTGGCATTCTATCTACTCGATTTTAGGTTTGTTCCAGGTTTGACGGAATGTTGACAGAAATTGCCGGAGACATGCGCAGTTTAGAAACTGCTGTTCCAGGTCGATAGTAGGTTGATAGCAGTTGGACGGAAAACGACAGCTCGAGTTGGTATGTGCAGTCGGGTTCTGTCGACAGACGCAGTCAGACCTGGAACAAACCTTTTGACATGGTGTGAATTGTCTTCAAGTGTGTCTATCCCCCACTTTAGGCCGTTTATCATCCTGTGAAAGATTTTTATTATAACTCTACGTTTGTGTGGCACTTTCCGACAACAACAACAAATTGAGCTGCGGTGTTGCGTGAAACGGGTGAATTTTTGTATGAGAAAATGAGGAGCAGAACAACAGGAGAAGAACTGCTTCTTCACAAGGGAAAAATTGAGTGAATAAGAAGTAATAAAAGAAGGAGCAGCAGATGACAGACTAAGATACAATTTGAAGTTCAATTGTATATTAGGTACTTCAAAGAGGTACACATGTATACGGTGATATCTGTCTCACCTGTCTTATCCTGCAGCATGGGTCTACTCCTCTGAGCCGTCTTGCTTCTGCAAACACCGTAAATCATTCTGTAAATCCTGAGGATTATGGAACGCGCACGCTGACCTTAATTAATTTGGCGGGATACTAATGGAAGTTTGACGGAGAAGGTTCCTAGACAACCATTACAAATTTAGCAATTCTGTCAATTGTTGTGGATGGGCAATTTCAAGGTGGGAACGCTGAACCTTTTTTGGGGTTGTTACAAGTAATAAGATTGTTGTACGACTACTTATCTCAAAGAGACAAATTATCTTAATTATCAAATTACATAACTGATAATGATAAGGTCTTATAATGTTGACTATGACCCGGGACAGTTCCGGTTTTCTCTAATTACGATTTCTTTTTTTTTTCTTTTTTTTTTTCAGTGCTTCCAGCAACAAACTACAGCTAGTGACAGGGGAGGCCACAGGTTTTCGCTGTTCAGAACTTATTGGCTCGTCTGGGCTGTCCTCTTCCAAGCTGCCGTACATGTTGACTCGCCCCGCGGATTCACATCAAAGTGCGTTTCATCATATATATATCCTAACGAGCTTCGTCGTGTATTTGAGATGTGAATTGTGAACTTCACAAACATTTCCAGGTTCATGACTAACATGTGGGCCATGTTTGCCGTGGTTTTCCTCGCCATATATACTGCCAACCTCGCTGCCTTCATGATCACCAGAGAAGAATATCACGAATTTTCCGGGCTGGATGATTCGAGAGTAGGTGCTTTTGTCGTTACGTTCAAGTGAGGCCGCTGATCAGGAGCCGCTAAATCAAACTGGTTGTTTCGTGCTGACATAATACGTTGTTGAATGATTTGAGCCGTACAATGGCCGTAAGTGGTTTTGGCGACAATACCTACGAAACAATAGACACCAATCTGGTAGAGAGCTCTCCGCCAGTAATCCGATTGTCTCATTGTTAACATGACGGAGGATTTTTCCCGTCGATATTTTCCCTGACGGGAAAAATTTTGCCGCACTTGGAGTATTTCGTTCGGGACGCTTAGTGAAGAGAGAGAAAGCAAGCGATAAAGCTAGTGAAAACGTGTCCTCCTCCATTACAGTGTCACGCTCGCAACTGTCGAGATTGCTAGAAATTGTTTACGTGATAGGCAAACCTTAGAAGATTCTGTAATGTTGGGCAGGTCGCTGACAAGTACATAGAATTAATCAAAGTAGTTAATTTACTGAAGTTAATACTAATAAGTGCTTTCTGCTTTTGTGCATCACAGATTTCACTCATTTTTTCAGCTTCAAAAACCTTGGAGCCACAAACCGTCCTTGAAGTTTGGAACGATCCCATGGAGCCACTCGGACTCAACGCTCAAAAAATACTTCAAAGAAATGCACATGTACATGAAGCCTTTCAATAAATCAACTGTGGTTGCCGGGGTTGAATCCGTCGTTGCAGGGTAAATATTGTATTGTAATGCTATCTGCGACACAGTTGTACCATTCGAAGGTTTTGAACTGGTCTGTTTTCAGGGACTTGGACGCTTTTATTTATGATGGGACAGTGCTAGACTACCTGGTAGCTCAAGATGAAGACTGCCGATTGCTCACAGTAGGATCGTGGTATGCAAAAACGGGCTATGGGTTAGCCTTCACGAGGAACTCCAAATACCTTCAAATGTTCAACAAACGCCTTTTGGATTTCCGGGAAAACGGTGAGGTCTAAGCATGTTAAAAGGCATTCGTGCTGAAGTACAAAGAATACATAGGTGCTTTAATACAATGAATTTTTGGGTTTCAGGGGATTTAGAACGGTTACGTCGGTACTGGATGACAGGCACGTGCAAGCCAGGGAAAGAACAGCACAAAACATCGGACCCCCTGGCGTTGGAGCAGTTCTTATCGGCCTTCCTCCTCCTCATGATGGGGATCCTCCTGGCGGCGGCTCTGCTCTTCTTTGAACACCTTTACTTCAAATACGTGAGGAAACATCTCGCCAAGAAGGACCGTGGCGGATGTTGCGCTTTGGTCAGCTTGGTGAGTACGAAAACTTCCCGATGGCTCCTCTCCTACTCTGCCTTCCAACTTCCATTTTGTTGCAGAGCATGGGCAAGTCTCTCACGTTCCGGGGCGCCGTCTTCGAGGCCCAAGACATCATACGACACCACCGATGTCGCGACCCCATTTGCGACACCCACCTCTGGAAAGTCCGCCACGAACTGGACCTTTCTCGCATGCGAATCCGCCAACTCGAAAAGGAGATGGAAGCGCACGGCATCAAACCGTCCCAAAGGTGAGACCCTTTTCTCATCACACCCCAAAAAGTTATATTTTCTTCACAGTGTTTCTCAATGTTCCTTTTTGATGCCTCCACAAGTAGTTAGCCGAGTAAACTCGTGTACCAAAGTTCCAAAATTTTTTTTTTTACCGCATCATCACTCGCCTACGATAATTTATGTAATTTTGCAAATTTTATCAGTTTGTATTTCAGTCCGTCCATTGTGTATGGTGTGTTTTCAAAGTCGTATTCACAGACCATAATTACAGCCTAACAGTGTTTTGAAACTAATCCTGCATGGGATTTTTGAGTGATTTTTTAAAAGTTTGAATCACCTTTTTCACTATTAAAATCACGCTTTTTGGTGTATTTTTGACGAATTCACTTCAGCTTAAATGGTTTATTTTATTTATTATGAGAGCTAGGAATATTAGGAAAATGCATTTTTATTTTTAATGTATTAGGGTTTAAACAACTAAGCACTTGATTGCAGTGAAATATCGCGATACGATTGATTTCAATTGTATTTATAGGTACTCTTATTTTTTAACTTTTATGTAAATTACGAGATTCCCTTGTTTTGTTGCATCCTTGCACAGATATCGGTGTGAAGTGTCTTTTTTTCACCTATGGTACCCAAAAATTGTAAATTGGCATGTCTCGAGACGATCCTGGGAGAAATTTCAACGCCCACGACACCAACGACGGGCTTGCAGTTTCGATGATTATTGTACAAATTGCAAGTTTGCGAAACTGCAAGACTGTCGCCTGACCACACAGGTAGGAAAACGCCACACTTACCACCTTGAGCACGTTTCCCACAAAGACACCTGGTAAATTCACAAAATGTCACATTTACATTGCTCGTTTGAGAAAATTTAGTCGAAGATTCCAAACTAGATTGGGGTGAATCTGTTCGATTATTTCTTACTTAGAAAGGTGTAAAAATCTAGTAATAATCACCTTGAAGCGCTTCAGTGACCCCCTTTTCCTTATCATTCGAAGAACCCTTCTGACGAATATAGTCGAAAAATCCTATCTTTTTGGAGGAGGAAGAAAAAAGACGCCGACACTTGCTGTTGGGTCCAGTGCGCGGCCCCTCCTGAGTCCCCAATGCAACTGGACTTGGCCCCGCATCGGTAAGTAGCCCAAGCTAGACCGCAACGTTTAATGTGTCGGTATATCCGCGAATTTCATATTTTTTCTGGCTGTTCAAATTTTGATGAATCCACTTTCCGGGTTCGGCGCATGAGCATGAGAAACCTTTTGCCTCACGCATTTGATTTTCGTACGTTCATCGCCGAAATACTTTACTTGGTACAAAGGTATATAAGCACACATCACCAAGTCAGTTTTTCGCATTTCTGAATTTTGCAGATTTTTTCATTTAAACATCTGGCTGCGATTTCATTTCATCGTGTAAATAGCAATTTCATGCGCATGGTGCTCACTTCTTTTTTTTTAACACTCGGAGTTTTTTCCGTTCTACCTTTTGTGAGAATGCGTCGATGTGTGGAAATTTTTCATTTCCGTTAAATCGTGAATTTATGGATCCGGGAGGCTTTGTTTCCGAGGGAGTATCGAACAGGACTGGAGATTAGAGCAGGGGAATGGGATTACAGAAGTTTTCCCTATAAATTAATTCGCGACCCGCAGAACTCCATAAAACCCAACCGCACAAAACATGCCACAACCTTCCGCTATGGATACACGCCCGAAGTTTTCAAAGGTATTGTGATTATCAGGTTCCTGCAATTCATTGCCCAACTTATCACGTCTGGACATGTCAACTCATCAACCACTTACTTTTAATGATGAGCATAATATTATCTTCTACGTACTCAGCGAAAAGGGTTTTAAAGAGTTGGCTCTTTCAGTGAATTTGATTTCAACGTGGATTGGAGCCAAACGTCGCCCTGCAGGACTTCAGCTGTGATGAGCCGGGGAGGTGGTATGGGTCGGACGACGACCATGCCGGCTCTCAAACATAGAGGCGAATGTCGGACGAGGCAGAATCCTCGGGGGTTCTTGAGCCCGGGGTAAGTCCTGGGACTGCTTTCAATGAGTGAACTCACAGATAGTTGTCTAGTCTTTCAAGATGGAAGGTTCATTTTCGACTGGAGATTTAGTGTAGAAAGAAGCTAATTCTATCGCCGCTACTTCTCCTTCGCTGGTCATTTTTTTCCTCTTCTTCTTATATTTTAATCGAGCTGTTGCATTTAGGACTGTGAGTTGCTCATTGAGGCGTGCTGGCTGTTCTCCATGATCGGCCATTCCCCAGATATTACTGGGGGTCGTGCTAGTCCCTGCTACACTTGTGCATGATGCTTGATTCTTCTGCGATTTCATGAATGACGCCGCTCAGGCTTCATCATCAAGTTCAATGCATAGGCTCCACAACACCCTTCAACCCCCCCCCCCCCCCCGGGTCATGAATTCTTCTTTAACTTGAATCTAAGAAAACTGACATCTGAACTCCCAAAGCGATGGGATGTGTAGGTTCTTATTTGTATTCTATCCAACTTTAAGACTTACTGTCCTTCAGGCGTTAATTTATTTGTTATAAATGTCGCATCTCAGATCCGAACGGAATCGGCCACGTTGAAGAGTTTCAACAACTAATCATGCAATTTTATCGGTCAGGGCTGCTTGGGGTGGCAGGGGTGTCAATATCGGAGTACTGCCTAAGTTCAGCCCCTTTCAACAGTCCATGCCAGCTGCATGGAGAAGGCAGTATTTCAGGAAAAGCATACTCCGTTCGGCCGGGAGCATGGAAATTACGTGAGTGGCCCAATAAACAGCTTTCGCTGATTAAAACCGAAACTTTCAAATGGCTCGCAAAACAGTCGTTCCCATTTTGTTTATTGTGCTGTTTACTGACGACTAGTTCTTGAATTTCTTCAGTGTTCACAATGAAAAGAGAGCGTCCCGAGAGCGTGAAAGCCTTGACCATCATAGGGGGTCCAAAGACAGCTCAGATCCCGGGGAAGGGACGTCCAGTGAAAAAGGCGAAAGAACGAATACCAGACATGTGCTCAAAACGGACGACGGGATTGAGATTAAGTAAGTCGCTTTGGTATCAAGTCCCAGATCCGTATCGACTATCCGGGGCCCAAAAGCCGAACTTCCGCCAGGCCCCTCAACCGTTTGACCTCCACGCTTCAGCAATTCACCGAAACGGAGCTCTTCCCTCATTGTTTTGTTTTCTTTGCGATGGGGACGGTAGCGTGCAAGAATCCGAAAGGGTCGAGTCTATCGAAGAAGAGGGCGAAGAGACGTTCAGGGACTTTGACACGCCGCATTTGTCAAGGAGCCTGACTACTCCCAATCCCAGAAGGTACCGGAGGATCATTAAATCGGAGGGCGAAGGAAGCACAGAGACTGAAGGAAGTTGGTAAGGACACAATATAAACTCACCTCAACTTTACGAAAAGTTTAAATTGCCCTAGAGAATGGGTTTCAAGGGAACAAAGTTGGTGAGATATTCAGGATTAGGCCATGTAATGCTGCTAGTAGTTGATAAATTCTAAGTTTATACCACGCACAGGAGAGGAAGGTAGAAATTGAATTACTTTAATTTGTATAGCTTTTGGTCTTAGTGTTGATTTTTATTTGAACTCGTTGAGAGTGAATCCTCATTGTAATCATGGAATTTGCGGAGTATGAGTATTTGGGCAAATCGTGATCATTTCAAACCGATGCCCTTTGCAGCGACCAACATATTCAGTTTGCCCTGTCGGAAAGGGGGCTTCAAAGGGGGAGCGAGACGTCGGAAGAGGACTTCAAGCAAACCAATTTCCGCCGTATGACCGTTTACGACCGTCGATCGCATTTCCGACGTTCTATACTCAAAGCCCGACAACAACAGGGGAACAACAGCACGACCAGCTCGACGAGGTCTCAGGGCAGCCTGGAGCAGGGGTAAGTCTGGAGGGGATGCTCCATGGTGCGAGGATGAACAACATGGCTTGAGCTGAGAAGTCCCTGGAAAACCAGGTCATTTCCATTGCAAAGGGCTTGCGATATTGGGAAATCTGGTTTTCCTAGACTTGAAGCGTCTTGCATTCAGCTCATCCATTATTCATTGATCGGCACAGTGAAAATGTTATTGCTACATCTCTCATAATTGAAGGCCTAAAGCGACCGACCGACCTAAAGTACGTAACCAACACCCATTCGTCAAGCCCGTCGAAAATGGACTAGGAGCTTCGTTAGCCAGCCCTCCATCTGCCAATCTCAACTTCTTCCCTAGATCCGAAGGCAGTTTGGACTACCAGAGTCTCAGGTGATATTTCATTTTCCCCCTCCGCCGTAATTTATCGGGAACCTACCGAGTTTCACGGTTACAAGATCCATGACGTTCTTTAGTGTTGAAAGGGGTCACAGCAGTTTTGAGAGCGATCCAGGAGGCCGTGTGAAGCATTCGAAACAGCTCACTTTGATGGCATGCCCCCCGGAAAAGACCAAAAGCCAGCAATACCTCAAAACTGACAACAGCTTGGAATTAGGGTGAGTATTCTTACGTGCCAAAAGTGTCAACGTCCTGACAGTTTGAGACGATGGTTGATAGAGCACTGGATGAGACCCGCAGCACCTTGAGACTAGTATAGAAGCTATCCATATACAGCACTTAGCCAGTGAGCACCCTGTCAGAAGAGGGTTACTGTCTAGTAATGCACTGATAGGTTTTGTCGTTTCTTAACATCCATGGAATTGGCAGGCTTTCAAACGTTTCCCCCAGGGCTGCATCAACTGGTGAAATCAAAACCGACAATTGCTTCACAAACGTTAGTTTTGGAAGCGTAAAAGCGGCTGTGAAGCGCCAGAAACTTCCTTTGCCACTCAACAACTGCGACCGTTGACCACCTGGAGAATCCCATCAGAGCCGTGCTCCAAATTTCTTTTCACGATACACCCTGAAAGACGTCAACCTGATTGGATTGTGTTCTTAGGATACCCAGAGGTCATCATAGTTTTGAAAGTGACCCTGGGACGAGGGCGAGATCTTCGAAAAGCCGTTTGGCTGTACCCCAAGATCGATCGAGGGATCTTCAAAGATCCGAAGGCAGCTTATCAATTGGGTGAGTCGAGCCGCATATCTCCAATTTACTCGAAGTCAGAATTAACGATAGTACACTTTTTCGAAGTTATTAGTTAGTAGGTAATTTTCGCCGTTCTTTGTCCAAATCTTCTAAGAGTTTTTGTACAAGTAGGTAGATCATGACCCTAAGACCATTTCGGTTCTCACTGGCGGACTTTTTTTTTTTTTTTTTTCAAAGAAATCAGACCAAGAGATGTTTCCCCGTTTGGAGGCAATCCGTTGGGACTGGAATCTCCGCAAATTCTTCGCTTTTTCCCCCGTCACGAATTTCACCTTTTCTGGGGGGTCGGTATTTCTGTTGCCTTGTTTTTAGTGAGCACCGACGAAGGAAAGCCGATCGAATGGGTCCTAGGCACGCACATTCGGGGCCCATCCCGTTCCAAAGGATTAAACGGGATTTGAAGAAAGAAATGGCCGTGGCCAAGAAGTTTTCCGAAACCGGGTAAGTCCTCGGCGTTGAGTTGCTCCTTCCCGCTCTAAGTCCTTGATAATCCTTATCTGATATCGATGTTCTACGAAATCACAATGCATTTGATTCGGCATCAACAACTCTGAAATTACCTTACCTGAAGTCTATCTTGAGATTCATTGAGAAGTAATGAAAACATCCCAGAGCTGAAAAGTGAATTGCTCTGAAGATAATCACGATAAGCATCAATGTTTCTACAATCCCGTCTACACGTCTTTTCACTCTTACTTCTCTTTGGATTTTCATCGTTTAACACTTTTGAAATGAAACTCTATTTTTGGGCCTGAAAAGAACCAAAACCTGTTCGAAAAAATCTCAACCTAAATTGAATCAATTTAGACTTTTTTCAATTTAGGTTGAGATCGAAATCCGATGAAAGTCCCATCATGGTGAGGATGTGCAGCTTGAAACGGAAGAACGGCGATCGTCTTGATCAGGCCGCCGGTTCAGGTAACAGCCCGCCCTCCGAAGGGTTTATAGCCGTAGGGCGGGAAGGCGGAAACCGCGAAATTCTCATAAGGTATGTAACAAGAAAAAAATGAAACCTCCCCTCTGACCCGAGATAAGGTTACGTCGACAAACAGTTCGCAGACGTGTGACCGAATTCCTTCTGTTGCGTCTTATCGCCTGGGAAAATCCGCTGTTCACCCCTCCCCCCCCCCCCCCCCCCCCAACAAACAACCAACAATACATCCACAACCGTCTTCACTGCTTACTTGACTGCTCACAAGAACATACGCATCGAGCAGAGATACCGAACGTAATACCCCATAAAAAGTAGGAAAACGGTAAGTAGCTAATGAGAGGGACGTTTATCGATTTTCCGAACCTTCACTGAATGTCGATATCGATATTGGTTGGTAGATTTTTATCGATCGTTGTAAACGTCAGTACAGTTTATGGCCCTGTTTCACATAGTCGGACACTTCGACGTGTACCCAGACCTCGAAACAGTCCATTTTAATCATTAAAAACGCTGCAAATTTTACACAATGGTTTATTATTCTTTGATGTAGGTAACTTGTGCGAAAATTATTTCTGTCAATGAAAAAAAAAAAAAAAAAAAAATGTACTAAGAAAATATTTGACCTCGAGAGATCCTTCAAAAATCCCATTTGTAGACCATATAGAGCCCCACAGTGAAATCGAATCGTTCCGGCACCCCCAAAAATGGATTCTACGTCCAAAAATGCTTCTAAAACGACACCAAACTCGATCCCATAGCAAAAAACCTTCAAAAAGCCCCTCCAGTAGCCTCATAGCGCCCCACGGGTTTGGGCGATCGGGCTGAAAACCTCGCGGGCACAACTAGATGGTAAATCAAGTCGGTACCTACTGTCAAAATAATTTTTGCTATTGTTGAAATTATTTCAGATTAAAAACAAAAGTGAGGCGATTGCTTCTTTTGCCTAGTGGTGAGAGGCCAAGTCAGTTCATCAGTCTTCTCTTCGCTATTTCCAATATAGTGTGACAAACACAAAATCATCATTTTGGTCACACCACGGACATTTTTCCTGTGACCAAAACAAGGGAAACTGCAAATAATGAGCTGTAGAACCATGTAGTCGATCTTTAATGAATTAAAAATTCCAACCTATAGGTTATTATTATTATTACATTAGTAATATTATTATTACATTATAATGTAATATCAAGTCGTGCGCTCACTTTCAAGATTGGAATTGTGGGATACGAACTCAATTCTTGGGGTTCGGGTTTCGAGGAATCTTGCGTGATTTTTGGTATCCCGAATGAAAACCCAGAAAACGTTCATAATATCGCGGTGGACTATCCGTGTAGTTGAGGAACTAGCGGAAAGCTAGGTTTTAGTCATTTTGGTCACGCATGGGTAATTTTGGTCACCAATGGGTGTTCGGCACAGATTTCAATAATACACATTATAAACACAAATTGAATATGTGATTGTCAATCATGTAGGTAGTCACCTTCATGATTGACTCTTATCACCTGCAGCAAGAATCTGGATTGAAACTAATTTTCCCTTCACCTGTGGTAGAGTTTGGAGTGACATCTCTCAAGTTTGTCGTGCATTTTGAAAAATACAGTCATTAATTCAAAATTCACATCAATCATTCTTGTATGTACCTCGGGCAGCATTCCACACAACTCAAGGAGAATTCATTTTCGGAAATTTAGAAAAGTTTAAAATGCTGTGACCAAAATGACCTAATATTAAATATAAACAAATTTTTTTTTTTTGTTCAGCGATAAATCCGTCAAAATTGAATTTTTATCGCTTGTTCCATAATATGGAACACAGCGACAAAAATTCAATTATAATATTCTACCTCTCAAATATATTTAGAAGGGTCAAGAAGGTCAAAATTCCTCATTAGAACAAATTTGATCTTGAACAAGTTCACCACCCCGAATTGTCCCACTTTGTGAATTTCCCAAGTTTCACAATGTGAAACAGGGCCATATAAGTTTCGTAATCTCTACCCGATGTGAACTCGAAGCAGGCATCATAGAGAAGAAATGGCTTTTATTTCACGCTGCAAACTTTTCTCATTTCTTTAGACGTAGCGATTAGGTGCGATTCAAGTACGACATAGTTAGAAGAACTAGTGGAGTTCAGGTATTACATAGATTATACCGCTGTACATACTGCTTCATTTTCCACTTATTAGCGCCGTCAAAGCGCTTTTTCCGTGCGATTTCAGCGTACGGTTTTTTTTTCTTTTATGCAACCAGTTTCGTTGCCACATTCAGTGTACCTAACTTGTTTGTAATTATTTGTTAATCTATTGTTTTATTGTTCCACAGCGTGCACCTCTTTTAGAATCCACTAATTGAAATTCGATTGGTCTTGTTACAGCTTAGCGTGTTATGATCGGTACGTGACGAGCAGCGAGATGTTGAGGACGAGGGACTTGGCGCGGAATTGCGTGGCGTCCACGGAATACGAAGGGCGGTTTTGCGCTTCAACCCCGCAACTGTACAGGTACGCAGAAAACACCACGTTTTCCGTTCACGAGGACCTCTGTTGATTTTTCAAATCGTGTCGTCCTGCACCGAATTGTATGAAAGGAACACCTTTCCCTCAGAAAATCGAGCACGCTTGTCCTTTTGCACCAGACTTTCTCAAAAGTTGGCCCTGTAAATTCAATTGGACGAGAAATACCGAATGTGTCCTGCGGTTACATCATACCGCCGTGAGTATGGCTCACGTGATGTGCGCCCGTAAATCACTCGATTTCCCACTTTCATCAAACATCCTGCATTTGATCTTCTAAACCGGACATAAATGTTTTCAAACACGTGATTAACATCGAAAGCACTTCTAGGATCTTGTGAAATTGCCTCAGCGAGTTGGCAGGAAGCAAACCCTAAATCATGTGAGTCCATAGAAAACAAATAGGCTTTGAGGCCACCGGTAGCGTGGGGGACTGCCACCGTCTCGCCATGTCATGGGTTTGAATCCTCTGGCGGGTGAGGGACTCCCTTTGACTTGCCCAATCGAACCTCACCCGACCCAGCTTATTTTTCACACTAAATTAAAGAGTTTGGTTTCCATGACGCATTTTTCAAGACCGGGATTTTGACCTTCTCAAAAAAGATGTCACCTTGTTCGTGATGCACCCTGATAGAGGCCAGTCGCCAGAGGATTGAAAGGGGGGAACTTGTGCAAGAAATGGAGCAGAAGCTTTTTTTAAATGGTTGTGATGGGTCTGAACAACAAAATATCAAAAATGGTAGCAAAAGTTTTGCTGGGAGAACTTTTCGCGGCCGAAAAACCTAAATTTCGGGCATTTTCCAGTTTTTCGCGTACCTATAACTCAAAACCCAAGCATCGCAGAGAAAACTGTTTCAACACAAACTTGAGAAGCATACAATTTTGCGTCGAATGGCCCTCTTACACATTAGAATCCGTTCAGCCGTTTAGCCACAACCACGCGTCAAAAATATGCAATTTTTTCCAACTTGGCTGAAAAATAGAATTCGCTCATGTTTCAACCCCTGTAACCTATGAACGGCTAATGCAAATGAATTGGCTCAAATTTTCGTTCTCGAAATCGGATCGTTGCGGGACCCCAAAAAATGGATTCTACGTCCAAAAATACTTCGAGAACGACACCTGACTCGATCCCATAGCCAGAAGCCTTTAAAAAAAACCTCCCGTAGCCCCATTTTAGCACCATAGCGCCCCACGGGTTGGGGTGATCGGGCTGAAAACCTTGCAGGCACAACTAGATGGTAAACCGAGTATTTTGTCAAAATTTCAGATTTAAAAAAAATTCCTACTGCCCAAAACGGCCTGGACGGTGGACGGACATTCAGGATTTGGAATCTAGACCTCTTGAAACGGATAATGTCAAATTTTGAGGCCGATCGCAGTCGTCGACCTCCGTCGCGAAAACATAGGTATATTATTCCAAGAATAATAAACCAAAATCAGTCAAAACATTCGAGGCTGTTAAAAAAAATGTTACAGACGAACAACATAGCGTAATGGCGAGCCCCCGCACTATCTAAGCACTAAGATGGCGGAGGCTGGTTTTTTCAAGTCATGCAGCTTGCCACTACAGCACTAGTTAAAATTTGACCTATTTTCCCTCGTTCAAAGAGGGAAACTTTCAATTAATGCGTGGTGACACTACTTTTCATCTATTATATTAATAATAACTTACCGCCAATCGGGCATGCCACTTTTTTTTTTTTTTAATCGCCCCAGTCGATTGAGTGAGGAGATTTCGCTATAATATTGGGCTTAGTATTGATCTGGGGTCCCCACCTGACCGGCCACCTCAGAGTCATGCTCCTTAAATAATAAACCTTCGTGTAATCGAATTAGCAGCGCATCAATCGTTAAAGAGCCCACCTTTCTCCTTTTTAACAAGCCATGTTTATTATTTATCCCATAAGCAATTCAATGGTTGCAGGATTTTCCTGATTTTCTCCCCGTTGCTTCGCTTCATTGTATATTTATTAATTAGCCTCTTTCAAAACTTGCAAAAGAAAACAGACGTGATTAATAAATAACTTTGTACACCGCTTAATTAGCTTTGTAAGCTGAAAGAAAAATTACTCCTTGTTATTTTTAATTATTTCGTTCGGTTGATGAAAAAAAAGTTTCATTTTCAAACTTCAACAAATTGCATCTCCCCAAATGTTTCACTGGCCCTCCAACTTGTGAGAAAGTCTGTCATCTGTTACTCGGCTTCAAACTGTCGAATACAGCACCCATATTGATTCTCGTTGTGCACTACACCCTTCAACTGTATTTCAGAGGGTGAGTTACACCGAAAACAATCTGTCAACAACACAAATGTTTTGGGAATGTTATGGGGTATATTGAAAGAAATTTTGCATCTGTGGGATTCGTACACTAACACATCTTCCGTTGCTGTCCTACGCCACCCATGACTACTTCCAAAGATGTCCTATCACAAACCTACCCTTCCAGACCAAAAATTAACCACACTTCCTAACCTACAACTTTTCTTGGAAGAAAACGGTTTCAAGACACCTTGACTATTTCCCGTTATTATTATTTTATTTTTTATAACATATACTCACACTAGAAAATTGAATCTAATGCATACCTGTAGTAATTATTACCTATTATAGGTGGCTGATTCTCCGAAAGTAGGGATATTCTTGTCTGGAGCTTAGTACAGCGACCCCTGATCAGATTTTTTTTTTTTTTTAATTCTTCGGTTACAAAGCGACTTTCCCTTCACTTTTTCCGAAAAAATTTTTTATAATGATCGTCTTAGTGTTTTTAAATTGTACCTACTCAATTAGGCTATTTCGGAGACCCTCACATGCCCAATAATTCGAGTTTTCAAGTTCTTGCGCTGTGAAGAAAAAACCGTGTAGTGGAGGGGGGGGGGGGGAGAGAAAAAATTGTGTTTTTTGAATAATTTTTCCAGGGGGGGTGTAAGGGGAGGAGGAGTCAACTGCATAGCCTTCAACACTCCTCATCCCCCCTGTCAACTGCTCCAAACCCTGATTTTTGCTCCACTTTTGGAGCTTAGATGTGCCACGTGGAGCGGGGGGTATGCGTTTGGGTAAAAGTGAGGTGGAACACAATGCGTTAGGGTAAAAATTGTAATGTGTTTGGGTTCAGGCACGTAATGGTTTTAGGTAAAGCACGAACATACTCATTATTTACGATTTCATGAAAACTCGTCGTCAATGGCACGTACCAAATTAAAAACGTCTCTATTCACAGGCGGTTTCGGGCGTTAAGTTAGGACAGTAGCGGTGACTTACGGCTCCTAAGTATGCCAAAATATCATTATCCATGGAGTATTGCTTCCAGTGGTCGTCGAGGGCTTGCAGCATGTCCAGGGTCGCCTTCTTCAAGTAGCCGTATTCGTGGCTCCTTGAAACAGACAGAAGGGATTTGTTGCTTTTATTTTATATTGAGGAAAACAACCTACCTTTTTTAACGCTTGTGGCCTTCAGATCTGTTTCCGCCTGGATTTCTTTCAATACAGCGACTACCAGATGAACATTGGGGTGTGGTGAGTAAAACTGCTGGTTGTAATCACTGTGGAACGACTCCACGCCGTTGGTGGTTCTCAATGAAGTGTTTGGAGGCGCAGCGGCCCATATTTTCGGCGGGAAAGAGCACTGTTCTTCAATATAGTTCGTCAACACGTAGTAAGTAAAATCCATGGCTTCCAAAGGAGCGTCGAGCATCAATGTGGTGAACGCATTGTACACCTGTTCGGGGGGAAGGAAGCTCAGGGAGAAAAATTTTTTTAGCCACAGACCAGTCTCACTTTTTGTAATGTATTGTTTTCGCAAACGTTTGCCACGTTGTAGTCGACGATACCAGGCTTGGCAGAGATGAAACGTGCACCCATAAATAGATGAGTCCGGAAAACAGTGCATTACTGCGTTGTGCGCCGCCTGTTCAAAGTCTATGTGGAAAACTGTCACTTTCAAATCCTTTTTGGCGAGAGATAAAGTCAGAGCTTTGACGTTCATCAACAATTTACAATAAATTTTAATCCGAATGTTCCAATGAGGATGTACTGCTGGACTGCAGCTCTTTGCGGATCAGCTTATTAGGCTTACTGAATAGTTCCTCTCCAGCTTTTCTCTTCACCCCGCTTCGGAGCTTCTCACGTTCAATGTTCTCCTCTGGCTCGGGTACGTGGCAATGTTCATGCTTCCCTACGGTTATCACTCGCGAAACATCTGGGTTAGTGTACACCAAGGCTTTACATTTCCTGTTACAACAACTGAAAGTCACTGAGGAGTCTAATGCATTTTCGCGAAATCGTGAAAATTTGAAATCATTCACCACAATAACGACGTTTCCACGACGGCTCGTGAATTTAGCGGTGATCGGCAAGTCCATTGCAACGTTTTGATCTCAACTGGCACTAATCTCATCTTGTTGTCTGCGAAGAGCGATAGCTCTCTCGAACCGACATTGCACCCAAGCGCATTGCGGACTCCGTACCCAAACGCATTGATTCGTACGGAACCTTTCACTACCGATTTACCCAAACGCATTGTCCTCCGTGGAGCAACATTTTGGTGGTTTCATAGTACCTAAATATTATTTTTCTCTTCTTGCGGCTTTAATATAGTAGAAATTATGATTTAAAAAAAAGAATAGCAATCCCACTTTAAGAACTCCGAAAAAATATCCGGAGTCAAATATCCGTACTTTCGTAGAATCGCCCACGTCATGATTGCATTGTAAAATTTATATCAAAATTTGATGATAGTAGGTGGTATACACAGTTAGACAACAAGATTAGTTGGTAGTCCTGGTTCAGCAAAGCTATCAAGAAAACCTAAGAAACAATACAACATGAGCACTCTGTAGAAGTCGTAAGCCTTCTGTAGCATCGGCCGTAGCTTTGCACTTAGTCAACGTAGAATGTACATTTAAAAACCGTTCCTAGTAGAAGACGTAGATTGCTTGTGCTTCAAGGTGGTGCGTAGATTTGATGTGTATGTATTGGCGCTGGTATGCGGAGAAGGTTATTTGTTCAGATAACCTCAACCTGTAAAATAAATGCAACGCCGCAAATATCTTTTCCTGTTCACTTTTTACAGGTAGGTAAGCTTGTAAGTATTTAGTTTCTTGCAAAGCACATTAATTAATTTAGGTGATTGTAGATGTTGAAGTAGTTTTGTTGGTGGTGTTTTGAAAGATACTAATCAAGGTTTTGTTTTCTTTTGTTTTTCCTTCTCTCCCCCTTCCAAACCCTTCTCCGAAATTTCTCCTAAACCGACGGGATGTGTTCTCTCTGGCTGTAGCGACAGTGTTAGGACGCCGAGGTTAGACAAGGACAGAAGATGGGAGGGGCCGGCTATAGTATCGGCTTTGTATTCCAGCGGCCGCACCGAAATCGCTGAGATGGAGACAGTTCTGTGATACGAGGCCTCCAAGGAGACCCGCCTCCAGCCCAACCTGAGCTACAGGTTTCCGGTTTGGTAGCCCACGGGGACGTGCACCTGCGGCGTCGACGCCGCCGCCGGTGCCGATGTAAATACCCTTCATGTATATAGCAGCTTGACGTCGCTGGAGTCGTCGCCGAGGAGGCCCCGGAGGGTGTCGCCGAAACCGCCGAGACTCACGCCGACTCCGCCGAGGAAGAAGTCTCCGACGCCAGCGCCGCGGCGACTGTCGCCGACGCCGGCGCCGAGGAGGTTGTCGTCTTCTGCACTGACGGCCGTATGATGGAGGTTTGATGAGAGCGAGTCCAACGGATTCAGAGACACTTTATATTCAAGTTGAACTAAACATGTCGAATTAAAAATCTCAATTTAAAATGACAAATGGCTCAAACCTAAACAGTCTCGTAGCAGAGTGAATTAAAAATGTGCACAATAACCTGATGAGACTTATTTCGCACTACTACGCGATTTTTTAAATTTGAATCAGGGAAATATGCTTTTAACAGTGTTGCCAACTTACACTCACAATCTTGATGTCCAACCATAGAAAATTTAAAATAACTTGTTGGAAGCACCGTCAAGAGCGTTCAAACAATCTCAAAACTTAAATAATATCGAAAATAAAACGTAACATCTCAAAGAAAGAAGAACACTTTGAATATGAATCTCAAAGCTTTAAATTCCAGACTAGAAGTTCACTAAGGAAACTGTTGATGAAGCAAAGAAACGTAAGTAAGAATTTTAAAATATCGTAATATAAAGTATTTATGCGTAAAGTTTTTAAAAAATGTTATAATTTTGTCGTTGGAGAATATTTAGCTATAATAGATGTACGCTCAATGTTGATACATTTTATATTCTATAACGTGCCTGTTGATTTCGAGATTGTTGTACATTTTAAAATTTCCACAAGGGAAAATATAGCTTGGGGAAAATAGGACGTTTTACCAAAATAAAAATGGAGAAACAATGAAATGTTTGAAAATTAGGCGTGTTAATAATTTTAAACCAGAAGTCCTCAATTTTTAAATGATTTGATTGATTTGTCGGCCTAAAGGAGGCCATCAATTTTAAGTCATGGTATTGGGTTCCGTAATTTGCCCCAAACATAGTCACAATTGTGTGGTTTGTGGCAAAAAAAAAATCCTTTAGAGTTAAAATATGAGAGAAAAAATTGCATTTAGCTTTGTAAGTTACAATAGGTACCTATGTGGAAGAGGTGTCCCTGCGCCATACGGGCGAAATCGTGTAGGTGTGCCAATTTGAGTCGTGTTAAATAAATTTTATTGTAACGTATTATTTCGCTAACAAAACCCCCCAAAACCAAACCGCCAATTCCACTATTGTATTTTCCAAAGTGTTCTAAAAATGTGGTATTCATTCTAAATATATTTTTAATATTCACCAATAAATTTTTATATTTTAAACGAAGATTGGAATTTTTTCGTGAATTTTCGTCAAGACAGTTAGATGAAATTAACCGCAGAGTAGTAATTTTTCGTTGTGCCAAACTTGAAAATGGCCAAATTTTGTTTATTGCACTTATTCCATGAGACCAATTTGAATGTCCTCAGTTTTAAATTAGTACCTTGACCTCCCCGTCGCTCAACTGGTAAATAGATATAAGTTTTTGCCCAAATTGTGTGAATTCGTTTCTACAGAAAATAATTTCCATATGTAATGCCTAAGGCTGCACATGTTCACCCGAAAATACTAAAAAAATAATGGTGCTTATACAAATGAAAAACTATACGAAATTTAAATAGTCTTGAGGGTTAGTTTTACTCAAGGTCTCTCGAGGAGTTACGTGACGTAGTGGAAATTGTAAATACATAATTATGTATATTATATATAAGCATATACATGGTTGTTCAATTTAGATGTTATCCAGTATATCCGGTATTTTTATATATTCTATCTAGTAGATGTTCGCATTTCGGTAGTTCTTTTACGGTTTGTTGAACAGGAAAATACCAAACAATTGTGTTCGTCCTCCAAAATTTGACTTTAAGTGGCGAAATATTTACACAATTGGCTCTATTGAACCTGTAACAAGATTTTTTTTTTGTA
The DNA here is from genome assembly GCA_955831195.1 of Pilophorus perplexus. NCBI lineage: Eukaryota > Metazoa > Arthropoda > Insecta > Hemiptera > Miridae > Pilophorus > Pilophorus perplexus. The sequence continues at coordinate 34,901,449 of OY037009.1, read as the reverse complement.
TGAGCTTGTTTTTCATTAATACAACTTTTGAAAAATGGTTTTCCGTTGTTGCAATGCTGGACCATTTGGATTTTTGGAGTTCATATTTTCACTCAAAACTCACCAAAACATTACTACTGCGTCGTAAAATTTATGTTGGTAAATGTGAACGAATAAGAATGAAAAAGAAATGTTGTCAATGAATGTAACCCTCGAAAGAATTTGATTTTGACCACAATTGGTCTGCCTGTTGGGGTGTCAATTGTTTGTAAATATCAAATCGTGTTGTTTCAATTTTTTTTTTTTTTTTTTTTTTCATTATAATCAAAGTTTTTTCACAGCTTTTCAAATAAGTTTCGCCCTGATTATGTCGATGTACCTCAACGCCCGATGTGTGAAATTTATGTGCTGTATGTCTATATGTGCATGTAACTTTTCCCTCCCAATTCTATATGTTTAAAAAAATGACCTGAAACAAGTCATGGGTAACTAAGAGCTATTGAAAACTTGCAAAAAAATTGCATAGTTCATTTCCGATTTTTTCCCGTAAATTGAATTTTCAGAAGAAAAAAAGTGTTCCCGTGAGCCTAAATTTAAGGTTCGTTATGACTGATATAATTGTATTTGATTGCTTTGTTTCCGAAAAGTCTCCCACGTGTTCCGTGATGAGTTGAATTTTTTTGAGATTTTTAAGGAAATAATTTGATAAGTAGTAGAAATTGAAGAATGTTTTGTAATCATGTTCAGATGTGCTAAACAGTAAAACCGAAGTAATAAAATTGATGTTAAAGTGAAGTATCATCTCCTTGTGTGGAGGTTTAATTTGTAAGGTACGTTGACGGAAAACAACCTAAATTAGGTGTAAGGGTGTAAATAAATTGAAATTATTGCGTGTTAAGATCAAAATAAATGTGTCAAATAAAGTTAAATACATTATGAAATAGGTGTGTTTCTTTAGTTGTGATCCTTTAATGTAATGTGTTTCGGGGGGAGGGGGGTTCATTGAAAGCACTAACTCGGTTGGTTTTGTGGGTTTAGCCCACGCTTATCACGCTGAAAAAGGGGAGCGATAAATTTTACTCTGCCGCTGTCGTGAGGCCCTACTGTCCATGTTCTAGTTTTTTTTTTTTTTTTTTTCACTGAGACTGTGTTTTTACGGAGGTTATTTGTTGGGAAAATCGCTGATAAGGATGTTCAGTTTTGGTGGTAAGGATATTTGTTTCTATGGAAAATTTGGTACCAAGGAACTCAATCAACTAGTTTTTGTGTAATGTTTTATGTAAAATGTTTAGGGCATTGGAGTTTTTTCTTCCATGAATAATGACAGAATCACTTCTTTTTTTAAATGTGTTATGTGTTCCTCTGGCCAGTTTTGTGTTTGTACCTCTGGCCACCTGATCAATTCATTTTATTGATCCCCGAAGCAATTACACATTCTTGGGTTATGATAACATCGACCAACAATGAGTTTCCTCGTTTACACTCCCAGAATGTGGGTACTCCCGGGAAGTACCTACAAAACAGGTTTGGAATTGCTAAATTGCTCCTGTGAGAAGAGTATTAATTACTCTTCTCAAAATACCAATTATTGGTATTTTGACAAATTTTGTTCGCGCTTTGGTAGCCAAATAGACTTACTATTTAGACAAAAAAGTAACTATTAGTTACTTTTTTGAGAAAACGATGAGAAATTATGAATATTAGTGGTATAGATTCTGATATCGAAAGGACAATTTTTCAAAAACTGGCCAGAGGGACAGCACCTTCCCCCTACAACGTACATAGTGAAATTGCGCTGAACGTTTCAACAACCAAGAAAGTGCCCACAATTTGTTGGTTTTTTAAGTTGCAATTTTGACAAGGTCCCGGGCAAAATGTTTGTTAGAAGACCTCGAATTCGTGTTCAGAGACCAAAAAACGCTGCAAATTTTACACAAGGGTTTATTATTCTTTGATATACGTTACTTGTGCAGAAATTTAATTCTGTCAATGAAAAAAAATTTAAAAAAATTTTTTTCTGGATTTTTATCAAAAAAAAATTTTTTTTGGATTTTTTTTTTCAAAAATTCTTTATTTTTTACTCGAAAAATATTTAACATCCTGGGATCCTTCAAAAATCCCATTTTTAGCCCCATGAAAGCCCTAAAGATCGCCCCAGTGAAATCGGATCGTTCCGAGACCCCAAAAAATGGATTCTACGTCCAAAAATACTTCGAAAACGACACCTAACTCTATCCCATAGCTAAAAGTCTTCAAAAAACCCTCCCGTAGCCCCATTATAGCCCCATAGCGCCCCACGGGTTTGGGCGATCGGACTGAAAACCTTGCGGGCACAACTAGATGGTAAACCAAGTATTTTGTCAAAATTCAGATTTTTTTAAAAATGCCTACTGCCCAAAACGGCCTGGACGGCGGACGGCGTACGGCGGACGGACATTTCGGATTTAGAATGTAGACCTCTTGAAACGGATAATGTCAAATTTTGAGCCCGATCGGAGTCGTCGACCCCCGTCGCGAAAACATAGGTGTATTATTCCAAGAATAATAAACCAAAACATGAAGAACCGTAGAGATTACGACTAGGTTCGCAAAAAATTTCCTCTATTTGCCCTAATTATTTCTGTTTTCCACCCCGTATTCTTTCTATTTTCAGGGACTGCAAAGGGGCTGCAGTTGAGAGTTTTTAATGACTTCGCTTAAGGGGTCGAATGCGTTATGACTCTGGACGATCAATCGATCAGTGGGGATTCCATATCAGACCGGTTACCTACCGCATAACGTGCCATTACTGTGAGCATTAAACCCGCGTGTGATCCAAATTTCCAGCGGGTTTTCAGCATCTTGTCACATGCAAGTTAACGGTTGTCGGCTGTCATGATAGAAACCGTTCACCTTGACACTCGTGAAAACACCAGTTCACCCGCCGTGTCGGCAATCAGAGTGGAAACGGGAACCGTCTTCAGGGCAATGGGTGCATCAGGAGGGGAGTCGTCCCACAATGGAGATGAAGATTGCTAGAGATTCTGCTAGGGATAGCCAGCAGTCGGAACCGCGAACTCGGGCAGTTCAGTTGAGCACATTGGAATATGAAGGCGAGTTGATACATTTTAAGAAGACCGAAAAGAAAGAGATAAACCGTTCATTACCTGTCACGTTTCGAATTTAAATGGCATTTATAAAAGATTTCCCTCCGTGTGAGTGAATCTCAAAGAGATGCACTTAGCATTTTGCATCGTATTGTATGCTACGTTCATCAGTGCCACGGAAATTTTGGACAACTTCAGGCCAGATCAAGATGAAGACGATTTTGAGGTAAGGGTACAATCGAGAATCGAAACTCAACAAGTAAGAAGGTAGACGAGGGAAAGCTCTGGGTTAGTGAACTATATAGTTACCGAGCAGGCCTGCTGGCCAGGCACGTATCGAACGAGGAAAAACGACACTTTTTTCTCAGTTTGGCAAAAACCTACTCACGTTTTTTATGGTTGTGATTAGGGCTCGGACTGATACTGTGCTCGAAAAATTTTGTTATAAGATCGAAAGAAATGCTCGAAAACTCATACTGTCCCTTAAATATGCTCGAAAAAAAACGATAAAATCTAAAGAAAGGAAAGAGAACAAAAATCCACAACTTCTGTGGATTTGATAGGCTGGATATGAATGGGGTTTTTGAAGGAATCGGGCCAGGTTTTAATAGTAATTTGTAGGGTCTCTTATTTGTCAAAACACTAGTCAGGTACCATACATTTTTAAAATATCATTTCTAATTTTTTAGCATGATTTTTCATAGACCGACTCCCAGAACCAGACATTGACGACGATTTCTCCGAAACCGGGGATTTTTTAACTCTCAGTTATTTCCCTTTTTGACTTATCACTAGGGTCGTAATTCTGCCTTAATAAAAATAAAAAAATAATTTAATTTTAAAAAAGTGCACAAAAATTAGTCGAGTCTCCTATCGGCATTTCGTCGTTGCCACAGTAATTAGGCATATCTCACTTGGGAAGATTTTCCAGGAGAGCCGATTTAGTGGTTTCCAATGCATTTTCACAAGGAGATGTGTGCTGTGACGACTGTTATGCGTTATCAACTTTTACTTCATTTTCTCCTTTATGCTAACTTCTATGGCCTTCACGCCATTTTTAATCGAAAGAACGTCGATTTTTACATGTAGGTACCTAACTCAAAACGCCCAAAAAATGAGATATAATTACTGTGGCAACGACCATTTCCTTGTACCTACCTACTCGAGTTCAGGAGAGGGGCAGCTTTTTGGTCGCTAAATTATGGGTACCGGAGTGTTTGGTTCATAAGTGACAAAAAAGTTCTTTTTCGAATTCGAGTAGGATTTAAGAAATACCTAACAAGGAATTTTCAAACTCGAATTTGAAAGAAAAATTCGAAGGATATTATTAACGCGTTATTAACGCTCGATACGCGCGAATCAAACACTCGACGTTCAGTGCATTGGGGCCCGTAGTTCCTCACCGGCCACCAGTCTGCGCTGATGCCCACCCTCCCAGCTGATGCCAGCTGGCGGTTCGCCAATCACACAGATAAATCTGTAGATCTACGGATTTTTGGGGAATGAGTTTTTGACATCGGGTTTCTGACATAAAATAATTTTCTGACATTAAATAAAAACAAATTTTGTTATCTGCCTTATCACTCTGTCGCGCATTTCCTTGAAAGTATTCAGTTCAAGTCTGAGTTGAGGTGCTAATAACTATTATGCAATCAGTGCGTTGCAACCAGATGACAATAATTGTATGTATAATAATATAAGTATAATTGTATTTAATATGATTATATTATAATTAAATTTTCGCATTAATTAATTAATTAAATTAATTAATTTTCGCACAAGTAACCTATCTACATAAAAAAATAATAATAAAGCCCTTGTGTAAAATTTGCAGCGTTTTTTCTGTACAATGTTCGGACTGATAATTCAAAAAGTTGATTATGCGTTAAATTATTACTCGGAAATTATTTGACTTCCTGTGATCCTTAAAAAATTGTATTTGTAGACCCATGAAAGCCCCTTCGATCCCCACGGTGAAATCCAATCGTTCTGGGACCCCCAAAAATGGATTCCACGTCCAAAATTTGTGGTACATTTATTTATATTTAAGTTGTATTTAATATACTTCGAAATTTCGATATGGTCGATTAATCTACACTAGTGTAGAGTTAAGCTTAACTGGATCGCATAGCCGAATGCCTTAAAAAAAAAACCCTCCCGTAGCCCCAGTTTAGCCCCACGGGTTTGGGAGATCGGGCTGAAACCTTACGGGCACAACTAAGTGCTAAACCGCGAATTTTGTCGAAATTTCAGATTTAAAACATTATTCCAACTGCTCAAAACAACGGGCATTTGATTTTTGAAATCCACACGTCGTGAAACGTTCTAGGACTAATTTTGAGGACGATCAAAATTTTCGATCACCGACGCCAATACGTTAGAGTAGGTATTATTCCAAGAATAATAAAGCCAAAATCGTTTTGTTTACCCGCCGTTATTTGAATTACCCGCCGACTGGCATCAGCTGGAAGCGTGGGCATCAGCGCAGACTGCCGGCCGGTGAGGAACTACGGGCCCCAATGCACTGAACGTCGAGTGAATCAAACCTTAGTCTGGGCTCGAATTCTGGGGAATGTGATGTAAAAAAATTGTAGGTAAACTATTTAGACGAAAATCATTTGAATATGCATTTATTCTGACGACCGCTATTTTATGCATTTGTAAGGTCGATAAATTTAAATTCTGTTGGTTAAAGAGAGGTGAAAATACTTCCAAAAGGATCCTTTCAATGTTTCCACGAAAAACGCTTCATTTTCGAGATATAAGCGAAAAATTGAGAAAAGGTCAAAAATTTCTAGGTTTTTTCGATTTTCGAGATGAAGCCGTCCTTATTTGAAGTGGCAAACGTCAGATTCGAATTCAGCGACCCGAAAACCGTTCGTAAACCTACTAGGTACGCTATTTGTTTCCTGTAAACGCCATTTTTGAACTAAGGGGGCGAAAATGACACTTTTTGCCAGTTTGGCAGAAAATACTGACGTTTTGGTTTGTGATTTCTCGGAATGGTACTTTCCGTACTCTGGTACTCAAGACTTGAGATCTACTTTCAACTCAGTTGAACGGCAAACAGATCCATGTCACTTTTCAAACTGAATTGCACGATACCTATCAAACATGTTTCTCCATCAAGGTGATCCGTCTGACGGACCGTTATGGGAACTTAACCAGGACGATCATAATACCGAAAGTCAAACCTCCGGTAGCAACGACGCCTTCGACGACGACCACGACAGGAGTTCCGACAAAAAATCACTACCCACCAGCTGACGGTAAGTTTCATCTTATGCCACAATGACCGAGTGTTAGAACCAGTCCCCGTATTTCTCAATATTGCTCCAAACCACCCTCTCCCCCTTCATTTTACTTTCTTATGCAGACGATGGGTTTGTCCTGGTGAGCCATTCGTCGTACCCAACGAGACCGGGTCCGTCGGGGGGGGCAGACGGAACGAACAAGTTGGACGTGTCACCGACTTACGTCCCGCCACATCCAGAAGAGAACCCACCGGCAAAGAAAATCCGAAGACGAAGACGAAAAAAGAAACCTGTCCGAACTCCTCAACACCTGCAGAGCCAGGATGACATGACGGGCGCCGCGTCGGATCTGTCCGCCCTGAAGAATACCAAATGTGCGAAGGTCGTTCCAAAAAGAGTCCAAAGTGAACTCCAAGCACTCCGTTCAAAACTCCCACTTTTGTTTCAGTTCTCAACCTCTTCACAATAGTTCGATTCCCCAACGATGACTGCGCCGACGGCGGGACCTGCTACACAGACGCCGAATGCGCCCATTTGGGCGGTGCTGCTGGAATGCCGTGCGCCAAAGGCTACGGTGTATGCTGCATGCGTAAGTACATCGCCACTCCGCGAAACATCCATTTTTCTGCTTTACTCACGTTGTATGTATTTTGAAGTCACTTCCCGGTGTGGAACAATCGGGGAAATCAACGGCAGAGTCTTCAGAGGCCTGGGAGAAGCCGGAGTGTGTTCTCTGACCATCAACAAGTCCCCATGTGCCAAACAAATCCGTTTAGATTTTATAAATCTTGAGGTAAATTCTGAAAAAAGTATTATTTTGTATTACCTACACCAAAATTGGTGAGTTTGTGTTTTAACGTTGAAACCTCAGCTGGAACCTCCAAACGACGGCGAGTGTGGTCCTGAAAGACTTCTAATCGCCGGACAGAACCGCAACAGCCCAGTTCCAATCCTCTGTGGCTCAAATTCAGGACAACACGGTGAGTTCAGATTCTTTAAACACACAACTCAACGACTTTACACAAGTCACTTCTCAATTTCCATTCGCAGTGTATCTGGACGTTGACGAAACCGGAGGCCCCGTGACGGTGTCTGTCGTGTCGAAGGACCCTCAGGATTTCATGATCAAAGTGACGCAGGTATGCGACGGGAGTCGTCTCCAAGCGCCCAAACACTGCCTCCAATACTACGTCGAAGAGGAGGGAATTATCGAGAGTTTCAACTACCTGCCACAATCCGGCAGATCCTCAGGATATTTGGTTTGTTCTGAAAAATGTTAAATTGCTAAAATTTGAATGAAAAACATCGTCGCATAGGCACGCAAATGAAATAACGCTGGAAATTAATTATTTATTCTAGTTTATCTAGTTGTGCCCGCAAGGTTTTCAGCCCGATCGCCCTAACCCCTGCGTGGAATTACGAGCCCTTACCCGCACCTAGCACTCCCCTACCCCTTTGCCATCTTGAAACTTCTGCATTCTGGGCGATAGGCGACAGGCGAGGTGGATCGGGCGCAAGTGCGCGCAAATGGGCGAGCGAAACGAATCCCACCTGTCCGCTTGGTGTTTAGTCCTAATAGCCAAAAATCGTTGTAGAGTGGTCGCACAAGATCCCATTTTACGTAGAAAATCATTCCTTAATCGGAATTGGATGATGAATCCGAATAATCGTTGGGTTACACAAACGTAATAGGAAGCCAGATTCAGCAGTGGAATTATCTCGCCGTGTAATTTTTAAAAGATTGCCTAAAATTGTGATTAGGCCCAACTTATCGATTTAAAAAAAAAATCATGCATCAAGCTTCACAGTTGAATAAATTATCCAAATGACAGCAATTTTATGTTTTCTTTCGTTCAGAATAATTTGGACTACGCTATTTGCGTCCGGAAAGGAGCGGGAATGTGTTCCATCATGTACAGCAACGAAGCCAATGGAGTGGAACTACCTTTTGACATAAACAATTTGGACACAGGTACTGAAAAATGTTACACTCTAATGACTTGTAACATATCTTGAAATTTACAGTCGCCGGCGTTTTTTGCAGACGGAGGCCCGACAGTTCCCGAAGGGGAAGCCGGCGCTGAGGTGTTCAACTGCCCCGACGACTTCATAGCCGTCCGAAACGTTCGTTTGTGCGGTCAGAAAGTCAACGACGCCTCGTCGCAACCGGATTTTACGATGAACGCGCCGGTCGTTGGTGAGCACTTTTTCCTACTTCGCATATTAGCAGCAGAATTCAATTTTTTTTTTTTTTTTTTTTTTTTAATCTTTTTTTTCGCAGACTCTTCAACAGGACCCTTCATTGTCTCCTTTGTCACCGACAAAGCCGTCTCGGGTCTTGGATTCCGCCTAAAATACAAACAAATCCCGTGCTAACCCCTCCAGGAAACTGTTCCACTGAAAATAAAAAGACATTTTCACACAAACAAAATTGTATTGTCATTTTTTCCTCTTTTTTTTTGTATGTACACCGAATAAATTTATCTTCGTCCTTTAATTGGAAAGAATTCTGTACAAATTCAACAAGTTAGGAAAATGAAAACATCCATTTTTGCTCAAAGCATAAAAATTGTACAATTTCGAAAAACAATTTGGAGATCGTTACATCAATCGAGATCCATTACGAGATCCTTCTGTGAATTCAAATCCTAGCCGACTATTTGTGGTACGGAAATGTTTGCTGCGTGGAAGGAATTTTATTCCAGCGTAATTTAATCAATTCGTACATGTGAGATTTTCATGTCGTGGTGGGGCTTGAGGTCTTGTAGTGATACGTCCCTGAAAAGTCGAGTTAAATCTTCGTCTGATTGCAGAAGGTTGCAGTTAAAGAGCATTTAATTGCGTTTTTCGCCCACTGATGTCACAAGTTCATCATGTTCCAGGACTGGACCCACCTCAAGCTTTACGCTCTCAAATCTCAATCCCGTAAAAATTATTTTCCGTGTCTTAATATACGATACAATACTTAGGCCTATAGTGCAACACGTATTACAAACAACAATCCCTGGAAGAGCCATAAAATTGAACACTGTTACATCCACTACAGGAACAAACAACGCTCTTGATGCAACTGAAAAACCTATAATATATATTATATATATTATAAGCAGTTAACATCACGATTGAGAATTTCGAAGCTATGATGGATATGTCATAAAATAGATATGTCATCAACAACATGCTTATAAACGGTTCCTTCTGGTGAAAAATATTGTCAACTATTGTATATAAGGTTCTTTAAATTTACAAGAATGAAGGCCTCCACGTCAATTTTTTCAAGTTGTTAAAATTTGTTATGAAGTTATTCAACGTTATACTGAAAATAATCTACTAGTGTCTTCCACAGTTTCAAGCAAATGATACAATAAGATTATACATAGGTACACAAGTTTTTATCCCTATCTACCTACTCATTATTGTCAACTAGTGTTTCGTTAACGGTAACTTCAGAGAAAAAATCCAAAAAAACTTGATTCAGATATTTTTATCACTTTGCGAAACAGCATTGATTGATCGAAGAGACAATCGATTGATTGATGATCGAAGAGACAATTGAATAGCGCAGTACAGAAAGTAATGAGGATTAGTCGGGAGCGCAATAGAGAATGGACGACCACCCGGTACCATGTTCAAGGGTAATAGGCGATTGCTCCCAGAAAGAGAAAGTTGCCAACGTCAACGAGTGAGGAAAGTTGCCTTTGCGTCTATTAAAAAGTGGCGGTTGTTCCCGGTGGAATGGATTTTACGTCGAAAATAACTTGGAAATCGAATCCACATTCGACCTTTAGGCGTCCTTCAAAAGCCCCATTGATCCCCATCGAAAGGAGGCAGGATCGTGGGGAATCAGGACTGAATCTTAAACGTCATTGCCGCCAGTCCCCTTGTGTGATCCTACTTGGGAAGAGCTGATGGATGGTGGCATCAAGGCAGGGGCAAAAGGTGTATTCTACCTGACTGCCTCAACCATCATAACATGCAGACCCAGAGGGAATCCTCAACAGGTCAATAATAGACTCTGAGAAAGCTAACCTGGCCCTCCAATCCTCCGCAGACGGGCGGCATGCCATCGGAATGGATGGTAGCATCCCAGTGGAACGTCTCCCTCTCTGCCAACACCAGGCAATAGTCACGATCAGTCCTTTTTTGTCACCAGAGTCTGTGAATTGCTGGTAGTGGAACCAAGGAATTTAATGGAACGCTGAGGTTCGCCAAAGATCATCATCTCACCACAAATCCCTCCTTCCTCAACTCATCCGCTGAACTATCTTATAGTCTAGACATAACCAATAAATAACTTTATCGACATACTGGGAGGAATCACCGCATCGGAGGGAATCGTCATACTGGGAGGAATCACCGCAAGTTGCAGAGGAAGCAGTTGACAAACCGGGATCAATTTACAGAGGCCATGTTTTCCCAGCAGGCGGGAGCAATCGCCGGTTCCCCGGGTTCATAGAACTCATAGAACACTTCATAGAACACTGTTTGTGACAATAAGTATTTCACGTGGTTGTTATTCATCAATTAGGGTTATGTTAGCCGTGATGTCATTGCGCAACTATGTAGGTACCTATGTGTTTGACAAAATTTGATTTAATCATCTTCAAAGACGACAGAGTGTGGATTTGCTACACTCATTTATCAACCAAACATCATTTGATTAACGTTCCACTACCCCCTGGACTCATCATCATATTATTTGGAAGACTCCTATCGACTAAAAAAATAATCTCGGGGCACGTCCATTCTCAATTGCACTGCCTGTTATGCTTGGTAATGCTGATTATGTACTCATGTACGCAACAACTGCATTGAAAATCGTATGTGCAACTTGGCAAGTAATGCTATTCCTTATGAGTGTAACAATTGATGGCTACGGGGAAAAACAATTTTTTAAACTGAGAAAAAATGTTAATGTATGGAACGAAGTCATTTCAACAGTTTACTCCGTTTACGTGTTCCGAAAATGTCCGAGGGCACTCAGCAAGTTTCCCATTACCTACATCGAAATTTCTCATAGAACTGGACTGTCGTCGTTTTTAACCGGTTGAAAGCGCTTGGAATATCCAAGGTAGGTAACCTACAAGATAGCAGCAGGTACGAACACCGGAAATCCTCATTTTGGACGATCATAATTTTTCCTGTAGTCTTCAATTGCAGTAAGGAGTAATGATTTAAACCCCGTCAAAAATAATACCTAATATTTGATTAAATCGGCTTGCATTGATAAATCGTGTCTATCCATTCAAGACCATCACAAAGTGATTTGAATGTTTCGCTGCAATATTCTGTAGAGCTACAGAATACATTGTAGCTTACAACATAGTATGATGTTGCGCATAAATAAAACCTATTTTTCCCAAAGATGTGCGTATTCCTTTAAACATTAAGGTGCGATCTTATTGAGGTAAGTTGGCTTTTACATAATCATAAAGGCAACGTATACTGGTAATAATGCTTCGTTATATCGTCAGCTAAATTTAATCCTGCTGACCAGCATGAAATCATACCACATTGACACAAAAAACTACGGGGCATTAACAATGGATCCTACACAAACAAAATTATTGTCACCGATTTGTCTATAGGCGAAAGACACAAATTATCTAAAGGGTTATTGTCAAAGTAGGTACAGTTCGATTCTTGCAAACTCATAGAGGCTGCTTCCATAGTGAGGCCATGAACGCTACTATTAAAGTTCTATATAAATTTAGCTATAAAAAAAGTCAATTCAAAACTTATCTTTTCTGATTTTACTTCCAATATTAAATTTATACAATGAAGTGTATTTACACGACCTAATTGACACGACTATTTTACAAAATGCAAGAAAACCCGCTCGTTGGAGGAACAGAACGACCGTATGAACAGTAAGCTTATGCTTTTTTTTTTTTTTTCGTTTCAGAAAACTGAAACTGGTTAGAGGGCACGTCGTTATTTTACAAGTGTGCAATTTACACGGTATCACCATGATATGTCATAGTTAAATTCCTAGGCTGTGAATGACAGCATCAAACAAATCAAAAATACGATTTTTTTTTTTCTTCGAAAAATATCAACTTGTGTAATTTTAAAAGTAAATGCTTTATTTGGGTGCTATATGAAAGTGTGGCCGGGCTGACTCAATGGGGCTCTAAAGGTCGATCCAAACATATCACTGACGTTCCATTCAGTACAGTGACCCTCAGAAGGTCAGAGGGAAAGACTGAGAGCGTCGGAGCCTCACTGCGTTGGACAAGTGTGAACATGCGCCGTCTTTCCCCCTTTTTTCGCAGGAACACTTCCATCTCTGATTTGTTTTAACACAGAACGTGGTTTTTCCAAGGGTCTTGCGGTTTGAAAATGTGTCTGTCCTTCTGTTCATCCCAGGCCCAAGCATACCTGCTTCTCCCTCAACCACTCCCCTGCTCTATTAATAGAGCAGGGGATGCCGCAAACAACAATTGTTTCCCGGCGGCATCCCCCTGAGCCCTACCTTGTTCTTCTACCAACCTTGCCTGCTCACCTCTCCGTCCTCCTTCACGTACTCTCGCCCCCTCAACCACTCCCTTGCACTGCTGAAGGGGGGATGCTACCTGATTGGGGTGATAGCCCCCCACCCCCCGCCAATCAGCCAAGAACCGCAACTCCGTCTAACCCCACTCCACGCCCCGAGTCAATTCCCTTGGCGGAATTACCGAAAAACACATTCTGTGTTTTCATTGGTTTGATCCTTGATCATAACATTAACAATCTGGGGGTCTGGGGGTGTCCTCCATAACTAAAGTAAAAATATAGTTAACCATAACTACATAGTCACAAGCAGCAATGCACCCCACAGGCGGCAACATTTTTCCTACTGAAGGTCACTGTACTGAACAGACCGTCACTGATACGTGTGGATCTACCTTAATTGTGAACGTAAGGTTCATCACTGACCGGCAACACTGCATTTCAACAGAACCCTCTTAGAGCCCCTGAACAGCATACAATTCCCATTCGGGTTGTTATAATGGTATGAAAAGTAACAGTGTCGTAATTGCTACTTTCATTTTCTGATTATAGAAATGCCCTAAGGGTACGAGATTCTACAGGCGGTGGTTTCTTACGAGTCTAATGGTACGCGTCTCAGTACAGAATACATAGTTTTTCAACTTCGTTGTTAAATCGTTACTAGATACAAATGTCGTTTAAAAGTCTATAGTTGGTGTGGATGACAGCTTTTATTGTCAAATTTGAGATTTCAAAAGTGATTCTGTTGAGGGAGGAGGTAAAATAAATTCAAGTTGAGGAGGGGCGCACAAGGAAGAAACGTTTAGGGGTCATTGATACTGATGTTGGCAGCACTGTTCGTGTTACTGGTGTTGATATTTTAATTAAATTACACCCCTAAACGTTTTCACACTATTCAACTATTCTTAGGAATTTTCTAGTACTCACAGTTCTTCTTCGGGGGGATATGAAGGGCAACACAAACCTTCGCTGCCGTCGGGGTTGATGCAGAACAAAAGCGTTTCCGCGGTGGTCACTTCGTGCTCGACGATGCCGTGGAATTCCTTCAGATCGTTGGCCGGGAACCAGGCTTTTTCGTTGTCTTCGATTATCACTATGTTCATTGCCCTGAAAAAGAAAACATGCGGGGTGGATTTGCACGTAGGACCGTTTTGTCGAGATATTCCAGCGTTGCCCTACCGGCAGATGGCAACAACAGGGATCCACATTATGGACACGCCGACCAACACGCACATCAGAATGACCGCCCAGGTGGGCCACTCTTTCATCACCGTGTCCCCCTTTTCGGCGATCCAAGCGGGATATTTGCTCCCTTCGGTGAACAGCTCGGCGAGGCTGGCCATCAGAATCATGGCCATAGCTATAGGCGAAAGGTACTTCCAACAAATCAGCCAGTACAATCCAGGGCGCGTCCCAGTCATCAGCTCAATGTCGTCGGCGAACCTGAACCGAAAAGAAGCGTTTCGTGAGACCATTTATTTGGGCCAGAGATTTTGTCAATTGCCTCCTTTTTTTTCTTCTTCGTTTTTTTACCTTTTCAGCCCATAAACGTACGAAACAGCGATGCATTCGCACAAAGCAATTATCAGAAGTGGAAAATTTCCCGAGAAACTATCGAACAAGATGAAAATGTAATTTCCCGAGCCATGAGCAAAACTCATTGAAATTATGCAGCACGTCAGACACATTACACCTGAAAATATATCATTTGAATCAAAATTGAACAGTTAATCTCAACAAATTAAGCAATTAAAATAAACTTTCATAAAATTTGTATCTATAACTAGATTATTTACCTGTAAGGATTTCCTTCCTCAAATTTGGGAAAAGCTTCATGTCAACAATAGACGTGACGACACCTTCCAAAGTGCCGAATTGGGAATCAATGCCGAGGGTGAAGAGCATCAGGAAGAAAAGAACGGACCAAAATTGTGCACCAGGGAATTGGTTGATGGCTTCGGTGAAAATAATGAACGCCAGGCCTGTTCCGGCTGAAGACTGCAAAAAATCAGTTTTGATCGAGAATTGAAAACAACTAACGATTGCGAAGGAATACCGTGTAACTCACGTTGTCCAACTCTTTTTCCAAATCGCAGATGGGGAGTTCGGGCAGCGCAGACGCCATTGTTGTAACGGCTCTGCTCACACTGCTCACAGTGCTGCTGATTCCCGCTGAACGTTCTGCCATGACAGACAAAAGGTACTCTCGCTCTTTCAGGCAGTTCTCGTAGTTGAGCGTTGCTTTGAACCCTAGAAATAAGTTGTGAACGCAATACAAACGTCAATGTTAAATTGGAACCGTACAATCTGGGGGGTTGTTTTCAATGGTTTGAGCTCAACTTGAACCTTAAATTTCACATAAGGATTTTTCGTACCAACGGTTTTAATCAGAAAAACGTAAATTTGCTTTGATTAGTTTAAGTTTAACTGTCACTTAACCTCTTTCAATTTACGATTCAAAGAGTGGATCGGACCGTGAATACTTTTAAATAGTGTTACTTCTCACCTATAATGGAAAAGACAACAACCCCGGCAAACATGGACGTGCCGCAGTTTGTAAGAGCGACAGTAACAGCGTCCCTGTAGCAGTTGTTGTTGACAGGGTTATATGAGGAGAAGGCTATGAGACCACCGAAGGCGAGGCCGAGGGAGAAGAAAATCTGTGTTCCAGCTTCCAACCAGACGACAGGGTCGGTCAACGTGTGCCACTAAGGAGTTTTTAGAACGAAGAACACATTTAAAATGTATTTTTGGATGAATGGGACAACGCTGCAGGTTGAGTCAGTAAACGGTAGAGATTCCAGCATTGCCACGCTCACAGTGAAAGTTTTTATTCGACTGGCGAGTGAGGCAATTACTGTGATGCTTACCTTAGGCGTAAATAAGTGACGTAACCCGTTTGACATCCCAGGTAGCGTAACCCCTCGGAAAAAGAATATCACCAAAACAATATACGGAAAGGTGGCAGTAACATAAACAACCTGTAACAAAAATGCACAAGTTCGAATAAATGGTTGCAAAATATTTTTACAAATAAGACATCAATGTACCTTTCCAGATGAAGCAATCCCTTTGATCATACACATGTACACCAGGATCCAAGCAATTACCAGCGCGAATCCAATCTTCCAGTTGAAAGCAGTTGGGTTATTTATGTCCTCGGACGCCATCAGAGTTGTTCTATACCAGAAGTACTGCGTTGGAGTGCTCGCCTGCACCAGAAGAAAGATAAAAACAGTAAAGCAATGTGCTGTAAGTGCTAGTTTTTCCCCCTATATCACAGCATTTTTCTATAAGTAATTAAAAGGGAGCACTGGAGCCCAACTTTCTTATTTCAAATGGAAACCCCTTTTTTTCGAATGGATTGGGATTCTGTACCAAATTATACGTCCGATGCAGTTTGATTATTTTACTCTTTGTTGTTTACAGTTAAACCCAGAAAGCGCTTGGATCTTCCTCTTGAATCGAACAATGGCCAAATTTTGAACGAATGAATTCTGAAGATTGGGATGGTTTAAATAGACTCCCCTCCAACTCACCGCCCCCTTACTCTCTACTGGCCCTGTACTCAGACCCCCAGTACCTTCTAAGAGAGCAAGATTTCGATGATGTAGTACGTTAATCCTTACAATCATAATATTAACCTCGTTCTGAGTGATAGATTATCAGGTTCATGATAACTATCAATCCTATTTCTTTGTTTTAGCAGGTGATGGCTACGGTCGGTGAAGCCTGAAGTAGACCAACTTTTTTTAATTACCTGCCTCCAATTACACGGCTCCACAAAAAAAAAAGTTTCTGATCCGGGGGTCTGACTATGGTATTCCTATGTATTTTTCGACGCTGAATCCGAATCCGAGGTAAAAAAAAAACCGTTCACCCCTTATTTTTTTGTGTAGGGGGAATTTTTTTTTTTTTTTTTTTTTTTTTGTGGGGCTGTGTTATATATGTATGTGTTTCTTTAAATTAAAGAAAGGTAGGTACCCAATTATTAGGTACCTCTTGTTATATATATTTTTAATTAGTACAACCTAAATTTCATTGTAAAATACAGATTTCATTGGCATTACAATTTTTTGCCCCTACTAACCTGTATCAACTGAGTGAACTGGTAGGTACAGTGAAAACCCTCTCAACGGACACCCCTCTGGGACGGACACCCCTCTTAACGGACGCACTACTCTCGGCCCCGGCCGAGAACATAGGGAAACCTACGTGAAGCGACCCCTCTGAGACGGACACCGCGTTAACCGGACGCGGACATTACTTTTTGGCCCCAAGAGGCTTGATCCGATAAGATAAAACCCCTCTCATGTGGACACCGAATCCAGAATTTCAAGGAATAGACGTTCTGAAGACAGTAATGTGGATAGAATTTTGAATTTCGTCTTTCAAAAATGAAAAAACAAACCAAAATGTCTTCTTTTTAGCGCAACCTTTTTCCAAAAAATGAAAAGGTGCGCTCACCTCTTCAACATGTATGTTTTTAGCGCAACCTTTTTCCAAAAAATGGAAAGGTGCGCTCACCTCTTCGACATGTTTTTTTTTTTTTTTTTTTTTTGTTTTTTTTATTTGTTTGTTTGTGTACAGAGCATCACGCCCGAGCGGCTCAACAGATTTTCATGAGGGTGGTCTCATTGTCATCAGCGAGTTCCGGGGGTGGTTATAGGCTACCTTGATTTTCCCTCCCTCATCCCCTTCATCGGTTTTCGGGAGGTCCTTCACGACGAAAGTTGTTTATCTCTGATGTGTAACTAAGGAGGCCTCAAAAGGGGGACGGAAGTTTTTGTCCGATTTCGTTGGTACAAGGGTCTATGGAATGAGCTTTTCAGGCTGATTCCAACGACTCCAAAACGATTTTTGCAGCCTGAGCCGTTCGTTACCTCTGATCGGCATAAGGTTTTATTACGCATCGGTCGTTAGGGTGCAGTTGTTTACGTAATGAGCATCACGTGGATGATGTGTTGTGTGGCATAGTTTGGTCGCTAGATACCTACTGTTTCTTAGTTTCTCTCGCTCATTAAATATATCGTAATAACAAAAAGGTTGCGCTCATCTATTCAATTCAATTGATGGCTTGTTTTTTTGTTTTTTTTTTTTGTTTTTTTTGGTGTACAGAGCATCACGCCCGAGCGGCTCAACAGATTTTCATGAGGGTAGTCTCATTGTCATCAGCGAGTTCGGGGGGTGGTTATAGGCTACCTTGATTTTTCCTCCCTCATCCCCTTCATCGGTTTTCGGGAGGTCCTTCACGACGAAAGTTGTTTATCCCTGATGTGTAACTAAGGAGGCCTCAAAAGGGGGACGAAAGTTTTTGTCCAATTTCGTTGGTACAAGGGTCTATGGAATGAGCTTTTCAGGCTGATTCCAACGACTCCAAAAAGATTTTTGCAGCCTGAGCCGTTCGTTACCTCTGATCGGCATAAGGTTTTATTACGCATCGGTCGTTAGGGTGCAGTTGTTTACGTAATGAGCATCACGTGGATGATGTGTTGTGTGGCATAGTTTGGTCGCTAGATACCTACTGTTTCTTAGTTTCTCTAGCTCATTAAATATATCGTAATAACAAAAAGGTTGCGCTCATCTATTCAATTCAATTGATGGCTTGTTTTAAATCAGAGTAAGTTGGAATGAAGTGTTTGAAGTGATTGCTTAGTGATTGATTAATTGGGGTGATACATATTACTGTTTTGTGGTTTCTCATTTACCTACCACCCCCTCTGGGGTGGCCACCCCTCTACAACGGACAAATTCGCTGATCCCGCGGGTGTCCGCCCCAGAGGGATTTCACTGTACTACCATTGCCGGGTGAAATTGTGAGAATGAAGTTACACAATAGCTATTTATAAATTTTGAAATCTTCCTTTGAACAAAAGTAACATGATTTGCAATCTCTGAACGCAGAATCAGATGCTGTACTACTTCCATTAAATTAGTTTCCACCGGGGAGTTACCATCTTCGAGCTGCAGACATTCAAATTTGAAGTTATCTTTCAGATTATTCGAAAAGTTGGGTTAAATCGACATTTTTTGACGGCCCGTCGCGCCCTTACTATCATGGGCCTAAACTATCGGAAGGACTGCAGAGATGCTTTTCAGGAGCTGGGAATACTAACAGTACCAGCCCTGTACATCCTCGCTTGCCTTACCTATGTGCGGAAAAACATCACCTCATTCCCCTCAGCCTCACACACTCACAATACACGAAGTGCCAGTCAGCTTTCGTTGCCCCACTCTCGTTTGGACGTCAGTAGAACTTCTACATCGTGGTGGGGAATAAAATTTTTTAATGCCCTTCCAAAATCTGTCCGAGAAGAGCCTGTGCCAAAATTTAGAATCTCATGTAAATCCCGACTGTCACAAATGGTGCCGTACTCATTTGAAGACTTTTTTCTCAACATCAATCCAGTGAAACGTCTTTAACGTGTACATGCCCTTAATTCATCAATTTACGATTGAAATTTAATGTTACCATCTTACTTAGTATTTTCAGGCCTAACTTTAATTAACCGTGACCATTGTCAAAAGCACTCTGTGTAATATGGCAAATAAAACGCTTTCTGATTCTGATTCTGATTCTGATTACGGCTGGCTCAATTTCAACTGTAGCTCATTCGACGCGGAATGTTGTGCTCTTTAATTTATTGTATAGAGTATTTTAACCTTTAACGCACTCTTTCAAAGTTATAACGGATAATTTCCTATCCGTTAAAAACCAAAAAAAGTGCAGACATTTCGTGGTTTTTAGCGTTTTTGACGGTAAGCGTCCCACGTATTTTGTTGGGATGCTTCAAATTCGTGCTCAGCACCCCCCCCCCCCCCCCCCCCAACGTATAAATCCGTTGAGAGAATACTACATGTCTATTTCGGATGGTTTTAGATTTCGATATTTTCTCTCACTTGATCTTGGTGGACCTCCTACTTAAGTAAAGCCCACAATGGGATGTTCTTGGACTACATGAGGTCCATTATTTTACTACACATTACTACTACACCTAATGAGTTCGAATCAGGGAAACATCGATCAAACTCATCACTTATTTCGACCGTATCTTTTGGCTGACACAGGCCAAAGGTGGAGTGATTTGCAATTTTACCCAACGTTATTCCTACCTAATGGCTGAGCGAGGCCCCACTGTCTGCATGCTAGTTGTATTTAACTGCAGGAGTTCTTACCACACATTCAGGTTCGACGAGGAAAGATCCATTGGGGAAATTTTTGTTCGGGCATTCTGCCCAGGGCAGCTGAGCTTGAAAACTCTGAAAAATAACATTTTAATGTTTAAAAAATAATAGAGGCGGTCGAGTTGTATAATTTAAAACGCTGCAAATTTTACACTAGGGTTTATTATTCTTTGATAATATCAAAGAAAATCCCCCCCCAAAATTTTTTTTTTTTCATTGACAAGTTTAAAAAATTTTGGATTTTTTTTAAATTTTTTTGTTTTTTACTAGCAAAATATTTGACCTCCTAGGATCCTTCAAAAATCCCATTTGTAGCCCCATGAAAGCCCTATAGATCGCAACAGTGAGAGCAGATCGTTCCGGGACCCCAAAAGATAGATTTTACGTCCAAAAATACTTCGAAAACGACACCTAACTCGATCCCAAAGCCAAAAGCCTTTAAAAAAAACCTGCCGTAGCCCCATTTTAGCCCCATATCGCCCCACGGGTTTGGGCGATCGGGCCGAAAACCATGCGGGCACAACTAAATGGTAAACCTAGTATTTTGTCAAAATTTCAGATTTAAAAAAAATACCTACGGCCCAAAACGGCTTGGACGGCGTACGGCGGACGGACATTTCGGTTTTGGAGTCTAGACCTCTTGAAACGGATAAAGTCAAATATTGAGGCTGATCGGAATCGTCGACCCCCGTCGCGAAAACATAGGTGTATTATTCCAAGAATAATAAACCAAAACGGTGAAAAACGGTGCAAATAAGCGAAGAGTGTTGAGTTTGGTGTGCAAGTGTATCAATACTGGGCTCAAAATCCTGTCAATTTTCGTCAGAACGTCCAAATTTGGACACAAACAACGCCGAAGTTGGCTGCCGTGAGTCATGCGACGGCATTTTTAAGAAGGGCTCTCGACAGAGCTGTTCACTTTGACGGTGCAAACAAACAGTTGACAAATGTCAAATTAGTAGGAAGATGGTGCGAAGTTCTAGTGCTTGTGCAAAAAGCGACCCTTTTTTTAACTCAAACCGACATTGCTTACCACTCAGACAGGGCATCAATAGAACTAGGCATCGTAGGAACTGGAAGGTTAAAAGGAAAGGTGATCTCACGAGAGGAAAAGTTACCCAGTAAGAAAAGTCACCGCAAAAATATTTTCCTCAGCTTTACACGACATGATAATTAATTATATTATAAGCCCTTTCAAGCCAACTACATAAAGAGAACTTACTTGAACAAAATAGAACAGGCACCAGGCAATGATTGTATTGTAGTAGAGTGCAACGTTGAACGATACCACTGCACTGCTTATACCGATTCCGGCCAGAAAAGGAGACACCTGTGAGGAAGAAGAGAACTCGGATAAAGAACCTGACGTGGTGTAATTTGTAGGATTGTGCAAAGAACTGGTCGTGCCTGGTTCCAAACACCGATAGCTCCTTTTCTGAGCCTTTGTCCGATGGCCAACTCGAGGTAGAACATTGGGATCCCTTCTATGCACAGCATGATGAAATATGGGACAAGGAATGCACCTGGATAAATAAAACCAAAATTTAATTAATTTTGGATTTGTAACGAAGTTTTGAAGGGAGATTCAAGGAGACTTACCTCCGCCGTTCTTCTGGGCGAGGTAGGGGAAACGCCAGACGTTCCCAAGCCCGACAGCGTAGCCCACTGTGGCCAACAGAAATGTGAGCTTGCTGTCCCACGATTCCCGGTCGTCCTCCCCACATTCCGGCCTGAACACTTGCTTCTGCTCGGGGGCCTCTTCGACGATTTTTTCCGACACTTTCATGGCAGCCTTCAAAAAACGACAGTTTGAATCGTTCAAGTCTGGCGAGCAAGTCAGCCAAGTGTGCAACCTACCTTGGTGGTTGGGCTGGAGTCGTCGAAAGCAGAGTTGGTAGCGGCATAGTTGGAGGATGTTGAGGTTGCCCCGTAGCTACCACCGTTCTCCAACGTGGTCGCCAACCGCCCTTTCATCTCCTTCATCTCGAACCGATCGAGGGACCTAAAACAAAGGTTTTCGTAAGAAATGACAATGAGGTGGTGAGGGAGAGAAAACGACTCCTCTACAGTAGTAACTGGTTTGGATAGTAATTGTTTATTATTGCTCATTTATGTACTGTAACAGCTCAGAGTCACTTGGTTCAAACCTGAATATAGGTTCAACTGCTCCAATTGGAGCAGCAACTTAAGTTGGAGGAGCAACTTAAGTTACTCTGGGCTGTATATGAGCTTCGTTGCTCAAAACCGGTCCCCATGCTATTAAATAAACAATTTAGTATCCAAACCATCAGAGGAGTCGTTTTCTCTCCCTAACCACCTCATTGGATTAGACCTCTGCACCGTGGGCAAACAACCACTTCGAAAAAAGACAATTACATACGATTACATTATCGTGAAGAGGCTCCGGAGTGTGGCCACACTTACCTCTGGGGGTTGAGGTCCCTCGAGCTCTGCCGCCTGACAAAATGAGCTGTGTTGGCCATGTTATACGCTCATCCGCCCATCACACCCTGGGAAAACCACGTTGACAATAATAATTATTCAATAATTGACAATTATTGTCAATTATTGAAAAAAAAAATTAAAAAATCAAGATCACGTTTGGCAAAAATCATACTTCTTAATTTTGAGAAGTCACCTTTCAAGTTATCACAGTGGTAAAGCTTGTTAACTGATTTCCGTTTTGGAAATAAGGTGAAAAGGGAATTTTTTATGGAATGTGCGAAAACTTTGGTGAAACAAAAAGGTGGTGATTTTCACCGAGTGTGAAAAGGGGGCGTGATAGGACTGTTGCATGGGGGCGCTGAAATGGTCGAAGGTGGCACTTGGTCATCAAGTGTCATAATTTGGGTTTCCTTTAGGTTATGGAACAGTGTTAGAGGGTGGAAATTGTCCTGAACAGGATGTTCATGCAGGAACCTGAAGGATTTGAAGAATTTCAAAGGTTTTACCTGAGAATGAAAGAGGAACGTGGCCTGACGGGAGGGCCCGGGGATCGATGGTGGGTTCCCTTTGGAACTCAATCGATGTCCTTCCCATCTCAGGGAGGGGAACTCCTGTAAGGGCCGCCCCCCTTCACGTGACGTCACGGGACGCCGGCTGAGCCGCACGGCAGCCGAGCAGTCGATAAAAGACGACGGCGGGGGCGGAGTGCTTGATACTGTTTGACGATGCCAACACCCGCCCACAGGATTATAAAAAAAAGCTCCCTCGCCATTGTTCACTTTTTAATACGTCAGATGGTGACACAATGGGGCGAAGTCGTACGAATCATTAAGAATTCCTCCCCCGCGAGATGCTACCAACAGCTAAAAATTGCGTCCTACAAAAACTGAAAACATTCGCACAGAAATCGTCCATTTCCAATAATTTTACATTTGATGGTTGTCCATTAGCCGAACAGCCATCATTAGGACCAAAGTGAACAGAAATGAACAATTGATTTATAATGCCCTTATAACCGATCCAACTAAAAAGCTCAAACAGCCCATTACGTCCCAAGTCATTTCCAAATCGCCTGCTCAAAGCTTCAAACCAACAAAATGTCTGAACCGGAAAAGTCCGTGGCTCCGATCCTGGCGACTCAAAAGCTAATGGGGCTGTTTCCGGTCACGTCGAAGTTTTCCTTGGATGTCGGCCTTGTGGCTACCAATTTCTTCCTGATGCAGATCGTCACAGTCGGCTCCATGGTGTACAAATTCAAAATCGCCTTGGTTGATCATGTAAGTCACCCACAGAACTGGTAGGTACCTGCTAAAAATGTTTTGTGTGACGGGGATCTTCCCCCTCATTCTCAACATTACATGGCCTGCAGACTGCTCAATTTAGTTAGGCCATAACAATTACGGCTGATTATAATCATAATTTTTAATCAGCCATAATAGGGATTCTCTAAAAAGAATCGATTTGAATCGCATCGGTCTTCTTGGAAAGAATCAAAAGAAAATTTCTTTGATTGATTGATCAAAAAATTAAATCGTATCAATCTTTTACAAATGTATAGATTTCTTCAAGAATTTGAATTTATTTATCGATTAACTATTACTAGAAAATCGTATCGATTTTTTTTCAAGAATCGACACTTCTTCGATTTTCAAAACGAGTCAGATACCAGTAAAAAGAGTGCATTTACCAGAAACTTCTAACGACAACGTTTTTAAAATGCTGCAATTTTACATTAAGAATGGAATTAATTCTGTGTCATTAAGAAATATTCTTGAAAAAAAAAAAAAAAAAAAAAAAAAAAAATCTACAATGTTTGGGAAGATGTGGGACCTCGAAAAAAAAAAAAAAGATTATGCATCCAACATTACTCGGAAAACGACACCTTATTTAATAAGGTGTCGTTTTCCGAGTAATGTTGGATGCATAATCTGCATTCAAACAAATTTTGTCCTCTTGGGATCCTTCAAAAATCCCATTTGTAGCCCCATGAAAAAAAACCCTATAGATCCCCACGCTCTGGGATCCCCCCCCCCCCCCCCCCCCCCAATGGATTATACGTCAAAAAATACTTCGAAAACGACACGTAACTCGACCCCTGTTCATTCATTCAATTTATTCACATAAATTTTATATACATCCTACACATTCATATACATACAATGGATATTTCTCTACACCAATCCTTCCTTGGGCATCTCTTGCGACTCCTGGACACTTCGTACAACGCACCAAGAGGATCCGCACCTGCACTCCCGACCCCTTCCACAACAAAAGGCGACGTGATCAAAGATAATATCATTTAACTCAAAGATATACCTATTATATCATTTAACTGATTTACCCTTCAAATTCTTGCTTCCACTGTCTGTTTTCCGTAGGCCACCTCGTTGCCTTCATTGGCAGAATACACTACAGTATGCTTCGTCTCCACCACGTCCGTTTTATGGGTGACACACAGTAGACACAGGATCGCCAAATTCATGGACGACTGCCGCAAAACGCACGACCGCTTCGTATCCCTGCAGTTCCTCCCGCATTATCCCAGAAAGAAGAATCTGTCGGACATCCAGCTATTCATTCTCCTGACGACGTTATTGGTCTCGTTCGACATATTCATTTACGATTATAACTTGAAGACAGAATCCTACCTGGTGGTCTACAATCTGTCTGATGCCGTCACCTCATTCGAGATACTATTCTTCTCGCACTTGGTTTCCATACCGAGGATGCATTTGCATCTGATCAACCGCTTCTTGAAAGTCAAGAGAGTTCACATCTTGTGGGGGAAAGACCGGGAGGTCTTCGGTGAGCTTACGAAAATTTTTCATGAGGTGAGTTTAGTAAATTAGTAAAACAAACTTCCTTCTTTTGTCACAATGTACAATACCTATTGTACATATCAACATAATATATCACATTATGTTGATTATCAACAGGTTCATGCCACCTGCAAGCATCTGAACGCAGCTTTTTCAGTGCCGAATCTATCTATGACGGCAATGGCGTTCGTCTGCATGTTAATCGACTCCTACCATGCCTTCCACTTCCTCACCGAGAGCATCGCCTATTTTGAAGTCGACTTCCCGGTGTTGACGTTCGGTTCGAGACTCCTCTGGGTGGCTTACCAGTTGTACAGAATGTACATCCTGATGGATGCCAGCACGTCAATTCAAGAAGAAGTACGCAATAAAGGGAATGCCTTTACGTGGAACCTAATCCAGTAGTTGCAGGAACGAGAACATTGAAGTCCCTTAAGGTCGATCCACACTTATCAAAAACAACAAAATTTAATAATAATCTCAACAATAAAATTAAAAACGCTGCAAATTTTACACAAGGGTTTATTATTCTGTGATATAGGTTACTTGTACAGACATTTAATTCTGTCAATAAAAAAATTAAAAAAAATTTTTTTTTTGGATTTTTATATTTCAAAAAAAATTTTTTGGGGGGATTTTTTTTTTCAAAAATGTGTTTTTTCAAAAATTCTTTAATTTTTATTCGAAAAATATTTAACTTCTTGGGATCCTTCAAACATCCCATTTTTAGCCCCATGAAAGCCCTATAGAACGCCACAGTGAAATCGGATCGTTCCGGGACCCCCAAAAATGGATTCTACGTCCAAAAATACTTCGAAAACGACACCTAACTCGATCCCATAGCTAAAAGCCTTCAAAACACCCCTCCTGTAGCCCCATTTTAGCCCCATAGCGCCCCACGGGTTTGGGCGATCGGACTGAAAACCTTGCGGGCACAACTAGATGGTAAACCAAGTATTTTGTCAAAATTTCAGATTTTTAAAAAAATTCCTACTGCCCAAAACGGCCCGGACGGCGGACGGACATTTCGGATTTTGAATGTAGACCTCTTGAAACGGATAATGTCAAATTTTGAGGCCGATCGGAGTCGTCGACCCGCGTCGCGAAAACATAGGTGTATTATTCCAAGAATAATAAACCAAAATGTAGCGAGACTCAAGCCAGTGTGAACAAAGTGGGAAAAAGTGGGCGTTCAGACATGACATGACATTGTCCGTCCTCACACCCATGCCGCGGCGATCTACGTCTCTTTTAATGGCGCGTTCACAGTGTGCCGCGCAGCAAGATTAGCCTCAGGCCGAATGGCAAAACCAAAATGCTTATTGTGCTTCTCCTCTAGTCACCATTAACCAACAGAAATGTTGCAATGGGGTTTCCGATCCATTCAGGAGATGCTAACAGACCTCAGCTCTTAGAAATGATAATGAAACACATTCACTAAACATTAGGGTCTAGGAAGTTAAAGGGGCTGAAAATACTCAGTTAAATCTTCAAACGAAATTCAGTTCCATCCCGAAACAACACTTCTCTGGGGAAACTGGAAATGGCTGCTGCAACGGAGGATCGTCTGTGTTCCGGAGCACACGGTACAAAAAACAATCCGTTTCTACCCACCTTCAGCGCTAATCGGTCTAGGGAGACAGGAAAACCCGGGTTTTCCACAGGGCCCTGTGACATACCTACTTGAAAATAGCTGCGATCGTAGAGTAAGTTCTGGCCGTTCGGAATCGAATCAGAACTCGAACGCTTCCAGGAATTAAAACAGACTGTGGGAATGGCAGTAAAAATTTGTCACGGATACCACTAAATTTAGTGGCAGCAAGCCACGGTGAAGTCACTGATCTGTGTGGATCGACCGGTGGAACGGTGAATGCTCACATTCCTGTCTCTGGTGGCTTTAGAAGGTGTCAGATAAATTCCTGGACCTCCCCAAAATAGAAACGTAGCATTTTTAGAAAGTAAAAAACCAAGTTTGTGAAAATCCCAACTAAATACATAGTACACAGAACAATTATTCCGATATTTATACCGCCAACCAATTTACAGGCGAAATCGTTTTCGATAGAGTTGAGGGAAATACTAGCAGCTGCTGATCCTTCACAAATCGCCGAAACAGTAAGTTTTAAAAAAAACTCGTTCCTTATGTCAACACAGTTTTTTGTGGTATTTCAAGGTAAGAACAAATTTTACTTTCCTTTCAGGAAGACTTGATCCGCACTCACCATCTTCTTTACAAAAAAGTGGGCTTTACGGCGGCTGACTTCTACGAATTGGATTTTCCCCTCATTTTGTCAGTGAGTTTTCACTTGATTGAACCGTTTTGAAACGGAAGTGAATTTGAGCATTGACACAGTAATTTCCTCAGATCGTGGCAGCAGTCGGAAGCTACCTCGTCATATTGATTCAATTCGGCTCGTCCCGACCGCCAACAGGATCAGAAACGACGAGTCCAACCTCCGATGTAATGAATTTTACACTCAATTAGCTCATCACAAAGGAACACTAATTCAATGGAACCACCAGGATGTTTAGTATTAATTTGTCGTTTGAACCTAGTCGCGTGGTAGTGGATGGGATAGTAGTTTCAACGTCGAATCCCCAAAAGTTAAGTTTCGACGATAGCCAATGCGCATCAGGGTGGATCGAATGGCATAATTTTGTTGTTTTTCACTTAAGAAAACAGCTTGCAAACGTTTAGCTTTTTAATAGCACTTATTAGCTGGTATGCTGACGATTTTTCGGCTCAAGATTTGCTGGACTACCTGATGAATCAGAAGAATGGCATTCCCTCCGTGGTGGCCCAAACCTAGCCCAAAGGGAAGTAGTCGTCAACTGAGTTGATCAATTAGAAAAATTGAAGGTGTGGGGAATCTGGACAGATTTCCCCACTCTCTCGCACATCGCCAACCCAACAGAGCGAGTTCCGGCTAGGGGAGCGGGTCGCGCTATGGTCGCGGCGCGACCGTGCAAACCCCTCTTCTCCCGCCGGCGACGCCGCATTTATTTTCGAGGACGGGAGGATTTTCTCCCGTCATTTAACATTTCGTCGTCGTTTTGACACTGTTTGTTTTACCATTGCATGGTTAATACACGCAGTGCCTGAAAACGATACCTCATTCGACCCGATTCGTTACCCCTCAAAAGCCCCATCGATCCTTACGGTGAGATCTAATGGTCCTAGGACCCCAAAAAATGGATTCTAAGTCCAAAAAATACTTCGAAAACGACACCCCACACGATATCATACTCGAAAACCTTCAAAACCCCCTCCTGTAGCCTCTTTTAGACCCCACAGAGCCCCACGGGGTTGGGCGATCGGGCCGAAACCTTGCGGGCACAATCAGATGGTAAACAGAGTATTTTGTCAAAATTTCAGATCGTAAAAAAAATTCCTACTGCCCAAAACGGCCCGGACGGTGGACGGACATTTCGTTTTTGGAATCTCGAGATGTCTCAAAATTTATCATTTTACGTTTCAATTGAAACGTATAACGACAAAGTTTGAGACCGATCAGAATTTTCGATCTCCTACACGAATACATGGGTGCATTAGGTATTCCAAGAGTAATAAACCAAAAAGTATCAGTTGCGTTTCAGTTGGAAAATCGCTTTGGGGTCCAAAAGGCAATTAATTTAAATGATAATATCATTTTATATTATAAAATGGATAAAAAAAGGATATAAAAATGAGCAAACTCATATTCGCCCTCCACTCATCTCTCAAATTGCTTTCAGTTGTGCCACCCGTAGAATTAGGTTTGCCTTCAAAAATGCTTCATCGAATCACCATAACTCGCCCAAATCACAACAGGAGTAAAAAACAACAACTTTACTAAAATTCAATTTAATGAGATGGAAACACAACTAGCCCTAATGAAAATGCACAGTAGTTAATTACTAGGAAGGTACCAGTTTAATTTGTAAAGAATCTACAGACAGGTTTACCTTTGAAGATACCAGTCAACAATACAGTTCACTCATTTGAGTCAACTTCATTAACTAAACAATAATTTTGGAAAATTTCAGTTAAATTTGATACAATTGAACCTATAACTAGGTAATTGTTATATGGATAAAATGTATTTACAATACAAAATATATACATTGAAATGTCCAAGTTTTTTCTTGTTCAGGACCTGTTTCTTTAGGATTTGTTTTTTCCGAGGACACCGTTCCGTTTGGGGGATACCGAACGGGCAGAACTGTCAGAACTGTTGAGCTCGCCGGGGCTTCGAGAGCGACGGGAGTCTTCGCGCTTTTTGGGAGTGACGCTGCGGGATGAGGTTCGTTTAGATTTCTTTTTGTCGGACCGCTCTCTTGATTTACGTTCTGGCGTCCGGCTTCGAGATCTATGTCCTCGTTTGGCTTTGGAGCGTTTCCGCTTGCAGTGGTGGCTGCTCCGTTTCTTCTTCTTTTCGACAGACTTGACTGACTCGGCGCTGGACGAGCGGTCTCGGGATTTGGACTGTTTGCTGGGTTTCTCCGGGGTGTCTCTGTCGTTGGTTTTGTCTTCTTTGTCTTTGCTGCGACTTTCTCTGTGTTTATGAGACTTGGGCTCTTTCCGTGGGGGAGTGGATGAAGATCTTTTTCTTCTTGGGGAGCAGGAATCATGTTTATGCCTGTGTGCAGCCTCCTCCACGGCATCAGCTATCTTGGCTTTTTCTTCACGACCTTTTCTACGAGGAGATTCGCTAATTCTCTTAGAAGCAGATCTGGATTCTCTCTGTTTATCTTCGTGACGCTTCCTGGGAGGAGACACTGAAGGCGATGGCCGCTTTGAAACAGACCGCGACCTTCTCTTCGGGCTAGCTGGCCGTTTACTTTCTGACGGAGATCGAGACCAAGCCTTCCTTTTAGGGGGAGGTGACAACGAGCCCGAGCTTGATCTAGAACTCTTCCTACCTATACTAACTGCCGGAGAGTCCGGTTGAATAGGAGAATGAGACTTACGTGCTGGTGATGAAGATCTTCGTTTACTCAACGACCTACGAGGGCTCACAGACTTGACAGGTCGCTCCTTTGGACGAGGACTAACCACCGAGCCGTTCCTTTGAATCTTTTCGGGTTTCTCCAAGTTCCTTGATTCCGACCGAGAGTTTCTCGATTCGTCTTTGCGTATTGGGGAAGAAGAGGGTGATTTGGTTGACCGAGACCGAGACCTTGACGAGGACGCATCCGTGCTCTTATCCCGACGCTTGGATCGTTTCTTGTCAGGCGTTTCGGATCTTCGCCTTCTGGTGTCTCCAGGTGACCGCCTCCTAGGAGTACTTCGACGACGAGGAGTACTCCTCCTGCGCTTACGGTCTTTATCTCTCCTGTCCCGAGACCTGGAACATGAAATTTCAAAATGGAACAAACAACATCCAAGGTGCGAACAGTACACTGATGAAACAAGGGGTCCTCCTCCTCCTAGTGTTGGGGCTATAATATAGTAGGTATACTAGGGGCTAAGCTAGCCAACCAAGCTAGTTATCTCACCGAGTTGAATTTTTCAAGACTACTTTCAAATTTTTCCGACTTTTAAAAGTACCTCAGAATATAAACGAGCATACTCGGTCATCCTCCTCGGGCTGGAGCCACAGTATAGTAAGAGATTCATTCATTAACTAACCTGTCCCGGGATCGGTCCCTCCTTCTGTCTCTAGACCGCGACCTGGACCGGTCAAGTGACCTCCGACGTCGATCACGAGAACGTGATCTTCTGGGTGTTCTGGATCTTCGTGCAAGACTCCTGCTTCTGCTTCTTCTGGGTCCTCGTCTTCTACCTAATTTCAAAACATGAAAACCAATTTAAACATCATTGCGAGAACTTCTTCAGGTTGCAGTAAATGTTACACACGAACCTCCTCTGGATCGTCCTCCTCTGAAGTTGTCAGCCATATCTTCCAATCTCGAGCTCACGTTCTGATTAGCCTCCTTCAAGATAGACACCAGATCCGCAGCCAATTTGGCGTTCGACCGAGTGAAAAAAGTGTACGACGTCCCGCTTTTCTTGGACCTCCCAGTACGACCGATCCTGTGGACGTAGTCTTCAACGTTGTTTGGGAAATCGAAATTGACTACGTAACGAACATCTTCTACATCTGCGAACAATTCCACCGGGAAGCTTGAGGATTCGGTAGCGAACATTTTCGTGACATTAGCATACTTACCTCATACTCAATGCAGAGTGAGGCTAATAGAACAGTGCAATGTTACTCGAGTTCTATTGTTATATACGCATATCTGGTTCCACGACACCAGAGGATTATTAAACTCGTAAATGTTAAGCACATTCTAAGCTTGTACTTCAACAAACATGATCATGTCTTAATTGCACCGATGAAGCTGATCAAGTATACACACATACAAAGTAGGTATATCAACAACGTATTATCCTGAAACGAATTAGTACGTGATTTTCACAGAAATTTACGTCTACATACTTACTCTCAGGGCTGGCAACCAACTGGGCTACCGTCAAGCAGCTTTTGAAGAGAGCGACAGGTCGCCATCTTGGAACCATGGGTCCCTTGGCCTTGACCTTGACGATGGCCATGACCTTGAAGGGCGGCCTTATCGATCGTGGGATAAGGTTAGCCCGCTCCGCCCCTAAATGCCGCCCAGTCTCCGTTAAGGCCCCATTCGGTCCGACGGTTAACAAGACACGCTGGGCAGGCGCTTTCGGAAGTATCCTCTTCACCATCTTCGGTCTCTTCGGAACGTTGCGGCGGGCACAGTTATTCGGATAAGAGCAAAATATTAGATTTACAGAGAGTCTTAAGGAAATTCATACTGGGACTTGTAATGAGTTTAACAACTGGACATTAAAGTTGGTAATAGCACATCACTAGCATTAAATGACACTGCGATTGCTCTCGTCTCCGTTAACTGCACCCGAAGGGCAACTGCAGGAACTCCACGCGGTCAGCACCCATTCAGAAGTTGGTCTGCCTCAAATCGACCGCAACAAAGCGGTAGCATCAGGAAGCCGCCACTGACGACTTGGGGCGGGGAGAGACTGCGGTTTGAAGGGGCGGAAGCAAGCAAGGACAACCCTGCCTCGGCCCGAAGTAGGTTGAAGAAGAGACACAACGCACCAAATGCTCGACATTTAGGTAAAACCAAGCATTTCTCACGTATGTGCCTCTGTAAAAACACAAAGAGAAGAGAAAATGAAATATAATTAAATTAAAAACACGTTTTTCACTATAATCTCACTCGCAAACCGACAAGATAGCCATTACCCCACTAGGTATGTATATAAAAAAATCGAAATAGAATCCCCCTCAAAACAAATTTCCCGATTCAAATTCATTTTCACAAACATGCACTACCCACACTATAGCTCACAACACGTCCATGACTAACACACACCCAATACCCTATGGTACACCATGTAAAAAATGAAAATAAATTATATTCTTACCAAGTCCACGAGCGGCAACGTCAGTTGCAACTAGAATGTGGTTTCTTCCGTTCCTGAAATCTGCAAATACATTTTTTTGAGACCTCGTTTTGTTTGAAAAGGAACCTGAGATGTTTTGGTGAGATCCGACAGTTTACTACCTTTTAAAACATGGTCACGGTCAGATTGGCGTTTGTCTCCATGAATGCAGGCTACGTCGTATCTGTAAGGACAAACGAAAGGGTTTAAATGGTATAGGTACGGTTCGTCAGCGTTAACCCAAATCAGTATCATCAAGATACGTACCCTTCCCGTTCAACTTTTCTCGTGATCTCTTCGACTCGCTTCTTGGTTTCGATGAAAACGATGATTTTGTTTTCTTTGTCGGAGCACAATTCCCTCAGCAGACTCATCAACCTACGCAAAAACCTTCTAAGTAAACGGACTACGCCCAAAAATACTTCGAAAATCGAAAACGTCAACTCATTCAGACTTCAGTCCCTCGTCGCACTGAACACTCGGGTTGAATAGTTTGCAACTTACTTTTCTTCTTTCTCGCTTTCCATGCAGACATCAACTATTTGAAGGATGTTGTGATTGGCTGCCAGTTGGAGTGACCCAACGTTCACCTGGATGTACTCTTTCAGAAACTCTTCGGCCAAATTTTGCACTTCCCTCGGCCAAGTAGCTGACCACATGAGCGTTTGTCTGTCAGGCTAAAATAATAAAATGTTAGAACAATACAATGGCGATGCTCAAATGGCTCTTCGATCAGAAATATATTATATTTTTATATAACACGACATAACAATTTGGATCTATTTGGAGCCATTGGAGCATTCTCATGGTTATACGGTACGCAAATTTTGACAAATTCTTCCTAGGATTGTCGGGGAACAGAAATGAGGCCAACGCCAAAGGCTCAGAGCTCTCTTGCGCCGCTTAAAAACTACATTATTCCCCTCAGGGTTTGACTGATCGGTGACTTGGGAGTACTATGGGATTGCCAACTTCGTTAACACACTATAATATTATTAGGGTAAAGTTATTTAATATAACTTAAATAAGTTATAGTCTATAACTGCATTATCAAAAAACCTATGGTACTTCTGGGCTTCATATTTCGGGCCACTGACACCCACATTCCCAAATATTGTTACAACTTGTAATGTTAGTCAGTAAAATTAGACTGAGCGGTGGGGGGGGGGGGGGGGGAGGGTACCGGCAAGCTGGAAATCGTATTAATCCCTTCAGTTAGGTCTGATAACAAGTACATAAGTATCTATCCTGAGTTTGCAACATCGCAGGAAGTCTGCGTTATTTATGGCAAAAATTATAATGAATCAAAAGTACTTAGTTTAGACAATGTCTATTTTAAATAAATGTCATTTTAAATAATTTTCAGGGAATATGTAATACACCTATGTATTCGTGTCGGAGGTCGAAAATTCTGATTGGCCTCAAAATTTGTCATTGAACGTTTCAAAATTTGTAGATTCAAAATGTTCATCCGCCGTCTGAGCCGTTTTGAGTAGAATTATTATTATTATTTTTTTTTTTTTTTAAATCTGAAATATTGACAAAATACTCGGTTTACCATCTAGTTGTGCCTGCAAGGTTTTCAGCCCGATCGCTCAAACCCGTGGGGCTAAAAAGGGGCAACGGTAGGGATTTTTTATGGGTTTCGGATATAATATCGAGTGGGTGTCGTTGTCGAAGTATTTATTGGGGTCCCCGAACTATAGGATTTCACCGAGAGAATCTTTTGAAGGATCCCAGGAGGTCAAATAAGTTGTCATTTTCCGAATATTTTGGACGCATAATTCATTTTGGGGGGTACTTACCACATCCGTCCACAAACGTTGTAACGTGAACAAGAAAAACTTTTTTTAAATAAGTAAATTAAATTTTTTTATTGATAATACCTACCAATAAAAAATTTATTTCAATTATTTTAGAAATACCTAATAGAATTATTTTATTTTATTAAATTATATAATTTATTTTTGGATGATTTAATAAAAAATAATAATAAGCCCTAGTGTAAATTTTGCAGCGTTTTTCAAAAATGCTTCTATCAAGCTACGTTATAATGAAAGAATATTACATTCGGCGTTCACTGACCCCTGAACTTTAAAATAAAACCAATTTATAAGGTAGTAATCGTTGGCTGAAAACCGACAATTTTATCCGTATTTGCTCACATGTATCATTCATCGATTTAAACTCGTCTGTAACTTCCGAAAGATTGATCCTTTTTTAAAAAACCTACAGATTAAAAGGCGTAGAGAATTCAACGCAAACAAGAGAGCTCATCAACGTGGAAATTTGGCCAACTTTAAGTGTTCTTATTTGGTAAATAATTTAGCAAATTATTCCAAAAACTCTCACATACAAGTAAGTCGATGAATGGGCAAAATGAGCGAAAATGGGCTAAATGTTCGGTATTGAGCCTACGATTACTATCTAATAAACTGATCATATTTTTTAAATGTGAGGGAGTCAAACGACGCAGAATTTAATTTTCTTTCAATGACTTAATAGAAGCATTTGTGAAGAAGTAGGTACTTCGTTTAGAAGTTATAAACGAAAAACTAAAAAACAGGCGAACTTTTCGAGGTTTTCTGGCTGCCATAAAAAACGCAGACCTTCTGCGTGATGTTAACTCAGGATAGTTGTTTTTAGAACTAACTGAAGCGATTTTACAACAGATCTAGTCCCTACCTATTTAACTTAACTGAAAGCCGAATGCTGAGATTAGACATGACAAGAGAGACAACCGGGATAAGGTTTATTGGAACAGACGTTCTGTTCCCCAGACACTCCTTTCTTCCTAAGGTGACTTAAAACCTTACTCGAATTTGCTCGATGATCTTCCTAATTTGAGGTTCAAACCCCATGTCTAACATGCGATCCGCTTCATCGAGAACGAGATAAGTACATCGCTTCAAGTCGACGTCTCCAGATTCCAAGAAATCCAACAGCCGTCCAGGAGTGGCAATTACTATTTCCACGCCTTTTCGCAACTCTCGGGACTGAGGAGAAAATCAGAACGTGGTTTAATGACAATAAAGGCCGGTGGTGGCGCTATTAGAACGTACTCATAATGTGATGTTACCTGCACAGATTTGGGAGCGCCGCCAAAAATAGCGACGTTCGAAATGTCTTCACAAATTTCGTTGGCGACTTCCTGAATTTGCTGTGTGAGTTCCCTGGTAGGAGTTATCACCAAAGCAATGGGGCCTTCTCCTCGTCGAAGAGATTCTTGAGCGTCTATGTGTACCAACGCCGGGAGTATATACTGCAATAAACATATTGTTTTACTATGGGTACATAGAGTTAGTTATAGGTTATACAGGATGAACGGATCGGAACTTACCGATAAGGTTTTCCCTGAACCGGTTGAAGCGATGCCAACCATGTCGCGGCCGCTCAAAGCAATAGGCCACCCCTGAGCTTGAATTGAAGTCGGTTCCTTGAACCCCAGTTTCCTAAAATAAACATTCAAAGCAGTTAATAACCCGCAATGAAAATTGAGGAGGAACGAAATGAGTAACTTACTGAAGTATTCTTAATACTGAATTAGGAAAATTTGCTTCTTCGAAGGACCAGACAGGGCGAGGAATGTCCTTTCCCTTCAAGGTGATGTCTTTTTCTTCAAGCCACTCGTCGATGGCAGCTCGGCTCCTGAAAATACAGTCCGTCATACTATGTTTTTCAATAGGGGAAGGTGGGGTAGTTGTGACCATGGGGCAGTAGGGGAGAGTGGGCTATTGGGGCTCAGCGGGTAATGGGGCTTACCAAGGTTTTTCATATATTATAATATAATATATGAACGCCTTATTAAGGCGCCTTCAGGATTCCGGACCCCTAATGCCATCTCTTGGGATGCTAGTGAGTTAATACTTGCGCCCATACTGTCTGTGAACCACAGGGACAATATGGCGGCAGTTAGTTTATTTGAGTGGGTGCTCTTGTAATTTTCGCCAGTTTTCACGGTATAGGGTTGTCTTCTATGTATTTGTTTCTGAGTATGTTCCGAAGGTTCTTCATCTAATGCGAGTATCTAATGACATTTTCCCGAAGTTACAGTCAAATCGGCCGGAAAATAGGAGGTTTGTTCCAGGTCTGACGGCGTCTGTCGACAGAAGTTGGATAGCTGTCGACAGATCCCGATCGCACATACTCGAGCTGTCGGTTTCCGTCCAACTGCTGTCAACCAACGATCGACCTGGAACAGCAGTTTCTAAACTGCGCATGTCTCTGTCGATTTCTGTTAACAGCCCGTCAAACCTGGAACAAACCTAGGGTCACAGCATAAATTCTTGTAAACCATGAAAATTCGGGCAGTGGAGTCATTTGAGGAGTTCCCGAAAACGGGTTGTGTGAACTCTGCTCACAAGTTTAAGAATTTTATAAATAGATAAATTTAATGCCGCATTTTTATCACACATATTAAATTATGTCTGTTCGATTTTCAAATTTTAATGTTAGTTTTCGGGAAATTTGCGTTTCTTTTATTGAATAACAAGTTTGTCCAAATTAAACTAATATAATAATATTATATTAGTATAATTTGGACAAACTTGTTGTAATATAGGTTACAAACTTGTTGTAACCTAATATTATTAGGTTTGTTCCAGGTTTGATGGAATGATAACAGAAATC
Source organism: Pilophorus perplexus (assembly GCA_955831195.1). NCBI lineage: Eukaryota > Metazoa > Arthropoda > Insecta > Hemiptera > Miridae > Pilophorus > Pilophorus perplexus. Next base: position 34,864,134 of record OY037009.1, on the reverse strand, counting down.
GCCGGAGACATGCGCAGTTTAGAAACTGCTGTTCCAGGTCGATCGTAAGTTGGACGGAAACCGATAGCTCGAGTATGTGCGGTCGGGTTCTGTCGAAAGCTGTCCAACTTCTGTCGACAGACGCAGTCAGAGCTGGAACAAACCTATTATATTATGATTAAGTTCCCATTCCCCCAAAATGTAGAAATATTTCAATTTTTTCATTTTACATTTGATTTACACAGTGAGCCCAATTACCCCAGAGGTGGTAAATGGGGCTCAAGTTTTTTTTTTCACGTTTTCTAATATACCGCTTAAACGAGTGCTGTCAAGTCAAAACAAGCCATTAATAGAATAGATGAGCGCAACCTTTCTGTTACTACGAAACCAAAACCCTAAAACTAAGAATTCGTGACTTGACACACTAGGTATCTAACGAACAAACTATGTCGTCGGGATCGGAAGAATCGTCGACGACGGAGGTGATTTTGATAGCCTATAACCACCCCCAGAACTGGCTGATCACAATGAGACCATCCTCATGAAAATCTGTTCAGCAGCTCGGGCGTGATCCTGTGATACACACCAAAAAAAAACATGTCGAAGAGATGAGCGCACCTTTCCATTTTTTGAGGGAATGGTTGCGCTAAAAAGGTATGGATTATGAGAATCCCTTATACCTTATTATTAGAAACCTACTTATTTTCTAGGCATTGTGTATTGAACAACTACTGTACAAGTATTTTTTAAATCATTTTAGAGCTATTACTCCGCTTCAAAAGTATGGTCACATGAGCCCCATACCATGGTCATAACTGCCCCGCGTATGGGGCACTTACGTCCAAAATTGATCTCTTTTTTTTTAACACCAAAAATAGAGATTTTAGTTCGACTTTTTCTTCGACTAAATCGGGATTCTACTGGTAAAAGAATCCAAGTTTATGGAGAGTTTTTCAAAGTTCCAGAAAATTCAGTTCTAGGCCTGTAATAAAAGGATTTCTTGGAAATGGTCAGGACTGCCCCACTTTCCCCTACGATGATGTTTCCGATGAAGACTACATACCTGTCCTCGACGTAAGGATGGGGAGTGTAAAAGTTCTTTTTGAAAGGTTCCAGACGAGCGAGATCCCAATGGGGTTTCCTCAACATGGAACCGGCGGCTCCGCTTCTTCCTCGCCCAGGAGGGGGACGCCGTCGGTCGCGACTCCTCGACCGGGACCTGTACCTGTCCCTCGACCGGGATCTCCGTCGGATGTCGCGGGACCTGGATCTGGATCTGAAACGGGGACATGGGGTTCCTTTACATCGGAAAGTTGCGTGAGGGCCTGCATAAACTCTCATACAGCAACATGAACGGTGTTTGCCAAGAAGCATTAACATTTTACAGGTTGGCCGAGAGATTCCTGTACAGCGCAGGAAAATATGATCGAATTTCAGCCAATTCCTACGGCCAGAAAAATTGCTAACACACAATGGTTTATCTCAATGAGCAAAACTCCATTAACAGTCCAGTTTGAAAAACGATCAATACCGGACACGTCGCGAAAATAAACGAATTCTAAACCAACTTAAAATTTACACTTACCTCCCATACCTGCCCATTTCACAATCTTTTAAAACTTAGAAATCACAATTTCACCACTCAAGAAATAAGTTAACTCTTAAACTAGGAAATAACTTAACTCTTAAACAATAATCACGAATTTATACACAAGAACCCCCAAAATTTCCCATCAGCGAGAGCTGTTCGCCATTACGTAGGGACGGCACGATACCACCGATATATCGAAATATCGATACTTTTTAGGTATCGGTACCGAGGCCGGTCGGTTTCCAACCCCTAGTCCAGGATTCCCAGCTTCCCTAAGTTCTTTTTTTTTTTTTTTTTTTTTTTCAAAAATAGGTAAGCATCTCTCTCTTTATTGACTCAGAATTAACATTGCGCAAGTACGAACGCGCATCAACGAATAGTAAACTATTGTGTAAAAGTCGCAGCGTTTTCATAATATGAAGGTTTCAATGAAGGACTCATAGAGATATTATCTCTATGAGTCCTTCGTTGATACCTTATTATATTCAACTTGCTAGTCCATAAACTTCCTCAGTTGGTAGTCTCTAGGCGTGTTTCTTTAGTTTGATCACTATTTAATCGTATTATTAAAAACGCGAGATCTAGCGTGAGGATATTTTTCTAGAAAATTGATAAAAACCAGCCACTTTTAGTGTCAAATTTTACGACTATCCTCATCAACACCATCGGTGAATGAGTCACTCTATTAATTTTGGACATGCTACGAACAAAGCAAGCTCCCCAAAAATGAAAATCCGACGATACCGGAGAAAAGATCATACTTTCTCACTCATCTCAAAAATCGTCAGACGACCAATCTCATTCATCTGCAATATAAATTAATATACGTATTTATGTGGGTGGAGGGTTGACGTTTCAATAGGTACATATTCTTCAATCATCAGGGTTTAATGAAATGAACAAAAATGACCATGGTCAGAAAAAGTTTTCTTTTTTTTAAACGCCGAAATGTTTACCGTTAACACGCAAAAAAAATCATGGCATGGATACGTCCGATGAATAAACGAATAATCCAAGAGATAATTTGATTATAGGTAGTTGCGTTGCATTTTTTTACAAGGATAATATCATATTATGACATATCCTTGTAAAAAAATGCAAGGCATTGTCTATTGGCTGGCCTACGTGAGCATGCACCATGAAAAAATGCAATGCAATTAACGGGGAGCATAATGCAAAATCAATGAAAATTTTCATTGAATTTTCATTAACGTAAAAACAAAACGATAGAAAAACGATAAAAGTTCTCTTTTCTAAAAGAGGACCAATATCATTTGTTGATGATGATGTTAACCATTAAATCTCACAATAAATACAATAGAATAATATTCTATTGTATTATTATTCTATTAAATACAATATAATAATAATATTATTATATTGTAATCATATTACAAATATTGTAAAATATCTCGTTTATTACTTAGATACCTACCTAATAATTTTCCTTTGAGTCGGAAAACCATCGTTCCATACAATATTTTTAGCGCAACCTTTTTCCAAAAAATGGAAAGGTGCGCTCACCTCTTCGACATGTATGTTTTTTTTTTTTTGTTTGTTTGTTTGTGTACAGAGCATCACGCCCGAGCGGCTCAACAGATTTTCATGAGGGTGGTCTCATTGTCATCAGCGAGTTCGGGGGGGTGGTTATAGGCTACCTTGATTTTTCCTCCCTCATCCCCTTCATCGGTTTTCGGGAGGTCCTTCACGACGAAAGTTGTTTATCTCTGATGTGTAGGTAACTAAGGAGGCCTCAAAAGGGGGACGAAAGTTTTTGTCCGATTTCGTTGGTACAAGGGTCTATGGAATGAGCTTTTCAGGCTGATTCCAACGACTCCAAAACGATTTTTGCAGCCTGAGCCGTTCGTTACCTCTGATCGGCAAAAGGTTTTATTACGCATCGGTCGTTAGGGTGCAGTTGTTTACGTAATGAGCATCACGTGGATGATGTGTTGTGTGGCATAGTTTGGTCGCTAGATACCTACTGTTTCTTAGTTTCTCTTGCTCATTAAATATATCGTAATAACAAAAAGGTTGCGCTCATCTATTCAATTCAATTGATGGCTTGTTTCCGTTAGCACCGACTGCAAACAACCACTCCGTTTTCCGTTATCGTTTTTTGCGGTTTTATTCAAATAATGGCAGTACATAAATTATGTAACATAATAATATCGGTGATATAGATTATTTTTGCCGATATAATATATCGGCAAAAATAATATATTATATTAAAGTATCGATACTTTTCATGTATTGGTATCGAAGGATATTGAGTATCGATACTTATTTGGATCGTGCCGTCCCTAATGGCATTACCCCAGTGTTGCCTGTTGTAAGGCAACTTGCCTTCTAACTGGTTTTCGCCATCACCCAACGGTCATTTTTTCCCCCCTGTGTTCCCCAACTTACACACTCTGTGATTTTATTTTCTCTCCTTTTTTTGTAACAACTTGTTACTAATAAATTTTAGTTAACGATAACTTTCTGGACATCGTTTCCCCTGCAGTGTCGTGGCTTCTATTAAAGAAGGCTGTCAGCAAACAATGTTTGCCAAACATTCGAACATGAACAACTCCGTGTAGATCATTTCAAAGGAAAAAAAAATCAATCACGAAAAATCGTTCTTGAAGGAACAGTGAGGAAAATTCTTCACTGTAAACATTGTTAAGGTTTTGTTGCATTGGCAACAATCGGTTTCCAGCCAAAAACCCTAGTTGCAGTGTTGCAGGGAAGCCCGTTTTCCCCTCTACAGGGGAACAATGTTCAGTTTTTCAATTAACTTCTCTGATTTATGATACAACGAGAACAAAATTTTGCATTTTGGTGTATGAATGAGATGCAGTCATGCTGAGTGATTAGTGATTTTATTTCGTTAACCTCTTCCGTTCGACTATATTAAATCTGTAGGGGAAAACAAGTTCGAGGTATTTCCCCTGTTTGTGGAGGGGATGAATTCCAGCGAAATCTACCTGGAACGCTGGAGACTGGAAACTCGTCCCGTTTTCGACGAATCGTAGTTTTGTTGAGTTCGATCCCCAGTGACTTCGTGTTTTTCCTTCGTCATTTTTAAACATTTTCCATCCCCAAATCGCGAGAAATGGCGGATATCGTGCGGATCAGTCCTCGTGCCTATTGCAAAATCATCCTGCACGCGGCCAAATATCCTCATTGCGCTATTAACGGAGTCCTCCTCAGCGATAACAAGAAAGACAAGAAAGGCAAAACATTGACCATTGTTGACTCCATCCCGCTTTTTCACATTTGCCTGCATTTGGTGCCTATGGCCGAGGTCGCCTTGACTTTGGTAAGTGGTTAAGTTGGTGCTAAAAATAAGTTAATTGATGCTCTTAGCTGTGAAATGTCGATGCACTTGCATTGCAGGGCGAGGTAGGTACCTACCCAATCACATGCAATGCTTTGAGAATTGTTCAAGGAATATTTTATAAAATGTGAGCCCTTTACTTTAGTATGAATACTTGACGAAACGATTAAATAAATCGTGATATTTGACAATTTTTGTTGAGTAAGAGATTGATGTGATGGGCCACAGTGAAAGCGTCCAAGATCAGTCTTCAATGCCGTTTTGGTGCATCATTCTCTTAGGTTCGCCGTTTAGGTAGTAGGAAGTTATAAATAATCTGAAATTTTGACAAGATACAGATTCCTGGCAAGGTTTTCAACCCGTCTACTTGGCACCTCGCGCCAGCTGGCCGTGCGAGGTGCCGTTTTCTAAATTGATTGTGGTACTTTGTCCTGAGATAGTCCTACTCAACTCAACGTGGGGTTCTGAGACTTTTATGGAGTGGCAGTGGGGTTTTTCAAGGGTTTAGGCCAGGGTCTGTTGCGAAGTGTCGGGTTTTCTGTCATTTTGGACGCTCTTATGGACTCGATTAACAAGGATTAAGACCTTTTCAACAAAAGGGAATAATGATTCCACGTGTAGGTCACCTAATTAACAGTTTTTTCTTATCAGACTTTTTGTCGCTCTGCTGTAACTACCAAAACTCCAGAATAAATCATTTTCATCGTCTTGCATTCTCCCGTAATTTATTACCACAGTAATGTTTTCCAGGTGGACGCTATGGCGCAGAGCCAAGGACTCAGCATCGCTGGTTACTACATGGCTAACGAGGCTCTCGATGATATGAGGTAAATCTGAGGTTTTATGAGCCATCACTTTACAAACAAACGCTTACGTGAGTTATCCCTCGGGAGATTGGGAACAATCGTTTCGCATTTGGGTCAACCTGATTGACAGATAACTGGTGCCTTTGTTTTTCGATTCTGTTGGAAGCTCCCAAACGCCGAGTGACCCGTGATATTAGAGAGTTCCTAAAGAAACATCCGAGATACGTCGACCGTTAATAGAGAGTTCCTAAAGCCACTTTTTGCCTAGCGGTGATGAGTTACGGTCGACGTAACTCGAGATTTCGCGCATGCGCAGAAATAACGGTGATAACTTACGTCCTTATGCCTAACGTCGGCCGTTATTGCCGTAAAGTTACGGCAATAAGCTTACGGTCTTAAGGATATCGCCGTTAATTTTGAGCAATAGAACGTAAATAGCGGCACTTTAAATTTAGCGTGACTTTTGATAAGACCGTAACTCTGTTAACCTAATGTGAAGTTAGCTTTTCTTTGATTCTCCCTAGAAAAATCCCTTACGGCAATAAAAAATAACGGTCGACGTATCTCGGATGTTTCTTTAGGAACTCTCTAATAACTTCTTTTTTTTCGCGTTGCATTTTGGTGCAATTCCGAATAACTTCATTTTGCCATTGGTCACTTTCAAGGAGTTAATTAGGAATGGAATTGCACCCGAATTTCGGGTCAAATCATCCTGTAAGTTAGATTTACCATGTTGTTAGAAGTCAAAAAGGGAAAAATACATCATTTTTGTGACAAAAAGTCTTTCACGTAGTTTATACGATATTATTTTATTTATTTGTAGGTACTTAGGAACTGTTGTCCCCTCCATGCGCGAAGTTATTTTAACGACTTTTAGCTTTGTAGGTACCATCGATTCGGTAGGTAACATACTAGGGGATCGGACGGGCGGTAGGTAACATACTTGGGGGATCGGACGGGCGGTAGGTAAAATACCTACTAGGGGAGTACCCAAAATTATAAAGAAGGCCTATATAATTAACAATTAATGTAATAATAAAAAGAATGATAAACATAAGATAATGCACACAAAATATGAATTTGGATGGTATTTGGTCGGGGGGGGGGGGGGGGGTACTTCAGCGGTCAAGGTGGCGCGCCGTCCGCTTCCTGAACGGCCCCAAGGCGATCAGCGTTCGGATATCGATGGGAAGGGAGTTCCATAGTCTCCCACCGGCAATAATTGTCCGAATTATTCGGACCTAGCAAACTGGGCACAATTAACCCTGGCTAGGCGCACAGTCTGCCAAGATACTCCGGAACCTGAAACTCCTGACGGTTCAAAATACTCAAGATCCACGATGCGCAACGAACTTTCACGTAGGTAGGTAAGGATGTTCGATCCCAGGACCCCGTCTTTTAATCATCTCAAGCAGGGGCGGATAGGCAGGTCGGGCGATCGGGCGTCGCCCGAAGGGCCGACAGTCCTGAGGGGCCGGTCGAAACTGGAGAAATACACTGCCAAGGCAATGGCACATGAGCTTCCTCGTGCCAAGTTCAAAATGAACGTAACAACTGTAACAAGAAAATTACGTTCGCGCATGCGCAGGGAGTACCACTGATTCAATCCTGATGAAATAGATAGGGAACCATCTAGAGCTTTACGCACACAATTCCTGAAAATTTGATTGAAATCCGATCAAAATTGTAGGAGTTATGGCTGTGGCAAGGAAATTACGTTCGCGCATGCGCTGAGCGTACCGCTGATTCAATCGTGATGAAACTGACAGGGTACCATCTAGAGCTTTACGCACACAATTCCTGAAAATTTGATTGAAATCCGATCAAAATTGAGAAAGTTATGCCTGTTTCAAGAATTTCACGTTAGCGCATGCGCAGAGCGTACCGCTGATTCAATTGGGATGAAATTCGTATGGGACCTCAAGGAGCCTGATCCGCATAATCCCTCAAAATTTGAGCTAAATTCATTCAAAATTGTGGAAATTATGGCTGTAACAAGGAAATGCGGACAGACCGACAGACACGGAACCAAATTTGTTCAGTAGGCTATGAAACGTAAAATGCGAGTGGAAATTTTGAATTCGGACAACAAAAATTTTTTTCTCCCGAAAGTGAACACAAGGCTTCGGCTGCTTCGCAGACTCGGAAGCAAAATGTATTCCTACAGTAGGTACTCGAGACAGAAAAGAAAAACTCAGACGTAAAAGAATCTGGTTGGCTTTGTTCCTCGTAGGGTGGATTGCAAGTTCAATAAATTCGTAATTTTCGCAACAAGATTTTAAAACAGTACAACCTCATGGCCTCATCGTATGCAAGACGGTTTTTTGATTTTCAACAAACTTTTGGTAAGGCTTTTCACGAACCAAGTTGAGTTTTGGAGTTTTTCAAAATTTAAAATTATCAAAACAAGACTGAGGCAAACTCTGAGTGATAACAATCTGGAGGATCTTAATAAGCTAATATGTTGATAATATGGCTTGCAAGGAGGAACGTCTGGCCGGAGCACTGAGCCAAGGAGCTTTGGCCATTGTCAGCCCTCCTCACCATCGCCTCAGTAGTGAATCAGTATTGGTGCCTACTCCCTCATCAGCATGCGTTTTGTGTGCGAGCGTTATGTGATCCCGTATCCTTGGAATAATGTATTTGCAACAGTAATGTATTTGCATTTTGGTATTTGCAACAGGAGTAAAAAATTTTGATCGTCCTCAAAATTTGTAATTATACCTTTCAAGATGTGTGGATTCCAAAACTGAAATATCCGTCCGCTGCCCACGACGTTTTGAGCAGTAGGAATTCATTCAATTCTTCAGGAATTCATTCAAAAATCTGAAATTTTTGACAAAATACATGGGTCTCCTTTTATTTGAACTCGCAAGGTGTTCTACCCGATCGCACAAACCGGTGGGGGCTCAGTGGATCTAAAAAGTGGCTACAGGAGGTTTTTTTTAAAGAGTTAGGTGTCGTTTCCGAACTATTTTTGGACGTCAAATCCATTTTTGGGAGTTCCAAAAGCAGTTCCTTGGATCCATGGAGCCTTTGAAGGATGCCAGGAAGTTGAATAAGGACTTATTTTTCGAGTAACCTTGATAATTGATTTTCGGGGGTCCTTCATCCGTGCAAACACTTGACATGAAAATTCAAAAATAGGAATTCTAAAAATTCTAAAAAACAAATTTACCATGGGCCTGAGGTTGTGCCTAGAATTCGAAAGAAATTATCAAGTGGGGGACATATGAGAGAAGGGGTGGAGGGATGAAGGTGAGGAGGGCCGGAAATGCCCAAAGCCTCTCGACTCAGTGCTCCAGCAAGATGCTCCTCTTGCGAACCTTCTTTTTTAATTGTTGATAAGCTGTGATTATGTACTTGACTGATGAAATGTGCAAAATGCATCTTAGCTTGAAGCGCTATTTTGTTTGCATAAACGGTACCAACTAATTCACATACCAAGCGCCACTTTTATTTGTTCTAAATATAGGCACTGTAAGTTTTCTCTTTCACCTAAGCATTAGGTTCACCTAGGTATTAAAAGTAATTTCTTTGGATAGGTAACTGTGTGTGCTGGTGGAGGGGGCGGGGAGGGCCGGTCAAAATGAATCGCCCGGGCCGGTCAAAACCGCCTATCCGCCCCTGATCTCAAGTTGTTCTGGATGATTCAAAAACCAGTGTAGGTGACGTCGTTGTTCTGGTTTTCAATCAATGACACCAGAGTGCAGGTCGATTTTCAAATTTATTCTTGATTTTCTTGGTGGTTGGCACTAGTGACACTGGAGTAGGTACCGCGAAAATGGCCGTGTTCGCTTTGTTCTGAATGTGATCAACTTATTCGTGATATTAATTAGGTAACTTATTCGACGTGACCGATCCTTCAGTTTTTAGTTTTTTAATGGTGGCCAACTCGTCGACCAATAGGAGCTGATCTCGGGTTTCTGCCTAAATTCAAATTGCCATTTTATAAATTTGTACGAACTAGCAGTTTATGATTAACCCCATTTTCAGTATTATTTGGACGCCTTCTTTCGATTAAAAAAACAAGCCATCAATTGAATTGAATAGATGAGCGCAACCTTTTTGTTATTACGAGAGAAACTAAGAAACAGTAGGTATCTAGCGACCAAACTATGCCACACAGCACATCAAAAATATCCACGTGATGCTCATTACGTAAACAACTGCACCCTAACGACCGATGCTTAAGAAAACCTTATGCCGATCAGAGGTAACGAACGGCTCAGGCTGCGAAAATCGTTTTGGACTCGTTGGAATCAGCCTAAAAAGCTCATTCCATAGACCCTTGTACCAACGAAATCGGACAAAAACTTTCGTCCCCCTATTGAGGCCTCCTTAGTTACACATCAGAGATAAACAACTTTCGTCGTGAAGTACCTCCCGAAAACCGATGAAAGGGATGAGGGAGGAAAAATCAAGGTAGCCTATAACCACCCCACGAACTCGCTGATCACAATGAGACCACCCTCATGAAAATCTGTTGAGCCGCTCGGGCGTGATGCTCTGTACACAAAAAAACAAAAAAAAAACATACATGTCGAGGAGGTGAGCGCACCTTTCCATTTTTTGGAAAAAGGTTGCGCTAAAAACGGGTGTGGTTTTATGAAACCACGGTAAAAGTGAAACTTTTTCCCCACTAGTCTCTCCGGCTCGCTTCGCTCGCTCCCCTAGTGGGGTACGTAGCATCGATGGACACGTTTTTTATGTCTAGTCCCCCCCCCCCCCCCCCCATTTCCTACTCATTCACCTACCCTTGTATCTCTACCCACGGCTTCATTTCGGCGTTTTCTCAAATAGATTTCTAACGTGGCAACTGATAACAACAAAACAAGCGGCACTGTTTACCGCATCCATTAATAACATCAATAAATATAAAATGGGATCATAATGACAAAGAACAAGTACGAAAGAAATGCGTGATAAATCGAGAGCTTTCCAACGAATGGTGAACGATTTTTGTACGATTATAACTGGCGAAGATGGAAGTTCCGTAGCAACGAATCGGTTGTAAGCGAAAATCAACGGTAGCGTGACGTTACAAGAAACGACACACAGACCAAAAAATTTGGGACGATAAAGTTTCACTTTAAAAATAATCCAGACTCGTTTCCATTCCTAATTTCGTACGGAGTTCGGTAATTTTGTGTTCCTTCTTAATTTATGAGTCATGAACCCCTATGTACATGTCAATATTCACTTCTGAGTCCATTGGTAGGAACGGGCTACACCATCGGAAACTACGAGGAGATCCCAAGGATAATTCTTTTTTAATTTATCTTTTTTTTTTTTCTTTTTTTTATAGTTTAGTAGTTAGTGGACCCACTATGATGGTGATCTGTGAGTGTTTTTACCTCATGTTGCTATTTTGATAGCCCTCATCATTGAGTAGATTCTACAACATGTTGACCGGACGGACGGGATTCGGACGGTGAATACGTTGAGGTTCAATTAAAATAAATACACCGAAGATACCGACGTTTCAGTACCAGATGTTTGTTTTCGCTTTCGATGTGACGAACGGAAAAATACTATTGTTACAAAAGAGTGGAATGTTACAGAATTCTACGTCACGACATAAAATATGAACCGATGAATGTAGTTATAATATACTGCCGTCCTAATAGATCCCCGTACCTGAATTTTTGGCCGAATTGAGTTATTGGTTTGCAACAGTTGAGGGGTGGGGGTGGGGTGTTTTCCATAGATTTTGACAGTTTCAAAGTCTTATCTGGTCAGGAAATGACTCAGATACACCATACGATTATCGAGTTTACGAATTTTTGAGGATTTACTAGTGAAAAAACACTTATTGGCCCTGTTTCCCGAAAGTCGGTTTTCGTGAGATATTAATTCTTAGGACGGCAGTATCGCCTGTTTCGCGTAATTTATTCTCTTCGTCAGGGGCTGAATTTGAGAAATAGCATGATAAGTCTTCAGAGCTCAGGACCTCTTTCACCAACTAACCGCTCCGCAAATTTGACCTGCCGTTTAACCAGGCCGTTAAAACTCGGTAACTCGTGTGGTGAAAGCGGCCCTGAAGACCCCGAGTTTATTATTGTTACCTACCCGAAACGCCACCTCCTTAGAAACTGAAAATTTAGTTTGACCTGTGAGTTCTCACCTATCGTTGATTGCAGGCTAATGCCTGCAAAAGAAAATGCTAATGCTTGAAAAAGAAATCGAAACCACTAATTTAGAAGCCTTAATTTTTATTTTTATTATTACGAGTTTATAGCATGAACCTGCTTTTGCCATGGGTCCCCGACAAAAACAAAATCTCCCTTATGGGGAGACCTTTTAGATCATGTCTATGTCATGACAACAAAACAACGCCTATTACTACCAACAGAATTAGTAACCAGGTAGTAACCAATATAAAACCTTGCATGTTTTCCGTGATTACACAAATTTTCCTGACCCCAGACATGTCAAAAAAAAAGTTACGAAAGTAGCGGCCGAGATCATATGAAAGTAGTCGATCAAGATCATATTATGAAACCCTAAAAAATAACGCAAAAATAAAAACCCGGAAAATAAAAGAATTTTTCACTAAAATTATCAGTGATTTTTTTCTTTGTCTCATCTTTTTAGGGTGGGGTAGGGAGATGTTTGGCAAAGTTTTTGTATCTCACCATTGATAAGTTTAGGGAAAATAAAAATAAAAATTCCCCAGTCATCTAAACACCGCCATTACAACCGTAAAACACTGAAGGTAGGTCACTGAAGAAGGTACCTGCCCCCATAACTTATATCATCCATCATTGTATCTACACTCTTGTGAAAAGCCGTAATCCCTAATTCACGTAATTAAAGATTCCATCAGACTTGTAAAATAATATCTTCTAAAATTGTAAGGATAATAGGCTCCTCCTGAGAGAATGGGGTTTTTGGATTCAAAATATGATGACATTGCACTCATTATTATTTCCGCCGTTTTCAAAAATCACATAGTACAAATCCCGGTTTCGTTCAGCATTCTCAAAACTTTGAGATGATGTGAGATGACTATCTCTCGGACTGCCACATAATGTTAACCCTACTTAATGCGTTTCACTATTAAAATCTATCTTCTCCAGAAAGATGTAGATGAAGAACCGGTGAAAACAAAGATTGGTGTTGTTGGAAACTTGTTGAGGGTCAGTCAAATAAGACGAGATTTTTGCCGAGGGGTATTTCCATTGGGGTTTCTAATTCTTTAATCAATAAAATCTTTGCCCAACATTCATCTAGCCTCACTAGACCAAAAAATTTACGACAACCCCGTAGGTATTGATCTACCCCATATGTACGGGGGGTGTCGGAAAAACTTTCCAAGATTTTGGATTCTGATTCTGCTCAGCTTGCCTTTAAAAACAAAAAAACTGTAGGAACTCTTTTCACTAAAACCAAAGACCCCATCCCTCCCCACCAACAGAACGATATAATTTATGACATCCCATGTCAACAAAATTGTCCCAAACGCTATATTGGCCATACTGCAAATTTCATGTCAAAACGTATCAATACTCATGAAAAAGAGAGCTCTGGTCCAGTAAAACCCACGTCCACCGCCTTGACTATCCATTCTAGGGAGGCTGGACATAAATTTCATTTTAATAAAGCCAAGCTCATTGGTAAAGAACCCATCCTTTTCAAGCGGGAGATGTTGGAAATGATCCATATTGAACGCAACAAACATCAAACAGTTAACTTCAGAACAGATGTCCAAACCTCAGTAAATGTTACTTTGACTTAATCCATAAAGGGAGACCGCTGACATAAAACCGTTCACGCCTTAATTACCTACTCACTAACCAACCCTCAAACCTTTCAAAAAGTCGGCACCCTTTGTGCTCTGTTTGCCACTTTCTAAAAACCCCCCACCATCGACAATTGTCAGTTCCTTCTGTATGTCTGTATCCAACATATTATTTAGTATATTTGTACGACAGCGACAGTTCACATCGTGTGCTGCCCTTTTCCCTGCACTTGTAAGTACCTCTGTATATTTTAAACTTGCTCACTCAATGACAGGATTTTGCTCTACTTACCTTCCAAATTATTTATATCATATTCATTTGTTCTCTGTACACTTGTCACTGTTTCATATCATACCTATACACTTTGTACACTATTGTGTCATATCATATAGTTTCATCAATTGTTAAATTCAAAGCCTAAATTCGTGTTTTGTTCATTTCAATAGGCCCTGATGATAGGAGAATATATCTCTTGAAACGTCGGCAAAAATCTCGTCTTATTTGACTGACCCTCAAAAAGTTTCCAACAACATTAATTGGTCAACATCACCATCAACTACAAAGATTGGTACATAATTTTTTGTCGGAAATCAACTTGGCTCATCATCAGCAACTGTTGAAGCTCAAAAGTGGGCTCATGAGAGAATGAGGATTTCTAATAGTCAAGTAGGTAGGTACTATGAATTTAAATTTCATACACCAATTTTTTTGGGATCGAGACGGAATGATTCAAAGTAGGTTCACCTACTTTCCATTACGCATATATGCGTAACGTCTTCGCCATTAAGACGAACAAAGAAAATGCCTGATAAGTCTAATCAGACTTGAAATGTACGAGTTTCGTGGAATCACCCATTCAGAACGGAAGGGACAAGTTGTGTATTATTGTCCACAGCAGATATCACTATCTACCATTTAAAAAACAAGATTTTTGATTGTTTCCCCATAATTGCGTGGGAGACGCTTTAAAGCTGGAAATTTCCAGCATTGGCTCTTCAAACAGCTATCCGTAATAATAACTACTTATTGTTAGTAGTTACTGTGGTTAGAGGATTATTTCCGTTACGTTAGCACTATGAATTCGTAATGGCTTCCTCCCGCTGTCCAACTACTGTGTGTTTACGTTCGCGAGGCTCGGTTCTTAGTTTTCAAGTGCCGTTGAAAAAGGAAAGAAACACTGACCCACCTGTCCCATTTCCTGCCCCCCTCATTGAATTTCCGCTGGATTTTAGACTCGGAGCCTCACGCCCTCCCAAGTTGTGAGTCACATCACGCCATAATATCGGTTTATTCTTTTTTAATTTGTCGAATCCACTAACCAGCCGCCGCGTAGTATTGATCCCCTGGTTCGCTCAAGTTGTGCCTCAAAATGGTTAACCTCTCCAACTTGAGGCGTGCTGTTTACCAAAACTGGCCTGTCGGCTAGGGTCAACGTCCTCGAGAATGTGGGCCGATCCGTTGGCAGGACCCTTTCCTGATTTCGATAATGCATTGCATTTCCGGGAGGGACAAACTAGTCCCACTTAGTTCAATAATGACCGATCAGGCAAAAGAAAGGTTGCAACTTTAGATTGGAGACTTGGGATTCATTGGGGATTCAACTCCTTCCCAGACGGATAAAATCTCATCAACTCGTTCCCGTTAGAATTCGTCAACTTCTTCCCAATGTGAAAAAAAAAATTCAAAACCATAAAGCAAGAAAGTTTTTCCCTGAATGGGAAAAACATAGGATCATTATCATAATGATCCTATGTTTTTCCCATCTTTTTGTTTTTTCTATCTATGAATGTCTTGTAATGTTCATCTCGGTATAGTTCAGAATCTGAACTATATGGCAGAACAAGGGGGTGCAGTCACGGATTCGTGATAATATTTTATGAAAATATTATTGCACCCAACACAGATGAAAAGTACCTACTATCAAAATTTGCTATAGTTCATAATTTATTTATTTATTTATTTGTTTAAAAATCCCAATTAACTATTACCAGTTTCCTTTCATTTCCTGTGTACACGCTGCAAACCTGGTAAAGGTGAGGTTGGCCGTCCCATGTCGCGAATGTCACACTTATCACTCCTTAAAACTCCCTCAAGATGAAATCAATCGAGTTATCCAACAAACGCTTTATGAAATAAACAATGAAACGATCGAATGAAACGAACGAATAAAAAACTTATAAATGAGACAAACGCAGATCACCGAGTTCAGAAAACACTTCCCAGAAAACATGGAAGCACACAAAACCCCTGATGCCATCCCCTCAACTGCTGTAGCTTCTGGTAAAAAATACCTTTGTGGGAAAACTGAAAAAATCAGAAACCTTGGTCGATCGAAATTTTATGATTTCATACCGTACAAAGTAATATAGCAACACCAAAAAGTTTTCAAAATATTTCAAAAGTAAGCCCCTATTTTTTCCATGATTTGGGACAGATTAGATCCTGAATAAGTCCCTCATTACAAACGAAAATTCCCTGCCCATGAACGAAGACTGCCAACACTGATTGTGGAGGTGATTTAACATCTGGTGAACGGTGAGAAGGAAGGGTGTGCGCAGTGCCCAGAACTGCCCCACATTTCGACATTTCTGGCTTCACACTTAGTTCGTTGTTCCATAAGGTCCATGCAAAAATATCGTCTCAAGAAGGGCAGTGCTCCCGTTATCATTGCACTATCAACACAGACTTTTCAGACGTTCCGCGAACTATGTAAGGTCTACAAGAACTTACGTAGATTTTCGAGCCGAGTTTTGATTCATTTTTAGGTAGGTAACTAATTAGGTAGGTAATACGTAGCCCCCCCTCTCGTCCTTCTGCATCGAGGGGGTGCAGTTGCGACGCTGCCTCCCTCACGAGTCGCGCCTGGTTCAGATAGCCCGAAGAAGCTAAAAATGAAAATTTCTGATATTTAATATCAGATTGTAGGACAACGGTAGCTACCTAGTGTTTTTTCAACTCCACGGTTCTTCTATAGCGGTAAGCATCTTAACAACAATGACAACAACAACTATATAATTTTCTGTCATTGTTGTTAAGGACAACAACAACTATATAATTTTCTGTCATTGTTGTTAAGGGCCTATTTCACCAACTAACGGCTCCGCAAACTTACCGAGCTCCGCACGGATTCCCATGCTAATCGGTGCTCCCTCGGGGGTTTAACCTGGGCGTTAACGCTTAAACTCTCGTATCTCGGGTGGTGAAAGTGGCCCTAAGATGGTTACCGCTATTTTCATATTAACTTATTGGACTGAAACTACCCTCAAACGACCCTGAATAGTGATCCTATCTCAACAACGCCCACTGCTTTTCTTTGGCAGGCGAAGATTTTAGAGGCGGGTGAGTGTCGCCCAGCAGATAATCTATGATGGCATAGACAGCCTGTGATTGGAAACAATCATTAAATTCAGCCAACACGGCACGGCTTGAGAGGTTATTGTTGACACTGGATAGATCCACTGGAACTTAGACCTCATGATATTGTTCTTAGCAGCGTTCATCGACAGCTTGTTCCTTTTGAACCAGTCCGAGATCACTTGAAGCGCTGCTAGTTAGGAAGCGTGAAGTGAGGCGTGAGTAGGGGTTTTTAAGAGAGAGACCTCTTACGGAGACAATACCTGGATCATCCGCAAACGGCAATGTATGTGCATCAGTGCACTGGGGCAGGTTTTTTTAATGAAAATTAGGAACAATAGGTATAGGCCCCTGAATGATTTATTGGCGACTGTTGTAGCGGAATGATTTTTTGGACCTTTCTATGACTTATAGGTTAGTACTAGGTACATCATTGACGATTGTCAAAATTTAATTACTATCTATGGTCAAGAGCCAACGAAAGGAGTTGATATCACGGGAGCTCGGTGGCCGGGAAGGTGTAGTTGATAGGTCGCTACACTCGCTCACTCCCTTTCACCCGCAAGGGAAGGGGAGCGTCTGGCCCCTGGCCTGTAAGGCCCCTGATTGTGGCGCTACTACCGGAAACTGAGGGAATCGCTTATCTCGGGAGTTGGGTTCCCGGCTGTCCGCTGTCATGGTTTGGCAGAAAAATCTTCATCTTCTCAAAGGACGGTGTTCCCAAGCAGGTTAATATCCTCAAAAATATATTGCCCAAAAAAAATTCTGCTATTAACATACATGGATGCACTTTTTATTGAAACTTTGTTTTGATCTCTTCTATTCATAATAGGTAATAAGTACTTTTGGTTTATTATTCTTGGAATTATTTTCGCGACGGGGGTCGACGACTCCGATCGGCCTCAAAATTTGACATTATCCGTTTCAAGAGGTCTACATTCTAAATCTGAAATGTCCGTCCGCCGTCCGGGTCGTTTTGGGCAGTAGGAATTTTTTTAAAATCTGAAATTTTGACAAAATACTTGGTTTACCATCTAGTTGTGCCCGCAAGGTTTTCAGCCCGATCGCCCAAACCCGTGGGGCGCTATGGGGCTAAAATGGGGCTATGGGAGGGGTTTTTTGAAGGCTTTTAGCTATGGGATCGAGTCAGGTGTCGTTTTCGAAGTATTTTTGTACGTAGAATCCATTTTTTTGGGTCTCGGAACTATCCGATTTCACTGTGGCGATCTACAGGAATTTCATGGGGCTAAAAATGGGATTTTGGAAGGATCCCAGGAGGGTAAATATTTTTCGAGTAAAACATGAAGAATTGATGAAAAAAAATTTTTTGAAATAGAAAAATTCAAAAAAAATTTTCTTTTAATCCAAAAAAAAATTTTTTTTCCCAAAATTTTTTCTATTGATACAGAAATAATTTTTGCACAAGTAACCTAAGTATATCAAAGAATAATAAACCCTTGTGAAAAATTTGCAGAGTTTTTTATTTGGAAACTATTTTTTCTGTGATTTTCGTTGTGATTTATGAATATGAGGTAGGTACGTCGGGATTTACCACCAAATGTGCACTAAGTCACACGGTACCTACCTACTTCTAAATTTTTTCAGATATTGTATTCTAGTGATTTATACATTTCTGTAATTTATACGATTCTGTGATTTATACGATTCTGTTATTTATACGTTTTGTTCAGTGAGAAAATAAAGTATACCTAGTTTTATAAAGGTACCTACCAAGGTAATTAAAATTTCATTTCTTAAACCCCTAGCTGTCATGTAGAGGCGCAAATTAATGGATTTTTCTTTCTTAGCTGTAGTTGATGGCGATAGCTAGTTCTGGAAGAATCTATGACAACTTTACTAGGTAGTTTTGGTTTATTATTTCTAATAATAAGCCTTTAATGTTCGTATGGGGGAAACATGGAAATTATGTTTTATGGAACATAAGCGTGTGAGGGCTAAAATGGGGAAAATGAAGCCAACTGTAGTGTTTTCCAGCTCTAGTTGATAGGGCAGTGGTTATGACCTCAAGACCAAATTTTCTAGGTAATTGTAATAGAGATCTTCATTGAAATAATTAACCCATACATGGGAACTCCATATAGGGAGGAGTTTCCAGCGTTTTCTAATTAATCCAGATGTGTACCTTTCGTTAAACTCAACGGATCAATTTCTGTTAGCTTAGTTTGACATAAGCATTTCTTCTCCCTGGTGTTCAAAGATTTCTCTGCCTACAGTCATCATTTTTCTGGGTCATTTCCTTGGAGAAACAAAAGTTAGTAATTCAAACTTCGGCGGCGAGCAAGATAAGCGGTTCACTCAGTTTCTGCTAGATGGTAAACCAAGTATTTTGTCAAAATTTCAGATTTTAAAAAAATTCCTACTGCCAAAAACGGCCCGGACGGCGGACGGACATTTCGGATTTAGAATGTAGACCTCTTGAAACGGATAATGTCAAATTTTGAGGCCGATCGGAGTCGTCGACCCCCGTCGCGAAAATAATTCCAAGAATAATAAACCAAAAGTATTACCTATTATGAATAGAAGAGATCAAAACAAAGTTTCAATAAAAGTGCATCCATGTATGTTAATAGCAGAATTTTTTGGGGTAATATATTTTTGAGGATATTAACCTGCTTTGGAACACCGTCCTTTGAGAAGATGAAGATTTTTCTGCCAAACCATGGCAGCGGACAGCCGGGAACCCAACTCCCGAGATAAGCGATTCCCTCAGTTTCCGGTAGTAGCGCCACAATCAGGGGCCTTACAGGCCAGGGGCCAGACGCTCCCCAAGGGAAGGAGCTGATGGTCGCCCGATTCATTGTGTATGATTTTGTTTAGTTATTTTCAATTCAACCTCAGAACGGCGTCTTGGATTCCTCTAATTTTAAGGTTTTTCTTCCTTTTTTTCAGCGTGGAAAAGCCCGCCACTAGGATTGCTGACAAGATCGCCGAAGCCAGCCCCAATGCTTGTTTGCTCGTGGTAAGTTCCCCTTCTGAATGGGCTTTAGATATAAGTACTAGTACTTCCAAGAGCGGGTTAGAAGCAAAAAAAACACCTTCTCTTCCCTTATCCTGGATACACCAATATTGACTATTGACATTTTTTTCCTTTGGTTACAGGTAGACAATAGAAGGTTGACTCTCACCATGGAGGACCCAGCGCTGAGGGTGATGCAGTCCATAGATGGAAAATGGAAAGACGTTGACTCAAACAGGTAAAGTCATTTTAGAACGAGTTCTTACTTTTATTTTTATCAATAAATGTTTATCAAAATCTATCTTACCGATCTATCCTACGGAATTCCGACGTCAAATGTTTTGTTTGCCTCGAGATGCACGACATTCGCCTCTAACACGCTGCACAGAGTTATTTCGCCCTGCTCGGGCACCCAAGCGTAATTTATGGCAGCCGAACGTCTCGGAAAAGTGAAGGAATGGACGATTTAATAATCACCCGGAGTTATTGTTGTTTTGAGCATTGCTGAGATGAACGAACGTAAAATAGTTTTTGAGCTGAACTCACTAATTAGAAGGGGCATCGTTCGTCTACTTAGATAAATTAGCGCCATGTCTCATTACGTGTAATCAATTCGAAAGCCTCCATTGTTCATTCCATAACCTTTGAATTCCTTCGCACATAAAAAGCCGACTTTGTTTTCAGCTACGTCATCGAGCCGGAGTCGACTGAAGCTGCCGCGACCCTCCTGCACCGCCACGCGGACAAGAACCTCGTCGATTTCGACAACCACTTTGACGACATCACACACGACTGGAGGAACCTTCATCTCAACAAAGAAATCGATCTCCTCGCATCCACCGACAATCTAGTCTAACACGAAGGGATGAACAACAATATAAAACACCCTTGAAAATTTTCCACCCCTTCCCATTTTCTTCACCCCCACTCCCACCCACACACTTCCTTCCTCGTGTCTGAGAGAAGAGTTACCATTTTTTCAGAGTTCTCGATAATTTAATAAACATTTTTATCTTACCAAATTTGTTTTATTTTTTCTGGGTATTTATGGCTTGCGAATTGACGTCTTACATAGTACAACCAGCTACCATTCCGTAGCCAGTACCTATTATTGAAATGTGTCTACCCAAACCCCCGGACTAATAGGTAAAGTATTTTTAATTCAGTCTCACGAAAAAGCAGAATTCATCAACACCTTGAAATCATTTAATCGAAAATCGCTTGCCATAAGCACCCATGTTCACTAGCTTCAAAAGCCCATTACAATTGGCATACCTTCTCAAAAACACCAGTTAGGTACGCCCTTTTTTTCGAAACGTCACATTTCTTTATTCCTCTAGTTATTAATTTATAATCAAAGTATTAAGGAAACACAATTTGTTCTTGACTTCCTTGAAATCTTGAATGAGGAAGTATAATTTCAAAATGTTATTGAGCATTTACTGTACATACAAAGCGTTGTTTGGTACTGAATGCGATTTATACTTCGTGCAAAGATTATATTTATTACCATCTGATATGGTTCGTTATTTCCCTTCAAGGCGGATCCGAGGTGTTTGAAATTTTTAGAAGAACCATCGTGCAGAAACTCGGGGCCAGGAAATCGGCTCGTTTCTTGCTGACGTTGATGAAACTTTCCCACCCTTGTTCTTGAAATATCCCTACTTTTCGCTCATTTCATCGCCACCTCAATGGGCTAGGGAACAAGGTCAAAGAAGTGGAGAAATTCGGTCGAGCATAGTTGAAATAGCAACAAACACGGTACCTAAGTACTTAGTGTGAGCAATGAGAAATTATCTATCTGAACAAAGAAAAGAAAAAGTGAAAATTTAGCATTTCGAATTCAGTCTGCTCGTCATTAAAGCTAATCCCTTTAGGAAAGCGCACAAAAAATTGAAAGCTAAAAAATAATCATGTTGGTGGCTATGAATTAGATGGTGAAATACATAATATTATTATTATTTATGTATTATGTATTTCACCATGACATGGCCCCTACGAACCCCGGTAATCTGCAGAATATCCCCTTTCCCGATTAATCCAGTACAAAATACGGCCGCTAGGGCGATAGTGACGGAACCATAGCGATCCCTGCGCAGTGTTGCCAAATAGGGTTTTTTTTTGTAAACGGGAATTTTTTCGAGGAGGATTTGAAATGAAAAGGTTTATTTGGTAAAAGCCTCCGGCGATACAAGGGTGATGCAGGGTAAATCAATGATTGATATGATACCTTATATTATTGTAGTCATTGATTATAATCAATTGATAATTATCAATCACTACAATAATTCAAGGAGTACCTACTGGAATACAAGGTAAATCACTTCATTATTTAACTGTTAAAACCAATTCTCAAAACAGTTCACATTATAATAAGTATAATTACAAAATTAGGTGACACAGTATAGGTAATTGGTAAAAAAAAAAAAAAAAAAAAAACCAATGAGGAAAAAAGCTCTAGTTCTAATACACTAAAACGCAGTACCTACGAGTCGGGATCGAATGGGATTTCAATTCACGGGGGTAATTTTGGGGGGAAAGCAAATAATAACGGAATGGGAAAAACATAAATAGAAATTGTGCCGTAAAGAATAAAATAACGTCATATTGTGGCTCCATGTCAGTGGAGCCATTTAGAAGATGTTGACGTATACCTATCAGTCGCTAGAGGGAACCATAGGTTCAAAAACGTTGGGATTTTCGCTCTCTCGCTACTGTCACTTCCGACTTCGAACGCTGCAGCAAATCGTATCTACCTCGAATTAATTCAAAGCATTCTGATGACTAGGTGCCATCCTCACAACGATGGCGTTTCCTGCGTACACTTTTTTCCTACTTACCCGTGGCGCTACAGTACCTACTTGAAGGAACACTGGCCTCACGAACTATCCTC
The DNA here is from genome assembly GCA_955831195.1 of Pilophorus perplexus. NCBI lineage: Eukaryota > Metazoa > Arthropoda > Insecta > Hemiptera > Miridae > Pilophorus > Pilophorus perplexus. The sequence goes on along the minus strand of OY037009.1, from coordinate 34,841,467 downwards.
CTCCACTCCTGTCTGCTGCTTTCCTCCGCCAGCATCGAACCCCCAGTCTTCTCAGGTCCTTTTCGACGTCGTCCTTCAATCTTTTCCGTGGCCTTCTTAGGACGCGCCTGCCTCCCAGATGTCCGTTGAAGATCCTTTTGCACGCGCTGCCAGGCGGCATACTTTCTACAAGCCCAGCCCACCTAATTCCCTGCTTTCTGATGTCCTCGTCGCTCATCTGATACAGCTCCCTGTTCTTCCCAATCTTCCAGGTTCCGTATTCACAAACATGTCCGAAGATTGTACGGACACCACTTTTCTCCTACTGAAAACGTGTCCCATATTTACTACGATCATGTTAACAAGAAACAGGAGAAGAAGGAGAAGGAATTGATTGATGATATTCTGGCGGGTTCGGATTGCAAAATTTAATTAAGCAACCAGTTACCTAGTTTTTGGTTTATTAGGTATTCTTGGAACAATAACCTAATGAACAATTAGGTAACCCACTTAATCGCGACGGAGGTTGAAAATTCGGATCGGCCTCAAACTTTGACATAATGTTACAAGAAGTCTGAAGTTTTGACAACATACTCGGTTTACCATCTAGTTGTGCCAGCAAGGTTTTTCAGCCCGATCGCCCTAACCTGTGGCGCTATGGTGCTAAAATGGGTCTACGGGAGAGGTTTTTGGCTGTGGGGTTGAGTTAGGTGCGTTTTTGAAGTATTTTTGGAAGTGGAATTCATTTTAGGGGGTCCCAATTACGTATACCTACCCATTACTTTTATGTATCCTTTTCACTCACACATTTTCATGGTTGGGGGGGGGGGGATTTATAACGCGATGCAGGGGGTTTTGGTTGAAGTCATTTGGCATCACTGTCCCTGCGGTACCTACTCGTCGGAACCACCCAGTGGTGCCAGATACGGCTTTTTATCCGCATTTATACGGATTTTTCGTGGTCCGTGCAGATCATTAAAAAAAAAAAACCAAAATATATTTAATATGCCCGTTCCGTGTGTCCCGTGTCCGTTGTGTGTCAAATATGTATCCGTATTATACGTATTTTCCTCTCTCGTACGTATTTTACACGGATATTCGAGAAATCAACAAGAAAACGGTAAAAAATCAAGGGTCGCATGGGTCAAAACTCCAGTGGTCAGTGTACACCACAGATTGTTTTGTTGCTCACCAACTTGGTTGGTGACACCAACGTTATGAATAGGAACCGGATGATCCCAAACACCATCAAAGGCTGCCTGCTGGCTAAAGAAGCAGTGAGTAAGGGAACATTAAATGTTCCAAATTTTGGAATGAACCGACTGCTTTTTGGGTTCTCTAAAACCCATTCGGAGCTTACAGATTTCATACGGATTTCTGCTGGTCCAGTTACGGATTTACCACGGATTTTTACCACTAACGACACGGATTTAAGATTTTGTGATCTGGCACCACTGGAACCACCCCAGTTGCGCTTACTTTTGTGACACTCCGCTATCGGCGCATATCGTAGGAGTCATAAATTTAACTTTAATCAAGTAATTTGATCTTATAATCGTTAAAAAATGACTTCGGCGGTTAAGAAGAAGGTCTGCTATTACTATGACAGTAAGTAAACCTCTTCATAGCGTATTTAGCACCAATCAAAGTCGTCTGTTTTGAGTTCCCTCATTCGCCCGCGTTTCGTCTGTTTTCCCCGTCATTTTACTGAGCTTTATGCATTCGCTTTCTTAAAAATTAGATTTTTCGTCATTTTGCAACATCCTGCAAAGGGATTAGGGGTCAAGTGTGTTGAGAAATAGGTTGAATTGGTCAAAGTGATCGTTTTTTGGGGAATCCCCGCACGGAACTTAACGACCACCGGATCGAGCGACCGTATAAGTAATAACCTCGCATGGTCGTCCGGGAAAGAATTTTTTACTGCCCCGAAATTGGATAAATTTTCGTTCGCTATGTATTAATGAGCACGTATTTAATTGTTGGGGGTTTTTGTTGGTGGACATCAGCTCAATTGGGATTGTCGTGTCGTGAGCCTTCAAAGCCGTAAATATAAATACGGACGACCGATCCCGCAAACATCATGGCCGACGTGGTCACGCTCTCGGAAGCGGCCTCAAAATCGTATATCCTCCCCCCAACCTCCCATCAATCGTGAGCCGATTTCGGACCTCGGTTGATGCACTCAAATGGCGCTGTGCAAGTAATGGGAGAGTTTGAAGATCGGCATGTTAGCATGAGTAGTACCTACCTATCACAGGGTCAAACTTTTTCAACTTTCAAGGTCAAAAGTGATTTTCGCTACTCCGTTTAAGATGATATCTTAGGAATATTATAATTTTTTGCAGGCGATATTGGCAACTACTATTACGGACAGGGCCATCCCATGAAACCCCACAGGATAAGGATGACCCACAACTTGCTCCTCAACTATGGCTTGTATAGAAAGATGGAAATCTATGTAGGTAGACTCTCTTAATTCTGAAGGAAGGTATGTATGGGGTGCGGTCGTTTGTTTAACCTTGTATCATTGCAGAGACCGCACAAAGCCACTGCAGAAGAAATGACAAAGTTCCACAGCGACGAATACATCAGGTTCCTCCGCAGCATCAGGCCTGACAACATGTCCGAATACAACAAGCAGATGCAGCGATGTGAGTTGATTGGTTTTCGCCTGTTGGAGAAAGAAAGTTGGTATTGGTGACGCTAATGTTCTCGTTGCCTTTGCAGTCAATGTAGGGGAGGACTGTCCTGTGTTCGACGGCCTCTACGAGTTCTGCCAGCTCAGCGGCGGCGGGTCGGTCGCCGCCGCCGTCAAGCTAAACAAACAAGCGGCTGACATTTGCATCAATTGGGGCGGCGGCCTCCACCACGCGAAGAAAAGCGAGGCATCCGGGTTCTGCTACGTCAACGACATCGTCCTCGGTGAGTGGAGCACCAATGTTATCATTGACATTTTATGGTAGAGATGCGTATCGAATTCAAATATATCGCAGTGAAGAATGACGATATTTTGAAATTTCGGTATATCGAGTTCAAATATTTCAATATGGGGAATATCGAGACATAATATTATCTTCTTTTTGTTTTAATAAAAGGAATTGAACCGGAAACATCGAATAAAAAAATTCACAACTTTGTGAGAGTTCAACAATAGTTGAGAGGGTTAATGTGAGCTCTCGGGCAACTTGAAAGTGTTTTAACAACACCTGAATGACTTTCATTTGTATACATGTATACAAATGTGTATACACACTGAGGACACAATATAAACAGATGACACGTACCAATCGGGAGATATCAATAACTGAGAATTAGTGCCATATTAGTAAGTGTCATCACATTCACACCATAGATTATATTCGTGTATTACTGAAAGCAGCAGCTGCTGTTATATTATGCTTCGAATTTTGTTAATCCCGCCTCAAAATGATTTTTATAATAATTTCCTCCTCATAATATTCCTCCCTCATATTATGATTTTATTTTAATTCTAATTTTTATTTTATATCCTACATATGTATTCCTATTTTATTTGATTTTTTTCTTATTAACTTGGGAATCACAATCCCGAAGCAGGGGGGACAATCCCACCTTCATGGCTTGACGATGGTGTCCCTTCATCATGGCAGGATTTTGATCCCCAACGGCACTGCGGTCCTCAAGTGGTCCGATTGTACGCGATTGTAATTCAGATTCAACGCATCCGTGTGTTGATGTCTTGAGTCCCTAGGCATCAATTTCATATTTTGCCACTTTCGGTTTATTATTCTTGGAATAATGCACCAATGTTTTCGCGACGGAGGTCGACGACTCCGATCGGCCTCAAAATTTGACATTATCCGTTTCAAGAGGTCTAGATTCCAAAACCAAAATGTCCGTCCGCCGTCCGTTCCGTTTTGGGCAGTAGGAATGTTTTTTAAATTCTGAAATTTTGACAAAATACTCGTTTTACCATTTAGCTGTGCCCGCAAGGTTTTCAGCCCGATCGCCCAAACCGGTGGGGCGCTATGGTGCTTAAATTGGGCTACGGGAGGGGTTTTTTGAAGGCTATGGGATCGAATTAGGTGTCGTTTTCGAAGTATTTTTGGACGTAGAATCTATTTTTGGGGTCCCGGAACGATCCGATTTCACTGTTGCGATCTATAGGGCTTTCATGGGGCTACAAATGGGATTTTTGAAGGATCCCAGGAGATCAAATATTTTTCAAGTAAAAAAACGAAACATTTTTGAAGAAAAAAAGTTTATTGACAGAAATAAATTTCTGCACAAGTAACCTATATCAAAGAATAATAAACCCTTTTGTAAAATTTGCAGCGTTTCATTATTGTAATTGTCTGGAAGTTCAACGAGAACTGTGAAACGGAAAAAGACAAAAAACCTTATTATACCTACACTGTAGGTATAATAAGAGTTCGGGACTGTCTGTAGGTCCTACAGACAGTCCCGAACTCCAGACCTCTGTGTGTGGACCCGGCATTATAACCACTACACCATCGACCATTTTATTTATTTATTGTATATCTTTTTAAAAAATTCAAATTTAAAAAATCTTAATTTCCTTTATTTCCTTTATTTCATTCATGGTTAGATAGTTTCATCCACCCTCTCCCCTTTTTTCAATGTTTATACTGTGTACTCATGCCATTTTATTAGGCCCTGATGAGAGAATATAATATATGTCTTGAAACGTCTTATTTGACCGACCCTCAACGACATTCATTGAAACGGTCAACATTATCATCACCAATAATAGTTCATAATGATTTATTATAATCCCGGCCCAAAATTATTTTCAAATTTATTCCAATATTGATGGGGTCCCGGTCAACATTTCCTCTTTTGAACATAGTAACGGAGGACTGGGGGACTATAATATTGAGCTTGCTAATTTCCTTTTTCGGCGGTTATCGCAGCCCTCCGAAGAGAGTATCCCCCCCCCCCCCGACTTCCGATGTTTCTGGTTTCTGTACATGTTTTCAACTGCTGTTCACCATGCTGTTCGCATGTACATATTTTCTATTCCGACATTTTTCAGGAATATTGGAATTGCTCAAATACCACCAGCGCGTCCTCTACATCGACATTGACGTCCATCACGGCGATGGTGTCGAGGAAGCTTTTTACACCACTGACCGAGTCATGACTGTATCTTTTCACAAATACGGAGAATATTTCCCAGGAACCGGCGACTTGAGGGTAAGTAAAACTTAGAATGATTGTCGGAGGATGCTGCTTATCCAACGTTGACTATGTGTTGTGACTATTGAGTCCATGTTCTGCTACGAAATAATCTAATCGAGTTTGGCTTTGTTTACAAATAATTGGGTTACTACGGCGTTAATTCTTAATAATCTACCATGGTGTGACATCTACGAGGACTATCTGACGAATTCATTAAAAAACCCATTTCTTGCCTCAAAGAAGCCTCATGATATAGTCAAGACAGGTCTGAGAACACCATAAACTGATGTCCGAAATCACTCCGAATTGACACACCACCCGACATCCTGATCAAAATCCTTTTAAACCCCCACCTATAGAAGCTCCCCACAAGAAGCTCCCCAGGTCTTTTTTTTTTTTTTTTTTCAAAGTGGCAGTATTCCTACCATCGTCGATTAATGAATTCGTTTGACCGTTTGTCTACTTTGCTTGCAGGATATTGGAGCGGGGAAAGGAAAATACTACGCCGTGAATATCCCTCTCCGGGATGGAATGGACGACGAAAGCTACGAATCTATATTCGTTCCGATTATAACCAAAGTCATGGAAACCTTCCAACCCAGCGCTGTTGTCCTGCAGTGTGGAGCGGATTCCCTTACGGGCGATCGGCTGGGGTGTTTCAATCTCACAGTCAGAGGTAAATCGATTTGTTCAGTGTAAAATAGTAACGTTATGGATGGGAAATCGACGTCCGTGTTAATAACGATTTTTAGTACCGATTTTATATGATTTCGCCACCAATCGTTGGCCGCCGACGTTTTCGTCTAATGTTTTAAAGTATAGCATTTTCTTCAATGGGGAAATTACTGGTAACTATGTCAGTAGATAACCAATTTTATGGCATTGTCACATTTTGGACCATCATTACACTAGTTGATTGGAAGGATTGCTAGAATGCGGTCAAAGAAGGTCGCTAGGGACGTCGACGTCAAAGTTATCACAGCATCGATCGTTTGCTTTCGATGGTGACGTCCTAACGTAAACGTTACTAACGACTGACGGATCTCATCAAACCTGTGACGATTTTTCAGGTCACGGGAAGTGCGTGGAATTCGTAAAGAAATACAACCTCCCCTTCCTGATGGTCGGCGGCGGCGGTTACACCATCAGGAACGTCTCCAGGTGTTGGACGTACGAAACATCGGTCGCCTTGGGCGTCGAAATCGCAAACGAGCTTCCGTACAACGACTACTTCGAATATTTCGGGCCCGACTTCAAGCTGCACATTTCACCGTCAAACATGGCCAACCAAAACACTTCAGAGTACCTCGAAAAGATCAAGTAAGTAAGGAGTGATTGCGAAGTGGTCGCTACGCGAAAATGGTTGGTTTTAACATTTTTGTTCGTTTCAGGACTCGGCTGTTTGAAAATTTGAGGATGCTGCCCCACGCTCCCGGCGTCCAAGTTCAATGTAAGTGTCGACATTTGCACGATGTGATTCTGATTATCGGGTAACACTGGCTTAGGCCTTCTGAGCCTCAGCGGGTTTCACTCAACAGCATTTGATTGTTGTAGCAATCCCGGAGGATGGAGTCAACGACGAATCCGAAGATGAAGACAAAGTGAGTCCGGACGAACGGCTGCCTGAGTCAACCCAGGACAAAAGGATCTCGGGGGACAACGAGTTCAGCGAGTCCGAAGACGAGGGGGAAGGCGGCCGAAGAGACCACCGCAATTACAACAAGCAGAGGAAACGCCCCAGACTTGATCCGAACGACCCGGCAGAAACCAAAGGTGAGCTGTCGTGATAAATGGGGGGTTTTGCTTGGGATGTCTACATTCCCAGCGTCACCATGACGTCCAGGTGGATCTATTGTGACTTGGTACACACATGGTGAAATAATTTGGACAGACCTGCTGAAGTAGGTCCCGGTCTGCAATGGTGGACATGGAAGGCAAAAGCAGGTCTTGAGCAAAGCACATGTCATGTTCCGCCGTCTGCAAGGCTGGGGCCACTGTCTCTGATTAGCGCGTCTTGCGCGGTATTGGAAAGTGGGGCTTTGCACCTGGTGCAATTGGTCTGATGAGCATTTTGTCTTGCCTCGTTATTACTCCAGTGGTCCTTGTTATGGGTGGCTGCTTGGTTTTTCTTCCATTAGGTCATCAGGTGACTCTTGTAAAGCCTGTATGGGCTCTCGTCCTTCTCTAGACTCATGGTGGTAGGGATCCTGCTCTCTTCTTCGCAAGGCTATCACCAATATCCATACCCGATGGGGATGTGGATTGTGCACCGTTGGAAGAGGATGCTGTCCTCTCAGCTCCTGATGAACGGTTCGTCTTGTCTCGCATTTGCAGGCAGGAGTGCTCCTTTTTCTTCTCGTTTTTTTTTTTTTTTTTTTTTTTCACAAAATCAACAAAAACATTTGAAAAAAAGAGACCCTGAAACGGGTTAAAAACATTTTTGACATTTTATGTCTTTGCTATGGCACACAAACTAAAAAAGTCACGAAAATTGCTCACGGAGTTGCTAGGGAAATGAAGCTGGTGTATTCATAGCAGGTGATCCGAATATTGCGAGAACGGTTTGATTTGTGAAGCGGTGGGTAAATCATTTTAATAGGTAATTTCTATGCTTTACACTCTAGGAAGCTGTAATTTCGTAAATTTATGTAGCCTCTTTAGGACATTTACTTGACGATGCCCAGGGTCCGGATCAGCTGAGTGGCTCTTGAAGCTAATTTCTATGCTTTACTCTCTAGGAGGCTGTAATTTCGTACGTAGCCTCTTTAGGACATTAAATGTAAATTTTACTTGACGATGCCCAGGGTCCGGATCAGCTGAATGGCTCTTGAAGCTAATGTCTATGCTTTACACTCTAGGAAGCTGTAATTTCGTATGTAGCCTCTTTAGGACATTTACTTGACGATGTCCGGGGTTCGGATCAGCTGAGTGGCTCTTGAAGCTAATTTCTATGCTTTACACTCAATTGTAACTCATAGATAGAGGGGAGTACAGAAGAGGGAAAGGGGAGGGTAGGAAATGTGTGGGGGGGACTAAAGACATAAAATGTCCCAATGTGTTGCAGACTCGTATGCAAGCGTGCGTTTCTTGCTCAAATAATCGCTTAGTCCATCAGGTTTCTATGGTTTCATTTAATAGGTTTTTTTTTTTTTTCAAGTTTGGTGGCTTTGTTGCATAGATGGGCATCCTAGAACATGTAGAAAATTTTAATGTTTTTTCCCCCTCTTCTCCAGTTACATAACCCTCATGGCGGCCGGATTAGCCAGGGGTTCTGAGCGTTAGCCACTTCGCGCTGCATTATGTTGAATACGATGGAAATTTTGGGAATAAAAGTGCAGCTGGGTAAAAGTGATTCATCAATCAATTAGCACCCCGTCATGTCAGGCCCAAGAGGCCAAAAATCTTGACGTAAAATTCACTTTACCTTTTACATAACCCCCATCGACTCAGAAATGGAATTCACACCAAATTTTTTTTTTTTTTTTACTTTTGAGCCCCAATTTACGTTCTAAAAATTGATTTTCGTGGAAAATCCCTGCTGAAACTGGTTTCTGTGGCTAATTTACTGTGAGAATGATGAGCCAGATAATCGAAATCAACATGTTCGGAAAAGGGGGTTTTTGCCGCTCTTGCCCCACTCAGCCGTCCTTCACAAGAAGGATCGGAACTTGTTCTGACGATTGCGCTCATGGCTCAACATTGCCTCGCTCCACTGGGTTGGGAGGAGTTTGCCGTCCGATTGAACGCAGAAAATATTTGACTCGGTGCTCTCGCTTCTCACGCGGTCACCCTTCCAAGTGCTGACCTCGCCTGACGTTGCCTTAACTTCTCTGATACGATAAACAAAATTATGTTCTTTTGATGAGTTATCTGTAGTTTTCAGTGTAGCTTCGGCTCTCTGTAATGTCCTGAACTTAACCGACCTTTGTTTGCATTTCAGTTAAAGAAGAAGAAAAGATGCAAGTCGACGAACCCAGTACGAAAACGTCGACAGCGTGATCCCCTCACTCGATTCCATCACCTCCCCATCTTCAGATTTCTGTTCTGTGATGCCGTCTCTTCCAAATCTGTCTCAACTTAAATGTTGTGATTAGGTACCTGACGTCTGCTCCTTTAACTCCCAACTTCCCTCTGTAAATACTCATCGTCGTCCTGCCCGAAACCCCAGAATTACACGAGTATTACATTTTACATGCTCTTTTTTCCCATTTGAATTTTTCCTGTTGTACAGTTCCTTTGACAGATCTCTTGAATCATGTTTTCGTTTGGAGTTTGGTTTGTAGTGTCCCTGCGGGGAGGGATTCCGCAAGTGGATTTTGAAACGATTGTATCTCTAGCCCAACACCACTCATCGAGATAAGACTGCGAAATAATCACCAAGTTGCCTTACGGAATCCCTCCCCTTGGTTGTGTGAAAAGAATATTGCGGTGTAAAACGTGTCAGTGTAATCAGTTCGCTGGGTGGTCCAGTTAATTTCTTAAGTGCAACAACTTTTGTATTTGTGTTTCATTGCTCTTCTGAATAAATGAAACTTTCAATCTACTTCTTTTTCTTTTAGTTCATCCATTACTAAGTAGTCTTGATGCGCCTAAGGATTTTTTTTTTTTTTTCAATCGCCTGAAGGCTTCCTAACCTTCAAGTACCCAAAATTTAGGTATTAAGGCTAAATGTCCCCCTCGTGGTACCAGAGTTGACCACCACGTGGCAGCACCAAAATTAAGCAATTTTACTTGGATGGTTGCTGCTAAATGTGGCTGGGAGAAACACGTTTGCGGGAAATTGCGTGGTTCTAGGGCACGTTTGCGGGTAGATTAGCGTCACGTTTGCGGGAATAGTATTAGCCTAGGAAGCACATTTGCGGGAACTGTAGTTTTTATAGGAAATGGACACTATCCTTAATATTCAGCTTCATGCCATTCTTAGTGAAGAATCACAGCGTCAGGTTGTTGAGTCTACTCTTCCTCTAACCCTCCTCTTCGGGTTCGGGCGTGGCGTATTTTGTTACATTTGTGAGGTAGGCCATTATGCCATCATTTTGTAGATATCCTTCCCAACAATCTAATATAAATCCCACTTTGTCTTTGATTTGTTTTCGGGGTGGGTTTCTACAACCCTTCGGGATTGGTCTAATCTTCAGGCTCTACTCGGCCTGCACTTCTTCCAATGTTTTAATGACGTGATGTGGGTTGTAAAACTGGCGGTTAAAGTCTCTGAAAATTACGGCCGTGAATGTTGCAAGTGGGAAACTCAGCCTTTACGGTGTTATGTGCTGCTAGTTAAAAGAGAGTTCAGAGAGAAGAGCACAAGAACCAAGGGTCAAATCAGAGTTCCCGCAAACGGGTCGCATTCATCGAGGCCCGCCTGTCTCCGATTCCCGCAAACGTGTTACAGCCGAATGGCTAACTGGATTCTCAATCTGAAAACGCGAATCTTTTCCCAACAGTAATACCTTTGGCTATAATTATGTTTGGGATCGCTAAAATGTAAATTAAGGGGGGATGAGAAATTCAAAATACCGTGAGACATTTTTGCAAAACCGTCCAAAGACAAATGATAGGAAAATTCAAGATTTTGTCACCTGAATCTCATTTCCTAAGGTCTCCAGGAGGATAATCGTGAGGCAGGGCATGATCATTTTCAAAATGAAATTTTGATCAAGAGCTTTGGCGTCGTAGGGAGGATGTCCCTCCCGATGGATTCAGTGCGTTTTAAATGCGCCTCCACCGTTAAAGGTTCTGGCACACTAGGCAGGCCCAGGACGCGGTATGCCGGGTCGTTGGAAATGTCCCGTCCCGTCCCTCTGCGCACACTAGACAGGACATTTTTATTCCCCTCGCCAGCCCTCTTTCCACCTCCACGCGCTCTACTCCTTCTTCGAATAATATTCGATTATATATATAGGGGAGGGAGGGGTAATGCCGCGCATCGGGTAATGCCGCCCACGACAGTTTCTGATATTTGAATCCTTCGAAGAAAGATGGGAATGATCGGAAAATGCAGAGGAAAAGCGCGCAAACTAAGTTGTTTATTTTCATAACCTTTGAAGCTACCTTCCTGGTGTAACAGCAGTAAATCGTTTTTCGCCGGTTTCGATCTAATTTTCGGTCTACAGGAAATAAGCAATGTAAGTCCCATTTTTAATGCTTTACTTGATTTTTTTACACGTTTGGACGCAGAATTTAATCAGCTTTCTGATGCTCTAATCAAATTTAAGTTTCGAGCGTAAATAAATTCGGTGTGAACGAATTACCAAAAATATAAACATTGGGGTAATGCCGCTCATTTTATTGGGGAAATGCCGTGCACTTTTGAAATGCACGGGATTACCCCGGTGTAACATGTTTGAGCTTTTCTTCTCCTTTTTTCTCGGAAATGTTTCTTTACCTGATTTTTTTTAGATGCCCAGAAGCAGACCAAGAACGAGTAGTGTGGGGTCCTGGACGGAGCAGAATTTACTGTGACTTGTTCAGGGAAGGCAACAGTGGTCGAAGTCATTTTTTGGTTGAGAGTTCGGGTGAAGTGGTGCAAGATATTATCTTATAAGTAATAGGTATTATTATAAAGAAAATCGTGAACGATCTTGCCCCAATCGACGACGATCTTGCCCCAGAGGCCGGGACAAGTTCGCCTATGGAAGTCTTTTGGATCGTTCACGATTTTCTTAATTGATTATCTTTATTGCAGACCACGCAAAGCATTCTAAAGCAAAGATAAGCGTGCTCAATAAGCCTAAACATTAATTAAAATTTAAAATAGCTGTGGGATAGGGAAGAATTTTCTCATTAGTTGGCTGAAAATGCAAGGCGAACTTGCCCCGGTCATGATGAAATATCGCAGGAAGTTTCAATAGAAACGTTGTATACAACGACAGAAATGCTGGTTTCTTGGTAAAATTTAAAACCAAACGATTTCTAGAAAGTAGAAACATTTTCGAACTCCATTTCCAAACGACTGGAATAGCAATTTCCACAGAAATAAGACATTTAATGGGTAAAATACCATCGTGAACATGTATTTTTTGGCGCTCAACGCACTCGATCCTACGATATGTTTGGACAAAACAATTTTTCCAGCTGACAGAAGACATCTGGCAAATTTACATGTGGTCAATAATAATTTTCTAGAGGAGTCAAGGCGATAAATAGAGGCAAAAGTCGATCTTGCCCCACCTCACCCTCCTACTTTTTCAAGGAGTCAATTATTTACCATTTCGTTTCTGTAGTCATTTTTCTAGCCATTGTTCGTTTTAAATAAAGTTTATTGATAGTTTTTATGTTTATTGCTGTTATAAATACCTACATTAACCCTGAAAATTCAGCGAACGGCATTACCCAAGGGGTGGGCGGCATTACCCCAGAGTGCGGGTAATGCCGCCCAAAGACCTTTTTCCACCTTTTTGACTATTGTTCTTTTAAGAAACATTTTAGGTGGAAAAACTCTTGCCCACTTAAAATAGAATAAATTTTGAATCCATTCATGTAAAAAAAATATTTCTATGACGTTCTGTCCCTTAACTGTAGTGTTCCAAAGTTAAGTGCACGGCATTACCCCTCCTTCCCCTAAACATATTATGTTTTAAAGAACTTGAAAGACTATTGACATTAAACTCTGTTATGTACCTACTATAATGTTATTGTATTTTATTTCATACAGCTATGTAAAATATAAGCTTAGGTGTGTTTTCTTCAATTAATATTTATGTTAGACGACTAATATCATAAAACATATTAGGTATGTTTTTCTCAACGTCATTGGGTTTGCACATATTGCAAACTTTTTAACATGGTACATGTTTTTACGGGCGTTCTCTGGATTGGAATGTGAGTACACCGCCCGTAAACCGTCGTGCCTTATAGGCGCCTAAACGGCTGAACGGATTTGAATGGGGTTTTTTTTCTAACGATCTCGGGTGAGATTGCCCACAACATAGGCTATATTAAAACCCAGCCCGACGCGCGCAACCCTGCGAAATTTCGAAAAATAATAGTTTTTGGATGTGAGTACACCTCCCCCCCCCCCCCCCCCTAAACCGTCGTGCCTTATAGGCGCCTAAACGGCTGAACGGATTTGAATGGGGTTTTTTCTAACGATCTCGGGTGAGATTGTCCACAACATAGGCTATATTTAAACCCAGCCCGACGCGCGCAACCCTGCGAAATTTCGAAATTTAGAAATTTAGAAATTTTGTACTCACGGTACATGGTTTTTCCTCTCCTCCTCCTAAACGGTAAGCGATAAAAATACGGCGATTTTTTCTATTGGTTTGGTGGACCGTTAATGTCTGCTTAGGGGGGTCGAGCCCCCCTTGAGATGTTGAGCTTTCTGTCTGTGTGTCTGTTTGTCTGTGTGTCTGAACGGATTTGAATGGGGTCTTTTTCTAACGGTCTCGGGTGAGATTGCCCCAGCATAGGCTATATTAAAATCCCGCGCGACGCGCGCAACCCCGCGATTTTGCGCGAAACGTGTTGGACTGCGGATTGGAATGGGAGTCAAGTCCCCCCCCCCCCCCTAAACCCTTCGCCGATCTACCCCTTACCACCCGATAACCTTCTATATATATAATATATAGGTATATTATATATATATTATATATGTTCTTGAAAATCTCGAGAAATTCAAAAATGATGTACGTTCTGAGATAGGTTGAGCGCCCTCAAGGATTTTTTCCGTTTTCCCCTCCTTCAACCCCCTCTCCTTCCCTAAAGAAGGGAAGGAGTGGGGATTTCAGCCAATATTGATCCGATTTTGATGAAATTTTTTTCTATTGGTTTGGTGGACCGTTAATGTCTGCTTAGGGGGGTCGAGCCCCCCTTGAGATGTTGAGCTTTCTGTCTGTGTGTCTGTCGTGACTTATAGGCGCCTTATCGCGAATTTAAATATACCAATCCGAAAAACATGACATTGTACCATGTTTCTTTGCTATGATCCTTGATCAAAACTTAGATAATCCGGGGGTCTGGGGGTGTCCCACAGGTACCTAAGTCATAAGACAATCATGTACCATGATCTACACAAATCACAAGCGGCAATAATTTTAATTTATTATATTTATTAATTTATTCATTTGTAATATGTGCAAACCCAATAACGTTTACTTATTTAATAAGTAAATACAGGGTGATCCCTAAATAATATAATACATATATTATATGAATTTTAATTTCCTTAGTGCGAGGAATTTCGAAAAAAAAACATGTTTCCTATTTGTTTATTCGGCATTAAACTAACCTATTTCCAATTTGTTTACGGGGCCGAATTGGCCCAGTACACACCAACTTCGTTTTTCAGATGAGAACCCTTTTTTTTTTTTTTTAATTTTAGATTTTGATTTTTGGGAACATTTGATGAAAATCTGACCCCTCAAACGATATTTACCGCGCGCAACCCACCGCCAATTTGACCCAGTCGAAAATAATTGAAAATTCAGAATGAAAAAAAAGAAACACGTGTTTTTGCGTTTTTCCAAAGTCTCTCACCCTAAGGAAATATAAATTCATATCAACTTTTTAAGGACCACCCTGTATAATAATATCTAATTTATTTCATTAAATAGTGTTGTTTAATAACCCAACTTCGGCGCGAAAAATAAGCAGTATTCTTTTCAAAATTAAAACCCGTGAAAGTACAGAATGGAGATCAGTAGGTTCGTAATTATCAATTCAAAGAAATTATCCTCAAAACCTTGTCTCAAAACAATCAACCGAACGAAACAATCCAGTGAAAATCAAAACAGTGCAATGAAAACAAAGGACATAAGTAAAATTTGAATCACTGAATTCCTACAAAATGCCGAGAGGCGTGAGTGGAGGGGAAAAATAGGTACCTAAACCAAAAGGCATGGAAGGGGCAAGATGCGTGAGTCGAGAGGAAACGACCCGCGGGATGCCGGGACGTTTTCGCTCGCCGAGCGAAAACGGCGTTGTCCGGTCCCAGGCACATGACGGGACGTTGTCCTGTGTTCTGCCTAGTGTGCAGTCCTCCATTTGAAAACACAGAAGCGAAAAATTACGTCCCGCGTCCGTTGCCTGTCCTGTGCCTGCCTAGTGTGCCAGGACCTTAATTCATCTGTAGCCCGCTCGGGCAAACCTTTCAATAAAGTTATTCATGTCAAGATGTGACCAGAATTCTGGTCACATCTTGACATGAATATTTCTTACCGCTGGGGGTCAGCCAACTTTATCGTCTCGCTTTTTGGTTTACTAATTTTTTAAGGGCAAAAAGTATAACGCAATATATACCGCGTTATATTTGCAATATATTTGCGTTATACCTACCTATAGGTAGGTACAACACGTTTTGAGTTTACTTTCCTAACTAGGAAGGGTAGGTAATGATGGAGAGTGTTGGAAACCGACATAAATTGTCATGTTACCTATGTTATGACACAGACATAAGTACTATGAATATGTTGGAAAACAAATCTTTTATTATTATGTACGGAGAAATCTCTTCTTTATCGATTCTTGCCTAACCCCAGAATTTCAGTTCGATTCTTGAAAATGTTTCAGAAAATGTTTAGAGCTAACTGATTTCACGAGCGGGTCTTTATCGTTGAAATGATTTTTTTGGGGGGGTTAACCACGATCACACGAAGTGTTTCCGCTGAATGGACCAAACTCCCATGTATTTGTGTATGGTTTTAATTATGTTAAAACAGATTATGTTTGCATTCAGGAATACTATTCAGTACATTTCAAACGATGCAAATTGTACACAAGGGTTCATTATTCTTAGGCATAAATTGTGAACAAAACAATAAAATACTTCTAAAACGACACCTATTTCGACCCCATAGCCAAAGCCTTTCAAATAACCCTCTCGCCGCCCCATTTTAGCCCCATAGCGCCCCACGGGCAGAGAACCTTTCGGGCACAACTAGATGGTAAACCAAGTATTTTGTCAAAATTTCGGATTAAAAAAAAATTCTTACTGCCAAAAACGGCCGGCGGACATTTCGGCTTTGGAATCTAGACCTCTTGAAACGGATAATGTCAAATGTTGAGGTCTATCCTAGTCGTCGACCTCCGTCGCGATCATATCGGTGTATTATTCCAAGAATAATAAACCAAAATGCGTAGGTATCACTGAAAATTAATTTTTTTCACAGCCATTTTCAAGCACAATTATATCACAGAATTGGTTGTTAAAACTGTCGATTTCGGTATTTCCAACCATTCAATATTACGTAGGGTAGGTAGGTAGTATATTATACTATTATTACGTAGTATATATATATTATTGAAATACCTATACAGTTCAATAATGGTATAATTGAACTACTAACTAGCCCTACGAATTATTATAATACTAACGCTACGTAAGAAGGAAGTCTTCTTGAGGACAATGTCGTCATTCAACTTGAAGAAGATGACATCTTCCGAACTCTAAATAATTCCCAAATTCATCCTAATCGGTTGAATACTAACCGAGTAAATTCAAGTAAACGACCGAATTTCGAACTGGCATTTTTCTAAAT
Organism: Pilophorus perplexus; assembly: GCA_955831195.1. Lineage (NCBI taxonomy): Eukaryota > Metazoa > Arthropoda > Insecta > Hemiptera > Miridae > Pilophorus > Pilophorus perplexus. The sequence continues at coordinate 34,824,830 of OY037009.1, read as the reverse complement.
GAGCCAAAATACACGTAGGTAGGGACTTTTTTTTTGCGCGCGGGGAGTTTTACATATCGTGGTTGTTGGGGGGAGCGGTCCAGCTGAGTCTGGGGAGATTTTACGCGCGGAGGTTGGCTTCACTGCTATCGAGACATACCGCATTTCCATCAGCTGGCAGCTCGCTACCCGTCCGTTCTGTCGCCTGTTGCCGCTAGTTTCATGTTTTTGACGAATTGTGAAAATAACTAAACTTTTTATTGTCAAATACCGGTTTATTGCGGAATATAATCGTTTACGGAAATGCCCACCGATAAAAAGGTAATTTATCACTTATTATAAAACTACCACGTGGAGGTAACGTCGGGCCGTAACGGCCGTTGGGGTTTGGCGAGAGGACCGTTCAATGAACGGCGTTCATTGTAGCGCGTAATAATGTTTGTTATAGGAATCCTAGATTTAGAAAGGCTTTGGGGAATACTCTCTTAGTTGTATTTTATCCATAAATCGTTCTGGTGTTGGGATGCAATTTATAGATACTTGAAACGAAATTGTCGAAGTACATTGAATAGATTGAGACATTGTTCATTAAGATGAACAATGTTCATGTCATGTTCACGTTGGTTCTTGTTGATTCTGGCGATCAACGGCATTTGACCAGGATGTTTGAAAACCTCGTGTTTTCTTTACCTGATATTTCAAAAGACTTGAAAACACCGTGCGTGGCCTAAGTGCGGTTGGTAAAACAATCCATAGGACCTGTTGAGAAAAAAACAATTTAATGCTGAGATCGCTTGCGGATGGCTTTAGAATCTTATTATCTGATAATAGTACCCGTTTAGTTTTCGGGTTCTCTTCGAACCATAGTTCTGGAGCCGAGCCCGAAAATCGCATTACATTTTAGGAGAAGGTTTGACCATAGGTAAATATCAAAAATCTAGTCGATTCTGAGAGAGAAACATTTAAATTAAATGTCAAACTTTGACCATAAATATTCAAAAATCTAGTCGATTCTGAGAGAGAAACATTAAATTTAATGCTAGTCTGCCATTTCAAAGCCGTGGCTAGCGAAAATGGCGCCCATGTAAAATTTTCAGAAAATGCGAAGCAGTCATTTTAGGATGGATGAAAGTTCTAAACAATGTTCCTCATCATGTCATGATATTCCGGGGCTTTCCGTTGGCAGACTCAAATTTAAATATTGCACTTTTTAGATCGAAAATTTTGGGAAAGCTGCAATTTCGGTACGTTGTGTCTAGTGTGTGTAATCTTTGTAGGTACCTAACGCAGTCTGCCATCGATATTCCGGGGCTTTCCATTGGCAGACTCGAATTCAAATATTGCACTTTAGATCCAAAATTCAACTATTTGGGAAAGCTGCAATTTTGGTAAGTTGAGTCTCTAGTGTGTATAGGTCAGCTTTGTAACGCAGTCTGCCTTCTCTATTCCGGGGCTTTCCATTGGCAGACTGAATTTAAATAGAAAAAACTGAAGTTGCAAATTTAAAATTCAACTACTTTGGGAAAGCTGAAATTTTGGTACGTTGTCGAGTCTAGTGTACACACTCACATTGTAAGCTTTGTAACGCACTCTGCCTTCGATATTCCGGGGCTTTCGATTGGCAGACTGAATTTAAATGGTAAAAAACCGAATTTTCCCACTTTTGAGGTAAAATATTACCACCTTCTTTGGGATGATTCAAAGTTTGATATGTAAAACTACCAAGGCAGAGGATACTTTCTGACATGGTTTGCCAGCAAAATACGGGTGTTCTTCTCGGCAGACTTACACTATGCCCTTATAAGATAAGAGAATACCTATAAATTAAAATTTAATAGGTATTCTACCTATTACCTACCTATTCTACCAATACCTATTTAATCACAATAAAGGCTTTTGTTATTATAGTCCAGTTAAATCAAACATCTTACCTTGCAAAATGGGGGGTTGTGGATCATTTTTGATATTTTGTCTGAGTGGATGTACCTATACGTGGATAACCCAAGTTTGCGACCTAGGAAGCCGACTGGAACAAACAAAAACACGAAAAACCACAAAATTTTCGCAGTTTTTAAAATTTTGCCCGATTTTCACCCTGAAGGACCACTTTTTCGATAAAAACCTATATCCTTTTGGTTTATTATTCTTGGAATAATACACCTATGTTTTCGCGACGCGGGTCGACGACTCCGATCGGGCTCAAAATTTGACATTATCCGTTTCAAGTGGTCTACATTCAAAATCCGAAATGTCCGTCCGCCGTACGCCGTACGCCGTACGCCGTACGCCGTACGCCGTACGCCGTACGCCGTACGCCGTCCGCCGTCCGCCGTCCAGGCCGTTTTGGGCAGTAGGAATTTTTTAAAAAATCTGAAATTTTGACAAAATACTCGGTTTACCATCTAGTTGTGCCCGCAAGGTTTTCAGCCCGATCGCCCAAACCCGTGGGGCGCTCTGGGGCTAAAATGGGGCTACAGAAGGTGGTTTTTGAAGGCTTTTGGCTATGGGATCGAGTCAGGTGTCGTTTTCGAAGTATTTTTGGACGTAGAATCCATTTTTTGGGGTCCCGGAACGATCCGATTTCACTGTGGCGATCTATAGGGCTTTCATGGAGCTAAAAATGGGATTTTTGATGGATCCCAAGAAGTTAAATATCTTTCGAGTAAAAATTAAAGAATTTTTGAAAAAACACATTTTTGAAAAAAAATCGCCTCAAAAAATTTTTTTTGAAATATAAAAATCCCAAAAAAAATTTTTTTTAATTTTTTTTATTGACAGAATTAAATTTCTGTACAAGTAACCTATATCAAAGAATAATAAACCCTTGTGTAAAATTTGCAGCGTTTTTTTGTAGTAGTCAAAATTTAGAACAATTTGAGACCAGATCGGTTTTCCTAGCATTCATAGATCCAGCTACTCAATATTGAGCAAATTTCACATATTTGGCAAATTTTAGCAATTTTTGCGTTTGTGTCACGAGGGAAAATTGTATGATCATTGAATGATAAAATGATAAATTTTATTTTTCATATTTTATTTATTTATTTGTCATATAACCTCCCCTTAAGCCTCAGAGAGGTCTGAGAGGGTACACAACCCTCCCCACCCTATTCCATTCTCCCTCCCATCACCTCCCCCCACCACTTTTTTCTTTCTTAAATTTCATATTATATATTATATATTATATTATATTATATAATATAATAATACACAATTAAAGGTAATTCTCCGTCGAATGACCTCCCTACACATTAGAATCGGTTCAGCCGTTTATCCACAATCAAGCGTAAAAAATAGGAAATTTTTTCAACTAGGCTTAAACCAACGGCTAACTATCCGTTGCGCCTGCAAGGTTTTTTAAAAGCATTCTTAAATAAATAAATTTTTATTAAATTTAAGTTTAATTTAATTATACAATTAAATTTTAATATTGTTTTATTGACTGAATTGACTTTCGCATAGTTTACCTTGATCAAAGAATAATAAACCCTTGTGTAAAATTTGCAGCGTTTCACTCATCCAAACTACAAACGGATTGGAATTTTAGGGAGAAATTTTTGTCTGAAATTGGGGGCCCGTACTGCTGAAGAACTCCCAAAAATTGACGCTATAAGGACTTAGGGATTGAATTTGTGTTTTTAGGGAGGTGATGAGGAACGGCGACCTGTACGCAGGTCTACTCGGGCTAGCTCAGCACAGCCGTCGACTGCTGGCGCCAGCCTGGTAACATCCACGTCGTCTGCCGCTTCCAAGAGCTCAGCTTCTTCCGTGAGTGCCAAACGCTTGGAGTCCAATCACATTTCAACCATCCGAGGATGTAACTCTGATAGTGTTTTTCTTTAGACTAAGCGGGAGGAAGGTGAGAAAACACCAGCGCGGAGGTCAAGGCGCGCTAGCTCAGCAGAACCGACGGCAGTCACTGATGCCAGCCCTTCTAAACTCCGTAGGTCGTCATCCGCTTCCAAGAACCCGGAATCGTCGTCCACCGTAAGCGCTCATGATGTAGTTTGAAGTACCTAGAAGTAAAAGTACCGTGGACGTGTACTCATATAATATTATTTTTCAGTCGCGCCGAGCGTCTATAATGAACAGAATTCCGGAAGCAGCTGGCGACGACTCTCGTCCGTCGACGCCGTCCAAATCAAATCAGGTACTAGGGGCCGGTTTTTGAAACCATAGTCAAATCATCGCAAACGAGTGGTTTGGTGACCACCGTCAAACGCGATTTTACAGCCGCTATTTTGTCGGCGTTTTTAGAACCATAGTCAGCGTTCCGACAGCTGACCACGCCGCTAAAATTTTGGCGCCTTGAATATTTTCCCTAGGTGAAATTTTTTCGTCATTGCGGGTTTTGACAACTCATTTGTGAGGAAGGAGTTCACATTTCCCGCTTCTTCTGCCTTCAACATGTCATTATTTTGAGCGCTATTTGAGCGAAAAAAGTAAACAATTATCTCCATCTCTTTCTACCAATCCGCACCCTCCGCGGCGGGCCGTCTCGTCAGTCAGTTGTTCCTCGTCAACCAATGAAAGCGGTGGTCACGGCTCCGTAAAAATTTGACCCCAGGGTCCTGCTGTGGTTACCGTTTCGTAAAAATAGCGGCCCGTAAAACGGAAACTAAGGTTCAAAAAACGCTTTTTCCGTTTTACAGCCGTCAGAGTCGTCTTTTACGGCCGTCAGATTTAACTATGGTTTCAAAAACCGGCCCTAAGGGGTCTAAGGAGATAAGTCTATTATCTCCACCGGTATGAATTTATCCGGTACTCAATACTAGGTACTATTTACGGCTCAATTGATCTTTCAGGCTGAAGCACCAGCTGGGGGAACTCCAAGAAGGAGAGGAAGGGCCGGTATCGCCCCCGCAGTAACTGCAACTGTTGCTAGTCCAGCCCGGCTTACAAGGCGCAGTGCAGCTGCATTGGCGGTAAGAAAAATTTTCATCGCTAGTTTAAATGAAATGAAATTATCAAATCTATTTGTAAAATACTTCCAGCGATACAAGGCGATAATTTGATAAATTATGTTGTACCTATGATCTACCTATCAAATGATACATAATATATTAATGATATTAATAAAAATAGAATTTTTCAAAATCAAACTTCAATAATATTATGAGAAGAATTTATTAGTAAGTACATCGAATAAAAAATAACGGAAGAATCATTGTCAATATAAAATTACCGATAATCGGAAGGGAACATACGTGGATATTTTTGATTATCAACATCACAGGTTAAAAAAAAAACCTTCAGGCACCTCGGAAAAAACCATCGATCTTTATGTTTTTTGGGGGTGCTGAACGGGACCTGCGCTACTAGGCCTCACAACGCCTGGGAAAAAACGAAAAATCGCCAATATCCCGAAAATTTGGACGTGACCGGAAAAAACGGGGGTCAGATTCGGATTCAGCACCCCAAAAAAACATGTTTGATGGTTTTTTCTGCGGCGCCTGAGATTGACCTTTTTTTTGTAAACCTGTGTAATTGGCATATAACACAAATATACCTAACTATAAATCATATTCACTATAATAAACAGTAAATTAAACATTAATCATTTTAGTAAAGTAGAACAGGAATAGGGAAAACCCTACGCAGTCAGACTGTTTTCTACTATTTGACCTCTTACATGGCAGTACATCATTTTTCTTTTTACACTAGTTATTTAATAACATATTAGCAGTAACCGAGACTGCATGATATGTAGTCTCGGTTACTGCTAATAAACAATGTTTCATTGATGAGAGGTAGCTTTGTCCCTTGTCGCACTGATATTGATCGAGGAGCTCATCAAAACATGATAGGCAATTTATAGTATTTGCTGTTAGTGTTAATTTTTGTTTCCCTATTTTACACAGGAACTCCTCCTCAAAAAGAACGTTACTTATGATTTTATTCATTACAATATAAGTATAAAAACCCGCATCTAGTATATTTTCACGAGAGAATAGCAAACTTCCTCGAGAAAGATGTTATTATTATTATTATTTTATTTTATTTATTTATTTATTTACTTTTTGTTGTTAGGTGGCTCGTTAATAATATCGCGTTCCGAAAGATGGGCATTTATATATACGAGGAATCCCGGGACTTCAAAATTACTTGCGAAACAAGGTTCACTATCATAAAGAGGGTAGGTAGGTAGAAAAATCTTCAACAACAAAACCAATGACCTGTTTCATACACACCCTCCAAGGGTTTTCAATAATCCCTCCAATAATAGCTGCGTGAGATCGGGGGAGCCTGGTTCTGTGACATCACGCCACAATAAACGAGAAAAAAAACCGAATAACTCAACGGCACTCACGGTCCTCGTCGCCAATTTTAAATTTCAGATTAGAAGGAAGTGATGATGGACGTAATCACGGATTAATTATCTCCTTTATTCATATCAATTATTGATAGTATCGCAGGGTGAAGTTTTTATTTATGTGTCCTGGTTACCTACACCACAGTGACGAAGGATACGCGCGCAGATTGCACTCTCGGCAGTCTTCGGCTGGTAGCCAACCACACCCTATTAGACCCCAAGTCATTTATATATTCGGAATCAGCGATCAACTTCCACTAAGAAGATAGGTATTATGGAATTTTCGGGCATCTGTACGTTTTTCTGCGATTTTCTAAACTGAAAAAGGCCCAAAAAAAAAAAAACGAAAAATTATCAATATCTCGAAAATTTGGACGTGACCGGAAAAACGGAGGTCAGATTCTGGTTCAGCACCCCAAAAAAGCTAGATGGTTTTTTCTGAGGCGCTTGAAAGTGACCTTGGTTTTGTAAACCTGTGTAATATTTCAACACCCATATCTAAATGTTGTCTTTCAGGCTCTTGAAGCTTCTTCAACCTCTGGCGACGTTTCTGATGGTGGCAACCCTTCTAAAGTAAAGCCGTCTTCAGAAGCAAAACCTGATGCAAAGACTAAACGTGAATCTGATAGCAATTCATCGATCAATGAAGTCGCCAATCAGCTGGACAGTAAAGAAACACCTGGCACCACTCGTTCGCCTAGTGTTAGACTTTCTCTCAGTAAAATCCCTACCCCACTCCAATCACCCTCTACGAGTGGTGAAGTGGGGAATGTCAGCTCTCCTCGACAAGAATCGCCTACTGTTCGCGCCGTGAGGGAAGCAAATCAGGCAGCGACTCCTCCAAGTCCCAAAACGCGGTCGAGAACCGGTACCCCTACTGGCACTCCAACTTCTGTAACCAAAACAAGAGCTTCAACACCGACTCAACAATCTCCCGTTAATGTCAGTCAACCCTCTACGCCATCGCGGTTCGGTTTGAGAAGTCGAAGTTCCACGCCGACTCATTCGCCTGATACCCGAGCTTCTGCTAAAAGCCATAAGAAATGCTACACTCCTCCCACTCCAGAAATTAGATCTTCTTCTAGAAATAGCGCCAGGTTAGTGAAAAACATAGGTATTAGAATATCTTTTGGGGGTTGACGGATACCTCGTAACATGCCATTGTACACTCCGAAAATGTATTTTTCAGATCAACGGGAAGTAACCGCTCGACTCCAACCCATTCGCCCGTTGCCAGATCAGGGAAGGAAAAATCCACGTCGGCTAAAAAAGTTTGTGATGTCAAACACATCATGCCTAGAGGTACTGACGCAACTGCTCAGGGTCAATCGCCATCAACTTCAAAGAAAACTAGTGAGCTCGGCCAGATCGACTCGGATTCTAAGATACCTGAGGTAATGGATGCTGATGAAGCCTGGCATTTGAGATCGCCACCTACAAAGAAACAGAGCGTCAATGATAGTGGGCTTTCGGAGCAGGAGAAAGAAAAAAGTCAGCTCCCGGAAGATGTGCCTGAGGTTGAAGATGCCATTGATCAAGGCACAGCTGGCGATGGGGAACAGTGCGTCAATGATAGTGGGCTTTCGGAGCAGGAGAAAGAAAAAAGTCAGCTACCGGAAGATGTGCCTGAGGTTGAAGATGCCATTGATCAAGGCACAGCTGGCGATGGGGAACAGTGCGTCAATGATAGTGGGCTTTCGGAGCAGGAGAAAGAAAAAAGTCAGCTCCCGGAAGATGTGCCTGAGGTTGAAGATGCCATTGATCAAGGCACAGCTGGCCATGGGGAACAGTGCGTCAATGATAGTGGGCTTTCGGAGCAGGAGAAAGAAAAAAGTCAGCTCCCGGAAGATGTGCCTGAGGTTGAAGATGCCATTGATCAAGGCACAGCTGGCCGTGGGGATTCACCATCACCTTCAAAGAAAACTAATGGCAATAAGAATGGTCAGGTCGACTCGGATTCTGAGATACCTGAGGGAGTAGATGCTGATGAAGCCAAGCATGGGAGATCACCACCTTCAAAGAAAACTAGCCTCGCTGATGAGGAAGCCGCTGACTCAGCTACTGATGGTGAGTTATTACCTAATTTCTAATCTTCACCAGGGTTCATGTTTTAAATGTTTTTTTTTTAAACTTTGCGTTTCAGACACTGCCCTACTGGAGGACGTAAAAGGGGAAGATACAGCCCTGCCAGAGGATGTAAAAGGGGAAGGCACAGCCCTGCCGGAGGAAGGTGAGGACACAACACTGCCTGAGGAAGGTGAAGACACCGCTTTGCCAGTGGATGTAACAGGTGGAGACTCAGCCCTGCAGGAGGATGTAAAAGGTGAAGACACAGTCCTGCCGGAGGATGTGGAAGGTGAAGGGAGTGAAGGATCCACCGCTTTGCCAGTGGATGTAACAGGTGGAGACTCAACCCTGCCAGAGGATGTAAAAGGTGAAGACACAGCCCTGCCGGAGATTGTGGAAGATGAAGACACAACACTGCCTGAGGAAGGTGAAGAAAGTCAAGGATCCACCGCTTTGCCAGTGGATGTAACAGGTGGAGACTCAGCCCTGCAGGAGGATGTAAAAGGTGAAGACACAGCCCAGCCGGAGGATGTGCAAGATGAAGACACAACACTGCCTGAGAAAGGTGAAGGAAGTCAAGGATCCACCGCTTTGCCAGTGGATGTAACAGGTGGAGACTCAGCCCTGCAGGAGGATGTAAAAGGTGAAGACACAGCCCAGCCGGAGGATGTGCAAGATGAAGACACATCACTGCCTGAGAAAGGTGAAGGAAGTCAAGGATCCACCGCTTTGCCAGTGGATGTAACAGGTGGGGACACAGCCCTGCCAGAGGAGGATGTGAAAGATGAAGTCTCGGGCTTGCCTGAGGACGGAAAAGATGAAGACACATCCGTACTGGGTGGAAAAGCAATTACAGCGGCCGCTCCAGAAGGTGATGTTTCAGATCAAGACTTGGAATTCAACTTAGATGATTCAAGCGGCGTTCCCACTGCGTGAGTCATTCCTAACGTCCATTCTTCATAACGTGGTTGAAATTTAGTAAAAAGATGCCATTTATTTGATAACTGTTGATGTTATTGCGGTCATTCTAGGGAGTTGAGCGTTGTTTTGGAAGAAAGCTGTGAAGGCTCAACCGTCAAAGCTAATGAAGAGGGCGTTTCTGAAATGGAGACTAAGCCACTCACAAAGGATATGAATAAAACGGTTGGTGTTGATACAATAAGAAGCAATAGAATTTTTTACTGAGCTTTGACCAATTTAAAAAAAAAATGTTTTCTCCTTTTATTTATTTATTTTTTTCTTTTCTGCAGGGTGAGGACGTGATAATCCCCTTACCCAACTTAGAGAGGCTAGCGGCTAGCGAGGAAAGTTCGTCTACACCTGAAGATCGTGGAGCAATGGGCATCGAATTGAATCTGCGTCCCCACAAACCGCACAGCTTATCTCCGCGGCTACGATTGGAATCGGCTGGCGAGGGGAGGAAGTCACCAAAAAGGGCGTTGGTTGAGGACTTCAGCTTGGTAGTGGACGAAGATGTCGTCGCTGGCACTCCTCAAAAGATATCGAAGGTGGTCAAACCGTTCCTCCTGTCGTCGTCAGGCCGGTCTCCCACTTCCGAATTGACTCAGCGCGTGAGTCCGTTGATGGAAGGGAAACAATCGCCGAGCCCGCGCAACAGCATTTCGCCAAACAAATCTCCGGCCATCCAATCTGCTGTCAATAGCATGTCAGAATCGGAGAAATCGCCCAGGCAGGGTGCAGGTTCACTGAACTTGGAATCAAGTCCCGAGGTGAGTCTTAAAGCTAGTGTCTCTGACAGGGAGGCCTTTCTTTGACAGAGGGGCTCGCCCATTTGAATAATAATTGTGTTGAAAGAAAAGGCCGGAGGTTGGGTATCCTATTTTAATCTCGAGCTTTCGGGAGGTGCTGGCTCCCTTCTTCAGGAATGTACATACAACAGTAGGCCACCAACGGTATAACACTCAAATTATACGTAGTACAGCGATTTACATAGGCTATGGTGTTATTTCTTGCGTTAAACTTACAGCAGGATCAGTTTAAAGTGATAAATCATCGTCGTTTGGGTCATTAAATTATCCTGTCATTCCTAGAATAGCCACGTTACAAATTTTTGGGAATTATGAAGATAATAATTATCTAAATTATTTAGTATACCTCTAAGTTCTTAGGTGATGCGGTGACTTACGGCAGTATAGTACATAATGTGACTCGGTGGTTAATGACAGATTTTAGGCTTAGTTTAGACAAGTTTGTAAAAGGTAAACCCCCCACGTTTTCATTATTAAAATGTAAACATTCCTACAGGTTAGAGCGCACTGTAACCTGCATGGAAGGATCTTCTGGGGTTGGTTATCTTTTTCAATTTTCGATATCTTATTAGGCTATCATTCAGGACTAGGTACGTATCAGTTTTAGTTTATTATTCTTGGAATAATACACCTATGTTTTCAGGACGGGGGTCGACGACTCGGATCGGCCTCAAAATTTGACATTATACATTTCAAGAGGTCTAGATTCCAAAACCGAAATGTCCGCCGTCCAGGCCATTTTGCACGTAGGAATTCTTTAAAAAATCTGAAATTTTGACAAAATATGTACTCGGTTTACCATTTAGTTGTGCCCGCGAGGTTTTCTGCCCGATCGCCCAAACCCGTGGGGAGCTATGGGGCTAAAATCGGCCTGGCTACGGGAGGGGTTTTATGAAGGCTTTTGGCTATGGGATCGAGTCAGGTGTCGTTTTCGAAGTATTTTTGGACGTAGACAGGGGCGGATAGGCGGTTTTGACCAGCCCGGGCGATTCAATTTGACCGGCACTCCCCCCCCCCCCCCCCCCCTTAACAGTTACCTATCCAAAGACCATCAAAGAAGGGGTTCTTCATATTTTGGAAAAACAAGCAAATGAATAGGAACGAGAATACACTTTATTAATTTTAATACCTAGGTGAACTTATACTTATTAATACATTGTACTTAAGTGAAAAAATTTTTAATAACAGCGCCTATATTTAGAAAAAATAAAAGTGGCGCTTGGTATGTGTGTTAGTTTGGTACCGTCTATACAAACATAATAGCGACTGAAGCTAGGATGCATTGAATTTTTGCATTTCTTCAGCTTCATTATCACAGCGTATTGATGAGGAGCATCTGGCTGGAGCACTGAACCGAGAGGCTTTGGGTGTTTCTGGCCCTCCTCGCCATCTCCCCTCCTCCCCTACTCACGTTTGTCCCCTGCTTGTTTATTTCTTTCGAATTCTAGGCTCAACCTCAGACCCATGGTAAATTTACCTTTTACAGCTGTTTTAATTTAATACCTAGAAAAGTTTGTTTTTAGCGCAACCTTTTTCCAAAAAATGGAAAGGTGCGCTCACCTCTTCGACATGTATGTTTTTTTGTTTGTGTACAGAGCATCACGCCCGAGCGGCTCAACAGATTTTCATGAGGGTGGTCTCATTGTGATCAGCGAGTTCGGGGGGTGGTTATAGGCTACCTTGATTTTTCCTCCCTCGTCCCCTTCATCGGTTTTCGGGAGGTCCTTCACGACGAAAGTTGTTTATCTCTGATGTGTAACTAAGGAGGCCTCAAACGGGGGACGAAAGTTTTTGTCCGATTTCGTTGGTACAAGGGTCTGTGGAATGAGCTTTTTAGGCTGATTCCAACGACTCCAAAACGATTTTTGCAGCCTGAGTCGTTCGTTACCTCTGATCGGCATAAGGTTTTCTTAAGCATCGGTCGTTAGGGTGCAGTTGTTTACGTAATGAGCATCACGTGGATATTTTTGATGTGTTTGGTCGCTAGATACCTACTGTTTCTTAGTTTATCTTGCTCATTAAATATATCGTAATAACTGAAAGGTTGCGCTCATCTATTCAATTCAATTGATGGCTTGTTTAAATTGTCATGTTAAGTGTTTGGACGGATGAAGGACCCAAAAATGATTACTCGGAAAATGAGTCCTCATTCGACTTCTGGCATCCTTCAAAAGTCTGATGGATCGCCAAGGCGAAATCGGACGCTTCTGGGACCCCCAAAAATACTTTGAAAATGACACCTAACTCCTTCCCATAGGTGAAACCCTTCAAAAACCCCCTTTCTGTTGCCCTCTTTAGTTCCGCAGAGCATCGCTGGTTTGGGCGATTGGGCTGAAAACCGTGTGGGTACAACTAGAAGGAGAACCAAGTATTTTGTCAAAAGTTTCAGATTTTTGAGAAAAATTGCTACTGCTCAAAACGTCGTGGACATTTCATGTCACTACATTATATTATAATGCCAAATTTTGAGGACGATCAACACTTTGGACTTTGCTAACAACTTAGTGTATTATTCCAAGAATATTTAACCAAGACGTGATCACATAACGTCCACAGACAAAACGCTTGCTGATGAGGGAAAAGTGACCAAGCGGTAGGCGATGGCGAGGAGGGCGAGAAACGACTGAAGCCACTCGGCTCAGTGCTCTGGCCAGACGCTCCTACTCGCAAGCCATCAACATGAGATCCTCCAGATTGTTGTCACTCAGTTAGCCTCAGCCTTGTTTTGATGATTTTCAATTTTGAAAAACTACTCTAACACTCAGCTTGGGTGGTAGAAAGCGTTACCAAAAATGTGTGAATCAAAAAGAGAATTGCATACAATGAGGCCATGAGGATTTAAAACCTTGTATGCAAATTACGCATTGATTGCATTTGACATCCACCCTGTTAGGAACAAAGCCAACCAGATCGCCTTCATTGTGTCTGAATTTTCCTTTTCGCTCTCGATTTCATATTTCGGGTAAGATCAAATTTTGTTTCCAGCTTCGACCGGCCCCTCAGGACCTTCGGCCTTTCGGGCGTCGCCCGATCGCCCGACCTGCCTATCCGCCCCTGGACGTAGAATCCATTTTTTGGGGTCCCGCTACGATCCGAGTTCACTGTTGCGATCCATAGGGCTTTCATGGGGCTAATTTAATAAATATCAGAGGACAAACAGTAGAACAATAAAATTTATTTACTATTTAATAGTAAGTAATGTATGTAATCGACCTCCTAATTAAATGTGAAAACTGATAACTGATAATGACCCAAACAACGATGATTTATCACTTTAATCTGATCCTACCATAAGTTTAACGTAAGAAATAACACCATAGCCTTTGTGAATCGCTGTACTACGTATAATTTGAGTGTCGTACCGTTTGCGGCCTACTGTTTTAGATTCCTGAAGAACGGAGGCAGCACCTCCTGAAAGCTCGAGAATAAAATAGGATAACCAACCTCCGGCCTTTTCTTCCAACCCAATTAGTACAACCTACAAGCCAACGAAACATTTGAATAATAGGTCAAGTGATGCGGTAAGATACAGTGGAAACACCGACTCAATCGGATTGTAAACATTGAAGATAGGAAGAGTTGGCTGGATTTGCGCTCAATGGGCTTATCGTACGTAAAATTGGCTGGGGAATCCGAGTGCCCAAAAAATAAGGGGTTCCTATTTAAAATAAGAATGTTGGGCGTGAATGCGCCTATTTGCACGCAATTTTGCGGGATCTCCCCCCCTTGTTATGTCTGGGAGGCCGAGTTGGTAGAAAAAACACCGTATTTTTATCACTTGAATGGTTTCAAAGGAGAAGGCTTGTGACAAACATACAGAGACGGTCTAAATTAGTGGTTTAGACTAGCAATCTATCGGGGGGGGGGGGGGGGGGGGGGTTGCTCGGCCAACCAATTTCGGCCAGGGGGCTCGCTTCGCTCGCCCATTTTGAATAGTAGGTACGACTTGACATAGTGATGGGATAGGATACAGAGGAAAGGCTCAGGATCAGACTGTAAATAACAAAGATAGGAAGAGTTGTGCTAATACAGCGCTCATCGAAAATTTCGCTCAAAGTGCGTATCAGACGTAAAATTGGCTCGGGAATCCAAATTCGAGAAAAAATAGGGGTTCCCATTTGAAATAGGAAAGTCGGGCGCAAATGCGCCTATTCGCTCACATCTCAGGGGGATCTTAACCCCCCTATTAGCAGCTATACGGTTCACCGAGACGCGTATCACTTAGCGTTTCAGAGGAGAAGGCTTGTGACATACCCACATAGATATTTAGTTAGCCACAGACACGGTGCGAATTAGTGATTTAGATAGTGTCTTCGGAGAACGTTTTTCACTATGCTATAGCACTCATCGGGACTGTTTTTCAGGTATCAAATTTTGACGAGGAAAGCAGAGATTCTGGGAATGCATCTGAAGATGAAGTGAAAAGGAAGAACCGTGCGAAGGTGAAAGAGTTTATGAGGACGAATAATTCGAAAATAAGAAAATATTTCCCTCAAAACTGACAATATTGTTTTATTCTCTTCTCTCTCATCGTCCTGAAGGAAGTCCCTTTAAATGTGAATTTATTATTTTGCAGGAACTATTAACTGACCTTGATGTCATCAATGAAATGTCTATTGAGCCGTTGGGAAAGAAAGGGACTACTGATGCGTGTCAACATTCACCAGCCACTCCAGAGCACGATTTGGCAGCTGAAAAATCTGAAGAGGCCGCCGTTGAAGCCGTCGACGGTATGACAGTTCATTCCAATTGCGAAAAATGGGTTCCGGTAGAATGAGAAGAATTTCATGTTAAATGAGACTTCACTCCTAATCCTCCCAATTATCTCAACTAACATGACAAAAAAATAATGTGAACTGAGGACACGTAATTATTTATTTTTGGTTTTTGTTTTGGTCATGGCATGCTTCAACACTGAATGGAGATGAAAACGCTGCAAATTTTACTCAAGGATTTATTATTCTTTGATGTAAATGATCCAAATAAGATGTTTTATCAATAAGAAGTTTTAATTCTTTTGATTTTGGTTTATTATTCTTGGAATAATACACCTATGTTTTCGCGACGGGGGTCGACGACTCGGATCGGCCTCAAAATTTGACATCATCCGTTTCAAGAGGTCTTCATTCAAAATCCGAAATGTCCGTCCGCCGTCCGGGCCGTTTTGGGCAGTAGGAATTTTTTTTTAATATGAAATTTTGGCAAAATACTTGGTTTACCATCTAGTTGTGGCCGCAAGGTTTTGCGGCTGGGGTGCTATGGGGCTAAAATGGGGCTACAGAAGGGGGTTTTTGAAGGCTTTTTGCTATGGGATCGAGTTAGGTGTCGTTTTCGAAGTATTTTTGGACGTAGAATCCATTTTCGGGGGTCCCGGAACGATCCGATTTCACTGTGGCGATCTGTAGGGCTTTCATGGGGCTAAAAATGGGATTTTTGAAGGATCCCAGGAGGTTAAATATTTTTCGAGTAAAAAATAAAGAATTTTTGAAAAAACAATTTTTTTGAAGAAAAAAATCCAAAAATAAATTTTCTATGAAAAAAAAAATCCAAACATTTTTTTTCCAATTTTTTTTTTTATTGACAGAAATAATTTTTGCACAAGTAACCTATATCAAAGAATAATAAACCCTTGTGTAAAATTTGCAGCGTTTTTTTTTTTAATTTTTAAAATAAGTATTTTACATTTTTTAAATATTTTCTTGTAAAGTTTGTGGACGGATGAAGGAGCGCGAAAAATGGATTATGCGTCCAAAATTACTCGGAAAATGACACCTCATTCGATTTCCTGGCATCTTTCAAAAGTCCCATTAAATGGGCTACAAATTTGGTAGCCTCATGAAAGCCCCAAAGTTACCCACGATTAAATCGGGTCGTTTTGGGACCCCCAAAAATGGATTCTACGTCCAAAAATATTTCGTAAACGACACCCCACTCGATATCATGCCCGAAAACCTGCAAAAAACCCTCCCATGGCTCCTTTTTTTATCCCTACGGGGTTGGGCGATTGGGCTAAAAACCTTGCGGGCACAATTAGATGGCAAACCGAGTATTTTGTCAAAATTTCAGATTAAAAAAAAAAAAAAAAAAAAAACGGACGCTAGACCCATGGCTCTACAGTCAGATCATTTAATAATGATGTATTTTACCCCCTCATTCTACTCTTGGAATTTCGACCCTCTACTTGTAACCAACCGCCAAACTTCCTTACAGACCAATCATGTAATTATAGTTTTCGCGATTATGTTGCGTAACGCTTTTTTATGTCGCGTACATGTAGGCCAGTCGCCAGAGGATTGAAAGGGATTGACTCGTGCAAGAAATGGTGTAGAAGCTTTTATTTTTTAAGTGGTTGTTATGGGTCTGAACTACAAAATATCAAAAATGGTAGAACCATCCCCAGAATCAAAATGTGTGCTGGGAGAACTTTTGGCGGTTAAAAAACCTTGATTTTTTCGGTCATTCTCCAGTTTTTCACGTACAACTCGAAAACTAATCATCGGAGAGAAAACATTCCAATACATACCATAAAATTCTGCGTCGAATGACCTTACATATTAGAATCCGTTCAGCCAACCAAGCGTCAAAAATAAGCAATTTTTTCCGATTTCTCAACCGGGGGGGGGGGGGGGCCTCGGTATGTGTCGGGGTGTTGAGTCCTCCGAATCTTGCTGGGGGGGGGGGGGGGGGGGATAAAAGTTGGGGAAACACTGTGCTATAGGCCGTTCCTACTCATCCTGGCATTCCTGTCGCCAGGACGCGCTGTGTGAGACTATGACATCTCCCCATCTCATCTGGAATATGAAGAAGACCGTCACATCTCTAAATTTAGAGAAACAACTCATCGAATTTATTTCCTACAATACCTAATGATTCTTTCAGTACAACTGTAACTGTTACAGACTACTCTGTCAGAATTTTGAGATAATTTTGTTATTTTGTCGGAGTTATCATAATCTTGACCAAATATTTTCCTCTCTTTGTCCATTTCCATGGAGGAATAGAGAGGAGAGCTCACTCTGTGTTAAACCGCGTTCCTAAAACGCCAACCCAGTGATGGAACAGCGGGGGGGGGGGGGGGGGGGGAAGCGACTGCAGCGCGACCCCTACGAGATGTAGTTAACTTTGAAGATGGTAAGTTACCAAAACTGAACCAGAAGATGGCGCCCTGCGAATTCCGACTTGTCGTTTGCATTCACAGTGTACACAACTACAAAATCAATTTCGTTATTCAGAGACGGTTCCTTCAATTTTTCCTTTAGTTTAATAATGTTGTGCTACTACAACTATTGTAGTAGCACAACAGTGGAAGATAAATAATACCTCACGTTTAGTGAGGTATTTGGGGCTTTCCTTCATAAGAAGGGCTAGTAGCTCACTCTAGTCGGGTTTGAAGGTACTATGTGTAGTTCACTACGTTCCGTAGGGATAGCGCCACCGTCGACTACAGCACATGAAGTCCTATTTATTGAACGCTCTCTCTATTCCTCCATGGTCCATTTCTTGACCACTGTGACAAATATTTTTGCACAATACTATCTTATCTCGGAATAAGGGATGAAAGCTCTAATTTAAGGGTGTGATCGAGTTACTTAGTAGAGGTGAACCCTGCAGTTAGTTTCCGAAGGTACTAAGGATATGCATGAAAAAGAAACTGTCTCTCAATCTTGTCTCAGGAAGCTGCAATGTAGTTTAATACTCGTTCAAAACTTTAAACAGCTCTACTAAAAAATTGCGTTTTTTGAGTTATGATAGTCTTGCTCCAAAGGAGCAGCACATTGTGTTGATTCTTTTTAAACAGATTAATTTATTTTGATTTTTTTCGCAGTTCTGCCAATAAAAGTCCAATTCCGTAATCTGATTTCAGGAAGGAAATCTAATGGATTGAATGTCACTCGATACTCAACTCTAATGGTTGATTCTTCTGACGATGAAGAAGAATCTGAAGATGAAGAAGACAACGATGAGCCCCACGTCCAAAGTGATGATCCACTTTCAGACGAGGAACTTCTGGACACCAGCACGTTTTTGCCGAGGTATCTCTTGTTTTTGCTTTCAATTTAACTTTTTCCTTAATTTTATTAAATAAAATTTTGTGGTACGAGGAAGAATAAGCCAGTTTGGTGCAGTTTTCTTTAATGTATCAAAAGGTACATCGGCGGCTAGCTTTCGGGGCTACTGTGTCTCCTTCTTCAGGCTTAAATTTGTTAGTTGAGCAATCAACTCCGTCTCGATGATTAGGTATGCGTAGCTAGGAGAAATTCATATTACATTTTGGGTCTTGGGCCGGCGGCGTAGTCGGTGGTACGTGGGGTTTTTATGGCGTAATAATTATTGAAAGTTTTCTAGCTTCATGTGTTGATATCGGGGTTCCGGCTGTTGGTTTCAATAATTATTACGCCATAAAAACCCCACGTACCGCCGACGGCCCAAGACCCAAAATGTAATATGAATTTCTCCTAGCTACGTATAATCATCGAGACGGAGTTGATTGCTCAACTAACAAATTTAATCCTGAAGAAGGGGACACAGTAGCCCCGAAAGCTAGCCGCCGATGTACCTTTTGATACATTAAAGAAAACTGCACCAAACTAGCTTATTCTTCCTCGTACCACAAACATCTCCGGCCAGTTCCCATAGAAAGGATTAATTTTATTTGTAAGCATGATTGTCCCGTTTTAAGGCCTCGCAAGGTGTCGTTCATCAACCAGAGCTGCATTATCATTTCGGATGATGAGAAGGAGCAGACACGCGATGATGAAGAGCTGATTGAAAAAGAGCCCAAAGTCAAAACCGCGAACACATTTCTGGTCACTGATTCTTCACCGTCACGAGCTTGTACTCCTGGGAAAGTGAGGGATATTGGTAAGTTTCCTGTCTTCCATACGTCAGTCATTTTTCAATAATTAGTACTATCACAATTATATAGTACTAATAACTAATAGTACATAGTACTATATAGTACTAATACATAGTACTAAACATAGTACTAATAACTAATTTTTCGCAGTTGCCAAAATGAACGTGGTGGCCTCCTCGAGAGCTGCCGGCTTTACGGTACAAACCGCTCCACCAATTGGAAACAAATCTCAGGCAGTGAACATCACTTCTTCCGCCGGACCGCAGTTCGTCGTTGAAGAAATGGACGAGCACTCTTCCAAGGTGTGTGTGACCATCTGTGCAATCTACTGGTGAACCCTAATCATGCGCCCACCATCTTAATAATGTTGAAATTTCAGAGAAAAGCGGATGATACTTTGGAATCGTCACCAGCTAAAGTAACTCGTACAGATGATGCGCTCAGTGACAGTGGACATTGCAGAGTCATCGTCAGCAACATTCCAAAAGAGTAAGTTCTAACTTCTAGAGGGGGAAAAAAAACACTCAATAAGGGCCCCTTTCTCTGAATGAGATTTTTGGCCAGCTATCGTTGCCAGGTGGCTTAGCAACCATATCCCTAGAATGGATTCGCTATTACCTATCCCCTTATTGCATTCGGTTGGTGTCAAAATGACACTTGCTAAACATTGCCCACTTTTCTCTTCTTTTACCAAGAGTTTGTCAGAGAAATGATAAAAACAACATGGACCAAGTGAAAAATGTAATTATATTATTATTAAAAAGTAATAGGTAATAAAATGTATTACCTATTACCTATCAAGCAAGACAATAAAGACTATCAAGCAAACGCCGAATTTCATCAGAATCCTGGAGAGAGTATAATATACGGAAGAAAATATTATTTTCTTCCGTCCACTCATTTCTGAAAAAATAAATAAATAATTTATGAAATCCTTTATCTAGGTAGTCTGACAATACATTTTTTTAAGTTACACAAACCAAAATGAGTGGAAAATGGGAAAAAATCAGTTTTTATATTGTTATTTTTTTTTTTTTTTTTTACTGGAATTATTATTTCTAGAAGTCTAATTTGGCAGAACAATGAGGGGCATGCAATGCCTTCGTGGTGTCAATTTGGAAACACAGTATGGCGTGCAATGGAGTCGTGGCCATGACACTGGTGTCAAAAATACTACGCTATACCTACGTTATTGCTTTCGGGTGTCATTTTGACACATAGGAGGTTAGTATTTACCTAATTGCAAAGACGGACGGGCTCCAAGATGGCGGCCAGGTGGCAGTTCACCGAGAGGACAGTCTAGAGGAAGGACACCTGGGAGGGGGAGGCCCCCCTCCGCCAGGGAGGGTGGGGACACTGCGGAAAGTGGTGAATGGTGTCATTTTGACCCACCGAATCCATTCTAGGGACATGATCGTATAGCACTGTAAGGTTAAAATTTCGGTAAGTTAAACCCACGGTACGGCTGGTACGGCCCTCTTTCGTTTTCTCTCCCTATCCACCTCATTGGTTCCCATATAATTCTGGTATGCCCAACAATCTCCATCTGGAGATCTACAATTAGTCCAGTCACCACGTCCGAAAAAGAGGAGGGGGGGGGGGGGGGGGACTTTGCAAAAATTCGGGTCCAAAAGAAACTTTGGGGGTTTGTTTTTGGTCGGTTAGAGATGTTAAATCCACATTTTGCATACAAAATTTCCCTGGGGAAATTTGGGAGTGGCCAAAAAATCCCGAAATTTTCCCCAAACTTTCGTGAATACATACTGCGAATCTAGGGCCAACCAATATTGATGTTGTTGCAAGTAGTCCCGGGACAGTTCCAGAAGTAACGGAGACTCTGATGCTATGAGGGCCTGCTCCCCCTCGTGTCCTTCCCCCCCCCCCCCCCACCCAAAAAAATAAAAATATTGACGTTGTCACATCATCTTCAATATTGTATTCCCTTCTGGAGACCAACGCATTCCAGACCATCACGACATTTCCTGCCTGTCTGAAGAGATGGCGGGTCTCCGATTTCTGCCTCGATACACCCTCCCAGGTCAGGAGATCACAACTCCTCGTGTTATGCCCAGGATAGAGGTATTCAGGTACTCCCTTCCTCTTCCAAAGACACCGGGGGGGGGGGGGGGGGGGTAATCCCAGTAACGCTGGAGGCATTCCCTCAAACACGCAACACAATTAATGACAACCCTATTAAGTAATTAGGAACACATTTTGTGCATGTAGGTACACCGTCAACATCTGTCATGCAGGTTGCCCTACAGGTGCATACTACATTATTTATTTTGTCGTAATTTTATTTTTAGTATTCCTCTGGATGACCTCAAAGCCGCATTGAATGAAGCCGGAGTGGGAAAAGGGCTCCAATCTGTCCACTATATCAACGTCGAATGCGGAAAGAAGACAAAGACGGCATTGGCTTCTTACAATACTGCAAATAACGCTAGGGTGCGTTTTAGTTTTTTTTTTAAACTTAGCCTACTAAATGTCTATTGTTTGTCTGAACGTATTAACCAAATTTGTTCATTTGATGTTCTTACAGAATTCTCTTTCCGCTTCTGCCAAATTGAAATTGGGTGGAAACAAGATAATTCTGTTGATTGAAGAAGAGGCGGTTCAACCATCTAGTCACGGAGCTCCGGCAGAGGCAACGTCCGTGAAAACCACTTCCAGCCCGGAGAAGAGATTTTGTGGCATAATCTACGGCCTACCCCTCAAGTGAGTGCGAACTAGGGATATATATAAAGGGGTTTGATTTATCGGCACGCAATAAAACGGCTAAAATCACGCAAAAATTAAGTTTTTCACAAAGTCGTAAGTGGATTGCACAGAAATTTTAATAATTCACGAAATGAGAAAATGAATAACGAAAATAAAAAGATTTCGCACAAAATGAGAATATGCTGAACGTGAAAATAGTACTTACACGATAGATAAATTGAAGCACAGGGAAATAATCTTGCTGAACGATGAAACCCGAACGCGAAATTAAACTGAATTAAACGGTTCACTCGCTTCAATATCCCGCAAAAGTTTGAAGAAATTGGTCATTAGTCAACATTACATCACTCAAAAGCTGAGGTCGTCAATGGAAGCCATGAAAGAATGGGTAAAGCCGTAGTTACTCATTCAGAAGCAGAGCCGGCCGCTTTTTTTTGCCCCAATGGAATAGTTTTGGCTTCTGGAGATGCACTTACTAATTTCAAAAGGATTTGCATCCCTAATGTGTGCTTGCACAAATTGTTTTTCATGAAGTAGGGGCACGTGCAGTGGAAGTCGTGCACGTCTGACTCATTGATTGGTGGTTACCACATACACGAAGCCCTTAGCCTTCGGCCTCTCACCTAACATAAGCAGCAATAATACCTAGTAGAAACTAAACCTTCGGTAATCATATTTCTGTGCGATTTATTAAAAGTTCAGTGCTAATTTTTCTTTTACTGTGCAAGCTTTAAATCAGTGGGCTTCGTTTTATTTTTACGTTTTATCGTGTATTTTTTCGTTTCAACTTAAATGAAAATTTCGTTGCTTTCTCCAAAGATAGCGTGCTTACAAAACCGTGAAAGTACAATTAATTTTGCGTTCATTCAGATTGTTTTTGTAAAAATATTTTGCGTGCAAACCTCTTTTTCACTGCGTGCGCTTAAATATTCCCCTGTAAAAAGTATCGATACTTTTCTATATTTTTTCTAAAATAAAGCATCACGATACTGATGCATTTTTACCTGTGTCCGACCCGATACTTTTCTTCCGAGGGTTTTACTTTCTACAAAATTCAATAATACGTTTAGTCGAAAATCATTTACCTGATATCCACGAGGTCGATTGTGAAAAGTGAAAATAAGCGATCCTAGAACATCGCGTAAGTCTAGGTTCGCTATTGCTAGTAGTGATAATATCTTACTGATGTTATCAGCCAAGGAAGATTAAAATTCTATTCAGTTCGAAGCTTTTTGAAAAGTATTGATAAATAAAAGTATTAATACTTTTTTGATATTTTTTAACAACATCGATACATTTTGTTTTAAAATGTATCGATACATTTTGAAGTATCACACATCCCTAGTGCGAACGTTGCTGCAACACCTCTAACCTTCCATTGATTACACTTTGACTAACTTTGTGTGCGTTTCAGCGCCACGATAACCGACATCACCTCAGCGTTTGACAGACTGAACGTCAAAAACATATCCCAAGTCAAAATATATCGTCGCAAATCTCAAGCGGACTCGGTCTTTGCCAAAGTCAACTTCTTTAAAAGAACCGCTCTTCTCGTAAGTCAGCTTAAGAACCTTCCTGATGAATGGTTTTCATGTTTTCCAATTCGTATTTTAAATTTGAATTAATTTTCAGAAAGCAATTGTCGTCTCTGAGCATATGAAAATACGTGGGCGTACAATAATCATGAAGATTAAACAGCAGGCGAGTAAATGACGGCGTGTTCTTCCGTATTCCCCAAACACAGATTATCATCAGTAAACATTGTTTTCCAAATCCTTTCCTAGAAATGGTTTGAATTCCACCCCCTCAGCAGGGTCACTTGGTTATCAAGTCCTTTCCTTAAAATGCTGTTCTATGAGCACTGCCGTTGCTGCACTCCTACCATTCCCAACATATGTTTTGTTTTTATTGTTTCGGATGTTTTTGTTCGTCCTGTCTTGATTAAAAGCCTATTTTTATAGTTAAAAATGAATGCTGGGTGCTGTATAGACAGGAATTTTCAATGAATAAACATGTTTTCTCTCGGTTGTATTGCATGAATTTTGGGTTTGTTAAACTTTTTAAAACGTGATGTGACGAGTATTTTAGAATTTGTTTGATCCATCGTTCTTAAGATTGGTTTGATGTTGGATGTTAATCATTTAAAATAAAGACTGAATTTGCTAAGTTTTTCGCTGTTCCGATTCTTTTTTTAATACCGACACCTTTATTCAATATAAATAACTTTTCTTACTTTTCAGAACCTGGAGAATTTTTTAAACGAAAACGAATAGGTAGGCCTGTTTCCTGAGTTCTCTGTACTTGCAGTGTGGTGTTTGCCGACGGTGCAGAGGTCTAATCCAATGAGGTGGTTAGGGTGAGAAATGACTCCTCTGCTGAGTACTTTATTACTATGGCTCTACTATTTTCTCTGTACTTTATTACTATGGCTCTGATAATCCGATTCGGATTGGTATGCTCTATGAAACCACCAAATATGCTCAAAAAACAACTGTTTTGTGCTCAATAGATATGCTCGAAACCCCAATTATATGTTCTCGAAAAGCACAGTTAAATGTACAAAAAGGAAAAAGAAAAGAAAAATCTACAACTATTGGGGCTGTAAATGAGGGTTTTGAAGGAATTGAGTGAGGAAGTCGAAATTCAATGAGGTGTAATTTTGGACCTAGAGCCAGTTTATTAGGGGTCTCAAACCCATCCAGTACCTACACCGTGAAGTTCTGTGGGGCTGAAAAAAAAAAAAAAAAAACCACAGGAGGGGGGTTTTGAAGATCTTTGGCCATGGGGTCGAGTGGGGAGTCGTTTTCGAAGTATGGATCGGTTTCCGTATAGGGGGTCTCAGACCCATCGGACCACAGATCAAACTACTGACAGGACCTCACCACGGGTGTCTGGAAGAACAAAAGTTGCTTTTGAAGGATTTAATTTAAGAATGTAAAGTAAGTCGAACGAAGCGTAACTACCTAGTTTTCAGAGTATTTTTGGAAATGGAATCCATTTGTGGGTTCTCCTATCTGTCCAAACACTACTAAGTCGTCTCCTGTTTCATTTTAAATTGTTATTAAAAATGCATCTATTCTTTTTTTCTCATTTATCGGATTGTTGAAGTTATATTTATTTATTTCTCAAATATTTGACCACCTGGGATCCTTCAAAAATCCCATTTGTAGCCCCATCTATAGATCCCCACAGTGAAATCTGATCGTTTAAGGACCCCAAAAAATACTTCGAAAACAACACCTAACTTGATCCCAGAGCCGGGAGGAAATTAGAACGACATGACCCGCTATCACCCCGAAATTCAAATAATATTACAATTATTTTTCCTGGGGCCCTATAAATAAATAATGGAGAGGGGAATTCTGCGATGTTGATCCGTTTTTGTAAGATTCATTTGAAGGATGACCATTCCAGGGGAAAAAAAATCATTCAAGTGATTCATTGAGTCCAAATTGATATTTAAAAACGCTGCAAATTATACAAAAGAGTTTATTCTTTGATTTAAAATTTAAATTTTGGATAATTTAATTATCCAAAAATAAATTCTAAATCACTTAAAAATTTTTTGTATTTGGTTGTTAAGTGGGATGTTGTGTAACTTTTTTTTAAATTTTGTTGCGGACGGAAGTGGGATCTCCAAACATGGAGTCTACGTCAAAAATACATCGAAAACGACACCCCACTCGATATCATACCCGGAAACCTTTTTTTTTTTTATACCCCCGTAGCCCCTTTTTAGCCCAAAATAGCAGCACGGGGTTGGGCGATCGGGCTGAAAACCTTGCGGTCACAACTAAGTGGTGGACCGAGTATTTTGTTAAAATATTTGAAAAAAAAAAAAAAAAAAGCTGCAAATTTTACACAAGGGTTTATTATTCTTTGATATAGGTTACTTGTGCAAAAATATTAGGTACTGTCAAAAGAAAAAAAATTTTTGGGATTTTTTTTTTTTTTTTTCAAAAAATTGTTTTATCAAAAATTCTTTATTTTTTACTCGAAAAATATTTAACCTCCTGGGATCCTTCAAAAATCTCATTTTTAGCCCCATGAAAGCCCTATAGATCGCAACAGTGAAATCGGATCGTTCCGGGACCCCCGAAAATGGATTCTACGTCCAAAAATACCTCAAAACGACACCTAACTCGATCCCATAGCTAAAAGCCTTTAAAAAAAAAACCCCATAGCGCCCCACGGGTTAGGGCGATCGGACTGAAAACCTTGCGGGCACAACTAGATGGTAAACCAAGTATTTTGTCAAATTTTCACATTTAAAAAAATCCTACTGTCCAAAACGGCTCGGACGGCGGACGGACATTTCGGATTTAGAATTTAGACCTCTTGAAATGGATAATGTCAAATTTTGAGGCCGATCGGAGTCGTCGAACCCCGTCGCGAAAACATAGGTGTATTATTCCAAGAATAATAAACCAAAATTGCTAATGCCCAAAACGGCCTGGCTTGAAACGTAGATACCATGACACATTTTGAGGCCGATCAAAACTGTTGACCTCCCACACGAATACATAGGTGTAATATTCCAAGAATCATAAACCAAAATCTAGCCTCAATACCCTTTCCCAAACTAAACACAACGCTTGACTGGGACTGGACAAGAAGTGAAGTAGGTTGTGACTCACAGTACTTTTATCGATAGGATGGTACTTAAAGATGAGTTTGGTCCAGCATTTTCTTGGTAGGGGAAAAAGACAGAAAACAGTTTGAAATTGCAGAAAATATTTTTTATCGTCTACAACATGAAACAACTCGGAAGCGGTAATCCCCAGTCGCTTAATAACAATAATATAGATTCTTTCCGCTAACACAGACAGGATTGTGCACCAATTACACTGTACAACCTTAATTAAGAAAAAAAACCTCAAAATGAGACATTGTGCCGGGTCCAAGTTTCAGTATTTTGGTGCGGTTCTCGTTGGTACAAGCTAAGAGTCTAAAGTTTCCCTAAATTCTAACAATTTCCATTAGCGAAATTTGGTTGAGCCGCTGTAGGGAAATTATTGTCGGTGATGGTTTTAGTTGAGTTTGGCGGCCTTGCGGCGGGACCTGCGTCATAGGTCTTCGTTACCTGAAAATAGCGCCTGTAAATAATTTTGTGCCGAAAGCACATAATAAGTGGTAGTAATGGACGAGACAGGAGAGTTCTAAGGCGAAACATGCTTACCAACGAGTCTCCGTATGAGTTTGCGTAGGATGTCGATAATGACGTGAGTGGGGAGTTTGCCATCGAGCACGACAACGTTGGGATCTATGCTGAGCATGCGCGCTTTGGCCGCCTGCGCCTCGGGCCAAACGATTTGATCGAAGTAACCTGAAACAACGAGACGTCAATCAGTATTGCCAAACCTACAGGATTTCGACATTTATCTTGACTCTAGCACATGTACTCGAAAAGCGTCACGAAACGGACCGTTACGGAAATTTCCGCAATCATGTGGACATTTTCATGTACAAAATGGAGCATGTCACAAAATGGAGCGTTACAGAAATTTTTACAATCATGTAAATGTTTTCATGTCTCTGGCACATAAATTTTCACAATCATGTTGACATTTCATGTTTCACAATCACTTACATTTCCTTGAATTTCCTTACATTCCATTTCGTGACTCTAGCACATAAACTCGAAAAGCTACACATAATGGAGCGTTATGAAAAATGTTCACAATCTTGTTGATATTTTCATGTTTTTCACAATCTTGTTGGCATTTTCATGTCTTGACTCTCGCACATAAATTGCAGAATGGGAGAATATCGAGACATGTATGTAAATGTCTCACTGAGTTGAGGACTTGTGGCTGATGTATCATTTTTAATTAAAAGATAAACTTTTAAAATAATAATAATAATTTTTCACTTGAATCTCGCCAACTGACCAGGTACATCGGGAGGGTCGTAAGTGCGCTCAGCTCGTCTCGCTCGGCAGGTTCCATAATCCAAGTCCAAATAGGTCTTGAGGTGGCAAACTGCGGTGATTCGGGGATCCATGAACAACAGGAACCCATCGAGGATCAACACCTTCAATTCCGGCGGGTCCCTGGAAATTAAAGGTGGGAGAGAGAAATGAAGAATGGAGTAACTAAAGATGCATCTAAAATTTCTGGTGGATGCCACCCTATAAACTACCATTAAATGGTAGTAATTACTGAAAATTTTTCAGTAATCACATCTGACAGCATTAGGGGTCTTTATAAAGACCCCTAAGATTCTACTTGACTATAAATAGTCAAGTAGAATCTATGAAAGTCAAGTTTTGACGAGAGCCAATGCGCATACCACTACATATTTGCTTTACTACCGGCCAAGGGAATCACATCTAAACGGTCATCAACAGCTCTGTAGCAGTAACTGCAGCTGTAGCAATAACTGTTATTCAATTCTTATCTCCATGATAACTGTGTGTACCCACAAGGAGCGCTGCTTGCACTCAAGGCGCGTCCAGACTATGCCGAATGGGGGGGGGGGGGGGGGGAAAGATGAACAAGTGTGGACGCGTGTGGAACGTGCACGAGGCGACCCGAACGAGGGCGATCCCAAACCAACTCGTGTCGGTCCCGTTTAAAGGAAGCGGACCTGCATCGAACAGTCTGGACGTGCCAATCACCCTCAGACGGGACGCAGTCCTCAAACCTGAAGAGTGTTTTGTTTTTCCCTCAATTTCATTCTCTCGTTTTATAGTTTTTCTTTATTATTTTCATTAGTTATTTTCGGTATAAGGTATGTTTTTCAGTCATTTGGTCAGCAATGAATGATGACGATACTTAGACGTTCATTGAACTGTATCGCGAGCGTACCCCACTCTGGGACTCACACGTAGGTCATCACTGGGGCTCGGATTCGAGCATGTTTGCATATTTTTTTCCTGTATAGCTAACATTGAATGAAGCCTTTTGGTAGTATTTTTACCTCTCTGAGACCAACAAAATTTAAATTTATCGAGAATAATATGGTAACAATTCTGTCGGAACCACTGTTATATGCATTTATTCTGAAGTACCTACGCAGTTTATATTATAAAACTGGTCTTCTTTCTGTAGATTTTAATGGTGTTTTCGAGCATATTTAAAAGCATTTAATGGGATTTTCGAGCATAAAATATATATTTTCCGAGCATATTTGTAGATTATATCGAGCAATGGTAGTACACGTGGACCGGCTGGCGCCATTCCCACAGGCGTCGTGAAGAGGAGGAAATAGTGTAGGACGGCTCGGGTAGTGATTATGAGTTGTCAAGTGGGCGAAACAAACATAATATGTCGGAACCATGTTACATATTATGTAAGATAGAGAGGGTCGAATTTTTGAAGAAAAGGACAGTTACGTGCAAGTCAAGTGTTGAGTCCAAATCCGATCGTTCCGACCTCGCCAACCGCTCCCCCTCGCCTCTGGCCCTTGAGCGTGGGGGCTTCTAGTTTCCCTGCTTGAGAGTCCCTTGAAAAACGGCAAACCGCCCCACAACGATAACACGAGGCCACGACTCGTCGACTGCTTCCGTTGTTCCTGTACTATGCACCGAATACATTCTTCCAAATTATCTTGTTGAGAACCTTCCTCGACCGGCCCCCCCGGCTGAGCATAACCGCACTGCTCTACTGTCATGCCTGCGTGGCCCCAGCTGGGCTCCCAGTCCCGCCTCCAGCGAAACAGCCAAAGTGAGAGCATCCTGGAGGGTTGTGGGATTGCCCGCAAGGACCAGCTCTCTCACCCTGGGATCTCTCAAACCCGCGATGAATTGTTCGGACGCCAGGAAGTCACGGAAGTCTTCGTTGGGTGAGACACGACGGGCTAAGGCCTCCAAGTCTGACGCGAACGCCGCTACATCTTCATCCCGGGTCTGGAGGCGGCTGCGGAGCCTCCGAGCGTACAGGCGTTCCTGTCCTTGCTGCCTAGTGCTGCTGTCACTGCCTCCAGGGATCGACTGGCAGGAGCTACATTGCACACCACGCTCAGGGCCGGGCCTCGAGTCGCCGCAATGAGACGTTTGACGGCTGTAACTGGTGTCCACCCGTTCGTGTCCATAACAACCTGGAATTGGACCCAGTATTCGTCCCAAGGGAAGGACCCGTCGTACGGGGCTGCTTTCATGACGTCCCTTTCTGCCCCAGACTGAGGTTGCCGGGAAGGCCCTATCCCCGAGACCGATTCTAGGGCCCTGAGCCGAGCGTTCAAGCGGTCCAAGTCCCTCGGGGTCACTCGTCGGGTGACCGCTCCTTCCTGCTCTACTCCTTCCAGCTCGCCAGGATTGGACTCCACGAAGCCGGCGTCCATCGCGCAATCCCACTACTCTGACACCACTGTAAGAACTCTGTTACAATGAGAACGTCTTTTATTCTGAACGGATTTGAATACAACACTTGACTTGCACGTAACTGTCCTATTCTTCCAAAATTCGACCCTCTCTATCTTACATAATATGAAGTGGGCGAAACAAACATAATATGTTTGTTTCGCCCACTTGACAACTCATTATCACTACCCGAGCCGTCCTACAATATCAATCCGAGCACTAGTCATCACTTATTATTCACAAATAATAATAACTCTACAACTTGGTTACCACAATTAAAATTGCACAAGGATCACTCTTTGGAGGCTGTAAGTTGACTGAGGGCGACCACCACCCCGTCCACACTACTCTCGGCCGACCCGAATCTGCAACTTTAGATTTTCATCGATTCGACGGCAAAAACTCTCACTTTCAATTTACGGCAATTCAACCTTGAATACCCCTCCTGTTTCAACAATTAAACAACCAACAAATTTATGACAAAATCACAACTTACAAGGCCAACGTGTTCTGAACATCTTGCACCATCCTGTCCATGTCCAGCGAAGACAGGAGCTCCCAGTTGGCATGGCCTATCTCTTGGACAACGACGTGTCTGCATATTTGGAACAACATGAAACAGGTTGCACAACTAGAGTAGGAAAAGACAATTGGTATAGCAAGCAACTGGGAGGGAGCGGCAACAAGCAAATGCCACCATAAGGGTTGGGGGAATTTCGGATTGTGACGCCAATTTTACACTCCACGTCCTGGAATACAAGGTCTTTCAAATTTGTCTTCCCAGTCTTCGCGACTCCACACACTGGTGCCACACTTGGTTGGTTTTTGAACATTCCGTACACAACAGTGTAATCAAACAGTGTACGACTATACAAGACGTGAAGCCGAATGTACGACAGTGTAATACGTTGAATTTCGGTGCATCACTAAATTCACAACTAACAACAAACTTACCACCTCCATACAAATTGTTAACCATTCGTTAGCATAAATATCACAATCGGTATTCATTCGCTAAGTATATATTTTTTTTAAGTGGGCCGGCAATAAAAGGGAATTGGCAGCACTTGCTTACATGAGTCAACTAAATTCTTTCGAAGAAAAGAAATAACGCACCTAGGATCATTTTCGGGCAAGAAGTATTCATCTTGTTTGATGTGAACTGAATTCGGATAGATTTCAACGAGTTTTTCTGCGATCGTAGTTTTACCTGAAACAAAAAAAATTAACCCCACTGATGCTCTTGATGTTGGTGGTCAAAGAAGAAATTTTCAGAAAAAAAATGGAACTAAGATCGGAAAAATCATTAATTGTAAAACATCAACAATTGAAAGACACTGTCGTTTAATTGAAATGATCAAAATATAATTTGTTGAATCGTCAGTTATAGGGGAATTTACTGTGTCCGTGTCATGCACAAAGTCCGTGCCACCCCAATTTTAATTACATAGGTACTAATTACGTGCTGCCCCAATTTTAATGATGTACCAACTCCGTGGGCGGCCGGGATTTCAAAATATTTACAGTACATAGTTTGCTTCCTCCAGGAACGAGGAGTCGTCAAAACCGAAGAATCCGAATCTGTAATAAATAAGGGGGTTCCTATTTGAAGTAAATAAGTTGCGCAAACGTTAAAACGTTATACTGGTGGGGATTTCAACTACACTGCTTTGATTTGATCTGATATGAGGAAATCTGGCCGCGAAGAGAATCCTTCTTAGTTGTACCTGAAGTGTACAAATTATGTACCCGAAAGGTACCCTCAACCTTCCGCGAAGTTTGTTCATAGCCGATTATTGATATTTTTGCGGTGACTAATAAAAATATTTATATAGGTACATTTAGAGCCAGTTAATAAAATGCATCAAACTCTCATTTTCGATCATTTCTTATAAGCAAATAAGACCAATAGATCTTCACGGTGCAGTCGGCTGGGCTGAAACCCCCTAAGGAGTCCACTGTCAAAGAGGACACCCCCACTTGACCCCTTTCACTAATCTTTCAAAACCTCCACACTTAGCCCCTTTCTCTTCCACCTTGCGGACACAACTAGATAAAGGACCGAGTATATTGTCAAAATTAAATTTATTTAACGAAATTTCTACCGTCCAAAACAATGTTTCTTCGTGCACAGAATACTTACATGTCATGTAAGAACAATTTTGAGGCTCGTCAAAATGTATAAACCCCACGAAAACATTCGTTGATTATTCCAAGAATAATAAACCAAAAACTCAATCGCTTCCACACCCGGCGTTGTTTGTTTTTAACGAAGCAATTCACTAACCGCCATTAGTTACACCCGAAATGCCGAGAACTAGCCAAGGCATGCCGGATACGAGAGTCAAGCAGGACAGTCGAATCGAGTTAGCCGGCCCAAAGAGCGTAAATCGTGATGAAGGACAAACTGCCGATGAAAATCAGACCACAGGTCCCAAAGAAAAGAAGGTAGTACCTGGAAAAAAATATTCAAATCACATCCAATATCATATAACACTGACATCCAAATCTAATGATATTTTGTCATATTACGACAAAAGAGAAAAACTACTAAGATGTTACATAAGCCTATCAGTACAAATCCAAATATTCCGTACCTATCTTTCATTATCTTTGACCTTGAATGGTCGTGTTAGAGCAGTTCGTTTCATGCAGTCTGCCTAATAACCGACCATGTAACATGCAGCTCAAAATTTATTGTACCTCTTTGGTAAGCAAAGCCAAACACTCATATGACTTCGTAGTCTAGAAGAGGATTCCTTAAGCGGATAAGAATGAATACGTCAGAAAAAGAACTCACTTGACTGGTGGAAAGAATCCGGCCAAATAGGGGAGCAGAGGGGTGAACAGGCACCAAAACGTGGCGATAAGGTAGGCTCCTCCGGACAAAGCAACGAGAAGAACCCCGCGTTCCGAGTCCTTCATTCAGCTGTCGACCTCGTACTCCCGTTCGAATCTGGCAAAATCTTCTTCGGTGAAAACAGACTCGCTTTCGGGCTTCTTTAAGTAGATTATCTCCCGGTCCCTTTCGCCGCGCTTTTTGGTCGCTTCGACAATCTGAAAATGACCAAGTCACCGTCAACCAAGAGCCACGGGTGTATGTGTCATGAAAGGTGTACCAAATGCGTGTCGCATTCCTAACGAGTGAAAATCGTTGTAGAGCGGTCGGACACTCAAGGGAGCCATCAACTTTAGGTTTGTTCCAGGTCTGACTGCGTCTGTCGACAGAAGTTGGACAGCTGCCGACAGAGCCCGACCGCACATACTCGAGCTATCGGTTTCCGTCCAACCTACAATCGACCTGGAACAGCAGTTTCTAAACTGCGCATGTCTCCGGCGATTTCTGTCAACATTCCGTCAAACCTGGAACAAACCTTTTATTAATCTCAGCTCTCTTTATGGCTCAGGCAGCGCTGAAAGCCATAGGAGCGAATTCACTCAAGTCCATGCTGGGAATGCCTTCAGCTGTGGCGGTGCGCAATAGAATCCATCAGGTGTAGACACAGGTACAATGGTGCTTTGAAGGCAATAAAAAGGCTGACAGCCTTGTGAAGAGAGAGGATCCCTACCAATTGGACAAGCTATCAAAGAGTCACGTGGTTCAGCAGGCGCCCAAATGGAAGAAAAACCAAATAGCCACTTACTGGAGCTAACTGGTAAGCCAAAAAGCTTAGCAAGGCTCGACTCCTCCTAAACACGTTGAAGTGCTCAGCCGTAGGCTTTTACCGCTCCAGCAAACACATCTCCTTCAACTACTATCTTTGCGGCAAGATCTATGGAGACTGAGGACTTGTGTGTGCCCTCGACACTAAGCTGTCTTTCCATCCTAGTGTCAGCAGTGGGCCACGTAAGGTGGAAAGGGTAGAGCCTCGGGCGTCCTGTGGGCGGAGCCTATTTTTTATACCATCACTGAAGTTACATCACGGCAACTATAGTCCTAAAATAGTCAATAGTCGGAAAATATGGATCCTCCTTGGATCCTTCAAAAATCCCATTTGTAGCCCCATGAAAGCCGTATAGATCCCCAGTGAAATCGGATCGTTCCGGGACTCCCGAATATCGATTCTACGTCCAAAAACACTTCGAAAACGATACCTAACTCGATCCCATAGCCAAAAGCCTTCAAAAATCCTCTCCTGAAGCCCCCCCCCCCCTCCACGACTCGGACTGCGGACGGACATTTCGGTTTTGGAATATAGACCTCTTGAAACGGATAATGTCAAATTTGGAGGCCGATCCGAGTCGTCGACCTCCGTCGCGATTACATAGGTGTATTATTCCAAGAATAATAAACCAAAATAAATTTTCCTTCCAAATGAATACCTTCACTTTCATCCTGAATTAAATTTTATTCATAGTAGGTATCACCTAAATAGACCACTGTCTCTGATATATCAAGTACTACAAAAGACTTTTTTTTGCTTTTGCTATTGTTCCTACTGTATATTATTGTCAATAATATATTAGGTATACCTAACAATATACGAAATTAATTCTATTTCTCTTACGGTTCTCCCATAAATTTCTCCTACGGTACTTGCACCCTATATTTTTTTGCTATGCAATCTTCGCTTCTCGAAACTGCTTTGTATCTCACTTTGGGCTCGCCACCATGTATTGATTTCAAGACCAAAATCAACCCCCTTTACGATAAGCATAGGTTGACTATTCAGACAATAACCAACCAAAACAATAACTTACAGTTTTTGCGAGTTTTTCGTCTATGACCTTCTTCTTCAGCACTTCCAATTTCTTTGCAATGGCTTTCGCTTTCTGTTTTTCTTGCTTGCGCTTATTTTTGACCTGTTCGATGGAAGTAATATTTTTACGCTCAACGTCAGAAACCCCTCGTTGAGTTTTCTTAGCCTTGGATTTGCCTGCGAAGCCTTTGTACTGCAATTTCTGTTCGCCTGAAATGAAATAAGCACGTTAAAGCAGTGTTAGGCGAAGATTAAACTCGATCATAATATTAAATAAATTTTACATCATGACTTTTATACGGTCCAACAACGATTTCCAATTGGCCGGCGTTTGTTCTCTAAAATAAGGGGAAGCAGAATTGCTCCTGATTGACTGACAAACAAGGGTTTACTAACTAGGTCACGAATGTGCAGATCGTAAACCGTTCATTAACTGGGGTTCACCTTGCCAGGAAAAGGAATAACCCATGCAAGTAATGAATGCAACGTCATAATTGGTGATTGCAAGCGATGAGTCCTTACGACGTGAATTCGACAGGGAGCGGCAAAACACCTTCAATGCAAGTGGAATATCAAGAGTAACCTTGAACAGGTTTTTGAAAACAAGAGCCAACGCCTCACTTCAAACCCCAACCTGAGGCAACGGCCGAACAGCAGACGAAAAAAACATTAAGCCGATGATAATGAAATCAAGAGCTAATTGACTATCAATTGACGCTTACTCACCCGTTACAACAACAAACGGAGTGTCGCAGAGCTCCAAGCTTTTCTTCAGCAGCGCAGCAGACATTATTTCATTCTTATGACTGCCTTTGGGCGTTCCGATTAAGTCAATCTATCAGCAGCAGCAAATTTTGCTGAACGGAGGAATGAGAAGGCGAATCAATAAAAACTTGCAATTACATGAAAAAATCAACACGTGTTATTCACTCACAAACGAACTAAATCAAACATTAACAAGTCAGTGGTGCCAGTTTGAGGGAGGTTTCCCCACAATGGGAGAAACCCAGTACGGGTTACAAAAAGTTAAAAAAAAAAAGGCGCACTCTCCGAATCAGTTGATTGAATGATGGAGGTGATCAAAAAAATTATTTTCGTGATAGCTTCTGAAATCTCATTAAATTTCTCCCTGATTTTCGGTGGAATGAGGGAAAGAGAAAAATTAAGAAATATGAGGGGAAAACATCAAAGCAGCACTGAGCTGTATATTTTGAAGGAATGACATTCCTTCAAACAACATTGTGCTGTTGCTAATATTTTTGGAAGCGATGGCTACCACAAAGTCTTTTCTCATTAAACAATCTCATGGAACAGCATCAGAATCTGATGCTGTAGTCCTTGTCCAAGGATATTCCAGAATATTAACGTCGTTACAAACGTTCCAGAATTTCAGAGTTCAAATCACGGAATAGAATGGTTCTATTCCGTGGTTCAAATAAAGACGGTGGTAGTAGTAGTAAACTAACTTACTAGTAGGTACATCGAATCGATGTCATCGATGTTACTAGTGCGTCAGTTGCACAAAACAACATGTTATGACATAACACATTGTGTCATAGCTTCTTGCAAGTCATTTAGTATACATCAATAATTATATTGTATTACAATTATTGTAAATTGCAATGTTTCAAAAAAAAAAAAATCTAGAACCGAACTGCGTCGGTTAAAACGAGCTTTTCACGTTGATTTCAACGAGTACAAAAGGATTTCTGTGCGATAACCGGTTCCGAAGTTAATCGAGAAGGTTGGTGGGTATCAGTTTCTTTCGCGATCCTTCGATTAGTTTGATAGATAGGTACGAGAGAGGAATTCTCCTGATCAGAGTGAGCTAAAATCTCCCGTTCAACCTTTATTGTTCGTTGAAATTTTACTGGGAGCACTGAGACGATTCTAACGAGGGAATTTTCCCGATCAGTTGAGTGAACTAGGATGTGCGATACTATACAATACCCGATACTAGTATCGAAAAAAGTATGCAATACTATCGAAGTATCGGAAGCATGTATTCGATACCTACAAGTATTGGATCATATGGGTACTTTTATTAAGAAAAAAGAACATTTCTGTATTGAATATGGGCAGTTTGAAAATCGAATCCTGGATTATCATTATTATTATTATTTATTATTATTATTATTATTATCATTATTGTTACTTCAAAGAGTCAGAAGAAGAATGATATTATATTCATTTAATAAAGAAAATATTGTATATAAAATATAATTCTACCACCATTCGTCGTCTGTGCCTCTCAGAAAACCCAATTTGTCAACATATTTTGGTGACAACCGAGAATGTTCCTTTTCTCAAAATTCAGTAATAAGTTTGGTCGAAAATTATTTACCTAATCATCCACGAGGTCGATTGTGATAAATGAAAATAAGCAATCTGAGAAGTTCTCAGTGAGAACACCGCCTGAGTCTAGCGTCGCTATCGTCAGTAAAAACTCCCTGCTTATAACGTTTATAGAAAAAAAAATTAAACCATGGTTATAATGTTTTAGTTTAGTCCAATGCATTTTTAAAAGTATCCAAAAGTACCGATTCATAAAAGTATCGATACTTTTTGAAAAATATCGATCCAATACTTTTTGATACTTTTTATCAAAAATGTCGATGTGATAATGTATCAATACATGATAATATCATCACTTCAAAATGTATTGATACATATTAGGTATATTGATACCTATGTATCAATTCATTTTGAAGTAGGTACCTTACATCTCTAGGTTTGACTGATAGGTAATCTCTACTAGAGATTCTCTAGTATCTGTGTTGGCCGACAGAGGTGAGCGTGGGGAGTAGATTCCTCGCTTTTCGTGTAGGTTATAGCACCAAGGAGGTATAGTACCCACAGTAACAACTACAACATCAGACTCAGACGAGACGTTGTCACATAACTTATGTGTGTGAGTGTTCCTATATAATTTATTGGTAGAGAGCTTCCCTGTGATTCAAGTACCTATACATAAATAAACGATTCAAGTGAAGTTATTTTAGTTTTAAGTAGGTACATCTGTTTCCATTTGGGTATTTTTTCCGATACTGGAAAAAGAATCGATACCAGTAGTAGTATCGAATGGCAGGATTCGATACCAAAAGTACCCGGTATCGAAAGGAAATACCCGATACTTTACCCATATCGATAAGTATCGCACATCCCTAGAGTGAACTAAAATCTCTCCCTTAACCTTGGTCGTTGAAATTTTACTGAAAGCCCTTCCGGTACAACCAGAGAAGATTCAAAATTCCCGTCATTTAAAGACGGGAATTATACTGATCAGCTGAGTGAGCTAAAATTTCTCCCGTTCACCCTTGGACGTTGAAATTTAAGTAGGAGCTTTTCTAGGACAACCGGAGAAGATTCAAATGACGGGAAATCTCCTGATCAGCTGAGAGAGCTAAAATCTATCCCGTTACCCTTGGACGTTGAAATTAGAATGGGAGACCTTCTGAGAGTACAAGAGATGATTCAAATAACGGGAAATGTTAAAAATCCGTACCTACACTGCTAAAATCTCTCCTGATGAAATATTGAGTTTTCTTTCGTGTTCACAACAGACCGCTGTCCCAGATAGTAGGTCACACAATAATTATTAAACGAATAGGTAGGTAAAATAATTATTAGGAAACGATACCTACAGTTTTAGGTACAATACCAGATGATTTGAAGGAAATATTTATTAAAATTTTTTACAAAAACAAGCCAAGTCCTTTTAGATTTCCTCCACCTCCTCCCCATCGAAAAATGAGTCGAATGAGATACACAACTGAAAAGACTTGCCGGTTTCACTTTTCAGTAGGTACCTAGTTCCAGCTTTTCGTCCACTGAGTCCAGAGCATTATCCATCACCCACTCAAATAGTTCACTTTTTTACAAGAATCGATATAAGTTTCATGTAGGTAGGTAGGCAGGTTAATCTGCCTGATATCCCGACAGCCAGTTGGTTACCTAACTCATAAAAAAGAAATGTTATGAGCCTCGATGAGCGTCACTACTGTTTAGATGAATCTGGAATTCTGAACTCCTGTTTTTTATTTTTAACTGAACTCGTCAGTTTTTATGAAAGAAAAATGCAGTGGCGGGAAGACAGGATTGAGCAGCTAATAGGGCTTCTTCGCTAGAGGGTTTGATGAATTTATTTTATTTTTATTACTTTCTTCTTTTGTTTGAACTGGCGTTGTGGATCAATCTTTTTTCTTATGTCGATTTTTTCTTTGCACTCAAACGTTTCCGGTTGAGTTTGTTTGTTTAATGCCGCCAATTTGACTCTCAACGAATGTAAGTTGTCTTCTACCATATCAAACGCAACTTTGCTGTTACACCACAGTTCTAAATGTGCGGAAAAAGTCTCCACCAAGTTCTTCCTCTTATCGGCGAATGGCTTGATTAAATTAGGCTTGGAAAGCAAGTCTACAATTCGGCGGGATTTCTCCGCTTTCTGCTCGATGTCAACAGCCAGGTTTTCTGTTTTCTTTGGGTGAGTTGTATCGTCATCTCCACCACTCATCTGTTCGCAAGGGGTCCCCAGGAAACGACATAATAAGTGGACGTGTTTGCACATAATTCCTCTGACACAATAATCAATGCATGTACAGGTAAATTTGTCGAAACATGCATTGCAATGTTCACATCTGATGGGGCATTCACAGGACTCTGCAGAAAGGGTTACAGTACAGTAATCCGCTTTGGATGCTGAAAATACTAACCAAGACCTATGTTGGGGGTCCTCATTAACATTAACTACAACCCGGTCTAAATTCAACTTCATAGCCACTTTATGCCTTTTTCGGAGCTCCCGAATTTTGTGGCTGTGTTTTCCTTTCTCTAGGGCAATCAACTTGGAATAAATTTTATCATTAACAAGTCGCATCATTGCATTGATAGTTTTATCCATCCTTTTGGCAGCTGTTCCTTTGAGATAAATGTGCTCCAAGGTGCCATGAAGCCTTTCTAATGCCATATTTGTGTTGACACCTGCATACAGCCTGTAGCAGTTCGCCCATTTCTCACGATTTCTCACATAATACTTAATGAAGTACTCGCCGAATGCTGACGTCTCTGGGTCATGAAGAAACATCTCTACCGTAGACGGCAGCATTTGCTCAAAGGCCTTCAGGTCGGTTTCATTCAAAAGCATATGAACTTGTTTGGACACGTTGTCCCTCTTCTCTTGTTCTAAGGATGTAATTCTGATTGTCCATGCACGTAATACGTGCCACGTACAAAATAAACGTCGCTCGCAAGGCCCCATCGTTGCCACCCACGCATTATAAAAATTTTCTGCCATGTCTGATAGAAAGGTTTTCGCAGAAATGGCTCCAACTTTTTGCTTAATGCTTCCAAGAAATATTTCATTTCCAGTTTGATCGTTTCTGTTGGATATGAAGAACGCACATGGAAAACCTTCTCCAAATTCGTCAATGACGAGAACTGTGGTCATTTCATAACCACAGCCTATAAATCCCTGCATGGAGTCCATACAGATGATATTCCCTCCGTGTTTTTTCAACTCTTCCGCCTGTCCAGCAGTCATTATACCCAGAAGAAAATCATCGGTTCGTAAGGAAGGATATTCCGTGCAAACAACTCCTTTGGGTTTATAAACAATCACAGCGGATTCACAGTCTTGAGATTTTTCCTTTTCGACCCACTGTTCGACGCTCATAGCATCGTCGGCGTGCAACTTATAATTACAATTCAGTTGAAAGTCTCGCATGATGTTTTTGAGGTCCTGATTGTTCAACAAGTGGGCTCGTGATATTTCTCCACTCAAACTTTGTCGAACATCACTTAAAATTGAGTCGAATGGTACGTGAGCAGCAATCTTAGTAGCTATGGTGTTTTTCACAGGCGAAGGAAGAGGTACGTGGGCTGCAGACAGTTTGTGTCCAAAATGAGACAAGCAGAATCCAACATCGACGGATCCATCAAGATAAAAAGTCGCTGAAATCCTTGCAGGACAGTAGGCATTTATTTTGCAGGAGCCTTGCGTCTTCACTTCGCATTTCCTCTTGTCGGGGTCCACACGAAACTTAACAGCACCTGAAATACAAAGGAAAGACATTATTAATACAATGCTGGTATGTGGGTTGGTGTGATTGATCTGGTAGGTATATTATATAGGTAACACTATAATAAAGGGTAGAGTAATCAAAATGCGATTGCTTCTTAGCGGCTTGAGTGCAACAGAGGTTCCGGGCAGAAGCTCAAAGAGCGCACCGACTACAAAAAGCAGTTCACCAATGCGACCAATTATGTTGACGAGCATGGAGGAATAGAGAGGAGAGCTCACTCTGTGTTAAACCGCGTTCCTAAAACGCCAACCCAGTGATGGAACAGCGGGGGGGGGGGGGGGGGGGGGGGGAAGCGACTGCAGCGCGACCCCTACGAGATGTAGTTAACTTTGAAGATGGTAAGTTACCAAAACTGAACCAGAAGATGGCGCCCTGCGAATTCCGACTTGTCGTTTGCATTCACAGTGTACACAACTACAAAATCAATTTCGTTATTCAGAGACGGTTCCTTCAATTTTTCCTTTAGTTTAATAATGTTGTGCTACTACAACTATTGTAGTAGCACAACAGTGGAAGATAAATAATACCTCACGTTTAGTGAGGTATTTGGGGCTTTCCTTCATAAGAAGGGCTAGTAGCTCACTCTAGTCGGGTTTGAAGGTACTATGTGTAGTTCACTACTATGTGTAGTTCCGTAGGGATAGCGCCACCGTCAACTACAGCACATGAAGTCCTATTTAGTGAACTCTCCTCTCTATTCCTCCATGGTTGACGAGTTGGCGGGCCGCCAAGGTAGAGTGTACCTACTTATTATGAGGCAGGTTCTCGAACTGACCGAAAGGAGAATCCCTGTACAGCCGGAGCCAAAGCAGTTTGAGAGACCTACCCTTAACCGACCAATTTAGGATCAATGAGGTGGTTAGGGTGAGAAATGACTTCTCTGCTGAGTACATACTAAATTGTTTATTTAAATAAACAATTGTAGCGTGGGGACCGGTTTCGAGCAGTCAGTTGCCAGCCCTCAGCAAGGCGGTGGTGGAGTGGCCCATTCGCGCATTCAGAACGCGAGTGGCCTCCCAAAGCCAGCTGGGACAGCTGAAGGCAGCAGCCACTACGGGCCGATTCTGTTACAGAATTTATTTAAACAACCAGCTCCAAGGTCCTATCACCTACTCTTACTCCCTCGAGTGGAAGTTTGTTTAATTCTCCATAGATCGCAGGAATGAAATCTTGTTTTTTTCCGCCGGAGATAGATGATATAATGACGGCCAAAAACTACACGATGTTGCTATTTCGAGGATCTCTACAGACCCGGACTGGCCCGGGGGCTGGAGCACCCTTTGGAAAATACTAACCTGTGCCCTTAATTCGAAAAACATCAACCGAACGGTTATAATAAAAACAACGGTACTGGTTCAATATGCGGTCTACCTTTTATAAGTTGAAAACCTCATGTAATGCAAATTGTATTAAATAATACAACAAATGTTACTTGTGCAACACTACTAAAACAGATTTTTTCATTAGGCTTATTAATACATTTTTGGCCGAAGTACCATAAGATGAACAATGATGATGATACAACAAGATGAATTAGCTACAGTATGTCCCTACTGTGTAATAACGTACTACTTATGTAATATCGGGCTCGGATCAGGGATTTGCATATTATGTTGGCGATATGCCCAAGCTACAAATATCCCAAATACACCTTTTTGAAGCGAATTGGTTGTTCCAAATTTAAATTTATAGAGCATATAAATGCATATTTCGGCACTTTATTTTTTAAGAGCATATTTGGGGTGTTTTTGGCAAAAAGTCTATTTTTTGAAGGCAGGGAAACACCTCCAGGTGTTGTACCCAAAGATGATACAATGTATCAGTGACAATGTCATGTCATGTCACTTGTTTGGCCCACGCTCTTCATCGAGTATCAGAAGCTCTGAGAGATCAATCCCCGGGAGTGAACAGCCTAATTTCGTCAGTAAAAAGAATTTTCGTCAAGGCACCTAGCTGAGTGAGGGCCTTCCATCAAGAGAACCCCCGTATCCCTCTGCCACCAGAGCCCATCCTGACTAGATGGGGAACATGGATTTCTGCGGCATTATACTATGCTGACCACCTGCAAGCAGTAAAAAAAGTGAGTGTCCAAAGCAACCTCCTGCTGTTTTCCCTCATTCTACTCGAGTCTGTTTTATTCATCCTCT
Source organism: Pilophorus perplexus (assembly GCA_955831195.1). NCBI lineage: Eukaryota > Metazoa > Arthropoda > Insecta > Hemiptera > Miridae > Pilophorus > Pilophorus perplexus. Next base: position 34,781,895 of record OY037009.1, on the reverse strand, counting down.
GCTCATTGGATTAGAAGGCAAGTGCTTCGTTTATACCTTCTTGAGTCTGGACCAACTATGCATTAATGCGCCATTTTCCTTATTTTTTCCAGGAGATCGATACATTTGACAAAAAAGATTCCCAATACATAGCAATACATCTAAGAAGTACATGAAAGAGCTGGCCTTCGTTAAGGCTCACTTTTCGACAATCCCCCAGCTAATACTGGAATTAAGAGTCCGCGGGGAAGGAGCTGACGGAAGTATGCGTCATCGAGAAGTTTCAGAAAGAAGCCTCTTCCTATCCGGTGGAGACAGGAAAGTCGACCGCAACAAAGTCGAGTTCGTTCTTTTTCGGACCCCTGGCTGGTCAACTGCAGTCGAGCTGGCAAACGTGTTGAACGGCAACTCATCTGAAGCACTCCGAATTCACCCCTACAGATATTGCATCTTGCAAGTATTTACCACTCGTTTCCGTAGATGTAGAGCAGTCTTTCTCACGTGACTTAAGAAAATCATTCAAGTCTGAGAATTTGGAAAAAAATTAAATTTTAGTTTTACAAGCTAATGTATTTACCTACTGACTGATATTATGTGCCTACGCGCTAAGAATGTAAATCCGAAAGAAAATAGTAATATAAGGTCAAAATAAAGTGTACATATGAGTGAGTTACGCATGTTTCTTCCTTCTCCCCATACTTTCTATAATTTTGTTGAGTCGGTGACGTAATTGCGCTTTGAAAAATGGAGGCTAAAAGCTAGTTTTACAGCATCCATTAAATTTTCAAGGGCATATCTGTGGGTTTTTCGTGCATGTTTATGGGCATATCGGGGCGGTTTTCAGGGCATATTCGGGGATTTTATAGAGCATATCGATCCGAGCCCTAGTAATAACTGTTCAACATGCTCAACAGAAGTTAGTAGCGAGAGGTAGCCAACGCCTGGTTGCAGGTACGTAAAATATGATATCATTTTAAAAATTCTTCATCTTATGGTATCTCGGCCAAAAATAAGCGTGTACGCCTCACAAGGCAAACATCCATTAGGTAGTATTGGTGTAAAAATGATATTTTATAATATAAAATCATATTATGATGGTTTATACTGCTGCTTTGATTGGAATTTTCAAGTAACAACAAAAGGGGCTAAAATAGGTGTTCAAGGCCAATATCTTGACATTTTCCTCCGGATTGCGCCTTTTCTTCAAAGGAAGCGCCCTTTCAGGGATCCCAGTCCGTCCCTGGCCCTGGATCTGTATTACGTGAGTAATACCTACATAAGTACCTACAGACCTGATCGATTGCAGTGGTAATAGACCATCCTCTTCCCGTCTTTTCCATTTCTACTTCCCTTCTTTGAGAATTTCACCGGACTGGCTGCTTCAATGGACCTATAAAAATAGAAGAAAAGAATTGAGGATATTACAACGCTATAATAGAAATATTCCCGAATGATTCCAAATCTCTGAAACATTGGGGAAAATTTCAGTATTTAATACAACTTGTTATCTAATCCTGAGATTAATTTTTGGTTTTCCATGTAGGTACAAACTACCGAGTAGTAGTGCAGAGGGGCGCGGCGCCTGCCAGAACTAGGTACTAAAATCGGCAGCCAGGGTGGAATGATCGGCCAGCTAGGCCAAAATGATACAGGCCAGCTGGTATGTATAATATTCCTGGCAAGCAAGAATGACGGCCCGGCCAGGGTGGAATTATTGCCCAGCAAGGCCTAAACGATATAGGTCAGCCAGGCGGCAACCTTTCCTCTCTGTTACTCTGTGGGCGGCAATGACCAGTCAGACCCTGACCATAGAGTGGCTGAAAAGATAGGCCAGCCTGTCCAGAATGACCGCCCAGTGAGGGCGGAATGATCGGCCAGCCGGGCCGAAACGTTTGGGAAACCTGTGATTTTCGTTATTAAACGTTACAAAGAAACAACATTTGAACTTAGTTATTCCCTAAAACTCCAAAATTGCTACAGTCGCGATAATTACGAGTGTCTAGCGTTTTCACCTAATATAGTATAATACTGCAGAAGTCTTTTTTTTTAATAGTTCTCTTGGGTTAAAAAATTTGTGCGTTAGTAAAGTACATACCTTCTCCACGATTCGAATTCCTCGAGGGTTTCGAAACGTCGTCGTTCATAGGATGGTTTCGTTTCGTGGGCGGACTCCAAATGGCGATTGAAAGCCTCGACGCTTGAATATCGGCTGTTGCACACACCACAGATCAAATTAACAGGACGTAAATCAGGCAATTCCGTCTTGTGGACCCGCCGACAGTGGCGTCGGAGGCTTTCGCGGACATATCGAAACCTCTTATCGCATACTTCACAATTTAGAACCATCTTTTTTGCTTGCAAACTTTCCATTATGAAAAAAATTTATAATATAATGTCAGTCGGAAAAAGTAAACACAACTAGGGATGAATAAAAAGTATCGATACTTTAAAATGTCGATATTTTATTAAAAGTATCGATAATTTTCGATACATTTTCTAAACTAAAATCTGACCTATGGGTTTTGATCAGTACTGATAGGTTTTCAAAAATACCAGGTATCAGTTCAAATAGTATCAGGATACTGATACAATTTCAGACCCGATATCTTTCATCCGTGGATTTTCCTTTCTACAAAATTCAATAATAAGTTTTGTCGAAAATTATTTACCTAATCATCCACGAGGCATTGCTTTTTTGTATACTTAATTTGTATTACAAAAACGCTGCAAATTTTACACAAGGGTTTATTATTCTTTGATATAGGTTACTTGTGCAAAAATTATTTCTGTGTCAAAAGAAAATAATTTGGAAAAAAGAAAAAAAATGTTTTGGATTTTTTTTTTCCAAAAAATTGTTTTTTCAAAAATTCTTTATTCTTAACTCGAAAAATATTTAACCTCCTGGGATCCTTCAAAAATCCTATTTTTAGCCCCAAGAAAGCCCTATAGATCGCAACAGTGAAATCGGATCGCTGCGGGACCCCAAAAAATGGATTCTACGTCCAAAAATACTTCGAAAACGACACCTGACTCGATCCCATAGCCGAAAGCCTTCAAAACCCCCTTCTGTAGCCCCATTTTAGCCCCATAGCGCCCCACGGGTTTGGGCGATCGGGCTGAAAACCTTGCGGGCACAACTAGATGGTAAACCGAGTATTTTGTCAAAATGTCAGATTTTTAAAAAAATTCCTACTGCCCAAAACGGCCTGGACGGCGGACGGACATTTCGGTTTTGGAATCTAGACCACTTGTCAAGTGGCACTTGAAACGGATATGTCAAATTTTGAGGCCGATCGGAGTCGTCGACCCGCGTCGCGAAAACATAGGTGTATTATTCCAAGAATAATAAACCAAAAATTATTTTAAACCAAGGAAGATTAAATTAAATTTTAATTTAATTTTTGTTCAGTCCAATGCTTTTTGGAAAGTACCTACCTATACTTTTTGCAAAATTTGACGCTTCGAAATATATTGAAAAATATCGGGTCGATATTTTTCAATATATTTCGAAGCATCATACATTCAAGAAAATAACGCATATAGGTAAGTAAAAACTCAATAACGCAACATAAAAACAACGCTGAATTTTGATCCAGTTTTCACACTGTGTGAAATCGATGTCATCATCATGGAAACGATCGTCAATAATCGATAGCACACTGATATCGAAGTGCTCATTTTCGATAGTAGAAGGCTTCCCTCGAACGGCATGCGCAAGGTACCGTCAAGTAAAGTAACATTAGCGTTAGTTTCAAGTTCAGGAAGTGCGTGTTTACTAGTCCACTGATTTTATTTTAGGATGAAAATGTCTTAAAAGGTGTTCCGACAGAATAGAAAAGAAGTTTTTCTAAATTAAGAGTTTTCCGTAATTTTTAAAATAGCTACGACGGCGTTCGCAACGTAGGTATCAGAATGTATGGTCACGACGTCGATCAACAGGCGCGCACTAAAGATGTTCAAGTCGAGGAAAATGTCAGTTTTTCGACTATGTTGCTGCCTGATTTTGTCGTCCAAGGGCTTCACGGTGCCGGATTCAAAAGACCGTCTCCCATTCAACTAGCTGCCATCCCTTTGGCTCGTTGTGGTCTTGGTAAGGCCAATAAACCGCTAACATTGGCCGAAGTGAACGCCGGTGTCTAATAAACATCTTACTGCTTTCAGATTTGATTGTTCAGGCTAAATCCGGCACAGGGAAAACCTTGGTGTTTGGATTGACAGCCCTCGAATCCATCGATATGGAAATAACGAGGACTCAAGTCATGATCATAGCGCCAACAAGGGAAATCGCCGTTCAGATTGCCGATGTCGTTGAAACAGTTGGGAAATTTTGCAAAGGTTTAAGCTCTTTCCCTCTTGAGTTGTTATTAATTCACCTTTAGATTCTAAGCTGTTTTTTTTTTTTTTTTTTTTTCTGTTAAGGGCTTAAAGTAGGAGTGCTGATTGGGGGTATGAAAATGGAAACGAGCAGAGCCGAGCTCTGTAAGTATCAGGTGGTGGTCGGTGCTCCAGGAAGGATTCGACACCTCATCGAGAAAGACATATTCGACTCGAAGTCAGTTAGGTTGCTGATTCTGGACGAAGCTGACAAATTGATGGAAGAGGTTTTTGTCAATGATGTCAAGTAAGATGCGGCCGCGTTAGTTGAAATCGAGTTTGGATGGTTGATTAATGTCTTTCGTAAATTGTTTCAGTTACATCTTCCACAACGTGGCAGAATCAAAACAGATGATCGCTTGTAGTGCAACGTATACGCCAGAACTAGTGAAATTCGTTAAAAAGTATATGAAAAGAGGAGCACATATAACCCCTAGCTGTAAGTTGCCTGCTTTGAATTGTTATATTTTCACCGTGCCGTACAGGGGCAGTCCCGTTCGTAACCTTAGGAATGGGACCCGTTCACACCGGCTGCCATACGTTTGTGCTGATCCGACCAAATCCGTCCCCAAAGTTGTTTCGTTTGCTCGGATTTCGACCATCATTTGCGCTAACGGGTGAGGCCGCATTGACTTTTGCGCTAACATTTTGCTTCACCTCCTATCAAACGTACTTACGTGTGTAACGTAGTATTGGGCGATACCACTAAATGGCCAAATTGATGTCCTGGCGTTTTTCACCACTGTAAAATAGTTTTTTTTTTTTTTTTTAAATCTCCTGCCCAAGGACAATTTTTCCAAGAACAGAAAGTGATCATAGTATGATCATCATACCTATTCACACTCAGGGTTAGTCGTCTTATCGAAGCATTGTAAAATCTCGTTGGGGCATCCAAAGCTCATTCTCTTTGGCCAGTAGATAGATGCCTGCTTAGCTAGGGGGTGTGTTTCCCTTCCACAACATGGAACGGATTGGCATGTATGTCTTCATTGGCTTTGGGTTCCCGCAGTATGTCCATGCCAAGAATGCCCTTGTCCCTGACAGATGCAACTACAAATTGATGTTTTAGGGTCCGATTGCAAATATTCAGGTGAGCAGTGCTCCTGAAATCTCCATCTCAGACTTCCCATGCTGTCTTAAAATATCAGTGTGTAGGTGCAGGTGCAGGGAGTTCTACTCCAAAAATCTTGGTAACGTCTTGGCGTATCAGCGATACTGATGTCCCAGTTTTTACCAGCATGCTTACACTTCTGTAAGTTAATTAATCCTGGTCCCAACAAAATTTGTATGTAGTTGTTTTTAATACTACCTCGTTCCCAGTAAGGACCGTCTTAACCTGTGTGTATCTATCTGAAACCTGCAAGTGGCCCTTCGATTTTGCTGGTGCCTTATTGGTTTGTGGCCTCTTGGGACTGGGTTTGATGCTTCTGAAATGTTTCATCGGGGCCACTGCTTCCAGCTCTATCGCTATGGAAAGTGCATCCCGCACTGAACCAGGGTTACTTATAACGAGTGGCAGCCCGGTGCTTCAGCACGTGGTCCCGGAATCGGGAGGAGTGCCTACGCCCACTCCTCAAGGCGACCGATCAGGACTTCATCCTTTCGTGCGAGGGGTGATAACGCCCACCCCTCGTAGCGGCCGATTAGGACTTATCGACAGTAGCCGGAACTCCGGTACGTGAGACCTGGTGGTTCGCTAATGCTAGTAAGCAAACTCTACACTATTCAACTGAGGCTCACCTCAGTAGTTTAATCTGTGCCTGAGGCGCAAGTTTAACCAGTTGCGTCTTTACCGCTGCCACATTGTTTTCGAGAGTCGTCAAGCACTCATCTACTGGGATCATTAATGTCATAATATGCAATTTTGATTACGAAGCTGTTTTCATGTGATATGACAGATCAATACTCTCACCCTATTTGCTTCTTGTGTACTTTCAAGTTTATTAGCAATTTTAGTTTTTTTTTAAAAGCCTCGCACGGGTGTGGGACCCCCTTCAAATCGAATCTACGCCCAAAAACGCTGCGAAATCGAAACCTTACTTAAGCCCCTGGCCAAAACCCCTGCCAGTAGCTCAATAAAAGCCTTACAGAGCCTCGAAGGGTGGTCTGAAAAGTCAAGTCGCCTCATTAATCGATTCTACACCAAAAATCGCTTCGAAAACGACATCCCCATTACTATTGAAGTTCTCCTCCTGTTGATTTTAGGGATGCCTCATCCCGACTCACTTTTAACAATCTTTCAGTTTTTCAAAATTTGATAAACTGAAAGGTTTTAGAATATTTAATAAGTGAAATTTATTTAGTAAATTTTATGCTAAATTAGAGTCACAACAACCCTGACATTCCACAGTGACCACATCGAAAGGCAGCATTCGAAAGGCGCCTGAAAAAATTGTTATTGTTAGAAATTCCGTCTGAAAAGATTGTAAGTACTAGTAGAACGGGTAGCCGCCCTTTCGTACAGTTCGTAATCATGTTTTGATCTGATGATTTTTATTTTTATTTTTTAAACAGTCAATGGACGCTACTGCAGTCACTAATGGGTCTGCCTGTGGCGGTAGGCAGCGACACACGTCCCTGCCTACTAGGCTGACTCTCTGCTTGCGCAGAGACCAGCAGCTGCATCCAGCAGGTTGGGCACCTCTGCCCTTCCCAAAAAGGTACCATTGGATAGAGCAGATGCCCCTCCATCTGGCCCTGTTGTCGATTTGAGGGATGGACACTTCGCCCATCCCATCAGGCACCTCCAAGTAGGACTCTCGCTCTACCCAGAGACCCGTCACACTGGATTGGATTTTCATCCGCACCGTTTAATTGTTCATGAGGATTGTACTCCAGACCTTTCCTCTACCTACCTAAATCTAGCTTCTAATTTCGTCCATCCACCATCCCCCACCAGGACTTGATGAAGTCTAGGAGATCTCCCAGCCTTGTTTTAACTATGTCCCAAGGGATACAGATGACGTGCCTTAGGAAAATAAAACAGAGCCGTGTGAGCGCACTACATGGACACAATATATGTTCCGCAGAGTCTGGTTCGGCGTTACAGAAATGACACTCCTCAGTGTCCGATAATCCTAACTTATGGCGACGATTCCGGAGCTTGCAGTGGCCAGTTAATAGGCCAACAAGTATCCGCATATCACCTCTCTCCAGCTGAAGCATCTCCCTTGCTCTTGAATGAGAGAATCCAATAAACTAACTCGCTTGCCTCTGACCAGGGAGTTTTGGCCTGTGCAGCGCTCTCTCATTAAATGAGACAAATTTTGTCTCCCACTTAGAGATTTCATTTAACAGAAAACTCTTGGTTGACTTGATTGAGAGACATGTGAGCCCTCTTTTGCTAGGATGTCATCTGATTCGATTACAATTGCTGTGTATGTTTCCAGGTGGACCTTGTCCCATCCTGTTAGGGCTGAAACAATTCATTTACCCCACAACCGACCACTGTAACACGTATACCCGTCAATTGAAGAAACAAGAAGCTCTGTTCAGGATAATTAGCACCGTGAGATTCGACCAGTGCCTCATATTCAGCAATTACGTTGTCAGGTTAGCCAATTGCCGTATACCTCCTGCTCAGGAAACATTATGGATTTTTTTTTTTACACTCTTCTCCCTCAGGGCTGAGACATTGTGCGGGGTCTTGCAAAAGCAAGGGTGGAGTGTGGAGTGCTTGACGAGTAAACAGACTCAGGAGAACCGGCTAAAAGCCATTTCAAACCTCAAAGAACACAAAGCGAGGGTTCTCGTGTCGACGGATCTCGCCGCCAGGGGCATCGACGCGTCAGCCGTCAACCTCGTCGTAAACATGGAAGTTCCAATGTCCCCGGAGGTTTACCTACACCGCATCGGGAGAGCCGGAAGGTTTGGCAATTCGGGTATGACAATTGCTAAGTATTGAAATTGAATTAAACGACATTGAGGATTTTCAAAAAGAGCGAGTATCAGCTGGCCAGGAACCTAACACACCCACACACACATTTGTGTAAGGCTCCTGGTCAGCAGATACTTCTTTCTCAACTTTTATTATTTTCTCATCAAATCTCTCCCAATAGGTGACACAACTCCTCACCTGGTTTCTGTAACACATGTTCATATTCAGTCTGTAAATTCGTAGATAATATCCCACCGTGTTATTTGCAGGTTTGAGTGTCACGATAGTATCAAAAGGCGAAGACACCAGGAATTTTCAGAAGCTCATTGGTAAGATTAGAGGAGGCGAAATGTCAGTGAACGTCATACCAACGGATAAAACGGTAGATTTGTGGCAGGAGGAAAATTTCAAAGTTTTGGAGCCCTTAGTGGAAAATGAAGAGTGCAATGATGACAAACCGGAGGCTGAAGGTAAAGATGAACTTGCGACAGAAGGTGAGGATGGTAACACTGCTGATGATGAGAAGGGGTTCAACGATAGTGCCTCGTCCGGTATCGATATATCATCTCCGGGTGAATTGAAAGCTGAAAACTCCCTCAAAAACGACCGTAAGAGTGATTTTCATCCGAAGAGACGCGACTGGAAAACCCGATACGCCCCGGAGGATGAAGTTGAAAACGTTGAATCGGTCGCTGATAATTTTTCCAACCTCCACCTGGATCCTCCTCATCGCTACTCGAGCAGTCCGTGGCGCTACGGGCACGAGAACCTTTGGCGCAATGGTCGCCCTCAAAGCTGCTTCCCGTTCCAGTTCCCGTACGGGCCGAACCACTACAACGGTTACCACGATGCACACTACCCAGAGTCTCCAGGTAAGTTTGGCACCTGTATAATACAATAATTGTCAACCTGAGTCAAACCTCCTTGAGGATGGTGGTTCCAACTCATCTACTTCTTTAAGCTCACGATTCATGAGGCTACATCCCAGAAAATAGAACAATATTTAATGTGGACGGCTGTAGGCGACTGCCACAACGGCTTTTCCCCCTTAGAAACGCTATTTGTACCTGGCGGGTAGGCAGACCTGTCTTGGGTCAGAGATCCAGGCTTGTGGTACAATAGGCCGCCGGGTTGGGGAGTAATCGAACTGGGGGAATCGGGTTGTTGACTCCTATCTGGAGAGCAGCCGATCTGGGGGAAAGATTGAGCCGAAGTTGGCAGTCGGGGGGATACCCCAAATCATTTTACTTTTCTTGCCAAATTGGTCTTCGTAGTCGGCACTTTCTCATATGCTCCTGAAAGTTTTCTATATCCCTTCCATCTGTTCGTAAAGGGATCCAACGTCCCGTAGCCCGTGGGTTGTTCTGTTTGGCCGAGGACTGGAATAGAGAAACCTTTCACCGTTTTCCGTTTTGTATGGATACTTTTCTTTTGACATTATCAGGAGAATTAATTCCACAACATGACACTGTGGATTCCTTTTCGAACAGAAACATAACTTATGTTCTACAGCCTGGCAGCCCATCATTTCATGTTGAACAACACCTGATGTCAGTCATTATCTCAAGACGAGATTGGAGTCTGCCTGATGGTGCAGAGGTGCTAATCCAAGAAGGGGCTTGGCAATACATGTGAGCCCTCTGCTTCTTCCTTTAAGTTGGATACCGGTTTCGAGCTAACGCTCACCTTCAGTCCAGGAGACGGATGTTCTCAAACATCATTATTAGAAGCAGAGGGGTCACATCGCCAAATCGTTTGCTGATGTCAGTATCTTCACAATACTGCCTATGCACCAGAATATAAACTCCCATCATCAGGGTTTGACAGGGCACACATATTCCTGTTGATTGTGTCTACGTGCATCACCTTATAATGATAGGATTTTATATTCCGAAGTTCAGTAATAGATAGCATCTGACGTCCCAACCTCTGGGGCTGTGGCAAAGTTTTCCTTTCGTAACCTACCAGTAGCCAACCGAAAGTTGCAAATAAGAGCAAACTAACCATCAATAATAAAAGTCATTCGTCTCGTACTGTCAGAGAGACTCCCTACCAAATTTCAGATTTCTAGGGTGATCAGGCTGAATTTAGCTCACTCAGCTGATCTGGTTGGAGCCCAATGGGCTCAGCCCATCATGTCATCGTCTCCCTACCGAATTTCATCTTCCTATCCGGGTATTTTGTGGCACTTTTAAAAGTAACGATTTGGTGTACCAAAGCAAAGACATACAATGTCCACACCGCGGGGAAGGTATGCGTCACCATGAATTGATTTCGTTTTGAGAGAAGGAATGAAAAGTAAAGGGCAAAGTGAGTAAACTACTCTACACAGACAATGGACAGTGCGTATGACGGCAAGCTCGGAATACAGGCTGGATCTGCATGGCCACCCTCATCGCCAACACCTGAATATGCCGACCTGTTGGACAAAATGTTCAGAATAGAGTCCCTTCAGGGCTATTCCCGCTCACGAAAGAAGAGCGTCGGGCTGTGGAAATATTCCAGAAAACAGCTTGATGGAAGTTCCCAATCCCCGGGTCTGTGTAGGAGTGCCGACTCCCATTGGACTGCACAGGAGTCTACCGCCTACTCTGCGAATTCCTTTCGAGTCGAGGAACAGGCCCATAGACTTGAGCGTAGGAAGTAGTTTGAACGTAAGCATTTCCTTGCTAAGATCCTGTGCTTGCGCTCTGCAAACAAGTAGATCCACTCCGGATAATAGTTCGGTTGTGGTAAGTGGGCTATCTTTCTCCTGCCAGTCACAGTGAATCAATAATTGACTGGACTGCATTCTAGTGTACCTACTTTTAGGCCAGCACATTGCTCAGTTGCAGACGTTGGATATACCTCAGGCAATAAGCTACAGTTCGTATGTTGGGATTTTTCAACTAATCGGCCCAGAGCCACTCTGCTAGTCCTAGGACTGTAAATACGTCATACTGCTGAATTTAGTTTAAATTTTGGGGGAAAAAACGCCCGTTTTATTTTGTGCCAACATCAACGACCTTCGTAAATTCCGTTCACTTCATGATTTCAGGTAATTTCTACAATGAGCCGACTTTCCGCTTCGACCCTCCCAGAAGAAACTACGGCGGACACCCGCCCTGGCACCGCAATAACTACTGGATGAACAACATGTCCTCCCAGATCGACAATTACGTTCAATTTTCCCGAAGGTTTCATTCCTGATTCATCGCCCCAAATCAATTTTCGTTGTTAATGATTTTCAATTTGGCACCCGTTCGTCGGTAGGAACGGTTCGTCTAGTCCGTATCCTGTTTTTATCAATAAACGTTTTCGTGTTTCACTTTTAGTTTGATTCACCTGCTCCAAAAAGCCCATAAGTTATTTTCAGCGTTTTTGGTGAAATGGCGGCTGGATGATTAAGGCAATTTAACAAACCACGCCATTCACTACTGAAAAACTACATCGGAGACATCAGTGTTTATTTAAAATTCAACAATTAGATACATCAGACAAAACATTAATCCCATAGGACGAGGTTGACACCTTCAAGGGTATATATACATATTTAATAGTGAAATTAATCAATGTACACTGGCCCGCTTAATCCAATTTATTTTTAAATTAATAAGCGATGGTAAAATACACACTATATAACAACTTGTCTCAAATGTTATGGAATTGTCAAATCCTAAACAAACACGGAATCAACCACGAGAAAATAAACAAAAAATGCGGTTTGATGAGTTGAAACTGAACGTTAATTTGTTGACAGGGAGTTTATTTACAAAATAAAAACTTAGAAGCCCTTCGTATAAATCGATTTTTGGATTCTACTGGAGGTGTCGTCTAACGCGGGTGTGGTACTGTTTGGTTACACTGAGCTCCTTCACTTTTTGGATGGCGGCTGGTACACGATCTTACGAGACTTCATCGTGCTCCACTTGTGCCTCTTCCAGTAGATGGCCACGGAACAGAAGAAAGTGAAGATTGCTATGATCTGTGAGGAATAAAAAAGACGGGAATTAACGCCATAGTGAAGCGATGCAGCCAATCAAGTATTAACGTCATCGAACTACCTTGATGGCCATCTGTTTTCGAATATCGTGTTCTGGTTCGGACGTCCACTTGAGGAACGTAGCAACGTCTTTTGCTAGTTGAGAGGCTGTCGCGGGAGTACCATCGCTGTACTCAATCACCTGCCATCAATATGCGCGTGAAACACAATAACATTCACGTATGGACAAGAAAAAAAAGTTGAGGTCGAATAGGCATACCTCATTGTATAAAGCTTGTGCCATGGAAATAGCACCACCGGGGAAATAGGGGTTGAAATATTGTCCCTCTCGAAGCACTACACCAGCAGGGGCGTCGCAGTATCCGGTGAGAAGAGAGAAGATGTAGTCCTGGAAGCATGGATGTTCATCAGTTCCTAATGTTAATTACACATCAGTTCTACGTCACCAATCATTACCTCTTTCCCATGTCGGCCAGGAACTATGTACGTAAGGTCAGGTGGGTAGGCACCATTGTTGGCTGCCCTGGCGGCCTCCTCGTTGGGGTACGGGCTGGGGAACCTGTCTGACAGTTTGCCGGGCCTCTTGAACATCTCGCCCACTTCGTTGGGCCCGTCGAGGATCTGCACCGTACAAACACAGATAAGATAATTATTATCTTACGTGATGAGTGATGCAAACGTGGACTTGAGATTCGAGCCGTGGAGAACTCAGGTTTTGCGCCACCTATATTTAGATCTTGGAGATAGTAAATTTAAGCTCTACAATTTTGTATTAAAGAAAGAAGAGAGAGAGAAAAAATGATGAGCGGCTAATTTTTATAGCTAACTAGCTGACCCGGTGCGCTTCGCTGCACTCAATAAAAATAGAATTTTTTCGCTACCTACTACCTATGTGAAGATGTTTTATTTATTTATCACCAGCGACGCTATTTGACCCGTCTCTGGTTGCGAAGGAAAGCTCCGTTCGCGATGAAGGAAGAGACCAATTTTGTAGAAACTTCTTTAAAACCATCTACAATGCTTCACAAACATTCTCACACAATTTGCTGCCAAACACTCCACTGGTTTTCAAGTAGTGAGTCCTCAAAGATTTGGCAGTCATTTTTATAGATATAGATATAAATAAATTTGAATTTGCCCCGCCACCAGCTCAAACTTTAATGGTGTTTGGGACACTCCCAGCCCCCCGGATTGTTAATATTATGATCGAGGATCAAACCAATGAAACACAGAAGGTGTTTTTCGGTAATTCCGATGAGGGGATCGACTCAATGCGTGAGGTGGGGTTAGAAGGAGTTGTGGTTCTTGGTGGAATAGCGGGGGGGGGGATCAGGGTGTTGGGTCGGGTTGGTTTTGGGCGGGATATTTCTATTGACTTTTGACTGACCTTACGCCCAACAACTTCAAACCAAATACAGTTCTGTTGAATAACCTCCGAAAAACACATTCCGTGCCAAAAAAAAAAGGCAAAGAATCCTTCCGAGGAAAGACCATTAACTATAGTGCACAGTCCAGCAGGACTGGTAACAATTTTTTACAAAAGCCAGACCTTTCTTCTATTGAACCAGCAAATCAAGGCCCTACAGCAGGTTGAGATGTTGGGCTCCAACGAACTACATACACTCAGTTATACACTTTTTTTTCTCGACCAGCTCATCAGGCTTTCCATGTTCCCGTCACATCCAAGTTACCACTAAGGAAATGTTAAGAGTTCCACCTCGCACTTTTAATACAAAATGTGGTGGCGCTTTTGAAAATAATTGGTAGTTGGAATGATGAAGTAAATGAAATAAAAAGTCGGAAAGGCGAACAGATTGAAATATTTCTCGTACCTAGTTTGTTGAAATCAACTTTCGATCACCTGCGATCGTTGTCTAGGTAGTAACAATAACATGGAGACAGAATAGAGAAGATAAACGTCAGTTTCTCACAATCAAAGTCTGCTGATGAGGCCACCTCAGACTGGCTCGCCGCCCTCGCTACCAGTTTTAAGATGACTAAGTCCTGTGCGGGTCAATACATAACTTTTTCGTTGCAATTGGCCAGTTATACGACCCAAACAATGCAACAAACCCCAGTGTTCTTAACTTCGGTCCTCAACAATCCAGTACTTTGGACGATGAATTCTAAGGTTAGGTTTTGCTTCCGAGTCTGCAAGGCAGAGGAAGCATTGTTTTCACTTTCGAAATGAAAACAATGCTGTTCTCCAAAATCAAAATTTCCACTCACGTTTTGCGTTTCAGAGCCTTCTGAACAAATTTGGCTCCGTGTCTGTCTGTCTGTCCGCATTTCTTTGCCATACCCATATATAACTTCTACAATAATTGTGATCGGATTTCAATCAAAATTTCAGGAATTGTGTGGGTATAGCCCGAGAAGGTCCCATATCAGTTTCATCACGATTTGATCAGCGGTACGCTCAGCGCATGCGCGAACGTAATTTTCTTGTTACAGTCATGACATACATAATGATGACATACTGTCATGACATACATGTATAATGATGATATAACGTGAGGGCCACGAGGAAGCTTCTGTGCCATGTCCTTGGCAGTTTTTTTTTTTTTTTTTTTGTATTCTCGATTTGTATGCCTTTCCGACTTTTTATTTCATCATTCCATCATTTATTTATCATTCCAACTACTGCCGGAGTAAAATATTTCAATTAGGTACCTACATAACAATTGCAGGTGAATGTCGAATAGCACACAATTACCATTCACCCTTCTCACGCTTTTGAAAACCACCGGTGAGGGAATTTCCCATTCATCTTTCCTAAATTTGGACAAGTCGAAATTCGAAGGTACAGATCAGATTCAGAACAATACAGTTGAGGATCGTTCAGCACATACCTACTTCAATCACCACATGATAGGAACAATTTTATGATCTGTTAGCATTTAATTGCGATAAGTAGTAACTGCATAGATTTCGTTTTACTAGTAGACATCAAACACGTTCAACAACAATGGATCCAAAGCTTGGACAAGACGGGAAAAGCCAGCTCAAACAGCCGTTATTGTCTGCGCCAGTCCTGCGCCCTTAAAATTTAAAGGCGCAGGACTTTTAGAAATTTAATTTCTATTCCAATTTGTCACTGTTGCGCATGCGCGTGATTGCCTAGACTGGAACACGTTCCGAGCCGGTTGGTTGGAAAATGCCTTATTGCTTATCTTTCAAAGTGCGTATTAGTCAGATTAAAAACAAAATCTCACCATCTGCTCCTCGGCTTCAGCTTTGGCTTCGGCTTCAGTATGAGACACCCCCACAAGCTCGCGGTAGGAGGCGTACTTCAAACTGTGGCAGGCGGCGCACACCTGTTTGTATACCTCATAGCCACGTCGGATACTGAAATTTGAAAATGGAAGCGTTAAAACGTCTCGCATGTGTGGGGGAGTCAGGTGGTTCAACAGTCTAACCTGGTGTGATCCAAGGATTGGAAATATCCTCTGTGGCTCCAGGGCTGTTTGGGAGGATGGAGCTCCAGCTCCCCGGCTTTGATGCTCTTCTCCAGGGCGAAGATCAGCATACCAGCGCCGCCGGCGAACGCTCCCATGGCAGTGAGTAACTGAAGATAACGTTGATATTAAATATACAGAGATGAGGGTTAAAACCCGAGAAACTACAAGACGAGGAGTGAGCCGAGATTTCACGGAATGAAAAGGACAGTATAACGCAACTGATAGGTACATTACACTGAATCTACTGACAGTAGATGAAGCTGCCACGGTAGCTTGTGCGCGTATTCCGTAATACATTAGCACAGCAGCCACCACGTCACATCACAACTCGTCCTGTCGTCCACGACGATTGTTCCATTTCCAGTTCATTGTCACCAGACACAGGATTGAGACGGGTGGCCTAGTTTTACAACCATAACCATACAGGGGCTTCATTCCCTTAGGAGGGTGGGGCCCCATCATACCAACTTATATCTCACACTCTGCAGAATACAGCCAGAGCGCAAATTGAATCTGCACCGATTGTGCTAAGAACTAAAACCTTATCGTAAGGTGGTACTCACAGCCTTCCTCCCCTTCGACCATCCTTGGGTGGCAGTTGAGTAGTTACTAATCTGCAACAGGCAAATAATAACAATCACTGAATGTGCACTTCCCTGCCGCTGGACGACCACAAGTCGGAACATTTTACCAGCAAATCATCCCCTGATAATTCAAATTTCACTGCAATTTGCGAATTCTAAATGTGTTGCAAAACCGTCGTGCCACCGACCTCGACGGACAGCCCTGCGACCCCCGTAACACCGAAATCAGTCACGCCCCACTTCAACTAAACAATTCGAAATTAGTTCACGCTTTAAGAAATTTGAAATTTACCTGAAGGGCCGGTGAGAGGGAATTAGTTCGGAGAAGGCGAGAGCCGTAAAATCTCCCTACGGTGGCCGCCATGTTCGAAGGTGGAAAATTTTCGTCGGGCCACCTGATTTTTGTCACAAAAAGATAAAAATAATCAGGGAGCCAAAGACCGGCGAAATCCCACCCCAATGTGCAATCACTCGATTATATTTGTTTTCTCCGCGGAGAATAATGCCAAGAAACGACAGAATTCAAAAATATAATAACAAAACAGTCGTACGTGGAAAAATTTTTTAAACGTAAATCCACCAAATATTGTCCATACCAATGCATAAAAGTTCGATTTCAAAGGAGACACAACTGTGGAAGATTTATTTATTTTTTTATAAAGACGGCTTTGTAGCTTGTCCACTTTTTTCTTTCATTTTTTTCCAGAAAATTAATAAAAGGACACGAGCATTTATTACCTTGCGCCAAATACTAGACTAGGGGCTTCAGTAGTTTAATCTGTGCTTGGGGCATTAGACTTGAAGTGGTGGGCTGTTCCACGGTAATGCAGCTCTGCTGGGATTTGACCACAGATTAAACAGACTTGACCAGTAGTTTATTTGATCCGTAGTTTAATCAGATTAAACAGATTCTGTCGATTTGACAGAGCGGATTTTTGGGCTGAACGACGGGTATAACCTGTAGGTAGGCGGAATCTGCGTTTTTGGTTTAATAGCTACAGTAGCACCTATAGTAACTATAGGTAGGTATTTTTGGAATAGTATAATAGGTAGGTACCTCACCATGTAAGTATGAATTCGCGTCGGGGGTAGACAATTTCGATCGGCCTCAAAATTTGTGATTTATCCCTTTTAAGGTTTGCAAATTCTAAAATGAGCTGTCCGCTCGACGTTCAGGCCGTTATAACTGCTCATCAATGGGCAGTAGGTACGGATTAAAAAAAAAACGCTGCAAATTTTACACAAGGGTTTATTATTCTTTGATATACGTTACTTGTGCAGAAATTTCATTCTGTGTTAATGAAAAAAATTTAAAAAAATTTTTTAAATTATTTTTCTGATTTTGTTTTTTTCAAAAAATGTTTTTTTCGAATTTTGTTTTGTTTTTTACTTGAAAAATATTTGACCTCCTGGGATCTTTCAAAAATCCCATTTGTAGCCCCATGAAAGCCCTATAGATCGCAACAGTGGAATCGGATCGCTGCGGGACCCCAAAAAATGGATTCTACGTCCAAAAATACTTCGAAAACGACACCTGACTCGATCCCATAGCTGAAAGCCATCAAAAACCCCCTTCTGTAGCCCCATTTTAGCCCCATAGCGCCCCACGGGTTTGGGCGATCGGGCTGAAAACCTTGCGGGCACAACTAGATGGTAAACCGAGTATTTTGTCTAAATTTCAGATTTTTAAAAAAATTCCTACTGCCCAAAACGGCCTGGACAGCGGACGGCGGACAGCGGACGGACATTTCGGTTTTGGAATCTAGACCACTTGAAACGGATAATGTCAAATTTTAAGGCCGATCGGAGTCGTCGACCCCCGTCGCGAAAACCTAGGTGTATTATTCCAAGAATAATAAACCAAAATGAAATTTAGAAAAAATGTCAGAGAGCCTCTTGTTCGCCATCTAAAAAAAAAGTTGGGCTCGTAAGGTTTTCAGCCCGATTGGTTGAACCAAACAGCTACCTACGGGAGAGGTTTTCAGGTATGATCGATTGGTGTGTCATTTTCGCTACCTACCTATATTTTTGGACGTAGAATTATAATTCTAAATATAATTATATATATATATATAATTCTAAGTATATATATTTATGGGGTCCCAGAATCATCCGATTTCATCGTGGGGATTTATGGGGCTACAAACGTGGCTGAAGTGGAATTTTCTGAAGAGTTTTTGACTTCATCAGATGGGAATAATTTTTGGATATTTTTTCACGGACCGAACTGGAAAACGTGTTGGGTTTATCAGCAGCCGTGGACTGAAAACTATTAAATCTGATTTCGAACATGCGATTCTCCAAGCAATTAAAACACTTTGACCAGTCCATCTGGTTGCCAATTTCATTTTGCCTAGTGCTTGTAGCGCAAAATCCAAAACCTTGGTTTAGCTGGCGATTACAAGTAGGTAGGTAGGTACCTCCTCTTGTGTGCGCTATCGCCACGTGCGGTAGGAAGGTAAGTCCACAGCACAGAATCTGTTTAATCTACTGATCCACAGGCTCCACCAACTTCGGTAGTTTAATCTGCCCGACTTCGAGTAGTTTAATCTGCGCTTCGGGTTGTGCGCCAACTCCACGAATTCTAGCTTTGCGCTACCGCCCCGTGCGCTAAGTCCAGCCACCGTAGACACAGTTAAAATACTGACCCATGGAGGAATAGACTCTATTCCTCCATGACCAAGCTGTAAAAGTGTATAACTCCGTAAGATGAATTTTTTCAATAATTTAAAAAAATTGAAAAATACTTAGGTACCTACCCAATAATTATTTTTCGATTTTCCTTCTATTTTTCCACTTTCCCTCGTACTTTAATACTTAAAAAGTCTCAGTCTCAGTACTTTTAGTACTAAAAAGTCTTTTTACTATAAGGATCGCTATTTTGAGGATTTCTTTGACGACCGTCTAGGCAGGGCGGTTTTGCCTTGGCTGACGGATGGGTTGACAGCCCTACAGGGATTGGCAGCTCTGCTTGCAACAGTGGTGTAACCTCCAACAATATAGACCTTATATGGGTTTCGGGTTATCTATGTCTACGAAGTTTTTGTCGCATAATGTGAGACTCGCAATATTGTTTATTACAAACACGTGCTTAAATAAGCAATTTTGTGCAATTTGACGGTCAGTATTCTCTTGGAAATCGAAGTAGAGCGAAATATGTTGAGCGACCCGGTGGAAGGTCAATTTAGCGACGCTGAGGATGACACCATCTGTCAACGTCCCATCAATCCTGTCGGGTCATTTAGGTAAAGTTTTTGACGTAAATGCTGAGTTATTAAGTAGGCTTCCTTGAGCCATGATTTCCTTATACACCACCATGTTTTTGCCTTACAGGGATTCGTTACTTAGAGAGCAAGTGGTCGAGCTTCAAAAACTGAATCTTGAAGACAGTGGGGTGTCTGAGGAAGACGACAGTTTGGAAGATTATTATTCAGAAGATGAAATGTACCACGAAGGTATGGCGAAATTTCCTAATGTTATCAGAAAAAGTTGCCTTCACACATTTGGCAGTTGTGTCACCCGAGAGAGCACACGTCCGGTCTCATAAATTTATTAATCCTGGCTGTAATTCAATGAATTTCAGACTCCGGCCACGGTAAAAACATCCGCACGATACGGCACGCTGGACCTAATTCGAACTCTCAGACGACTTCGAACAAAGTGTCCAACTTTCAACCGTCGGAAAAACTGTTCAAAAAGTACCTCAATAAGATAAACGTGGAGAAATACGAAGGACCGCAACTTCCCAACAAGGCGGCAAACGAATTGATCGAAGCGAACAGGCGGGCGGATGCAGACAGGTTGGTGATGGTAGATTTATGGGGGGGTTGACCAGGAAGGGGGTTTAGGGGCCCACAGCACGGAAGCCCGATGGCTCATAATAAGCCACAATAATTGTGCTCTGCCTGAGTGCCCTAGTTCTTGACCAAGATGCCTATCCCCCTGGTGTGGGTCATTAGGTTCTTGACTAGGTGATCGCACGGGAATGCCCTCATCGGTGTAGGTTCCCCAAGGAGGGCATATCTGCGGTGTGCGAACACAGGGGTCTCAAAGATGATGTTGGTGGTTCCTTCATCCTCCTCGCACAACCTGCACAGGGTTGATAATTTTTATACCCTATGCGGTTCAAGTGAAGTCTGAGGGGGGGGGGGGGGGGGGGGAAGCTGGTCAGTAGTCCTATTAGCCTTCCCGTGCTTTGACTTGAGTGGCTTTCCACAAACTTTGGTGTTGGGTTTAGCCACCATGCATTTTCTGTGAGCGTGATCTTCGACGTGTCGCCATCTCTTGGCGGTTTCTGAGAACATCCAGCTGCTGGTAGCAGCTCTGATGGAAGATTGTGGTAGGCCAACGGCTGGCTCTGGGCCAACAAAAGGGGGTTGAGAGCCCCTTCTGGCCATAGTGTCAGCTTGTTCTTTGCCTGAGATACCTCTCCGCCATGATCGACGCTTGGCTGTCTGAGAGTATTTGGACATGAGCCAGTGTGCCCTCGTTTTAAGCTCTCCCTTGCCGCCGCGTCGATCGCAATAATTTCTTCCTGGAAGATCTAGGTGTTTTTCCCCAGTCGAAGCGCGAGCTGTGTAGTTCCATTTGGTTTGAGCGCAGTGTACTCCAGCACCAGTGCCTGCATCCATCTTTGACCTATCTGTGAAACTGTTGATGTCATTGGGGCAGCACTTGGTGACCTACGTCCCTCTCAATTTTGACGTTTTGACGTGTATAAACAGGGTTCAGGAAGGAATTTGGGAGTAACGTCTGGCACCATCTTGAGTAGTGGGTCTTTCACTACATGATGGTGATGGTGGATACCATTTCTTTTGAATCGCATTTATTAGTGAAATTTACATTTTAAATAGGCAACAATAATATATTTCTTAACTGCTACTCCCCACCTTAAATCACAGACTTCTGCTGTGGGGAGGAGTTGAGAAAAGTGCTTTGAGTTTGTATACAAGTTCTTACATTGTACACTGCGTTGTGTTAAATTGATAGATTAACCATCCCAAAAATCTGAAATTCAACTTCCGTAGATTGAGAACTGTGTCGTTCAGGACTGAACGATGTATTTTCGTAACTCCTTCTTGGAGATCCCAAGTTTGCTGATCGATCAAGGGGGAGGGTGTTGAAGAGCTTATAATTGTACATCTGATGAGTCTTTCGAAAAAGAATTTCTGCGGGAAATCGTTCACGCGATCTCCTATAGCACGTGGTCGTAACTCACCAGGTCCCTAACTATTTTGAGTATTGTCACTTTCTCTCGTGGCTTCATAGTTTTTAGAACGCTTATAATTCTTGAAGAGCGCCTCCTCTTTTAAGAAGGTAAGAACTCTTTATCAATACGTTTTAGGGCTGTAAAAAAACTTGGTTAATGAGCGTGGTTCCACACCCACTCCATGTAGATACTCTATAAACCATTAACGATTGCAGAGAAAATTTCTCAACTCTCTACAGATGTAGACCAGCTTTCGCATCTTATTGACTACAATATTGATATGATTGTCCCATTTAAGGCATTGCTCGATTTCACCTCCCTGGTAGCGTACGGACGTAGCCTGTTGGATTTGCCGACAAGAATAATTTACTTGATCATTACAGGAGGCAGAATGGCAGTTTATGGAGCCAATTGTAGGGATTTCGGATTCACGAAAAGAAAAGGATACTAAGTTCGTTTTGTTCACATTCACAGTGGATGTCTACTGCCACTATTTGGACTTCACCTCTTTGTAATTTTGTCAGGATTCGTATCAAGGACAAACACGATCGGGCTACGGCTGAGCAGGTTATGGATCCCAGGACCCGAATGATCCTTTTCAAGCTTCTCAACCGAGGGACAATTTCCGCCATCAATGGTTGTATATCGACTGGTTCGTTTCAAATTTCACAGCAACCACCAGCTGAACTCGTTTACAAATTTGTGCAGAATCATAATTTACTCCGTATATTTAATTCCAGGAAAAGAAGCCAACGTGTATCATGCAACTTCAGAAAAATCCTCCCAAGGAATTGATTATGCCATAAAAGTGTACAAAACGAGCATACTAGTTTTCAAAGACAGAGATCGCTACGTCACAGGAGAATTCAGGTTAGTGAATCATTCAACGAGCTTCTTCTTGTTCTTCCTCCATGTAAATGACCCTGTTCCTCATAATCCTGTTCAGATTCCGCCACGGCTATTGTCGGCACAACCCTAGAAAAATGGTGCGCTTGTGGGCGGAAAAAGAGATGAGAAATTTGGCTCGGATGAAGTCTGCGGGTCTCCCTGTCCCCGAGCCAGTACTCCTCCGCTCTCACGTGCTGTTGATGAGTTTCATAGGAAGAGATGGGTGGCCTGCCCCCAAACTCAAGGTGAGCCCAAAGTGAGAATACAACTGTAAAGAGAGGACGTGCATCAAGATAATATCTATATTATAGTTCATGTATCGATAGAAGGCCTCTAACGTATACCACTAATTTAGGAGGTCTCGTGATGTATGTCTTGAGAATCTCAAGTAATCTCAAGTTGAGATTATCACACTAATGGGGTTATCACACTACCGAAAACACCCAGCCAGCCGATGAGCGGCCATTGACGTCACAATCACGGCCAATGATGTCATTACGTTGGTGCCACCATTATCACGACATCCTCTCCCCCCCCTCATTTTTGAACGTCCAACGAATGGCAAACCGTCGTGTAGTGAGTACAGATTGCTGGCTGGGTGTTTCCGAAAGCGTGATAGGGGTTATTAGTCTAATGGGGGCTAATGGGGTATTAGTCAAGTTAAGCTTATCACGCTTAAGCGGACGAAATGGCGCAAGTTCGCATTGATTTTAGATTTGGAAATCTTCCCTACCATTCAATAATATGGCTAAAAAGTAACGTGCACAGACCCCAATACCAACGAAAAAAAATCATTGTAGGAGATATAACGAAAAAACGAAACGCACCGTTTGAATCGGCCGGGGTTTCCCACCAGTCACTCTTGAGGTAGTGACGTCACAGTTCCAGTGAATCTCTCACCCGGAGCGTTAGTGTCGTCAGCTTATATGATAAATTTATAGCAATTATAACTTGATACGACGGAAAACATAATTAACTTTTAATTATAATACACAATACTTGAAATTTGAAGCCTTATCAGAAGGATTCACGGCTCAATTGAATTTTATTCTGTGATGAGTAGTGGAGTGGCAACCCTGGGCGGAACAATCCCCTCATGTAGTTGGTTGAAGAGGTAGTGACGTCACGCTCCCTCCATGGCCATGTTTTTCAAACGCCGTAATTTTCGTTAAATTATTTAAATTTTCTGGAAACGATTTCAGGCGGCTGATTACTGTTTTCCCTACATTCTCAGGGAGTACTTTCAGAAAAAAAAAAAGAAAAAAGAAAAAAATCAATGCGAACCCCCCATTCAGACAAAGCCAGCGATCAAATTCACAGGGTTTCACGATCCCCATTAGGTGTGATGAGATCAGACGCAAATAGGCGCACTTGTATTATTTCTAATGGTAACACCAAAATTTAATGGTTTTGGTGGATTTTGATTATGTGTCCAATACCACATATATACCTATCCATCCACCTAGCGCAAATTGGCACAACTATTTTTATGTACATTGTTTATACTCTGGTTGAGATGACATTTGGTCTCACATCGTCCTCTTAAATTTTAAGGGAATTTTACTAAACTTTGAGCGAACGCATTCCGAAGATTGTACAACGATTTGAAAATTTAAAAATACGTCGAGGTCGTCAGCAACGAGCTGGGGGCTAGGGACGATGCGTTAATAGGAAAATTTCCTATTATTTAATAATATTTTCTATATTTTCAATATTATTTCTTACAATATGAATAATAATTTTGATTTTGAAAGAAAATATTGATATTGCCGATTGTCGACAGAAAAAAAAAAGAAGCCTCATGAGAGTCTCGAACCTTGACATGAAAATACCTTTGATTGACACGCTAGTTTTTGTGTAATTGTTCAAATTTTTCGCTTTTTCGCTGATTTTTTCCAAGTCTTATAACATTTTTGGTCCCGGAATTGATTCATATCACACGAAAGTTTCGTGACGAAACGTTGCTATGAAGCGGTTGTTTCTATAATGAACGCTCGTAGTTGTGTTGCTGACTATATTGTTACACAACAACCAGGGCCAGAGCAAAAACATTTTCACGTCAAAAGATTAATTGAGGCGCTGGGGCGCAAAACTCGTTCTTTCCGATTTTTGTCGAAATTGAGATGGCAGTGGTTTTTCAAAGGATTTTTCGCGCTGTTTCAAATGGTTGAATCAGTTTTCAACAAAACTCGCTCCTTCCCATCTAAAAACATCTCCGAAAGTCACGAATATTTGCAAAACTCGTTCTTTACTCCAACAGGTGGGAAGCAAAACTAGTTCTTTGCGTTTGAAGCTTCTGGTGGTGGCAAAACTGTTTCTTTACTACCTACCTACCTAAGTAAAAATTGTCTTGTCTTGTCTCTGAGACTTAATTAGGTATTTTAAAATACAAAAGAAACTCTCAGTCATTAAAAATAGTTTTTAAATCGAGGGTCCAACAGCAACACCACGGACTGTCATTTTTGGCCAAAATGAGTTGAGGATACCATTAGAAGCGTATTCTCCCGGCGGATCAGGTAAAAATATAAGTTGGGATGATTTCTCATGATTATTTCCTTCCACGGCAGTCAGCTGCATGTCAGGTGATGAGTGCCAAAACTAGTTCTTTACTTCTTTTAGAGTTGCAAAACTGGTTCTTTACTGCTTTTAGAGTTGCAAAACTGGTTCTTTCTGGGTATTGGTTGCAAAACTCGTTCTTTCTGAACTAGAAAGTGTTCCTGCTTCTTCATGTCATGAAGAACGTTAATTTTTTCGAGTTTCACACTTATCGGTGAGGCCAACCACACAAAATAAAATAAAAAGGATTGAAAAAGTCGTTCCTAGAGGATTCTATCGGTTTTTTGCGTTTTCTGAAAAATTGCTGATTCCGGAAAGAGCGAGTTTTGCATCTCAGCGCCTCAATTAAAGATAAGTGGACATTAACCATTGAACGAGCGAAGTGAGGCCCCTGCTTACTCATAACTTCACAATTGAATTTCCATTTGATCGGTTCATTGTCAATGTGGTACCGATTTAAAAAAGTGGATCTCGTGGTACGTCCCTCCCTATTAACGTAATAATTGACGTAAATAAATTTAAAATTATTTTAAAAATTGGCATTAATAAAAATTCTATATTTTCAGGATGTGGAGTTATCGACCTCTAAAGCGTGTAAACTTTACAGAGATTGCGTAACGATGATGTGGACAATGTACAACAAATGTAAACTCGTACACGCCGATCTCAGCGAATTCAACCTTTTGTAAGAACTGCTCAATTCACAATAATTTCAATTATTGAATGTCACATTTTTTCGCCACAGTATAATATTTTTCATCCTCATGTTTAGATATTTTGACGGGCAAGTTTACATTATCGACGTTTCTCAGTCCGTAGAACACGATCATCCCCACGCTTTCGATTTTCTGCGGAAGGACTGTACCAATATTACAGGTAAACCTTTTAAAGCGAATTTAAAAAAATTGAAATTTATTTTTTTTAGTTTTCCATTTGGGTTGAACGATTTTCTCTTTGTTTTTTAGAGTTCTTCAGAAAGCGGGACGTTGCAACCATGACGGTGAAGGAGCTGTTTGACTTCATTACTGACCCGACCGTAACTGAAGATAAAGTTGAGGACCTTCTCGACAGGATTTCAGAGAAAGCGTCGGACGCGCCGGAACCGACAAACGAACAGGCAGTCGACGAGGAAGTTTTCAAAAACGCTTATATCCCTCAACGGTTGACGCAGGTAACACGCGAATACAACCCCTGTGAGTTCTTCCAGATCGACCCAGTTGTTTTTCATCATTTGTCTTTTGGTAGGTGGTCGACTTCGAAAGGGACATCAACCTCGTGAAAACCGGCAAAGCGCAAGCTGACGATCTGACGTACAAGAAAGTCGTCGGGCTGAACGAAGAGCTCGAACCAGCCTCGAAACCCGCCTTACTCCAGAAGGTGGATAATACCGGAGGGACTGGAAGCGAAGGCGGCTCTTCCGAAGATGAAGACCTGGACGAGGAAGAAGAGGGAAATTCAAAGTTCATCAATTCAGCGAGAAACAAGGATGAAACTCTGGAAGAGAAAAAGGTACGTTCTTTGCCAATGCACGTTTCGTTGTAGTATTACACCTTTGACAACGTTTTCATTCGTTTACAGGCCAGAAAAAAGGCTGCCAAAGATCAGCAAGCTGAAAAGAGAAAAACCAAAATCAAGAAGCATGTAAAGAAAAGGAAGACGAAAGCGACCAAATCCAAGTGAACTCATTTCCGCTTTTCAAATTTACACCATCGCCGATTCAGAGAGATCAGACATCTTCATTTCGAATGGAGCTTGTATTGCTTGAACTCTCTTTATTTACAAACATTTTTAGCAAATTTTACTTTTGTTACTCGTTGTTTTTTTCTTATTGCTGGTTTCACCAAGGGACAAAACATTGATTTAACGCCAAAACGCCTGATGCTGCCTTTGGCTTCGATCAGCGCCAGTTTAGCGTTGAATCTCGGTTTTGTATTAAATTGATTTTACAAATATAGATTTAAAACGATGAAGTGATTAACAAAAATCAGTTCTTCATCACCACAAACGTTCAAACTAGGGATGACCATATTGGCCAACGACATCTTTGTTAAATATCGACTATTAAAGTTTTAAATAATGTTTGAAAAGTAAAGTAAATTGGATTTTTGTTGTGTTAACTGGATCTTTCGTTCTCACAATGAGCTAGGAGCTGACCCCGCACTTTACTCGCAACGAGACCGGTACGCGAACCCTGGTCCCCAAGTTTCGGGCTTACTTCGCTATGACGCCTCGGCCAAGGTGACGGTGTTATTTTAATCAAGTCGATTGAGTAATTTCTTGTTGTACGGGACAGTTGAGTGGTTAATACGTAATGTATGAGCTCCTGATCACGTAAGGGACCAGTTAATGTTTTGACCTGATTCAATGAAGTTATTAAATTTGGCGACAAGGATACCAAATACAAGTTTCTCTATAGCTCTACAAGTTGTCCGCCGCGGTTTGAAAATCAGGACTGAACAGCGCGAACACAAGGGTAATAATAATTATTATTATATCTTTTCTCAGTCTACATCCTCTATCACTCGAAAACGACACCCAACTTGATCCCGAAAACCGTCAAAAACCCCTCCCGTAACCATTTTTTAGCTCCACAGAAGCACAATTAGCTGGATAACAAAGTATTTCAGATTTAAAAAATCCTACTGCCCAAAAGCGCCAGGACGGCGGACGGAACATTCATTTTTAGAATCTACAAATCTTGAAACGTACAATGACAAATTTTGAGGCCGATTAAAATTTTCGACCGGGTACCTATCCAACTTGCTAGTCCAACGATATGCGATAAGTAGGTCCCCACTACTTTTCTTTCAGAAATCACCAGGTCACACATCAACGTGGAACATCGTTTCGTATCTCGCCAACTATTGAGTACCACGTCGACTGAGTATCAAATTTGGTTTGAAATTGTTCTTGTTTTTTTAGCGAGACATCGTATAAGATGTTCACCTTCTTGGGAAAATACGGCCGGCCGTGTCAAAATCTTGTTTTTTCCAAAATGTTTGAAAATACGGTGAGGAAGAAATCAAAAGAAACTTGGCCCCACAAATACCTTCTCCCTGACTGGTAAGTGTGCCCGGAAGGGTCGAGTTCTCTTACTTGTGGAAATATACCATTGCAGAATTTGCCCTCATAGTGGACAGTGCACGAAATATCAGTACATGGACATTAATTGCAAATTGGCTGTTATCACTGGTGGGGCTGGTGGGATCGGTTACGCTACAGCGGATGAGCTTTTGAAGCAAAACCTCTACGTGAGTGTAAGACTCGTCTCCAGAATTTCTCAATGTGAGCAAACATCCCTTAAACTAGATTCATTTCTAGCGAGTGATCCTCATGGATTGTTGTTGTGAAGAGGGGAAAAAAGCTGTCAATGAGTTAAACAGCAAACACGGAACGGAACAAAACAAAAAAGCCTGTTACCTTCAGATGGACGTGCGCAAGCAGCAAGACTACGAAGGTTGGGTGTTTTACAACAAGAGCTAAACCTCATTCTTTCTTATATTAGGTACCTACCTAATTAATTTTTGGAAATTACAGAAGCTTTGGAAGAAATCACAAAAAAATTCGGAGGCATCGACATTCTGATCAACAACCATGGGTACATGAGTGACAGAAATTGGAAAGATGAAATTGACATCAATGTGGTGAGACATTTGAAATGTTAGGGGTTAAAAAAAATTGCCGTTGTTGCACACATTTCGCGGTTACCAATATGTTTCTCAAGAATGTAGGAAAACAATTTTCCCATTTTAGACTCGCTAGGAAAATACTTCCCCAGCCACCCGGAAAAAACTTCCCCCAAGTAAAAGTGTAAGAAAAAGTGGAAGAAAAGTGTGATAATCAACTCCTTAGGGAAATTCGTGCAAACAGTAGGGGTCATTTAAAAGCCCGAGTGTTCACCAATAAGTTAAAGGCCACCCTTCAAGGCTTCAATAATTGAGACGGGAATTTGCTCAATTCCGACCGATATGGTTGAGCAAGCTATGCAAACCGTGAAGGATCAACTCCATGAATGCAGCTCCCAAGAAGGAAAACATTCAATGGACATAATCTTTCATAATTAAAAAATTTGTTTTCTTCGACAAATTACTTAACATTTTAAAATTGATTTCAACCCGATATCTTTAAAATTGACGATTTAGCGACTATTTAAAATCCACCCGGCTTATCTGCGCCACCCTGTGTAATGTAAATGGCGATGAAGACGAAGGATGCACCAATGACTTAGTCGAATCTTAGTCGTCTTGAACGAACAATCGTACCTACCTGCCATTTAAATATCAGATTCCAGTCGCATTGCACAATTTTTACAGGTAAACCGTTTTCTCGAATTTCCCTACAGAGTTGAGTATTTCTTACTTTTACTTGAGAAAGTTTTTGTGGTGACGATTTGGCTGGGAAAGTACCTATATTCCTAGCGAGTCTGAAATGGGAAAGTTTTTTCCGCATACCGTTTCTCAAATCGGTCAGAATCCGTCGCAAACTTACAGGACCCTTTGGGACCGGTAAAACGTATTTTAACACGTTGGGTGACTTTTCCGGAAGCCTAACATGCTATTGAATTAACATTCAGAAAGCGACCATCCGAGGAACTCTGCTGGGTATGAAGTACTTGTCTCAAAAGAAGACACCAGGTGATTCGCTGATTGTAAATGTTGCTTCGACGTTGTGCCTGGACGCAAATCCTCCGTACCTGCCGATTTTTAACGCTACGCAGCACGCCATCGCAGGGTTGACCAAAAGCTTGGGTGTGAGTGGGCTATTCTCGTTCACCATGTTCTGTTGTTCACGAGATGCACAGTATGTTTATTGTTCCGTAGAACACCCTCCACTTCAAAAACTCCGGCGTCCGAGTTGTCGGGATATGCCCCGGGCCGACCAGCACCAACTTGCTGATCTGCGATAAGGACAAAGCTCTTGTGCCCGAATTTTCGAAGTACACGGAGATGGTAATGGTGGGCAACATGCAGAAGTGAGTTTCCCGGGGTGAAATGTCTGTTGGCTCTACAGCTCCGGGTAACGATGCTCTTGATTTTTCCAGACCCGCTTCAGTGGCCAAGGGGATTGTTTACATGGTCCTGTACGCTCCACCCGGGTCGCTTTGGGTTGTTGAAGACGGACAGTTATTCAAGACTTCCCTCCCTGGTGTCAAGGAGTACAGGGAGAGAGTTATCTACGTCTGAACAATCCGCTACCGTTTCGTTTTTTGAGAGCAATAAACACCGAATTTCTCATTCAAACAACGGAATTTGTTTCATTAGATACCTACCTACCCTCGAAAAAGACTTCATTCTATTGAATACAAAAATATGAAGGAACGTAAAAATGTTATTTTTCGCCTCATGTTCCATTTATTTTTTGTAATTACCTTTATTTTTAAACATTTAAAATTTAATTTAATATAAAATAATACGCTTAAAATAAAATTCAATTTTTGTAAACTTAAAAAATTGAATTGACTTTTGAGCGCTAATATGGGCTCCCCGACCGAGCAGTACCTATTGGATGGTGATGGGGTGGGGGCTTTACTTGGGGTCAGAAAGAACGTGAAAAGGTTTCATTCGATTGGCACAACTTTGCTATTGCTCTCTAACCTCTGTGGGGTCTTTTTCGGGGGATATAAGTGCTTTTGTTCAGTAGGTACCGGATAAACCATGCAGATGTTGATGCCTGAATTTACGTTAGAATGTAACATGCTAGTAGCTACATTTATGTACTAGCGGACAAGAGGAAGGGGCCTATCTTCTCTCGGCCTTGCCATGAGGATTTGCGGTGTTTTTCCAACCTTGCAAATGCGGGATTCTCAACGCGGGATCCCGCAGGATTTATTTTGTTTTAAAAAAAGAAGCGATTTGCCTATACCTACCCACTCCTCAAATCCAGCCAACAAAACCTCTTTGAGCCACTGAGGGCATCCAGCATGCTCTGAAAAAGTAGGTACATGATTTCTTTTTCATGACTGCATTCAATCGACGATAATCAACACGGAATCGACCCATCCTTTTTAGATACCAGCGCAATTAGCTAAGCGTCCCTAGGGACGCCCATGGGCTCTGAGATGGCTCTATTACATCCGACTCCAGCATTTCATCTTCTCAACATGCTTTTGCTGAGTGTAAGGGATCCGCCTGGGGTTTTGCTTGATGGGTCTACAGCACAGATTAAACTACTGATCTAAACTACAAGGTTTGTTCCAGGTTGGACGGAATGTTAACAGAAATCGCCGGAGACATGCGCAGTTTAGAAACCGCTGTTTCAGGTCGATAGTAGGTTGACAGCTGTTGGACGGAAACCGACAGCTCGAGTATGTGCAGTCGGGTTCTGTCGACAGACGCAGCCAGACCTGGAACAAACCTACAGTTAAACTGGTCTACCGTCGCCGGTGTCAACTGAGTGAGTTGCAAATTGCACTGCGGACAAGGGCGTCGTTTCGCTCGGCCTTCCTAAAGATTCTTGGCAACTCGATTAGTGCTAGGAAATTTTCCCCCAACTGCCGCAAAACATAAGGTTTGTTCCAGGTTTGACGGTATGTTAACAGAAATCGCCGGAAACATGCGCAGTTTAAGAACTGGTGTTCCAGGTCGATCGAAGGTTGGACGGAAACCGACAGCTCGAGTAAGCTTACTCCGCACTAGTGCGGTCGGGTTCTGTCGACAGCTGTCCAACTTATGTCGACAGACGCAGTCAGACCTGGAACAAACCTATTATGAAATTGACTGTCACGTATGTACATTTTACATACTTATTCGGAAGGTATCACTCCCCTATAATGATTAAAATTATTCTTCTAAAATTGTTAACAGTTATTACGTGAATTCCCGATAAGAAACCTCTTCTCATAAAACCTGAATTGCCTACCAAATGTCATCGATATCGGCCCACCCGTAACCATTCCCCCCCTTCCCACCGGATAAAAAAAGGAAGCGAAAACGATAAGAAGCCAGTACGTATTTGAAAATATTCAGCAAATCCGCAAGTTCCCGCAACCAATCACTGCATTAAATTTTCTTTTTTCAACAGGTCCTA
Source organism: Pilophorus perplexus (assembly GCA_955831195.1). Taxonomy (NCBI): domain Eukaryota; kingdom Metazoa; phylum Arthropoda; class Insecta; order Hemiptera; family Miridae; genus Pilophorus; species Pilophorus perplexus. Next base: position 34,749,959 of record OY037009.1, on the reverse strand, counting down.
CTGAGTGTTTCTACACCTAGGTACCTACCGCACTTTGGCGCACGGTGTTTTCTCGTCTTCTGAAAATTTAATGTCAAAAGATGATATTTTAAATTACCTATTTTATTCAATACCTATTTATTTTATTCGAAAACGCAAGCTAAAACCGACAGGAAAAATTAGTAAAAATTATTTTTCTCTTCTAATGATGAATAATATACCTACGTCGTAAATCCTTCCATATTATGGACCTGAAATAAATAAAAGGATTTTTCGTGTTTAGCATAAAGCGCTCCATTTTTCTACGTTTTCTTTGATGTACAATTCCGAAAATGTCTGTAAAAAAAACCCGTCTTCAAGCTTGTGGTACGCTGAAATCGTTGGTTTCACCAATAAAACCATGTAATGTTCTAGTTTACTCCTCTAAACATTAGTTGTAAATTCAAGTTGAATCAACATTCAAGTTTTAACTTAGGCGTCTGTTTTCATGGGGTTGAAATTGTCAGCAGACCCACTATTTCACGTTTGCACAAGCTCTACAAGGTCTACTAAAATTGATCTATGAAACCGAAGAAGAAGTTGCGATATAGGTATGTGTAACCTGACGTTAAGTGAACAGCTGTTCAGTCGTCCTTGTGCATTTCATCGCTTGTATTTTCGGTTGATCAGCTCATTTCGATTAGGGTTTTAGTACCGTTCAATGCTCCTCCAGTCCATCCCCTCGGTTCTATTCTAGTCGAATAGAGTGAAGCTTAGTCTGGGTTATTGCGTTCAGAGCCTCGCGCTTCCGACTGTGTGGTTGTGTTCAAATATGGATGAAGGGGAAGTGGTGCGATGAGTGTCAAGTGTGTCGGGAAATATCGTCCCCTGGACCCGTGAAATGGGGACGGGAAAAAGTCTAGCGATGGTTCCTCTTGAGTTTCGCCTGTGAGGGAAAAACTGCGGTCGGCAAGTCTTGTCCCCTGCGCGGGTCACCCCCTCGAGATTTCCGCCGTGAACCTCCGCTGTCCCCCGGACAGAGAGTTGGGGGCGAAGGGGGCGGATGTCCCCCGATCTACCCGACCCCGGAGGATGGACGTCGGGAACGACGTTGGCAACTCTTCGGGGGGCGATGGGGACAAAGCCCCCCCTGACCTCCAGCAGATCTTCAAGGACGAGGTCGATCGACTGCCGAACAGGTATGTAAATCATTCTCTTAGATCTCGTTAAACTACAGCTAATAACATACCTAATTGGTCACGAAGGTCCACTCGGTGCTCCACCGAAACTGCTGAAGACGTACTTGGGTTTTGTTTACCACCTTTTCAGCTGTACTTTTACGTCAGAAATATTCTACAAAAGAGAAAAACCGCTAAAATTTGTCGTTATAATAATACTGTATTATTATAACGACAACACGCTGTGCTGAAGATTTCTCGGGAGCTGCGACACCTGTCGAAGAAAACCAAGTCGGTCCTTATTTCAACTGCTGCCAACTTGACTGATCCCTTGGCGGCCGAGTCCCGTTGTGGGTTGGGAAGTGGCGGATTCATTGGGGCAGGCCAAACATTTCATTCATTGGGGCCTGGAAAATGGAAAAAGTTTGGAAGCGGACAAATTGGAGGAAATTCAGTACAGCCTGCTAAGGTGAGAATGAGTAGCAGCAACATGTGATGGTGTCATCGTCCAGTCCGCCTAAATTGTTTATTATTTTATTGATTAATAAAGATACTTTACCGTACATTGGCATTGAATTTCGATGCATAATAATATTATGGAGAGGGTCAGTAGGTAATTGTTTTGTAGTTCGATTCGATCACTTTTTGGTTCATTATTCTTATTAGAATAATACACCTCTGTAATCGCGACAGGGTTCGAAAATTCAGATCGGCCTCAAAATGTGACGTTATCCGTTTCAAGAGGTCTAGATTCCAAAAACGAAATGCTCGTCCGCCTTCCGCCGTCCGAGCAGTTTTGGGCCGTAGGAATTACTTTTGAAATCTGAAATTTTTACAAAATACTCAGTTTACCATCTAGTTGAGCCCGCAAGGTTTTCAGCCCGATCGCTCAAACCTGTGGGGCGCTATGGGGCTAAAATGGGGCTACGGGATTTTTCTGAAGGGTTTCGGCTATGGGGTCGAGTTAAGTGTCAGTTTCGAAGTATTTTTTGACGTAGAATCCATTTTTCAAACATTGTCCAGAATTTTTTTTCCAAAACGTTTTTCAATGCTAGAATTAATTTTTTTTTACAATTAACCTATTTCAAAGAATAAAAAACCGTTTTGTAAAATTTGCAACGTTTTTCTAAAGTCAAATTCGGTACCTACCTACTGATGTTTTCTGTGAGAACCACTCCTCTGTAATATAGTATTATAGTTAGAATACCTTTTATATATACTTTTCCTTATACAAAAACGCTGCAAATTTTACACAAGGGTTTATTATTCTTTGATATAGGTTACTTGTGCAAAAATTAATTCTGTCCGTAATTTTTTTTTTCAAAATTAAAAAAAAAAATTGTTCGAACTTTTTTTCACTTGGAAAATATTTGACCTCCTGCGATCCTTAAAAAAAAACCTCCCGTAGCCCCATTTTAGCCCCATGGCGCCCCACAGGTTTGGGCGATCGGGCTGAAAACCTTGAGGGCACAACTAGATGGTAAACCGAGCTTCTTGTCAAAATTTCAGATTTAAAAAAAATTCCTACTGCCCAAAACGGCCCGGACGGCGGACGGACATTTCGGTTTTGGAATCTAGATCTCTTGAAACGGATAAGTAATGCCAAATTTTGAGGCCGATCGGAGTCATAGACCTCCATCGCGATTACATAGGTGTATTATTCCAAGAACGGACTATTTGGTTGGAACTTATTTTGGTTCTGAAATGTTTACAACTACTCGGTTCACCATCTAGTTGTGCCCGCAAGGTTTTTAGCCCAATCGTCTAAACCCGTGGGGCTAAAAAGTGGTTTTTGATGATTTCGGGCAGAGATCGGGCAAATTCATATTCATGAATATGAATATGAATAAAATTCGCAGGGGGTGGATTTGTGAATATGAATATGAATAAATTCACTGGGTGAGGATTTGTGAATATGAATATGAATATGAATAGGTACACAAAAAGTCATAGAATTTTTTTGAATTTCAAGAAATTTATATTAATTTATTATTTATTTCTCAAAATTAACATTTCTCTTACGAAGACCGCCTGCAATTTTCAATTTGGTACCAGGGAGATAGGAAATCGGAGGGACTTTTCAACGACATGGTCAGATTTGCTTTTCGATAGCTAAATATAAGGGATTATGACCTTTGGAGTTAACAAATATCGCTCAAAAGATGAGTTTTATTTTCTGAGCGAAAAAAATAAAACTACATCCAATTCAATGGGAGAATATTCTCGCCATTACCCCCCGCCACAATCCATGCGTTTCAGGTGTTCAAACACCCTCACATCAAGTCCTGTGAACTTCTATTTATTTTGTCTTCAATTTATTTGCTCTTGTCTTGCTGGCTTTTATTGTCGATTGACAGCCACGTATTAGTCAAATAAAACCTACAAACCAAACGTATCCACTTGATCCGCTGAATCAATAATGCGAAACAATTGCGGACGAGTTCTTTTTACAAGTCAATATTTTGATGAGTTCTGGTTTTCGTATTTTTAAGGACATCAACTCGTCAATGTGAATGGAGGCTGAATGTGAATGGTCAGCGGGCCCCATTCGTGACCTTTTTTGTTGTTTGACCTCTTTGAGCAGGCTTCCCCGTCAAACTTGCTCAAGGCAAGTAAAGTTTAAAGACCACAGACGATAGAAAAGGTTTGTCTCGAGGGTTGTGCGATTTCCTGCGATCGAGTTTAGTTTCTCATTCTTTCCAGTGATGAGATGTTGATAGAACTTCTATCTAGTGATAACAAACCTCTTTCCTCTTATGCAGAGAAGAAATTCAGCGCTACAATATTTTTCAAGTTTCCACATACGCAGTATGTATACTTTTTCCTGGTTGGGCGTTGTCGATGCGTGTTTAGTCTGTCTCGTTGATATACCTGTAATAGGTATGAGCGTGTAATTAACCTTGGGCAATTTAGGGTTGAGTTCTTGGTGATAGTGTTTCTGAAACTAATGTTGTATGTGATGCTCTTTTTTTGATTGCATGAAACTTGAGTGAGCTCTCGAAATGATGAAATCATAATCATGAACCCGGTCTTGCATAACCTGCTCTCTCTAACATTAACGTGATTGTTACTGACCAGTTGGTGTCATAATATGACAAAACAATATATCATCTTCCCTATTTTTCATTATAGGCCAGTCAATCTTACGTTGAACCCTATAAAGTTGCATGTAATCATATTACGTTGTTTGGGTCCCTTAGAGGAGTTCATTCCTAAGTTTGCAACACTGAAAACCTTGTGCTAACTTTTTAGTAGCCAAAAAACCTCAAAATTTGTGGTTTTCCCAGTTTTTTCCACAAAAAAACCATAATGAAGAAATTTTCGACAAACATCACCCTATACACCCTTAAAGTAGGTTAAATTTGCTACAATTTGAAACCAATTGGAGCTCAGTAGATCCATCGTTTGCGGAAATGCAGTCAACTGAAAATGGGTGAAACTTTCAAAAAACTCCCCCAATCTGACACCGCTCGGTAAGCGGAAAACCACGTTTTTCAGAACGTTTTCGACTGTAGCTTGGAAACTATTTGCCCGATTCCAAATTTCTTTTTTTTCTAGTGGAATCTGATTAAATTACCTATCGCGGCTGGGGTCAATGAAATCGGAGAAATACTATCGGAGGGAGAGAAGAAAATGTTCTGAAAACGTGGTTGTAGGTGGTAAAATTCCTGGTTTCCACCCTTTCCGACGAATACTAATGGCACTTGTGTTAACAGAAATGCAATGTACCGCCCCTTATAGAAAAATTTATTCAGCTTTCACCAGAAAAAAGAGAATCAAGCTCGGACTATCCGTTCCTGAGTTTTAGCTGCCCCTCTCTTATTGAAGCTCAAATCAAATTTTCTCACGGAATAGCTGCGAGTGGTTTTCCGGTTGCCCTGCGGTGTCCGAGTGGGGAACTTTTTTGAAAGTCACCCAATTTCAGTTGACTGCATTTTCGCAACCAATGGAGCAATTGAGGTTTTCTAACATGGAATTTAATTCACTACAAGTTTGATTAAGTGACATTTTTTGATTGGGTACGCTGTTTTCGATGTAGAGGCTTTGAAACGTGACCAAATGGTTAAATTTCAAGTTTTTCGAAAAAGTGACCATTGTTTGAAAAACTGCATTTCGGAAACTATTAGACACACAGACCTGCGATTGGTCTCAAACGTTAGCACATTTTGTCTACTTTAAAAAAGGTAGGAGTGATTTTTTTTGTAGGATGGATCCCTACGGAGATATAAGCCAAAAACCGAAAAACGTCCGAACATTTTGTGGTTTTTCGATTGTCACGCTGCGAGCTCACGTTTTTCGAAGCTGCAAACTTGTGTATACACTACTGGGAGTGATCCTAATAACATTAAAAAAAAAAAAAAAAATTAAAACTATTCGTTCTCTTTCGATTTTACTGTACTATTTGACTGGCCTATTAAGGAGTGATGTTTGTCGAAATTCGTTTTCTTATTGGGGGTTTTTGGAATAAACTTAAAAAAGTTCAAACATTTTGCGGAGTTTTGACTACCAAAAAGTTAGCCTAAGGTTGTAAACTTAGGTGTATTAACTCCTCTAGATCCTACATATAAAAAATCGGCAGTTACATACAACTTTGCGAGGTTTGCCCTTTTTTCGGGTTAGGCGATTAGCGAGTCACTCAATTTTTTTTTCTTAATTCCAATGTTTTGTGAGAAATTTTAGTTTGTTTTCGACGCATTTGTTCCTCTCGAACCTGGAAAGCTTATCGCCCCAACGAAACAAAAAATTCATACGTGGGCCATTAGAACTGTTAACGGTCCTAATGAAGCGATAATATTTTCTTTTTCACGGTTGACTACTTGTTGGACAAAAGGATTCGGTTACTTAGTACGTTTCGGCGATAACTAATGTGCCATGGGACGGAGTTGGAGACATTTGAAACACGTGTTTGTTGGGTGCTTATTTTGGCATCGTGGATTTTCTATGGATATTATTATGGATATTACATGAAAGCGTTGGAGATGTAAATGTGAAGGAACAACAAGGAACACAATAATATTATATCGCACATCTGAAATGCGCTATGGCCCATAGCCTATGGGCCATAGCTTATGGCACCGATTCGGGCACGTGCAGTGACAAGCAATCAGGAAATGATCTTTCCCAATTCCCTGTACTGGACCTTGGACGCTTTGAATGGGCCTTTCTAGCTAATCTCGAGACTAGTTAAGATCTTTCTGTGAGTTTGCTCGGAGATTTGTCCGAAAATTGCTAATCCCACTGGGATTATCCCAGACAAGAGCATATTGCAACCTCCTCAGAAGCTCTCCACTATGAATTTCTCAACGTTCCCACCGCTCTGGCCATCCCAGCCATACCCTCAGTCGATGGAGAGATTAGGTAGCCACAATGAAATTCACGGAAGTGATTCTCGCGCATCGCTATCAACGGACAGGACAAAACCCAGAAAGTGCACAAATAACAAAATAAAACGCTACAAATTTTACACAAGGGTTTATTATTCTTTGATATAGGTTACTTGTGCATAAATTTAATTCTGTATCAATAAAAAAATTTTGGGATTAATTTTTTTTTCCAAACTTTTTTTGTTTTTTACTCGAAAAATATTCGACTTCCTGGGATCCTTCAAAAATCCCTTTTGAGCCACATGAAAGCCCTATAGATCGCCACAGTGAAATCGGATCATTCCGGCACCCTCAAAAATGGATTCTACGTCCAAAAATACTTCGAAAACGACACCTAACTCGATCCCATAGCCTAAAAGCCTTAAAAAACCCTCCCGTAGCCCCATAGCGCCCCACGGGTTTGGGCGATCGGGCTGAAAACCTTGCGGGCACAACTAGATGGTAAACCGAGTATTGTGTCAAAATTTCAGATTAAAAAAAAAAAAAAAAAAAAAAAAATCGTACTGCCCAAAACGGCTCGGAGGGCGTACGGGTACGGCGGACGGACATTTCGGTTTTGGAATCTAGACCTGTTGAAACGGATAATGTCAAATTTTCAGGCCGATCGGAGTCTTCGACCTCCGCCGCGATTACATAGGTGTTATTCCAAGAATAATAAACGAAAAATCCACTGTACACAGTTACTGCGTATTTTAGTGACTTATCGCTTGATTTGCTCCACCCGACGTTATCTATTCCCAAAATCCATTTGTTCTTGTTCCAGAAATTCCGGTATCACCCATTTTCTCAAAATCGACCTATCTAATCTTTTTTCTCTATTGTTTCAGGTGTCATGTCACTAATTGGGACCTGTTCGTGCTATTTATGTCCATCATCAGTCACGTTGTTGATGTGGCGCTTGACCTCAATCTCGCCTACCGGTTAGTTAGAATTACGTTAGAAAATGCGTAGCCCCTAGTTCAGGACTATCTGGAGATGTCAAGCGAGAAATAGGAAGTAGATTGTCTGAGAATGTGACCTACTCAGGTCTCTTGACTCTAAAAGTCAAATATCGTCAAATGAAAGAACTAACCGTAAATGTTTTTCTTCGAATTTTCAGGTATTACAAAAGTGACCAGACCTTCACTTACTTCATCCTCACAATTCTTTTCATATATTTTCCTGCCTTCGTCAACACTTTTATTAGTTTAAGAATGTAAGTACTTACAATCTTCTGATTTGATTTTGAAATAATATTTGCGTTTCCCCATTGTTCGCATATATGAGGCACCCATAGCAGCCCACAGCACTAACCTGTTCGCATATATTTAAAAAAATTGTGCAGAGAACGCCGACTAACCGTGTAGTTGAAGTATCTGAAGTTCCTACACATCATGAGACTCGAATGCCGCCTTCAGCTATCAATTTTTCCTCATATTATCGAATTAAGAAAAATTGGGAGCCTCTAGCAATCCACTTAACTTCTAATTTAGATAAAAATCGTCTAAGCCTATTGACTAGGTTCTGATTTGAAACTGGATTCGCACCTGTTGTTCACAATCCTAATTCAATATTGTTCTACTCACTTCATCTGATGCCAGTGCAAACAAACCCGAGATAACATTCTTTGTTTTAAATCGGTGCAGGTTCAAAGTCGGTTCCCGTTATTGATTCATGGAAAAATGTGAATGGTCTAAACAGAGCGATGAAGCCTTCATCATGAAGGAGACTTTTTTACTTAACAAAAACGTTGAATTGTTTGATTGGATATTATCAGGAATATTATTCCATATTAAGTATGAATCGCTACTTGAGAGTGAATGAAAAAGTATCGAGTATCGATTCAATTTTCCCAGTTTTTAAAAAGCAATAATTGCTTTTTAAAAACTGGGAAAATTGTTTATAGTTTATTTTCAAATTTCAAAGTCTCTATATTTTGCGTGTACACCCAATGAAACTCCGAAAACCGCTGTTTGTTTGTTGATCATCTATTATGTCTGCCATCTAATATTCAGACATTTCATCTGGTAACGTTTCCATGGTTGATTTTTGTTGTACGGCTGTCACAGTTCTTACTTACATAAATGTGAAGAGAACAGCATCTTGATTAAAGTGGGGAAAAATATTGATGACAACGTTTGTTATCCTGAGGAAATTTAGATTAAAATTGCCGCATGATGCTTCCCTAGTATAGACAAAAATCAACTGGGGCATGTAGGTGGTATACCCTGATGAAGATCCCCCATGTCTTCTGCGTGCTATTACTCGCCTAGGTATTTGCTTGGGGATCCCATCTTGGTGAAAATCGCCCGGTTGTTAGTGACATTCTACTGCCCAAATCCAGTTTACCCGACGGGCGAAAAAGACGGGTAAACAACCAAGCAAGAGCCAAACAAGAAGTAGGGATGGGTATCGATGGAAACAAAAATATTAAATATCGTAAAAACAACAAATTGGAATATAGTTAGTATCTTCAAAAATGTATACCGACATCAAATTTTGATGGCGATATACATTTTTAACGATACTAATGATATTCCAATTTATTAACGTACCTACAATATATCAATAGTACGATACTTGAACACATGGCAAAAAAAAAACTGCCTTTGGGGCAAAAAGGACATAGTTTACCACCGCACGCCCTAAAAAGTCGAACAACAAACTAAAACGCAGAACTTAAAACAGTCCAATAAAAGTAAACTGGGAAACAAGAACAAAAAAAAATCGTCTTTCTATATCATATAAAAGAGATTCTCTTCTTCTTCCTCTTCTATATCAAAGAGGTTTGAAGGGCATAGATGGCTCTAGCACCAAGTGACTAAAAACAAGGCCGATATATCAGAATAAAAATACGAATAAATAAAATGTACGATTTCTTTACATCTACGATGTACTTGATTTATCAAGTGAAATGGAATTGATATGGAAAACTCAGCAAATGTCACACTAGGATTTATTAGGTATACTTTGTTATAGGTGAATTGTACAAAAATTAATTATGGGTCAGAAGAAGACATTTTTGAAAAAAATTTGAAAAAAAAAAAAAAAAAAAAATCAAAAAAATCTGTACCTACATTGTTTGGACAGAACCTGTCCTACATCTGATGTGGGACCTCGAAAAATGGATTCTACGTCCAAAAATACTTAGATAATGACACCCCACTCGACCAAATAGCCGAAACCCTTCAGAAACCCCTTCCATGACCCCATAGCGCCTCATGGGTTGGGGTTTTGTCAACATATCAGGTTTAAAAAAATGCCTACTGCCCACAACGGCTCGGACGGCGGAAGTTCGTTTTTTGAATCTAGACATCTGGAAATGTAAAATGCCAAATTTTGAGGGCGATCAGAATTTTTGACCTCCGTCGCGATTACTTAGGTGTATTATTCCCTGAATAATAAACCAAAATCGATAAATATGTCTTACCGCTGGAGCTTATCCAAATTTTTGTCAACCTTTTTTTATGTGCCAAAACTTGGGTGGGATGAAAAATTGTTGTAGACCTTACTTATAATTTTTCGTTGTCAGGTACGTTTTGAGCGATGAAATGGCCTCGTCAACGCATATGGTGGTCAAGAAATGGACTGTTCGAATATTCATCCTCATCTTCCAATTAGCCCCCGTCATGAGGTGAGGGAATTCCAGACTCCATCACATTACTGTTAAGGACTTGTTGCTGGGTCAGCAGATCCATTAGTCTGTATAAATCTACATAAGTCGTAAAGGGTTATTGCTTTGTGTTTGAAGGTACTGTGATTCATTGGACTACGCTCTCAAATCACGGCGAGCCGAACAGCGAAGAGACCGAATTGAGCAGGTTCGTTGACTGAGCAAAATGTCATGTTGGGGCCTGTTCCCCGCCGCAATTTTTATTCACTGTAGACGAAAATGTTGGCAGGTTCGATATTATGAGCTTATGTTGAAAGAGGATTCGGACGTCGCTCTTCTGAGGGTCTTTGAGTGCTTTTTGGAGGCCGCTCCGCAGCAGATCCTCCAATTGACCATCGTCCTCATCAATCGCGGCCTGCCGATGGGAGTATCCGGAAACACTTTCAATTGTAAGTGAGATGTTTAAAAAAAAAAAAAAAAAACCAATTTGGTGCTGCATCGAAAGTCTGTGGGTTATAGCAGATCTGACATTTCAGGGTTGCATCAGGGAGGTTCCATCGCCTCTTCGCTCCTCTCAATGGCCTGGTCGATGGCTTCCTACCACAGGAGTCTCCGGTTCTGTCAAAGAGACAAAGCGAATCTATCCTTGGCCGGTAAAGGATCATTTTTTGCTCGTAATAGACTGGAGTGAACTGCACCTACAAGATAATGTCGTTTCAGGTACCGCTTGCCAATTTATGTGGCATTTCTGCGTCACCGTCTCCCGCATCCTGTCGATCTGCGCCATCACTTCGTTGTTTTCCATACAATCCGTTGTTTGCATTTGCCTCCATTGGGTTGTCATGACCGTGTGGCTGGCCCTTTTCGAAGAGACGCAGTTCATCGTTGCCGATTCATCGTGGAGAGCTAAAATCTCGGAAATTATGTTTTGCGGTAAGTTAAACCATCCCGAATTGTATAGCAATATGTAAATGCTAAACCAACATGTATAGCACTAATCGACCGTCTTTGTGGGTGGCTGGCTTTGTGTGTACGTCACAGGCCGTCCACGCTAAATCAGCAAGTGATTTATTTATTTATAGAACGGGGCGAGCCCAATATAATACAGATTGTATGTAAGCTGGAGGTACAATCGTGCGCAGGATACAGATGAATCGATGAAGCGGTATAGCGAGTAATGAATTTTTACGGCTGAAGGCGACGGAGGAAGAGGTCCTGGAATGTAATTTGCACCCGGCGCAAATGAGCAACTATTTGTAACTATTGCGGGGAAGAAGGAGACTGTGGGAATTGTTTCCTCATTCCCGAGAGTGTAAGCTCAGCAAGTCGCTAAAATTAGTTTCAGCAAAATCCGCTGCTGCAAAGCTAGTTGGCGGGAACACGTTTTTTTTTCCTTTCCCAGTTAGCAGTATTATGATACGCAGATGGGCCCCTTGTTTCCCCGCCAATATTATAATATCATGACCCATTTCTGCTAGCAAGCAATTTACATGTCTGATCGCAGTATTTTCACGAATCCCCGTGAAACCACGGATTCACCGCTAGGGCCCATCACCTCCACTTCCAACCTCGACCATTCGGGGAAGAATGCTGCGGAGATGGGCTCAGGCTTCACACGGGGACCCGTCAATGTCGTATCCGACCTCGACGTCCGATATTGGAAAGACGGGGACGTCATACTGCGGGATCTGAGAGTTCCCTTATTTACCACGTCACTTCGTGCAAGATGGTGGCTCAAATCTTCCTTCCAGAGCCTCTGGCGAAACTGCTCTGGATGGACCTCCCTTTTGTGCAGCTATACACGCCTATCCAAACCTTCAGGAACCTCTCAGATACCTACCATAAATAATTTCCGCCACTTTTTGACCCCTTTGGCCCCACTGTTTGACGGCATGATCGAAGATCTAACGCTTTCGGACCTCTGCCAAACACGCCTGTATCAATTAAATGATTTAGGTACCTCATGTAGATTTGATTAATACCGGAGAAGAGGGTATGAAAGTTGGTTCCTGAAGGGCGCCCTACTTTCTGTACTCAGGCCTGTAGACCCGTTGTGCTTCCTCTCAGAGCACAACGGTTCCTACAGGCCTACCATGTCCTGTTGTGCCAGCGTCTCTCCCCTTTTCACTGATACCTAGACAGGGTTCTAGTCCCATAAGGTCCCCGCTGGACCCCTGTCTGGCCAGGGCATCTGCTTTCTCGTTCCTTGGAATGCCAGCGAGACCAGGGACCCATCTGAGAATAATCTCCCCCAACAGGCCCCAACATGCTTCACGTAGGTACTCTGAATGCGTAATACACCCAAAGAGACGTATCTCCTACGCTTACAATTTCACAATTTAAACATCAATTTGTATCTACAGGTATTCTTGGGCTGGTGTACATCTTCACCTACCTGACCCCTAGCGGTGGGGCCACTCGACACCGCTACCTAGTCTACTACCCTATTTGCTTCATAGAAAACCTGGCCGCCATCATCATTTGGGCAGTCCTCTGCGACGACGACGCCAAAAATTCCTGGTATTACGTTCCGCTCATCGTGTCCGGCATAGTTCCTTTTTTGATAGGTACGAAACACATTTGTTGTGATGTCCATTGGTTGAATCAATAATTGATTCAATTATTGAAGCGAAGCTAATTTTTGTTGTTGTTAATCTTCAGGTATTGGCTTCATGATAATCTACTACAAGCTTCTCCACCCACAAACGTCTTCGAGGCGGGTCCACAGCGCTGACCGAGAACGATCTGACGTCATGACCAGCACTGTCTCCATCAACATTTAATCACTACCTGGTAGTTACTAGTGGTGCATAAGTCAGCTTTAGTTTTAAACTCCTGTGAAATACTCAACGGGGGATGCGTACCTGCTTAGGGAAATTTCGGTGGGCCTTCGCTTAGTTACGCATCGTAGAACGTACTTTGGTTAGGTCGGTTTATTCTAAAGGTTTTTGGCGCTTGAAGCGGCCACGTAGAATTAGAGAAGCGAACCAAGGCAGGTAAGGAAGTAGAGATCTCGTCTGTACTGGCTGTATACTTTTAGTTTTGAGCAGGCCTGATGACTAATTAAAGCAGTAAAGTAACATGCTCAAGTGATGGCTAACATTAGGTACAAAAAAAAAAAAAAAGAGCGCGGGTTTACTTGGAAAAATACAAATCGCTTTTCGAAGTGATTTACGACAAATTGACCGATTTCAGTCGTAAGGTTATTCTGCATGAACCGTCCCCGTTTATCGGGTTATCACTTTTTTCCGATCAACTGCTTCACGTATTCAGTCCTTTTTAAAAATCGTACCGCTCAAAATGATAAGGTGGACCACTCACTTTCATTGATATAGCACGTATTTTTGTAAAATAAATTGCACGACCAAACAACAAGAGGCCTTCAAAAGATGCTTTCAGTAGTTGAATTCTATGGTTTGGAAGATGCGGGGAAGCACAGTGTTGAATTTTTGGGTCAAAAGCAAAACTTACCGTCTTTCGGGATTTTTTTCCATACTGTGACCTGGATCAATACTAACTTGAAAAAGTTGTGCGTTTCAGCGCTAAATATCTTCCGTATCAATGTTTAAGCGTGTCTTGTTAGAGTTTGAATTGTGAAAAGCGTAGTGGACTTAGCAGCGCCTGTAAGGTGTGCGTCAGGACTATGTTGTCAATGATTTTTGGCTGGTTATTAAGTGTATGAAATCGCATTTTTATTGTGAGTCATATATTTAGATAGTAGACTTTGTCAAATCATAGAAAGTTGTCGTTCTTGAAATGGAAGAGGGGTTGTGGTTTAAGAAACGACTGTTTCTACGTCACCACACACAATCGCCTCTTGTACACTCGAAAATCGCCTTCTCGTGGTTTTAATTTTGATGTGCAGTTTGCTTACAGCTCTCGTGATGAATTTGGCCGTTTTGATTGATTTCTCCGAACAGGGAAGCACTCACACTCTTTTCGTTATAATATAACGTATATTATACTGTCCAAACTGAACTTTTTGAGGTTTCGAACCGTCGTAAATCGAATCTTGAGTGGCGTGAGGCTCAGGGCGGGATTCATAGACCTTCCTCGAGCTTGATGATTTTCTCAAAAGTGGTCATTTGAACACCTTCATGAAGACCTGGAAAGACGAGGAATTGCACCACTCTCCAGCTCTCCAGTGCCAGACATCCATTTTCAAAAAAAAAAAAAAGAAAAAAAAAAAGAAGCCATTAGTAGGTATGAACTTCGGCTGAAAATATTGAAAAATTCATGGAAAAAAAAAAAGTGGCTGGCCGCAGCAAATTGAAAGGAGATCGAGTCAAGGGATTTATTAAATGCCCTCTTTTACTATTTCTCATCTTTTTGTGAAATTCACTATCAAAAATAGAGCTTTTAAGAGAAAAATTAAGAATTCTCATTGTAAGGCTTTTACAGGGTGCGTTGGGGTAATTCATACCTACTTTGCAATTCATAAATTCATAACATAAATAATGCACATACCTGCCGTGACTCGCCATGAAGAGCAAAGACGAAACGAGATGATCTGACGGCATCCGCACTCATAACGAGGCCGCAGTTTTTTCTTTAGAGTTTTGTTTGACATGAATCACTGTAGAACCTGCCCTCTCGTGTTCCCTACGAGGCTTGTGAGGACAGGAAACCGATTTAATCGTGCTCGCAGACCATCTGAGGATAAGTTCTTGCACTCGTTTCCATTACTTTTTGACGATCATTTTTAAATTTTTGAGACATGCTGTGCGTTGAGACTTCACCGTCGACGATTCAACTTCGAAACAACCAAACCATGAAGTGTGTCGGTATCTGACTTTAATTGTTTTCCAACCATTGGAATTAAGGTAGAAAGATGGCGTGAAATGGCGTTAGTGCTGCAAGAAAATCGACATCGTAATCGTAGGTTTTTATTCCCAAAACATCGAAAAATCGATGTTTTCTCATTAAAAACGATTTAAATCAGACACGAAAAAACGTCGACTCTTGCAAAGGAGGAAAAGTGAAACGTGACTGTTAAAATTCATCTAGTTTATATCAGCGAAAAATTGGGATCAAAACAATATAAATTTAATCAAATTCAGCTAATAAAATTATTATTGCAACAAACGAATAGTTACAAAATACAGTAGAAACTCCATTAACCGGAGTGGATGAGCGCCGGGGGGGGGGGGGGGGGGGGTTACCTCCGATAATCAGAAAACCTGGATAATCAGAACGCATTTATGTACATGTAATCAGAAAACAGGAGAAATGCAGAATTTGCAACGAAAACGAAACCTCACTCAATTTCCTGGAGGAAAGTCCTTCAAAAGTCCCACCTGATGCCCCGTAATAGACTGATGGAGTACTGAGACAACTCTGGAACACCCCTGAATTGATACTACGTTCAAAATTACAACGAAAAGGACACTTCACTCAACGTCCTGGAGAGAAGCCCTTCAAAACTCCCACCTGTAGTCTTATAGTCTCTTGAAGTGGTTAGACGACCCTGGAGCTCCTAAAAATCGATATTAGGTACAAAATTACAATGAAAACGATACCTCCCTCAACTCTCTGGCTGAAGCCCTTCAAAATTCCCACCTGTAGCTCCTTAATAACCTCATGGAGTGCTGAGATAGCTCAGGAACACCCCTGAATTGATACTACGTCCGATATCGCTTCGAACACGGCATCTCACTCAACTTCCTGGAGAAAGCAAACAACAAACACCGGTTAACAGGTCGAGGGGGTCAAAGTAGGAAGATAACCTTGGTTGATGGAGCTGAGATTCTCGTTCAAAACAACCCCGGTTGATGGAACTCCCGGATAATCGGACCCCGGTTAATGGAGTGTCTACGGTTTTGGCAAAACATTATGGTTATTCAAAATGCAATAATTACTCTTAGTGCTGAGAGTACGTACACTTCAAGATATATTCACTTTCAAGATATATTATGGCCTTTTGAGGAAAAATCAGAAAAATTGTTTCAGTCAGGAGGAAGGGATTTTGGGTCAGCACGTGCAGTACTGAGAATGTTAAACATTTTTACGAATACATATCAGTTCAGTTGTCAATATGAAATAATTAAATTATTATTTCGAAACAGACCAAAATAATATCAAATTTTGATATTATTTTCGGTCGGTTTCGAAAAAGTTATTTGGGTTCGAAAATGTTAGAAGAAGGCTTGTCCACGTTGTTCGGCAGGAGGCAGCTCCATAGATTTTGGATGGTAGTACCTACCTGTATCCAGTCGAGCTGAAAGTGCTTATTTTTCGAAACCTTATTGTTAAGGTTCGAAAAGGTTTTTTGTTTTCAATTTTAAATCGATTAGGTAATCGATTTTTTGCTCTAAATAATTGAAAAGTTGAAAAAATCGATTTTTTGTAGCACTAAATGGCATCCTAGAACTTGAGTGTTTGCAACCTCCAAACCCATGGGAAATATCCAACAAGTCTACGGTGGCTGTTTGTTCCTGGTTTTGAAATCAGTTTTCATCAATCGAGTTGCTTTGCAATTTTTTTTAGGACGACACCCTTAGGGAGCCAGCAGTATGGTCCAAACACAGGATCTGTCGCTTGTGGAGCTCATAGGGATGCCAGAATAAAGTCGATTATTTAAAATTATCGATTAAGAACAAAAATAGTTAACGCCTGACGGTGTGGACTTCTTACAAATGTGGAAGTCTCACTTCGATTTCAATTTACTGCCTACGAAAATCACGTTCAAAAGGCTTACATAGGGCACCTGTGGACGGCCGAAACTTCGGTTACATTTCGAGGCGTATTCATATTAATTTCATTAGTCATTTTTATTGTTGGCTCGATGGGACTTTTTAATAGTTACTCTTTTCTGACTCAGCGATTTAATTTGAACGAGCTGGAGGGTTTCTCGGGCTTGACATAACCTTAAACGGTAATTTGCTTATTCTAAACGCTAATATACATTCGAGATTATCGATCAGTATTGCTGTAACACCTTTTGACTTCTTGTATCCCATCGATAATTTTTTCAATTATTTACATTCTACTAGCGATCATTTGTAAATAGTTGTACATAGAGACGAATTTTCATGACTTTTTTTTAACGTAAGTTCGTGATAGTCCAATTCGTGTTTCCCCACCATTTTTTAGCAAACTGCTCGTAACTACGCCAACAGAGCTCTGTCGGAGACTTCACACCTCCGAGTTATTTTCTCCCAAGCTGGCTTTTCATCAGTCATTTTGAAAATTGCACACGAATTCTTGAGGCGCACAATCATGACCTTCACTTAAATTCGGGAAAGTTCTTTATCGCATAAGTATTTAACGGTGTTTGTTATGAATTATATATTTAGATCTGGTGCGTACCTACCTAGTGTCTGTGATTGTCTCTTTCGACTCTACAGTCGTGCCCTGTTTTTCTCAATTATGGTACTAATGTAGGTTTTTCTCTTATTACTTTTTCCGAGTGGGCAATCCAATTGATACTAGTCCTCTAACTGAAAGGTGCAATGTCGTACCCGGTTTGGTCAAATATTCCTCCCGATATTTGGCATTGTTTTCAATTTCCTGAGAGGTTTACAGGCACCAAGGTTGCCAACATTGCATGCAATTTTTACACCTTATTGAACACATGTTTAAGAGAACGGATGGGCAATGAAAGTGACCTCTCTGCTTCTGCTGAAGAAGCAGAGAGGTCACTTTCTTTGTCCATCCGTTCTCTTGGATAAGCACCTCTACAACATCTGGCAGTTCCCAATCTCGTTTGAGATAGTGACGTGAACACAATGTGTTCACATGTCATGTTTGAAAAATGACTTCTACCCTGAATCCATTTTGAGTCCCAAAGGAATCCAAGATCAACACATTTCTACATCCTCTGCGTTGGCTACCCTGGTGTTCTTTAAACTTCAAGTACCTAACCCGAAGTTTGACACTCATATTCCGTTATTATTGTCTTAAATGTTTGTGGTTTTACTAAGTGACTGATCCGGTTTGTACATTATCGTAGGATCTAGTTTTAAGTTAGTGTAAAAATGTTCGGCTGTATGCAGATGTAAACAAATCACTGCTAGTTTTTGTGAGCTTGTACGAATTGTGATGACAAAGTGGAAATGAAACATGACATAAAGTGTTTTGAAAGTTGGTATGATTTATTGCACCATTACCATTTTGGGGGTGTGAGATAATATCTGTAAATATTATGTAATATGGAATGAGGCTGTCATTGGCAAAACGTCACACATAATTTGAATCATGGAAGGCTTCAAGTCAAACGCTAATTCCACGTGAAGGTGCAAACGGCGATGGAGAGTGTACCAGATTACCTACCGAGGTACCAGCCGAAGGAGAGAATACGGGACGTGTAAACTTCACAGTAAATTCGAAGGCACGTTAGCGATTCCAGGATTGGTGCTGTAGAGGATTTCTACCCTGTAAGTTCAAAGTGATCCACGGGCTATACAGATCCAAATAATAATCGAATTAGACAAATAATAACCCACAGGATCGCGAAAACAACGCTATCTGTAGGCGAATCTGCTGGAGACAAAGTCTATGGCACAAAGATGGTTCTTTCCCTGTACCGGATGACAGCTGGTTCTTTTCCTGTATTTCCTGTAGGTATACAGTTTTGCTATAAGTACATAGCGAAACTTTGAGTGCTATTTTGACCCTGACTGAACTGGGTTTCTTCCTGTTTGGATAAACCGTTGAAAAGTACTGTTCATTCTGATTCCAACGATGTATCAAACTCATTTTCGAAAAAAAGTGACATTGCTGGTTTTTTCCCTGTACCCTCTTAGGTAGGTGTATTATTCCAAGAATAACAAAACCAAAA
Source organism: Pilophorus perplexus (assembly GCA_955831195.1). Taxonomy (NCBI): domain Eukaryota; kingdom Metazoa; phylum Arthropoda; class Insecta; order Hemiptera; family Miridae; genus Pilophorus; species Pilophorus perplexus. Next base: position 34,731,068 of record OY037009.1, on the reverse strand, counting down.
TCCCTGTTCCGGTCGTATTAAAAACATGGGTGCGTGAGTCTTCCTATCCCTTATCAGCAATAATCCCTCTTCTTCATCCTCCTCTGACAATAAAAGGGCCACAACAATATCGTCGCTCGACGTCATTGCTCGACCGACCCTCAGCTGGAGCACAGAGTAACAGAGGACAAAGCTGGAGCCAAGTAGGTTCCATGGGGCAACCGAACTTCGGTTACCGAAGGCGATCAATTGACCAGAGTCCTCCCACGTCTCCCCGAACATTGTGTCAAAAAATCGCTTGTACCTTAATTATTGTATGAGATACAATAGTGCATTGTACTATTTGACTGGGGTACTATAGGTAAATAAAAATATTTAAAAAAATAGTTTGATAATAAGTTTGAATCAAGTCTTTTCCTTCACTGTGGAGTGTATCCAGTGTAGCCAGCTGTCGTACCTATAAGGTGGTTAACTATTTAGAACCCACAGAGTAACAGAGAGGAAACCGGAGAGGATGTTTTCCGTTCGTCGACCTCGCCACTCTGAGCACGATAACGATAAGAAACGTCAATAATGTACTCGTTGCGGCAAGGGTGGTTACTGTTTGGGTTATTTATTTAGTTCATTTTTTCTTATTAGGTGCGAGGCTGGTGTACGAATTTATCTTTGGGTGAAACTGTCGTTATAATATGCATTAGGAACTATCCTCATGTCCGTCACAGATCCACTCATTAAGGAGTTGAAAGGTTGGTAAAGTAACTTCATTGTTGCAACTGGCTTAGCACGTCATACCGCAGAAAGAAATTCTCTGTTGTATGGATTTTGTCCCGTTTTGTTTACATGGTGAGCATTAAATGCTCAACAAAATTTAATTTTGTTATATTAAATATATAAATATGTATGTTGTTGGAAACTTGTTGAGGGTCAGTCAAATAAGACGAGATTTTTGCCGACGTTTCAAGAGATATGATATATATTTATATAATATAACCACCTACCACCGCCAGTCTTGAAAACGGATGATTCCGAAAATTTGACCCCTGAGGTATGTCCCGAATTTAATTATTTAATCATAAAAAAACGTTTATATAATATAATATATAATATAATATGATAGGAGAATAATATTTATTGATATATTATATCTCTTGAAACGTCGGCAAAAATCTCGTCTTATTTGACTGACCCTCAACAAGTTTCCAACAACATTAATTGAAACGGTCAACATCACCATCAACTATAAATATGTATGTTATATTAAATTTTGGAATGAAATATGTCACAGTTTATGCGAACAAACTTCTCACCGAGTCAGCCCGCCCGATTCGCGATGTGGACCCCCACGTCGGCCTTTTTTGCGAATGTTTGGAGAGGATTTTTTGCCACGGGTTGCATCGTCAGAGGAGCGTCATCGGGATCGTACGAGTACCTTCGCCCTGGCAGTGGATGGAACTAGCGGCCGGTGATAAGCACGGGTACGCTTGTAAACGTTGCCTCGTCGAGATGGCCGTGAGGTGTAAAATAAGGGTATTCATGTTTCGCTCTTCGAATCGTCGTAAATCGAGTTGCTTGAGGCTCCTCCGGTTTTTACCGTCAATCGACTGAAATCGAAGTGCACTCAGCGCTCCATATGGCAAACGAGGGGATTCATCACATTCATTAATGTTGTAAATAGGCTCGAATCAGGTGGCAAATGGAACACGAACAACGCCTATAAAAAACTTGTAAAACTGCCACTGTGGTTGCACACCACTTTCGACGCCTTTTATGAAGATTCCATGTCCTCAGTCTGGGGTAAATTAAACTGTAGAGTGGCGGAGCGCATGCAAAATGTCATTGACTTTCGACGATTCGACTGTGAAGACCCCTACCATTGTGTAGCTCCGTTTTCTGCAGGAGACAGAACGTCCCAATGATCCTCTCCAGCGTACAGAGATGGTCCTGCTTCTGCCTGGATGCTGGAGTTTGACGACGTTCAAAGGCTCAAATAGGCGAGCTACTGTTGGGATGTTGAGTACCCGAAAACTCGAAACACTCTTATTCTGCCCGTCAGAGAACCTTGGAATACACAAATCTTGTCTTATGAAAAATCCCCGGTTGGTAGTGTGAAGCTAATCAGAGCTGAAACGTAAACAAACTCCAAAAATTAACGTAAATTATCCTTCGATGAGTTTCAGAGATGTATGTTGAGTAGGCGGAACTTTTAGATTAGCCTCGCTTCCGAAAAACTCGAGTTAGAACGAGTGAATAGTGCGAATGGGGGATTTGCATTTATTTTAGATTTGGAATTCTTCCCTACCGTTCAATAATATGGCTAAAAACGCTTGCATACGAGTCTGCAACACATTGGGACATTTATGTCTTTACCCCCCCCCCCCCCCCCCCATCAACACCCTTTCTCCTACCCTTGTATCTCTACCCACGGCTTCATTTTGGCATTTTCTCAAAGTGGTTTCTAACGTGGAAACCACTTTGAGAAAGTACTTGTTCTTGGTATTAAATAATTTAATACCAAGAACAAGTACGAAAGAAATGCGTGATAAATCGAGAGCTTTCCAACGAATGGTGAACGACTTCTGTCCCTTGAAAACTAAATAAGTCTCGTTTCCCCAGCAACGACTCGGTTGTAAGCGGAAATCATCAGAAAATTTATGTAACGCTTTTGGTGGACATTTTTTCGTGACGGTTTTTTCTTTTAATGTGCCAAAGTAAAGACATAAAATGTCAAAACAGTATTTTAACGCAACATCACTGTTTAATAAATCAAGAATTGGTGTGTGTTGTCTGTCTGTACGTCCATCTGGATGTTTTTCTGTGAAAATGACCATTTTCGGGAGGTTAGGATCGCTCATCTCTCATCATCCACAAAATATACAGTTTTTTACAGGCAAGTGATGTGTTCTTCGGTTTTTAATTACTTAGTCCTCTGCCCAAATTTGCTCATAAAACCTGAAAAACTGATTAGTATCACCCCAGTTTACGGTATAATATACCGTAGGTACTAATATATTATATTAATAGTATTAGAACGGAAGTCAATTTTAGCACCGCCCAAGCACAGTGGCGGCAAGCGAAGATTTCATGATAATTAGTAGCTAATTATCATTTTGGATTTCCCCAAAAACACAGCTGCTGTGTTTATGGAGAATTCAAATTCACATGTACGTGTAGGTTCATGAGATTTTCTTTAGTTAGAGAATTATCATGAGCTCGAAATTACTTGAAAGGTGGGCTATATGCTAGGTTTTGACCCGTAAGACAGTTTCTCATGTATTTGGATGTATTGGAAAGTGCCGTCGCGTCCTGTGTACTAAGTTAGGGCTTCGTATTTTTTTTATATTTTAACACCGATATGTCGGTGGAGCGCCTACACAGTTGAATGTAAAGCTCACATTGCTGATAGGTAGCGTCACAAAGTGTTCCCTTGTGATGTGCACTGATTTCACTGTTTCTTTTAGAGGGCCCTACTCATACATATCTTGTGTTGAGACGGTTAAGAGGTGCAGCAAAGTGAAGACTGATCGGGGAAAAGTCCGGCTCCTTCTCAGGCTCTCTCTCACCCGAAGATGCGTTCATTACCCCGTGCAGTTTGTGGTAAGAGGTGATTTCTCTTCTGATGCTAGTTCTCGCAGACTGGCCAGCCTCACCACCAATTCCCTAATCGGTCTTTGCAGAACAGAGACTCGAGGAGATCTTTGTACTACTCCGACCAGTCGATCATTGGGGACGTCATCCTTTGCGAGCTCCTTCTCTCAGTTTTGCTTCTCGTCTCCCGGCTGGAATTCAGGCTGGACGTTGAGAGCTCCATCTTTCTCGACGAATCCTGGACGATTCCCGCTTCCGTGTACCTTCAACTCGTCCCCTCCCGGACACTCGGCGTTACTGTGATGTAATTTCGACTTCAGCAAAATATACCTCATCACTTGATTAAAGCTCATTCGTTTGATTTGGATGGATTTGAATTGTTTCAGGTTCATTGACGGAAAGGCTGTGATAGTAGATATTTTACCTGGTAGTTTAGCTGCAGAATGTGTATGTTTGGCCCTTTTTGTCATTATACTATTCGGATCAATCCTTGTGTAATTCTTCTACATTAACTTTGTTTTCGTCTCTTTAGGAGCAGATCATGCTGGGCGATATTCTAGACAGTTTGAACGGAATGCCAGTGAACGAAAGCGTTCAAGGAGCCATGATGAACGTGATGAAACGAGTTATCGGACAACCTCTCGAATTATACATAATAAAAGTGAGTTAGTATACCGGTATATGGTCTCAGGAGGCGCAAATAAATTTCCTTAAAAGTGGCGGGATCATTTCAGAAAATTATCACCTTCAAAGAAAAATTGGTAGTATTTGATATTTCGTGACATAACAAGTGAAGCGGCTCCAAAAAACAGTTCCATTAGTCAGTCATTCCCTCATTCGAGTGTAGGGACTTAGCTTTGCACCTTCATGAGACATGTATACTATACATTGTGTAAGCGGTTGTGATTTTAACGCTGCTTCTAGGGATGTCTGATTCCCCACAATTAATCGATTTTTAACAAAAGCATCGAACATAATTGTGATTATTTTTTCTCAAATTTATGAGAAAGCTTATCATGAGGGATGAGCTCATCATTCTTCAGAAAGTGAAGAAGAAGAAACATTATTACAATACGAAACAAAGTTATTAAATATATATAAATACATACCAATTTTGTATAATGATAAAGGTAGTTCTTCATAGCTTCATTTTTCTTCTCATTCTCAACTTCAACTATGGTGTTGGTTGTTTGCAACCATTTTCATTCCTTCAGCTGTTGGGCTACCAATGGTCGTTGCAGTGACTTAATTTAAGAAAACTACAAACGACACCCTACTCGATCCCTCGCCCTACCGATTCGCTATACTCATGACAATGAAATTTCGGGCAACCAAAAATTAAAAAGCATGAGAAGAACTCATACTGTAGGTACTTGTATTGGTTCTTGTTTCCCATGCTTTCTCATCTTTTTACCTAATGCCCGATACATTGAAAACTAGAAAAGACCTTACCTGCACGATCCTTGAAAATCTGACAAAAATCCGTTCGAAATTGACGGAGTTATGACTGTAACAAGAAAATTACGTTCGCGCATGCGCAGGGAGTACCGCTGATTTAATCATAATGAAACTTATAGTGGACCATCTAGGGCTGCACCCACACAATTCCTGAAAATATTATTGAAATCCGATCAAAATCGTGGAAGTTATGGCTGCGGCAAGGAAATGCGGATAGACACTGAACCAAATTTGTTCAGGAGGCTAAAAAACGCAAACGCAAAATGCGAGTAGAAATTTTGATTTTGAAACACAAAATTTTTTTTCATTTTGAAAGTGAAAACAAAGCTTCCGCTGCCTTGCAGACTCGGAAGCAATATTGAGGCTAAATGCCCCGGTAGTTTTGATTTTTTAAACATGGATCGGGTTTACAGAGCAACTGAATACAAAAATACTTGTTGTTAAGAGCAGAAAAGAAGTTTGAGATTCAGAATAGAATCGGCCCAATTCTTAAACTAAAATCTTTTATCATTTAATAATGATTAACAGGACGTTTTCATTTTTTCCCGTCACGACACAAAAAAGCGTTACGCAACATTATCGCGAAAACTATATGTAATCACATGATTGTTCGGTTGGTTACTAGAAACTGTTTCTATTAGACAAGACTTAGGTCGACAAACATTTTTTGGGTGGAAAAATTGCGTAAAATTAATCATTATTATTAATTATTATCTGACTGTAGAACCATGTGTCTACCGTCCGTTTCATTCTATTAGAGGTTAATCCTGCCACCAGAGCGCTCTGAAACTTAGCCCTTGGACGATCCTCAGCCAGTTGGGCCACTGTTATCCCTCGTGGAATCCTACTGGGGTCAATTACCGTGTCCTCCACCCTCCCATTTGAGAATTTCAATAGCTAAACAATGTATGCTTGTTCGCAGTGCGCAAGTGGTGGAGTCATTTTCCCTCAGATGACTCCTATTCTCAAGCAAGCCGGCCTAAATTCTGAAAAGGTTTTGGAAGCGTACATATCTTTGAATAAGTAAGTGGAATGGATATTGACGTAATTTTTGGATCATGCTGCAGCATGCTGCAGACGGCATGTTCACGATAACATATTGATTTGCATCAAAGATTGGGAATGAGGTCGGTACAAAAATTTGCACTCTAAACAGAGCTTTCGTTTCTTTATTTCTCGTTCACCAGGATCAGAGGAACGTTTATGTGGTGTTGCGGCGGCAATTATTCTTACCTTTCGTTTCGGAGAAATGGGGATCAAATTGCATGTGGACTGTATCTGAAGGGGGAATGAATGGACGCGTTACCTCGAGGAAATCGGGTATAAATCGAAAAGGAAGGAGAACCCATTTTCTTCACACTGCACTGAATTTACTTCAACTATTTGAAATTTAAGATAAATGGCAGGAAACTGGATGACGTAAGAGGCCAACAACACAAGACTGACTAAAAGCCTTTGATACAAGAACTATTATGAAACAATCTAAGCGAACCTTGCAGCGTAAAAATGTGTCAAGCAATCGTTGATGTTGAATTTGTTAACTTCATTGTTCATTGTTCTTCTCCATCTTTGACGAAAATTGAACCATGATAACATGTTATATAGATGATGATAATAATGTTATTGAGATGGTGTCTTTTTTAAAAATCCGTTTATGAAGTCTCTTATTGAATTAGTCCATTTAAAGCCCACAGTTGGCTTTAAAATGCTTCATACTGTTTGTTATCTACCTGAAAGTATATGCTGGGAGTGCTCTCAACCCCAAGCTTGTGACAACATGTGATTTTGCTTAGATTCCTCAGTTCCCTAGTTTCTCAATGTTTCTGCTAGCGTTAGGTATTAAGTAAGCCACAATAATGTCGTGTTATGGGTTCTACACAGACGATACGAAGATATTCCCCGACCTGCTAACTCAGTAAGGTTGGGTTTTGGCCATTGGAAGGGCCTTTGCTAGATTTTACTACTGTTTAATTGATGGATGTCACTTACGACATGTCGCTTTCCAGGGCGGGCGACAGCGACGACGCCGGGAGCATCATCTCGTACGCCGGCTCGGTCGAAACGGGAGCTCGGGGCGACGTCAAGCAGATATTCTTCGCCATCAACGAGCTCGTCAAATCCGGACGTGAGGAGTCCCTCCCCGTCACTATAGAGTGCCACGACATCGGCATCAAAGTCGTGTCCGGACTAACCCAGAAGGTGGAGTATTTTGGTTTCCTGTCATCGAATCTCCCTTTTTCACAATCTTCAACCTACCGCTCTCATTTCAGGTCATGTTCGAACACGCCTACATGGACATTTCCTCTTGCGGCAGCAGCACTTCCGGCCCTTTGTACTTCGCTTATATCGCTGGGTGAGCCATATAATTTTCTCTGTAGTGTCTAATTATGAATGTGATGTACTGTTGAACAATAAATAATTTTTCTTCATTTTACACAGGAATGAAAATTTTGCCAGTTGCAAGAATTTTAAGTGCTACGTGTTCCGATCTAGGAATCATGTTCAAGTAAGGATCTAATTACTCACGGTAGTGCTTCTAAATTATGAGCCGCACTTTTAGTGTTCCTAAATTATGCACTCCTTTTTTTAAAGGTGGAGTCTCTTCTAAAGACGATTGGTGAGTGTCATTTTCGTAGTTTTGGTTGATTATTCTTAGAATAGTAAACCTATTTGTCCCTTTGTGTTTTGGCATTCAAAAATGCAATGTCCCGTTTCACAAATTTCTTGGTACCTACCTACCTAGTTGAGCCTACAAATGTTTCTGCCCTGTGGAACAAACAGCGAGCTTGCTTTAATGGCTTCAAATCGATTTGAAATATTTTCTTTCTCAATGTACATAATACGGTCAGTTTATGCTAATCACCTACATTAATTACTAGAAGAATGATTCTAAAAAAAAAAGAAGACAATCTGGTCGTTTTTGTTCGCCCTAATGGATTCTGGACAAGAAATGAGAAACACGTCGCTCTGCAATGTTTCAATTTCTGTAAGGAGTACAGGGGTAGTGGTAGGGGCGAACTGGATTTTCTGAGCGCTCTGGTGGCAGTAGTCGCAATGTTCCTGTGCCATTAAACATTTTTGCAACCCCAGCATAGTTTTGTCTTTTCGCTGCATTTGGCCTGACAGTGCTCATTAGTGACGCAGTGTCCACTGTCTCTTCTCGAGTAGGGTGGAATGTATGAGAAAATTGATATTCACATGGTTACGTTCGTGTGTGCTAGTACATACTGAAAACGAAAATTCACGATAGAAAGGGATGTCATTTTAGCAAGGAACTTGCTTTTGCCGTAACCTAACTGTCCAAAAACGTTACGTGGGAAGGGAGACTCGGATGTGTCACGAAATGGTGGTCGTATATATAATATGGTGGTGGTATGTATGGTGGCGGTGGTGGTAAGGTGGCATTAAATGCATATAAATTTTATATATATATATGTAAGTTTTTACAGTCTTACTGCACCAATTCAACAAATCCAGTCTTACTGCACCGACGCAATAAGACTGGATTTTCATACGAGTGTATAACTAGGATGTACATATAAAACCCATATGCTTTTACAGTCTTACTGCACGGTGCAATAAGACTGGATTTTCATCAAATCATAGACGTGTATTATCGGGATGAAACGAATACCTAGTGTGGGTCCGCTGACCATGTGTAGATTTTTCAGAAATCAACATTATGGGTCTCCTGACCCAGGCATTGGGAAGTACCAACTTCCAAACGTCAGTGAGCTTATTTTGAGACTCTAACGCCATGAAATTGATCAATAATTGAATATTCGTAATTAATGAAACTCATTCGCTAGACTCGCCAACCACGGGTACCACCTCCGGGCGCCGATGCCGAACGTCAATAAGCTCATTTTTGAAATGAAATTGATTAATGGGTAATAATTAATTATTAATGAAACTCAGTCGCTAGGCCCGCTACCTAGATGGTACCAACCCAGTTCATTTTGGAGACTACAAGGGAATGAAATTCAGTAATCATTATGAAAACTCACTGGGCTTGGCTCCTTTACTCGCCTGGCGTCTTTGGATTTTTTTTTTTTTTTTTTTTTGTCTGCTGACCCAGGGGCCACGATTTAAATTAGGTAAGTATTGTGGTTCCGCTGACCATGGGACGATTTTTTGAAAATCACCTTTTCGGGTCAGCTGAGTCAGGCGCTGGGACTTAATTTAAATGAAACAAGTAATGTGGGTCCGAACATCAGTGAGCTATTTATTGAGACTCTAACAGATTGAAAAATTTGGGCATCATTTCCTGAAACTTTCTCGCTAGGCTCGCCTCAGTGGTAGATAGATGGTAACCACTTTGGGCGTGGCTGCCGAACGTCAGTGAGCTATTTATTAAGACTCTAACAGATTGAAAAATGTGGGCATCATTTCCTGAAACGTTCTGGAACCCCCCGAAAACGGATTGTACGTCCAAAAATACTTCGAAAACGACCCCTAACATTTCCCATTTTCCATGTTTAACATTAAGATTGATGAAGCGATTTTAATAACTTTAATGGAATATTGTTACGGAATTTTTTAGTTGAATGTCTATAATGTGAAAAAAGTTTTACTTTTACCTTGGTTTCATAAAACCACACAACCAGGATAATCAACAGGATAATCGCTTCCTGACCACCCTGTGGTTGAGAAGTGGGGGTAATTCATTCATTAAATCGCTGAAATTGACTTGGGATGGCAGGAAAATTCTGAAAAAAGTTGTATCACCCTTCGTGGGGGGTAGTGAAGAGGATAATCGCTTCCTGACCACCCTGTGGTTGAGAGGTGGTGGTAATTCATTCATTAATTAAATCGCAATCTTGAAAAATCACCCAGAAACCAGGAAAAATTTGGCAGATTATTTGATTGATTCTAAGTGGTCGTAAATTGCAGTTGAACTTACGACTACCTACCACCACGCGTTTTGAAGAAGTTATGAAATGCCGATTTTCCCCATGTGAAAAATCTTGAAAAATCGCCCAGAAACCAGGAAAAATTTGGCGGAATATTTGATTGATTCTAAGTGGTCGTAAATTGCAGTTTAACTTATGGCTACCTACCACCACGCGTTTTGAAGAAGTTATGAAATGCCGATTTTCCCCACGTGAAAAATCTTGAAAAATCGCCCAGAAACCAGGAAAAATTTGGCGGAATATTTGATTGGTTCTAAGTGGTCGTAAATTTCAGTTTAACTTACGAGTACCTACCTCCACGCGTTTTGAAGAAGTTATGAAATCCCAATTTTCTCCACCTGAAAAATCTTGAAAAATCGCCCAGAAACCAGGAAAAATTTGGCAGAATATTTGATTGATTCTAAGTGGTCGTAAATTGCAGTTTAACTTACGACTACCTACCTCCACGCGTTTTGAAGAAGTTATGAAATCCCAATTTTCCCCAAGTGAAAAATCTTGAAAAATCGCCCAGAAACCAGGAAAAATTTGGCGGAATATTTGATTGATTCTAAGAGGTCGTAAATTTTAGTTTAACTTACGACTACCTACCTCCACGCGTTTTGAAGAAGTTATGAAATGCCGATTTTCCCCACGTGAAAAATCTTGAAAAATCGCCCAGAAACCAGGAAAAATTTGGCAGAATATTTGATTGATTCTAAGTGGTCGTAAATTGCAGTTTAACTTACGACTACCTACCTCCACGCATTTTGAAGAAGTTATGAAATCCCAATTTTCCCCACGTGAAAAATCTTGAAAAATCGCCAAGAAACCAGGAAAAATTTGGCGGAATATTTGATTGATTCTAAGTGGTCGTAAATTTTAGTTTAACTTACGACTACCTACCTCCACGCGTTTTGAAGAAGTTATGAAATCCCAATTTTCCCCACGTGAAAAATCTTGAAAAATCGCCAAGAAACCAGGAAAAATTTGGCGGAATATTTGATTGATTCTAAGTGGTCGTAAATTTTAGTTTAACTTACGACTACCTACCTCCACGCGTTTTGAAGAAGTTATGAAATCCCGATTTTCAATTTGAATTTAGAACTCTTGAAACGGATAATGTCAAATTTTGAGGCCGATCGGAGTCTCGACCCCCGTCGCGAAAACAGGTGTAGGTATTATTCCTAGAATAATAAACCAAAAGGTCGAAATGTTTAGCTAAAACGTTCGTATTTTTTCGGGCGTTGTTTCAGGTCGTATTTTCCCATTTTCTGTTATTGCCTGTTTACCTACACGGAGTGTTATGAAGGAGTGGTTTTAGTCTCTAAAAAGTCACACTAGATCTACGCCTCATTATCATCTCCATGATTTTTTAAGAAGGAAAATCCTGAGTTTCTGTCCTAGGTGGGTGAACCACTTTCATTACAACTGCTTCCAACCATGTAAAAAATCCTCCAATTTTTCATTCGTTTGTTAATATTTTTACGGTATTTTTCATCAGGGGTAATCCGGGATTTTCGCGTTTTTAACAATGGGAATTTACCTACCGTCAGAATAGGAATTTACCTACCGTTGGTGAAAATTGTCAAATTCTCCTCTCCATCCGACTCAAACAAATCCTAGAAAATTTCCCCCACTTTAGCAAGAATTTAAGCGGTTTTTCATGTAGCAAAACATCTTATTATACCGCCAGACGATGAAATTCAATTCGCGTTACGCCACGTGTGATAGCGTCAGCGCGCGTATTTTCTTAAAACGAAAATGTTCCAGCCATCTAAAAATTTCCTGCAATTTTTCCTTAATTTGTCAACATTTTTCTTGTATTTTCTATCAGGGATAATCCAGGATTTTCGCCACTTTTAACAATAACAATTTACCTACCTACCTGCAGTGTAGGTAGTGGGTGAAAATTAGTGCTGCAAAAAATCGTAATCGTTATACAGTAATCGATTTTTTCCCGAAAAATCGATTAAAAAAAATAAATCCGACAAAAACTTCGACTTTCGCGGAAAAATGAAATGTTTAGGTATTTTTAAATAATTTAAATTATTCATCTAGTTTATATCAGCGAAGAATTGGGATCAAAACGATATAACTTCGATCCAATTCAGTTAATAACAATTTCATTAACTGAAATAATTCTAATTTACCTAATCATTATTTCAACAAACGAGTACATAGATAGGTACCTACGAAATACTGGTAAAAATTATGATTGTCCACGTTGTCTGGCAGGCGGCTCAGACCAAAAAATTAGGTTTTCAGCTGGACTGGAATTTAGACGACGATTTATTGAAACTTTTGTTGATTTCTAATCGATTAATCGATTATTTGGCCAAAATGAAAAAAAAAAAAAAAAAAAAAATTTGCAGCCCTAGTGAAAATTGGTTTTATAAGCAGATTTTCATTTAAGAAAACAGGATAGGCAATAATCTATAGATAGTAATCTATCTGAAACAGCTGACCGAAAAAACGCCAAAACTGGGGTAACTCTAACCATCCCTAACGACATTACATTGGGGGGGGGGGGGGGGGGGGGGGGGAAACGTTTTCACACAGGTGTATTTTTCCAAAAATAATAAACCGAAAACTACAAATTTTGTGGTAGGTAGGTAGGTACCTAAGTCCCACAAACATTCCTGGCAAGCATGTCGTTTCTTTTTTAGAATCTAGACCTCATGAAATGTCAAACTTTTAGGCCGATCAGAATTTTCGATCCCCGTCACGAATACATAATAATATTATGTAGGTACCTATATAATATTACACATATTATGTGTATTATTCAAAGAATAATAAACAAAAGTGTCTTTGGGAAGCAATAGAGTCAGCTCACCCACTACTGCATTATTCAATTTGCACGCACCTTGTCGGGGGACCACCAAAAGACGGGTGAAATCAAGAAATCGGCATATGGTCACCCCCCCCCCCCCCCCCCCCACGACCAAAGATGTGGCTGAGCGAAGCAACGCCCCCCTGGCAGATTGCTATTCAAGTCTAATTTGAAACTCGACCCTCACTAGTAATATCCCCCCCCCCCCACCACCAAAGATGTTGGCGAGCGAAGCGAGGCCCCCGGTCAGTGTAAGTGGTTGGTCAAGTGAAGCGAGGCCCCCCTGTCAGATTGCTAGTCAAGTCTAATTTGAAACTCAAAACCTCACTAAAAATATAACCCCCCCCCCATTCAAAGATGTTGGCGAGGAAGCAATTATAATAGGTATACAATTTTTATCAATGGTAGGTAAACTTAGGAGAGGTAGGTAGAGAGGTACTTAGGTAGACAAAATCCAGGTTCTACCTCGATGAAAAGTGTATATAAATCGTGGTGCAGTAAGTCCGAATTCTCAATTGGTGCAGTAATCCCTTTGGGTGCGCCGGCAACGTTTCGGTTATACCTATCCCACGCAGCACGTGCGGTAAGACTGGATTCTTATATGAGATCCAGTCTTACTGCACCGTTTTACTGCACCAAAAAGTGGTGCAGTAAACCTGTGTGGCACGTTGTTCGGACGCAATAAGACTGGATTCGTATAGCTGGCCATACTGACATATATAGGATATAGGATCCTATATTACCGTTATGCCACTAGTTCGGCATCCTCACGTGTCACCGTTAGGCCACTAGTTCGTCGTCCTCACCTGTCGTACGTTAGGCCACTAGTTCGTCATCCTCACTTGTCTTAGCGTTAGGCCACTAGTTCGGCATCATCACCTGACGTACCTACGTTAGCCACTAGTTTGTCGTCGGACAGTTACTTTTCCAACACGCAAGATGAGTTTCAATCCCACACGCCGCAAACCCATATACTATAATATATATATTATAATATAGTATATATTATATTATAATATAGTATATTATACTATATTATAGTATCTAGATAGGTACATCAGATGTCCATAAGCATGTCCCATGTTTCTTGAATTTTAGCCGTTGGCTCCAAGCAAAACGCATCTGGGGGTCAGGCTCGCACCTTTTTTTTAGTAATCTTTATTAATAACCTTACCCACGTCAGTATTGCGAGCAGTTAACTAATTTCCTATGGCTCTTGGTCCGAGCAAAGGGCCTCAACAAAAAGGTTCGCCATCGGACTCCTCTTGACTAGGTTTTTCAGTTCACTCCAGGACTCTCCAGCAGTCGCAGCCTCTGCCTCCACACTTCTGCGCCAGGTTTCAGGAGGTCGTTCCCTCTTGCGTCTTCCTTGTGGGTTCCATGTCAGGGCGTGACGCTCCACAGCAAGAGTGTCTTTGCGGACCGTGTGCCCGATCCATCCCCACTTCCTTTTTCTTATCTGCAGTTCCAGTAGTTGGAGATAGTAGCGGGCCGGAAGATGCGGAGCAACGGAGACAACGGTTAATGAAAACCTGGAGCTTCCTTGCTTCTGCTTTTGTTGCACGCCAGGTTCCACACCCGTACAAGAGAACCGTCTTTACGTTTGGGCCGAAGATCCTCAATTTGTTCTTGATGCTCACCTCTCTAGAACGCCAGTTTGGATACAGCTGGAGATTGGATCGCACTGCCCAAGTGAACGAGTCCTCTGTCACCGTTCCATTGACATGGAAAGGATTTTCTGAGCTGGCTCGTATAGACTTTGTTTTGCCAGAATTTACTTTAAGGCTGGCTGGCTCTTGGGCTGTTGACTCCAAATCCGCCAGCTTGGATTTCTCAGGCAGTTAGTGCTAATTACCAAATCGCATTAAAACTAAATAATAAACTCGACGTTTACATTCAGTATCACTTGGGTATAGGTCTTAATAAAAAAAATAACAGATTTGAAGCCATTGGAGCTTCCCCTATGATGTGTTTCATACACTGTAAGGTCCCTTCACGTAGGCAACACTGTAGAGAACAGCCCTAGTACGAAGTTGGGTTAATCGACTCGGATTTTTCAGGTCAGGGCTTCAAGCGGACCCTTTTCACGGTGTAATCTCTCCAAATAAACTCTACTCTGCCTGTCCCCACGCCTTCTCAATTATTCTACTATTACTTGTGAACCTACTCTACATACTCAACAGTGAAAAACTATAGTTAGTGTGCCTAACTATTTAAAAAAAATTTTCCATCACAGGGAGGACAATCGAAAATCAACAATCGATGATTTCAAAATGGTGGTCACCTTTTTTGTAATCGATTTTTGATTTTCATCTCCCCTTTCCTCAATGCCTTAATCGTGTATAAATGTGCCAAAGTCCTTCATAACAGAGTACTTAATAGTCTGAATTTTATATATTCCATTCTGCGCTTAAAATTGTTTGAGCTGAAGTTTTCATGATTAATTGAAATTGTAAATTTTGTTGCGATTATATTTATATTTGTTGTTGTTTCTTTATCATCCAATTCTAGTCCATTCCAATTCTCTAGTCGTTTTTTCTAGTCATGAAGTATGAACTGTTAACAATAATTATTATCTTGGCTGGCTTTGTCCGTGTGTTAAGAATAACATTAAATGTAAAAAGATTTTTCTTATACCTACATATCTCTCTTCTCTACGATACTTACCAAGTCAATTTATGTGATATTGTGACACCACAGTGGGTTTTTGGACCTGAAATAAATGGATTCAGCGTTATCGTTGTTTCTCATTTCCTTTCCCTGGGCCATGTGTGGTGAGAAAACTTTCGCGTAAAATACAACACATTTAATGATTCCAAAAGACCTGTAGAGGTTATGTACAAATATCTAAGACAGCAATCTACGATAACGTTTACCCTGTGTAACTGGATACAATGAGTTTCTTTTCGTCATTGAAAACAATTCCAATGGAATTCCAAGAACAAAATTTTTTTCTCGTATACAAAATATATAAATGACTAGCAATACAATTAACTGGCAGTGTAGCACAATAAGTTTTGGTTTTAGACTCAAAAGGATCCAAGTTTGGTTCTAGTTAGTCGCTTGAAACGATTTACACAAATTGATGACGTATTATTCTGAAGTTTCTAGTGAAGCTAATCGCTTCTTCACGTCAGAACCTTCAAAATTGTCGAAGCCTTTTCAAAGTCCAGAAAAAAATCAGTCGATTATGAAATGCCAGTTTTCGAAAAAATGTAAAAACCTAGTCAGTGGATTAATCTAATTACTAACGTACAAACTCTACCTACACATGCGAGCTACGGTAATAGTAACTTTTTTCGCATATTTACAAAAAGCGAAAAAAATCGCACACTTAATTAGTCACTGGTATTTTCCCTCTAGGCAACTTTGAGGTTGCGTTTTAAAATAAAATATAAAAATTATAAATGGTCAAAAACCGTATAAATAACTGTACATTTTTGTTAAATATCTGAACGAAAGAATATGTACACATTTACACCATTTCATATTTATGTACAGGTTAAAAAATATTTTTCCAATGGAGTCTAGATAGCCTAAGGAAAAGCATACTGGCAATAGATAGGTATGATTATATTCAAATTGTTATAAAATAAACAAGGTAACTTGGTGATTTCAAATAATTGATTGTATTGATAAAACTGATATAATACACATCCAACTGCGCTAAACTGGTTCGTGCTTGACAAACAATAGAGGACGCTCTCTGGGTAAGTTAGTATCTAGTTGGATAAAAGATGGCAGGGTTGAGAGTAGAGGGATGAGTAATACAGTGGCGAATCCAGAAGTAATCACTCTATCCTGGCCATTCAGCCTGCGTGTTGGGGGCAATTTTCCGGGGTCAGAGGCTCGATTAGCCTCGTTTCCTTTCTTGTTGATGACAACTAACGGCTGTCAGCCCGGAAAACTTCCTCTTCAAGTGATAACTTCACCACAGAATAACCCGAAATGGATATTGTGAATGTGGAAGATACGATTTCTACCGGGCAGTGGAATAATAGACCAACTGACCACTTTTAAACCAAATTTAACTAATAAAAGCTGCCGAAACGGCAAATCTGTATGCTAGCAAACATACGATAATAGATCTCGAAATTGCCATCCCTGCCACTTCAGTGCTAGTATCGCATTCCCTGGCTTAAGCCAGAGGCGTATATAGAATTCTATATACGTCAGTCATGTGAAAGAGACAAAAATAAATTACTTATGATACATTCAAAGTGAGAATATTTGCGGGGTTTAATTATAACAATGGAATTGCTGAGGGTCAAATAGTTTCTGTAATAATATTATTGTCACAATCTGCACCTATATATAAAAATGCAATACCTACCTATTATTATTATTTTGCCAAAATTTCGGAAAAATCATTTTCAATGTTACATGATCCAAACGCAGTCAGACTCGCTTATAATCTTAACAGATCATTGATAAGTCTACATAGTTACGTTTTGGCGTACTGCGTATAGTACGTCAGACTAGAGTTCGTAGAGGAACGTATTACGTCTTATTTACACACAGCTATGAACATGTTCGTATGTACAACAGGAAGAGTGCAGCATGGGCTAGACGGGCCCGTAGTTGCTGAGGGGGGTTTTGGCCTGGTGTCATACATGAGACAGATGTCCTCCGGGTTTGTAGGGGATTTGGTGGTGGTAGGGGGCGACGTGGGGTCCCGATAGGAGGGTCGAGCCGCCGACGAGGAGGGCCTTCTTGCGGTGTTTGGTGTCGACAGGGGGCGGCGATACGCCGCAGAGCCGTCCCCAGAGGCGCCTCCAGCTCCCGAGGGTTTTCCCAGACCAGATCCACACGCCAGAGGTGATGCCGACGGCAAGGGCCATGAAGTACTTCAGCATGAGGAGGGAGTACAGGGGGCGTATCTTCGGTCTCTCCTTGCATGGGCAGGTCAGCCCGCTCATCCATTCATCGTGCACTGTCGTCTCATACACCAAACACCCAATTACAATTGTCGCTGGCACAGTGTACAACACTGAAAATATCCCAATCCGAATCATCAGTTTCTCAAGCTTATCCGCCTTTCCCCGGCCTCCTTGTTGCTTGATGACATTCCTGATTCTGAACAGTGATACAAATCCTCCCAGAAGAAAAGACGTTCCAAGCAACAAATACAGCAGAAGTGGTCCCAAAACAAAAATCCTCAAATTTTCTGGGTTAGTATTTCCCACGTAACATATCCCAGATACAGGATCTCCATCGACTCCAGACATCACGAGGACTCCAACAGATTTGACTGTTGGGACAAGCCATGCGCACAAGTGGAAGTACTGGGAATAACTAGCTATGGCTTCATTGCCCCATTTGAGACCAGCAGCAAGAAACCAGGTGAAGGCCAGTACGACCCACCATATTGACGAAGCCATGCCGAAGAAGTAAACGAGCAGGAAAATCAATGTGCACGGTGTAGGGCCAGACGCGTGGTATCTGAGCATGGGCCCGTCACAAGCTACCTCTTCGTGCCCCAAGACGACACGAGTGATGTAGCCAATGCTGACCATGAAATAGCAAGCTGAGAGGAACACAATTGGCCTTTCGGGATACTTGAATCTCTCCGTGTCGATCAAGAAAGTCGTCAGAGTCATCAGGGTGGAAACGCAACACAGTGACGACCACAAGGTAATCCAGACGTTGGCGAACTCCTTTTCTTCCGCCGAGAAAAACTCTTCTTTGCAAGGGAATGCACAGTTTGGAACACCGGCGACTGACACACTCCGGTTGTACAGGAGAGAATCCCTGTGAATTGGTATGAGGGGTGGGCGGCACTTGCACGAACAGTCCCGATCCGGACACTTTCGACCTGGAATTGAAACCAACACGTTAAGTAAACTCTGCTTCATCCTGGTCAAATGAGAATCATTCCTTTCAGATTGACCTACCTCGACATTTTTGAGTTGGCACCGGCCGTTTCGTAGGTTTGGGCTCCGTCCGGTTGTCCATCTCCATACACAAGTTGTCCGGGTCTCCATGAACGGGTAGCTTTTCGCACGACATCCTTTCTGGCCATTCAAAGCCATATTGACGCATCAACGGGGCACAGCCGGCTCGTGCTCGCTCGCAGACAGACCTTAAATTCAATGAATAACAAACTAATGGTTTTGCAGCCTAGCAGGTTCAGTGCCCAACGCGAAGTGTGATGACGATCTAACAGTGAGACGTCAAATAGGAGTTGATAGAACTGTACCTGCAGGCTGGCAATGGCTGGTGGTAATCCTCGATGCATATCGGGGCGTACATCGAGCAGAGGAAGAACTTCAAGTCAGGGCTGCATTTGATCTCGACCAGAGGCCAAAACTGGTGAACCTCCAAACCCGCTTCTTCCTGGGTGTCGTGGTTCAGCTCATTCGGCATCGACGTTAAATTGTACCCTGACGGAAATGATAAAACATGTAAAACCGTTCTCTAATAAAAAAACCTGCTGATGACTGTTGCATTTATATTTCTTACCGATGCCTCTGCACATTGGTATGGCAATCTCCTCGCACCGCGGGCCACCGCCAGAAGTGACAAGGACAGGCTGCAGCTCACCGGTCGCCACCAGCTTACCACTGAGGGCCACCAGCACCGCCAATGTTCTAAGCATCCTGCATATCCTGCAACACAACAAGACAGAACTCATTAGAATGATAGAGTGGACAAGGAAGTTCTCCGTTGAGGTAGAATGAATTTTCCAGAGGTTTTATATTTGAACAGTTCAATTTGGTAATTTAAAAACTGCCCTAAAAGGCTATGACATCACAAAAATATAGGCCTCAACTGCTCTTAGGTATAGAAAGTAGGATATCAGGAGCTCTTGTTTCAGAAGGATCAAACGAACAAGCCTCACGTTTCAGGAGAGCTTCTTTTATACGAATAGAACTTTGATTAAAAAAGGAAGAGCAAAGATTTCACGAGCACATTCGTATGCAAGGCTTCCTTCAACACATACCTACCTACTCAAAAACAACCGGTAATGTGAATTTCGATTCCGTGCTGCTTTTCGTGTCATAATTTTTCTTCAACAAGACCACACGCTCATTTTGGTTTTTTCACCAAATCTTTGTATTGTAACCTCAGCATCTGTCACAGCGAACGAATATGAGAAAACCGAGAGAAAAACTCTCTTCAAATCCTAATAAACCTCTTCGTGTAGAGCGGGACTTATAACCTTATCCGAGTGAACACAAGGGGAAAGAAAAAAGGTTGGAGACACTTGTGCGATTCGGGATTCTCATATCCGCATCAAAAGGCGAGAAATTGGATCCAGAGGTAAAGAGAAACGAGAAGAACTAGGGGTTCTTGTACGGAAGTAAAAGGCTCCAAGAGTCTTTGTAAATTTCATCCTATTCGATGAAAAGAATTTTAAATTAACCAAAATTAAGTAATGTCGGTGAAATTCGCGACTTCGGCTTCTTGCGGTGAACAGCAAAGGAAGTAAAAAGAATTTAAGCTACTTCTCTTTTTAGAAACGTTCTTCTTCCCCCTTCAACCAGGAAAAATCGATTTCACACATCGATGTCGAGGAGGGTTAGAAGACGGCAAGAAACCTTCAACCGTTGGGGTCCGGGAACAGTTAGGGTGTTACCATGGTGACGAGACATTCCCAGGGAAAAACCCGTGGGGAAGAGCCGGGAAACCCCTGGCGATACGTCAAGGGAGGCAACTGCCCCTCCCTCCGCATCCCTTTATTTCCCCTCGTTTTCCCGCAAAACCCCAACAGGGGGAATCCCCCGCTCCGGGTTCTCCCGAGACACGTCCTGTGGGAATACGAGGGAAACCTGGAGGGTGAGCTTTCTTGAAGGAGGAACTTCACATTGGTGGATGGCACAACACTAAACGGCTTTTCTCAGGCACAGTTCAAAGGCAAGAGAACTAAACCATCACAAATTATAGTATTTTGACGCTCGAAATTGGAATCAGCCCAGTTTTAGATATTAGTTAGTAGGTTGGTTGCCATGATAAATTATCTTCACTGTTCTACGATCAGCTTCTCCAATCGCGATCGCATCCGAACTTGAACTAAGTTGAGGGTGTCCTCGCTGCCGTAACGCTCCAGAAAGTCCTAGATAACTATGTACTATTGCAACAATAATTACTTCATGGACCTCGTAAGGGCATTTCAGCTTTGTCCACTACCTTTTCCTCGTCCGAGTACAGGGCTGCAGTCTCGATGTTTCGTCCGAGTCGACGATCTCGTTCAGTGCATTCTTCGTTTCGCACGATCTTCGTGCAATAGGCTGCACTCAAAACGCTATTGCTAGATGCCCAAAGGATCATGGTCTAGAATATTGAAGGTGTCCTGCACCGTAGAGTCTCTGTGAACTCGACTCGATGATGCACCTATGTAATCGCGACGGAGACCTCCGACCTGCCGAAAATTCTGATCGTCCTCAAAATTTGACATTATCCGTTTCATGACACGGAAATTCTGCCCGCAAGGTTTTCAGCCCGATGGGCTCTGTGGGGCAAAAGGGGCTCCGGGAGGGGTTTTTGAAGGGTTTCGGCTATAGGGTCGAGTCCGCACTATTTTTGGACGTAGAATTCATTTTTTGGGGTCCCAGAGTGATCCACTTAC
The DNA here is from genome assembly GCA_955831195.1 of Pilophorus perplexus. Taxonomy (NCBI): domain Eukaryota; kingdom Metazoa; phylum Arthropoda; class Insecta; order Hemiptera; family Miridae; genus Pilophorus; species Pilophorus perplexus. The sequence continues at coordinate 34,709,752 of OY037009.1, read as the reverse complement.
ACCGTGGGGATCTATGGGGCTTTCATGGTGATACAAATGGGATTTTTGGAGGATCCGAGGGAGGTCAAATAAGCTGTCGTTTTCCGAGTACTTTTGGAATCCATTTTTCCAGGTTCCACATCTGTCCAAACATTTAACCATAAGAATTATTTTTATTTAAAAAAAAAAAAAAATCATTTCTTATTGAAACAGAATTAATTTTTGCACAATGAACCCTATATCGAAGAATAATAAACCCTTGTGTAAAATGTGCAGTGTTTTTTGATGTTTGCAAGCTTCAGATTCGGATTCAGCACCGAAAATCAAAACAATCCGACGAGAAACTTCCCACCCTGATTTTTTTTTCGAGGAAGACAGTTTGGAACACCGTACCTATCTATGGCTGGACAGTACACAGACCCCATCAACGGCCTCCGGAGAAGCGAGCCCAATACTTGGTATACTTATTAGTATAGGTGCTCTTTGACGCTCCAAACTCTATGAGGTCCCTCCCCGGAACTTCACCCCTTCCTCCTGGAAACCTGACATGTTAGTTGGGTGTATTCGTACAGACATTGTGTATTCGTAGAAGACATTTATTGTGAGGTAGCGAACACCTCGAGTAGGATTAGGCCTTCAAGTCCGTCTTTATGCTCCTGCTTATCATTCCATTCAACTCGGCTTTAACGGTGATCGGAGATCGTAAAATGTTATGTCTGAAGAGGTTTCACTTGGGCGCCCCATAAAACTATTATTCCCGTTCAATTCAAAGCTCATCCAACGAGAATTGTTGTTGACGGTGTCTTATATTGAAATGGCAAAAGCTGTGTTTGAACGTTGGAAAATGGGACAGCTTGATCGATAGGTAAGTACAGGAAGGTGTAGTATCCTCATGACGGCCTAAGTCAAAACGTGGAAATTATTTCAAACGTGGTATATGATTATTTCAACGTTTTGACTTAGGCCGTCATGAGGATACTACACCTTCCTGTACCTAACGATCAAGCTGTCCTATTTTCCAACGTTGTGAAACACAATTATTGTGTTTCACAGTTCGCTTAGAGTCGAGTTTTGCCTAAAAAGCCTCGAGGAGAATACGCCAAAGAAACAAAAGGAGTTCGGTTTCCAATTGCCCATTTGACACAAACAGGTTAGGGCCAGCCCCAGCGCCACATTGTATGCAGAATGAGGTGCACGAAGGGCTTCGAGGTGCTTCCAGAGGAGCTTCTGGTTTTACGCCGGTTTTTTTATTCTCTTCCCTTCAAAGGGGTTTCGAAACCAAAAGCGTCTCAATTGAAACCCACCCCAGTGCTTTAATCAGTAGTTTAATCTGTGCCCCAGTGTTACCACTTTGCCCGCCGACGACGGCTTTTCAGTCGAGGGCCTCGACTGGGTTCCAACTTGAATCGGTCCACTCGTTCAACTTGTCGCACAACGCATACGAGGGACTTAGTTAAATTTTATCCCCCCTGCATCCTCAATTTGCTGGCGCCGGACTTCTCACCGGAAATAAACCCCGAGACAACCTCGAAATAGACGAACCCTCCCCGAAAACTGTGATGGATGCCGACCTATTTGACACCGGCGAACCACAACACATAAATTCCTCCCCAAGTTCATTTGTTAATATTCCCTTGTCGGAAAATTGATGTCCTAATTTCAACGAGGAAAGGAGACTTGAACCAATATGCGTTTTAATAAGTTACCCTCGTGATAAATAGCGGTAGCATCCGAAACCCATTTTAGGGGCAGTTGACAGCTGGAAGTGATTTGTTATGAGCCGTGTCAATTCCTTATGACTATTTTAAAATGGAAAACTTAAACGCCTTTTGAAAGATCCACGTTCAGTAAATTTTTACCCTTCACACAATCTATTTTTTGGTTTATTATTCTTGGAATAATGCACCTGTTTTCGCGACAGAGTTCGACGACTCCGATCGGCCTCAAAATGTGACATTATCCGTTTCAAGAAGTCTAGATTCCAAAACCGAAATGTCCGCCCGCCGTCCGGTCCGTTTTGAGCAGAAGGATTTTTTTTAATCTGAAATTTTGACAAAATACTCGGTTTATCATCTCGTTGTACCCTCAAGTCAGGTGTCGTTTTCGAAGTATTTTTGGACGTATAATCCATTTTTTGGGGTCTCGCAACGATCCGATTTCACTGTTGCGATATATAGGGCTTTCTTTCATGGGGCTACAAATGAGATTTATTTATGGATCCCAGGAGGTCAAATATTTTTCAATTAACAAACAAACAAAAAATTGAAAAAACGTTTTTTGAAAGAAAAAAAAAAATCAAAACTTTTTTAAAACTTTTTTCGTTGACAGAATTAAATTTATGCATAAGTAACCCATATCAAAGAATAATTATTATAATAAACCCTTATGTAATAATTATTATAATAAACCCTTGCGTAAAATTTGCAGCGTTTTTTCTTAGCTTCAGTGGTTGTATTAGTAGTAACTACTACTGTTGTTTCGGCTGGCTGGAATTAATATTCCAGGTTTTCCTATTTCATATCTTGTGATAAACTTGCCCTTTTATTGATGATTAGTAGGTCCCTACTACTTCTGTAATAACTGGTCAACACGCTCAACAGATGTTAGTAGCGAGAGGTCGCCAACGCCCGATTACGGGTATGGCACCCAAAGAAGAAGAAGAAGGTAGGTACGTGTAGGTACCTACTGCCAGTAGGTACTGGTGTACAGGGTACTGGTCTACAAAAAAAGTGACCTGCCATTTGCCGGCTTCTTTTTACCTTTTCGAGGGGTTTTTGAGGGTGCTGAATCCGAAAATGATAGCCGTTTTGATTTATTATTCTTGGAATAATACAACTATGTAATCGGGACGGAGTTTTGACAATATACCTACGTTTCAAGATGTCTAGATTCCAAAAACGAAATGTCCGTCAGCCGTCCGAGCCGTTTTTGGCAGTAGACATTTTTTGAAAAATCTGAAAATTTGACAAAATACTCGGTTGACCGTTTAGTTGTGCCCGCAAGGTTTTCAGCCCGATCGCCAAAACCCGTGGGGCTAAAAAGGGGCTACAGGAGCGCTTATATCTTCTTCTTCTTCGGTTTCGGCTTTGGGGTCGAGTCAGGTGTAGTTTTCGAAGTATTTTTTGACGTAGAATTCATTTTTGGGGGTCCCAGAACGATTCGATTTCACCGTGGTGATCTATTGGGCTCTCATGGGGCTACAAATGGTATTTTTGAAGGACCCCAGGAGGTCGAATATTTAACTAGTAAGTACCTAATTTTCGACGCATAATAATATTATATACGACGCATAATATATTATATTTTTCGAGGTCCCACATCTGTTCGAACAATGTACAGATTTTTTTTTCAAAAATAATTTTTACTGACAAAAGTAATTTTCGAACAAGTAACCCACATCAGAGAATAAGAGTTTACCCTTGGGTAAACTTTGCAGCGCTTTTTTGCATAAAATTTTTTTGTATTTTGTATTTTTTATTTATTTTATTTTTTTTTGGAACTTTCAGCCAACTTCTTCAAAAGACACTCATCGTATAGCAAATGTACTGAAGATTCCGAATATACACTTAAATTTAGTCTAAAATCTTTTTAAACCATCAAAAACCTCAAAAAAACTGCAAACAAAAATAGGTAACATTTTTTCATTTTTTCCCTTATATTCCTCTTTCTTCTCGCTTCAAAAAGACCCGGGAAAAAAAATCGGGGGTAACGTTTTGAAAGCTTAGACCTTTCTGAACAGAATGAGACCAACCCCGACACTCAAATATTGAAGGTAGCTACAAAAAACTTCAAAAAATGCAAAAAAAAAAAAAGCCTTATTCGAACCAACTAAAACAAATTGGCTATTATTTTCGGATTCAGCACCCTCAAAAACCCCTAGAAAAGGTAAAAAGAAGCCAGCAACGCGCACGTCATTTTTTTTAAGACCAGTGTTAATCATCACCTATTTGATTATTTTTTAAAACGTAACAACAATGTAACATATTATTTTATAATTATTTTATTATTATATAGATATTATAATATAATTTTATTTTATATATTATATAAAATATTATTTGAGGCTCAGGCGAAGCGAATAGATTTGTAGGTAATGATAACATAACCCCTTTTTCTTTGACTAGGTATCGGAACATTTTTTTCCCCTCCTTTTTTCACCCCATCAAAGGGAAGCCAGAGGTGTGAAGTGTGCCTACTTAGTAACACGATAACTTGCCACAGGGGTACTAATTAAGGGTGTGGGCAAAATAGAAAAAAAGTGGCTGCTTCAAAAAGGGCGAATGGGGAGGAGTCGACGGGTTTTCTCCACATTCACCGTAAAGGACGAGAGGGTGAGGAAGGGGGTTCTCCTTTTAAGAGGCAGTTAATTCAAAAAAAAGTTTTCCCATTTCCTGTCGCCTTAAAGCTGACAAAGGTGGCCGTTTTAATTGCTAGTCACCGGCAGGTTCGTTGGGCGAACTCCCTGAGATCACTTTTACAACTTGGGTAGAAACAGTGGGGAAACCACCTGCGTAATTAACAGGGCCCGTTGACCAGGCTTCAGAACCACCAACGAAGTGCGCGACCGTTTCAAATCTATTTCTCAGGAGGACTCAAGTTATTGCTATCAGAAGGTTTTTCGCTCGAAAAAATACGGGAAAACCGAAGTCCCCGGAGAGCTCACACCCCACACGGCGTGCCGACGGTAGATATTATTTTTCGCAGTGGAATGAAGTACGTGACTCCATCTCTGAAGATAGGTCTTCCAACTCGTCCCTGTTTTTTTTTTCTCAATTTACGTTTTCTCTGAGGAAACTCTCGAGTGCCACCAGACCTTAAAGGTAGAGTTCGTAGGTCCATGTTGCACTCAGTCGCCACTTCTCGTCTTTTCTCTTTTTCAATTTACTCCAACCGTTTGTATCTATTTTCCCCGAGACCGTTCAATTTTTCATCTCGAAGAGATGACTTACATGGTTACTGGTATGACACTCACCTTCATCTCGATCTGATCGCGGCTTGCTCGAAGTGTTGTTTCACCATACCTTTAACGCTATATAGTATTCATGAGGCACCTCATCTTTCTTCGTCTTATGAAAATTTTATGAGATTCTTTTTAATTGATTTTATAAAAAATCGGGCGTCCAAGTATCCACATTTCCATAAATCCAGCTTTTGCCTTTCTGATTTTATAAAAATCGAACTTATTGATTATTAGAAAAAGAGGTATTTGCTCCAAAACTCCCTCGACTCTGCATCCCTACAATGAACTCCACCGAAAATGTCAACGCGAAACATTCTCCATTGAATGTTCACAACCTCCGCGAGACGGAGATAACCATTTGTAACCAACCACCCCTCCGGTCCCTCACCGGGAAGACATCGGATATGCAACGCGATGCCATCAAGTAGAAACACCACCGTGGGCTCCTTAACTAAGACAAATCGCCCCAGTCTAACGCTATCGGGTTGATCCATAAAACAGGGCCTTTCACGACGTCCAACGAGAAGTCGATCTATCTCTTCCCGATGGGCCGAAGTCCTCGTTTGACAGTGTTGAATGCGTTTCCGACACGGGTTTGTCCTTCCTCATTAGGCATACAAGAAGGGAAACACTACAAGCTCATAGGAAAGGTATAACTGTAGATTTAAGGTCGTACCAACTATCTACTAAACTTTCTCAAATAGGCTCATTAATTGGGTTCGAAGCTATCCAATTAGGTAGATAATAGGGACTCTAAGTTAGGATGAAGCGAATACAATTCCCAATGCCTTATGAATAGTGTTGGGTTTAATACCTTCTCTACGCCACGCAAAATGATGTAGATAAAGTTTTTATCTACATCATTTTTTGCGGAAAGGGCAATCTCTCGTCTATCACCAACATGTAAAATACATGGAGAACAGAATGTTGAAACTTCCATGTAGATCGGGATCAGACTCGAACTCTACCGAGGCTAAAAACAATAGACAAAAGAACAAGTGGGTAACGTGACCCTCCGGCGATGAAATGCAAAGATACTCCACCGCCCTCGACTGAGGTCTACCAACTGAGGTACAATAACGTTCCGAAGAAGAGTGAAAAAACGGAAAAATTGTTAAATTCACGGAATTAACACGTTTATCGTTACTTTATTGATTTCTTATATCGAAGAGAGACTCTTATATCGTGACTTTATTGATTTCTAAGTGGATTTTTATCGTTGACATGGCGAGAAGCATCTTGGGCCAATTGAAACAAAGAAGATGACAACTTCGGTTGATACATTGTATCAACCGAAGTTACTAAGAAATAATAAGGATATAATATATCCATAATATTATATCCATCTGGTCTGGATTCTGCATCTTCAAACAAGTGTCTGCTTCCTCAGAAAAGATTCCGCTCCAGCACAACCGGCTTCTGCTGCCCAAAAACTGGTGTCTGTTCTCACAGAAACTCTTTCTGTACCCTCAAACAAGCATCAGATACTTCTGCTCCTTCCAATCGGCTTCTGCTACCCGTAACTAGTGTCTGCTCTCTCTAAATCGGGGTTTGCTGCAACAATACGCAGACTTCAGTTCTATGACTAGGTAGTCATAGAACTGAAGTCAGTGGATTTTCCCTAAATACCCTAATGGAATTCTTTGAAGTGAGTTGTGCTGCAATCCAAAAATTACGGTTTTTGCTGCCTAAAAACTAGTGCGTGCTCCCTCAAAACCAGAGTTAGCTCCCACTGAACTGTTTTCTGCTGTCCAAAAACTAGTGTCTGCTCTCTCAGAACCCGTTTCTGCAACCTCAGTATCAGATATCAGATACTTCTGCTCCTTCAAACTGGCATCTGCTCCCTGTAACAAGTGTCTGCTTCCTCCAAACCGGTTTCTGCTGTCCAAAAACTAGTGTCTGCTCTTTCACAACTGGCTTCTGTTTTCCAAAACTAGTGTCTGCCCCCTCTAAACCGGTTTCTGCGGCCAAAAAACTAGTGTCTGCTCCCTCTAACCCGTTTTTGCACCGTCAAACAAGAATCAGATACTTCTGCTCCTTCACAACCGGCTTATGCTTCCCGTAACTGGTCTGTGCTCCCTCTAAAACGGTTTCTGCTGTCCAAAAACTAGTGTCTGCTATCCCAGAACCGGTTTTTGCACCCTCAAACAAGTATCTGCTCCTTCACAACTCGCTTCTGCTGCCCCAAACCGGTTTCTGATCACTAATTGTCATGGAAACGTATTTTGTGAAATATCTTACTTTAACTTTGTCATGTCTTTACTTCGAAACAACAAAAAATCTGAGTAGGTAACGAGATCTCATACGTTTCCTTGTATAACAGTTATTTCTTGTATAACAGTTAGTTACTAAGCTCAGGAAACGTTTGAGTCATTTTGTGTGTTCGCGTAAAATGTGGGGACTGCGGTGGGCGGAAGATTTTTCAATGTAAGCCCGAAATTGCCCTTCAGCCCTTTGCTTTGTCCCTAAATCCCTTTGTCGGAGTCCGTATTGACCTTGCGGCGAGGATCACTCTTGTCGATTTTCACTCTCGATCGAGTTTCGCACGCGGGATTTTTGCCGCTTGAGCCCAAATCCTCTCGAAAAAAAGGGAACCAAACGATGTTCCCCGAGACGGAAAATACCGGAGATCGGACCCTTTATATATTTCCCCAGTTTTTTTCCCCCAACGCGCTCGCAGATGCGCCTTCACAAATGCCGATTTCCATAAGAAAATCCGTTTTTTTACAACGCTAGGAATGAAAGCAAATCTTATTTGTTACTCGTCGAAAAAAATCGACCTCCCGAAAAAAATTACATTGTGAAGCAATTTACCTGAAATCGGTCTCTCTGTGGAAAACTCGTGCCTTTGAAAGTTGCCGGCCTTTTGAAAACGTCAACTTGTCTTATTCGGTTACCTACTGCTTGGAGCGTTATTTTTTTCGGTTTTCGGCGTTTTCTCCTCAATGGAGCCTAAACTACCCGTGAAATCGGGTGGCGGCATTACGAAAAAAATAGTTTTTTAACGGTATAATATTATGGCGCAGTTGAGGGAGTCGGATACAACATTTGGGTTATTTTTTGTGCAGGAGAGCAGGAGGGAATTTGCACCCGTTTAAGTGCACTTTTGGATTGAAATTAATGAAGTCCAAGAGTACCGACTTGATTTGTTTAGACAGCAGGAGAATCATATTTTTCCCTAGTTTCGAAATTTAGAATTAATTGCAGTGGTTTAGATACCACAAGTAGTGACTATTACGCCGGATTGGAACCGAATGGCAACTATGAGAGGTTGACCTAGGAACACTGGAGAAGGGCGGATTCGAACGGTGATCTCATCCAATCAGACATTGATGCCAAACATTGAGGCCATAAAAGCCAATTGAAAATGTCTCGAACGCATTGCGTTTTGAAGGGGTCTCGGGCGGAGTTTGAGCGGCTTCAATTTCTAATCATGGTTTTCGAACTGTATCCGAGTCAAACCATCCACTGAGCCATTGCGTTGATTGAAGTTCTAAAGGATCAACCCCCCGGCATATTCCGCGACTCGTGAATGACTTCGACGAACTTTTCTCTTCGGGAAAAAGCTTTTCATCGGATGCAAACGCGAACGGAATCCCGACTTTGGAATATTTGGATTTGTATTCCATGAATGAAGAAGATTCCAGAACAAATCTGAGTAATGAAATGGTTACGGTGTGAAGGTAATGCGCATTCGTTTTTTTCCGCTAAATGTCTGGTGTATTTCGTCCCACACGTTTCAGAGTTTGGTTTTGCTGGGCAGCGACACCGTACAAGCTGTCTACGGCCATAAATGAAGCAAAAAGAAGAAAAGAAAAAGATTGTTGGGCCCTTCCTGTGACCGCCCCGTGAAAAAAAGAAACTTTTCGCAGACGGAATATCACGTTTGCCAACTCAGCACAAATCACAAGCTTCCTGCAGCCCCGAAGTATGGAGGAGGAAAACGGGTACATGTATGTGAGTTCTCGGAACCAAAAGATATGGCGATCTGCTGATAGGGCAACTGTTAAGGTTGCAGCAAACGGAAGCCAAGTTATTTTTCATCGAGTCAGATGTTCGAAAGGGCCCAAAGCGGTGGGGAGGGCTGACAGATGCCACGTGGCCCCAGTAAATCCGTTCTCGAAGTGTTAACCTTCGGGGGGCTGTTCCACGTGAAAGAAATCACAGAAGGGGGAACATGCAAAAAGACGGGTCGATCATTCAAAATTGATTACTCCCATGTTCCCATGTTGAATAAACAACGAGCATGAATAATTTTAAACATGTCCGAAGCCACGGCCGTTAGTCCTCAGCGGGTTGGACATCATTGGTTAACCATGGTTATTACTACTTTCACCATTGGTAATTACTACTTTCACGTCGTTGGTCATAATTAATTACTACTTTCACGTCATTTTTCAGGGATGGGGTGTGCAGAACTCAAAGAGCACTAGTTTTCCGAATATATCAAGCCATCATTAGGATGAGTATTTTAGACTTGTTGGATCTCAGTTTGTAACTCCTTTTGTCTCCAGACATAGAGGTGTCCAGATGATAGATCTCATCAACTGGGGTTTGTCGGAGCAAATGATGAGATGATACGTATACGTATTTATAAATAAACGGTTTTTAACCTTGCCTAATGCGGATCAGTCATTGCAGTGGATGTGTTGTGTACCTAGGCGTGGTCGAGTTCCTTGAATTTCTCCTCAATTTAAATTTGGTAGTGGGATGGGCTTTGAACGGAAGGCGCTCGAGACGTCGAGGTAGTCTTCTCGGGCTACCTTGCTGGTCCAGCAGGTGAAGGGTCAGAGTATTTTCACTGGAGATGGCTATAGATACGCTACTGTGGGTCCTAGTAGCGGCTCAGTTTTGGAAGAGTCTGAATTCCCCAAGTTGTTGATAGTTTGGATTTTCCCTCGGCATGAGAGCTGATGAATAGATAATTGAGCTTGAATGGCACATGTCTGCAGAGTTCCAAGCCTAGAGCAGAGCCACTGGTCCTGACGTCCTTCAAAACAATCGCTAGGTACTCAGGTTTCTTGGTCTCACGACTCATGCAACACACCCCAGGCGCATTGCTTCGTCTGACGACTCCAACAACCACAAGTTTGATTGCAAACACATGAAGCAGATTAACATAGCCTGACGGCCACCTCCTGCTGGCTACGCCGCCAACCTCCGTCGTTCCGCCTTGGTGGGGCGGTCGTTGCGGCCTGGCGGACTGGCCGCTTTTCTCGAATGTTAGAGAGCCGCGACTTCTCTACAGTTGGGCGTTTTTTTAGGGGCTGGTTGTAGTTTTTCTTTTAATTAAACAGATGTCGAGCTTTCAGGATTAACTGGGATCCCTTCTTCAGGACTATAATTACATTGAATATTTAACAATCATCGTCTCAGGAGTTCTAAAAGGGATCACATGCGGTTTATAATTTTAGAGTATACATCACATTCTCATCGTACGGACATACTATATCATTGAGGTTTAACATACATCGGCGACTAACTCATTTACGCTGATTAGATTTGACGTTGCGGTGTCAAAATGTAAACAAACAGTTGTAGGGGGAGGGGATGATCCATTCGCGACGAACGCCCCTCGGCCCACTGCCATCCCAACACTCCGCCAACTGCATCAGCCCTTTTTGCACCACTTTTGGAGCATCTGATACGCCACGTAGAGCAACTTTTTGGTGATTTCAGATTTTACTCGTACTATGCGCGCCAAACCGAATTTTTTAAGACCAATTTCAGCTTTTTTTCGACCTCTAGAAGTGCCCTAGAATTTAGATGAGCATCCTCCTCCTTGTTCTCCTCCTCGGGCTGGAGCTACAGCTATAGAGTTACAGGGGATATCAGCTAGGTATCAATAGTTTCTATTTTTGGGAGCCATCACCAGGAGTGCCCAAATTGGCCCATATTGAACGCACCCGGCCCGCGGTCAAAGCCCATCAAAGCCTCCATAAGTATCCCCTTAGGGCTCTACAGTGTGGATGGACGGGTCTGGGCCCAACTAGAATAATTTTTTCTTCAAAATTTCAAATTAAAAAAAATTCCAACTAGTCGACTAAGTGCATGATGAACATACACCTGCCTAAAGAAACATTACCCCGTGTTATAGCCCGTGTCAACAAGTCCGCCTCATCAACGCTCGGAGACAAACAATCCGCATAAAAACCTTTGGCCGATCCCTCATCAAACTGACGAGCAATAAACTTTGTTGACTTGTTAGTTAGCTCGGAAGGGTTCCGTCGCCGATGTCAAGAAGTTGATGAACGACGTGTCGTGTACCTCAACAGGGCCCCAACATGATGGATTATTAAAACTGGGGTCCGTAGATAACGAAATTAACGCGCTTATAAACTTCACTCCGGACTCCAAGACGCGCATACAAATGTCCGTTGCGCAATCACGACTTGTTCGGAAGTTACCCAATCGAGAAATAGACGGTTGTTTGGAAAAAAAACAACAACGCCGTTTTGTAACCGATCAGTCATGATACCCTTCTCAGTTTTGAGCAGGAACAAAAACAAATCGATTCATGTTAGATGTCAAAGAGAAAAGTCTAACCAAAGGGAATAAGTATTGATAACACAGGTCTAAAAAAAAGGTCACTTCGGACTCGAGAGGTTTCGGTGGTTGCTCTCCATGTTTTGGGGTCTGCTGAACACGAATCCGAAGCCCGTTTTGCGCCATCACGTCCAGTTTTTTTTGTACACCCTCGTTTATCCAGAAAAGCGAAAATTCCCTTAATTTCGACTCTAAGTCGTCTGGTTTCTGTAGGTAATTTTTCTGGGCGCTCTGAGGTACGCTATACTTTAGATTTTTTTGCGCTGAATCGAATGAAACTAATTGCAAGTCGCTAAGATGATTACTTACGGAGATACGACCTCTAGAAGTAATTTTTTAGGTCGGAAAACGCTAGTTTTTCCACTGTTTTTTTGCACTTTTCTATTAATACAGTAAAAAATAAGGGTCCGGGGGAATCGGCTCTAACTACAAAGTAAACTGTGGACATTTCTGCGTCAAATGCCGCCAACTGCACCTCTGTGAATGCAATAGCCGATTTTTGGCGATTTTTCAAAGATATGAGAACTTTTACTCTCCCTTTTTCCCATTTCCAACTACAAAATTGTCTGGCTCATCTAAGTATTCGTCCTAAGTGCTTAGACCTACGATACCCTACAGCATTTTTCGCGCTGAATCGAATGAGACCATTTTCAAGCCGCTACAGTGCATAGTTTCGGAAATAGAAGCTGTGAAAATCGTTTTTACAGTCAAAAAAAGGACGGGCTTCCATTGGGCTTCGGATTCGTGTTCAGCAGACCCCAAAACATGGAGAGCAACCACCGAAAGCTCTCGAGTCCGAAGTGACCTTTTTTTGTAGACCTGTGTAATGTATACCTGGAAGATATTCATATCTGGAGCTGCTCATGAGCACCATTGTAAGTGATTGTATTGCATTAAAAAACTAAAAACGATTAAGCTACATTACGTTGGTTAATTGATTGCGATTATTATATAATAAACTATATTATAGCTTATTGTTTTAAATTTCATTATCTACAAGATGCTGTTAATTTTTACTATAATTACCTCAAAGATCGTTTAATTTTTAGTTGAAATGAAATGAAATGAAAAGCCTTCCGGCGATACAAGGGTATAATTTTTAGTTTGTTCATTGAATTAACTTAAGATCACTTCATTCGTTTATGTATTTATGTTTTTCAGAGGTATTATGCTATTTTATAAGTTTGTTGCCAATCCTGTATATGACCAAATGTTTAAATCCAGAAGTTATCTATCTATCTTATTACGCTACTTACATTTTTCTAACAAGACCAAAAAAAACAAAAACAATAATAATAAAATTAAAATTAAAATATGTAACAAAAAAAAAAATTCGTGGCCCCCTGGTATCATGTTGCTTTTGGCACTTGAAGTGGTGGTTTTCTGATTAACTTGTGTGCCCAACTCCTGTTTTGTCATACATGAGCTCCAGAGTTAAAAGCCTTTTTCCGACAAGTGAATTAGTTTCAACATTCCGGTGTGGTTTTTGCCGACGGTGCAGAGGTCTAATCCAATGAGGTGGTTAGGGTCACCCTTTCGGGCAGTAGGAATTTTTTTTTAAACCTGTAATTTTGATAAAATACTTGGTTTACCATCTAGTTGTGCCCGCAAGGTTTTCAGCCCGATCACCCAAACCCGTGGTGCTCTGCGGGGCAAAAAGGGGCTACAGAAGGGGAAGGGTTGAAGGTTTTCGGCTATGGGTTTGAGTTAGGTGTCGTTTTCGTAGAATTTTTACGTAGTATCCATTTTTGGGGTCCCAGATCGATCAGATTTCACCGTGGGATCGATGGGGCTTTCTTGGGGCTACAAATGGGATTTTTGAAGGATCCCAGGAGGTTAAATACGGTGTCGTTTTCCTAGTAATTTTGGACGTAAAATTCATTTTTCATGGTACAAACAATGTACAGAAATTTTATTCTTTTTTAAAATTTTTCCAAAACTTTTCCAAATGTCACAGAATTAATTGTTGCACAATTAACTTCAAAGTATAAGAATAACTCTTGTGTAAAATTTGCAGTGTTTGTTCAGGGTGGTCCACATGAGTAAATAGGTAGCGTTGTCCGCTGTGAAAATTTCACTCCTGAAAAGTTTCGAAAAGTTAGTTATTCCCCTTTTGGTTTTATTATTCTTGGAATAATACACCTATGTTTTCGCGACGGAGGTCGACGACTCCGATCGGTCTCAAAATTTGACCTTATCTGTTTCAAGAGGTCTAGATTCCAAAACCGATATGTCCGTCCACCGTACGCCGTCCGGGCCGTTTTGGGCAGTAGAAATTTTTTTGTTTTCTAAAATTTTTTCCATTGACACAGAATTTAATTTCTGCACAAGTAACCTATATCATCAATATCAAAGAATAATAAATACCCTTGTGTAAAATTTGCAGCGTTTTTGGTTTATTATTCTTGGAATAATACACCTGTTTTCGCGACGCGGGTCGACGACTCCGATCGGCCTCAAAATTTGACATTATCCGTTTCAAGAGATCTACATTCAAAATCCAAAATGTCCGTCCGCCGTCCGCCGTCCGCCGTCCGCCGTACGCCGTCCGGGCCGTTTTGGGTAGTAGGAATTTTTTTTAAAATCTGAAATTTTGGCAAAATACTTGGTTTACCATCTAGTTGTGCCCGCAAGGTTTTCAGTCCGATCGCCCAAACCCGTGGGGCGCTATGGGGCTAAAATGGGGCTACAGGAGGGGTGTTTTTAAGGCTTTTAGCTATGGGACCGAGTTAGGTGTCGTTTTCGAAGTATTTTTGGACGTAGAATCCATTTTTGGGGGTCCCGGAACGATCCGATTTCACTGTGGCGTTCTATAGGGCTTTCATGGGGCTAAAAATGGGATTTTTGAAGGATCCCAAGAAGTTCAATATTTTTCGAGTAAAAATTAAAGAATTTTTGAAAAAACACATTTTTGAAAAAAAAAATCCCCCCAAAAAATTTTTTTGAAATATAAAAACCCAAAAAAAAATTTTTTTTATTGACAGAATTAAATGTCTGTACAAGTAACCTATATCACAGAATAATAAACCCTTGTGTAAAATTTGCAGCGTTTTTTCTTCAGATTTTCCCTGCAACTTCACGTGACCATTTTTCTACAGGAAAATTTTTCACTTATGCTGAGAATCGCCCGTACGTGTACGTCAGGAAAGGGGCGATGGCCCTGGGCGTATCACTGTAGGGAAGTACGTCGTTTCTAGGGAAACGGGTAAATATTATAGTGGGCGATAGGGAGCCTGCATTGCCAGAGTTCCCCCGGGAGAGACACCATACATAGTGTAACACGCAGGACGCATACACAGAATATTTCCCTCCAGTGTGGGAAGACGAGATAAGTGCTGGGGCGCCTACGTTCTCCCACACCTCGCCATAGAAAGATAAATAAGTTTCATCAGGTTGGGGGCGAATGAAAAATTGCCGAATTCGAGGATGATCCGTCAGAAACGTTTCAAGCACCGAGCTAAACTCACTCTGATAACTCTTGAACCGCAGTGAAGACGATTAACGGGAATCAGCATTATTTCTCACCTGAAACAAGAAAACATTGGTTTTAATGACAAATAAGTAGCAAACGTCGGCATTTTCCCTTTTACTTTTTTTCGTCTTGCCGCTCACTGAAAACCAGTTTTTTTTTCGATTACGAAATCCGTTTCTGTTCAGCAAGTCCAGTTTCCACTGTAAAAGCTAGTTACTGCACATTCAAAACGGGTTCCTTCTCTCTAAGAAGTTTTATCTGCTGATTTGAAAGCCCCTGATAAGGTTAATGCGCACTGAAACGGGTTCCGCTCACTTGAAAGCGGTTTTTGCTAATAGGAAACTGGTGTCTGCTCATTAAGTCCAGTGTGCACAATCTAAAAACCGGTTTCTGATGCTTCAAACCCCCGTCTGTGCTAACTGAAAAAAAGCGTTGGCCAATAGAAAACCGGTTTCTGCAGATTAAACTCCAGGTTCTGCTCTTTCAAAATAGGTTTATTCTCTTTGAAAATTCTGATGTGCTAATTTGAAACCCCTCCAAAAGGATTGGCTTTCTAAAATGATTATGGCCCACTGAAACCTGGTTTATGCTAGTGGAAAACCTGTTTGTGCTGATTTCAAACAATTTTAATAAAATTTATTAAATAAGTTGGAATATGTTGGATTAAGTTGGTTTATTGGAATAAGTTTGGAATATGCTGAAGGGTCGATTAACTGATAACGTCAATGGGGCGTCAAGAACAGCATTAAATTATCAGTTAATCGACTCTTCAGCATATTCCAAACTTATTCCATTATTAGCCAATTAGTTAAATTATAATTTGGCCCAAAAAGTGCTCATACGGCGTACCTACACTGTATATCTATATACCTATAGGTAACTGTGGGGAAACTCTAGGTAGGTACCCACTCTGTCCAATCGATGTCCTTTCCGCTAACGCAGGTTCGAGGATACGACGCTCAGCGCGCTACTCAGCTCAAGCTACTATTTCCGTCGTAGATCCGGAAATCCCCGCTGACACTTCAGATGCGATTTCCGAGGAGGAAATAGCTATTTCAGCCCGTTGTCCAGGAGTCCATACTAGACAAATCAAGATAAAAGTAAAACTGCGGCAGCAGGAAACCTTACCCAACACGACCCTTCCTGCCCGGTAAGTCAGTTTTCTCCTGCTCGAGCATCCAGAAGGATCCGAGGATCTGCTGGACTTCCAACATCCCAACCCTTCAGGTGAGCCTAAGGAACCCAGATCCTCCATTCCGCTGTTCGCAACAGACTGCGTCTTGCCTCTGACAAATCTCCACCTGTTCTCCCTCCTGCATCCTCCAAAAGCACAGGCGGCGTAACCACGGACGCTGCGCCGAACTCATTCCGGCATTCACACCCCAAACCTAATAATCAATTAGGAAAAACAATTCATGTAGGTACACACCCAACACTCTCACCTGCTGGTAAGCTACAGTTACCTTTTTTACCAGTTGGTAATTTCATAGTGTACATAAAAACCTCCAAAATTAACGAGCCATAGATATGAATAATGTTTCATTAAATAAATTGTCTACTTTTGTTGTGTCCTGTAAAAAATGATTTGTGGACAATTTTATTTTTCACACTCGAGCTACTTTCAAAAGGCTCTCGTAAAAACGCCAGTAAAACTCAAAAGGAAACTGCAGGTAGCTGCTGTGTAAATGGCTGTTGATAAAGAATGGAATGTTGGTAAGAGAATGACAGTTTGATTGCTCGTTATTTCATCAGAAACTCAGAGCGTTTGATTGAAAAGTCCAAAATCCAATATCCGTCGATTCGGTGAATAGTTTCACTGTGAAGTTCAAAACCTCCACGAGGTCCTTTTCCCTTTTTTCACGTGAATATAACCTGCAAGGCTGGAAGTGTACAGTGGGCCGCAGATGGCCCAGAGAACTAAAACAAATATTTACTACTTCGCTCAAACACGCTCCCAACATCTCCCCCTCTTTTGGGCCCAGAAGGGCGTACAACATCCGCTCTACATGGAATTCGCTCTGGTAGAAAAAAAAAAAAAAAAAAAATACTAAATTTAAAACGAAAACATAAAAAAGGGATATACCGTATTGTGTAGGTTCTAAAAAAAGTCTCTTGCACGACCAGAAGGTTTTTTTTCCTTGTTTATTAACGGAACATGCAAATAACCCGGCAACCGTCTGGGCGTGATTTGAAACGCTGGAAATGCATTTCCTTTTCAATTTACGTATTCAGTTGGCGTACGTAGTTTGCCGACTGAAATCTTTTGAAGGGAACTAATTTTCTCTCGTTGTTTTCAGTTTCGGGAGCTCAAACAATTTAATGTGGAGTGGAGCTATGGTCGCTTGGCGGAGTGAAAATGAAGTTCTCGGCATTTTTGAGTGAATCAATAGCACAAGCTTGTTAAGGGGGTGAACCTCGATGGAGAGGCTGCGTTTTCATTATTGTTTTATTTACATAGAGGCTACAAACTCGTTATGATTTATTGCCGTCCTTTTATTTAACGAGAAGGTACACGTACCCCCTCCAGGGTGTCCCGCTGTGAGCATCCGACGCCTCTCTTGTTATTTTTTTTTTCTTCTCTCCTTTCAGATTTTTATCGAGGTTTATTCAAATCGTCCGATAACTCATACGCGAGTCGGGGCGATAGGAGTTGACGCTTTCCCCTCCCCGGGTAGGGGTTTTTATCCCTTTTTCTGTTTCAACTTATCTCCGCAACAGATCGGAAACAGGACTTTTGTTTGTCGAGCCCCTCCGGTGATTTATTGGCTGTTGGTTTGTTGACCCGCGACGGGTTTGTGGGCGTGGATAAGCGATTTTGCCCGAGTGAAGTGATAGGATAACTTCGCAAGGTCTTGCGGGTCATCTGACCAGGATAATGGATGTGTATTAAAATTTGGATGGTGCACTTGTCAGCTGGATAGTTGACATCTGGTACAGGAACTGGTAGCGGAACAACGTGCGGTTATCGAAAGGGCTCAGTGGGGCTAAAAATGGGAGACGCTTATGGCCATGAAGTCGAGTTGAGGCTAAAAGCGCCATTCATTTTTTGGC
This sequence comes from Pilophorus perplexus, assembly GCA_955831195.1. Classification (NCBI taxonomy): domain Eukaryota; kingdom Metazoa; phylum Arthropoda; class Insecta; order Hemiptera; family Miridae; genus Pilophorus; species Pilophorus perplexus. Next base: position 34,691,744 of record OY037009.1, on the reverse strand, counting down.
CAAACGTGTCCCCAAGCTGGCCGTATTGGTTGCATTTTCACCCCTCAGTGCCCAACCGTGATACTCCCGTCTAGCGATGTTGAACCGCGTCATGTCATTGGAGACCAATAAAAAGCTTATAGCGGTGGTAGGTACCCCTATTCTATTTGCCGACGACCAAGTTATCATCGCTTGCGACAGACACGATGCACTAATGCCGAGAAACCCCAATGAAGCACTTTGGAGGCCTACAGATTAAAACCCAGAAGAAACTTGGTGTTGGGTGGCGACGGACGAGATATGGTGCTCCCAAGTTTGGGTACCGTTAAATCGGTTGAGAAAAGTCCACCCACTCATCTGGGTCCTGCTAGGCAGATATTGATAGGAGGGTACAGCTGGCCTGAATAATTCAATTATTGCTGAACGCTTCCTTAACGATCTTCTCTGGAGTTGGTAAATCCATCTTCACACCAAAAAGATGATCCTCAATGGTGGATTTTGGTGTATGGATCAGAGGTGGGGTCGCTGAACCAGCAGAAGAGGCAGAGACATCTGATATGGCTTTGGCTTAGCTGCAGGAAATTCCGGTTGGAACGAGTGAAAAACGAGTGATGAAATGATCAGAGAGCTCTGGAATGGTACGGCGACCTCAGACGAATGGCCGACAACAGATGGTCTAGAAAAACCCTGGTCACCTGAAGGTCGAAGGAAAAAGGTCACCTTCACAATAAAGAGGTGTCTTCGGCGCTATGTGATCGTCCTCGATGACGATCAGTGGGAGGACCGGGGTTGCTGACGACAAGCTGTCAGAGGCAACACCTGACAAAGGGACAGACCTTTAAAAATAAAAGTAAGTATAACGTTTGCTGTTTTTCGCAGACCTCCTTCTTGTAACCACTGAGACGTTTCCAGAGTAGGTAGTTTAGAATGTCGAGGTCTTCAAGCACATATCCGTTGGCATAATGACAAGCTTCGATCATGTTGGTAGCCTTGACAATGGACCACACATGGCACTCTTCACAGCGGCCTTCGATCAACGAGTTAAATTCTGTGATTATGTCAACTCAAAGTACCGAACAAGGACATGTGGGACGTGGAGTTTTTGAATGGTACTTTGTGTAGATTTTTAAAGTGGTTTCAACGCGAGTCAAAGGCGCCGACAAAGTAGCGTGTTTTCGTATTTCCCAATCTGTTTGAACAGTTTTGTCGCGAGGGATTTGGAGGGGGTCATACGTGAGGAGTTCATTATTTTTCACCAAGTGTGACGCTATTCACGTATGAAACGGGGCTAAGGAGGTGTGGGCATAGGACAGAGGGTTCTTACGAGAAACCCTCGAGAAGATCGCCCCCAAGAGGGTCGGCTCCACTTTGATCTCCACCCTTTGACGTCCCTTTTTCGCATGTCTTATAAAAAAAACGACAATACTGGCGGTAGTGGGGTGTAACGTCAGAGGGTCGTAATTGCGTCCTAGTCGCCAAGGAGACAAATTTGCATTGGCTCGATACTGATATGCTACGCCTAACCCTCCGTTGTCCTAATATACATAACTAACCCCCCTTAAAGAACCACCTTCTGCCATTAACGTTTTTTTTTGCTCCCCGACCCCATTTTTTCCCAAAATGAAAAACTGTTATTAGCGGAAATGGCTCTTTAAATATAAATTTTCCGGCTTAAGTGAGTTTTATTTTTCTCCCCCTCTCCCACCCAGTCAGCCGTTTTTCCCTCGTTCCGACCCGCGTCCGCTTATTAAATCACCGAGTAATGGTCCCCCTAATGGCGCAAGGTCAGAAAAGGTGGCTGGAAAATTGGATGAAGCTCCGGGGGCGACATTTTTACGGAAACGTTTGCCAATAGATCATACGGGAAGTGTAACCAAATTGTATCGGGAAAATAAAACGAAAATTTGCTACTGAACTGTCTTAAAATATAGCACGTAACCCGCCCCGATTCGCTCGGACGTTAAAAAAGAAAGTTATTTACTCAAGGGTTCATCATTCTTTCGTATAAATCGTGCTGAAATTTGATTCGGTAAAAAAAAAAAAAAATCATTTAAAAACACTCCAAATTTTACAAAGGGTTCATTGCAATAAATTATCAAAAATTAATTCATTCCATTAATTAATAAAAAACGCTGCATATTTTACATAGGGTTAATTATTCTTTGATCTATATCACTAATCCTCACCGTCTCTGTCTCTGGCTGGCTGGCTGGCTGGCTGGGTATGTCAATCGCCTCTTCTGACTAAACGGTAAGCGATAAAAATACGCCGATTTTTCCTATCGTCTGTGTGGACCGTTTAAGTGTATCTAGGGGGGTCGAGATTTTTCTAAAATGCGCTCAAATCCGCGCAATTGACATCAACTTTCTTATTTCAAATGGGAACCCCTATTTTTTTCACCGGATTCGGATTCCTCGACCAATTTTACGTCCGATAAGCGAATTGCGCGAATTTTATGACGCGCGCGAATTCGCTGAATTAATTTTTTCGATTTATTCCGTCGTTAATAGAAGGATTTTTTTCGCGTTTCGTCCGTAGCCTACCTAGAGATCCGAATTTTAATACTTGATATCGACCAAATTCATTTCGAAATCGAGTGAATTTTGAGCGCGAGTTGAGTTTTGAAAAAACTGGGCCGTCGCCACCGACCCATCGCGTCGGGTGAATTCTGGCTCGGCTTCACTCCCATCCTCTCAACACCCTCTATCCCCCCGCCCTCACTCTTCACTCTGAGCGGGTGGGACATCAGCCTTTAAGGGGCGCGAGCAAGGTCTACGTGATATCTCCCAGACGGACGTAAATTAAATGAATCGATTTAAATTGAATCGATTATCGAAAAATTTAATTTAATTTGAAAAAAAAAAAAAAAAAAATTAAAATAAAAATAAAATAAAAAAAATGATCTTAATTCTGAGATACGTTGAGCGCCCTCAAGGATTTTTTCCGTTTTCCCCTCCTTCAACTAAAGAAAAGGAGTGGGGATTTAAGCCACTATTGATTCGATTTTGATGAAATTTTCAGGGAATCATTTTATCCGCCAGGGGATTCTACGTCCAAAAATACTTGGAAAACGACAATAACTCTACCCCCTCGCCATTTTAGCCCCATATTTTTTCTTTGTTTTCATTATACCGGCCAGGGGATTCAATTGTCCTACCTACCTACATATTTATATGTAATAAATTACATATTTTAGCCCCATATTTTTCCTGTGAGTTTTCAACTATGATTTGATTTCACTAGCACTATGACAGGGTGGGAGGTGGGGCATACTTCACTCGGCCGATCATTTTAACGGCCAGGGGACTCGCAATGCTCGGCCACCGACATAGGTAGTTCTATTATTATCAAGGGAAGGCTTTGCAAATTTGATTTCACTAGCACTATGACAGGGGGCCTTACTTTCCCCAAAAATACTTGGAAAACGACACTTAACTCTACCCCCTCGCCATTTTAGCCCCATATTTTTCCTGTGAGTTTTCAACTATGATTTGATTTCACTAGCACTATGACAGGGTGGGAGGGGGGGCATACTTCACTCGGCCGATCATTTTATCAGCCAGGGGGGTTGATGTTGAAGGAGCAGTTGACCTTGATGCAGGGTTATGAACGTGTCCATCGATGCTATGCACCCCACTAGGGTTACTCAGCTGGGTGCGTAGGCGAGCAACTAACTATTGATGGCACCCCAGGGTTTTTTTTCCTGTGAGTTGTCAAATTTGACACGTTGCCAGGGGGTGTTTCTCGCTCGGCCGATCAATTTACCAGCCAGGGGAGGCTTTTTTCAAACTTTTCAAATGACAGGGGGGGTCTTGCTTCGCTCGGGCGATTATTTTATTAGCCAGAGGGGTCTTGCTTTGCTCGGCCACCGACATAGGTAGTTCTCCTATTATTGATGGTGGAGTTTTCAAATTTGATTTCACTAGCACTTTGACAGGGGGTCCTTACTTATGTACGAGCGATCACGCAAGACCCTTATAAATAATCTATATCACTAATATATATAATATTCTTGAAAATCTCTAGAAATTCAAAAATGCTCTACGTTCTGAGATAGGTTGAGCGCCCTCAAGGATTTTTTCCGTTTTCCCCTCCTTCAACCCCCTCCCTTCCAACGACACTTAACTCTACCCCCTCGCCATTTTAGCCCCATATTTTTCCTGTGAGTTTTCAACTTTGATTTGATTTCACTAGCACTATGATAGGTTGGGAGGGGGGGGGGGGGCATACTTCACTCAGCCGATCATTTTAACGGCCAGGGGACTCGCTTTGCTCGGCCACCCACATAGGTAGTTCTATTATTATTGATGGTGGAAATTTGATTTCACTAGCACGTTGACAGGGGGTCTAATTTCGTATAGCCCCATGAAAGCTCCATAGGTCGTCCCCAAAAATACTTGGAAAACGACACTTAACTCTACCCCCTCGGCATTTTAGTCCCATAGCGCCCCACCGGGTTTTTTACTGTGAGTTTTGATTTGATTTCACTAGCACTTTGACAGGGGAGGGAGGGGGGCTTACTTCGCTCTGCCGATCATGTTATCGGCCAGAGGGAGCTCGCTTTGCTCAGCCACCCACATAGGTAGTTCTATTCTATTATTATGATGGTGGAGTTTTCAAAATTGAGTTCACTAGCACTTTGACAGGAGGGGCGTCTTATTTCGCTCAGCTGATCATCTTCTCGGCCTTTTTAGCCCCATATCGCCCCATGGGTTTTTTCCCTATGAGTTTTCAAATTTGATTTGATTTCACTAGCACTATGGCAAGGAGGGGGGGGGGGGGGGGGCGGTTCCTCGCTCGGGCGGTAGAGAGTAGACTTTTGAAAATTGATTTCACTAGCACTTTGACTTACTTCGCTCAGCTAATAGACTAGCACTTTGACAAGGGGGCCTTACTTCACTCGGCTAATCATTTTCATACCATGATTCACCCAAATCACAGGCGGCAATATACAACCACAGTGGGCAATACATCCACAAGCGGCAATACACCCACTAGGGAGGGTCTGGGGGGCGGCAATTCACCCACAGGCGGCAATATACCCTCACAGGCGGCAATACACCCACAGGTGGCAATACTCCCACAAGCGGCAATTCACCCACAATTCTGCTTAAGCGATCGGCCTCGCGAAGCGAGGCCCACGGGGGGTCTGGGGGGCGGAGCCCCCCAGCTGGGTGCGTAGGCGAGCAAAGCGAGCCGGAGCATCTAGTATAGGTTAATAATTAACCTATATTGTGCAATAATATACAATTATTGTGCAAAAAACTAATTCTGTGTCAATAAGAAAATATTTTTGAAAAAATAAAAAATTATTTACCTAAGTACCTAATGTTCAATGTTTGGATTCCCAAAAATGGATTCTGCGTCCAAAATTACTCAGAAACGACTCTTCATTCGATCCTGGCATTTTTCAAAAATCCCATTCGTAGCCCCATAGATCCCTTCGGCAAAATTGAATGGTTCTGGGACCCCGAAAAATGGATATTACGTCCAACAATACTTCGAAAACGACAACACACTCGACTCGCATTCAAAACCCGTCCTTTAGCACCGTTTTGCCCCACAGAACTGGGAGTCAGAGCGATCGGCCTGTAAACACTGCAGAAAAAAATTGACGGAGAATCCAATATAATAAAATAATCAAGATTCAGATTTAAAAATCCATGTTAATTTGTACTTTCAAGTTTCACGACATACGAGCCTCGTCATGAAACACAAAAGGACAAACTTTGAAGCTGATTAAAATTGTTGATCCCCGTCGCAAAAACATACGTGGCTTTTTCGGGGAATACCAAACCGAAATGTGAACTTGAAGAGGATGGTGATGAAGAGGGGAGGAATCAAAACAGGAAAAAAAACACGTATTTTTAGTCTGAACAATCTTCGATGCCCCCCCCCCCTTCCTTTCAAGTGATCATCTAACATTAAATGTTAGTAATCATTTAATTTTGATCATCATAAAATTTTGCGATGGTGATGTTTTGTGTGGGTTAAGCTGAGTACGATCCGGGATGTTCTTTCTCTCTTCTGCAATGCAAACTGCGGTTGAAATGAGTTTCCGGGCAAGGCAATAAAAGTGATAATCGCCGAAAGGCCGTAAAATGAGAGGTGGCTCTGCATGATAACCCGTACAAATCTGTTCCAACCTTCTTCAAACTATAGCATTTTAAATACTTCGTCTTCTAAAAGTGTATGAGTCATCTAGGCAGGTAGCTATCAGAATGTGCGGGTGGGCTGGTAGGACAAAAACCCAACCCAAACCACATTCTCCCTATGGGGCCCTCATGCTGGTCCCCAAGATCTGATAGTGCAACGTTATCTTCCGAGGTATCTTTCACGACGGCACAACACGAGAATCCCACTTGCCAGACACCGTTGCATTTTATTCGTAAAAACTCTCCGAGGGCTGTCACCGACCGAATGGAGCTGAGGCGCCTCCAAACCAGCATCCAAACAAAAGCGTAATGGCTGAATGTGGACGCAGGATGTCGTATGGTCGAAAGGGTTCAGATTACCGCGCACACCAAAGACAATGAACCCCAAAACCTGCCAAACGCAAGCAAATCTTCTATTCACAGATTTAATTTGGAAAAAAAGGGAAGAGTACCTACCTACTGGAATTTTTTAATCAGATTTTGTATTCCATCAGCAAACATCAAAACCACACAATAGCTCGTTTTCTCATTGCCAAGCTCATACTCAACCATCTCCTGTTTATTTTTTCGCAAAGTGAAAGGGCCCATTAAAAGTTATCGTCGGCAGACAAATGAGCCGTAAAATAGTTAATTATGATTCAATAACTTCTGGAAAAACCTCACCGTAAATCTCCCGATAAACCGAGAACTTATTGTCATTTTAAATTGTACAGATTTATGGCGACTGAAGAAAAAGTAATTTCAAAACATCGTTTCCGTTCACTATCGCCGTAAAAAGTCGAAAAAAATCTCCCTCGACAGTCAGGTCAAGTATAATCTTTTCACCGGGAAACAGCTCGTATTTCACTATTGATTTAGTTTTACCCTCCGAGGGCATCTTATCGTTTTGCCCTTTGAAAATCGTAATTAACTGGAGACACTCACGCGTTTTAGAGGGGCGTTTTTTATAGCGTAAAAACATGACATTTGACATCTTTAACTTCCGGGACACGCAAAGCAACGCGAAGCTTCAACGCATTAAGAATTTTAATTCAGATTGTCTAATATTCTTGAAGACCGTTAACTGAATGGGCTTCCTCAGACATTTTCAAAAAGTTCCTAAGAGACATTTACTTAAACATGTGAAAGTTACCTATTACATGATTGATATCGTTTCCCCCCTAAAAGTCTCTTTATAAATTTAGTAAATTTATCGAAGATTCATCTGCTTGAAATCAAGGGGCAATAGCCAATCGCAAGTTGTGATTCTAATTGCTTCAAATGAGGTCCTTTACAGAGTCCAGATTTGGCAGTAAACCTTCAGTAATGGATTGACAAAGGGCGTGATCGAGCGAGAATGGAATGAAAAATTTCGATCCCAGCAGGAACGGATCTGATCGAGAACGGGAAATTTTGTTCTCAGCCAGAATGGTTCCCGCCACGAAAAATTAAATTTTGGCCTAAACCTTACTATTAGGAAGCAGAATTCCCTGGGAGTTGATAAATAAAGTTCCCATCTTGAAGGGAGCTTTTATTTTTTATGAACTTTACTTCGAGCCCTGCTCCGAACTATACTGAATTGAATACTACTACTGCATGAGGGATTAAAAAATACCTATGCTCGTATGGTTTTTTTTTTCACCAGTGGACCACTGTGCATTATCCTATCCCCCAAAATCCAAAAAGAAGGGGTGTAAAATAGGGAAAATCATGTATCATGCTCTTTGCTGAGCCTTCAAAATTTGAGTAGCGTTTCAAAAGTGATTTTGACCGTGTAGAACTGTGCTTCGTTTAACTCGTTGGAAACTGCAGTTTTAGGTTAGATCAAAGGTTCAAAGGCAGCCAAATCCGTGTGAGTCTTGTTCAGTCAATTAACCGAATGATTTATAGCTTTATGATTTACGTTTGAGTCGTAGAAAACGACCCGTGGGGGAAGGGACACATTTCTGGGAGACCCTTTTTTTCGTTAAGTTTCTTCCCCTTCTCCCGTCGCCATCACTCATGGCACTGTTCCTATTCTCAGTTCCAGATTTCCCTCTCTCTTATCCCCTATTCCCGTCTTTTTCGCTTCGTTACATCCGCATCTTCCGTCCCTTGCAGGAGGTTTTCCCCCCTTTTCCCGGTTGCCTAAATCTTCCGCGTCTTTAACCCCGAAAAAGGCTTTCCCGCGTTCGATCATTCTTCGACCAAAACTGTTGTGGCATTTGGCAAAGGAAGTTGGCAACAGTCGACGGGCCTAGTGAGAATGTCACTTCAAAGAATGACTAAGAGGGGTCGTAGGTTGCTGAAGAGGATGTCCGAGACGTTAAATTAGTCCGTTCTGGACGAAGAGGAGGAGGAAGAGGCGGATTTAAGTAAAGAGGAAGGCGACGAGTGCGGACTATTTCTCTCGTCGAATCGAACTCAAACGCTTCCTCAATCACCTCTGAAGTGCCTCCAGTCCGGATTTCAAGACCCGATTAAACTCAGAAGCCCCCAACCAGGGAGCAGGGTCTGATTTAACGAAACACCCACATTCTCAGGTTGGATCGGTGAAGTGGACAAAAAGAGCCGGAAGTTGAGCTGAAGGTTTCCTAAATCAAATTTGGTCCTCACTCTCCCTTTTTCATCCGTCCTCTCACCGCATTCCTTCCCCATCGATTCACTTGGGCAGCCTTTAGCCATGAAACTGGGTCAATTCGGATCCCCTAGTGGAAGAAGATTCTCCCAAAACGTCCAAAATTTCATTCGTAAACCTCAATAAACTTCCAATTACGTCGCCAGGTGTTGTGGAGAAAATGGAAGGGAGTGCTGGAGCATCCCCTCTGGACCATAACTAACTTTCAAAGTCCTTATCGTTCCATTGATCAATACCGCTGCAGAAAAGGGAGGCTCAGCTTTGACAGACTTGCCTGAAGCGTCTGGGTACCTTGAGCCTCCAGTAGGGAGGACTAGACTAGCCGATGGCCAACACGAAGCGTCGCGGCCGACATCGGTTCTCCCAGATCCTGCAGTTTGACTCAGGACGGCTTCCCAGCTTCCCTGCATGTATTGTCGTAGTAGGATGCTGGGTCAGCGGACCCATGTGTCCAACCAGGTAAACGGTAAAAAAGTCCCCAGTACAAAACAGTCCAACATGCAGATAATTTCGACCTCCAAAAGGTAGTGCAAAAGATTTTGTTTTAAACGACCCGTTCGGATTAGGAACCGGCGCGACTGGTGATGGGCAAACAAGGGGGTGCAATCACGGATTCGTGATTATATTTTATGAAAATATTATTGCACCTAATACAGTTTGAAAAAGTACCGACTATCAAGATTTGCTGTAGTTCATGTATTTATTTATTTATTCGTTCAAAAATTCCAATTAACATTAAAAGTTTCCTTTCGTTTCACAATACATGACATGGGGTTGGCCGTCCCATGTCGCCAATGGCACACTTCTCACTCACGCCTAAATGGGAAAACTCCCTCAAGATGAAATCAATGCAGTTACATATTCATCAAACGCATTATGAAATTACAATGAAACGAACGAATAAAAAAACTTATAAATGAGACAAACGCAGATCACGGAGTTCAGAAAACACTTCCCAGAAAACATGGAAGCACACAAAACCTCTAATGCCATCCCCTCAACCAGTGCTGCAGCTTCTGGTAAAAAATACGCAGTTTCCCCACAAAAGTGGGAAAACTGAAAAAATCAGAAACCTTGGTCGATCGAAATGTTATGATTTCATACCGTACAAAGTAATATATCAACACCAAAAAGTGTTCAAAATATTCCAAAAGTAAGCCCCTATTTTTTCCATGATTTGGGTCAGATTTGATCCCAAATAAGTCCCTCATTCCAAACGAAAATTCCCTGCCAACACTAAACGTGGTGGTGATTTATCATCTGGTGATAAAAGTTGGCCAATCACAGGAAGGGTGTGCAGTCCCCGAATCTGCACCACATTTCGTAATTTCTGCCTTTACACTTAGTTCATTGTTCCATAAGGTCCATGCAAAAAAAATCGCCTCAAGAGGTGCAGTGCTCTCAAAAATGGAGGATGACACTAGCTTTGCAAGATTGGACAGGTCTGGAAAGCTTGGGACCATCTTGGCAAACCTCGGAAACTCTTAATCGGCTCGGGACGAACTTGGCACGCCTTGGATAGCTCTGGAATGCTCGGTACCATCTTGGCAAGCCTTGGTAAGTGACTCTCTGATGAGGGCAGTAATTTCGTGACCCAAAGGGAAACTCATCTCGTGGCCAAGCGTCTCCCCACGCGTGCCGTATTGGTAGCCAAACGTGTTGCGTTTTCACCCCTCGGTGGCCAAACGATCCATATTTCGTGAATATCACTCTATTAATAGATTAAAGAGGACCAAATACTGCGTCAATAAAAAAAACCAAAATTGGTCCAATAGACAAATTTTTTACAGGCGATCACAAAAACACCGGTTTCCAACTCTTCCAAAAAACCGTTTCAACCTTCTTTTAAAGCGTTGTGGCTCAGAGGAACACCTCTCCCTAAAAGTTGGAGAGCATCAATCAGAGTTCAAAAAGCACCAAAAATGTATTGGCATAATATTATTGGAGACTTTTTTCCGATTACTCATTTCGGGGACTTTTTTCCCTCCCGTGATTCGTCAAACCAGAGTTCATCTTCCTCCTCAAAGACGGAAGACCGGTACGGACGGTTCTTCATCCTTGCTCAAATCGTCGTAGTACGGAAGCTGGGTTGATGACGTTCATTCGATTTCATGTATTGAACTTATCTAAACAAAAGTTGGACATGTTCTTCCTTTAATGACCCGTCTTGACTTTCCCGAAGGCATTCAAATCCGACTCAGCCGAGGTCTAACTAATTGAGATGTTAACCCACATACCTCTGGAAACTATCAGTGTAATCGGAAATCTCCAAATTGGTTCCTTTCACCGTTTATTTACTTTTCGTGTCAGTGACCTGTAGGGCTGTGAGGGGATTATACATTTTGTGAAGGCTCCTCCCCATCAGGGATCTAATATTAAGATTGGGAACCTAAAGACGTTGGAACGTGGCATGGACCTCACACGGGCACCTGTAATGCCCGAGATAAGTGGCCTCACTAAATTAGAACCTTGTAAACCACTGCACTGAATTATAACCTCCTTCAATCTGTGGGATATCTGTTGCCACTGATTGCAGGGTTTACGGCCTCTCTTGGGTATAAAAAGACCTGCCTAATCGTCTCGTTGGGTAAACAGTCTTCAAGGGGATACTACCACCGTGGAGCTGGGATTTTACAAACACTACTGACTCCATCATCTTACAAACGCACTTGAAAACTACTTTTTTAACGCGGGTATTTTTAACCCACGTCTTCACCTTCTATTTTCCTACGCCACCTGACACCAGTAGGTTGTGTAAACCAGTTCGCCTGCCGATAGTTCCACCATGAAACCGCGATTATCTTGGGGGGTATCTGTCTGGGCTGAAGGTGGGTTTATGAGATAGGATTTACGACCAAGCTGTCCGCACTCCAAACTGGGACTCAGACCCAACGAGGGCCGTGCAGTTTGCATCCGATCAATTTCACAGTCGACCACAAGCCGCTGAGCGACTTTGAAAAATTTGCATGGATTTTGGTTGATTATTCTTGAGATAATACACCTATCGCGACGGAATTCCGTTTCATCAGGTCTAGATTCCAAAACCGAAATGTCCGTCCGTTTTGGGCAGTAGAATTTTTTTTTTAATCTGAAATTTTGACAAAATACTCAGTTTACCATCTAGTTGTGCCCGCAAACCCGTGGGGCGCTATGGGGCTAAAATGGGGCCTACGGGAGGGATTGTTTGAAGGCTTTTGGCTATGGGATCGAGTTAGGTGTCGTTTTCGAGGTATTTTTGAACGTAGAATCCATTTTTGGGGTTCCCGGAACATCCGATTTCACTGTGGCGATCTATAGGGCTTTCATCGGGCTACAAATGGGATTTTTAAAGTAAGTATCCCTGGAGGTAAAATATTTTTCGAGTAAAAAAACAAAAAATGTTTGAAAAAAAAAAAAAAATTAAAAAAATATCAAAAAAGTTTTTTTTTCGAAGATTTTTTTGTTCATTGACACAGAATTAAGTTTATGCACAAGTAACCTATATCGAAGAATAATATGTTTATGCACAAGTACCCCATTTCAAAGTATAATAAACCCTTGTGTGAAATTTGCAGCGTTTTCATTTATTATTATTAGCAACCAGTTTCCGATTGAGGAGCCTGATTTTAACAAGCTGCAAACTCTGACGCTGCTCAAAAATGACTGAATGTTGGTAATGATTGACTATTTGAATGAATGTGGGTGGTAAGTTGTTGAGGTTCGGTCAAATAAGAAGATGACTATGCCGACGTTTCCGACGATTTATTCTTCTATCTTCATATCATGAACGATTAAATCGTACCTGGTACGATAAATTTTATGTACGATTTTTGGTACGACAACGACTGACCCCTTTAGTTCTGCTCTTGTCACTCTACTTTTATGCCCTGATGATTCCAAAACGTCGGCCTTCTCATCTTCTTGTTTGAGCGAACCTCAACCACTTACCACCCATAGCCAAAGACAATGAAATAGTCGTAAATTTTCTCATTGTGCGCTTGACAGCTTTTTCAGAAATGTTGCTTACATACTTCCAGGAAAGTGGAACAAGGCCTATTGCCAAGTGGGTGTGACCGAGTTCAGTTCGCCGTCGTACTGGCAGTTTCGCTGTGGCTACGCAGAGCTCGAGGTCTCTACGGTCTATGTCACATTTGAAATTTTCAAGTTTGGTAAAATTTGTATTAAACTAAAAATTAAAAATAAATAAATACCTACAATAAAAATAAAAATAAATAACATTAAAAATTAAAAAATAACAAAATGAAATAAATAAGAATTTAGAATTTAGAAAAAATTAAAAAATGGGGGGAAAACTGCACAATTTGTTCGTTCGTTTCGATCTTTTTCTCGGAAATTCCGTTTTCGCTCCCATCCTCGTTGGTTTTTTACTTTCGCACAAAAGCTCTCCCTCAGGACCGCCGGAAGGCCCCCAGACAGCCCTGGGCCAGAACCCCCTCTGGGGGGCTAAGTGATTTGTGACAGGACCCCCCCCCCCCCCCATCCACAGCTACAAATACTTGCCATCTGGGTAGCCAGGTAGTTAGTCCCACTGATTTACGACCTCGGCACGTATAAGAATCTTTACTGTGCCCCAAGTTGAAACAGATTGGTCCACAACAGTTTTGCAAGTGACCGTTTTCAGTGGGGATTATTAAGTTGACATAATTTTTCAGCTCATCGTAATGACGTGTGGTTCTTGTTGGTCGTTAAAACCCCACCGAATTCAATTTTTTTTGCGTAGTTTACGCTCCTGATTCTTGAGACAAATTGGCCGGTTCTGGTGGAATCCACTGAACCGGTCGTGACTGTAAGTCGTTAGGTTTTTTTGTCGCCCGCTCTTAAGCCGGATTTATATCTTAACTTGCGCCATCAACTTCCCGAGTTCCGAACCCACCAACTTCTTCCAACGGTGTCCTTTTTTCGTGGTTTGTTGTTTTCTAAGCGCCTTAACAGGTTTTCCGAGTGGCCTTTGGAAGCAAAAGAAAACTTGAAGTCTACAAAGTTTCCATTGGTAATTGTGCAGTTTCCAATGTTTCGAACGTCAATTTCAAACCATTTAGCCCTCGGAAGTTTTAGAAAAATCGATTCAAATGTCCCAAGAGCGTTTGGCACAGTAACAGGTAGGTAACCAGGTGCGGTCCTGCCCTCGTTTTCCACCTGAACGGCACCGCAAGGCCTCCTGGGTCTTCTTTAACACGTGTGCAACTGTTCAGAACGGAACTCCTCCCCCATCATTTGGTCCATCACCATTACGGAAGTAAAAATCCCACACCGACCCGGAAAATTGGTGTGGAACATCTGGACTCCGAGACAATTAGCGCTTGGGGTGTTTCTCCATCTAGGCCCCTAACGTTATGAGGCCCCCAGTTTGTAAAAATAATGTTTATACCTAAAACGTATAAGTCTGACAAGGGCATCAAAAACACATGAAGCACATGGGGACAAATTTGGAGGCGTTCAGTAAATTTCGAAGCGTTCTTCCATTTTCGTGGTCTTCTTCTGCAGCAGAGCAGCTGCTCATAAGAGGAAGGAAAACGACCCGTCCCAAATTCCAACGCCTCTCAAACGGAACCACAAAACCGCAAACGTTGAGGCATCACCTTCAGGAATCACTTCTCCCTGGAAACCGTAATTGGGTGTGCAGGTCTTCACAGACCCTATCGAGCTAAGGGCCTTCTAACGACTTGACGGGATTTCCGGAAAACCGCAAAATCCTTTTCAAGTGTGCTCCTCGTAATGACGGCATAGGAACGGATATTATCTACTAAGTAATCCTCTAACGACCGGTAGCCCAATTCGTCCAGAAGGCCCTCATCATGCTGATGTACGTGGGATAAACACTGTCACCGGGATCGCACATCGTCTGCCTTGCCAAAGGTGGCGAAACCGCCCAAGCAGGGTCGTTCCTATAGGAACGACGGTTCTATAATATAGAATCTGTATAATATACAGAATCTGAACGGCAGGAAGGTCATTTTTTTGGACATAATGCAATACAACAGAATGTCGTTTTTAAATTTCTGAGAAACCCTGAGAACAGCAGAGAAGGACAAAGTGGAACTCTAATTCGGAGATGGGGTTGACCAAAAAGGGCTGCGTGTTGCTTGCGGACGACCTAATCTCATGTTTACGAAGATTCGTGCTCCTTGCGGACACCTTGGTTCGTCAACATTGATACAGTACTGCTAGAGGACAGGGAACCCAAACCAGTTGTTTATGAAAATTTTTTATCAAGATTTTCACACAGAACAGCTGCCATGGACACCAATGGATCAATGGTGGATTTGAAGCTCAAAACAAATTTTCACATAGAATAGCTGCCATGGACACCAATGGACCAAACCAAGGAGGCTTCCTAACATGGCATTTCATTTTCTACCAGTTTGATTAAGGGACTTTTTTTTTTACTGGGTACGCTGTTTTTGATATAGAGGCTTTGAAACGCGGCCAAATGGTTAAATTTCAAGTTTTCTTAAAAAGTTCGAAGAAAATTTCAGTGTTTTTTGAAGCTGCAAACTTGGGTATACACTACTGGGAGTAATACAAACATTAAAAAAAAAAAACGTTTTCTTGCGATTTTATCGTACTATTTGACTGGCCGACAAGTAAGAGCACGTACTATTTGACTGGCTCACAAGTAAGAGCACCCTTGTCCGGTGAGCGCGGTGCTCAATGAGTATGACATGCTTTTCTACAGGTGTGTCCGCTGGGAACACCCACCCCCAAAAACCATTTAGGATTGTACATGCCACATAACACTGAAAATGAGAAAAAACCTGATCCCAAGTTTATATTATTAAATAATATAATAATAAACAGGCCAGGTTGAAGTTACACCCCAACCTGGCCTCCCTAATAGGGAGTCCCTATTGGTCAACACAGCCCCTCTCCAGTCAACTCGGTCAGTCCCTCATTGGTTGGACCCCTGGTGGTGGTCATGACGTCAACGCCAGTGTTTCACCCCACAGTGACTAATAATCCTTAGCTCAGCTCAGGAGCCAATTTTCATATCTCCCATTTCTGTTTTGCATTGTTTGTATACGTTCAATTTCGGTATTATAATCGCGAAGTGACCGCCAGTGACGCCCAACTCGCCGCTAGAACGCTCTCATTTCAGTCCCGTCCACGATAAACTTTTTCCCTCATCTTTTGTTAGTCTCGTTACTTCAACAGCAATTGACGTCTGGAAAGGTGCCAATTAGAAAGAAAGTGCGAGTTGCCATCAAGGAAATCTTTTAAAAAAACTTGACAGAACACTTCAAAAGTCTCGACCGGATTCTTCTCCCAGCCGATTCACTCGACGGGGGATGAGGAAAACAAACGTCGAGAGGAAAAACAAAACCTTTTCCCCGTACAAACCGAATAAAACCCTTCGTTAGACGTCGGCCCTTTTGTTGCCCAAGTCGGAACCTCCGAAAACTCTTTTTTGGGGAGTTCAGGCTTTTATTTTCTTCCTGAGGGAAATTTCCGCTGGGACGACTAGTTCAGAAAGGGTTTTTCAAACGCGTTTTGTTGAAGTCTTAACAATTTGACAATGTAGCAATTTGATCATTTCCGTTAAGTAAATCTTTCGACTTTTTCCGCTTTGCTAGGAAAGGGCAGGTTATTGATCAGTGAAAAATGGTATTGGCATGTAGGGCGATATGCGTTTGCCTCGTCAAGCCTCTAAATGCGCGCTAATCGGATCTGACACACCCCCCGTTGTCGAGCTGCAACTGCGTTTCCAACAAATATTCCTCCCACGTTTTTCGCCGAACAATGAAACCCCCTGCCGAAGAGGGCGAAAACGCATTTCCAACCCGTCGCACATATCCGCAAACGCCGAAGAATGAGAAATCGTCTGGGAGGCAGAAAAGCCAGATTTTCAAATGATATTTCCCTTCAAAAAGGGAATCATCGCCGCATTCTGAAGACCCTTCGTTGTGGCATTTTACGCTGTCAAAGTCGTAAAACAGTTGACACACGTGAGGACCGTCACAATTCCATTCCTTCAAGAACTGTAATCGGCACACCTTACCTTTTGTCAAAAGATGTTGACATAAATATGCCTTATCGCTGGTGTTCATTTGAATATTGTGTTAAATGAGCCCTCAATGAGGCTGGTGTCTCATAAAATTTATTACATTTAATGTGAAGTTAACACTGTTGAAATTAGGTTGGTAGGCTGAGCACTTCCTCAAAAACCGGTTCCTAGTTAAAAGCTGGCGCTTACTATTTGAAAACCGATTTCTGCTCAGTCAAATTGGAAAACTGCTCCCTCAAAACTGGTTTCTGCTCGTAGAAACTGGTGCATCTTCAGAGAAAATCGGTTAGGTACTCCAAACTGGATTATGCTCAGCAGGGTCAGGAGGGGTAATTGGAAACAAAATTGCGTTGTTTCAACTTCAACCTCTTTTCTTCTTCTTGGGTTACTTCAGAGGGATAAAGTTGCATTTTAATGTCAACCAGTTATTAACTCTAGACTAACAAAACTCAAAATTTTTGCTCTAACTGCATTTGGTGGTGATTGAGAGCCTGTTTGAAAGAGGGTAGGTAATTATTAACCTCTTGCGTTTACATTAAATGTACGTTTATATTAAATTTTACCCCGAGACTATGGGTTAATTGTGAACAGGTGTTCACAGTACTGTTAACTGTGAAGTCGCATGTATTTGGTCGGCCGAGAATTACATACATTTATTCTCCTATCTTTTTACCTCAACGAATGACTGTTTTTCACCCTATTTCACCAAAGCTGTTTTTCACCTTATTTAAATTTGCGAGGCATCTGGACACAAAATTTAATAGACGTAGTAGGTACGTTCAATACGATGTGACCGTTTCCAAAAAACTACTTTGAATGCTCAAAACCGATGGAAACGCACAAAAACCATTTGTTTACACTTAGGTACCCCAAAGGGCAAAATGTATGGGGTGATTGTAAACTTCCTTTTGCTCACTAGTGACAACAGCTTCGATCAAAATCCAACTTACAACAGTTCGCTAACATCATCAATGAACGACTACAATAATAATAATTATTTTAGTCGTTCATTGATGATGTTAGCAAGCACGTTTAACAATTATTGTTAAACATGCTTGCTTTTGAAAAGCAGTGTCAGTATCAAAGCTCGAGGGGACAGTAGTTCCGTTTGCATACGCCACACCCGCTAGTGGTGCCCATCGAGGTAGCATTGATAAGTTTTATCGAAATTTAGTTCCACAATCTTCCTCAGGGGCGGTAATGGCTCTTGTTTCCATTTACCCCACATGACCCTAAACGTCGGACTTTGATCCCGCCGAACCGGTTTCTGCTCGCCGAAAAAAAAAAAAATTTTCTACCCAGTAAAAATTGGTTTCTGCTCGGTAATATTTGGAATCTGCATCTTTTCAATCGGCTTCTGCTCAGTAAAAACCGGTTTCCTCACACTAAAAACTGGCGTCCTTTATTTTTTTGGCGCCTTCGCAAAATAAAAAAATTAATCTTTCGACCTGCGGGTGTTTATGCCACGTTAATTACTTCTTTTTTTTCGCCCCGTTTAATTAATTTATGAAACTAAGGTCTCCCTTCCCGCAGGATTTTTTCTCGTTAATCCCCCCAACTACAGCGTCGCCCCCTGACCCAGGGAAAAGAGGATATTAAATGTCACAGCGAAGGATCGTCGTACCACAAGTAAATTCCAAGGATTATAAATTATGGAAGTGACGCCGTGGGGGGGGGGGGGGGGGGGACTCGGGGTTTCATGGGATATTTTCATTTCGGAGAGGGAAAATTAATTGTTAGCGCCACAGAAGCGGAAAATAGGCCTTTTTCCATGGAGTCACGGCGCATGTCTGGAATCGGTCTCAGTCGTTATTATTTACTAATAACGGGGGGGGGGGGGGGGGGCATAACTGATGGGGCACAACAGCTTATTTCAGGAAGACCACGGAGTCCATTAAAGACCCAATGTTAACATTAACACTAACTAACCAACTAGTGGGGGATCGCGTGACGTCACTGACCGTTAACAGTGCAATGCGACTGTTAAGAGATAGCGACACTGTCGCATACGGGTGATTCTCCCATTTGGAACGAAATGATGTCTTTGGGAGGCTGCTGGATATGTATGCTATTTTCAGACTAATTTTTTTTTTTCATCCAACAGTAGGTGCTCTCGTCTTGCCTTCCACTCAAATTTGAGTTTAATATTCAATCATTTTCATGCCCAAATTTAAATTTGAAATGCCCAAAAGCTATTCCCTCACGTGTCTCACAACACGAGTTTCTGACTTTGATGGTGAATATTTCCCCTATGGTACTAGTGGCGCATTCTTTCTTTTTCTGGTTAACTTCCCTAGGTCTTGGCGTACCGTATTCGACGGTAGTTAGCGCCTCTGTTTGCCTATCCTAGGATCAGAGGCCTCAAACACCTCTGTCTCACAGATTTACTGTTATTCCCTCACATTTTTTTGAATTGGGCGCCACTGCGAATCAGAGCGCTATTATTTAGTTTTACAATGCTGGAAACATTGGTCAGGTTGCCGCAAAAAGCTGGGTAACACGTGTTTTGGAAAACTCATTTGTGGTTAGTTTATTTGTGGAGTTTGCTCAGGCAAGATCGCTTGTGAGGCATCAAGCCTGTTATTCCCTCACGCCGCATTATCTGTGTGAAGGTACGTTTGAAACCATGTTTAATTTGCATTAATTTGTAGTGTCTATTTAGAGGGAGTTCAATGACCCATCTTCATTTTTCCTGAAAAATGCATTTGAAGAGCTACACTTCCATAAAACATCCATAATGTTATTCCCTCATACGTTAATCCCTCACTTCATGACAAGTGAGGGAATAACGGAACACGTGTGGTAATAACTTTTGAGGTGAATTTCGAAAATAAAAATTTGAAATTTTTGTTCTAAATGCTTGTCCACAGCCCCATGGCGCCCAGGAAAAAGATTGATGTTTCAAAACTCGTGATGTTTCAAAACAAGTGATGTTTCAAAACTCGTTCCGTTATTCCCTCACATAATACGTTATTCCCTCACTATAGTGATTTCATTTATGGTACTGCATCTTCTAAACGACGAATTTCTATGATTGGATTTTTTGTAGGTATGATCAGTAGCCTAACTACAAGGGATTCATGAAAAAATTTCCCTCGAAAACCCAAATCTCATTTCGTGGATTTCGAAATCCCAATTTCGTTCCAAATGGGAGAATCACCCATACAACAGCAGCAGTAGTGGGGGCTGTCCCATTCGGTCCAATCAGTTCGGTCCCATCTAATATGGTGTTTGCAGAAGTTATTTGTAATGTATTATTTTATTATTAATCATGTAGGTTTTTACTGTATTTTTCATACCATGTGAGTATTGAGTGAGGAAATTTAAACATTGCATTTTGTGAATAAATGTCATTAATTTTTCAGTCCTGTTTTTCTAGTATTGAAAACCTTCTGCCTTGGAGAGTGACATCTATACGAATTACGTGTTGAATTTAACTGCAAATTTTCAATAACCTACCTATAATGATAATAATTATGGACTGTATGACTATTGTGTAATGGTGGTAGGAGTAGGTACCAAGTTGACAATGTTGTAGCAGAAATACTTCGCTGGCACAGACGTTGAAAAAAAAAAGAAAAATGAAAAGTTAGAATAGAGCGGAAAGATAATGTGACACTGAACTATAAAACGTTCGAGAAGTAAACACATCTGTGCATTAGCGCTGTTTGCACCCATATTCGGAACTACCAACTTTGTGGGTCGCTTCGTGAAGATAAACTACAATTTCCACTTGTCTAAACCAGTTCGCCAGCCGCAGGGAACACGTGGTGCACAAAGGTCTGCTCACCTCAGCACCGCTTTCCGAGTGGGGGTCTCCACCGCAAACTGCATTATCGCTGCAATACCACGCGCACTACCGGAAAGGGGCTAAATCTCGCCAAATGAGATTACCTCGACGCCAAACGGAATAATAACCATTTCGGATGGCGGCTCCGCGAGATTAATTTGCCCGGTTAATAATTTCTCGTAGGTATGTGCTTTTTGCGTGGAAATCACAATAATTCGCTTTCAATCTGCGTTAATACAGTGTTCAATCTGCCCTCGGAAAACATTTTCTGTGGGACGTTGAAATTGCTTAAAATCCAATTACAGCACGGAGACAATATTAGTAGAGTGGTATAGTTTTCAATTCATATACATTGAAGGAATGAACCAATTTTGGGATGTTACGCTTCTACAGCCAGGCGCAAAGTTAGGGGCAATCACGTTGCACTGAAATCTGAAATAATTTCAGATTTCAGAGCAACGTAATTGCCCCCAACTTGAAAATTATTTTCATGATTTACTCTTAATAAAATCCCTAGTTGTAGATTTCCGTTCATATTGTCCTCCCGAAGGGTCGGTGAGAATGAAGAGATTGCTGCGTATCGCCTTATATTGTTCCCTATAAAGCCGACTCCAGTGCCCTGCAATTCTGGCACTCTGGATACAATGTCCGGGTCGACTAATATCCGGCAGGGGCCTCCAAAGTCGGCGAAAAACGGGAAATTGCGTAAAAAGAATAGTGTCGCGTTTTCGGGATTCGTCGGGAAAACAAGAACGACGGAGGGTACGGAAGCGTAGTGAGATTCAGGATGTTTGGCTCATACAGGTCTGCAGATGGTGGAATTGTCGCCCATCGTAACCGACTAGACAAACATGGCATGAGGCAGCTATGAGTAAACTGAACAATTTCGGATGAATTTTTAGTGTATACAAGTGTTGGGGTGTACCTATATTAGATATAAAATTAAATTTTATAAAGCAAATTTTGCTTTACCGGTTTGGCGGGAAGTCACTGGAGTTCTTGCAGTCGCGTGCTTGGTGGATTTCAATAAAATTAGGAAAAGTATTGAAACCCTCCACCCCACCCCCTCCCATATTCAACCACCCTCAGTTACTGGGATGGGTTCCCCAGGTTGCTCGTCAAAAGTCTCATTGCGGCAGCCAGGGTCTACATGTAGTAGAACAAGAAGAGGTGGAGGCAGAAGGCTCTTCGAGGTTTCAAGGTCCAGATGCCCCGACAGAACCTTCATTCGGGATGCTATGACACCTAAGGTTTTACATATAAATGGGACACAGGTTCAAACGAGCTGGTGGGATTCAAGGAGTCAAAGACAGCAATTACTGGAAACCAGGAGGAAACGCAGTCTCCCCCAGTTCCGGTGAAAATGGGTTATTTGACATACTATTGCATAGATTATTAATCTAAGCCAAAGACGTGAATCTACAAGATGGTGGCGCGTGATGACGCGGGGGGAAGGGGTGATTTCAGGCCATCTAGCGGCGCACATGTGAACCACTTACTACAGCGTAGGTACTACAGAGTACTAACATCCCATGGCTTCCAACGAAAAATCAGCTCGTCCATCCCTTTCACCATCTTTGGAATTTAGGGTAGAGTTAGAGGCTCGTAGGGCCTTGGAAAAGGTGGATAGGCCTTTCAAATGGCCCCTGCAATAAAAGTGAAGCACTTGCTTTTCCCTTGAAGAAGTTACGCCTTATATACGATGTACCTTCCCAAGTGGTTCTTATCCCATTCCAGTTGCTTCATGACAAAGTACGCTATTGCCTGAACAAGCAAAAAATTAGGTGCACTAAAAACAAAACGATCGCAACGTCTTGGTTTTATGTGAAAACGGGCTATAGAAAGAAATCGGCGCTATCGTCCTTCCAGTCTGAATTATTGAATCGTTTGAAAAAGAAATAGGAACGTGGTTGATGAATCACCAGGAAGTAGAAACACAAGCCAATGAAGAAGAAGAAAGGCTTGAACAGTGAAACGAGCAGAGGTAGATGATTGTGAAGTAGAGTCTATAAAGCACACAAAACCAATCATCAATAAACTATTAAAAAAAGACAACGCGAGCAAGGATAGATTCTTAGATTATGCCACTAGAAAAGAGGCCTTCGTCAATTTTAATGGCCTGCGAAATCACGTTTGAGTAAATCGCTCGATTAAACGACGGATAATGAATATTTCAACAACGGGTATTGGCAGAAACGTTGAACCTTCGAATGGAAAAACTGCGGCTTTTTTTGGTAAAAAGAAGGCAAAAAATGATTCCCTTTGAAAATGGAACCCCTCGTTTTTTTCGGGTGGGGGATCTTTCCTAATACCTAACGACCGTGTTGAGCTAATTTGATGGTGGTTCATTGAGGGAAGGGGTTTTACGAGGGTCTTCAGCTGCCTTACTGTACTAAAGGAAGAAAACCCTCTATTCCTTTTTGGTTGTCGATCAATAAAATCAACCCTCTAGTTTTCCCACCTTTTCCCCCTCTTTGCCGACCCCTCGGAGCTCATTCCTTTCCCGAAGGTCTTTTCTGGAATTTGAGAGTGATCCCTCCTCACCCCCGTTCTTCCTTTTCAAAGTTTCTCCTCCACCATCCTGAGGCACATTGATCCGACTAAAGCCACCTTTATGGTCCGTAGCAGGTGGTTCCTCGTTTTGGTAGAAACAATTTCGCTCCTCCTCGAGGCCGTAAATGGACCTCTTGCAAGGATGTAATTGGACCCGAGCTCCATTCAATATATTTTGAGAAATAGCTAGCATTTTGTGAGGTTATGGTGTGGGTGATTATAGTCATTCGTTGCAGGAAGTGTTGAAGACACGCTTTGGAGCAATGTCTTAACCTGTTCTTGTTGATTGCTTCGATGCTGTACTACCTTCAAGTCTTCTTTTATTTAGTATGGACTGTTTTATTTGAGCACTTATTTCTGCTGGGTTGCAATAGACAGTGACAAAGAATCCACCTACCGTATAGTGGGGTACAGTTGGGTGGGGTTGTCGAAACCGACACCTGGGACGGGGGATTGATTGATCGGGATCGGACGATCGATCAGTGACGAAAAGGTGATGAATCGCCCGGCAAAACAAACCCCCCTCCACTTCACCACTCGTCACTTTCCACGTCGAGTTTGGCGAGCTTTAAGGGTGAGAGCTCCAACCCTTTCAAGGTCCTGATGGATCGGCCCTTTTTATTCGGCAGCTGGAAGGATACGCTTCGGCATCTGAGTGGGTGGTCGGATTCCAGAATCGAATTTCCGGCTAGCGATCTTTCATCGTCCAATATGAAGGCTTGATTCCAGGGGTTTGCCGTTTGAAATAAGGAAGATGGTCGCACTCGGGTCCAATTCAACACAGCACAATAGCATGCTCTTGCAGCTTCTGTTTGTTGGATTAGGATTTGGATGTTGAGTTGGATTTGGTCCTGAATCTCAAGTTTTCGGCACTCCGCTGTTCGTGCTTGTCTTCTTTCTCATTACATGCTCTGTCGCCATTTCACTCACACCGCCTCTTCAATGTTGTTCAGCATTACATTTTTTAGACAAATTTTGTTTTCTTCTCCTTTCGGTTTATATCAGGAACACCTGTTTGTGTCCAATAGTTCCGTTAATCCTTAGTTTGGTTCAGAATTTATAGCATTTTGAACCAGGCTGTTTAGTTGTTATTGCTCCACAGTTCTCGCCTTGTGCTTGGTTCTAAATGCAGACAACCCGCTCTAAGGCATACTCGAAAAGTCTACCGCTCAGCCTATCAGATCGTTGAACATTCCAGAATCTGCTATTTTGTCAACCCGTGAACCCAGCAGTATCATCCATAAGTATGAAGTGGATTTGAGTCGTTAATTTAAATCCCCGACGAGTTGAATTTTGCCAGTGATTCTAATCGCCCTTTAACGTTTATTCCAGGTGAAAAGGGGAAAATCACCAAAGAGGAAAACGGCCTGTAAGAAATCTCCAGGGCAAAGATGATACTTCCTCCCCCCCACCCGCCACCAGCAGTAAAGCTATGCTAATTCCTTCAGACTTTGAAATATCGACGCCGTATTCAAGTATAACCTGAGAGGCTCGAGATGTGACTTAACTTTAAGTAGAGTTGGGATAAGTGATTCGTCTGGATTTACATTCAACGCGAGCTAAAAGGGGGGAAGAAGAAAAAACCGGCAGTAAAGAAATGAGGTGGAACCTTCTGCCCTGTAGCGATATTTTTCTGTCGAGTTTTCGCTTCCACGAGCTAGTTATACAGTTAGGACGGAGAAAAAAGCACAGAGATTTGAAATCTGCATACATCCATTGTGGAAGTGACTTGTCTTATCTGCAAGGATTTTGTTCACTTTGATAAAGATTTTTCTTACGTTTTATATTCTTTTGCTGTCACTTAGGACGAAAGAATTCAAAACGAGCACAGGGTTAAAAACGAAAAAGTTAATCTTTTCCTAAGGGGCCTTCTTTAAACAACCGTGAACAATTTGTTTTCGCATTTGCATGACAATGAACTTTTCTCTTGAGAAATTGTTCTTTTTTCGTTCCGCACAGACGAGGGAGACGTGACTGAGCTTCATCAACGTTGAATACACTTAGGTAATTAAAGAGATAATGGTGAAGGTGCGCGCGTGGGTTTTTTTCTCCTTTTTTCCACGAGGGCTCAGTTTCTTGTGTCCGCCGCAGTTTCAAGACAATGAACGAGGGTGGGGGACAATCACGACGTGTGGAGACACGTCGGGGACCTTATCGGGCACAGAAACGGGTCGTGGAGGGAAAATACGTGCTGGGGGATTTCACAGGATCGCCAGAGGGAGAAAATTTCGCGATCCGAACAGGAGTCGCTGACCTTCGAAGAGAGGTCGAGTCTGGATGAGCAAAATTATACGTTTAGCGACAAAATTAGGGTTTTGATAAATCAGTGAACTGGAGTAAAACATTTTGATTGGCCTCAAAATATGTCCTATCATGATTCATGATGAGGATATTCCAAAACGATAGTCCAAAAGCCCCATGCAGTCCTGGAGGGAGGGGGGGGGGGGGGCTTCACGGTTCCATATATGGAAGCCTTAGAGGGAATACAGAAGGGATTTTGAGAAGGACGTACAGTATGTAGAACGGGGTGTCGTTTTTGTAGTATTTTTGGTATAAGTTTCCCATCCGACCACAGCATGGGAACGGTAAGCGAAATTAGTAAGCTATTAGTGAGCAGAGACCGGATTTGGAGAAGTAGACAGTTTTTCACACAAGCAAGTACACAGCAACCCGTTTTGAAGGAGCAGATCCCAGTTTTTAGTGAGTAGAAACCGGTTTTAAGGGAGCAGTCACCAGTTTTTAATGAGGAGAAACCGGTTTTGAGGGAATACCCATCCGTTTGAAGTGAGTAGAAACCGGTTATTAGGAGGCTGCTACCTGTTTTTAGTGAGCAGAAACCGGTTTTGAAGGAGCAGACATCAAGCGGAACGTATGTGAGAGGGGAAATCGGCTTTTAGTGAGGAGAAAGCCATTACTTAATATTATATTATAATAATATAAACCCATAATAATTATGGTTAATAACTCCCCATCCGGCCAGGTGGGCATTAGAATGGCTTGGGCTGGGAGTGCAAATGATGTGTCGTTTTCGAATTAATTTTGGACGTACATTCCATTTTCGGGATTCCTCATAATACAGACGAACCGAAAGAATGGATTGGATTATGCGTCCAAAATTACAAGGAAAACGACACCTCATTCGACTGCCTGGAATCCTTCGAAAGCCACTTTTGTAGCCCCATGAAAGCCCCATTGGTAGCCCCACGGTGAAACCAGATGGTTCTGGGGCCCCCAAAAATAGATTCAATCTCAAAAAATACTTCGACAACAACACCCCACTCGATATCATACCCGAAATGCGTGATTTGGTGGTTTTTCGTATTTTTTGCTTTTTTTCGGACGCTCTGACGGCTAAAGGGTTAGTTGTACAAAAAAATCTTCTCGCACATAAAATGCAGAAAATTTAATGCACTTTCATTTTATCTACGGGGGTTTTCCACGTAAATGTAGTAGTTTCGGTGTTATTTACAAAAAAACTGTCACAAATACTAAATTTTGACGTTTTTTTGCAAAAAAAAAGAAAGTTTTTCCGGGCAAACGTTTTGGTCGCAAACCTCAGATTCGTGTTCAGCAGCTACGATAGGTAGTACAGAAATGGAAATTTCCAGAACTACAATAAAACGTTTTTCTATTTGCCCTTTTCGGGCTAATTTGACTGGACAATAATAATAATATGTAGGGTCATAATATTCCTCATATTATGAGGAATATTATGTCCGTACCTACAAATACAGTTTTTATTTTATCTTAATTTTTCATTGACACCTACCTAACAATATTTTTGACCATTTATACAAAAGAATATTAGGCTGAATTCGTGACGCCTCCTTAATACCCAAAGGATGTTGTTGAAACAAAGGTTAATAAAATAGGAGGGCACAGTTGGCGAGCGTCAGTAAATTATCTGCTTTCAGACTTCCTTTCAAAGCAGATCAAAACGGCTGTTTACTGGCATTGTGATTTAGAGGGGCAGTTTACGAATGATGAGGTCGCCCCCTCGTCATGAGACCACCCCCACCTAAATTGGAAAACTAATACAGTGGGCAGAGACCCGTGAACTGGCCCGTAATCAACGTGACGTCAACCGTGAAGCCCGAGGGTGGGGCTTGTTTGTGGTTAAGAGCGCAGATACAAGTTGAAGTTGCAAATGCAGTTAATGCACGAAGGTGGTAGCTCTGTAAAACCCAAATTGAGCCTCACTGCGTACGGTCACCCAACTTGTTCGCCTCTAACAGCCCTTCCATAACCCCGCGTTTGGTGACAAGGGGGTTTATCGATCCGGTGATAGATTTTTTTTTTGTTCCAACCCCTGACGACCCCCCTACACGAACATTGTCACAAACTGTGGTGGGAAGCCCCGACCCGGCACTTCTATCTAACTCAAAATAAAAACCTTCCCGGACTTTCAACGCAACCCGAAATTAATGAAATGGCCCATAAAGCACGAAAACACAGTTATTTCTCGTGCAATAGCGAGGGGCTGGAACAACCCGACTATTTAACGTTTCCCATCCATTCAAAACCGCCTCGGAAATCAATTGTGGATGTGAACCTTCAAGGGAGCCACACGACATCATTTGGGCGGTCAATTGCAACACTGCATCATCAGAAATGGGAGGCCGCCCCTTCCCAGCACTTTGCGATCGACGGGCTTCACTACTTCTAATCTCTCTACTTTGGGCGGAAAGGGGGAAACCTCGGACTGGAGAGGGGGCCCTGTAACCCCTTTTCTGATCTCACGAGAGGGCGCTTGGACTTGCAGACAGGGCCGCCGAGAGAAAAAGCGGGCCCGGGGCAAAAGAGAGCATAGGGTCCCCATGTAAGCAGGAGGTTGGGGGCGGTTCACAATAACGAACGTTCAATTTTCATTCAAGGTACCATTCAATTAATATTA
Source organism: Pilophorus perplexus (assembly GCA_955831195.1). NCBI lineage: Eukaryota > Metazoa > Arthropoda > Insecta > Hemiptera > Miridae > Pilophorus > Pilophorus perplexus. The sequence continues at coordinate 34,663,775 of OY037009.1, read as the reverse complement.
TATGTATTTTTCATCTTTCATGAATGTTTCTAAGATAATATAGGCATTACTGTAAAGGGAACGATTGAAGCCTCTAAAACGAATAATGGTGAACATCGATGTTTTTCTTTCGATGCTCCATCCTTCATACCGCTTTGCCGCCGCCCCTCTCCTCATCGTGGCCTTTTTTCTGTTGTGATTCACAGAGTTTATTGCGATTCACATTGCTTGAGTTTTACAAGGCGCAATCACATGGAAGACTATGTTGCCTGCCAAGTGGCAACTCAGCCATTCTTTCTTTTTTCCCCCCCTTTTCCCTTTTGGTTTCCCCTTTGGTTTATTTGGTTTATTCTTGGAATAATACACAGGTGTATTATTCCAAGAATAAAAACATAGGTCTATGTTTTCGCGACGGGGGTCGACGACTCCGATCGGCCTCAAAATTTGACATTATCCGTTTCAAGAGGTCTACATTCAAAATCCGAAATGTCCGTCCGCCGTCCGGGCTTTTAGGGCAATAGGAAGTTTTTTAAAAATCTGAAATTTTGACAAAATACTTGGTTTACCATCTAGTTGTGCCCGCTAGGTTTTCAGTCCGATCACCCAAACCCGTGGGGTACTATGGGGCTAAAATGGGGCTATGGGAGGTTTTTTAAAAGGCTTTTAGCTATGGGATCGAGTTAGGTGTCGTTTTCGGAGTATTTTTGGACGTAGAATCCATTTTCGGGGGTCCCGGAACGATCAGATTTCACTGTGGCGATCTATAGGGCTTTCGTGGAGCTAAAAATCCCAGGAGGTTAAATATTTTTCGAGTAAAAAATAAAGAATTGATGAAAAAAATTAAAAAAAAAAATCGAAATCTCTCCCTCCCCCCTCTCGGTGGGCCTGCTTGCAAAACCAGGACCTCCAAGGGTCTTGTCTTCTGGACCCTCTGTACTCCCACATCCGTGAGAAGGTCGGAGGAAATTGGAGGAGCATCGCAATTGCGGCAGAAGGCGTGTCGTATCTGGACATATCCAGTAAAAACTTTCGTTGAGAGCTATCCAATGGCAAAAGAATGCTAGGCCAAAAAGGATTTTTTCCTCTTTTTAATGGCATCAAAAAACAGTCTTTGGTGCAAGATGGGATTTTTTCTTCGTCACCTTGCGAGCAAAACCATTTTTCTCCATGTAGTAGCAAATCAGATAGCCCCTGCTGATCGTTGTTTTTTTTTTTTTTTCTTAATCAGAATGTCACAAAATTTGAACTCTGGAAAAAGAAGAATTTAATTTGACTCTTTCCAGAGTTTTCATTAAAAGTCACCAATTTGTAATTATTTACCTTTCTGGTCACTTAATCCATGGATACACAAACATTTTAGCCAAATTTGAGGTTGCTTCGCAAAAAACTCCGTCTAAAGGGATTTTCTTCATACTCATTTTTAGATTTAAATTTAAAATAGACCGGAAACTGGGCACAACTAAACAAAAATCAAGTATGTATCTATCACAATTTCTATAAGTGCAGAAAAACGTTTTTCGCGGTTTTCTGGAAGTTTGGACAATGTGAAAAAACAACCTTTTGCGTGCGACCTTAAATACTAATCTTCATACCGACAGTTACATAGTCCTCCTAGCTTCGTCCATCACCTGAAACAGAATCAAACATGAATTATTACCCAGACGGAGGACCTAATTAGCCTTTTGTGAAGACAACATCAGGCATATTTCAAGTTTTTGTCTTCAAACGCACCCTCTGGATGAGTTTCTTTTAAAAATCGAGGAAATCGTGACTATGGGAAAAAGATTCGTATTTATGAAAAAAAAAAGAAGTTGTTTACGTCGACGTGGACAAATGTTTTTCCTCCTGTTACTCCACCCCGAGTCCCACTGGGTTCAACTTCGAAATCTATTAAAAGGGAGATCGATAGACCCCCTTCCCTCCACCGTCAGGGTTTCCGACATTTCCAACGCCCCGAAGGCACCGTGTATTTTACCCTTCCACAGCCTCCCAAATCATCCCAACATCCACTCACTGCTATCTAAATATAGAATCTGGGGTCCCGTCTCCGACAATCAATCTTTCTCAGTTAAAATACTCGACGATTTCATCTGAGCTCACGTATAATTTGCTTATCTGATTTGTCGTTGTTTACACTGCGGCGGGACGTAAGAAAAATCGCGATTAAAAAAAAAAAAAGAAAAAAAGAAAAGCAAACGATACTTTAATAACATTAGGGAGCTTGGGAGGGTTTTGAATGGATGAAGTTTTTGATAAGTACCTACAAACAAAAGAATGATAGCATATTAGCTGAATTGCTCTATGAATTCACTGAACAGCAGTATAATTCATCCCGAAATGAAATTCTCTCCCGGATTAATTCATAGGAGTTAAACTGGAAGGTTTCGCGTAAATTAACCGCAATCAGAGAATTTCCCTTCTGCCGCATCGCACACGACGGATCTTAACGGCGAATTTTCGTCCGGTTTAAACGGGCGAAGGTAAATCACCTGACGAGATTCGGGGAGGGTAGGCGATCCCGAGGGATTAAATGGGGGAAATTTAGCGGAAAATCTAGAGCCGGGGGAAAACGGGAATATCTTCTGTAGATATCGCAGGAGCTTCCCGGGTGGGAAATGTCGTAAATCACCCGTATCTAACTTCCCTCGTGATATTGGTCTCTTGGAGTTTATGATGGGAAGCTTCAGCAGTGACAGTTCGGGTGATTGATCCTCGTCATTTGGGCCGAAATTTTTATTTTTTTGCTAATTCCAACTTTGTGCCAAAACAAATTGAAAATTTGCCAAAACAGCGTTGGTTGATTTTCTACAATTTTCCCATCATTTTGGTTTATTATTCTTGGAAAAATACACCTATACAATCGCGTCGGAGGTCGAAAATTCTGATCGGCCTCAATATTTAACATAGGTACCTAATCCGTTACTTGACACGTAGATTCCAAAAACGAAATGTCCGTCTGCCGTACGCCGTTTTGGGCAGTAAGCATTTTTTTAAATCTGAAATTTTGACAAAATACTAAGTATAACAACTAGATAGTAAACCAAGTCTTGGTTTACTATCTAGTTGTTTCCGCAAGGTTTTCAGCCCGATCGCCCAAACCCGTGGGATATATGGGGATTTCAAGGGGCTACAAACGGGATTTTTGGAGGAACCGAGGGAAGTCAAATAAGTTGTCGTTTTCCGAGTGATTTTGGACGCATAATCCATTCTTCGAGGTCCCACATTAAATTTCCGGACAAATTTTGTCCGATCATTGTACAGAAAATTTCGTTTTTTAATTTTTTCAAAAACATTATCCTTCTGACACAGAATTAATTTTTGCCCAATTAACCTACCTGTTTCGAAGAATAATAAACCCTTGTGTAAAATTTGCAGCGTTTTTTACGGCTTGGTGACTTAAAAATACACTGTGATATTTTGGGGCATTATTTGTCGGCTTGGGACATTAAAAAACGGAGAAAATGTCTCCGTTGAATGCCGCAACAAAATAAGCTGTCATAATATAGAGATTATAATACATATAGGTAATATGCATATTATGGAGACATTCAATTTTTTTTATGGCGAAGCCGAATTTCCTCATACCTCATTTCCTTGTCTTAAAAATTATTTTAAAACGCTGGCAATTTTACACGGGCATTACTCATTAAATTATGATGGTATAAATTTTGCATAAATGACCTAATTATAAGTCAATAAAAAATCATTAAAACTATCATAAACGTAAATAATATGGATGGAGTGTTTTTAATAATTAAAAACAGTCCATCCATATTATTTACGTTTTTAATAGTTTTAATATTCTATTATTTAATATTATATTTTTAATATAATATTATAGTTTTAATACCTATTATATTATTTAATTTAATAATATTAAATAAAATAAGTATATTATTTATTATATTAAATATATTATTTAATATATTATATTATATTATCTGATAATATAGACGGATTCTACGTCTTATACCTTAAATTACATGAATTTGAAGTCCGAAATTGCCATCAGGCCATTAAAATCAATTATAATAATTCTCTCTTCCTCGATTTTTTTTCTTTTTTCTTTTTCAATCTCCTCTATTATTAGTACGTTTTATATTCTTTCTACTACTTTCTACATCCTGAAATACCTAGTTCTGTGTCTATTAGCCACCTAAATGAAAATAGGGTTTGACCGTACATTTAAAATAAATAAATCACACCAGGTTTTCGTGTAGAGACCAGGAATTTTTGTGTGCCATTTTTTGGACGTAATGATCCTGAACTAAGTGACATTACGATGATAATATCATTATAATATAATATTATTATATCATTAACTTATAGTAACATTTAATATAATCGTAATTCACGTGTTAATATAATCGTAATTCACGTGTTAACTATAGTAACAGTTAATATAATCGTAATTCACGTCGAATCAACTGTTGAGGGTGATATCATCATATCATCATACAATAATATAAAATCGTGTTGGCCGACGGTACGTGGTAGGTGGTAGACGGCCGTGTGGTAGCCGTGTGGTAACGCGTTCCCGAGTGAGTTTTTTCACTTTCCGCTCGCTGGCCGTTTCGAAAAAATTACGAAAAAATACGAGCCGTATAGATCAGACCTGGAGGAAGACGTCGGTCAAATCGTAAATCCGAAATTCGCCCGGGAAATTCGTCGGAAATTCGTCGAAAAATCGTCTTTCTCCCGTTTGTCCTACGTTTTCCACTTTCAACTCGCGCCAAAGGCCATTTAAGGGGTCGAAAAAATTACGAAAAAATACCAGCCGTATAGATCAGACCTGGAGGAAGACGTCGGTCAAATCGTAATTCGGAAATTCGCCCGGGAAATTCGCCGGAAATTCGTCGAAAAATCGTCTTTCTCCCGTTTGTCCCACGTTTTTACGGGTTCAAAAACACCCAGTAAGGAGCCGTTTTTTGGGTATGGTATCCGCGAGCCAAATGCGCGCCAAAATATGGTCAATCCGATTCCGAAGTCGGATTTCAAAAAAACCGAGGGGGAGGGGGCGAGTTCACGGTGAGAAGACAATTGGATCGTTTTAATTCGGCGCGCGCCTTTGAAAGGTGGAGGAGGCGGACATCTAGGGGGTGGGGGGCAATTTTGGGAAACGGTTCATTCGTTCGGTTCATTGAGCGACTGTCACTTGGTGGTGACGCCCGGATCAAATAGCGTCGTTGCCACGGGTGCATCACGTTGCCCGGTGATGAACAGAGTGCAGCGAATATTATAGAAAAGTGCATTTCCTATTGCATAATGGCTTCGAAAACGACACCTCACTCGATCCCACAGCCCCATCAAAAAACCCCTCCCGCAGCCCCATTTTAGCCCCATAGCGCCCCAAGGGATTTTCCTGTGAGTTTTCAAATTTGATTTTATTTCACTAGCACTTTGACAGGGGGGGCCTTGCTTCGCTCGGCTGATCATTTGCTTGGCCAGGGGGCTCGCTTTGCTCGGCCACCCACATAGGTAGTTCTATTATTATCGAGGGAAGGCTTTTCAAATTTGATTTCACTAGCACTGTAACAGGGGGGCCTTACTTCGCTCGGCCAGTCATTTTATCGGCCAGAGGGTGCTCGCTTTGCTTGGCCACCCACATAGGTAGTTCTATTATTATTGAAGGTTTTGAAATTTGATTTCACTAGCACTTTCACAGGGGTGGGGGCACTTCCTTCACTCGGCCGATCATTTTATCAGCCAGGGGGGTTGATGTTGAAGGAGCAGTTGACCTTGATGCAGGGTTATGAACGTGTCCATCGATGCTACGCACCCCACTAGGGGAGCGAGCGAAGCGAGCCAGAGAGACTAGTAAAATTATAAAATTCTTAACAGTCCTCGTTTTGTTTGCTTCAATTCAAACCTTCTGATGACCTGGTGGTGATTTTCCCTTCTAAATCCTGAAGGTGGTTTAAATATAGACCGAAACGTTGACGTAGAAGAACCGAAAGCTTTTTATGACTGAACCTCACTACCCTCAACTATTTGATTAGAGCAGTCGAGACCTTGGTAATTACGATAATAACACATTTTAATTATAATTTTAAGCATCAGCTCCTTACAGCGAATTGATCGGGGTTTTACCCACAATCGATTTGTTGTCTTGTTGATACTCTTGGAAACGCCGCCCCGCACGAAAAAAGCAATGCGAGAAATACGCAAGTGACCAAATAATTTCATTTTCTCTCTTATCAGAACACGACTGGGAAAAGCCTAGTCGAAAATGTCTATTAGGGAAATGAACAAATCTCCCTAAATGGCGAGGTCAAACGGGGAGAGGAAGATCTTATCGTGTTTTTCCGAGGCGATCGCGTGGGATTCGCCCATTGTGGTGCCAAATAAACAACTTGGGGCCCCCTCGAAGTTGATGTTTCCCAGCGTTATCTGAAGAGGGAAAAAAGTCATTTCGGGTATCGACGTGGAAAGGTGAATGAAACAGTAAAACCCAGCAGAGCGAAATGAATTACAACAATTATTCTGCTGGTTGTAATTTGTGTAGGTAATTCGTGAATACAGTTGAAAGTATTTTTCGTGGACAAAACAGCTCAACTGGAATCCACCATAACCCGCAGATAACGCGAATAGAAACGCCCCGAAATGGAAATATACAACCGCCGAGGAAATTTCGTCCCTTTGGGAGAAACCTACGCCGCTATTGTTCCAAACATCCCCCCCCCCCCCCCCCAACCCTTTTTGCTTGTTATTCGGAGAGATTTGTCATCGTTAACGGGAAACCGCGCGGGATTATTCATTTCCTCCAACTTCGGCTGCGGAAACCCGCCTCCGTCGTTGTTTATGCCTCGGATCTCGAGAGGGTTCAACGGCAAGGAGGAACGCAAAGTGAAAAAACGCGGTGAATTTCGCTGGGTGTTTATGTTTGTTTGTTGAACAACCCGCAGCCCTGCGAAGAGTGATTCTATAAATTCCTATTATACGGAGATTTTATACAATTATGGTTCAAAATTTGGTTTTAGTACAGTTTTGGTTGTACAATAATTGTTACAGTATGAACCTGTCATTTAAAATTTGGCTTAGTATTTTTCGTGATGTGTAGATTCCAAAAATGAGGAATCCACCGTAGTCCACGCCATTTTAGGCAATGGGATTTTTTTCCCATCTCAGAGTTAGCATACATTTAGTAGTAAAAAACGTGTTAATGATAATTAAACGCCAAGATTTTTGACCTATTCGACCTGACATGACGACGTGGGCTCATCAAAATGCAGTTCTACGTTATTAGCGCCCAGAACCACTCGGGTAATCTAGTTGTGTCCACCAGGTTTTCCACGTAGAACCCATTTATGGAGGTTCCAGACACATTGACAACATAATGAGGGTCCTTGGGGGGGGGGGGGGGGGGGTCGAATGAGGTTTCGTTTTCGAAGTTACTTTGGATGTAGAATAATTCTACATAAATAATGAATAATAATTCTTGAATATAATATAATAGCATTATAATAAAATAATACCCTATAATAAAATAATACCCCTTGTGTCTGTACAGGGTGCCCCAAGTACCCTTAGTATTGCCTAGTATAATAAAATAATATACTATATTATTAAATTGTAAATAATATAATGTATAATTATAATGATTTTAATTACATATTGTAAATTGTTTAAAATTACAATAAGTAAATTACAATAATTGTAATTTTATTATAATTTTAGTCCCGTATCTGACGTAACATTATAATATTATAATTTTACGTTACACGTAACCCCCCTCCCTATTGGTCGTAAAACTTGAAACCCCGAAACAAGTCCTTTCAGCCGTTTAGGCGCCTATAAGGCACGACAGACACACAGACATATAGAAAGATTTATTTTTTTTTTTGTTGACGAAGAATTAATTTTTGCTAAATAAGAATTACCTATGCCCTTGTTAGCAGCCTTGTTTTCAAGTTATGAAATCTATAATACTCCTGATACTATCTAATAATAAATGTAAATATTCAACAACATAAACTGCCACAAAAATGATCGTTTTTTACATTTTTTTTTATTATGGAGAAACGTTAACTAAATTTGACTGTGTTTTTGATACGATAAACTGTTGGTATAAGATAATTTAAATCATTTTGAAAACATTTGAAAAACGTAGACTTACCGTTGTGAAGACATGTTCACGTTCATAACTCAAATTTCGATTTTAACAGCATTTCAGATGGATATTCAAAAAGCTGCCACTCTCTTCAATATTTGCATCTTTTTAATGATGAAAAAATTTAAACTAAAAATCAAAAGGTAATTTCTACAAGGTAGGTATTGTAAATAAGTTACAAGTAGGGTTTTAGAAGTGTTGATGAAGTTCTACAGGACGCAGAATACCTTTTATTACGAGAGTATCCAAAGGAGGGACGTTCGCCGGTGGGGACGAGAATTACGAAGACGTAACTCCCGATCAACGCCGAGTAATCTTCCGGGACGGGGGAAGAAAATCGCACTACAGTATCACCCGAACCACGAGTCGTCTACCACAGAACTGACGGGAACTGGAGTCAAGCGGGAGGGAGTGCGTGGGTGGTGGGACGATAGGTGGGGTGGGGGAGAGTGTCGCGCGTGGTCCGGCAAGGGGGTGCGCCCGGTGGAGGGGTGTTATTCCAGCAGAGGGTGTGCCGGACTGGGCTGGAGCAAAAACCGGAGCTTGTTACCAGGTGAGGCAGGAGAGTTGAGATCGCAGAGCACATCCTGCACTTTCAGCATGGTTCGGAATTCCATAATTTCACTGATCTCCAGAACGACTATGTTGCCCCCAACACGCGACGCTTTCGAACGACTCTGAAGAAGTTCTGCATTACAGAGCAGTAGATCACTCGATGCCTGTAAGCTGAAGTACACCCACTTCTGACAATGCAAAGGCCCTAGTGCTCCAGTTCAGCAAGAACTGCTCTGCAAACTTCTGCTAGCACGGCCCGTCTGCAACCCCATATTGTTACGGCTGTAGAACAGCATTCGGAGAAAATGGATTGCAGAGCCCATCCACAGTGCCCATAAGAATTGCAAGGAAAACCATGTGAGCCGCTTCAGGGAACAAGTGATTGGCAGAATCGGAAAACTTCCTGCCTACCAAAAGCACAACGCGGACTGTACCTGGAAAGCGTTCAGCACTTGTCTCGAAGCAGGATTCTGGTGCACTGTTTGGTTCGGCATCCAGACTCCAATTCTTCGGGATCCCTTTCCAGGAAGCTCCCCCCCCCCTCACCAGACGACACTGAACAGCCAAGCGACGCCCCCTCCCCTCCTCATTTCAACCGCCCCTATCATTACTCTTGGGGTGGTTCACCCCCTCACACCCTCAAACCTAAAAAATCCTCCACCTCCTCGCCTCTTCCCCACACCTTTTCCTTCTTCACTCAGACGTCACATCTCCCCCTTTTTTCCTTTGTAAAGGCCGGGTCAACTTCTGTCACTCTTATCGTTCAAATTTATACTTGGGAAGGCCTCGTGGAGCAGCTTTGAATTGGTCAAAAATTATCAGTCAATTCATTCCGGATGTATTTTGTTATACCTACTTTAAACGAATTTTCATTCAACTTTACCTACACAATTACAAGTTTAGTGCTCAATTTTGGTTTATTATTCTTGGAATAATGAATATGTATTCAAACCGGAGGTCGAAAATTTTGATCGGCCTCCAAATTTGTGATTATATGTTTCAAGATGTCTAGATTCCAAAAACGAAATGACCGTCCGCCGTTTTGGGCAGTAGGAATTTTTTTTAATCTGAAATTTTGTCAAAATACTCGGTTTACTATAGATAGTAGATCTAGTTGTGCCCGCATGGTTTTCAACCCGATCGCCCAAACCCGTGGGACTCTGTCGGGCTGAAAAGGGGCTACGCGAGGGTTTTTGAAATTGGTTTTTATCGAGCGGGGTGTCGTTTTCGAAGTACTTTTGGACGTAGAATCCATTTTTGGGGTCCCACATCCATCCACAAACTTTACAAGAAAGTTAAAAAAATCTTTTTAGATGTTTAAAAAAAATCTTTTTTAATTTAATAATTTAAAACCCTAGCGACGTTGTTGTAAAAATTACAACAGCGAAAATTTGGACGCAGGATTAACTTTAGAGAGAAAACCATTGTCGATCCAGTCTCTTTCGGCTAGATAAACGATTGACCGAACCTGAAGATTAGGTACCGAACCTAAATATCTTCAGGTTCGGTCAATCGTTTATTTTTTACGAAAAACATCCTGCTATAGAGTAAATTTTACTCTATAGCAGGATGTTTTTCGTGAAACTTCGACAATTTCACATAAGATCCCAGACCACTCATTTTCTCAGTTCATTATCTTTAGCAGTCGCCGCAGCAATGCCAGGCTCATAATTCAATAGGTAGGTACCGCCAATTTTGCGAGGTTTTCTCAACGGTGCGCTTTGGACCGTGTCGTTGAAGGGAAAATTGGCTGTTTTTATCAGGATGTCATCATCAAAATTTGTTTATTATTTAATTAATAATTATAGACTATAAATTAAATTGTTAATTAATTACAAAATAACGAATTATTCATTATTATTTAATAATGTACGACGTAAAATAATGTAGAATAATTTTTCTGGTTAATTTGTATAAAAGAAGTCAATTCAACTACCCTGACAGTACCTACCAACTATTTTCATTAAATTATGCGTCGACTTATATCTTTTCACAAGTGACTGTGTAAATTTGGACCTCGGAGGAGTTATCGCTCCTATGAATTCAGCATCTCAGAAACTGAATTTTCATATTCTATCTTCTACTTTTAGAGCTTTTATGCTTGAGCAAAATATTATTGCGATTGACTACCCCACAGGTCAATTGACGCCGGGCATATACTATTACTATGATGCCCAATAAAATTTAGCATTTAATTGAATCGCTCAGTGACTTTGCCAGCTTGGAGTTGAATTATAGTGAGAAATAATGCGTCGGCCCCATTGACCCATTGTGGTAATAGCTTGACTCAGAGACCACTTGTGATTTTCTCAGATTTTTAAAGGTGTAAGTAGAGTTTTACAAATTTTCTTTTTACAAATAAAGCTTTTTCTTAATTAGTCTACACATCATGAAACAACCCCCCCCCCCCCCCCCTCCCAGTCGGTCAGAATCAGTGTTTTATTTGTGGTGGAATTCACGTCGCCATTCCAAATACCCCTTGGACGGTTGTACAAGACTCAACTTTTTGGGACGAACATGCCCAGACGTACTCCTCAAAGACTGATCTCGTCTTCCTCTGTCAATAACTTCCCATCCGGTGATGAGGATCTCAAGGGGATGCCCCTCGTCATCGTCACGTACCTGGATAATCCTGACGGACAACCCCATTTTCTCCTGGTGGTCCTCCCCCTGCTGAAGGAGCCTAAAGTGCTTTTGGAAAATGTCTTTGAGGAGTCAAAATTAAGTTCGTCCACTAAAAGCCTTGTGATTCGATCAGGTCGGTAATCGACTTTGAACACTTAACGGAGCCCTTTGAAGGCATCGCCTTATAATACATGCTGAGCAACCTCAATTCAATTCAATTCAATTCAATTTATTCACAAATGTTTACAGATATACATTTACAATTCGTTCGTATTCCAAATTGTTTTGAGTACATTCCCAATACTTAAGTCTAGGCCTATAGGTCAGGGACCTGTCCAGGCCTCATTCTCTCCCGATTAATGTGTGCAACGATACAGAAAAATGATTTGGCAAGCTTAGTTTAGTGTGAGGCAATTATGATAATTATTATCTTACATATATGTTATGTTACTTATTTCTAGGCAGTACAGCAACAGCTTTACATAGTGCTACCTAAATAAATCTTATAATAAAATTTGCAGAATTGTGCTGGCGTTTTCACTGTTTTTCAAATAATTCTTAGCTTCATTCTTGAAAGTACCGAAGTGTTTGGCTGTTTTCATTCTGTAGGGTAGCTGTTAAAAAATTTTTGGCGCTAGCCAGGGTAGTTGCCTAGTGAAGAAATCATTATACGGCCGTGGAATGTCTGTTATTGCAGTCAAGTTTGCCCTAGTAGGTCTAATGTCCGGTTGCTTAACGAAATTGCCAATTTTTTCATAAACGTACAGCACTATTCCATATACATAGGATATTCTAGGTTTCATTACATCTAACTTTCTGTATAGAGGAAACCTTACCCGTAATACTTCGTTCTTGTACACCTCAAGCTGTAACGACTTCACGGTGTACGGTTAATTAATGCGTTGTTGACTCAACAATTCGAACTTCAAGACTTCACTCTAGTTTGTAAAGGAAACTATTAATATTCACGACGTTAAACTCCCACGGAACTATGGACAATCTGGGATGCTAGGTAGCATCTGGGGTGCTAGGAAGTGGGTACCCGCTCTTTATAAATTTTGTCACTTGGTGTACCAACCAACGTTTCTGTTTTTTGTCGAAGGCCCTCGAACACTGCAGAAGGCGTCGGAAAGAACAATATTTTTCTCCGAGGCGTATAAACTTCCATCGATGCGAGGAAATTCCTTACCTCCTTCGCTCCATTAACATCGTCTGCGTCTGACGCCATATTGTTGCGACGAGAACAAACAGAAGGGATCTACCGGAGTGCACAAGGAAACCTCACATGCTGATCCCTGTTTACTCGCTCATTTAATCAATTGGCGTCCTCGTCGAGGGGCGAGAGATTTCCACCAAAGGTGACAATGACTGTTTAGCATCTCAAAGCGCTCAAAAGAAAAAAAGATGATATTGTATTATCAACCCAAACTCCGGAGGGAACTTTTTGTTTGTCTTCTGCTTTGGAGGATGAAAGGAAATCTCGAGGAGCGGTAGCGCTTGCTCAGCAGTTCTCGGGCTGCTTCACTTGACAGGCACAAAGCGTTTAGGACCTAATGTATTCAAAGAACCACCGGACGTGGGTTTTAGTCGAGTCAGAGAGTCAAAGCCAAAACATACATATCAGAACGTGAAATGGTCTGGTGAGTGTAGAAGGTTGGGATGTCCTTGGAATCCATTGTCGCGGAATTTTGTCTGCATCCGGACATTGCGAGCAATTCAAAAACGAATTTTGGGCTTTTTGTGGGCCTCCACACTCATAGATTTGAAAGGCCGGGACCTAAACGTTGCCACTTTACGGGATTGGAATCTTAATTGTTCGTTGGCAGGGTTTCCATTCTGCCCAAGCCATCAACTAAAAGTCCCTAAAGAGGTCGACGGTTGGCCCGAAAAGGCGTCACGTTGATTCCAATCAGGACTTTTCCAGGCCGCTAAAGTCGAAGGGAAAACTGGCACTTCCGAGAGGGATCCGAGATTTTTTTTTCTCTCGGAGCCCTACCTCGACGAGTTAATCACATTTAAGGCCGTGTCTTCCTCCCCCTCCCCTCCCTACCATCTGATACTCAATTTGTCTGGAATGGAGCCAGAACGTTTTTGCTACCGCCCTGCTCGCTCGTGATGAGGCGATGAAATGGCGCGAGACGGTGCGAGGAAGGAGAGTCAAGTGGATCTTCTGATTTCCGCGTCTCCTTTCGTTAGTTGAGGACCAGAATAAACGACATGGACCGAAACCAAAGTCCCGGATTAGCCGAGCTGGCACGAATTAGAAGCTTGATATCAAAACTACGCAAACACACCTTTCTGGTAATATAGCAAACAGGCAAATTTTCAATCAACTTGGTGCACCTTGCCAGTTAACATGAGATTAAATTCTGGTCCTTCGGCGTCCGCATCTCTGAGTGCTATTTCTTAATGCATGCGGCTCTCAGTTCATATACAAACTAGTGTATACTACTGGGGTATCGATTAATGGTTCCAACTTAAATACTCCCCAGGAAGTACAAGCAAACCCTCCTGTCCCTTCTGGCGTTAGGCGCATCTATCTGATCCACCAGGATTGACCAAGTGGAGGTGCCGTGGTTTGCTGGGATGCTCTTTGCGCTTCTCGGCTGCTAGGATTTCGACCCAACCTGAGAGTTGATAAATTCACTTTTGTGGGTTTCGTTTGCGTTGGCGGAAAGTTACAGGTCTCTGCCCAGTTCTTGCCGTCGTGGATTTTGGAGGATCAACTGACCTGCAACTCATGAAAACGTTTCCCAGGTTGTTTGTCTGAGACGTCAGCTCATTGGTATTTTGTCTCATAGGTGTTTGAGGCAGAAGACTCCTTGAAAGTGGAACCGTTGGAGACATCCAGATAATTCTCTCCAATTGAGTCTTAGGAAGAGCCACAGGTTACTACGGTTTGTCCGTTGTAGGTACCCAAAATCCATGTTCTTCAAAGTGGATCTGAATGCAATGATCTTCACCAGTTCCTGAGATGACTTGTAAACTTCCTAACTGCACTGCGCAAAAAAATGTAACATGAAACCACCCTGAGTGCCTTCCTAGCCCCATCGAAGATTTCGTTTGTCTTGTCTTAAACCGAATGACTCCGCAAAGAACGAAATTTCATTGTGATCTCTCTTTCCCTTTTAACAGTCCATGGATAGCTGAGAGCACTCGAATGATACGATATGAGAAGTCATTTTCAAACCGAAGGGGACGGAGCTTGGAAAGGGTCTCGGAGAGAGGAAAATGGAGTTTGGGTTCCTTCGAGTCGCAGAGGGGGAAAAGTTTATTGTTTTCCAAATAAAGAAAAAAAAAAAAAAAAAAATCGCTAAAACAAGACTGAAGTGAGGGGGAAGGCTTCTCAACTTATTAACTGAATCACTTCATTTCTTTCTGAAGACGCGATTTTTCATTCCCCTCTCGTACTGGAGTCTCCTTGAAGCTAACTTATTCTGGTTTGTACACTTGAGCGAAATTTCACGTAACTGATATTCATAATTCATTCAGTTGAACTTGAGTCAGTGCGTGTTTTCCTGTTGTCAAATACAAAAACAAAAAATCCATCTCACTTTTCTTTTACGCTGACCAAAGAAGGATAACTAACTTAACTATCTCAAAGCAGCCGGCTCCATTTAATGGAAACAAATGGGGCGATGACCTCAATAAATCTGTTTAATGAAAAGTTGGTTGAGCGTCTAAGATGTCGGTGTTGGTCCACATGTGGCTCGAGATTCAATCAACATTGACAAACGCCATCTACTCGTCTTGTACCAGACTGAAGAAGAAGAAAAACGTCAATTTAAAAAATAATGGCCACTTACTTTTATAAAATTACGTTTACTGTAGAGTCTAGACAGTGTAGACGTATGACAAAACTGACGTGGGGTGAAGGAGCTGGTCCAATAGCCCAAATACTGGAAGTTTGCCACAGGAGGCGCGGCAGTCACGTGGTTTGATACTGTTTCGTTTACAGGGCGGGGACCTTGTTCTGTTCTCACCTGGAACATTCGTCTGATGGATTGCACAGGGGCGACTGGGTCTCGCCTCAACCTGGCTCACCTCAGATTTGGACACACAGTAAAGGTGCCAGAACTTGGAACTTTCTTCCTCAGCAAGGCCCGTCACAATGTGTCAGCTTTTAGATGACTTGGGACCAACGGGTGAGAGCAGGGTGGTGCTTCATCTGCTCCACGCTCCAGCCCATATTCTCCTTCACGGTTTCTCCAGTTCTCCATTCACCAGACACCAGCTTTGATCTCTGCACCATCCATTTCAGCGTAAACCCCCGAAGATCAGTCCCAGTCTCCAAGTGGAGAACACAATCCAGGGCGTAACAGGCTGTCACCCAAGGGTCCTGATGACGCTAAAAGGTGGCGGAAAAAACAAGTGGCGTTTAAAAACACGCCTGGCCAATCAGTGTAATGTTGATTCTTCAGCGGATAGATATCTATATGATCAAAGAACCATACTGGTTTTGACGCTTCGAGCTGTCTGGAAGAGAGCAGAGGAGCGGAAAGTTGGAGTTGGGCATTTTTACCAGTACCTACAGTTTTTTCTCCGGGGCGAGCCTCACATAATAATTAATATTATTATTTAAGCCTTAAACCACTACCAATTTGTATTCAGGTAGTCCATACGAAGACACGAAAAATATTTTCCACATTATCGATTTTACAGATTTTAAAAGCTGAAAACAAAATCAAATTCGAAAAACAAATCGCGGTATTCACGTGACTAAACCGAGTTTTTTTTTTAAATTCTTTGTGCTCACTGAGGACCCCAGAATGAGAATATAAGTCAGATCGTGCGCAAGTGTGCGCCTTGAAAAATTGAAAAATTATTTAAATTTTTTGTTTGTTAAAAAAATGAGAATTAACAGCCACAAATTTAGATCTTGCATTTATTTATGCAAAAATATTTTAAATGAACCAATCAAAATTATTTATGCTAAGTAATTTTTAAATTTTTATGAAAATTATTTTACTTTTTCTTTTAACTGAAAAAATAACAAACAGTTAAACATTGGGTTTTGCATTTTTAATGCTGAACCCATCTCTACCAATCAGCCCGTCACCTTGAATAATTTCCACCACCTTTTACCGTCATCGGCCTGACTGAGGAAGTGGTGAAGATCAAAAGGAGAACAGTTTCCCCAAGTCGACTTGGGGAAACAAGGATCCTTGTTCTCTTTTGTTCGACCATACGAATAGTCCGTCCTTCTCACATCAAGTTTATTTCACAAGTGCCCTAATAGGTACTGGAAATGTGATGTGGTCAACCGAAATTCATACGTTTTTCGTACCAAAAATTAGTATAGGAAGTTTTGGGGGGCGCCAAATCCGTATATGGGGTCGGAAATGAGAAATTCCGAGCTTTTCAAGGAGCCCATTTTCCAGTCATTGACTCCACCAATGGACAAACTTGGCAAACTACCTCATATAAGAGGCGGCATACCCACCCATTTACCCCTTCCAGCGTCTCACACCCCCGAAGGAGAACTTTTTCTTTATACCCCCCCCCCCCCCCCCCCCCTTCGTACTTCCTTTTTAAAATGCGAAAACTTTTTACGAGCCCTACAAGGCAACTTCCTTGGAAACTCGTCTCACTCCCTCCCACTCGCCTTATAATATTGCACATTCCCATTTGCACGCCAGCAAACTGCCACTATTACGGCGCAATATAACGAAATTTACTGATCTTTTCGCCCGACCCCGGAAACCCCGACCCGAAGACTGCAGAGTTTTATTTTATCAACCTAGGGTTATTCCGCTGAAAAAAAAAAAAAAAAAAAAAAAAAAAAAAAAAAAAAAATCCGAAAATATTATTTATTGGGCAGTTTACCCCAAGATCTAACGGTGTTTAAATAATTTCACCTAGCGTGGTTTCATTTCCTGTAAATTTCATCGTTTCCCCCAAAAGCAGTATCTCAGAAGGGGAACCGGTGATTGCTCCCGCCTCACAGTGCGTTGTTTGACCAATTTAGGGGAAGGAAAATCGAAAAATGAAAGTTGTAATAAAAATTTTCGGACCCAATGTATGTGTACATGGATACCTAAAGTAACAGAAAATGTATTACAAAATCTTCAAGGACGACCGAAAACTTGACGATTGATGATAGTCCGATTTTCTAACTTCTTCAACTGATGAACGAGTACGTCTCAGATGCAACCAAACAAGATAATTGCGAGGTTCTCTGTATTCTACACCTTATAAGGTACGTGAAACACATTTTTTCAAAATTTTAAACGCTTTCCGTATGCTCATTCTCAGATGAGACTTAAAAGCGTTATTTTGTTTTACAAAAATAAGCTTTTAAAAAAATCTCCGCAAAACACCTCTCTGGTTTTTTGGGGAATGTCTCTCCAATACCTACTGATGAAGGGGCAACCACTGGATCTTGCACGTTTTTGCACGATTTTTGAAAAAGTCGATTTAAAGTTAAATTATGGCTTAAAAATTTTTTTTTTTTTTTCGAGAATTGCTGTGAGTGAAAATGTATTTATTGTTATTTTTGCCCTTTTTATGGTTGTGGGGGGTAAAATCAAATATACCGCCACGGAGCCAAGAAGGAGGGTCTTATATTACATCAAGTGTCAGGCAAGCAAGCAAAAGAAAGCGAATTGCTATAAGACCTGAAGTTGTAGCGTTACTAGCTGAAACATTACCATCCAATGACCACGGTAGTGACTCAGAATCTGATTGTTACAGTGATGTGGATGATATCTCATCCGATTCCGAATAGACCAAAATTTTGGAATTGTAATCAAACACAGAATTTTTTTATTTATTTATTTTATTTTTTTATTACTTTGCAGACTTGTGAAAACTTTTTATTTACATCGCATGTTTTCTTATACGTTTTTCGTAGGTTACCCTCTGTTACCTTTTTTTGTTCTTATTATTGTTCCTGTTTATTTTTTTTTTTCCTAACATATTTGTTCATATTTGTGTGATTATAGTGTGATATAAAAAGATTCATCATTTAAAGTCAAGATGATGAAAAATATCATACATATGTTGATTTATTTAGTTAAAATCCCACATCCTTATATTAGGTAATGTGAAGGAAGACAATAATAATATTTTTTTCTACAGAACACTAAAAATCACGTAATACGGAGCTCGATTCTATCAAAACTATTCAGCCTCGCAGAATTTTGAATGTAAGATGACCGATCAGAGTCCACCCTAAAGAATATAAATTGTAGAGTTGGAAATGCACCTATAACGTGGAAAGAAATGTACTAAATCATCCTCTGATCTAATTTTTAACATCATTTTTGGATTCTACGCGCCCCAAAACATAAATCAACCGATTTTCAGCCCGATATGAGTTATCGTTTAGATGCTACGATTTTCCTTCCCCTAAATTGGTCAAACAACGCACTGTGCGCCTGCTGGGAAAACATGGCGATTGATCCCCTTCTAAATTTCGGCGATTGATCCAGGTACGTCAACTCTGCAACTTTCGGCGATTCCTCCCAGTATGGCGAGGCTCCCCGATAAAGTTATTAGTTATGAGTAGAACTATGAGATAGTGCGGCGGATTCGTTGCGGAAGGAGGGATTTGTGGTGAGACGACGCGAAAGGAACTCCTTTGCGAACCTCGGCGTTTCATCAAGTTCCTTGATTTCACTACCATGGTAGGAGGTAGTTGCTGCAGCAACGCACTTACTCTAGTGACCAAGAGGACTGATTGAGGCAATTGCCTGGTTTTAGCAGAGAGGGAGACGTCCCACTCGTATGCCACCATCCATTAGGTACTAAGGCTCGTCTGTGGAGGAATGGAGGGCAAGGTTAGCTTCTTGAGAGTCCGTCATTGATCTGATGAGTTCCCTCTGCGTCTGCTATGCAGGTTATGATGGTTGAGGCAGTCCATGTAGAATACACCTTTTGCCCCTGCCTTAATGCCACTATCCCTCTGATCTTTCCAAGTAGGATCACCGAAGGGTCCTGGCGGCAATGGTGTCCTAGATGCAGCCCTGATTCCCCAGGATCCTGCCCCTGTCGATGGGGATCAATGGGGCTTTTGAAAGATGCCAAGTTCCAAGCTAGTATAGCTATATAGGTATTTTGAATGTAAAATCCATTTTTTGGGGTCCCAAAACTATCCAAACACTGGTCAGGAAATAACAACCGGACGGGGAGCAATCTCCTATTGCCCTCTCAGGAAGATTTGGTGCTATTTCCACTCCCCCGCCGGAAAATACATCTTTTGACAATAATTGTAATAATAATTGAATTATTCACATCCAGCTGTTCGTCGGGCGATAAGAGACTCGCCGGGTGAAGGCAATTAAATGTTGAAAAGGTGTCGGAAGGAGTGGAAAAGAAGATGAAGGACGTGGAAGTTGAAGGGGAGAAAAGCAAAACTCTTAAGAGGATTTCAACTTAGATTGGTTCGGTTTCGGACGAACAGGGAGGACTGTGATTGGCACTAAACTGAGGAAAGGACGTCAATCAAAAGCTGTCAAAACCATTTATATGAAGGGGGAAAGTTCGATGAGAGAAATCTGCGATCTAAGTTAGTTTTTCTTGTAGACCTAATTAACCAACATCTTTCTGCATAATATGTAGAAAGGTAAATTACCTTGTTGAGTTTTCGTTATGACTTACTCATAGTCATAACGGACGACGGGAGAAGAAAATTTTGAACGGCCTCAGTTTGACATATAGGTATGTTATACCTAAACATACCTAACATATTTGACATAATATTATATTAAAATATGCGACCGTCACATGGCGCGTAGATTTCAAAAATCATAATATTAGGTAGGTACCTATTACGGCCGTCCGCTGCCCCGACCGTTTTGGCGACTGCAACGGGTACATCACAAGCGTAAAATTTACGAGACATTTAATGTCTTTTAGTGTCCCGAAACCGATTTGAAATGAGTCTCCAGTTTTTAGTAAGCAGAGAGTGAGATGGATAAGAAACCAGTTTCTAATGAGCAGACATCATCTATGGATAAGAAACCAGTTTTGGCGGAGTAGAAACCAATTTTTAGTGACCAGAACTGGTTTTGAGGTGCAGAAAACAGCTTTTAGTGAGCAGAAACCGGGTTTGAGGGGGCAGAATGGGGATCTACAAATGGGGATTTTAGCAAATGAAAAGCACAGGGGAAAAACGTGTTAACTCTGTTTTTCCAAACTTTTCAGGAGGGCAAATTTACTATTTCAAGATTCACTATTCGATCATTTGTCACCAGAAAAAATGTTTCTTTACATTTTAGAAGCTCTAGTAGGTAGGCTAAGTAACATAAACACCTGATTGTGAAAAATCATTCATTAAAAAAATTCTGGAACAAAATACAGTCAGAAGTGCACTTTTTACGGGGGAAAAACGTGATATTAAGGCTTGTGGACAGCCGGGAGTTAACACGTTGCACCGCATTACCCTTACATTGTAAGTGTGCATTATAATGATAAATCAGCTTCAGCCTGTTCTGTACCATCTTGAGTCTGGCGGTTCTCATCACCATTATCACATTCCTTCGTAAGAATTTGGAGGTCATCAATAAATACGATAAATCAGGAACTGCAGCCCTTTTCGGGTGGGTATGGAGGGCCGTGCAGTCAAAGAACTATTTACGAAACTAAGAAAGTAATCAAAGTCTTGGTACTCCTGCAGGAGTACCAGCATGCTGGCCATGTCCTACTTGATGTCAACTGTGGAATTTTGGCAACTGGCATGGATGCATCAGTATAATATACAAAACAAAATATTATTTTGTTATCAAATAGAACTGATTTTTTTGTCAAGTTGGAGTACGTCACAGTAACAAATAATATTAAATATTATTTGTTACTGTGACGTACTACAAATTTTGTCAGAGTTAAAACACTTTACTGTTTTTCCAAACTTTTCTTTGGGGAAGGAGGAGTTATTAAATTAAATTCACACTGAAATTGACTTCTAATTATGAATTTAATTAAGTTATTACAAGAAATCAGAAGGGGAAGGCCGAAAAATTTATTGGGCCTCAGGTGGGACTCGAACCCACAACCTTCGCATTACTAGTGCGACGCTCTACCAATTACGCCACTGAGACCAGCAGTCATGATAGAACATCGGAGATTGAAGGCTCAACCGTCCCCCTGCCCCAAAGTAGGATGTCTACTGGCTTCATATCAGATCAGGGCTCAGAAGGGGAAAATAAGCAACAATATGAGAAGGCAGAATCAAGCGTTGGGGGCAGGGGGACGGTTGAGCCTTCAATCTCCGATGTTCTATCATGACTGCTGGTCTCAGTGGCGTAATTGGTAGAGCGTCGCACTAGTAATGCGAAGGTTGTGGGTTCGAGTCCCACCTGAGGCCCAATAAATTTTTCGGCCTTCCCCTTCTGATTTCTTGTAATAACTTAATTAAATTCATAATTAGAATTCAATTACAGTGTGAATTTAATTTAATAACTCCTCCCTTCCCCAAATAAAACACTGTATGAGGGAAGCAGTTCAAAATTCCCTCACGTCATTACCTAATCAAACTTTTCTGGAGGGAAAATTTACTATTTCAAGATTCACTATTCGATCATTTGTCACCAGTAAAATAATGTTTCTTTACATTTTAGAAGCTCTAGTAGGTAGGCGAAGTGACATGAACACCTAAGTGTGAAAAATCATTCATTTACAAAATTCTGGAACAAAATACTGTATGAAGTGCACTTTTTACCGGGGAAGAACGTGTTATTAAGCTTGTGGGCAGCCGGGAGTTAACACGTTCTTTCACGGAAGCGCCCCGATAAGCACGTTCTTCCCCTGTATAGGAATATTTCACCCATTTGAACTCGTTTTTCCCCGGAAATAGCACCACCAACGGATTTCTCGCATGCCAAACCTTAAGGAACCATAAGTACCTATAAATCGACCAAAAACCGAGTTAACACGTTTTTCCCCTGTAGGTACTCTTCAAAATTTGGTGAGTATGTCCGCAACAACGTTGTATCTACATTTTTTCCAAACGTTGATTGTCGTCCCCGCCATCGCTTAAGCATCAAATAACGTGACTGTGTTGCCTTGGTAACCCAGAAAACATCGGAGAGTGGGATAATAATTATCCTATTATATTATTAATATAATTATTATATGAGAGAGACGTAGGGCCGCCGCGGAACCCTACAAAACCTCCAGGAAACACATGAAGTCTAGGAATCTGATAGTGAATCAGATACCTACGTGCAACAACGTTCTATGTTACTGTCTATATGAATAAAAAAAAAAAAAGAATAATAAATTACGATAATAACTAAAATCATCATCATGAGCAAACGGATGTGATTTGCTCGTCGAAAGTGATGAGAATTATCAGTAATAATTAATTATTAGGGGGCGCATCCGTACATAAACGTTGTAAATACCAGCGGATCACAACATGGAGGTACAAAGTTGTTCCTCAAAAGCCGATCAAAAATCATTAATAACTTCCATAGAAAAAATCCTAATTTGGTGGTATTTGCTCAGGGAGTTTCTCTACATTGGTGTAACATGATTACATCTGTTAGAAACAAAAATAATAATAAAAAATTGAAAAACCAGTTTTTTCTGAACAGTACGGATTTTGTATTATATATAATACATATATGTACAACGTTGTTGCGGCGCAGCACCTGGTGTCGTTTTCGAAGTAAGTTTTGATGCAAAATCCATTTCTGAGTGTCCCTTGCATGTCCCAACAACTATGGCATAGAAATAATTTTCGCAAAAATCTGCAAAATCCAAGACGCTCGAAATATTGAAAATTCATCAATCCATAAACTAAATGCTTCATTTCACGCCCACTCCTGTAGGGATAATGCTGAGAAAATCCCATTGCTGAGACAAAGTAAAATTTTGCCGGCCTAGTAAGCACCGGAGCTGTTTCTGAAATCATTTCAAAAGTTGGGTCCCTTTCCGCGAGGCAGACGTTAAAAGTAATTCACAAGAGCGACGACGAAACAAAAGCCGATTCCAAGCGGAAACTTCCAGTTTAAACGATGTGAAAAATAAACTTGAAGCCTCCCCCGTACACTTCCGGGTTTTCCCAACTTCAGAGCTTCAAGTTATCCGGCTGTATAAAACCAAAACCCTGATACAAAGTATAAATGACATTTTTAATTTGGCACGGGAAAAGAATGACACAAAATTACCACGGGAATTCCTGAAGGGTGTTGACTCTGAAGCTGTACATTGAACACTTTTCCCTTAACTGGACACACCTGACGAATCCCATCATGAGGATGACCCACCCGCAAGAATCTCCCTTTTTCAGGAACCCGTCAAAAAAGCACGTGTTGCCCTGCCCAAATGTTATCTCAGCCCTTTCTAACGAGCTCATTCATCCTGCAGGCTCCCCAAAAAGGTTCTTCACCTGACGCAGGTACCTCACGTCTCACATGTCACTCAGATTTACAACTCATTGCGACGGGGGTCCCACAACGTCCGTGACTAAACGAAAAAATGACAACCGTGGTCTTTTGGAAACAACACGAAACTCTCCCACTAACCAAAAAAAACCTCACCCGTAAAGAATTTACGACGACTTTATTTTGAAAACTCCCTAAATAGTGGCATTTGAGACCACGACGAATTCCCAAGGTGATCCAAGTTGCTCCAAGCTTTGTTTAGCAACTTTCTCAACTTATTATGTTCGCTGACAAAAGTTTGTTTCATACTTGTTTCACGGTTTTTTTTTTTGAATATGAGAATCGCTGTTCTGAAATGTCCCTCAAACTTTGGCGCGTTCCTCGTTTGCAGAGGATTTTTCAAAGCTCGATAACTTGGAAAAAAAAAAGTTTGAAAAGTTTTAAAAAGTTGGGGAAAAGTTGTGACATTCGTCGCGATGCGATTACATTTTAGTAATTATTTTTGTTAGGAGTTTTCAATTTCCGGTGGTAAACACTTTCAAACGAAGGCAGAGCTAAGAGGGTCTTGACAAAAAACTGGAAAAATTAAGAGTTTGGTAAAACGTTACGGTAGTTGTCAACTAAGGGATGTCTGAGGAATAAATTCAACGCGGAAAAACAAGAAAATTTGAATTAGACTCCATACCAAAATTACGGTTAAAAAATTAGCATTCTTTGGTTTTCAGTGAACCAGTTTTGACATGTTACATTGTTTTTACGGTAAATCACTGGTTGAAGAACGTACCAGTGTGACCATAAGATCCCCACGGTCCTGCCGACCAACGGAACGTTCCCGATGAAGGAGTTGAGGAGATTTCCCCCGCCCCCAGCCACTGACCACGCTCCACCCCTTCTAAATCGTTCTCGAGACGACTCCCAATCGGTTCATCATTGAATATCTGTTGTGAGCAATGTTGTTATAGAGCGTTGCTAAATTGATGCGGTATCCTTGTACAATCAAGCGTCAGTCTCCTTGTACGTAGGTATCCGAAAAAACATGTACCATCTCTCCTTGCTATGATCCTTGATCAAAACTGAGAAAATCCGGGGGTATGGGGGTGACCCCAAGGTTAGTCATAAGACAATGTACCATGATCTGCCTAATCACAAGGGGCAATACACCCGCAGGCGGAAATTTCGATAGCAGTAATCAGTTTTGAGGGAGTAGACACCAGTTTTTAATGTGCAAAATCGGGATTTAGAGAGCCCAGACCAGTCATTAGTGTGAAGGGGCGGACATTAGCTTTTCAGAGAAGAAACCAGTTTTGAGGGTGTTGCCACCATTTTAATAACATTAAAATACATTGCGGGCTTCGAGGGACTGAAGATCGGAGTTTAGAGAGTGAAACTGGTTTTGAAGTAGTAGACACCAGTTTTAATGACATTAAAACACGTTGTGAAAAAACCAGTTTTGGTGGAGTGGAAAAGCGGCTTAAAGTAAGCCAAAACCAGTTTTAGGGAACAGATTCCAGTTTTAGCTGGCCGAAACAGGTTATGAGCGATTCACAATAGTTTTTGGTGTGTGGAAAACCGTTGGAGTGATTTAAAGGTGGCATATTCTGCCATCAAAACTGTTACTGCTTTCTAAACCGGAACAAAACCCTAATCCTTTACCTAATTTGCATTAGGTAAAGGATTTCGAACTGAAAAGTCTCTCATTTGCTTCCTATGAATAATCCTTATTATTCCTCGCCTGGTGGCCTCAGTGAAAACGAAAAAGGTGGCGAGAAGACGGCTTGATTTATCACTAAGACGAGAAAACGCTAATAAAACGGTGGCGAAGCCCTTAGGCTTGTAATGTTCACTCCAGAGTGGAAAGGAGGGAGGTAATGTAAACTACAGGGAGCAGAATTATAGCCTGAGGTCCTTGTAATAGGAATGGATGGTGTCTCATTTCGGAGGAGCCAACTCCCCTGCTTCTTGCAAGTTGGAAGCTGTTCAGCACGTAATAATATTACACTCTTTCTAAAAGGGTTTTTCATAGTTACCAAAATATCCATGTCAGTATAGTGAAACTTTACTGAGCTTGAAGTTGTGGCACCTAACGTATAACTTACATCTTGAACGATGAAGGTTTTGAATTCCTTACATGGTGGATAACCACTTAGAGAACTTCCAACCAACTCTCGTTCAAGTAACGTCAACTTGGGGCCCCTATTTACGGGTTAACTCATAAAACGGTGATTAATTGCGAAACAAACTCGGCTTCCTCGGCGGCTCTAATAATCTTATAAACCGGCCGAGGGAGAGGAGCTAAGAGGAAATTTGTTAAACGAGAAAATTCACCTTGAAGTTTTCCGCACTCCAGAAAAGGGCGAAAGGGGGATTTTCTTCGTGGAGTTCATTAAGGGAGGTTTTTAAGGTACGCATAATGGAGCAAAACTTTAATATTGTTTCGACGAAGCCTTCCCCCTCCGTGCCATGCGAAGGACTCAAACCATTTAAGGTGTTTCTGAGTGACTCACAACGAAATCCCTTCCGGAAGGAAAGTTGCTTTGTTCGGACGACCCTGCGGTGATTTTTCGCTCGACTGACGTCCGAGGAGGGATTTGCACACAAGAACTTTGAGATTGTATTTCCTTAATTTCTGGAGGTCTTTTCGAAGTATCTTTGGGAATTTTTCATTGAGTAAGGTGCGTCGGCAAAAGTATGCCTTTTAAAATCAAACTTAGGGCCTGGCATGGGTGTTGTAGGAAACAATGTGAAGTGCCTATCGCAAAATGCCACCAGTGTGCTCATATCGTTTGTTTTCTTCACACTGAGGGTATAAAGTGCCACATATATTTTCATCATTGAGGTAGAGGTGGTCAATTTTTTTTTTTTTTCTTTTTTTTCAATCCAAGTTCATCCTGCGACCAGTTGGGCATTTTCGATGCCTGACAAGGTAATCACACACTTCGAACGTAGCGTTTCTTCGTACATCGAACTACACTTCGAAAAATTCTTTAAGATCTGCTTCTCATCTCATGTAGGTAAGAGAAATTCCACTGCATCGAATAAGACCAACCGTGCAACAAACCTACAAAATCCTACAAAAAGAGTAATAAAACCTTGCGTTGAAGTTTCTTTGTTTTTCTATGATCAATAACAATTATTGTTTTGTGTTAAATTTTATCATGGTAGCAACATTCATCGAAAAATACTGTTAGATGGTGTTACTTAGTGCCAGGTGACAACAACTCATTTTTCAAGTTATTAGACCTATAATAGGTCCTATTATAGGTCTAATAACTTGAAAAATGAGTTGTTTATTATAATAAGTGATTTATGGATGCAAGAACGTTAGAACGGGTGCACCCTATTAAGGAAGAATTGAACGAAAGCTGTGATATTAGCAATACTCTATGCTACGCCATCTTGGAAATTCTTTTGCAGCAACATGATGAGGTAAAGAAATAAACCTGTCAATATTACCATTGCTTTCTCGTTCAGTTTGTCCAGAGTCTCCTTAATATAAATATTTTAAGTGCCCCCCCCCCCCCCCCCACCTTTGTGATTCCACAAGACTGAGATTAAAAAATACAAACGATTCTTTAAAGTTTGATGTTCAAATAATTTGTGATTATTGCAGTACTCATAGTTTTCTCGGCCTATGGCTGTTGTTGTTTTATGGCTAAAAAGCTTTCAAGTTACAATAATTGTAATAAAAATTAAATTATTTAAAAAAACTGTTTTGTTGGCGCCAGAGTTGATTTAATTTTTTACAAACCATGTTTCAGCGTTTTTTCATTTTTTCAAACGCAAAATCAATCTTATTGTGTTCGAGAAAACGTCTGGTGGGGATTTCGCAAGGGACAAGTATCTGAGAGGGACAAGTATTGTGTTTTAGGTGGGAAAACGGATGCCACAAGGTTACATACCAACCACGCCTGGTGGGAAAAAAGCATTCCACCATATTAAATGAACATACAATTTAAAAAAATATTTTAGAAATTGGAAGCTAAGATGTGTGGCTAGTAGAAAAATATTTTTTAAATTTAACATTTAAAAATAAATTTAAAATTGTATTTAATGCGATAAAAAATACAAGTTGGTGAAATTTTGGAAAACCTCAAAACGGGTGCTACGAGTTGGTTCCCAGCATTTCCCTTCGCATTAAATCCAGATGTAGTCCTACATCTGGATAAAATCAGTTGTATACAACAGAACATTGTAGGTATGCTTACAACGGGGCAAAGCGAGCGGGGGTTGGCTGGCTTAGCCAGGAGGGGTCGGCCCTGGAGTCTAATACATTAAAGCCGCAATAAGAGGAGGAGAGTGACCTAAATTTGGTCATCTTCCTTCCAGAGTACTTTCA
Source organism: Pilophorus perplexus (assembly GCA_955831195.1). Classification (NCBI taxonomy): domain Eukaryota; kingdom Metazoa; phylum Arthropoda; class Insecta; order Hemiptera; family Miridae; genus Pilophorus; species Pilophorus perplexus. The sequence continues at coordinate 34,635,841 of OY037009.1, read as the reverse complement.
GCTGACGAAATTTTTTGAAAAAAAATACCGTAACGAGTGGGAGATGGCTGGCGTAGTGGTAAATTACTTCTGATTCTTCATCGCTTAGGCCAACGCAGGGGAAGCACTGACTTGCCTGACGGTCTCAACCTACCTAGTAGGTAGGTACGGTATGTATCCACAATCCGCCGCCTCACAATTAACAATTCACCCTAATTGTAAGCGGTGGAGCGAAGGGGGCGACAAGAACCGCCTCCATGAATTTCTCGGAATAACCTATTATATTTGACGTTCCACAGCGGCGGCCAACTCTCCGCCGTTAATATCACGTGCAAACAGAATTGAAGGACCGGCTCGGGTCGGTCGAGGGGGATCTAATGAGCAATTTGCACTGAACGTATTGTGAAGGACGGATAATTATTGATGGGGTCCAACCCCCCAGGACAATGCGGCCCCTTCTCGTTACAGATGTCGGGATTAGCGCCCCACAACGCAGTACATCCCTTGAATCGCAGTAATGGTGTAAGGAGGTCGATTTACGGGTTTGATTTATACCTGTGATGCCAAAGGGAACCAATCGTCGTAACAAAGCACTCAACGCTGATTGAAATCCGAGTGGTTAATTAAGTCGATTCGATGAAATATAACAAAATTCGATTTGAAATATTCAATATCACAATGTGTTATTAAATATTTCAAATCGAATTTTGTTTTTCTTGAATGTCAATAAATCGATAAATTTTATCGAATAAATCAAGTTAAAATCATTCAAAGACAGGCTCCGCTGTTCCGAGAACGAGCGTAAATAGGTACTACTAAATAAGTCTTGTAGGTACTTAACATCAGATTCTGGTGTTGGGTAATAATTATGAGTATCGCGCCACCACCCACCGCCCGATCCACATGAAATGTCGGTTTGTTTGAATGTTGGTGTCGCGAATTTCACCCTGACCCCTAACCCAAAACGCTGCAAATTTTACACAAGGATTTATTATTCTTTGATATAGGTTAATTGTGTCAAAATTAATTCTTATGGCCAAGAATACCATTTTTTTTGAAAAAAAAAAAAAAGAAAAGAAAAGATAAACACTGTTTGGTCAGATGTGGGACCTCGCAAAATGAATGGATTTTGCGTCCAATATTACACGGAAAACGGAAAAATTTTACCTCCTGGAATCTTCCAAAAATCACTTTTGTAGCCCCATGTATCGTCACGGTGAAATCGGATCGTTCTGGGACCACCAAAAATGGATTATACGTCCAAAAATAGTCCTACTTCCCAAGAGACACCTAGCTCGACCCCATAGCCGAAAACCTTCATAAACGCCTCTCGTAGCCGCATTTTAGCCCCATAGCACCCCACGGGTCGGGCTACTTGCGGGCACAACTAGATGGCAAACCGAGTATTTTTTCAAAATTTCTGATTAAAAAAAAAAAAAAAATGTGAAAATGGGCTAGGGAACAAGGTCCGAGAAATGGGAAAATTCGGGCGAAAATAGTTGAACTAATAATGAACAGCACTGAGAGATGAACAGGTGTCTGAGCAGAGGAAATCACTAGTGAATATTTGGCGTTTTGAATTTTCCCGACGTGACACTAACTAATCCGCCAGAGTGCACTCGCACAAAAAGTAGGAAGTGTACAAAAAAATCTTTTTTATTTTGGGTTATGTGATGTTGGTGAACATGAATATCTGTAGCGTCAGAACAAATCCGAACGACTATTTTCCTTGCGATTTCACCTCGTGAATCTCCCTGAATTCGTGCTTTTAGTTCATTGGCTGACCACCAGAGAGCACTTCTTGGAAGCGCCACTCTTCCTTCCAGATTCAAAGTTGAAATTTTTTAAATTGCCCTGTAAATTTCTATTACCTACACCGTAGGAGCCCAAAACCCACTGCTATGGCTTCAAATTATGAAGTTCTTTCAGAAAAAAGTAGTTAGTCGACAATCGGTTCCCGGGCCCATTAATACGTTTATTTTGACGCGTGAAAATAACCGAGAAGGTGAGAAAGTGAAATTTGGGGTTTGCACAACTTGGCGCCTGATTTTGGAATAACCTTACTGCAAGGACAGAAGATTCAAGGATTTTTTTTTTACAGGCCGTTTGTTGGGGTTAACGCGCGGCGACTCGGAGGGGAAATTGTTTTTGTTTAGCCTGAACCCCTTATCCCTACAGATGCCCGGGAAGGACAGTTTTTTTCTTCAGTGGGGACAACCTCCCCGCCGTTTCTTGTTTCCCTAACTCCCGTTTTCCCCGAGGACAAGAAAAAAAACGGTGGAAAACACCCGCAGCGCTGATTGCCGCAGTACAAATATTATGATAGGGCCATTAGTCAACTGGAAGCTGGAAGGGACAGAGACAAACGGGTCTGGAGCACAGGAAGCTTGAACACAAGCAAAGTACTGAAAACCTACTAAATTAAACTATGGTAGGTAGGTGAATGCACCGCCTAACCCTAAAATCGATACCATCCGAAGGAAATTATTTAAAGTTTTAGAGGGTGTTCTCGCGCTGTTCAAAACGTTGCAAATTTCATACAATAGTTATTTTGGTATGCTTCGTCATAAATTTTGTGAAAATTAATTCTGTCACTAGAAAATTATTTTTATAGGTACAATTGAGAATTTAAAAAAAAGTCCCCAGAATTCCAGCTTTGTACCAATATATGCATATTGTGTTCCTGAAATAATAGTATCCTTTGCGAAAGAATTGTTTCCCCAAAGTGAAAACTAAAGTAAATCTCCAGGAGTAGCTCCAAAGACAAATTTGCGAGAGGGCAGCCTAGTAAGCCGAATTTTTAAGGCTTGGTGCGGGATTTGTTCATTTTCTAATTCACTTTTGATCCCACCAACATTGCAGGCTGCTGCCACCAGAGCGCCCTGAAACACTAGGTACTGTAGGGAACTTTACATCTTCTCGATGTCCTTCACCCTCACGCAGGTTAGAGGGGCAGTCACGCAGCGCTACTGAACTCTCCCAGGATCGTCTCATCGCTGGCCGACTCGACTCGGGTGGCCCCTCAAACCACACGCCGGCAGCTGACATAGCCCGTTAATTCTTTCCTGAGCATCGACGACGTGTCCGATCACAATAATTTTGGCCCTGTTTTCGAGGATCTGGAAACCACTCAGGTGGGATTTCTGGGTAGGAAACAGCAAACACGCAGGGAGCCGTTGTCTTGGAGTCCATTCTCGACAGCTCAAGATTGGAAGCTGGAAACGCGGTCTCCTAGACCAGGAGCAAGGATATTAGACTACAAGGTAGGTAGGGGTCGCGAAATTAGAAAGTGGGAAATCCCAAAGGGGCGTGACGTCACTCGGTAACCACCGGGAGATATTCCAACTGCAGTCTTCCAGTGGTCAAGTTCGTTATAGTCCTTTTTTTCGTTGTCAAATTTCGTTTTATATTGTTCGTTGTCAAGTTCGTTTTTTTCCTTTTTCAATCCCTCCGCAATTATAATTTTTCAATCGCCGGTTTCCCTGCGGATGGTTATTTGTGCTATTTTGGGTTGCAGTGACCATCAAGGAAAGCAAGTAGAACTCGGGATTCAACTGCTCCGTTTTCCGAAGGAGAAAGGTCTTCAAGAAAGATGGATTTTCTTGTGCAAGAGAGCCGATAGGTACTTGTCAAATGCCCGGATTTGCTAGAAACACTTCGATGAAAATGACTGCGCTACCGAAAAAACTCAAGCCTGATGCCTCATTTATTTTTACCGATCGCTAAAACTAACCCAGCATGATCTTTATCTAGTCAGGATAAAGACCAGTTTACACATGATAATGGCTGTCGAAAAAGAGCGGAAAAACGAGATCATCGACGACAAATCGATGAATTGTTGAAAACCTCGCTCTTCCATTCTGATGTTCATTTGGAAATTGAACCCAAAAGTGAAGCCAGATCACTTCTTGATGGCATAGATGAACGGGCTCAGGAGGAGTTGTTTTTGTTGGCCGAAAATAAGAGGTTACGCGAGGAAAATGAGTTACTTCGGCAGCAACTATAGTTTATAAATGAAGCGAGAAGTGAAGTAACTTCACCTCTGTTCAAAACTGTTTTGCGATTGAATGAATTCGCTCGAATTCTCGAGAAGAAATTTACAGTGTCACAACAGCAGTCGTTGGTGCAAGGAAGATGCACCCAGTGGACCAGTGGATGACATTGCGAAGGCGATTACATTGAGATGTTCAATACAAATCGCTTTTGTTAGAGATGTATTGGAATATCCTCTGCCCAGTGAAAGCACTATCAAGCGACGACATCCTGGCTTTATTGAGTTGAGTATTGACATCTTAAAAGCTCAGTCTCAAAAAAGAACTAAAAAAAGAGAAAACTAAAAAAAAAAAAAAACACCCTGAGAAAGCAGCCCTTTATGGAAGTTACTCGAAAGATTTTCCAACATCCTCCAAGAAAACATGGGTGGAAACCATATCCAGGGGTTGGCTTATGCGACCAAATGAGAGCTTCTTGAAGGATGTAAAGGCAGTGGAGAAGGAATTCATTAAAATTTAATACCATGTATGGTATTTAATAACATGGAATAGGAAACATCAACGTTGAAAACCCGCATCCAGGAGTGCAGCCCTCACATAGACGATTTTGTGGTTCTGTGTTTTGTCAGAACACGAACATTCATCAGAATGAAGAATTTAAACAGACAAGCCCGGGAGAAAAAACTCTTCAAAAAAACGATCCGCCAGTGAATACCGCCAGAACTTCAAGAAGATGAAAAAAATCATCACTTAAAAATGAAACAACTAAGTACCTACCTACATACTTTCAAATGTTACAATCCAATCTAATCATTTTCTAAAGTCATGATGTGAGAATAAAATAAATAAAACTGATAATACATAAGTTGGAGTCGAATCAGACCCTTTAACAAGAAGTGAAAGAGAAAATTCTGTGGTGTAGCATGGGAAAAGAAGGGCCGTGAGCGGACGGGTGGTTTCCGAGCTACGTCATCACCTCAAGCGTCGCGGCTCGTGACCCCTACCTTGTAGTCTAATATCCTTGACCAGGAGTGTCAACCTGGAGTCCATGGAGGAATAGAGAGTAGTGTTCACTGAATAGGACTTCATGTGCCATATTCGACGGTGGCGCTATCCCTACGGAACGTAGTGAACTACTCATAGTACATTCAAACCCGACTAGAGTGAGCCACTAGCCCTTCTAACGAAGGAAAGCCCCAAATACCTCACTAAACGGATTTATCTTCCACTGTTGTGCTACTACAATTAAAGGAAAAATTGAAGGAACCATCTCTGAATAACGAATTTCGTTATTCAGAGATGGTTCCTGTACACAACTACACAATCAATTATTGATTGTGTACTTGTGTACATTGTGAATGCAAACGACACATCGGAATTCGCAGGGCGCCATCTTCTGGTTCAGTTTTGGTAACTTACCATGGTAAGGTGCACCTTCAAAGTTCACTACATCTCGTAGGGGTCGCGCTGCAGTCGCAATCCCCCCCCCGCCGTTCCATCACTGGGTTGGCGTTTTGGGAACGCGGTTTAACACAGAGTGAGCTCTCCTCTCTATTCCTCCATGCCGGGAGTCCGTACTTGGCAATTGAAGATCGGAAGCCTGGGAACCATCCCTCGGTCACCATTCACGCGGCAGCAGAAAACCTTGACCGACACGACTCCTTGTGTCGGTTAAGCTCATTTTCTCCCGTTCATTCCGAGGATTTGCTGTACTTGAAAAGTCCCGACAGTTCGGGAGTTTCTATGGAACCCAGATCCTCCTTTACTGCGGCTGGAGCATTCTCATTGCCTGCTGTCAAGCCTCTGATGAATCGTCACCCATACTCCCTCTGGCCTCCTCCAAAAACACCGTCGGCATAACCACAGACGCTGCGCCGAGCGCATTCCGCCATCCTCACTACTTACTTAATAATCAATTAGTACTTATATTAGTACATAACAAAAATGTAGGTTACCTACCTACAACAATTTGTGTTGTTTTACCGTAAATGGTTTGCTATACCATTATATAGGTATTATGATATAGTATATAATAACCTTTAAAGTATATACTATCGTGTACATTAGAAATCTACAGAAATCTAAAAATATTTTTATACGAGGGTAAGGGCAATGTGGGTTGAATTTTTTGACAGTCGTAAATTTCCAACGGATCACACGCAGAGCCCATCATTGGCAAATATACGACTCCGCTGTGAATGCCAGAAAGAGACACGACACCCCCGGTTTGAATAAGAAGTGGCATTTCAGTCGGATGTTTTATTCGTCGCCGGACGCTACGGTGTTATTCGAGAGGTTTTTACTGCCTCGTATATCCCCGTACTCAAGGGGGTACATGTCGACCAGTTGCAAGGAGCAGGAATTTGCGTGTTGTTTGAGAGAGAGAAAAAGAAAAGAAGGAAATTCAGTTTATTTTTGAAAGTTATTTTAAAAAGATCACAACACCCAGTCGTGAGGAGGCGCCTGGACAATAAAACGAGACACATAAGTCGAGTCGCGATAAAAAAGACAACCAGGTCTCCACGAGAAAACAGAACCTACTGATTTCAAGGCCAATTAAAATTCAACGATTTGATTCATAGGCATATTTTGAGCCCTTAAAAATCGTTTCTTGTACAACTTTTTTTTCCGACAGCCACCATACACTAAATTTGAATTTCAGAGGCATTTGAGGCCTACATTTTGTGCCACTAAGACCTCCTGTGGGGCTACTTCGCAAAAGATGTAGGGTGGCTTTTTTATTCTTTGATTTTTAGTCGACCCGTTTGAGCTCATTAACTCCTTTCGAAGTGCAACGTTTCCCACTAATTGGGCCGTCCTCGAAGTAAATCGTGATTTTAAAAATTGGGGGGGGGGGGGGGGGGGGGGTTGTCTAGACGCTATCTTATCCTCAGTAGCGGGTGTCTTCACATGTTAGGGTACATGTTAGGTTCATTAGCTTCATATAAATGAGTGCGATAAATCAAGGTGTGCAAGAAGTCGAAGGCCTCAAGAAAGATCATGACGAGGCGTTGATGCCAACGCGCTCATTTAGGTATTTGGTCAACGTGTTTTGCTACCAGCGCAACGGTGGGCACCAGTAAAAATTTCAACGCGTTTATGTGTGGTTTAAAATGACTTCTCAACTCCACAGACACTGGTGACAACCGATTCTCTATGAGAGTGGTGGGGGAGCGGTTGCGCCTTTTCGTCGGCTCCCCTATCGAACTCCATGGAGGCGGCAGCCGGATCCACCTCCTTCCCGCCTTTCCAACATCCTTTCAACTGGTCTTGCCCGAATTTTTTGACACTTTTTGGTTCAAATTGGCCATATTGAGCAAATGTTTTGTAGGTTTCAAACTTTTCTAGTACTATGCTCGCCGAGCTGAGTTTTTCAAGGTTTTTTTTTTTAAATCTTCAACAGCTAAAAGTATGTTAAAAATTTTAACATATTTATTTTATTTAATAAAGATGACCAAATTTGGGTGGCTCACCTCGTCCGCTGTTATAGTAGAGATAGCAACGGAAACTAGTTTGATGAGTTTAGTTAATCAAGTTTGAACTGCTGAGTTTAGTTAATTTAGTAATCAAGTTTGAACTGCTGGACAACCGGTTAAGAGAGCGGTAAGACAGGTTTAAAGCTCTATAAAATTGGTTTCAAGAACTGTAAAACCGGTTTTCAAAGCTTCGAAATCAGTTCAACGAGGCTTAAAACTGGTTTGAAGAGCTTTAGACCGGTTTAAAGTGCTAAACCAGGTTAAGGGGCTATAAAACTGGCTTGGCGAGGTATGATAACAGTGTAAGAATTTACTGATCCAGCGTGAAGAGCTGTAGCTAAAAGCAGAGCTGCTCTATTTTCCTTAGTTTTTCTCGCAATACCCATTAGAGGATCCTTCCTCGGAGAACTTTGCATTTTTCACAACTGTCCCCCAACTGCTTGACGGAAACAAGTCGGTGAGGGAACGCGAAGTACTCGAGTAAATGGAATATTCAATTAGATGAGCCGAAGAAACTTTCCCTCCGCGAAAAAAAAAAAAAAACGCTAAAAAATTGAGTTTTCAGGTTCGAAAAGTTTTTATCCTCTCCGGAAAGCCGACGAGAAAAGGCCATTTAAAAAGGGCAGCGGCCGGACGACTGACGCACGATGTTTTGGCCTCTGTGACTTCCTGGAGGCTCCACAGGCGGTATTTCACCCGCCAGACCACCCCGGAGTACCGGGACTTTTTTTTTTTCGTTCGGATTTTCGCCTCAATATTTTTTCCCTCCCGACGGGTTTTTATCGGTAGACATTCCAGATAAGAGTTTCCTCGCACGGCGTATAGACCCGTTGGAGGTCTCTTTTCAGCCGTGAACCCATCAACCTTATCACTGTTTTCAAAAAATTTGCTATAAACAGATTTTTTTTTTAGATGTATCTACGGAGTATGGATTCAAAAAAAGGTTATCTAAAAAGGTGTTATATTTCTATAATACGTTTTCGGATAAACAGTGTTGCTGTGGTCGAGTGGGGGGAGGGGGAGAATTGTTACGGATACCGCGATTTCAATGAAATTTGTGATGTAGGTCCAATTTGCTGTGTGGAAGTGCAGCAATTTGGTAGTGAAAACTCGAAACCCCAAAAAGGCATGCCTTTTTGGGGTTTCGAGTTTTCACTACCAAAAGGGAGGGGGGTTATGAGGGTGGGGTTACGTAGAAAATAGCAATTAACGTCACTTCCAGTAAACAGATTTTGATGAATCTTAGTGTGAATCAGGTTGTAAGTCCTGAATGACCAATTAGGATGGGGGTGCTGTGGTTGAGTTCGGGGAAGGGGGGATTTGTTACGGGGAGCCCGAGTTCAATGAAATTTGATATGTAACTCCATTGTCAGATTTGATGTGTGGAAGTGCCTTGTCGGGGTTTCGAGAATTACGACCAAAATAAGTGTCCTTGAGTGTCCCAAAAGTGTGAATTCCTAGAAAAAGAAGGGCTAAGTATGTTGGAAATCTGTTTGGAGTTTACCCAACTGGTGTATCATTGGCTCAACAGTGTTCCATATCGTACCAAGTTTCCTATGTGTCCATAACCCGTTAGAGATAGAGAAATGCGGCTTTTTCCATCATGATGTGTTGTATTCGGTGATGACGCTCGATCAGTAAAAAGTAGAGATAGAAATCTGTTTCGAGCTGTCCCAAGTGAGCATTGCAATTCGGTGCACAGGCACTTGGAGACCTCTTGGAATTATTATTGTGGAGGAGGTAGAGGGGTCCGTCTTGATGTACATTGTACGTTGCTACAATCGGTGCATGATTTACGTCATCTCCGAAATTTGGAACTTTTTATCTGCCTTTTAATCTAGACTTTTCTCCTAACTTTAAGTTAAATTTTGTGATTCCTTCAATCTATCCAAATAAGATTGTTTATTCATCAAGGTTCTTTCCACCAGTTTGATTTCGCACGGACTGCAAAGTAATAATTATTAATCAACGTAATTAATCATGAATCAATTATGCAGAGTAGCGCCAACTAATTCTAGGAACTTGAGTATTTTGTGAAATGATTAACTTTGTATTCATACGATAAGGAAGAGGAAACGATGATGAAGCCGCCAGACAAAATATGATAATCAAGAAAATATTGGTATGAGTTTTTCATCACTACTCAGCTTCAAAAACGGGTCAATGTAATCAAAAGAGTAGTATGACAAAATTTCCCGCCGTGAATACGATTAAAAGTTTTACTTATAGAAATGTGAAGTATATGGATGGAACAAGAGAAATTACATCAATACAGAGAAAAGAAAAAACTGTAAAACATGAAATGTTTCTATGCGAAATTTGCGGTTCGGTCGCAAATCGAAAACTATATTTTTCTCTTCTCATCCCTAACGTGTACTGTATAGAACATTCTGGCTGTCCCATTTATAACAGTATTTCAGGATTTATCAAATCAAACTTTAAGTTTAGATTTTATTGATGAGAAATATTGATTTGAAGGTTCCAAGTGCGGTGGCTATATTTGACAAATAAAGTGAAATATTTCTGCGTCTCCAGGCACAAAAATATGATATGAAAAATGGATGTGATGATATACAGCTACTTGCAAACAAGAGTTTCCGCACTGAGCTCCCTCGTTCTCTTTTCACTTTTTCTTTATTCTTTTGCTCCACTTTGAAAAGGGGCGGAAAAGAAACGGGGGCGAACACCCTTTGAATGAATCAAAATAAGGAAGGTTTTTTTTTTTCGCCTTTTCCCAACAATGGAGATTTACACTCGCAGAATATAAAGTAGAGACAGACTTAGGCGAGTGTGAGGATCAGAGAAACTGCGAAGGCGGGAATGGGAAGAACTCTAAAGAGGTGGAGGGGCGGGGGAATATTTACACTTCCCTGGGGTGATATTAGCTGATAAGGGGGAGAAAAAGCTACAAAAAAAAAAAAAAAAAAAAAAAAGTGGGGGGAAGGTCGGACGTAGAATAATAGTGGTTTTTCGCCGTGTAAAATAGCTCCGGGGTACCTCGTTACTTTTCATTTTCATTAGTGGATGCCCTCATTCGCAAATTAGTCTTCTTTTTTTCCGTTGGGGCGAGGAAGACGTTTTTGTCTGTTGTCAAAAGGAGATGTCTGGGGTCGGGGGAAAAAAAAAAAAAAAAAAAATCCCGCAGTTGGTAGGTAGGTAATAGATGGAAATGGTGAAAGTGTGGAAATCGAGCTGTACATTTATAATTTTAGGAAATTTTGGGAACGTTGAACGTGAGACCACCAAAAGACATCCCCAAACCGTGGGAGCCCGAGGGTCCGCCCATCATTGGAATCCCAAAACCGTCGGTGTAAAAATCGTTAAAATATTCTCCGCTCGCCGCGAGACGTCCCACCGGAATCGTCAAGTGCCCGTGTGATTCCCTCCTGTCACCACAAATTGTCCCGACGGACACGAGGTGGGAAATAAAAACCGAAGAAGACGAGAAAATCGAACCCAACGGTTTTGGCTTGAGGCCAAAAGACGGCGTCAAAATGTGAAAACTGAGTTCCCAACGGAGGAACCAGCAGAACCGTAAAACGCGTCTCAAAAGTTCCGGTATTTTGGAACTTAGCTAGAAAATTCTGTGGGGGAAATAGTCGGCGGGAAAGTCAGATTGGGAAGCTGCTTTATTCTCCACCTTGTTTGAGTGATCAGAGACTTGGGGGTGTATTAGATTGTCAACTTTCTTTTCAAACACTATAATTCAATTATCAATAAATCTATGGTACTTCTGGACTTCAAAATTTGAAATTTAATTTCAGTGAAGTATTTGTCGTAGGTTTTCAGCCTACGTTCACTACCTACGTTATAAGTCGGTCATATCGTAAAGTTGAGGGAGTCAATAAACTCAGAATTTAATGTTCTTTTAGCGACTAAATTAATGTGTTTGTGAAAAAGTACTTCGTTTAGAAGTTATAAGCAAAAAACTGAAATTTGTGCTGAAAATTGCAGATACATACTTGTAACGCGTCGCGACGATGCAAATTCAGGAATTCTCGTTTTCCCAAGGGAAACCTTACAGAAGGGAATGCAATTATTTCCGGCTTGTCGGGAAATAAATCGGGTCCAGTCGCTTTTTTACCGGGGTAATTATAAGCCGAATGATAAGAGAGAAAACCGGGATAAGGGTTACCAACCCAAACAGGCGCGAGAGCCTCTGTTCTGTTCCCGAGACACTCCTTTCTTTCCTGGGTGGGAGCCACTGCTCAACGGTCCCTTATTATGGTATAACTCCTGGGCCTGTGTGCAGTCCGAGCTCGTGGGTCTTAGGCATGCCGGGGCACTTTGTGAATGGATAAGTTGAGGGGTTAAATAATCGAGTTGCCTTTTTTAAAGCAAATTTTTCTCGAAAATTCTTTTCATTTTCCAAATAAGGCAGCTCTTGGCAAGTCATTCTGCAGAAGCCACACGTTGTGAGACATGCACAGCAGGCTTCTTTTTTTTCTTTTTTTTTTTTGCTGGTCCACTGACCACGGACCCTCAGGTCTGTAAATTTCTAACAGATAGTGCTGTCACCAAATTTCGCAGCAGGAGCACTGCGGGATAGTATGATCACTTCCTTTCAATCGAATCGAGGCAGATTGCCAGTTTAAACGCCCAAAGTAAAAATGGGGTTTCCTAAAGGACGGACCGCCACTGCCTGTGAGGCCGAATATTGGGAGCATTTACTGGACCAGCTGCCGTCCCCAACTGGGCTCACTGCTTAAGTCCTTAAAGGTGGTGCTGCAAAGATAGCAAATTACCTCTAATCGCCCTCTATCTGCTCCAACCTTTACTAACAGGGAAAACCTCAGTCTTCACGACGGCCCTCGCCCTCACCAAATGCCGAGCAGCCTCAAGACCTGTACTTGGCTGAACCCTGGGCCGCCCCACCATGGATCGCCATTCAGGTCCAGTCGGTTTAGGTTAACGAAGAAGTCCCTTGGCTGCTCAATGGTCTTATAATAAGAGAAGACTCAGGGCATATACAACCGCCAAGACACAGATGAGACAAACGAAAGAACTCTCCCAATGGACACAGCGGCGCAATCCTCCTGCCACACTCAGCGACCCGGCCATCTACAACAGAAACGGCTTTTTCCACTATATCCAAAAAAACGTTAAATCCAAAACAAAAAACGCCTCCACAAGAACAGCAAACTACGGGACAATATCAACTCTTGACAGCGTAAACCCGTAAATCCTCTGGAAAAAGCCTGCGGATTTTCATCTCATTACTCGGAATCGTTTTCGTCTCCGGTCCGGGAAGAAAAACGCTGGGAAAAGCCGCAGGCGACACGACTCCCTCACCTTCGGACAAAGGCGTTTTTGTTTCGAAGTGACGGCCATTTTGATACCTTTCCCATTGTGAACAGGTAACGACTCGTTTATAGGTAACAAAAGGCGCCGAGGAAGGGGGGAGAAAAGTCCTTCGAGAAAGGGAAGTCGAAAGGGTCGGAAGAATATCTTCTCTATGGGAGGTTTTTCAAAGAGGGAGGAAATCTAGTCGGCATTTCATTACAGGGAATTCAAGTGGAAAAACGAAGCCCTTGTTTTAAAAGAGGGAGTATTATATTGTATCTATTCAAGTTGTGCCTTTATTTCCGCGTCTGGAAACACCCTCTCATTTTTTTGTTCCTCTTTTTTTCTTCCCCTCATTACGTTAAATTTGCTTCACCAACTTCCAACCGTTATTTTGACACAGTGCTCGTATCTTCCTATTTTCAGATTGTTTCAAGTTGGAGGCTTCAGGAAACCGCTTGATGAAAGGAACCCTTCATACATTAACTTCAGAAGGAATACGCGCTTATTTTAGGGTTGGCGGATTTGTAATGGCTCCCTCTCTCGTGCAATCATTGATCGTGCTTTTCGCTATGGCGAGAACGACCGTAATGAGAGAAAGCGAACTTAATTTTGTGTAAGTAGGACGCAATTAAATGAAGCCAAGGAAGATGAATGAGAGATGAACTGGAAGTGGAGACGCGAAACACTTCAAAAAGAAAAAGAAGATGAAGAAGAAGTTGTGGTAGACGATCTGTGGTGTGAATAAACTCCCCAATGAATGTTCCTAACTATTTTTGAAAAAATTGAACAAGTTTTTTCTGTACAATAATTGGACAGACATGGGACCTCGAAAAAATGGATTTTGCGTCCAAAACTACTCGAAAAACGACCCCTTAGGTAACCCTTTTTGGCCCCACGGGTTCGGGCGATCAGACTCAAAGCTTAGCGGCACAAATAAATGGCAAGCCGAGTATTTTGCCAAAATTTCAGATTAAAAAAAAAAACCTACTGCCTAAAACGGCTCAGACAGAGTACGGCAGACGGACATTTGATTTTTGAAAGCGACGTGTCATGAAACGGATAATGTCAAATTTTGAGGCCGATCCAAATTGTCGACCCCCATCGCGAATACATTGGCGAATAATAAACCAAAACGAAACGACTGGTTTCTTGTGATACCCTGCTGAAAAGTTTTTCCGAGCTCGATTTTTTTTTTTCGGTTTGTAGCAGAAAAAAACGCGGTTATTTCATTAAAACGAACGAAATGAAAACGTTACGAAAATGTAGCAACGCCCACCAAAGAGGTTCACACTCCGTTGACGTAGAAGAGATGCAGGCGAAGGGTGGTACCTACCGAAATCGTCTCCTGTTCAGCTTCAACAGCAGGTAGGTAATCCGGTGTAACTATATCGAGTGAGATGAAAAATAACGACTAAATCCTCTACGTCCAAATATTCCTGGAAACTCCTCACTTGTGCTGCATAAATGAAGATCGCACGAACAGCTGCGTTAAAAATCTCCATCTTGACATTTATTTGCAAAACGTTGCTCCGAATGTATAATTCAGCGTAGAATTAGCACTTGCTCCCTTCCCCCAAGTAGGTACCTACGTGTATTCGTTGAAAGCTTCAAATCTCGGACGCACCAGGTCCACAAACAAGGGTGTGTGGCTGTGTGTGTCCACCTTTTTAATGGCTTGTTCTTCTGCTGCTACTGACGCGGATGAAATGTTTAGCATTGCCCAAATGCCGACTCCGATCTGGTTAGTCGGATTTGAAAAGCCCGTTCCACCTAAATTACCCTACGTGGCGAAATTCATAATCATCAGCCTGTTATCGATGTCATCTGACACCGGTCGGCTAATGAACGGTTTTGAACCTACCGAGTGTGAACGGGAGAGGGCGTTTCCAATCCCATCAGTGCGTACAACCGATACAGCACATGACCCCATCAGCTGAACGTATCCATCATCCAAAGACAGATTTACAGTTCCCCCTCCGATCGCCAACTGCTAATGGATCCTGAATAATGGGGCCCCACGTCCATAGAGACATCAGTTCTCCCAACGCGAACACTAAATCGGTTCGGGGTGTGGGGTTCAGGGCTGGGAGGGGCTGACCAGGTAGCGTTTCTGTCACAATATTTCACTCCGTTCAACAAGGCCTCCTCCACCCCTACAATCCTCCTTCAACTGGTCTCCGGAACGAATTGGCACCAGACTCTCCTGTTTTTGTGCAAAATACGCTTCCAGCTTCGAATGTTCTCAATGCGATTTTTTCTCTTTTTTTTTGTCCCGTCTTTGGCTCCTTTCACATGCAGAGGCGTGACCTGTGATTCTGTGTCCGAAACGATTTACCTCAATAACTCGGCCAACCAGGGCGATGGCCCGTCCAGACGCTGTCCAGTTTGCATTAGATATAATAATTAAAACCAATAATTGGTTTTAAATGTCACTTGCCTTGCGCGTAAAAATGTTTTGGTTGTTGCCCCTCCTCCCTCTCAAAATCCTGGATTCGCCCCAACTGCTAACTCAGAAGAACTTGGCCAGTCTTGGCCAGACTCACCAAATGGATTCATAATCAACCTCTGCTTGAGGGGTTCAGTGGAATGGCTTAAATGAGCAAGCCTTATCAGTTGCTGGGGCGAAGCCTCGAGCCTGGGCCTTGCTGCACCAGGATGTGCCGGCCATGGTTGATGGAGGCTGCTGACCACAAAGAGAGATTCTCCTTCGAGTTGTTCCTGTAATTGGCTCGGTGGTTGCAGATGCCGTGCGTGGTCCCAGATCATAAGATCTCTTAGCTATGTACAGAGTGTTCATAGGGGCTTCACAGGTAGACTGCACCGCCTGCTCACACTGATCCTCCCGTGTCGGCCCCAAGGCCTCAGCAAAGCTTTGGAGCTGCCCAGCAGGAAGCGGGACATCCTGGAAGCTGAGGTTTTCCCACAGGTATGTCTCCAGCTCATCAAGATACAGGCGTTTGCTGCCTTTTCACCGGCTGCCTTAATCCCCCAGCAGCAACAAGGTCCCCAGCAGGCAGCAATGGACCCAGTTTGGGACAACAGCAGGTTGAACGACTGCTCCCAATAGTTATTCCAGCAGGCCTTGGAATTCCTTCCCATGAAAGGGACATGAACCCATGAGTGGCAAGAGGTGGAGCCAGGTGGTAGCCAAGTTGGACCGCCTGGCGGGGGCCTGCTGAAAGCCTCTTAGGATAATATTTAATGGTTTTCTACTTTGAAGTGGCAAGTGCTATGTATTTTGTAGCACTTGCCACTTCAACGTAAAAAAAAGAGCAAGTAAATAAATTGTCATGAAGGCAGAGTTGCATGCAAATGTTGGATTACAAGTATCACAACAGTTACTAATCGGCTACTGATCTTGAAGTGAAAAAGGATTCCATCCTGGTTATACTCGTACTCGCTAGGTGCGCCAGGTTGACCTTTGACTAATTCAGGGAAGAATCCAAGTCTTAAGGACGGCATTCACGGAGGAGCCAAACGGTCCCGAGCCGATCCATTTGCCACCGTGTGTGGGGGAATGTCTAGTGGCCCCGCGCCACCTCGCGACTTCGCTGGATTTCCGTACGGGCCAAAATCCACGGAGCCAACAAATGGACTCGCCGTGTGTGGGGGGAAGCCCCAACGCCTGCAACGCCTGCAACACCAGCGAAGCCAAATGGACCGGGGCCAATGACAGTCTCATTCGTGTATGTTAAATCCCAGGTCCAAAAAGTGCTATGAGTGGCCGTGACTGGCCTTGGAAACTGGCCTGCTCGTATGTGACCCCCCAAACTTGGACCGAAGCTAAATGGCCTCGAGCGGTATTCCCTCAGGTATTCAACGTGTTCCTGAAAAGTTCAGAGCTTTCCTCCGGGTTCTCAAGCCACGCCAGGAGAAATCTTGTCCTTCCACTGAAAACAAGTTAAACATCAGAATGGGGAAGGTGGTGGCAAAGCGCCTGGACACCAGAACCAGTTTGAAGGGGACAGAGATCGGCCCTTCAAACAAACGGGTTTGGTGCAGTAAGGAATAGTTTTTGTTCTTGCAGTGTCTTGTAGTCTTGCCAAAGGGCAAAAGCCACGAGCAAAGGTACCTAAAAAATTCACAAAACGAGCTCTACCGGAATCACTCGAGTGCTAAGTGAACCCGAAAGACCGAAGTCACGGCTTTGGTAATTCGAAAATGTTCTTCGAAGGGGGCTGGCCACCTAGCGCACGGGATCTAATCGAATTATCCGCTCATTCCCGAGTTAGCCTCTTGGAAACCGTTCAAGACCCTACCCAATTATCACCTCAACGTTAGGCAGAGCTCATGACTTCACGAACGAGCGTATAACGAGGACTGCATAATTTTGGATAGATTTCACGGGAAAGGAACTATGAAGGATAGCTGGGTGTATTGAGCATGAATGTGCAGAGGCTCTGAAACCTTCTTAATTAAACTAACATTCCTGACTTAATCAAGTTTTTTTTTTGTTGTAAGCTTGTTAAAAAAAATATTCAAACTTTTTAGGGACGAGGATCACTATTATAAACTTGATGTGTTTTCTTCTGAGAAAAGGCAATGAAGGGAATCTCGGGACAAGTAACAGAAAGTTCCGTGGGATATCAGGAGGATCTAAACGCAACACGCAATACGGTGAGCGGTGGTGACGCTTATAAATAAAGTCGCTCGGGTCGCCTCATTTATAAAACCACGATATCGTCTCAAAGACGAGATAAGGGAAAGAAGGATGGCAGGAGGGTCTCCTTTCAACCCCCTGCAGTGACTGGGTGAATTCCACAACCCTCCGGTGTTGGGAAGATAGGGAGGATTCCTCGAATCAAGGACCCCCGAAGAAGTCGTTACTTTGTGGGTGTCGTGGTCGACGTAAATGACCAGAGGCACGCCCTGAAAACGTCAATGCGAGCAGACTCCATGGATTTATGTCTACGGCTGGAGAAGTTTTCAAGGTTGGGAAGCTCAGCGCAACTGATCTCTTCCTCGTAATGGGATGATCAAACGGTTTTGGGCCCTGGATGGGGTTTTTGCAAAACTCATTCCTTTGTTCTTCGTTGAGTAAGTTAAATAAGTAAAGCAAAATAAACAAGGGCCTTTTATTAGGTAGAGATATGGGCATCTCGCACCAGCGTCCAACAGTGGTCGGCCAACATCTTCTGGTCCCATTTCCTGCTGCATCTTCGCTCCATTTTGCTGATGTATTGATAAAACCGTTCGCCATGCCCATCAGAAAAAGCTCCAAGGTTTTCAGGGAAGAAATCGAGATGGGAATGTAGAAAATGTATTTTGAGAGACATATTGCACCCCGTGTCTTTGCTCGCTGTTAAGATATCAGCTATGAGCTCTTCATAGTTATGCGCAGGTTTATTTCCTAAAATATTTTTGCAAACTTTCTCGAACCAATCCCAAGCCTTCTTTTCATTAGTGTTAAATTTGTCCTTAAATTTAGAATCTTTCTACATTTGCCGTATTTGAGGGCCAACGAAGATTCCCTCTTTGATATTTGTGTCACTGATACGGGAAAACTTCTCTTTGAGATCGGAAAAACCAGGCCCATCCCTGTACATTGCCTTGACGAAGTTTTTCATAAGCCCTAGCTCTATGTGTAGAAGAGGTAGCAATACTTTCACCTTGTCCACTAGAGCAGAGGCCATTTGTCCAGTAGACAATGTTCTTCTGCCCGAAAACGTTTGCGGCCAGTATTTCTGCACATAGTGTTCGGCTCTCGCCCTACTGTCCCACTCACAAAGAAGACAACAAAATTTAGTGTAACCACCTTGAAGTCGAGTCAGTATTGCTACAAATTTGAGATCGGCGCATATGCTCCGGACTTGAGAATTGCCGCCAATGCCTCCATGTTTCATGCATGAAACGATCTCCTATTTTTCCACTTGGGGTTTCTTTACTTTCAAATAATACAATAATTGTATTATTTGTATTATTTTTATTACAATAAATGTTTCCCATTACATTTGAATGGGAAACTTCTATTTTTAGACTCCACTCTATCCGTCAAAAAAATACAAGAAATGTAGGGATCAGGAAAGCTTTTTTACTCAACTTAGTGTACTTATGGTACCATTCTGTAAAATTCTGACTTCAGATTCGGATTCAGCGCACCAGAAATCAAAGGAAAATGATGGTTTGGGTCAAGGGATAATTTCTTGCAGAACTGTATTATTGGAAGCTCATCAGATCAGTGATCTCCATAGAATCAGTGATTTCCATAGCTCTAGTTTGGAGTCTATGAAGGACCAGAAGTTGCAAAAGACATTGGTGAGTCATTGATTGACAAACATGGAGTTTTCCCATTTTACTTTGCTACTCGTAACTGTTTAGGATGACGGCTTTTCCATTTGAGCGGAAGATCATCAAAACTTAAAATATGCCTTATGGTGTTTAACACCTCAATCTCCCTCAGTCGCCATAGATGAACGAACGCAGAATTGGCTTTGTGGATTCGCGCTGCTACATTCATTCGCATTATTGTCCTTGTCCCATTACATTAGGTTCGATTATCAAAGCGGGAATGGAAGTGGGTTCCTAAAGAGCGCCCCACTTCCCGCCACCCGTAGGAGTTCTGTGCCCTTGAAGAGGTTGAATAGTCCTCCTAGGTACCTCCTATTGCGCCAGTATCTCTCCCCGGTCCACTGATCCCAGAGCAAGATACCTCAGACTCGAAGATGAGGTGATCTGCTGTCTCCTCCTCAACTCTGCTCCTTGTTCTCTCGTCATACGGATCCAAGTCAAATCCAATCCCTCATCAACACGCGCTGTTTCTGGACATGCACTCGTGGGAGAACACGGGCTCAAGGACCTTCTAGGCAGACAATGTCATGGAGGTCGGTAGAGGGAGAACCTGTCGGCAGGTAACTGTGTGAAGCAAAGAACAAGCAGCTGCCCTTGTATGCCTATGGAGTGGGGTCGTTACATTACAAGGCTGCTGCCCCACTCTTTGAGCCAGTTCATCCCCGGCAAAGGGCTAAAAACCGGAAAACTGAGTCATTTTGAGCTGCCCCCTTCCATTCTCGAAGAGCGAAATGAACTCCACAACGAACGCCAACCCTAAACACGAACGTGACGGGGAAACTGCTTCGCGGAACTGGAACGTGTAACGAGGCGCCAGACCATCGTCGAACAACGTCATTTCGCGTTAAAGGACTTCCCGAACGAAAATCAAAGGCTCGACGGGGAGGGGAGCAATCAGTGACGTTCGGCTGAGGCTCCGGACGTGGTCAGATGACGATGCGGAGAGGTGAAGGGGGGAAAGCCGGATATTGGGTTGGTTTGCCGTTCAAATCCCGTTCCAACCCCGCGTCTGGTGTATTTGCAGTGACAACCTAATCTTGGTACGTCACTACGCTTGTCACTCCCCTCGACAACATCCCCCTCCTATGACTCATTTCCCCGCACAATCCCCGACATCCCGCCAAGTTCCCACGATGAAATTCTCCGCCAGGTCAGCAGCCATGTCAGCCATGTGGAATGAAGGTGGCGAAAATTCGAAAATGCTGCGAAAATGAAGTCTGCCAATAAAAATTAGAAAAAAATAAAAATATTTGAGAAAAATAACAGTAAAATAAGCGACCAAAAAAAAAAAAAAAAAATAATAATAATAATAATAAAAATAATAATCATACAAAATTTGTATTATTATTTAATTATTTGTATTTTTTATTTAATAAAAAATAAATAAATAAATACATTTCGTTTAACATGTTTGCCAAACATTGTTTGGGCAGATATTGGAAACTGAAAAATGGATTCAGAGTCCAAAATTAGTCGGAAAATGACACCTCATTAGTCGGAAAACGACACCTCAAATTTTGTAACATCTTTCAAAATCTCCATTAGTAGGCCGATAAGGGATGGCCATAAATAGTCGATAGTATCGAAATATGTTTTTGTTCGATATATCGATATTTTTCTATCGATGATGCATAGTCCGATAGTATTGGGTGGGTATCAAAACTTAGTGACCCATAGTTTTGGTCGATATTTTTTATCCGATATAATATAATATAATATAATATAATAATATTATATTATATATTATATTATAATATAATGAAAGTCGATACCTATTATAGATTTTCTGAATCTGATAATATCAGATATTGACTAAACAATGTATCGACCACGTTTCATAACAATAGTTGAGAGTAGCGAGGTTCAGTCATAAACGGCTTTCAGTTCTTCTACGCCAACGTTTCGGTATATTTCTACACCATCTTCAGGGCTTCAAAAAACAGTTTGGTCCCACGTAATATGTGTAGGTAACAGAAAGCTTCCGCTACCAGTTAGGCCCGGAAGCAAAATGTCGAGTGGTTTACAAATCTAAATATGTCCCTATAATAATATTACTACCGGGCCATCCCCTGCTGGCTACGCCAGCCAACCCCCGACCGTATCCCGCCTAGCCTCAGACCCAACAACTCGTTTTCCCATATTGTGCAGTTTTTTCTTTAAAAAAATACAGATTTTTTTATTTTTGCTCCACATTTGGAGCTTAGATGCGCCATGTGGAGCAAATGTTTGGAGGTTTCATATTTTTCTCGTCATCTACTCGCCAAAACGGATTTTTTTTTTTAATTTTTTAGAAAAAGTTTAATTTCCCGTTTTTTTCCACTTTAGGAGCTCAGGTACGCCACGTGGAGCTACTTTTTAGGGGTTTCAGACTTTTCTCGCACTATGCTCGCCAAACTGTATTTTTGAAGAACAATTATTTCAGATTTTTCCGACCGCTCGAAGTGCCCTAGAATAAAGATGACCAAAATCGTGTCACCCTCCTCCTCCTCGGGTTGCAACTTTAATATATTAGATATAACATTATAACAGGGACATATTTTGGGGCGAATAAAATTACTGTAGATTCCAAAAATGCAAATATTATAGGGATCTAACCTCGATTCCCTCAGATTCAATGGTGAGTCCGCTGACCAAGTGTCTTCCGTTCTGACCCTCCGGTTTCCTTTCACGAGCGCTTCTGAAATGTTAATTACCCGACTGCCTTTCATCCCCTAAAACGAACCCCCTCCTTTCACCCCTTCCACTCAACACTTCACCACCCTTTATAGAACTCTCTCGAGGACACAATAGGACAAATCAAAGCCCTTAAATTCCCCCCTTTCGTCCGACCTAAACAATATCTCCGGTCGGATTGGATTTGCGCTCGGATCCCGTTTGGAGTAAAAGACGCAAAAGGGGGGGTGCGTTGAAGGGGGGTCTGCACTATGGCTGTCCAACCCCCCTCCGCCCCCTCACAATGCTCCGCAGCACTATGGCCATCCAATAGACTGCAGAACGGAAAATGGAGACTGCGGATCGAAGTCAATTACCGGCGGATCACCCCCCCCCCCCCCCCCCCCCGCCAAAGCACGGACAGTGTGGCTTTCCCGTCACTGAGCCAGGAATTCAATTTAAAAGCCTAATAATAACTTCGGCACGGCAAAGTCCAACCAAAAAAAGTAACGAAGGAAAAACTGAAGTGCTCCTAGAATTTAAGGGTCGTTGCAGATAAAAATAAAAGTTTCACTTTAATAAATTAAAAAAAAAAAAATCAGGTAAAAATGTCACGTAGTCTCATATTTCTGTATACGTACTGCGGTGGGGTGGGAGGGCACGCAACAACCGCCCACTCAGAGCGGTGCCGCCATTCAACTGCGAGATTTGCCTGGAGTCGTAACTGTAGCCCCCACCCCACACCATTTGAAGCCCCCAAACATCATTTCGTAGCCTCATATTTCCGCATACACGGTGGGGTGGGCTGGATGACGCAACAACCGCCCCCTCAGGGCGGAACGGCCATCCAACCGCGGGATTGTCCTTGAGTCGTAACTAGAGCCGCCACCTCTTTTTTTCAACGACCTGTTGACGAAGTCGTAAACCGGAGTTTTATGGGGATTTAATTGAGCTAGGAAACCCCGAAATGGGGGAGACACTCGTCGGTAATGTGCGTCTAGATTATCTTCGACAGGCCATGGCGAGGAATTGTCCCCCCCCCCCCCAACCACCCAACACCCCACGTGTGACCTAGTGGGGGTGAGTGTAGATTATCTTGGCAAAACACCCGTTGAAATCGCAATGTCCGTGGAGGCGGGAGGGGGAGGGGGGGTTGTTTTGAGCTACGAGGGAGGTTTCGTGAGGGGTTGCGTATCCAAGAAGGGGTGGCTGTTAAGTAATTACGGGGTTCCCGAACTGTTTCAAGGTGCGCGCGTGCGGAACCGACGACGGAACGCGTGCAGGTAATCATCCGTTGGAAATGGAGATACAAAAAACTCTCGTCCTACTACGCTTTTTACGACCTTTTTTCTTTTACGACCCTATTATTTGTGATTCCTCCTCCCAATCATCGATGACTACGAGGGGTGAGCTCGATGTCAACAGGTTTTTGTTTCTGAATAAATCACCAACCTGTGAGAACGTTGGATATAATGTGGGTTCAACGCCTAATAATCGATTATTATACCGAGAAATTATTTGTGAGTTTGCAGCGGTGCCGAAATCGATAGTGATGACTCGTGGGGGGGGGGGGGGGGGGGAGAGAAAAACCCACATTCATTTGAGGGGGGAGTGAACTCGTCGTGAATAACAATCAAGATTCATCGCGAATAACAATTAAACCGAATTTCCCGCTCGACAAAAGCCCCCCCCCCCCCCCCCTCTTAACCACGAATCAGACCCGGGGTAAAATTCGCGAGGCACAAAACGGCGAGGGTTCAAATTAGAGCCCTACAGGGGGCTGAGTCGAGGGGGTTTGAAGAGAAGGCTCGTCCGAAGCCCCGTTATTACGTTTCCAACTGAAATTTCGGTTCTGTATTTAATAACGGGAAAAGCGGAGGGCAGGATCGGCAGCTAAGCTACCGTCTTTGGGCTGTCAAAATGGGAGGAAATTTCGGATTCACCCCCCCCCCCCCCTCCATCATTCCCTCATATTCTCTCGCCAGATCCGTCAGTCCCTCATCCTCCTCGTTTCAACTCCCATTTCATTCCGTCCGACCCATTTTCGAGCACGGCAGCTTTCCGTACTCGTAATTTATCACCCCGGAAACGTCGATAACTCTACCCGTCTCAAGTATCACAGAATTTAACATCAAAATCGTAAATTATTTTCTTGAATATAAATTCAACTTTTATTGAGTCTACAATCGTCCAGTCAAAATTTTATTTTACTATTTAATAGTCATCTAAAAGTGGGGGTAGTCGATATTTTTTGATACTATCAAAAACATATAATGTTGTCTGGGTGGATGTCGACATGAATAGTTTGCGACCTCGGAGGCCGACTGGAACATTCTCAAAAACGCTAAAAACCACAAAATTTTCGCATTACTATTTTTAGTTTTGCCCGATTTCGACCCTGAAGGACCACATTTTCGATAAAAGCCTCAAATCCTTTTTTAAAGTAGACAAAATTTAGAACAAGTTGAGACCAGATCGGTTCCCCTAGCATTCATTAATACTGAGATACAGCTGCTCAAAATTGAGCAAATTTCCCATATTTGGCCAATTTTAGCCCACTTTTTTTTTCTTTCTTAAATTTTAATACTGATTTAAATGAAGTGAGGAAAGAAGTGTAGGTTCGTGTAAACAAAACGTATCATACAGTGGGCTCTGACACCGCTCGGTAAGCGGAAAACCACGTTTTCGGCTGTAGCTCAGAAACTATTGGGCCGATTCCAAATTTCTTCTTTTTTTTCTCGTGAAAGCTGATAAAATTTCCCATGGCAGCTACTCTCTGTGAAATTTTGATAAGGTAGAGGCGGGCGCGGTAGAAAAATGCTTTGCACATTTGCACATTTTCTTTGCACATTTTTGCCCATAACTCGGGAACGGTTTGTCCGATCTTACTTTTCTTTCTTTCTCGTGAAAGCTGATTAAATTGTATATAATGCACGATAAATTTCATGTCTATTGAAACAACGTAAGTGCCATTAAATGGCAATTTTTGTATTCGGCGGAAAGGGTGGAAACAAGATTTGACCACCTACGACCACGATTTTCGGAACATTTTCTTCCCTTCCTCCGAGACAATTTCTTCGATCGAAATTTCATTGCCCCCACGCAAGAGCCAATTAAATTTCCTTTCAGAACTCATATTAGGACTTTCCCGGAGACCTCAGGAAAAGCCCGTAATATGTCTTCCCAAATAGGAATTCAGAGGAAAAAGTTGCCAATTCCCATTGCCGCTGCAACATTTTCAATGTGCTCTTCCAGCAGTTATAAATTTGAAATGGTTAGTCCTAGCCAAAAAATGAATAGAATGAAAGTTGTACACCATGAAATTTTACATTACTTGATCATCCAAGTAGATTAGCTTCCGCGGTAGCAGCCGTTACGGCGAAATGTGATGGCTTTGGTGGAGCAAACCCGTGTTTGGTATCTTTTTATATGTTTTACGACCTGCTAATCTGAAAAGTAGGAAAAATAACCATAATTATTATAGTTATCAAAACCCGGGTTAAAAATCTCTGCTGGTTATCAATTTAGTTTGATGTTCCTAATTTCTCTCTTTTAATCGTAACAGTAAAATTATGTATACATATATTAAATTTAACCCCTGGATTCCGAAAATTTGACCCCTGAGGTATGTCCCCAATTTAATTGTTTAATCATCAAAAACGTATATTAAATTTAATATTGATATGCATATTATGTATATCATATTGTAATATAGTTTTTCATTAATTGTCATTGACATAAAATTAATTTTCTGCACATTAAATTACTCAATTGAACAATACCTACCTAAATGTTCGAATTTTTTGTGAAAGATTAATTTTATGACATCAACCAGCCAATCAACCTGACCTGAATCATTAAATTTGCTCTGAACGATTCCCGTCCTCATTACGAAAATCGATTTTCGTCTAATGGGCGATATCATTGAACCGACCGGTCTTTGATGGGCCAATAAATAACGACAAAACGTTGTCAGCGGCCGTAAATTGATAAGCTGATGAAATATGAAGATGAGGGTCTTGTATCATCCGAGGCAATCAGGCTGTTTGAACTGCTTCGGATTTTTAATTGATACGTCTCTCGTCGGCTATTTATCAACGTCGAGTGAATTGAAACGTTTGGCCGGATGTCTTTTGGACGGAGGAAAATATTCTGTGGCAGTTGAATTGATTGGATTGGTTTTTATGTAAATTTGAACTTGAAATTTCAAATCCGACGCAAAATGTCGCGGTTGGCTCCTGAAGTGAAAATAGGCCAGACGTCTAATGGTGCTCTTTGTTTTTTAACTGTTTGATGAGACCACCGATTAGACCTTAGATTTGAATTAAACTCTTTCGACTTTGAAAACGACTCCTTTGTTGGTCGTTAATCTTTCGTCTCTGAGCTATTGGCGGGGTTATTATCGTCCGGTATTTTGGCTTCTGTCAAAGGTGCCTTCATGTGCATGTCTTTTGATGTTCGTGACGCGAAGCCAACAATTCATTTTATTTTATCTCCGTCGTGATGTCTGTTAAACCAGGGGAACCAATCAATGACAAGTCACAATATAGATCCATTTCGCGATTGCCAATAAATAAAAGCACTTGAAGAGACCGAGAATTGAGCTGAGAAATCCCGATCGCTAATTTGGGTTCAGAAAGCAACATTTATTAATCAATAGTAACTATAACTGTTATAACTATAGTTAGTTATAAATAACTAGGTGATTAAGTGTAGAAATTATGCTTAACGAACGATGTAGAAAAATGCTTAAAAAGAAAGAAAGTATGCTCAGCAGTTTTAAGTGTCTTAAAGATTTTGACAACGTTTTGCACAATGGAATACTTGCAATTCACAGGGATCTCCCAAAGCAGCATCAGATTTTGATTAAATCCTCCATTCCATCTATAACTTCTTTATACGAGGGACCCTATCGAAACTATATAACCATGGTTATATAACCTTTAACTGCAGTTATAGTGACTTTTGCAGACGACATAGCTATGGTAGCGAGGTAGTAAGGAAGAAGCTACCTAATGAGAAACGGCCGGTTTCTGAATAATACATTCCTAATGAGAAAATGGCAAACAAAGCCAATAAACCAAGCCTACACTTCCCAACTCAATTAGATTCTAAAAAATTAGAAACCAGGGACAACTTTACTGCGGTATGTCAACCTCAGAAAAAGACAATATATTTGCAACATAATAATATGCAAAATCTGGTCGAGTGGTCAGTGGACGCATTCAAGATCCAGGTATTCTCGACTGTAAATATAGTAATAATATTACTCACGGAATAGAATGTTTTCTATTCCGTGAATATTACTATTATCGTTTCTTTAACCCTCTGATGAAGCCAACTATACGGTGAAAATGTAGGTAATTGTTTTCTATAATTCTTTTAGTGTTCCCTCTACAACTGAACAATCAAAAACGTAATAATATAGTAATATATTAACTATAAATTTTATAGTTAATAATATTTTGTACCGCAAGGCCGCTAGTCAACAAAACTGCGGAAAAGTTTAGTAGGTATTTCATCAAAGGCGAATTCTCTGCACTGAGAGAAAAGATTTTTTTTAGTGGCTAGGTTATATCCGAAATAACCTCGAAAAGAAATTGAAACCACCTAGAATCAATTGATTCAACCTAGAAAAAAATAGGTCCAGGTTAATTTACCACAGAAAAATATTAATACAACCTAGACCCATATAGAAACAACCTAATTCGTTATTACCCTCCCTCTGACCACAACCTGGAATAAAAAAAGGTGTCAACCTAGACCAAATGTGAACTTCACATTTGGTCTAGGTTGACATTGTGAAGACCTAGAAAATATATTACCTACCTTTGACTTTTAAGTGGGGTAACCTAGAATCGAATGATTTGACCTTCCATATAATTCCCCTCCATTAAAGTCTCGGTTGTACAATTGAAAACAACGGAGAGATTTAAAAGGCGAGATTGTTACTTTAGGTAACAACCCAGAAGAAAAAGTTAAACTCTCAGTCTCGGTTAAAACTACCGTAGTACCACAAATAGTTTTAGGTTTAAACAACAGTGATTGTAATTCATTCGATAAATTCCAGGTTGTTTTTACGGTACGCTAAGCGGCCGCGGAGAGCGCCACTGTAGGCGGTGGGCGTAAATTCTCGTTGTCTTGGCACCCCTGATATTTACCAGGTGGCCTCAATCCCACCGTCTATCTCTGTCAAATTCTAATCATCTATTTTCTGTCACTATGTGCAGTCATATTATGACGTCACATTCAAATGTTTGTACTGAGTTGGAAACATAGATAACCCAG
Organism: Pilophorus perplexus; assembly: GCA_955831195.1. Classification (NCBI taxonomy): domain Eukaryota; kingdom Metazoa; phylum Arthropoda; class Insecta; order Hemiptera; family Miridae; genus Pilophorus; species Pilophorus perplexus. Next base: position 34,607,880 of record OY037009.1, on the reverse strand, counting down.
AAAGATAGTTGAAGTTGAAGTTGATAGAACCAACCTGCAATGGAAGTGGAGCAAACCAAGAAAGAAAAGTTGACCACCTAGTAATTTATTAGGACCAACCTGAAAAGAATAGGAAGCTACCTAGAAATTTAACTGGTACAACAGGGATAGTAAATGAAACAACCTCGTAAATAAAGGGGCACAACCTAGAGAAAAAAGGGTTCTAGGTTAACGCGCCATGGCTGTACATTGTTTGGGGGGGGGGGGGGGGGGTGAGAACGTTTTCGTTTTAGGGTAAATCAACCGTCTATGAAAGTGAAAAACGTTGAATACCAGGGTGAGACAACCAAGACATTAATGTTTTTAACCTAAACTGTAAATGGATGGAGGCGGCGGCACACACCGTGAACTTAACCTAGAACTAAAGTGTGGGGGTGGCGCATTTTAAATCTTGGTTGTTTGCATTTTTAGGACTGTAACTTCACCAGTATTTTCAATCTAGGTTAAATGATATTCAACCTAGACTAAACTTGTTCCACCCTAGAATGAAAACCAAAAAAAAATCTAGGTTGGCAGCATTTAACCTAGAAAAAAATCGAAAAATAACCTAGAATAGGCCCTTTTTTTCTCTCGGTGTGGCAAAGCTAACATAGCTTACATGTAAGCACTACTTGCCCAGTGCTTGCCATTTTTTAAATTTTTTAAATAATTTTTTGTTTTATTGTTTCAATTTTAGACCTACGTACACTATCTGACTTGGAAAGTAATCAATTTCCATTAAGATTATCGAAGAATACGAATAACGAGTTTGCTCAATCTTGGAAAAAGAGCTAAGCGTGGATGAAACCGATTCATTGACCTGATTCGCCTCCGCAGGACCATACTTACAATTTTTTTTTAAGGAAAATAATATTTATTATTTTATCTTTCCAGAACTCTCATCTGCAGGTAGAAGAAGTAGTAAAGGTGTTTATTTCGGCACGATTGCATGCAAAAATTACAATTGGCAACACATTGTCAACAATCAACAGTACAAAACTAAAGAAAACAATGAATTCGACAACACAACATCTATAGGTCTTCGACCTTATGTCGGATGTGCTTCTTTTTTTTCATTTTCAAATTAAATTGAATAAATTATATTTAATATAATTTATTTATTCATATGCCTGCTAAATTAGTTTTTCTTCGCGTCAATTAAAAATTATCTACCTAAGTATTCAATCAAAAATTACGATGAGTGGTGGCCTATCTCTGAACCAGATTTGATAATTTTTTTATTTTGGGGTTTTTGATCACTAGTGCGCCGGCCATCTTCCCGCCAGTTGCTGGGGTTTCCCTCCGAAGAAAGGAAAAGGTGGTTTAGTTATTGATTCCCGATCCTCCTCACTTATGGAAGGCCTACACACGCAGGCAGCCGTGCACGACAGCCCCCCCCCCCCCCCGCCAAGCATACAGTTCTCCCCCTGTATGAAAGCTGCTGTCCTATTATTTAATATTAAAAGACCCTCGTAGCGAAAATCCCCCCTTCAGTTCAGTTCACCCCAACTTTCCCTGAAGAGGTCACGTGTACTGTATTTCCCCTCAATTTCGTTACTTTCGAGTTTTTATAAGTGGGTGAAAATTGTTTTTAGTCGTGTAATTCTACTACAAACCAAAATTTTTATGTGAAGTTCCATCCATGTTGTGTCCATGTTTTCAACGTCGATGGCGGTCTGGGATCTGGCGGAAAATGCGAAACGCCGAGATATCGCAGGCCGGTTGGTTGCGGGGTGAGGAGGAAGACCCGCCGGCGTTGAAGGAGGGGGGAGGCATGGCGGATCTGGCGGTGACATCCGTCATATTCGGGTCGAGAGGGCTTAAAACGTCGCGGGTTCAAACCCCCCTGCCCTGACATCACCCTTCGCCAACGCTGCATAACAATGCTCTGCTCCGGCTCAGCGGCTTAAGCGGATCGAGTGGAGCATTGTGCCGGAGCTCCGAGTTGAACTGAGCCCGCACGGCTGATATCGACTGATAATGATGACTGATGATGGGAAAGCGTCTGTTTTACAATATGGGCACACTCAAGAGTGTGGATGATGAAGTGTTATCTATGGCCCTTTTAGCGAAAACCTTCCAGAGATGCGTAGAAGAATCGTCCATTGCAAAAGAGCACCCACCAAGGGAGTGCAGAGAACTGGGTCAATAGCAGGTGAGTGGAAACATTCTGAGGGACCCTCAAAGATGCTGCATCGCCCTGGCCGTCACGCCAACTCCACTCTATGTGTGGGCACTCTTCTTGATCAAACACTGGATTAGTGAGTAAGATCTGTGGCAACGAGGACGGCATACCGCCTGAAATTAAGGGACTAACGCTATGAAGGGGAAAGAGTTAGAGTCCAACCCACAACACTAACAATAGCCCTGGAGGGCGTGTACAATACATGATAGCCGCTGGGAAGGATACCATCCAAACCAAAGCGGCAGTTTCTAGGAAGGACGTGTGCCTACCCAACAAGCCCTGTTCAGGGAAGAACATAAGGCCGTTTTGCAGACTGGCGAACAATTCATGTCGCCGAGCTAATGCTTTGTGCTTTCTGCTTGAATTTTGAACATTATTGGTCTCAGCTATTGCTCTGAAGACACTCTATTATAGGTCTGCCACAGAAACTTTGCGTCCATGTGGCGCCCCCTAGGTGGCGGATCCGCGAACTAACGATTGAGTCTACCTTCCTTGACACAGAAATTGGAGAGGTGAGAAATTTTATGTTCGTGGAGTGGCTGTGAACGTGTGCTCTCAATGCACGAATTTCAAGCTGCAGTAGGAGGGAAATCATGTCACTTTTGAGGGAAGAAATTCCCGAAAAATTATCGTAGGTACGCACGGGAATCTGCTTGATGGTAAGAGATAACTAGTTCTATGTTGTCCAGAAGAATGCGCCAAAGGGACGCAAAGTTTCTGTGGCAGACCTATACCTACCCACCATCACTCTTTTGGTTTATTATTCTTGGAATAATACACCTATGTTTTCGCGACGCGGGTCGACGACTCCGATCGGCCTCAAAATTTGACATTATCCGTTTCAAGAGGTCTACATTCAAAATCCGAAATGTCCGTCCGCCGTACGCCGTCCGCCGTACGCCGTACGCCGTCCGCCGTACGCCGTACGCCGTACGCCGTCCGCCGTCCGCCGTCCAGGCCGTTTTGGGCAGTAGGAATTTTTTTAAAAATCTGAAATTTTGGCAAAATACTTGGTTTACCATCTAGTTGTGCCCGCAAGGTTTTCAGTCCGATCGCCCAAACCCGTGGGGCGCTATGGGGCTAAAATGGGGCTACAGGAGGGGTGTTTTGAAGGCTTTTAGCTATGGGATCGAGTTAGGTGTCGTTTTCGAAGTATTTTTGGACGTAGAATCCATTTTTGGGGGTCCCGGAACGATCCGATTTCACTGTGGCGTTCTATAGGGCTTTCATGGGGCTAAAAATGGGATTTTTGAAGGATCCCAAGAAGTTAAATATTTTTCGAGTAAAAATTAAAGAATTTTTGAAAAAACACATTTTTGAAAAAAAAATCCCCCCAAAAAATTTTTTTTGAAATATAAAAATCCAAAAAATTTTTTTAAAATTTTTTTTTATTGACAATTAAATGTCTGTACAAGTAACCTATATCACAGAATAATAAACCCTTGTGTAAAATTTGCAGCGTTTTTTCCATTTGTTCGCGTTATACCGTAATGAATGGCCCAATCGCCATTCCTGTCACGTGTCCCTGGGGTAGTAGATGCAACATGTGCTATCTGACAATGAGCTCCTTGAATGATTTTTGAAAATGTTTTTCCTGCAAAGGTCGTCCTTCAAAAGTTACGAAAACGGGTCCATATTGTAGAAACCCCGTTTCAATTATTTATAGGGCCTTAGGAAAAATATGATATTTGAATTCCGAGGTCTGGAGGGGGTACATGACGTGTGCTGCTTCGTCGTCTTTTGATTGGCCGGGAGATCCCTCTCTCTCTCATCTGCGCAAGTCAGCCAACTTTGCTACGCGAAAAGTTGACCCCAAAAATCGAAAATCGGGTTAATCATTATAGAAGGTCATTCGAAAATTGAGCATCGAGGTTATTATCAAAGAAGGTTATTCAAAAATCGACCTGGGCCGAGTGTTTTTATTCCGATTCTGTTCAGATTGGTTATTTAGCGCTCTGGCGGCTCAGTGCCCAACTACTCGACGCGCAGCCTGGCGAGGTGTGACGTCAAATTTGCCCGGCGTTCATTTCAAAATCTCTAACATTTCGAAAACAGCTCAGCACGTACCTAAACGGATTTTCGAACTAAAAATTGGGGTGTTCAGGTTTTAAAGGGTGCTGAATCCGAATATGTTGTCAGAAATGCTGAATTCAGACCTTTTCAAGAAGCCCATTTGGCCAAAATGAGGTTTTTGTTGCTACTGACGCAAGATACTGAAGCGTAGCGTCGGTCAAACAAGTCAGTTTTACAAATGAATCGACAGATCTCGCGCTATTCGCGATTTTGCTAACACATGCTATCAGAAACTGTTAGATCCAACATAATATGTTGGATATGTTGCAATGCAGATAGCATATTATGCTATCTGCATTGCAACATATGCTATCTACATTGCTTCTTACAACAACATGTGCCATCTGCGCTAATTTCTCTATTTTCCAAGTTATAAACTAATCGAGGTTTTTGAGCCGTGGGGTTTTAGTTTTTGACGGTTATACAGCAGGAAGAATTATTTAAAACCCACGAGTCAGTCCACAATTCAGTTTTATATCTCTCCTGAAAAGCTGCCAAAAGTCAGATATCACATGTTGCATCTACAACGACGAAAGTCATCTTCAAGCATCCATATCTTCCAAACAGCAGTATTTTTCAACGCCTCTTATCGACTAACATAATATGTTATTCTCCATTAGGAGAATACACTTAGTGCTACTCGAAATTAGCAAATAAATATTTTCCCAGCATGGCTGGCCCAGACCATAGCAGATATTGTCCATTTTGTGGAAGTAATAGCTTTTCATCATTGGTCATAGAAGAAGGGACCTAAAAGTACAGGTACCCCCCCCCCCCCCCCCCCCCAACTTTCTTCATTCTCAATTGTTTACCTGGTAAGGGTCGTTCCCTTCTCTTGATATTCCTCTTTCAAGGGGTTCAACTCAAGATTCTGATTAGGCAAAGAAGATACGTGAAAATCCTCCCTCAGCGATTGATACTGAATAAAAGATCAGGGAACCTCTGAAGGGGGGTTTTCGGCGGTGGCGGAGCAAAAACGAGATGCTGGGGGTATTTGCTCTGCTAATGGTCCAAAAGAGGAGGAATTGATTGAGAGATGACTCACGATCCCGCCCTCACCAGACCCTCTTTAGGGTCGAACGCGACTATTTTAGAGAATGCTGAGAGGTGGTTGGTTGAGTTATCAGTTAGTAGAGGAATCATCGTTTTCGGACTACATCAAAACAAAATAATTCCAAACGTTCGTCCCACTGATTTCACTTCCGTGTGGGGACGCCACGTGCCTGAAACCCCAGAAACCTGCATTCATATCTTCAAATGGGATCAGGTGAGATGTCGAGGGCCCTGTGGAGCAGTTTTTTTTCTACCGTATCACACTGAACGCTCCCCATCACAAAAGACCATTCCCGGGAATCTAAATTGCAATCTGGGTACCCGGAGATTCCCAGTCGTTCTCTTGACACGTTCAACCTCACCTGGGCCTAAATGGGTAGTTCGGCCAAGTACGCTGTTTCTTCAAGTGTAGGTGGTTGATAGCAAATAGTAGATTTTAGCGAGGATGACGGCTTCTTCAGTAACTGTAGGTACACCTACCTGTACCTGTACCAAACTTTTTCGTTACAATTTGCAACTCTAGCGGACCACATATTTAACGTATGTACCTACCTACTCCAATAGACATAATTATTCAGTGATTTGCAGGCTCTCAGGAGATTGTCGATTGTCTGAAGTTGTTGAGAGTCCTGAGGTTGTCGACTTTCCAGACGTCATCGAGCGGACACAATCCGTCAAGTCTTCAGAGGTTGTTGAGTCATCAAGCAGCCAGAGCAGTGGCGGCTCGTGCGGGGGTTCAGTGGTTCAGAGAACCCCCAAAGATAGTGAGAGGAAAGGTTAGAGTGAGCGAGAGGAGAGAAAAATTTCATTTACCTATTATCAAATCAGCTTCCCATAGTGTCACTGTTGATGCTAGTTGGTACATAACAAGTTCTTACTATTTTTGATAACAGTTCCATTCGGCTGGGGAGTGACGTCAGAACTTGGGTTCTATGTCAGCTTTGAACCAAAGCAGACCAAAGAATGAGGAAAGGAGGGTGGGAGGGCGGTTGGGAAAGGTCACGTGACTGGGCGAAATTTTAAGAGGGTCTCTCGCTGGCTTCAGTTGCAGCTCATGGAGTATTTTCCTCAGGTACGAAGATTCAGAACGGGTACGAAGATTCGGAACGGGTACGAAAAATAGAACAAACAGTTGCGCAGCAGTGTTGACAACACATTTTTAAGGAAGGGGACTTTTTGTAGGGGAAAACGGATATTATTCCCAGTGAATTCGGATTATAATCGCCAAATCCTCCTGAAATGGATAAAAAAAATTGGAGATAGAGCAACCATTGCTCTAAGATATAATCGTAGGGTTTTTTGAACACTAAACTGGAAATAACAGAGAAGAAAAAGAAAAGGGAATTGTATGTGAGGGAATTTTTACTGAGCGCCCTCCTTACATGCCCATTTGTTTTGGCAAATTCGGCCTACGCGGTAACACAGGGCAGAGGACAAAGTTTCAGAGTTCGGCCTCCTTTTGTATCGTTCGAGTCAGTCTAATAATTTTCTCGTATTTTCATTGTTTATTGTGTGTGTGATTTTCGAGAGATGAATAGGTACCCGTCGCAAGAACATTCCCTTCGGCCCTCCACCCTTGGATTACAGATACGAAATGAAAAGCCTGGGCGTGGAAAGTGAGTCGGTTGTATTTTTCTTCTAAAATGAGACTTCTTGCTAAAGGTTTCCATTCAGCAGACGTACGCGACTATACATTCGGGGGTGTATTACCTAGGCAATACAAGCATGTTCTTAATTTTGCTGTCGAAGTACGGTTGAACCCCTTCTTGCCTGTAGCACGAGCCGCCACTGAGCCAGAGGTCGTGAATTGTCCAAGAGTCATCGAATAGCCAGATGTCCTTGTGTGTTCAGAGGTTGTTGAGTCTCCAGAGTTCATCGAGTGTCCAGAGGTCGTTGAGAATCCTTCCATTTCACCCAGAGCATGAAAATTAATAGCACGTTTGCTGGGTTTGGGGGTTTGGGTGGGTTTCGGAGCTTATGGCAACTTGTGGCTCGTAGAAGTACATGGTGGACCAGTAATTATGGGTTTTGACCTGTCATGAACCCTAAAAAATAAGTGCAGACCCGCATGTTCCTGTTGTCATACTCCTGTTTTCATCGCGGTGAATTGCCGTAAACGAATAAAGGGACGTTTCTGAAAAAGTTGTCAGAAGTTGTAAAATTGAATTAGGGGAGTTCATTAGGACGATGTAGGCAGCTGGTGATGAAGTTTACGAGGGAAACAGTTGCCACTCACGGGTCGCACAGGAGCTCAATTGGACAATCATTCGTAGAACGAAGAGGGGGTCCTACAGCTGCCAATTGGCCCAATGATTGAGGGGAGTTGGGGTAATTATTTTCCGGTCAGGTTTCCCTGAGAAAATGTCATTTCGGGGGAGGACCGGGATTGGTTGATTACCGTTGGGAAGTCTTCGAGAGCTCGCGAATGGTTAAACCGAGGGGGACAGGGATGATGAGCGTGGAGAAGGAAGTCCTTGGCAGTGAAGCTTACGCAGAGCGATTGGTCCATGATATCTGAAGGTTCCAGAGTTAGCCAAATATATAGTTACAAATTGTGATGACATTGTGTGGTGTGCCCACTCTAATTGGTTCTAAGGCGATAGCATTCCACCGCACATCAGCAACCGGTTTGGTGCGTGGTGAAGACAAGGGGTGCCGCTCATACGATGGTGTTGGCCGTTCTGGGGTGACCCTAATCTAGTGGAGATGAACTAATCCACTCGAGCCATAGAATCCTAACTAGATGCATCAATATTATACAGATATATTAGGCCTGGGTCTGTCCTGCATGGAGTCTACGGACTGGAAATTCTAAAGTAGGAACATTGTCCCAGCATCCATAGCTTACCATCGCAGCTCGACTCGACGTGTAGGTGGTACGGCTTCCTGAAGACCTTGAAGACCCTGAAGGTCCAGTGAAGCAATGGCAAGTACTCGCTCGCACTGCCTCCATCAAATCATCCGGTGCAGTGGACCCAGGGGTAATCCTTGACAACTCAAGCCAAGGCCCTGGGAACGCTAATCTGAACCTCACATCCTCTAACCACAATGGGCGGCGAGATCATTGAGTTAGCACCTTTTCATCTTCGCCCATCACACACAAACACATTATAGGTATTGCAAAATCTAGGAACGCACCAACACCTGTGTACACACCCGCACTTCCAGATCTTTACAGTTCGTCCATCCTGTCCATCGTCGATAGCAGTGGAAAATAAGGTTAGTGGATCTGGGGACCGGAAGTGGGCCCGATAATTACTTTACAGTGTTTCAGCTGGATAGGGTCGACCAACTGGGCATGGTAATCGTAGAAAACGATCAATCGGTCACCATTACTCCCTAAACCCAAAATCTCTTTCGTATCAATTAGCGGCAAATTTGCGTTATCCTAAGCCAAAATGAGAATTCCAGCCTTCACGCCCTCTCACCATACTTGCAAATGTCAACGCTCTCTTCGATCTCAGGTGGAAACTCGTCAAGGAAATGGATTTTTAACGACCTTTTGAGTTGAAGAACTCTTACCGGAGTGTGAAGCGGGAAATCGAAAAGTAATGCGACTTGGTGAGTGCGCGAAAAACGAAGGGAGACGAATTGGTACGAAAACGGGACGGGGGGTTGATAGGACAACATGGGGGTTGGAGCACTCACCCTTACGGAACTTAATGGAATCTGCCTCTGGAAACTCGATACTGTTCAAACACTTGATTCTGATGGGCACCGATGATGTCACGTCACTTCAGCCTTCTACCTTCCACCAGTCACAACTTCCTACCGTTCAAACTGTCAGCCATGTCCTTTCATTTCGCACTTTTTGTCGCCGTCATGTTCTTGTCGTTTTTCCGGCTTTTCCTCTATTCTGACGTCAATGCGATATTCACGTGCGCAGGAGAGAACGCAGCAAGTCGACTCCCTAAAGTCACACCAACAGATTCAGCAATGAAAACCTTTATAGACCCTGCGTGACGTCTTGGTGCGGTGCATTCGCCTTCCGCATTGATTGACGGTGAATGGGAGCCACGGTGGAGTTGTACACCTACAATCAATAAAAAGACGGGGTGTGCGTGACAACTAGGCAAAACCGCTTACCCAACTTTGAAACAAGAATCGCTCGAAGGGCCCTTCGGATAGCATCGCGCTTAAGTAGCTTATATTTGGTGTTAAGAGCAGTGCTTAACAAAATACGGTGATGCTGCAGCAGTGATGCTCCATGGAGGTCCTGAGCTTCCGACCCAAATGTGTGTCCCTTTTATAGGATTTGCCGATGAAATAAGTAAACATTTTTACCAAATGAATCAAACCTTTTTCCAAATGAGTTAAACTTTTTTCCAAAATAATTAAACCTTTTCCTGAAACAATTAGTATACACCTATAAACAATCAATATAAACCTCTCACGAGAAAATATGGAATTGCATGCAATATACATGCATACATGCATGTATACATTCGTACACATACGAATTGCGAAATTATTTTGGAACTGCAGAAGCGCGTATAACTCAGGAGTTTCTTATTAGCGACAGCAGATTCTGATGAAATTGATTCACTTTCAATCACAGCTCCACGCAATAATAGAACTTGAGCTAGAATCGCTAGCATTCATGATCAGTGACGTTCGAACTGAACAGTACAACAGAAAGTGGTATGCGGATAGAAGAAACTGTGATCAAACGCTGTTGGGAGAGAGGTATCTATCAACCCGGATGGGATTCACCAGTGGTGTCAACTTCATGCTCACTGATATTATACTGGTTGATACATAGTTTTTACATTTCTATTAGATCCCCTTTTTTCGAGAGGTTTAATTTTTTCGGGAAAAAGTTTAATTATTTTGGGAAAAATTTAATCCTTTTTGGAAAAAAAAAAACCGCTTGCATACGAGTCTGCAATTTTATGTCTTTAGTCCCCCCCCCCCCCCCCATTTCCTACTCATTCACCTACCCTAGTATCGCTACCCACGGCTTCATTTGGGCGTTTTCTCAAAGTGATTTCTAACGTGGAAACTGATAACAACCAGGAGAAACTACTTAGTTACAAATTTCGTGATGCGATATCATTACACTAAAAAGTAACTTTTTTTTCCTAGCAACTCCGTGAGCAATTTTCGTAACGTTTTTTTAGTTTGTGTGCCATAGCAAAGACATAAAATGTTTAGTTATTTTGGCAAAAACAACTCAGAACTCCAAAAGAACCAGGAAAACGAAAGAAATTGGATATCGTACTCCCTCTCTTGAAGATTACACATCGAGCTTTTTTCAATCAAATCTAACTCAAAAGCTTAGCATTCGAAGAAAGAGCAGGTTCTCATCCTGACGACCCCATCGACAGGGTGGCGTCAGTGAAACGCCTGTTTAAAATCAGACGGGGCACTGATCAGCCTGGTTCGAATCCGGGGATGAACACCATGTTTGACCAAAAGCCAATCCAACCAGGTTGTAATACCTGTCTCGTCAGTTGACAAATCACCTCTCAACTTTTGAAAGTTTATGTGAATCCTAGCAGAGGCTCCCGTGATTAAGGCAGCCAAGCCATCTGTCTTCAACACACAAGCTCTGAGGAACAAGGTTAATACTGTAAACAACCTCTCTTGGGACATCAGAAACGGGATAAAAATTGTCTGGTGGACAGTTAAAAACATGTCTTCATTTGCTGAGAACGTTAAACTAGCCACACGATCTGCAGGCCTTGAGGGCTAAGAACGGGAGGGGGGAAATGCCAATTACCCCAAACCCCTCCTGGACCAGTCGAAGGGGCAGTGGGATTGTGTCCACCCCCCTCTCAACCCCTTAAAGAGGTGCAAAATACTACGAATTGTAGAGACTGAATTTGGGCGTGAGGATACGGGAGGGTCACTGCGAACCCGCAGAGACCCCCCCCCCCCTCCTCGACCAAGCTGTAGACCCATTTTTCATGCGCAGCACCAGTGGCGCTTAGGGGAACTGCGACCGGCTTGGGCATTATGCGTGAGTAGGCTTCCCAACAGCAGCCAGGTAAGCAGGGGCGTGTTGCTTACAGCAACAATCTGACTAGGGACTTGAAAAAACGCAGTTATACCCAACATTTTAGATGGTCTTCAGCAGCCCGAGGGAATCAAACGTCGTTCACAAAATTGAAAATAAATTGAATGTGGTATTCAGGGAGTGGCGAGAGGGGGGATATCCCCGTTGGGCGTGTAACGAGTTTACCGATGTCGGGGGCTAACGATCCATTGCGGTCAGCCGATGAGGGCCTTAGGGTGATATTTACCTTAACAAGGCCGGGACGTAGGTAAATTGGGTAGGATGCACCTAACCTAATATTTGATCGAGTCACCTCACGCTCGTCGGATTATGATCGTCAATGCGGTCCACTTTGGAGCGGTCGGCGTCTGTATATTCGTGACGATGGCACAAACTATCCGACCTGAGAGGTTCTGGCCGGAGCATAACCGTGCAGAAGGTTCTACTTCGGTGAAAACCCTTGACAATAGAGGAAGTTACACGGGGTGGTGGCGGAACTGTGAAAAGCACAATGGGGCTCCTCCGTGCAGAAACAATAGACTAGAAGAGGAAGGTCGACCTTTTCAACATTACGGTCCAAATGCGGCAGCAAACGTGGGAGGCGTCAGTGGGACAAGTTATCCCAAAAACTGCCCTCATTTCGCCCTAATTCATTTTGGCGCTTTTTGGCTTTGGCAGTTACTATCGCAATTCATCATCAACCGAAAAAACGTGCGATCTCAATTTCCAAGACCTCATAGGTGAACATTTTCCTATTCGGAGCTCGCAGGCGGTTCGGACGTGCTCTAAATAAAGACGAGGTGTTGGGTTCAGTCTTGTTTGTAAGTTGTTGTTGTTGGAAGGCGTCAACAATCGGTCCATCAACGGGCTTCCTATCTTTAGAATCCCTTCGATTTGTTGAGCACTTCGTTATAAGTCGCCACCAGACTATGGGGGAGGCCTATCGGCTTGGAAATACTCCGAGAACGTGATCGCACGCGTCATTCATGAAAACGTCGATATTTTTGCTAACTTCTGGCGCCATAAACTTTTATTTTTCTCTTCTTGTCGTAACTGAGTTGTTTTCTATTTTGAAACGGCACCAGAAAAAAAAAAAAAAAAAAAAAATGACGGGAAACACGAAAACTTCCCGCATTCGTTCATTCATAGTTTGTACTCGCTTGAAGAAATGACCTCCAACGCAGAATTAAGTTGAATAAATTTTACTTCAATCGTGGCCAGTTTTGCTACAACTTGAACGCAATAACAGTGAAGGCGGAGATTGTATGTTTATAAAACCACAAGTGAGAGGGTTATAAAGTCGATGAGTTAAGAAAAAAAAGGACAGGTAATTTGAAAAACAAATAAATAAATAAATAAAATAAAGAGCGAAGAAAAAAATATAGAAAATTCGTATTCAGCAGAGGAGTCGTTCTCTCTCCCTAACCAAACTCATATAGAAAATCAATAAATAAAAATGGGTGGAAGGGAGAAGGAAACCTCTTTTTTATATATGATCAAAATGAAAATGTTAATTAACAAAATTTGTTATTTAATAACAAGTACAAGATTGATGAAGAAATTGTGGAGGGTAGGTCTAGCAAAATCCCAAAACTGCAAAACTGGATGAACAATTTAATAAAATTAATGCAGAGGTACTTACATAAAAGTGCAGTGACAAGAGCAGCACACGAAGTGTATATCGTTGTCCTGCAAATAATACGTAATATTTCAGAAGACGGAAACACTAAAATATATTTTAGTGTTTCCACATACGGAACAAACTTACAACAGCCCTGAACAAAAATTTCTGGAATTTTCTGGCCACCTCATTTTTTGTTCAATCCGTTAATAGATATAATCCTTGATGAAAGGAGAACATCGCTTGAAAGGTCGTCATGAATATGATTATTCATAGCATTATTTGACCGTAACTCAACAGCTTTTCACACAAAATCATCCTCGAGATTTGACCACACCTAAATTTAATCAAAACATTAAAAGCGCCGTGAAAACTGATTTAAATGCTGAATGAACCCGTAACCAGTTTAAGGATATATCCCTAAGTCCTGTGATATTTGGGTGATTCCACGAAAACTGGAAATTTTTGATGTCCAAATATGAGTGAAAAATTCTTTCTTAGTTTATAGATTTTTTTGATTAGGCTTACTTTGAAGGTGGTTCAGATGAAGTTTAGCAACGAATTCAATCATACAAGTGCTCCGTTTAGCAAGAATAGAAAATTTTTGTAAATTCGTAAGATGAGGGAATTAGGTAGGTAGGTATGAGAATGAGGAAAACAAATCAAATGAGACGCCAGATTGATTTTGAATGTATAATAAATTGACTCTAGCGTACATTGCGTTGGTCTACTCAATTAATGAAAAATAGGAAATATATTTAGGTAATATAATAAAATTGTAAGAATGTAGGATCATCCTCATTCTCTCATTCCGAACCTCATTCTCTCATTTACCTATGATTAACGTGAGAGAATGAGAATGAGAGAATGAGGTTTTTGGCTTCAAAATAGGATGCTATTGCACACATTGTTATTACTGCAATTTTCAAAAATCACATGGCACAAGCACTTGGCAACGCTCACTATGTGACTGATAATCAAAATTCTGAAACTTACCGCAACTAGTTTTATGAAAGATGAGAGAATGAGAATTCAAGTGCCGAAAGATAAAATTCTCCCACAAAACAGGACACCGACTGAAGAGGGAGGATATTTTGACAATGACGATTTCTCGACGTGCAGACGCGATGTGTGGAAGTGTTGCTGACCCATTTTTCCGGTCCTACTAGGGGCATGGCGGACACGCGACTTTCTCAAAATAATGTGAGAGAATGAGGTGACTACCTCCGTGACAGCCACATGCTGTTGTCCTTACTCAACACGGTTCACTGTTAAAATCCGTATTCTCTAAAAAGTTGAAGGTGAAGAGCAGGTGAAAATAACGATACATTGGATTTTGGCGAAAATCTACTTGGTTCATCGTCAGTAGTTGTTGAAGTTGGAAACTCCGAGAAAGGGACACGTGAGAGAATGAGGATATCGAACTTCAAATTTGAAATTTCATACCTAAGTTTTCAAGGAAAGGGATGAAACTTGATTCGAATGAAAGCTATCGTCTTCTCCCTTAAGCCCAAATTTTTTTTTTTTTTTAAATCAAATAGGAGAGCCATCGTGTTTGAAAGACCTAAAATTTCCAGTTTTCGTGGAATCACCCATTTCTGATATTTCATCAGAACCTATAGGTTCTGATGAAAAAGAGAACGACTTTCCTGAAACGATGGCACAATCAGCGTATACTTTTAACATAGGTATTCGCTCATTATCAACTTCTTCTATGTAATCTTCATTGGCCATTCTCATCTCCTTCATCCTCCTTAATTCCTCTTCTCGTTTCTCAACCTTAATCTCTTACTCCTTCTTCCTTCTCTACCCTTTTGATTTTTCAATTCTCGATACATCAATTTTTTCATATTCTTCCTATGAATTATGAATCCCAGAATAGTCCACAGCACCGGGCTCTCTAAGTGGATCCTTTGACCGAACCTGCACATATTCACTCATCAACAGCATCAACAATATATTCGTCGTTGTCGTCTTCTTCTTCCATATCTTTTTTCTTCCCTAACATCAGATTTGGCGAAGAGAAGGAGAAGAGTCTTCTTGTTTCTTCTTCTTCTTCGCCTTATTCATCTATTTATCTTCTTCTACCTCGTTTTTCTTATTTTTCTCATTCTTCATGGCTACAGACAGGCTTCTTAAACATCAACCTCGCGTTCCTCATTTGAACAGTCAGTCTGGTTCGTAACTCCAAATCATCAGCCTCAGCGTGGTTGAATTTGGTCCCCAAGACATGAGCAGGATTCCCACGTCACGTCCCTCCAAACTGGACCTGTCGTCCAATTTATTTATCCTCATGAGTCCGCCCTCATCTCCACCTGTCATTCATAATCAGAGTCAACGTTCCGGGAGGGTGTCAGACGTCCGGACGGGCACTCAGGCTGACACATTATTTGTCGTACGACCGAAGAAGTTTACTGGAGGCAAACCAGGAAGGAAGAGAATGAAACCCAAATGGTACCAAAATTTGTGGTTTAGATTTAATCTAAGATTTAGACGGTATATAGCATGTAAGTCACAGGCTCCCATTGGACGCCAAAGCGCGAACGGTGGCTAATGTATGCGCAAGTTGGCGCATATGTGCGCAAAATGGCGCGACAATAACCCCCTCCCTGGATTCTAACACTGGAAAAACCCCAAGCTAGATTTGGATTTTAGAGTTTTCGTTCGGATTATCCAGGCAGGAGGAAAAACGTGTTCCCCTCCTCAGGTTTTCGTGGGATTTGAAGAGAAAGACCCAACTTAAGGCGGAGGAAAGAGGCGATAGACCCCCCCGAGCAACAAGAAACTTGGCAATCCTCTGAGAAGGTTAGACAATGCGAGAAAAGAGGCGAAACTTTCAACTCGGCTAGATAGCGAGCCAATTCAACCATTTTGTTATTTTAAACGAGTTTTCTGGCTCTTCAGCCGCTTTTCTTCTTTCCCACCCTCCCGTCAAGGCCGCAAGTTCCTTGTTAATAAAAGGGGAACGCGTAGGGCATGGGAGTTCATTAAAGTCGACGTGCGGAATGAACTTTGCACGAGCCTTCGTCCACATTATTAAAATCCTGGGGGAGCGATATGTGCTGATCGTGCGAGACTGGAAAAAAACTAGAGGATTCATCACTGTCGAAGCTCCTCGGATACTTCTGACTTGAAAAACCCCCGAACACACTCAAATAACCGGCTAATTCTCGGGAATAAATTCTGGCTTAAAATACTCAATCAATCGAATGAGTCGATTTTTGTCGACTGTCCACGTTAAGCCCCGAATGAAGGCATTTGGAATTCGAACTTCCGCGGCCAACGGTCCGATCTCTGCCTCGGGGAAACAGCAGATTCATACATATTAAACCGTTTGAAACTCAAGTGAGACCCGAAAATGCTTTTTTCTCTCCCCCAAAAATGCCGACGTTATTTAAAATTCAAGCAGGCATTTCGGAATGGTATCTTCAAGCGATTCGAACCGTTCTGCAGGTACCTGCGCCGCCCGGAGAATGTTATGCAAATAATTACATTTGGATGCAAAGCATTTAGTCACTCGTAAATTGCAACCTTCTTCTTTTTCCCCCCTCATTATTCTGCACGTTGGTTTTCGCTGAAGATGCTGAAATATGGGGGAAGTTGATGGGAGGGGTTTACTTTACAGAGAAAGTGGCGTTTAACGGGATAAGTGAATTAAGTACAAGTGAACGTGTTGAGTGAACTCGCGTGAGGGTGATTGGAAGTTACATGATTTTTAAGATTGAGACCAGCAGGGGCCTCGCTTTGCTCCTTCTTGAAACAGGGGGAGGAAAACGCTGCAAATTTTACGGAAGGCTGCATTATTTTTTGTATCTATAAATTGTGCTAAATTAACCCTTTCGCGACTGAGCCTTCGTGAGAACTGAACATTGAACGGACCCGTCTTGCCAAATAATAAATGATATTTCAAGGGTACAAAAGTAAACGGTTCCATAACATCGGTCCAAAATATCGTCTCGCGTGATATCTCGTCTCTGACCCAGACAGGGCACTTCTTTTTGCATGTCATCTCGTCTCGGGCCCAGGCAGGGCACATTGTGTTGCTCGATATATCGAGATACAATATATTATATAGATAATTTTATATAATATAATTATATAGATTCCACGTAATATAATATCTCGTATCTGACTCAGACAGGCCACTTCTCCTCACGTGGAATCTTGTCTCTGATCCAGAGGGGCCACCTCTTTTCGCGAGATATCTCGTCGCTGGTCGTGAAAGGATAAATTCTACATCAATAAAAAATCGTGTCAAAAAATTATAAATAAAAACAAACTGTGTTCCTGTATATTTTTAGGACAGAGGTGACCCAAAAATGGATTCCAGGTTCAAAATTACTTCGAACGCGACGCCTAATTTAATTTACCTCCGTGCCACAATCCTGTAAAATATCCATTAGTAGCCCCCCAATAGAAGACTCATAGATCCTACTTGGTATATTCAGATGGATCCACTTGGATGAATTCTACGACTAAAATACTTCAAAAACGACATCACACTCATCCCCAGGCGCGACTGGTGATGGCAGAACAAGGGGGTGCAGTCACGGATTCGTGATATTATTTTATGAAAATATTATTGCACCTAATACAGATAAAAAGTACTATCAAGATTTGCTATAGTTCATTATTTATTTATTTATTTATTCGTTTAAAAATTCCAATTCACTATTACCAGTTTCCTTTCATTTCAAAATACACCGGTAGGTACACGCTGCAAACCTGGTAAATGTGAGGTTGGCCGTCCCATGTCGCGAATGGCACACTACTCACTCACGCCTAAACGGCAAAACTCCCTCAAGATGAAATCAATAGAGTTATCCAACAAACGCTTTATGAAATGAACAATGAAACGAACGAATAAAAAACTTATAAATGAGACAAACGCAGATCACAGAGTTCAGAAAACACTTCCCAGAAAACATGGAAGCACACAAAACCCCTGATGCCATCCCCTCAACTGCTGTAGCTTCTGGTAAAAAATACCTTTGTGGGAAAACTGAAAAAATCAGAAACCTTGGTCGATCGAAATTTTATGATTTCATACCGTACAAAGTAATATATCAACACCAAAAAGTTTTCAAAATATTCCAAAAGTAAGCCCCTATTTTTTCCATGATTTGGGACAGATTAGATCCTGAATGAGTCCCTCATTACGAACGAAAATTCCCTGCCCATGAACGAAGACTGCCAACACTGATTGTGGAGGTGATTTATCATCTGGTGATAAAGGTTGGCCAATCACAGGAAGGGTGTGCAGTGCCCAGAACTGCACCACATTTCAACATTTCTGGCTTCACACTTAGTTCGTTGTTCCATAAGGTCCATGCCAAAAAATCGTCTCAAGAGGTGCAGTGCTCCTGTTATCATTGTACTATCAACACAGGCTTTTCAGACGTTCCGCGAACTATGTAAGGTCTACAAGAACTTATGTAGATATTGGAGCCAAGGAGTTTTGATTCATTTTTAGGTAGGTAAATAATTAGGTACCTAGGTAATACGTAGCCCCCCTCTCGTCCTTCTGCAACGAGGGGGTGCAGTTGCGACGCTGCCTCCCTCACGAGTCGCGCCTGCTCATCCCTATCCTAAATACTGCTAAATCCCTTCCTAGACCCCCCAAGAGGCTCAACAATAGTATAAAGCGATGTCAGCGCTCTCTGGAAAGGGGATGTTTAGTGCATCTTAGCTCGAAATCGGCGACTTTTTAATTTCACGCTGATAATATCAAGTTTAATTTCATTATATTATAATGAAATTAAACTTGAACGAAAATTCACTCTCGAAGTTTAATTGCTTTTTTATTCAAGACAGATACCTATTTCGGTATTTATACCACATGTAAAAGTCCTTCTCTGTGAATTGGAATAGATTATAAGTGATTTGTTTGGACGCCCCAACTGGGGGAAAGTAACCAATCGATTCGTCACGTCGAGGCCACCACACCCGGAGCAAACAAACAGTTTGAATAAGTGAGTTTATAGAATGACTGGGCAGGGCGAGGAGCCTTCAGAAATAGGATACAATGAAACGAACAAATAGAGACCACCCCAGCGACAGATGAACGGATTTGAATGGCTCGGAGGGGAGGAGGATTTTTTTTGTCACATCATTGTGACCGGTAGTCGGCATTCGATGTGAAATGATTGGAAACGGTAATTTTCAGTGTGAAATGTCTCTTGGGTGGACCTTGTGTTGATCGATTGCCGGGAGGACTCCTGGAGTGTTCCTGCTTTTTGGTAGATTCTTGGCCATTTTTTAGCACATGCCCTGATTTTAACAGTATCCTGACTGTCTTGGATTGATTTTATAAGTCCTAATAAAACATTTAAGCGTCGTAATTTTTGGTTTATTATTCCCGGAATAATACACCAATGTAATCGCGACGGAGGTCGAAAATTCTGATCAACCTCAAAATTTGGCCTTAGGTATACGTTTCAAGATGTCTGTATTCCAAAAACGAAATGTCCGTCCTCCGTCCGAGCTGTTTTGGGGATTTTTTTTTTTTTTTTTTTTTTTTAAATCTGAAATTTTGACAAAATAGTCGGTTAACCATCTGGCCGCAAGGTTTTCAGACCGATGGCCCCAACGCGTCGGTGGGGCGCTATAGGGTTAAGGGAGGGTTTTTTGAAGATTTTCGGCTATGGGGACGAGTTCAGTGTCATTTTTGAAGTATTTTTGGACGTAGAATCCATTTTTTGGAGCCCCAGAACGATCCGATTTCACCGTGACGATGGATTCATTTGGCTAAAAATGGGATTTTTGAAGAATTGAGGTGTCGTTTTCCGAGTAATTTTGGATGCATAATCCGTTTTTTCGAGGTCCCATGTTTGTCCAAACATTGTACAAAGAATACAAATTTTCATTAAAAAAAATCTTTTCTCAAAAATATTTTCATAATGACACCGAATTAACTTTCGCACAATTAACTGATATCAAAGGATAATAAACCCTTGCGTAAATGTTATTTATTCAGCTTCATCGTCCAACCACAATCCGTTCACATTATTTTCATCTAGTTTCCCCGTTCTTCATATTATTACAACTATGATTATCATTACAACTCCTTATTTCGGTTCCCTGTCAGTCAGCTCTGTTACAAGCCTTGTGTTGCAATCGTTGGTTAAAAGTCCGATGGAAACGGTTACATTTTTTAAAGGCTTACAACTAGCTGAAGTCACACTACCGGCCATAGACGTCCATCAGAACCGGTTCCGCAGCTAACCCACCAGTGATGTGCGTTACAACTAGCTGAAGAGGTACAGAACCAATTTGAATGGCTTTGAACTGCTTTGGAGAGCTACAAAACCGATTCGGGGAGCTATAAAATTAAAGTGAAGCAATATTCAACGAGTTTGAAGGGCTTTAAACTGCTTTGTATTCCTGTGGAACGTGTTACAGAGCTATAAAGGCGGTTTGAAATCAAACTTGATGATTCGAATCAAGCATCATCTCCTGAACAAAAAAAAAAAAAAAAAAAAAAAGAAAAGAAAATTGTAAAATTCTGCTAAATCCTCAATTTGTTCTGAACCCGCGTTTTTTTTTTTTTTTTTTTTTTTTTGTTTTTTTTTGGAGAGGTATTACCGTAAAATAGAGTCTCAGTTACCAACACGGAAATTTACTAAAATTCCGCTTTCTTCAAATACGTGTGTAAAATCGGGTCGGTACCTAAGTATTTAAAAAAAAAAAAAAAAGCACAGTAGAAACTTCAGAGTAAGTATTACATTTCAGATGAAAAATTAAATAAGAGAAAAAAACTAGCCGCTATATATATCCAATGCTTCAGAACATGTAGGGACCAAAAAATGGGTTTAACACGGTAGAAAACGCCAAGTTGCACTTCCCCAGAACTTGCAGAAACAGAAATTGCAAGTTAGTACAAATTTACGAATTCAAGGAAAAATCCCAATTTGAATTTTCGGCGGAAACCAGCAATCAGCCATTGGTCGACGATTTGCCAAGTTGGCCACCATTGTAAACGCGGTCATTTTGGCGTTACTACTCCAATGCCACTAGTGCAAACCACTGTGTATCGATAAGGTTTGATCAGGTTGGCGAGTCGATTTGTTTACGTGCACAACAATAGAACGTAGGCGAGTTGATCGACACCCGTAGTAAGACCAGCTGAAGAGATGCACAGCCAGACTGAAGAGCATTAAACGGCTTTGAACTTCTGTCGACCGGTTCAGAGATATCATACCGGTTTGAAGTGATGTGAGGAGCCACAGAACTGATGTTGAGGGCTATACAACTGGTTTGATGACGTATATAACTGGTTGTGGAGCTACAGAGCCGGTTCTGAGAATCGTAAAATTGGTTTGAAGAGAGAAAAAAGTAGGTAAAACTACTTTGAAATGTTTTGCTTTTTCCTGATTTGGTCTGTTATGCTCTGATTTTGTCGTCCTGATTTTATCATTGCAAATCCAGCATCTCTTTAATCAGGTCACACAATAACGAAAATTCACGCAAGGAAGGGAAACAAAGCAGCATAAATCCTCAGGATTCCCCACTGAACCCTGCCGCGCCCAAATTCTCCGTCCCGCTCCGCCAAAAACACAGGCATAATTCCCATCGCCAGGAAACTGTACGATACCGAGGACGGCGTATTTTGGCCTTTTTCCATTATCACGTCCTCCCCCGAGGAGCCCCCGCGATAAACCCGAAATGGCGGCTGTTCAACGGGCAGAAGAAAAAGCTCCGATAAACCCCACGGGGGAAAATGCGACGCCGGTTAGCGGACATCCCACGCTCCGGACATCCCACTTTCCCTCAGACGTACAGAAACGGAGGGACAAAACAAGTGGAGGGTGCATCCGATCTGATACCACCTCCTATGTGGATTTATGGTGGAAGTCACATTTTATCTTCTTCCGAATGGCCTTTGGACTGCCGGATGTGGGACGGCACCCTCAAGTAACAAACCGCAGGAAAATAACAATCTATTCGTGTTTCCACTCCTCGCTGAACCCTGCTTTTTGGCTGTGGAATGTGCCAACAGAGGAAGACGTCCTCGCTTGGCTTGATTGTGAACGACTGCTTCGTGGAACGATGCCGCTCCTTCCCTACTCGTCTGACCAGCTCACAGTCGCTCTCACTTGTACTAGAATTCACGACTCCATACACGATTGTCATCTGACCACTATGTTGGCTGGAAAGGGGGAAACCGGGCAGGAGTGGAGGTCCTGATGACCCCAGGTCAGTTGGACGAATGTCTGAGCTTGGCACCTCCAGTCTACTGTCTCGATGAGGCTACCAACCGGTTTGAGATGTTTGAAAACCGATTTGAAGTGACTAAAAACCGGTTTGAAATGGTTGACAACCCCTTTCTCCCCAACCCTTCCGTTAATAAACGGAAATCTCTGGTTGACTCGCAATATTGAGCATTCCCAGCGTTATCGCAGGGCTTAATCCCTTCCTAGTCCACGCAATGCGCAATGAGCAATTTAGGGGAAGGAAAATCGAAAAATGAAAGATGCAATAAACAATTTTGACCCCAATGTGTGTGTGCATGGAAGTAAATGGAGCCAAAAACCTTCAAGGACGACCGAGAAGAACGGTGCACTTGCCCAAACGGTTTGCGGAAAAAATTTCCCCAGGCGAAAATTGAATAAAATAATCAACAAAACTGTAGCATTACTACCTGCTGTCTACTAGAATGCGATCATATCTCGACTGTTGTGACAACAGTGTTGTCATCCACGGGTTGGAGGGGGCATTGAGGCTCTTACACCATATCGACTGTGCAGGCGCAACAATGCCCAAGTCGATTTTCGGCCATTTTGAGTTTGGGTCATAATTTTCTATGAGATTATTTAATGACATTCTCGATCCAATGCTGTCGACAGATTTGAATTTCGGGAGAGCGGAAAGTCAACACTGACAGAGAGTATGTTAGACTTGACAAAAGTTTTGAAAAAATTCCGAAGAAACCAAACGAACCAACTGAAAAATGGTCGTAGGAAAAAAAATCCCCGGAAAAAAAATCCCCGGAAAAAAAGTCCCCGAAGTGACCCCCCCGGAAAAAAGATCCCCGAGGTTGCCGGAAAAAAAATCCCCAGGAATACCATCCCCGAGCTTGAAGACTACTCGGAAAAAAAATCCCCGACCAAGCGGAAAAAAAATCCCCCAGTCAATATGAAAAAAAAACAAAAAAAAAACAAAACAGGAAAAACATAAATACTTGAATGATGGTGCCGTATAATCACAGTATAATCATGTCGTCTCATGTACAATCGTCATAACTCATTCATGTCAATCATTCATCATTCATGTCGGTCGGAAGCACTTCCATGACGAACTGAAGGTTCTCCCTCGCTTTGCATTGTCGCAACAGGCCAGTCGTAGCATTAAATGCTGACGCGTTCACGCATTGACGGATTGCCGCATGGATGTGAACCCTGCTTCAGAATGCACTTTTTGGTGGAAACGTTCTTTTTGAAGAGCAGTGCAGAGAATTTGAATTGTAATTTTTATGTAGAGGAACCTTTTTGATGACAACATGATCCTCTGCCCCTCTGTGATAACAAGGCAAACAGCGAGCGTCCATCAACTAACTACGACTAACGCACAACTCGGGGATTTTTTTTCCGTTTCGGCAATTTCTTCTCTCGGGGATTTTTTTTCCTAGGACTGTGGCCGATTCGGGGACTTTTTTTCCGGGGACTTTTTTTCCGGGGTGGTTACTTCGGGCATTTTTCCCCCGGGGATTTTTTTTCCGGGGATTTTTTTTCCGCGAGCCCTGAAAAATAGCAATAGAGAGTTCCTAAAGAAACATCCGAGTTACGTCGACCGTTAATTTTTATCGCCGTAAGGGATTTGTCTAGGGAGAATCAAAGAAAAGCTAACTTCACATAAGACCGTAACAGAGATACGGTCTTATCAAAAGTCACGCTAAATTTAAAGTGCCGCTATTTACGTTCTATTGCTCGAAATTAACGGCGGTATCCTTAAGACCGTAAGTTTATTACCGTAACTTTACGGCAATAACGTTCGACGTTAGGCATAAGGACGTAAGTTATCACCGTTATTTCCGCGCATGCGCGAAATCTCGAGTTACGTCGACCGTAACTCATCACCGTTAGGCAAAAAGTGGCTTTAGGAACTCTCTAATAATCGCCCAGCGTTCACAACACAGACTCAACACTCCCGGTTGTGGAAATGTTTGCCGCGGTTTCGGCATGGTTGGGGAAATATTTTCCACGGGGACCTCCACTGGGGAAATAATTTCCGGGGAAACATTTTCCCTTACTCGCCCAAACATGACGATTGATAGTACCTAGTACGATTTTCATACCTCTTCAACTAATGAACGTGTACGTCTCAGTCGCAAACCAAACAAGCTAATTGCGAGGTTCTCTGTATTGTACACTTTCTAATGTATATCTTAGGTATCACTTATACTAAGTGAAACACATCTATTGAAAATTTAATTTCATTAAATTTAAGACACTTTCTGTATGCTCATTTTCAGATGAAACGTATAAGCAGTATTTTCGTGTTCTTAAAACGCTGCAAACTTTTGGTATACCATTAGAACGCCTTGAAAACAAGAAGCTGAGATTGTTAAATTGTTCAAATTAAAAATTCAAAGCACGATCAAATCACGATCGAACATGATTGCTCTTAAACATCAGCTTTCAAATAATATTATTGTCGATAATGAAGATGTCCATCGTCGATAATGCGATAGAAAAATGTCCCCCTTAAAAATTATAATTCGATTCAGCCCCTGGGTGGGCCCAACGACCTAACGGGGGATTTGGACCTCCGACTGACGAGAGAAAAAAATTAATTGGTGCATTACGTTCGGGGTACCTTCTATAATTTTTTCTCCCATTAGGTGGTCGAACCGAAGATAATTAATTGATGCCGTCAGTCTCGAAGAAGTTCCCCGAAATTGCCAATAATTACGCGATAACAAGATCCCTGTTAAGTCTTCTGATCCTCTTTTTGGCTTGATATAAAATTATATGAGAAATATTAAATTATTCTCAACTGCGGGTGTTAAAAAGTTGTGAGTGCTCGTGAGATTGTTTTGAAATTTTATCGAGTTGCCGATCGGATTTAGGCGATTCCACTCTTCCTCCGGTTAACTTTCAGCCTGTTTGTATGATTGAAAGGGGCCTCGTCCAGGGTTTGTTTCCTATTGGCAACGAAGAGTAAAACTAATATTGACTCCGCAGAATAGACCCGACTTCCTATTACTCCCCTTCAAGTCGTTAGTTTCGGCAGGAGAGGGCAAGGCTTTCATGGAAACGTTGTGCCGAGTGCAGGTAGGACGTACACTTGTGCAGAGGCTGCGGAAGGGATGGAGGACTGCGATTTGGTCTGTTCACGAGGGAGGCTTTTCAATGGTTATGCCCGTAGGTGAAAATCCACCGGCTTAACAAGAGTTAATCCCAGGAGGCGAGCTACGATAGGGATTTATCCAAAGCCAAGCTCTTGCAGTCTACATTGCAACAGTTTGCACAATTAGGAGAAATCCCGTTTTTTTTTTTACCGACCAAAACCGGACTCTAGCTGACTTGGGCTTTTCAGACGTAGCCCCTTGAGACCAGGAACGATAAGCATTTGGAAGGCCGTGTCGTGTGGTTTAGTGCCGACCGTTTGGGAACCACAGAATGCAATAAACTCTCCATCCGGACGCCCCTCCCACCTCAGAAGGATGCAATCCTCGGATTCCGTCGGATGAAAACTATTCGAGAAATCATCAAAGCCGGAGGTTGAGGAACTATCAACGACAACTGGGGCTTAAGACACAAGTTCTGTGTCACGAATGAGTGAAGTAACGAAAGGAAAAATTACTATGGAAGTGGTGGGCGGGTCTTGCAAAAAAAAACGAGTCGGGAGCCTGAATGAAACGTATTCCTATAGAAATAATTTTCGGGTACTACGGGAGGCCATGAAAAGACCATTTATCATTCGGTTGGTAAATGCACCACGTCCAAGATAATAATACGTCTTGAGATGATTGAAAAAGATGCTGGGTTGAAATATTTTGACAAGAAAGACGCCCCAGGTCAGAAGTTGAATGGTAGGCGGTGCTGAGGGGGCCGTGATACCAGAAACTCCACCAAAAGGGGACTTTCAGAGAGGTACAATTGGTGGATGAAAAAGACCGCGACAATATTGGTAAAACTGGCGTCGAATTGGAAAAGCAATACATTGCTATTACCCGTAACATCATTCGGAGTATAAATTATACCAAAATGGTCTATCAGGCTCGACTTGATTGTACACTCCAGTCAATACAACTCTATGGACCAAACTGAAGGCCCTAGGTGGTCCCAGGTGGCAGCCATCAAGGGCCCTCGAACTTTTGAATCAGCTGTAACAGCTTCAGTCAGGGGGGGACCGGGTGGCCCCGGAACCCACATTTCGTCTGTGGGATTTTTCGTAAGAATAACACCCTGGGCACCCCCGAACTGACAAATAAACACTGACAAGGAATAAATTATCGACACCCTCTCACAGCTGAACAAATGTCAATTCAAATTTATCCGTTCTCGAAGAACACGAAGAAGCAGACAGTGACGATAACAATGAACTCGAAGCAGTAACGCAAAAAATGCCGTAGGAATGGTATACTGATTGACTCAAATTGTCTTTTTGGAAGCTTGTCTTGGCCTTGTGTATTGTTTCCAAGTTTACCTACTGAACCACCACCACTGATGTACGTACAGTTTCATTAAGGAAGTGGTATTTTCTCCTCCTACCCCCCGCTCATGACCCTCTGGAAATCGCACTAGCATTCCCATGCTGAGCCCAGCACTACATGCCGTACAGGCTAAGTCGTTCCCACCAGTCCACCAGCTGTTCATCCTGCTGCTTCAAGCTCTTCAAACACCTCCAGTATGTATTCTAAGTTCGACAAATCTAACCCATACCGTTCGACAGCTTTGACCAGGAGAGTTCGCACAGAAACAGTTCTGGCCGTTCAGAACTATTTGGCGCACGCGCACTGAGGCTTTTAAAAGTCGTTCATAGAGCACAGGACGTTTGGGGATTCCAAACCATCCTGAAAGTGGAGGGAAGAAGTCAAAGGTAGACCAGCCCGAACCCTGCTTCTTGATATGTGCAGTCTCCTTGAGCATAATCTTGGTCTGCTTAGGACTTGTCCGTCTTGAGTGTGCCCGATCTATTGACATGTCCGTTTGCTTTGACAGGTCAAGTTGCCCCAAAGAATACTACTCGCCCAACGTTCCAAAAGTTTGGGTTTTAGCCCTAAAAAAGGGCTGCTGGCATCTACTAACGAAAAATGCTGTGGGCAAAGAAACGACGGCTGAGGATATTCCTGTACATAGTACTGGCGATAACTAGGCCGACATGAGGTTCCCTCCTCTCCTTAGCAGCAAGGTGAGGCGGTGGTCAATCCCCTCTCAGGTGTTGGTGTACATTATCGGGAGGAATTCCGCTGCTCTCCTCGACGTGGACTGCGGGTTTGCCGACCGCTTACAATTTGTAACAGACTTTTGAATAGCCTTCGGGCGGTTTACCAATAAAAACCATCCACTCATCCAATCATTCATTTTTAGAAACAGCTAGACTTGAAGAAGAAAAAGCGAAAAAGCACACGCACAAAAAAAAAAAAAAAAAAAAAAAAGGATGCATAAGAACATCAATATTTCAAGATAACGTAAGGTAGATGCGGCGAGATAGTGGGAATCCATCCTATAAAAAGACGATTTCAGACGAAGTAGTCTATTTCCACGATAAAACAATTTATCAACTTTCCAAACATTTTATCTATTTCCACAATTTATCGTGGAAATAGAATACTTCGTCTGAAATCGTCTTTTTATAATATTTCAAGAAATTGGTACCTCTGTGATTATGATTCATATCAAACTGGAGGGGTTGCATGACACGAAGATCTTTCCATATGCACTTCGGGAGTAATTTGTGCCGTCAATGCGCTAAGGCGTAAAAGAACTTCTCAAATTAAACCCCCCAGCAAACGGGATCATTAACACTGCGGGATATCCTTCATCTATTAATTTGAAGAAGTGGCCACCAAAAAAGGCGGTGTAATGATGAGGAACATGAATATGCATCGTGAGGGGGGACAAGTGGTCGAGAAGTGCACACACGGTGCAAAGCTCATTAAGATGGCTTTGAAAACGAAAATCATCTCAGCGACGCCTCACAGGGTAGGAAAAGTAGTAGGAAAAAACTTCATGTTTAGCAGGAGAAACGTGAATCTTGGCAAAATCTCGTTTGATATCACGTGAAAGTCTGCTCCGAAGTCCCATCTGACCTGAACTTTGTCTCGTTGGGGACTCAAGTTGGCGCGTGAGCATAAAACTTGGCCCAATAACAAGACAAGACATTGAAATACAAGATGCAAAGTTACCCAAACTCGGGGAGGGTCAGAGATTGGGGCACCTGAGATGCACGCGAGCCTGAACGAAAAAAAAGGCTCGTTTTACGAGGAAATTTACGACCCGGTCGTAAAATCGAGGAAGGGGAAGAAAACTTCGATTCCTCTGAGACCGTGTGCTGCAGTTTCTGACCCCCCTTTCTCCTCAAAACGCTCATCATCAGTCTAAGTTTAACGTGTAGTGCCTCCTTTGAGAGGGAAAAGCAGCAATTTCATTAAGAAAAAGGGGATCTCTGCTGGGAATTCGTTCGAGACAACTAATCAAACAAACTCGTAAACGTGTCTCCCTATACGGTGTATCTCATTTCCGCACTAATCTCGCATTCACTTTGGCGGATTTTGCCGAACGATACCAGCACGGCTAATTTTGAGTTCATTCGTTGCTGTAGAAATTTCACATTTCCGCTTTGGAACGTGCTGAACCCGCCGCCATCTGCATTTCAATCGGTTCTCGGGATCGTCTCCAACCACCTTAATCATTCGGGCTAATTTGGTAGGCAAGACGGGCTCCTTGGGCTGTTGAGAGGCTGAGGTCCTCGATGGGCGGACGTGGCCTGTAATCATCCCTTACAAACCTGTTCATTTGACTAAGCAAACATCTTTGGCTCCCACTCCTAGTCAGCTTATTCTAATCGCTGAGGGTCTATCTCAAAATCAAAATCGCCTCCCACGCGAGTTTAAGAAGATTCATAATCTTGGAGAGCCCAACATGGGACTAGACACGTTGAGGGTGTATTTAGTGAACCTACGTGTGTTAGTGTTGAGGCATTTGAAATGATAGGAAATATAAAATGAAAATGTAAAAGGTCTTGTGGGATCACGTGATGGCTTCGAAATGATTTGAGTTTTATACAACTCATTTCATGTATGAATGGCGGAAAGTCTCAGGCGCTGTGTTCAAGTTCCTGCTGCCGTTCAGTAGCAAAATAGCTGATACTGGTAGTACCTTTACGAAGTTCTTTCATCCGATAGCTCACATACCTTCTAACATCAAAATTAATTTCGAGAGATATTGTAAGAACTAGCTGTTCCAAATAAAGATACACTGGGCGTATCACTTATCGGATATTTTCTCTCGAGTGCCAAGCGTGAACTCCCATTGGTTGTTTTGCATTCACATTCCGTTTCCTAAACTGTCATTGGTTCTTCTGCACTCGGAAAGACATAACTGTTCCAAAATTTGTACAATGTACATTTAATGAAGAAGTCTCAGCTTCGTTTCATCTGGATTCCAATACTGATACCCTATTGGTTAATTATAATAACCAATAATTACAAACTTTGTATACACTTCAAAATGGCAGTTGTTTTTCTCCTGTTATCGAATAAATCATTTGGATGATCATTCGATTATTGATATCTTTCAAATAGTCCGCATTCGATTATCTAAATCATCCCATCCTACTGCACGCTATACCGAAATTTAAAGTTTAATACCCTCTAACTATGACAGAAAAGGTTGTCAAACAGTAGGTTCGTCATTGAAGGGATGGTATAAAGGCGAGAAATATGAGGTGGACCAGAGAGAAACCTGCTACTTATGCAAGGTAAATAAAAGAGAGACCTTTTTCACATACCTATTCTGTGAAAGCACGCAGCTCCGGTTTGCTCGGTGAAGTACCTACTCAGGTTTTAGGAATCTTTTATGAAGCCTCGAACAATGTGCTGACTAATATTTTGCAAGGATTGAGTATGACAGAGACACAGATAGTAACGTCATTTTTTACGTCATTTTTTACAAGTTTATTTGAATAATATTCAGATTATGAGAAACTTCAAACATGCTCATTATCTTGTCGGTAGGTAGTTATTATTTTAGTAATCTATCTACCTAAGTTTTGTTTTTATTCATTCCATGGTCTTTTTTTCTCAATTTTATACTTAAAAAAAAAAAACTGTTGGGCAAATCAATGCATTGAATAGGTTATTCCTTTTCTACTAGGAGTTCATTCATCTACATCATTCGTTTTGCCCATCACCAAGAAGAAATAAAGGTTCTGCAGACTTTTCTACCAGATCAAGAGTTTCTTCCAGGTTCTATGTTAATGCGTTACATAATAATAATATCATCATATTATCATTATCATACTATGATTGTCAATCATTGATTGAAGTCAATAAATTTCTGTGGATAGGACTGAGGGCACATGGGGAAATGGGAGGGGGTCAACCCGGATCTGCTGACACTATCTTCTTGGGAAGGGCCTGTGCCACTTTGCCCCTACGCTAGTTTTGAAGACGCGACGCCTAGACGAAGTACAATAATTGTACAATTATTGGTTTAGGCACTTTGACTGTATAGAGTATAGAGTATCTCCAACACCCAACAGTCAAGTCGTCACAAATCACAAAATATTCGCCATTGGTAATATTTCCACCCTCTTTACGTATTACCCTCCAATCTGTTGATTGTCAAAACCAATTCTTCGTGGTTGGACGATTCATTTCATGCTTCAAGTCATAGAAAGAGGGTGAAACTACCAGGAACCCATAGATCTACCCCTCGATCTTCCAAGTGATTGTCCTGACCCTCTCACTAATATCGTCCAAACAATATTTTGTCGCGCATCTTTTCCCCCTCTGCCCCAAAACGGATCGTTTGAATGGGAGAGAAGATAACCCTCCGAATTTCCTGGTTCATCAGCCCATTTCATCAGCAGGCTGATTGCTTCCTGCGGGGAAAAGACGTTCCCTCTTCACGCCCCTGCAGAATCAACAAAGATCGGCGCTTCCCTATCGTGGAGTTAATGGAGTTGTCGGTTTGTTCAAGGGAGTTGAGAAATGAGTGTTCGCCCTCGAAAATTTCGATTTCCTCTTTGGTTGTCCCTCTCATCAATGTTTCTTCATCCGGCTGAGGAATATTAGGAAAATGAAGAAAAAAGAGGAGGAGAAAGAGAAGAAGGAGAAGAAAGAAAGGATACCGAAGAAGCAGATGCAGAAGATTAAGTACAATAAACCAGAAGAAGAGAAATAGAAGACGGGGGATAAGGGGAAGAAGATGATGAAAAATGTTTCTTTTTTCGAAGATGCAGGTAACACATAACTCTGTGCGCTACATCAATAATTAATAATTAAAAACAACAAAGCAATGAATATCGGAAATACCTGCATTCTGGCTCACTTTCCGCAGCCAATATTAAATACACAAATTTTGTAAGTTTGAACCAGTTGGTCACATTGAATTTAGAATTGTCTGCCTGATTTCAGATGTAACGGCTGTCTAAAAAATCTCAAAATCCTAAGATAAATGCAAAATTTTAATTAAGGGAATTGAACAATTCAATTTTTCGCTATTAGCAATGTGGCTACGATCACGAGCCAAAAGAATTTCCAAGAATTGAATTGTCCAATGGTTGCTTAAAATTCGAGGAACTAAAATTTGCCGATTTGGGGGCTGATGGTGGCGCCATCTATTATCTTAGAATCTCACCAAACCTCCGTTCACATGAGCCTCAAGCTCATGGGCTGGTTTGTTCAGCTTTCTTCTTATCGTTGCCAATTTTTAACTCACCAATTAAACTTGGCCATCAGAGAGGATCGGTATAAATACCGAAATTTCCAGGTATGGAACGCAAATTACGCTATTTTCGGCCAGTACCTCCGAGGATTCAGCTGCCCAAACATTCTGTCTTTGCTCGGGAAAAGCAACCTGAACTCCACAAAGGCCGAGTAAGTCTCAATAAAGTGGAGTAGCGACCTATGTACATGTCCTTCTAGAGTTATTTGAAGTCGTATGGACCAATGCAGGGGCAATGCACCTCTTCAGTTTTATGGCCCAACATGAGGTAGATGGTCTATTAAAATGTGACAGGGAATAGAGAGGGTTGATCTCTGGGCCAAACCCAGCATCAGGAAACTTCTTTCACCTCAGTTCTGACCATTCACTCATGGGTGCTGCAAAATTGCAAGATCCCCTCAGAAAATCAGCCAGCCCTGGCGATCTCGCGGCTATCATTCACAGGAATCAGTTTGGAGACATGGTTAAGGCTCTTACGAGTTTGTGTTAGAGAGTTTCAACCAAATGATGTTCAAACCTTGTCTTCAGAGTGGAGGATTCTTGTGGGTCGGTCAATTAAGAAATGAACCTTTTCTAGGCCGAGGTTTCTTATTTATTTACGATTCTTCATCGGGATTGAACCCAGATGAAAGGTAGGCAGGTATAGCATAACTAATACAAAAACATGATGGAAAATGTGATAAACCCAGAATGTAGTTTTCCTATTTGTATTATTATTTTTTTCCGCGTTCTCTTGCAGTTTTTGAAAATCGGTTGACATTGAGCGCTAGGATGACGCCACATGAAGCGGCGTTTAGGCGTTGCCGGGCTTTGGTCGTGAATCACGACTCGTGATCTATTCGCTAAGCTGAATGCAACTGCATTTTTTGTGAATTTTCCGAGCACAATAACATATGGTCCTCCTCTTCCTCCTCGTGTTGGGGCTTCAATAAGTGACATTTCAGAAAATAGCTAATTTCTAATGGAGAAATGCAGTGACGTGCTATTTCGCATCAACAAATTGTTCTTGTGTTGTTGCTTGACTTCTATATCGGCATCCGATTACTCCGCTTGGCTTTTCTTTTCCTGTATGAAAATTCATCGGCACCTCGAGAACCTTCTCTGCCTTCAATAAGATACGTGACTCCGTGATTGTTCATTCATTGTTTTCATTCTCTCCCCCTGAAACTGTTCCGGCAACTCTGAAGGGGTGCAGGTGTCAGGATCGATCCCATTTCCCCACCTACCGCCACAACTGCACAACGACGCCCCCTAGTTGCAGCATGCATAACGCGGACGTAACAGTAACAAACCACAACTTGTGGGTTAAACATTATTCAGTATTTCTGCAACGTGATGTATGAACTCAAAACCATGATCAATGATGGATTTGGAGAAAAATGAAGGAGTGTGTAAATTATGAGGGGATATCATATTCAAGATAACTATGAAACATAGTATACAAGATTACTCCTAAAGATATCAAATAAAACAAACGATTCAGGGCAAAAAATATTCAACATGACCATGTCCTAGAAACTAGAAACTTTAAGAGATAAAACGATTTTATGAAGCTATGAAGTTTCCCTATAATTTGTGTCTCTTTTGTGTTGTGAAAAAAGGGAGGCTAGTGAATAATATTTTATTTTTCATGGGGCTTTGTCCTACATGAAACCCTTTGTGGGCGGGATAGTCAAATAGGGTAGGGCCGGGGTCGTTATAAGAATGTGTTGGTGTCCTGCTGAGAGCCCTGTTAGGTATGGCAACTGCGGTCACAAAGGATGAGCTTAAAAAAAGTATTAAAAAAAAGTCATAGGACGTGATAAGAAATAACGGGAGGACGTAGGAAGTGGAAGACAAAGTGAGTGTCGCCTGTCAAAGACTTGAGGGGGGTTTGGAGTCAGTCATGAAAATGCTTATAAAGCACTTCAATGTACGGTTATCTGTAAATTTGTTACGATCTTCATCTTGTTCTTCCTGTACTTGATTCGACGGTACCATGAAAGACCTTTCCCATATTGGCCGTTGGGAAGGGGGTAATGCAACAGGTGACCTTTCCTCATTAACCCTCTGTATGAGTAAATTTTACTGGTCGGATTAAGTCACGATCAGGTCACATGATGGGAAAGAAACCCTGATATGGATAACTCTCCGAAATTAGGGAAATCCCAGTCCGGAGCTGTTGAGCACGGGCTTATAGGCAGGTCGGGCGATCGGGCGACGCCCGAGGGGCCGGTCGAAGCTGGACAAATTTTTATCCCATCTAAAATATGTACCTACTCGAGACCGGAAAGGAAACCCCAGACTTGAAAGGAGGCGATCTGGTTGGCTTCGTTCCTCATACTATGCGGAACAAAGCCTACCAGATCGCCTTCTGGTGGATGGCAAGTGCGACTAGGTTTTAAATCAGTACAACCTCATGGCCTCATTGTATGCAAGTCTCTCTTTGACATTCTTATATTTTCGGTAACGCTTTGGACGACCCATTTTTGTACAGATTTTCGCTCGATGAATCCTAATTTGAAGTCATATTAAATATGAAATTTTCATATTTCTCTATTTAAGATGAGCAAACACGGAAAAATGAGTTTCGCTGTTCTCCACATACATTTCCGAGTATTGTGAATCCTGCAGTGGTGGTCATCTAGTCAAATCTCTTGCATTTATTGATCTTGAACTATCACAAACTTTTATCACTGAAATGGTTTTAAATCGGTAGTCTGAAGGGGGGAAAAACCTGCTTCGGGGATCTTGAGCTCTCCTACCGTCTCGATACTTGACGAAACAATCAAAAGGGGAAAGAGGAAAAGTGAGTAAAAGGGAACAACTTTGATCAACGAAGCGTACGCAAAAAGAGGGGCCGAAAAACAAAGCTTCTTATATAAATAAAACCGTTTTTAACTTTCATATTTCTTTTAATTTTTAAATTTAATTATTTTTATCTATGGTTAATTTTTCTACGGTTAGTACTTGGGTGGAAAATTCTACGAAAATATCCAGCGGAATGCCCTCCCACGAAAGATCTTGGAACACTTTTGGCTCGATTTTACTCCTATTCACACGTCGAGACAATTCCTTCCTTATGCTGCGTTATGGTAATCGAAGCACAATATTTGTCACCATTTTCTCTCGCCTTCGCATAATAAATTCCACCGTCGCGATCACGTACCCCGAATGTCGCCCGCATTTATTCATATAGCGTTGAAAAAAAAAAAAAAAAACGAATAAAAACGTGAAAATTGGATAGGTGGGGGGGATACAGTTAGAACAAACATGAGGGGAAATTGATGGGGCCACATGGCGCGCGTCGACGCGATCGAGTGTCGTTTTTCACGTGTATTTCCCACGAGCTGGAAACCCTCCAAAGTTCGGGCTGGTCCCTATTGTGAATGGGATTGATAAAAATATCCGGCTCCGGGAACAGAAAAAAAAAAACCTCCCGGAGTAATTAGGTGTTCGTCGAGGGGGAGGATCCATCTGGGCCGATATGTGGGAGGGATGATTAAAAAACGACGTCAAAAAGAAAAAAAAAGAGGAGGTTGTCAAATTTCTCAATGAAAAATGAGGGTTTGGGTGTATAAACGAGATGAAGATGAAAAAAAGTGAAGGAACGACGGGAAGGGTGAGAAGTAATGAAGCGGAACAGATGGGAAATTAATAGGAGCTTAACTTAGTGCAGTGAACGCATCTCAAAATGAGTTGAAGTAATCCAGTCCGACTATCCAAGTACTTGTTTTTTGGGTCGCTACATCTGAATCTGAAGTTTGCCACCTCGAAAAAAAAAAAAAAAAAACTTTTCGATCTTTTTTAGTTTTTTGCTTATACCTCGAAAACAAAGCGTTTTTCGTGGAAACTCGGCAGAAGCAAAATTGAAGTAAGGTAAAGTTGAAAAAATGCATTGTGTAGGAATATTCATTCGTATATTATACTACAGCTGAAGATCTCATTGATAGTAAGACCGCTACAGCGCTCTAAAAAGTGTCGTTTTTTTGGGTTTTTTTGCTAAAAACTGGTAAAACTCCTTATTACTTAAATCAATTCAATTCAATTTATTCACAAATGTTTACAGATATACATTTACAATTCGTTCGTATTCCAAATTGTTTTGAGTACATTCCCAATACTTAAGTCTAGGCCTATAGGTCAGGGACCTGTCCAGGCCTCAATCTCTCCCGATTAATGTGTGCTTATCTTAATATATGTTATGTTAATTATTTCTAGGCAGTACAGCAACAGCTTTACTTAGTGCTACCTAAATAAATCTTATAATAAAATTTGCAGAATTGTGCTGGCGTTTTCACTGTTTTTCAAATAATTCTTAGCTTCATTCTTGAAAGTACCGAAGTGTTTGGCTGTTTTCATTCTGTAGGGTAGCTGTTCAAAAATTTTTGGCGCTAGCCAGGGTAGTTGCCTAGTGAAGAAATCATTATACGGCCGTGGAATGTCTGTTATTGCAGTCAAGTTTGCCCTAGTAGGTCTAATGTCCGGTTGCTTAACGAAATTGCCAATTTTTTTATAAACGTACAGCACTATTCTATATACATATGATATTCTAGGTTTCATTACATCTAACTTTCTGTATAGAGTCTCAACGGGTGTGTGTCTACGCGATTTTGTAGCTATTCTCAAAACTGTGTTGACTGCCGTGTCCAGACAGAGGAAATTGCTATGATACGCCCCTCCCCATACTAAAATCCCATATATTAGGAGACTATATACATACGCATAGTAGATCATTTTAAGAGTGTCACGTGCCATCCATTTTCTTAGGACAATAAAACAATGGAATGATTTTCTTATCCGTTTCACAAGGTCTTGTATGTGAAATTTCCATTTTAGGTGCTGATCAAGTAACACTCCTAGATACTTGATGAACACCACTTTTTCTAGACCTTCACACTGGCACGACATATAGCTAGTGTTACAGCTGTCTTTATGCATAACTATTTTTGAATCAGATGGTTGCCCAGATTTATTAATAGAAAATGTTACATATTTCGTTTTTGATAAATTGATCGTGAGGCTGTTCAGTTGGAACCAATTCACTAGTTTTCTCATAATTGTATGTGCGTTTTCATGGGTCTCGTCCCAAGTATTTCCTCTAATGATGATAGCCACGTCATCAGCAAAAGCGATAAACTTGCCTGCTATGTGCATTGAAAACATATCGTTGATGTGTATAAGGAACAATAAGGGGCCTAGTACTGATCCTTGCGGAACTCCATAGTTTATGACTTCTGTTGAGCTTTGAACGCTTGAAGTTTTGACATATTGCCTCCTATTTGTGAGGTACGATCTGAACCAGCTCTGTGCCACATCGTCCAGGCCTAGCCTCCCCAGTTTTAGTAATAGTCGAGATGTTTCAATCGAATCAAATGCCTTAGTGAGATCTACAAAAATTCCCATTACCTTCTCACTTTTATTTATTCCATTAGAAATTTCAGATACTACATCAGCTAGTGCATCTTGAGTGCTCAAGTTTTTCCTAAATCCATATTGTGAACTAGCTATTAGATCATTTGCATCAAGATATTCAACTAGTTGAGATTTGATGATTTTCTCAAAGATTTTGGCAAAATTAGGCAATAGAGAAATAGGGCGATAATTGGTTTCTGAGGTCCGAGAGCCTTTCTTAAATATAGGACGTACCACGGCTATTTTTAGAGCATTGCGGAATTCCCCATATAAAATACTTAAGTTCACCAGATGTGTTAAGGGTGAGGTTATTGCTAGGGCCACACTTTTAATCAGATTTGACGATATACCATCCCACCCTGGGCCAGTTCCCCCTTTTACAGACAGAATCGTACCGTAAACCTCCTCCTCAGTGACTGTACGGAGGCTCATTGCCGATTGTACGGGACTAGGTAAATGTAAGTTTGGATCATAGTTACTAAATTCCGCATTTAATTTACTCCCAATTGTGGTGAAGAAGGCGTTCAATCGATTCGCTATTTCTAGCGGATCCGTCGTTTCATTATCTTCACAGATCAGTTTTTTTATTGGAGCCGACTCATCCGGGTTTCTACCTAATGCAGTGTTAATAGTTTTCCATATTTTAGAGGGTGTGCTCGAAAGGGCTATCTGTTCGGTAAAGTAGTCGTTTTTAGTTTTTTCCAAGAGGAAATTAAGCTTGTTCCTATATCTTATGTACCTCGCACGTAGCAGCAAATCACCAGGAAACCTCCTCGATATTTTTGCTAATTCATCACGCCGGTTAATAGAGTTAACGAGAGCTGCTGTGATCCAAGGCTTTAGTTTCCGAGTTTTGTGATTCACCGGCATAACGTGATAAGTACTTAGTTCAATGCAATTCTGCAAGATGCAGAGGAAAAGCTCATAAGCCTGATTTGCATCGTAAGACATATAGACAGGAGACCAGTCAACCAAGTGCAATAGCTCCTCCAATTTTGTCATATTTAACTTCCTATGTGGGCGATCTACTGCAGTATTTTCAGAGGGTTTATCGTGATTTTTGATTGCAACTTGCGCATGATCTGTTATTGCAAATCTTGAAATAGCAGATCCCGAAAGCGCAAAGTTATTACTTGAAGATTTTACCATGATATGATCCAAATCAATCTTATATATTACATAAGTCGAGATGCCGAACGTCAGTGAAGCTCATGGGCGACGCTGACTAACTTACTATGTTTCTTCCTTCATCTATTAGGTGTAAAGAAATCATGAATCGATAAAACCATCAAAATAAGCAAGCTGTCACCTTTGACATCTTACCGTTAACTGACACAAAATGACAATAGTATAGGTGTATAGGTATTACTAATACACTTCCATCTCGCCAAGGGAACAATTTAATGAGGGAATAGCTGTAATTACATAGTCTCAACTCGGCGAAGAAATAAATTTATTTCTTCTAAACGATTTATCGTTTCGTCGGATAGGTAGGTACTGCAACAATTAGAAAATAGTTTGAACCAATTTATTGTAAAAACGTGTTCCTAACAATGTGCTATTTGAGGGAAGCAGCATGAAAAAATATTTTTTCGACAAATTGTCACACCATTGTCGCGTGAATGTTTACTGAAAATTTCGGCCCTCAAAGTTTTCGTTTTAGTCAGCTCTGATTCACGGCGACACGTTTAATTAGAATTTACGAACTTAAGAGGCCCACCGGAAACCCGCCAGTAATCAGAAGAGTCTACTAATTATAGGGATTACCTATAATTAGTAGACGTCACATGTTGCAATCAAAATTAATAATCTGTTCTCGGGTTGTTGAACCGTAAAAACCGGCAAATTGAATTAGCCGTTGATTTATTTTTAATTTAACGGGCCAACTGATATAACGGGCCAAATCACTTCAAAAATGAGGGACTTCTTCACTATACTGGCCCCTCGTTTACTATTATACTAATTTATAATATGAGCCATGTGGCTCATCGAAATGCCACTACTCTGAATAACACAAGGAAAATGTTTGAGGCTGATGTGACCTCCATCGCGAAGATTATTGCAAGGGGGGGCTTATCAATGCTCCCACTGAATCGAGATTTTGGTGAATCTCGATTTTAGATGGACTACGCAAACATGCATAATCGATCTCCTATCAAACGCCCCATTAGCTGATGTGAGTGTGGTAGAGAGAAAACACGGGTACCACCAACACAACACTTCTCTCATTTTACCACACGTGGGCACATAAATACTTGCGGACGACAAAATCACAGCAAACATTTTTTAAGGAGTTGTTCCCTGTGATGAGCGGACTGGGAAGTGATTCATTCCGTCAGTTCCTAACGTTTCAGAGACGTACCTAAGCGTCGTCAAGCACCGGCCAGATTCACCTCTCATGACCGTACATGGTACATGGTACATGACGTACATGTACGTTTTCTAGCGAAGTTTTGCTTCGACAAAAAAAAAGGCGGCGTTTGTGTTCTCATTTGAGGGGCAACAGGAGATGGCTACGTTGGAACTATTCCATCAAATCGATGAT
Source organism: Pilophorus perplexus (assembly GCA_955831195.1). Classification (NCBI taxonomy): domain Eukaryota; kingdom Metazoa; phylum Arthropoda; class Insecta; order Hemiptera; family Miridae; genus Pilophorus; species Pilophorus perplexus. Next base: position 34,568,097 of record OY037009.1, on the reverse strand, counting down.
GAAACTCCTGCCAACGCTCTATTTTCGCATTCAATTCTAGTACTTAAGGGTTGAATTTCTTGACCAGTAGCGTATAACGTCTTTTTGGGTTTTTGAGGGTTGGTCAATGAATGGACTTAATTTTCAAGCCGACGTTTCGAAATATTCGTATTTCCTCTTCAGGGCTTGGAAAATCGTGAAGCTCTAGTACATTGAGGGTGACATGGTGCCATAGAGAGTCTCTTTTTACTTGATTTCCCAGTTTCCTTTAAAGTTTCTTTTGTTTAAATTCCCCATCTACTGTGCTATGGCACCATGTCACCCTCAATGTACTAGAGCTTCACGATTTTCCAAGCCCTGAAGAGGAAATACAAATATTTCGAAACGTCGGCCTGAAAATTAAGTCCATTCATTGACCAACCCTCAAGAACCCAAAAATACGTTTTATGTATCACCAACTCTTCGGAGATGTAATTTGGGGGTGGGAATTGGCCTAAGATTGTTGAATTTACATATTTTTGGGAGTACATAGGCTTACTGGCCGTTGGGGACCTCTAAATGGTGGCAATTTAATAATGGATTCGATCTACCGGCTGGTTTTCTAGTAAGTATCGATAAACGGCACATTAAATGACATTGTGCCCATGAAATGGCTATGAAATTTTCATGATTCGCGATGGTGGGAGAATAATCGGCCATTACGTGCTTTTGGTAAACCGGCCCTAAGAAAAATTGGGAATAAATTTTTAACATGGTACATGTTTTTACGGGCGTGATCTGGATTGGAATGCGAGAGTGAAGTCCCCCCCGTAAACCCTTCGCCCATCTGTTCTCATGGTACATGTTTTTTCCTCTTCTCCTCCTAAACGGTAAGTGATAAAAATACGGCAATTTTTTCTATTGCTTAGGGGGGTCGAGCCCCCCCCCCCCCCTTGAGATGTTGAGCTTTCTGTCTGTGTGTCTGTCGTGCCTTATAGGCGCCTAAACGGCTGAACGGATTTGAATGGTTTTTTTTTTTCTAACGGTCTCGGGTCTAACAATTCAATTGAGACAAAATTGCCGTATATTTATTAAATTCCCAGGTCGGGAATATTCCCCAAAAATAAATTCACAGGAAATTGCCCATCACTGATCATGACATAAACAGAGTGCAAGATAACGTGAGGAGGTCGACGAGGAGCTACTACATAATATTATTATGCTGTGCATTAGATGTAGGTACCTAATTTGAAATTTTAATTTTTCAATCGGAAAATTTAATTATTTGACTTTAAATTTAGTTTGGATTCAATGATTACTGAACGGTATAACGTCCCATTCATTTTTCGTAGTTTTACGGGCCACATTCATTTTCCGAGGACGTCTTTCATCGTGGAAAATTCTTTTTTGAAATCCATAGAAAAGGAGCGAAAAAATCTTTTCATTGGTAGCCCTCTGATTTGATTGCAGGTATTTCTCACAATTGGTTACGTTCCCCCCCACCCCTTCGTTACCGAGATTGCCTCGACAGCTCTATTTCAAATGAATCACCTCCTCTATTCACTCTGATAGCAACTCAACCTTCTTTTTTCCCTCCTGTAATTCTGACTGGCGCGAAATAACGACGGGTTTCTTTTTTGGCAAAGAAATTACTGGTGAGGGGGGGGGGGGGGGGGCATGTTTTTCTCCCTTTTTTAGTACATGGGAAGGGAAATAAGCAGCACTAGCGAGGTTAGGTCGAGAGAGTGGAAAAAGTCTCACTACAGTTTTTAATGGGACGGAAACCTTTGAACGCCGCTTCAACGGAGGGACTTCATAGAATTAGATTCTATGAAGTCCCCCGGGGGACTATTTCTTCGATTTTTCAACAAATCTCTTTTTAAAGTTCGAAGCGGTAAGTGTCTTCATTAAGGAACTAATATCGTAGGAAAAAAAACTCGGCCCCGCGGGGCTTGCCAAGGGGCAAGCCCCCTGGACCCCCGGATGCTTTTCGCTTGGAGCCTACGGCTAAAATTCAAGAAACGTGGAACATACTTTATTAACTAAATATATATTGTAGCTCGATGGAAAAGTAACTGTCCGACGCAGAACTAGTGTCTGACGGCGAGACAACTGAGGATGCCAAACTATAGTCAAATAGTGGTCAAACGCTAAGACAAGTGAGGATGCCGCACTAGTGGCCTAACGCTAAGACAAGTGAGGATGCCGAAGTAGTGGCCTAAGGTACGATAGGTGAGGACGCCAACTAGTGGGATGGGCCAGCGTAATGCACGTGCATGTGCATGCATTTCATGACAAATGCATCAACATTTTTAGGCAGTTGGGTCACGGCTAAAGCACGTTCCATGCGGAAAAAATCAAGTGGAGAGGAATCAGGCGAAGCCATTGCTCCTAATAAATGCAGGTTATTTATCAAAATTTCCCTCACTCACCGAGTTGGGCTGATGAGGAAAATAGCACATTTACTCCAAACTCTACTACATGATTTGCATGCTTTTTGGAAAACACCCGTATTATTCAATTTAGCAAGGTAGCAATATGATCTCTACAACCAAAAATTGATCAGCAGTTTTTTGTTTTTTTTCAAAAATCGAAAATTTGTAGTTAGGACTACTTCCCTTGTTCGGAAATTTGCAGCAACAATTATTATTATAATCAAAAATCATCGATCGGTAATGTTTGACGCTGTAGGAGAAAAATCCATACCAGTTATATGAAACTCTGTAACTCAAACGAAAAAATCTCTATAAAAATATTGAATGATAGCTTGAATCACAGTGAAAAAGTCATTATTTTATTGAAAAAGCTGGGAGGGGATTTGAGGGGGTAGATTAGATTAAAAACGGAGAGGGTGTGCATTGGGTTCCTGAAGGACACACCTAGGCCTGCAGACCCGTTGTGTTACCTCGAGAGTCACTATGGTATACTGTAGTGTACCTCCTGTAGCAGGTCTGTGCCCTTAAAGAGGTTCAATAGCCCTCCTACCAGGTCCTGTTGCGCCAGTATCTCTTCCTGGTCCACTGATCCAAGAGCAAGACACCATTTGCGTTCCATGAACCTCCTCATGAACCAACCCTACCGCTGGGTGCATCGTTTTTTTGTGGGGTTAACTTTACCACGAACATCCCACGGCAAAAAACCTTGATGTTTGAGAGGGAAAGAAACTGTGTCTGGGGGAAATTAATTAATGTGTGGTCGACCTGGAGCACCTATAGCACCTGGAGCACCTAGCTAACTTCGGTGATGGTTCCACTCACACCAGGTAAAAAATTTAACTGTTTTTGGTAAAGTTACGCCCATGTAGTAAAGATAAACATTTATATCGTTAAATATTAAATATTATTATTTTTAAATATTAAATTTTCAAAATAATTAAAAATTTTAATTATTTTGAAAATTCATCATTTCGCATTATTTTGTTTCGTGTAAAAATTACAGGATCATGTCATAAAGGAGAGCAGACGAAGAAAAAACGACTACATCTCCCTCACAGCTTTAATCGCCTCATTTTATTTCGTTCACCAACGTTCGTCGTTCGTCCACCAATTATAATTGTAATTCCCGTTTCAACAAACTATTCATAATTATCATTCCGCAGCTTCATCGTAAACTGCCTCTTAGTTCGACGCCAACAATCCATCACGTTTTTGTGTGTCTAAAATCAACAAATCATAGCATTCCTCAACAACCGTAATTTACGACTCGTCAACTTCGGAAGCTGACGAGAAACCCGTTCGGAGTTATTTTTTTCGTTTAATTACGAGTCCCTCGTTTAAGGGGACTTCCAGAAGAAACGTTTTAATCGCCGATCTCCGAACGTGTCCTCCCCTCCCCTCGACCACCAAAAGGCCGAAAATAAATCGGAGGGGGAAAGGAATGAAAATGAGAGATAAAGTTGAAAAGTAAACAGACGAGGCCAATTAAGAGGCTGATGAAGGGAGATTAATAGAGGAGCTTCCCATCTTGATAAAACGGTTAGTTTGGAGGAGCACCTGTTCATTACTGGGGGTTTTGTCTGGCGTGGGGGCTAAAGAGATGTATCTACAACCGCGTTTTAAGCTCCAAGTACTTAACCTCCTTTCCAGCTTGTTCAAAATACGCCTCTGGAACACGCCTTAACAGTAGTTCTCTGCTTTTTGTGGATCTAATGAGAAAAATAAGTTGTTTCTCATACGAACTTTGAGTGACTTGATGCATCTTGGAGCTTGTTGCATGCTCTCGCATTTCTCATTCGCTGCAAAGTTGATTTGGATCCTCATTCGGCCGGATCAGAATTCGGCTCACACGAATAAAACTTTTTAACGTTTATCTTTGGAATCCCAAGGTGTGTTTCCTGTCTTGGAATTTTATTACCTATGTTAACATTTTCTGGTGACAGCGACAATAAAATTTATTTAATAGGTTTTAAGGATCACAAAAATTATTGTTGTGATCCTCTTAACCCTGTTGGGCGAAGAATGCAACAAGGAAGAGGATAGGATAGAGGAATAGGAAGGAATATTCCGTGGTGAAAAATAAAGGACGAAATCACATCAAATTTAATGGAGGTTCTCCGCCGGGTCGTGGATGAGTAAGGTTACCTATCTCCTTGAATAAGCTTATTCTAACCTGCGCTTAAATAACCCGCTTGTGAGCTTGCAGCCTCCCGTCAGATTTTTCGTTGATCAGTGAATGGCCAATCACACAGCTTTCTACTCGGAAGCCAAGTTCGTAGTTCCGTTCAAAAAAGTAATTTTCGGTGGCTCGTCAAAAATTCAAATTGCATTGGCCAAAACCCGCCTTTCTCGTATCCTGACGTGAAGTAATTTCTCGGAAAAATAAAGATCAAGAAAAGGTTCCGGACTCCATTAGTCCTTTTACATCACGGCTGACCTGCCGCCTCGTTCGCTACTCCACAGATTTGGCTCTTCACAGTCAATCAACTGTAAATTCTGTTAGAATTAACTATCAACTCATAACACGACGACACTTGCTGTCAGCCCAAACACACTGACAACACTTGAGTTGTTTATTAATGTCCCCCATTATACACTTGAGCCCTCCTCGCAAACACCGAGATCTCAAGCTTTATCAGGATCCTACCTACCTACATCAAACAGTTACGTCTTTCGGGTCGCTCGTCATCGGTTATCGGCGACAGGTCGGGAGGCTGAAAGTGTTGTGAGAGATAGGAAGGAAACATGACAGGCGTCCCTTGCTGGGGATGCTGAGCAGATAAGGTGACAGGGACAGTTGGGCTGAAAAGGAAACCCGAGGAATGGGAGGGCTGTGAGGGATTGAGAACCGACCTTCTCATATGCGGGTTATCGACGAAAAAATAATCCAAAAATTTTACCATATTAAATATCATTTAATATGGTAATTAAATTTTGCTTTAAACTGTTGAAGGGACTAAAAGATTACCCAATTTTACGTTATATTTAAAAGACTCAGTTTTTAATTTTTCGCATTATTTCAAGGGGGAAAAAAAAAAACAAAAAAACAAAAAGGTTCGAAGAAAAATATTGTAAAATACATAAACCGGATTGATCACACGTTTCAACTTTAAACATCTTACTTTCCCAGGCCCTAACCAAAATAAATACGAGAGGGTGAGAGGCTTACCATTCGGTTTTGTTCAAAATTCGAAACCGAGTGTGGAAGGGGAAAATTGAGCCGTTTTGGCAGCGTTTGTTTACAAAGGACCCTCGACAGAGAGTGTCAAACAAGGTATTATTAGAAAAAAAAGAAGAAAAAACACGAAAAGCCAGTTCTTTGCCTACCGGTCCTGTCAGCGTTAATCCTTCCCGTTCTCTTAATGTCCTTTCACAATCACTGGGAGAAAATCCGACGAGGCGTTCGATTTGTCTTCTTTTTTTTAAAACTTAGTTGGGCGAGAATTCTCACGGCGGGGAAGATGCGGCCTTGCAAGATGTAAAAATGGGGTCAACGGCTTCACAATGTGGCGAGACAATGTCTGGAGAGTCTTGAAGATGAGCACGAGATTATGGAGTTAGGGGTGGCGAGAAAAAGAACGTGAAAAAGTGAAGGTTGGAACGACTTTGAATACATGGAGTCATCATTGTGGACGGACTTTTGGCGTGGGGGAGGTATACCTTTTTTTGGAGCTAATATGCTCAGAATAAATGGACGTATTTGAGGCTCAAAAGGGGACTACTTACTTGTAAAGCATTAAGGGTAGTGGGGTTGAGTAGGGTGACGCAGTTAACCCTTTTGAATTTAGAGGGCTTTTATGTGGCTACACAAGCGGCTTTTGGAAAAATTCGCCCACGAGGTCACGAGCAGTGTCGTTTTCGAAGTAATTTTTGAATGAATGAAAATAAATGAAGGTTTTTTTTTTATTTTATTTTATTTTATTTTATTTTATTTGTAAAGGCCTTCCGGCGATACAAGGTTGAAACAAAACAGTAATAGGTACAGGTAAATCAATAACTAAAATGACACAAGGTTAATCACTACAATAGTACAATCGCTACAATAATATAACTTAAATAGTCACTACAATATTACAATCGCTACAGTAATACAACTTAAATAGTCACTCAAGTATAATTAGTCACTTGAATATAATTAGTACAAAAAAACCTTCATTAAGGAAAAAACCCTAGTTCTAATACAGTTTACTAAGAAGCAGTACATTTTCTTACAAGCTAATAAATCATTAAAAGAGAGCAGAGAGGCCAAGTCATTGTGGGACAAATCACCGAGGAGAAAAAATGAAAACCGTTCGCCACGAAAAAAATGGAGGATTGAATCTTGTGCCTCCAAATTACACATCGGGCACTCTTCGGAATTATTGAATTTGGCAACAAAGCCTGGAGTGCACAGTTTGGCAAAATAATTCCCTGACAGCCTTGCTTGAGCCAGGAGTCTCTTTATCTGAATACCCAGGTCAGAGTTCAAATAAAAAGGTAGGCGAGTACATCCTGTAGATCTCATTGAACGAAGATGCTGCTACCCGCTCCCTGTCATTGTTTTTCCGAAACCAGTCATTGTTTTTAACGATGCGAATCAGGTTGAAGTCGTTGGAGTTCTGAGACACCCAGGCTTGACCTTCACCAAATTTAGTGAAGGTAACCGACATTTGGAAAGCCCAGTTGTACTTAGGCTCCAACGTCACTTCATTCAGAGCGATGAGACGCCGCACAGTGCTTTTTTTCGCCAATCTAGCTGGAAAAAACTCTAATTACAAGATAAAAAATTCGTTCCAACGCTGAAAATATGTGTTTTGGCAGTAAATATGATTTCTAGGTTCCAGAGTCGATTGACGCCATTCTCAGACCCCAAAGATGCTTGAATAAGCTATAAAATAACGATTTTTCAGTAAAAATTCCTCAAAAATTGTTATTATTTTACTGCAATCTCTTGTTATACAACTTGTCAGTCTAAATGTTATTGAAAGAATTTTTGGATGGTTGTTGGTTTGGATGGTGTTGCTCATGTCGTGACCAACCAACACCATCTAAACCACGACCATCGTGACACGATGAACAATTTGAAGTTACTATTACCTACTTCTCATAGCCGCAACGCTTATCAATTCTATAAAACATTCACATATTTTTATCCCCTTACTTCAGCACTTTCCACCACGTCAAAACACGCAAAAATGCGAAAACATTCAACTTCAAAACGCTGTATCTCGTAAACCTGCAGGTTCCTGCAGCTCAAATTGGTCCAGTTCCATCCAGAAATAACTCAAGTTTAACGTGGTAAAAAGATCTGGTTGAACCGAGGTGGACCTCAGAAGTTGCAGTCCAATAACTATAGCTCTAACGACGTTTTTCGCTAAAAAAAAACGCAAATACTTCAAAAATATCGTAAATTCCAAAAATTTCATAGAACCAAAATTTTTCAATGAGTTGGTACTCGTATAATGTACAACTTCACTTGAAAAATTGTTGGAAGACCCGAGGCGAAACGGCCGGTGAATCACTTGCAGTTGAATGAACATGTTAATAAGATCGGCTTTAGCCAGACGATGAGTGGGGTTTCATCTCCTCTTAACAATGCATGATATGACACGATCCTGTGCCTTCTGAGCTTTTTCTCCTTTGTTTCTTACCTTGCCAACTATCTATGAAGAGACTCCAATAGTTATTTTGAAGAAGAAAAGAACTTTTTTTTTGGACTTTTGTCCAGCTAGATTGGCGAAAAAAAGCACTGTGCGCCGGAGACACAACTTAGGGTAGGTATCTGGTGTCTTCCATGCCACAAAACTTGAGCCACCAGCTTGTAGCAAGCTTCATAATCTTTACTTCCAGGAGGGCTATAGCAAGCTCCACACGCACAAGGTAGTCGGGTGTTATTGGGCAGAAAAATTAAAAACTTAAGTTATAATCTTGGATTTTGTCCAAGACATTAGACACTTTGGAGGAAGCCACATCAAAAGTGGCTTGTCTTCTCGGGGATATTCTCAACCCCCTTTTAAGGTCTTACAGGGACTTAAGAAGAGGTTTTCGAAGTAATTTTTGACGTCGAATCCTCTTTTTTTTTCTTTTTTTTAATAATAAGCATTTGATTCAATAAGATTCATGTAACAGATATTGAACATAATAGAATAGACCTTGTATTGGGAACTGGAGCGTCTCAAATTGAATACATTATAACAGAACAAAAAATAATTTTTTATTATAACTACAATACACTATTATCTCTTATTACATTACACTATTATCTCTTTACACACATATAGGAAAAAATATGCTAAACGTTAAAAAGATAAGCAGGGGAGGATGGAGTACCTAATTATAATTTATAATTAATAACCTAATTAATTAAGGTTAATAATTATTAACCGGGGTTATTATACGAGCATTTTAAAATAGCCCGCGAAGCCGTATTTTTCCGAAAAACGCCTAAAGAGGTCGCCACAGATCTTGTCTAAAGTCTGAGTGGGTTGGGGGGATCCTGTAGCCACTTTTCGTGGCAACACTGGGCAACCTACGAACAACCTTCCTTTCAACTACAGGTTATCAGTGCCTCTTATTTCCTGTCATAGCTTCGTCCGGCGAACAAGAAGGCATTTTGATCCTGAAAAGTTTTTCCAGACATTTAATATTCATAATTTATTACGTTATGCCGCATTATTTATTACTATTACCCAAATGTTGAATGGCTGGCAAACGATCGCCGTTTCCAGCCCAGTATGGCACTTTCGAATCACTTTTCTACTCAATTTTTTTGGGATTTGTCTGTGCTTAATGACTTCCCTAAAACAATTTCCGTAGGTTTATTATAAGAACAAACTTTCTACCTTCTTCGCGAACCCTTATTATTAGGGTTTGGATTCGAGCATATTAGCATATTTTTTCGTGTCTAGTAAACATTGAAAGAAGCCTTTTGGTCGTATTTTCACCTTTCTGGGAACAACCGAATTTGGATTTATCGAGCATAATCTTATAAACGCATAAAACAGCAGTCTTCAGAATAAACGCGTATAAATGCATATTCTAGCGTTTTCCGTCTCGTAGTTTGTTTTTCATAAAAATTTCCCAGAATTTGAGCTAAGACGAAGGTTTGAAACGCGCATATCGGGGAGTGTTTCCTGAATTTGAGGAAAATTCAGTGTTATCAATCAAATCCGTCTGAATTAGAAAAAATAAAACTGGTTTTTTGGTCACCTGTACACGGAGGTATACACGGAACGAACTCTGGCAGCAGTAATTTTGCGTTTTGATAAATTGGACACCGCAATTGGACCAAAAAGCTGCCCCCTCTCTTGGACTTTGGACCTTTAAAAGCAACGTAGGTATTGATAGATCTATAGCAAAATACCCATAGAAACCAAAAAAATCCACGGTAAGGTCTGATGGGTCCAAAACCCCGGTATAGGTTTTCCAAGCTGAATTGAGAACTTTTCATTTTCTTGAGAGCTTCGAGCTGAATTGATAACTTTGAGAATTTTCTATTTCAACTTCGTGGAACATTCTCAAATTGAAATGGAAAGTTCTCAATTCAGCTTGGAAAATTTTCAATTCAGTTTGGAAAATTCCCGAGCATATAATAGGGTTTTCTAGCATATCTACTGAGCATAAAACCGATGTTTATATAGCATATTAAATAAATCCAAATTTTGATTATTAAAATCACCAAATTTTGGTGATTGTATGCATAATCCATGCAGCAAATCAATCCGAGCCCTACGTGTCATTCTAAGAATACAAAACCAAAAGGTAACGTAATCTAACATCTTTAAAAATCTCTTCAAAGGGAAATCTGATCTGAGACACCTGCAAGAGGTTCGGTTTCCTCTTTTGCGGTTCACCACTTATTCGTTACATTTCACGAGGACCGTTTTAATGTGATATGTGCAGAGCAGTGACAGGTCCTTATGTCATCCGTTTAAACTTTTCCTTTTTTTGCCTGCTACCAATAACGACAGTTACAACCCACAGGCCGGTTTCGGGTTTTACGGGACGGATACAGGACGATTGTGGTAACAAAGTGTTCCAAGGCGTTAAAGAGATATTCGATATTTTCTTTGTTGGGACACACACGAAATTGCTTGTTTGAAAATTCGAGGTGGTTCGAGTAATACGATATTGGAGGTTGTGGCTACTACGAATTCTTCTCTTGCGGGAAATCCAACTCTCAAAGAACGGCTGAAGGCGAATCGCCCAAAATCCGAAATGGAACTTTTCGACATTACAAGCGTTAGTTTGGGACGTCTCGTGAAAAAATCTCAACCCGAATCAAACGGTAAATTGAGCTATTTGAAGTGGCGGGCGTTTTCTTTCTTCATCCCTTTCTTTCTCCCTTTTCGTCGACCGGCGAGCGGATACTGCTGAGTTAGGTGGGGGAACCGAATTGGAAAAAGAATTTGTGGACTGAAGGATCGCAAGAGGGGTCTGAAGGATCGTTCTGGGGGTGTACCGTCTTGAAGGAGGGACCTCTCGGATGCGGGCGTGGACCCGAACGAAAAAAAAGAAGGTTTTCCGAGGGGTGAAGGGGTCTGTTGACGAGGAAAAGTGGGATTTTCTCCTGAGCCGAAGAAAGAAAACCGCCCGAGAAAGAAAGGCCTTCCTCTCCTCCCTGCCATAGTAAACAACCAGCCTCTTAACAAGAAACTTCCGGTGTTTGGGGTTTGTTGGACAAAGTTTCACTCCAATGGGTTTTCCTTCGTCTACGTTCAACCGACCAATTTGATCCTAATTCCTTCAAAAAGAGTAATGAAATCTATATAAGAAATAAATGAAGCCTTTGGGGGCGAAAGGGCCCATATACCCCAAATAAATTCATGGCAATGAATCAATACTTTTAAATAATATTAAACTAACTAACACTAACTTATTACTTTAAGGTATTAATTGATATAAATTCATTGGTTACAATTTATTTTGGCATTTAGGTCTTTTGGTCCAAAAATTATGAAATTATGAAATATGAAAAATTAGGGAAATTACGAACATGCAGGGCGAATTTCGAGACAATCAAGATTTTGACAAGTCGTAAAAAACATATTATGTTGATTATTCGGATTTCATCGATCTTACTCTCTGACAGGCTAATAGTAATGTGAAGAAAAGAGCTGATAAATTTATTCAAGGGTTTATTATTCTTTTGTATAAATGATAAGTGAATAAAATTTATTTAATTATTTAATAATTATCATTGGAAAACGCTGCAAATTTTACACAAGGGTTTATTACTCTTTGATATAGGTTACTTGTGCAAAAATTATTTCTGTGTCAAAAGAAAAAAAATTTGGAAAAAACATTTTTTTTGGGGGGATTTTTTTTTTTTTTTTTTTTCAAAAATTCTTCATGTTTTACTCGAAAAATATTTAACCTCCTGGGATCCTTCAAAAATCCCATTTTTAGCCCCATGAAAGCCGTATAGATCGCCACAGTGAAATCGGATCGTTCCGGGACCCCCGAAAATGGATTCTACGTCCAAAAATACTTCGAAAACGACACCTAACTCGATCCCATAGCTAAAAGCCTTCAAAGAACCCCTCCCGTAGCCCCATTTTAGCCCCATAGCGCCCCACGGGTTTGGGCGATCGGACTGAAAACCTTGCAGGTACAACTAGATGGTAAACCAAGTATTTTGTCAAAATTTCAGATTAAAAAAAAAAAAATTCTACTGCCCAAAACGGCCCTGACGGCGGACGGACATTTCGGATTTAGAATGTAGACCTCTTGAAACGGATAATGTCAAATTTTGAGGCCGATCGGAGTCGTCGACCCCCGTCGCGAAAACATAGGTGTATTATTCCAATAAACCAAAAACGCAGCAAATTGTACACATGGGTTTATTATTCTTTGATTAGAGGGTTTATTACTCTTAGAGATTACTTGTAAAAAAATTAATTGTGTTAATAAAAAAATATTTTTGAAAAAAACATATTCAAAACATTTAATGTATCTCTCGAAAAATGGATTATGGGTCCAAAGTTACTCGGGAAATATTTGGCCTCCTGGGATCCATAAAAAATCCCATTAAATGGTTCCATCAAGTTTTGTAGCGCCACGAGAGCCCAACAGATCGGTGAAATCGAATCGTTGTGGGAACCCCCCAAAGTGTATTCTACGTCCAGAAATACTTCGAAAACGACGTCTAACTCGACCCCATAGCCGAAACCCTTAAAAAAATCCCTCCCATAGCCCCAAAGAGCCCCACGGGTTTGGGCGATCGGGCTGAAAACCTTGCGGGCAAAACAAGACGGTAAACCAAATATTTTTTCAAATTTTCAAATTTGTAAAAAAATTCCTACTCTAGATTCTAGACATTGAAACGAATAATGTCAAATTTTCTGACCGTTCTGCATTTTCGACCTCCGTCGCGATTACATAGGTGTATTATTCCAAGAATAATAAACCAAAATATTTTAGTTAAAAATAATTAAATTAAATATTTCGATCATAAAAATAAAATAAAATAATTAAACCCAAATTTGTTTTATTTGTTATTAATTTTATTTAGGATTATTTCGGTTTAGTGTGGGCCTAACAAGGAGATTTCTTCGGGAAAACAAAATATTTTAGCCTCATGCCCAAAAACATGGATTTATTTTAGTGATACCAAACAAATATTATAATAAACCAAACGCTTACTATACAGAGATATCAGATATGTTTCTCAGGTCGGTTGTCTGTCAAAGTGAAACCATTTTGTAACTGTAACAGAAAGCTGCGGTCGAAGATTGGACGTAAAAGTTAACACCCAATTAGGATTAGAGAGGGACGGGATTAGAGTGGGGATGGGCCATTAGGAGGGCAGGCAGTTACATCATAATTAGGGGAGGTAGCCATGAAGGATGATGGGTCGGCACGCCGTTTTAGCGGACGGAGGGTGTACGGCGAGTCTTCAGTCTTCATTATCCCGGAAGTGGTTTTCCGGTGGTGGGTTTTTAGCCTGGGTCATGGAGGTACGGGGGGGGGGGGGGGGGGGGGTTGGAGAAAAGAAGATGAGCGGAAAAGTGGACGTTTTGGGATACTCGTCGGTGGAGGGGGTAATAGGTGGGAGGGGGTTGAACTGACGACCGCAAAGGCCGGAAAGTGGATGAGGCCAGTTTGTAACGTAGACCCAGCCAAGGTGGGGGGGGGGGGGGGGGGAGTGGGCAACTTGATAACCGGAACTTATTTCCCAGGGGTACCACTTCACGAGGGAGAAAAAAAAACGGGGAAAAATTTTTTTCTTGAGTGAACGGGAATGCGGAAACCCCTTCAAGAGCGGGAGGAGAGTGATGGAATATGGTCAAAAAAGAAGGAGTTTTAAAAAGGAGTATTTTGGTCTGATTCAGGGAGTTTCACCTTGGAAGGTCTGTAATCTGTAATCTTGGACTGTCTGGAATTCATCATCACATTCGTTTTCGGACCTACTTTTTGAAAAAATTAAAAAACCAATTTTTTTCCTGTACAATGTTTGGACAGATAAGACACCTCGAAAAAATGTATTTTGCGTCCAAAATTACTTAGAAAACGACACTTAACTCGAACCCCATGGAGGAAGGTTCCTTCCTCATAGCCGAAAACCTTAAAAACCCCTTACGGTAGCCCCTTTTTTTAGCCCCAAAGAGCCCCACGGGTCGGGGCGACCGGGCTGAAAACCTTGCGGGCACAACTAGATGGTAAACCGAGTTTATACTCAAAATATTTTTTATAATATAAAAAATATATAATATTATTATAAAATATTATATATTAATAATTATATTATATAGAATTTTTAGATTAGATTAGATTAGTAAAATATTATATAGATTTTTTTTAAATTCCTACTTTTCAAAAGGGTTCGGACCTCGGATCCGCTGCGGCGGATGGACATTTCGTTTTTGGAATCTAGACCTCCTGAAACGTATAATTATAACGTACATTAATATCAAATTCTAAGGCCGATCAGAACTGTCGACCTCCGTCGCGATTACATAGGTGTATTATTCCAAGAGTAGTAAACCAAAAAACAGCAATTAATTTTGGAAACATGGTTTATTCCCATATTAAAATTTAAATTATTCCAAAAGTGAACGAAGACGGTAACATTTGAAAGGATCATAGTAATAAATATTCTTAAATAGAAGAATAACGTCACCTATTCATGTCGTCTTCATCTGTTTCCAAGAGCTCATCATACATGACACAAAGATCTTACAAGTAGGTAAGATTACAACATGTATGTTGGGCGCATTCTTCATCTGAAAGTATTCAGCGTGGTACCTACTGCTGAGGAATCGCCCAGCTGTACAAAGATTTTACGTGTTGTACTAAGTACATCAACAACTCTTGTAAGATCTCTGTACAACAGCTGTCTCCCATAGCAGTCTCCACAGCACTAACCTGTACAACAGTTGTACCTACATAGATGGGCCTCTCGATCTGAGGGGGAAATCAGGACCGATTACAGTGACCCAAATGACCAATAGACGACAAGAAAATTATCAGAACACTTCTCAATGTACCTACCGTTCTGGTATTCAGACTTCGTCTGATTGATGCAATTGGGTTAGGTACCTATGCAAAAATCAGGACATGCTAGAATGAAGCTCATTTACGCGAAATTTTACTGACTCTCAGCCATAAGACATAAAGATTAGAATTAGATTAGAATCCTAATTTTTATCTTTTCTTTAGGTCTGTTCCCTCTCGCAGTAACTGCCACAACTGTTGTTGTAAGGCCCGAAAAACCATGAGCGAGTGTGGTTGAGAACACCTTCCCCAGCTTCCCCCATCGAGTACAAGCCATCGTTTGAAATTATCACCTTTTTCAAAACAACATTTGGAAAAGAATGAGTGGATGGAAAAATTGAAATGAAGAACAAAAGAAAAGCTCACGATCCAACAAGTAGGTAGGTAGTGGACGTGAACCCAGTAACAGGCATGCCTCTGCATTGAGATCAATCATTGAAATCTCAGTGCATGCTCTGCAGAGATCAATTTTCTAGCAAGTGCTTGTGGTTCTGTACCATTGTCTCTGACACCAATCTTCATGAAAATAATAAATTAATAGCGACCTTAGAGCAGTTTGAGGCAGCGATTTAGTTGGTAAGATCAGCAGTTTGGCCCTATAGGGCCTCATATATGAACCACGTAGATGGAGCAGTTTGGCCCTAATAACAGATCGTTTAAACTCCAGTTTGGCCCTTTGGGCCCTCATTATCAAGCAGCACCAAGTCGGCGCTGACCAGTTGCATCCTCAAAACTACCGGTCTGAAATATCCCCATAAGTTGCACCCATTCTACTGTTGTAGTCCAACTTTGACTTCACATCCCAAACACCAACAACGAGTCTCGGCTTGCCGCTCTGAAAATCCGCCGCTTTTTTCCCCCTCTTCCGACAGTTAATTGCTAATTAGCGGACTCTCCTGTTTCCCTCGATGAGCCGTTTTGTAACTGCCCGTTAAAAGGTGACGGTGGTTTTGGAAGGCCCATAGGAGAGTCTAAGTGGCGCCAATTAGGGAAATCCCAGTCGTTTGAATGGAAATTGACGCTTGTAGGTCACTTTGAATAGACTGTTTCATTCAATACGTGATAATGAATGAATACAGGGAGTGCCACTAGTTACACGGATCCCCTTCATTACAATTGCAATTGCACCGCATCTGTGCAATGCTTGTAATTGTGTCGCCTAGTTGCAAATCCGGCCGACTCCCATGGGATGCCATCTGCAGATTATTTAGTAGTTTGTTTCCGTGAAATTTTCCCAAATTCGGGGCCCAAAGATACAAAGACTAAAAAACTCTCCTGAACTTGGATACAAGGAAATGCCGATTAATTCGAGTAATTTTCGTGCACATTTTTCAAGAATCAAAAAGTTAAGTTCGAATGACACCCTCAGTAGTAGGGAGTCAAGAAGGGAAATATTTATGAGTTTAAAAAATCCGCGACTTTGGAAAAATCGTTCGTTTCGAAGAAAAATCATGTTTAGACAAAAAGAAGACACCACAAGTGGATTCTATGCCACAGAACTCCACGGTGTACCAACTGGATGAATTTGAGGCTCCTAATGAATTGAGTATACGCCCAAAATTACTTAAAAAATGACACCTCTTTCGACTTCCGAAGTCCTTCAAAACCCCCATTTTTGTCCCATATAAGTTGTCGATTTTTTCGTTTGACTTTCCTTTCTTTTGATTTCAACGGTGTTTTTTGGGCACATTTAAGAGCATATAATAGGGTTTTCGAGCATATTAAATAAATCCTTTGAGCATAAAACCGATGTTACTCAAACATATTTGGTGACTTTATCGAGTGCAACAATCCGAGCCCAAATGTTAATCATCAAGTTTATGCAGTCAGATACCACTTTTATCTGTCGATCAGACAATTTTTGACGAGATGCTGCTCTTCTAATTTGGTCCCACAATCTCTTTCTGCTGATTTAGCTTCTCAATCTCTGCACTGCTAGTACGGCATGTGGCACCCCCAATTTTGCAGCCAACTGTTATTTTCTGTACAATGTTACCATTAGCTATCATATTTGTCATCACCAAGAAAAACATCTCAGCGCAGGACGTGGCGATTTCACTTCGAAACTAGTCAGACGAGAGTTACACCCATCGATTATGCAAATCTGCATGCGGGCGTCTTCGATTGTAAATTCACGAACTGAAAACACAAGCGACATAACACATTCGCCAGAGGAATTTAATTGGAAGCTATTGAGGAGGTCGTGCCGGATCAAACGGCCAATGAAATACAATCGTGAAACGGTCGGATTTGTCGTAGAAAAAGACGAAAAAAAGCAACAGGGGAAGCAATTATAAAAGCAATAAGTTATCCAATTTAGTGAAGGAGCACTTCGGAAGGCAGCGAGAGAATCCCAATCAAAATTATAATTGATGATCCGAGGGACTTGGGGGCAAAAGGTAATCGAATCATCCCTTTCCCGAGGATTCCTTCAAAGATTCAATAAGGTTGGTGTTCCCGAAGGCAGCGCATTAATATTCCGGGATCAGATAAACCTAATGAAGGTTCAGGCCTCCAGGCGCATCTTCGACTAAAAACCAACACATAAATAAAGAGGTGGTCAGATAAGATCAGCCTGAGATTTATTTCTATTTATTTATTTAGTTTTTTGTATTTACTTTTTTCATCTTTTATTTACCATTCGTACCATTGACGTATTGGGGGTAGGATTATACTGTCAAAAGTTTTTCTTGTTTCCCTAACGTTGGCTCTTCACGTGAATCCTATAGGATACCTACTAGACGTTGGGTCATCATGCTCAAAACCTACTTCCCCTAACAGTAAAGCGCTGCAAACTTTACACGAGGATTTATTTATTACTGTTTTGTTGAATAATGTTAGAAAATGTAATTTTACAACAATAAAACATCGTTTAAATACCTAATTTAATAATTATTATTATATTTTTAAAAAATTATAAAATTACCAATTATTGGCCATTTAAAATTAACAAACTGTTATACCTTGCAGCACTGCAGACTTGATCATTGTTGATGAACGCCTTCCTTAGTATGAAAAGGTGCAGCTAGTGGCGCCACAAGCTTGCACATGGGCGTGAAGGCATGAGGGCTGCTCCTTCCCCCGATGGTCCCTTCTTTTCGGTTTACTTCACGGGCAGCATTGGATTCCAACGGATTAGCTCGATCAGTGACTAATCACATGAGGTTCAGTGAGGTTCACATTCCACCGATGAGACCAATCGGTGTTTACCCCTCGTGTGTTTATTCCACCGGTCCATTGTTCACGTTTGAGACAGCCTTAATAAGAAAAAGTGTTCAGCTTTCGTCAAAACCGTGGGTCCGAACAAAAAGACACCAAACTCGGGTTATCGAGGATCGATAAGTCTTATCAAAACCCCTCAAGGTGCGATAACGTTGTAGGACCTTTAAGGGCTATGGACCAATATCTCGCATTGATAAAAACAACTTTTCGAGTTGTATAGACTTATAGCTACCTAATCGATTAGATAAATGTGTTTGATAAACCGGCCCTTAATCAGCTTTCGCGTGGGGGCAATGAATTTTCGATCGGAGAAATAGTCTCGGAGGGAGACAAGAAAATGTTCTGAAAAACGTGGTCGTAGGCCGACATCAGCTAAGACTTTTTGCCTAGGTACCTACCTACTTCATAAACATACTCGGTGGAATGTGCAATAATTATTTCTGCTACCTGATCAAGACCCGGTGGAATAACGCACAGGGGTGTTGCCGGTGGAATTAAAACCGACCCAACAATCGGTACCCCACCTCACTCACTCAAACTAGCACTATCTAGCGGATTCACATTAAACAGCTTCACCGCGCGCTTCGAAGCCCAAAGATGCTCAAATCACGACAGACGTGGAATGAACTGCACCTTTATTACATACCCAAATACAAAAAGCATAACAACTAAAATAACACAATGAGTTTTGTGTCGCAATTATGTTCCTGCTAAAATATCACACGCATCAATTGACAAACAATCTCCGTAAGCTGGATTTCTCACTTCCCACTTGACAGGATCTGAATGGTTCGTTCCCTCGCCTGTCTGAATGGACCTTCCACCATGCCCGGCTCCTTATTGCTTCATTAGTGTTTGATTTGGTTGGCACACTCAATCAACCAGAGTTGATCACCTATTCAAGGTAGAATGACTGGGGAAACGGGAGGAAATTGCTATAGAGAGGGAAAGTTCTTGTAATTAAGACGCCAATGCCTGCTAAAGCTTCTTGCGGGCCCAAGCAAAATCGATCTCGTGGCGTCTAACCAACGTGTAAAGTTCACAATTGTTGGTTCTGACAAAATTTAAAGTTGTTCCGAATTTCGCTATTTTCGGAGATTAGTTTATTGCAAAAAATGGCTAAAGATACACCTAAAATCAATTTTTTGTGTTCTTAACGCTCACATTTTGACGGCAAACAACCTCTCACTGCTATCTTTTCGATCTCCCCACAATCACCTCCCGCCTCAAGTCAATCCGGCCCTAGATGGGCGGGAAGGGACACAAAGGTCCATCCATTATGATTTTAATCAGGCGCAGGCTAAGCCCATAAGGTGCCTCCGCCCATCGGGCCACAATGGGAGATCAGGAAGGATTAACGTCATTTCTCAAGACGCCAGAGACAGAGTAAGACGGGGCTGTGACAAATGATTCCATTATCTTCGGCGGATTAGGCGAAGAGGCGACCAAACAGAAGGAGACGGTAATACGGACAAAAACAAAGATAAATCGTAATTAAGTTGTAGGTAACTTAAACCTTCGGTAGAAACGTAGTCAAATTCATGGTCGTCAGTTTTGTCGTAACTGGACGTGGGAGTTGAATTTTCATTGCGGGAGTGGATTTGTTTGGGATCCATTGACTTGGAGGAACCTTCTAGACCAGTGGTTCCCAAATTTTGTCCGTTGAGTACCATATAGGACACAACTTGAAATAATCATTGCTGGTCTACAATCCTCTCGATGACGAATACCAGCTACAACCCATACAGCCTTTCGCTGGGATACAAAAACAATTAACGCTGCAGGGGAGCGTCCCCAACAGAGAATTGCTTAGACAGCTTTGCTCTGAAAACAAGCGTAATAAGCTGCGCAGACAGCAGGCTTTGTCAGTCTTTCAGAAAGACGCCTCAATAAAAACGTGAAGCCATGGAGACTTGAAACGAGGCAAGTACAACGGGACTTCCAGTCATGCCTTGGGTCAAAGGAGACACCAAGGAATTTGATGTCAGCTAGGTTGTTATCAAGAACAATCTCAACCCAAACCTCATGATGCTGATCTTGTTTCCTACAATTTACTGATAGTCACAATCTACTGTGAACCAACTTGTGACAGCCTCGAGAGAAGCAGCTTCTATTTCGCAGAGACTAGAGCGTGATTTACCAAAGATGTATCATCAGCAAAAAGGATGGGAAATTTCGAAGAGTTTTGAAGGCATGTAAGCATGTATACATCAGTATACCCACTAAAAAAACACCTCGATTTCTCTCAGGAAGCTACGTAGTTAGTATTGTTGTCTCCTGGTTTTGAGGGAGAAAGGGATAAGTCTGGGAGGGCAGGTTCTTCAGCCTTCCCCTTCCCTATCTCCATTCACCTGTCCTGGCCTCCTGTTCTGCAGGTTCCTCTCCTTTTCATGGGGTGGTCATTCGTCAGATGAGAGAGGGGGTGATGGAAAGGTTGGTCCGGCACCAATTCCCTCCCACTCCCTGTCTATCTCTTTCGTCTTTAGTATTGCTATGCAATACATGTACTGCATGTATGCAGTATTGCTCTTTTACGGCTCTCAAAACCCTTAGATTAATTGCCAACAAAACTTTGTTCCGAGGAATATATTGGGCTCGGAGGCATCAATTCAGACCGACTCAAAGATGGTTTTATTCATCAGGAACACCGTTATGAATGGAGTCTAGCGCTTGTCTTTCAGGGCTTCAAGTGCAAGTCCGTGAGTTCTTGATGAATAAAACCATCTTTGATTCGGTCTGAATTGATGCCTCCGAGTCCAATATATTCCTCGGAACAAAGTTTTGTTGTGATCAAGTTGCATTGCCGACTCCAGTTCACGTTCTACGACATGGCCAAAATGGGTAGAAACTTTGAAAAATCATAGCTTCCTTAATATGGAAGTTACAGAATATTCTATTGACCCATTCGACGCAGAAACAATCTAACTACAAGACCTCGTCGGGGAAAATTTTTTAACGGCCTTAGTATTTAAGGTAGGAGGTAAAAAGTATCAAAAAACGTGACTTTGGTTTTGAAAAACCCACGTTTTTTCAATATTTTTTGGCAAAATCACACTTTTATCGTGGTTTCAGACACCAACTCATATATATTTTCGGACTCAACGATAAATTTCCAGTAAGAAGAGGGTTTTTGTGGAATTTTTGGGCATCCGCACGTTTAGCTGCGATTTTCTGAACAGTTCAGTTACTTACTGTTCAGTTACCTACTGAAAAAGGCCGAAAAAACAAAAAATCGCCAATATCTCGAAAACTTGGACGTGACCGGAAAAAACGGGGGTCGGATTCGGATTCAGCACCCCAAAAAAACAGAGTTTGATGGTTTTTTCCGCGGCGCCTGAGATTGACTTTTTTTTGTAAACCTGTGTTATTAATTAAGTTTCATTCCATTTCAGTCATTTATCATTAAATTTTGTTTCATTCATCATTTTATTCTCCTGTGTATTCCGGGTCGCTTGGTAGGTACTATTTTGATATTCATGGGCATCTCAATTGATCCCGATCTTCAGCAAGCCATTTCAACGGCGATGATCGGTTCAATCGACCGCAACCCTCGGGCCGTTCGCCAACATTTTCCCCCTCCACGCCGTACAATCCTTCGGCAAACTCAACTTTATCGCAGACCATAAAAACTTAAGTTACGGCCTCCGTCTCGAAACCTTTTGTATCTACTGGGTTTCTTCCCTCCCCCGCTTTTTTTTTTTTTTTTTTTTTTTTTTTCACTTTATTTATCGTCTTTTACCAACCCTCCACAGCTCCATATTGGCTTTTATGATATGTTGTAGGGAAGGACTTTCTCCGGAGGTTCGGTCTCGGGGGCCCATAACCCTTTTCATACGGAATGCACTATGAATTACGGGGGATAACAGGCTTTTCGCTCCCCGCACAAAACCGCCTCTTGTTGAGTTGTTTTAAAGTCGACGGTTGCGTACATCAACACGTTGTTAATAGCGGGGACGTTTATGGCTGAGGGAGGGCTCTTCAACGCAACAAGCCACACATTGTTTGAGCACCTGACAATTTGATTAAGGGGGCGCTACGAGCGAGACATTGTCAGATTTTTTTAATTGACCTTCTTTAGGGACTAAAATGAGAGCGCTCTGGTGGCGAGGGTATTGTCACCAGCAGGATCACCAGTTGATGGATAGCATTACCGAGTACCTACCTACATATACGTTTATTACCTTCATATATGTATGAATCTTGGCTTCACGAGTAGAAAATCCCAATCCATGCCGGAAAAGGGGAATCTCCCACACACGTACAGGTACCTACTGTTTCATGCTGGTATAGATATACTAGTACTATAATAACGTCTCATTTTGTAGTCGACAGACTAAGATAAGCGATTTTAAAAGTATAAAGGTGCCACAAAAGTTGCGTTACGAATTTATTCCAGGTTGAGGTGTATAAAGTATATTTTTGTGGTTAGTATTCTCTATAATGTCTGATCACTTTGTTTTGGCTGGAAATGGGGAAACCCAAGACCGGAGCGGAGGTCCTGGCGACCCCTTGTTTGATCCCATTGACAAAAATCTCCTGCATGCCCAAGACGGGCGTCGCAAGGTGTTGTTGAGAGGGTCTCAGGTTCATGGGACGGAATTTCAAGGTGGAGGATTCAGGGCGAACCGATATTGTAGTTGACACATCAACCTCAATGCTTAATTCCTCTGAATTCCTTTCTGAACCAACGCACTTCTGGCCAACACGACCCCTCGTGCCAGCCTGGAGATAGCGAGTTTTCCCAAACTGCTTCGATACAGCCTCTCAGGCCTGCAGATCGCGACATCTCGCGTTATGCCATGAGCAGGGGTATTCAAGCACCCAAATTGTAACAGACACTGCTGACAGTCGTAGCCAGCTCAGCGGATCTACTACAGTTCCTGTTGGCTCCTGTATCCAGCTCAAACACTGCTGACAGTCGTAGCCAGCTTAGCGGATCTTCTACAGATCCTGTTGGCTCCTGTATCCAGCTTCATATGTTTTGTGTAACAAACACTGCTGACGTTAGTGTGAGTTGTAGCCAGCTCAGTGGATCTTCTACAGATCCTGTTGGCTCCTGTATCCAGCTTAGGCTTTAGCGTACACCAAGCCGAACCAGAACATTGCAGGTTCCTCTTAGGTCCCTAAATCTCTCTTAAATTTCTGGACTAGTACAACCAAAACCTGTGGATGGGCAAGGAGACTGCTATAAGGGGAGAACGGGAGGCAGTCCTCAATAGAACCAATTTACTAGGCTCTCTATTGAACAACCCTCAGAAACACAAACACACAGCTACTAGCTATTAAATGCGTGTTTTTTAACCCAGGAAATTTACAATACAATCGACAAGACGTCAATTGTCGACACACCACTTCAAAAGTAAAGAAGGGCCCACCTCGCTTGTCACAACTAAACTGGGGTTCACCATCAGTTCACCAGAAGTACTGGCTTCTAGCGAGAACCACAAGGCAGCGAGGGAAAGGATTATTGTGGAACCGTCCTATAAAAAGATCTATCGCTTCAAACTCAAACAACACATTCGACTGGTTCATAACTCCACACTGGTAATCGGTAAAAATTTCCCCGAAAATTAATTCCCCGAACGACCTCCCCCTGGAAAATATTTCCCCGGCTAAGTTGCGAACCCGGAAAAAATTTCCCCGACCGAGATCTGCATTGAAACGAGTCTGTGTTGTGAACGCGTTGGTGTTTTAAGCTGCGGCAGGCTCTTTTCCCTTTGAGAGGGGTCTGGAGCACTAGTGGACTATTTTGACTACACGTACGTTGACGGTGGTTTCGTATCCAGGCGACGTGATGGGCAACTGACTCTCAGACGCACTCCACCGATGTTCCCTCCAGTTATGGGGAACGTTCACGATGCAACTGTGGAAGACCGTGATAGAACTAACAACCAGGCGGAGGGATGGAACAACCGATTCGGACGACTTGTTCAGCACAAGCATCCTTCAGTCTGGAAACTGATAATGGATATCAGGTTGGAAGTAACCGCTGATATGACTCGCGTCCAGCGATGGCAAGATGGGGACACTTGCAATCCAGGGGGAGGTCGTTCGAGGAAATAATTTCCGGGGAAATATTTTCCTACATTCCTCCACACTTGCAATGAACGGCGATAGATTTACTTGAAGTACACGACCTCTTTAGCCTGACCGGTTTAAACAGTGTTATCCTTTGTGAGCTTAGGGAATAGTGCTTTGCTTGAATGAAAATTAAATACGTTTTACCGCTTTCCTTTTAATGGCTCTCTTCAGTGGTCTTCCAGGATTTACGATAAAACCCCCGTGGGAATCCGTTTCCTACCGAGGAACCGCTCGAGAGGATGTTCTAGTAATTAAAAGGGATTAGACTCGAAAGCTTTACTGACCCCATCAATTAGACCCGAAACTAGCGTTATTCGGTAAGTCCGTGTAAACTACCGAACCCTTCGGGTTCAACCGGAACATCTCAAAAGCGGATTTCGCCGTCTCAAGCACGTCCTCAAAGGGCGTTTACCTGATCCTGCCATAACTCAAAGCCGCTTAGATATTAACTGAGGTGTTCGCCGGATTTGCATAAAGTTCGGTTGAACTCACAACATTAGTTTGTGCCTTCGGGAAATTCCGAATGGAGGTTCAGGAGGACTGAGACCACGTCAATTATCCCTCCTGAATTAAAAATGGCTGGAGAGGGAGGGGATTTCCAGGAGGATACTACACCCCTATAATTCAGACGGTCTCTTTAAGTAAGACGCTCAACCCAAACACAGGAAACAAAGAAACGTTATCAGATAACAGATCTGACAGATAAATGATACCTAAATGAAAAACATACAACAACATAATAACTTTGGCCGAAAATTATTTACCTAATCATCCACAAGGTCGATTATGAAAAGTGAAAATAAGTAGGGTTAAGTGGGGCCAGATCGCCCCGAAAAACCAGTAGTTTGTCTTAGGCATTCCGTAAATAATTTCTAGAATGGGTTTTGCCATTGACTTTTCTTTCATAGTCATCTTCACTATCTACAGACATTTTCAGTTAAGTACTCTCTTAGGTTCAGAAAAACACGAATTTCACAAAGACTTACGAAGGCGAACTCGCCCCGGCCTCTGGGGCAAGATCGTCCTCGATTTGGGGCAAGATGGTTCACGATTTTCTTGGGGGTTCCACTCACCATTGATCGCATTTGGCCTGTTTTAAACCTGTTTCACACTTTTACTTTCTATAAAAGATATATCTGCCGATATACCTAATGTCTTAATTAAGATGCTATCTTATAATTAATATTATTATCAAGAAAATCGTTCACGATCTTGCCCCAAATCGACGACGATCTTGCCCCAGAGGCCGGGACAAGTTCGCCTTTGGAAGTATTTTGGATCGTTCACGATTTTCTTAATTGATTATCTTTATTGCAGACCACGCAAAGCATTCTAAAGCAATGGTATGCGTGCTCAATAAGCCTAAACATAATTGAAATTTAAAATAGCTCTGGGATAGGGAAGAATTTTCTCATTAATTGGCTGAAAATGCAAGGCGAACATGCCCCCGGTTGACTAGGCGAACTTGCCCCGGTCACGATGAAATATAGCAGGAAGTTTCTACAACGACAGAAATACTGGTTTCTTGGTAAACATTTAAAACCAAACGATTTCTAGAAAGTAGAAAATGCAACGAAACGACTGGAATCGCAATTTCCACAGAAATAAGATATTTAATGGTTTTTTTTTTCAAGTACCTAATGTTAATTATTTCGGATAAATATTATCCGAAATAATTAACATTACTTGAAATAACTAAACTAATAACTAAAACACCCAAATTTTGAATTTTTAGCCAACGTTACTAAATTCTTCCCGATCTAATGTCCAAGCACATCGAGGCCCCCTCTACTATAAAAATGATGGATGAGCTCAATCCCAACCTCGCTCCATTCACGCTCCGTTCAGGAGAACTTTTCAGCTGTTAGAAATGCTTGTTCACACCAAAAAGCGACGATGGTCGAAGAAAGGTTGGCAAGCAGCGAAGGAAGGTAACGCTGAAATATGACCGGGAAATGCTCTCCCCAACTCCCTCCCACGTGGAAAGAGCTCCTAAGACGTAGCTCTTCGTAACCAACGTGGAGTTAGTGGAGGAGGCCTGAGAGGTATCATCTCCCAAAAAAACGGCTTTCCTTTGAATAAGTAAACGAAATGCCCTTTCCGCATCAGTCGAGTGCTTTTAACTCAACATCCGAGTGATGGCCAGGAAACGTACGGAACATATTTCCTTAAAGCCTTCCCAGAAGGAAGAGCCGTTCTATTAGGGGTGATGGGAAGGGTTTGAAACATAACTAACGAAGTTCATTATCTACTTTTTATCTAATTTAGTGGTTCGTATGAATTCGTAATTTGGTATGAAACTAAGAATAATCTGTCGCTATTCCTGATCACACTTCCTTCGTTAGTAATGTCAACAAGAACCCTCAGCGGACATTTCTCATACGAAATTTCATCAGACGTACTCCATAAAAGCCTCTTAATCCCATCATAATGCACACGGCCGTATCCACTTCAGCCAGCCCCTAGTCTTCCCCGATATATAAGAGCAAAAAAAGGGGAAGGATTTTCTCTGTAGGCAGGTAATCCTTTTTACGGAGCCTCCGGGGAGTAGAAAAGATAAATGCTTTTTCCTCCCAGCACAAATAAATTCCGGGCGATAGAATCCGTGATGGATCGTTTTTTTCGTGGAGCCGAATCGATAGTGCAGGGCGTGATGGTTTTTGCGGAATATTTCGAGTGTGTCCGGGCCATACAAGTTGTGGGATTTGGAATCAAATCGCGGAATCGTGTGTGAGGCGAGTTTAGTTTCGTGGAGTGGCAGGTTGGTGCAGGCGCTAGATACAATACTTGGATTTAGCAGCAAGAACATAGTTCATGCTGCCTTCCGTGTGGAGGGAAAATCGTGCGTATCTGCAGCAATCTACCCAAGTATACGTCGCCGGGTGGCGTGGAGGAATGACGCGGCTCTGATAAAGCTGACCCTATCTGAGTGACTTCCTGGGTTTTAGTATCTGAGGAGTTGGAGGCGGATAACTTCACCAGAGACGTCCGGGTACTTTTAAAGTCAAATTAATTATTAAAATTTATTAATTAATAATTTAATTATTCCTCAGAGGTCTTAGAGGTAGTTCAAATGGTTTGGCATCAAAAGGCGAGAGCTGTCACTGATCGCATTGATTGTGCGTTCACAGAATCTAGCAAGGATGCTTTTTTCTTAATTGCCAGTCATTGTAGATGACATCTACGACTGTAAATAACATAATATAGATGTGCCTTTAAACCTGATAATCCTGAAGAACGGGACCCGCTGGTGTGGCTGTGTTTGGATGGGAGAAACCCCTGCGCCGCCACACTGATGAGACCCCTTAGCTGAAAGAACGGCGACACATAGCACCGCCTAGGTGAGGCTTTGCTGCTGTACTGGCAATCCCACAGGTTCCATGTCTGGCTCACGGTTGTACAAGATTATAGCCAGGAATGTGTTCGATGCTGGAGCGTGGTGGCTGGGGAATTGAAGGACCAGAAGAGAGGGCGAATCGTAGGATGTATCAGTCTATGTTTTTCATTATTTTCAATGATCTGACTCGGATTTCAAGCGTGCCAACGTTGTAAGGGGCTCTTTCCTGGCGTCCCTCATAGCAGTAAGGAAATTCAAGGGTCCCTCTAGAACAAGGCATACGTCTCCTCACGTAACGCAACGTGAGAAACAAGAAACCTTCTGCATGAAGTCTATAAGTTATAACTTATAGTTATAACAATAGTTTTAACTATATTAATTAACTATAGTTATACTATACTATATAACTATAGTTATGTAACAATGTCTTTGATATTCAGCTAATTAGACAACATTAGGTAACACCACGCTGCATTTGGGAGCCAAACAATAGAAACCAGTGATCTCTACTCCGCGGAAATTGGTAGAGTAAAGTATCTGGAGGCTTCCAGAGAAACTACTCTTAAGAAAATCCTCTGCCCCCAACCCCTCTGGAACTTAGGCCTAGGAAGTCACTAAAACGACTTGGAAAACCCATCTCGGATTTACGTGTCATTTAATTTCCTAATTTTCAAAACATACGGCAGCCAAAATTTGGACAGAACGCCTGCCTTTTCCGGAAAACCACAACCACAGGGAAATTTTGGTCACGAAACGCATCAAATCAAATTTAATTATCTACATAATTAACTAGATGAGGAATCTCCCCCCCCCCCCCCCCCCCGGGCTAACTGGTGAAAAAGGTCGGGTGGCTTGCAACTGTCGAGGCAGCCAACGGTTTGTAGAGTGACCCCTTCCAGTGTCTACTTGCAAAAATCTAGACCTCCACAGCCTTCGCGCCCCAAGGAAATTCTCCATACAAAACCGAAGAAAATTATCCTCTTTTTTCCTCCTATAGAAACACCAGCCCAACTACACCCTTGAGCCCAGTTAGGCGTGTAAAGCGCACCCCAGTTCCCTCTCACATCCCACGAGCAGGCCTTATTTATACGCAGTCCTACATGCATAATGTGCTCTGTGGACCGTTTGGACTCGCTACGATCGCCTCGTGGGTTCTTGTAGGTCATTCTCGGCACCAACGAATAACAAGACCGCGGAGTTCTGCTGAATTATTTATTTTTTCGTGCCACGTTCCATAATATTATAGTGCTGAGGGCGATTTCGGTGCAACTACAAGATACGATGTTCCATTACGGGTTCGAAACTCAATGATATCCCCAGTCGAATATAATTTTCCTTTCCCCAAAAACAACGAGGCAGACTTTCGGCCCTTTTCCCATATTAGGAACATCTGTCATGATCGGTGATAAAAACGGGAGGGTTTCCATTTTCTCTCATTTTCCGAGGTCGAGGGAAATTTAACATTGAAATAATTTCAGAATCTGAAGGGAGGCTGGGGTCAAAGACAGGATTGAAACTTTCTGATTAATTCCTGATCCCGACCGTAATTCATTCCAGGAACGCGTTCAATTTCGCGGACAGGTTCACGAAGAACTATTCTCGCCCAGAAAAGAATCGGTGGATCCAGTGGATCCGATCCACTGACCAGTTGACTCAGGCGCAGTCGGTCGGGAACCCCCTCAAAAGTCGAATTATTTCCTTATTCTCAACTTTTGATGGAGCCCCAATCGCCTCGAGCTTTTTTGCGAAATTCACCACTCCGCCCAAACTTTTCCGGAGACGACAGAGAATAAAAGCCGAACGTTCGAGGGGTAAAACTTTTAATGCGGGTTGAACGTAATTGAATTTCACCTAAAATATGATTCGGTCAAGTTGAAAGGCTCCCCCTTTGCAGGCAAAAGGGATACCGTAATCCGGTTACCGTTCAATTAAAGAGTGAGCAGCTATGGTTGGAGGATATTAATGGTAGTGGGGGTAATTGAACTGTGACGGGCAGAATAAGGGATGAGGGTTCGAAGTGTTATTAGAGGCATGACTTTCATTTTTACGATTGGCGAATTCGTGTCTTTCAGGTTGCAGGAAGGATGATGAAGCTTGCCAACCGCCATCTAGCCTTGGAACCGCCACAACTTATCCTCATTATATGGCTGTACCCGAACTAACTTCGTTTCAAATGTGAAATAATAATTATTGCATTATGCTTCTCGAAGGAATACAAACTACGCTGCAGTTCACAAACCAGGTCGGGTTCGAACAGGGAGGATTTTTCGCTTCAAATTTTTTTCCGCTCTATTCCACCCCGAGTTTCCCTCCGCTTCTTGAATATTGAGATTTCCGCTCTGGTGGACACGATGCCGAGGAGGCCGCGAGATTGAAAGAGCCATCTGTGGGGAATTTGGCACCTACGCCCCCACGGTATTTTCTTAAGACCGGCCGGCAACGCCGCCCACACTTCTCATCGGGCCCACGGGGGGGCAGCAGCTCCCGGACGACGCCGGGTCCACACACGTGGGGGGCCCGCGGGGTCTCGTTCTCGACACCGCGGGTCCTCCAGCACGCACCCGGACGTCTCTTAATTTCTATTTATATTTATCCTAATATTGTGATCACCATTATTACCACATAGTAATCTTGGCATTAACCAAACACACTTTTTTGCATGGGACCGCTAGCCTGGACTCTCCCGCCGACTGTAGTTATTCGGACGGATTGGCCGGCTCAGCGGACCCCAATATTGTTTCGCGCAGGGAACTAGCCCAGGCGGATATTGACGACAATTCGTTCGTATCAGCCGGGAGTGGTTCCCTCCGTAAGGGCCTCGGGTCTGAATCTGATGTCATAGCTGCTGACAATTCAGTCGTTATAGCTCAGAATCCCCGAGTGTCAAGTGTGGATCTGGGACGCTCTTCTCTTGAAGTTGACCATTCAATGTCTTTGGAAGATGCGACCAGACTCCCTTCCGAAATCCTACGCATCCCTGCAGGCCCACACCATTGTGGTACTGTAGGGACAAGCGGGATTTCCAAACTTGCTCCGACATTATTTACTGGGACAGCAGACCACAACATATTGTGCAGTGCCCCAGCCAAATATGTTTGTGCACTCCCTTCATCTTCCTCCAAAACAAGCGGGAGCGAAATCCTGGTCACGCCCGAGGCTTTCTCCCAAACACACAAAACACTTGTTAAGGACAATTTAAATATTGTAGGAACACCAATCGAACATGTAGGTACACTAATTACATCCGATCAAGCGGTGTTCACTACAACTGGTGACCCCAACTTGGAGATGCAACCTTCATCTCCCTCGCGACAACAAGGTGGTGTAAGATTCAATTTGCCCACCGAAATTCAGACAAATTCGCAAGTTAATTTTCCGTCATTTGGAACTTCGGTTCCCACGGTTCTTAACACAACTACGAATTCTTTAAATCCTGGGATGTACCCCCAGGTAACCACAAGCCAGAATGGAGTTTCTGCACCTTGGCCGCCGGGCCTTGGCTTTCAATTTCAACAACATCCAAACAACGCGTTTGCGACGTTCAATTTCGGGACTCAACCGAACTTCGGGACTCAACCGAACTTCCCCACGTTATTCACTCACAGTAACGTGTCGGGTCAACCTCATGGGCACTTGATGGTTGCATCAACTGATGGAAATCAGGGCCCCAACCCAACTTTCAATCAGGCTTCTCACAGCCGGCCAACTGTACAGAACACTCAGTCTGTACTGGAACTTTTGTTGTCGCAGGTTCCAAAAAAGACTTCTTCCAGTAGAAGGACAGTCCCACACATTTCCGGGAGTTACACCGTCTCCGTACGGGACGCGGACCCTGCAGAGGGACTCCCACGCACTCCTGAGGAGCTACTGGATCAACTCTCCCGTTCACGGGTCGCGGCGACTACACACGGTCCCCCAAGTACCCATAAACATCATCCCCACATCTATGGCCTCACCAGTGAGGAACTCATGACTGAACTTATGCACGGTTCCCCACGCGACGCCACAACTTTACCATCCACCCTGTATCACATTCTACAAATTATAGCAGGTCCGCTCGTCAGCCCAATCATGTTGAAACACGCTTGGCTGTCACGCCTGTCGGAACATCTCAGAACAATTGCTAGCACAGCACCTGACTTTGAGTCAATGCTAACAATAGCTGATAGGGCATTCACTTCATTTTACCTCTCTCCCACATCTTCTCCTACCTCCAGCGGTTGCCCACAATATGTGTCAAACATCATGGGCACCCTGGATCAACCATCCTCCCTACGGGATGTGGAGTCTGCGCAGGGACTCACACACATCCCTAGGGATCAAACCCCCTCCTTGCGGGTCGCGGAGTCTGCGAAAAGACTCCCAAGCACCCCTACGGAGCAACTCTCCCCTTCACGGGTCGCGAAGACTACACACAGACTTCCAAGCACCCTCAGGGACCATCTTCTCCCCTCTACGGGCTCATCTCTCTCACAACCCATTTCTCTAGGGGATTCGGAATCTGCAACGGGACTCCCGAACACCCCTAAGATTCAACCATCCCCTTCTACTCTCCCTCAAACTTTTATTCCAGGGAATTCAGCGTCTGCAAAGGGACGCACGAACACCCTAACATTTCACCCTTCCTCTTCAGGCATGCAACCTACCGAAAAATACCCTGATGATGTGAAATACAGCACGGGTACTTCGAACACAGGTTCACTGCATACGCCTCACGTTCCTACGGAAATACTGCAAAGCGAAGACAGCTTCTCACTCACGGGAAAAATTCGCCGCAATTTCATGGAACTCACGGGAAACGCTCCCACCTCTTATCCTACTGAAACCGTAGGTTTCAAGGAAATCACGGGAAACGCTCCCATCACTCATCCTACTGAAACCATCGGTTTCAAGGATTTCGCGGAAAATATCAAACCCCCCTCTCTACACACGACAATCGTCGCCTCGGGAGAATTTGGGGAAAATATTATCCCACCAACTCACTTCACTCATCCCACTGGGGTAACGTTCCCCAGGGATTCCACGAGAAACATTACTTCCCCCACTCCACACATGGCACTCATCGCCTCCGGAGAACTCGGGGAAAATGTTATCTCCGCCACTCATCCCACTTAGGAACATATCCTCAGGGATTACATAGGAAATATTACTTCCCCCACTCTCCCTACAGGAATCACTAGATCCAGGGAACTCGGGGTAAATATTACTCCCTCCACTCACTCCACTAGGGTAACTCTCCCTAGGAGATCCACGGGGAACTTAAACCCCTCAACCTCATCCAAGTTCTCACCGCAAGGGTCTTCTAGTTTACATGCACAGAAACCCCCAACGGGAGACAACAACGTTATTGATGGAAATCATATCATACGATGGAAAAACACACAGAGGGACGCTTCTTTTTATGTCAAGAAATCCTCCTGGTGGATTAACCTCGTTCAACATTTCTCACGTTTCCGTGCCCTCATGCAGAGCTCTTCGGAAAACCACACCCAAGCCCAACGCTATTGTGCCTACAAGGGCTCAGTCTCAACCAGAGACAAACGTACACGTCCCTGGAACAGCTACTCCTCATGGAGAAAATCCACTCCGGCGTTCTCGCCACCCCCACCAATTCCGCCACAACCACCGCCTCCACCGCTTCCGCCGCCGCGCCCACACGGTCCCAGACAACCTCCTAAAGTCCACAGGGGTCCTTGGGAGTCATACGGGTCCTGCCAGCGACAAGCCAAAACGGCAACGCAGTCAATAAATGTTCCAATTCTTTTCGCCCGCCCCTAATCCACATGGGACTAGCTTTCATGCCTTCAGCAAGTTTATTTTTTTATACTTCTCACAAGCAGAAGCAACGGCGTGAACTGTGAACATATTTCTTTTCCTCTTTCTCTCGTATAATGCCAGCACCTAGTCCATACCGTGTTAATAACGGCCACTCTGCAGCATTATCTTGATACCACTTGGAATCCTTTTGAAAATTTTTTTCATGCTCTTTTATCGCAATTTTTTTCTTCCAATTTTCTTCCCATTCCCTTCTCCGGGGAAACATAATTTTTTAGTGTCCGGGCTACGATTTTTTCTATCTTGAACACGCATGTTCTCACGGCGCTTTCATCGCCGGCAGCTTCTTTTTTAGCATTTTTTCTCTCTACCGGGACTGCTGTCCGCCGCCCCCGGCCGGTCTTGGGGGGAGCCTTGTGGGGAATTTGGCACCTACGCCCCCACGGTATTTTCTTAAGACCGGCCGGCAACGCCGCCCACACTTCTCATCGGGCCCACGGGGGGGCAGCAGCTCCCGGACGACGCCGGGTCCACACACGTGGGGGGCCCGCGGGGTCTCGTTCTCGACACCGCGGGTCCTCCAGCACGCACCCGGACGTCTCTTAATTTCTATTTATATTTATCCTAATATTGTGATCACCATTATTACCACATAGTAATCTTGGCATTAACCAAACACACTTTTTTGCATGGGACCGCTAGCCTGGACTCTCCCGCCGACTGTAGTTATTCGGACGGATTGGCCGGCTCAGCGGACCCCAATATTGTTTCGCGCAGGGAACTAGCCCAGGCGGATATTGACGACAATTCGTTCGTATCAGCCGGGAGTGGTTCCCTCCGTAAGGGCCTCGGGTCTGAATCTGATGTCATAGCTGCTGACAATTCAGTCGTTATAGCTCAGAATCCCCGAGTGTCAAGTGTGGATCTGGGACGCTCTTCTCTTGAAGTTGACCATTCAATGTCTTTGGAAGATGCGACCAGACTCCCTTCCGAAATCCTACGCATCCCTGCAGGCCCACACCATTGTGGTACTGTAGGGACAAGCGGGATTTCCAAACTTGCTCCGACATTATTTACTGGGACAGCAGACCACAACATATTGTGCAGTGCCCCAGCCAAATATGTTTGTGCACTCCCTTCATCTTCCTCCAAAACAAGCGGGAGCGAAATCCTGGTCACGCCCGAGGCTTTCTCCCAAACACACAAAACACTTGTTAAGGACAATTTAAATATTGTAGGAACACCAATCGAACATGTAGGTACACTAATTACATCCGATCAAGCGGTGTTCACTACACCATCTTTCGGTTTCATTCTTATCCTCGTCTTTCCAGACCCCCGTGAAGACGGATTTTGAATGTTATGGATTACCAACTAAACGCCATTGATATACGGGATCATTTTTTGCTATCTTTCTAGATTTCTGTTTTTCTGTATGTAGTTCTGAGTGCCATAAGCTTTTTACGTATAAATAGTAGGCAGTAAATTTATTGTTTTTTTCCCCTATAGACCTTTTTCATATCAGTGATGTGACGTCATTCTGATAAGAGCAGGCCGCCATTCGCAAGCCACCAACTCACCCAACCCAAGGAGGGGGACCGTTTTCTCGTCTGTTTACTCCGTCCCTCGCATTTGTGATTATTTTCGTTTTATTCAGGTATATAATACACCTACCTACATCGTATTTGTGTCAGAGCTCAAAAATTTTGATTGGGTCCAAATTTGTCAGTATATGTTTCAAGAGGTCCAGATTTCAAAAACGAAAGATCCTGTTCGGGCAGTAGGATTTTTTTTTTTTTTCAAGCTGAAATTTGTGCTCACAATGTTTTCAGCCTTGTCCACAAGGTTTTGAGGCCAATGCCAGGAGAGCTTTCGCAGGTTTTGGGTATTATATCAAGTGGGGTGTCGTATTTGAAGTAATTTTGGACGTAGAAGCCATTTTTTGGGGTCCCAGAACCAACGGATTTCACTGAGAGAATCTAACGGACTACAAATGGGGCTTTTGAAGGATGGAAAAGCCACGAGATCTAGATTCCAAAAACGAAATGTCCGTTTTGGGCAGTAGTAATTTTTTTTTCTCATCTGAAATTTTGACAAAATACTCGTTCCAACACCCAGTTGCGCCCGTTTCCAGTTTTGGTTTCTGTAGGGCTCAAAACGGGCTATGGGACGGGTTTTTGCAGGTTTCAGGAATGATATCGAGTGGAGTGTCGTATTCGAAGTCATTTTGGACGTAGAATCCATTTTTGGGGTCCCAGAACCATCGGATTTCACTGAGAGGATCTAGGGACTAGGTACAAATTGAGCTTTTGAAAGATACCTGGAAATCGGATGAGGTGTCGTTTTCCGAGTGATTTTGGAGTCCCACATCTGCCCAGAAACTTCACAAGGAAAATAAACTTTTTTAAATAAATAAATTAACTATAGGTAAAATTTCTTAATTGTTATTCTTTCATATACATTCTCCATAAATTAATTATTAATGTATGGACAATTTATATGAGAGAATAATAAACCCTTGTGTAGAATTTGCAGGGTTTGTGTTTCGGGAAAATATATAAACACTGTAGTGTAGTTCTTAATTACCAATGGATGGGATCGCCAATCGGCGGTGAGCCGATAGGCCCTGGGTTACACTCAAAAACATAATATATGTTTCTTAATGGGTTTTAGGTAGACAGGAGTCTACCGGGAAGTAAAAATCTAGTCTAGTTGGTAATATGAAGAATAGTAATAGGATGTTGAAGTGCTTGGAACTAATCTGGTTTCCACAATTGACACCGAGGATCGTCGAAAACTTTCCGTCATCTCGTTTGCATTTCTTGACCCACCTCAGGTGGCCCAGGGCCACCTGTCACCTAGCGCGCACGTATCACACGTATTTAAGTGTATTTTTGCGTTCAAAATGCCTCGAATGATTTCGACACCGGCACTTCGGAGCACTATGCAAGATTGGGGGGAGAGAAAAAACCTCACTGTTGGGTTATATGTATACCTAACTTATACCTAAGGCCGACCGAATCTACTGTCACTGTTGCAGTCACCAAAGGAACAGTGCATTATTATGATAATGGGAGATAAATAGTAGAATTAAAAACAATAGTAAAGCGTATAAACGGCCGAAACAATCAAAACTCCCTTTGATTACATTGGAAGTAACACTTCCTGCCAATTCGTTCGTTTGCAAATGGCCGCCACTGCTCGCGCATGCGCCTCTTCCTTTTTCCAAAATTAAAAGGTCTATTGGCCCCCAACTCTGCCCCTGTCATAGCAGCTGAGTCAGATTAATTGGAAACAGGACACTTGTGGGTGCGCACAATTTTACATTCAATGCGCACACTTTGCGCTAATACAAAAGATCACGAAGGGCAATTTAATGTATTTTGTAGAGGTCTTAGTGGTTTACAGTCCAATTTCGGTGGAGTTTGGACTGAAGCTTTCAGCTTACGTTATAGAATTTGAAGTCTACGCGTTTTTTGACATGCTGTACACGGTACCTATGGCTACACAAAGTGCAAGTCTTGCTGACTACATACACTCTGAAATGGACATCAGCTAACAGAAGACAAAGTGCTTACTCCCTTGTCTGCTACATTTCTGACGACAGCACCCACATGTGTGAAACAGGGGACCGCTCCTTCCCTGCACCACATGGTCAGTCTCACTCGCGCCTACCTTCAACACAGTGACTAGAATTTCTTGTGTGTCCAACCATCTTTTGGCTGGGAAGGGGAAATCCCGGTGACCCCATGTTTGATCTCTTGGACGAACGTCTAGGCTTGGACTTGAGAAACCCAGGACCTTCTAGGGAACGGTTCCCAGGTCCCTCTGGTGTTCCCTCCTCTGTGGGATGGTCGGAGAGTATCTGGAGCGGCATCAAGCTCATCCCCTGTGAAAGCACCCTGCTCGCCCACTCTGGCTCAGCTTCAAGTGGCTTCGCAGCGGCCCCACAAGGAACCCTTGACATCGCGAATGTGAACCTTGGGAAAGCTGACCCATCACAACCCAACTCCAAGAAACGCAAGCAGCGTCGTGAGCTTGGACTCAGCGCCTCCTCCGCGGAACTCCGTCTCCCTCACGCAAACAAATTTGTCAGGAACACTACCACACGTAGGCTCGCACAACACCTGCACCGTGGGATTGGGTCCCATAGATACAAATTTCTTCTTCTAGGTACGCCAAAGCAATGATATTAAATGTCAAAATACTGAACACATTTTATTTGGACTTATAGTAACCAAACTATTAGTTAACAACTGTTGTCCTTCCTTGTATCAAGTGTCCATCCTCATCGGTTCTTTGATCGTCGCTGACCTGTGAACGTTTCAGGGCCAATTCACCTTCCGCAAAGGCTGACACCCAGTTTTCACACATGAAGTAGATAATGTGAAGTATATTATACGCTTTTAGTAGCTTTCATCAGTGTCGCGAAGGGATTTCGCGTTGATAAAAAAGTCTGGTCTACGCTACAGGTCGGTATTTGTATCTTTCCTTCCTGAATGCGAATTAGTTGTTACTTGCATCCCAATCGGCAGGAGCCACGATACAAAATGAACTAGGCGATGCACCCAGATGCAGGTGGCGGGTATCTTGTTCAAAACGTCAATACGACGGGCTCCCCCTCTCGGAAAATGCCAGCAGGGCAGAGCTCCTGGCTGGTCCTGAGCTCCTAACGCCCTACCAGGCCGATTCATAGATTTTTAAGGGTAATCAATTGTGGGAGGAGCCACAGGAATCTCTCAGCCGGGCTCGGACTTCCCCCCGGGTCCTCCCGCCCGATGAAAACCCCTTGACGGGATGGACCGAATTTCCCTACATTGTGACAGCTGATTATCAGTGAGGCGCTTGTCGGTATCTGACATGGCATGTTGTCTGCAGAAAACGTCTATCCTATACAAGCCGTAGCGTACATGTCCGATGGTTATTGTTAACTCTTGAAGCACACGCACTGAAAACATGTTTTCTTCGTCATTTTCCGGGAGGGTTCGCAAGTCGAGATAAACAACTCAACAAAAAGTACGGCTTCACGACAACTTCCGCCAACCCGTTTCCGACCAGCTTTTACCGAGGGTTTCGTCCCCAATACGCGAGGTTCTTCTCTCCCTTCACGAAAGATGATGGAGCTGGAAGTGTTTTGGACCGCATTTTGCTAAAAGTCTCGAAACCCCGGAAGGCCCTTGGTTGGCTCTCTGGAAGCAAAACATTTCAACAAAGATAGATGGTCGGGAGAATCCATCTCGGTCGCCATCCGCCGAGTCAACTTTGTGATGGTCGTCAGCCTTCTCATTTCCGATTTGTTTCGAGCTCGTATACATCGTAAACTTGTAACTGTTATCTCTTTCTTCGTCATTGTACGAAATGGGAAATAATACGAAAAAACGCTGCAAATTTTACACAAGGGTTTAGTATTATAGAATCTATAGATCTGATCTATAATAGATCCCCACAGTGAAATCGGATCGTTCCGGAACCCCAGAAAATGGATTCTACGTCCAAAAATACTTCGAAAACGACACCTAACTCGATCCCATAGCTCAAAGCCTTCAAAATTCCTCCCGTAGCCCCATAGCGCCCCACGGGTTCGGCCGATCGGACTGAAAACCTTGCGGGCAAAACTAGATGGTAAACCAAGTATTTTGTCAAAATTTCAGATTAAAAAAAAAATCCTACTGCCCAAAACGGCCCGGGCAGCAGACGGGGGACGGACATTTCGGATTTTGAATGTAGACCTCTTGAAACGGATAATGTCAAGTTTCGTGGCCGATCGGAGTCGTCGACCCCCGTCGCGAAAACATAGGTGTATTATTCCAAATAAACCAAAAGTAGGTAGGTATTTAGAAAGTTTAAGGAACTTGAGGAACTCATTACACAGAATCTGATAGGGACATTATTAAATGCAAAACTTTTCTTCGTCCTCGTCCTCACATCCAGGCATTGCTTCGCCTTCAATCTGAGCCCAGGGTGCCTTCACGGGAGCGGCTAGTTTAAACTAGACAATTGTCGCCGTAGGTATCGTCACAGTTTGATCAACATTAAATTTAGTGTTGTAACTGATGAATGTGCGGTATTTTTCAAACGTGCGCCTCCTCAATGTGTAAATATAGACCAATAATATTATTATATAATATTATATAGACGATATTATGGTATATATCGTCGGTGAAGTATTGAGACCTCGTATCTCCATTTTTGACGAAAACGGGATTTTGGTTTCTCGTAGGTAAGTTGCTTGGATTTTACCGATTATAGCGCTCATTTGGAGGATTTCCGAAGTAGGTATAACGCCTCAAAAGTGGAAATACTGATACCTCGTAAGTAAATAACTGGGAGGCAAGCAGAAGAAGCATTGATAACGCAAAAAAATGTAGTGTCTCACTGTAATTATTACTATAGTTGCCGTGATGTAACTTCGGTGATGACCACGGAATAGAAAGACGGAATTATTCCGCTCAATATAAATTTGATGTCTTCTGCTAGCTCTGCAGGAGGAAGGGGGAGGTACCCAGAGAGGGAAAGAGCCTGACACTGGTCGCAAATATTTATATTAAGAGAAAAATAACTACCACTGCCTGTAGGGACAGCAAAAATAATGAATGCCTCAATTTGGAGGAGAGAAAATGTATGTGAGTCAAAAGAATCAATTAAATAATAAAAGTTTGCCCGGACAAACGAGGTGTTTGCCAAGGCGCTCTTGAGTGGCCACTCTCACAATTTAAGTCTAGGAATTTCTACATTAATCCAAGTAAAAAAAAAAGAACATGAATTCTTTAGGCGTGGGTGTTGACCAGTAGGGACTTGTTGCCTCCAAATGGTGTACTCCGGGAGGCTGTAACAGACCATCCAGGAGATAAACAACGGGACTACACGCGAGCCAATATTAGGAAATAACCATGTATAGGTCCTTTTACTTAATTTTATTTTAATAAACTGAATACCTCGAAGATTGGGTGATTTTCTCGGCGAAAACGAGGCACCTGCCAAACGTACAGGATGTCCTGCTAGGGTGAGGGCTGGGACCTTGCAACACGACCCCAGGATGATCCTCTGGCGGCTGAATGTTCCGTCGAGAGTACAAATTGTACAAAGAAAAGAGGGAGCTGGCTTCCAATCCTGTTGAGGGGCAGAAAAGTGGGGATCAGCCTCCAACACCCAAACGACCATTCCCGTACCAATTCCTTAATAATCCAGTGGAGACATACCTCGAGGAAACTGTCGAAGGTTCGTAGCACAACCCCAGAACAATACTCTAATTTTCAAATTGTCGTAGTCCCATGTGTCGAAAGGTTTACACGTGGTGGTCCAACAAGTGTGTTCCACAAGTTTAACAACTCCAATCCGCCTTGAGCGTACGGAAACTTTCGACTGACTTGGACATCGGCAGAAGGGGGTAGGGAATGCGAAGTGGAGTGGAGGCAGGGCAATTCGCATGATCAGCCTCAAGATTGAGTGATCTGTCCGCCCATGGCCAGAAAAGCAATGGTGTTACAATCACCCCCTCCCTTCCGGAGAGTTTTGGACCGTCCAGGGCAAAACTCTTTAGACGAGGTCTGTTTCGAAATAGGGCTTGAGGTCAGAGACATGCCACACCCCAACGTCTTCACCACCCTCGTTGCTGAGCTGGTATATGATGGGTGAAGCCTTCCGTGTGACGCGGAATGGTCCGACGTAGCGTTTACAGAGCTTCCCCGCTATATAGAAAGACTTTCTATTCCGTGGGTGACCCTCTCCGAACCTCCGGAGGCAACCACCACACCGGGTTTCAGGTGCGCCACCTGTGCGCACAATTCCAATTCCCTTTTGCTTTCACACGTCTTTCCAGCCTTCATTACGTTTCGTGATACGTAGGTAGAGGTCACCAACGATTACCTACCGCTCACCAACGCTCACGTGCATTCTATCTTCTTTTTTTTTAACTCGTTTGTACGAACGCAAATAATTATTGTCTTCTTGGTTTAGATCTCGGCTTTTAAACGGACTTACTCGATTGTATAATTAGGAGGAAACAAGTTGTGATGGATTCGACGACGAGTTCAAGTCACGAAACCCAGTCGCTAATCAGACGTGGGGAAACCCTCAAATCGCAAGCTCGCAGGTTGGTTTTCCGACTGTGGAAGTAGGTAGGTACTTCTAAAAAGAAAAGGAACACCAGGGTCCTTTCATAAACGTGCAGGACTTCGTTTTTTCTCAACTAACACGTAAGGATCCCCAACATGGGTTCACACATCCTTACCAACTCGATAGCATAATATTATTCAGCATGCATAATATTATGCAGAATATTATTCTGCAACTTCCTTTTCCAAGACTTGGAACAGTCTTATTTAGAAACTTAGTTTTATTTCTAACACGAACGGATCCTTTCAAGTTCAGCATAAGTTTCAACTCAATTCAAAACAACTTATTTCATCACTGTGTGTTCTAGCATCCCTTCCAATAACTAAAGAAAAAACCTTGCATTAATCTAAATTAAGGCTGTGATCCTCCTGTGAGTTCACATCCAGCCAAAAACATCATACATATTTTTTTAATCAATTTTTCTCCACGTAATTGCACTGTTATTTTCGCATATTTTTCTATAACTACGTATATCAATACCTACCTGATATTTTTCAGCATCGCATTCCCCTAAACGTTTCTCGCTCAATCCAAATTGGAAATCGGATTTCCGAAGGCAGGGACGGAAAGGACGGGGGTTGGCTGGCGTAGGCCCCTAGTTGAGGAATTGTCTGGTTGAAGAGGCCACAGGTTCAAAAGCGTCTCGGAAGCGGTCAGCACGTCGACGCTATTTTGGCCTCTGTCGAGCCGTATCGCCAGACGGAACTGACTCCTTCCTTCGAGCGTCGAGAAGTGATTTCCCGCCCAACTCTGTGGAAACTGTCGTTCGTCTGTTAGTTATATCAGATATAAACACAAACCAGATTCTGGTTTGTGCAAAGATTTGTCGAATAAATAATAACCATCTTTAATCTCGGTCTTATATCAGGTGGATATTCAGCCAACCAACACTTCCCCTACTACACCATTATATGACACTAATGATCACCAGCAGGGGAAGTAATTGAGTTTCAAAATTGAATAACTGACTTTCAAAGGTAAGAGGTACGGTAAGGCGATCAATCAAAAATTCCATCACCCCTCGTGCACGTTATTACTAAAGGGGACGGTGAACATTTATCTAAAGGAGAGGCTGAGAGGGAGCGAGGGAGACAGTAAAGGATATAAGTACGGTTAAGATGAGTCTTGGTGGTATGCCATATCAAAGATGAACTGAAAACGGTAGAATGGGCTGGAAGCTCCCCCTCGAGGATGAAATTCGAACTTGGGAGGCCTTCATACTTCATTATTGAGCTCAGGCTGTTGGTACCCTAAAATAGTTGAGAAACTCCGAAATGTTTCCCTCGATTCCCCTTTTGATAAATTATCTAATCTCAGGTGAGTAAGCTTTTGAATTAGAAGGGGAAATCCACGAATTTAATAACTTGCCAAATCAGGTGCTTGGTTGGCTACAGGCAGTCTTGTGCGACGCCATCGAACGCTCCACTAACAGCCGTTTGGTACATGTCTTCTGGATGGCTACCCTTGACTATTCCCTAAATACGAAATTGGGGAGGTTTGTTTCAAAGATGAAAAATGATTGGCTATTGGGAGATTCGGGGCTCAGCGGACCAATTTTAATTTCCCCGCTCCTTTCGGACCACTATGGTAATTGCGGGTGTCTCAGGGTACCTAATGACTAACTTGCCCAACTCTATCCTGGAAACCTCCCCAAAGTTGGGTAATAGCTTTTCATAGGCCCTTGTCTCCTCTCGTGGGGAATCACTTAGCAGGGGCTCTTAGCCTGATGACACGCACACCGTTAACGCCGGGAGACTCAACTTTGGACAGCTCAACTTCCGCGCCAAGAACTCGGTTAGTTAACCATCTGAGCCCTGTGAGCGGCCATGCAGCCTTATGTTCTCCAAGCTTAATTTACACTGAAAGGATTTCTTGAACTCAGTTAACACAGCTCAGGAAGATGCAAGCTTGGTGGAAAAACCCAATCGCTTCTGGATACTCGATGTTCTACAAATCGCTGCAGCTGACGAAGGAGCTGTTTTAATTAGTTTAATAGGGCAGACTGAAAGATTGTCAGCTGACTGTTGAAACTTACCATTAGGCTGCGCCAAACCTACTGCGTAGATCCGGCAAGTTTAGATACCAGGTAATGTAGGTCCTACATTCACGGATAAATAAAATTGTTAACTACACTCCTTACCTACTACCACATCTATAGCGATAAAGTTATATGAAAACGTCTCAAAGACACCCTCCAACCTTTCAAGGGCTCTCCAGAAAACCAACTTAATAGCAAGGTTTTAATCACTTGGTCATTTCAGCTTTGAAAAGTTCACTCCGCTACTCTTGGAGGCTTATTTTTATAAAAACTGCTCTAAATCGCGGAAAGCCAGACGCTTTGATCACTTCCTTCCGCT
Organism: Pilophorus perplexus; assembly: GCA_955831195.1. Classification (NCBI taxonomy): domain Eukaryota; kingdom Metazoa; phylum Arthropoda; class Insecta; order Hemiptera; family Miridae; genus Pilophorus; species Pilophorus perplexus. The sequence continues at coordinate 34,524,343 of OY037009.1, read as the reverse complement.
CTATCCTGCCTTTAATGAGATCCCTTTGTCAGGAGTTTAATAATGGGGCACTTTCCTATAGGAGGGCGGGCCACTCTAGTGGGCTTCAGTGGAAAAAGTTGATCGATCATCCGTTAAACTCGACGGGAGATTAAAATATATATTCTCTTCAAAACTTGCTTTATGTTTTGTCATATTCCCTGCAATGTGATTTCAAACAGCAATAAATGTGTTTGGTTAATGGTGGCTTACAATCGGTTGTTTGACCTCTGCAGTGCCGTAGCTAGAGCCTCAGGGGCCCTGGGGCAACAAGTAAATTTGGGCCCCGCATACGGGAATCTCACATTATCTAATAAAACTACAAACAAATGTAGAATTGTTTTATTGTGTTCAATTTGAAGTACTTTCAGGAGACATATAAGTCTTAGCCGAGGTAAGGCTCTTTCAGGATCAGAAAAGTGGCCTTCCGTTCACGTTTGACATGTTTGAGACAATTAAAAAAAAAAAAAAATCTGTATTCTACCACTTGCCGCGGTGTCGCTGACAGAGACTTAGTGAAGCATCTAAGTTTGAAGTATCAATCAAAATTTGATATGTATGTATACATATTTAATATGTATGTCAAAAATATGTTGCTAATGAGAATTAACTTGGTGCATTAAAAAAATATTTAAAAAAAAAAATTGTAAACCTGAGTGACTGACTGGTGACGCACAGTGGGACCGAACGGCCGTATTTTGGCGAAAATCTCCGAAAACCTAAATCGGTACTTATAGGAAATAGGACGCAGATCACGAATATACCCCATGTCCCAATACCTAAAATTGCCCCTCACCCTTATTTTTATTAAAAACCACGTTTTGGTTTATTATTCTTGGAATAATACACCTATGTTTTCGCGACGCGGGTCGACGACTCCGATCGGGCTCAAAATTTGACAATATCCGTTTCAAGTGGTCTACATTCAAAATCCGAAATGTCCGTCCGCCGTACGCCGTTCGCCGTCCAGGCCGTTTTGGGCAGTAGGAATTTTTTTAAAAATCTGAAATTTTGACAAAATACTCGGTTTACCATCTAGTTGTGCCCGCAAGGTTTTCAGCCCGATCGCCCCAACCCGTGGGGCGCTCTGGGGCTAAAATGGGGCTACAGAAGGTGGTTTTTGAAGGCTTTTGGCTATGGGATCGAGTCAGGTGTCGTTTTCGAAGTATTTTTGGACGTAGAATCCATTTTTTGGGGTCCCGGAACGATCCGATTTCACTGTGGCGATCTATAGGGCTTTTATGGAGCTAAAAATGGGATTTTTGATGGATCCCAAGAAGTTAAATATCTTTCGAGTAAAAATTAAAGAATTTTTGAAAAAACACATTTTTGAAAAAAAATCGCCTCAAAAAATTTTTTTTGAAATATAAAAATCCAAAAAAAAATTTTTTTAAATTTTTTTTATTGACAGAATTAAGTTTCTGTACAAGTAACCTATATCAAAGAATAATAAACCCTTGTGTAAAATTTGCAGCGTTTTTCTACTAGTTTTCGACTAGTTTGTTCTACCTACTAGTTTTTCTAACATAGTGGCCGCACGTTGGGCACAAGGAGGCCACTCGGAGGCGGTGGCCGCGTAATAGAAGAGGTAACTGATTTGTTCATTATTCACTCAACTCAGTTGCACTAGCATTTCCAAAACGTCCACTGACTTCAACGGGATTCGAACCCCTGGTCTCATCAAAAAGCAGCGCGAAGGGTCTAACGCCCAGAACCACTCGACCAATCCGGCCCCGTTGCATCATTTAAGCAAAGTGATATCAGGTTTGATTACAAAGAAGGTAATGTAGGAGGGTAGCAGAGTTGAAACCTCCCTCGCCATAACAACACAGAAATCATCGCTTTCCAGACCTTGCGAATGTTGCATTGGGAAACTTTCTCGCTAACACTCCAGAACTGGAGGCTAAAACAAAAAAGATAACTCTCTTACCGGGGTTTCACATGAAAATCGCCGTGGTTGAGGTTTTGCACAGTTGTCACAGACACAACGCACATGGAAACTGAGCCGGTAAAGTGACTTTGAAAGGGGCGGTATCGATTTAGTGGTTGCCGCCAAGAGCCAGTAGGGTGCTTTTGGCCGCTTCACTTTGAAAGCAGGTATTTCGGGGGTGATTCTCCGAAAATAGGGTCGTATCAATCCTGACTACATGCGATTTAAATCGTTTGATTAACATGGATATTTCTTATGTGTCTTATGTGTCTTAGGGGTCAGTCAGAATTGTCAAGCACAAAGTCTTATCCACAGATCTCAATCAATAGACCGAGGGCCTTAAACCATCATTTTTAATCCTTAGATTTGAGACACAAAATCTTATCCTCACATTCATATAAGTAAAATTATAATCTATTTCAATCCAACTTATAATAAAGTTACCCATCTATACAAGTGAATAAATAATCACCCTTAGACGGTAGGTATAGGGGCCCCCGGCCCCCCTCCCCCTCCAGGGGAATAGTAATTCACTATTCATTGATAGTTTAATTTACTGAAATATATAATAGATATAACAAAGTTCACTCACGTGATAAATAGACGTTTCGCCTGTCGCTTTTTCAATACTGTCGGGTCCCCCTGTTCACAGCTCCGTTCGGGTTGCCGGCCAAAGCAGAGGAGGAAGGTGAGGGTTAAAGGTAATGGAAGGGGGGGGGGGGGGGGGATAAATGGGGAAAGAGGGATAGGTATGGATAAAAAAAAAAATTTTAAAAAAACAGCGCCCAGTTACTCATAATAATTATTCCTAATTATTCGGAATGGAAATGCACCCGAATTTCGGGTTAAATCACCCTGTACCATGTTGTTAGAAGTCAAAAAGGGAAAAATACATCATTTTTGTGACAAAAAGTATTTTACCTAGTTTCTTGTTCATGTTTTTGTTTTGTTTTTCTTTATGTTTTGGGTTTTTGTTTTTGTTTGTTTTGGCTTGTTACCTTGGATTTGAATAAAGTTTGTTTTTTTATTTTACCTAGTTTATAATCATCTTAAGTTGTTCTGGCCGATTCAACCACCGGTGTAGGAGACGTCACCTACACCGGTTCTGGTTTCCAATCAAAGACACCAGAGTGCAGGTCGATTTTCAAATTTTCTTGATTTGCTTGGTGTTTGGCACTAGTGACACTGGAGTAACGCGAAAATGGCCGTGTTCGCTTAGTTGTGAATGTGATCGTGAGTATTGACTCAACTTATTCGTGATACAATTTAACTTATTCGAAGTGACTGAACCCTCAGTTTCTAGTTTTTTAATGGTGGCCAACTTGTCGACCAATAGGAGCTGACTTCGGATTTCCGTGAAAATTCAAATTCCAATTTTTCCATAAATTTTATAAATTCGTACGAACTTGCAGTTTGTGTTTTAACCCCATTTTCAGTATTATTTGGACGCCTTCTATCGATAAAAAAAATACACTGCCAAGGCAATGGCACATGAGCTTCCTCGTGCCAGGTACAAAATGAATTTAGTTGTGACTGTAACAAGAAAATTACGTTCGCGCATGCGCAGGGAGTACCACTGATGCAATCGTGATGAAACTGATAGGGGACCATCTCGGGCTAAACCCACACAATTCCTGAAAATTTGATTGAAATCCGATCAAAATTGTGTAAGTTATGGCTGTGGCAAGGAAATGCGGACAGACACGGAACCAAATTTGTTCCAGAGGCTCTGAAACGCAAAACTTGAGTGGAAATTTTGATTTTGGAGAAAAAAATGTTTTTCAATTCGAAAGTGAAAACAATGCTTCCCCTGCCTTGCAGACTCGGAAGCAATAATCCAGACACGTTTCCATTCCTAATAATTATTGTTGAGCCCAGGGCGCCTGAGTGCTCCGAGGTCCTGCAAATGAGCTATTTATGACGCCCGCAGGCCTTGCAGACGGGCCAAAGCTTTTCAACACCTTCAACCGGTAGCAGTTGTTTAGCCTGTTTCATGGTGCGCTCCATGGATGGCGACCGGATCTTCCCGGTTACAGTAATAATATATACTGTAGTGTATATATTATATACATAACATTAATCATTTCCATAAGATATTGATCACATCAATACTTTAAATTCTGTGGAGTTTTATAAACTATAAATAATATAAAAATAGTGTATATTCTAAACCACTCATTATAATATTTTATCAATTAGTAACAAAATGTAGATGAATGATGCAAAATCATTCAACGTTATCTAACTAACATAATGTTATTATGTATCTACTATGAATGTCATGTAAAAGTGTGATTCACAAGGAGCATTGCGGGGAAGAGAATCTCTGCCCGATCTGATGATATTTTTGGTGGGAGTCCCTTTTCCAATCAGACCTTCCGAATCCCGGAGCAAAGTCTTTGATCCTCCTCTTAATCTCAACACCCCTGACCGGTAATCCCTTCCCACATGGCGATCTGAACCCCCTCCCTCCCCATCGATACTTCCGTCAGGCCGTCTTTTTGATCGGACGTTGCAATCAAGGTGCCCGTGGAAGATCCTCGACCCTCATACCCCCTACAAGCCCCTTAAACCTTGAGCCTCCGAAAAGGCGGATAAACCTACCGCATCCCTTTTCACCGCGTATTCCACCACATTCAACCCCTTGACATTCCATAACCTGATGGATTTCATTTCTTCGGAATGATTGGCGAAGGTGATGAGAGGGATTGGGGGGGGGGGCTTAGCTTCACTGATCCCCACATGAAAGGAAGATCATATCACGAGTTCCTCATAATATCACGTTGGTCTTTTCAAAACTTTTTTGGCAAAAGAGAAGCTAAATGGGCTCCGTAAAAAAAGTAGAGGCCTGACTCGTATTACCTATTAAGGGATGGCCATCGGTAGTCAATATATCGTTATTCGATAATATCGCGGATGAAATACCGATATATTGGTATTATATTAGTAGTATCGACCAATATAATATATTATTATTATATTAGTAAGTATGATATTGTTGGGAGGAAACTCCATAGCAGTTTCCAGGTTCAAGTTCGGATGATTTTAGGACACATGTTTTGGAATAATTAAAGAGTTCAGTTGCGGTTTGGTTGTGGAACGAGTTGTCATTTTTACAACACTGGTGTCAGAAGTGGTTGAACATGTCGTCGCCCGCCGCCACCTCAACTGTCGAGCGTCCTGCAGGCGCTCCGCCGGGGGGCTCTCTGCCGCTAGGGGACCTCTATCAAGGTATCCAGCAGTTGGCAACCCGTTTAACTGCCATTGAGGCAACGTTGGCGGCTCAAGACGCTAATCGGCGTAAAGGAGTCAAGCCGCCCACGTTCGACGGTACTGCGGCGTTCGAGGATTTCCACTTTCAGTTCGAGCACGCGGCGCGGACTAATGGTTGGACGGAGCTGGAACTACCTTCGGAGTTGGTTGCCGTTCTACGGGGTGCAGCCCTCACGGTTGTGACGTTGCTTCGGCGTCCGAATCCGACGTATGCCGAGATGCTGGTGGCGCTCCAAGAGCGGTATGGGAGCGAGAGTCGCCGGGAGCTGTACCGGAGCCAGCTGCAGGCTCGTCGGCAGGGGGTAAGTGAAGATTTGATTTCGTTCGCCAACGACCTGTACATACTCGCTTATCGCGCTTTCCCCGGGGGTACGCCTAGCGAGGTTGACGACCAGGCGCTTCGGCAGTTTTACCGGGGGCTCCACAGCGACAGGTTACGCGCAGCTGTTGTGGGCCGGGAAACGACGTTACAAGCGGCCCTCCAGCATGCGTTACGGGCGCAAGTTTTCCTCGAGGACACCCCCTGGAGGCCGACTAGGGCTGTTTCGGCGGCCACGAATGGGGAAGGGGATCCAGGCGAGCTCCGACGTCAGGTCCTCCAGCGCAACGGTAGATCCAAGGGCCAGCCATGGGTGTGCTACGTCTGTGGGGCCCAGGGCCACAGGGCTAGGTGGTGTCCCAAGAGGGCCGGGTTGCCAACTTCTTCGACTCCATCGGGAAACGGACAGAGGCCGGTGCATGCTACGCCCCAACCGATCCTCAGCGTGGTGGGACAGACGGTAGCCGTTCGAGGACTCGTTGATGGCATTCCCCGCAGGTTGGTGATAGACACCGGGGCGGCCGTCACCGTGGTGAGACCAGAGGTGGTGGGTGACCGAGGGTGTCTCAGCGCCACGAGTCTAACACTTTGGGGTGCCTCCGGTGATCCGATCACGGTGAAGGGGACTACGAATGTGACGGTTGATCTGGGGAAGGGAGTCAGCTTTCGTCATAATGTGGTTGTCGCCCAGATTCATGAGGAGTGTCTCCTTGGACTTGACTTCCTGTTACAGCACGGATGCCAAGTCGATTTGCAGAGCGGGGGATTTCGTGTGGGAAAGGTTGAAGTTCCATTAGTACGGGTACAACGTCCCAATAACGACAAGAACGGAAATTTGACCGACTGCCGAAAACCCGCTTGGACGAACACGCCGACGCCGGAGCAGATGCGGGTCAAGCAAAGGAAGGGGACGAAGGAGGAGTCGATCGTGCCGATAAAGACCGTCGAGCCGAAGACGAACACGCCGACGCCGGAGCAGATGCGGGTCAAGCAAAGGAAGGGGACGAAGGAGGAGTTGATCGTGCCGATAAAGACCGTCGAGCCAAAGACAGTCGAGCCGAAGACGAACACGCCGACGCCGGAAAAAGTGATCGGCTCGACGATCAAAGTCAAACTGAAGCGGATCATGGACGCGACGCAGAGGTCGGCGGACGAAGTGTACCTGGCGTTGCAGGATTCGGACTTTGACGTGAACCAGGCAGTGGATTTGTTCAGATGGCGAACTGGTGTACGCAAGAGAAGAGCAAGAAGAAGAGGAAGTTGAAGTTGACGAGAAGGAAGAGTCTTTTAGAGGACGAGGGGACGGTAGGAGGCGGCCCAAACGTAATGCACGACAAGAACCCCGAAAACCAGTGGGAACCAGTTTGGAGCCAGTGGGAGAAACCGTTTCTGCGAACGAATCCGGAAGAAGACCGGGACCGCGAGGTATTTCAAGGGTCTTTGGCTCAACCAGAGGCGGACAAAACGCCAAAAGTGACGAGTCCAGTGTCGTCGTTCACAAAGGAGGAGCGACAAGAGCGGCCAATCGTCATCCCGGCGCAGGAAGACCAGCCCCGCGACTACCTCTACCGCCGCTACTACCAGGAAGACGAACGACCACCCTCCAACTGGTCTACCTCCAAGCGGCCTGGGTGGTGGTTCGGAAGAGGAGGGGAGAAGTGTTGGGAGGAAACTCCATAGCAGTTTCCAGGTTCAAGTTCGGATGATTTTAGGACACATGTTTTGGAATAATTAAAGAGTTCAGTTGCGGTTTGGTTGTGGAACGAGTTGTCATTTTTACAACAATATGTTATATCGTACTTTAGGCATCGATACTCTGTGCCACCGATAGTATCGAATAAAAATATCAATAGTTTTTGGGAAATTGGTAATTGGTTTTAATCTGACTCGCAAGCTAAACTATGGAAAACGATTAACTCCGCACTTGGGATGGGAAGAGTAGCATAAATAATTATTATTTAGAAACTAGTAAAAGATGACTTGGAAGTGACTGATCCATACGAAATTGCTTACCATCTCAATGAATATTTTGCAACAGTTGCGGAGAAATTAAACGCACAATTTTCCAATCATAATCCAGAAAGCAACTTGCCCAGAACTGTTACGTCATGAATGAGTTTCCGTGCTGTGACAGGAGAACAAATTTTTAGCTTCAATAACCAAATTGCTTCAATAAAAGGGGGGACTGGACCCGGATGGGACGGCATTTCGTAAAAATTATTTAAGGAATTGTCACTATTTTGGACGGCTCCACTCACTCATATAGTTAATCTTAGCTTGTTGAATGGAAAATTTCCTAACGCTATGAAAATTGTAGTAGTCCGGCCACTATTCAAAAAGGGAACACGCACGTTGGCTAGTAATTACCGTCCAATCTCGATGCTGTCTAACTTTGCAAAAATTTTAGAGAAAGCCGTCAAAGAACAAGTAACCGCCTACTTAGAAGAAAACAATCTACTATCCGCATCTCAATACGGATTCTGAAAGAGGCTTAGCACTAGCCGACTTTCGCGAGGAATAGCTAACTCGAAAACAGCAAAACCGTTGTCGGTTTGGAAGAAATGGGAAATCTTTGCGAAACCATGCTGGTAACCAGCAGTCTTGTTGGGGACTGAAGTCTATGAGTAGGTAAAATCCACCACTCCTAATGGAAACAATAATTGTTTCCATTAATAATAATTATAGCAGGAAACCAATGCTTCGCTCGGGATAGTTAAAAATGTAAATAAAATATTAATAAAGTGGTATAGAGTAATTTTATCTACTATAAATTTTTATCTACACTATTTAGTTGATAATGTTATTCTTTACCAACTTTTTTACTACCTAAATTCTTACTTCTTTTCATTGTTGCAATGACAATTTTTTTTTCTACTTTTCTACTAAAACTACAATGGAAAGACACCCCCCCCCCCCCCCCCTAGTCATGCGTAATATTTTATATTATAAAACCATCGATGTTTTTTCTTCGATGTTTTTGAGACAGCGATGTTTCTTTAAAAAATGTTTGCACATCGATACCCATCCCTACTGGCTACCCAACTTCCAGGAGAACGTACAACGTAACCACATGGAATAGGAAACTGCTGTGGAAAAGGACCGTGTGGGGGAGGGGCTGAGGGTCTCAGAAGAGGGGGAAGCGTGGCAGGCGGACCTTTCTCTCCGAAGGTCACCACCCACTGAGAAAAATATCGCTTTTTCAGAAAATTAAATAGGTACCTGATCCTTTAAAAAAAAAATTAAAAATACGGGAATCATCATGTCCACTCACCGGTCAATTGAAAAAAAAAAAAAACTGCACCGAAATTGACCGAGCCGTTTACCTTGCAGAGCTGCTGACAGACAAAGAAACAAGAACCATCCTCCTTTTATTAGGTAGAGAAGAAGAGATAGAGAAGAAGAGATAGGAGAAGAGAAGATAGAGAAGAGATTATTGTGAATAGACGGTAAAACATCTCCAGACAGCTCGTGAAGGTTTCGACGAAGATCGTTTTCGCATTTCCCAGCCTCCAAATTTTTTATGCATGTTAAAATTATGTAATTCATCAAAAAATCATGCATGCATTTAAAATAATAATTTAATCATGCATTTTATCATTTCATCATTTATCATTGTCATGCACTAAATTCTTCTCTTCGGTTTGTGACCAGCCGCTAGCAGCAGCATTACAAGAACAACAGAGCAGCCAGTTCTTTTAGTGCCCTCCCGAAAATGGCCTAAAAAACCAAAAAGCGGTAGTCAAAAGCCTCTATATTGCTGCCAAATTTCAGTCTGGCATTTATGAACTACTACGACTTTTTTTTACTGTTATGCTAGTGATTGTCGGCAACCATTTAGAATGGAGTTGACAAACTGAATTCAAGGGAGTACGTGGGGAGCCAGAAATGGGCAACGTAGGTCCTCCGAAGGTTGGAAGCCTTGATTGTCCCATTGTCGGAAGGTTTAGAGTTTCCGAGGGTTATAGGGGAGGCCTTCTGGGGTTATATAGGGTCCGATTCCCGCGCCATCTATAATACACCTCCGATTTTTTCCCCTGTTCGAAGGGGTTCCCCAAAAAGCGTTTACAGAGCGAGGAAAAGGGTCGGCCCTTTGAAAGGATCTTTTCCCCAAAAGGCGTTTTTCCACGTCCCCCTCTTCCTCTGCCGACATCTTCGTTCCCGAGTTTCGGACGACTTTCTATATCCCATCCGAAAACCACTTCCGGTATAATTGTGTTTGTGACACTTGGACACGCCTTCCTTTTGCAAAACTCCATCAAAACCCGATGCAATCACGCTCCTAGTCCGGATAAAAGCATTTTTTTTTTTAAGCTGGAAGACCTAGTGAAGTGCTACCACAATAAAATACGCCACAAGAAGGGAACTCCGTCGTTTTACTTGTAAACAAACTACGCAGTTTTTGAACCAACACACATAAATTGGAAGTGAAATACTGTGGTGAATATTGGCTAGCTTCAGCACATTAGGGTTGGGGATTAGAATAAAAAATAATTAAAGAAGACAACAAAGCGTGGGATGACGCATTTTTCAAGTAAACGACCGTAGCAAAGATGTTACGGCGAGGGTCGGGAAAAACTCATAAGCCAGTGAACAATTTATCAAACCTCCTTTTTCCTCTCGGGGGTGGATTTCTCGCGCCGGTCTTTTGTTTCGTTGTTTTAATTATCATCAACGTCCGAAATCACCGACTTTGCCAAGACTGCTGGATCGGAACTTTTAATGAATAATTTATTTATCATAAAATTTATGATAAATAAATTATTCATTAAAAGTTCCGATCCAGCAGTCTAATAGTAATCATTATTATTATAATAAATAATTCAATATTTTTATCTACCACCTAACAATAAATATTATTATTTTTATTATTATTATGGATAATTCATATCTCAAGCACCTAAGCATAAATTGGTTCCTCCCTCATGTGGGTCACTTTGTAACGAACATCAGTGAACGGAAGACGTAAAATTTACATTTAATTTTTACATTTTAATTACATTACATTTAATTTTTACAAAATTACATTTAATGCTACCTCGCTCATGCGCTTGATAGCGAGCGACAGCTTTCACGCGCGGGAAACGGAGATCACTCCTTCCCCCAACGTCATGACTGATGACCAGAGCCCTTCACAGTATGGCACTTATTTTTGCGAAATAGGACCCTAAAAGAGATAAGACGTTTAAAAATCTTACCATTTTCGTACACAACTTTCAGAATATCTTCCCATACTCTATAGCGAAACCGTTGGCTCCATCTTTCTACTTCTTATAAAGACTGTCACTTGAGCTAGCAAGTTTGGGCGTTTTGAATGCGAGCGAAAAATTCAAATTCACGCCACCTTCAGCCCCACCTTCAGCCCCACCTTCAAGTGCCTGCGCAGCGGACCCGTGGGACCCTCGACCATTGTGAACTCTGGGAAACCGGGCACAATAATTTCTCAATTCTACCAGGTGTTAATCGGTGTTGTTAATCTCCCCGCCTCCAGGGCTGAACCTTTTAATATGCAGAAATTTAACTTAAGGTAAAACATTGTGACAAACAAAAAACTGCATGGTAAGAATGTGATTTGAAACAAACCCTATGTGATCCTTTTCATTCATTTTTTTGAATAATTAAATTTAAACAGTTATAAGAGGTAAATTCACCATGGGCCTGAAGTAGAGCCAAGCATTCGAAAGAAATGAACAAGCGGGGTACATTCGTGGGAAGGGGTGGGGGTGATGTCGAGGAGGACCGGAAACGCCCGAAGCCTCTCGGCTCAGTGCACTCCACTTGCGAGCCTTTTTTATATCGTTGATAAGCTATGATAATGAAGAAATGTGCAAAATCGTCCGTGCCGGTCAAAACCGTCTCGCCCCTGCAGGGTATGGTTAAGGAAGTTGCTGTACTGTAGAATACAATTAAATTGTATTATACAGAATACAGTTTATTCTACAGCACACTTTATTAACCATTACTTTATTTAATAAAGTACAATGGTTATTTGAAAAACTCCATATGCTTCAAAAGTGTCCGAGCATCCATGGTAGCGTAACTTCGTTGGTAATGCTGGATCTTGTTTAATGAAGCTGTGTGTGCAGAGTTTGTATCTCTCTGACTTCAACCCCCAGCTAGTGTTCATTTGCCATTTCACTGCCCTCGGGAAACTCGAAAGTTTGTCGGCCACAAACATTTCCACCCAACTTGACGTTTAGTGGACAACCTACAACCCCTCGGCCCTTTTCCACTCACCTGTTTTCGTGTCCCGGTTTCAAGCTGAAGACAAAGTTCCGTTCCACGCTCAGCATCCCCCAAAACCCCGTTTAAACTCGAAAACCTTCTCCGGGATTTCAACTCCGACCGTTCAAACATTGTTTGGGAGAGCTTTGATTGCACTTATGTCCTGGGGTTTCGTTTGCCGGACTCTCTGACGTGAGTGTTTTGACAAGAGATGTAAATAGATGGTTTGATTCCTGTAGCTGTCATTTGTTTGAAATGAAATTTATTCTCCGGCAACCAAATGACATGAGAAATGACCACTTGAACAAAATTTCTACTCAACCCTTGACAGTCTGCCTTTTCACAGCACACCCTATAGAAACACACTTCCTCCAACCCGAACCCTTTCCGACCTTTTTTAAGAGCTTCCCCTTTTCCCGTTCAAATGACATCACATTCAGCTCCTTTCCCTCTCACTAAATCACCTTCATTAATTAAACTACGGAAGCCTCCTTTTCAACCATCTTTAATCTTATTCTCTTTTCGTTCGGAATCCCCTTTCATTCGGCTCCAATTTTCCCTGGGAACGAGCAGTTAGAAATTCCGGTCCGCTTCGGAGGGCCCGTTCGGCTGCAATAGTGCTTTCCATTTGGTTTGATGAAAAGAATGAGGCAGCTATCGCACGCGAAATCGGAATCGACATTTCTTCAGAATTATCATCATTTTCACGTTCCACTGGTTCCATGAATGATGGATTCCTCGAGAGAGAAGACCTGTCAGATGAAACCAGATTGCCGATTACATCGAGTGAGTTCTACTAAACTAGTAGGAGAAGAAGAAAAAGAAGAAAAGCAGGAAACTTGTTTATTACGTATAGGTAGGTACCTACGTCATTTAAAAACACTTCTACAATCCGAGAAGTAGTGGTTACAAAATTAAAACTAAACAAAGTGAATTCCGGTTGGCCAATAATTGGCCCAAAAAACAAGTCAGCTTTAATAATAGTGTTTTTGATTTTTTAATATTTTAACGTGCGTAGGTGGACTGGTTGATTGATAATTACTAATAATTAATAGGTAGCAACCTAATTGTTAAGCAACCTGTCCACCTATCGCATGTTAAAATATTAAAAAATCAAAAACAATATTATGTTGATCAATACTGACTTATTTTTTTGGTGATTTATTAAGGCAAGGCAGACTTACGGCAGTCTAATTCCAGCAGAGTCTGACAGATCTCTGTGGGAAACAAAAACTCTGTTTCTGTTTCTTGTTTTTTGTTTGTCCGCTGTGGCATTCAACGAAGCAACAATTTGCCAAAATACAAGAACTTACCATTTTTTACCCAAAATTTGGTTTGACATTTAATGTTTAATGACATTTACATTTAATGTAACTAAGAAACGCTGTCGAAACGCGGAATTACGACTCAAACCAAAAGACGGTAGTAAGTAGGTAGTAAAGTAGGTGCTGGTAGCTCAAGAAGTTTTCATCCATGCCGCTCCGACTATTGTCGCATAATATGCGACATATTATGTCGCATATAATAGGGTTTACGGGAATAATGGGTCGACACCAGCCCCGAGAAACACGAAGTAGGGAAATAAAGGTAGAACAAAATTAGGTAGGTAGGTACTTATTGTGATTTTAGGAGGACTGTTGTTTAGTCCTACCATTTGGTTATTATTCTTGGAATAATTCACCTATATAAAAAACATGTTTTCGCTACGGAGGTCGACGACTCCGATCGGCCTCAAAATTTGACATTATCCGTTTCAAGAGGTCTAGATTCTAAAACCAAAATGGCCGTTTTGGGCAGTAAGAATTTTTTAAAAATCTGAAATTTTGACAAAATACTCGGTTTACCATCAAGTTGTGCCCGCAAGGTTTTCAGCCCGATCGCCCCAACCCGTGGGGCGCTATGGGGCTGAAATGGGGCTACGGGAGGGTTTTGTTTGGAGGTTTTTGGCTATGGGATCGAGTTAGGTGTCGTTTTCGACGTATTTTTGGACGTAGAATCCATTTTTGGGGGTCCCGGAATGATCCGATTTCACTGTAGCGATCTATAGGGCTTTCATTGGGCTACCAATGGGATTTTTGAAAGATCCCAGGAGATCATATATTTTTCGAATAAAAACAAAAAATATTTGAAAAAAAAATAATATATATATATATCCAAAAAAGACTGAATAAAAACAATCTAAAAAAATTTTGTTTTGTTTCTAAAATTTTTTAAGATGCATCCTACCCTTTTGCATCTTAGATGCATTTTACCCAAGGAAGGGCAGGTTCGCACCACCAGGCAGTAAATCCCCAATTTTCGTTGAGATCACGGTAGGTTGATGTTGTAAAACCTTTGCAAATTAGGCTTTATTAGTCACAATAAACATGGTATCAATCTTTCAGTCGTGCGCAACGAACAGTTAAGCAGGATTCACATGAGCGGAAATGAAGGCGGACACGGCAAAGACGGAACGACGAAATATCAGTGGAGGGGGTAGGCGGAGTGGGAAGACTGTTCACATGATGCGGTCTACGCGGTAGACGGAATGATAACCTTCCTCCTGGAAGCCTCTCTGATGTGTAACCTCTCTCGTTGTTGACGGTCTTCAAAAACGATAAGTTGTGTTCAAGTTAAATATTAAGTTGAACAAGTGAATAAGTTAATAAGGAGTTTGCGTGAAATTATCGTGCACGATATAATCGAGTGATTAGGTAAGTCGAAAGTACCTACTCACTAAATTTTCGTTAAAATTCATTTTCTGACGAATTTGACAAAAAGGACGCGAACACTGCTTCAAACACTGCAAATTCAAATGGACGCGAATGTGCAACCTTCACTAGCGGTTATAACGTTCTGGGCAGTGATGTCCATTGCGCATGCCCAGAGCTGTACGGACAAGACGGAGTATCCGGAAACGGTATAAAAATTTCTACCGCCGATAGCTTGCCGCACACTCCGACAAGATGGCGACCACCATTCTCCACTGTGGTGCAAACAGCCAATCAAATTGCGTTCCATCGTTCCGTCTTTGCCGTGTCCGCCTTCATTTCCGCTCATGTGAATCCTGCTTAACTATGCAGGTTCACCAGGTACTAACAACAGTTGTTAGTACCTACCTACCTACCTATCACAGAAAGAGATAGATACTACCTGTAGCAGAAAGAAACAATCGGCCAGGAAACCAGCGGCATTATGAGCTGATCCAGGATTTCTTTTTGGGATGGGGAGGTAGGCCCAAAACTCCTTATACCGTCCCAGCGCAAGTGCATAAATCAATAATTGATTATTATAATTATTATAATATCACTGAGATGATATATATCATCTCAATGATATTGTATATAATATATTATACTATAATATATTATACTACTTGATATTATCAAGGTATACCTCGCCAAGACCATTTGCAATGACCGTAACCGGTTTTAACCGATAGGTATCCGGATATTTCTTTTTAATATTCGGATAGATTGTGGCCCGAGAGAAGTGGGTTGAAATACCCGGTAACTGGATAGGTAGGTACGTGTATCGGATATCCGTACTTTTCAAAAATTCTGAAAATCGAAGATATTTGTTTGAAAATAAAGCAAAAGGAGAGAGGGTGTCTGGCCGATAGTCGATCTCGCACGCTGGTTGCTAGCTGCCGCGATTATATTTGAACTACAAGGAAATTTTCCTTGTATTTCAAGGGAAGTACCTATTTAGAGTCTCCAAATTCATACCTACCATTTCTGTTAAGACAATGTGCCAATTAATAGGTGTCAGCCTAGTTGTTATTAATTATTATTATTAACTCTGTAGTATAATATACTACAGAGTTAATATTAAATATAAAGAATATTATTCTTCCTTTTTTTGTAATAAAACGAAGTTATGTAATGCGTATTGGCATATCGAATCCCACTCCCAGGAGGTTGTGACTCAAAAAAGAACTGACCCAGAAGTTAAAGAAGATTTCCCTAATAAACTACAAGCCCCTAATGAATCAATGGCTTACAACATCAAAAGCGAATTCGACTTAAGATGTTGAGGTTTTGAACTAAATCTTGACACAGGGCTTCAACGGCGCAAGTAATTTCAGCTCAATCACAAACTTCAATCTCCGGCCGCGTTACTCTGATTGGCAAGCCCCTCCTCCCGACTTACGGCAAGCAATTTACATTTTGAAGGACTTGTTACTCCCAAAAGCTTTTTCGCCGGGAGATTTGAAACAAGCCAGGAACACGCTTTTCTTGTGTGAAAGGGTTGGAAGTGTAGCGGAAGAGGGGAAGGCACTTTTCGATAAATTGTCAGATTAATAACTTCTCTTTTGGAACAATAAACCCTTCAAACTTGGCTCCAAAGTCGTTTAAAACTGAAACAGGGGAAACTCCAGAGGGACTTGGGAGAGGCCGCACAAAGCGCGTTTAAATCGGGGCGTGGAACTTTGCCTTTTGAAGTAGACGGGGTGACGCAGAAGGCAGAAAAGCGTCGGAGAAAATCTCTTGCTCGTCCCGACTTTCCCACGTCCTTAGCCTTCCCCGTCCCACATAACTTGTTCTCTAGGCAACTACAAGCCCCTGAGAGATTTGATTCATGGACGTTGGAAGCATGCGACAGTGAACAGTTTTTATGGCTGGACTGACGTCTTCTTCCACGCTGCTCAAGGAACTTCGCCGCCTCACAAACCCCCATTTCATCTCCACAACATCTTTGAGTCAAACCCAAGTCTGAAGGTTTGTGCTTCGTTAACAATGCAATTAGAGATCCCGAGGGGTGTCGGAGTAGGCTTTTTGCCACCCCTGGTGGTAGAGGAAGTCGATCCCTGAATACATAACACCTCCACCCCTGTTAGCAGTGGGGCAATCAATATGAGCAACCCGTTGCATTTCGCTTTGCCACCTTTTACCTAGTAGCCATTTCGTTGAACCCCATTGTTTGAAAAACTTCACGTCTCTTTTCGGTAAGTTGGGGGAGACTCGCTACACAGTACTGTACCACTGCATCGTGCTCAACACCGCCCTCCCAAAATGCGACACCGGCTAGGTCATGAGTTCATCGCCAGGACTCTCTGGCTCTTATTATAAGATATATAATAACAGCGGGCAAAGCCGAGGGTGACATCTTTGCCGCTATATCATATGTGGACGTCTCTAGTGAAAATACTCTGATCAGACCCTCAGTCCCCCCCCCCCCCCCCCCCAGCGAATAAACCCCAGGAGACACCCTCGCCGTCTCGCCTCCTGGAAAACCCACCGTGGAACAACCAAACCAGTCAAGTGGATCCGCAGGATTAACCCTGTACAGCATTCTGATCATCGGTTGTCTACCGAGGTGTGAAGTATAGATACAAAACAATGCACAGGAACTACGTGGCCCCCACGGTGTCAAATACAAAAGCCTTGTCACCAGAGAGGGGAATTTTATAAGGCGCTTATACGAATTTAGGTCCATTAGTAGGCTGCTCCTGTCACCGCAGATTGAGAGGGAGTGAATCACCACCCCAGTGCTGAGGGATGATCCCTAAGGGTGAACAGGGGTAGAGCCAGATAGGGTTCCTTGGGGCATGACAATTATCACCCGCGTCCCCCAAGAATAGTCTCGCTGGGCCTAGCTCCCAATTACTGCTTACCCCGAGGGGTAAGAATCAACTTTCGTCTCATCTTAACTTGAAATCCCTCTTCATTAGCCACCACACTATTTGTTTCAATTTAGAGTGTTCAATTGAAAATGACGAACGGTGAGGTGTTATGGCTCTTTGATGTTTAGTTGGGGTGGGGAACAATTGAGGGCTATAGGGAGGGACCATGCTCAGGAGGAGTTTCAGAGCGCTCTGGTGGCAGGGGCGCGAATTTGCATACTAACAATAATAATTAGGTATTGTAACAATTACTAGTTAGTATGCAAATTCGCGCCCCAGAATTATTCTGGGCCCCACGCGTGCTTGCTGCGTCCATCATAAATGCATCCCAGCAGCCCTCTGTCTCGCCTCCAGGCTGTCTTTATTTATGACTCCGCCAAACATTGATAATATCAATAATATTGGGGAATAAGTTTGGGAAGCCTTGCTATAATGACATTATATATTATACATTATAATGTATAATACCCCCCCCCCCCCCCCCCCGTGCTATAGCAAGGCTTCCCAAACCTTTTGGCTCGCGGACCCCTTTCACGGAACAATATCTACCGCGGACCCCTCTTACTTTTGAGATTATTTCTAATTTGCAAATTGCGAATAAACTGCTCCTGTCTCGTTTACACTCGCAGAGCTTGGAGGAGATTGCTCTCTCCGTTCTTGACCTTCCAGGCTCCTTCCAGAAGGCCCATAATGGGATTGGTATGATAGACAGGCATAGATGGGCATATCTGGGGGATGGTGTGAAGCAAATATCTTGCAGCTAGGACCCTACCCAGAATGTCGATGGAGTGGTGTAGTTACAATTCACGGCAAGCGCTTCACTCTTTACCATAGTTTACTCCGTAAATGGAGTGAACTGAGAATGTATTTAAACAAAATTTGTTTAATGATATTTAATATCAGGCCAATCAAAGTTTTCATTCCTATTAAATTTTAGGGAAAGTGTGGGTTGGTGGTATTCCATGCAGAAAATATGGTAAGGTATAAGGGAGAATGAAAATTTAAAATTTACATGAGACGTTTTCATGTTTTTAATAATAATAATTATTTTTATTAATTTAATTATTAAATTATTCTGAAGTAGGTACATAAGATTTTTCAATAATTAATAATAACTCCGAGAAAAATTAATACTTTCTAACCAAAATAAACGTAGGTGAATACGTACATTTAGTTTTTTTTTTCACTGGAGGATTTTCCCCCAAAATCCTCCAGCGGCCAAAAAAGAAAAGAAAGACAAATCAAATTGTATTTTAATTAATTAATTAAATAACAATTGGTATGTATTCGCTCTACGTTTATTTTGTTAAGAATGTATTAATTTTTCTCGGAGTTCGCCGCGGACCCCATAGCGAGGGTCAGCGGCCCACAGTTAGTGAAGCCCTGATATAGAGCATTCGTTTTTTGGTGAAAGTCTCAGTTGATGCAACATTGCTAGGAAATGGCGAATACGCAATATTTTGAAATCTATAACTATTTAAATTTCATTCGAATCCTGAAGGTACGTCCAAACCATACCGATCTGCATGATTCATGATTTGAGCAACAGAGTTGAGCTAATGGAAGCGTCATTCGGTGTTGTTGCCTTACGAAAGGCTACAACCCAAAACAGCTCCATCAGGACCAAATAAAAAACCGAATTGAAGCTAAGATCACAGTGAGGATCACCAACTCAGTCGACAAAGGTGATTTGGCCACAGAGTTGACATCATGCCCTGTACGGCTGCTCATTGGATTGGTAGGCAACCTCTACCAGCATTCCCTGGAGAGGAACCTTACCAGTATTCCCTGGTTCCTATAACAGCTTCGCCCACTCTAACTGTGAAGTCCAAAATTTTGCCGGGCGGCTTTACCCTGGCAGCACGATGAATTCTGAATCGGCATGCCGTCCACGATGTTTTGTAGTGTGTACGCCACGAAAGAGGCCGAGCAGCTAAAATGTTACCCAGAATCACCGTTGCAGACTGAGCTGAAGCTGACAGCCACATCCACACTGTGTCCTCTGCTACGGGGCAGCACTATTTGATCCAGACCAAGCCAGAAACAGCTTGGATTTTGCACGATATAGTGGGCTTTTGGCAAGGCACCAAGGCCGAAGACCCGTCCACACTAGTTCGGCTTTGCTATTCGGCCGAGTCCAGTGTGGACGCGCCTTGGGAACGTCGCTGCTTTCCACACCACTCATGAGAAGGGAGTGAACCCATAGAATATAACACACGTTCAAATAGCATGTTCATAGGCATTCCGTGCCTTCCCACCTCAGACGAATAAAGCCCTAGCTGCATCACGGCCCCGGATCCTCGAATAAAGCCGGGGCCATCCTCCGGTTGATAAGTGGCCACCCTTCCCGTGCTTGCCCTTCCAAAATAATTGTTTTCCCTGCACAATGTAGTGTAGAGAGGGCCTGGCAGGGCATAAATCAGACCCCCCCACTGCCATGCCCAGGGGAAGACCCTGGTGATCACGGGTGAGGCTTTGGAGGGAGCCCCTCATGGTAAACACAACTCACAATCTGTCTTCTTGTTTATATTAACTCCCTACCTCCCCCCAATGGTGCCCATCCGGGGCTCTGTATATTTGTTCATTCTTCCTGGATTTTTCCCCAACCGAAACGTGTTTTATCATGAAAAGAAAAATTCAGCCTTTTGATACGATTTTTTTTTTTTTTGTTCTCATTCAATACCTAGGTACATTAACAACTTGTACGACTCAGATTGCAAACTTACCAAAATAAGTAAAACGCTACAAATTTTACACAAGTGCATTATTTTTTCGTTTAAATTATGCAAAAATTAATAGGTACTGTGTCAATAAAAATTCATAGAAAAAGATATAAATTGAAAGAAAACTTACGATCTGTTGTGGCACAAACCACATTGACACCACACATTTAAAAAAAAAAATCAGTATCTAACTCAAATTTCATTTTGTCGGTTGTACCCTTTAGCAAACCCGTGCCTCAGAAATAATTATTATTGTTATGGTTGCTTTTAAATTATATTACTAGCATTCGAACAGGGTGGGTTCGCTTCGCTCGGCCATTCAAGATTGTCCGCTATTACATCTATCTATGGGGGTATAAGTCAAGAAATAACGCTCATCAAAGTACCTCAAAAGAGGTCCTGGACGGACCCCCAGGTGTAACATTGACCATATAGTGGAAAGAGAAAGGACGTCATACGACACGATTAAATCTTCTCTAATATCTACACGTTAAACAATAGCGTACCTCCCTCGGAAAAATCTCCTCCAAAAATAGCAAAAAAATCAGCTTGGCGAGTAAAAAAATTAAAAAACGCGGCAGGCCGCTCGTACTGTATCTATACTGCATGCAGATACATCTGAACATGGATATGTCTTATGATGACAAATAAAATGAAACATTTTTTTGCGAGCCTTCGATTTGTTTAATAGGAACTGAGTAATTTCATTTTGAGTTTATGGGTTGCTATGGGCTGCATATAGTTGTTGATATCCATGTCAAAAATGCAGGTAGTATTCAGGGGGGGGGGGGGGGGGGATGGAAAGAAACTAACTCGACCCGACCGACTCCATCCAGTTAGGTTTGTTAGGTTGAGAGGTTTTTGGTAAAAACTATTGACCAATGAGAAAAACCCATACGGTGGATACAGCTTTCGTACAACTACGCAACCACGAGAGACATTTTATGTCTTTGCGCCCCCGTGCTCCCGAGGTCCGTTTCTGTGTCTCCCTCCTGCCTTAAACCCAACTGCTGAATCAGCGACTCCCGCTGTCTTTGATTTGCGGTGTGAAGTGGGTTTTCACTTGGTTTAAAAACCACTTCTAACACTACGAATAACTAGTACTGGTCGTAAACAAAGACGATCGCAAACAGCGCAAGAAACACCGAATTTGTTTTGATTGAAACGGCGTTCAAACTCACCATCGGCAACAAGAAGTTCGTTGACAAAGATTCTTTGGGGCGATTCAGAAACTGATGGATCAACACAACTTTCATTATTTACTGTGTTGAATTTACGTTTTTCCACTTTTTTCGGGCGCGATACTCTTTACATTGCTCAGCATTTTTTGTTTTTCGCTTCATCTCCCGCTCTCGTTTCTTTGACTCCATCCGAAGCTGCTTTTCTTCCGCCTTCCTTTCATTGTACCGGAGTATTCTCTCTTCTTCAGTCATACTGGAAGTACCAGGCAATGATTGCATGAATGTATTAAATAAGTAAATTTTACCTTTCGCTGAAATCTAGCCTCTTTTTCTCGTGCGCGATACTCTTTGCAACGCTCTGCAACTGATTTTCTCTTCTTCACCGTGTCTCGTTTCTTTGCCTCCATCTTACAAACGTTAAGGTTGAAACACTACGAAAGGTGAAAACAAAAGCACTATTCATAGTGGGCTGTAAAAATGTAGTTGCTACAACAGAAGGTAGTAACCATTTAGTAAACAATCAAATGGGTCCCGTGGCTGTAAACTTGTGGTAGCTACAAGTAATAGGAAGAAGTGTAAATCATAGAAATTAACTTTAAGAGCAACTCAGCTGATCCGGACCCTGAGCATCGTCAAGTAAATGTCCTAAAGAGGCTACATACGAAATTACACCTTCCCAGAGTGTCAATCATAGAAATTAGCTTTAAGAGCCACTCAGCTGATCCGGACCCTGAGCATCGTCAAGTAAATGTCCTAAAGAGGCTACATACGAAATTACAGCTTCCCAGAGTGTAAATCATAGAAATTAGCTTTAAGAGCCACTCAGCTGATCCGGACCCTGGGCATCGTCAAGTAAATGTCCTAAAGAGGCTACATACGAAATTACAGCTTCCTAGAGTGTAAATCATAGAAATTAACTTTAAGAGCCACTCAGCTGATCCGGACCCTGGGCATCGTCAAGTAGGTACCTAAATGTCCTAAAGAGGCTACATACGAAATTACAGCTTCCCAGAGTGTAAATCATAGAAATTAGCTTTAAGAGCCACTCAGCTGATCCGGACCCTGGGCATCGTCAAGTAAATGTCCTAAAGAGGCTACATACGAAATTACAGCTTCCCAGAGTGTAAATCATAGAGATTAGCTTTAAGAGCCACTCAGCTGATCCGGACCCTGGGCATCGTCAAGTAAATGTCCTAAAGAGGCTACATACGAAATTACAGCTTCCCAGAGTGTAAATCATAGAGATTAGCTTTAAGAGCCACTCAGCTGATCCGGACCCTGGGCATCGTCAAGTAAATGTCCTAAAGAGGCTACATACGAAATTACAGCTTCCTAGAGTGTAAATCATAGAAATTAACTTTAAGAGCCACTCAGCTGATCCGGACCCTGGGCATCGTCAAGTAAATGTCCTAAAGAGGCTACATACGAAATTACAGCTTCCCAGAGTGTAAATCATAGAAATTAGCTTTAAGAGCCACTCAGCTGATCCGGACCCTGAGCATCGTCAAGTAAATGTCCTAAAGAGGCTACATACGAAATTATAGCTTCCCAGAGTGTAAATCATAGAAATTAACTTTAAGAGCAACTCAGCTATACAAGAGCCTTCGATTTGTACAATAGGTACTGAGTAATTTCATTTTGAGTTGATGGGTTGCTATGGGCTGCATATAGTTGGTGATAGACGGGAATTTGATAATTCACTACGAGAAACTAACAAGAGTTGTTACTATGAAAAATTAAGTTGATTGGTTGCCACGGGTGCAACCAATCAAAAACGTGTGTCGTTTTTTTTGGCTGTCGCTAAATTTTGCATGACCCCAGAACTAAGACATATCCATGTCAAAGAGAAAAGAAGAAAAGAGAAAAGAGAAAACACCAAAAGAGAAAAGTGAGAAAACACCAAAAAGTTGGCTCAAAATAGTCCAGAAAAGGTTCAAACAACCTAGAGAAATTACACATTGCCCCCATTTAGGACTATGATAAAATTTATTTTTAATGTTGAACATTACATTAAATTTTAATGGCGAATAAAACCCACAAACAATACTAGGAAACGCTTGCATACGAGTCTGCTACACATTGGGACATTTTAGGGAGTTCCTAGTGGATACGATCGAGATACCACCACTTGGAATACAGATGCCGTATCTAGGGAAACCAAGCGCGATGCTAACCAAAATTGATTGAGATACCATATTGCATTTTTAGGTGGTATCTCCGAGTAGGATCTTGGAGTAACGGGTCACGTTACTATTAAAACAAGTTCATTAACATCAGGCGGTAAGACCGCCGCGGTATTCAGCATTCGAAGTGGAGTTGTTGTTGGGGTTTGTCGTCGAAAGTGCCTCCTTAGGAAACTTATTAGATTTATTAAACTTCATAACCATTTTGATCTGATCAGTTGCAAGTATGTACGGAGTTTTTCGTGATTTCTGGAAATTGCGATTGAGTGGAACGAGCGAGAGATTTGAAGCTCAGCTCCTCAAATCAATAATAATTATTGAGTTACCTACAATGATTGTAACATTTAACTCATCTGGATTGCTGCGTCCAATAGTGTAATGTTTCGTTGCTCCTCCAAATTCTTTCAACAACGAACGAACTGGTGTGAAATGAAACCGAGGTGGTTCGTGAAATCGGCACCTAAACAACACCTAACGGCACCTAACAAACTCAGGACAACAGAGGAAAGTACTGGCAGCACTGAGCTGCCAGCTGTGCTGCTCTCGGATTTCGTTGTTGTTGTCGACGTTTGTATGTCTTCTTGGAAGCTGTTTATCAATTAGGCAGGTTACTTTGCGATAAGGATTCACTAGATACCATCTTCCGTATCGCCCGGTGGTATCGTATTTTCCGTAAACATACCACCGACGGATCGCAGATACGATACCATCGGCGATCGCGCATGCGCACTGCTGGAGTAGGATACGGATGGAATCGAGATACCACGACGTATCTCACCACTAGGAACTCCCTTTTATGTCTTTAGTTTAGTCGTTGCTAAGGAACCAACCGTAACGATTTTTTTTAACGCTTTCAGCGCTTTTTTTGTTTATGTGCCAAAGTAAAGACATAAAATGTCAAAATCCCATTTGCAGCCCGATGAGAGCCCCACAGATTCTCACGGTGAAATCGGATCGTTCTGAGACCCCAAACAATGGATTCTACGTTCCAAAATACCTCGAAAACGACAACTAACTCGACCGCATAGCCGAAAACCTTAAAAAACAACAGGGGGATTTTTTAATTTAATTCCTACTGCCCAAAAGGCTTGGACGGCGGCCCTTCGTTTTTTGGAATCAAGACATCTTGAAACGTATAATGTCAAATTTTGAGACCGATCAGAATTTTTCCAAGAATAGGTAATAAACCAAAATTACTAATTTTGTAGTTTCCAAAATTACTAAACTACTAATTTTTATACCTAATTTTAAATTAGCTATAAAAAAATTGAACAAAATTTTTTATTGAAAATTAACAACTGAATTTTGACACTAGACCCCACGAAGAAGGGGTTTCTAGTTTGTCTATCGGAGACACCAGAGTAAATTCATTGATTCTCTGTAATATTAGCAGAGTTGGAGGCAAGCGGTTCTTTATAGTCGTTTTCAACGAATACGTGTCCAGCTGGAATCCTCGTAAAGGCCCTTTACTTTGCCTGCAATGGGTTGACGTGGGAATACTGTATTCCCACGTCAACTGTATTCCACTGTAACAGTATTCCGAATACTTGAAAAGTCAATGATTTTCCGATGTCAGTCTTGTAGATAAATCCTAATTGGGGGGAACAACAAACAGCGGAGTTCTTAGTGTCGAGGAGATGTGGTTGCTCCAAAACTGTAGGACCTGTGGTTCTGAGAAGGAGCCCTTACAATGTTAATTCCCTTGAAGTGGGGGTGAAGTCGGGGTGCAACCTGGCGGACAGTAGAGGAATGAGCGCTGGCACTTCAATGTTCGGACAGCACCACTCTTGATTGGCAACAATTTTGTTGGCCACAAAAACAACTTCTTAATAAATAAACTTAATAAATGAAACAACTTCATAATAATATTTTAAAATTGTATTATCTAATTTTTCAACCATTTTTCCATTAATAGACGACCAA
The DNA here is from genome assembly GCA_955831195.1 of Pilophorus perplexus. NCBI lineage: Eukaryota > Metazoa > Arthropoda > Insecta > Hemiptera > Miridae > Pilophorus > Pilophorus perplexus. The sequence goes on along the minus strand of OY037009.1, from coordinate 34,498,966 downwards.
GTCTTGGCGACTATCTCACGAAGAAGTACACTATGGATTTTTCGATGTGGGATACATGATCATTACTTCGGTAACTCTCAACACTATTAGATCATCACAACTGGATGGTAAACCACGTATTTCATGTCAAAATGTCAGATTAAAAAAAAAAAAAAAAAAAATCCTACTGCCCCAAACGGCTTGGACGGTGGACGGTGACGGCATACGGCGGAAGGACGTTCCCAGAATAATAAACCAAAATGACGATAAGGGATTTAGAGGTTTCTTGGGAATACCTTCTTGGCATGTTTCGGCCTGGTTCGTAGCGGGGTAACAGAAGGTTGAGAAGTGCGTTAAACTTGTGTATTGCCTAGCTTTCGGCCAACAGGTGCCATCTTCAGGGTATCTAATAACAGACCATGGTATAAGCGATCGTAATGACTAGAGTGTTAGGGTAACGTGTATATAGTTATGCAAGCTTGCATAACTATATACAGTGTATATATTATACACGTTACCCTAACACTCTAGTCATTACGATCGCTTATACCATGGTCTGTTATTAGATACCCTGAAGATGGCACCTGTTGGCCGAAAGCTAGGCAATACACAAGTTTAACGCACTTCTCAACCTTCTGTTACCCCGCTACGAACCAGATAAGGGATTTGAAAAGTGCTGAATCCAAAATTTGGACTTAATTGATAATATCATATTATGATATTATCAATTAAGTCCTCATAATAATATTATGATAATATCATAATATTATTTGGACTTAATAATAATATTTGGACTTAATTGATGGACTTAATAATATTTGGACTTAAATAATATTTGGCCTTAATGGACTTAATAATAATAATGGACTTAATAATAATCTATATCTATAAAAATGAATCAGTATTTTGTTGCTGATCGCATAACTTGAGAACGGCTGGACCGATTTGGCTAATTTTGGTCTTGAATTATTTGTGGAAGTTCAGAGAAGGTTTATATATATAAGAATATAATAATATAATAATGGAAAACCGCTATATTCCGCCGAAATTCCTCTCAAATTAGTTCGACGATTCAAATGACGGGAAATTTTAAAAATCCGTACACTGTTAAAAACTCTCCTGTTGAAACATTCAGTATGGGATGGTGTGTGGGATGTATGGGACGTGTGGGATGTATGGGATGGTGTGTGGAATGTATGGTATGTATGGGATGTGTGGGATGTATGGGACGTGTGGGATGTATGGGACGTGTGGGATGTATGGGATGTATGGGATGGTGTGTGGGATGTATGGTATGTATGGGATGTGTGGGATGTATGGGATGTATGGGATGTGTGGGATGTATGGGATTGTGTGTGGGATGTATGGGATGTGAGGGATGTATGGGCTGCATATAATTGGTGATAGACGGGAATTTGATAGGTACTTCACTACGACAAACCAACAAGCTTTGTTACTATGAAAAATTAAGTTGACGGGTTGCCACGGGTGCATCATCGATAGGTGATGGGCGGGAATTTGATGTTTCGTGCGATGCACGGGTGTCCCAGCTATGAAATAATGAATTTTCAAAATCTTTAGAAGTGCAGCGAAGCGCGCCAGGTCAGCTAGTAACTTAATAATAATAATAATAATAATAATAATAATAATAATAATGGACTTAATAATATTAAGTTCATAATATTATTATGAGTACAAAACCCCTAAATACCTCGACCTCCCGAAGAACGGTATTACGATAGTGCTATTGATGTCTTCTTAGAATTTATAAAACTACCCTACATCAAAGTTTGGTTTTTTGGTACCTAGTTTCCAAAAGTTTCGTTACGGTCATACTTTCCACCACCTACCTAACTAATCCCAGTAACCCCTCCCCCCTCGTTCTCACTCCTTCCACAGAGCGTTTCCTGCATTTGGCGTAAGGGGGCGCCTATTGTAATTGCGAAACCACAATTGCCATTGAATGTTGACAGAGATGCCGGCTCGCCAGGGGTTGTCAGTTCGGATGCGGACGTATTTAGGGGAGTATTATGTACCATCCCCTCCACAGGGGGTTGGGTGTAATATTCATGGGACGGACAATATTCAGGGAATTGAACTGCGGGCCCATCACTCAACGGTATTGATTTGAAATCGACTTATGAACTAGAAGGTGGAGTGTGCTTCGTGTAGCAGTAATTTGACGGAATGACGAGTTTTTCCTAGAGTTCATTAGAAGTTCCTTCAGAGCCAAAGGCCAACAGAGTCTAAAAGCTGAAAACTGTAACATCAACTATTCCTCCCCAATCGAGCTCAGTGGTCTTTGTTTTCAATCGATTCTCCAAAACAACCGGCCCACTTACTAGAGAAAACACCCAACTTCTAAGGAACTTTTAGTGTTTCCATTTGAACGAAAAGGCAAGATTGATAAAAGAGGGAGATCGAGGGACGATGAGGGGGTGAAGAGCAATGTAAACACAAATCGTTCCCATCAGCGTTTTCCTCGATGCCGAATCGAAAAGCGTTCCCCAAACGCAAAACCTAACTCTGAAAAGACGTTTTTTCTCCCCTCGATTCCTTTTCAACTCCGCCGAAGAAGCTTCCCAGACAAGATGCTCAAATCAGGAATGTAAATTCAGGGAGGCCCTCCTTTGTGCAGCAATCTTTCTTTCGAAGGTTCTTGCAAATTAACACAGCAAAGCAAATAAAAAACAGAAAAGTAAATGCCATCATGGATGAATGTTGACGGTGATAACTTCAGAAAAGTTTGTAATATTTTGGGGAATTGAAATTCCGAGGTTTATTCGTTTTGTTTTTTTTTTTTTTTTTTTTTGCGGATCAGTATTTGGAAGAAGCTTCCAGCATATCGTGGAATTCCCGATATGATACACTCACCTAAAGGCCCTGAGGGTGTGATTACCAAAGCGAGGGTAGTTTATGGGGGCGTTGCCAATGGCGATGGTGTTGGTGCGAAGGTGGGGGGATCGCTTTCCCCTCACTAAATTACCGTAGTGCTCTCTGGCGGTTGAGGAAAAGAGATGTGTCATGGACGAGGGTGAAGGGGATGCAATAGGGTGAGATTATGTTGAGTGTTGCAGTACGATAACTGTTATTGCATGTTCAACAAGTTTGGCACGAAATTGCACCTTAAGTATTTGGAAGGTGTAGGATGTGAACCCGATTAGGGTATTTTCTTATTTATTTTGAAGTGTACCAATAATTGGTTAATTATTAATGGTAGCGTCCCTTGATTTGAATTGTTGTGGATCAAACGATGGAGATCCAAAGGTGCGAACTCCTTGTTCTCGTTTGTGTTGGAAGATGCTTGAGGAAGTTCAGGAATATACCTTAATAGAAGGTCTTGCTTAAGAAAAGGACGAGATATTCGACTGAAGCTCTCTTCACAAGTTTGCAGTACCTACTCAAATTGACAGAGCTAAATGATAAAGTAACTATAATTAAACAAGCCATCAATTGAATTGAATAGATGAGCGCAACCTTTCTGTTATTACCTACGATATATTTAAAGAGCGAGAGAAACTAAGTAGGTATCGATAGTTGATGGTGATGTTGACCGTTTCAATTAATGTTGTTGGAAACTTGTTGAGGGTCAGTCAAATAAGACGAGATTTTTTTGCCGACGTTTCAAGAGATATATTCTCCTATCATCAGGGCCTAATGAAATGAACAAAACACGAATTTATACTTTGAATTTAACAATTGAGAAGTTTTAAGAAAAAAGAATTTATACAGTTACTTACAAGTGCAGGAAAAAGGGCAGGACACGATGTGAGCCGTCGCATCGTGTGCTGCCCTTTTTCCTGCACTTGTAAGTACCTGTAAAATTCTTTTTTCTTAAAACTTCTCAATTGTTAAATTCAAAGTATAAATTCGTGTTTTGCTCATTTCATTAGGCCCTGATGATAGGAGAATATATCTCTTGAAACGTCGGCAAAAAAATCTCGTCTTATTTGACTGACCCTCAACAAGTTTCCAACAACATAAGTAGGTACCATCTAGCGACCAAAATATGCCACACAACACATCAAAAATATCCACGTGATGCTCATTACGTAAACAACTGCACCCTAACGACCGATGCGTAAGAAAACATTATGCCGATCAGAGGTAATTGTTTTGGAGTCGTTGGAATCAGCTTAAAAAGCTCATTCCATAGACCCTTGTACCAACGAAATCGGACAAAATCTTTCGTCCTCCTTTTGAGGCCTCCTTAGTTACACATCAGAGATAAACAACTTTCGTTGTGAAGGACCTCCCGAAAACCGATGAAGGGGATGAGGGAGGAAAAATCAGGGTAGCCTATAACCCCCCCGCCCCGAACTCGCTGATCACAATGAGACCACCCTCATGAAAATCTGCTTAGCCGCTCGGGCGTGATGCTGTGATACAAAAAAAAAAAAAAAAACGTCGAAGAGGTGAGCGCACCTTTCCTTTTTTGGGAAAAGGTTGCGCTAAATATACAAAGAGTTACTAAGCAACAACTTGAAATTTTTAGATGAGGGAAAAACTTGTATTTTGTTTTACCTTTTGGTTTATTATTCTTAGAATAATACACCTATTCGTACCTATTCGTATTCGCGACGGAGATCGAAAATTCAGATCGGCCTCCAAATCTGACATTATTCGTTTCAAGATTGCATCTTTTTTGGAGTCTAGACATTGTCTAGATTCCAAAAACGGAATGTCCGTCCGCCGTCCGTTTTGACTAAATACTCAGTTCACCGCCCGCCTAGTTGTGCCCGCTAGGTTTTCAGCCCGATCGACCGAACGCGTGGGGCTCTGTGGGGATAAAAAAGGGCTATGGGGCTATGGTTTTCGAAGTATTTTTGGACGGAATCTATTTTTGGGGGTCCGAGAACTGTTGAGCTCTCATGGGGCTGAAAATGGGATTTTTGAAGGATCCCAGGAGGTCAAATATTTTCCTATAGGAAATATACTATAGTAATTTTGGACGCATAATCCATTTTTCGAGGTCCACATCTGTTCAAACAATGTACCTACAGATTTTTTTCTTCTTTTTTTCCAACAAATTTTTTTTTTTTATTGAGACAACAATGTTGTTAATTAATGTCATTAATTTTCTTACAAGTAGGTAACCTTAAACAAAAAATAATTAATCCTTGTATAAAATTTACATATTTTTTCAGCTAGGTATCAACCAGCTGAAGCTTTTTCAAATGTAATACGCTGCAAGTTTTACACACGGGATTTTTTTTTTTAAATATAAACTGATATAAATTGTGTAAAAAAATTAATTTTATTTATTTCATTAAATTAAAAAATTTAATTTAACTTAAATTTTTTATTGATATACCTACCTAGAATTTATTTTTGATTTTAATGAAGCGACGTCTGGCGGCGCACAATGCGTAATCCTAGGCATCTAGGGGAATTTAATTCAAAAAATGAATGTCGTTCCAATGAGCTTGGATAGTATTATTATGTATTAAATACATTCAACAAATTTTGTTGAATTTTGACATATCATACACAAGTACTCTGGAGCCAATAGTGTCAAAATGATGAATTTTAAGCTGAAACGTAAGGTTTTTATAAAAAACCTATAGGCCACTGCTTTGCGCGGGTTTGCTCAGGTTGAATTTTGACAACATTGATCATACACGAGGATTCTGGTGTCTAAAGTGTAAAAATGTTGATTTTAAGTTGGAACGCGAGTTTTTTACGTCATTGAGCAGGTTTGCGCAATACAAAATTTACAAAAGTACGAAATTTGAATTCTGCGCCCTCGAAAACCTAATGCGCAAAGTTTTTGTTAGATACGATGATTTTTTGAATTAAATTCCCATAGATGCCTAGGATTACGCACCATGCGGCGCCAAATGGGTTACAGTACAATGTACTGTAACCCATTATGTCATATTGATTGGTAAACCTACCAATATACTTGTATATATCGTTCTTGGAGTTGGAACCGCTACTGAAAGTTTTGTTCGACCAGCTCAGCAGGAAATCTCCGGGGATAGCAGGGAAAAGGGTTTGATAATGCAAACCGACCAAATCCTCACCCCCAGTTGAATTCACAATGTGTCCGAAGTGCCCGAACACCCTTTTCCGCATCTGACATGTCCTGCAGGAAGTTCCTCATCCAGGCCCTGCTCTCTACAATACAGAATCTCACGAAGATGCAATACTAAGAATCATGTCATGATTCTTCGTATTGCATCTTCGTGAGATTCTTTCAGTAGTTTTCCGTTTTCAATGGTGTTCTGGGAGGCATCGTAAAGGGAACACTCGCCCTCTCCTGGCTGTCCACCTGACGTTGATGTGGATTGTAATTAACGCTCTCCCCGGAAGGGAACTTCGGAACCCTCAGGAATCTATCGGAGGAAAAGTAATTATTCGAAGTGTCAAATACCAGAACGTCCGAACGCTCTTTGGCTTTCGGATTAAACAGAAAAAATCCCGCTGTCACCTCCAGGGGAGATTTTTTTCAAGGGGATGGTTTTTTAAAGGATGGCGGTAATCGTAGCGAAGGGGAGAAAACTGTAATTATCCCTGGACTTTTTTTTTTTTTTTTTTTTTTGCTCGCTTCGAGGAACTCTGGACAGTAAAACTCGTCGGGAACTTCGTTGGGAAACGTCCTGAACAAGACTATTTTGATACTAAGTATCAAAAGTCTACTAAGTCTTGAAGTGTGGTCTACTAAGTCTTGAAGTGTCTACAAAGTCTTCTTTGGTGAAGTCTTAGTCTTCCTGCCACCAAAATAGAACGCAACAATAAATCCACTAACTGTTCAGGGAGATAGGTAAGGTAAATAGTTTATTAAATAAACTATTTACCTTATCTATCTTATAAATTTTATAACTCATCTAAGGCAAAACGCGTTACATCATCATCCACCTCAATAAACTATAGGTACGGCACATTTATACAATTCTTAGGAGGAGGTTCTGCCTTACACTTGTAACTTCAAATGTTATTTTATTGGGAATGGTCAAACTCCTTGCGGTCATGTGCTATCGAACAAACAAAAAAGTCTAAAATGGGGGAGGGGGGGGGGGGGGGGGGGGGTTGAAGGCATTCAGCTATGTGGTCGAGTTAGGTGTCGTTTTCTCAGTAATTTTGGACGCTTAATCCATTTTTTCGAGGTCCCTCATCTGTCCAAACATTGTGCAAAAAAATTATTTCTATTTTTTCAAAAATATTTTTTTAGTCACAGAATTAATTTTTGCAGGTCAATTAGACCTTTTTCGGGACGCTAGCGTCGGAACTCTGTTTCCCGATAATTGGTAAACAGCAAATTATTTGCAACCTTCCCCGTGTCAGGTTAATGAGAACCCTGTGAGAAGCTGTCAAGCTGTGAGTTGTTTGTAGTGTCTTACTAATTAATATTTTCGTAGTTTTGGTTTATTATTCTTGGAATAATTCGAAAAAGGTCTAATAGACCTCTAATTATATCACAAAATAATAAACCCTTGTGAAGAATTTGCACAAGTTTGTTTTCCTCATTTCGGCTGATTTTCCATGCTTGGATCGCATTTTTACATGCCTAAGTCATGCCAGAAAGAATTTCAAAATGAAATCAAGGAACTGAACGGCTAAGTAGGTACTGAATTGGGAATGGACGTGCACCCGAATTTTGGGTTAAATCATCATGTACCTACCATGTTGATAGAAGTCAAAAATTGAAAAATACATCATTTTTGTGACAAAAAGTCATTCAAGTAGTTTATATTCATCTAAAGTAACTTGTTGTATATTTGACAACAACTGTTGTTCTGGTCGATTCAAGAAGAACGTGTGTGACGTCAAATTTGACCCCCTTACGGTTTGACGGCTAGTTTCCCACCAAAGACAGCAGTATGCAGATGGATTTTTTTTTTTATTGTCCTGGTGACTAGCACTAGTGAATTGGAGTAACGCGAAAATGACCCTGTTCGCTGTTGTGAACGTGATCGTGAATAGTAGGTAGACTTCTTGTGTGTTGTGGAAAGTATAACACTTGGTTTTATGGGTGAGTAGTAACCTCAGGGACTGATACTCCGGTTAAATTTTTTTAATGGTGGCCAACTTGGCAAATCGTCGACCAATGGTAGCTGATCACTGGTTTCCACCGAAAATTCAAATTGTAATTTTTCCATAAATTCGTACGAACTTGCGATTTGTGTTTTAACCCCATTTCGGTGTTACTTTGAAGCCTTCTGTCGATTAAAAAAAAAAAAAAAATCCAGAAACATGTCCTTCCTCATAATTATTATGAGGCATTTTATTTATTTATTTATTCATAAAACATAAAAACATTTTCACGATAAGGCAGAGAGTCATGATTTGTATACATAGGAACCAATTTTTCTTGATTTGGCCTATATGTCTCTGACCTGTCCAGGCCTGTCATTCCATTGACATATTATGTCAATATTACATACCAATTAAATTTACAATTTATAGCGACTTAAAATATAATTTGTATTTTCTAAATTCTTAAAATAAAGTAGCGCTTCTTTTTTGAAAATTGACGTTGACCTCGCGGTCCTCAACGAGAATGGCAGGGTTTCAAATAGCGCAGGCGTAAGCCAGGGTAGGTAACTGCCGAGTGAAGAAGTCAACTTTTGGATGAGGAATTCGCAAAATGGTTGTCTGACTAGTCCTTGTTTTTTTTACCACCTCATGCTGCCTAAACGCGTCCCGAGATTTGAAAACGTAATTTACTAGTCTATAAACATAAGTTGCCCTAGGTGGTAGGACATCGAGCTTGAAATACAAGGTTTCTATTGGTGTGCGCTGGTCGGATTTGGTTGCTATCCGTAGCACAGTGTTAATTGCCACCTCAATGCAACGAAAATTGCTTGAGTAGGCACCACCCCAAATTATTATGCCATAAATTAGAATACTGTAAACATACGCATTGTACATCATGCGGAGATTATCCCTCGATAAAAAATTTCTTAGGATGATGAAGAAGTGGTAACATTTTTTAATTCTCCCCTCCAAGTTCTGAATGTGTTCATGCCACTTTAGATGTTGATCCAGTGTAAGCCCAAGATAATTTAGGCTTCTAACTTTTTCTAATGTTCCACAGGAGCATGCTGTTTTTTGCGCGCACTGATCTTTGTGAATCACTAATTTCGAAAAGTCTGGCTGACCAGTCTTATTGATAGAAAACGTCATGTACTTTGTTTTAGTTATGTTCACGGTTAGGCCATTCAAGTGAAACCATTTCAGGACTTTCTCCATAACTCGTTCCGCCTCTGAATGGACTTCTTCCCATGAGTTTCCTTTCAATAAAATGGCTATGTCATCTGCAAAGGCAACGAATTTGCCTGAGACATCCAGAGCAAACAGATCATTGACGAATACAATAAATAAAATAGGACCTAGTACTGATCCTTGAGGAACTCCATAACTAATTACTTCTTCAGTGCTTTTAGCCGTCTGAATTTGTACAAACTGTTTTCTGTTCGAGAGGTACGATCCGAACCATCTTAAGGCCACCCCATCCAGCCCAAGTCTTTCCAATTTTAGCATAGGGAGCCTTGATATTTCTATGGAGTCAAATGCCTTGGAGAGATCTATGAAAACTCCCATTGTTTTGAGATTGTTGTTCATTGATTCTGAGATATCTGCTGAACACTAGGGCATCTTGTGTACTATGATTTTTTCGGAATCCGTATTGTGTAGCAGCTAATAGGTTTTTTTTTGCAGGTAGTTAATCAGTTGAGCTTTTACTATTTTCTCGAAAATTTTGGCGAAATTTGACAGTAAAGAAGTAGGTCGGTAATTGTTCGCATCAGTTTTTATTCCTTTTTTAAATAGAGGCCGCACTAACGCGATTTTAAGAGCATCTGGGAATTTTCCATTCAGTAGGCTGAGGTTAATTAAATGGGTTAGTAGTGAAGTTATTGAGATGGCCACGTTTTTTATTAGATCCGATGAGATTCCATCCCACCCCGGACCTGTTCCTCCTTTGATTGATAATATCGTTTTGTATACCTACTTCTTCTTCCGAGGCCGAATTCAGGCTCATTGTTGATCCCACATGACTCGGCAAATCTTTGCTCGGTTCATAGCTTTTGAATTCAGAATTTAATTGACTTCCGATAGTTGTGAAAAAAGCATTTAATCGATTTGCGATATCACTAAGATCGGTGAGATGTTCCCCTTCACAAATTAATTTTTTAATTTCGGTCACTCCGTCAGTATTACGGCCCAATGCGATGTTTACAGTTTTCCATACTTTCAAGAAAGTATCTGACAAGGTGATTTGATGAAGGAAGTATTCGTTTTTTGTTTTGAAGAGAAGAGCTCGCAATATATTTCTATACCGCACGTACTGGTTACGAAGTTGTGCATTCTGCGGATTCCTCTTTGCTAATCGGGCCAGCGAATCGCGTCGATTGATTTGCAACTTTATCTTCCTCATCTTTCATTATCCTCATCTTCCTCTTTCATCTCCCTATCCAGCTCCCTTAAGGAATGAAGGTACATACTTACTACATGCAGGTTTCAACACAAGAAGCACCAAATTTGTTCTTTCCATTCTAAAAACTATCATATGAAAATAAAAATTAAACTAAAAAAACTTCGCCATATTTACTCTACAATACGGATTCTGGGACCAAAATTATTCTACATCTCCTTCAGGATCATCCGCCTACAAAACCAGGTCACAAACAATGTCAAGTTCTTTTCAATATTTTCGTTGTGTACCTAGAAAATTATTTGGGAAAAATCGAAGTATTTTATTCTGATTTTGCATGGTTGTACGGTTTTCTCATAAACGGCTGTAATAAATCCAAGGTTCTTTCATTCTATAATGGCTTTATTTCAGTACATTTCTCGGGATTCATGGAAAAAACCCTTGAAACTCCGCCAAGTCGGGGAATACTTTTCTTTCTAGCGCTTAGAAAAGGTTTTGCGCTAGCACTTAATGTGTGCTTTAGCAAATCCTTCCCAAGGAGAGATTAGTTGCCTGGGCCATGAAGAAGGGATTAATTCCTTATTTGCTATTCGTAGTCGACAGTCGCCATAAATTATAGATAATGCTCCTGTAAATCTCTCGCAAATGTTGGCTTTAGACCCGGGGAAAATGGAAATAGGCGGGAAAGAGGGGGAGTTTGCGAAAGCACCTTTTGAAAATGTGTTTCCCGGGTCACCATATTCACCTTCCCCCTCGGATTTCCAACGTTCTGAGGCGAGCCATCGCGGTAGCTAACGGCGGGATTTTCTCCGTTGCGGCAAAGGTGCGAACTGATTTACCGCGAAAGGACGAGCCCCTTCAAGATTTATAGGTACCTTTTAAAAGGGAGGACCCCGGGGCTGAAGTCGAAAGGAGGGGATGAATTGTTGAACGCGATTCTACGCGAAACTTCCTCCTCCCCAAAGCTAATTCACTCGGTTGTTGGGTGTCGCGGCCTGGTGGGAAAGACGGAGACAAATGAGGTGGAAAGCTAGGAGCGGGAAAGCATTGTCTCTTTCCGGGTTTAAACCTCCTGATTGCGCCTTTTGTACCGAAATCCATGCATTGTCTGCTTGTGCGTTTTCCTTTCATTGTACTGCAAAGATTAATGGCTTCAGGAACTTCTAGTTAATCGAATAATTGATCAACAGCCTCCTTTTTAGATTGATGAATACCTAACCATCGTTTCTAAATACAAAAAGACGTCTCATTACTTACTGCGTAAGGGCAGATTAGGAACCCCCAAAAATAGATCCTACGTTCAAAAGTACTTCGAAAACGACACCCCAATTGACCCAAAACCCTTCAAAAACTACTCCTGTGGTCGTTTTGTAGACCAGCGAGTCTGTGCGATCGGGCTGAAATCCTTGCGAACCCAAATTGGAAAAGAACCGAATACATAGCCACAATATCAGATTAAAAAACTACAACATTTGTTACGTTGGTCTTCGTTGGCCTCCATATTCTCGTATTCACGATTTGTGATTTTTACAGTGTTCAGTGTCGTTGGTGGTGTAGGCCAAATCCTTTTTGTATGTTGCTCTGATAGCGGCAGCGTTTGTTTACCGGCTCGAAACTCCCCAAAGACACGGATCGCGCGAGCAAACTGAGAATAAATCTCCAAAGGGTTGAAAGATTTATGGAACTCCGTTCCAGAGGGGGGTTTGGCTTCTGGTGTGCTTTGGGAAGCGTGTTGTTTGGCTAGGCGAGATACGATATTTATTTGGTCGAAGTTATGGATAGCGTTTTTCCAAAGGCGAGCGTAACAGGGTTATAATAACATGGGGACAGGTTTTGATATGGAACACGCCTTGGTGGATACGGGTTTACCTTCAAGTCGAGTAGAACCAAACTTTTTCATTTGAGAAATGACGAGGAGGGTGTAGCCAACTTTTTCTCCACTCACCTCTCAACCACTTCAAGGCTTTCCAGCCCTTTTTGGTTACGCAGAGTCACTAATTTCATTATTTTCTCTCTACCTCCTCTGAGCCTGCTGGCTCAATCAAGGTGGGCGCGATGAGAGTTTAGGTAAGGGTGATAGCATCGATGCCAGTGGAATGGGGGCGGGGAGCAATCTTCCTAACTAACTTAACTTGAGAGGCGTGTACCGCACTTCCTCACTCCTCATCATGACTTCAAAATTACTTACCTTTCCTGTGTACTCGTTCAAGAGTTACCTGAGTTGGGGGAAGTGTTATTCGGGAAGGAAGGGGTTCATGAATCTTCCTGATGAGTAACCCTAACTTCAAGCGGAACAAGTTAGTTGGAATTGACCCAAAACGAGTTAGCATAAGGAACTTAGGATCCGATAGGAGCGTGCAGGCCCGTCATAACTAGGTTTCGTTTACAATAGACGTTTCAAGTCCGATAAATTTATTTTTCGAACAAATTTACTTCACTACAAACGAACACTGTTCAACCTGGTTCTTGAACAAGCTTGGATTTATGTTGCCGAACTGTGTGGCTGCACAGCTCCGGCCAATTCGCTCAATCATCCAGTGATTTCAAAACTTGAACATTTTGATCATGCGAAGAGTATGCGCACTGACACCAGAATGATTGATTACACTTGGAACTTCGAATTCGTGCGACTTGATTGCTTATTTGGTATGCCTCGGTATGATAATCGAATTCGTTTCAATCTCATGATTGAATTCGTGATCTTCTTGATTTATTTGAGTGGTAATTATTACAACTCACAGAAATCAAGAATGAGATTGAAACGAATGAAAAAGAATGAAAAAGATGACTTATTAATAACTCGAACAATTCTAAAATATCTTTCAGAAGTTGATGCAACTAATAATGAACACGAGGGAAGTTTGTTTTTGGCAATTCGGATGTAATTTTTAAAGTGAAACTTTTATTACATCGTCCCAAATTTTTTAAAGTGAAACTTTTATTACATCGTCCCAAATTTTTTGGTCTGTGTGTCGTTTCTTGTAACGTCACGCTACCGTTGATTTTCGCTTACAACCGATTCGTTGCTACGGAACTTCATCTTCGCCAGTTATAATCGTACAAAAATCGTTCACCATACCAGAACCATTCGTTGGAAAGCTCTCGATTTATCACGCATTTCTCTCGTACTTGTTCTTTGTCATTATGTCCCCATTTTATATTTATTGATGTTATTAATGGATGCAGTAAACAATGCCGCTTGTTTTGTTGTTATCAGTTGCCACGTTAGAAATCAATTTGAGTAAACGCCAAAATGAAGCCGTGGGTAGAGATACAAGGGTAGGTGAATGAGTACGAAATGGGGGGGGGGGGGGGGAAGAGACATAAAAAACGTGTCCATCGATGCTACGTACCCCACTAGGGGAGCGAGCGAAGCGAGCCGGAGAGACTAGTGGGAAAAAAGTTTCACTTTTACCGTGGTTTCATAAAACCACACCCCAGTTTTTGGTCTGTGTGTCGTTTCTTGTAACGTCACGCTACCGTTGATTTTCGCTTACAACCGATTCGTTGCTACGGAACTTCATCTTCGCCAGTTATAATCGTACAAAAATCGTTCACCATTCGTTGGAAAGCTCTCGATTTATCACGCATTAAATGCGTGCGAAATTTTCTTTCGTACTTGTTCTTTGTCATTATGTCCCCATTTTATATTTATTGATGTTAATAATGGATGCAGTAAACAATTCCGCTTGTTTTGTTGTTATGTATCAGTTGCCACGTTAGAAATCAATTTGAGAAAACGCCAAAATGAAGCCGTGGGTAGAGATACAAGGGTAGGTGAATGAGTAGGAAATAGGGGAGGGGGGGGGGGGGGGGGGGGGCTAGACATAAAAAACATGTCCCTAATGGTCATAAATTTATGCTTAATACGTGGTTCGCTTCTGATACTATCCAATTTCAATGATCCATCTCAATGAAGGAAGCTAAACGTTCTCAAATGTGATAATAATTGAAAAGTTGAAAAAAAGGCATTTGACCGGCGTGACCCCACCCCTGGTCACTCCGGTCAGGGGTATGGGTCACCCCGGTCAGGAAGAATTAAAGTATTTCTCCAATTCTGAAAATGTGGAAAATGTTTCAATCATTTTTTTCAAAAAGGCGGCCAATTTACCGCCCACGCGGGCCCTGGAAGGTTAATTAAATTTATTTTTTCATTTTTATAAAATTTATAAAAATGACAAAACATTTAATGTCTTGCAATGTGGGGTCAACCCGGTCACTAAGTGAAGTCTTCACTGTGTTACAATAGACCGGGGCGACCCCATGTCGGATGTCCGGGCTGTCCCCAACAGCTTCATTTTTGATAAACACTGTTTTGATAAAAACTGTTCAACTATGTTCAGCCGAATTTTCCCATTTCTCTGACCGAGTTCCTTGGCCCAATGGGAATTTAATAGATGAGCGCAACCTTTCTGTTACTACGAAATATTACCGCGTCTTTATTGAAACCAAAACCGTAAATAAGATTCGTAACTTGACAATTCGTTGACAATTCGTCATCTTATCGGGATCGGACGAATCGTCGACGACGGAGGCGATTTAGATAGCCTATAATATAATATAATATATAACCACCCCCAGAACTCGCTGATCACAATGAGACCACCCTCATGAAAATCTGTTCAGCCGTTCGGGCGTGATGCTGTGATACACAAACACACACACACACACACCCTAACATGTCGGAGAGGTGAGCAAACCTTTCTATTTTTTGTACCTTGTACCAAGAAGTTGAGTCTAAACTTCGCGCCAATTTGTGCCGCTCGCTCAACTCCAAACAGTTGATGCTGGGGACCTTGAGTAGGTACCTACCTTCCTTTTCATTTTTCTTTCTTCCATAAGCAGAGGATGTGGGATCGCTGTTTGAGGTGAATAAAGCTAGGTTTCCCTCCTTTTCTTGGAAGAAGTCAGAGTGGGGTCCGTGCGGACCCTACTTTATCAGATAAACATACTAAGTAGTTTCTAGTATGTTACTCAGCTTTTATGAAACGAAACACAACTATTATGATATTTGAAGAGGTTTAGCTTTTGTTTACGATGAATAAACTCGCCTTTTACCTACATCTACAGCAATAGATTCTATTGCTGTTTTATTTTATCAGATCTTAAGTCACGCTAACTCAATCACCTTCATGAAATTTCTCGCTACTTTTCGCCACTATTATTTGTTTTTCGAGTCCTTCCGATTATATTGACCCACAAAGCGTGACGAATTTTCCCCTTTAGACTCTTGTAAATTACGAAGAAAGCTTTTCAATTAAATTTAATCTTATCACCCATTTAAGATTGAATGTTCACCTGGCACGTGCAAAAATCAGCGAAATTAACGTAAAAACGACAACAAAGTCATAATTCCGTCCAGCACGATGTGGATGACGATAAAATCAAAGTAAATTTCAGGCAATTTTTTGTTTTATGGTCATCAAAACACTGTGAAGGTTCTCATGCGCACACGATTTTTATTCAGCAGTCTCTTAATTAGCATTTCCGCTTGCATATTGGGAATCTCTCCAGGGAAATATCCCATCCTGGAATGTCTCTTTGATTCCAAAGTGAGCCGATGTCGTGCGTTGCCCCGAGGGAGATCCTGTCACGTTCCCCCCAATTTTCTCTACGAAAATCTCCTTTTTGTGTCGTTGAGGGGAATCACAGAAGTGCATTAGTTACCTCGGGAAGTCCGTGAGCACGTTCTTCAATTTGTGAGATGGTGAGTCATCCACTCCAAGTCATACCCCTTGGTATATACAGTAGCTGTGCAATATGACTCAGCAAAGTCGGGTTTTCAAAATAGCTCGATCGGAAATACAATAAAATGTGAATTTTGAGTTATTCAGACGGAAACGCTCCGAAGGGAAACTTGTTCTTAAGTTCCGACATTGTTTTAACATCCTCTCGTGCCTATTCGGAATCTAGGGAGGTGCCTCGAGAAAGTGTTCATTGTAATTGTGGGCTTAATGGAGAGCTTTCAATGTGATGAAAGCGCCTTCGAAATGAAGTCTTGTATTTCCCCCAGTTCTACCCCTTCATTTACATAGAGACTCCTCAACCTGGAGGGTTCTTACATCTTACAGTAACTACTCCACAGCCACGCCAGTCACACCTCTCAATGAGCGTTGAACGGAAGCAGGAAACTGCCGAACACATCGACGTACACAAATGTGCTGTTTTGTCTCGGAACAAAGTTCAGGATATGGAAATTTGTGAAACCCGTAAAACTGTCTCCCAACATACGTTGGCTATTGACTTTTTTGAACGTATTAATGTTTCTGCATCACATCTAATTCCTCAAATTTTGGCGGTGCTCTTCAACTGCATCCACCGTTTTGCGTCCATGAAGGTTCTGCTAAAGGGTATTGCCAGCTCCACACTCCGCGTCGGAGAAAAAGGTGTCGCGCTCAGAACAATACTGCAAATGGTAATATCTTGACATGAAACCACTTCAATTGATGGATTCCCGACGGGGAAGTAAAGAAAGTCGGTCCCAACGATGATGATACCATCAAGAAAACAATCTCGAAAGAAAGCCCTTTCGTAAGAATGGATTGTTAAGATTTCAAGTGTTTCTTAAGGCTCGTGAAAATTATCATTGGGTGCCACCCAAAATCTTCATTCATAGCTTTTACACATGCTAACTAATAAAATGCAAATTTTGTGTGTTCAGTCAAATCGATTTCAAGCTTCACTGTTGCAGGATGACGTCTAGAGCCGATTTACCTCATCAGTAGGACGTAATCAACGTCGTAATCGATAGAACCGAGAGTTGCTGATTACATCTGCATAATCGGGAGAGCCCGCCCTGAACGGAGTTGAAGATCAGGAATTGAAGATGTTCTACAGGACCCTTTGCGACGGAATTGCTTGTAATGGCATGCACCCTTTGGCAAATATAAGGGCGGGAAGAAAAATAAGTGGAAATCGCATTATGAGAGTACAGAGAGCGGTGGGGGATGGTAGATGAATGCGAGAAGTGGGATCGGCGAGGTAGTTCTGGGCAGCCGCACCCCTCATGGGTTTATACTTGCAAATGGGACGTAAGAGATGGTTTCAGGGGAGCTTCTGGGTATCCAAGCGGTATGGAGTTGGAACGAGAAGGTGAAGAAGGAGGAAGAGGAATTATACGTAAATGAAAAGGGAATAGGGAGGGTGAAATGTCATTTCCAGTATTGTCTTTTCCTGTCAACTCCAACCACAAAAAAAGCTGGGAATTAAAAACCATATTTTGATGCAAGGATTGCGTGGAAGCTGAACCTCCAAACGGAAAATCGTTTTCTTTCTTCCATTTTCTTCTTCTTTTTTAACGCCCTCGAAAACAGTCATCACATCAACCATGAGTTGGGGATAATGGGTTCCGGATCGGAAGAATTACCGACGATCCTCCACAATTCCCAGACGGCCACCTCTTTTGTTTGTTTGCCTATTTGTTTACTCCCCCTTCTCCACCACCCCAACAAACCCTACCAAACAGTGCTTCAACACGTGCTTTTACTCCCGTGTTTACCCTTTTAATCTGCCGCGGATCTAAAATTAAACCGAGCTCTACCCGCGTGATTTCCCCTCCGAACATTGGGATATGGTCGTTGTTATCTCTGTGGAAGTTTGGAACAACCGTGTCCCTTTCCCGGACGGTAAACGAGGTAATCTCTAGTCAGAGGGTGTGACGGTATCTTTGAATGGACCGTTTCACCCCATTAAGCCTCTACTGCAGATATTCCGCTGAAAATCCTAGACTTGAAGAACCGCTGAGGGGTCTGAAATTTAAATCGAAAGACCATAACTATACGAAAAACTGCAACGAAAGTGGTTCAACATCGCTGACAAGCCAATAAATCTCGCTAATTTCTAAGGTGCGGATAAACTGTGACGGCCACGTTTTGGAAAAAAAAGTATAGGTAGGAAATTTGTCGCAGATCACGAATATACCTACTCCATGTTCCTGTACATAAGTAGGTTCCAAAATATTTTCCAAAAAACCACGTTTTTCATTATATTTTTCAGTTTGGAAGCCAAACAAGGATTCTCACGAAGTTCGAACCCAAAGAAAAGCTGTACCTACATCACTAAGAAGTCTTCATCTCCTGAACACCCTAAAAGGGAAAATTACTGCCAAAATAAGAGAGAATTAGATGATTTAAATTGGTTGGTAAAAACGTTATTGATGATTTCGATTATATATATATATATTCGTATACGAATTAATTAATACCCTAAATTATGATTTATACATATAAATCCTAATTTGGTATATTAATGGTAGGAAAAACAAACAAAACCGTTAACGGGCGCGCGGGGAACTGATCGCACTTGGAGGACGAGTCTGGCAGAAAAACGCTGCACATATTACACAAGGATTTACTAGGTATACTTTGATATAGGTTAATAATTAACCAATTTTTCACAATTAGGAATGGAAACGTGTCTCGATTATTTTTTTTATCGATAGAAGGCGTCCAAATAATACTAAAAATGGGGTTAAAACACAAACTGCAAATTCGTACAAATTTATAAAATTTATGGAAAAATTGCAATTTGAATTTTGGCGGAAACTCGAGGTCAGCTGCTGTTGGTCGACGAGTTGGCCACCATTAAAAAACTAAAACCTGAAGGATCGGTCACGTCGAATAAGTTAATTTATAACATGAATTAGTTGCGTCAATACGCACGATCAAATTCACAACAAAGCCAACACGGCCATTTTACTCCAGTGTCACTAGTGCCAACCACCGAGAAAATGAGGAAAACATTTGAAAATCGACCTGCACTCTGGTGTCCTTGATCACTGATCATCTGATGATCTTTTTTGACGTCACCTACACCGGTTTTTGAATCGGCCAGAACAACTTGGTTGATTATAAACTAAGTGAAAGACTTTTTATCACAAAAATGATGTATTTTTCCCTTTTTTGACTTCTAGCGAAGTCTCTTAACTACTTCTGAGGAAGATTTAACCCGAAATTCGGGTGCATTTCCTTTCCTAATACTTAGGATAATTATTATTGTGCTAAAATTAATTCTGTGTCAGTAAGAAAATATTTTTGAAAAAGTATTTCTGTGCAATGTTGGGACAGATGTGCCCCATGGGAATTTAATCAAATGGATTTTGCATCCAAAATTACTCGGAATTTCTCAGGCGCGACTCGTGAGGGAGGCAGCCGTCGCAACTGCACCCCCTCAATACTGAATGGCGAGAGGGGGGGGGGGGGGGGGGGGGCTACGTATTACCTACCTAATTAGTTACCTACCTAAAAATGAATCAAAACTCCTTGGCTCGAATATCTACGTAAGTTCTTGTAGACCTTACATTGTTCGCGGAACGTCTGAAAAGCCTGTGTTGATAGTACAATGATAACGGGAGCACTGCACCTCTTGAGACGATTTTTTGCATGGACCTTATGGAACAACGAACTAAGTGTGAAGCCAGAAATGTCGAAATGTGGTGCAGTTCTGGGCACTGCACTCCCTTCCTGTGATTGGCCAACCTTTATAACCAGATGATAAATCACCTCCACAATCAGTGTTGGCAGTCTTCGTTCATGGGCAGGGAATTTTCGTTTGTAATAAGGGACTTATTCAGGATCTAATCCGTCCCAAATCATGGAAAATATAGGGGCTTACTTTTGGAATATTTTGAAAACTTTTTGGTGTTGCTATATTACTTTGTAAGGTATGAAATCATAAAATTTCGATCGACCAAGGTTTCTGATTTTTTCAGTTTTCCCACAAAGGTATTTTTTACCAGAAGCTACAGCAGTTGAGGGGATGGCATCAGGGGTTTTGTGTGCTTCCATGTTTTCTGAACTCTGTGATCTGCGTTTGTCTCATTTATAAGTTTTTTATTCTTTCGTTTCATTCGATCGTTTCATTGTTCATTTCATAAAGCGTTTGTTGGATAACTCTATTGATTTCATCTTGAGGGAGTTTTCCCGTTTAAGCGTGAGTGAGAAGTGTGCCATTCGCGACATGGGACGGCCAACCTCACATTTACCAGGTTTGCAGCGTGTACCTACTGGTGTATTTTGAAATGAAAGGAAACTGGTAATAGTGAATTGGAATTTTTAAACGAATAAATAAATAAATAAATAATGAACTATGGCAAATCTTGATAGTACTTTTTATCTGTATTAGGTGCAATAATATTTTCATAAAATAATATCACGAATCCGTGACTGCACCCCCTTGTTCTGCCATCACCAGTCGCGCCTGGTACTGGGGCCCCCACAAATGGATTCTAAGTACAACAAATTCTTCGAAAACGACATCTCCCTCGACCTCGTACCCGATTAATTATGTAAATAGTGTACAAGATCTATGAAAAGGCGACTTTTGAAAGTTGACAGTGGGCTCCTCGACTGCCAGCCGGCTGGCCTCCAACTGGCCTTGACCCTCATAATAAAACACTTCAAACTGGACCCTGTACTAAGGCATGTATGATATTCATATCATATTTATGTTTTGAAGCATCGATTCTTTCAAATAATGATACTTACCTTTTTTGCTTCTGTTTTTATGGGGTCCTTCGGGTGGACGGAATTTCGCGTTTTTTTACCTCATATTCGGATTCAGTACCCTTAAAACCCCGGTAGGTCCACCAAATTTTGGCCCTACATTTCGTTGATTGAAAAATGTCGAGAACAATGGGATTTCGAAAGGAGACTGCAATCCCATTGCTCGCGAGCTATGGGGTTGCAGGATGACAGACTGCTCCGACTACTGAAAATACTATCCACTGCATCTCCGCAGACCTACCGACACTTGCTTGACGTTCTTCATCGATCCACCTATCAGGTGCATGGCCATGTGAAGGAACTGATTTGGCCTGTTGTAATTGACTGAGGCTCCCCGGCATAGTTACTCGCCCCATTAGATAATAGTTCTCTGTGTAACTTGATATTTGAGGGTTTTGACGGATGCTGAACCCAAACGTGATGCCAGAAGTGAAATAAAATGAAAAGGTTTATTTGTAAAAGCCTTCCGGCGATACAGGGATGAAACAAAACTAAGCTACAGGGCACAACAACAGAGACGAAGCCGTCTCCCAAATTTCGTTCCAATAAAAGGTAACACTTTTTGTAAACTAACTAAGCATGTTCAATGCTAAAAGCTCTAGTTCTAACAGAGTTCACTAAGAAGCAGTAAGTTTTCTTACAAGCTAACAAATCACGAATAACAAAGAGAACGGAGAGGCCAAGTCATTGTGGGACAATTCACTGGGGGAAAAAAAAGAAAAAAAAGAAAAGCGTTCGCCGCGAACCACAGAATAGTCCAGAAGTGCAAAATTCTGACCTTTTCGAGGGGTCATTTTGCTGGATTCGGTATAACGCCTTCAGAAATGAAGTAATAACCCGCATGACTGCTATGTCATCCAGAAGGGAACTCGGGCGTTCGTTCGTATCAACATTCTACTATAATAATTATAGTATAATAATTATACAACACATTCTACTATAATAATTATTATTATACTATTATAGTAGTAGAATCTACTTCAAAATTTCAACCAATCAGTGGTTCAATGTTTCTCATTCCACTGACGCGCTGAACGAAACGCGGTGTTCCTGGAAACCTCAGCTATCAACCTGTTTGCGAGCCGTGAGATGAAAGGGGGCAAAAAGCTATAGCTCGATCAGCAATGGTTACAAATTGGTCATTATATCCCGTCCCGGTCGGAGAGAATATTGTTTGGTAGGGGAGCTCAGACGTAGTGATTGGATGTGGGAGATCAAAGGAAACGTTCAGACTGTTGTGGGATGAGGGCGTCAGAGGGGGTAAATCTTATTTCACCCTGCTGTGGAGTTCCTTTGATTTCGTAGGGTCTCATGTGCGGCTCATGATTTCCTAGAGCGAATAACCCACTTTTGAACAGATTTCAATAGGGGAGGGTTTCGGTAAATTTTAGGTGTATTTTCCAGTCAAACACAAAATTCCAGTCTGGTTGTTGACATTTTTTAACCTAGTGTTGAGCACTAAAAAGCATTGAAAGTTTAACCCCTACGTCATGGGGTGTGAAATGAGCCCTTAGAAGTCTAAGCAATGACATTAAAGAGTTTCCAATTATCGATTTTTTCCTGATCATTTTTCCCTCTAAATGAAAACTCGAACCGTGTAGATTTAGGCCTGAAAGGTTTTTACGGTTTTCCACGATTTCTTCAGCTCATTCATTTTACCATGGGTTGGGCCTCCACTTAAAAGAACATTTTCCTGGCTCTCAAAGCCATCGAAAGTATTTGCGATTCATCCGTCTAATTTGATTTTCCGCGCAAACTTGTGGAAGGGAAGGGGATAAAAGGACAAAGTTATTTGGCAAGAGACTCTGGGAAAGGGATGTTTTTCCTCTGAAAACCTTCCGGGAGAAGGGAATCTCGTTAAAGAGGCCGTAGGATTGGCTGAAACGCCACCGAGGTGGGGGTGACGTTGGAATGGGGGTAACCTTGTTAAAACCTGTTCGTCGAGGGCTGCGAGGAAGGTGAAGTGGTTTACAAACTTACCTCGGGACGTCTGAACTTGTTACACCTCAACTACCGACCATCAGTCTTCATCTGGGTCTGAGGAGCGTTGCTTGGACGTTATATGATAATCTTGAACTACACTTATAAAGGCGCTAAACCCTATCAAGTCACTTTACAGAAAAAAAGAAGAGCTTTAATCTCCCTAGTGAAGCGAAAAAAAGAAGAAAACTTTGCGATTGGCGTTTCACAAGGAAATAGGTACCGAAGTTGTCTTTGAGATTCTTTGGATGGAATAGCAGAATTTTTTAACACAAAATAAATTAAATAGGCCGTTCATCAAGCTTGTTGGACAATTGATTGAACTCAGCAAATTCACCATCCACATTCATCTGACCAGTCAACACGGCTACCATACGTTTGCGCCAGTCAGATTAAAAAACGACTACATCAGCAGTACGCTCAGCGCTTGCGCGAACGTAATTTTCTTGTTACAGTCATGACATACATAATAATGACATACTGTGAGGGCCACGAGGAAGCTTCTGTGCCATGTCCTTGTCAGTGTATTTTAATGTGAGTTTACTAATTTATGCGCAGATTAAAAACTATAACCGCTACTATTGAATTTATAAGAAAACCCTGTACTACTTTCTGACGCTTCTCGCTGAACGAAGCCCTGGCGCAAAATTTGCGCAGTTAATGAAGGTTTTTGGAGCGGCGCAAACGTAGGTCACAAAAAAATTTATAGGCGCAAACGTAGGGTTTACGTTTGGCGCAATCGTAGTGCTAGGACTGGCGCAAACGTAGCTCGATTTTTTGGCTTATTTTCACCCTTCTGGCGCAAACCTAGGGTCTACAGGTCAACAACATCACCAATATTTAAACTTAGAATAGTTTTGTACTCGTATCAAACCGTGAACTGTTTCTCTCGTGGATTTAGCATAGGTAGTAAGATTCCATCCCCAAACAGCTTTGTTTTCCTCGTTGCCAGCTCTTCTCAAGAATTTCCTTCACGCCACACGCACGCTTTCCACGTCCTTTCCTTTTCCCTTTTATTTCCCCCTATTATTCCTCGCCACTTAACGAGTCCCCCCCCCCCCCTCCACCAACAGACATCCTCAAATACGTTCTTCAACCCAGCGAATACTAAACAAAAGCCGAGGAAACAAACGAAACCCCACCGGAATCTTCAAGAAGGAGCTGACTCTTATCTGGTACCACTCAAGCGCCCTTTATAACCACCAACCCCTAAAACCTTACAGCCTACCTACCGCTGGTCACAGTTTAACGCTGGTTGCAGCTTTTAGCACACAAAGTTTGTTGGGTAGATTAATACAGGGGAAAACTTGAATGTCATAATTTATTGCTCTTTCGGAAAAATGATTGCTGAAAAAGGCGATCGTTTGAATAGGCTTCTCGTGTTTAAACTAAATCTGCAGGATCTGACGTGAACTGGAGTAGAATAACCAGGTAAGTGGCAGCAGCAGCAATAATCTGCAATCCAACACCGCACATGTCATTGCTTATTTTATAAAATAATGTCCTATCGGACAGGTAAATTTATGTAACTCACCGAAGTAACCAGCGGATAACCCAAGTTGAAGAAACCACAAGCAGTAAAGGTGACGGAATTCTTCATTGTGGCGTACAAGTACAATTTTTCCTGTGAACATGAAAATCTGCGAAACTTACAACTACATAGGGATCCATGGTCAGCGGATAAAAAGACATGTAGTTCTGTCGTGCCCTCATAGAGTTTGAGACATGTGTAGATAGGTACATAATATTAAAGAAACATAATATTAATATGTATGAAAATATTATTTTCATCGTCAAGATTCAGATTTTCATCCCTCAAGAACTGGATTTTCAGATTCAAGAGTAGGATTTTCATTCCCTCAAGAATCAGATTTACTGCCCCCGAGAATTGAATTTCCATCCACCCAAGAATCGGATTTTCAGAATCAAGGTACTTGGTACCACTGCTTAATACTGTGAATCACAGATTCTCAGTACCTTTCCCCCCACCCGTTGTAACAGAATAATTCTGTTGCAATTATTGCAACCGTCAGTTCTTCTCCAAGTGCCACGGGATTCGGTTCAGGAAGTGTTTTTACAGTATCACACTGTATACTCAGCTACGCTACGAGAACTCCGTGTCTTTGGGACCCTGTATACGCTCAGAGCACACATATTTTTTTCTGATGTAGGTAAGTACCTAACCGTTTCCCCCCTTGATTAGTAGGTACGTACTCATTCACCATTCATGATTCCAATTGTACGTACTTTTTGCATAGAAGGTGTTTTTTTGTTGTTGTTTTTTTCGGATGGGTTACACAAGATTTCACAAGTTATTACCTATTCTTATGTGTAAATTCTGGAATTTATGATCTCGAGAGCCATTTATAATATTTTATCTCTCTATATTTGTTGATATTTATTATTTTATTCGTTTTTGTTTGTATTTTTCATTGGACCTACGGTAGAAGCATTCAGTTGTAATACCAACAATGAAAATGGTGATCTCGAAAATTCGTTACTCAAAAAGTTTAAATATTTATTTTATGTTGATTGGTTGACAGAATAAGAGATTTTACAGAATTTATTTGGAAAATTTTATATTTTACTTCAACCAATAGAAACGAAAACAAAATAACCCACAATTTTAGGGGAAATCTGTGTCTAATAATAAAATTTATTATTTTAATACACGTATTTAATACACCAACGTGTGTCACTGTATACACCAACGTGTCTGTCAGACACTGTATATACTTGGAGCAAAAAACAGGGTGTATACACAGAGGGTTTGGGAGAGAAACTCTGAAAAATCGTATGATGGTTTACAAAACTAGATAATTGAAAGTTTACACTTAAGAACCTACATCGGGGAAAAAAGCCCCCACTTCCCATTATCTACCTATAATATATAATTGTAGGTAGTATATTGCGGTCTAAACACTAAATAGAATTTCTCCTACTAACATTTTCGCACAGTTGTTTGCTTTCTCTCATCAGTTGGAATAGTTGAGCGTTGAAGTTCTCAACCTGAAACATTACAAGAACGTTTCAATTAAGAGTCAGGGTATCTTTATACGTTACTATCACTACTCACTTCGAGCGAAGAGCTGTGGCAAGCAGAGATGATTATCATAACCTCGAAGAAAGCATAAGTGACCGCGCTGATGTTTGAAACTCTGTAGTTTATTTGTCCGAACAAATCTTCCTCTGGATAGATGAAACTCAGCATGAACCAGTACCCGTTAGAGACGATGTGGACAAACCCTTGACCGAAAGTGGACAAAAGCTGCCAGCCGAAAACCCGGTTGATTCCTTTGAGCACCAATACCAAGTTGAAGTGGGCAGACGTGTTGATTCTGAACGTGCTGGTGTCTTCGTTGAGCTCCTCGAGTTTCTTGCGGATGAGAACCACAATGGTGCAGAATTGTAGAGTTACCAGTAGCTTGAGGAATAATGAGCCCATGTACATTAACTCTTCGACCATTTTTCTGAAGTTTTCTTCCACGAAACGGTTCAATGCTAATGGGAAAGACCTTCCAATAATCAGTCCAATTCCAACCACGACTGTGCGAAAAGGCAGTCTCGACTTGTCTGCTTGGACCAGAGACCAAACTTTCCCCATAAGGGCCTGGTTGTTTTTCATCTTGGCGATGTGTGTCAGAGTGCAAAAGATGTTCAAAGACTGGGACAAAGCGTGAAGAGACAGGTTGAGGTAACGGCTTTGGTGGTTTTGGTAGTCGACGACCCACAGCAGAGTCATTTGGGCGAGCCAAGCACTGTTGACGCCGAGCTGTACGCCGTAGCAGTAAAGGAGCGCGTTACTGTCGAGTTGGTAGTGACGGTTGAACGGGAATAACCCCATGATTTTGGAAACTTCGAAGATATTCATCGGTTGAGCCAAAACGGGATTGAGACCTCACAAACACTGAATGCCTGGCGGGTTTTTTCGCATAACATACTTAAGTTTCAATAACATCACTCAACCACTTGTCAATTAATAGAGCTCTGGCAGGTAGCCAGGTGCTATCACTGATGTAACGAAGCGCTTGGAACGGACTTGGCCAACAAAGTGAATAATATTGATACAAAAGACTCATGCCGGATTCGTAGAGTGCTGAGGCGTACATTTGGAAAGCTAGCAAAGAGTACGGACATGGGTACTGTAAACAGTATACATTGGGATACCAATTTCGTACGTGTGTAACGCATGAAACTTACGGTTCACTGAACCCTAAGAACGGCGGAGAAGTATAATGGCTCCACAGGACCGTATACGATTTGGCTGGGAAAGACGGTGGATGATCATAAGAGACTGGGACAAGCAGCTCAACGTGATTCTGCTTGCGTATCGTACATCAGAACGCATGTCAACTAGATATACACAACCCTTCCATAGCATCTCCATATGGGCAAGCTCTCGAAATTAACTGGCTCACGAGTAGGAATGCTACAATGCAGATCGTAGGAGCATGCACACCCCCAAGTACGGCAGAACCTGAAGCTTCGGATCGAAGGGATGAAGAGGAAGTACGACCGGGGTACGCAATTTTGGTTTATTATTCTTGGAATAATACACCTATGTTTTCGCGACGAGAGTCGACGACTCTGATCGGCCTCAAAATTTGACATTATCAGATAATGTCAAACAGATCCTGTTTCAAGAGGTCTACATTCTGAATCCGAATGTCCGTCCGCCGTACGCCGTCCGCCGTCCGGGCCGTTTTGGGCAGTAGGAATTTTTTTTAAATCTGAAATTTTGACAAAATACTCGGTTTACCATCTAGTTGTGCCCGCAAGGTTTTCAGCCCGATCGCCCAAACCTGTGGGGCGCTATGGGGCTAAAATGGGGCTACAGAAGGGGGTTTTTGAAGGCTTTCGGCTATGGGATCGAGTCAGGTGTCGTTTTCGAAGTATTTTCGGACGTAGAATCCATTTTTTGGGGTCCCGCAGCGATCCGATTTCACTGTTGCGATCTATAGGGCTTTCATGGGGCTACAAATGGGATTTTTGAAAGATTCCAAGAGGTCAAATATTTTTCAAGTAAAAAATAAAGAATTTTTGAAAAAACAATTTTGGGGAAAAAATTTTTTTTTTGAAATATAAAAATCAAATTAAAAAATTTCTTTTCATTGACAGAAATAAATTTCTGCACAAGTAACGTACCTATATCAAAGAATAATGAAACCTTGTGTAAAATTTGCAGCGTTTTTTCAATTACAGGAAAGAGATCAGGTGTAGTTTCACAACCCACTATGTTGTGTACTTACCTGGGAGGGGCCCTGTACGATGGTCAAAATGGTTAGTGACGTTGTATGCAGAACACAAGGTTTGTTGGTGGTTCATCTGGACTGGTTGGCACCGTAATATGGGATAGGATTTTATCCTCCTTGAAGAGGAGGGGGATAGTGTTCAGATAGTGTCCTGGCGGCCCAGTAGAGATGGGACGTAGCTCCGAGTGACAGAAGCTGGAAGAAACCAGCGGGAAAATGGCATTGCAGAAAATACGTGTTGTTGTACGGTCGTTTGAACTTGTAACACTTGGGGTCATCCCCTGCTGGTCAAAGCCTACGGGTAATCGGAAAACATCCCCGGAAAGAAATCCTGCTAGGCGGAAAAGAATCCCCAAAAACAAAATTTGAAAAAAGATAAAAATGGAAAAAAGGGGAGAAGTCTGTATTTATAAAATAATATATTTCGTAATAATAGTGTTGACAATAATAATAATAATAATAACAACAACAAATAAAATCCAAGTATGGTTTGTCGTCACGGTGCCGGCACCTCAGGAACCAAAAAACGTCCGAAAAAACGTTGAAGGCTTTTCGCTGTGGGATCGAGTTAGGTGTCGTTTTCGAAGTATTTTTGGACGTAGACTCCATTTTTGGGGGTTCCAGAACGACCCGGATCACTGTGGGGATCTATAGGGCTTTCATGGGGATACAAATGGGATTTTTGAAGGATCCCGGGAGGTCAAATATGATTTTGGTTTATTATTCTTGGAATAATACACCTATGTTTTCGCGACGGGGGGCGACGACTCCGATCGGGCTCAAAATTTTACATTATCCGTTTCAAGAGGTCTACATTCTAAATCCGAAATGTCCGTCCGCCGTCCGCCGTCCAGGCCGTTTTGGGCAGTAGGAATTTGTTTAAAAATCTGAAATTTTGGCAAAATGCTTGGTTTACCATCTAGTTGTGCCCGCAAGGTTTTTAGTCCGATCGCCCAAACCCGTGGGGCGCTAAGGGGCTATAATGGGGCTACGGGAGGGTTTTTTTGAAGGCTTTTAGCTATGGGATCGAGTTAGGTGTCGTTTTCGAAGTATTTTTGGACGTAGAATCCATTTTTTGGGGTCCCGGAACGATCCGATTTCACTGGGGCGATCTTTAGGGATTTCATGGGGCTAAAAATGGGATTTTTGAAGGATCCTAGGATGTTAAATATTTTTCGAGTAAAAAATAAAGAAATTTTGGAAATAAACATTTTTGAAAAAAAAAAAAAAAAATGTTTTTTTAATTTTTTCATTGACAGAATTACATTTCTGCACAAGTAACGTATATCAAAGAATAATAAACCCTTGTGTAAAATTTGCAGCGTTCGTACTGATACGAGTATCAATACTTGAGTGTTATATTACAGGTATATTATACCTGTAATACAATATTTGTAAAGTCCCGAAACACTGGAAATGGTGATCGCTGGAATGAACTACTCGTGGATAGACACAGGATCTGATGAGAACTGAAGTAAAATTACCAGGTATGTGGCAGCAGCAGCAATGATCTGCAATCAAACGCCGCACATGTCAGGCTCTACCATAATACAGACTGACTGACTGTTTGGAAATATCAAGTCTGCGTAACTTACTGAAGTGACCAGCGGATAACCCAAGTTGAAGAAACCACAAGCAGTAAAGGTGACGGAATTCTTCATTGTGGCATATAAGTACAATTTTTCCTGTGAACGTAAAGCCGTCAACATAATGGCTTCCTACACTAATAATCAGGTCGTGTGACAAAATTGTCAAACTCATGGATTCATTTCTACTAACATTTTCGCATAGTTGTTTGCTTTCTCTCATCAGTCGGAATAGTTCAGCATTGAAGTTCTCAACCTGAAACATTACAAGAATATTTTAATCAAGAGTTAGCTCTATCGTTTTATGTTACTACCACTACTCACTTCGTGCGAAGAACTTTGGCAAGCAGAGATGATGATCATAACCTCGTAGAAAGCATAAGTGACCGCGCTGATGTTTGAAATTCTGTAATACGTGAACCCAGAAAAATGACAATCTGGATAGATGGCAATCATTAGGAACCAGTACCCGTTTGACACAATGTGGACGAAAATTTGACAAAAAGAGGACAAAAGCTGCCAGTCGAACACCCGGTTGATGCCTTTGAGCATCAATACTAAGTTGAAGTGGGCCGTCGTGTTGATTCTGAGCATTGTGGTGTCTTCATTGAGCTCCTCGAGTTTCCTGCGGATGAGAATTACAATGGTGCAGAATTGCAGAGTTACCAGTAGCTTGAGGAATGTTGAGCCCATGTACATTAACTCCTCAGCCATTTTGTCATAGATTTTTCCAGCGACACGGTACAACACGATTGGTAAAGACCTTCCAAGAATGAGTCCGATTCCAACCATCAATGTGCGATAAGGCAGTCGTGAAATGTCAGCTTGGATCAGAGACAAAACCTTTCCCATAAGAGCCTGGTTGTTTTTCATCTTGACGATGTGTGTCAGCGTGCAAAATATGTTGTAAGACTGGGACAAAACGTGAAGCAACAGGTTGAGGTAATTCTCCGGGCTGTACTGGTAATCGACGACCCACAGCACAGTCATATGGGCGACCCAAGCTCCGTTGAAGACGAACTGTACAGCATAGCAGTATACGAGCATGTCGTTGTCAAGTTGGTAGTGACGGTTGAAGGGGAATAACCCCATGATTTTGGAAACGTCGAAGATGTTCATCAAAACGGTCTCAAAACGGGATTGAGCCTCCCACACAGTGAACGCCTTGCCGTTTCTTTCAATAACAACCCCCCCCCCCCCCCCCCACCGACACCATCCGCGATTGTTGGCTGTCAATTATGGATGCTTTGGCAGAAAGCTATCGCTGATTTAACGAACCGTCTCTTAGGGGAAGTTGCATTGGATTTAACCAACAATCACAAGTCTGGGATTCGTAGAGTACCGATCTGATTTGGCAATCAGACGAATCTGCTCGGACTTGCTTGATAGGCACTCTATAAACCCCGGATTTGTGTTGCCAATTGCTACACTTAAAAATAGATTACAACCCAAAACTTACGGTTTCACTGGCATCGTGACAGCCATTGGCAACTGCCACCAGCATCAAAATCCTCAGAACGACATGAAGCATCAGGTAAATAAAGTGGGAAGAGATGAAGTAGCTCAAATTTCCGTTCTTTTTAGCTTGAACAACGGCAAAATAGGGGTACGCCACCATGTACGAAAAAATCGTAATGAAAGTAACTATCAGCTGAAAAGAGTACGTTTCATTGGTTGTTTTTGCCATTTTGACCAAATTATAGTGTTCCCAGATGTCGATCTTGTGAAAACGGGCTTTTACCAGGAGTTGATTCATATTCCATCTTAGCCGGCTGATGATGGTACAGAATTGGGTGATAACGAGGAAGTTCAAATATGTGAACAGAATGATGCCGAATCCCGAAAGTGCTGAAACGCTGTTCACCCCTTTCAACAGGATGCTTCGGTAGGCGGCGAAAAAACATAATAATGACCCAATCGTGACCAATTTCAAATCGTACTCCGGGCCCCGGATGCAACTGACGCGGTCGAGGATCAAAGACATCCGTCGTCGGTGGGCCCAAACGGCGTAGATGTGACCGAAGACTGACAGGATCTGAAAGGAGTACTGGGTCAGAGACAGCAGGGCGTCGCCGGTGAAACTCGTCCTATGGAATTTGGCCGACCAAACGAAAGCCGAAAGACCGATCAAAAAGGCAGTGGCGGTGGTGAAGGCCCGACCGTCGAAATTGCCGGTTTTGTCGAAAGGCATCACGCCCATGAAACGCGACAAGGTGAACACTAGTCCCACAGCCATGATCGCCTACTACAGCCTCGCAAAGAGGAAGTTCCATTCGGTTTATGATTGAAATCAATGTGTACATATTCGATTTGGGTTTCTATCCAATGGTGGTGGTAAGATGAGTGATAAAGATGTTCAAATATTAACATATTCAAAGCTTCTGTTGACAAATGACACAGCGCGGTAGATGTATTAGATAAAAGCGCTCAGCACACAATCACAAAACACAATCCCTGACAGGGTTTGAAAACCATGGAACTGCAGTTCCATGGAACAAGATCCGAATCGGTTTTTTTTTTTTAATCTATGTGAGGTTTAATTCATTTCAAATTGAATTCAGCGTTGAGTTTTTTTTTTTTTGTTCTGGAAAAAGGCGCAAACTCCATGTTCTCAAGGCCGTTTATGTTGGGGAAGTGAATGTGAGTTCCAGGATAAACCATCTCTTGTTTGAAACGTTACATCCCGGGTTTTGATTTGATTGAGGTGTTAGTGGCGGGAAATCTGGTCACTGTGTTTTGGCCGGAATGGTTTCTAGTGTCGCGGTCAGCGGTATCAGGGAGTTGACTTGTAAATGCAAGATCTGCCTTGACCCTATTGGACTCTGCTGATGGGAGTTAGTTTCCCCAAGGTCATTGCCGGCAATCACTGGAAAAGTCAAGGAGTTCCGAGTCCCTGTAGATTCCTACGGTACCCGACAAAACTGCACTTTCGGACATAATAGAATATTCGTATAGAACTGATTTTTATACTCGCGTACTCAAATCAGTTTATATATTGGAGTCAGGAGCCAGCACTATTTCTGTAATACATTGTCACTCTCTTGCCTGTACGTGGTCTAGGCCCTGAAGATGCCCTCGGACCGATATATCGGATATATCCTGATATAGTTGCTTGGAAAGTCGTTAGTGCGTATACTGCATAGTATAAAGCAATCAGGGATTTGGCCCAGCTTAACTGTTGTACTTTTCACGTCGGTCTGACAGGGCCAAGCGGGTGAAGTGAGCAGTTGGAGTCATTGGTGGAGGCCGTTCGCGTGAGTTGGACCAATGACATGCAGGCTAGCGCTATGAAGTTAACCAAGAGTGGCCAGTGAGGTCTCTGTACCATCTGCTGAACCTGGGTGAGATACCGGCAGCGCTCTGACAGTGAACTGTCGATCCTGGGGGTGAGATGATGGATGCTGAAATTGAGAGGAGGGGGGATTGTTGATCCTGTTTGCCTTGAACAAGGGTACTTTTGTGAGGTCGAACAGTCCTAAAAGAACGTGTTCGAAGAGAAATGTGTGCGTGAAAGAGTACATCACCCATTTTCTTGGAATCTTCCCGGTGCTGGAAAGCCTTAGGTCACGCTACCTGTCTGATCGCGTCCTGAGCATGGTGTTGTGACTGGCGCTTGGAAATACAGAGAGTTATCGTTAGCCAAATTCAACTGGTGATAATTTTGTGCATGACGCGCTTCGATACACTGATGCATCAATCAAACATGTTTAATCAAAATTGATGTTTTCTCTTCCCCTACGCCATCAAGGGCAACGCTAAAATGTTCCAGCGTACGAAATATACGATGCCTAGCGGCACCGAAATAGTTTTCAGTTCCCATCGATAAGTAACAATCGTTAGTAGAATTACGACCGACATCAAGCAGTCTTTGGGCCTACTTTAGTGGAAATAGCAACGTGAAAAATACTAAAGTGAATAAAAGATGAAAAACACTGAAGAGTTTTTTGGTAGAACTCACGATTGCTAACCAGCGCCGAAAAACCAGGATATTATGAGTGACGCCTGGCGACGGAAACGAGGCAAAGAGGGAGCGAGACAAGTTCAAATCTCTCATTGCGATGTCACGGTCGAAAAAGGGGGAAGACGCAATCTTCAACCGGGGAAGTCAAGGAAATGAAACATGGAATGAGTTGTCAGCTAAACGAACAATAAGTGGAAAGCAGCCAAGATGAGGGGAGATTCTCCCTGGGAGAACGTCATTTTCTCCACATTGCGGATCAGTTTAGCCTCCAATTTGCTTATTATGAAATGATACGAACCACACATCTATCGACTTAACAGAACAAACTTCTTGAAGTCAAGAGAAGCTTCTCACCCCATTCATTTTCTGATCATTTGAGCACTTGATAGTTGTGCAAGAGTGCATAACATCAAGTTCTTACTAGAATATTATTCTAGTAAGAACATGATAACTAAATGGAAAGAACCTGCTTACTACGTTAGCCTACAAACAACTTGGGACCGAAATCTGACATTCTAATCAATGTTCCAAAGTTAAAATGATTTGTAATAAAGAAAAAGAGATGATCAGGCATAATTTGATAAACCAGTGCTCTTCGCAACAGTAATGAGATATTCTTCAACTGGAGAATATCCCAAGCTCGCCGCTCCGGCAATCCGTTCATTGAAAACGTTCCAAGCCCTGAAAACCCTCCTGAATCAAAAAGACAGCCAATTCACTCGAGGGAGTCGCGGGATAGGGGGAACGCAAATCAGATGAAATAAAGGAAGACAAGAGATTCATTAGCCAAATCCAATATTCCCCTGGGGATTTTTCCCTTTCGTGAAAGAGGCGGACTAGGTCTTATTACCCCCTCAAACCGACTCCAGCGCTCCTCTATACATTTTCTTCAAAGTGAAACTCCGTAGAGGGAGAACGTTGATTACCCCGTCCCCTTCCCGCAAGGGCTCCAGGTCGCTTTGAAACCCACTCAAATAAGTCTCTTTTCAAATTGTACCCTCCAACATTTCATACCCTCGACTCCCAACCTGCGGGTTTCTATTTAACTGTAATTAAGCGCTTCAAGTGCCAAGGATTATTCAATTTATCAAAACAGCTGCGTTTTTGTCAAATTCGTTCATCCTTTCAGGTTAATGGTATTTGAGAATCAAAAGTTAATTTTAAAATAATGACTCAACTCTTTAATACTTTATTTGCACTCGGTGTAAATTTTCATGTCATATTTTAGAGAGTAGGTACCTACTGAAATAACAAACTTAACTCTGGGTGTGTTAGTGAGTGGGTTCTGGCCATTCGGAATCTAAACAGAATTCAAACGCTTCCAGGAATCAAAGTATCCCCTCCAGGGTTCGGATCTGCTTGGAATTGCAGAACTTCAGCTCAGTAAAATCAATTCTGAAAGTTCTAAAACACTGCTGAACTATCAGAAACGGTTCCGAACTATTCCGAACGAGTTCTGCATTGTGCTTGAGGTTTCGATGCCGGGTTCCACCGTCTCTTACATCGCAGATTGGATTTCACTCCTAGAAACAAGTTTTATTAGAATTAGCTGATTGTTAATGGGATTCGCGCATGTTCCGAACCGTTCCAAACTGCCAAAATGGCTCTACGAACTCATTCACCTCATGAAAACTACTGCACTGTAGGGGCGGTTGTCTGCACCATCACCACCAGGAACGAAGATATTATAGCCACCATCTGAAAGGGGAAAAACAACATCAAACGTTGTACAAAAATTGTCAGCTTCACTCAAAACTCATCGACACCGTAAGTGTACGGTATACCAGTGTCGAATTGAGCAAAGTGCCCCCCTAGCAGCTGAGTGGTGACTCTTCAATCTATCATTTTCTAAGCATTTCCAGAAAGATTGGTATTCTGCTCACATCAATCGCCATGATGCTCACATCGAATATGAACTAACAGTAGCACAACAAATCTGGAAAACATTTACCTAAAATTAACAACATGTCTGTTGGCTGTTTTGTATTCCGTAAAGCCTGGCAATACAGCGCTTCAAAAAATCTTGCAGTTTCGATACAATTTATCCAATTTAATTGCAAGAGCAGCGTTCACTAGAATGCTCAAGGTTGTCAATAAGTAGTTAGGTCGATATTTTTAAATTAATCTGAATCAGCATGAAATGTAGTATTTTTTTGTAATTTTTCCCAAAACTCGAAGCGAAGAAGACAAAACGTCTCAAAGAAATATCAGGAAAGGAGCTAAGAATCATATTATCATTTGAGAAGTTGTAGCTGGACATAATTTTGCTATTCTGAAAAAAAAAAAAAAAAAAAGCAAAAAAAAGGTCAGCTCGAATTATTTCTAAATTGAAGGATGAAGTGATCCCCCAGAATGCCATTCGTCCCGATTTTCGATCTGTTCAATCCTGATTTGTCTTCGAGTTTGAGGGTCTCAAAGCCACATGTCGCATGACATTTTCACCAAATTTCAGGAGCCAAAAAAAAAAAAAAAAAAAAAAAAAATCAAATCCCTGTGGGTGGGTAGTTTTTGATACCTACGACATTAAATTGAAGGAAAATTTTTCCTTCAAACATCGACTCCGATAATATTGGGTTAAGACATCGATAAACCATTAAATTTTGTCTCATTCTACCGAATATAAAAAAAATACAATAATTGTATTTACAATTTTGGTTTATTATTCTTGGAATAATACACCTATGTTTTCGCGAAGGGGGTCGACGACTCCGATCGGCCTCAAAATTTGACATTATCCGTTTCAAGGGGTCTACATTCAAAATCCGAAATGTCCGTCCGCCGTCCGGGCCGTTTTGGGTAGTAGGAATTTTTTTAAAAATCTGAAATTTTGGCAAAATACTCGGTTTACTATCTAGTTGTACCCGCAAAGTTTTCAGTCCGATCGCCCAAACCCGTGGGGCGCTATGGGGCTAAAATGGGGCTACGGGTGGGTTTTTTGAAGGCTTTGGGGTATGGGATCGAGTTAGGTGTCGTTTTCGAAGTATTTTTGGACGTAGAATCCATTTTTGGGGGTCCCGGAACGATCCGATTTCACTGTGGCGATCTACAGGGCTCTCATGGGGCTAAAAATGGGATTTTTGAAGGATCCCAGGAGGTTAAATATTTTTCGAGTAAAAAAAAGAAGAATTTTTGAAAAAAACATTTATGAAAAAAAATCAAAAAAAAAAATTTTTTTTTCATTTTTTTCATTGACAGATTCAAATTTCTGCACAAGTACCTAACGTCTATCAAAGAATAATAAACCCTTGTGTAAAATTTGCAGCGTTTTTGTTTTTTAAAGTTTTGGTGACACGACATGTGGCCTCAATGTCTTCCAGTTCTTCGATTTCTAAATCTCTCAGAAGAAGGGGAAAATGTCAACTATTTTCAGTTTCAAAATTTGAAAATGGTAAGTAACTTGAAAATATAGAATTAAATTCCTTAGTCTAGGAGTGCTCCTTCTGAGATCCATGCTCCAACTCTACCTCTAGCTCATCTATAATATAATAGATAGGTGTATAATTATTATAATATAAGTAATAATTATTACTACACATCTATTATAGATGTATAATAAACATATTATGGATCACTCTGCGGGGCTCCAACTCTAGTAATAGGTACTTTGAATCTTCCTCCGATATTTCGCAAAAAAATAATTCTATCCGAACACATACACTGTGAAGAGCTGGATAGTCAATTGTGAAGAAACCCGCTGCGGAGAAGTCGACTCCTCTATTTAGCGCCAAATGCAGATCCAATTTGATCTGAAAATTCGTCCGTAACATTCAATAAAAACTTACTTAAAATTGTAGACAATTCGCAGTGAACCTGAGTATAATGTGACGTATTGTTCTTCTTACATTCCAATTTTCTTGATTTGGTTCGGTGATCATGTTTTGCAACACTAGCTGATTGAATTTCTTCGTCTAGAAATAAGATGAAGCTTATTACTGTTGTACGGTCAATGGGTTCAATTTGACGTGCCGCCCTAGCAGCTTGAACTTCCCCACTTAAGATGCATTTTGTCCATTGAATTGCAGTGCTTTCAGTGAGAAATTTTTAATTGCTTACCTCTTCAGAAGTGACCGCAGCGGTCCTCACGACTCGGCAGAGCTTCAGCATGATGGACACCAGCATTATAACCAACGTCCAAGCGAAGTCACTTCGGCTGTCCGTCAAGTTTGAGATCAACGATCGAGTCAAAACCAAAATTTTGACGAAAAAACTCAAAAACAAAATTACCAGCGGGTAACCCAGGGTCTCCTGCAGCGCCTCGGAAGCTGAACAAAGAGCGTGATGTGCGTCGGAGAATATGGCGAGTATAAGTGTTTTCTCATTGAAATGCCGTTGTTTTACGAAAAATTCCGTTTTTTCGTTCAAAAACGACAACTGCTGGCGGATTATGTTCATGAAGGAGCAGTACATAAAAATCAACGAAGACCCCGAAGCGTAAACGTAAAAGTAGTTTATGGACGTGGCGATAGTGTACGGATCATGCCATCGATTTACTATAGCGACAAGCGTTAAAAACAACAAATCCAGCCAAAACCAATTGTAGCAAACTGAAATTCTCTTGGCGTAGCCGACGCTGCCGAGAAGTTTCCTCGCTTCAGTTAGTTTCCGGACGAATCCGTTGATCTGTCCAAGTTTGGCGGCGTATGTGAGAACGGCGACGCATACGTACAGGATTTGAATGGTGTCCCCGTACCGGGAGATTTTCGTGGATATCTGTGACCACCCGGATCTCCCTTGGGTACCGAACCAGGCCTGCCATAACGACACGAGGATGCTGACGGCTATGACCGCAAGTGAGAACATCATCTGCCCGTGGGAGGACGTTAGCGTTGTATTTTGCCAAGTGAATGGGAACACGAAAAACACTTTTGGCACCAACATGACGTTTTGGAGAATTTTCATTTGAGACAGAATTGACGTTTTGTTGACTTTTTTTGATAACATTGTCACCCCGAAGGCTGATATTGAAAGAGTGTGGTGGAGGGAATGTTTCGTTTGCCTACCTAGTCATTTGTAACGCTGCCGCTAATGTGAGCTTGAACTATTAGTAGATAGCATGCACTTAGTGATGGCCAATGCCGTAAGACAAAATACCTACCAAAAGAGGGAATATTTCTGACAACATGCAAGTAACCCTTTGAAAAAGCGCAAATCCATGCCACTAAATTACTAATCACTTTTTTGACTTTCTGGTTTCCTCATCTCAATACTAATAATTATTATTAATGGTTTGTTGGGAGTAACTTCTGGGCAATGCCAAGTTGGCATGTTTTGGCAGGGTTCGTTGCGGGGTATAATTATACTTATAATTATAATTATTCTTAAGAAGGCTGGAACGAGTCAGTCTTTATTAACCTTCATTGTGGATACTTTCTCTTTTCCTTCCAAGCTGTCGGTACCATCGGTGACATAGTACCATCTTCAGGTACCTATCTGGTGACAAACCTTATTGCTAGCGATCTGACCAAACACAAATACTTGAATAAAATGGTTTATTGAGAGCCCGAAGAATAGGTTGGCTGCTCCGCCTGCTTCTCCTCCAAAGACTTTCTCGCCTCCATTCTTTTCTGCCTTGCTTCTCCATCAGTCCATTTCTATCAGTCAAGTCCAGGTCCAAGTCACTACCACATTCTCAGCAAGCAACAGACTGCCACAAAAAGTTGGAGAACATAAGAACAAAAGTCATCATACCCGTCGATATTCCTATTCAATTTTGGTGATGATTGACGCGATGATGCAGATGGAGATCTTGAGCATTCAATTCAGTCGTAGGATTAGAGCTGTCATTATTTTTATTTAGGTACCCAAGGAGATAATATACCCTATATTATAGGGTTTTCGTTATTTACTCGGGGTTATACTTACGGTGACCAGATTTTTCTTCCTAAAAAGTAGTACATTTTCCAAACTATGACATATATGGACCACCATATGTATACACACCAATGTAATACATTATAGGTACTATCCCTTATCTGTAGTTTTATTTGGATAGTACAGGCATTTGGATCGAAGAACCGAACCATTATTGGGGCCAACTTAATTTCTTATTGGTTAGAACAATCAACCAACGCAGGATGCCCAACCCGTCAGGATGACCAGCGAAAAATTTCCCTCTGACCACGTAGGTACCTAAATTCCCTAATTCCCCCTTCCCACCGAACTTTCACAACTTTTTTGTTTTTTGTTTTGGTTTTTAAATTTTTTAAATTTTTGGCAAGAAAGGCAAAAAGTAGTACGCTAGGTAGTACATAGAACCCAAAAGTAATACAATGTACATGTCATGTCCTTCCAAAGTAGTACGCCTGGTCACCGTAATTATACTACACTCGTGATGCATGATGAAAAACAAAGCTCAAAACAATATAAAAAACCATAATAGTGATACTTACCTAGTATCAAAGATGAAGAAGAAGATGGCTCAGGATGGTTTTCTGGCAAAATACGTTTTTCAAGCTTTCGTAACCGATAGGTATCTCGGGATCGGCTGCATATAATTTCGAAAAACATTTTCCCCGTGTTGGTAATGAAAATCGGAAGCTGCAATAACGGGGACATTTTTTTCTCCATCGTCTATGGAAACACTGGTGAGTTATCAATTTCAGATTTGAGCCGAAATCAGCAATGCTCATTCAGCATTCTTGACTTTGAAAATTCGTACTACCAGTACCTACTGTTTCATTCTTAAACTCCTAAAACTTGTAAACTTCCAAGATGTTCCATGATTTGTTCCGACGTGTGTAAATTCATGTTAATGTTTGCGACCACACAGTGACGCCTCAAATAGGTAGATATTTTTTTAACGCGGAACCGCAGGTACCTATGTAATGTGATTATCTGACAGATAAGTAGGTAGGTACCTACTGGTCAAATTTTTATAAATTATTTATAAAAATTTGACCAGTACTGAAAATTATTTTCAATGAGAAATAATTAATTCTTCTATTATTATTATTATTATTATTATTATTATTATTATTATTATTTTATTATTAATAATTATTTATTTTATTATTTTATTAATTATACCTTACGGTTGTGAGGGAAAAATGAGTGAAATCGGCGTGGCGGTCCGTCAGCACCGTGCAGGTGCCATAAAAAAAAAAATTTTAAAAAATCGAAATTTTTGTTTCACTTGGAAAATATTTGAACTTCTTGGGTCCTTCAAAAATCCCATTTGTAGCCCCATGAAAGCCCTATAGATCGCCACAGTAAAATCGGATCCCCCGATGGGACCCCCAAAAATGGATACTACTTCCAAAAATACATCGAAAACGTCACCTAACTCGATCCCAAAGTCAAAACCCTTGCAAAAAAAACCTTCCGTAGCGCCATTTTAGCCCCATAGCGCCCCACGGGTTTGGGCGATCGGGCGGAAAACCTTGCGGGCA
Organism: Pilophorus perplexus; assembly: GCA_955831195.1. NCBI lineage: Eukaryota > Metazoa > Arthropoda > Insecta > Hemiptera > Miridae > Pilophorus > Pilophorus perplexus. Next base: position 34,457,940 of record OY037009.1, on the reverse strand, counting down.
CAACTAGATGGTAAACCAAGTATTTTATCAAAATTTCAGATTTAAAAAAAAGTTCCTACTGCCCAAAACGGCCCGGACGGCGGACGGTCATATCGGTTTTGGAAACCCCTTGAAACGGATAATGTCAAATTTTGAGGCCGATCCAAGTCTTCGACCTACGTCGCGATTACACGTGTTTATTATTCCAAGAATAATAAACCAAAATGAATCGAGGGTTGACACGGTGTTGCCCGATCTTTCAAAATTGCCCTATACCCTCTTCGGCTATGGGGTCGAGTTAGGTCTTGTTTCCGAAGTATTTTTGGACTTAGTATCCAATTTAGGGGGTAACAGAACGATCCGATTTCACTGTGGGTCAATGTGGTCCCACATCTCTGTCCAAACATTGTACAAAAAATAATCTGTTTTTAAATTTTCTCAAAATTTGAGAACATATTTAATATGTTATCATATTAAAATCATTTAATATGTTATCATAATATTATGTTCTCAAATTCTCTTAATGAAACAGCATTAATTTTTGCACAATTAACACAAAACGGCCTGGGCACGGACAGTTCGTTTTTGGCATAGATAGTTCGTTAGGCGTAGATCTACACATCTTGAAAATTTTAATCACACATCTTTTTATTTAATAAAAACGTACAATGACAAATTTTGAGGCCGATCAAAATTGTCAACCTCCGACACGAATACATAGGTCAATTTGAAAAATAAAACAAAAAGGGTAGACTAATGAAGGACTTCCCCAATTTTGCATTCATATCGAGAGTTGTGTATGTACTGCGGAGCTTTAACAAGAAGATTCATTGCCCAAGCATTTTGTCAATTTTGTTTGAGACCTATCAGCAGAAAGTTAACATGTTCTGACACGTAAACTGATCTGTTCTCAAACTGATGGGAACAGTTGATGCTTACTGGTGGTGATGGGGTTGTCGGTAGCACTAAGGCAGAAGCCCTGAGGGGAGAAATCCGTGTTGGGTGAAGGGTGTAATCTAATGATCACCGTTATGGGCCATACCGAAGGGGGTATGAGGTGTTCCGGCCCTGATGAGCCCATCAGCCGAGCCCTAACGACAGTTGAACATCGTCCACGTAGTTAGGCGGTAATTAGAGCAAACTACCTGGTCCCCCCCGCAACTTACCTCATCAGATGTATCGCAATCTCCGATAAGATCTAACTGATTCAGCTCGAGCGGATCAAAGCTCAAATTCAGCAATAGTTGGGTACACGCCCTTAGATGTTTTGTTGCCGAAAGGGTGTCTTTGGTATCGTTGTCAACTAGTTCTTACCACAAGTCCTCTTTAATGGGGTGACTCCCAAATAGTGATTCCGGCTGGTTATTAACTGAAGAGTTTGCTGAGCTCATGACCTACAAGTGCACATTGACTGTGCATGTACTCGTTGCTAAGGACTTTCCCCCCACTCAACCCCTTTTCCTTCGCATCCGACATCAAAGGCGGAACCTTTCCAATTATTAGCCTGCTGGAAGCAAAGTCAGTAACGGCCGCGGAACTCGTCAAAAGAGCAAAGGCGGAAATCCTTAGAGCTCCTCAAACCTACTCGTGTTTTCTTTCTTGAAAAACAGACTACACTGTACACGTAACAGGCAATGTGTAGGTAGTTACTGTGGTGAGGGGAAGGGAAGGATGGAGGGGGTTTTAAACGTCAGGCTCTCATCATAGGAGTGCGTGGAGCTGAAGGACCTCTTTGGGAGGTGTGTAGAGGGAATGTAGGTTGAAAGAAGTCTTGACGGCAAGGGGTGAGAACTGAAGAAGACTATTCCTTTAATGCATCCGTGAGTAGGCTGATGTCAACTGACCGGCGAACTGTGTCCGATTTCAAGAGGTCTAGATTCCAAAAACGAAATGTCCGTCCGCCTCCGAGCCGTTTTGGGCAGTAGGATTTTTTTTTTAAATCTGAAACTTTGACAAAAAACTCGGTTTACCCTCTTGTTATGCCCGCAAGGTTTTCAGCCTGATCGCCCAAACCCGTGGGGCTAAAGTAGGCTACGGGAGGGTTTTTGCAGTCGTATCTTCAGCATTTTCGTAAAATTGTGGGCTCGCTCCTTCTCCGGTGCCAATGGGTCCAGAGGAGCGCCCTGTGCCTCCGCACTCATTGAATGTTTATGTCTGACTAAGAATACAATCACACATTTCAGCCTCTGGGAGGTGTTCCCAGTTTTGGTTTAATATTCTGCGCCGGAGGTCGAAAATTCTGATCGGCTTCAAAATTTGTCATTATACGTTTCAAGAGGTCTAGATTCCGAAAACGAAATGTCCGTCCGCCTCCGAGCCGTTTTGGGCAGTAGGATTTTTTTTTTTTTTTAAATCTGAAACTTTGACAAAAAACTCGGTTTACCCTCTTGTTGTGTCCGCAAGGTTTTCAGCCTGATCGCCCAAGCCCGTGGGGCTAAAGTAGGCTACGGGAGGGTTTTGGTTTATTATTCTTGGGATAATACACCTATGTAACCGCGACGAAGGTCGACGACTACGACTGGACTCAAAATGTGACATTATCCGTTTCAAGAGGTCTAGATTCCAAAACCGAAAAGGCCGTCCGCCGTACGCCGTCCGAGCCGTTTTGAGCAGTAGGAATTTTTTTAAATCTGAAATTTTGACAAAATGATGGTTTCCATCTAGTTGTGTCCGCAAGGTTTTCAGCCCGATCGTCCAAACCCGTGGGGCGCTATGGGGCTATTATAATAATGGGGGCGCTATGGGGTTTTTTAGAGGATTTTGGTAATGGGATCCAGTTAGGTGTCGTTTTCAAAGTATTTTTGGACGCAGAAACCATTTTTGGGGGTCCCGGAACGTTCCGATTTCACCGTGGGAGTCTTAAGGGCTTTCATGGGGCTACAAATGGAATTTTTGAAGGATCCCAAGAGAACAAAATTTGTTAATATTAATATTTAATATTTTAATATTAATATTAATATTAAATATTTAATTTATTAATGTTAATATTAATATTTAATATGTTAATATTTAATGTTTTCCGAGTAAAAAAATAATTGTTAAAAAATTTGTTTTTAAGTAACTTTGTTTTTAATTTTTTTTTTTTTTTACTTGGAAAATTGTGTAAAATTTGCAGCGTTTTATTAAGGGTTTCAGCTATGGGGTCGAGTTAGGTGTCGTTTTTGAACTATTTTTGGACGTAGAAACCATTTTTGGGGGGTTCCCAGAACGATCAGATTTCACCGTGGGGCTTTCGTGGGGCTACTAATTGGACTTTTGTAGGATGTCTGAAGGTCGAACGAGGTATCGATTTTCGAGTAATTATGGGCGTATATCCATTTTTCGAGGTCCCTTATCTGTCCAAACATTGTACAGAAATAAATTTGTTATTAATGTTTTTTTCAAAAATCGATTCTTAATGACGCAGAAGTAATTTTTGCAGAATAAACCTATATCAAAGAATAATAAACGCTTTCGTACAATTTGCAGTGTTTTTATATTGGGGTTAGTCTTCCCTAACGGCTGTGGGCAGCTTGCTGGGGCCTCCCAATAGAATAGTTTTTCACAGAAAGAGTAGGACATCGAGCAGCGAATATGTCCAATCAATTCTGCGCCTTGGTGATTCGGATTTCATTACTGTTGATCCGCCCCTAAGTATCATTCCTCAGCCTAGTCCTACCTGGTCCAAACGAGGAAGCCTTCATCCCTTCCGGCGAGCCATCATGGAAACGTGTTGAAACGTCACAGAGAGCGCCGAGGGATTAAAAAAAAACCCCTCGCAGAAAAAAAAAAAAAAAATCCCTCACACAAATACCCCCTCCCCTGTAATGCTCTGGACTTTTAGTAATTGGCACCCTCTTGGAGGATCAAAGACTTTCTCTTCGTGGGATTGAGAGCATCTTTGTACAAAAGAGGCCAATGAGAAACACTGATGGAAACTAAAGAGACTACATAGGTGGTTCAGCCTCTCAGGGTCAGCACCCCCTGATGCCTTCAGTCTTTTGTCAGCACCCCAGAGTTGAGGATCAAAGGTTACCGAGGATACTATTGTACTAAGGTTCTCCTAATGAGACATGCCACTTTCTTGAGGCATATTTACAAAAGCTGCACCTTGATGGGACTGTACAACATTTGCTCGTTTCTAACATGCAGTTTGCAAAAGTACCATTCATGCTCATGAATATACCAGCCCTGAGGTTTCACTTACAGAACAGAACATGCAGAACATGCAGAACATGCACAGTGGTTTTCGTGTGGACAGTTCACAGTTTGATATATTAACCCAACCTCACTAGCAACATTGTCACTGGGGTGGGCCTTATCGTGTTGTTGCCAGGATTTACGTGACCCATCTCACGCCGAAGTTGGCAAGTTGAAACCGAGGAACCGACTTAAGAAAACCAGGAAACTATAAATCCACGGGGTTGAAGGGGGAGTGAAGAGTTGAATACGGGGATGGGATTGTGAGGGTGACGCCGGGAAGGGCCTTTCCAAAGGTTAACTGAGCTTCCCGTTAACCCAGCTGAAGCTAAAGGTAGATAAAACCCAAATGTCACGGTTCGGGTTAATTTATTAAGCAATTAGAGCGGGAGTTTAGATCCGGTTAGAATGTTGGGAGGTTGTGAAAGGGCGACTGTGGTGGTAGAAGACGGAGAGGGATGGCAGAAACTGAATTTGTGAACACAAGTGGTTGTGTTACATGTAAATGGAAGGTGGAGTATAATTAGGTACCGCTAAAAAACTTGAGGTACCTCCTGCATATTTGATACATATTAACAAATACGTTGCCGCCTGTGGGGTGTATTGCTGCCTGTGACTACCTACATGCGCCACATGTGACTATGTAGGTATGGCTAACTATATTTTTACTTTAGTACAGGGGGACACCCGCAGACCCCCAGATTGTTTTTGTTATGGTCGAGGATCAAACCAATGAAACACAGAATGTGTTTTTCGGTAATTCCGCCCATTATTTTAAATAGTAAAGAGTTCTCAGAGGGGAGGACTCTCCCCAATCAGAGATAAATCCTTCAGCAGTGCAGGGGGAGGTTGAGGGGGCGAGGGAACATGCGAAGGAGGCCAGAGAAGCAGGTATGCTGATAGAGACATTTTCAAACCGGGAGATTCTCGGAAAAAACACATACTGTGTTAAATGTTGAATGCCAAAAAATACTGTAGGCATGGTGTACCTACTGCGCTTGTAGCGCCTCTAGCGTCCCAAAACCTCTCTTTAGGGAGAGCTATCAAAAGATTCTGTGGGGTATTGCTATGTAACAGATATCAACGAACGGAAGAGAGAAATGCTTCCTCGCTCACCTGCTGGATAGCGCAATGGGGGGGGGGGGGGGGCTTTTCGAAAAAACCGGGCTTCCACGAAAAAACCTTGGAGCAACGAAAAAAACCGGCAGGTGCTTGGCTTACTATTCACTACCCTCTGGTAACCCCACCTCTGTAGAAACGTCAGGGGACTGGAGGTGGGATCGAGGCCATGGCACGCCTGTGAAAACATACTGCTCGCCCACTCTGCCACCTCGTTCAGTACCTGTGTCAGAATCGTCAGCCAAACAACTCACTGACGTTACACTTCTCACGAAACATCGGTGCATTGTCGTGGGACTGCTGAATCAGTGGGCTGTGGGGGCCACTGATGTCCGGGCAGCGCCCCAAAGTAATTCAGTGCTGCCATTGGGCAAACTGATGGCCAATCAAAGTCCTTGTTTTACCCAAAACACACTCTTCACTCAAATTATTAAGGTAGGGTTGGTAGGATTTGAAAACTTGATGCATTTGCGAACTTCTCATTTTTGGGCACTCCCCGAGAACAAAACGGAGGGTTGCCCTGGATGTCGAGTGTGGACTCTGGGGAAGCCAACCCCATCCATCACATTCCCTTCCCTCCTACAACATAGCGCCTTTGAAACTCTCCTCATCACACCAAACACAACTTATCTTGTTAGGAACACACCCACACCACACTATCCACCCAGGGTCATTAAATACAATTTTCCTATTTCAGTTGTACCTATTCAAGTTTCATCACACGCCCAGTTTCGGAATACCTTAAAAGGGTTTTCACTTCTATAAACCGTGTTGTTTGATTTGATACTGATTTGAGAGGTTTCTACATTTTAATTTCAATAATGCGCTCAGGTATATCCATAAATCAATATACCACCCAATGCTAGTCCACTGTTAATCATCATTTCCATTACCCAAAACACTCGTCTGAGAGATTTATGTTATAAAAAAGTTTATTTTTTCCATTATTTTTATATTTCGCGAACGATGTTGACATTTCGAGTTCAGAAAATGTGTGGGGTGTTTCCGTCAGATGGCGTTTCTTTCGGGTACAAACACAGCCTGAAATCGCTAGCATTCGTGTGCTTGCAAATGTCCGCGTTCGCGTGTTCTTGCATATTCGTTTATTTCCCTTCGCTCCACGGCGATTTTTCAAATTTGTTCATCGTTTGCGCCATTTGGGAAATGGTTTGCTTGCTGCTGATTGTCGTCACACACGTGTCTTCAATCTGCCTGTATGTGAATCATTTCCGTCAGTTGTTCGTTGTAGGGGTACCAAAAACTGCGTCTGTATCGGAATCGCTGATTTTGTTATGCTTTTTTAGTGTTTCCCTCGCTGAAGACTTTATATACCTAAACGAGGAGAACGGTTTTTGGTCGTGGTTAGATCAATTTATGTACCAGTCCGTCGGGGTCGTCGTTGCACTCATCCACTCCCAGTTTGTCGCCGTTGTCAGTGAATTGGGCCAGAGATTCTGTACAGTTTTGTCTTCAATAAAATCCACGGACATCGCCATATCGCAGCACTCCAAGTACATCCGCATCGTTCCTTACGTTTCTATCATTTATGGCCCTCAGATGGTCATGACGATGCTGCTTATAATGATGACATCTCTCCGATTGGCCTTTCGCTCGATCGAAGATTTTATGAAAGGCGGTGTGAAAATGGGGATCTTGTACGGGATTCAAGTGCCTCTCAAGGTCGTTCAGATTATCGTCATCATGCAAGCGTGCGAAAACACAAAGTCAAAAGTAAGTTTGAGCCAACACCTGCCTGTTTGTAAAATTTAATAGTCCTTTTTGTTTCTAATAGATGTTTTGCTGCTGATTTTCCCTACTTCTGCCACTAAATCGTTGGTATTGGTATTTTCATTGTCATTATCGCATCAGTTCCAACTGGGTGAGTCCTTTGATTAGGTATATTTTGTTTCTGATGAAGTAGTTCCGATGGGCTTTTCATAAAGTTGGGTGCCAAAAACATGTTCACTGATTATCCCTTCAATTCCCAAAACATCCACTTCTTCACCAATATCATACTCATGCGTGGTTATCTTTAGCAAATTCTCATGAGTCTGAAAGTGAATTTTATGGATTTGAATGTAAAAAATGGTTAAATTCATGGATTTACCAATTCCCTACCGCTTATATAGATTATGTGGTGTGTTCCCATTTGTACGTAGAAAATTTAGAAGGTCTCTATATGGCGCGTCGTGTTTATTTCTTGGAGCACTTTTGTTAGTTTATTTTTCATGTTACTTTTACATCTTCAACCGATTCGTGCGGCCTTCACATCTTCTCACAAAGAGAGGCTATGACATATTATATCTGGTGTCGTTGATGGCGATCGTACTGAATCACGTGTGGTCGGTGTATCGCAATCGGGCGGATTTCGAACTCGTTTTGGATTGTTTCCGTCCGACGAAAGTCGACGTTTTCGAAGTTATGTCTATTTTGGCAACGGTTGAATCAATATTGGCGCATTTTCTCAGTCGCTTCTACTTTTTGCCCCATGCGATCGACGCGATTGCTTATTTCATCGTGCTCTTCGTGGTTGGTCAAATTCAAGCCAGTTACATATCCCTGGTGAGAGAGTGCGAAAGGAATTTTTCCAATCTCCGGACCATTCTTAGGGATTCTCCTTTCGATGAGAAATTTTTGAAAAGACACTTTCAATTATTGGAAACTGTTGAATGTTTGAACCAAATTTTTGGACTACAGATTTTCTTATCGGTGTTTGTTTCTTCAATCTCGCTAACTATATATTCGCATGAAATAGTCAACAATTTGTTCGACTCAAGGATAAGAAATCCGGGACTATCTCTTCTGAGACTAGTGAACAAGTCTATTCAACTATTCATCATACTACATGTTTGTGAAAGGGCGAAGGAACAGGTGAGGTAAATCTCGTCGTGACTTCGTCGTTGTGGCTGTTCACTGTGCAACTTTTTTTCCCCTCAGGCAGAAGCGTTCTACACTGAGCTTAACAATTTGATGCGTGGGAACAGAGCGATGTGTGGGAATGTGAGTATTATTGCTCATTGAGTAGATGTGTAAAAATGTGAATAACTAGTGACGATTTGGTTGTGTTATCAGAACAAACTGCGTCTGTATGCCACGGTGAGACGTTCAGTCAACTTTACAGCTTATGGCTTTTTCAACCTGGAATATCCTCTTGCCACATCGGTATGAATCTTTGCATTAGGGGTATTCATGATCCGGTAGTTTCGACATAAGCCCTTGTGCTCAATCACTTTCCACGATCAACACGGGTCGAGGGCGTCGAAAGTAGTGCTGCGACTGCAGCGAAAGTTTTCGAAGCCGTGATCCGCCTTTTTTGGCCATTGGCCGTGGAAGTTATCACACGAAAACTGCCATTGCAATCGCAGCGCTATTTTTTGCCGACCATTATGAAGATTCGATGCTCGCAGCCCCAGGTAAATCTAAACGTGGAAAGTTACGAATGGCGAGCATGCGCTTTGGCTTTCGTCAAAACTACACCTTCGACATTTTGACGTTGAAACTACCAGATCATAAAGAACATGATCCTACTGTTAGACACAATATTTATCTTCGATAACACCTCCATGTTTTAGATAATCACCACCGTTACAACGTACCTAGTTATTCTCATCCAGTTCAGCCAGCCTTCATAGAGAACTTGGCTGCACTCCACACGATGCTCCAAGAATGTGCAAGTAAAGTGCAAAGGATGTTTACCATGGTATAATTAAGTATGCTATAAAATAAATGGTAATGAACTAACATTGACAATACCTCCAGATTACTCCGACATCCTATTTGTCCATATTTTATCATCCTGGAACTACTGCAGTCCCCCCCCCCCCCCCCCCCATTTTACTTTAAATGGTAAACATACAATCCCGGGAAAAGTCTATCCCCTGAAAAGGAAAGAGGATGAAAATTCTCTTTACGGTTCACTTCGTCACGCGCACGAGAAAGAAGCGGGGAGATGTACGGGGCTTAGTCTACTGTAAAAGATAAATTATCGGGCTTAGCGGGGGCTGCACTGGCCAGAATGATAGCCTCCCCTTTGCATGATAATAGCTCTCGATTTGTTTTATCCCACTTCTGACGTACGATTTCCCATGGAACGGCCCAGGATGATATAAAGAGGTTGGCTTGCTGCTGTCCCAACGCCAACCTCTAGCTTACTGTTGGGGTCTTTTCAACAATACCTACCTAATGGTTGAAAAATAAATGAATGATATAATAACTACATCTAATTATTATTATTATCATTAATAATGATAATTAATTATAAATATATCATTTCAATTACCTATATTTGTAATTTTCTGTGTCCACTTACCTAATATGCGTCCGAAGGTAATTTTGTCCCATGTCAGGGCAAGTTTACTAAATATCAGGCCTTCAGTCAGTGACATTGTGAAGGCAAACCTCGTCAAACTCCCTGAACCAGCATGCTGCTTAACTCCCATAATTGGGTAAACTCTGGAGAGGCCTGATCCTGGAAGTGGGTGAGGGATCAGTAGCCCTGACAGGTTTGAGAGAGGGATGCGTTGGCATCACTTCAGAGCGTCTTCCGAGACTGAATAATGCATAACCTTCATTTGCCCCTTGACAATATTCCTTGAATAACTTGCCAAGTTTACCCGGTCGACAAAGAGGTGACACAGACTACAAATTGTTCATTTCAGTTCCTTTTATTTCATGGTAAAGTGTAACATTGAATCGTATTGGGCCTGAGTGTCTCGCTGTTCACTCGGTGAATTGGATAAGCACCACCAAGTACGTCACAGCTGCTGCGATAAGCTGAAAAAAAAAAAAAAAAAAAAAAAACTTGAAATGGAATAACAAGATTCAAATAGCCACGAAGATGATAAAACTTATTTTATCGTTTAAAAAATGATGTAATAGTGTTGAGAGTTACCGAAGTAATGATAGGGTAGCCCACATCAAAAAATCCACAGGCAGTGAATTCGACGGTGTACTTCTTCATGAGATAGAGTCGTAAAGTCGTCTTTTAATGGAAAAAATGGTTGGAAAATTAGATACGTTACAACAAAAAGTTGATTTTGTGGCCAACAAAATGTTTGCCAATCATACACAGCAGTGTGTCCGACGCAACGTTTTGTGCAAGTTGAAGTGCCCGCGAGATTGCAGAACCAAGGAATTCACTCGGATGTCTCCGACAGACAAACTAGAAACCCCTTCTCAATGTCAAAATTCAGTTATCAATTTTCAATGATCAATTTCGTCTCAATTTGTGTCAGATTTTTATTTTATTTGTATTTATTAATTTTCTTCCCAATTTCGCTCAAATGTTTTCCGTGTCGATTTTCAATTTTATCAATGTCATTTCCATCATCACAGAATGTGTCAAGGAGGCAAACATCAGGACCACAAAACCAACCAATTTGGTTAATTGGTAAAACCTTTCCCCTTCACACTAAAATGTAAACACACTAGATTTACACCACTTGTCACATGCCCTGCGTTTTTCACTCTATAGAGTGCTGTTATAACAGCAATACTTACATTATTCCTCATGTTGGTGTTTACATTCATAACATTGAATAGTTCCATGTTGAATTTTTCAGCCTGAAAGTAAAAATCAGTAGTTGACGTGAAATGTTGGTTCATTACTCACATAATAATAAAACTGCGTTTTGTACCGTGTTTTATTTATTTATTTATTTATTTTTATTTGCATAAGAAGTTGTACACTAGGTAATCATTTTATTGCAGCGTTTTTATTTATTTATTGTGACACGAATTTTCTTCTAACATTAAAATTTTATATGACTATTCAAGGCCAACGTATTTGAACGATACCATGAAAATTTATATCCCAATGCTCACCAGTTTCGTCGTTCGATGCGACACGTCCGCCACCCAAAATATGATTAAAGAGTAAAAGAGGACGGGAGGGATCGACGTCGGGTCCAAACTGCCCTGCTTAAGGCTTGAGTAGAATTTGAACAAGTTTTGGACGGTTATGGTGAAAGACAGTACGACGTTGAACAATATCGGCCATCCATAAATCTCGTTGAGGCTCCGGTTGGCTCGAATGATTTTAGCGTGCCCTTCCATCATTTTTTCATCAAATCGAGACACGAATTTAATCATGGTCATCAAATACCTGCATGATCAATGATATGTTGATACAAAATGGTGTTAGGGATTAAATGAAAATTATTGTAAATTATATCAACATTACCGGTTCCATCGGTTTGTCAAAGCTACGTATTGTGATATGTAGAGGAAGTGTTGAAAAACAACAATATAGTATGGTATTTCTGGCAAAATTGGACCAGTTGGTGGGAATACCATTGCAATGAAAATGATCACCAGCAATATGCCGATTATTTTGTTCTTCGTGTGAAATTTCAAGCCTTTCACGTTCTTCATAACTTGTGGGAATCTATTTTTGTGTAAATACAACACGACGGAAGATGCAAGGGAGAAAATTATGTTTCCCACGAGGATGACTATTGCGATGGACGAGTCAATGAGCTCTTCCGTCTGGGTTATTTCGATCTGCAACTTGACTCTTGTGGCGGTTAAGTACACGTAGCCAGCAACAAGAAGAAGGTTGACGATCAAGGAGTACGCCAGTCGGGGGGCGGTGCAGTTTCCCCTGTTGTTGAAATGGTAGCACCCTGCGAGTCTCCAGAGGGTGAAGACGGAATTCGGGAAGAAGCCGTCGGGCCGGGCGGCGACGAAGCCGGCGTCCTCCCGGAACGGCAAGACGAGAGTTCTCTGTCGGCCTGTCATGCTGCAATTTGAACACAGGTTGATTTGGGTCCCGTCAAGGCGGTATTACATTAATGAACGCAAATTTGCTCCAATTGGTCACGTTTTCGGGACTAGTCTAGTATACCTAATATAATAATATTAGGCCACGTAAAGTAGCAGAAAATCTCAGGGTCCACACAGTTTTGAAGTGGGCGGGGGGTCTGGGAAAGCTCAGACTATTTTCAACTCGTAACAGACAGGACATACTTGTACAGGGGAGACTGGGGCAACATGACTCAGGGGCAAGATGAATCTACCGCCATTTTGTTTGTTTGAAAAAGAGGAAAATTTGTTTTTCCCCTCATTAGGTTGTTGGCAGTAAACTTACTTGGCAGTATACTTGTATTGGAGCTTTCGGAGCTTTGGAGCTGTTGTTGGTAACATAACACCATCATTTCATTGAACGCCATGAGCATGTGGAGTTCTTGGGATCTTGAAGTAAGTACCCAATCAATTTTCTCTTCAACTTTTCTTCATTTACTAAAATTTACTAAATGCCTAGTTATTTGACTAAATGCGTAGGCAATTTGTCAAATGTGTGTTTTCAAGTTGCATGTTGCAGATAAAAGTTTTTTTCGAATGATTTCAAGATGCCGTTATCAGCACTTTTACTGAAACTCCCATTGGGGGCAAGATGAACCAGACCAAAAATGGTCCATCTTGCCCCAACAAATCCAGGGCAATGTTTCGTTTTGCCCCGGAGTTCTTAATTTTAGACCAGGAATAGAATGGGTGATTAACAACCCACGAAAATTGTAACGAATGTTAGGTCCCAGGTCAGGGCCGTATAGGTAGGGATTTATCTCTATCCTAGGAATTTATTTATCATAATTTGTCTCAGTGTTATTTATCTAACTGATTTACTATCTATCTTACCTTATAGCATAATATGCTATAAGGTAAGATAGATAATAAAACAGTTAGACTATAGATAGACTATATTATAGTCTGCCGACGACGCTTGGTGCGGAACGTTCAAACCTTGAGTTTTCTGTTCAGAAAGTGTTTTTGTTTAAGTACACTCCCCTTCAAGTATGACATACTTTATATTATGCATTGTATAATATTATTATAGATACTTTAAGATGAAATTGAAACTGTCCTATTGTTTATTATCTATCTCATCATGTTATCTATCTGAATTTATCTCTATTCCAGTTTCAGAAAATGGGAATTATTGTTTTGCTGATTTTCTCGTTCAAAATCACCGAAATTTAACCTAAAGTTGACTAATCTAGATGAGTAGGTGTACCTATCTAACTTTTATATCTCCCCTTAGGGTGTAGCTACACCCTAGGTACCCAGGTACCTAATGTGATTTAACGAGGCTTTGAATATCAGCGCCAATTCAAGATTATTCAGGTGCAGTCTGATATCAAATGATAGGGCGATGGCGTAATCGTTATGAAAGTTTTTGTATCACTTGCGGTACCGTCTCCAATAAAGTCCTCGTAATTAAGTCGTTTGTCGGGCTCATTGCGGTTCCCGGCTCTCTAGCGCTGTACCTAAGTCGTTTTGGTTGACTCATCTTGCCCCTCAAGTGGATCACCTTGCCCCGGACTTTTGTCAAAATGAGCCATTTGACAAAAAAGTTACTAAAAAATCAGTACTAAGTAAGTCTTACAAAAGTACCTACTATAGAAGTCTTCTAAATGGATTTGAGAAAATTTTGTAAATAGAAAACGGAGGTGGATAGTCGTAGTTTGGAACGCCATACTTGGTTACCTATGTCACATCAAGTAACTTGATACAACTGTTGTATGCTAAAAAATTCGGTATTTTTCCGTTACCCCCCCCCCCCCCCACACGATTTCGTGTTTCATACACACCCCTCCCGATGGCTTTAAGGCACCCAAAGCCAACCAAAATTGCGTGGGGGGGGGGAGATAACGGAAAAGTACCAAAAATTCAGCTTGAACGACTTTTGATTCGTCTGCCCCGGTCTCCCCATAAAATGTTTTTTATTTTTATCAAAATTGCAAAAATGTTTTGTATTTTTTCTAAATTGCGAAATTACGCATCTACTGGTGCTAACTGAAACTAAGCTTGTCATCATAATATTCCATACATAAACTTTCCATAATTTCGTGATGAATATATTTGACCTTATCGGCCTGGCAAGACGGCTTGCTAAGTTGTCTTCAGCTTACCTATCCATTAACATTTTCGAAATTGCGGGTAAAATTCCTAGTTATTCCAATAGATGAACCCGTGGATTCATCAGTCAGCTCCGAGTCACAAAAGCCTAGATCCATTCGGCTAATTTGGCTGCAGCAATGCAGTAAACGAGGAGTTGAATCAGCAGAGCGGTTTGAGCACAAAATACTCTTCAGTCGTCCGTTAGAAATTCTGAGCGTTTTGAACTAACATAATATCCATCTAGTGTATCTCAGTAAATTGCGAATATACTGAAATTTCTCTCTTAAACGCGATTATTTTCCATGAAATCTTTTTTTACATAGTACCTACCTATCAAACTCTAAAATTTGCTCACCTCCTGGAGATTTCAACCACAAGAGACCTTCTCCGTCCTGAACCCTTTCAACACTGAATTTCTTATACTGGTCGGCCTCAATGTGTTTGTTTTCTGCCATTTCAAGTATTTATTCTGCTAAATCGCATTTCTCTAGTGTTTACTGGTTGCTCCACCTTCCAATCAATCAACTAACACAAAAGGGCCAGGAATAATAATTTTTGTAGGTATAATTATTGTGTTGTCTTCTGATGAAACCTTGTTCGATGAAGCGCTACTTGTATTGTACCACACGTCAAAACTTCATACCTTGCGGATAAGTTTGAATGAAATTACGTGGTTGATGATTATTTTGATTTCAGGCACCGGTTAACTAATAAATTTACCTCGTTGAAATTATAAAACCTTCAAACTGAATTTGTCCGTAAATCCCTTCATATCCAAGTCAACAGACAAACAGGAGTGCTTTCGAATTCAATTTAAACGACCACAACTTCAACTGCTCCCCCCCTTTTCCATATTCACAACGCGATTATTCTAATAAAGTTAAACTAATTTGAGCCGCAAAGGGGTATCAGCATTTCAGACGGGAGTTTCAGGGAGAGCGCAATTCCCAGGGAAATACATAAATCTCATTTCAGGGTTGACTGGGAGCACAATGCAAGCGGACTGATTTGCATGGACTGCGGTTGCACGGGGCTCTAACAACAATGCCGCAATATGATAAGAAGAAAAGGTAGATTATTCTTGGGGAAGTTCCTAGAGCGCAATGTCCCTAGTGCCGAACGTGTGAACGATGCACGAAAAACGATTCTGAAAAATATAACATGAGCATTAGTCACCAATTGTTTAGAAACCTCTAGCGCTCTGATACGCCACATTGAGCTACTTTTGGGTGGTTTCGGACTTTTATCGAACCTAACATGCTCGTCTAAACAATATTGTTTAATGTTTTTTTTTTTTTTTTCTCGACCTCTAGAAGCACCCTTTATAATAAAGATGATGCGATCTATTATATCGCCCCTCATCGTGTTGGGGCTTTATTATAGTAGCCGAGGTGACCAGACTCATCTGGCTTCGCCAGCCAACCCCCGTTCGCTCCGCCCTTTGATAACCACATTGGTTCAAATTGTTCTCATTGAGCCGACGTTTGATGATTTCAGACTTATATCGTCGGCTAACACCGCGTAAGTACGTTTTGGCCAAAATAAGTTATACCTATTAAGTGCTACTAGTGTGATTATTTCATGCGGAATCCGATGAAACCGCCAGATTCGTCGTTTTCTCAACAGCTCGATCAAAATCGATGAGAAAACGACGAACTTAAAAATTTTAAGTTCGTCGTTTTCTCATCATTTAAAGTTCGTCGTTTTCTCACCATTAAATGGTTACATTTAATGTAACCATTTAATGGTGGATTCTGCGTGAAAAAATCAAGCTATTAGCACTTCAAAAATTTTGAAGTGATTTAATCATTTTGACAAAAAGTGACTTAGGTACGCGGTACCGTGTGTTGCTGATTAACGACGATATCGTAGGAAAGACTGTTCGCCAAAACTTTTTTTTTAATTTTCCGACTTTTTTGAAGTTTTGCCACCCACGTTCTCGGCTGTATTGCCAGCCCGCTGGAAGTGTACCGGCGGGAGGAGTGGGTCGTGGCGTGACCGTGCGAACCCCTCTTCTTCCGCCGGCAGTCCAGCCTCCCCGTACGAAGACCCTTTACTGTCCATTTTTTACGACACTGCACGAATGTCTTTACGTAGTAATGGGACAAATCCCGCCAGCCAGGTCTCCTTTGCCGACAATGGGCCAAGGAACTAGGTCAGAGAAATGGGAAAATTCGGCCGAACATAGTTGAACTAGTAATGAACAAAGTACTCAGTACAGTTAGCACTGAGAAATTAGGTGTCTGAGCAGAGGAAATCACTAGTGAATATTTCGATTCTGCGTGGTATGAACGGTTTCCATCTTTCTTAGTGGGATGTTGTGAGGGGAAGAAACCGTATGCTGATTGGTGTAAATTGCATTTAATTAAATATGCAACTCAAGGCGCCTTGAGTTGCATATTTTATTAAATGCAATTTACACCAATCAGCATACGGTTTCTTCCCCTCACAACATCCCACTAGTGAATATTTGGCGTTTTGAATTTTCCCGCGGTGGCACTTTTACTAATCCGCCAGAGTGCGCTAGCATAAGAAGGGACCGACGGGAATCTGCCGGAGGTGACGGCGGAAATGGCGGCCGTGTAGCAGCCAATGAGAGAGTAGCGCCACTTTTCCCTCCAGATTCAAAGTTGAAATTTTCGACAGTGCCCTGGAAATTTGTATGACACCGTAGGAGCCCAAAACTCACTGATATTTTTTTTCTTTCTTTTGGTTTTCTTTCTTTTTTGAAGAATTGTTCAACTATTTTTAAATTAACCCCTTACGTACTCTTATTACTATAATTGCCATTTTTTGAGTTTAGATATCAATGTTCTGTACTTACTTTTTACCCCTCGTTAGAATGACTTATTGTGTAAATTTGTAACTGGGCTAGCCCGTAATAAACAAAATGAAAAAGAAAAAGATATGCCTTCAAATTATGAAGTTCTTTCAGAAAAAAGTATTAGTCGACGGTCGGTTCCGGGGCCCATTCAGTTGAGAAAGCTGAGTCAGCAGGTGAGATCCCGACGTGTGAGTCTGTTGCTAAGGACTCCATTATCGACATTTCGATTGTGGGATCCGGGAAGTCGGCCTCACATAAGATTGGGTCTGCAGGGCAGGTTTCTTTAGCGACCATTCGCTTGAGGTAGCTGTAGCTGCGGTCCCAGTTTCTACTGCAACCCCAGGGCGAACTGATACCGGACACGTCATATCGTGTTGGGTATCAGCAACCCCTCGGTTCCCTACCGGATGTTCTGCACCTTCACAGTACCTCGACATATCGAGCAAGACTGTAGCTTCCCTATACTGTGGCTGCATCTTCCTCCTGGTCTGCAGATCATGAAAATTCGTGTTAAACCAGGAAGAAAAATTTCCCACACTAGGGGCAATTCCATGGTGTCATCACAACTGGGAACATTGAACTCCCTTCACGTTCCTCCCAAAACATCGGCGGCGAAATCGTTGATTTAAGCTACAGGCGGAAGGCCTTGTGGAAGACAAAATTTAATGAATTTAAATTCCAATGTCAGAACTCAGCAACAGGCAGGTCAGTGCCGTAGCTAGAGCCTCAGGATCCCTGGGGCAACAAGTAAATGTGGGGCCCCCCCGTATGGAATTTGAGATACTTTCAGGAGACCCTAAAGTCTTTGCCGAGGTAAGGCTATTCAGGACCAAAAGTGTGGTCGACGGGAAGGGGCCCCTTCCCGTCGGGGGCCCTGGGGCACCACCCCACCTGCCCCATGCTAGCTACGGTATCGCGGTACCTGCTTACATGCCCATCTACCGCAAAGTACTTTAGAACAGGGGTTCCCAAAGTGTGGTCCGCCGACCCTCACTAGCGGGTCCGCGGCGAACTTCGTGAAAAATTAATACATTCTTACAAAAATAAACGTAGAGTGAATAAGGGTATATTTATAAATATAAATTTATTCACTCTACGCTATATAAATCTAACTAAAAACTCAACAATTCATTTCACTGCAAAATGAAAAAATAAACAAATAAAGTAAATAATCATTGTTCATTGTGTTGGTGGGCCAAAGTGATCGACATGCATTTTGCAATGCAACTTCAAGATCTGTCAGCACCATTGATGGAGTCAATTCAATTCGATGGGTCGAGCAAATATCTGTAACGATACCCAAACACAAGCCACACCCAACTATCACGTTGACGAGGGAGGGAATTAAAAGATTGCTACAACCTGCCCGCTCCCCCTCGGGAGGGAATTTACAGGTTCCCATGAGCCACCTCAAGTACGTCGCGGATTTATTGGGCGAGTTAATGGGGTTCTGGGACGGAATTTCAAGGCGCCCGTTTCCCCCGTCTGGATGGAATACCACCATTATTTCAATATTCTGATAGGTAACCCACATTTTCCCTGAATGGGAACGAAAACTTTGATTGACATGGTAATACATAGTTACAAAAACAAACGTAAAGTGAATAAATATAACTAAATTATTAGTTATAAATATAACTAATTATTATTTAGTTATAAATATAACTAAATTATTATTAACTATTCATTTTACCGCAAATGAAAAAATAAACAAATAAAGTAAATAATCACATTTTCCTCCGTTTGGATGGAATACCACCATTATTTTAATATTCTCTTAGTAGGTAACCCACATTTTCCCTGAATGGGAATGAACACATTGATTGCCCTGATAATAGTAACTATTATTCATAACTGTTATGAAATCATTTGCCTTTTTCCGTTTCCTTCTTTGGATAAAAATATACAAATCGGTATCCAAGTTGAGGCTCGTTAAATCCATACCCACTCCACTTCATTTACGGCAGGAATTTGTAGCATAAGGAGTAAACTAGCTTAAAGAGTGGTGCGCCTGCAGTGAAATGTAACGTAAACTAGACATAGAAGAGTAGGTGCAAGGTATTAAATATAAATTTTGCTCTACACCATCCCCCAGACAGCGGTCCGTCATCCCATCCCCACTATAGACCATCTGGAAAGAGCCTGGAGCGTCAAGACCTGGGACAGCGATCTCCAGGAGATCATCTCCTCCAAGCTCTGCAAGTGTAAACGAGACAGGAGCAGTTAAGGGCACAATTTACAAGGCGAAAGTCGAAATAACCTGAAACATTTATACCTACTAAGTATAAAAAACGTCTTTTTTCAGTTTTTTTGCCTATATTTCGAAAACCAAGCGATGTGATTCAACCCAGCTGATTGAAAATCCTCCTTGGAGGGCATAGTAATATTATGCCATTCCAAGGAGGATTGCAGCAACTGCAAGTCATCCAGTTGCTGCAACACAACGCTTATGGCTTAATAATATCCCACGTTTGATATCGATTTAATATTATTAGAGTGACGGTTTTAAGAAGGAAAAACATGGAAGTATGGAAATTGAACCATTGGTAGAAGAATGGACAAACACGTCATAAAGTGATCTTTAGTATAATAATATAATATAATATTATTATTCTCGTATATTATACTAAATATTATTCTCGTCAGACCCTAGAATCTAGGGCCTAGATAAAGAGCCAGCAGCGTCCATTTCATTTCGAAGTTGGTATGAGGTGAAAGAACACGACTTTCTTCCCTGACCAAGATAAATGAGAGTTTTTCAATAAAATTTATTATAAATTTTTATTATTAGTTATTTATTAACGACGAAAAAGGAAGAAGAAGAAGAAGAAGAAAGAAGAATTAATATTTCAAACAAATGGACGGCCTTAAGCAAAATGTCAACACTACACTTAACTGAAAAGAATAAGAACTACTCAGCTTTTTTGCATTACTACATTCTAAACATATTTAAAACAGGTACGCTGACTAAGAAGGAGAATAAAAGTTTAAAATCCGCCCGAGAAAAGTAAATTGAAGCTCAGAGACCGGCCGACAGCTAACGGCAAGAAAAATGAATAATTCAGAGACTTTGATAAAGAAGGAAAAGGGAAATTGTATTGCCAGAGGAGAAAAAAAGACAATGTCTCGAAGTAAGCCGCTTGACAATCGCGGAAAATACTAAATCGGATATTACTTACCAATCTACTCGGAAATCATTCTGAAAAAACGGGTTTCACATTAGCATTTGGTTTGATGGTTGCGTACAAATTTTGAATGCAAACGCAGAAAGAAGGCTGAGATCGTTTCACCAATTCATTATGTTTAAAATGCTCAAGGAATGCGCAGTTTTTCAGTGTGGATGAAGAAACTAGTAACTGATTTGCGTGGCGTCTTTACACGAACTGAATCAGAACTACGACGTAGGTGACAGTGGCAGTAACGACCTGTTAAGACAAATTATGAATAATAATTATTGAGCAATTATTGCTAATTAGTGTCAAGTGGCACTTTTTTAAGGTGAATTTCATGTGAATATCCTTCCAAAGTTAGACAATTTTTGGAACTTACTGATGTGACCAGAGGATAACCCAAATGGAAGAGCCCACAGGCGTTAAAATCGACGGAGGGAGCGAACATTGAATACAATTTCAACCGAGCCTGAAAAGCAAAGGAGTGCGTAAGAGCAAAGATTTCAGATCACGAAGGAGGTTATAGGACCTGGTACTTCTTACTATCATCTTATAAACCTAGTGCATTTGCTGACCAGGTGTCATACCTATGTAAACTTTGCAAAGCTGTCCAAATTATTTCAAGCCACCTGAGCAGCCGACTCCAAAATGGTGGAGGGATCTCTGTAATACCATCGTCACGAGTAGAAATACCTCCAGTCACTTGCCTTCTTGCCTAACCCCAACAGGCAAAAAGTGGGACAAAACAGGACTTTTCACAAAACGTAGGACAAAAGCAGGACATAACGCTTGGCAGGACGGAGGAGTAAAAAATAGGACTATTCTGCCATAAACAGGACGGTTGGTCGCCTCAACTATGCTGTAGGAGCAGCTCACTGTTGAACTCATTAACCTGATAGAAAGGTAATTGATACTATGCAAAATACCTACCCTACTATTTTGTAATGCTCAAGCATACGGATACTATGCTACAATAATTTTGACTTAATTCCATATAGGTTATCAGAGAACATTAGGTTCTCATGTTACTCACGTTTCGTCTCAAATCTGTATTTAGCAGTACCTTGGACAGCTCACTGTTGAACTCATCGACCTGATAGAAAGGTAATAATTATTTATAAATGCTAAAAGAAAGTCGGTTTAGGTATAGGAGCCCAAATGGCGTGATAGACTATGGAGGATGAGAGAGTGGCTGGATTCTTTCAAGTGTCGCCCTCTGTTGTTAGGCCTCTTTACCTACTCCAAGGGCTTTCAAAGAGAATTAAAACCTCAAAATACACTAGTTCTCCTCATTCTAGTTTGCTTTACCTTACGATTATTGTAAGTAGAACAGTGTATTTTATTGTGAATTAGCAATAATTTGATAGCTACCTACTCACTTCAGAAGCTGCCATTTCACAGAAGTAGCCCAACTCGTAGAACATTATGAAAGAAAACAAAGCGTGAACTTGGAGGGCTCTTTCATACTCTGGTTCGGGGGAAGAGTTGACTTTTTTGTAAATGTATAAATAGCAAATGTGAGTCAAAAGGTACGAAAACGCTTGGGCGCAGTTTACTGCCGTCTGAGTCCCATACAGTTGGTTGGTTTTTTTAAGAGTTTCCGTAATTTTTAGATGTTGCGACTCGCTGAAAAAGTCACCTTTGGACAACCTGGAAATTAACGAAATTATCCATTAAATTAAAAACATTATTCCATAACAGAGAATAGGTAATTACGCTAATAATAATTACGGTGACGCAGGCTGATTTGTGGTGTCGGTATAACGGTAGAGGGATTGTGTAAGAACCCACGTGAGCATCACATTGGAACAGTTTAAAGTAGGTTGCAACAAGATCCCAGAACCTGTCAGTACAGTTACGTGGATTTGGAGCTTGAAGCGGGAATGATGGAGCTATGACAGTGAGTCGTTACATGAACTGGGAAGGGAGCTATACCGGAAAATTAGGTGTTTTTGGTGGTTTAATGTGGTTTCTACCGCTCTCATACCGCCAATGGAACTTGACCGCTGATTTGGAGCATTTGTGTGATTGTCACCGTGACCATTGGAACCGTTCCTGGGAATTACCTGGACCAACCTTACCATTACCTGGCTGTCTTTCTATAATACCTTTTGATGAGATGTGCAATTTTCACTCGTCCATTCCCAACCAAACAGCAAAACTGGAGATTTATATAGTAGCACAAAGTGTTGAAATAAACGAGGCTGGCGCTGTCCACAACGTGCAATACTCTGACTTCGTCCATGTATGGTGGCCAATTGGAAATCCTCTTGAGAAGCAGCGCTAAAATAATCACGCTCATAGAGACGCCAGCGTAGACGACGACGAAATGACCGGCCGGAAATGTCGGGAGTTTCAATACGTCAAAGACATTTTCAAACTCCCGCCGTTTGACGATCGACATGATCAAATGGACGGAGCAACTTAGAACTTTGCCGAAGAGAGATAGCGTCGGCAAAGCGTGGCTGAAAGGGTCCACTTGGAAGTCGTACGAGTGAAATCTGGCCAAGGAGATTCTGTAATGCATCCCGATCACCGACGCAGCTCCCAGAAACACGACGGCCCACAGGGTCGCCCAAATGGAAAATTTTCCTTTGGAGTTGAAAACGCAAATCCCCGTAAAAAACGAAAAAATGTACAGCGGTTTGGAAAAGAACATATTAGTGGTCGCTGTTTGAAAAGATCTGAACGGGTGGTGGTTATTATCGCTACGCAGGAACCTGTCAATTAGACAGGCATAGAAAAGTCAAAACCGCCGCATTATTATCTTCATAACAATCGTTGGTTGGACAGGTGTAAGACCCCCATAAGTTTAGTCTAAAATTACTTGGAAATGACCCCTTCGTCGAATCATTGGGCAACTTGGGCCTTTCCGAATCCGTCACCATCTCTCGGTGTCAACCTACTTCCATTAAGATCAAATTTTCCAAGTTGAAATACCAAGTGTGTCCTTTTGATAGGGGTATAATAGCAGCAATATAAATTGTACACGACTGGGACGAAAAACGCTGCAAATTTTACACAAGGGTTTATTATTCTTTGATATAGGTTACTTGTACAGAAATTTAATTCTGTCAATAAAAAAAATTTAAAAAAAAAAAAATTTTTTTTTGGATTTTTATGTTTCAAAAAAAATTTTTTGAGGGGATTTTTTTTTTCAATAATGTGTTTTTTCAAAAATTCTTAAATTTTTACTCGAAAGATATTTAACTTCTTTGGATCCTTCAAAAATCCCATTTTTAGCCCCATGAAAGCCCTATAGATCGCCACAGTGAAATCGGATCGTTCCGGGACCCCAAAAAATGGATTCTACGTCCAAAAATACTTCGAAAACGACACCTGACTCGATCCCATAGCCAAAAGCCTTCAAAAACCACCTTCTGTAGCCCCATTTTAGCCCCAGAGCGCCCCACGGGTTTGGGCGATCGGGCTGAAAACCTTGCGGGCACAACTAGATGGTAAACCGAGTATTTTGTCAAAATTTCAGATTTTTTAAAAAATTCCTACTGCCCAAAACGGCCTGGACGGCGGACGGCGGACGGCGGACGGCGGACGGCGGACGGCGGACGGCGGACGGCGTACGGCGTACTGCGGACGGACATTTCGGATTTTGAATCTAGACCACTTGAAACGGATAATGTCAAATTTTGAGGCCGATCGGAGTCGTCGACCCCCGTCGCCAAAACATAGGTGTATTATTCCAATAATAATAAACCAAAAGTGATTTGGATAGTTATGCAGAGATGAAAATATAATACCTGCCTTTATATTGATAAATATTAAAATTGTCTATGAAGCGGGGTTGGGAAATTACAGAGCAGGCGTCCCACTCTTCAAGAGATTTTTCCCCTGGCTAAAAGCATGCACCTAACACTAATAATAATAAGGGGTTTTTTTTTTTGTGACGAGATGGAAAATCCTCTATGGACTGAAATCGGGGAAATACCAAATAACATAATATTATTATGTTGTTTCCCCCGTCCTTCGTGTGGGACTCCTGCTTACATCAGTATGCCCACTAAATAACACCTCGATTTCTGTCAGGAAACTGCCCCGGGACTACTTCAGGGCAGTTCCTTTGGTTAGCCGGATGCTGTAGCCTCTTCTAGTAACTTCCATACCTACAAAAAAAAAACAAAAAAAAAAAAAAACAATAATTTTATTACTATCTCCACTATCGCAAAATGGAGACAATAAAGCAGTTCTTCAATAATCCTACTGCAGGTTTTTATTACGATAACTCCGGCGTTTTCGATGAGCTGTAAAGGAATAAAGTGATCTAGAAATAAAACGTAGACCCAATCAATGCGGGCAGTAATCTTCCGAATATTCCATTACCAGCACAAATGAGACGTCAAAACAGACAGCCCAGTTGTTGGTATAAAGTGGACGTGGAATTATCGATTGTGGCTAAAAGGTTTTGGTCGTTACAACACAATAAAAAAAAAACCGTTATTTTATTGCATCAACACTCCCCAAACAAATGAACAAATGAACTTGGTTCCATATACGCTTTCATACATAGGTCAGCTACAAATTAGGCTACCTATTGTTGGTAACTCAGAATGTATCCCATTTTAACTGAGTCACGTGTCCACCCGTAGCGAGTGAATTAATAATAACGGTTGCTTCACTAAATTTGTGCCTAACCGAAAGCGAGGACCCTAGACGAAATGATGCCCCTAACCTTGCTACGAAAAATATGATCCCGCCAGTTAAAAATATTTTAGAGGTAAATTCAAGGTTTATAGAAAAGCGTCGCTAGGTACCTACACGGCTCTACCCTGTAGTTCAACCCCCTCATTACAACGTAGCTGAAAATGGCCTAGTTTTATTCGTACGGATATGTGCTAATGAGAAATGTTGGAAATTTGGCTCATTTAAGCGCCCTCTGGTTATCAGATCAATGTAGTGGAAAAATTCAAAATCGCAAATTTGAGGTAGGGGTGAGTAAGAAGGGATAGGTACCTCTTGAAAATGCCATATCCTCGCAGACTGTGCAGAATGAAAAGCACTCTGTCAATGCTGTATCTAAAATAATTGTTTATTCCAATTTTGGTTTATTATTCTTGGAATGATACACCTATGTAATCGCGACCGAGGTCGAAAATTCTGATCTGCCTCAAAATTTGACCTTATCCGTTTCAAAGTGTCTATAGATTCCAAAAACGAAATGTCCGATGGCCGATCTCGGGAGAATTACGTAATTATTACGTGATTGGAGTGCATGCAAGCATGCCATAGTATTCATCCTTGTCAGTCGACGGCCGCCATTCGTCATGTGATTCCTCTTCAGAAGAATCCTATCCCATCTTGCCCCGAGGCTTGGTAGGTATCCCGTCTTGCCCCACTCGGTATCTTCAATCAAATAGGCAACTATTTTGATTCAGCGTAGCAAGAGACTTCAAATTAGAAGCAAATCGTAGCATATCAAGTCCATCTAGCATTAAGTCGCTTGCCTTGAGGTTTCGCATTGATGTGGAGCAGTGGGGCAAAACATCCGGTTTCAGCGATTCCTATTTGGAACTTTGGTAAAAATCCTCTTGAAAGACGCAAAAGTGTCTTTGCGGCAAAAAGACCAACTGAGCACTGATTGCTTCTTCAAGAAGATCTTATCAAACTGGTCTGTATACAGATGGCAATACCTGACGACCAGATCTGGAGATATCCCATTAGACCCCACTATACCATCTTACCCACCTTTCCCCTATTGGTACTAAGTAGGAATTACAATTATGCATACTTTTACATAATTAGTTGAGATAAGCCAGGGTTATCAAATGACCGGGGTGTGCTGGCTGAATATTGATCGAA
Source organism: Pilophorus perplexus (assembly GCA_955831195.1). Lineage (NCBI taxonomy): Eukaryota > Metazoa > Arthropoda > Insecta > Hemiptera > Miridae > Pilophorus > Pilophorus perplexus. The sequence goes on along the minus strand of OY037009.1, from coordinate 34,431,957 downwards.
TTCATTGGCGAGGTTATCGCGTTATTATTACGTAGATTGTACACGTTGAACTCTTGTAAAAGGTTTTGAGTAAAAGTCGTAATAAAGAAAGACTTTCTTTTGGTAACTCGCATAAGTGAATTGCTCTCCCCAGACTTATACGAACGCTCACATCAGCGATTCTTGGGTTGGGGGTTGGGTTGAGTTTGGGGAATTACAACATAGAATAAGCCGAATTTTGGAGTGACGAAGTGTGATGTCGTGGTGTTTAACGCTTTTTACAATGTGCGGAACTCTGCCGTTTGACAGAGTTGGGTTCAACGTGAAGTTGTATGCATTTACGTGCTTGATGACGTTTGTATTGACCGTTTCATTTTTAATCTCCGTTTCTATAAGTTATATCCCGTTCGCGTACGAAATGAACCAGTGGGCCATAGCCACATGCGGCGTCTTGGAGCTTCTGACGTTGACCTGGGTTATCATCGTTCACACTGTGACGGTTTACCAGAAGAGACGATGCTTTGGCAGTTTTTGGAGCGGATGGTTGATTGGTCGAGATGGAGTGTTCTATGAAAAGTTGTTGATAGTGATGTACTTGGGGTTTTTCCTCAACGACACTCTGATTTATGCGGCTCTGGGGTTGTTGGCCGAGCTTCAAAGATGGTTGGAGCTCCTCATATACGGCTCGACGGTTATGATTGTGGGGCAAATCCATGCCCAGATAGTTGGCGCTGTTGAACGCGTCGGTAAGTACCGGGATTTTGTGCTGCCAGCCTTGAAATCCTAAAGTCTCACTTGGGAAATGTGAATGAGAAATTGACGTGCTTGAAGTATGAGGTTAACATTTATTTAATCTGCTTCCAAATCTATATTATAGATTTGGATATTATCTATATGTATTATGTTATATCTATAGCAATATAGATTTGGATACGACTATACCACTTACGCCTCTGTCGCTGGCTGACAGACTTTGTAGGGGAGCCCGAGGATACAATCAATTTTTTTCAAATTCAGATTCTGAACCAGGGAATAACACACAATGTGTGTGCATGTCATGCATTTGTGTCGGAGATCGAAAATATTGATCGCCTTTAAAATTTGTCATTTTACACTTCAAGATGTGTAGATTCCAAAAAACGAAATGTCCGTCCACCGTCCATGCCGTTCTGGGCAGTAGGTAGATTTTTTTTTTTTTTTTTCAATGCTGAAATGTTGAATAAATACTCGGTCTACTATGTAGTTATGCCTGCAAGGTTTTCAGCCCGTTCGCCCAAACCCGTGAGGCTCTGGGGGCTAAAAAGGGGCTACGGATGGTTTTTTTCTGCTATAATATCGAGTGGGGTGTCGTTTTCAAAGTATTTGTGGACGTAGACTAAACTTTTGGAGGTCCCTGAACGATGCGATTTCCCGGAATCCTCACCTGAGGACACCGTGTGAAGGTGAAAGATGCCAGAAGGTCGAATGAGGTCTCGTACCTATTCCAAATTATTTTGAACACATAATCCATTTTTGAGTGTCCCACATCTGTCCAGATATCAGTCCGGACACAATATTGAACCGGATTTTTTTTTTTCTTGTGTAAATAATTTTTTAATGACAGAATTCATTTTGCACAATTTTTCTATATCAAAGAATGGGTAATAAACCTTTGTGTAAAATTTGTAGCGTTAAAACAAAATTTGGTACTAATGAAATCTCACAGTGGGATACATTGGATAGTTAGGGGGGCCACCCCCTGCTGGCTACCACCTCCTGTTGGCTACGCCAGCCAACCCCCGACTGTAGCCCACCTGGCCTCAGACCCAACAACTCGTTTATATGTATGGGAATATATTGTGTCGTTTTTTATTTTTTGTTTTTCTTGAAAAATACAGAGATTTTTGTGGAAAGAAAAATACAGAGATTTTTGTGTTTTTTTTTGGGGGGGAGGGGGGGGGGGAGGTAGCCGCGTAGTCTTCAGTCACTCCCTGGCCCACCACCATCCCAATTCCCTGGTGCTCCAAACCCTGATTTTTGCTCCACTTTCTCCACTTTTGGAGCTTAGATGCTATCCACGTGAAGCAAATTTTTGGTGGTTTCATATTTTTCTCGTCTTCTACTTGCCAAATCGGATTTTTGGTAGTATATTTTTCCACATTTTTTTAGAAAAAGTTTAATCTCCCGTTTTTCCCACTTTAGGAGCTCAGATACGCCACATGGAGCTACGTTTTGGTGGTTTCAGACTTTTCTCGCACTATGCTCGCCAAACTGGATTTTTTAAGACCGATTTCAGATTTTCCCGACATCTGGAAGTGCCCTCTAATGAAGAAGACCAAAATCGTGTCACCCTCCTCCTCCTCCTCGGGCTGCGACTTTAATATATTAGATAAGAGAATTCATTGAGTAGAATAGAAATAGGAGGAGATATATCTAAATATATTTGAATCTAATGAAACCCCTTATATGTCCATTGAATCCCACAGGGAGATTTGATTTAACCCAACACTTTTTGAATCTTATGAACTTCTGTAATGTCTTAGAACGTCAAATAGCTCAACCTTGACAAGAATAATCTCTTTTAGGAACTCTTTTCGATTCGTTGGCTGCCGAACCGCCCTCGGATGCCGTTGCCGCCCACTGGAAGGTCGTCAGACTGCACAAAATGACGTCGTCACTGTATGGGCGCCAAGCTGGAATCATCGCCCTGCTGATCTCCTGCTCTCTCGTCCGGCTCGCCTACGAAACCCTCTCCACCATCGTAAAAATCAACAGCCAGTACGGGATGGTTTTGACCAGCACCATCATCAACTGCATTATCAAAGTCATGCATCTGTTCGTAATGGTGCACGTGTGTGAGCGGAATAAGGAAAAGGTTTGTTCCAGATAATTCACTAGTGAACACTGACAGTTACTGACAATTCCTAACAATGCTTCAGTTATTGTTGAAGGATAACATAATATGACCAGAGATCAATATACCTATTATATCGGCCGGTTTGTTTTGTGGGCTTAATTGATATTTACAATCGGAGTTCGATTTAATTCTCGAATTACGCGATAAGTTAATGTCCCCAAGTTCATTGTCCTTATTTCCCCGTGAAGGCTCACGGAGCAGTGGAATTATGAACCCCGTACGACGGACACAGAACACCTCGATGATCTACGTTCAGCCCCAAGCGGTGCCCAAACCTCACAGGATCACCTTTTAGAGTTTGAATCGATGATTAGGATTATTCGGACTAAGTCTATTTGTCGGGCTAATCAATGAAACAACTTTTAATCAATGAAATAACCAAAAGGTTCACACTGATCACTCCCAATAAGCAATACCTATGTTAACAACACTATGAGAAAACGCTTCGAGTTGTTTGCACTGAGTAAAACCGTAGTCGACTAGTATTGTACAAGTGGCAACAGTTACTATTGTTTTGTGGTAACAATAGTTACTATTGTTTTTAACGTGTAGAGGATCACCACCTTAGTCAACATTAAACGCTATTATAGCATTGCTATAAGAAATTTTCCTATAGCCTCGCATTAGCTTTCAAGGGAAACAGCTTGTTTCAAGTTTTCTTTTGTGTTGTCAAATTGTTGGGAAATTTAATGCTGCAGATCATTGAAAGCAATGGTATAAGCAAAACTTGGTTATGGCTAATTAAAATAAATATTAAATTATAAAAAATTATTTCAAAGCCATGAGAAGTAAATAATTTACTGTCGTTGTTTTTCAGGCGAATTTGTTCAATCTGGAACTATTCAGGCTGATGAGGAAAAATCAGGAATTATGTCGAGACGTAAGTAGCAATTAAAAATATATTTTAATATACACTACCTACGTCATCAAGCGTGAAAGAGTGATTCGGTCCTTGATAATATTATGTTTTTGTAGAAACGTCTTTATCTCTATTCGACTTTAAGAGCGAGCATCAAGTTTACGGCATGCGGTTTCTTCAATATTGACTACCCTCTGATCACAACGGTTAGTGGATCGCATCACTTTGTACAATATCGGTCATATAAGTATGATTCATGAATCTTGTAATTGTTTCAGATCATTGGAACTGCAACAACATACCTGGTTATTCTGGTGCAATTCAATGCGCCAAATGAAACTGAGGAGTGATGGACTCGGGTTAGTGTTTAGGGACGACCACCAGTTCCGCGCCATGAATAGATTTGCCCTACCAGTTCCGCGCGAAATGTGGCATTTAAACTCACCAGTTCCGCGCGAAACGTTGTACCATTTCCGCGCGAAAGGCTGTTGAAAAACATTCGAAGTCTGCCACTAACGTTTTTGGCCTCAAAACCAGGTTCAAGTTTCGGCATTTCTCAACCAAATGTTCATTTAACATGCGATAGACCTCTTCGGCTTTTGACGGTTTGAACCCAAACAAGTGGAACATAGTGGTCATCTTCATAAATATGAAACGTAAACATTTGACAAAAATGCTTAGCGCAACAGTAGAAGGTTCCATCAACAAGTAACGTGCTTGATGAACTAAGCGCTCTGAGGTTTCTGTTCGTAGAGAAACAAATGATGTTGTACCTTCTGTCATTCACTATAACCATGTCCTTCCCCCTCATGGCTCTTTATATTGAGTTTGTCAACGGCGTCGTGCGTCGATTTCTTTCTCGAAACGCTTCGACGTGGAATCGGAGAGATAAAAAAGGCTACTCGTATACGAGTATATATACTACGTATAAACAAGTTCGCAGAGCATTAATGTTTGATATCCGTATCATGTAAACTATACAGGAACTTGGCCTTTCAAATACAGCTGAGTCTGGGGTTCCCTTCGCGCGGAACTGACATCAACTTTTGGGCCAAACTCGGCGAGGAACTGGTCGGCTTAAGAGCACCAATTTTGAGGATTTGCGCGGAACTTTAGTTTTCCCGTGTTTAGAGTTATAATTGAATGCCAGGTATAGCTAGTACCGCAGATCTATTTTTAAGCATGTTACTAGCTGCCTTCGTGCTGGAAGGGCCTTGTCAAATACAATCAGAACTGTGCTCTTTTTGTTTTGCGGCGATAATGAGTCCCGGTGACGAGGATGACGCTGCAGCGTCATGATTTGTGCCTACATTGCCGGCAGAGCAAGTAAAAGATAAGTACCAAAATCGCTCCAAATTTCACACAAGGGTTCATTATGCTTCGGTATGATTCGTGCAAAATTAGTTCAACATCAATTTAAAAAATGAAAATATATTTGAAAAAAAAAAAAAAACCTGTATTCCTATTATGAAATTGATACCCCATTCGACCTCATGGTATCCGTCAAAGGATCAATTCGTAGCCTTCGGAAAGCCCCAGAGGTAAACCACAAAAATTGACTCTACGTTCAAAAATACCTGTAAAACGACACCCTCTCGATATCATACGCAAAATCCTTCAAAACCCCTCCCGCCGCTATTTATAGCCCCATAGAGCACGGAGTTGGGCGATCGGGTGGAAAACCTTGTTGAATTGGTGAGTCGAGAATTGAATCAAATTTCAGTTTATATTTTGACTTGTTTTAGCAAAGTCTATGTGTGTGGTAACAAGACGATTAAATCAAAACAAATTTTGTTTTGCAAATTTTGATCGGCCTCTAAATTCGTCATTAGGTATTCGTTTCAAGATACAAATGTGTAGATTCCAAAAGTGAAGTGGCCGTCCGCCATCCGAGCCATTTCGGGCAGTACGATTTTTTTTAAATCTTTTTTTAATCTTAATGTTCACAAAGTACTCGGTCCACCATCTAGATGTGCCCGCAAGTTTTTCAGCCCGATCGCCCAACCCCGCGGGGCTCTGAGGGGCTACTGGAGGAATTTTTACAGGTTTTTGCGTATGATGTCGTGTGGTGGGTCGTTTTCGAAGTAGTTTTGGACGTAGAATCCATTTTTTGTGGTTCCAGATCCAAACGGTTTCACCTTGAGGACCTATGGGGCTTTCATGGGGATACTAATATGGCTTTTGAAGGAAACCAGTAAGTCGAATGAGATGTCGTTTTCTGAGTTATTTTGGACACAGCCATTTTTCGGGGTCCATCCATCCTTAAACTTGACAAAAAAAAAAATTTTAACGTAGATTTTTAAAACATTTAAAAAGAGGTAATTAAATAAATTAAATTTTTGTTTTATTTATATAGATATTATATAGAATAAATTTTTGGATAATTTATATTTAAAAAATGATAAACCCTTTTGTAAAACTTGCAGGTTTTTTTTTTCGTTTTTGTTCTGCCGCTATTTGCCGTCATTGCAACTTTCATGTTTGTAACATTGACCTTAGAAAATTATTGATGAAATTTTCCAGATTGGCCCTAAACGGTTTTCAGTTCGGCCTAGAGCTGGTTTCAGTTTGAACCAAAAACGCAGTTTGGCTCTTTTGCCGGGTGTCTTTATTATTATAATAGGCCTACTCTTCTTTTCATATGTAACAAAAAACCCACCTATGAAATAAAAACTTCAGATGAAATTGTCGATTTTTAATCCTTGTTTATTTGTCGAATGGGGCATTCCCCCGCAAGCACATCTTCTTCGATCGGCGGCGTTAGACTGAAATCAAATAGCAGCTTAGCAGTAGGCGAAGACAAATGGAACTGCCTGGTTTGAATAAGGAACTTCATTTATCGCTGAAATGACTCCTCTTTGTGGCGATAGTTAGGCACGAATCGTTTTGGTTCGAGAAATGAGTTTAGTGGTCTCCTGGTCAACTGTAAAGGTGCCAAACTGAGGAAACATATTCAAAACTTACAATAAAAGCAACCTGAACTGAACTTGGTGTTAGGTGTTTAAATTCTTCCACCCACATCGTTGTGAATAGAGCGGTATAGAACCTCGCAATGTTTCAGCAATGAAGTGTTATTTCAACAGAGTCGGCAGTGAGGTCATGATTGCGGCACTACACAGCAAATAATCCCATCGACCATCATGATCAGCCTGAATATTATGTTGTACCAAGTTGGAGGAACATTCCCGTTCAACCGGACCGGCTCTCCCAGAACTACCAGCCGAGCATATTCTCTCGTTCTCCTCTCCCTGGTCTCCACCCTCTTCATCTTGGACGGCCTCTTCATTTTCATTCCGGCGACCTTCGGCATCGAAGACTGGGCCTTCGAGACCTGCAACATCGTCGAAATGGTGGCATACGTCGGCATGATTACAGCCCACGTTTTATCCGCGGTTGTCAGAAACCGAATGTTCCACCAGTTGTGGAGACGAATTGCGAGGAAGTGGCACTTCTACGAAGGAGTAATTTTAGTTTGTTCCGTGGGGTTTAGCATTGATGACATCTTGTACTATTACTTTTCCGACTTATTGTACGATATTTTAGGATGGCTTGACCTGACTATATACATCACCACTGTATTGCTGGTCAGCTTGATACAATCTCAGTATGTTGGTGTGCTGGAAGAAATTGCTCATCAACTTGGTTCAATCAACATTCGTGTTCAACGTGGACAGTCAAATGTAAACTTTTGTGAAAAATGTATATTACTTCATACAAACGTTCTTGAGACTACTCGACTAGCTGCTGATTTATATGGTCGGCAAATGATGTTTTCGATGCTCCTAGCGGTGACGAATTTAGTGCGTCTGGGATTCGATTCACACCGTTTTTTTATGAAGGGACGTCAAGGCCGAGCTCTGCTGATCTGCAACTTGTTGAATCTCTTTATCAAATTCTTCCAGCTCGTCATAATAGTTCACGTGTGCGAAAAGCTTTCAAAACAAGTGAGTTGATATTTCAGGTTGTGTTATGGGGCAGAGAAAATATTTGCCCTTCGACAGTGTTTTCACACATTTCACTCCCTGTTATGATGGCAGACGTCTTTGTCTTTGGAATAGGTACGTGGATACCAGACAGTCCCGGAAATACCTCGAGAGCGTATTGAGTCTATCCTGAGGTTCAAATGACGTTCCCTTCCCAAAATGTTACCGCACCCAACGCGTTGGTATTCACAATTGTCACGACTCTGACGATACTCTTGCTGACATGGAAGCTTCCGTTATCCTGTTCCGATGATTTGGAAACGTGCATCTCAGACACCGCGGAAGGTTTGCCCCTGGCAGTACTTTTGTACGGGAACTGTTTCCACAAAAATTCCTTGAGACGCAAACATTTCGACCTCTTACTGTCATTTCTACCGTGGTCGAAACCCACGTTAACCGAAATCTGCTTGACGGTGGCGATTTTGACGGACACGGCTTCCTATTTCATCTGGTTCCCCCCTCAACTGGACGCGGCCAGATTGGCGTATTTCACCAGTTACATGCTGAGCGCCGCAATAGGGTTTTCCATATTGATACAGTTCAGCTCAGTAGTCCGCGAGCTCAACGACACATTTTCTCGTCTCGTCAAGAAATCCCGCCGCCTCGACGTCCACCTCTTGTCCGAACAATGGGCCATTTTTGATGCCATCGACAGTATCAACAAAGTGTACGGGTTGTCCTTGATGGTAATGACAATTTGGTTGTCGGAGGAATTCGTCAACAACTTGTACCAAGCCGCCCTTGCCGTTTTGGACGGGAAGTATTTTCTAAGCGGTTTCTTGTTCATTTCGACCTCCGTCAAATTCATTGCATTCTTTGTCGCCATGCACGAATGTGAACGAACGAAATGGTTGGTGAGTTGCAGTTCATAGATTCGACTTTATTAAACTACGTTAACCGAAATTCCGAACGAAAGTTAGTAATCAGCTGTTCATTGGCAAGTGTAGTGAAATTCACTAGGACCTTTCAGGGGCTGCCTAAATCCAACAGTGCGGAAACACGGCGAAAATACCCGCATGACGAACTTATTAGTAACTACGAAAAAAAAAAAAAAAAAAAAAATGGGCTCTACGTCAAATTGCTCAGGCCTTCAGGTTTTCTTCAACAATTGTGGTATACTTCGAACCCCTGGGCGCCGACCCCCGCTTGCCAAACGTCACCGACTTTTTTCAATAAATAATACTGGGTGGGTGGTAATGGTAAAAACATTTGGCATGATAATCGTGAATTATGAGCAAGCAAACAATTATTGTTTGCTTGCTCATAATTCACGATTATCATGCCAAATGTTTTTACCATTACCACCCACCCAGTGGGAGGAAGTGGCCATGGGTGAGGGAGAAAGAGGTCAGACTGACCACCTTACAATTACCTTACAATCTCCCCCATAGTATTTTTCCAAACAACTTAAAATTCGACCTCAAATTTTTTAAATTCATGTAAATGTTTTTCAAATTCATCAGTGGGTTCAAGGACATCACAATGGAACTCACCGCAGACGATTTTGCCGAAAAATACCCCCTCCAGGCGATCCGAAGCTATGGCGGCCATAGTATGGCCCAAAATTGCTCTACAAAAAAGTTTCACTCCAAAAAAGTAATTTTTATCTAATCTGGCGCTTGCAATGATGAGCACAGCCGCAAAAACAGCCAGTGACCACTCTCACCCCGTGCTCCACTCCATCGGATCCACAGATTAAACTACTGATCGGATCACACCGTAGGCGGAAGCTTCACAAGTCTGAACCGAAGTCTTCAATTCTCATCGATTATAGACGGATTTTATATTGCAGGAGTTCTAGTTTATTGTTTTTGGCGGGAAAAATAGTGTAACTAAATTAACCCGCAAGAACGTGACAAAGAAAAAGCAGCCCAATCAGCTAACACACTAATAAAATTTATTTCATTTAATGAACATAAAGAAAACAATATACAAAAATAAAGGAATCGCCTACGAAGATACGTGTAGTTATTCAGAAAAATATTTGAAAATCCGAGAAAAACGCAAGTTGGTAAATTTGTGGAACCTCAAAATCTGTTACCTACGGTTTTGCGGCATTAATGGCGAATGTAGACACCAAAGAAAATTCACAGTGAATAATTAATTATTAATTTTTTTCCAGGCTGAAGCCTTCAACAACAAACTTTTCCGGCTGATGCGTAAAAACGAAGAGCTATCCCGTGATGTATGAACCCATCCATGACTTCGTGATCCAATTTTTCGTTTTTGCTAATCTTACCTTATCAATTCCTCTTTTACAGAGTAAATTGTTCTTATATGTAACAATGAGACAGACAGTCAAATTCTCGGCATGCGGATTTTTCAACTTGGGATACCCACTTGTAATATCCGTGAGTATGGAAAAATCGTCGTTCGGGTTTGCGACTCTGTTTGTAAAACTTTTGTGCTTTGGTTTCAGATTATTGCGGCAGCTACAACTTATTTAGTTATCTTGTTGCAATTTAGTATCTAAGTTGTCAAAGTAGGTACCTACATTGAACATAGCGATCCTTTGTAATGTTATCAAATCGTTTGGTAGCGATATCAGTGTGTATTGACTTGGATGTTAATCATGATTATAAAAAAAAAAAAAAAAAAAGCAGGACATTTTACGCAAGGGTCAATTACTCTTTTGGATTAGGTAGGTACTAGTGTGCAAATTGATTCTAGTTATGTAAAAAAAAAATTCATTACAAATTAAAAATCTAAAACAAATTGTACACCTTATAATATAGGTAAGTATAGTTTATATAACTATATTATAGTGTTTGGGTAAGGGAACATTGGATTTCGCATCCAACATAAATTCGGAAGAGACACCCATGTATCATGTAGGGTAGGGTGGGGTAAGGTCCCGCAGGTTCGATTCATTTTTGTTTCTATTGACTCCTAAGCCACTATTCCTCCCATTTCTGATCAAGGATGATTCATTGGAGCCTTGCTGAAGACATCTAACGCCCACAGCGCAGTTTGACCATTATTAGGATAGTTATACCCATTTTTCAAAAAATCGCATCTGCGGGGCTTTGCCCCACGCGATGGGGTAAGTCCCCGCAGCAATTGCAAAATGGGTCTATAACTATCCTAATAATGGTCAAACTGCGCTGTGGGCGTTAGATGTCTTCAGCAAGGCTCCAATGAATCATCCTTGCTCAGAAATGGGAGGAATAGTGGCTTAGGAGTCACAGAAACAATAATGATTCGAACCTGCGGGAACTTACCCCACCCTACCTTACGTCAAAATGCCAAAAAAATGAAAATCACCTCATTGTGAAGGCTTCACTTTGAGCAGCCTCTCCAAACTGATCATTCTGAGTAGTCACATGATTGCCCTTACCTGCCCCATGGCGGACAACGAAGAAAGTTTTTGTGGGAGAGAGTTTTTGCTTTGCAAAGCAGTGTGCGGGAACTTCCCCCGTGCGGGACCTTACCCCACCCTACCCTAGGTACCTACCCTAAATCCTTCAACAACCCCTTGTTAGTCTCAAAGAGATACACGAGTTGGGCGATGAGAATTAAGTCGGTATATTGTCAAAATTTCAGCTGAACGAAAATTTCTATTTACCCAAAATAGCGAAAATTGCTAATTACAAAATAAATACGGAATTATGTTCATCCGCCGCTTTTGCTGTTTTGAGCAATAGGAATTTTTTAACCTGATACAATAGCGTAGGTATCCTAATAGAAATTATTGATCACGAGTAAGTAAATGAATAATCAATCGGCAAATTGGTTTTAGGGTTCATCCGGTTTATAAACGTGGGGGCTCCACTTAAATCCCTAATTGAGCGATAGGTTTGTCCCCAGGTTTTTGGGTCACCATACTGTTATTATTTCACCATGAAGGAAAACAGAGCAGTGCAATTATGAACCCCGTACGACAGACACAGAACACCTCCTTCCGTTATGACCCACGTCCAACCCCAAGCGTTAATAGCCGGGCACCCAAATCTCACCGAATCACCTTTTTGAGTTTGAATCGACGATTAGGATTATTCCCATTTGACGAATTCGGCCGACTGAACAAACGTTCGCTTATTCTCGTTTGGCTGGTAGCAACCGAGACCGTGATTGCAAACATCCTGGAGCACAATCAATCCCAGAATGACTTGATTCATCCAACCATACCTCTACCCCGGACGTGCAGATTGCTAGAAGGTTCATTTATTGCGGCTGTATACTCGTTCCAAGCCATTTCTTTTTCTCGCAATCGAGCTATATTCACTAATGTAGTTGAACGCATCCACCCACAGAACATCACAATTTCAGAGTACATAATGATGCCATTCATGTTTCAGTTATTCAGTATATTCATCATTACACCAAATCTAAATTATTTACCACTCTTAAGAACCGTGAACGGGGTGGTTACATATTTGTTAGGAATATCAACGCAAATTCAGTTCGTCGGACTAATCAATGAAATAACCAAAAGGTTCACACTGATCACTCCTAACAAGCAACATGTTGAAAACGCCATGAGAAAACGCTTCGAGTTGTTTGCACTGAGTAAAGCCGTAGTCGACTTGTATAAGTGGCAACTATTGTTTTTTATCCTCTTCACGATCACCGCCTTAGTCAACATTTCTTATAGCCTCGCATTAGCATTCTTGAGAAACAGCTTATTTCATGTTTTCTGTTGTGGGGTCAACTTGTCGGGAAATTTAATGCTGCAGATCTTCGTGGTTCACGCTTGCGCACAATTGAAAGCAAAGGTAAAAACGAAACTTTGTTAAGGTTAATTTCAGAGACATGAGTAGTAAATAATTTACTCATAATATGAGTATCTTATAATAGTATAATATGTTTATATTATAAATATTGGATTCATTCTAGGCTAATCTGTTCAATGTGGAACTCTTCAGGCTGATGAGGAAATATCAGGGATTATGTCGTGACGTAAGTAGAACTAGATAATATTATTCTACGTCAGTAAACAATGAATTTAAAATTGTTCAAAAACCACACATACCTCAATAGTATTTTGTTTCCCTAGAATCGTCTATACCTCTACGTGACTATAAATGACAGCATCAAGTTTACGGCGGGCGGTTTCTTCAATATTGACTACCCTCTGATCACAACGGTTAGGTAGTTGATCTCATTAATTTGTACAAATTTGTTCGTATATCTATGATTCTTGAATCTAGAAATTGTTTCAGATCATTGGAACTGCATCGACGTACCTTTTTATTCTGGTGCAATTCAATGCGCCAAGTGAAAGTATGGAGTGATGGAGTCTGATTGTAGAATAGCAATAATTAAATCATTTATTAGAGCATGTAGCAGAAAGATTTCTTTGGCTCCTTATTTTTAATGATTTTTCTGACCTAAACCGTTCTTGGGTGACTTGGGAATTAGTATCACACCCTTCATGGAACAAGGGAACAGCGGTTGATACTCAGCTTTTGAAAAAAAAAAAAAAAAAAACTTATTAGAACCAGTGCTTAACATCCTAACCCCATCAGAATGTATTGAAAAACTCAATCATCCTACCTCCATATCACCGAAGAAGGCCCCCATCATAAGAGGTTGATCCAAAAGTAAAGAACCCTGCAAATATGACATTGGCTTGAATATCAGAATTGAACATTCAGCTGTTATTGATAGTTATCGTACCTACGTCGAAAATCTTGAGAACAATTCAGAAAATGTAATTTTTCAGGACCGGCAAAAACTTTTCATTATGAACTTCAATGTTAGTGATGAGGCCAACATCTCACTTTATTCACCCAGAGAATTAACCAGGGGAATGACAAAACACGGCAAATAACAAGAAAGAACAACAAAAAACAAAATCAATGTAGGTGATTGATAATATCAATCCGTAATTCTTGCGGATATATTATAATTACGGTGTTTGTTTTTTTTGTTTTTTTTTTACGAGATGAAATTTTTTTTCATTTATGGACTTAATTTGGATTTAATCCTTTATGGACTGACAGCAGGGAAGTCCCCACCCTTCGTTTGGGAGTCCTGCTTACCTCAGTATACCCACTGATAAACACCTCGATTTCTCTCAGGAAGCTGCCCCGGAACTACGTAGGTAGTATTACTTCAGGGCCAGGGCCGTGGAGAGAGAATCCGGGCCCGGGGCAAAATTCATCGGGCCCCTAAAAAAAAAAAAAAAGTATGAAAAATGAAAATTTTTCCTATATTGATCTGTCCCTTTCCCCATTTTGCCTCTCCTCCCCCCTTTTTTTACAAAAAAAAGATTCTCAAGAAAATCCGGGCCCCCCTACGAAGGCCGGGCCCGGGGGCAACGGGTCCAGTCCCCCCCCCCCCTCTCTATGGGGCTGTTCAGGGCAGTTCATTTGGTTGGCCGTGTATTGCCTCTTCTTGTAGTCGGTGTAAGTCCGTGTCTCCTGTTTTTGAGGGGGATAGGGATAGTGTGGGAGGGCAGGTTCTACACCCTCCCCCTTCCCTATCTCCATCCACCTGTCCTGGCCTTCTGTCCTGCCGATTCTTCTCCTTTTCATGGGGTGGTCATTCGTCAGATGAGAGAGGGGGTGATGGAAGGGCTGGTCCAGCACCAATTCCCTCCCACTCCCTGTCTCTTTTTTTCGTCTTCAGTATTGCTATGACGAAAGTGTGCACGGCGTCCCAATTGTCTTCACCAATTCATCTTTGCTACAATGGTTTCTGGCTCGAACTCTTCGATCTCCTCCATCAGACCACTCCGCAGCCTTTGCCAGCAGGGGCACACAAAGAAGGTGTGATGGGCGTCGTCATCCTCAGCGTGGCAGTACATGCACTCTGCTTCTATTATAGAAGAGACTATAATAGTCTTTCCTATCTTTTTCAGGTACATATGCTCGGAAATAGCCATGGCCCGTGAGGAACTGGGTGAGATAGTAGCTTGTCTCCCCGTGCTTTCTTTCTGACCACTGTGAGCCACTGTGAGCACAATGAGCCGTGCAGTCCATCTTCCTCGGCTCTCCGTCCTCCATCTATCCTGCCACTTGTCCATGGTCATTCTCCGTTCTTCATTCTTCACTGTTGCTGGCGCATTTTCTCCTTTGCGTGAGTGATTTCTTCTCCTTTCGTCCGCTAGGAGGTCTATTGGGATTGCTCCAGCATAATGGCGTCTGCTGTTCGCATTAGTAGTCTGAGTTTTGCTGGTGAGGGGGCGCCTGTAAGAGGGTTAGGTCGAGGCTACGATAGAAGCGTCAAGCGAGCGAAAACGGTCAGGTGCGGCCGCTCTAAAAATAGTTTACCCTTGTACAGGTAAGGGCGGCTACGGTGAGAGCGTTCGGTGACCTGGACGCCAGGGCGAATTTTGGCCTTTCGCTCGACGCTCAGTCCAGAGTAATATTTTCGCTTGTCGCTCAGTGTCGAACGTTCCCTTTGCTTTGCTTCCCGCTGTTCTCACCTCAATCTTTTAATTTTATAAACTTTCTCTTTACACCAGCATTATTGATTACTTCTTTTCCACTGTTACAGTATTCAATATGCTATTCTACGGTATTCAATATGCTATTCTATACAAAAATATATATCATTAATAATCATGGATTACGCAGGATTTTCTGTTTCTAATCCTGATCTGACAGGTACCTACCTACTTATATTATAATATAATATAATTATTATATTATAGGTATTATGTCCCTGAATTTTACTGGTCGAATAGTCTTGTAACACACGAAATAATTTTTTTTTTTTTTTTTAATAAGGCTTGTAGCATTAAAAATGTACGATTCTATGCCAAAGTAAGCAACCACAATAATTATAATTATTATTATAAAGGAAATTTCTCAAAGTTGACGGCAGGTCCACTTAATGGTTGAACCTTCTGTCAGATTTATCACTGAGTTTCTATAATACAGAGAGTTTCTATATAATATATAGAATATTATTACGAGTAATTTTAGAACCCGGATTAACAAAAACAAGAAATCCTTATGGACAGTGATGCAATGAAACTTGGCTCTTCAAGTTGACACGTTTCTTTTCCAAATGTGGTTCCAGCGTGGCCAGAATGAAATTGAACGTTTCAATCGACATTCTAGTGTACCTACTGAAAAAAGTTTTGGGGTCTTCTTTGAGTTTGTGGAAAAGTTTGTTGTACTCCCCATCTAAGCGCATTAGGATGAACCCCAACCCGGCTTCTACATAGGTACCAGTTTTCTCAGTAAGGACCTTCTTAAATAGCTGAATTTTCACTCAGAAGAAGTTGTCTATTCGCAGGCATGGTGGTGACTGGAACTTCCCGACTAGTCACCTTTCGCTCCTCTTTCGCTCGTACTGTGGCCACCACCCTTCGCTCGACGCTCGACGCTGTTCGCTTGACGCTCTACGCTCGACGCTTGACGCTTCTATCGTACCCGAGGCCTTAGCCATAAGACGAGACAACTTTCCCAAAACAACAGCCGCTTTATCAGCAGCTCTGCATAATATGCATAATATGCATAATATGCACATATTATGTGCGTCCAGAAGTTTAGTTGCTGGTCGAGCATTACTCCGAGGTATCTAATCGCATCCGAGGATTCAGTTTGTCCGTCGACTAGGTAGCATGGGTATGTGTCTATCAATCCGTTTCCCTGTGCGCATAACAATCTCCCTCTTGTGTACTGCAAGGGAGAGGGGTCTAGACTGCATCCACTCCATTATGCGCCGCATAGTTTGGTTGAGCTTGAGTTGTAAGAATAATTACGTATTAAATTATATGATAATAAGAGTGATATAATTAATAATATGAGTAATTATTACTCTTGAAATGAGTACATACCTTGTCTTCAATTAGGCCTACATAACCGACAGAACCAGTTTATGATCAAATCATGCCTCGTTTCTAACCCTGTTTCATTCCTTCTCCACCGATTTTGAGATATGAATCACCAGAAATCACACCATCATAAACACTCATTCATTTTATAGAGACAATATATTGTTGGAACAGGATGTTTGATGAAAAATGTTTAACGTTTTCGTTTAATGATGGTAGGTACTAAGTATCTGGTCTTGATAGGTTCAAGGCGAAGGATAGTTACAAGAGGCGAGACATATTAAATAAGTATTGTCAAATTGTGTAGTCGTTCATTGGCAGTTCCTCATTCCAGATCTCTTCTCTATACAAAGGAGGTCGTAAGGTCTTCTGCTGGGCAAGCTTTTCCCTGAAGTCATGATAGATACGAAAATTTTTTTGAGCCGGTTAATAAAGGTTATTAATAATCGGGGAACCGTCCTCAAATAAGCTAGCGAAATGAGAACTAGTAAAGAAACAACTTAGGAATCCATTAGTGCTGGCGCCTTCAACGTTGTGGTTAGAGAGCTGCAGTACATGTGTGAAATGCGGGCAACAACTGCGGCACTGAGGAAGGAGTTCCATTTCCTGGGTTAAGCTGCTCCCCAGGAGACCGAGTCACGTTGATCAAGGATCGGACTTTGGCACAACCTCATAATATATTATGTCAAAGAAGTGAGTGGAGGAGGAAAGTATTTCCAACCTGGGCAAGACCGCAACTGCCTTAATGTGGTCCTCAGGGCGTGAAGGATCCTACGCTGGAGACGGACTGAAAACATAACAATATTATGTCGAAAACATAATATAACAAATATTATTTGCGCCAGTTCTCCTAGGAACTTGAATCGACACACCTCCAGTTTAGCGACAAGGGCAAGTCATTGGCAGGACTTTGAAATCCTAAGCGCCTTCACGGTGCGAGCCGAACACAACGCATAGCATTAATGCTTTGCAAGCAACTACAGATTGTTTCGAAGGCGACAGCCTTCCCGCATTTTTCATCTCGCTAGAAGACTTCTAGTGAGTCTCCTCGAGGTTTTCGCCACCAACCAGCATTTCCGCTATGAGCCACTCGCCCCACGAACGTCATGATGCACCCGCAAGAAGTCACGACCATGTCCGGACTTACGAGAACCCCACCGCAGGCTCTTTTGGGTCGGACTTCCTTCATCCCGATGGGCCAAACCCGTGGGGCGCTATGGGGCTAAAATGGGGCTACAGGAGCAGTTTTTTGAAGGGTTTTGGCTATGGGATCGAGTTAAGTGTCGTTTTCGAAGAATTTTTGGACGTAGAATCCATTTTTTGGGGTCCCGCAACGATCCCATTTCACTATTGCGATCTAAAGGGCTTTCATGGAGCTACAAATGAGAATCTATGTGTCTTATAGATCGCAACAGCGAATTCGGATCGTTGCGGGACCCCGAAAAATGGATTCTACGTCCAAAAATACATCGAAAACGACACCTGACTCGATCCCATAGCCAAAACCCTTCAAAAAACCCTCCCGTAGCCCCATTTTAGCCCCATAGCGCCCCACGGGTTTGGGCGATCGGGCTGAAAACCTTGCGGGAACAACGAGATGGTAAACCGAGTATTTAGTCAAAATTTCAGATTTGTAGATTCTAAAAAAGATACCCTACCGCCTAAAAGGGCTCGGCCGGCGGGGGGACATTACATTTTTGGAACCTACCCATCTTGAAACGTGAAACAACAAATTTTGAAGCCGATTCCAAAAAAACTCCCGAGAATTATAAAACAAATTCATTAACGGTAGAAAAAAATCTCAACAAGAGAGACAGAGAATCAATATGAGGCCAAACTAAATAAACCAATCAGGAGGGTTTGTAAGCTCCACGAATAGAGAATACCGCGAGTGAGAAACAATAATAATTGAGGAGGTCCGTGCAAGAAGGGCCTACGTGTCAAAACTGCGTTTTGAGGAAATGGACTCCAAAGTTTTCTAACACACACCCTGGAGTGTCTATAAGTTTTATCCTTTCCAATCCTTTTCTCTACGACTTCATCATTATCCTACTTGAAATACCACTACGCCAAATGGCGATAAATTTTATTGGTACTGAGAAAAATAACGATATGTGAAGGTAGGTTATATGCCCTTCTTGGAGGGAATGCAAAAATGAACACTTCGCTAGTTCCCAGCAAGAAGGGCATATGGAACCAAAAGGTTTAAAAAAATAGAAAAACTATATTAAACCATTTTAAAACGAATTAAACGAACCAACTAAATGTATTTTAAAACGAAATTTTTTGATTTTGAAACAACATGGGGCTTTACAAAAATATTTTCCAAAATAAGCGAGGGAGTTTCGATTTTCCGAAATACAAAATGCTGACTTAAGTAGTTCAAATTTTAAAAATACAAAATAGGTTCTGACAATAGAAAAATATTGACTACATATAAGTAACCCAAACTTATATGTAGTTAGGTAAGTACCTATTGTGGGCTTCACTTTTATTAGGAACTTGTTTTGATTGTAAAACGAATGGTAACGAAGCAACCGTGAACAAAAATACCCGTAGAACATTACTATTTTTTCTTCGTATTTTCTTCAAAATCATTTATTCGAAAAATTGCCATTTTATGTCATTTTAGTATGTCATTTAATCGCTGCAGGAGGAAACAGGTGAAGAGTACCTACCTGCCTTTCCGTATATGGGGTTGCTGGCATAGTGATAGTATACACGTCCTTTTGCGCCGGAGCCTTTTTCTAATTCTGCATTTCGGGGAAAAGCCCAAAAACGTCCGATTTATGGCATTTAATCGTCAAAAAATCACAATACGAAGCAAGGAACCACGTTTTGCCTAAATGTTTTTTAGCTAAAAAGTGGTTCTCTGCAAAAAGGGCATATAACAACAGCTGACTCTAACACGGCTACCAACAAAACTATCAGTATTTTCTCAACCAAACTTGGTACAGACCAGTTGTTTAATCTGTGGTACAGACATGGAAGACAACATGGCGAGTCGATTTCTGCATTCCCCCCAAAAAGGGCACATGGATGTATGTGCCCTTCTTGCACTGGCATCCTCAATTATTAGGTATCATTGTTTCTCACTCGCGGTATTCTCTATTCGTGGAGCTTACAAACCCTCCAAATGAATAGTAACTATTATTACTTATTCATAAAAGATGAATTGTAATCATCAGTTCTTACCAAATAAGTCACTATGTGCGCGATTTTCGTCTAAAACACGGCAACGCCACAAAATTTCTTCCAATTTGCTAGTAACAAATTGTTACTCTCCCGGATGATAATATCACAATTTTGCGATAAGTGGAGGTAATTTCAAATGAATTGGGCTGAAATTACATTTTAATTTGAAAAATACCCACACACAACCTCCCCGTCGAGCTGGTGGGAGATAACTGAGTGATGACGAGGACGGGCCACACCCTTCGCGGTAGATAGCACGAACCTCGCTGGCGTTCGTGTAAGGTCTACACGTGTAAGTCTACTGCGTGTAAGTCTATTGCGACACAAACATAGACCTCTCAGAGACTCTGTGGTTCCACGAGAGGGCTTCAACTTAGTAGGTAACAATGAATAAAAATAATAATTATGATTATAAAAATGATTATTATTGTTAGTGTGAAGAATGTAAGCCCTGCAGTGTCTATTAGCTAGGCTGTAACCTTTGTGAAACCCTCCTAGCTTATTACTCGATAATAAAGTCATGATGGCTTCCAAGCTCGAGTCATTGCGTTCGTCTGTGTTGTACAGCCTTTCGTATTATAATCGTTGATTACAGTTCGTGAAGATATTGATGAGTTCGTTATTTGATCCTGATTCACTCATGGGGTGAATGCAGGTAAGTGAGCAGTCGAAGATGTTAGCGCATTGAGCGAGTACATGGAATCAAGCGGTGCACTCGATAGTTAGTTAAGTACCTACCTATACTAAATTTTTGACCCCCCTGGGACTCATCATTGCCCTTAAACATCTCAATATGCGAAAATTCCACGAATAAAGTGTATAAAGTGAATAGTATTCTTTGATAGGTACCTATAGGTTAATTACGAAAAAATTAATTCTGCACCAAAGGAAATATTTTTGAAAAATTAAAAATTAATTCTGCACCAAAGGAAATATTTTTGAAAAATTAAAAATTAATTCTGCACCAAAGGAAATATTTTTGAAAAAATTAAAAATAAATAAGTAGTTATTAGTTTAGACGGATGTGGGACCTCAAAAAAAAAAAAAATCTGAAATTTTGACAAAATATTCGGTTTGCCATCTAGTAGTGCTCGAAAGGTTTTCAGCCCGATCGCCCAAACCCGTGGGGCGCTATGGGGCTAAAATGGGGCTACGGAAAGGTTTTTTAAGGGTTTTGGCTATGGGATCGAGTTAGGTGTCGTTATCGAAGTATTTCTGGACGTAGAATCCATTTTTGGTAGTCCCAGAACGATCCGATTTCACTGTGACAATCTTTAGGGCTTTCATGGGGCTAAAAATGGGATTTTTGATGGATCCCAGGAGGTTAAATATTTTCAAGCAAAAAATAAAGAATTTTTGAAAGAAAAAAAAATCAAAAAAAAAAAAAAAATGGGGTCCCAGAACGATTCGATTTGACTGTGGGGATCAATTGGGCTTTCAGGGGGCAACAAATGGGATTTTTGAAGAATCCAAGGAGGTCAAATAGGTGACGTATAGGTCTCCGAGTAATTTTGGACGCAAAATATATTTTTTCGAGGTCCCACATATGTCCGAACATTGTACCTAAGTACCTACAGATAATGGTTTAGTACCTATTCTTGGAATAATACACCTTTGTAATCGCGACGGAGGTCGACGACGTCGTCGCCCTCAAAATTTGACATTATCCGTTTCAAGAGGTCTAGATTCCAATAGCGAAATGTCCATCCGCCGTCCAGGCGGTTTTGGGTAGGTAGTAGGAATTTTTTTTTAAATCTGTAGGCAATTTTGACAAAATACTCGGTTTACCGTCTAGTTAACTAGACTTAAATAATTGCAGTCTAGTTAACTATTGACAATTATTGTACCTACTAGAGTACAATAATTGTTGTACCAGCAAGGCTTTCAGTCCGATCACCAAAACCCGTGGGACGCTAGCTATGGGGCTAAAATGGTGATACGGGCGGGGATTTGAAGGTTTTCGGCTATGGGGTCGAGTTTGGTGTCGTTTTCGAAATATTTTTGGACGTAAAATCCATTTTTGGAGGTCCCAGAACGATCCGAACAATGTTTTTAAGGGTTTTTTTTTAAGGGTGCCAGGAGGTAAAATATTTTTCGAGTGGAAAAAATGGGAAAAAAATTTTGTTCCTAAATTTTTTTAACGGAATTAATTTTCGCAAAAATGGTTAACCTATATGATAAACTGATTTTTGTACTACAGTACTGCTGTAAGGTATGTGATGGGTACTGCTGTACACAGAGACCCTTGTGTAGGTACACCTAAAATGTACTGCTTTTTGAAACATCTGGCCACACCACCTATATCAAAGAATAATAAACCCTTGTGTAAAATTTGCAGCGTTTTTGGTTTATTATTCTTGGAATAATACCTATGTTTTCGCGACGGGGGTCGACGACTCCGATCGGCCTCAAAATTTGACATTATCCGTTTCAAGAGGTCTACATTCAAAATCCGAAATGTCCGGCCGCCGTACGCCGTCCGCAGTCCGGGCCGTTTTGGGCAGTAGGAATTTTTTTTAAACTCTGAAATTTTGACAAAATACTTGGTTTACCATCTAGTTGTGCCCGCAAGGTTTTCAGGCCGATCGCCCAAACCCGTGGGGCGCTATGGGGCTAAAATGGGGCTACGGGTGGGGTTTTTTGAAGGCTTTGGGGTATGGGATCGAGTTAGGTGTCGTTTTCGAAGTATTTTTGGACGTAGAATCCATTTTTGGGGGTCCCGGAACGATCCGATTTCACTGTGGCGATCTACAGGGCTCTCATGGGGCTAAAAATGGGATTTTTGAAGGATCCCAGGAGGTAAATATTTTTCGAGTAAAAAATTAAGAATTTTTGAAAATAAATTTTTGAAAAAAAAAAAATTCCAAAAAAATATTTTTGTTTGAAAAATAAAAATCCAAAATTTTTTTTTTTTTCATTATTTTCATTGACAGAATTAAATTTCTGCACAAGTAAGTAACTCTATCAAAGAATAATAAACCCTTGTGTAAAATTTGCAGCGTTTTTCTATATAAAAGAATGATATACCATAAAAATGTGTAAAATTGGCACGTTTCTTCAAAACAGGGAAATGAAAAATGAGTAAAACTGCGTTTTTTGGACTTACGCCCTTAAAAAAAAACCCCCTATTCAATTTTTCTCATATTGCACTACCATCACTTCTATATGTGAGTCACTTCAAATTCTATAATATAGAATTCAAATATTATTTGAAATTAATTCGCCTCATTAAGCCCTTCATTAACTATTGAAGCTATTGCACATGATAATATTATTGTAATGATCGCTGTACTTCATGAGAGTAGCGATAATTTACTTCTTTAAATGATGAACACTTCATCGAATCAAAAATTTAATTAGAATATTTCATCATAAGGCTGAGATCTGAAACTGTAGGTTCGAGCAGTCCATGTCTTCCAACGCTGTCTCTCCGTCTTACCGCTTCTGTTGCCATCATTCCTCTCGTCTTCATATACACGATGTCATCGTCTTCAGAAGATCTTCTCGTATGTTCTCTTCAGAATTCCTTCTCATTCATTCATGTTCACTTTCACTCTCGTACCCCTCATACAAAATCCGAACATCCCAATAAGAAGCTCGACGCATCCGAAAAGAATTGCCCGCCGCCATGTTTGCATGGGCAACAGCCTCCAAGATAGGATGTGCCTGGGTCATCACCAACATCACAACCTTCAACATTTCGTACAGCCTGACGTGCCTGATGGGAGACGGAGTGCATACCGTTCTGTCAATCTCACGCCTGTCTACCTGATTGGTACACCCTGAACTAGCTTCCCATCCGAGATGAAATGCTACAAAGTATCCAAATGGCCTAATTTAGTGCGCGGCAACACCACCTGAAACGCGCTCGACGCCCCACTGCACACAGTCGGTTTGCTCACCTACAGGAGTTTGCTGGTGCGTCGAGGTTCTGGTACGTCCATTGTGTCTGCAAGCCCCACTATCACTAATTTAACAATCGCAACATTGAATTCAAACCGTGACTGAATTTAATGACCGAATATTTCATCATAAGGGCAACACATGACACAAACTATCAACAACCGAAGTTGGCTTCTTTTACAATATTGATCCTACGAATACTCAGACCTAAAAATTTATTATGAATACTCAGACCTATGTGAAACATATTATGTTTCACATCTTATACCTGACTCCATGGAGGAATAGAGGAGGATCTATTCCTCCATGACCTGACTCATTCTACTGTCGTTTTGTATCAACCTCCATTTTATTGTTTTCATCAGTTAATAATTAACTGATTTTAAGTGCCTCCATTTTCTTGTTTTCATCAGTTATTAAATAACTAAATTTTAGTCCGCAAATTTACTTAGCTATAAGTAAGTAAGTATGTACCGACAGGGCCGTGGAGAGAAAATCCGGGCCTGGGGGCAAAATTCATCGGGCCCCTAAAACAAAAAAAAAAAGGTATGAACATTTTTCTTATAGGTATTGATCTGTCCCTTTTCCCATTTTGCCTCTCCTCCCCCTTTTTTTACAAAAAAAAAAAAAAAAAAAAAAAAAAAATCTCAAGAAAATCCGGGCCCCCCTACGAAGGCCGGGCCCGGGGGCAACGGGTCCAGTGCCCCCCCCCCCCTCTCTACGGGGCTGTGTACCGAGTAGTAAATTTTTATAGTAGTTTTGTTACCTACTCAACTTGGTCAATGGGTGATGAAGTGGGTAACGTCATCACCCACTTTGTGATGAAGTGGGTAACGATTATTAACCGACCGGCGAAAATGAGGAAACAAACGGGCAGAATAAAAAAGAGACTCGAATTAAAATATGGCAATAAAATAAACTAAAATTAAGTAAATAAAATCAGTTAAGATAAAATCAAATCAAATCAAAAATTCCCATTTTCCAAAATATTTTCTGTAAAATTTATTTTACAGAAATTAAAAAAATCTATTTAAATTGAAAACAATTTATTTTACACTAATTATACTTATATATTACACAATATTTTACACATTATTGAGAAATTGCCTCTATGAACAAAAATAGACTAGGGTTTTGCTTCTAATTCACTTCTCTACTGATACGTCTTGGAGGGTTTGGGGGAAAACTATCAATTCCAACGAATGTTAATTTAGAGAAAATGAAAAACAGACTTTAACGGCCAAAATTTTCTATGTTATTCATTTTCTCTAAAGTAACATTTATTGGAATTCATAGCTTTCCCCCTGACTCTCGGGGGGAAATAAGCAACGAATTAAATTAGAAACAAAATCCGAGTAGTCTGTTTTGCTCATGGAGGAAATTTCACTTAAATAAGTGAATTTCACTGTACCTAGAAGCGACTGGGGGTAATTTCACTGAATAACCTGAAGTTGTACAAATCCACATATGGAATAAATTATCAGATATTATGATAATGATAATAATATTATCATTATCATAATATATTATATTAAATTACGATAATGATTTTATATTAAATGATCAGATATTCGCTTTAAGCCCGATCGCCCAAACCCGTGGGGGCTTTCATATATGAAGGATGTAACGAGGTCAAAATTTGACCTATTATTTAATAATGTGTAGTGTCGGCCATGATCTGCCCCAAATATGTCCACGACAACGTGTTTTGCGGCTCCTGTTGTTTTGAGTGTATTTTTTCTTTGAGTAAAATACACCGACATGGTCTTCACGTTTTGACGCCTGGGCGCCTTCACGACATTATACTCATTGAGCCCGCTTGACATGTTGTGCGGGCTTAGTCTAGAAGGCGCTTCGGGCTGACGGAAAAAAAAACGAGTTGTTCGAAATCCTTTTTTATTTATTTTTTTTATACACCTACAATGTAAAAATTGGTAATTTTCTTCATTGTTATACATGATGAGGGCTTTCGTCAGTTTCCAATACGGACTAATATTAGATAGCACATTTATATTACACTAGGACACATAGTACAAGTAAGAATAATTTTGCTTTACACTCAATTCACGTTTATTGCTCAAGCAACAAAATCAACGGGTCAAGTTTGAAGTCTTCAATGAGGGAGATGAGCGGAATCTACGTGATGGTGGGGGCGTAATGAGTGATATGTATTGGGAAAAGTTAGGCCAGTGTTTGGATGTGCGGGTGATGACATTTTCAAGTACAGAATTGCAAGTGATAAGGAGGTTTAGGGGGACAACTTCGGCGACTCAATGAACAGTGAAGTTATGCAGTAAATGGGAGCCATTCAGTAAGAATCACTTCAATCTGGAAAAGCAGGTATCTAAGTAGATTTCAAACGAATCTCCTCACTATTGAAACAACTAAGCTACCTACACTATAATTTTTCAAAATCGTTCGACCGATTTCATTTTTTTTTTTTTTTTAAATCGAAATTTTCAATGAATTTTGTTTTTCTATTAGTACAGCTTTTATTATTGGGTGAAGGAGGGGGGGGGGATGGATTACGTAGGCAGCCCCTCAACTTATCACATATCAGGTAGGAGGATACAGCGAAGAAATGTATACTGTACAGATAGAATATTTCCTGTTCACAATATCCAGATCCGTATAAAAGTCGCAGGGTAAGGGGGGAATTCCGTTTGTGCTTTTTTTCTTCACTAAGTACATTCAATATTTACTTAAAATCTCTAAAATACTGGTTCGTTAGTAGAATTGGCCAATACAAACGTTGTTTGTAAAAATGTAAAATGAAAGCGGTAAAAAAAGAAACGAAACCAACGAGTACAAATGACACAATTAGGCCTAATGTTAGGTATCAACAAACGAAAAAATACGAAGCGAAATTTGTCGCCGAAACGTTTTTTGAACAATCAGTCAAATAAAAAAATCTACAATTAAAGTTGGAGGTTTGGTGGAGTGTTGCAGTCTCAAAAAGCGTCTCGGGTACAAATTTAAAAAAATTTAAATAGATCACTTGTACAACTTAAATAAATATTATTTTACAATATTTAAAAACAATAAATTCTATTATATATAAATATTTGTATAAAGAAAGCGTAATAAACAGTTTCCTTCCCGGAAAAGAGAGAAGAAATCAAATATATAACACCTATTTACAAAATTATTATACATACAGTACAAAGAAGTTGGCAAAATGAGATGGAAAAACACGATATCAAACGAGATGATTTAGTAATTGTATGATTTCATGGGGAATGGCAATCGCAATGAGGTGGATGAATTCTGTAATATTTGTTCAAACTTGAGAGGTCAGTTCGGACATGAAACCTTCGGCCGTTGAGTGAAGTCTGTGAAGATAGGAACTACAACATGAAATGACACTGCAAAGGCAGTTGATGAAATAGATCGAGTCAAAATGTTCAACAACGCGTTTGGTTCAATTTCTAATGAGTTGAAATAAATTCTTGGGTGATTTTTTTTTTAACGGGTCGAGTGGTCAAAACTGTCCAGAGTAGATTTTTGACGGTTTTTCCTCAGCGTTTGGAAAACAAAAATGTATGAATGGTATAATTTTTACCAAGTGCCTTTGTATGTCGGTTCGGCTAACGATCCTAACACTTGCTGGGTTGCCTAGATGGCGCCCCGTCTTCAACGGCACAAGATAGCTTGATCATGCGGGATTCAGTGAGCCATATTCACCATCGTTAAAGGGTAATGAGCGTGTAGCTCATTCAATTGCTATCAATCCATTGAATTTTGGATAAATAGTTCTTTACCGTGTTTTTGGAGAGGTATCGAAATGTTGAAAATAGTAGCTATTTGTTGTCAAACATCGTAAACTTATAGCTGAGTAGGTTCATGATTCTAATAGGGTACAGCGGGGTAAAGTGTGGGCAAAGTGCGATTCACTTCTATTCCTGCCCTCTATTGGGAGAGTCGTGAAATAAAAATGCTTGAAAAGTTGTCATAAAGCCGTAAACTACCTTTCAGTTGGCATGACTGAAGCTTGGCGGAGAAGGCTTCAAACTGTCTTCCTTTGTCTAACTGTGATTGTAAGTTGATGTTCTCCTCAGCTTATGGTCAGAAAATTCATCCCGATCCTCAGGAAGCAGGCGAATTTTAGTCATAAGTATTCTTTATTAATAACTTGAAGTGTTTATGGGCGTATGTTATTATGTCTCATTTGCGCATTATGGTGCGCGCAGGAGGATTATAGGAGGGGAGCCGCACTTTCCCCCCTCTGGAACAAGTGAGGGGCAAGTGCGACCTAAAAAGTGTGGGAAAGTGCGACCTGTGTCGCATTCACCCCTTCCTACATCGCACATGCCCCTTACCTGCAACTTCCTAACTTAAAAATGTTGCTATATTTGAATTTTGCGTCAGAAATAGTGCATTGTGGTTCCAGTTTGTAAATCATGTTGTCACAATGTGAAGAAAAGCAGATATGAGATTGTACATAATATTAAATCAGTCATATTATGACTGATTTAATACAAAATTGAATATAGCCTTCAATGATTTTTTTCACTCACAAAAATGAGTTCGATTTAAACCTCCATTTCTACCAATAAAATGTAACTTGACATAAACTAATTAGTTTTCCTTGCGTATTTGCCTATGTTTGTATTTTATGTTACCTAACAGCCTTTACGTTCATTTTCCGTTCAGTTTACAGTAACTGTAAGGAAGGACAATGTTCGCACTTGCTCCCTACGGGGTAAGTGCAACTTCAAATCACTTGTAATTTTCGTGATACAGGCAGTCTACTGAAACTATTGACGCGAAAATTACCCAAACATCAATATATTATAGAAGATCATCTCATGAAAATTGGAGATGGAGGTTCAAAGTCAAATTCATTAAAAAAATAGGCCGCATTTGCCCCGCTGTACCAACCTAAAAGATAATTGTGATGTAGGTCGATGTGCATTTCGACCCGCTTGAAGATGAAAGCTGCTATCCATTGGTATGGGGAGGAAATCAATCATCTTACCAAACCTTTCCATAAATGAAAGGTTTGGTAAGATGAATGATTTCCATAAATGAAAGACATTGCATCCGTGAATGGAGTCGATCTGGTGGAATCCAGTGGCTCAAAATTTCCATATTATTCAAGCATACTAGGAATCAAAATGCAAGAGAGAGAAAAATATTCTGCTCCCAGTTGGGACTCAAGTAATTAACGTCATGGAGATTGAAACACTAATGTCTCATGAAGACCCTCACTAGGGTAAGTCCATCTACTAAATATTCAAGACAAGGTCTATCAGCCCCTACAAGGAATTTTCCCACTAAGAATGATGATGCATCCGACGAAGACGCAAATAACAGTCAGCCAAACCGAGAAATCACATTATTTGGCATGACATCATATTAAACATTCTCAGATACCAGCATCAGAAAGGCAGTGGTGCATGAAGATTCTATAGCAATCAATTCAAGGAATGGCATAACATCCACCATGAACTTCAGAACAAGGATGCCTATCTTGGAACTTTGGAAGAGGTTTTTGATGGACGCGGTGCAAGGGACCACCTGATGGAGAACACTGGAAAAGCCAATTGAGGCGGCATGTTGGATGATGACAATCGTCTCATCCAGTGTTTATTTTTTACACATCGAAACACCAAGATCGCGCGTGATTAAAAAAAAAAAAAAAGATTCTTTTGTTATTGCAAACAATGGGTTCTCAATTCCAATATTTTAACAAATAGTTTCAACACAACCGAGTCAGCCGTCGGCACAAGTGAAATTTCAGTAATGATAAAACATGGCTGCGTTTGTGTTTTCCATGTAGTCCACAAATTGTTAAGGTCGTTTTTTTTTTTCATGTAAATGTTAATTTAGACAAATTAACTTTTTTTTTTGGCCAACGTGCCGTGAACGAGCAACAACCAATGGGCGCTGCATAACCCTGTGACGTCAAACCACAAACATGAGGCCTCGTTTCCGCCACAATTTAAACTTCTAGTTTTTTCGAAAATTACAAATTCATAATATGAATTTATAATAATATGTCTACATATTATGTCGGTGTTTTGACTTCACACTTTGCAAATTTGACTTAACATTTACTGTTACTTGGAAGCCTTCTATCGATGATTGCTCTTCTTCTATATTGCCAAAAATTCGGCTTAGCACTCAACGAATCCCGCATGAGTATTTCTTACGGCATCAACCTAAAGAAAAACCGTCAACAACTGAGAATCACATAAAGAATTTTGAAATTCCCAGAGTTTCGGTAGTGAATTTTTACACGGGTATCAAACCTCTAAAACCAGCGTCAGCTCTGTTAGATGCGTAGCATTGAGTAACAAATTTGCACCGAAAAAAATAATAAAAATATATATCGAAAACGATACTTCTACACAATGACGACGACACCATTTTGGCGGCTATCAATAAGATTCATATAACTATACATGCTTTTAGGCGTTTCGAAGAATATACCTATCGCATGAGAGAGGAATAAATACGGGTCGAACACGGGTCCTTCCTACGCTACACTACGCCACAATGGACAAAATATAAATGGTTTGAAACATGTCATAACTACACACATTGTATGGCAAAATTTAACGTTAAAAAAAGAGTATTCCACTTGCATGTACAATTTTTGCGCAAACCGCTAGTAATTCACCACAATTCTGGTAAATAATTCAGATTAATAAATAATTTGATTCCAAGAGGTTCACATAAAATGCAAAATGAAAAAAAATATATTCAAAATGGAAGAAGAATATTTTCTCTTTGCGGTCGATTGAAATAACCTAATGGAAAATACTAACGTCCGTAAGTCTGGCAGTTCTCGGGTCTACGCCACTGGAGGCTTCTTTTTTTTTCGAGAAAAGGAGCATTTTTGTCAAAACTTAATTGAATTAAAACCGATCGGGGTTCTTCGCGATGTAGTTCTTTCGGGGAGATTTTCGACGTTAGTGGGCTCCAAATCGGCCGACGGTTTACTTGCATTGTTTGGATCTCCGTTGGAACCTGCGCATCCGGTTCAGCCATTCGTCCTTCCATTCGATGACGATGGAGCGCTGCGTGATGGTGAGCCCCGGCTTGTCGCCGTCTTTCTCTTTCCCAAGGATCAGATACCGCCTGGAAATGAGATTTTGGCGTGAACATGGACGAAAAATGTAGAATAGATAGATATTGCCATCATGGCGCAGTAATGGGTGACAATGACAGTAAGCTACGACAATGCAGCACTACTTGGAAGTCTTTTGACTGTGTGATGGCTATCAAAAAGGTTGAGGGATATCACGCTGGATCCGACCTTTCGTAAAAGTCAAGTCCTCCCCAGCAGCCACGATCACGTTTCAGATCCACGCCCCCACCAGGATGGTAGCTGGATTGTTAGGCGCCCAAAGGCACGTCCACATTACGCCACACAAGGCAAGATTTGGCCAAGGCCGAGGTGAAAGTGATTTGCACTATGGACGAAGAGTCGCTGGACAAACTGCCATGGGATCGTTATCGTTGCTTGCGATTAGGCAAGGATGTTGTCAGAGACTGGTTAAGAGCCACCAAGCTCGGGTTTCTGAATTTTCTAGAGCTGGTTCGCAGTAGACAGAGACTGGCCACCAAGCCTTGATTTGGGATGCCAGGAGCTGATTCAGCTTGACTACATCCTACCATATGGCAAGGATGTTGCCAGGAACTGGCTAAGAGCCGCCAAGCCCTGACTGGGGATTTTCCGGAGTTGGTTCAGCTTTGCTAACTCTTGACGAATGGCAGGGATGTAGGTAGAGACTGGATAAAGCCAACTAAGCTCTAAATGTCTAAATTTCCAGCACCTGGTTCACCTTGACTACCTCCTAACCCATAGTACGACAGTAGGCAGGGACTCGACAAGTGTCCGAGTGTCCACAGCCTATTCCTGGTGTGTGACACCTCATGCACGATCCAGTGGAAGGAGTGCGACTCTTTGTGCATAGCCCCGTGCATACCAGGAGAAAGGGTGCGGGGCTATTCATGCATGTGCCTGGCCCAGATAGTTTCGTGAAAATTTGACGTCTGCCCTTCCCTTTTGGTGACTACCCTCCTCCACCATGATGAAGTGCAGAAAGTCAGCCAATTTGGTCTTAACTACGTTTCAGGAGTACAAATAACCCTCAAAACACAAACTGGAACTGCGAAAGCGCACTGCATGAGCACGGCAGATTAATTGCTGCACCACACCTCTCCAGGTTGAGCGTCTCCCTAGCTCTTGATCAGGAGAATTTGATGATCAATCTCGTTTGCCGCTTGTCTATGCCAGTGCAGCACTCTCTCCCCCACCCCACTATAATTTCATTCAATACCTTCCTGATCGCCCCCAAAAATGTTATTCAACGTTATCAACCGTGATTTACTTATTGCTTTTAATCTTCGGGCACTTGCACGCGAGGTCTGTGTTGTGGACCCAAAGGGACAGGCCCCCTCTCCTGAGCCCGCTGTCCCGCCCTCTTTTGTACACGCTTTGCACCGCCGTGTTGAACTTGGCCCAGTCGTCTATCGTCTCTTTTTCGAGGACCACCGCCAAAATCGCTGCAAAATACAGAAAACCCGTTAGTTCGCACAGGCGCAACAAAAAGAAATAAGAGGTTGACTATGAAATCAATCTTGATGGAAAGCCAGCCTATGCCAACCCGGGATCTGTGTGACAGCAACCCAGAAAGTTGAGCCATTAGGTGAGTGTTCGCAGAGAATCAGAGCTTGAGTGTTTAATTCCTGGAAGCCGAGGTACTCTTATCCACTCTTAGCCCTCGCAAAAGACCATACTGCGCATGCGCCGAACGGTTCGGAATTTTCAGAATTACTCTGCGAACTCACCTATTGTAATGAGAGTTTTGACTTTACGTTAGTGTTATATGGAAGCCATCTATAAATTTAAAAGTTCTAAGACACATTAATTCTATAATTATTGAGTTGTCAAGTTCCAAACATACCGTAATCCCGTTTGCAGTATTTGTTCATGTTCAGCCGTCTCGTTCCAGCTCTGCATTTGCCGCATTGTGCTGTAACATGACATTGTTGAGAATGTTATTCCACTACAGAATATGACCGTTTGCTGTAGGTTAACGTGAAAATTTTACTCCAATTGTAACTACTAGTAGCGATTGCGATCATTATAATGAGACTCAGTATCGGCAGTAATCGCCACCCGGTTCGAAACCGTTCGGGAATGAGCTAGGATAAGAAAAGAACGGGGGCTCCAGCCGGACAATGCCGGGTTCATTAGGTTTGATAGTGGGCTGTTTGATAGTTATGGTGCGGATGGCCTAACCGAGTCTAATCTCCATGTACCTGGGTGTGTTTCTCCGTTCCCCCTTTAACTCATTAATTCCCCGGCAGGCCGGTGATTTTGCACTGATGCGATCATAATTGCGACGCTTTGTGCCTTTTATAGTCGCCTTGAACCAACTGTTTCAAAGCCTCAAGTATCCGAGTGCTAGTTTTTGCTATGTGATAGTCCAATAAGTCGGACAAACGCACCCTTGAAACGAGTACATAACAAAAAAAAAAAAGAATAAATAAAAAATAAAAAACTATTTCAGACGAAGTAGCCTATTTTGTCTGAAATCGGCTTTTTAGCGCAACCTTTTTCCAAAAAAATGGAAAGGTGCGCTCACCTCCTCGACATGTATGTTTTTTTTTTTTTTTTTTTGGTTTGTTTGTTTGTGTACAGAGCATCACGCCCGAGCGGCTCAACAGATTTTCATGAGGGTGGTCTCAATGTCATCAGCGAGTTCGGGGGGTGGTTATAGGCTACCTGGATTTTTCCTCCCTCATCCCCTTCATCGGTTTTCGGGAGGTCCTTCACGACGAAAGTTGTTAATCTCTGATGTGTAACTAAGGAGGCCTCAAAAGCGGGACGAAAGTTTTTGTCCGATTTTGTTGGTACAAGGGTCTATGGAATGAGCTTTTCAGGCTGATTCCAACGACTCCAAAACGATTTTTGCAGCCTGAGCCGTTCGTTACCTCTGATCGGCATAAGGTTTTCTTATAAGATACGCATCGGTCGTTAGGGTGCAGTTGTTTACGTAATGAGCATCACGTGGATGATGTGTTGTGTGGCATAGTTTGGTCGCTAGATACCTACTGTTTCTTAGTTTCTCTCGCTCATTAAATATATCGTAATAACAAAAAGGTTGCGCTCATCTATTCAATTCAATTGATGGCTTGTTATAAGATGGATTCCCACTATCTCGCCGCATCCACATTACGCTATGCGTAAAGAGCAGTTGTTATAGTTATGCCAGACAAGAAAATGCAACATTATACGTACGACTTGTACCTGCAAGAGGAATGGAAGGATTTGGAATAGCGGATTCCTCATGACTTGGCGATATTGACTGCACTCTGAGCGCAATAATCATTTGAAAGCCTTTTTTTAAAGGGCGTAAGTCGACAAAAATGCCATTTTCACTTTTTTTCATTCATCAGCTCTTTGAGCCAAGGCGCATCGGTTGCAATTGAAAGGGCATCCAAATTAGCGCTCGAAGAGGGTAAGAAAGGCTCCAAAATAATCGCGTTTTTTTAAACAACGTACGTACAACAATTAGTACGTAATTAGGCCCTTTTAGAAGAATACCGTGGGACGGTATGTAGAAACTCAGTGTTACAGACCTCAGATTCCACAACACAACTAGGTTAAAATGAAACAGCTCAAGTTTACCTCATCCTGGATTAGGAAATTGGAGAGACCAACCATTTATTGGTAGAAAATTTTTAATTCCTACCAATCCAGTTGTAATCGACCTCAGGAAATACCAGTGGATCTAACGAAATTTCAAAAGTTTAAAAATACGTAATTTACCCTATGTTTCAAACTTGAAAATCAGCTTTTCACGAAAAGAAGAATTTGTGACTATCCTTGTTTTAGTTATGGCAACACACATTCAAACACTACTAATTTAAAATAATACCAACGAAGAACTCGCAAAATTTCAAATTGAGCAGTGCTCTTGAGAGTTGAGTGGAGCCGGAAAAAATTAAGACAGGCTTGAAATGTATTTGTATACACATTCCTAATTTTAACCCAACCGGGAGTCGATCGTCCTTCCTTTTGTTCGGGAGTCGAGTGACCCATTGTTTGCTCAAGCGACTGGGCTTGCGTCAGCTGCTCGGGAGTCGAGTGGAAAGCCCCCAGACCAACCAACGACGTCCTGTTTTTGCTTGTGCAGTCGTCTGTTCTATGTAGTCTTCCGTTCGTCTGTCTTCTGCCTTCCGGCATCTTCTGATAGTCTCCAGTCTTTAGTTCTGGCAGTTTTCCATCTTCTAGTAGTCTCCAGTCTTCGGAACGTCTGTTATCAGTGTTTAGTTCTGGCAGTGTGTTATCAGTCTTCTATTTTTTTCTGACTGTTCTCAGTTTTCAGGCTTCAGTTCTGGCAGTCTTCTGTTCGCCTTTTCTGTGTCGGCGTCAGTTCTACATGAAGATTTTTAGTAAACAAATTCAGGAGAAGAAAAATGATAATGGCCCTTGTAGCGTACCTCCCACCTGGTGTGTGTGTTTGGTGTGTACCTCCATGAATTGTATTTCCTAATTGATTATTACGTTTGTGGTGTGAACGGCAGAATCCATTCGGCGCATCGTCCGTGGTTACGCTGCCAGTGTTTTTGGAGGATGCAGGAGGGAGTACAGGTCATTCATCAGAGGCATAACACAATTTGTTGTGGCTCTGAGAATGCTCCAGCTGCAGAAATGGAGGATCTAAGTTTCTTGGAATGACCCGATTTGACCAGATGCTCGGAAGGAGCAGGAGAAAACTGACTTACCCTGCACGAAGGGTCGCGTTGGGTAAGGTTTTCTGCTGCTGCTATGGGATCGAGTCAGGTGTCGTTTTCGAAGTATTTTTGGACGTAGAATCCATTTTTTGGGGTCCCGCAGCGATCCGATTTCACTGTGGCGATCTACAGGGCATTCATGGGGCTAAAAATGGGATTTTTGAAGGATCCCAGGAGGTTAAATATTTTTCGAGTAAAAATAAAAAATGTTTGAAAAAAAAAAATTCCAAAATTTTTCTTATTGACACAGAATTAAATTTTTGCACTAGTAACTTATATCAAAGGATAATAAACCCTCGTGTTAAATTTGCAGCGTTTTTGTTATTATTAGAGCGAGGCGATTAATCATCATACATGTTGAGGACCTGTGAAAATGTTCATTCCTAGAAATACAAATAGGGTTCTTGTGTTCATCGTCAAAGAACTTTCAAGCTCTCCCCCCTCACAAGATATGTGTGAAGTGAGTTGTCACCACACACAAAAGAGTTGCTTTGGCAACCGGCATATACTCAGATCGCCGCGAGACAGAAGTAAAAAACCTGGAAGAGGGGCAGGTTGGTCGGTTTGGCCCTGAGAAGAGGGTTCTCATTTAACTTGGGGCGCTTTGAAGCGGGAAAATATAATTAATTATGTTTGAGCTAGTGAGGCGGCTAACTGTTCTTGGCACGTTCCTCAGCCCTTTGCCAAGAATTCTGGATGGGTCTCTTCGCGTCTTCTGTTTGTGTCTTTTCGAAAACCGTCTGTGTGACTTTTACAAGATGGATTTTAGGCGAAAACATTTTCTATCTGGTTGACTGCTGGAGTCATAGGTTACTTTAGAAACACCATTAATCTACCTCAAAACCCGACTGGCTCTTTCAGTGTGTACAATTTCAATGGTGAAACTACAAATAAAGAATTCACTTATTAAAAATTGACTTTTAATAATGATTAACAGGATGTTTGGTACAATGACGTAACAAAAAAGAAAGCACCGGAGTAGGTAACAAAAAAGAAAGCACCGGAGTAGAAGGCCTGGTCTAAGTCGGAAAGGGCCACAGGGGAGCTGTTTGCGCCACAGGGCTGCAAGCTCTGACCAAAAGCGCTCCAGCAGGGAGACATGGCAATCGTAGCATGGTATACCAACAGGGAGAAGAGTCCTTCCAAATCCTAGAAGCAGGAGTGTCCAATGCGTCAGAAGGTGAAGGCCTAGCAACCCTGCAGGGGGAAAGTGCTGTTAAGGAGCAGCTGGCCTAAGGACTGACCCAAAAAAGGTCTGCAGACTGAGGAATAATATTATTTATCTGATAAACCTGCACCTGAAATGCCATAAACCGGTAGCCGAGGTGAACCAAAATGAACTTTCTTTTTCGCCGCAGACCATGCCGTTGCATTCCAGGAAGTGCAGCAAAATATGGAATAGCCATCATGATGACTAAGATGGTTATCAATGATAACCATCATACAATGGATTAGAGTTTAACGTTGTGTTCACTGCAAAGTTATCAGTAAATACCAAACACTTCCGAATGCAAATTCCATTCATCGCGCCATCGTGTTTTGGTTTATGTATTATGTAATCGCGACGGAAGTCGACGACTCGGATCGGCCTCAAAATTTGGAATTATCCGTTTCAAGAGGTCTAGACTCCAAAACCGAAATGTCCGTCCGCCGTCCGAGCCGTTTTGGCCAGTTGGAATGTTGTTTTAAATCTGAAATTTTGACAAAATACTTGGTTTACCTACCATCTAGTTGTGCCCGCAAGGTTTTCAGCCCGATCGCCCAACCCCGTGGGGCGCTAAGGGGCTAAAATGGGGCTACGGGAGGTTTTTTTAGGTGTCAGGAGTTAGGTGTCGTTTTCGAAGTATTTTTTGACGTAGAATCCATTTTTTGGGGTCCCGGAACGATCCGATTTGCGATCTGTAGGGCTTTCATGGGGCTACAAATGGGATTTTTGAAGGATGCCGGGAGGTCAAATATTTTCAAGTAAAAACCAAAACATTTTTGAAAAAAAAAAAAAAAAAAATTCCACTTTTTTTTTCATTGGCCCAGAATTAAATTTCTGCACAAGTAACCTATATCAAAGAATAATAAACCCTTGTGTAAAATTTGCAGCGTTTTTCTTTCGTAACAATGGCCAACGACGTCACCGGGACCATTTGTGGCAGTTCGCAAGTCGTGGTCGAAGGCAATCGAGTTGGGAGCCGTTAATTTCGGGGGCCCCAATACGTGATTTGTCTCCGCCACCAAGTCGGGACAGGTTTATTGGAAAAGAACGGGAGTCGGGTTCATTGTGTCCGCTCCGGCGGATCTCTTTCGCATCTTCGGTGTTAACATATAATGCAAATGTGTTAACGTATAATGGGCACGCGTGCTATCCTTCCCGCGGCGTTTGTATGCTAATGTTGGGACGGGGATGGAGAAAATGCGAAAAGATAAGCTTCCCGCGGTGGAAAGTGCCAGTTGTGTCCCCTTCTCTCGCCTCCGTATCTTTTGAACCAATAAAAACCGCTTTTAGAGGCCTATGGGAGCAGGCAAACGAATTATTAAACGCAATGGATAGCGGGATGAAAGCTTATTGGGGAGTGGAGCCTTTGCAAAACTGGAGGACGTGTGAATAGAGTTCTGAAGTATTTTTAGTCTTCTCAAGATCCAAAATTGACGTTGCGAGTACAGCAGGGGCCCCAGGTTTGCTCCTGGAAAGATCGTCTGCAAACCTCCAAGAGGGCGGTCAGGTGATTGTACTCAGAGCCATGCCAAGACCCAAAGCCAATATTGCAAACTTTGCAGCGAACGCTCCGCCATTGCCACGTCCGAGCGCCTGATCCAGTTCCCACGTCGATGCCACCTGAAGGCCCGCGGTATCTTTCGCCCAGACGATATTATGCCATCCCTTGGGAATACATTATCGTAGAAATTGTGGGCCACCCGAATGGGTGTTGAAGGGAACGAGGGGATTTATTATTCCGAAAGGAAATGGCTGAGGGGTGTGCGATATCAGCCTAGAGTTGAATATCGCATGGGGAGTCGTTTTCAAGGGCGTTTTTCAGGATTGGGAGCTCAATTTTGATTTTCCCAGAAGTACAGGAAATACTTCTTGACAAGGTTTGATGAGAAATACGATTGATCTCTTCTCAATATTTCTTGTTTAGAAAAGAACCTGCGAGGAAGTCCTTAAGCGAAAAAAATCTTGATTGAAATCGTGTTGTCACGCATAATAGGGAGAACAGAAGGTGTTTGAAAATAGAAAAACTCACACTAGGTAGCCCTTTGTTCACGAAAGGAGATTTAATTAACCCTTGAGGTACTCAACCATCAGCGTAAACTATAGAGCTATTCAAATTAAACCTGGACGCACAAAAAGCGGCAAGGTGTTGAAAAAGCGGTTAGAAACGTTGAAAAAATCGTGTAATGTTTTAACGGCTCGTTTTTTAGATTAATTGAGAAGATTAGGGTTTTCGTGTTAGGAGGGACAACAGGGGCTCTGAAAGCAGAGCGGTGCGACCTCTTGGGGAGGAAGAAGGAACTCGGAACGATACGAAATCAATTTTTAATTTTCGTCATCAATAATCGCGAATATCTCATGAAATCCGGAAAGTCGTTCAAGATGACAATAATATCATATTATGATTCTTCTTCCTCTGTTCCTTCTCAGGAACGCGAATAGGTGGGTAACTCGTATTTTACTGTCAGGTCTGGAGGGGAAATTAGTCGAAAATTCCTCGCCGAACGCCTTATTTCACGTCTATTTATACTCCCGAAGAAATTCTACTATCTTGGGATTTTAACGGTCCTAAGGATTTAAATGGGTTCACCCCTTAGCGCCCCGGCGGCATTTAATTTTAGGTTTTTTAGTGGGCCTTAAATTCCGAAAACCGTTCACTTTCAATCACGAGGGAGCATTACAATTCATGAATGACTCAGTGCAGGTTTATTGAACCGACAAGTGTAACTTGGAAACACAGGACGAAATATTATTTTCTCACTTTATAGTTTGAGAGGATGACGACAGTCGACGTTAGCGTCCGGAGGCGGTCCGGAAGTTGAGTGGACGTGACGCATCATGCAATGCAGGGATTAAGGTAGAAGGTGGAAATCCTGCATACCTTCCAGGTGGAGCTAAGATGGGAAGTTCACTCAATCAAGGCCGCATCAAAAGGTGACAATATTTCACAATGATTTTTTTGAATCAAAATCGTTCACCAAATTTAGGGAATATTCCGAAGTGCTTGATCACGGGTCTACTGGAAAAATTCCTTAGAGATCTATGCTATACTCTTGATATAGAATACAAAAAGAGGAAAGTGCAGCTCTGGAATCCATTTTGGTTTATTATTATTGGAATAATACACCTATGGAATCGCGACGGAGGTCGACGACTCGGATCGGCCTCAAAATTTGACATTAGATTCAAAAACCGAAATGTCCGTCCGCCGTCCGAGCCGTTTTGAACAGTAGGATTTTTTTTTTTAATCTGAAATTTTGACAAAATAAGTGGTTTACCTACCATCCAGTTGTGACCGCAAGGTTTTCAGCTCGATCGCCCAAACCCGTGGGGCGCTATGGGGCAAAAATGGGACTACGGGAGGGGTTTTTGGAGGGTTTTCGCTATGGGATCGAGTAGGTGTAGTTTTCGAAGTATTTTAATACGTAGAATCCATTTTTGGGGATGCCGGAAAGAACCAATTTCACTGTGGCGATCTATAGGGCTTTCATGGGGCTAAAAATGGGATTTTTGAATTATCCCAGAAGGTTAAATATTTTTCAAGTAAAAAATACAGAATTTTTGAAAAAAATCTAAAAACAGACATTTTTCCCAATATTTTTTTCAATGACACAGAATTACATTTTTGCACAAGTAACCTGTATCAAGGAATAATAAACCCACTAAGGCAGGGTAGGTCTGAGGTCAACCTCAAATCGAAGGGACGTTGAATTTCGTCATCAGTTTGCACCCTTTACTTCCCAAAAACAAAGGAGCAGGTTCATGAGCCGAACTCTCCTTATTTCGTTTTCTATATCAAGTGTTCTCAAAGGAATATTTTCAAGACAATTGTAGCTGTATACAATAATTGTAGCTGATATCAGAAATGGGATTTGAACTGTAGTCCCATTGATGTGATTGATCTTCAAACGCGACATTCCGTCCGTACCATTACATCAAATTGATGTTAAAAACGACACCAACTCTCATCATTGCTGAGCTTTTGAGACGTATAATCTCATCTTCCGGGATGATCTCACATTCTTGAACTCAAGCAGCCCAAAGACGAGTTTCCATACACATTCATCAATGGCAGCTAGTACGATTAAGAACCTTCTCTGCCCTTTGTTACTGTCCCCGTGAAGATTCATGTTAAATGGGGACAACTTTGAAAAACCGGGTGGCAATTTAGAAGCAGGATAAGATAGTCAGTTTCTTCAAGGACTTTATTTTGAGCCTCAAGATCCACCCCTGTCAACCCCCTGGGACGGCAATAAGAATGAACCCCCTCGTCGCCACCCTCTGAAACTGTCAACATTTGTACACGTTGACAATATCCGCAATGAAAGTCTTGACTCCTTCTTTCCCCCTCTTCTGCGGAGAGACCTCCAGTTAATCCTTTCATCATTTTCTCTACGGCCTTACCCAGTGGAAACTCCAAGCTCTGCTTTATAACTTGTCTGGAATAATCTTGGCGCCCTTCTAATACTCAGGTGCTCATTTCCAAGTGGGCGCATTTTCGGATCAGGTTAGTTTATGTCCATTGGATACATTTCACATGGCGCCACCTTGGGACGAATAACGCTACAAGTGCCACCAAAAATAGGCAATAAAAATAAAAAACTGACAAGTCTTGTTATACTTACGAGGTGTAGTTTCTTCGGCGTTGTTGTCATCTCCAGCGTCAGCAGACATCATGTTCACAGACATTTTTGGAATTTCTGAAAAGAAAAACAGGTTTTAAGGGTTATTGTTTCAAAATGTGGATTTGGTTCATCCCTAAGTTATACCATGAATAACCTTAAAAGCGTGACGACGTCGCGACTTCCAAGTTAACGTTGTAGCTTTGTGACTTTTGGTGATTAGGGATAGATTTTAAATTCCCTGGAGCACCTATAGAATATTTAGTGGGCTCGTTCCAGAAGACTCGAGTGTGTTTCTTGACAACTCCTTGATGATACTCCCAATTAGCGGTTGTTTGGCATAAAGGAGTTTACCAGCTGCCTTACCGGTTGACTAATTAGTGACGTTAAGTCCCAAAACGCGGTTATGAATGTCCCTTTTTGTGTTGTTCCAACGTTGATACTCAAGAGGTTTAGGGAGCATTATTAAGGTGAAACGAAGAAAATCCGGCAAGATTTCAAAACGTGAATGTGGGAACATATTTGGATGTGACCCAACAGCAACGTCAAACGTTCTCTTTATAGCAATTACCAGGGAAACAGCCGTCATACACGATTCCTCGATATCTTCACATCTCCGGCGATTCATTGAAATCTGTTCATCTTGAGCCCGATTGAAACATCAGCGGAAACGAAATGTGCCTCGTCCCTGGCATGTCGCCAAATCATCTAATTCTTAGTCCTCCGAACCGGCGCTGCAGTAATTTCTCAATTCCCAACCTAACGCATATTTACAACAAAATCCAGGGCCCATTCAACGGATTTGCAAAGTGGCATTTGCCTGAGTGCCATGTTGGGATTCCGGTCTTCACGCTGTATCCGACCCTTAAACGGCTCGAAAATATTTCATTCCCATTAAAAGTACAAGTCCCCTTAGAAAGTTGTGCGAGTGAGAGAGACTTGAGATGCCTTCAGACTCGGCTTTATAGGACGTTGTACACATGGACTTGAATTACGTAAGGCTGTTTGACACATTATTAAAAAATGCGTAGCCGCTTGTGAATGTAGCAGGGTAGGCATGTAGCCGCTTGAGTATGTACTGGCATGTATTGGCCGGAGGAAACTCCCTAGTGCTATTTCGGATTGGTTCCTTTAGCTCGAAGACCAAAGCAAAGAACGTGATACTTGGATCTCCAAGACTTGGATACTTAGATCAGAGAGAGATACTTAGTATCAGTTACTTTAGCCCTCATTTCGGCACATTATTCTTGGAAATATACACCTATGTAATCGAGGCGGAGGTCGACCACTCCGATCAGCCTCAAAATTTGGAACTATCTGTTTCAAGAGGTCTAGATTCCAAAACCGAAATGTCCGTCCGCCGTCCGAGCCGTTTTGGACAGTAGGAATTTTTTTCTGTCACGGCTAAACCTACATTGGTCCGAGGGAATGCTTTCCCACCCTCAAACGACATACTCCACCCAGAAGGTCCATCAGTAAGGGCCAGTGTCGCTATTGATATCCTGAGAAACAAGTAGGTAGAAGAAATCGGAGTGCTGAGAGCAAAGCGCTGGGGGTAGCGCTACGAAAGCCACAGGAGGGTCCATAGTTTTGTCTTTGGGGTCAATTTTTTGTTAATAGCATTGACATCTTTATTCTGAATGGACAAACCAGGAGGATGGAAGACGTTTCATGTACCACAGAGATCTTCCACCCCCCCCCCCCCCCTAGTGTTACGCGCATAAGCTTGCAGCTGCTCTTGCTTGTCTATGGACCACAATCGTTACATTACATCCCCCTCCCCCCTCTACGATCCAGTTTACGCCGGGTAAAAGCATGATAGCAGTTCATTGTACTGCTTGAGCTAATAATGTTCACTTTGTCTAAAGCACGTCCAAAATCCTGAACCTCAGAGGTACCATCATAAGAGCAAATTTTTCGTTTTGAATGTAGGTATATGATGAAAATCCAAAAAAAAAATTGGCACTTATAATGGTTTACCTCTGAGGTAAAGAATTGCGGGTTTAGTTAGCTAAAACCTAACGCCTACTGCATGCATACATTGTTCATGTAATGTCCTCACAATGCGCTGCCTGGTCCTGTAAGGGCAACCTGTTGTTTATATGGTAGCTTGTTATGTCCGCAGCTGGTTTTGCACTGAGTCGAGAGTGGCTGATCGATAAGAAAATTTTGTGTAGTGCCGGGTCAGCGGACACAAAACGACTGTGGCTGATGTTGAAAGGGCTCACGTCGCACGCATCCAATTCACAGGTCGTTAGTCGGGATCAAGAAATGTTGATCGAGTGGATTCGTAATCGAGGAGATTTGTGTTCCTGACGCCCCCGCGAGGGAAATACGTGACGAATATCGTGCGGATCGAGTCGAGACGGAGTGAGAAATTCCCGGCCGGCTCCCGACGTTCGTCTTGTTGCGTCATCGGTAAAGTCAGCCGACTTGAATGGATTGGGGAAGGCGTTTTGACGCCTTGGAAATCACCAACGACGGAAATTGGCAGTGCTGATCAGGTTGGCAGAAGGGCGCACTCAGCAAAGCGCCGGGCTTGACATAAGTTGGTGGGAGAAATCTTTCAATCATCAATTTGCCATCGTGAAAGGAAAAAACATCTTACTAACTTATGCATGGCGCGATTTGGGATCTACTCTGCTGGTATCCTTTAGCGCACCGGTTGCAAGTGATGCCTGTCACTCCATCCTTGCAGGGGCACTGGCCGCTTGTCTGGTTACACGTCTTCCCTGATGCTCCAATCGGGTGGCAGTCGCATGCTGAAAGCAGAACAAAAATATTATTATAAATCACA
Source organism: Pilophorus perplexus (assembly GCA_955831195.1). NCBI lineage: Eukaryota > Metazoa > Arthropoda > Insecta > Hemiptera > Miridae > Pilophorus > Pilophorus perplexus. The sequence goes on along the minus strand of OY037009.1, from coordinate 34,388,031 downwards.
ACTTAATTTTTTCTTTAAACACGCGTAAATTGGTATAGACCAGAGGTATAGTTTGTGAAGGGGGTGGCTGGAACGGTAACAGCAACGGCCACTCTCTTGAAACCAAATACTCGAGAATGGAAAAGGAGGAAATATAGCCGAACTCTACGCCTGGTAACCCTACAGCACCTCACCGCACAGGAAGGTTTTCCCGCCTCAAATCGGAGCGGATATTGCGGACGACACTAGGGAAAACGCAGGGGTGCCTAATCAGACGTCAGAATGACTGACAGACGTCACTTTACTCCCTCCAACTCCCCTTTTTAACCCCTCTCGTCACAGGGTGCCATTATGTCTTAAATTAGGGCCCGCCGTCTTACTGAGGATATCCTCCTGGAGGCCTACTAAGTCACGTTTTATTATTTATCACTCTCGGGACCTCCGCCGCCTCCCACTCCCAACAACATGAACAGGGACAGTGTGAATATGGATTTGTTCGAAATTGGAGTAGATCAGATCAAGACATGGATCAGTCGTAAAGATTCGCTGTCCCTATGAAAACGTCCACTTGAACAGTAACACTCATCGTAGCGGTTCCAACACTACAAGATCGATGCCAATCAACACTCAGTGCTGTGAGTTTTTTTTTCCCCCGCTAGGCGTCGCATTTAAATTTAGCATGGGGGCACAGGCGTCACCTCTTGTTGATCAGGCGCCAGTCTTGTCGAAACGAGTTTCTGAAGAAGGAAACTTCGGATCCAAGCCAGGAGTTTGCAGACCCCTTGACTCTTCTGGTAATTGCTGGCTTTGGCCTGGGAAACACAGATTCCTTCAAAACGGCTGAGCCTTTCCGGCCCACAGCAGAACGAAACTGAGGAGACCAAGAACTGCGCTTTTGGGAGCTCTGGAGATGAGCCATACCTGGACGACTAAGTGAAAACACACTGACCGCATCCAACACCTCCTGTGAAGCAAAAATATTAAAAGTTAAGATCTTAAAATGTAAGATGTAGTTTATCATCTCAGAGGAGCCTGTCCTGTAATAAATAATTATATCTTAATTTAACTCATACAACTCTATCGTAATCATGATCTAATCTATCCATGGTCTAAAACGGGAATTTTCAGGATTAAAAAATGTTAGGTCAAGGTATAGTCATACTGATGTAAAGATGGGTTAGGAACAGTTACTGTAGTACCTAGTTAGTAACTATTTGAAATATGGGCATATTAAATATTGAAAATCTTTTTCAAGTAATGTAAATTGTACTATAATATAATATAATTCATCAAAATTTGATTTAATAATATTAAATATATTATATTAAGATATATTCAATCAAATTTTGATCTAATTTTCTATTGATCTAGGTGTTTCATATCATGTTGGTTCCAAAGTTGATTCATTGGAAAACAAATTTAGAATGTCAAAATTTGACATTCTAAATTTAATTTAACTAAGTAAAGCCAAATAAGCCTTCAGTATTATTTACATTAATAAGGTGAATGTAAAATTCTGTCTAATTTCATATTTAATTTGAAAAAATAGTTTTCGTATTTTTTTATTTTCATTTGTATAAAAGTAATTTTTTTAGTACATTTACCTACTAAGTTATGTATATCTATTGTTTCAATATGTTTTTAGCTCAAAGTAGGTACTGTGAAGTTCAAAGTTCCCTAGTTCATTTCTTCGTACACACCTTTTGTATCAGAGTTTATCAATTCAATTTTTTTCTCTAAATTTAAGATTTATACTTATATTATAAGTTGACGTTACATTACTTTTAATGATATAGTACATAAAGAGGATAATATCCTCGATAATTTTGTATCAAGTATAATAATATTACTGACAAATATTAGTTATATTAGAATATTTTATTTAGGCATATAGTTATCAAGGTTTTTGATAAATTAATTCAATTTATGTTAAGGAAATTATTCAAGTTAAAATTAATTGGTTTCAAGTCATCCCCCCCCCCCCCCCCCAAAGGGCGTTCAAGTAGTCAATCAAATATTGAAGGAGAAAAGCTTCTAAAAATTTCCAAAAATTTACATGAAGTGAAGATGAGGATGTTTTATATGATTAGAAACTTCCATCTTTTAGTTTGTAAAATATTTTTTATATTTTGATAAAAATCTAAAATATCTTTTAGCGTGTAAAATTTATTTTTGATATTTTGAAAATAATCTAAAATACCTACCTATCTATTAACATTCAATCTTTATTTTGATAAAAATCTAAATTATCCAAATACATATGTATAATGTACATATTTTAGATATTAATAGATATATTTTAGATATACATACATTAGATATTATCTAATCTAAAAAATCTAAAATATGCTAATAAAAATATGAAATTTATTGGGAAGTTACTTTAATGAATCCAACGAAGGTCCTGGAGGGTCAATTACCTACCAGATCCTCCTTCACAAGCGGGAGCGAGAACATGGAGTTACCGTCTACGGAACTCCGCTTCTCAGCTCAACACTAAACCAATATCACATAGATACCTACACTAAATTGACTCAAACCGGGTTCAGTTCCTGTACTCATGAAACTTCACAATCGTGATAGTGATTAACTCTTCCATCCACACCAACTCCTTGAACGCCCACGCCTTTCTCTTTGCACCCCCTCCGTCATATTTCATTACCACTATTTATCAAACTTCCCCCGCTCTAAGGTTTCCTGGTTGGTTTTTTTCTTTTTGTTTTTTCGATGCTTCGGGAGCGTTTCACCTCTTAATCAAAGAACACGATGGTTACCGAGATATCTGAAAGTTTATCAGTTCGCAACTGGTTCCTGCATCGTAGAAACGCACGATTGTTGCTCAACGGCCCTCGAGGTGTGGCCGTAATTAGATATCGCCCAGCGAAGGTCAGATTCGTAAAATGGCTACTTACAACTGGTATAAATCCCGGTTACATTTCTGACGGAATGAACGACGTCAAAGTGTATTCACTTTTGGAGGTTTAAACCCTGTTGGATGAAAATTATTGACACGGTGTTCGGTTGAAGTCCCAACTGTTTGTTTGTGGCGGTCAGAGCAGTGATTTAAATCCAAGAGTTTCATGCGTAATTTCTCAACATTTGACGTTACTTATATTTAATACAAGTTCGGTTAATCCCTCCACACGCTCAGTTTACCTGCGCAGTTTATCACCGTGATAAACTAATATCACGTGTGACGTCATGTCTGTGCGATTTAACTGTGCCAACTAACGAAACTGCAGTTTTCGCAGGTTTTTGCTCCGGCCGTTGGACTGTGATTAAATAGGTACAAATTTTGTACTTACTTCCGATAACCTGTTCATTTTTCCTCAGTTCATCGCTAAGTTCGCTCAGTTTTCGAGTGGCGTGTGTGCGATTGCGATTGCACCGTGAGTTCCACCCGTCCCTTGGTGTTAATTACTAAGTTGTTACCTGCGCGTGTTTAAATTTAAATGCGGGCAAAATGAGCCGATAAAAAAGATGCCCTTCTTGCCTTCATAGAAGGCTATCGGAATCTGCCGGAATTGTGGGACTAACAATGTCCAAGAAATTTATATCACTTGGCAAGACACTTCTTTAAAGATACCACTCCAGCACTCACGGCGTCTTCTCTTGTTCTCTCCAAGCTGCTCAACTCCAGCAGCAATATACAAGGAGACAGCATACGGCTGCTCTTCTTTTCCGGTCCATCAAAGTTGTAGATCCCGACAAAAACAATATATAAACAAACACAATCCCAAAGATTGCTCCTGCAATTCAGAACGGAGAGCGGAGACCCTCTATACGAGAAAAAACTGAACGAACTGAGCCAAAAGCGAGGAGAAAACTGCGAAAAAGTGACTAGTGCCTCCACACCTTCAGTTCAGATAACCTTACAGTTTTTTGTTCAGTTTTGTCCTCATGAAAACTGAGCAGGTAAACTGAGCGAGTGGAAGTCGACGACTTCAAGTCGGTCAGAGCAGTGATTTGAATTCATGAGTTGCATGCGTCATTTCTCAACAGTCAAATTTTGACGTTACTTGTATTTAATACAGCTCAGCCGTCCACCTCATCTACCCCGCGGTAACTCATGGATGAAACTACACAGGACAAAACTACTAAATCACTTCAATTTAAACACTTGTTAAACAAGCAATGTTATGAACAATCTAGGGATGCAAATCGATTTTCGATTAAATAAAAAAATCGTTACTTAAAATTTTCCGATTTGTTCCAATCGATTAATTGTAGCGATTTTTATCCCGAAATCGATTTTTATGGCAGATTTGATTTTGGTTTATTATTCTTGGAATAATACACCTTTGTTTTCGCGACGGGGGTCGACGACTCCGATCGGGCTCAAAATTTTACATTATCCGTTTCAAGACGTCTACATTCTAAATCCGAAATGTCCGTCCGCCGTCCAAGCCGTTTTGGGCAGTAGGAATTTTTTTTTTAATCTGAAATTTTGACAAAATACTTGGTTTACCATCTAGTTGTGCCCGCAAGGTTTTCAGTCCGATCGCCCAAACCCGTGGGGCGCTATGGGGCTATAATGGGGCTACGGGAGGGGTTTTCGAAGGCTTTTAGCTATGGGATCAAGTTAGGTGTCGTTTTCGAAGTATTTTTGGACGTAGAATCCATTTTTTGGGGTCCCGGAATGATCCGATTTCAATGGGGCGATTTGTAGGGCTTTTATGGGGCTAAAAATGGGATTTTGAAGGATCCCAGGATATTAAATATTTTTCGAGTAAAAAATACAGAATTATTGAAAAAACACATTTTTGAACAAAAACCCCACAAAAAAAATTTTTTGAGATAAAATCCAAAAAAAAATTTTTTTTAAATTTTTTCATTGACAGAATTAAATTTCTGCACAAGTAACGTATATCAAAGAATAATAAACTCTTGTGTAAAATTTGCAGCGTTTTTTTTTTTTTTTTTTGCAGGGGGTATTTATTTTCTGTCTTTCTTATAGTACCTACTCCTTGGTTTGTACCTTCACAGCTTACCCACGAGAAGGATAAAATAGAAAACAACATGAACATCAGATCGTAGATTTTAAGAAGAGAGAATCTACCGAAGGACAATATTTAGGAGACCTAATGTCCTCAAGGAGATTTCTCTGCAGACACAAGAAGATTACCACCACTACCTACCTAGTTCAGTTGTTTTCTCTAGTCTCGTCCTCCATCACTCAATTTTTCTTATGTTTGCATCTTCTGAACTGACGGATTTAACTCACCAAAATCCTCACTAAAATTTTCATTAGAAAAATAGTTATTTTTACAATGCAACGAGGGTATATAATTAAGTCGACCAACTTCTGAAAATAAAAAACAGGACGCCCAGCACAGTGTATATGTGTAGTATAATATACTATATACCTACTATCATCATACAATAATATAAAATTGTGTTGGCCGCCGTAAGCCGTGTGGTTTGTTGGTACGGGATAACGCGTCCCCGAGTGAGTTTTTTCACTTTACGCTCGCTGGCCGTTTAGGGGGTCGAAAAAACAATAATATAAAATTGTGTTGGCCGCCGTAAGCCGTGTGGTTTGTTGGTACGGGATAACGCGTCCCCGAGTGAGTTTTTTCACTTTACGCTCGCTGGCCGTTTAGGGGGTCGAAAAAATTACGAAAAAATACGAGCCGTATAGATCAGACCTAGAGGTAGACGTCGGTCAAATCGAAAATCCGAAATTCGCCCGGGAAATATAGATCAGACCTGGAGGAAGACGTCGGTAAAATCGTAATTCGGAAATTCGCCCGGGAAATTTGCCGGAAATTCGTCAAAAAATCGTCTTTCTCGCGTTTGTCCCACGTTTTTTCGGGTTCAAAAATATCCAGTAAGGAGCCATTTTTTGGGTATGGTATCCGCGAGCCAAATGCGCGCCAAAATATGGCCAATCCGATTCCGAAGTCGGATTTCAAAAAAACCGAGGGGGAGGGGGCGATTTCACGGTGAGAAGACAATTGGATCGTTTTAATTCAATAATATAAAATTGTGTTGGCCGCCGTAAGCCATGTGGTTTGTTGGTACGGGATAACGCGTCCCCGAGTGAGTTTTTTCACTTTACGCTCGCTGGCCGTTTAGGGGGTCGAAAAAATTACGAAAAAATACGAGCCGTATAGATCAGACCTAGAGGTAGACGTCGGTCAAATCGAAAATCCGAAATTCGCCCGGGAAATTCGTCGAAAATTCGTCGAAAAATCGTCTTTCTCCCGTTTGTCCTACGTTTTCCACTTTCAACTCGCGCCAAAGGCCGTTTAAGGGGTCGAAAAAATTACGAAAAAATACCAGCCGTATAGATCAGACCTAGAGGAAGACGTCGGTAAAATCGTAATTCGGAAATTCGCCCGGGAAATTCGCCGGAAATTCGTCGAAAAATCGTCTTTCTCGCGTTTGTCCCACGTTTTTTCGGGTTCAAAAATACCCAGTAAGGAGCCATTTTTTGGGTATGGTATCCGCGAGCCAAATGCGCGCCAAAATATGGCCAATCCGATTCCGAAGTCGGATTTCAAAAAAACCGAGGGGGAGGGGGCGATTTCACGGTGAGAAGACAATTGGATCGTTTTAATTCGCGCGGGGCCAGGGAAAATTCGTCGAAAAATCGTCTTTCTCCCGTTTGTCCAACGTTTTCCACTTTCAACTCGCGCCAAAGCCCGTTTAAGGGGTCGAAGAAATTACGAAAAAATACCAGCCGTATAGATCAGACCTGGAGGAAGACGTCGGTCAAATCGTAATTCGGAAATTCGTCCGGGAAATTTGCCGGAAATTCGTCGAAAAATCGTCTTTCTCGCGTTTGTCCCACGTTTTTTCGGGTTCAAAAATACCCAGTAAGGAGCCATTTTTTGGGTATGGTATCCGCGAGCCAAATGCGCGCCAAAATATGGCCAATCCGATTCCGAAGTCGGATTTCAAAAAAACCGAGGGGGAGGGGGCGATTTCACGGTGAGAAGACAATTGGATCGTTTTAATTCGCGCGGGGCCAGGGATCTTAGAAAACGGAGGGTCCAGGGAACTTTGATAGATGGAGAGGCCTTTATGTAAAAAAAGTTGAATTGAATTAAAAATAATAATTTCCTAAACGGTAAGCCCTAAAAATACGCCGATTTTTTCTATCGTCTCTGCTACGAATAGGAGGGGCCGAGCGGAGCGAGGCCTTATGTCTGAGTAGGAGTTTGAACGTGTCCATCGATGCTACGCACCCCACAGGCGGCAATACACCCCACTAGGGGAGCGAGCGAAGCGAGCCAGAGAGACTAGTTATATTATAAAAAATTATGATTTTTAAACATGAAGTGAAAACAGCAAAGAGATTGTCTAAAACGTTTACGATAGGAAATTTTACACATTTGTGAATTCACAGCCAACAATTATTTTTGAACACTTCGTGCACGCCTTCTCTCCAGCAGCAGGATCTTCATAGCTGGTAGGTTTGAAGTAGGTACTTGCCTGCTTACCTACCTCCCAACAAGCAAAAAGCGGGACAAAACAGGACTTTCTTCCAAAAAGCCGGACATAACTCTTGGCAGGATGGACGGCTAAAAAACAGGACGGTTGGTCATCTCATAATATGAGATGACCAACCGTCCTGTTTTTTTAGGATATTATCCTATATTCGAGAATAATACGAGCGTATATTATACCCTCGTATTATTCTGGAATATATGTGATGCATAATATTATTATTTTCGAGAATAATATGCATCAATAAAAACACCGAATTTCGGTAGGAAAAATACTTTACTGCCAGTAAATGGATAATGAAACTAAAGTATTAATACAGTCTTTTTTTTTAGATAAAAGATGATTTTTTGATAATTTGGCGCAAAAATCGATTGTTGGCTTCCGATATTTCATCCCTAGAACAATAACACGCCATGTTCTTCTTCTTCATGTTAGGCTCGGCTTGCACTCCAACCTGATATGATCCGCCGTAGACCTGACAGAGGTTTTCCCTGCTCACACCGGAATGTTGGTGTGGTAGTTATTCTGCTAGTTCATTATCCCACTCACGCATTGTGAATGATAATTATTATAGTAATTTTTGGGACCTTGTAAATGGCCAGAATGGGTAAAAAGATGTGTAGGTTGCCAAAATGTCCGTCGAGTTAGGTGTCGTTTATAAACATAATACATAATATGGTACTTTTGAACGTAGAATCCATTTTTTGAGGGACCCAGAACCATCGGATTTCACCGTGGGGATCTGTGGGGCTTTCGTGGGGCTACAAATGGGCGATTTGAAGGATGGTCGAAGGAGGTCGAATGAGATGTTTTCCGGAATAGTTTTGTACGTAGAATCCATTTTTTGGGGTCTCACATTTTTCTAAACTCTGTACCGGAATAGATTTCTTTTAAAATTTTTAATCATAAAAAATTTGTCTATTGACAGAATTAATTTTTGGATAAATTATACCTACCAAAGAACATAGAAATAATGATACACGATTCTGTACATTTTATTTTATTTATATAGATACCTATTTATTTATTTTCTATTAAACTGTAACTGAAAAAAGTTAAAAATTTTTTAACTTTTTTCAGTTACAAGCGATCTTTGTGCAGTCGGGTAATATATTACCCATTACATATATGGGGACTTCCATGTTTTCAACCCCATGCAAATCCTCCATGGGTTGAAATTTACTCTAGTATATTACCACCCGTCAACAATAATTGTTATTAGTGGTATAGATAGATTCCTCTGGATTCTGCGCCGGCCCCAGGCTCGCAGGACGCCGTTATTGCAGTATCTCATCAAAAGGCCCCTCGATAAGTAGGTTCCAACTTAAAATTGAGGTATGTTTCGTCCCCAAGAGTAGCTGTCCAACAATAAGCGCTCTCCCAAGCTACAAACCCCGGCAACAGTGCGAGCCCTTGCGACTAGATTGCTCAGAAACTCATCGATTGATATCCAGCCAAAGAGCCCTATAGTTTCGCTGACTATAATTTTCAGTACAAGTTAAATTTAATAAAAATAAAATGAAAAGAAAAAAAAGAAAAAATTAAAAAAAAAAAAGTTTTAGAGGCCCTCTTCAACGTAGGTACGCATCTTTTCGCGCATCACTGAGGTTCGCCCCCCGACAACACCGGAAGCGTCATCCTACGTCCGCCAACCTACATCTTCCCATCTGGTCGTAAATCTTCAGCCCGTGACCTCCTCACCTCCCCAGCGTAGCTCCTCACCGGGCGACCCCTTCACCGTCGGAGACAAGAGCAACCTACCGGATTAATAGCCGTTGAAAAGACTTATTAGCATGCGGAGGAGTTGATTGCTCCATCCCTCTGAACGGGGCCTCTCCACCGACCTAGAACACCCTGGAAAACACAGTGAGCGTTTTGAAGGGTCCACATAGACCCGGGAGACACGTTAAAACGAAAAATAAGTCACTTCGGGGTGGGAAGTGTTGAACACAAATTTGAATCTCTCTCACTCTCTCAGCACCCTCTCAGAGGTTTTTTGATATAATGAAAGAGAGGACCGTATGGTCCTAATTGTATCAGATTAATAAATAAAACAGTCAGTCAGTCAAACTCTCTCTTCAGTATCTAGTTTTGTTCATCAACTTGAGAACCAATGTAGGTAGGTATGCAAGAACCGGACGGTCGTTGGATCCACCTCGTCGTCATCAATGTACTCTTTCATTGTCTAGTGAAGTGCTTTGAATATTTGTCTGGAGCTATCAAAGTAGACTTGCTTTTGCTTCAGCGCAATTAGGAAAGATGATCTCCACGCCACTCTTCTTTAAAGCTGCACGGAGCCAAAAAAAGAAGAAAAAAAAAAAAGAAGAAAAAAAAAGTGTTACCGCCTGTAGGTCTGTGTTCCTACATAGGTACATTAGGTGTAATACCTAAAGCACCAGTTCCCTGAGCTGCAATATACGGACTCCAATACCTGGATGAATGCTGACACCTGAGTGGTTGAGCTTCTAAAACAGGTGGACTTAGCTAACGCAGTCGAATACAGCTTTGAAATCCACGAAAAAATCATAAAATCCCTTGCTCGGCGAGTTCATCCCAAGGAGAGCCAAAGTAAAAAGACAATCTGTCTTAGGACCATTATTAATTACGGTGGCCGGATTTTGTTTTAAAAAAGTAGGTACTTAGTACATTGTTACCAGAGATGGAAATGTAGGGAAGAGTAAAACCTTAAAAAAATATCGAAATCCTGACGAACCTTCAGTTATTTATACATTTACTCATCTTCTTCATTAAATACATTTGATTCAAAACCTAGTTATTTTTTCGGTAAATCCTGAAACCTAGGTACTGCTAAAATTTCAAACTTATTGCCTAAAAATTTGGGTTCATTCGAAAGCAATGAATATAGGTAATATTCAAGATTACTCATTCGTTATTTCTCGTCAAGCTTCAATAAATGATACTAGACGTGAAATTTTCTTAAAATTTCCCCCATAGTAGGAAAAAATGTTTGAACATGTCCTTACAAAAGTAGTGCGTCTGGTCACCATAACAGTTACCTATTATTGTTACTATAAACCTTTCTGAAACCAGCCGGCCACTCATTCGGGATTGATTCCGCTACAACTAAGCTCTCCAACCTGCTCCCCATCAGCCCAGACAGCGATTTGGCATTATAACTTGGCAAATCAGGGCTCAATTTTCGGGACAAGACTTAGTGGTAAGGTGAGGTGCGCCAATTATCTTGGAACTTGGAAAATGCTCTTCTGAACTCCACGCTCTGCCTAAGGGGTTGGTGGGCGTACTGTGTGAGTCAAGGAGCTTGCTGCTGCTCTTCTATGCCCATGGAGATCTCCATTAGGAGTCCTACATTACACGGCAGCCACTGGTTAATCCAAGCAAAAAGCATTAACCATGCTATTAACCGCCACTTTGTCTCAAGCACTAATATTGAACAATATTAGTAGGTACTTGACACACAACATTGTCTGTCCCCAAACCAACAAAAGGCAGATTTACATAAATTTGGCATCGATAGAGATAATTTTTTGTGGAACACTGCGTTGTAGACTGGTCATTGGCTAAACACGATTCGATCTGGAATTTTGATTTGTTTGGGTAAGTGCTGAGAAAAACGTCAAGAGATGTTGGGGGCGAAACGAGGAAATCATTACATCCTACCTTCCGGGGTCGTCTTTTCCAGGTTTAATTTTGATTCCACAATCCCCCCTTCGAATTTCCCCTCGTTTTCCCTTCTTATTTTCTCCCTCGGCTCGAAGGGTGCATTTTAAGTGAGATTGGACGCCTTCCTGCCTCTTCCCAACTCATCTGGATTAAGATGTTGTTGTTGATCGGAATTCTCTTCTTAAATTTCACGGAGGAGGAGAAAATTTCATTTAATGTAAAATGAAACCCCTTGAGAGAGTTGAAAGAGACTGAAATTTCGAGAAGGCTCATACACGTTTAACCCCGTCAGCAGTTCTTAGAAGAAACCGCAAATGCCTATTTTTTATTAAGGTAAGCAGCAATTTTCAAACTGTAATTTTCAGAATGTTCGGCTCGAAGCGGTTCTGTTTTTACGTCCCGTACACGGAATCCTCTCAAATACATCTTTGCGCGTTTTGAAAATTACAATCGAATTTTGATCGTTTCAGTGAATATTCTCGCCAAAGGAAATTGCCCGTGCGGAATCGTAAGACTCAACGGTTCTAAGATTACAGGACTCAGTCCCCCAGCACCGAAGAGCTGCAACTATAAAGTTTTGTTGGCCCTATAATCGTCTTAAGGGACTTGAGGGAAGGGACCCCTTAGTGGGATTCCTCTTAAATTAAGCTGAAGATCCTTATCGTTCAATTTGACGGTTTCCTTCGGCGTTCCGGACGGCAAGATGTTCCTAATCTTTTGATATGGCCTGATCCTCGCGAAGGGGATTTGATCCTAAAAACCGGAAAATTGGGTTTATTAGATAACCCGTTTTAGGATGATGGAGCGGATTGGAACGGGAATAATGATAACCTGGGACCGCTGACCAGGCGAAGAAAATCGAATGCAGGAACATTACCCACTGTTATCAGTGATAACTTATCACACTCCTCATTTCGATCAATCACGAGTGTTGAACTATCAGCTAAATGGTGCAATATTGACAACTGGGCGATTCCAGAACCACTTAAGACACCGGACTTCACTTAACGTTTAGAACCTCTTAATGTCGGGCTCTTGCCGTTAAGTGGATGGCTGTCGGTCTGTTGGCCCATTACTGTCAGCAGCCCGGAAGGAAACATCCCACCGAATTGGCGAGATCTTCCGTAGATTTTCCTTTCATTCCCCAAATATCCCCATAGAATCTCAAATGCTTACAACGTAGAAGTGAAGCAACATGAAGACATTTTTTTTTTTTATACAAGAGTGATAAAAAATTCAACAGTAACCGGACGAGTTTTTCTCATTTCAAGTCTGAGATCGTGGCCAGGGATGGTCTTTACGACGTCAGATAAAATCCTCGACTCGCAGAATGTTGTATAAAACTGCATAAAACGGAACAAGCTCTAAACGTCCAACTCGTGTAGGGAAAGCGACTCCAAACGGGATGTAGAGGAAAAGAGGGAGGAAAACCTCCTACGTCGTTCACGTAGGTATGTAAGTTAGTTATTGGTGGTGAGGAAGAGATTCCCTCATCTAGGAGGAAAAAAAAAGAGTTTTACTTACTGGTCACGGTTGGAGCTTTGTGACGTCACTTCGAAAACAACAATCTCGTTATTTAAAGAGAACCCCCATTTCTATTAACGAAATTTGACTAGACCCTTTTTTGCGTAAAAGGGGTGCGTCAATTGAGTTTGAGGGAGTGGGACATGATTCTTGACCTAATCGGCATGTCATGAAAATCCCAACAACAGGATTTGAACCCGTGACCACATCAGAATGCAGTTCCAAGCGACCAACGCCTATATTCACCCCGCCTTTTTACATCGCACTTGTACAAACTAAAGACGCAATTAAGATAAAATTTGTAATTTACACTTACCCAACTTTCCTATCTACACGGAGAAAAAAATGTACGGTTTTTGTTCGGTAAACCGCTTTGGCGGCCATTTTATCGTATAAAAATCCGCGTGAGCGGTGAAAATCTACCGAACAATTTCATTTTTGCCGCCAAATTACCCTTGGTTACCTTATACAACTTGATGATCTTACCGAACATTTCTTCTCTGCTACCGAACAATTCAACAAGTCATACCGAACATATTCTTGCCAGAGATAACCCAAAAAATCGAGAGCTACTGTAGCTCTGTAAAATGTTACATTTAATGTAACATTTACCGAACAACTCGATTATCAACCGCACAATGAAGCCAGGGCACTTATTTCAGTAGGTACATATTTTGAATTTGTATACAAATTCCAACTTTAGTAGGACCAAAATTTGGCTACATTTAATGTAAAGACTTCCTCCTCACGAGTAACCAGCTGTTGCACAGTGGTCCAAAATCTTAAATAAGTGAACTTAATTGGAAAAATCAATGTTCCCCTTTGGACCCGGGCCTTATCGAGGTTCATTCCCAACATCTTTGAGCTGATAATATCATATATTATTTCCACCATTAATTTGGTAAAAATGTCTCACAAGTCCGTATGGAGAGAGGAGAAAGTTGAGGTTTTTATTAAGCTCGATTTTCGTGGTTTTTAGTGCTCGAGTTTAAAAATCTATAACTTTATAGGTACGGTAAAATCGTTGGGTCATGAAACTTTTAGGAGTTGTAAACCTACCTTCGACATACAAGAGAAAAATAGAGAGTCCACAATTCAACGAAGTGAAGTGTTTTTAGTTGAAACTTTTTGGGCGATCAAAAAAATTGGAACTTAACATGATGATTTAACAAATCGGACAAAGACGGACACTCAGTCTTTAGTCGAGGAAGACTGTCCTGAGCCAGTAGATGCATGCTCTGTCAAGATCATCATGCGCGGAGGTGGGGGAACACCACACGAGGAAAACAAAATTTGTTTAAATAGATGTCTGAGATCTATTTAATAGATGTCATGGGAGAGAAGATTTGTTTCACCGACTTCTTTTGAGCTCTGACCTTCATCTTCGATGCAAGCGTGAAAAATAAAAAAGTGAATGACTGCGACTGGATGAACTTGCCAAGTCACTCTTGAAACCGGGCTCTTGTTTGGGTGCTATTGATTCTGAAGACGGTACTGGCGATGAACAATTGGAATATTAATTATTTGGAGTTTTATTACTTGGAATTACTTTTTCGGTATTTCTACTTATAACATTCATTTACTTTCTTTTGATGAAATATAGCAACTGGTTCCTAATCCACTTTAAAAGAGCTAAAAGCTTATTTCGGCAACCAGCCTAGGTGCCAGGTGACAGCAGTCGGAGCCGGATTGGATGCACGAGCACGCAAAAGGGCGAGTGATGCGAGGCTGTCCACTTACTGTCCCCGTGTCCTTTGATAAGTCCCCCATAAAATGATAATTCTTGTCGTTTGGGTAAAAATTGTCAACTCGATTCACGACTGTTCTTACTCGCATTTTAAATTCAATGATTGAGCTTTTACTTTGGATAACTAGGAAAAAAAATCTTTGATCTCTTCAGGGCGTCTCCTTGTGTTTCTGGTGTAAAAAAAAGCACCGTATCGCCTCGGTCTGCACCCCGTTTCTGTTCGCCCCACACCCTGCCTCGTACATTTTTTTCATACCTCCCGGCTTGCGGGGACGTTTAGCCCATTCCTTGTGGGTTTCCTTCTCCCCGTCCTCCTCTTCTTTCCAACCGTATTTTTGTTCCAATATCGCCGGTGGACTGATTTACTGCTTTCCGTCTGGCGGAGAAATATTAGAGGGGTGGCCAGAGCTGAGTAAGGGACCTTTCTTATCCTTCAGCGTCCCTTGTAATCCCATCGCCGCAGTGTGTCTTTCATTGAATGAAGAAATTCACGACAGTAGGTACTTTCACGCCTTTAGCGGGCTTCCTGTTGGTAACTGGTTACGAATATCTAGGGTATGGTACTTTGCGATATAGAGAAGTTGCTTTATCAATAGGTCTTCTTTAAAATATTCCTCAGTAGACTATTATGTGAAACACGAGGGACTAGGGGTAAGACGGTACATTGCGTTTGAAGGTCGATCACATCAATACTGCTCGATACTGCGCTGTAGTTCAAATCCCAATTCTGAAATTAGCTACAATAGACAAAATTTGTTTATTTAATGGCATGGTCAAGTAATCTTCTTTAAAAAAATCCTCAGTAAACTACTCTGGATGCAGAATATAAAACGCCCAGCTCCGGAACCCGCTCGTTTATTTTCAGAAAGAAGTGGGTACCTATAGGTAACCATGGTTACCTATAGGTACCCACTTCTTTCTGAAAATGGTGCACCAGTACCTATAGGTATCATCAGTTTCCACTCTTGTTTACAACAGTGGAAACTGATGATGAAAATCTGAGCTCCAGCTATTAGAGGCGACCTCACACCTACCATTCCTTGCCTTGTCCTGTGTTGGTTTATATCACTTCCCCTGGAATTCTACCTAAAACTCTGTGACCTTCACACAATATCAAGGACTTTCCTGTGTTGTAATTGGGTTGTCGTCGTCGTATTTCCTCTCTTGAGGTTTTCTAAATTTTAGACATTTAATGTAGCTCTCCCAGCTGGAAATGCCCTAAATCTAATTGAAAAAGTCTCTCGTCGATTAACGAACTGTTTTCCGAATACACCGCTCTCTATGTATAGCCAGGGAAGACTCACGATGAGCTCGGTTGGCTCAATGACAAGGCAGGTCTGAGGTCAACCTCAAATAGCATGGACTCAAAGTTTCGTCTTCAGTTTACATCCTTGGTACCCAATTCTTCCCAAATTAAATAAACAAGCAGGTTCCGGAGCTGGGCTTTTCGTATTAAAAATAGTTTACTGAAGATTTTTAAAAGAAAATTCGTTGACCAAGCCACGTGTCTGTAAGAGCTAATGTGATAAGTGGTCATTGATTCAGTCGAATTAATCCAGCAGTATTAATTAATACATTAATGTGATCGACCTTCAAACGCGGCATATTCTGCGTCTATTATACTTGTATACATATCTACCGTTCAGTATAGAATAATTCGAACTATTCGAATTCGGAGACCAACGATGAACATTCAAATTATTTGAATCATTAAATGATTATTTGAATCATTAAATGATTATTGAACAAATTTTGTTCAATAATAATTTTCGGGGAAACAATTATTGTAGAAGAGTTACCCCAAATATTCCTGCCCAGTGTAAATTATTATGGCCGCTGTATCTCCTTGTTCATCAGTATCTCACCATAATAGACCCCCTATTTCGCCCACTCGCCGTTACATTTCTAGACAGAAGAAAGAACTAGTGGCCCACCGGCACAGCCCACGTACTCATTCGACTTCTGAATGGTACTATTTTTTTTTCTCATCTCCGAGTATCCATCATATCGGACACTCCAAAAATTCTTAAGGGCGTGCGACCCCCAAACAACACGTGCTCCCCTTTTCTTATGATAATATCCCATCTTCCTGGAGATTTGAAGTGGCCCGAAGGAACCTCTCTGAATATTAAGTGAGTCTGGAGGGGTTAGAAGACTGGGGGACGCCTATCGTAACATTCTTTGCTCCCTCCGACAACCTGATAAGGATTTCTAACTGCTCTTCCAGTTTTATTGGCTCGGGTTTCGTATTATCTTGAAGACTTAATTCGGGTCAACAGTCAGCCTTGTTTCTTACCCGCCATGCGAGTTGACATCTTCATTGGGCTCCACAACTTGTTTGGAATCTTGTTACCTACGAGTTCTTCATCCAGCAGGTTCA
Source organism: Pilophorus perplexus (assembly GCA_955831195.1). Classification (NCBI taxonomy): domain Eukaryota; kingdom Metazoa; phylum Arthropoda; class Insecta; order Hemiptera; family Miridae; genus Pilophorus; species Pilophorus perplexus. Next base: position 34,371,304 of record OY037009.1, on the reverse strand, counting down.
CAATTTTTTTGTCGCTATTCGGGTCAGATGTTGCAGGTACCAGTTGTGGGATACCAAAGCTATTCCTGTCTTTATGGTGATTGGCAATTCTTGCAAATATCATTAGTGTGGGACATTGTCACCAGCTCCTGAATACAGCATTGATCAAAAAGGGCATCCATATTTATGTCCCAGGGCCTACGTCGATCAATGTTGTGTACCGGGGGGGGGGGGGGGGGGGGGAGGAGTTGCATGAAAGTCCAAAAGTCCAAGGCAGTTCGATGCTTGCCTGCTAGATTGCAACCTCCCGTCTTCCTACCTGCACATCAGACCCAGCGACTAGACGTTACTCGTACACCAATCCTCTCACTTTTCCACACTCCGCGCATGCGCAATCTCACTCCGTTATCGGTAATCGATGCGTTATGAGAAAGATCGATTGTTCGCTACGCGTTTCAATCGATGTTGCCTTAACTTCCAAAACCCGCCTCTTGAAACAATGGAGGGCGGATTTTTGATTTTTTTTTTTTTTTTTTTTTTTTTTCAAACATTTTCTCTTTCAAATTCTTTGTTTTTTACTCGAAAAATATTTAACCCCCTGGGATCCATCGAAAATCCCATTTTTAGCCCCATGAAAGCCCTATAGATCGCCACAGTGAAATCGCATCGTTCCGGAACCCCCAAAAATGAATTCCACGTCCAAACATATTTTGAAACCGACACCGAACTCGATCCCATAGCTAAAAGCCTTTAAAAAACCTTCCATAGCCCCATAATGCCCCACGGGTTTGGGCGATCGGGCTGAAAACCTTGCGGGCACAACTAAATAGTAAACCAAGTATTCTGTCAAAATTTCCAAATTTAAAAAAACATTCCTACTGCCCAAAATGGCCCGGACATTTCGGTTTTGGAATCCTAGACCTCTTGACACGGAGATGTCAAATTTTGAGGCCGATCGGAGTCGTCGACCTCCGTGCGAAAACATAGTTAGGTGTATTATTCCAAGAATAATAAACCAAAATGGTAAGCGACCTCTGCTGGTCACCACGCATACGAACATGAAAATATCCACATTATGGTAAAAGGAGGTAGGTAACGTTACCCAAAAAGAACTTCTCGCTCGAGTGCTTCGTGCTTGCCGTTTAGCTATAGCTATAGTGAATTGTGGGCAAATAGAATGACCGATAACCTATAACAGAAAAGGGAATAGATCTAAGTCAAGGGAAATCTGGAGGAGAGGCCATCGGGAATATCCCCCTCCTGGGGTTATTCCGTGGCATTGAAAAACCTTTCATCATACGATCGAAGGAGAACGAGTCGTTACTCACAGATTAATCAAGAACTCGTGAATTTACTAGGAATAATTATTATTATTCAATTCTTGAACGTGAAGAAGGGCCTCGAGGAATTCCACATCAGAGGGGCTAGATGACATCTCATATTGTGATTCACAGTGTATCCACATGGGAGTAGTTCAAAATAGGAAACTGGCTCACTGTCTGGCATAACATGGCCGTGACGAAATTCGAAGGTGATGGAACATCGAAACGAAGATCGAACTTCGAAACATTACCGATAAAAGTGAGATTGCGCATGCGCGGAGGGTGGAAAAGTGGGAGGATTGGTGTACGAGTAACGTCTAGTGACCCAGTGGGGATCATCGACATCTCGAGTATGGACCCTGGCCAACCTGGTCCATCGCTCACCCATTCCAACCACAAGAATCAGACTATTTTGGACATATGCTATAGGTACCTTCTGAACTCCTCCTATCTATAAACAAATCAAGAATACGCCCACACGTGGGTTCAATCGATACCCGCAACTTGGGGACAGTTCCCGAAAGTAGGTTCTACTGCTCCGGATGGTACCGTCGTTGTTCACTTCTGCAAGTTAGCTCCCTCCTTCTTGATCTTCTTTTTTCTATCATAACTCGAACTTCACTTAAGAGAGTTATGCCTTTGACGCCCTTCGAGCAGGGAGATACCGAAGGGGAGTAGATCAGATATATGGGACCCGCCCCCAAACCTCACCACCACCCCTTTCCCTTTACAATTGCTAAGGTCCCTAGTAAATATTTGCCCGTCTTTTCGAGGTCTGTTTGTCTGCTTTGAAGGGGGTGGAGGGGAGAGTCTGTTAGGATGAAAGACTTCAGACGAGGGGTTGGATGTTGTTTGCCGATTTTAGGGATCCTCTCCCTCTCCACCTTACCACCATCTGCTTTTCCGATTCGAAAGCACCAGCAAACAATTGTCCCTGCGATTCTTCGCCACTCGCGAAAGTTGTTTCCAGCAATGAGACCTCTTGAGATGTTGAAAAACGGGCCCTGAGACATCAAGGTGTCAAAGGCTCTTGCAAGAGCTCTCTAAGACATGTCTTAGAGAAGATTCTGAGCAAAGGATTAAAAGGATTTTGCTATTTACGTTTCTGTATCAGAGATATGCCAACTACAGAGTGTCGACACAGTGTGTCGACAAGACGATCGTCTTGCTTGTCTGAAGGGACTCCGTCGAGGGTGTTCGAAAACCTGACCTCGGCTTATGGACAAGCGGCGCGGGCATAACATTCGAAACTTCAAGAAACTGCGCCTTAGGGATGTCGTCTTGACAACATATTCGGTGCTTTAGGTTCAAAGCAAGATTTAACTGACAAATTTCCCCCTAAATTCGTCTGCTGCATGGGAAAACGCATTAGTGTGTCAGGCAAAGGACTCAACAACCGTCCAGTGGAACGTGTGGCTAGCCCACGTCAGGTCCTCTTGCTCCCAACGATGATTGAGTATGGACTGACATTCTCAGAGGAGGACTTGAGTGAGTCCTGCGCCATATCAAAGCAAGTTGATTGGGCTCAGACGCCTGGGTTTAGTAGGTATGCATGCCTTTTTCATCAGTTCTTGACATCGACATCTTCCTGACTTCAGGGTTTGACGCCGACGAGGAGAAGTCTTCTGTGCTGCATCCACCACGGAGTAAGTCCGATATTCGTTGTAATGATTTTCAGATACAGCTGGTTGGATTTTTCGCCAAACGCTCAAATGTCAAGTCTTTCCTACAATGATCATCACTCAAGCAACGAGAGACAACCCCTGAGAACTCATGGACGTGAGAGGCTCTTGTTCGAAAGAAGATGCTGAGCAAGAGGTACTCGCGCATAAAACCAGGAATTTTTTAGAACCAGCTGGGCCATCCCCCCACACCCGCACACCCATTGTGACATCATTAGGCCAGGCTCCAGGACATTGCCCGTCTCAATAATCATAGGTTTGACTCAAATAGTCCCCCAACTGCCAACATGAGTTTATTTTACAATAATTGTATGGCAGATAAAAGCACTGACACGGAGTGCCGCTACCATGTAAGTCCTCAGCAGCTTCTTTTGTTTTGCAAGCAACTTGTGTCTGGAAGTTGCCGCATCTTGGGAAAGAACTCGAGACGAAATTAGTTAATTAGAGTGAGTTAATTTTAAAAGTAACATCAAAAACAAGTCTGCAGCGGTTTGACTAGCGTTTCAAAGTTAAGTTCATGATTATTAAATGTGACGAGCCAATTATGCAATTGGAAGCTTTGATGCATTTTGAAGCTGCATTTAACCACCAACGAGGATCAAAATATACACTCTGTAACCACTTCTGTGACACATTACGAGACCATTAAAGCTCTTCCAGGGTGTCTCCCCTCCACGTACGACCGGTATATTAATTCGGTAATTACAGTAATGCACGCCGATATTTCCAGTGATGGCAAGGCCCTATTAACTCCTGGGTAGGGCTCTTCTAATGGTTGACGAGGCCCCTGAGATGTGGGAGGTCCTTCTAATGTGCTCTCCGTCTACTGATGTTCCATCGTGCTCAGCTTTGGAGGACTTTGATAATGTCATTGGCGGGTAAGTAGTAATCAAGTTAGGTGGTCTCTCTTTCCCTCCCTGCTTTGATTATTAGGGTGCACGGCTGTACCTTGCTCTACATGGCGTGTCTCATCAATATGAAATGCAATCTACCGTGTGTGTGGTGGAATGTCGGATTGTTTAATCAATGTGTCGATGAAAATGAAAATTTATCAAACATTGGTGAGAAATGTTTGGCGTTGGTGAGAGATGTTTGCAATTTTGTCTTTGTCAGGCAAAACCTGTAAGGTTGACTCTCGCGTTACGAAGGTGCGAAAGCTGTTTGTGAGGCAAAAAAGGTCCAATCTGGTGTTGACAAGACGGCTAGCTGTCCACCCAAGTTAAAGTGGGCCCCGAGGTAAATGCAACCCTATCTGGCGAGGATCCTAAAGCGTTGAAACGGGACGGGGGATGTCCAGCATGAAAGAAGAAGAAGACTTTCTAAATGCAAAGAGACAACCTCTGCTACGTCCCCCGAGGGTCACTCCGGACTACGCAAAAGGGAAGACTTGGGGAGGCTTGGGGGGAAAAAAGGTCACTTCAATGGGGGGTGACACGGGGGTCACTTTCGGCTTTGGGGAAAAAGGGAACGCGGTGGAAAAGGACAGATTGGCTGCTGACCGCTTCACTTTCGACGCCCCCAGGTTTACAGAGGTCGCTTTTATTGTCCCCCCGAGGGGGGCAATGCCCCTCTTACCATTGGTTTCCTAACCCACTCTACCCTTCCTTTCGACAATGCTTTACCCCTCGTCAAACGACTCCCTTGCAAGAACTCTGGACAGCCGACATGATCGCCGCTTCCCGACCGCTTTTCCGGAAACCCCTGCGGTTTGTATCACTTACGTTGCAACATTATTCTCATGTTTTATGGAAACTGAACGCAAGATGAGGATGGATATTATTCTTTGGTGTAGTTGAGTTTCTAGCAGTGTAGGGCAATTTAAATTTGGTTTTGTGTTGGGCAGAGACTCGAAGATGCATACTCCATGTTCTCGCCGCCGCTTGTTTGAATGGAAGTGATTGGGTATTCCAGGGTAAGTTTTCACTATCCACGCTCGAGACGTCGAGGGTGTCTCTGGGGGGGTTCTTCTCTTGAGAAGGTGCGGGTCAAAGACCTGCTCAGAGTCTTTTCGCTGGAGACGATTACTCCTTCAAAACCTTTGGCAATTACTGGGGCTGCTGGAGGTACTGGCGACGACCCAGGGCTAAGCTGGCGTTACAGAATAGCCGAGGGGTGCTTCGACTCCTTGTCCACAGCTGGGTTTTCCACCAAACCCGACGGAAATGCCTGCCGCGACATCAAGACTGTCGCGGGGAATGTGGGGGAGCCACCCTTATACAATCGACAATGCCGTACAAGAAAGGGCGTCTTCACTTTCCCGCATAGCGCATAGCTAGGTAAATGAGCTCGCCTTCTGTGCACTATGGGTATATAATATATTCACATGATCTGCATGTCTACATCAGACGATCCATACACCAGGCAATAGCCTGGTCAATTCAAGGAAGGTCAAAAGAAGGAAAGCTACACGATTGTAGCAAAACGAAAGGGGACGTCCTGCCGAGAAGCAATATTTACAATTTTGGTTGTGAACTTACAATCAGTTTATTATATCAAAATACCCCTCCGGCCAGGTATGAATACCCTTAGGAGAAGCCGTGGAATCGATACCGGATAAAATGTTTCCTTACCCTGACAGGCAACAATAACACGATGGAATGTAACATTGAGAACTAACATCTCTATCAGTTTTCAACCATCTCTTTGGAGTCTAGCGGGTGCTAAACCCACAACGGCGCAAGCTGTCCAAGAGACAATAATACGACCCTAGCCTCAAAAGGCCATTTCAATGTCACCGAGGGTTCCTAGGGGTGAAGGGAAGGGGTCAACAGGTGTCGCGGGGTCATAAATAGTCATAAAAGGACGGGGCCGGAGAAAGGTTGGTTGTCCCTGGGGTTGGGGGGGGGGGGGGCCACAGACTTGAAGACTGGAAGGGGCCCAATGGGGTCTGGTCGTAAAGCCACTGCGCGAGTTTTATCTTCTTCGGATCTTCTTCAGGTTGTTGGGGTAGGCAGAAACCCGAGAGGCTGATCTCGTGGAAGAACACTTTAACAAGATTATACCACACCTTTATATAGCCACTATACCACACATTTATAAGGCGTTCAGTACAATGTTATTCGTTTTAGAATGCGAAACGAACTCAAAATATATCAATACCTACACACTAAAAATCCAATAATTTTAAGAAATTATAGGTAGTATCAGGATCGTGCACTTTAAATTCTACGTCAATGTTAGAGAAAATGGGCAATGGGCAGGGTCGTTCTTACAGAAAGTGACTGGCACGCAGGTTATTTTCAAGCTTGAAAATCAATATTTTTCAATTTATTTTTCCAATACAGCAAAACATTGTTCATCGTTGGTATTTTGAGGAAGCTCCAACCAAACAAACATATACCTAATGTATTACATAGCTACTTGGTGCTAATCTCCACCTGGTCTCAATGCCAAAGGATCCGGCCCCAAGCAACAAATTTAATTTTTACTACGACATGCATTTACCTTGGTATAAAGGGCGATTTATAATTTCAAAAATTTAACAAAATGCACTTTTTGAGATCCTTGTCTGCCTGAGATTCCTCCACCACTCAGTAATCGGTATTTTTAAGTGAGCAGATGCTTTGAAATAATTTCGAGAGCCTTTCAAAATTTACGAAGAAACAGGACGATCAATGAATGCACTATTATTAGGTAGAACCTCGTTCATAATCAGAAATCTCTTTGTAATTACTAAGAGTAGTACCTACCTTCTTGTCGAGTTGAAAAAGGCATTCGTCACGAAGATTCGCATCCTCTCTAGTGTTTTCAACAGTTGGTGGCTTCTGGCGGTAACGCAAGCTTTGCCGCCGTAAGGTTCTTATTTTGTGGCACGATCCTTGTAACGCGTTCGGTTTTTCATGACGACCCAGTGGCATGGAAATAAAGCTTTCATGAAGCCAATAATTATCTACATCTCTCCCTCGCTCGTTTCATCACCCCTTGGAAAAAAAGTTCCCTCTTCAATTACGCGTAACGGTATTTGATGAATGAGGTACTAATTAGCCCGTTCATTATCGCATCTGTTAGCGGCTCCTTAATGGCTGGAACACCAACCAGACGTGTGGTGTCGATCTCGCGAGACCTGTAGTTTTTTTTTTTGGGCAGACAAAAAAAAGTTCACTGAATATAAATGTTTCGTTCCTCCCTATAACTGATTCGACTCATGCAAAATATAGCCGTAGACTTGAATCCAATTTTCCTGATTCAATGTCTTGCGTCGACGACATCCTGACAGGAAAGCGTCCCGCAATGCAACCCACTCAGGAAATTGGGCCAAGATTGCGTCTAATTCGGTTTCTACCGCCTCGTTGCAGGTTTCGCGACAATTTTCACTTTGTCTCGGGGAAAACATTTCCATAGTAGGTATTCCCAGTTTCGTCGACGATTCCGTGTCAGGTCATCAATCGCCATCCGTGGCAGTAATCGCATTGGCATTCGTGCAACGTGTGGAGTTCGCGATACAGTCGATAGAATTTACGGTTCAACAGAAGCGACACGAGTTGGTTGATAATTATCAATGCAGAAGGTTGTTGACCATCGGGCAAAAGTAGAAATAGTGACAATAGATACGTTGAAGCCAAAGAAAGCCAAGAATGAAACATCGACGGGATCATTCCTACACAATCTGAATGGCAGCCAAGGCATTTTTGTTACGAATTAGAATCAAGAGTGAAGTTTTTTGATAAATTTCGCCAAGATGGAAAATTAATAGCTAGGTAGGTACATCAAAAATGAAAAAAAAAAAAAAACTGAAAAAAAAACTATTAGTACCTATTACCTATCATTTTGTTTTGTATTGCATTCTACGGCAAAAAATTATTTAAAAAAATGGAAACTTGGAAAAATTGTAGGTACATACATAGTTACCTACCAGGTACATTCTCACAAAAACGTAAAATTTGAAGGTCATTTAAAAAAATAATTTTTGAAATAATGATGATTTTTTGAATAAGGCAATTAGGCATTTAAGTAAAGGTTCACAAAATGTCCAGAAAAAATTCACCAAAGTCAAAATATGGTTGTTTGCCGACGGTGCAGAGAGTCGGCAGCGGAGTCGTTTTCACTCCTCAACCTACAAGGGTTTATTATCTTTGATAGGTATAGGTTAATTGTGCAAAAATTAATTTTGTCTTGAGAAAATATTTTTGAAAAAAATACAAAATAAATAAAAAATCTATACATTGTTTGAACGAACGAGGGACCTCGAAAAATGGATTATGCGTCAAAAATAACTCGGAAATTTACACCTTAAAAATCCCATGAAAACAGTGAAATCTGACGGTTCTGGTGCCCCAAAAAAGGATTCTACGTCCAATAATACGAAAACAACACCCCGTGGAATGCATTCGACCCACCCCCCTTTAAAAGACCGATAACCTTAAAAAAAACCTCCCGTAGCCCCTTTTTAGCCCCACTGAGCCCCAAGGGATTGGGCGATCAGGCTCAAAACCTTGTGTGCACAAGTAGATGGTAAACCGAGTATTTTGCCAAATAAAGATTTTGTGTGGGAACGGCTACCAACCAGAGGAGAGACTACGATGTTTACCTATCAGGTAATCAACGGAGTCTCACCTTGAACTTACGCCCGGACGACACATTGTTCACTGATATGGTACCGATGACTCTATTTGCCTTCTGGTGGTCGAGGTCCAATCCCTAATACAAGACTTATCACTACGACTGTAGGTCCATCAACAAGCCGGGTCGGCGGCCCCCAGCTCTCCCCCCTCAGTCGTAGATTGCTGTGGCTAGTTTAACGTTCTCAGCAAACGAAGACAATGTTTTTTTTACCGGTCCACCAGATTTTTATCCCGGTTCGAGGTCCCAAGAGAGGTTCGTTCATGCGATCCCTCGATCTTGTGTGTTGAAGACGGATGTCTCGGCCGCCTTCGTCACGGGAGCCTCTGCTAGGATTCACATAAACGTTCCAACGTTCAGAGGTGAATTGTCAACCGACAAGACAGGTATTACAACACATAATTGACTTTTGGTCAAACATTGGTGTTCTTCCCCGGATTCGAACCAGGCTGATCAGCGCTCCGACTGATTGTAAACAGGCGTCTCGCTGACGCCTTAGTCCACGGGGCTACCCTGTCCCCTTGCCAAATAATACTTTCGGATTAAAAAAAATTCCTAATGCCCAAAACGGGTCTGACGGTGGGCGGCGGACTTGGGACGGACATTTTGTTTTTGGAATCTACGTATCTTGAAACGGATAGTGTCAAATTTTGTGGCCGATCAAAATTTTCGACCTCCGTTTCGATCGCATAGGTGTATTATTCCAAGAATAGTACCTAAACCAAAAGTCATGTCATGTGGTTTGCTGCTTCAATAATAATTATTGACAATTATTGACATGTCAATATCATTGCAATAATAATTATTATTATGTTCCTCGTGAAATTTCTCATGTACAGCTTCTCGAAGTACTTATGGTAAATTTTTAATAATATATTATATTGGCCGAATTTTCAGGCCCTCCCTCAACGTAGAAATGCAGGACTCCACCAAGCCATTCCCAGTATATGATATTACTGCCACCCACAGAGTCGGAAATAAGAGAAAACAAAATTTGGACAAGGTATGTCAATGGAAAAGCATCAGTTTCCATTTCGTTAGTGAAGTGAAGGCTCTTCTCAGCTCTTACTGCCCCCTCTGTACGGTTTGGGATTGTCAAGAACAATTTAGCAATTCAAATACCACGACCTCCGCCAGCAAAATGGACGTTCCACCCCAGCATAACCGCTGCGTCATCCGGATGACGAATGATGGTTTCGCATCATTCCCGAACGTGGCCATAACTTACGCAGACACAACACTACACCCCTCAAACTCGCCCCTCCTCCAGCCACATTACATGGTAATATCCTTCTGCATGGCGGTATACATTACTTTTATATGATTAGCTGTCACCCTCAGGCAGAGGTATTCCACAGGTAGTTTACGACGACCTCCTCAACTAAAACCAGGTTCACCGTTTTGGACTACGGACGCTATAAGTCAACAACTAATATCAGCAGCTGATATTAGTAGTAGCTGCTACTCTTCAAAACTTACTGAACTTTCCATGCAAATTTAATTAAATTTAATTTAATTAAATTTAATTTAAATTTAATTAAATTTTATTTAATTTAAGGAACTTCTCGAATCGACACAAAGGAAACATGAGAGAATTAACCAGTTTATTGAAAAGCTCCGGATATTTTAACAAGCTGTGAAAGGAGTTGGATTATATCTCGATACAGCTTTGCCGGGACCCTCCCACAAGGGTAAAGCCGACGGAAAACGTTCCGGTTTTGAACAATAATAACTTTTCAGATTTTCCGGGAAGGAGGCCTAAACTCTTCTACGGAATACCCCCTGAAAATAACCCCTTCTTCGACAGGCTACCGAAAATACGCTTATCCTTTCAGAACCCAAAGAAAACACTCCAGTTAGGATTTTCTGGATTTCCTTTTAGACTTGGGAGATGGCGCCGGGTCTAAAGCCAAGTTTTGCTTAATAAACCCCCTCGGCTCGTATCCCTTCTCTAGAGCTCATATCCCACCCCATGGCCCCTCTGTTTAAGATCAGTTAATTACTTTGTGTCTTACTTCCTGAGGGCTCCTTCCGTCCCCGGGAGCCGCCATCAATAATAATTTGATTAGGGTTATTAAGGTTCCCCGGGCAAGTTTTGATAGGGTGGACGAGGTGGGTAAGGCGGCAAGTTTTGATGGAGTGGAAGGATTATTGAAACGGTGAGTAGAGTCAGGATAAGAGTTTACTTAGCGTCTACCGACCAAAATATTCCAGCTAATCCGTCAAGTGCCGTCAGAATTGTTATTTTGGGATATTACTTAAATCGTTTAATCAGACTTATTGCTTGCAAAGTATTGTCAGAAATGTTTTCTGAGAAAACGGACAAAAGTCATCTGCTCAGTTTATCGTTATAGCAAAAACTGAGCAATACTAATGCAATATGCCGACTGGGCAATCTGCACGACTAATGCCCGGAAGCATGGAGCTATTACGAAATTTCGATTTAATCTTACGTAAAAGGGTATAAAACATTCCGGGCGGGCTTCTCCTGAAACTCGCCCAGGGTGGCAGCTCCTGCTACGGGGTGCGGTCATAAATCTCATCGCGCAAATCACGACCGCCAGTTTAATGGGTTACAAACGCCACGATTTGGCGCAGGCAACAAAAGCTGATTGTGGGGAAGTGCACACCCAAATAATAGAGCTCAGGATAATGAAACCAGAAGACTTTTGGTTGAAGGTGCTAATACATATACCTACCTACCACGAGAATTGCTTATGCTCCATAAGTAACATATTTTTTTCGCTATTAGACTCCATACGATTTTCAATGGTTTTTGCTCGTTATCGACTCCTCTAGTTACCGACCTTCTATTGGCCCTCCCCGATGGAAGGATTCATGCGGGAAGGGACTCATCAAGGAACTGAAGGCTTTTCGTAATTTTAAGCGTGAAGTGTAATACGGAACCTATTTTGGAGCCAAAAGCATTTCGCTTTATGAAAGAGGTCATGATGTACAACAAATAAGTTGATAGCTTCGAATTTCGAGAAGCTATCACGTTTTTGTTCTTTAATATGTAACATGTTCTTGCCATCATAACCCGGCCCAAAATGAGAGAAAATTACCGTTAGGTACCAGACGAAATTCCAACCGAAGAGACGATCAGCTGAGTTGAAATAATTTATTACAGCACGCATTAAAGAATGATTTATCATGCTACGTTTATAAACGTTATAAAATCTGTTGTGCTGTAGCACAACAGATTTTATTCAAAATTATGATAAGAGTTTCTTTTAATTTGGCTATGATTTCATCGGCTGACCGTTGTACCGCCTGCGATTTGGCCTTTCTTCACTTAATATTTTAAATTTTAATAAACTCCGTGGAGCGAAAACTTGTTCTAATGTTTGGATAAAAGGACAAGGACCAAACTTGGTTCTCCAATGTTAAGCCGTCAGGCTAAAAGTGTCACCATCCGGGGGTCTGGGGGACTTTCATGAATGACCAATTCGATTGTTTGATTGAGTATTTACCATTCTACAGACTTAATGATGATTATATTTTTCAAGGGAGACAAGAAATATATTAGATCCGTCAGAAATATAGGGTTCGTGCACGGGTTTCAGATGAGAAAGATGCGGGAGCTCACATGAATGAGTAAACAACAAACTCAACGAAAACGTCATGTTACGAATTTACTTCGGATGGTCGTGAAGGGCGGGTCCAAATGCCGCTAATCCATGAAGATAAAGTTGGTAATGCAAGTAAAAACCATGAAAGACTTATCCCCCCCCCCCCTCCCCCCGCAATTTAAATACCGCGAACTAAGAAAAGCGGGTAGTTTGAATGAACTGCTCGTATTGTCAATTTGACAGTATTATACAATAAAACTAATTAAATTGTCTACATGAACCTTTTCATATTCCACCAGCACGCGGCTAAAAACAGAAATATTTGGATGTGGACTTGAAATTTTCACCAAAATGTGAGTGGAAGGATTCTATTGTAGGACTATTTTTTCCCAAGGGCGGACAAAAAATCCCCTTGTTTGGGTCTGTTTATTATTTGGATGTTTATGATGTTTATGATGGATTACATATTATGTAATCTAAAATGTTTAAATAGCAACATTTTTTTAACGCAGAATCGGATTCTACACACAATTTAGTTGTGTGCATAAATATTATGTAGTCGTCAATATAGGTCAATATAGGTAGGTATACAATTTATACCTACTTACTACCATTTAATGAAGTATTATTATACTACGTTGTTACGTAGGTAGGTTAGTCAACGGCTTGTTATATGGCGAGGGGATAATAAACTAATGTTGGCGGTTACCATCCTGAGAAACTCCAGCATGCTGGACATCGTCATCAGAGTTTTCCTCACGGTCAGCAAATCTATATTATTCTGTATGCATAGTATGCATTGCATACATACACTCCAGCCTTTTCCTCCATCCTCCCTGTCCTACTGCCTGCGGGCACTACCAGGTTTCTCCACACGAGGGCACTTATTAAGTGATGAGTTAATATACCAACTCAACATTTTGTTTATGCGATTTCCAGTCTATTGGCAACTTGGGGATTTTTTTCCGCCTTGGGGGAAAATTCGTCCGGGGAAAAATTGTCCGATTACCGAAGGGCTATCTTGATCCATTTCCCTATCTCGGTATCATCAGTGTACAGTCGATCATCCGTTATCGGTCATCCGAATCTTGGGTTTTGCTTTATCAGTTCCATAAGTTGCCCGCCAATCAGTCCCTCAGTTGGGTCATCCACCAACTCCTGAACATCTTCAGAAGTGATGTCTGCAAAATCTGCCCTCCCAATGGCATGTGCTCTGCTTACAACTGCTTACAACAGCATGCTGTTATTGCTTCTGTGATGTGCACAAATTTTGCGATTTTGCACGGATTATGAAGACCTATCAACGTTATTTACCTACATCACTCTCTTACCGGTCCAAACTTCTCATTAGTGCACTAATGAGTAGTGCACTACCATGATAGTTACATCCGACCTCACTAATCTGGGGTCCACAGGTCGAGCGGATTACGTTCGTGGTAAATTCCATCGTTCGTGAAAGTATGGGAGTGTAAAAATGCAATTTATTAGCAAATCAAGGTAAGACCAACTCGGTTGTAGAATGAACAATAATCATTGACCCACTAACATACCCACTAAGAATACCCTACTGAAAATGAATATTTTACGACCTAATCTTTCTTGAGGCGCCTGGTCAGCGGTCGATCTTTGATAGAATCTGATTCTGTTTGAGGTGGTACTGGGCCATACCTAACGATTGTGTCTCTTCGAAGTACAAGTACACACGTTAGGCGTGTTCCGAAGTTAACGAGCAGAATGATACTATCCACTGCATAAGTAAAACGCGCCACATGCTTGTTCCAAAATTTCGCGTAATTTGCCAACGTCGTCCATTGTGGCGTCCAATAGTTTGGGCTCGTCTTTCACATTCGCTCTTAGGTGGCTTTCTCTTCAACCACCTTTTGAATCCACATTCTCCAAATTTCTTTCTCCAGCGGATTGGAACCCAATTAAATACTCACCGTACTGCAGTTAGTTCAGGCGTACATTTCAAAAATTTACTAAGTAATTATTTCTTACCCATACACTACTATATATAGTAACGTGGATTCAAAAGGTGGTTGAAGAGAAAGCGAACTAAGAGCGAATGTGAACGACGAGCCCAAACTATTGGACGCCACAATGGACGACGTTGGCAAATTACGCGAAATTTTGGAACAAACATGCGGCGCGTTTTACTTATGGATAGTGGATGTTTTACAGTGGATAGTAGGTGTCATTCTGTTCGTTAACTTCGGAACACGCCAAACGTGTCCATTATAAGAGGTTAAACACCAGGCTTAAAACAGGCCTCACCTATATGACAATTGGCGTTGGCTTGACGTAAGCAGACTATTATATAAGTAGTTATTATTGGAGGTAGGTAAACTTCGTCATTTAGACTTTCTAAATTATACACATTCTATTACTTTCACAAATTCTTTTTTGTAGCTTATCAAGTTTTCTTTCTAAGAATCTAGATTTCACGCAGAACTTAGAGCCTAACGATAAAGCCACCATTGGGTTTGGCCAAGGAGAATTTTCACAAAGCGACGCAGCATCGTATGTCCTGTAACCAAAGAAGAAAATAAAAGAAACCCCAGTTTTCGGGTAATTGCCACAGCTGTTGTTTAGACTGCCTCAGGGGATAAGATACATGGCTCGTGATTAAAGCAATTAAAAAAACGAAATGGGGTAGAAATTACCCCCAAGGAAAAATACCCATAAAAAATTTTCACTCCCTCCTTTTTTTTTTTGCCGCAAACACACAAACTCAATTTGAGGGCTTCAAGTTCAGCGAGGGAAAATTAAAAAAACATTTCCCAGGGAGAAAAAAAGTCGGAGGCCCCTTGCCGGACTTGGCCATTAGCCGCTCGAATTGGCAAATAAATCTGATCTCCGGGAGCAGCCAAGTGTAATTTCAACTCCTTATTTTTCTCGCAGTTGATAGATTTCGCGAAAATTCACCTCCAGCTGGGAGATTGGATGGACAGTGTTTCAACCAAACGGGGAAAAACTACCGGGTTATTAAAAAGCGTCCCAAATTCGATTTGTTTACGGTTCTTGAAAGAATCCCAAAGTTTCGATTTCCTGTCGTAAAATATCATTTTTATCCGAACGGGGTGCTCATCGGAAAGGTCATATCGGGCCGTGGGCGGTGCTGCAAGGCTTGGAACAAGGTTTGGACGGCCTAATAAGCGCTTAACCGATATCCATGAATAGGATAGAAGTCAGGAAGGTGTGGGGGCTAACTACAAGCAGCAGGGCTTTTGAAACTGCCCCAAACTCTAGTTCGAAGCAGAACAGGGCTGTTTACATCTGCAAGTGGGCGAAGATTCGATGCATTTTATGCGTAAGTGGGAGTTGAGGAACAACAGCCTTGTGTGTCTTCCAATAAGGAATTTGATTGGTTGATGAAACGGCAAGAACGTTGATATAACCACCATCTGCACCTTCCAGCCAAACCACTTGGTACCATTATGGTTTATGATAAACGTGCATTAAATGGGGTGCTGTTGGTTCGAATTCAAAAGTCGCACACGAGGGATTAATAATTATTATTAATCCCTCGTGTGCGACTTTTGAATTCGAACCAGTAGCAGTTTACCAGCCTGATAGGTACAGTACCTATCAGACTGGTAAACTGCTAAGGTAACTGACCTTTGCAAGCCTTTCTGTGAGCTATGGGCTTCGTCATGTCCCTGTAGAAACCCTCTTTGCAGTAGTGGCAGTGCCTTCCGGCCGTCGAATGGCGACACTTGAGGCAGACTCCGCCGCTGACTCGCCCGCTCAACTTGTAAAGCTCCATGTTGAACCTGCACCTTCTTGCATGGCCATTGCAGTTACAAGCTGAAACAAATAAGATAGCAAGAATTAGAAGAAAAAAACGCTGCAAATTTTACACAAGGGTTTATTATTCTTTGATATACGTTACTTGTACAGAAATTTAATTCTGTCAATGAAAAAATTGAAAAAAAAAATTTTTTTGGATTTTTATCTCAAAAAAAATTTTTTTTTGTTCAAAAATGTGTTTTTTCAAAAACTCTGTATTTTTTACTCGAAAAATATTTAACATCCTGAGATCCTTCAAAAATCCCATTTTTAGCCCCACGAATGCCCTAAACATCGCCCCAGTGAAATCGGATCGTTCCGGGACCCCAAAAAATGGATTCTACGTCCAAAAATACTTCGAAAACGACACCTAACTCGATCCCATAGCTAAAAGCCTTCAATAAACCCCTCCCGTAGCCCCATTATAGCCCCATAGCGCCCCACGGGTTTGGGCGATCGGACTGAAAACCTTGCGGGCACAACTAGATGGTAAACCAAGTATTTTGCCGAAATTTCAGATTTTTAAAAAAATTCCTACTGCCCAAAACGGCCTGGACGGCGGACGGCGGACGGCGGACGGACATTTCGGATTTAGAATGTAGACCTCTTGAAACGGATAATGTCAAATTTTGAGCCCGATCGGAGTCGTCGACCCCCGTCGCGAAAACATAGGTGTATTATTCCAAGAATAATAAACCAAAATGCAGAAATATTAACACGATGGTTCATTATTGTCTGGTACCTAGCTATGAATTCTACCAAAAAGTAATTCCATGTCAATAATATAGATCTATAATATACATAGGTCTATAAGATAGAATCTTATAATATAAGATTCTATTATACTATATTATGATAAGATCTTATTATATTATAATAAGATTGGCTGAACAATTAAAAATTAAAGACAAATTGAAAAAACTAAATAAAAAAGGACTAAAAAAATTAAATTAAGTACATTTTTAAAATTAATATTATAATAGGATTTTAAAAAATGAAAAAATAAATAAAATAATAAAAATGAAAGCCGGAGTGCAGATGGTTTTGGAGCCCCAAAAATGGATTATACGCCCACAAATGCTTCGAAAATGAACCCCAACTCGACCCCCTACCCTAAACCCTTCAAAAATCCCCCGTAACCCTTTTTAGCCCCACAGAATGCCACGTGTTTGAGCGATCGGTTACTTAACAATCGGTGACCCTGCCGGTAATGCCCACTTCGCCAACAGAGTGCTCTCATTCCAATTCAATGCACGGTTCCTATACGCCAACGTGATTCATAGTTGTGTACAAACCAGCAATAACTAAGGTGTATTCACGTTATGAGCTCCATTCGTTCCCTCATGCGAGAGCGAAAATGATAACTCGGGAAAATCAAATCAATTTCCCGCCCTTCTACATCTTCCCAGATGCGGGTGGAACGTATTATGGCAAATCCCTGATCAAGAAACCGTAGAAAGGCGGTGGAAGCCCCCGATAAAAGTGTTAGCTCCTATTTGTTGGTGTTAACCCCCCATGATGGGCCTCATTCAGGTAATGGATGGCGTCTGGGGCAGCACAAATCACCTTCCTTCAGTTTTCTTCTTACGACGAAGCGATTCCTTTTCTTAAATCCACGCAGGCACCGGAATAAATTCCCTTCCTAAGGTAAGCCCTCGGTGCTCCCTCCCGACCAGGCGGTTTTTCCTGCCTTCGACATAATACCCTATCTTTACCATCCTAGAAGTATTTCCTTTAGGAGTTTTTTTTTTAAGGCTTACAGGGTTATCCTTTAACCCCGCCTCCACCCTTAAAAGATTGTGATACTGAATTAAAATCGGAAATTCCCCCTTTCCCGTTTCGTGGTTATTGAAAGCAGGTTAAGCCCCTCTTAGGAATTCATATCATCGTCCGTTCAGCCAATCGTAGGGCTCATGTGCTCCCTACGTCCCACGCGTCAACCCCGGAGAAAACCGAGACACTTAGGCGCTGTAGAGGGATATCCATTTTGTTAGCCTCTTACTATTCTCCCTAGATGAATAATTCATTTCCCCTTCTTCCTGCCCAGCTTCCGCCTATGAGAAAGAAGTGGTACTACAAAACGTGACCCCTCCTCTCACCTCTTGCCCTCGAAATGAATATCATTAGGTTCGTCCTACAAGGATGAGTAATGGTCTGGTACCTAAACAGGTGGTTAGATTTATGTTTGTGGTTTTCCTCTTTTGCACTTCTCGGGGTGAATGAAACAGTGACATCATTCAGTCGGACTTTTTCACAGCAACCGCTGACATTGTGATTTCCTACCTTCGTCGCCAGATCACTTGCGTGGTGTCACCGTTTTAAAATTTCAGTTCGCCATTTACTCGCATCATCCGTGAGCCTCGCGTGGCGCCCCGTGGGGACACGTGGAAGGCACGTGTCGGACGGGAATCTGACAGCTCTCCTGCTCCCCAAGCAATTCGGCTGCTTTGGCTCAGCACGCACCTACAAATAGACCTCCCTGGAGTGTCTGGCTTGACAAGTAAAGTGGGTTGGGAAGATGATGTGATCGCCAAACCTAATAACTACACGAATTCTACAGAAAGATATGCTCAAGGAAGGCCATATTATCTCGTTTTTATATACATTTAGTCCCGTCTAGGAATCGAGTTCAAAATATGTAGCACCATTGGAAATCGGCACAAACAATTTTTGATTGCAATCAAATCATTTTTATCGAAAAAAACATGTTGCGAATGACAAAAATAACTTGGTGTTCCTTACGACTCTATATTTTGGCGGCATTGGTCGTTAAATGGGTTTGCCAGGGCAAGGAAGCAAGTAATTTTTTGAAGAACTTAAATAGTCCTGAAGAGCCACCAGTAAGTTTAAAACTACATGAAATGCCAAGAGCTACGGTTCTAATATTTTTCTATACACGTTAGCATGGTACAATGGACTACTAATAATTTATTATTGCAATGGGGAGTTCGCATTGATTTTAGATTTGGATATCTTCCCTACCATTCAATAATATGGCTAAAAAGTAACGTGCACAGACTCCAATACCAACGAAAAAACGCTGCAAATTTTACACAAGGGTTTATTATTCTTTGATATACGTTACTAAAAAAATTTTTTTTTAATAAAAAATTTCTGCACAAGTCTTTTTTTGTTTGGATTTTTTGTTCAAAAATGTGTTTTTTCAAAAATTCTGCATTTGTTACTCGAAAAATATTTAAAATCATGGGATCCTTCAAAAATCCCATTTTTAGCCCCATGAAAGCCCTACAAATCGCCCCAGTGAAATCGGATCGTTCCGGGACCCCAAAAAATGGATTCTACGTCCAAAAATACTTCGAAAACGACACCTAACTCGATCCCATAGCTAAAAGCCTTCAAAAAAACCCTCCCGTAGCCCCATAGCGCCCTACGGGTTTGGGCGATCGGACTGAAAACCTTGCGGGCACAACTAGATGGTAAACCAAGTATTTTGTCAAAATTTCAGATTTTTAAAAAAATTCCTACTGCCCAAAACGGCCTGGACGGCGGACGGACATTTCGGATTTAAAATGTAGACCTCTTGAAACGGATAATGTCAAATTTTGAGCCCGATCGGAGTCGTCGACCCCCGTCGCGAAAACATAGGTGTATTATTCCAAGAATAATAAACCAAAAATCATTGTAGGAGATATTACGAAAAAACGAAACGCACAGTTTGAATCGGCCGGGGTTTCCCACCAGTCACTCTTGAGGTAGTGACGTCACAGTTCCAGTGAATCTCTCACCTGGAGCGCTAGTGTCGTCAGCTTATATGATAAATTTATAGCAATTATAACTTGATACGACGGAAAACGTAATTAACTTTTAATTATAATATACAATACTTGAAATTTGAAGCCTTATCAGAAGGATTCACGGCTCAATTGAATTTTATTCTGTGATGAGTAGTGGAGTGGCAACCATGGGCGGAAAAATCCCCTCACGTAGTTGGTTGAAGAGGTAGTGACTTCACGCTCCCTCCATGGCCGTGTTTTTCAAACGCCGCGTAATTTTCGTTAAATTATTTAAATTTTGTGGAAACGATTTCAGGCGGCTGACTACTGTTTTCCCTACATTCTCAGGGAGTACTTTCAGAAAAAATAGAAAAAAATCAATGCGAACCCCCCATTGTCCTCGGGAGTTTTTAACCCTGTGGATTTTATGTGCGAAAATTGGAAGTTGGAAGGGCTTTGACCAGAGAGTTGATAGAACTGTCTTGCATGTAATAATTTTGGATGTAGAATTGATTCATACGCCAGACAAATCCAACCAAGCTACAACGATGTTCAATTATTTGAATAAAACCCTGCATTTACATTATTTGTTTATTATATTGTTGTTTACCTGAAGTAGGATTACAATAATGCAGTAAACGATAGGCGCAAAAATGTTATGCGAGATAACAACCGCCTCTAGAGGCGTTAGGGCTGAAAGTTGGCCCGGTAACAAACTAACTCATGTAAATCACTGGGAGATTTATCGGGGACGGTGAATCACGTCGGTGGCCTGTACAACCTGCTGGTCCTTCGCCAGGGGTGAAAAACTTCGCGGTCAAATTGACGTTTCTCGGGCTCGGACAGGCCGGAAATGTTCGGCAACGTTTGTCGGGCTTGTCTTGTAAATGAGGATCTACTTTGGGGCGAAGTTGAAGCGCCCAAATAACGGCGATTTCCTATCTCCGTGACGTCATCCGTGAGCATCCGGCCCGGCCCGATTTACAAAGCCACACATTTGTGGTATCGAGATAACAGGCAAAAAAACCTCCTAATTCCCCCCATCGTGGGTTTGTGTTTCAGAAGGTTCGATTCGCCTTGGGCTTCCTCGTA
This sequence comes from Pilophorus perplexus, assembly GCA_955831195.1. NCBI lineage: Eukaryota > Metazoa > Arthropoda > Insecta > Hemiptera > Miridae > Pilophorus > Pilophorus perplexus. The sequence continues at coordinate 34,350,575 of OY037009.1, read as the reverse complement.
TTACGTCGATTGGCTGTGGTTATCACTCCCGAGTATCCTGAGATCGAATTATCTCGCCCTCCCCAGGTGAAAAGTAGATTGTGATCTCAGACTGCGATGAGCTGCAGTAATTTCAAGGCTGAATTGAATCGAACTGATGCTTTATAGCGGTATATGATTAGAAGGTGAAGAAACCGTGATTGGTTTTATTGTGACGTGTTATAACTATAGATGATGGGAATCCCAAAACCACACAAATATACATATACATGTACCTATCAGGTAAAATTGCAGGTTCCTGCAGAGCGAGTCCCTTGGAAGTTTGAGAAGTAGGTATATTTGGAATAGTCAGGATCTTACCACTTGCAGCAACCTCGTACAAGACCCCCGTTTGTTTGGAAAACTCCACCACAGAAACCTCTGGAGTAAAAGCAGAACGCCAAAAATAACTTCAACTCGTTGACGTTTCTTGGAGCGGGCCAATTCTTCACCCTTTCATTCTTAAGTTCCGTTGCTCATCCGAGATATTGTAACCCCAATTTTTCCTCACCAGAAAAATTGATCCCCGGCCACAGCGACGTGAGGTTTGAAGAATTGAGAACCACGCAAGCTGTTTGTTTCCTTTGAGAAGGGAGATTGATGTTGGGACTGTTTGAGAAGGACGTTGCAAGAGGGGGAGGGATGTGATGGGCGTAGGGACGGAATGGGAGTGATAAATTAAGGGGAGATCTGAAAACGACCCGCGCCGCAAAATAGTCTTGTCGTGATAGTCGGATTCTGTGGATTCTCGTATCTGTTTCTCGAACACGAAGACGGCGTCAAATTTCCTTTTTGCCGTTAGCCCGCCAATTAAAATGAAGTCTCTTATTTATTTCGCTCTATTTTTTCGGATCGAGAGGAATTTTAAGCTTTCTCTCCTGTCAAGTCCCTTTGCACTCCATCGTTATCAAGATCCTAACATTAAAAAGAACGCAGGAACGCAAAATTGGATTACGCTCAGGTTTATTTTAATTTTAACTAATACCGATCAAAAAAATAGCTCCATGAACGCTGAAAGTACAAAAAACTGGATCGTCAGCAAGTCACTAGATCTCACATCGGATGCAGAGAAAACATGGAAGCCAACCCTTATTATGAAAATTGTATATTTATTTAATAACATTTATTATACAATTTAATTCAAATTTAATACCTACAAAAAAAGCTGCAAATTTTACACATGGGTTTATTATTCTTTGAGTTTATTAAACTAGTTTTCAGACACTTTCAAAGTCGGGACGTCAGGTGTGGGCCCCAGCGTTAGTGGGAACGATTCAAGCAGATTTGCTTGCTTCGTTTCCGTTTCTTCTTAAACCAAACGTTCCTGACTCATAATGGGTGGAAAATGTTATTCTTAAAATAAATGAATTATTCAATGATCAATTTCCGTGGGCTTCTGACACGAAATACTGAGTTTCTACGGTAAGGTACCAAGCTCTTGGGTGACAAGGGTTCTTATGAGGATTTTCTCCTGAAAAAGGGGTCCACCAGCGAAAACGTTTGGGAACCCCTGATGTAGACGACTCGGGTAAACTTACCGCCCGGAGCTGTTTTTCCAGTTTTCCTGTTTTCCAAACAGCGGGGGTTTTGACGGATTTAGGGGGTCGAGAGGGGTACTTTCGATGTATTTTATTTTTGAACGTAGAATCCATGTTTGGTGGTGTGGGAACACACCGGGATTCGATTGCTGGGATATTACCTACACGTTTTTGTGTATCTTATTTGGAAGTTAAATTCGCTAAATTTTGGTATTGTGTGTTTGGCGGAGATCAGGAGGCGTAAATCCTCGTTCTCGCCGACGGTGTTTTGGAGGAAGAGTGAAAGAGTGTGGAAACACCTCCGTCCATGGAGTCGCACGAATTGTCGTGAGCTACTGACGAGGGGGAGAGTGCAGACACAGTAGGTAATGGGATATGAGCTTGTTGTGGATTGGCGTGAATTTTCAGGTACCACCACAGAGGCATAATCTCCGGAAGGGAACCGTGAGGATGACATCGTCACCACTATGGTAGACTATCGAATGTTGTGACACTATCCCTACTACGATTCGATAGTCTACCATAGTGGTTTTTTTTTTTGAAAATTTTTATTGCTCCGAGTAATAACTTATTAACAATATTATTTTGAAATTAATTGATTTATAGCCAAAACTTAAGATACTTCACTTAGTTTTGTTTGTTGTGATCACACTGGTTTCCACTACACTGTTTCACAAGAAAGCAAGCTCTAGTGGTTTTGTACGTTTTAGTCTTCTGGTGACATCACTAATTAAGATGGCGGACGGCTTGCCGTTTGATAGCCTCGTTCACAGGTTCGATTTGAAGTTCATGATGAAGCCGTTCATTTCGAAAATACCATGGTGCATTAACCACATTTCGCAGCACGTTGTTCTGGAATCTCTGAATGATTTCCCGGTTTGATTGAGCTGTACAGCCCCATAGCTGTGCTCCGTAAGTCCAGACTGGCTTGAGGACTTGATTGTACAGAATTAGCTTGTTGTGGATAGACAATTTTGACCACCAGCCATAGTGGTGACGACATTATCTTGCGCGAAGTGTCGAGAGAGGTATTGTTTCGATCAGGGCCCGGAGTTGTACTGGAGTCAGTGCCATGGCTGCAGCTACCTCGGACAAAATGTCGCCAGAGGTGGCCTGCCAGCTGGTCCAGTCTTACCTGGAAACGCCCCCGTGGCTTCCTTGGTCGGATGGTCAACGAAGGAGGCCAGGGCAGCGGATTCAGGCTTAGCGATCTCCCCCGCTGACTCAGCTTCCCGGGTTACAATGTCACCGAGGGAGGCCTGGTCGTCTGGATTGATCCCAAACACAGCACTGCATTTAAACGACATTAAATAATAATGAACACACAGAGAATGGTAATTTGAAGAGAGGAAAATACCTCCTTCCATCATAAGGAAGGCCGAAGAGGGGTTTCACACCTTCGCGACTGTGGCGCGACCCGACCCTTCCATCGGTACTTACTACATCTGATAGGCAGGCGAGAGTGACATTCAGGGGGATAAAACCCCCCACATGTGGTATCCGATCCGTCGTCGTAACCACATAGACCACTTATACCTGTATACTTTAAAATTTGAAAAAATTTAATTCAAATTCAAAATACTGTTTTCAAAGTCATTTTTATAGTTGTATTTCTTTCTTTTTTTTCTAGAAGTTCTACAACAAATATAGGTATTCCTACCGAATTACTTTTGGTTTATTATTCTTGGAATAATACACCTATGTTTTCGCGACGCGGGTCGACGACTCCGATCGGCCTCAAAATTTGACATTATCCGTTTCAAGAGGTCTACATTCAAAATCCGAAATGTCCGTCCGCCGTACGCCGTCCGCCGTCCGCCGTCCGGGCCGTTTTGGGCAGTAGGAATTTTTTAAAAAATCTGAAATTTTGGCAAAATACTTGGTTTACTATCTAGTTGTGCCCGCAAGGTTTTCAGTCCGATCGCCCAAACCCGTGGGGCGCTATGGGGCTAAAATGGGGCTACATGAGGGGTGTTTTGAAGGCTTTTAGCTATGGGATCGAGTTAGGTGTCGTTTTCGAAGTATTTTTGGACGTAGAATCCATTTTTGGGGGTCCCGGAACGATCCGATTTCACTGTGGCGTTCTATAGGGCTTTCATGGGGCTAAAAATGGGATTTTTGAAGGGTCCCAAGAAGTTAAATATTTTTCGAGTAAAAATTAAAGAATTTTTGAAAAAACACATTTTTGAAAAAAAAAATCCCCCCAAAAAATTTTTTTGAAATATAAAAATCCAAAAAAAAATTTTTTAATTTTTTTTTATTGACAGAATTAAATGTCTGTACAAGTAACCTATATCACAGAATAATAAACCCTTGTGTAAAATTTGCAGCGTTTTTGCTGAGTTTTTGCAACAACAACAAAAATCTATAGGTAGGTAGGTACTGCTATAATATTATCTCATCGTGTCTGTCAGTCTATGTCCGAACGGTAGCTCGAAAAAATACGGCGTTTTTTCTGGAGGGTTTCGCGTGTTCCGGCGACGGACATAGGCTACCTGAGAACCGCCCTTCGATCCCCTTTTATTCGCGGAGGTCGTCCTGAAGAGAATTTCGTAACCCAGCACTCTTTTTTTCGATCGTCATCTGACCATAATATGGTTTTTACAGAATATTATTATGTTTTTTTTCTTCTGTAAAATGGCGGGTAAATTTCGGATGTTTATACTGCTTCAGAGAAATCATACATGATTTTATGATATTATGATGGTATGGTTTTTTCGGGGCGGGTACTTTCGAGTTGCCACGGCATGTGAAATTTTAAATTGGTAGGTACTCCCGCGTCATAGCAACGAAAAACCTACGTATGAGTATCTCTACAGTCCGGCAAAATGGTCGGCCGAGCAAAGCGAGCCCCCCCCCCCCCCGTCCGGCCAAATGGTCGGCCGAGCAAATCGAGCCCCCCCCCCCCCCCCCCCCCAATAGGATGGTTAGTGATAATATTTAATCCTTTGGAAAGTTTTGTGGCTATTTACTTAATGTACGATTTTAAACGATCAACGTCATTATTTTGGTTTAAAATTGGATGAGGTTTTGCTTGAAGGGTCAACGGAACTGAGTTTACTGCTTCAGTAGTCGCGTGGGCAGCCAGGAAGGAGGCATTTCGGGGTGAAATCGGGTCGTCACCGTGAAATCAACTGCCTGGAGGTGATGTGAACCTAAAACGAACACCACAATGGCACATCCCCCACCGAGATTTTCCTTTTCAATCGCATTACGCCCCTAATCTTTTGTTGTGACCGGTGACCGTCCGCCGGTACAAAACCGGAGGTAATTTATGCCCTGTGGGGGATTCCGATGGCAGCCGCCGACCCAAGTCTTTTGAAGGACGGGTCAATCCCCATCGGGCATGAGGACTCCTCTGGGATTTTCTTGGAAGTTTTACAAACTCAGTACGGTCCAATTACAAGATAAATCACGCCGAAACTCGTATTTTACTGCGGATTCCCGGAAACGATCCTGGAAAGGAATTATCGATCCTCTGTGCGAAGTTTTTATCGAATTAGTATCAAAAGCTGACACCAAAATGCTGAAACTTTCTCTCCTGCTAATCCCTGGGGGCGCTATTCTAATCCCCTTACCTATCTAGAGTTACACCCTCCACTGTAATCCCCTAATGATGCCAAAATAAGGGGTCTGTCGGTCCCCCTTATGCGGACGCAAGCAATTTCCTTTGAAATACGTTTTTTGCACGACTTGCGGCGTTTGTAAAATTTTAGTACACCTTTTGCCTGGTGCGCAAGTGGTCGAAGCCCCCTAATTTCGTATTCCTAACTAGAAGTCCTGTAGTACGATTCCACCGTGACGGATGAACCCGAAGGTGACTCCACGTTTTCTCTATTCGCACGCGGTGACGGCGCGCCGCAGCGGCGATAAATCTGTAATACCAACACAAAGGTCTGACGCTAACAAGACAGTAGTAAAATCAAACCTGCCGAGTCATGACCGGTAATATATCAGAAACTGTTAATTCTCCAGGTGAGAAAGGAACACAATTTGTCACGTAGAAAAAGGGCTAAACAAAAATGTTAAGTTGCATTATGGAAGGTTCGACGCGGGGGAACGGCTTCATTGACCTCTTTCAGTGCCTCATATCGCATGCAGAACATCAAACCCATCGATCGGAGAGGAAATCGAAGCACGGAAAACTGCAACGTATATTTGGCTATAGCCAAATCGTCTCTACCGACTTTTCCCTGCAGCTAACAGTAGCCCAGGCAAATTGAACCCTTTTGGTTTATTATTCTTGGAATAATACACCTATGTAATCGCGACGGAGGTCGACGACTCGGATCATCTGTATCGCGCTATGAGGCTAAAATGGGGCTACGGGAGGGGTTTTTTGAAGGCTTAGTTAGTTAAGGTGTCGTTTTCCGAGTTATTTTGGACGCGTAATCTATTTTAGAGCTCCTCCCATCAAACCACACACAATTTAAATTGTGATTTCTAATTGTTAAAAAATTCATTTCTGCGCAATTTAAACGGAAAAAATATACCCTGTTTTAACCAATTGAAATAATATTGATAATGACATTATAGCATACCCATAATATACATTGTAGCATACCCTGTTTAACGGATGTGAAGGTGTACCTCCATGCACAAATTGAGTTCCTAAATTCTTATCAGTTCTATCAATATTCGTGTTGTGTGTTTGGGGGAGGCCTCCAGCGTAACTGGGATTTCGCCCTTTTCTTCTTTGGAGGAAGGTGAAGGGAGTACTTTAATATCCCTATTTAGGACCTAGATTCTAGGGCATAACCCAAGATGTCCCAATCTGCTATCCTAGAAGGCAGTATCGAGGCAACAATCATTGTTGAACAATGGGAGACCCGGGAGTTCTCGGTCCCAACCGAAAATACGCTTTGTGTAGACATTATTATCTTTTAATAATAAGAATAGCCGGTGACACGATCAGGGAGTCCGAGTAATTAACAGCCCTCTTGTTAGCGAGAGAAGATGGACTTCCCGATCACGCCGCCGGAAGTGGCGCCTCCCGTGGCCCGCGACTGAATGAAGTGGCACGAGTGCACGAATTTAAGCTAGAGGAGTTTGGCCATGTGGCCATAGATATTAGGCATACAACGTTTTTCGATGAGCATGAAGGGGTAAACTTTGATACAAATGAAAACATTAAACCACCCTCAAGAAACCTTCCTTTGATTGTGAATTCGGCCTCCTGGGATTATTAAAAAAAATTGACTTTGTGACCATAAATAAAAATCAGATGGGCAAAAAAACCGGAGGCCTAAGTGGGGGTCCCAATTGCCTTTCTGACCATTAAACTTCCAGGTTGGCTTAACTTCCCTCCGCACTCGAAAAGGGGGAAAATTACAAATTCAAAACGGGCCTGTGCGTCTGGCTTGAAAGGGCTTAAACGCGCCCTGCCTTGTAAGTAACGGAGAGGGGTTGAGATAATTTCACATTCAATTGAATTCATGAGAATAATGTAGAGATAGGCTTTTGTGAAGTTCCCCGTGATGGACGGCGGGCCGGGTTGAAAACGATACGAGGTGACGATCAATTAAGGGGCTCGAATTACCAATGGAGATTTTACTGTTGAAAAAGTCGATTCATAAAAAGGGAGAAAAAAGTTTAGGTTAACTACGTATTGGGTTATTGGGGAAGGCGGAGGCTGTTATTAAATGGGAGGAGTGTACGTAGGAGTTGACAAATTAACTTTTTGACAAACAATGACATTGTGTCTTTTTATTTTTACTAGGGCAGTTTTGGACCATGTAGGCGTCCCGGGAATGTGATTTCAAAAAACTCGTTCTTTTAAAAATTAAAAGCTGATAACATAGGAATTCTGATTACGTTTTGTGGGTTTATCGCGATAGTCCAGGCAAGTTTGACGAAAAAAAGACCGTGTTTCCACTAAAAAAGCTGATCTTAATCCACTATGGGCACCCCAGAGTGATGCGAGTTTGCGATGGTTTCTTAGTTCGGCATGAAGTGTAATAGGTACCTACACCAATCCATGTTAAAATCATTACATCATGTATTGTGTTCTTCAGGAAATAAAGATTAAAACAAAAAAGGTTTTCTGGGAATCTCTCGGAAATGACCAATTGAAGCCTTTTGGAACCAAAGAGCCTAAATGCCAAAATAAATTTTATCCAGGTTTGAGGTGGGGCGACAGAAGGCGGTTGATTCTTTACTTTAGTAAAGTAAAGAATCAACCGCCTTCTGTCGCCCCACCTCAAACCTAGATAAAATATGCCAAGAAGGTACTCCCAAAATACAAAATAAATTTTAATCTATGAATAAATTTTAATGAATACTTAAAAATAGTAGGTTAATTAATTAATTAAATTAACTTATTACTATTTTCAAGTACCTATTCATTAAAATTTATTCATAGATTAAAATTTATTTTGGCATTTAGGCCCTTTGGTCCCAAAAGGCTTCAATTTGTGTCAAAAATCGGAAGAAAAAAACTATTTCCAACAAAATAAAATTAATTTCGCTGAATTTAATTAATTTATTTTTCGTGGAATTAATAATTAAATTTTTTGTTAGTAAATTTTTCACAAAATTGGTGAATAAAATACGGTCAATTTATACTAAAAAACATTGGTGCAGAATAAAAGAAGGGAAAAATTGATTCCGCGAACGCAACCGAAAACACCGCGAATTTAGGAGGAATGTGTCATTAGAATAACATGGGTTCCTCGTTTCCAGATGAGTGTGATATTCTCATTAATGAATTAATTTCAGTTCAGGCGATCTCCGAAAACCATACCCCTCTCGACCCTCAACCGAAAATCCTTCAAAAACCCCTCATGCAACCTCTTGTTTCAGCCCTCACAGCCCTACGCGTAACAGCGGTGGCGCTGCATTAGTCTTCAAATCTAAAACGCTGCAAATTTTACACAAGGGTTTATTATTCTTTGATATAGGTAGCCCCATGAAAGCCCCATAGATTCCCGCGGTGAAATCGGATCGTTCCAGGACCCCCAAAAATGGATTCTACGTTCAAAAATTCTTCTAAAACGACACCTAACTCGATCCCATAGCCAAACCCTTCAAAAAAACTCCTCCCGTAGCCCTATTTTAATCCCATAGCGCCCCACGGGTTGAGCGATCGGGCTGAAAACCTTGCGGGCACAACTAGATGGTAAACCAAGTATTTTGTCAAAATTTCAGATTTAAAAATGAATTCCTACTGCCCAAAACGGCTCGGACGGCGGGCGGCAGACGGACATCTCGGTTTTGGAATCTAGACCTCTTGAAACGGATAGTGTCAAATTTTGAGGCCGATCGGAGTCGTCGACCTCCGTAGAATAATAAACCAACAGTGGATGTTATCACGATGACATTGTAGGTTCGTATCCTGCATAAGATGAATTGAACATTTAGGACACTGTTCGGGTATTTGTTACTGTCACTGTGTGTAACCTGAAGAGCTGAAGAGCGTCCCATAGCTACAGAAGTGGCTACAGTACACCTGGACAAGGCATCAGGAACAAAATTTTCCTCCCTTTTAATGTAACGTTTGCCAGAAGTTAAATGGGAGATGAACAGCAACCAACGAAGACAAGCTGAGTTCAGGTGGGCAGTCTTCTGGGTGAGACAGCCTGTGATAGATTGGTATCGGTAACGACGCAGATTTCTCGTCCTTCGATGATGTCAATTGGTAAATTGCTAGCAGTCAAATAATATTATATTATACTGTATGTCTGCTGTGTTGCAGATAGGGCTTTTGACAAAAACCTAATGTCTGTGCTTTCCCATAAAATTCATGGGAATTTAATTATCCCATCAATTATGCTCCAAGCAAGCTCCCAACGAGGTCAGACTTGCATCCGCGACCAATCTGAGAGTGGCGTGTGCGGAAGGGTGGGCCAAAACGGTGACAGCATTCCCGAAAATCTGCGGAGTTCGATGATCGTAGCGGGTCGTTCGTACGACAAGCTTCGACCTTGTCAGGAAGTGAGCAATACTCGATTGTGACCAAACTAAAGCGAGCTACTAAAGACTTTAGTAGTCATAGTAGGTATTCACTTAGGTACACACTTAGTTTATACCTAGTAGTTTTGAAGTAAGTACCTGGTGAACGGGCCTTGAAGACAATTTTGAACAAACAGCCTTACAGGCAAAACCTGTTAAAACCCATCAGGAAGCTCCACACCCTTTTATACTCCCCTCATCGGAGACAGTTCATCCGTCATTGTTTCTTAACTTGGGAGGGAGTTGCAAAAAGAGGTGCGTCGGGGGTAAAATGAGGGCTGTTTTCATCCCCTCTCCGGCACGGAAGGGCGAAGAGCCCGGCGAGGGTTAATTTAGTAGAAGTTCATTAACAGCTGTTAATTCTAAATGGGTTTGGAATTCGGTTTTCCCCGGCGAGGGAGGTTTAAGGGTTGTTATTTAAGAGGTCGGATTTTAGTTTGGGGAACCGGGATCAGCCAGGGAGGCCTGCTGGAGTAAGCCGTTTACCGGAAATGGGATGAAAACAGTCGGAGGTGGAGGGTGCTTATGTCTGTAAACTGAACCAAGATGGTGAGCCAGTTCTCAAAGTCAGGGCGTAATAGTATGATAATATTTAAACGGTTAAGCCAATGGTTAAGACACAAAAACAGTCGTGACTATAATAATTTTATTTTGATACGATATTATGCCACCACTAAAAATCAAACAAAACTATTTAAAACATGTCCGCACCTACGTTCATTAGGTAGATTCAGATCAGTGTTCATTAGGTAGATTTAACGTACTAGAAAACCCCAGAAAGAGCCACTTTGTGAAGTCGCCAAAACCTGAGCTTTCAATCACTCAAGAGAACTCGCCGATTGAAAACATCTCAATCAAACTAACAGGCTTAGGGATCGAGGCGAGGGGGTTTTGAGGCTTTTGATTTATGAAACTTGCCCGGAAAGATTCGTTTAGAAAAAGTGACAGGCGGGGGAGGGTTATTAATTCATTAATAAATCGATGCCAAGGGGGCCTAATGATCTCGTCTGACAAAGCTCAACCTCATAACGGCTCGTTAACTCTCCGTGGGTTTGAAGTAGGCATTCACAATGTATTGAAAGGGATATATTGACCTTTTGATAAATTCGATGAACGATGCGATTCTCATAAGGCATAAATGACAAACGCCCTTGGTGGAATTTTTTGAGGGGCAGGCTAACTCCTGAGTTGAGAAAAGATTAAGGAGACGTGATTGCGGAATTTATTCAACCGTGGAAAAAACCTAATTTTCCGGACTCTTCCCCCTTCGACCGTTCAATCCCACTTACAGGGCCCGCCATTTTCACGGAGGTGGATGTACCGTACGCACAGTGAAATAAAAAGCCTTTTTTTTCGATTCACCGCGCAACCAGGGAGGAAAAAGACGAGCCGAAGGGAGGCGAAATATTTCAAGAGGATAAAGAAACAATCTCACGAGGTTTAATCGGTAAGCTTTTCCGAACCAGCTCCAACCGTTTAAAGCTGGGAACCCCCCAATCTACCACCCTGAAGACAAACTCGGCCAGAGACGTGGTAGAAATGGACGAATGTGAATGAATTCCGAACATGTGCGATAAAAGAGTGATCTCATTTCCCAAAACGTGGGGGGCTGGTAGGATGTAAATTCCAAAATCCAGCAGAACTCGAAAATTAGTAAGTAATGTCACTTAACTTAATGTCACTTAAGGTTTGTACTAGGAGCATTAGGATACTTCCGATATATAGCTACTTTGGTTTCAATATATAATATATTATTGAAGAATCTATATTAATATTCGATTATATTAAATATTTGATTATATTATATATTATATAATATAATGATTATGATAACATAATGATTATATATTATATTATAATCAAATTATAAATTTAACCTCCTGGCATCCTTCAAAAATCCCATTTTTCGCCCCATGAAAGCCCTATACATCGCAACAGTGAAATCGGATCGTTCCGGGACCCCAAAAAATGGATTCTACGTCCAAAAGTATTTCGAAAACGACACCTAACTCGATCCCATAGCCAAAAGCCTTAAAAAAAAAAACCCTCCCGTACCCCATTTTAGCCCCATAGCGCTACACAGGTTTGGGCGATCGGACTGAAAACCTTGCGGGCACAACTAGATGCTAAACCAAGTATTTTGTCAAAATTTCAGATTTTTCAAAAATTCCTACTGCCCAAAACGGCCCGGACGGCGGACGGCGTATGACGGACGGCGGACGGCGTATGACGTACGGCGGACGGACATTTCGGATTTTGAATGTGTAGACCTGAATGATTTTGTAGACCTCTTGAAACGGATAATGTCAAATTTTGAGGCCGATCGGAGTCGTCGACCCCCGTCGCGAAAACATAGGTGTATTATTCCAAGAATAATAAACCAAAAGTAGGAGTGGAATCTGCCCGAAAGTTAGTCGGGCCACCTTCGGCCACCAGGGGTGCTGCGAGCGAAGAGCATCCCCTCTTTTTTCAATGAAACATCCTTCTTTAGGAGGTCCACGGCTTCAACAACCCTCCCGCTTCAACAACCAAAGCATCCTTCACGGCAAAATCTCTCCCAGCAGTTTTTCGGAAGGTATTTTCTTATAGCTTGACCGGCTTTTATTTTTATTTATGCTCTTATTCTGTCTTTTAGGAGCTGAACTTCCTCCCGAGTGTTTTGACCTTACGGGAGAATTCACCGGAGAAAAAAAAAGTCGGGATAACAGGGATAACATATCCCACAGCGTAAGGAGCTTATCGACGTATTTCATAAGGGTTTTTTTTTTCGTCTCAAATCTCCCGGTCTATTTAACCTCTTTCATATTGTACGATATCAGGGTTAATAAGACTCGCTGCGGCCTCTCTAGAAGATGTTGTCCTCAAAATTCTTTATGGACGCCTCCCAGGCCGTCCTACGTCTTACACGCCTTTTATTAACACAACATCTGTTCCATCCACACTTCTGTTTTAAAATGGAAATTATTCTTATTTTTTCGGTAGATATCGTGTGACATTTGAATTTGAAAAAATGATTTACCTATGTGCTAGGAATGCGAAGCAGTTTGTAAAGGTGAAATCTTCCATAAAAGGGGGAGCCTACGAGAGTGCATCGCACCTGAAAAACGTAAATCAAAGGAGGTCTTCCCCATTTCTCAACTCACACGCTCCCCGAAAAACGGAAATTCCAATAAAGGTATCCAATATCTTCGCCCCCCGTCACCACACGACCCCAAGCTAATAAAAAAGGAACTAAAAAACAATATTAAAACGTTTCCCGCAACACTTTCCCCTTTTTTTCTTAATATAAGAGCTCCCCTCTTATGTACCCTCCATCCACATCCTTCGCTCCTAAGTAAATACAAGAGGATCCAGAGAAATTAATTTCCCTTCCCTCTTATCAGTCCCCCATTTTTCCCCTCTCCTTTTTTTTATTCGTCATTTCAAAGACAAACTTTTCACAATCCAATCAAGTCTGAGAAGGTTACGGTAGGCCACTTCCGCCTGAGAGGAAACTTTCTCCATCACGAAGACGACCGTGGACGTAATCTGTCACTCAGATGAGCCTGTGTTTGAAGGAAGGTGAGTACTGAAAATAATAAGAAAATGTGACGCTCCCAACAACGACGAAAATTAGCTACACGTAGCTGAAATGTCGCTGTTATTTTTGGAAAACGAGGAAACAAAACTGGCGCGAACCCCAACCGAACCACCCACCGGCCCTATTTTTGACAAAAAAAATCTGATCAATGACGCCAATTTATACTCGCAGCCGCCGCCATTAAATTGCGCCACGTTTCGCTGTTATGATTTAGTCGAAGGCGTTTCAGCTGTCGGTGGGACTAACGGCCGCCTTCCCGTAATATATTTAATCTGCTACTTGTGGAAGAGGCTGGAAATAGAGGGGAAGGTTCTCGACAGGATAAAGGTTGGGCTATGTTGGGAACAATGTTCAAGCGAATCGAGGACGGATTTTGACAATGAAGGTACGAGCAAGGGTACGGCAGGACCTGTCGCTAATGGAGACACATTGTACGACCCCGAAAATCCCTAATAAATCAATAGGTACCCGCATGTAAAAATTTCAGTTGGACTTCTAGATTTTTTTAGAAGTAGATAAGTAAGTATTATTATTATGATTGGAGTCAAATGAAGAAAAATCTAACCTAAACTAAAAACAATGCTATTAAATAGCATTGTAATATAAATATAGTATAGCCATATAAATTTTATATTGTGCAATATATATAATAATTATAAATATTGTGCAAAATTTGCATTTGTATTTAATACAATTATTGTGCACATATAAAATAAATAAAAATCCTTCTTTCTCGTACGATGTGAACTCCAATTCCGTCACGGCGTTGTGAGGATGATAAATTTCAATGTAGATGTAAGAGATAGACTGATACGCTGTTATATATAGTATATATACTTATGGTGGATTTCACCACCTCGGCTTAAGGTTCGGCTTACCGGTAAGCCGAAGAATAAGAAAAAGATGCGTTTCACCACTCCCGCTTAGTCTTAAACCTCGGTTTACGGTCTGAGGTTAAGCCTCAGATTTTAGTCCCTACTCATCCACGTCTTAAGCGTTAAATCTGAGATTTACGCGTGTGTTGTAGTTGTTGTTGCAATTATCACCAACAACAGCAGTGCCCATTTCGTTGATATCGGATATGATAGTTGGATTTATTCATTATCATTTTCCCTCGAACGGTGTGATTTTCGCTTTTTCGACCAGAGTGTTAATTATTTCGTTCGTATTGCGTGTTTGGGAATGGCATACCGAAGAATTACATTCGAGGATGACGACGAGGAAATTGAGATGATTATTCAGTTGCAAAGGCGGCCGGGAGTCTTCAAACAGATCGAATTATGTTTCTCTTTTCGTCAACTGTTGGAAAAATTTGGGAAGAGTCCTCAATAAGATAATAATATTATCTATAAGTATATTACACCCTAGTCCAATTTTTTTAATGACTAGTCCATTTATCGACTGAAATATGCAGAAACTTTGGAGATTCATTAAATTCATCAAATTTTGTAATTTAAGTGCCTACGCTTTCCTATCTTTTGAATAATAAATTAAATTAGGTACCTGAAAAAAGTTAATTTTTCTCAATTTATCAACTTTATCATATTATTTTTGGAACACCTATGTTTTCGCGACGGAGGTCGACGACTCGGATCGGCCTCAAAATTTGAAATTATCTTTTTCAAGAGGTCTACATTCAAAATCCGAAATGTCCGTCCGCCGTCCGGGCCGTTTTGGGCAGTAGGAATTTTTTTAAAAATCTCGCACAAAATACTCGCTTCACCATCTAGTTGTGCCCGCAAGGTTTTCAGTCCGATCGCTCAAACCCGTGGGGCGCTATGGGGCTACGGGAAGGTTTTTTTTTAAGGCTTTTAGCTATGGGATCGAGTTAGGTGTCGTTTTGAAGTATTTTTAGACGAAGAATCCAATTTTGGGGGTCCCGGAACGATCCGATTTCACTGTGGCGATCTACAGGGCTTTCATGGGGCTAAAAATGGGATTATTGAAGGATCCCAGGAGGTTAAATTTTTTTCGAGTAAAAAATATAGAATTTTTGAAAAAAAAAAAAAAAAAAAAAAAAAAAAAAAAAAAAAAAAGTTTTCTGTACCTAATATAAAAATACAAAATTTTTAAATTTTTTTCATTGATAGAATTAAATTTCTGTACAAGTAACCTATATCAAAGAATAATACCTTGTGTAAAATTTGCAGCGTTTTTTACATTGAAATCAATCATTGGGGACCTCCTTGTCCTAAGCTTCTGACTTGCGATAAAAGTCGGTCCAGGGATTCAGAAATCAGTTTTTAGGCTCTCCTTAAAACCTGAGAAACATGAGACAGCAGATGTTGCCACTAACGTGACGATTTATCACGGCCTTATCACTTTTTTGTCACTGATTACCGAGTTTTCCGCGGGAACACGAGTCTGGGGCAACCTGTTCCAAAGCTAACCGAGGCTTAGGTAAGCGCCACCTTCAGTCTAATGGTGAAACGGAATCTTCCCTAAGTCGGACTTAACGTTAAATCCGAGATTTAGCTAAAACGAACTTTAAGCTACACTTGGTGAAATCCGGCATTAATGAACTGAATGAAAAAATAATTTCCGTCTGTGATTGTTTTAGCATTGTTTTTGTAAACTATCGCTTTATAGGAGTATATACTAGATTGTATACTATCGCTTGACAGGAGGACACCTCTATATTAGTTATCTTAGATTGGGGAAGCTAAGAAGGCGATGTTCATGCTTTTCCTGACTTAGGACAGCTTAGTCTTAGTATTGTACTAGTATTTTGCTATTAGAGCATGCTAATGTGCTGTTGGAGCAGTAGGTAAGTAAAACGCCCAGGTACAAGTTGCATGATGAGGTGCAAAAAATGCGCATTCAACGCTATAGCTCCATCTACACTTGAAGAGCTTGGAGGGGAATGCTTTTCACTTTCGACCTTCAAGCCCCGCCCTTTACTATTATAGTACTAGTCTCTCTGGCTCGCTTCGCTCGCTCCCCTAGTGGGGTGTATTGCCGCCTGTGGGGTGTATTGCCGCCTGTGGGGTGCGTAGCATCGATGGACACGTTCAAACCCCTACTCAGACATAAGGCCTCGCTCCGCTCGGCCCCTCCTATTCGTAGCAGAGACGATAGAAAAAATCGGCGTATTTTTAGGGCTTACCGTTTAGGAAATTATTATTTTTAATTCAATTCAACTTTTTTTAAATAAAGGCCTCTCCATCTATCAAAGTTCCCTGGACCCTCCGTTTTCTAAGATCCCTGGCCCCGCGCGAATTAAAACGATCCAATTGTCTTCTCACCGTGAAATCGCCCCCTCCCCCTCGGTTTTTTTTAAATCCGACTTCGGAATCGGATTGGCCATATTTTGGCGCGCATTTGGTTCGCGGATACCATACCCAAAAAATGGCTCCTTACTGGGTATTTTTGAACCCGAAAAAACGTGGGACAAACGCGAGAAAGACGATTTTTCGACGAATTTTCGACGAATTTCCCGGGCGAATTTCGGATTTTCGATTTGACCGACGTCTACCTCCAGGTCTGATCTATACGGCTCGTATTTTTTCGTAATTTTTTCGACCCCTTAAACGGGCTTTGGCGCGAGTTGAAAGTGGAAAACGTAGGACAAACGGGAGAAAGACGATTTTTCGACGAATTTTCGACGAATTTCCCGGGCGAATTTCGGATTTACGATTTGACCGACGTCTTCCTCCAGTTCTGATCTATACGGCTCGTATTTTTTCGTAATTTTTTCGACCCCCTAAACGGCCAGCGAGCGGAAAGTGAAAAAACTCACTCGGGAACGCGTTATCCCGTACCAACAAACCACACGGCCGTCTACCACACGGCTACCGTCGGCCAACACAATTTTATATTATTGTATGATGATATGATGATGATGATATGATGATATCCTTTAAAAAAGTACTATAATAGTACTTTTTTAAAGGAAAAAATCAAGTTTTTTAAGAATCGATACTATTTTGCATCCCAATAGGGACTTGATTTTTTCCTTTAAAAAAAAGTATCGATCTTTTTAGACCCCCCACGAATCATCGGAGAATCGATTCAAAACCCCAGATTCTTTTCATTTTGAAGGCACATTTTTGACAGTCAAGACAACGGATAACCTTAGTTAGATAGTAACTGTTATTAAAAAGGTAGGTACTAAAGATTTAATTAGGTACATTTTCGTAGTCATTAAATGACAAATTTTGTCTTCAGTAGTTTCTGGTAAAATTTACCATTTGCATTTAATGCACTATGACTCGTTTTGATATTCGAAGAAGTATCGATTCTAAAAAAGCCGATATGATTTTCTTGAAATAATCGATAAATACTTAATTCAAATTTTTGAAACAAATCGATAATTTCAGGAAAAATCGATACGACTGATAGCGAATTCAAGAAAGTATCGATTCTGAAAGAAGATTTAAATCCGGTGAGGACCCGTAAGGTCCATGGGTCGAAGCCACCAAGTTCTTTCCACGGGATGAAACTACTGTAGGTAACGAGCGCCATCAGCCAACGGGAGAAGGGGGCTTGCACGATGCACTTATACGTCTATGGAGTGGATGCAGACGATGAAGGAAAAAGGAAGGAACCCCCTTATCTCACTCATCTTTGGAGTTTCAGCAATTTTCACTATTTCCCATTAAGAATAATATTATTGACAATCGCGTATTCTCACAATATGATATTATCTCACTCTTGTGAGAAAAAACAGCAAATTTCACACAAGGGTTTAGTATTTTTTTAGTTTGGTTACTTGTGCAAAACTTAATTCTGTGTCAAACGTTTTTTTGGGGGGGAATAAATCTACATTGTATGGACAGAATCTAGTGGGGTACGTAGCATCGATGGACACGTTTTTTATGTCTAGTCCCCCCCCCCCCCCCCACCATTTCCTACTCATTCACCTACCCTTGTATCTCTACCCACGGCTTCATTTTGGCGTTTTCTCAAATTGATTTCTAACGTGGCAACTGATAACAACAAAACAAGTGACATTGTTTACTGCATCCATTAATAACATCAATAAATATAAAATGGGGACATAATGACAAAGAATAAGTACGAAAGAAATGCGTGATAAATCGAGAGCTTTCCAACGAATGGTGAACGATTTTTGTACGATTATAACTGGCGAAGATGAAGTTCCGTGGCAACGAATCGGTTGTAAGCGAAAATCAACGGTAGCGTGACGGGACAAGAAATGACACACAGACCAAAAAATTTGGTCTGTTTCACTTTAAAACACAAAAATAGTTCAAAATTTTCATTTTTTATTTAATAATAAAAAGTAAAAAATTTGAATAGTTTCTAAAATTTCTTTAAATAAATCCATTATTGTATTTATTAAAGTGAAACTTTTATTACATCGTCCCAAATTTTTTGGTCTGTGTCATTTCTTGTCCAAAATGAAGCCGTGGGTAGAGATACAAGGGTAGGTGAATGAGTAGGAAATGGTGGGGGGGGGGGGGAATAGACATAAAAAACGTGTCCATCGATGCTACGTACCCCACTAGGGGAGCGAGCGAAGCGAGCCGGAGAGACTAGTGGGAAAAAAGTTTCACTTTTACCGTGGTTTCATAAAAACACATCCCAGTTTTTTCGTTTTATTTTTTAATTTCATTTATTTGCCGAATATTCAGCTTGTCACTGATATGTGTCGGGTAAAATCCCTTGTTGTGTCTCTTCCCATTTTCAACATTTCCGGCTTGTTCCTGTTGTCATAACCCACTTTAAACCCAGATTTGATTGGTTTTCCATATACAGCTGCATTCGGTTCTAACATCATGACACTTGAAAATCATGTCCCTGACAGACTTGGCGGGCTCGATTTCAAATAATGCATGAGAGGCCATCAATCGGATGCATCGTGACAAGTATTTGAACTGTACCTGAAACGCATTGTGGATTCATGTCAGTGATGAATAAGCCGTATATTTTCAGAATGGGCAGAAACGCTCCCTGAATCTGATTTGTATAAACATTCAAATTCAGTAAGTTGTAATTTTTTCTCAATCGGGAGATTTTAGTTTCATCGTACGGTTCTGTAAAAGGCCTACATAATCCGTTCGTTGGTTTTTTCATAAGTCACCAATTGTAGGGCGTCAACTAACGTGACTTGGATAGCACGCCGGTCACGACGGTCGTTAGCGGAGACGGTCCAGTGTCTATCCACATCCTTAGACAATAGTCGCCGGCAAATAAATCACTGTATACTGTATGGTTATATATACATCAATGACCGTAAGGGTGTGTGCAGAGGCCGTCTCGTTAGGCTGAGACCATTGTGGCTGAGTTTGCCGCCTGTAGACTTGGAAATAACAAACTCGAGTTAAATTTAAGGACACCAGGCCATAGAAAGCACTATTCATAACAGGCCAACCACTCAAAAATTGTTCAGGCCTGAATCTACCCGTTCAATACCCCTTCCCCTAATCACCCAACCACCACTTCGTCCTATTCGCCCTCGACAACGTCTAGAGTTACAAACTATGAGCTCCTATTTCATTCAGGTCGTCGTAAGCCCGGGGGAACATCCCAACTTACAAAGGCCCCCCTGGAACACCCTCATAAGGTACCTACATCTGACATAGCAATCCCCCCCCCCCCCCAACTAGCAATCGATAGGCCACTGAATCCACCCCCTTGCAGAAGCCCTGATTCGGATTTTTCAATCCCCTTCCCAACTAACTCTTCAACTATCAATAAAGGTGCGCCTATGCAATATCACTCAACTTCCAAACACGGGATGACTGACGCAATGGAAATGTTCATTACTGTGTGTGCATACCAACCATTGGCGTCGACTCCTGCTAGGGGGCCCACCCCTATTAAATTGATTGACAATAGTTGCCCACCCGTATTAAATTGAATGACATTGTTAAATAACTGATTCAAAATTTTTAAAGTATCAAACTATCCATCATTTAGTTTACAAAACACCAGTTACAAAATTTGTAATTATTTAATTGTATTATTTAATAATGACCCAACCTTGAAGAAGAGAAGCCTAAATGCATTCAAACGTCTGGCAATGTTAATTTACACCAATAAGAATAGAAGAAGAAGAAATTGCAAATGTGGGAAATCACTCATAATCTATCTATCTATCTATACTTGTGTCTGTCGTGCCTTACAGGCGCCTAAACGGCCGAACGGATTTGTACGGGGATTTTGGTTTATTATTCTTGAAATAATACACCAAGGTTTTCGCGATGGAGGTCGACGACTCCGATCGGCCTCAAAATTTGACATTATCCGTTTCGAAAGGTCTACATTCAAAATCCGAAATGTCCGTCCGCCGTCCGTTTTGGGCAGTCGGGAGTCTTTTTAAATCTGAAATTTTTACAAAATACTCGGTCTACCATCTACTTGTGCCAGCAAGGTTTTCAGCCCGATCGCCCGAACCCGTGGAGCGCTATGGGGCTACGGGAGGGGTTATTTGAAGGCTTTTGGCAATGGGATCGAGTTAGGTGTCGTTTTCGAAGTATTTTTGGACATAGAATCCATCTTTTGCGGTCCCAGAACGATCCCATTTCACTGCTAGCTTTAGAGCTAGCTTGAGCATATGACTCTGAACAGCGGACATGAGACCGGTAAGATAGAGATTTTGATTTCTTTAATAATAATTATTATTAATCTCCAGAATTATTCTCCATTTCTCGCTATCACTAATCACATAAAAGCACTTGAATATTTTACCCGTAGGTACAGTTTGGGCCATTCTCGTGAGTTGTAGATCGTATGGTCTTCATAACATCTCGAAGCCGGCCAAATTTCTTTTCTTGGCAGAATCTATTCCTATTTCACTCTCGGTATTACTCGAACTGGCACTTTTCATGATAGGTAGGTACTTAAATGATAAGTAAATGTTTGAACTCAACAGGTGGGAGAAAAGGCCTTTATCTCAGTTTCCATACAAAAGTGGACCAAAGTGGTTATTATATTATTTTTCCCCCGGGTCTTCATAAACATAATATTATGCAGGCTATTTCTGCACTCGGAATCAGTGCGCAGAAGACGAGAGTAGTTTCTCGGTCAACCGCTAGATTTCGAGCACCTGCACCCACGCAGGGGGAAAGCAGGAGGCCGCCCATTCCCTACACTAGGTATGTATTTGGGGATTACAGGATGATCTCCGCGCTTCCCTTCCACACCATAGTCAGCACAATGGGCCCGGGAGCCGAATGTCGACTAATACTTTTTTCTGAAAGAACTTCATAATTTGAAGCCATAGCATAGCAGTGAGTTTTGGGCTCGTACGGTGTAATACAAATTTCCAGGGTACCTACTTTAGAAAATTTCAACTTTGAATCTGGAGGGAAGAGTGGCACTTCCAAGAAGTGCTCTCTGGTGGTCAGCCAATGAACTAAAAACACGATTTCAGAGAGATTCGCGAGGTGAAATTGCAAGGAAAATAGTCGTTCGGATTTGTTCTGACGGGACAGACCATATTCATATTCACCAACATAACATAACTAAAAATAAAAAAGATTTTTTTTTACACTTACTACTTTTTGTGCGAGTGCACTCTGGCGGATTAGTTAAAGTGTCACCGCGGGAAAATTCAAAACGCCAAAATTTAATATTCACTAGTGAATATTTATTATTCACTAGTGATTTCCTCTGCTCAGACACCTAATTTCTCAGCGCTAACCGTACCTACTGAGTACGTTGTTCATTATTAGTTCAACTATGTTCGGCCGAATTTTCCCATTTCTCTGACCTTGTTCCCTAGCCCATTCATCAGTAATCGGCTCTTTATGACGGTGTGATAACTTGGTAGCAGAGGGGGAAACCCCGGGCCAACCCGAGAAAAGTCTATTGACCGTTCATTTATTCCTGTGACCACTCCACAGACTTGGGGATTCAGAACTCTTCTTGAGCTTCGCCCAAGAAATAATTGTCTACCGCCCAAGAAATTATTACTGCTTCCCAAGCAGTCACCCATCCAAATACTAACCATGCCCGACGTTGCTTAACTTCGCTGCCCGGTGAAGGTACACTGGTCACCCCCACTGCTTCCAACATCAGTGCCCGTGCAGCGGACCGAGGGGGAATCCTTGACAAGTCAAGCACGGACCCTGGTAATGTTAACTAGGACGTTATCAATCCCTCAAACGCAAGCGACGGCATGAATATGAAGTAGGCATCTTTGGAACGCCACCCAACGCACACAACAGATTCAACATCCAGTCTAGTAACAGACCCTCACTCAGGTGCATAGGAGAACCTCACTCTTGGGTCAGTTCCCCAACATAATATTCCATTTTGTCAAACAAAATATAGGCCTATAATATAGGTCAATATTATTATGATTGTGGGCTATGGCCGTCTTCCACCTTCTTCCTTTTCCGCGTTCTTTCATCATTGTTTCTCAATGAAAAATTGGTAGATGATGAGAAGTGAAAATTTGAGAGCTTGCCATCACCACTCTATTTGGGCTGAAGTTCTAAATCAACGCATCTATCAAAACATGAAATTGAATCCTCTTAAGTAATTAGTATCCCATTATGCATGGGGTTATAAGGCTTCTCTCATTGAAGGACATTCATGCACAGTCCGAAGAGCATCCGAATACACTCAGCTACTACCACAATTGATGTTATGATGATCGACCCAAAGTGTAGAATGTAGTCAATAGGATCAGGGTGAGGGTCAACGGAAAATTCCACTCCTTCGCCGAGCTTTCGGAAAATATATTTCCTTCTTCAGGGCCTAAACACAACAGTTACAGTCACATTGCGGCATTATATGTATCTAAATGTAATGATATACAGCTACTTACTCAGAGAGCAATTATCGGATGATTGTTACATCGAAGTCAGATTGGACGTGTAGGAACCAAGACACACTGCAGGGACATAATACGGTAAGTTTGTTGGTTTAAAAGGTAAGCATCTTAGAATTTATGTATCACAGTCAAGTACTTAGTTATCACAGTCGAGCTACATTTAAGTTTAAAGCTTAGGTGCAAGTTAGCAAATCTTCATATACCTACATAAATTGAACATGTAAACTACACTCACCTAGTCATATGAGTAGTGTTATTGTAATTATTATTGCAAGCGGTGAATTTGGCGTCTGATAGTTAAAAATTTCATTTCTTGACTCACGTTGTAAAAAAACAACCTGTGGCTAGGTGATAACATGAGATAAGGTTCCCATGGAGGACAACAATATAACAATATTGTTATATTTTTTTTTTTTATGGTTTATTTAGAGACCTGTTATATTGTTATATTGTTGTCCTCCATGGGAACCTTATCTCATGTTATCACCTAGCCACAGGTTGTTTTTTTACAACGTGAGTCAAGAAATGAAATTTTTAACTATCAGACGCCAAATTCACCGCTTGCAATAATAATTACAATAACACTACTCATATGACTAGGTGAGTGTAGTTTACATGTTCAATTTATGTAGGTATATGAAGATTTGCTAACTTGCACCTAAGCTTTAAACTTAAATGTAGCTCGACTGTGATAACTAAGTACTTGACTGTGATACATAAATTCTAAGATGCTTACCTTTTAAACCAACAAACTTACCGTATTATGTCCCTGCAGTGTGTCTTGGTTCCTACACGTCCAATCTGACTTCGATGTAACAATCATCCGATAATTGCTCTCTGAGTAAGTAGCTGTATATCATTACATTTAGATACATATAATGCCGCAATGTGACTGTAACTGTTGTGTTTAGGCCCTGAAGAAGGAAATATATTTTCCGAAAGCTAGGCGAAGGAGTGGAATTTTCCGTTGACCCTCACCCTGATCCTATTGACTACCACAATACAATGTCTTCAACATACACCACTTGCCTTCGAGGTCATTGAGATAAACCAGGCCATTTCGGTAGCTAATTGGTAAATGGACCAATCGGCCCACAATAGAGTCTGAACAGCCATAACTACAACCCCGGTAAAAATTATAGTCACAACTGTATTGATGCCACCGAAAGGCATTCCGATCACGTCCTTGTGGCGAGTTGTGCTGGCAGTGAATCGTCGATGGGAATCATTGATCAAAAACGGAAAAACGGTTGCAGTCGGAATAAAAAGAGGCGTGAAAACGGAATAATAAATTTCATTTTGGAAAAAAAAGAGGTCCGAAGAAGCGGGCGAGGGGAGGGTAGCGAACGAGACGTATTTATAAAAGTCTCATAACGAATTCCAGTAGAAGTGAATTTGAAGGGGGGAAAAAGAGATTTTTTGCGGGTTGATTTGAGTCAAAGGGGAAAAAAGGACGACTTTGATATTGAGGGGATCGTGATCTTCGGACAAGAACCGAAGCTAATCAAGACGGGGACGGGACGAGATGTGAATTGTAAAACGGGAGACTTGGACGGGTTCTGGAAGGTTCAAATTGTGATCTGAGGCACTAATGGTGGGAGCGATTGAAGACTTTTTCCGGGATATTCCGCTAACAAGTGAAATTGTTAAGAAAATCAAGACGTTCGATTCCTGGTTTTTGTAGGACTCATTTTGCGCCTGTGTAGGATGTGAGTCTACTACAGAAGGGGGTTTTGATGAGAACGTGTGTTCGTGATGTTCGAGAAGATCCAAGGATTTTGATATCTCATTGTCATGATAAACCTGAAGCGGAGGAGGGGCAGTCTTGCGGTGAAATTGTCACCCCAGCTGCCGGTCACATAACTCCTCGGGGTGAGAGGGGATCTGATGAACGGGTAACCGCTGCTCCGGTCCAAGGAGGCCTCTAAATTTAAGATCACGACTTCAAAGCCGGCAACCGTAGAAGGAGGAGTCACCCCAGTTTTGCGTAAATCAAGGGATTCTAGAGAACCTCGAGTTTCACTTCAAGATGGTCCAAGAGTGCGGGTGTCTGTGTAGGTACTTATGGGTGGGTAGGGTAGGTGGGGGCAAAGACCCGCGTGGAGCAAAGACACGCAGGGGCATTTTGGGGGGAATTCATGTAGTTAAAATTTCGGCCAACAGCCAGCAATTCCGTCTTGATAAGAGTCAGTTGCCCTACAAAACTCAAGGTGATCCTGTCAACAGGGGCGGAGAAAATGCGGTAAGCTGATTTTGATCGGTTTTCGTGTAATATTTCCCCGTGTTCTGAGTTGATTATTTCAAAGATGGTTTGAGATATTTCCAAAGTCTAACTTGTAGCAATGAGCTCCATAGTTTAGTCTCACATGCCAGCTCCAAAACCCTTGTTATCTGTTGTTTACTTTGTTTGGGTACCACCATTTTCAAAAGTGTAAAAATGGGGCAAAGCCCCGAACTCTCGAAGGAGCAATTTCCCGCAGTCCAGCTGCTCAGTCCAAAAAACTGATTTCTCCTGAAGAAGTCATTCCACTTCCCAACATGAAAATCACAAGGATACGGACTGGGAGAGGATTAAAACCCGTGTTGCTTACATCGACTTGCATGTAGTGGAGTGACAGTGAGTTACCAGACTCCGTGATCTTGGAATAAATGCAATTACCTATTATTCTATGTTGTTTGAAGTGAGAGAGGGCTGTAATTTTATAATATAGTTGATTTGCCAAGTGAAACAATTGGTTTATTAGTCAATTTCTTCAAAACCTTGAAGAAACACTGTGAAGAAGCCCCGCAAATTTTATTTTCACAAACACTTGAATTCTAAGTATATATTGGTTCAATCTGGCTGCTATTGTCGTAGAGGTTTAGCCAACAATCTTACCTATCAATCCCATACCAAAACTCAGCAAAATAAGCCATTTCCTTTCTTCAAAAAATGAAAAACCATAAAATGCGGGTCCTTGCCCCCTACCCTATGTTCCAAGGTTTTTAGATATGTATTGATTTTGGATATCCCCTGACGGAGGCGAAAACTCCATGTTCCATCCGCTACTTCTATTTGGAGGGTGTTTGTGATCTGGGTTTGCATTCCCAGAGTTCAAGCTTAAAAGTCAAAGATTACACCGGGGTCTGTTGTACTATAGTAAGTACAACAGACCCGGACTTCTACTAGAGGCTACAGGGGGCGAGCAGCGTATCTTCACTGGAAACGTCCAGATGTATGCCTTGATGCCCCTGCCGCAGAAATGCCTGTGTTAAGGGGAAGGTCGTGAGGACGGTGAAGATCGAGAAGAGTACAGATTATCCAAGTCCAGGCTGGCTCTCGCCAGACCAGCCGCAGGGTCAACAGACTCCTAGCCCGGCTCCGAGGTTTCCCGATTTTTGGAGAAAAAAAGGTTGTTAAATACTAGACTCAATTCTGGACAAATTGATACATTATAAATATTTTACAACTCACGCGAAGTATTTTTACCGAGGGTTTGAAATGAAGTCTTCAGCTAGAATACCCGCCGAACGTGGACATAAATTTACAAAGAAAGTTAGTGTATTTCTGTATCGGGAGAATAAACTAGGAACCTATTTAGTTCAGGTGGCTGGCAAACTGGCTAGGAAACCGGCAAAACCACGCAAGACAACACAGATGAAAAAATGAAAAAAAAGATACGAATCTGGCATAGGTATAGATTTTTCCCAACAACGCCGTTATCAGCAAGAATGTTTACACCTGCTGTAAACAATGTTGCAGATAACGGCGTTGTTGGGAAATATGTATAAGTCCAGTAAAATTTACAGGACATATACATTTTTACTATTTACTAGTAATGCGCATTTATCTTTGTATCTTCCATACATAGACCAAGAGCTGGAAAATGGAATCGAAAGGGAAAATCTCAGTAGCGCGGGCTGCGTCGGTGCCTGCCGGGTCGTCCTGCATTTATCACTGATATCTCAGTTCAGCCTTTTCTCGTCGTTCAGAACCTCTAGTTTTGTTTAGAGTCAACCTTTTTCGATTCTGTTTTTTAAACGTGTTTGTTGATTCAACGAGAAGAAATAAAGCGAGTATCAGACCAAAAAACGACAATGGGAAGACGTGAGAAATAGGAACATCCTAAGAACTAAGGTATGAATTTCATTCCAACATGCCTATAATGTTCTTTACACGCATCATTTCATCTATATCTTTTGCTAAACATCTTGTAAACATTTCAGCACGATTGGTCGAGAATTCGGTTAGAGGTTCCAAACGGAGACCCCTTTTTTATAAGAATGGAGCGAGTAAGCATGGAGTTCACCCTGTAACCGCTTACTTTGTCGTGTGGGGAAGGAACGGCCACACGTGAGTGCTCGGAATCTAAAGATACGGCTCGCGGTGAACGAGAAGTTACTTCTGGCTTGTGGGCACTGAGCAGGTACAGAAGAGCCCGAGTAGATGGCAACTATGCCTGAAAAGAACCAGAATTGCTAAAATGCAAACGATTTCCCAAATGTCTCGAAGAACTAACTACGACCTCACTGAGAAATTCGAGAGGCCGTGAGAAAAGATCTGATCAACTTGCGATTTCAGAGCCGTCGAGGCAGTTTTTGTCGTGTTGAGAGCATCAAATTAGGAACACAGCTGAGATGATCTCATTAAAATGTCGGCCCGTTTTGGTGAACGAGGTCTCTACATGCGAGCCACCATCTTCGTCGATCATCCAACAAAACGCCCATCGTACTTATACGAGGTTGATGACCACAGGTACAAGTTTAGGTCAAATGAGATACTTACCTAGTTCATGTCGTGTTTTAGTTGTTGTTGTTAATAAATAGACAGCCCATCTATTAAGAGCCACTTTGTACTGTCTCTACTAATTTCAACTTTTCATCTAGTTTGATCAATATGACCTAATTTGTAATCTAATGGTTCTGAGCTGATTCCATTCCACCGATAGTATCTGGCTAATGAGTTTTGTAACCCGCATTGTTCAAGGTGGCGGAAATCAGATGCGGTGATCAGTTGATTAATTTCATTGTCTCCCCCATCAACAGAACACTCGAGAGGTGGCATATTAGATAGGTGTTGTGTTCAGTGGATTGGGAAGCTGAGACGCTTCAAGCTAATAGGAGAACAGATTGAAAGCGGTTCATTTGCAGCCGTTCGTCAAACACAAAATCTATGGCCACGGCGGTATTCGCTGCTTCATTCGCAAAGTACAGACCCTGAATACAAATCTGCTATGGAAGAAATTTTCTCCCAAGCTGCTGGTGCAAAAACGGAGATTTATGACGAAAATCGGAAACTCAAATTAATCCAGGCAATTTCTTCTACAACTCTAATTCGTTCAGTAAAAGTAAAAGCCCCGAATGGCAGCCGCGAAAGGTTTAATAACTGATTCTGACGACCCCCAAAAGGACGGCTGGTCCTGTAATTATCGTCAGGCGACCATTTTAACTGAAAGGCCGACAGTTGGGAGCTCAATTGACAGTTAGACACTCGGCTTCTCAGCAATTCGCCAAGTTCTCTCCCCCACCCGGTTGCCCTTTTCTCGTCTGTAAACACTGGACGTTGTTTTTAGGCGAGTTAGCCTTTGAACGAATTGTCTCTGGTGTTCCCGATGGGGCAATTAAGAATCAACTTTCCAGTAAAGCGATTTCCTTTTGGGCGGCCGTGAACTTTGATGTCACAAGGGAAAATGCTGGAACTTAGTGGGGTTGATTCGGAAGCTTCAACCCAACCTGTAAAATTGCTGGTTGACGATGTTGAACACTGCTCTACCGTCGATAAACACACACATTACCGAGGGTGGCTCGTTAACCTCACGTATATTCAACCCTAGTTGGGTAACTCCGGAAAATATAGTGTACTCGACAAACAATCCTGAACCCGGTTCGTGAACGGTTCAACTGAAGGCTCACGTAGCTTCTTCCGTTTGAAAATGAAAATCTGTCTTATTAGGGTGCTCTCACGGATGAGTCGAACCCCGTTATCGACAGTGAACTCACCAGTCACGTCTTCCTCCCATCTATACGCATTGAACGAGCTTCAGAATTTTATATCATTGATCAATGCGTTACGGTGCACCGGTGCACTCTAGCATGCTAGAGAATATTATAAAACTACTGGGAAAAATAAAGGGAAGACTTAAAAAGGTTTCAACAAACGCGAGAACGGAAATTAGGTCGGCAAACGGAGGATTTTATACAATCTTTTCCTGAGACTGCAAGCTTGTCGTCGATTCAAACAAATGAGGTTGGAGAAGAAAGGAACACCGAGATCGGATGCTTTCTAAGAAATGTCGCCTCAAAAGTGATCGAAAAACGTGATGATGTTGGAGAGAAGAGTCAAAAATGCGAGGCGTTAACTGCACCTAACGGTTTACTAGTTACGGCATACTTGATAGTCTCTATCAGTAGTTTTGGCGTTGAATGACTACCCAAAACAGACTGCAGTAGCTTTTCAAGGATGCGTAACTTGTTGTACCAAGTCGCGAAAATATGTGATTCCGACGTCTCGATCGATTTCCGTTCTCACCAACTTTATGATGTTTCAGAACGCCGATTTATCGCGACAAAAATCGGGGAAATAGAGCAAAATAAAGCTTTATAACGGTATTTAGGGAGGTGTCAAGAATAAGAATAAATCCTGAAATTCGTAGGGAAAAAGTTATACTCTAAATTAGCTGAAAATAGGGGTATTGCGAACCTATCATAAAATTGATTGTGGGCCACAATCTGCCACGATTTGTGGCAGACTTCAGTGAGTGAAGCAAAAGATTTCAACCTTCGTTTCGTGTCAAATCAATTATATTAGACAATATTATGTATTCACAAATTGTGAATCACAATACACAACAACAGTTTTGGTTTATTATTCTTGGAATGTTAACACCTATGTACGATGTACTATCGTATTCGCGATGGGGGTCGAAAATCAGAATCGGCCTTTCGAGACCCTTGTAACGCTGCTCTCACTTTTGCTGACTCTTCACCTATTCAGTCAGTTATAATGTCTGAACGCAGTTATTTTTATGGGATCAAACCCACCGACCAGGCCTCCTTTAATGGCAATTCATTTGAGGAAGCTGAGTCAGTGGGAATGATACCGACGCATGGATCCGTTGCCCAGGCACCTTTTAACGACAATTTAGAAGGAACCGGAAGATCAGCCTCATATAAGACTGGGTCAGCTGTTCCTGGTAACACTGCAGGCACTAGGAGAAACGATACCAGCCACAACTCATCGTTTTGGGTTCCACACAGCTCCCTTCCGAAGATTACAAATCTCCACAGTATCCTGGCACATCAGGTAAGCCTGGCGCATGTGAATCTTCCGTTTCTGTGGCTGCTTCTTCCACCAGGTATGCAGATCGCGACACTTCGCGATATGCCCTGGACAGGAATGTTCCCACACTCCCTTCCTCTTCTTCCCAAACGCCTGGCGGCGAAATTGTAGATATGACGCTACCAGCTTTCCGCCACACACAACACAATTCAATTTATGACTATAAATCAAATTCAGGAACACAAACTCATGAAGGTACATGCCCAACACCCGATGTAAGGGGTGTCCAACACGAAGATTTCAAAAATCAAATGTCCATCTCCCGTCCGAGCCGTTTTGAGCAGTAGGATTTTTTTTTTAATCTGAAATTTTGGCTAAATACTCGGGCCAAAAATGATGAAGCTAAAAATGGGACTTTTGAACGATACCAAGAGGTCGAATAATGTGTCGTTTTCCGAGTAATGGACGCATAATCCATTTTTCGAGGTTCCACATCCGCTCAAACATTTTTCAGAAAAACCTTCTTTTTTTTTAATTAAATTTTGTGCAAAAATATTTTTCTAATGGCAATTAATCATTGCACAGCCAACCTTTAGGTACAGCAGTAAAAAAAGCAGTAAAATTTAGTTTAAAAAAAAAAAAAGTATTCTACTCAAAACCCGATATTTTTGGGCTAAATAAAATTTATTTAATCCATCAACAGGAATGTTGAATTATAATTCAACAATTATTCAATAATTATTGAATGTTGTTTTATTGAGAGAAAGCTTCCAATTAACACTAAAAGTGAAGTCAAAACTGTCTATGAATTTGTATAATTTGTAGAAATATATTTCTAGTTTTCCCTGAACTATACACATTCAAAGAGTTATAATATAACTCTTTGAATATATTATATAAACCTCCATCAAATTCGACCAAAAGAGCCCATAATCGCTCTGCAGAGTTCAATTTCTTTTTGGTTTTCAAATAATGCCAATAAATGGGCTGGATTGGGTTATGGGTAAAACCGTTTTTTTTTTTTTTTTTTTTGTTGTTGTTGTTTGGTTTTTATTAACTTTTTTTCGAATTTTTCAGCAGGGTTATCCATTGAATAACACTGCACTGAACAACACTCGAATTTCTCATTAATTCAAACTTAATCAAGTTTGAATTAATGAGAAATTCGAGTGTTGTTCACTTGTTCACTTAAGTGAGTGCTCAAATTCTGGGGAAATTCAATGAAAAACAAACTATTTATACAAAAAGCCACTAGAAGACTGTCCATCCCACACGGACAAACTGGATTCGGCGCCTTCACTATCTGCTGCCACCTACCGGAACCGCCAGTCTTGAAAACGGATGACTCCGAAAATTTGACTCATGAGGTATGTTATTAAATTCCATGTTCTGAACCTTTCAAAAGCCACTAGAATATGCATTAAATTCATGTGAATATGCATTAAATGCATTAAATCGAACAAATTTTGTTCGAAGAGCGCCGTTTTATGCATTTATAATATAAATCGAGCATAATATGCATAATATTATTATGCACGATGCATTTCGATTCTGTTGGTCCCAGAGAGGTGAAAATACTACCAAGAGGCTTCTTTCAATGTTGACTAGCTATGAAAAAAATTGGCGAATGATATTGACATGAATATGTCTTTTCGCTGGGGTCAATCCAAATTTTTGTCCCCCTCAAAAGCGTTACTACCCGAGCTTGTCCGCAGAAACCTTGTTACCATGTTTGTTTTTCGTGGCAGAGAAGGCAGCATAAAATTGAGGCATAAATTGAGAGCATTCCAACGATTTTTGTGGGTGGAAAATTCCATGTAGCCTCTTTAGGACATTTACTTGACGATGCCCAGGGTCCGGATCAGCTGAGTGGCTCTTAAAGCTAATTTCTATGATTTACACTCTAGGAAGCTGTAATTTAGTATGTAGCCTCTATAGGACATTTACTTGACGATGCCCAGGGTCCGGATCAGCTGAGTGGCTCTTAAAGCTAATTTCTATGATTTACACTCTAGGAAGCTGTAATTTCGTATGTAGCCTCTTTAGGACATTTACTTGACGATGCCCAGGGTCCGGATCAGCTGAGTGGCTCTTAAAGCTAATTTCTATGATTTACACTCTAGGAAGCTGTAATTTCGTATGTAGCCTCTATAGGACATTTACTTGACGATGCCCAGGGTCCGGATCAGCTGAGTGGCTCTTAAAGCTAATTTCTATGATTTACACTCTAGGAAGCTGTAATTTAGTATGTAGCCTCTATAGGACATTTACTTGACGATGCCCAGGGTCCGGATCAGCTGAGTGGCTCTTAAAGCTAATTTCTATGATTTACACTCTAGGAAGCTGTAATTTCGTATGTAGCCTCTTTAGGACATTTACTTGACGATGCCCAGGGTCCGGATCAGCTGAGTGGCTCTTAAAGCTAATTTCTATGATTTACACTCTAGGAAGCTGTAATTTCGTATGTAGCCTCTATAGGACATTTACTTGACGATGCCCAGGGTCCGGATCAGCTGAGTGGCTCTTAAAGCTAATTTCTATGATTTACACTCATTTGTAATAGAGGGGAGTACAGAAGAGGGGAAGGGGTGGGTAGGAAATGGGGTTGGGGGGGGGGGGGGGGGGAACTAAAGACATAAAATGTCCAAATGTGTTGCAGACTCGTATGCAAGCGTTTTTCTTCTTACAAAGTCCTGCTACCCGTGTTTTTCTTCTGTTTTTCTTCTTATTATTTTGCATACCCATATGTATGCATGTATGTGTAATACACATGCATACACATGCATACATATTGTGTATGCATAATAATACACATGCTTACATTACACATAATACTCGTACGTTGTGAAATGTACGAGATTGCAGATGTTGCTTGATCCCGTCTTCAAAACTGATTGAACTGATTGAATAATAAACCAAAAGTTCAGAAATTCGGGTGGGAATAATCCATTGTCACGGATGTACATAGTATTGGAGCAAGTTGTAGTATTGTCGGTACCTATTTTTTCATTATGGTGGAGAACGACTTTTGTAGGCGGAATACCGACTGAGTTACATTTCCGACGTGAAGTACGAGGTATTGACATGGATGAGGTATGCACAGTGCAATGGACGAGGCGTTTGGCCCACCTACTCACAATCAGTGCGAAAGACATATTCATGCCACAATGTATCAGCGTAAAGCGTTGATACTCTGTTTTGTTTTTATACTTGAATCTCGAGCCCAACTGATGACATTTTAAGCGTCTCTGGGAGCTTTGATTGAGAACTGGTACAAGGCTCTGTGGCGGTAGTGGGATGAGTGAAAGAAGGAGGGGGATTACGGGCAATCGCATAGACCGTATTTATAGGGGTGTTCGTGTCGGTACGGCCGAGGAAGGCGGCGCGATCTCGGACACCTCGCGAAGAGTCCTGTCAAGGGGAGGCTTTGTCGAGCGTGGGTGGAAGGAGTCGAGGGGGACAGAGACTTGAACCGAGACGGAGGGAGCTGGAGGTGTGAAACAGGAGGATAACGAGAGGAAGGTATAGACAGCCTTTGAAAGCTACAAGAGGCCAAAAGCTACAATTCGAATCGAAACTTTGGCGGATATGGAGTTTGTACAGGGCGACATTTAAATTAGGAGGCTAGTTTTGATCAAATCAGGACTCTGGGTGCGCCATATCACCCAATGATAACTGATGAATATAGCGCTCAAATTCATGCCAAATACATTGAACCATCGAGCTACAGTAGCTCGATAATACTGGTGTAATACCTAGTAATACTGGTTTGAGCTCCAGACTCCTTCACAGCGACAGACGAATCCCGAGATGTGCTTTCCGTCGCGCATTCCTTCCAGATGTTCCAGCCTATAATACCTTCTCTGTGCCGCCCCGAGGATCCCTCTACTGGACTGTTTAGAGGGAGAGAGAACAAAGTAGACCGGCCCGGTGTGAGGGAGCGAGACGGACGAGACCACTCGGACAGAAAGCTCGTTGAGGGGAGAACGGTCGGTTTAAAACCTTTTTCGCCGACACCTCGAGGCGTCTTTGGTTTCCTTGGCGGCAGTACAGGATTTGTGGCCTCCTGCCGACGTTCAGCTGACTTGCAAACACATTTCTTAGGTATATTTCTCTGTCAAATCAGTTTCACACTGGGAGGCCCTTAATTTCAATGGTGATTTTTCAGCCATTAGTTCATTGAAAACTGTCACTTAAGTGGTTTTAAATCTGTGTTTAAGTGAACGGATGGGCAATGAAGGTGACCTCTCTGCTTTTTCCAGGAAAAAGCAGAGAGGTCACCTTCATTGCCCATCCGTTCTCTTGGATCAGCAACTCTGCACCATCTGGCAGTTCCCAATCTCGTTGAGATAGTGATGTGTTTAAGTGTTTTAAATCTCCGAATCGGGAAATTTAAAACAATTGAAATTAAATTTCTGAAAATAAATCATATGAACAGATCCCTAGGGCAGGAGATGAGATTCGAGTCTCGCAGTCGAATGTGAGCGACAATGTTCCAGGTCTATCACGTCTTCCACCGCCAACACCACCATAACATCTTCTCCCGACTCTCCTCTATAAAACCGTCGCGATTACAAAGGTGTATTATTCCAAGAATAGTAAACCAAAAAAAAACAAAAACAAAAACTGGAAGCCTGCTATCCGGCTATAGTGGTTGCAACTCTAAAAACGATCCATAGGTACTGATCAATATTCAGTGCACTAAACTGGTTCAGCGCTGCCACGTTCGGTAGGTAAACCGAGTGCGAGCTCTACTTCTCAGTTTTGATTACGGATGGGTGCGAGCTCTATACAAACGGGTGCGAGTTTGACGCTCTTATCCCCCCGAGTGCGAGTTCATGAACTCCAGTAGGTACGGGCAGAAAAAAAAATTTTTTTTGTTGACATGTAGATTTCAAAAAGGAAATGTCCGTCCTCCATTTTGGGCAGTAGAGATTTTATTTTTTAGGCAAAATACTCGGTTATTGGGCAAAATACTCGGTTATGCAAAATATGGTTAGGCAAAATACTCGGTTATGTCCGTCCTCCATTTTGGGCAATAGAGATTTTATTTTTTAGGCAAAATACTCGGTTTACCATCTAGTTGTGCCCGAAAAGTTTTCAGACCGATCGCCCAAACCCGTGAGGTTCAGTGGGGCTAAAAGGGGGCTACGGTAGGGGGTTTTGAAGGTCTTGTGCTTTCGGGTCGAGTTAGGCGTCGTTTTCGAAGTATTTTTGGACGTAGAACCCATTTTTGGGGGTCCCAGAACGATCCGATTTCATCGTGGGGATCTATGCGGCTTTCATGGGGCTACAAAAAGGATTTTCGAAGGATCCCAGATGGTCAAATAAGAGGTCGTTTCCGAATACTTTTGGACGAATAATTATCATCTATTTTTGTAGCTCCCACATCTGTCTAAACAGTAGGTACTGACGATTTTTTTTTTCCCCCAAAAAATATGTTTATATTGACATGTCTCATGTCTGAGCACAGAATTAATTTTTGCACAGTAATAATAAGTGAATTATTAATAATATTAATAATATTATTAAATGTTATTTAATAATAGGTTAATTATTAATCTACATCAATGAACACTTGTGTATACACATGCTGCAAACATTTAATCTTATAAGTAAGATATTTATTTTGAGATCGTCTTCCATAAACACCTGTTCAGTAAACAGTTCAGGGTTTAATGGTTCGGCAATTTCGACTTCGAACCGATTAATGAATTTTCGATGAGAGCCAATGTGCATGCGCTCTGCCACTTTCCACAATTCGATTTACCATCGAATCTGCGAAAATGTTGTCGAAAGAAGCGCTGCGATCACGGCTGCGATATCCACGGTGATAACTGGTCTGTGTAAACACATATGTAAACGTAAGTAATGTAAATTTCGTAAAGGTAATGTAAATTACCTACCAGTAATTGTACACTTTTCGGCGTACCATTCCGTTCCGCCAAGGCCGAGCTTGCCAAGGCGTCATAGCGTAGTTGGCTCGAGCTTTGGGGACTGGGGTTCGCGTCCCGGCCTTGTTGATTAAAAATTCCAAGGGGTGTTACACTGTAGTAGTCGCAGTAGTACTCTGGAGCTGGGCATTTTTGAAACATTTCTATGTTAAGGGCCGTTTCACCCCCTCGAGTTAGGCTAACCCAAGAGTTAGCGAAAAAATTCACGTTTCACCAGCTGTTGTCTCCTAGTTACCAGGACGGTTAACTTCCACTAATTAACTTGCGGATTTTTGGAAGTTATCTCGTTAACTTGAAGTTATGTTGTTGTGTGCTAAAACTGATTTTATGTCAATCTCTAACCTCAAAATAGCTAACTTGAACTTTAACATGAGGTTGGTGAAACCGGCCCTAAGTATGGGGTCGGCTCCTGCCCCATTGTGAAAACTGAAAGTGTGGTAAACACAACAAAACCCAGTTTATATTTTTACTTAAATTACAAAAAATGAATAAATTTGGCAAAAGTGCATTTGCGCGTAGGTACTTAGTTCTCCCTAGTAGATAGGAGTCCATTGTCGAGAAGCATCTTGCGGCTATCTCCTAAACGGGTTTTGTCCTCAGGTCGGTTGAGCCGTTTGTTTGATGATAGAAGCAGATGAGGTGGGAGGGCCAGTACAAACAATGTTATCAGGGGCTGTTTCAGGGTAATGGCAGAGGGGCAAATAGCTGACAAGTCGGTCCTTCCGGAGTGGATTCACTCCCCTGGCCCTTCTTCATAACCATTCAGGTGTTATTTAGATGGGCGAGGGGTACAATAGAAACACGATCTCGGAGCTATTGCAATTGTTATCAAGGGGAGTGGGAGGCCGGTCATCGACCTGGAGGAGTGCAACGGAAAGAACCCCCATAACTGCCAAGCTACCCGTGCCGTGCTATCCACCCAGTAGACATCGCTGGAAACACCATCCTGCATAAAACGGAGTAACAAGGGAAAGAGAATATTGGCTGGGACGGCCGCCCCATTGTGGTAGGTGACAATTATTACACCCACCCTTCTGAGAGGCTAATAAAATATAACCCCACCAAAACTCCACTCAAACTCTCTCTCATCGCTAATTCACCCCTTTATCTGACCAGAGGTGTGACATTTAATTCCCCCATTTGTATGGATTGTATTTCTTGAGGAGCATCTCTCATGCTTCATCTCAGTTCGAACAGAGTATTTTGGAATTGATCGCTTCATAGTGATCGTGCACAGGACTGAAAAGAGCGCTCTGGTGGTTTGACAGATGTGTTGAAAAACTTCAAAAATGAAATGTCCTTCCCCCGTCCAGGCCGTTTTGGGCAGTAAGCATTTTTTGAAAATGCGACATTTTGATGAAATACGTGGTCCACCAAGAAATATCCTCCTTCATTATGGGCTGACCTTACTCCTGACACGACAACTCCTGACAACTAACTGTTGTGAATCTTTCCACAGTCTTCTTTCGGGCAGCTTTCATAATTCACACCCTGACATGTACATTTTCAGTGACACCTTTTTAAAGTATCAGAATGAGGTCTACATAAAACTCAACAGTCGAGATGTACCCCATAGATATCATGATCCTCGCACTGTAACCCGCCAAAAATCCCTTGCAAACCAAATTGTTTACCGATAGGCAAATAACTAGGGCACAATTTGTTTTTTCAGTTGCTCACTTCTATGCCGATCGAGTAGCTAGGTGAGCAAGTTCCTAGAAGGATAAGTATTTTTGGCATTTTGACAAAATTGTTGACACGTATAATTAAACCTTAGTGTGAAAATAATAATATTTGCCAGGTTTTTTTATTTTCCCGGGACGGAGTCGCAAGGTGTTGATGAGTGGGGCTCAGGTTCATGGGACGGAATTTCAAGGTGCTGGTAGGCAGGTGGTTAATAGCCGGGAGGGAATTCAAAGATTTCTTTAAGCCGGGCGTAGCTTTAATGAGGGTCCCGGGACGGAATTCCAAGCCGCCCGGTCCACCATCTAGTTGTGCCCGCAAGGTTTTAGCCCGATCGCCCAAACTTCTGTGGGGCTGAAAAGGGGCTAAGAGAGGGATTTCTACTGGTTTTCGGGTTTGATATCAAGTGGGGTGTCGTTTTTGAGAAATGTTTAGATAGAATCCATTTTTGGGGGTTCCAGATCGATCTGATTCCACCCTGATGTATACATCAGGAGGCTTTTGTGGGGCTACAAATAGAGCTTTTGAAGTTCAAATGAGGTGTTGTTTCCGAACGCACAGTTAATTCATTTTTGGCGGGGTCGCACGACTGTCCAAATACTGGACAGGAAAATTTATTTATTTTTCAAATAATTTGTTATTGACAGAATTATTTTTTTCCACATTCCTTTATGTCAAAGAATACTAAACGTCTGTGTAAAAATCGCATCGTTTTATTGTCGGAGGCTGGTTTCAAACGATCATCAGTCCAAGAGCCTACATTGTAGGCCCTACAACATAAGCAAGTCCACAAATGGAACTTAAGGCTCAATTCTTTTATAAAAATTTAAAAAGTTATGGCCGTAAATTTTATTTTTAGACTTCCGTATTAAGAGCCATTTTGTTGTAGGCTTTTTGGACGTGATCGTTTGACACTGTTCTCCATGAATAAGAAAAAACATAGCAGATGATCGTCTACTGATTCAGTTTAGGAGTGTTCTATTGCTTGGCAGTCTACAAACAGGCCCCAGTCATGTATTGATCATTCGCAAGTGGTGTTCAAGATTTACCAACATCGTGCACATTCACGCATGCACCAATATTGGTGAATGTGCACGATGTTTGGAAATTTGAATAATTCCAATTATATAATTGGAATTATTCAAATTTCCAAATCAACTTCGTTTGAGTGTCGTATATACGACAATACATATGTACAATATACCTGAACCGTCGACGTATAAAAGACCCCAATAGCAGTAAACTGACACCACTACGACTCCTTGAGCACAATAAAAAATCCAATAAATCAGAATGACTGAGCGCACTTCACCGAAGCAATATTGAGGAGGCTTTGGAACGCTCTCTGAATCCACAGGTGTCATCGCTTTTAATTCTTTCCCATAAACCTCTCTCAGAAAAAAAGACACCTTTGATGTAACTTCAAAAAGTAGGTTCCTTCCGTCTCCCCTGAAGCGTAAAACTAAGAAAGGAGAGATCGAAGAAGAATGAAGAGGAAATACAAAAAGAAGAAGTGGAGATCAATTAGGAGTCATTTGGGAGGAGATGAAAGGTAGGAACTTGGGCCATGTGGGTCAAGATGTTCGAGTGGAGAACATGAGTGTTAAGGAGATGATAGGCGAGGGTAATACATCATCTATTAACTGGCCCTTCGGAGTTTTATCCTTTTTGTCCCTCTTAAGTCACATTTGAACTTTCCATTTTGAAGTGAGCCACAAGACATTTTCGAGTGACTGTGTAATTGCGTTATTAGCGATGCAGCGGGCTCAGAGAACAGGTTTGTAAAAAAAAAACTTAGTGGCGCGCCAGGGTTCATCACATGGTAGGCTTTGTACTCTAGCGTAGAAAATTGTGCGGTTGATTTTTTCCCCCATTGGACAAAAATAAACACAGGGCACTCACTCCCACCATGAAAAGGGTAGTCTTCTTCTTTACGATGCGAATAAAAGAAGCCATTTCAGACCACATTACGAGCTTTAATTCTCTCGGACGTCTTTGTTCCTCAAATTCAACTTGGAAACTCATCTTCAAGACATCTCAAAACGAAATGACCATCGGCAAGCACGGTGCTTGAAGCACCTGTGTTTGCAAATTTACTTTTTCAAGTTTCGTTCGCGCTTTTGTGTTCACATGAGTGAAATGTCTTCATTTGAATTCGTTAATGTTTTCGAATGCTTTTTACTTTTTTTTCTCCTGTGGAACCAGACAGCCTTACGAGCGCACGAGACGAATCGGTCGTTTAGTTCAACAACACGTTCGACTGCGCGTCGTTCAAGTCGGAATAATCCGTTTCCTTTTTCCACTAAGTGGAATTATTATTCATACACCCATGTGACTGGGTCATCCAGGACGATTTCAATTGTGGAGGAGGATTTGGGATAATTTGTAAAAGTAGTGTGTACGCATTGAAATTGAATGAGTTCTCTGGATGGTGCTTCTTCTTTTAAATTCAGCTTCAATCCTTCACGAAACTAAACGAGGGAGAAAATGAGACGATTAGAAGGGAGGTGGCACTGAAACTTGCCAAGCCTCAAATCCGCGAGTTGAATATTTAACGTGTTCACTCGAGGTAAAGAAGGTTGAAGGCATGATTTCCTACGGGTTTATTCCGATTTAGCGTCGTGATCAACTGGGATGGGAAATTAAAAGTGGTTTCAATTGACTTCGAATCTTGTATCTACAGAAATTCTACCGTGTATACGGATTATGCTTTAAGGAGTGGTACGAATATTGGATTTTTGACGATCCGACGGCAAAAAACAGGAGGATCCTAGCGGGATTCCACTCTTTCGAATTACGAAAATTCGACGAGCGAAGAATGCCATGAATGGAACTGTTGTAGCAATGATATTGAAGAGGAATATTTCTTCAAAATACCGACTAAAACAAATCAAACGATATCTGGGAACACTGAAAAATGGTCAAAAATGCAGATTGGTACTGCATTTCCGTTTGAGTACGTGTTCTTAGAAATCTAAGAAATGACAGTCTTGTATTAAAAAAAAAAACATTCATTTATTTACTGTTAACCTCAATTATGTAAACTTTTCTTCCACCAGGACACAGGTGTGCAGGCTTGACTTCTTTATTTCTCCAGTCCCGACGTTTCACTATGATGTTTTTTGGTTCTTTTGGGACTAAGGGCAAAATAACCTCAAATTTGAAACGACGGGAAATGCAGGAGTAAAGGAATCACGCAGTGTTCCCAGATGCTTGCATGAAAGACTCACACCTGCGTCCAAGTAGACGATAAGTTCACTATTCCGCGTCGTTGTAATGCAAAAGGAGTTCTGAACGGTTTGAATTTTTGGCAATGATTTCATTTCGCAATTGGTAGGCCGAGTGATAGTTGGAATCAGGCACCAGTCGAGCGACGCTAAAAACGCTGCAAATTTTACACAAGGGTCAATGAATTCGTTGATTAATTTAGTTGGCAAAAATAAATTTTGAAAAAACTATAATTAACAAAAAATTCTCCTGTACTATGTTTGGATGTAGGTGGGACCCCGAAAAAAGGATTATGCGTCCAAAAATACTTAGAAATCGACAACTAACTCAAACTCTATGCTGAAACCCTTCAATAATTCTCGTTGCCCCTTTTTTGCCCCACAGAGCCCCACGGGTTTGGGCGATCGGGGTGAAGACCTAGCGGCATGCCGCGGCACAACCAGATGGTGAATATACAATATATATTTATATTATAATGGTCACTATAGATGAAAAATAATATTTAAAAAACATCCAAAATAAATTTTGATGGGATCATCGT
Organism: Pilophorus perplexus; assembly: GCA_955831195.1. Taxonomy (NCBI): domain Eukaryota; kingdom Metazoa; phylum Arthropoda; class Insecta; order Hemiptera; family Miridae; genus Pilophorus; species Pilophorus perplexus. The sequence continues at coordinate 34,309,077 of OY037009.1, read as the reverse complement.
TGAACGTAACGTTGAATGCGCGATGAATATGCCGACGTTTCATAATATTTATTTGTCGTATTAATTAATCAAAGCTGAACAACTTACCACCCACATAGAAAATAAATAACCATTCATTTATATATATCCAAACTATGAATTATATATATAATTCATATTATGAATATAAACTTTTATATATTATATAAATAAACCTATTTAATACAATTATTTAAAGATTAAATGTTTAAGTACAAATTTTGTACTTCTACTTAGCTAACCAATACATTTTAACTTGGTCCACTTCTTCCTTTTTTTTTTTTTAATAGGTACATTATACCTTAAAATTATACCTTAAAATTTTTATTTATTTAATATCTACCGTATACGATAATAATATTATCTCATACAAAAAAACTACTAGGTAAGTATATGTATTTCATTATACGCGTACCATTAGGTTTATTTTTTTAGTTTAATTTAATTTCTAAATTTTTAATTTTCCAATTTTTTATCAGTGGGTTTTTTTTTTGCTGACGTAAACTTAATTTTGGCACAATTGATACAAAAGATAAATTGACCCTTTTAGTACATAATATCTACGAAAGGGCTTTATTTTCCTTTTTGTATAAATTGTATAAGGTATGTACAACGTTAGGAGATCGCCATCTTACGTAAATAAATCTCCACTTTCATTCGCTATCTCCATTCGTCATCTATTATCTTTTTCCCCTCCAGAGACGCCGGGTCGTACCCTATCTGGGAAATAGGGTTCACAAAGGGTATGACGGGAGAGAGCTTCCAGACGTCCAGATAAGCTCACCATAACCTCGAAGCCTGACCCTGAAACCCCTTGTGTAGGATGCGAAAACCGTAAAGACGAGGGGATGAAGGTAGGTACGTGTTTCCCTCAGATATCGATATTCCGCCTTTTCCCCAGGGCGGGGTTTTCGAGTCTATCTGTTCCAGTATCCCGAAGACGGTGGATATCGGCGATATTCCGGAGGCTGAGCGGAGGTTTCACGATACCCCCACCTCACAACGAAAACGATGCTCCAGTTTCTCTTTATTCTGAGTTCGGTATCGTTCCGGCGATTCGATAAAAAACGCACGTTCAGCGTCATTGGTTTTCGAACGATTGTCGATATGACAGAAAAAATATCAAGAACCTCAATATGAAACCAACGAAGATTTAAGGTGGTAATCTCTCCGTTTCCAATAACGAGCACCGATGTGAGAAATAACGGAATGAGCTCCTCGAAAAGGCCGAAGTTCTGCATTTCTAACATCATAATGTGATGTTATTATGTTATAATACGAATATTATTCGTATTCAGCAACCGTTGAACTCCCCTCACACCATTTCACTATAATATTGAAAATTGGTGTGAGGGGAGTTCAATACATATAGTTACGCGTAGAGCTGTTACAGAAAAACATAATGTTTGAAAATGTGAACTGAAATTTTTTTTTTTTCAAAACAATTTTTTTTTTTACTCGGAAAATATTTGACCTTCTGGGATTTTCCAAGAATCTCATTTGTAGCCCCATGAAAACTTTATAGATCCACACAGTGAAATCGGATCGTTCCGGGGCCCCGAAAAATGGATTCTACGTTCAAAAATACATCAAAAGCAACAAAAGACTTCAAAATACCCCTCCCGTAGCCCCATTTTAGCCCCATAGCGCCCCCGGGTTTAGGCGATCGGAGTGAAAACCTTGCGGGCACAACTAGATGGTAAACCAAGTATTCTGTCAACGTTTCAGGTTAAAAAAAAAAAAATTCTACTGCCCAAAACGGCTCGGACAGCGGACATTTCGGTTTTGGAATCTAAACCTTGTGAAACGGATAATGTCAAATTTTGAGGCCGATCGGAGTCGTCGACCTCCGTCGCGATTACATAGGTGTATTATTCCAAGAATAATGAACGAAAACGCTGCAAATTTTGCAGAAGGGTTTATTATTCGTTGATATAGGTTTATTGTGTGTGAAAATATTTTTTGAAAAAATTTAAATACATTTTTTTTTCTCTGTACAGGGTTTGGACAGATGTGGGACCTCGAAAAATGGAATATGCGTCCAAAATTACTCGGAAATTATTTGACTTTCTGGGATCCTTCAAAATTCCCATTAAATGAGGCTTTTGTAGCCTCATAGATCCCCCCATCGAATCGTTCTGGAACCCCCGAAGATGGATTCTACGGCCGAAAAAACTTCGAAAACGACACCTAACGCCGAAAACCTTTAAAAACCCTACCGTAGCCCTTTTTAGCCCCACAGAGCCTCACGGGTTTCTAGCCCTAATGTTTATAAATCTAAAACTTTGCTGTGTGTTGTTGTGGTCAGCAGAGATTCATCCAATTCATCCAAAATGCGAACAACTTTCTACCTAACAACAATAATGAATTTATAACAAAAATAATTTCGACCAAAAAATTGATTTTGGGAAAAACAGTTTTTATCATTTAATAATGATTAACAGGACTAGGACTGGATAGACCTTTCATCAGGTGTTTGGATACTAGGAGGATCTAGCAGTGAATCTAGAGATACCTGAGACTCCAATTTCGATGGTCCATGATCTCCAGGATCCAGGTTTTCAACAACAGTTTTCACTGTATGCCATCTCGTCGAAAAAAACACATCATAACGACCCGGAGAAATAGAATGTCTTTTTTTTAAATACTCTTGTTGTGTCATTACGGGACAGTATTAAATATTAGTGGTTTAGGTTAGACATAATTAATGGGTTTTAGGTCCAGTTTCTACGAGGAAGGAGCGACGCCTAGTTCACGCGTTGAAAAAGCGTTTTGCAGTTATTGTACCTACTGTAGGTACTCAGCATTGAGCGGTATCTATCGTAGATTTGGAACCGTTGGTTTCTAAGTATCACTCAAATACCCAGAATCATAAGTTTAGTAATATTATAATTTGTGCACCTCCACCTTGTATTGGCCGAGGAAGCTAGGGCGTTATAACTTGGTCATGGAGGAATAGAGAGGAGAGCTCACTCTGTGTTAAACGCCGTTCCCAAAGCGCCAACCCAGTGTCGAACGGCGGGGGGGATTGCGACTGCAGCGCGACCCCTACGAGATGTAGTGAACTTTGAAGGTGGTAAGTTACCAAAACGGAACGAGAAGATGGCGCCCTGCGAATTCCGAATTCCGCCCGGACATGCCGTTTCCATTCACAGTGTAGGCTAGTCAACTATACAATCAATTTCATTATTCAGAGATGGTTCCTTCAATTTTTCCTTTAATTTATTTGTAGTAGCACAACAGTGGAAGATAAATCCGTTTCGTGAGGAATTTGAGGCTTTCCTTCGTAAGAAGAGCTAGTAGCTCACTCTAGTTGGATTTGAAGGTACTATGTGTAGTTCACTACATTCCGTAGGGATAGCGCCACCGTCGACTATGGCACATGAAGTCCTATTTAGTGAGCTCTCCTCTCTATTCCTCCATGAACTTGGTGAACTCGCAAGGGGGACTGGGATTCGCGTCCCAGCCTTGTCATTTAAAAATTTCTTTCAAGGGGTGTAGCAGTTCATTCGAGAGCGAGACATTTCAGATTCATTTCAAAGTAAAGTGTGGGGTCGGCTCCACTGTAGAAAACATAATCGGTTAACACAATAAAGTCCTCTTTACTTTTCTTTTTCTTCTTAATTGTAATTTGCCCTAACCTAAACTTCTCCAACCAAGCAAATGAAATCCTCGCTATTTAATTTTCCTTAAAGGCTTATATCACTAAAACTTTACAACCCGCATAAATTTCGTCCCTTCAAAACGTTTCAAATTGCCCCTGACACTGAATGTGGGTTTTAAAACGAGAGAACAATCATAAACAGAGCTTGCCAGCGTCAGGATCCGACACGAATGTGATTAGCAGTGATTTATGGTGGACGAACTTGCAACATCCTCAAACTCGGTTCCACACCTCACCTCCTCAAACAACTTCGGGACGAACATGACTTTATTCGATTCAGCCCAACACCGTTTATTCAAATCGCTCAATTTACATAACTCGCCTCTCAAGAAGATTCTTCCGAGTTTTATTATGTCAAAAGGGGAGGGGAAAAAAAGCTCACGCGTTTGGCATACTCCGCGTGTGCGATTTGAATGAATTAAACACTGACTTGATTTGGAACACGATGTATGCGATTGATGAATTGCGCTCTTCCAGCTGATGCTTCAACAGTAAAAAAAAAAAAACAGTTTTGGACTCATTCGGATTTGGTTCATGTTGAGTTTTCGTTCGATAAAAACCACTGAAAAGGTATCATTTTTTCAAATATAGTTTGATTAAAAATATTATTTTTGCGGGGGTCAATTTTAATCGGGCTGAAAATTTGTCTTTTTGTATTTCGTTATGACGTCATGAATGTACGAATTGTGTAGATTCAAGAAAACTGCGGCTATTTGCGGATGTAGGTACAATATCCCTCCGTCACTGGCAGTAGGAACTTTTATCTCTCTTTCGAATTGAGAAAAATTACGTTTTAATAGAATATTTCAAGAAGAACGATGCTGAGAGATTTAAAAAAGCCCATCGGTTCAATCAAAATTGGCAAAAAAGTATTTTGATTCAAGAAGATTGAACATTTTTGCCAGGATGGAAAGAGCCTAATTTTAAACTGTTAATAAAATTAATAATACCAGGAGTCATTTTTGTGGGATACTTAACGGAAGATTTACGTTAATGGATTTCCGCATCTAATTTACTTCCAGGCTTTTTCATGAAGAATTCGAATCTTTCATCGGATTTACAAATCCGGGCGGGAACAGAGTTAAAGTGGGGATAAAAAAGACAAGAAAAACTGTAGCCAGTTCCAGTGCTTTGTTTGCTCATTAAATTTACTGCACTCGAATTTAAATTTTTAACTAAGGTCGACCAAGTCCTGAACGGTTTCCAACTACCTACTCCAAACCAAGAATTTATGATTTTACATAATAATTATTATCAATTAAAAATAAATAATAGTTATTTATATTTAATTGTTAATCATTATTATTACAAAAGTATAGCTAAGACAAAGATAGTTTCAAGTTTTCCACACTTGGGCCAAACCAACTTTGCGTTGCACCTTGCGAGTTCTTTCAGCGGGGAGTTCTTAAAATGATTAACTTCAAAAGTTATTAAGTTTAAAATTTGTCGATGTTGAATACAGTTGAGTATACTCTTGAACTGTATACAGTTTGAACAATTTTGACTACCCATATTAAATGTTGTGATGTCTTGAGTGAGACGCTAATTGAATCTAACGACTTAAAACCGAACTAATGATCGTGGTAGGTACCTCCCTTGTAGTTGGAGTTATTTAACGCAATTAGTCCAAAGGTGAACTGTGTTCATTAGTTGGGGTGACGCCGGCGACCACCCGGACACCCGAGTATCTAACCAGCCACCCATCCAACAACCACCTATCAGGAGATAAGTCGGGAGATAAGACGGAGAGAGTTAAGACAAGTTGGGGAGCGGATAAGCGAGGGTGGCAGGTTCGTTAGAGTAACCACCAAGTCTGAGCACCTTTCTGTCGTCCTCTGACCATGTGCTTCAAGCGTAATTTTACCCTTTCAACGCGCTCTTTTCTTCCTTGCTTTGGCCCTGAAATTTACAACACGGCCGATCACCAATCGCCCAAATGGCCTCTTTTATATTCCATTAGACCGAAGTTGTCTGGGGTGCGTTTCCTTCGGATCGCCCACCAGATAGTTTTCCAACTGGTAGATCAGGCGGTCGTTTTTCATGGAAGCTCGTAAAAATCGTCGTCGCTTTTCCGAAGAAAATATTTCCCAATAGCAATTTATCGCTCTTCCCCACCCCAGCTTCTGTCGAAGAGAGAGATGTTTCTTTCAATTCCACTCGCAAAGATATGATTCTGTTGGAGAGATAGAAATAAATGCAACTTTGCCGAGCTCATATTTTTCATCCTTCTTTTCCGCTTGCGTATCTTGTAACTTTGATGGAAGTACAACTAAAGTATTGACTTCTCAGTTCGTCCGCCTGCCTTGTGTGTCACTTTTCCGGAAATAGCTTTATTTTTACTGGAATGATCGAAGGGCTCATAATTTTATATAAATTACGCAATTATTCAAATGATTAGTTTGTAAGATTATTCAAACTTGAGTTAGTTTGTAAGATTAGATGAAGTCACTAACATTCTCAGAGTTGATACCACAAATCATTCTATTTTTATCCCATTAGGCCCTAATGCATAAATCTTCAGAAACGTTGGCACATTTCTCTTTTTGTTTGACCGAACATGTCTTAACTTCACTGGACCTTAAGCACAGAAAACCCAAAATCCAGAAATGCAGGAATCCAGAGATCTGGAGACCAGAGGATTCAGAGATCCTGAGATCCAGAAACCCACAGAACCAGAGATCATGGAATCCAGAGATCTAGAGCTCCAGAAGTCCAGTAACCCACGAAATCCTGGAGAAATTCAGAGATCCAAAAAATCCAGAAATCTCGGAATCCTGAAAGTCCTTGAATCCAGAAATCCCGACATCCAGATCGAGGAATCCAGGGATCTCATGGCATAAACATAGGGGAAGCTCCTTTCACTGGCGGAGTTGGATGGTCCCCAGCTCTTTGCACCTCAGCGACCTCCTGCCAACTACCCGTCATCCCAATCCTCCCCTCAGGACTACTGGGGGAGGACCTCTGCGCCAATGTGTGCCTTTATCTTATTAGAAGGGAAGTGACGCTTGGGTGTACACTGTACACTGTACAGTCACAATTTTGACTCCAAAGTAGTCTTGTTTTAAAACCACTTTCCAGTAGTTATAGCTGATTATAATCATCCCTTAGGTCAATCCAATATACGGCTGCATTTTTTAAATTAATGTTTAAAGAAACATGCACCATGTTCTTCGCTTTAATCCTTGGTAGAAACTTAATAATCCGGGGGTCTGCGGTGTCCTCCAGCAGTCATATGGCATAATAATATAATATATTATGACATATTATACTGCTGGAGGACACCCCCCCAGATATTATGACATTGTACCATTCTGAAACCAACACAAGCGGCCATACGCCCAAAGGCGGCAAAAAGTTTTTTTAACTCGAATCCCCGTTCAAGGAGATGGACAATTTTCACGAATTCGTGTTACTCCTTCCGATTCTCCGTTGAGGCTACACTACCAACAGACGGAGAAGATCAGACAGCTGGGCGGCTTTTTCAGGTCATTCTGGTGCCCTCCGTGTGTCTGTGAATGAAAACCTCCCCTCGATGAGGGGAAAAAAAACTATTTCTTGGGGGGGTTGAGACCCAAACCTATTATGTCCTTTCCCGAGCGGCGGGTTCAGACGTGAGCGGGGTTTTCCCTCGTTTTTCAAACCCTTGTTTGCACCCGAATGTCACCGACTGTTATTTCGGGGTCTGACGAGGCCTTGGGGCTATTTGTTAGGACGATTGCCATCCCGAGGGCCTCCCAGTTTCTTTACGGGTGATTTTTTTCCTCATTTTTCTTTGAAAATTAAAACTCTGCAGGGAAAATAAACAACATGATTTTTAGGTACGCACTTCTAGCCGCATCAACTACACCAGCAGTTCTCAACAGCCTTAGCGGCAGGAAAATCCCTGCGTTCTGATGACGAAAATCCGAGAAAAATTCCCTCAAATAAAAGAAAAGTGCTCTTGAAATTAAAAACCGCGTGAATGGCAGGCCGAGCGCATTCAGGATCCGACATGAAAAAGCGGCGAAAAGAAAAAAAAAAAACCTCCAGGGTGAAAACTTGCCTGGGAAAAGTTGAATTGAGGGGGTGCACTTTTTGAATGAAAGGGAACCTTTTTAAACCTCAACTGAGGCGGCGAGAACGCGGTTTTTACTCGGGAGACGGTTGAATAATAATGGCCGTGTTAAGGTGTTGAAAGCTAATGAAAATCGAGCTTGGGGTTTCAAACCCTGACGAGGTTCGTTACCCCTAAAGCCCAACAACCAGAAAAATTTTCGGAAGGGGAAATTTAAGCGCTTTTCGTTCTTGGGAACTGTAATGGCAACGATACATCGATGGCTTTGTGTCGATACATGTCACCGTTTTGTCATCGTTTCATTTTTTCGTTCAATTTTTGTTTCAATAGTTTAAATTGTTTGCCATTACTTTTCTTTTCTAATAATAATAATAATAATAATAATTTATATTTATATAATAATATTATTTAGGATTTTTGGATTTTTTTCGTGATTTTGTTGTTTTGTATTAAAATTTAATACAAAATTTATTTAATAAATAAAATTCGTTTTTTCAAAAGATTGACAGACTCGCGACGAGATATACCTACGTTTTTGATTGTTCAGACAGATGGTATTAGTAGTAATTGTTTTCATACTTATCTAGTGTTCCCTCTACTACTAATACCATCTGTCTGAACAATCAAAAACGTATAAATAAAATTAGGTATATTTTTCATTTGTCATTAAATAAATGCTTTTATATTGTGTTAAAGATATACAAAAATAAAGCGAACTCAAACGTTTTTAAATTTTGTTACTTTTCATCAAACACTAAACGCCATTTTAAGAAGTCCTCTTAAAATAACAAGTTTGAAAAGAGTTTCAAATGGGCAATTTGCATGTATTTTGGATTTTGAATTCTACGCGGCGTTCACAAGGGTAGTACCCTTAGGTTACCCTACCGTTCTTATGTATGACTAAAAAGTAACAGTTACTTATAACTTATTATTACTTATTAGTAATAAGTAACTGTTAGTTATTAATTATGTATATAAAAATTAACAGTTACTACTTGTACATCCTCCAATTCCAACGAGAACAAAAATCATTTAATATAACGAACAAACGAAACACGCGGTGTGAATCGGGGGCAGTTTGACCGCGAGTGTCTCCAACATTAGGTGAAAAATAGAATACATCAGCGACTTCACAGTTCCAGTGAATCTCTCACCGGGAACGATAGTATCAACAGCTATTATGATAAATTTATCGCAATCATTACTTGATACGACGTAAAAAATAATTCATAATACACGATACGTATAGTTTAATGCCTTATCAGAAGGATTCACGGCGATTTAATTTTATTCTGTGATGAGTTGTGAACTAGCAACACTGGGCGGAACAATCCTTCCACGATTCAATGCTACTTTCATGCTTTATGCTTTCGGCGTTGTTTACGTGAATTTTTATACTACTTTAAATCTTTTTTTATTCTATTTTTAATCAGGAAGTACTTTCAGAAAAAAAAAGAAAACAAAAAGCGAAGACTTGCTCATTGTCTAATGATTTTCGGACCTCAAAAGGGGTTTAAAACTGAAATGAAAACAGCGATTCGGAATGACTAATCTGTAACCATAGCTGAAACCTCCTCTGGAATAAATCAGTCCTTCTGGTTTTTTTTTTTTTTTTTTTTTTTTTTTTGTCAAATTCCATAGCTACATTAAGGTAACTGAATCAAATCAAATCAAGGTTTTTTATTTGCAGAGACCAATATGACACAGCAAACGTCAAAAATGTCAAAACGTCGAAAAATCAGTCGGTAAGTTAAATTTTATCCTATCTACAGATTTTTCACTAGCCATATTGTTCAATCAAGAATTTGTTGTTGTTGTTGTTGTTGTTAATCTTACCTTTTTTCCTGGGGGCCAATTTTTTTATATTTTTTTTAATTGATTTTGCGAAAAATCTGTATAAAAGAATCAATTTAGATTAAAATCGGGCACGTGAGAAACGATTTAGAAAATGAATTTCTTTGGAACATCGTGAAATCGTTCCTCGTCCCTACGATACATTTGGTGGTTTTATTTTTTAATTTTTTGCCATCCTTAATATTGCTTGTAGGTTTTGCAAGATGGCCAACCATGTTAAATCCTGCCCAACCTCTGAGCTCCCCTCGCCATACTGCCTCCACCCAAGCAGTATGGAGCAAAGCGAACGCTCGTGCTTTTCATTTAATTTAACACCGAAACCACTCGTATTGAGAATTCCGGAACAACTTTTGTTCTCTTATTTGCCCGCTGTCGATATTACGACGCTCCCGGAATCCTTTTTTCGAGGCCGCGCCAACGGAAAATGAGATTGACATTTTCCTTCTGCAAAAAGGGAGGGCTTCCTCGTCTTCTAAAGCCGTCTCGTTATCGTGAATTCCTCACCTTGTTACGGGGACAACACAATAAAAGCCGAGAGAGAAATGAACCCCGAAGCTTCCGACCAGAATAGAGTGAGAAGGGGATGAGGTTCGCTCGGAGATCAAAGGATTCTGGTCATCGGCTAACTAGCGAAACCCTGAGCAGCATTTTATAGTCGACAAACCCATTTGGGTTCAGTCATAAAAGGAAGAAAAATCCGAGGAAATTATGCAATGTGAGAGCCGTCTGAAAGCATGAATGTCCATCGAGACTTTTCTGCAGATAGAAAAACAAACGGAATTACGAAAATTTAAATCGCTAATTTACACGATAATGTAGGTCACGAGCTGGTTCCTACACGCTTGTATTACATGATAGCCCAATGCAAATTCGAAAAGCCTAAATCACTGTGGGCCGTAGCGTAACGCCTCATTGCCATGCACACGATATGTCACCCCGATGTTGACGTTAGATGCGAAGATAGCCCGGTGACATACTGGCAGGACAGGGTTGATTAGGCGTGTGGTCTACCTAGTCGATTACACACCTGTATTAGTACGCCAATATACCTGATATCCTTCCGCTGCCAACGCTAATTAATGTGTTGGTTTGTTGGCATAACCATCCCACAGGGCTAAGGAGCCATTCGCATGAGCACCACAAGGCTCAAGTAATAATACCACAACATATCGGTAGACACATGAAAATAGAACCTGCTCGAATAACAGAATTTTAAACGGTACCTAGGATATCTGTTGGAGAATCTCTATTAACTATGCAGTACCTATATGTAGACATTTTTGTAAAAGCTGCATTTTAACGTTGAGTCCATCCCTTAAAAATCTATAGCGGGGCACCTGCCATGAAACGTAATGACCATCAATAGACATAGAAGAGCAGCTGCAAGCTCCTTGGTCCAGACTGTCCCCTTCCCAATGGCCCGTCCCACTCCTGAACCTTCCAGGCAGAGTTCGGGGGTTGGGTGGCTTTTACCCATGTGGGTACCTATAGGGTGGGTATACCCACCCTGAAAAGGTATGATAGGCACCTATGTATGTTAGGCTAAGAGGATAGGATAGGGTGATAAGTTCCTGAACCAGGAGAAGGAACTGAAACAGAGAAGGAAACTGAAACTGAAAACGGAATGGAATGAAATGGCACGGAAAAGAAATGGAATGTGAATGGAATGGAAAAGGATGAAATGGAAACGGAAACTGAAACAAAGCAGGAACTGACAGGAAGTGAAAGGATTGAACAGAAGTTGGTTTCTTTACTATGCTTGGTTTTCGAGTTATAACTCCTTGCGGACACAACTAGATGGTAAATCGAGTATTTTGTCAAAGTTTTAGATTTAAAAAAAAAAAACAAAAAAAAAACGGCGGACGGAAATATTTCGTTTTTGGAATCTAGACCTCTTGAAACGGATAATGTCAAATTTTGAGGCCGATCAGAATTTTCGACCTCAGCCGCGATTGCATAGGTGTATTATTCCAAGAATAATAAACCAAAATGAGTGAAAATCATTTTTCACTTCTTTTGATTTGTATGGACTTGAAATAAATAGAAGAAATTTTCATTTTTAACACAATGCGCTCCATTTTTTTTACGTTTCGTTTGACATAAATTTCTCAGGCTTGTGTAACGCTATAAAATCGTTATTTTTAACAATAAACCCATGGAATGAACTAGTTTACTTCTCCAAACATCAGATGTAAATTCAAATTATATCAACAATTAAGTTATAAGTATTGGGGGGGGGGGGGGGGGGGGTGCCACCCATAGTCCACTGTGCGTCGCCTCCACAACCTGCATTTAAATTTCAGGCCGAACTCTTTTGCCCGATGAATGCCCCATTCACGGAAATATTGATCACTTAATGAATCATCATAGGTACTGTATATATTATAAACTTAAATTTCTATGTAATGAAGACTTGCTTAGTGTCTTTTTTATGAGCTCACATTTTGGCAAAAAATATACAGCATAAGTCTCACGTCACAATTTTAGCTCTGGTTAAGGTTTCCTTTCATAAACCAGTATACGTACTGGTCATTACCGGTGCCGGAAAAAACGCTGCAAATTTTACACAGAGTTTTATTATTCTTTGAAAATAGAAAAATTGTGCAACAATTAATTCAGTACATTGTTTGTACAGATTTGGGACCCCCAAAAATGGACTACGCGTCCAAAATTTATTAATTAATTTGTTTAAATGAATTTTTCTTGACATAGAAGGCCCGTGTGTTAAGCCAATTACTCATAGCTTAATTTACATATAATCAAAGTGAGCTTTGCGTACAAATCTTTGAGAGGAGAAAAATAAATACGCACAGTTGGTGAACGAGAGAAAGGTTCACTTTTTTTACTGCGAAATGAGAAGGTTCTTTTTTTCCTTCTTAGCCGGATGGGAAAAAGTACATGCGAGCTCAGCTTTGGGAAAAAGGCGGGCGATGTTAATTAAAAATAAATTCCCGCCTCTCCGGCGGAAAAGGGGGAGAGGAGTACTTATTACCACCTTTCTTGGCCGTTTTTCTCCGAGGGAAAACGCGGACCATTATACAGACGTTAGGGCTTCACAGGGCGACGAGGACGTTCAGGGGTGCACTTTGGCCAGAAGGCTGAAGGGGGCGTTTGGGCTTTTGCAGGAATTCGTGGAAAGCGTGCGAAAGCTCAAGGGAGGGGAGGAGGAATAATTAGCGAGAGGCAAGCAAAATGAGGAGAAAATACTAAAGGAGAGAAATAACGCGAAATAAACGAATATAAGTAAAATTAGGCCAAATGCTTTTTTTCTCAGAAAGAATTTGCTGATAATTTGGTACATCACTGTCAGAATAATTAACCCATGGTTCTGAGGAAGAGGTCAAACCCTTCGATCGAGCACAAATTAGCCGTACGCGTCGTCTACCGCGTTTTGAGAAGTAGCTTTTTTTAAATCTGATATTTTGACCATTATAATTAATTAAATCTGATATTTTGACCATTATAATGGTGATATTTAAATCTGATATTTTGACAATATATTGTCAAAATATCAGATTTAAATAAGCTACTACATAGTATAGTATATACTTGCTTCAGCATAAATAGAACAACAAACGAAGCAAAGAGCCTGATAATTTTACACTTTATACATATTTAAAAATTATTACAATAATGATATTATGTAGGTAAGAATTTGATATTAGGGATATTTTTATAAAACTTATAATTATTATCTGGGTATATTTTGAAGAAGTAGAATGAACGCTGCATGAAAAGGAAAGGAACCGGCAGAACAGGAGGTTAGGACTGGTGGAGGGAGTCAGGGAGGGGGAGGGCTGAAGAAGTAGTCCTCCCACACTTATCCCTATCTCCCTCAAAAGAACAGGCGACACGGGCTTACACTGACTCCAAGAAGAGGCCATACCCGGCTAACCAAAGAAACTGCCTTGAAGCAATACTAAAGTTGCATATTTCTACATAGTTCCAGGGCAGAGATAAATCGAGGTGTTTTTTTAGTGGGTAGTGGTAGTTTTTTAGTGGGTACACTGATGTAAGCAGGAGTTCCACACGAAGGGCGGGTTTCCCGCCGTCAGTCCATAAAGGATTTTTCATCTCCCAAAAAAATAAAATCGGGGTATAGGTATTTTGCAAAAATTAGTTTTGTCTCAAACAAATCATTGGACAGATAAGGTACCTATTCAACGTCAGGACAGATAAGGTACTCGTTAAAATGGGATTTTACATCCAATATTAGTTCGAAACGACACCTCACTCCACCCCCTACCCTGAATCCTTCAAAACCTCGCCTGTTAACCTTTTTTAGCCCCAAAGAGCCACTCAGGGTTAAGCGATCGGGCTGTAAACTTTGCAGGGACAAGTAAACGGAAAACCGAGTTTATTGTCGAAGTTTTAGATTGAAAAAAAAATAATAAGAAGAAGAACCAGCTGCTCAAAACGATGTCGAATAGCAGAATTACACACCATTTTTGGTATTCACACTTCAAAATCCCACTCGAGTTTCAAATTTGAACGTTTTGACACATTTTCGCGCGTGAGAGACAACAAAAGTTATAAGTAGCGCGATGAGACGTTGGAGTCGGAGATGGAGGGGGTCCAGTCAACTAATCATCCGTCGCTCTTGTAAATTACTCTGCCCCGAAGGTGCCCAGCTCGTCAGTAGGTCTTGAAGGAGGCCTGGAGGGCCTGACGGCATTTTTACTCTTCGAGAGCGAGCGAAAAATACGATAACAGCACCTGTTGAATGTGATGGAACGTTATTTTTTCGGAGTCTCGTAGTTTGTGCCGCCCAGCCCTTTTTTTTTCTCTTTCGCTCCTCATCTAGAAAAAAAAACGGGTATTCAAAGAATTATCCGTCTTGTCGGGGGCTCCGAACGATATATCACCCAGGGCTTATATCAGAATAACACCCAGGGCTTGTATCAGGGGCGATAGTTCTAACAGGAAGCCTAAATCAGCCTCGGGCGATCCGCTCACACCTTTTTCGACTGACGTGCGCGCGTAGGAAATTATGGCCAGCGCGAAAACCCGGAAATCATCCTACAGTTCAAGTAATGTTAGAAGCTACGGGTATTTTAGGGAGTCCTACTCGGTACCATAAAGTGGCAAATTTCTACTTCACCTACAGCTCTTCACCTACAAGCTCTTCACCTCAACTAGTGCGTGACAGGGTGCACGGGGGCGTCCCTTCCCCGCACTGTTATGAACATAGGAGACTTCCTCGTGTCCTCACGCTCATCAATTCTTTACGGTATTTTTCGGCTATATCCACAACCTCAACGACAGATAACGAATTTATTTCACTGGGACCTGAAGAGCCTGACTCTGATTTAGGAGACTCAGTCGTTGAGCAGGGGACTCCTTCCACTACAAGGTCAGGATCTTCACCGATCACCAAGTCATTAAAATCTTTGGCCGCTCTCGTTTCCACGGGCAAAAATATATCGGGCTGAAGTATCCGGACTAGGGATTGCAATCCCGGGATCCCGGTCGATTTTTGCCAATTTGAAATCCCGGGATTCGTAGAGTCAATCCCGGGATCCCGGGGTTTGAGAATTAATTGCACATCGTACGTAAATTGCTCAAGTCTTGTCGGGAAAAATCTTTTAATAACGGACAATAATTCGAAGGCTAAGTGAAAGTGCTCTAAGATGAAAACTGTGAAGTCCCCTGAAGAAAGGATTCGGAAAACTATGAACCAGCCGGTGCCGGTGCCGAAAATACGAAAAGATTTATCGACCACAATTAAAAAAGAAACGAGCCTGTTCAAAAATGGAGGCAGCCGAGGCCACCATTTGGATTTAGTATACAAAATTTATGGATATTTAATATCTCCTGTTAGGCCGGTCAGCGGACAAAAAAAGAGGGCTTAGAACGGAAAAATAGACACGTTCTAATTTTTTTTAAATGTTTTCAGGGACGGTACCAGCTTCGAAACCCTTGTGCTAAAAGCTGGATGCCCGAAAAAACGCGAAATTTTCGGATTTTTTTTTTTTTTTTTTTTTTCAGTTCTTGGCTTTTAACTTCAAAAATGTGCGCCCTAACGAAAAAGTCACTGTATACTATTTTCAAGTAGACAAGATTTGCTACCATTTGAGCGCAACGGCAGCTTTCTAGGACCAATGGGCCCCGAGATTAACCGTCTTCAAACATTGACCATTTTCCCCCAAATGTTAGAAATCGTGGTTTTATCCTTCTTCAGTACGGAATATCGGCTATAATATTCATCCCACGAGGAAAGTTATGAGGAATGAAATTGTAGAGCAGTGATTCAGCTTCAATTTAAGCACAACCAGAACACGTAGGACTATCCCACTGACCTCCGTGGAAGCTGAGAGGGCCTTTTGAGTAGCAGGACTATTTTCGACAAAGCTAAGAAGCAAATTGGCTGATCCAACTTAGAGTGCTTTCTAAGATCCAACATTATGATTTCTAAAAGCCCATTTTTTGAGTACATGAGTGAAATTTTTCCTTCATGAGAGAAGTAGTATTTTATATAATTTACAATTATTGTAAATAAACAAGTTTTTCGTCGTTTTTAATCAATTTTTTCACGTTCAAACCAAAATCATCAATCCCGGGATTAATCCCGGGATCCCGGGATTGCCTCTGAAAAATCCCGGGATCCCGGGATTCAGAAAAACGTTCGGGATTGCAATCCCTAATCCGGACGTCTCCTGTGACACCACCATCAGGGAATCTTCGGCCATCAACACGCATGGCGGCAAGACCGTGGATGCAAAGCCCTTCCATAAAAACACAACCGTGAATACACTACCTAATTTATTTAATTTTAATTTTTTTAAATATATTTAAAGTAAACTTTAATAGTTGGTAATTATTTTATTTTAATGATTTTAAGTAATTTTTAATAATTTAATTGTTACTGTTTCTGACCTGTAGTGCGAATAAATTATTAATTTGTAAATTGAAGACTTCGAAATGCCACGGTTGCCAGCCATTTGCAGGACACTGCGTCGGGTTACGCCAGAGATTAAATTCCAACCGACGAGGTCTAATGGGGAGGTGTTTCATTCCAAATTGGCTTCCTCCCGCAGAACTGGGGAGGGATGTCGGAGGCAAAAGGGCAGATGACCGCAGAGGATCCTCCTGATGACCCTCGCGTAGGGCTAAGTTTAACTGCCTGCTAACGGACCTCGGTTTAATCCTGTCGGAGAGTTAATGCAATATTATTTACTAAAACGTCCTTACTGTACCACCGTTCCATTTGCCGAATACGAAACGTTCATAATAAGAGGCGTTTAGTTGCAAATCCAGCGACATTTCCCCGAAAAAGACATTCCGGAAATTTTACGAAGTACGTGGCCCTCTACGCAAGATCCCTGAACGGTTCCCAACGAATCCAGCTCCTTCCCATAAAAAATGGCTTCAAATTTCCAGTTCACGTCAAGACCAGCTCGCTCCAAGTTTAACATATTGTAACGATTGGAGCGGTACTCCAGCGATCATGTGGGCACTTTCAAAATGTAGAACAACACTACATTGAATCCAAAACGGGACTGAATCGTTTTCCCCACACTAAGGGTACGTTCAGAACGCAAAGGGAAGAGGCATGCTTGAGGGTCGATGTCGCTATCGATGGCCATCGCGAGGAAACAAGTGCAAAGAAATTATTGCGGGCGTTCAGAGCAGAGAGGTCGCGGTAGCGCTAGGAGGGTAGCTGGAGGGTCGATGATTTTGATTTTCAAACAAACTTGATCGAGGGAGGTCGATGTGAGGATGTCATCGCGGCTCCCCGGACTGTGATTGGTTGTTTCAAGGCCATAATACCTACACCCTAATCGCGACGGAGGTCGACGATTCCGATCGGCCTCAAAATTTGACATTATCCGTTTCAAGAGGTCTAGATTCCAAAACCGAAATGTCCGTCCGCCGGCCGGGCCGTGTTGAGCAGTAGGATTTTTTTTTTTTTTTAATCTGAAATTTTGACAAAATACTCGGATTACCATCTAGTTGTGCCCGCTATGTTTTCATCCCGATCGCCCCAACCAGTGGGGCGCTATGGGGCTAAAATGGGGCTACGGGAGGGTTTTTTTTTAAAAAGGATTTTGGCTATGGGATCGAGTTAGGTGTCATTCTCGAAGTATTTTTGGACGTTGAATCCATTTTTGGGGTTCGATTCCACTGTGGCGATCTATAGGGCTTTCATGGGGCTACAAATGGGATTTTTGAAGGATCCCAGGCGGCCAAATATTTTTCGATTAAAAAAAATTTTTTTTGGAAAAAACAATTTTCAAAAAAACATTTTGCACAAGTAACCTATATCAAAGAATAATAACCCATTGTGTTAAATTTGCCATATTTCGCGCGTTTTTCCGTTATAGGGTGGTTCCGGAATCTTCCCTTGTTTAAATTTCCGACAATAAACAATTTGGCTGCCATCGACATCTCATCACTAGAATCACTTTTCATGATGACTGTTCGATCGTGAATGAGGTTATTTCTATCCCCGACAGCCTCTCTCCTGACCTCTTCATCGACCACTTTGTTCTGAGCAGTCTAGCTAGGATGGAGGATGTCTTGTTATCGTCCCTCTGCCTGGACCCTCCATCCTGCCTCGCAGCCTGCCTCTTCCCTCCGCGTTCTGCACGTACCGTAAAGGTGGGTCTACACGGAGAGAGCTAGAGCGACACTAATTGCGTAGAGCAGTGTCAGCCGCGTCTACACCATGAGCCCTGAGAGCGCTAGAGTGAGTGTCTGAGACCGGTCTCGCAACTGCTCTCGCTCGTGGTTGCGAGAGCAGTTGCGAGAGGGTCCACACAACCCCCCTTTCTTGCAATTGCGCGAGAGAGAGATTCGTCTTCGTTCACTCAGTTTCATTCCGACCGTCTGATGGGTTCGTTGAGGATTGATCGTTAAATGATTACATATTTCAATTAACTATTCTGTGCTGTGCCTGACGCTGAAGGATGCTCAATATTCAGGAGTGAAAAATTCATCTAATTTACATTAACATTAAATGTTAATTAAAGTTATATTAAATTATATTAAATTTTAATATACAGTGTCTTTTGTTGTGTGTATAATTCTGTCTAAACTACTATTATTGACGTAGGTAAACATCGCGTTCATCCTCAAGGCTAATTATTAGCCTTATTGGCGATTAGGCCTAGCTTTAATTAGCCAAATATTGGTAGGTATCAATGAGAATACAGAGGACTAGTAGTTTCTGTCAATAAAATACAGCGGTTTAGTCACCAACTCATTCCAGAATCTGCAGAGAGAGAGATGAGTTGTTGACTGTAAACTGCTGTATTTTATTTATTTTTAAGTATTTATTTCTTTATTATCTGATATTAAAATCATTATTTTTATCGGAAATAATTTCTAACATGATTATTTTTAGGAAATGATGGAAAGAAGAAACAGACTTCCTTCGAGGAGAAGAAAATTTCGTATTAATTAGTTAATTTAATTGAACAATTTCTCATTAATTAAATTAATTTAATTATCTTCTTATTTCAAGTAAGAAAATAAAAGCAAGCAGCTTGATAATCCTTTTATGAACGGCAAAGCCACGTTGATCCGGCATTGCCGATTTGTTAATTACCTACCATTATGGTGTCAAAAGACGGACGAAAATCTGGCTTCTGTCTTAATAACGACCCATGTAGGTACTGTCTAAATAATAAACATTTCAAAATTATTAAAAAGTGGACAAAACTAGCTGTCATTCTAGATTATGATCAGTTCAGCGACTGACTAAACGACTAGAGGCGAACAAACCAACTAAAATCTGGGTATGTACCTGCTGTCATGATAACGACTAAACGGCTAAAAAGCAACCTAAATTTAATTGAAATCTAGCTATGTTCTTAATATTGACCGTATGACTGAAATTTTAGTTTTAAATCGTCCGAAATCTGACCAAACGCTGGCTACTGTCTAACGACCATATTAATGATTAAAGTCTGAAAAACGAAAACGAAAACGAAACGAAAAACTCGCTGTTGAGTTGCGTCCGTATATTGTGTAGTTTTCTCCCGATTTCTTTTGCATCTGTGGCAAATTCATTTGCCAGAGCCGCGATAGAAACTGCTCTCCTGTTTCGGTCCTTGTATACTTCAGAGGATACATCCCAAAGCTCGGGATACGACTCCAAACGACTGATGAACGTTTCCGTCTCATCTTTCGTCCACTCTTTCGTACCCGCACTGGCCATCGCTCTAGCAACAAGTTTCCCGTAGGTGAAACTTCTCGAGACTGATTCCGAGAGCAGTTGCACTGCCGTCCACACGTCGAGAGGGAAGGGGGAACGCGAGAGCCCGAGAGCACCGCTAGACTGCTCTCGCAACTACTCTACGGGCCGTCCACACTTCTCTCGAGAGCTCTAGCTCTCGCTCTACCGCAATAAGTGTCCCCGTGTAGACCCACCTTAAGACTGGGGTCGGCTCGAGCAGTCAGTGTCTTGAAATGCTGCCTCTTACCTCGCCTATTCCCATCCTTCATCTGCTCCGCATCCGCACTTCTCATCCTCTCACCGTTTTCTCGCATTTTCTCTCCAGCCTTCGTGTCCATTCATTCATTTTCATTTTCACACCCCTCACCCCCAGTCTTGCACCCGTCGTTCATCCTTGATCTTCCTTTCATCCACGTCTTGACTCCATTCCATCGTGAATCTGGAGAAACACCGTCACCAGCAGCCGTACAGCGACTCCTGGCGGACAAGACTTGTCTGCTCTAATGCCCCTCTGCCTTCCCCCTTCTTGTCTCCTTCAATACTTGGCTTTCAACCGTAATTCTCAATCAAATCTTCTTCTCTCTCACCTAATTCCAAATCGACTGATTCCTAAGCGTTGAACTCAACTTCCTCCCTGGCTTCCACAATGTGGAATCCACAGCCACATACTCATCACCACCTCCCGGCCCAACAATCTCTGTTTCATGATCGCATCCGGAACTTCAACCTCGCCGAAAGGAGAACATAATAATATTATACTTATAATAATAATTATACTTATACTGATAAGTATAATTTAAATAATATTACATAACATATTATGTTATGTTATATTATGTATATTATACTTAGTAGGTATATCTCCATTCGTAAAAATTAAAAAATATATATATTTAAAAAAATCGCAAATTTTACATAAGGGTTTATTATTCTTCGATGTAGGTTAATTGTGCAAAAATTAATCTGTGTCAGTAATAACATTTGTAATAACATCCCATTTGTAGCCCCATGAAAGCCCTACAGATCCCCACTGTGAAATCGGATTGTTCTGGGACCCCCAAACATGGGTTCTACGTCCGAAAATACATCGGGAACGACACCTAACTCGACCTCATTGCCGAAACACTTCAAAAACCCCTCCCGAAGCCAAACACCCACACGGGCTCAGGCGATCAGGGTGAAAACCTTGCGAGCGCAACTGGATGGTAAATCGAGTATTTTGTCAAAATTTCAAATTTAAAAATATTCAACCTACTGCCAAAAACGGAGCACAGCGGTCAGAAGTGGTCCGGTCCTCTCCGAAAACGTGATCGAAACTCCTAGCGACTTTAATAATTAAACAATTATTGTATCACATTCGCTTCCAATTTGAGTAGGTCTTATGTTTTTGAGTGCGTAGATTCCAAAAATCATGTTTATATTCACTTTTGGGGAAAATTTAGGTTTTCAGGAAAACCTTGGCAGGCTTGGGTGTTTCAAGAACTGTAGAATAAAGGATACAATTTTAAAATTTGTAGACAAACATGAAAAAATTGAGTTTCGATCTAAACCACTATGCTGCAGGCGGCGGACGGACATTTCGTTTTTGGAATCTACGAATTATGAAATGTCAAATTTTGAGGCCGATCAGAATTTTCGACCTCCTTCGCGATTACATAGGTGTATTATTCCAAAAATAATAAACCAATAGCCAAATTCATTCTAAATCAAGATGTGTAGACGTGAGAAGTTTTTCGTCTCTTCTGTGAGTTTTTCAAACACAGGTACGGAACGAGAAGATAAGTTATGAGTCATAACTAAACCTCATACAGTGGCCAAAATGTGGCATCCAAAACTTCTATTAACAGTTGAGACTCACGTGAGTCTCAACTGTTAATACTGGGGTTTACATGAGGTCCCACGGAGGGGTAGGAAGAAGTTGTGCAAGCATCTTTGATTTCGACAGCGCTGTGCATTCCATGCCTTCATGCATGCCAGTGTTTTTCCTCGCCACTTTACTTCCGGAACTTGTTTTCTTCGGCGACTTCTTGCTGTTGGACTGTTGTGTAGAAAAGGAGTCTATTAGTGTGCAGTACTTCCATCCTTTATTTGGATTTGTTGTTGCTGACATGAGTCATCTTGACAAGTCAGCCGCCACCACTTCGTTTCTTTGACGATGCTTGAGCGAGCTTTGCGTTGCTCGGTGTTTCCCGTCTTCTTTCTTCGTTTGTTAGGTTTTCTTATCCAAAAATGAGCATTTTTAATGTCGGCATTAGATTCTTTGCTGCATGTAGATATATTGTGCTTGTTTTATTCCACGGATCCGAGCTCTTTTCGCTTTTCTTCCGAGAAGGTTACTTAACGTCTCAGTGGTGGTGGTTGTCTGTTCGTACCATTTAGTGGTCTAAATTGTACCTAAATTTTAGAAACCATTTTGTTTGGCAAACAATTGTCGTCCCAAGAGTTGTTTTATCAACATTTAGAAACGCATTTGTTGCCTCGATCAAAGTACGAGCAGGCAAATCGCCGGGCAACGCTAACAAATTTAATTCTAATCGTGTTCCTCAACAATAATTGTAATTATTATCCTACTTGGGTTTTATTCGAGGCATTAAATTTTGACGATTCCGCCTTAAATTTACTTAATGCAGAAAAAGGCAAAATTGCAAATTCCTATCTCTCTAAGAGAACATTTACTGTCGAGTGACTCATTTCAGGTCTTGATTGGCGTTGTTGATGAATCATTTGCAATTTGGTACCCGTTATCGCAATCTCAAGTCCAAACAGTTCCTCGAAACCACAACACACCTGCGGTTGAATCGCCAGTTTTTTTTTACGACAGTTCCTCCGAATCAGCCCACCAGTGCTGACGAGCGGGAGATAAGATCCGTTGATAAACTCTCGTTCACTGTAAAACCTGAGAGACCCCTTACCAGGCCACCTGAGTACGTAATATATGAACCGTCTGTTTCCCGGTGATTCACGACCGTCGAACCAAACGTAATTCATTACGGATCGTTCGTGCGGAAGGCGGGGAGGATGTTGTGGGGAAGTTGCAGGAAAGTGCACAAGTAATCAATAAACTTGTCTCAATTTCATATGACGTCCGCCATTAGCGCTGGCCTCCATACGCAATTTAGTTCATTTCACCTGTTGATGAAAGCTAGCCTGACGCGAAACTCGAACTCAATCGCGATAAATTTGTTGTAGATTGTAAAATTAGAAACCCTCATAAACGTGAATTTTCCTTCTTTTCGCGGGTTTTCGTGAAGTCTGCATAATTTGTGTGTCCCCGTATCATATTTCATTCTCTCGCTCCGGAGGGCCAAGTGTTAACCGTCAGTAATAATGACATTAATTCAAACCAACTTTATTGGTCCGACGTTCCCCTTATGAAGACTCGCCTCGACAAAACCCTCGGACTCGTTTCCCCATTAATCTTTTCGAGTGCGGGGTTCTCTCTCCCCATCAACGTTCCATTATGCCTATCGGTCTTGGCATCTTGGCCGGAGTCCCCCTCCGTGATATAGTGGCCTAGCAGTTATTGTATAATCCCTTCGTGGCACCTGAGTTATTTAAATGGTATTCCTTTGGGCAAAGCCTTATCAATCGGCGACCCAGATTGGAGCATTACTGATGTACTGACGCACTTCTCGATGTTGATTGCCCGATAGCGTTCTGGCGGAATTCCAAAACGAAGGTCCCGGACCCCTCCATATGGAAACTTCTTGTTATGCATTGTTCGCCTATTGCTGGCAACTCTAAGCAACGCAGAGGCAGGAATTCAACAGGTGATCAAGCAGTTGCTGCCATCTCATGATGGTTTAACAGCTTGCGGCCAATGGTACTCGGACAACGACATGGTCGCCGCTCTCGCTTTCCGACACTTCACTACCCCCAACCCGAACAACGACCCGATGTGTGGACGGAGGATCATAGTCGTCGATCCGTCGTCGCAGAGGGAAATTGTCGTCAGGGTGGTCGACAAGTGCCAGGGCTGCAAGATGGGAGACGTCGACATGTCACCTGCTTTCTAACAGTTGAGGCCTTTGGGGGTTGGCAGATTCCATGTAAGATGGGATTTCATTTAGACTTTTGAACAGAGTTTGTTGGTAAGTTATACCATAAATAAATTTAACAATAACCCTAAGGATGGTCCTAAAGAGTTGTTCTTCACCCCGCGATTCGCCCTTATAAGGTGATCCAGGTAGGGTCAACACATTCGATCTTCAACGCGCAGTTCAACCCTCAAACGCCCCGACAAAGAGGCCGAAGATGGTCAATTTAAAAATACCCCTCGAAATCCCGTTGCGAGGATATTTTAAAAAGGATTTCGGGGTCGTTGAATAAACCCGGCGGAGAACATCATGCAAAATTCATTGGTATGCAGATGGGTGGCACTTGCGGCGTCTGAGGCGACTTTTAGGAGGCGATAAATATGAATTGGCGCTCCCCCGTGGCGGTAAACAGCACCATGTGAGCCTAATAGCCGCCAGTGCTCCGCCACTCTGAAAAAAACCTCTTCTCCGGCTAAATTGAGCCATTTAAATAATAGACCGTAAATCCTAGTGTATAATTTCCTTCTGGTTGAATACTGAGACGGTTTGATTTTTTACACTGCTTTTGCCGATGCAGCAATACCTCAACGGAATGCCTCCTTCCATCTATTCTATAAATTCATAATTTCCGAACGCGGTGAACCAACTTAGACTCGACCTGCGCTTGTCTGCGAGCGTGTTCTAGAATCTTGAGACCTGAAACTCGAAGGCCCTCCGTCTGGCCCTCCACTCACGATCATTTTTTCCTACGTCGAAATACTTACCGTTTAACGTAAGGTGGATGCGGCGAGATAGTGGGAATCCATCCTATAAAAAGACGATTTCAGACGAAGTAGTCTATTTCCACGATAAATTTATCGTGGAAATAGACTACTTCGTCTGAAATCGTCTTTTTATACTTACAGTTTTTCGGGGCCGAAAGTGGAAAAATACAGAGCACCACTAGAAAATAAGGGGGTAGGCTTTGTTGGTAGACATTTTATTACATAATAAAACCACTGTCTGTATTAGGTATCTAATTAGCTTATGCTATCGTCACTCAAGTTCTAACTCCACGTCCTATGTCGGAAAAATAAGTTCGGCCGAAAATCTTTCCAGAGGCCTGAAATAAGAAGCACGGGTCGGTCACGAAAACGCAATAGGTAGGTCTTCAGTGAAGAGAAAATCGCGAAGGAAAATACCTGCATTCCAACCGTAGTACCTGAAATCTCGAGAAAAGCGAAAACTAAACCACCAAAGCGCACTAACACTGAAATGAGAAAAGAGACCAGATTTTGGGGTTTTCTGTTGGTCAACTTGAATGATATTTGCTTTTTATAGTGACGCGAATTTTGATACTGATCGCCAAAGTGACTCGAATTTGACGATTGTTTTGGTTGTTGCCGTCGAATTCGAATAGATAGAACATTTACCGACCATTCGACAACAACATTTACCGAAAAAAATCATGGAACAGGAAGGAAAATAAATTTTATTCGGTGGCGAAAAATAAAGGATGGAATCACAACGAAATTTAATGAAGTGCGAAGTTCTCCGCCGAGTGGTGGTTATCTACTTGAATCAAACCTGCGCTAAGATAACACGCTTATGAGCTTGCAGCCTCCCGTCAGCTTTTTCATTGGTCAGTGTCTGGCTTCATTGGCCAATCACACAGCTTTCTACTCGGAAGCCGAGTTCTTGGTTCCGTTCAAAAAATTAATTTTTGGTGGCTCGCTAGTAGCTACCAATTTCAAAGTGGTTGTTCGCCGATGGTGCAGAGGTCTAATCCAATGAGTTGGTTTATTAGTGACTTCACTCTGATGAGCTTAGTTGCTCGAAACCGGTCCCCACGCTATAATTGTTTACCTAAATAAACAATTTAGTATTCAGCAGAGGAGTCGTTCTCTCTCCCTAACCAACTCAATGTACGAAATTTTTTCTGTTCAAGGAAAACCCAAATATCATGTACATTGTTATGATGAAAAAGTTATTGTAGCCCTTCATAATAGTTCATTTAGTAATTTTTCATAATGCATGATATGAAGAACCTACCAGTTTTTGCTTACCTACCAAATAGCTACTAGAATATCACTTACTATCCTACTTTATTATGCGATAAAAATTTTATTAAGAAATACCTAGTATCTATTTCTTAATAGTATTTTGTTGCATAATAAAGTAGGATAGTATAATATATATTATATACTATCCTACTTTATTATCGTATATCTTGTATAGTATAGTATCCTACTACTATATTATAGTAGGTCTGGCAACCCCGCCTCCTCGCGTTGGGTGCTTCATAATTTTGAAAATCCAACATGGTAAGCGACCGTGAAGACATCAAACGTTCGTAGATTTTTAGTTTAAAGATGAACTCAATACCATCAATGAAACTCATCATAGTGTTGGACACGTACTTCCTTTTGGAATACTGAACATCCTTCTGAGTCACGCACCTTCACACAGATTTTTTAAAGGTTTTTTAAACTTCACCTCATGTTAAAACACACTGTTATAATTTATATTAAAGAGGCAATTACCATAATGGTCATGTCAATGTGGGATATTCACAAGACGTGGGCGGGATTATAGTTTTACACCGCAAGATCGTCTAGTTTGAACACGTTCTTCGACTTCGCGATTAATATTCATTAGCTCACCCTGTACGTAGGCCTCAAGTCGACCTGAGGTAAACTTAAACCAGACAGTTAACTCAAATTGCTGTGGTCAAAACCAATACGCAGTCTGCCATTGAATGGGCTCTAAGGAGCCCCATGAATTAGCCCGAGGAAAAGTCGACCGACTCGTGAAGTTTTTGAAGGGCCAAGAAAAATCCTATTCGAGTCAAGCTATTAGTCAGAGCCATTGGATTTATAAAGAGCCTTCGATAAAATCGATGCCCTCAAACCAGAAGGCTTGTTGTCGGGCGAGCGATTGTCGAACTTGTAAAACTTCAATTAAACTCTTAGGGGAAGTTGAGGAAAGTAAAAAGAGAATGGAAAGAGGGGGAGGAAATCGGGAAAATCGGGGAGTGAGAATTTTATCCGTGGGAAACGCATTAATCCTCTCCTTTGCGGGGAAAAACTTTTGCATCCCCTCCACCCTCCACCACAATTTTCCCAAGGCAAGTTTCCTTGATTCTAATAAGGGCTGAGTCCCTCGGGCTTCTAAATAACTCATCCTCAAAGTGATTGCCGCCACAAACCCCTTTTAGGAGAGTTAAAAATGTACCTTTAAAATTAAGTAGGTTTCCATCTCGCTCCCAAAACCAGCTTTACAGTTTTTAAAGTTATTAATCGATTACATCAGCCTGAGTTGATCACGCTTTTGAATAATCGTTAAAACTAGTGTACTGGATGCAACTCTACAAACGATCGATACGTAAAGTGGCTATTTAAGAAAATTTTTCGATTCTAATAATTGAATTATTCAATTTTACGAACTGAAACTATGTTATTTTCGAACGGCTCAAATTAGTTATGGATAGACAGGCCTTTTAGCTAGGCTTTTAGACAGGCCTTCATTTCTGCCTTAATAAATAATTATTGAAATCCTCCTAAAGGGGGAATTTGAGAATACGCTCAAATACGTATGTTTCAACTTTTCAAGGCACCATTTCACGTTTTCTAAATACAATTATGACATTGTGGGGCGTAATTTTTTCTAATTTTTTTATTTTATTTTTTTAACGAACGTTTTTTAGAACGTTCACAAAAATAGAAAAAGATGTTCCTTGTAGTTAATTATTAACTGCAAGGAACATGTTCTGCTTATCATGATCATAGTCTTTAGATTAGGTAAACCATCACAAAGCTAAGTTAACTCAACTTTAAGACTTTGAACGTTTAAAAAATTAAGAATGTACTTAGTTCTTTTTTTCTTTCTTTCTTTTCTTTTCTTCCTACAACTTACATAAAAAATGTACGAAACAAATTAAGCATTTGGGACCAAACCAAAATAAATTTTATTCAATAAATAATTTATTGATTGTGGTAAATAATTACTTTCCACCATTTATTGACGGTCAACATCATCACCTGTTTATAAACAGGTGATGATGTTGACCTGTTTATAAACAGGTGATGATGTTGACCGTCAATCCGTCAACTTCATTAATTTTCAACCCACATTAAACACTAAGTACTTATTGTTTTGAATTATTTAGTAATTTAAATTAATTAAATTAACTTAAAATAATTATAAGGTAATAATAATTAATTAATCATTATAAGGTAATAATTAATAATTATAAGGTAATAATGAATAATTATAAGGTAATAATTAATAATTATCATCATATCATCATACAATAATATAAAATTGTGTTGGCCGCCGTAAGCCGTGTGGTAGCCGTGTGGTTTGTTGGTACGGGATAACGCTAGTGATGTGTTGTGACAGCTTTTTCCTGTCACAGGAACAAAGTGTTCCTGCTCCTTCTCAGTACCTGATACTTTTACCTGATACTTGTCACATAATGTTCCAAGGAGCAACCTCGGGATTCATGTTACTTTGTTACCGTTCCGAGGACTAGTAGCCATCGTCCCACATCCGGTGCCGTTGTGCCTGGAAGGGAGCGGGGCCTCTTCTAGGAAATTTTTGGGTTGCTATTTTTAGCCTTCTCCCTTGGACTTTGAGTTCGTTTTCCCTCTATAATATAGATACATATTATGCTCCTAAAAAAAAAATTTATTTACCTAATGAAATCTTTGTGTATGAATTATTAACAAATACAGATTATAAAATATAGGTGGCTACCTCAGGTAGGTTTTCCCTGAAGGGGAAAAATTTGACATGTTTTTCTAATTTGAAATCGAGTGAGTCGCTTAGCTACTATCATTCAAGTAAAATAGCTTCATTTTGGTTTATTATTCTTGGAATAATACACCTATGTTTTCGCGACGCGGGTCGACGACTCCGATCGGCCTCAAAATTTGACATTATCCGTTTCAAGAGGTCTACATTCAAAATCCGAAATGTCCGTCCGCCGTCCGCCGTCCGCCGTACGCCGTCCGCCGTCCAGGCCGTTTTGGGCAGTAGGAATTTTTTTTAAAATCTGAAATTTTGGCAAAATACTTGGTTTACCATCTAGTTGTGCCCGCAAGGTTTTCAGTCCGATCGCCCAAACCCGTGGGGCGCTATGGGGCTAAAATGGGGTTACAGGAGGGGTGTTTTGAAGGCTTTTAGCTATGGGATCGAGTTAGGTGTCGTTTTCGAAGTATTTTTGGACGTAGAATCCATTTTTGGGGGTCCCGGAACGATCCGATTTCACTGTGGCGTTCTATAGGGCTTTCATGGGGCTAAAAATGGGGTTTTTGAAGGATCCCAAGAAGTTAAATATTTTTCGAGTAAAAATTAAAGAATTTTTGAAAAAGCACATTTTTGAAAAAAAATCCCCCCAAAAATTTTTTTTTGAAATATAAAAATCCAAAAAAATTTTTTAAAATTTTTTTCATTGACAGAATTAAATGTCTGTACAAGTAACCTATATCACAGAATAATAAACCCTTGTGTAAAATTTGCAGCGTTTTCATCCTGGAGCTCATCAATGTTTTTGCTAACCAACCTAAGTAATTATGGTATTTTCAATCAACAGTCCCTACCTGCTTTTTAATACGAAATACCTACCTAGCTACCCTACCTTCTCTGTTCTTTCGCATAGGTATACATTTTTTTAATAAATTTATAATTTTTTTTATAGGTACTTAGGTTAGGTAGGTAGGTATACCTACCCAACTTCTAGGCTTTGAGTTCCCACAGCTAGGACTTTTCCAGCGTAGTTATATACCTACTTGAAGATTTCTGACCCCTCTTAACTAAACAAGCACAATAAAACTGCTGCATACCAGAGTAGGTATCCGTGCTACCTACAATATGAACCAAAACGCTGAGTCTTCAGAGAAGAACAAGATACGTTTGGGGAAGTGAGGAGAGGATGGAGATAGTTGGGCAGGCGGGGGGAGTTCTCGTGGGTAGGTGAGGCTGGCAGGCGTGGAACAACAAGGAGCATCGAGTAACTAGGTACAACTAGGTACATCGAATCCCCGATGTTACAAGAGGTGACAGTGACGTAAAACGTGACACAGTGGAACATGGGCCGTGTAATCACAGGAGCAGGCAGGAACAACTTGAGGACCAAGTTGTGACTGGCGTATCAGGTACTTTCGGGTTGTCACATTTAAGAGTATCAGCTACTTTCCGGTACCTAGTACAAAGTAAAAGTTTGATACGGAACAACACATCACTAGATAACGCGTTCCCGAGTGAGTTTTTTCACTTTACGCTCGCTGGCCGTTTAGGGGGTCGAAAAAATTACGAAAAAATACGAGCCGTATAGATCAGACCTGGAGGTAGACGTCGGTCAAATCGAAAATCCGAAATTCGCCCGGGAAATTCGTCGAAAATTCGTCGAAAAATCGTCTTTCTCCCGTTAGTCCTACGTTTTCCACTTTCAACTCGCGCCAAAGCCCGTTTAAGGGGTCGAAAAAATTACGAAAAAATACCAGCCGTATAGATCAGACCTGGAGGAAGACGTCGGTCAAATCGGAAATTCGCCCGGGAAATTCGCCGGAAATTCGTCGAAAAATCGTCTTTCTCGCGTTTGTCCCACGTTTTTTCGGGTTCAAAAATACCCAGTAAGGAGCCATTTTTTGGGTATGGTATCCGCGAGCCAAATGCGCGCCAAAATATGGCCAATCCGATTCCGAAGTCGGATTTCAAAAAAACCGAGGGGGAGGGGGCGATTTCACGGTGAGAAGACAATTGGATCGTTTTAATTCGCGCGGGGCCAGGGATCTTAGAAAACGGAGGGTCCAGGGAACTTTGATAGATGGAGAGGCCTTTATTTAAAAAAAGTTGAATTGAATTAAAAATAATAATTTCCTAAACGGTAAGCCCTAAAAATACGCCGATTTTTTCTATCGTCTCTGCTACGAATAGGAGGGGCCGAGCGGAGCGAGGCCTTATGTCTGAGTAGGGGTTTGAACGTGTCCATCGATGCTACGCACCCCACAGGCGGCAATACACCCCACAGGCGGCAATACACCCCACTAGGGGAGCGAGCGAAGCGAGCCAGAGAGACTAGTAAGGTAATAATTTATAAGGTAATTATAAGGTAATAATTAATGTTATTTGATTGTACTATAAATTATTTATAGTTTTTACATTAAAGTATTAATAATTAATACTTCAATTATTGAAATTAATTTACTGAATTTAATTTATTTACGCATTTAGGCCTTTTGGTCCCAAAAGGTTTGAATAGTCAATTCGAGGGACTCAAAGCCACATGTCGCATCACCAAAAATGAAAAAAGTTCAACCGGATAATATCGAAGTCGATGTTAGTGTGAAAATGTCTCAGAATTTGGCTCTCCTTGAAAGTTGGTTACAATGTGATACATGTGGCTATGAGACCCTCGAAATATCATATTTGGATGAATTTAGCGAAAATTGGTTGTGTTGAGGATGACGCTTACGCCTCTTGGGTCTTTTACTTTTAAAAAAACCCCGACGTGAGAACTCTATTAGCCGCGGAGCTATAGCTCAAGAAGAAGATCCCCGGGTTGTGATAATAGCCGGAATTTACGAGTCAAAAGCGGGCGGGAATATTTTTCAAAGACGATACCAAAACCCCCCCTTTACCATCACCTCCCTTATCGTTCTCATATCTGTATAGTCGAAGTTTTTTTTCTGTATAGTCAAGTGGAGGCCCTTTGTTGTGTTGTATCCGTTGGAACGGATGATCTCGCTGTGCAGCATACATCATGAAAAAAAGGGGCCCTTCTCACCCTCAGCTTTCCCTCCAAGGTAACGAACCCTGTTATTTTTATGGGGGACAAGTTTAAAACAACGAAATTAACTTTTTTGAAGATTCAGAAGGTGTCGGGACTAGTTCTTGAGTTATCACGGGTTTATATAACCGGAATAGGCCCACACGGAGTGAATTGTCCCACCTTGTAATCAAAATTACCTACCGCACAGGTTGTTAAATAGTGGAAAGCTGGCAGCTGGCTGGTTGATGACTCAGTTTCGAGAATCATTTTCCAGTTCTTAAATTTTAGTGGGCAACCGGTATGACGGTTGCCGCGTCATATCGTGTAACTCCAATTTTGACGAAAACAGTCTAGACCTCATAAGGTCTAAATATATATATATCGCCGCATTGAGTCACCCGGCCGGCGACCGGAGAGCTGGATTTTGTGTAACAAAACGACCCGATAGCTTGGATTCTAAAGCTATATATATATATATTGTAGTAGGTTTTAGGTACCTTTTCTGCGCTCAAATCGACCAAATATATTTAAAATGAGTAAATTGACAGGGAGAACTCCCGTTATAATATAAAGTATTACGATATAACGGGAATTTCTTCTTACATAACTTTTAACATACCTAAGTTTATATTAGGTATCCATCGTGGATATTATCCAAAACGGCTAGACGAGATGGAGGCTGTTGAAACGACCCTGAGTGCCGCTGCGAAGCGGCTACTTTGTGAACTAACAGTCCTTGGATATGGGTTTTCTCCACCTCTATTACCCGAGTTTTGATTTATTATTCTTGGAATAATACACCTATGTACCTGTTGGCGACGGGAGTCGAAAATTTTTTCGACCTCAAAATTTGTCATAATGCGTTTCAAGATTTCGCTCCTTTGGAAAAAGACTAGGTACCTATCATACATTACTCAAAAAGTTCATAACTTAAAAAAGGCATTTTTTCAGTAGAGCCGTTCATAGTTTTGAACGCGTATTAAATAAACTAACTAAATCTAACAACTAAATTAACAAATCAATTAACAATAAATAATAATAAAACTACATTGTAGACAAGATCAAGAGACAGTTTCTATGACATGCTTATCCTCAGGAAACTAAATGCAGGGTTCACCTAACTAAGCTCGGGCACACCCTTAAATGAGAGCTTTCATCCCCTATTCCAAAATATCATAGTACTGTGCAAAATTATTAAATAATTTTGCACAATACTATGACAAATACTGTGACAAAATTTGTCTCAGTGGCAAAGAAATGGACGAAGAGAAGAAAATGTTTAGTCAAGACTACAATAATATTGTAGTATACCTCCGACGCATAAGAAAGTTATCTCCAAATTCTGACAGAAGATTTGGGAAAAAGTATTCTACAACTAAAAGAATCATTATTGTAGAAAATGAATTCGGTAAGAAACAACTCACAATTTCAGCAAGACTATCACATTTAGAGATGTGACGGTCTTCCTCATTCCTTCAAGATAAAGTGGGGAGGTGTCATAGTTTCGCAAAGCGCGTCCTGGCGACAGGAATGCCTAGATGGTAGGAACGGTCTAGCACTTAATTTTCCCGACACCTTCAAGTCCATATTATGCGGGTTTTACTCACAACTTGAAAATTTTGAGTTCTTATAGGCTTCTTCCAAAGGAGCATTTGGATATTTAAAAAATGAATGTCTGCCGTTCGCCGTCCAGGACGTTTTGAGCTGTAAGAATTTTTTGTAAATCTGAAATTTTGACAAAATACTCGGATTCATTATCTAGTTGTGCCCACAAGGTTTTCAGCTCGATCGCCCAAACCCGCGGGGCTCTGTGAGGCTAAAAATTGGCTACGGGAGAGGTTTTTGAAGGTTTTCGGCTATAGGATCGAGTTAGGTGTTGTATTCGAGGTATTTTTGGACGTAGAAGCCGATTTTGAGGGCCCCAAAACCGTCCCATTTTGTCGTAGGGATCTAGGGGGCTTTTATGGGGCTTTTGAAAGATACCAGGAGGTCGAATGAGGTGTAGTTTTTCCGATTAATTTTATACGTAGAATCCATTTTTTGGGATCACACATCCATCCAAACACTTTGCAGGAATACTGATTTTTTAATTTTATTTTTTATTTTTAGGTATATAATTTTAAAATAATTGTTTAATGGCACAATATGTGCAAAAATTATAATATAATAAAATAAATTATAATAAATTATGCAGGTATATTATACCTGCATAATTCATTTTTGTACAATTTACCTCATTCAAAAAATATTATTATTTATTATAGAATTTATATAGAATAATAATTATTCTATATACACAAGGGTTTATTATTTATAAATTCTATAATTATTATAGAATTTATAATATTTATAAATAAACTATAATTATTATAGAATTTATAATATTTATAAATAAACTATAATTAAATAAATAAATAAAATTTAATAATAAACCCTTGTGTGAAATTTTCATCGTTTTAAGAGTTTTTTGTTTTGTGGTATTTTTCTCCAACCGTTACTTTATTTTTTATTTTATAATTGGCCGTGCAGTAGAAACGAGAGAAATCCAATGATATTCCATTAGCTATCTGTCACTTCGAGATGCACTAAAAGTGCGGGACGGTGCTCAAAATTCCATTCGGCGCATAAACCGCTCTGAACACCTGCTAAGTGGTGGAGCACGATAGGCGATAAATACCTGGGGCCCACGTAAATATTGACAACCGGTTCACTTCACGGGTAAAACCATTACGTTTCTAATTGGGGAGGATCCGGAGAGTAATTTATGGCCGATTTCGGGGGAGAGAAAAAAAAAGGTGTTTTGAAATCGTCATGGGGGTTAAAAAGGGGAATTTTATTGTCGGGCTGTCACCGTTGACGGATGATTGAATATCAATCAGTGAAAGGCTGCCGGGCTTCACGACGTAGGCGTTAAATTACATTCGGTTGTAGTTTCGTAGGTGTATTGAACAAGAGACTTCATAACTCTCTACATTGTAGAGAGTCTACAAGAATGTTTTTCTAAAAAAAAAATCCCTTTTACTCGCGACAACTGTCAGCGTCAATTTAGTGCAGAAACTTTCTCAGATGAAGGGAATCTTAATAATGCCATATTAAACGCCTATTGGGACTCCCCCTTTTTGAGCCTATGCGATTCTTCAATGAGCCTGCATTTTCCAATCCGCCGAACTTTTTGAAAGGTCGACAAAAGGCGGATTTCTCCCGACAGTAAAACGTCCCCGAATGGAATTCACTACTTGGGCGATGGGGTGGGCCAAATACAAAAAAACGGACGAACGACCCAAAGTGACGTTGATCCCTTCAACTTCAATTACCACCAAAAGGTTTGTTCCTCGATATTTTCCGTCTTTCCTCCCCTTCGCCCCTCTTCGCTTTTTCGGGGAGGGAGTTTGGCAATTTTACGCCGAAGAAAGAGACGTTTATTGAGGGCCCTTCAAACATGTGCTAGCACGTTAGACACGCACGTGCGTCAGCCCCTCGATGACAAACAAACACATTGTGCGAGTATGATAGAACCGTTGAAATCCAAATTGATCAAAGACGATGACATTTCCCAAAAAACAGAACATTCAATACTCTATTTGTCAAATTTTGACGGTTTTTCCAAAAGCGTTGTTCGTTTTTCGGCGCTCCTTAAAATTTTATCTGATATCTAGGCAGGGTTGGTAATTTAAATTTAGAAACTCCGTGCGCAGCTTCAAAATCCACCGGACGCCCTCAACCGCCATGTCTTGTGTTGAAGCTCGCACATTTGACGCCGTGATTCAACTGGCGATACCTTAGATAGTGAGTCGTATTTGCAGCTCTCCAAAAATGTTCGAATCCTGGAACTAGCAAGGGAAGGGTATTCGAGGCTGACACCAAACTTATTCTGCAGATTCCTCAGCTCCGCAAAACCACCGACGCATCCGCTCATCGCAGCCCCCAGAACGATACGAAGGAATCTCTCCGCTCTCATTGAAAATATTTTCTTAATATATTCCAAGTGCAGCCCGAGGCAGTGGAAGTAGAGGAGGAGCAAGCCGGTCCCCAAATACAGCATGTATAATAATGCAGCATGCCAAAATAATCTTCTTAAAAAAAAACATCTGCACTTTTTCTATTTCCTGAATCTTTTGTTACCCCCACATCTCAGTTCATTTTGGAAAAGAGTTCTCTAGCCCAAAATACCTAGTTGGGAAATCCCTGGTGATGCAACAAAAATGACAGATTGTGTTCCCGTGAATTTGACAAACGGTGCTGTTTGGCTTTTGGTTCATTTGCACTGGTCTGGTTATTTTGCCCCAATCAAGGAGAGAGCACAAAACCTCGTCGTCAGAAGAGCGGAGATTGATAATGGGGATCGGGGAAAAGTCCGGCTGATTGGGCGTCTGATCAAACAACCGCTTTCGGGAGAAATTTTAATTCAAATGACGTCATAATCAGAGCTAAATGCTCCTCATTGTCACCGCTGGCAATGACGTCACGATTGGTTTATTGGAAACTTCGGGGTGGGAGTGATGTGTTCTGATGAAGTTTGTTCAGCACCCTCTTCCCCCTCCGGTCTACCATGGGTGGGTTTAACCTGCCATTCCCAATACCCCCGGCCAATCAGATTTAATCCAATACTCAGCCTGAAGGGAGACCCCCACAACACACTGTTAGTCACAATGAAGTTATTAAGGACAAATGCCCTGCACGGGTCCCACATAGGGAGGATTTAGTTGAGATAGATGGGGGTGAGTGATTCGAAACGGAAACGGGCGTACGCCGAAAATTTGCGGGGGTTCGATTCACTGCTTCCCAAATGGCCAACGGGGATCAGACATGTGATATTTAATTGTTCAGAAGAAAAAGATTTGGTCGGTTCGGGGAGGGAGTGATCTGCTGACAACACGGTTTATGACTGTCAACGTCCACGCGCGGTAACTTCTGATGAAGCAAGTAGGCAATCCGTCTGGAGCTTTAAGTCTAGACAACGAACGCACAAAACTGGGTCTAGGTGGAAATGATGAGAGCTGAAGCGATTTCTTCGCCGATGTGTTTAGACCCATGGGGGATTAAAATACAAAAAGTCCCCGACCCTACAAGGTGAGCAAGGGCTGTTTGGGAAGGGGAGGGGAGGTCAGTTTTTTCGAATTTTTGTTCCTAACTCGATAACGGTAGGTCCAACAGAAAAACCATCCATAGGTATAAAAAATAATGCTCACCATATTTGCTACAAAAGTGTACATGTTCATTTTCCGCGTACCTATAATATAACAGGTACGCGAACTATAGTTTGAGAGATATTCAAGCTTGCAAGTGGGTAATTTCAAAACCCCGCTTTTTTACACTTTTTGTTGTTTGTTTTTTGCTCACAGAGCCTTAATAACCACTTCACCAGTCCTGATGGCAGCCAACACCGTTTCGACCGTTATTTTTGAAGATGTTCCTTCCATTTGCCACCTTGTTGCTTGATTGATAAATCAAATAAATTTTCCCCATATTCCAACTGCTAAAAGGAACAGAGGAGTTGAATTTTCTCTGCGTTTCAGAGGTTGATTAATATGCATAGTGATTTAATCCATTCTCTCACTCTCGTGAAATATACATGAACGAATTCTATCTCATGTTGTTTGCTTACTTGGGATTTCATAACCTTCCATCGGTAGGTTACGTTTGGCAGTCTCTCCCTGACCTGACCCACAACCAGCGGAATGCCCCACTAATTGAACCCCGCGATTCGGTTGAAACCCGCTGTAATAAACCCGCCCCCAATAAAATATTCATTGCACCTCCGGAGGTTTGAGCTCATTTAAATTCAACGCAGTTTCAAACGTTAACCTATTCCGAATACGTTTTACCGCTTCTCAACAATACTAGCTGAACATTAGTATGCATAAGGGCTCCAAACGTGACTATTACATAATATTACTTTATATGTCTCCCTTACCAATTTAGTTCTATGGGATTCGATCCCCCCCCCCCCCCCCCCCTCCAAATACTGTGCAGTTGACGTTAGTAAACATTCAAGATTACATACAAAAACAGCCCCTCCTAATAAACCACAAGGTAAATTCAGGGTGACACTGTTTGGGAAACGCGATTTTAAATTTGGATTCAGCGTGAAAAAATGTGTTAAAAAACGATTATTCCAGCGGAACTAGGGGCGCGAGCAGTTAAAAGGATGTTGAGAATAAAGCATGTTAAAGGAGTTGAATGGTTGACGGGGGTTGTTTCCGCAGAGCTTAGGTAGGTACTTACTCCCCGATCCAAGGAACCATCAAAATAGCACCGCTTAAATCTCGGATCAGAAAGTTAAACCCCCAAAATCATATTTTTCCGAAGTCTTTCTGATCAAAACGAAAAAGAGTTTTGATCCCAAATTAATCGTTCAAGGGTTCTGAATCGTAATATGAGGTTCAAAACGCAGAATTCGGCCCACCCGAAGAACTCCATTACAATAATTATTTCCTTTCAAGTTCTTTCATAATGCTCTCGATCCCGCCAGGGTGGGCGCAACCTAATTAAATGGGACAAATTTTGTCTTCGTTGTATTCGGTCCTTTCTGGACAGCTTTTGGTCTTGAAAATGAGACCGTTAGCTAAATTTTTGGAAAAGGGACCGAACGTCCAGGAGTATATTTACGAGCTGAATGGCTATTGAATATTCCTGATGGCTGAAGCGGAATCACCAGAGTTAATGGCAGCCTCAATGACGACATCCCAAGTTTGGCATATTGAGGTAGGTAGGTGAAAGCTAGCGGGGCTTTAATATCAAAACAAGGTCTTGCTTTTGCCGATATATGCGAGCGATAATAATAAATTAGCTCCGAACGGAGGAGCCGTTAGATAAAAGTGCGTTGATAGCACAGAGTTGCTCCCCGCAGCAGCCGAAAACGAATTACACGGCGAGTATCTCGATAAAAGAACGGAAAAAAGGATCGGAGCTAACGACTCGAGATTTGTACCTACGGCCGTTATCTTGAAGGGAGGCAGAGAGAGGGTGACTTTTTTTTTCTTTAGCTCGTAATCTCTCGAACATTAGCTTTGGAACCTGATGAGATCAGAAGTGGGATAGAGGGGGACAACCAAGGTGGAGGAAAGACGGATACGATACGGCCGGAGGAGATAGTGGTGGGAAGACACCCCCTGCACGGGGAAGACATTTGCGGAAGGTTTACCACAGGGGAGGGATTGAAGCTCAGGATGATCGGCCCTGGTGGCTCGATTAAGTGGGATTTGAGCGAGCTAATAGAGCGATATGGGAAGTAGTAAATACTGGCTAATCGAGCGATTCTGTTAGGAGATACCTACTCCTGCAATTGCCGTAAACCACTAATTGACATGCATGTACAATTCGATGATCGTGCCGAAATTCTTGCCCAAACAAAAATTACCTACTATCATCAAGAACTCCGTCGACTACCACCGTCATGAAAATATCATAACAACACCCTACCATTTTCCTGCTTCCTTCCTGCTGGTAGCTATTACCGCCATGTCATAAACCCA
This sequence comes from Pilophorus perplexus, assembly GCA_955831195.1. Classification (NCBI taxonomy): domain Eukaryota; kingdom Metazoa; phylum Arthropoda; class Insecta; order Hemiptera; family Miridae; genus Pilophorus; species Pilophorus perplexus. The sequence continues at coordinate 34,270,042 of OY037009.1, read as the reverse complement.
CCTGCAAAATAACAAAAAAAAAAAATGGTAATTTTCATACAAAACATACTAGCCCTACAGTACCTAAGTTATGTAGTTAATAAGTACGTCTTTTACGGCTTCTGTTAGGTATAAATTCAACGAACCGCTGTCAGGTTAATAATTACGCTTTATTATAACTTTTTGTTGAAGTTGACAGGTTGATATGCCTTCCACCCAACAAGACCCCCCGAGGCAATAAAGCGCCGGATATTACTTGCACGCGAATCAAGTTGAGAAATAACGTATAATTGTGCTGTTTATAACCACACGAAATTAACGGTGAAATTGGTCAGGATGGAAATCCCAACCAGTTCTCCGAGAGCGGAAAGTCGACTTCGTTTATTGTTTCAGTATTATCAACTCAAGTTGTCACGATTGAGGTCAAACGGCCGTTTGAAGAGGAAAGATTTTTGTAAAGTTTAAAACATACTCCGTTTTTTTTGTACCTACAGGAATACTGTCTTGGTTAGTTATAGGTACGTGTAATAATTGCGCAAAAATTTGTCCTTTTACGTTTGATGATAGTGGCCGTTTTGGATGTAGAATCCTCTTTTTTTTTAGTCCCAGAACCATCCAATTTCACCGTGGGGACCTAAATGGCTTTGATGGGGCTAAACATAGGGTTTTTGAAGGATGCCAGGAGGTCAAATTAAGTAGGAGTCGTTTTCCGAGTTATTTTGGATGTAGGTAAGTATATCCATTTTTGTGGCCCCATATCGATCCAAATAATGTAGAGAAATTAAGTTTTTTCTTACTTAAAAACAAATAGTTTTAAATCATTTTGGTAGGTATTTCATTTTTTTATTAAGTAAATAAGAAACGAAATTTTTTAATTTTTTAGTATAGAATCAATGTTTGCGGTAACAAAATGTTCCCTTGTGTAAAATTTTCAGCATTATTTAATTCTTTTTTTGGGGGGGGGGGGGGGGGGGGAAGGGAGGAGTTATTAAATTATATTAAATTCATACTGAAATTGAAATTGAAATTCTAATTATGAATTCATTTAAGCTATTTCAAGAAATCAGAAGGGGAAGGCCGAAAAATTTATTGGGCCCCAGGTGGGACTCGAACCCACAACCTCTGCATTACTAGTGCAACGCTCTACCAACTAAGCCACTGAAGACCACAGTTATGATAGAACATTGGAGATTGAAGGCTCAACTGTCCCCTGCCCCCAACACTTGATTCGGCCTTATCATAATATGATAATATTATTGTTGCTTATTTTCCCCCTCTGAACCCTGATATGATGTGAAGCCAGTAGACATCCTACTTTTGTCCCTCATCCTAGGGGTCCCTTAATTCCCCAGGAGGAGTAGTTTCATTACAGGAATGACTTGAGGAAATTTTGGACTGCTTCCCTCACACAGTGTTTTATTTGGGGAAGGGAGGAGTTATTAAATTAAATTAAATTCATACTGAAATGTCTACTGGCTTCACATCATATCAGGGTTCAGAGGGGGAAAATAAGCAACAATATGATAAGGCCGAATCAAGTGTTGGGGGCAGGGGACAGTTGAGCCTTCAATCTCCAATGTTCTATCATAACTGTGGTCTTCAGTGGCTTAGTTGGTAGAGCGTTGCACTAGTAATGCAAAGGTTGTGGGTTCGAGTCCCACCTGGGGCCCAATAAATTTTTCGGCCTTCCCCTTCTGATTTCTTGAAATAGCTTAAATGAATTCATAATTAGAATTTCAATTTCAATTTCAGTATGAATTTAATTTAATTTAATAACTCCTCCCTTCCCCAAATAAAACACTGTGTGAGGGAAGCAGTCCAAAATTTCCTCAAGTCATTCCTGTAATTCTATTTTTTGTTAAAATTTAACCAAAAATAATTATTTAATGATGTCTTATTGTCCTAATCAAATATTTGCACGATATAATATTTTATTAAAGGATGTGAACTTTGTTGTAGTCGATCCCAGTTTGGCCGGCCGATACCCTTCGATCGTTTTTGTACATTGTTCTTCACAGATTTTAACACGGCCTTCGACACTCTCTAAAGTCCTCCATTAATATTTATCAGAGTTTTACACCGCGGCCGGCTTGAATGAGCCCCCCTTGCATATCATTTGAATAAATTGAATCTCCCGAGGAATTAACACAGTTATCTGTTTCCAATTTTTCTGAACCGCCACCTCTTTGACTCCGCCTACCGTCGCGTGTAATTTCCGCGTCGATCGGAGTAAAAATGTCGCATTTTGACGTGCAATTTGCTGAAGAGAAAATAAGATTTTATTTTTTTGATGTTGGGTTATAATTAGAGTGGGATTCGAGGCTCGCCAAAGGCCGTGCGCGATACTCATCAGTTTGTTTATGCGATGTTTATTTCTTTTTCCTTCTGGAGACCGATAGCCAAAAATAAACCTGCTGGAGTCTCAGGGAATCGTCAAAATCTGCACATTTCGAGCGGGCTTTGAAGATTTGTATCGACACGCCTTGAGAGTTTTAGGGAACTTGAATCGATTGTACAGCAAATACGGTTGGTTTGTGGTAATTAATATTCTTTATATAAATATAAGGAGGGCAACCTGCATAACTGATGTTGGGGGTGTATCTACATGCACAAAATGTGTTCCTAATTAATTTATAGGTTCATCATTAACCGTGTTGTGTGTTTGGCGGAATGCCTCTGGCGTCCTATCTAGGATTATGCAGTCGGTGTCTTAGGAGGAAGAGGAGGGGAGTGAATGAATATCCTTGTCCAGAGCATAACGCGAAGTAGTGTCGCGATCTGCTGACCTGGAAGGAGGTATCGATGCATAATTGGAGGATCCACTATCCCCAGGTTGGCACGATCTTTCGTGTTGGCCTGGGATGCGTTGATCCTCGGAAGGGAGCAGAGGGGAATCTGATATCTAAGTTGAAGTGCCAACATTGATAACAGTTCGCCCTAAGCCCACAGAATTACATGGAATCAGTGGGCTGGCTTCCACGAACGAATTGTCGTCAATGGAGATGGGTCCGCTGACCCAGTATTATGAAGGTCCGATTTCCTGGCTTCTACTAATGAATTGCAATTAAACAGACAGTGGATGATAAAGCGGCGGACGGCCCGGGTCCCAGACGGTGAAGCCACTCCCGGGAGAAGTGGGACCGCCCAATCTCGCCATCGACAGCGGCCCTTCCGTGGCCCTCGGGACCACTAGCAGCGGGCTAGTGAATTTAATTACAGAGTCTGGTCCATGCGGCCACAATATGTATATGTTATAATATAACATATACATATTATATTGGTTGTTAACATATACATGTTATATTGGTTGTTAACATATACATGTTATATTGGTTATAAATATAACCAATATATTATATTGGTTGATTAGAGAATACGACACTCTTCCGCGCGTGGGGAAATATGTTTCCCACCCTATAGGACATCCCCTTCGATGGATATACTGCAAGCGGGATTTGACGGCTAAAAATACAGACCATTTGCGATGGAACAATACGAGGAGGAAGTTTCAACGCAAGATTGAAGGATTTATTCGAGGTCACGACAAGCACTTTTATGCACTCTGTCAAAGCTCTTTTCGCCCCTGAACTTTATTTCCGTCCAGAAACCTCACCAAGTTCCACTCTGAAAGCGGAAATATTTCACTTTTTTTTCACGGTTGATGCTAATGGAGAGAAAAGGACGAGAAAAGGGTGCATATTCCTCTATACAGTAAACTCTATATAAAGGACACTGCGAAGAATGAAAATAAAGGATTGTTGTGTTTTGAATGGGGGGGAAACCTTCTGTTGGTTCTGGTCGAGACCCAGCCGAAGGAGTAGTGTGTCCGAAAAAAGAAAACAACTCGTTTGCGGGGTAATAAAATGGACGAAAAAAACTCGATCCAAGAGAGAAAAAAAAGCAGGTACTGCGGCAAAACGGTGAAGTACGCACACGTGTTATCAAGTTTATCTCTGCGGGGTCATCCGAAGGGTTTTTCCACCGTTGCTTGTGTGAGAAATGAACGAGCAGGGAAAGGTCGAAAGTGAAATTAATGTGGAGATGAGGGACCTTTTTGAAAAGTGTGTACGCTCATGATTCAGGGCATTTTGAGTAACGTATGAAAATTACCGCGCTTTCTAAAGATGTTTCATGGTGAAATTCGTGACGCTCTTCGGGAGTTTTTGCCAGGGACGGAAAAGTAAAATATTTCTCGGGTCGCCGTAAACTTTGGAATGCAACCCGCGTGAAAAGTTTCTGATCAATCGGATCCCTACCAACTTCACCGTAGGGAAAGAATACCCCCAATGATTTCCCCTGAGACGATATTCCTGCCACTTGAACGGCCTGGACCACTTTGGATGGTGTATCTTCGGGGGAGTGTATAGCATTGACAACCCCCTGTGCGCTCTAGCGTCCCGGGGGAGGTCAAACGATGGCCATAAATCCAAATTATGAGCTGTAGAAATTCTTCTGGGATCTTTAATCTTTGTGGTGTATTTCTACGAATCAATGATTTTTCTTAACAGACTAGCATGAAAAGGGGGTGCTCGCATCGCCCGATCCGACATAAACCAGCAGTACCCGTCAGATGGACTAGAAATCTCCTCTGCCAGTGCACAATATTCCCAGGAAAACGGCCTACATAATGTACCTATGAACGCCTATGAACGTATGAAACTCACGTTTCATCCGAAATTTACAAAACAGAGCCTGGCGGGGAGCGGAAAATCCCTCAGAATGATCAAAACCGCCGGGTTCAAGTTTGTTTGTTCGGTTTCAACGCATTACACAACACCCCCGAAGGTGATCAAGAGTGTTTTTGTTTCCCGTTCTACCCAAGTGTGTGTTCCCTGAAGCGCACAGTGTACTCCTAGGGCAGCGGTCTGTAACCCCCCACGAGCCACATGGCCTCAGAGAATTCGATAGGTTTGTTTACGAACTCTCGGGGTGCCTTTTGTTTTCTTATCTAAATTCCCCGAGACGAAAGCTACGATGTGGTTGCTCGATACGTTATGAAAATTTGTCCGTAAGGGGAATTTCAAGAAAATGATAAACCAAGCAGAGCAGTGCGTGATGAGCCAAATCAGCAAAGTAGTGAATGAGGACGAAATTATCAAAGTAGTGAATGAGGAGCGAAATCAGCAGAGTACTGAATGAGGAGCCAAATCAGCAAAGTAGTGAATGAGGAGCCAAAACAGCAGAGCAGTGAATGAAGAACGAAATCAGCAAAGTAGTGGATGAGGAGCGAAATCCACAGAGTAGTGCATGAGGAGCCAAATCAGCAAAGTAGTGGATGAGGATGCAAATCAGCAAAGTAATGGAGTAAGTAATCAGCAAAAACAGCAGAGTTGTGAATGAAGAACGAAATCAGTTGAGTAGTGCATGAGGAGCAAAATCAGCAAAACAGTGGTGGACGAGGCGCCCAATCAGCAAAGCATTGAATGTTGTGCGAAATCAGGAAAATAGCCAACCAGATAAGCAATTCAAACCCTGGATGAGGAGCATAATATTTCTTGACTGATAATATCAGCAGAGTTGTGAATGGCCAATGATATTAGCAAAACGGTGACTTATAGATCAAAAACAGCAAAACAGCGACTCGTGGTTTCGAGACCTCATGATGTGTTGATAATATCAACCATCTTACTCTAAATCGTATTCTGAAAGACGAATTAAATTTTAGCCCTTAGCCCGATGCTCACTACAGCCGTTTGTAGGCCCGCGTGATATATCTGTTTCCTCTCCAGAAACAGTTACTGCCATGAAAGTACCGCTAGGCTGCACAACTGCAGTCCACACAGTTTGAATTGAAGCTCGTGCAGGAGGCTCATACGGAGGACCCCACCAAAAGAGAGACCCGTATCCATTTCCCCTCTTTTCATATGTTAATCGTATTCCTCTCCTTTCATTATTTCCTTTCATTATTTCGGGACGGCAGCCCTGTCCGTCCCAACAGATAAGATTAAAAACTCACACGGAAACCAATTTTTTTTTAAGTTTTTGGTTTTGTTGCATAAGAAACAGTTGTGGAGTTCAGAGTGAGAATTTCAAATGGAAAAATAAAAGGGTCTTTCCCCCCTTGGCGTGTTTGAGGTGATTTCTTAAAGGGAGGAAATTTCTTTTTTGGACTTCTCGTTATCTTCCCTTTGAAGGTGTCCCGTGGGGATTCCGATTATTGTGGACTTGAAAAACTTCCCACCTACCGTGTTCCTTTAAAGGGCGTCCCATCTTCGGTCCCGACACGGCCCATTCTATTAGTCACATGGCATTATCACTTTCGAGTTAAGCATCTCGATTATGGGACTCCCAAGATGGAGGTCGATTTCTTTTATCCTGCGATGAGGAAATCTGGTTTCGGAAGAACTTGAAATTGAGAATAATTAATGGACGTACCTCGAGGTTATTTTGTCAGAGTTTTGACTCCATTGGCGTTATTCTGAAGAGATTAAAACAAGCTCAATGGGTTCATTCATCGACTGACAACGCGCACTTTCGATGCAACGTCACATTTCCTACTTCAACGGACAGTCGTCAGATGCAGTCCCTTAACGAGTATGTCAGTCTTCGGAATTGTGTTTTCTCCTCACGTAGAGTTTTCCCTTCACCTCCACAACTCCTTAAGGGTGCAGCTCCTCACTTCATGGACAGAAGATGGATGGATGTAAAGTGGGGACTTCCATTTATGGATACCGTAGTAAAAACGAGTGTTTTCGCTGAAAGAAGTAAAACTTGATCAAATAGGTTGTTTACAAGTTCGTTATTAGTTTCCGCATGTAGTATAAGGATTAGTTTGTTTCTGTCCCGATTGTTCAAATGATTCGATCCGCGCTGTATTTCAAAATGGAGAGGCGAAAAAAAAGAAATTGACGTCATATTGCAATAGATAAAGAGGATCAAACTATTACAGGAACAATGCATCGCAACATCTCGCCAAATGCGGCGGAAAGAGGAAACTATCGGAGTTGCTAGCATGTACTTATTTGGAATGGTCTTTTTTTTTAAGGAACCTCATGAGGTCATTAATGAGGTTCACTATAACGAAGAGGTAAGCGATTGGAGAGATAAGGGTGCACTTGTTGTATGCGGTCTACTGCGATCTACCAGTCTACGTGGTCGTTTCGACCATGTAGTATGCGGCCTTACTAGGTGTGATGGGGATGTCGTATGCGACCTAAAAAACGTAATACGAAAAACTCACCAAAAATCTCTCCGACTTTGAAGATTGTCAATGGTTCGTTGTTTTTTATTGCACAAAATTTGTCATTTAATGATGAGTTTGCTAAGTCTTCGAAGAATTTTTCGAAGACGTCAAGACGTCAATTTCGCACATCGGGATTGCACCTACCATTGACGTAAGTACAAAATTTATCTGTACGACGAAGTGAATGAAAAGTTCGGCAGCTTCTTAAGGTGCACCGTAAGATTTTATTTTTGACCACTGCACCATTACTACCTATCTCGTTTTGGGCTGGCCTTCATAATATGTAAGTATATTATACTCCCTAAGCTGACCCCCACATTGCACACGGTTTATGACCCGATCACACTTTTCCGGAGATCGCATGCGACGTGCTTGCAATTTCCCGGTAGATACCATCTAGGCGGAGTAGGCAGCGTAGGAAAGTAGACCGCATACGACATACTCATAATCGACGTAGACCGCATACGACAAGTGTACCGAGATAAGAAGGATTTAGTGTTATAATACATAGTTAGTGTTATAACAGCATCATTGGGTCAAATGGGAACTTTCACGCTCCACGTTCGTTCCTTGCTGAGGATAAATTCGACTCAATCGGACTCCAACTCAGTACTTATGACAGAAGAAATTCCACCCTCAGGAGGATACTAGCACATGAAGCCAAGTACAGGAGTTTCCTGAGGTTCACGAGGAACCAATTTTTCGTTCGGTTTTGTTCATATCGTTAAAAAAAGTTTGGCCCTCGCTTACATAACGTTAAAAAAACAGAAAGTGCAAATTTTCTTGGAAAACTATAAATGGATATCGATTAAGTAAAATAATCTATTAGTTGCTAAAATAATCTATACCGATGATAATCGATCATTTTATAACCAATATATTTCACACTTAACCTTAAGTGTGATAGATAAATTGTCTTTTTCTCGTCTAAATTTCAGATTCTATTTTTGATAATAATCGTATCACTACTCTCACTGCTCATAACAACGCAGACATCCCATCCCAATCAAACTAACAGAACAACCCATCCAAAAAGCTCATCGAAGCTAGTGGAGAAAATAAAAAACTTTTGACTTTGACTTTATTTTTGATAATATCAAAAATATTATATTATAATATATAATATCAAAGTCAAAAGTTTTTTATTTTCTCCACTAGCTTCGATGAGCTTTTTGGATGGGTTGTTCTGTTAGTTTGATTGGGATGGGATGTCTGCGTTGTTATGAGCAGTGAGAGTAGTGATACGATTATGTCTGAGATGTCTTCTTTTGAGTCTTGTCGCAAAACCTGGTGGAGCTGTGATTGCCGCGACGCATGGATTCATGTTTCCTTCGGCCTTCTCCACCAGTTTTGTGTATTGTGTAGTGATGGTCTCTTGAATTGTGGATAATTGTAGGTCTTAATAACGATATAAAATATCATTTTTCTTTCATTGAACACGAACTTGTAAGGTAAACAGGAACCACAAAGATAACAAAAACCAATGCCTTTTGTGATAGAAGTAGAGTGTTGTTAAATCGCAATTTTAGGTGTCTCGGAATAGGCCTACTTGGCCGGCTGGGCTTAATATTGAATATTAAAATTAAATTAAATTCACTCGTCATATTCCTACCGAACACCGTTTTTAAATTTAACGAACTGCCTCAAAGTGAAAAATGACTGAGTAACATAGGGATATCCATAATATCCATATAGGATAATAATAATAATAATAATATTATCCTATGTGGATATCCAACTCTAAAGAAAAAAACAAAAAACATTTGTTTGGCCAGCTGGGTTAATATTTGATATTAACTCAGCCTGTCAAATAGGCCTATTTCGATTTAACTTAAATCATTTAAGTAACAACACTCTATTTCTTCCACAAAAGACATTGCATACTGAATTTTTAACCAAATCGCGACTTTTCCCTTTGGTATGAAGTTGTTACACATTTCATGAAAGCCCATCTAAGATTCAAGACGAACAAAGCATTAAATAAATAAATTTTATTGCAACATTGCCCGCCCCTGCCACCAGAGCGCTTTGAAACTCATCCCGCGCACGATTTTCATTTCGTCATGATTTTTCCACGAATTTATTCCATCCTGTTCAAGTCGATGCTCGCTTCACCAGTCCCTGTCCCTCCCATCACCGTCTTTTTGCCTTTTTCGTTGACAGTTCGTCCTCCTTGGTAGTTCGCTCACACGTAGCTTTTTTTCACTCTTCTTTTTCTTCGGCCCTTCTTTGACTCCGTTCCTTCATTCCTTGTTTGGTCTCGAAGTGTACTTATGTGGATCACCGTGTGGTTATCGTTAATTTGTCATTCACTCTCTCGGGAATTTCACGCTCTTGACCTCAGCTCTGTACTGAATCAAACATGCCGAGGGACCTTGGCTGTTGATTTGTGTGAGGACCAATTAAAACCAACCAGAGTACAAACCCCAAGGGCCCCTTAAGACCTGCGTCTCCTCAGGACTAACAGCTCGTAACCTCACAGGCAATCATACGCTACTTTGAGCCTTCGCCGCCTTTTTCCTCACCCGAAACCAACTTCTCAGAAGACATTAAAAAACTTGCTGTTTTTAAGGGATCAGAAAAGTAATTTTCTTCGTGAGGTTTAAATTCAATTATTCAAGTGGTTTCTGTTGAGTGTCACTCTGTAAATTAAGAGAGCAACCCCAAGATAAATTTTGAGCTCGAACAAAAAGTAATAATTCATAAGCTCAACCCCTCTTCCCAAACCTAAAGTTGGTTTCAGGGCTATCAAGGGATGAAGCCATCTAGTTTATTCGAAGGTCGACGGAAAATTATACCAAGGACGCAAAGGACGCCGACGACGCGAGACAAAAACTGCTGTTTTATTCATAATTGTAGGTTATTCTCATGCGGGATGGGGGAGAAGATCTTCGCCGTGTACCTGACCCAACTAGGGCCTATCGAGAGAGGTTTTCACGGTGCATTCAGACTGAGATCGTGCTCGGGTCATGATAGCGCTCTGGTGGCGAAGCGGGTGTCACTGGCAGGGTCTCTGCCTGATAAAAATTACCGAAGTCTTGCCCTGATAACGTTCAACATTAGGTTTCCAAAAAGTATCCTCTTCTCCCGTGGCTATTCCTCCACAGACGTGGATGGAAGTTTGATTGATGACAACCTAATGAGTGAACTTATGAGATTTTCCTTATCCTCATATTCCTTATCATGGACTAAAATATAATTATTAAATTTGCTAGTGGTTAATGTTCAATTTGTATACTTTTAAAACACTATAAAAATTTAAAACTCTTATTTGATAAAGCGAAACACTATCAACACCGCAATCTTCCAGTTCGTGTTAGTTTACGAGTACCTATCTCTCAAAACTAGGGGGCTACGCCAGCCAACCTCCGTCGTTCCGCCCCATAATCCCCACCATTCTTCCATGGGGGAGCTTATTGCAATAATCATTTTGCAATACATTTTTTCACGCTGAATCCAAATTAAATCCAAAATTAATTTGAAATCGCATTTTCAAATACTTCATCCTGTATTTCAGGGGTTCCCAATAAAATTTTGTCACGGACCCCTTAACAAACCACAAATGTATTGAGGACCCCCTATATATGTAAATTATATATATATACATAATTTTATTGCAAAAAAAAAGGATTTTTCCCGTTTGATTATACCTAGGTGTAAGTATATATCACAAGGGAAAAATCAATTGATTGTTGCAAATAATTATTTATTTTTACATTTATTTTACATTTGGAAACCAGGAAACCACTGACACAGCTGAAGCTTTCCTACCTACCTTTTACTACGTAATAGTGCTGGTTTGCAGTTGGATTACTAATAAATTTTATTAGTAATTGGAATTCAGGTTTCGTAACGTAATAGGTAGGTAATGCTTCTTCTTCTGATAAATTTGAAATTTAATAAATAATTTGGAAAAAGAATCGATCCTCAGATGTATCGATTCTTTTTGAAAAAATAATCGCGATTATTTTTGAGAATCGGACATCCCTACATTCTGGTAGAAACTGGGCGAACTAGTCACTAATAATTAGGCTAGGTGTCACTAGCGTCGCGTCGCAAGTACGGCCTCTCACGCTTTACAGGACACTCCGGCTACAAACAGTCATTTTTATTATTTGAGTTCCTGGTAGAATAGCTTAAAATATTAATTTTTGGATGCAGCTCGCGGACCCCCACACCAACCCTTGCGGACCACCTTTTGGGAACCCCTGCTGTATTTGATTCCTGAATAATATAAAAGAGATGACAAACTGTACATTTTGATCACAGAAATAGCCTTTTTTCGACATTATTATTTTCAACTAAATGCATGAGGGGGAGAGTGGGGTTATTGGAACCTTTCCAAGTTCGCGGAAATCGTCGTCGGTGACAGGATCCTGTTCCCAGAAAATCTTCACCATTTTTTCTCCCAATTTTGAGCTCCACGGTTTTCGTCACAACCCTTCAAACAAGAGTCCTCTCCTTGAACCCACAGAGCGGAAATTAAACCCGAAAAGTCTCCCTTTTCCATTTTCCAAAGCTTCCATTTTAGCCCCTTAGCGCCCCACGGGTTGAGGCGATCGGGCTGAAAACCTTGCCGGCACAACTGGATAGTAAACCAAGTATTTTGTCAAAGTTTCAGATTTGTAAAAAAATCCTACTACCCAAAACGGCTCGGATGGCGGACGGACATTTCGGTTTTGGAATCTAGACCTCTTGTAACGGATAATGTCAAACTTTGAGGCCGATCGGAGTCGTGGACCTCCGTCGTGATTACTAGATGGTAACAAAAAAAATTAAACAACCCTTGTGTAAATTTTGAACCTGTTTAAATAGGTATTTGTTTTAATTTATTTATGCTTTTTTAAAGGGAAACTTTTATTACATCGTCCCAAAATTTTTGGTCAGTGTGTCGTTTTGTGTAACATCAAGCGTCGTTACTAGGGATTACTAGGAAAATTGTCGAAACGCCGAAACCCGATACAACTTTTGCCGTCGGTTTTGAACGAAACTACGTCTGTTAAAACGAGCTTTTCACCCTGATTTCAACGAGCACAAAACGATTTCTGTGAGATAACCCGTTCGAAAGTTATTCCAAGATCGTCGGTAGGTGGGTACGAGTATTTTTTGCGAGCCTTCGATTAGTTTGATAGGTACTAGGTAATCCTTCGCAACGAGAGACGCGCCAAAAAGCGTCCTTGCCACGGGTGCGTTTTCAGGGATTACGCGGGTTGTGCCTCCCAGATTACAGATTGAACCTCCCCCCTCCCCCTCCATACACCCATCCAGCACCCTTTAATATTATTATAATATAATATATAAATGTGGGCATCATTTCCTGAAACTAGTGTGAATAAAAGTTTCACTTTTACCGTGGTTTCATAAAACCACACCCCAATTTTTTTATAACACCAGGTATGTAGTTAATTTTTGCCCAATTTATACGAATGATTAACGTTGTGTAAAACATGCAGCATTATTCCTTCATCTATTATGTAAGATATACTGTCTTGGCGAAATTCATCGAAAATAAATTGTCTTTCAAGTCTAAAGCGCGAAAATGACTTGACAGGCGAAGTGCATCCCTGTAATGTGGTGACTGGCAACGCTGGAAACGCCCAAAACGCCTCGAAAAATCGTCCCCCAATTAATTAATCTCAATCCGACTAAGCTCCGTTTTTATTCTCTCCCCGTTTCATTTAACCGCCCCGATTCCCTTTGGGTTTCTCCGCCGTCGAATCGATTCCCTAATTCGATGAACTTCGCCTTTTCATTTTCTCCGGAAACAAAATTCAAAAAAGGACGGGCGAACCTAATCGCGAGGAACGGATTGTGACAGGAAAGGGAGGGGGAATGCAAATTGAAAATTATTGCCAACCAGATTCCCCACCAATTTGTTTTTTTCCCCGCCCTCTTCCAAGACTTCGAGTCTCGATTCCTTACAGTTTCTCAAAGCTTGAAGAATTCCTCGTATACGAGGATTCACTATAGTGGATCAAGTTTCCATTGAATTTCCAAGAAAATTATAAACAAAGGAGTATTCGCTATTCAAATCTGATAATTAAAGATGTCTTCGCATTTCAGAAAATATCAACTCCTAATTGAGTGTAGCAAACCAGTTTGATTGCAAACAATTTATTTTAAAAGTTTTATTTATAAAATTTATAAATAAAACTTTTAAAATAAATTGTTATTTATTTAAGCATTTAATGCTACCATGGTAGCATCCATTTTATATAACTTTTAAAATAGCCTCAACGCAATGGGACCACTCTTCTATTTCGGGATGTGTGTATTTCAGAGACGAAAATTTTAATGACGAGGTTTTAAGAGCCATAAACGGTTTTAGTCTTCTGAGGAGCTCTTCGGCCCAAAACCATTAACTACGTCTCGGCAGAGGTGATGAATACCGTCCCTATTGGTAATTTGCCCCCATTACAAACTCCGGCTATTCCACTCCACTTCCCGCTCTTTACTTTTGGTGGACCTCATTTGTTCCGAGGGTTCCATTTCGTTTCGTTCGTTAGGTAAGGTTTACTATCAATCTTCAGGGCGCAGGAAATAAAGAAAGAAGAGTCCGTGTTGTCAACGTGAAAGTTGAATTCCTATTTTTATTCGAGTAATCACGTGGTTTCTGGGTGGTGTGTAATTTCGCTACATGGGCAGCAGTGAGGCTACCGTGCAAAGCTTGGGACGTGGAGAATGGGCATTGAATTGCATTGTCTTGGATTTGCAAGGTCCGTATCCCTCCGACTAAGCCACTGGCGTATCACGTCCTGGAATGGGAGGACCAGAACCTGACAAGATTGTGTGTGTTCAGATGGCTGGTGCAATACGAAAAGAAGTCGCTGTCGACGAGGAGGGCCAGAGCAACATAAAAGGGAAGATCAGGATAAGAAGGGAAGGGTCAGAACCAGCAGACTGGGTCCCAGGGAGGCCCGAAGCAGCCAAGAAAAAAGGAGGCTTATGATTCCGTTCCGTATCCCCATTAAATGGGAGACGATAATCTCTCTCCTACTCGAGGCGGCTCAGGAGTAAGTTAGGACTTCCTCATGAGAGCCGTGAATGCGGCTGTTATCTGCCTAGGAATCCTTGCCCTAGAAGTGAAGGTGTAAATAGACAATCCAGTGGTTCAAAACAATACCAAACCAGACCAGTCAGACACCAGTGAAAACCAGTTGGACACCAGGCAGAGACCGCTCTGAGATCAGAAAGCAGACCAAACCAGACCAGTCGGACAGTCAAGACCAAACGGAGACCAGACCAAACCACGACCCTAGGCAGCAAAACTCATTCGTTACATGATTTTGTTGAAAAACTCGTTTGTTCCCAACTTGAGTGCTAATTTGATGTCTTGAATCCACACCCAGTTCCAAATGTGAGCGAGGAAACAGACTTCCAGCACGGGAAAACGAGAAGATAAAGAGAATTAAAGTGAAGAGCAAATTGAAGTCAACCAACTCTTCGTACATTGGCCGAAGAGCTGACCTGAGCTTGTAAGATTTGAACTGAAAATTGGGCAATGCTTCGTGGACGAAATTCACTCGCCTTTCTTGGAGGTTGGGTTTTTGGCGTTCCGGTCAAATTTTATGCTTCTCTTGATGCTATCTAGCTCCCTTGAATCTCTTCCTGACTTTGCCTTCACTGTGTGAGGTTCCCCTAGCTAGAGCGCTGAGAGGATGGACTGAAGTCGTCCCCGAGCACTTGAGAAATAATCCCAGGGATGGGTTCGAGATTTCAACCCTGGGGCTTCTGAATAAGAGGCGAGCACACAAATTATTATTAATGATTTATTAAATTAATATTCACCTTTTTGTTGGTGCTAAAAAGAAGATCGACGAGTACAGCGTGCTGGCACAGCCTCTCACAGACAGGTGTGCATCATAAGGTTATTCAATTTGACTCGACGGGGTACCCCAGCAACATACATAAAGTTCCTGTAAATTTAACGGTATTACTGAATTGATTACATCAAAATTAACTTAACTAATATATCACAGGGAGATCAGGGCGTTGCTTTATCATGGCAAGCGCCCAGGAGTAAGTATTTTATTGTTAATGCCTTGGTAATGTGGCAAAGCTTCGACAATCACGTTAGTAGAAATTCAAGTGACTTCATTAGGGTGTTCAAGTGACAACCCTCACGCAACCTGCGAACAGGCGCTCGCGAATCTAGCAGATTAGGAAGGGCTGA
Organism: Pilophorus perplexus; assembly: GCA_955831195.1. Lineage (NCBI taxonomy): Eukaryota > Metazoa > Arthropoda > Insecta > Hemiptera > Miridae > Pilophorus > Pilophorus perplexus. The sequence goes on along the minus strand of OY037009.1, from coordinate 34,254,707 downwards.
TAGTGGTGCCACCACAATAGAGTTCGAGCAAAAGGAATTGGCAATTAGGCCATCACATTGGAGAAAATTGCAGCTCTCCAAGATCAAAATCTTGTCGCAATCGGCACTGGTGATGTGGACCCTCAGGTCAATAAACAAGTGTAAAAGTAGAGGATGGGCGGACCATAAATTGTAGAAGCGACGAAACGACGGTAAGGGGTCGCTGTCGATAAACGTAGCGTAGACGCAGGGCGCTCAGGCCAAGTAAATACAATCTCAGACTCAGAAATGGAGTCCCTCAGAAATGGGGTCGCAGGATCAACCTGTAAAATTCGCTTAGGTAAGCTCCTGTACCAAAATCTCTTATTCTTAGGATGGGGAAACTTCCTACGAGCTCACCTGGTGGTTCTCAGAAAGCGCCTTAAGTAAACGCCAAACCGAAATCCCCCTTGCAGCAACACGTGACGACGACGAAGCGAAATTCATCAGTTTTCCCTGAAATTTTCAGGAAATTCAATACTGGCACCTTCACAACACGAAGTTAATTAGCTGCGGGTGCCAGCGGCACTTGAAAATGGGTGAGAGAAGGCTTTACCTTGTGGAAATCCCATACGGTCAGGAGACAGGTTACGTGGTGATGGACCAGCCGGCGAAAAACCTCTCCCGACGCCGATGAAAGTTTTCCCTCGTATCGCCCGATGGTACGCGATGACCAAAAGAAATCCGGGACTCAATACTCGGGAAAATTCGGCCGAAAAACTCGATGGAGACGGATAACTTCCGGGCCCCCCCTGGCCGGGGGCTCGACCTCGAAAAAACCTGATAGCGGCCTATCAGTCCTTATCTTCCACTCGCGGTGATCTCATCTCGTAAGTGCTGCCATTTCGACTCACAGCGCTCTGGTTAAAAGTAGCCCGCGGGGCGGATTCGGGCGGAGATTGTTCGATTTAATTTATCCATTTCCAACGTCCTCCACAGGGAACCTGGAGAACGCTACACCTGGAAGGCACAAAGATCCCTAACACCTGCTTTCTCAGCTGGTTGGTGCACCTAGGTTTCTAGCAACAACTGCCCGGGAGAAGGCTCAATCTGCTAGTCCAGTCTCAACCCAGTCGTCTCATGCGTCTAGTCTAGCAACGTCCCTAGACCGCCAGACTAATGGTGAAGGGGCGAGTCCTAGTCCTGTAACAGTGAACAGAGGTCAATCTCACTAATCGCAGTCAGTTGGATTATGCTCAGCATCCTATGCGCGGAAAAACAGGATGCTGCCCCTCCTCAGTACAATGAAGTCAACGGCGTGAGGGTCGTCTTGCAGACTTGCCAATAATTTCGTTTTCCGTTTTTTTACTATGTCGCATAACGTATTTCCATTGGGTCTGGAGGAAACGCTGTACCTCGGCAAGGAGTGGAAGGATCCTTTGGATACTCCAGTTAATGCTGGCTTGGAAATTGGGAATTCACATTTGTTCAAAAGTGCTTCGTCGTCAGAACCCTCAGCAGCTCCAAACAGCGGGCCATAGTGTGAGGCCGAGGATCTTCAAGTGATATGATATGGATAATATGGAGATATTTTCTCCAGTGAAAATACTCTGATCAGATCATCCGCCACCAGGGGAGAATCCCCGGAGACACCCAGACGTCATTTACACCCACACAAGCATTGGCGAGAAGTATACGACAAGTATATGCGCCTTTGGGTCTCCGCGCAACACACAAAACCAATTTACCTAAATTTTAATAAATCTCTAGGAACTTATCCACAAGGTACACAACACACTCAAAACGTGCGTTCAGTTCCCATAGCGAGCACAGGTACCACCCACAGTGATACCAACGTAAATGACCGTCCCAAAGATATTGTTATACAGCTGGGGGTTTATGGAAAATATTTTGATTTCACGGCGTTCAATCTCTTTTCTTTCGCCCCTCCAAAATCGTCAACCACCGAATCGGAATTGGGTACCGTCTTTCCCCCCTGGCAAAGACACCCCTAAATGGCACCAGAAGTCCACTAAGGGTGGATACCCTAATTTATTTATGGGGGTTAGGCGGAAAGGGTCTAACAAGTGTACTTGGACCCCCCTCGGCTACAGGACTGCACTTGGGGATGAGCTTCCCTTCCGAAATATGCCCCTCGCGATCGATATTTTTACGGGAGGTGAAGCCCAGGGCTCGTAACGCTCGTAAAACCGGTGCATTCGATTTCGGGATGTAACAGAGTGAAGTTACTGCTGAGCAAGATGATCCCGTTTGAGCCCAACAAACAGTTAGTACCTCAATTTATTTATTTATTTATTTATTTTTTTTAATCGAGTGCCATTTGCGCCAGGCGCTAATGGGCGCAACTGTTGTCCCATCCAGGTGGCTTGAAACTAACTGTCAATCCAAGTTTTAACATGCAATATTAAATCAACAAATTCCGACGATCCAGAAGGTTTCACGACGAGTTTAAAATTCGAATAAACTTTATACTTCGGGCATCTATTTAGTTCAAGCCAGTCATGGGCGTTGCCATTGTATGAGATCGCGGTTCAATCCCCAGTCGGTGCGAGACATTTTTTTTTTTTTTTTTTTTTTTTTGCTTCCCTTTCCCTCTCGATTCTCAAGCATTTCTCACACTTGGAAGACGATTTTGGTCCTCAGGTTTTTGGGGTCAGGTTGAAGGCAAGTGCGCGCAAATGGGCGAGCGAACAGTCATGTCTGTGTTACGTCGCTGAGCGAAACGAGGCCCCCTGTCCACTTGCTACATTACAAAAATTAAAACAGCAGTGAAAAGAATTAAGATATTATGAATCTTGTTAAAGTGGATGGAAATGAGCTAGAAGCTTTGATTGCACGCCTGTTCCATCTCGATAGATACCTACACTAATCCTTATTCGGGCTGCAATAAAAGAACTTTTTCAAATTATTTTTATATCCAGCTAAAGGAAGAAAAGACTAGAAATAATGCGAGTCCATAAATAAAACGAGTCATTCCTTCGTCTTACCGGACCCTGAACGTCGGATAGTGCAGTACCTAATGACATGCAAATTGTCCGTGGGGTCCTGAGCTCTCTTGGGGGAAGTAGGTGTTTTACAAGGGACGGTTTTACGGGGGAAATAACTCAGGATTAAGGTCGACACCGGTGGAAGGAGTCTCCAGAGACGATTGGCTCACTTTTCTAGAATTCCGTCGTAGAAGAGAATATTTCAGGTTCAAGTCGTCTTGTCCACGGGTGTTTTTGGGGCGGTAATGCGGAATGGGAAAGAGACCTTGGATGCGATGAGTTGAGATCCGAAGGCTTGTGTTGGTGGAAATCACTGGGGACTTCAAAGGTATCTTCTGGGGCTTCTCTGCTGGGAGCCTTGGAGGCGGAGGCTCTGATCAGAGCATTTTCACTGGACTCATCATACTCCTTCAAGACACTTGGTATGGAAGTCGCCGATTCCTTCAGTTTGGGTTAATAAGAGAACCGCTGACACTCGAGAAGATGGTGCTGATACACAGGCGTTTGATTTCCCCGAGACAAAGCTGGTGTTTCGCCAGCAAGGCCTTCAGACTCCTGCACCAGATCCGGAAGTGCTTTAAAACGTATGACAAATTTTCAGACCGATCAAAATTTTCGAGCTCCGACCCCGACCGATCGGTGTACTATATATTTAAAAAAATAATATTAAAAAAAAAAAACGAGCAGAATCATTTTCCACCATGACAAGTTTGTTTTCCGTGGAATGACACGCATCAGTGTCATCACTAAGGGATGTTTTAAAAAAACGCTTGCATACGAGTCTGCAAGACATTGAGACATTTTATGTCTGTCTCAGGGAGGCTCCCAACCGAATCTCAATTTTCTAGTGTGAATAGGCTGAGTTTTTTGTGACACTACTCGTTTCTGCAGAAACGGTAAGTGTCACAAAAACATGTGTTGCTTTGGCAAAGGCATGAAATGTGAATAAAATTTATTCAAATTAAGTTCTAACACCACCTAACTCAATTTCCCCAACTTTTCAAGAGGATCAAAAAACTTAATTACTTCATTGATGAATCTTATCATGGTGGTGTTGCGTTTTCTTCTTTTCTGTTTGTGACAATCGCCATGGCAGTGTTGCCACAGCATCGGCTATGTCGCTACGAATCTAGTGATATGCAAAACTCGTTTTCGAAAAAAATTGAGTTAGGCGGTGTTAGAACTTAGGTGCGCAATGCGCAATGGTCACTACTCGTAATACCCCTGACTCTACCTTGTCTTTAAATTGTGTAGATCGAAATTTAGGGAGATGCGTATCGGATGATCAGGTATCCCTGGAAACCGTCTTGGGTTGTGGTATCTCCCGAGGCGGTTTGCCAAGTGGGGAAGGGGGATGAAAACACACAAGGTATCCTTCCCCTTCCCGGGACCTATCGCCATTCCGAAGGAAATTCACCACAAAGTGCTTAACGGAGTGTGTGCTGGTATAGTTTGTCGATATTCCCCTCGACCCCTGTGTAGATCCTCAATCTGTTCTAGCTACCTGTATTCACCCCAGGTTTGGATTTATTTTAGATTTTATATTCGGCAATCGCGTGGTTTGGTTGAATTCAACTTTCCTAACCTTTGGGTTTTATTCTTTGAATGATATACCTGTGTATTAAGTAGTTTTACATAGAAAGTTGAAGTGGGGGGGGGGGGGGGGGGGAATCCCCCCGGGGGATAGATCTAGCAACTGCAAGTTGCAGATGCTGTTCTATAGACATATAATATATGTAGACATATTATGTCTACGGAGTGGGGTCTCCTGCTAACAAGGCAGTCTCTTCAAACCAGTTTACCTCCACATCCCGAATCTCCTCACATATGATAATCAAAAGTGCTTATTTGTGCCTAGCAAAACTAATCCAAAGAAGTGGCAGTGTACCAATAACGTGGTTCTTTTCATCAACCATTCCAAATTCAGTATTACCTACCGGACAACTTCTGAGGCGGTCGACTGCTGAAACCGATCAATCAAGTACGACTCGCCAGCTCCTTTACAAGTGTTCAAACGGCCGTTGGTCACCTTGGTACCATCAAAGGGGCCGATCCCAGCTCACCCGAAGATGGCTCTAGAACTCGGACTAGGGGGACGGTCTTAAGAAAAATCGTGACGACCCAACACCGGAAAGTAATTTACTGATAACAAAAGAGGGATAGAAAAAGTTGCCTCGCCTCGACGCGAAGAAAAACACGCCGCACTGAGGACGGAAACGAGAATATGAATGGGCCACATCGATATGGTATGACGAGGAGTGAATTAAAATCCGAATTTTGGTGTACCTATGAACTAGTTAGATTTGATTTAAATACAGTCGCAAATTCCACGTTCTCACCACCGTTCTCGTTGTGGGACGTGAACCCTTCAGAATGTATGATTGAAGTTACAAAGTACCTACCTAACTGTTACGGGGTAAAAGGTAAAGTTCGAGCCGGCCGCTGGGTTCCTTCTTCCCCCTCCTTGCTAAAGGTACCGCCAAGACTCCCTCCTCATTAGGCACCGACTGTCTCGTGATAAGAGCGTTCTGGAACTTTCAGTGGCGAGCCAGCTCTCGCATCAATGTTATTTTGTCGAATGTATTTTTCCACGCATTTAAATAATCACGCTGAATCGATCGTAATTCAGTCGTCGGAATTTATGAACCTACCTGCTGTACCTGACTTTCTCCCTGGGTACCAGTGGTGCTAAAATTCAAGGTCTCTCTGTCGGAGCAGCTTTACCTATTGGCGTTGTCTCAAAACCCCGTGAATGGGGTTTTTATACCCGGGATCCTAGGGATTTCACACCTCTGCTTTGCCCCGGACGATAGCCACCGCCACACCCAACAGACCTCTTCGTCAATAATTATTACTGCTAAGAATAGAATTAGTGCTAGTCAAAGCGAGGGGAGTGTTGGCGGCATCGTCGGGAGTTGTTCAACTGGCTTTAATAAAAAGCGTGGCACATTAGTTTTTCTTTCCATTAATCCTTGTTTACCTTGTCCCGCAAGTTCCTTCACTTGTAGCGGGGTATCCCGACAGGGTAGTTAAAGTGAAGTGGCGCCCTAATATATTTATGTCACTGCTGCTATCTGGTGAGTGAAAGAACCCAGCCGGCTGTATCATCTACCCAGAATTTGGTAACAAATTGGCCTCCCAACGTGGGGCCCTGTTGAGCATAGCTCCTCCAGAACAGCAGTGTTTTTGAATTCACCATTCAATCCTCTTGTACTTGTAAAGAAAAATTCTGCTTCTGCCCTGTATACAGTAAAACCGTAACATGCCTCCCATATCCACACCTGATGTGTATAGGTTGTTGAAGGATGAGCTCATTCATGAGCTGAAGATACGCGGACTTCTCTCCACTGGTAATGTAACTGAGCTCAGACAGCGCCTGAGGCTGGCCTACCAAGAACATATCCGGCCGGCGAACGAGCAGGTGCAGGCCCTCAACCCAAAAGATGAGCTGTCCACCTGTTCTGACAAATATGATGAACTAAAAGACTTTATGGAAGTCCTTAACGTCGAGGACGCAAACGAGATGAGGCGTCTGTCGAATAGGCTTTGGCACTACTATAACCGTCTGGGTCGCCAGCTTTTCGCCGAAGACGTGGATGAGCAACAAAGGGTTGATCTCCAGCAAGGGTTTGAGGAGCTCATCCAAATGGTGGAGAACGTCCAGCCCCCAGCAACACCAGCGAACGACAACGACAACGACAATGATGGGTCTCCAAACAACAGCGGAAGCCCACTTTCCAATGAAGGAGACGTCAACAACGGGGACGGTGCCCCCGACCCTCCAGGAAGAGTCAAGAGAACTCTGTTTGATCTACCCAATCCACCACCTCCCATGGGGGAAGGGCCTGCCAGGGATTTCAAGATATACAAGTGGAACCTCCACTTCTCAGGGGACGGAAACCAGAGCCTGATGTCATTCCTTGCAGACGTGGAGGACAAACGAGTGTCTCGACGTGTACCCCACAACGCTCTGTTCCTGAGTAGCTCTGACCTGTTCTCAGGAACTGCTCTAACTTGGTTCAGGTCTCGCCGATCCTCTATTCATAGTTGGCAACAACTGGTGTCAGAGCTGAAGAGGACCTTCCTCGACCCCAATTATGACGATCAACTCCTTGACGAGATAAGGCGTAGAACCCAAGGAGCCGACGAAAAACCTGCGATCTACCTGGCCAAGATGAGGTCCTTGTTTGACCGCCTGGCAGAGCCACTGACTGAGGCCCAGAAAGTCAGAATCGTCGAACAACGGCTGCGTAAGGAGTATCTGCAGCTGCTCCCGCTGACTACGTACAGCACCTTGGCTGAATTGGAAGACGTAGCAATGAAACTGCATATTGGACAGTCTTGGGCAGCTCGATTTGAGGAGCCTCCAACCAAGAACCTCTACGAGCCAGAATTGGGGTACGTCAGCCAAAAGCGAATGGAAGCCGTCAACAAAAAGGTGGCCAACATCAGCTCGGTAACCAGTGCTCCCAGCCCAGACCAAGGACCTACCAAGACGGGAGAAGGGGCTAAAAAGCCGCGGAACGCCCCTCAAAAACCAGTAGAGAAGACCAGAAAACCTGCAACCTGTTGGAACTGCTTACAGGAAGGCCATCGCTTTTATGATTGTGTCCAGGAAATGACATTATTCTGCTGGAAATGTGGAAAAAGGGACGTACCTCGAGCTACATGCCCTAACTGCAATGCGCCTCCTTTAAACTGAAGAAGGGGTCGCCTGCAGTGCAGGTCGACCCCACGCCACGCCCAAAAACTTCCAGAGACGGGATTGAATGGCAAACCTGGGTGGGCAAAGTGAACGCATTCCTTTCTGCCTGCAATGTCTCCAACCCCCTTATCCATCACCCGTCCAACTTGGATTGCAGACCCTACCTGGCGGTGGATGTATTCGGAGTGAGGCTACACGGTCTCCTGGACTCAGGAGCTGCGAGGACCGTGGTCGGCTCATCAGGATGGTGTAAAATACAGTCCCTAGTTAGGGGTATCTTACACGAGGAGCCTGTTACCATAATGGTCGCCAATGGGCAGCAGTGCGATGTCTTTGGATCAGTCTCAATCCCCATCACATTGCAAGGAAGGACAAAGCTCTTGTGTGTCTTGGTGGCCCCCAGCTTGAAATCTGATATGATTCTGGGAATGGACTTCTGGCGCATCTTCAGGATCGTTTTTGATGCAGCTCAGGACTCCTGGGGATTTGGCAGCGCGGCAGAGGTCGCCGCGATGAAATCACCAGCTGCAATTGTTGGCCGAGACGACCTATCTCCAGCCCAAGCTGAAAAATTGTCGGGGTTGATACAGAGGTATGAGTCCCGACCCCAGCCAAAGATAGGGTTGGCAAGGGGGGTGGAGCATTCAATCGACACTGGGGATCATGCTCCCATCAAGCAGCGGTATATACGTCGATCTCCCACACTTCTCGCTGTGATGAACAAAGAACTGGATGAGATGTTGGAACAAGGAATCGTGCAACCCTCCTGCAGCCCGTGGTCCTCACCAGTGGTTATATCAACCAAAAAGGATGGGACTCACCGTTTTTGCGTGGACTACCGACGTTTGAACGAAGTGACTCGTAGAGATTCCTATCCCCTGCCATACGTTGATCACATATTGGATCGATTAAGGGACGCTAAATACCTGTCCTCGATCGATATAAAGAGCGCATTTTGGCAGATTGGTATCTCGGACAGCAGTCGGCCCAAAACCGCTTTTACAGTGCCTGGTAGAGGGCTCTTTGAGTTTCGCAGAATGCCATTTGGACTGGTCAATTCGCCTGCAACCTGGCAGCGCCTAATTGACTCTATAGTCCCGTCCGACTTAGAAGGGTCGACATTTGTGTACCTAGATGACATAATAATAGTTTCATCGGACTTTAAGACACACCTTGAGACGCTTGAGAGGGTTCTTTCCAAGCTGTATGAGACGGGCCTCACAGTCAACTGGACCAAAAGCCAGTTCTGTCGTTCAAGTCTGTGCTACCTGGGATATGTGGTGGATCAGAATGGGCTGCACGTCGACCCTGACAAGGTGGCAAGTATACTGGATTACCCCCAGCCACAAACAGTCAAACAGCTCCGTAGGTTCCTGGGGATGGCTTCATGGTATCGCAAGTTCGTAGAGGGATTCTCAACGTTAGCAGCACCACTAAACGAGCTCTTGAAGAAGGGGCAGAAGTGGCACTGGGATGAGGGACAGGAGGAATCGTTCAACGCTCTCAAAGAAAGATTGGTTGAGGCCCCTATCCTCACTTGTCCGGACTTCGACAGGCCCTTCCTGATAAGGACTGATGCAAGCACTACAGGCCTAGGAGCAGTCTTATGCCAGGAAATCGACGGTGTAGAGAAGCCCTTGGCGTATGCTAGTAGGAGCCTCACAAAAGCAGAGAAGAATTTCAGCACGTCAGAGCTAGAGTGTCTGGGCGTCCTGTTTGGGCTGGAAAAATTCCGGGCTTACTTCGAGGGGACCACTGTGACGGTCCTAACTGACCACGCTGCATTGACCTGGCTGCAGAATGTGAAGGACCCCCATGGACGGCTTGCTCGCTGGGCCCTTCGGATGCAGCAGTTTGATATGGTCATCAAGCATCGCCCTGGCAAATCAAACATAGTTGCTGACGCCCTATCTCGTGTCTACGAGGATTGTGAGGTAGCTCCTTTAAACGCCGTGGAAGTCAGGGACACTTGGTACCTCAATATGATCGATCGGGTAACCAGGAACCCTCATAAGCACCCTCTTTGGCGATATTCAGACGGAAGACTCTTTCGGAAATGCGTCAACCGTCGAGATCTGGTAGGGTCTGAGGACCCTTGGAAAGTCGTAGTTCCCGAACCTCAAAGGGAACAGCTGATCCGATCGTGCCACGATGACCCCCAAGCAGCTCACCTGGGGATTTTCAAGACCCTGAGGCGGATCAAAGGAGGATTTTACTGGCCCGGGATGTGGAAAGACGTTCGCAGCTTTGTGTCTCATTGTGAAGTGTGCCTATCTCAGAAGCCCCTTCAAGAACTTCCCGCTGGTTTAATGGGTGCGCGGAAAGACGTTACGGCCCCATGGCAGATGATCTGCATGGACTTGATGGGCCCACTTCCCAGGTCATCCCAGCAAAACCAATACATCCTGGTTGTGACTGACTACTTCACCAAGTATAGTTTACTCCACCCACTGAGAAGCAGCACGGCAGAACCAATCACACGATTCGTAGAAGACCAGGTATTCCTCGTGTATGGGGCCCCCCAGGTTGTGGTCTGCGACAACGATACACGGTTTAAAAGTGCATGCTTCATCAAGAAAATGGAAGAGTACAAGGTCGAGGTCTGGCGAACAGCCAACTATCACCCCCAGGCTAACCCTACTGAAAGGGTTAACAGGGTAGTGAAAACCGCCATTCGCAGCTATATCCAAGGCAGCCAGCGCTCCTGGGATAAGGAGATACACAAAATAGGATTTGCGATACGGACAGCTGTACACGAGGCGACCAACTACACGCCGGCGTACCTGAATTTTGGCAGAGAGCCAAAACGCCTGGGGACCGACCATGGGCCAGGTTTTGCTGGCAATGGTCATACGATTCCCTCTTGCAGTGACCGAACTACGTATACTGTAGGACTCGGGCAGCTACCCCAGGTCTACTCAAAGGTACGAGAGTGCTTGAAAAAGGCATACGAGCAAAGCAAGGGCGCCTACGACCTCAGGCGCCGGCACACCACATATGAGCCAGGCGACACAGTGTGGAAAAGGAATATGGTCCTTTCTGACAAGAGTGCTCACTTCTCGAGCAAGCTTGCTCCCAAATTTGTCAAATGCACCGTGGCTAGCAAACTATCCAACCTTACCTACCGGCTCACCGGCGAAGACGGCAGCGACCTGGGAGTATGGCACACGAAAGACCTCAAGCCCCATCCAGACTAGTCCACCCATGCAAGACATCTTTTTTTTTCTTCTTTTTTTTAATACCAAAAGGAGGTATGTTACGGGGTAAAAGGTAAAGTTCGAGCCGGCCGCTGGGTTCCTTCTTCCCCCTCCTTGCTAAAGGTACCGCCAAGACTCCCTCCTCATTAGGCACCGACTGTCTCGTGATAAGAGCGTTCTGGAACTTTCAGTGGCGAGCCAGCTCTCGCATCAATGTTATTTTGTCGAATGTATTTTTCCACGCATTTAAATAATCACGCTGAATCGATCGTAATTCAGTCGTCGGAATTTATGAACCTACCTGCTGTACCTGACTTTCTCCCTGGGTACCAGTGGTGCTAAAATTCAAGGTCTCTCTGTCGGAGCAGCTTTACCTATTGGCGTTGTCTCAAAACCCCGTGAATGGGGTTTTTATACCCGGGATCCTAGGGATTTCACACCTCTGCTTTGCCCCGGACGATAGCCACCGCCACACCCAACAGACCTCTTCGTCAATAATTATTACTGCTAAGAATAGAATTAGTGCTAGTCAAAGCGAGGGGAGTGTTGGCGGCATCGTCGGGAGTTGTTCAACTGGCTTTAATAAAAAGCGTGGCACATTAGTTTTTCTTTCCATTAATCCTTGTTTACCTTGTCCCGCAAGTTCCTTCACTTGTAGCGGGGTATCCCGACAGGGTAGTTAAAGTGAAGTGGCGCCCTAATATATTTATGTCACTGCTGCTATCTGGTGAGTGAAAGAACCCAGCCGGCTGTATCATCTACCCAGAATTTGGTAACATAACATCCTGGATTCACCACGCCGGAGGCGTCTGAGGAGGTGAAACTGGTCAGTGTGCTCACTGGAATCGTCCAGGCACAACACACCTCCAGAGCAAATGGCCCGCACTATTGAGCAGTTTCAAAGCAAGCTGAACCAGGGAGAATACCGGATAATGGAGTGGATGGGGGGAGGCCCATGCTCTGTCCCTTGCTATTCAAAAGGTTGTGTTGCTGACAATCGGGCGAGTCGGCAGGTGTATCCCAATGCATGTGAACCAGCAGACCATCGAGTTCTCATTGTGGAGCCACATCTGCTAGGCGACAGACTTAGCAGCGAGGCTATCTGAAGTAGGCTGATAGCAAAATTTGCCATCTTTATTGGTGAAGAGACGGCTCCTCATGAGTACTGCTGAGGCAATCCTGCTTTATGGCGCAGAGATGTGGGCTGACGCTATGAGACATGCTAGTTACAGCACTCAGTTGGAGACCTGTTCAGAGAATAGGAGCCCTAAGAATCTGCAGTGCTTTGGCAGACTCCGCTGCTCATAGTGTCAAGAATACCAAGCTTGATGATCCCATGTGAAGGAGAAGAGGATAGCGGGTGCCATAAGATGGGACAGCCTCTGCAGAGACCTCAGTACGAATTTAGGGGAAATGTCGCCAGGCACTATCACAGGCAAGATGCAAGAGAAGAGCCATAACGTGGAGGCAGTCGTAGTCTTTGAGACTGCCAAGAAGTGTGAATTAGAGAAGACCAAAGGTATGGATCAACCCTGGGAGCAAGAATAATGCGTTATGAGGACGGAGGAAACAGAGAAGGCCACGCTCATAAGATCTCGCGAGTTGAAAATGCGAGGCATAGCAGGGTATTGAACGGTATCGATCGTAAATGATGTGAATAAATTCAAAACAATCTAAGCTAAAAGATGAAAAACTGGAATACTCCCAAGGTGAAGAACATCTTGTGTGGATATGATCCTCCAAAATGGTGATGGTGGGTTGTGTAGATCGGTAGACACGCGTTGGGATTTCTCGACAAAGCCCAATTGACGAGCGCCCGACGTTTTACAAGATGGTGAGATGAGCCCACTGTGGGGATCACCGGTGATTCGTCATGTGGGCTCGGCCTCGGAAATATAAGGCACTTTGTCGGCCCTCATGACTCCGCGTTTTTCTTACGGTGAACGTGAAGATGAAGAAGACGAAGAAGAAAGAAGATCTCGCCCCCTCTCGTTCCTCAATGGCCATTAAGGAGGCTTCCAGTGTTACGATCTCTTGTTAATGTAAAGACTCGTTTATTCCTGGATCATCGTAAACTCATTTTGCCCTCCGCGCCTGTCTGGTCTTGTCTGGTCTCGCCAGGGCCAACCGGACACAAAGGATCAGAGGAATGCGTCCGCGGTCAACATAACGAGCTCGTCATTTGTGACTGGGCTAATTTTGTACACCTAACACCTTCTAATTTCACAGTCGTCACCTCGTTATCATCACAACACCTTCATAAAAAGAGGAAAGACAGAGTTGCATTCAGGAGGGCCAACAGCGGACCAACGCTGATCCACTGCCTTTCTTCCAAAACCCTATTTAGTACACAAAAGGGCGCAGCTACATTAAAAGATAAATTTTATCTTCGTTGTTTACAGTCCAATTCAGACGTCTATTGTAACTATTGATTACCTACCACTAAGGGACAATTTTTGCAGTTAATAGAGAGTTCCCAAAGAAAAATCCGAGATACGTCGGCCTTTAATTTTTATCACCGTAAGGGATTTGTCTAGGGAGAATTAAAGAAAAGCTAACTTCACATAACACCGTAACAGAGATACCTACGGTGTTATCGAAAGCAGGCCCGGATTAACGGGGGGGCTAGGGGGGCTATAGCCCCGGGGCGCACACCACAAGGGGGCCACTTCGCCACCGTTGATTTTTTTTTTTTTTTTTTTTTTTTTTTTTTTTTTTTTTTTTTGGTAAAAATTAACAAACTGTATTTCCTTATTCCTATGCTGATATCCAAAAAAAATTTTTCCTGAAAAAGAGGAAGGTGAACGGAAAGTTTCAAGTTACCTACCCTCCACTAACCGGAAAACCTCATGGAGTCGTCTATGTCTACACTCTCAACGCGAGTTATAGACCTCACGGATTTTCCACACTGTAGTGGTGGTTCAGAGTTTGCTAAGCGGGTTGGACTCTGTACCGCATTTGGTTCATAAAAACAAAAATAATTTTTTTTAATTTTTGGTTTATTATTCTTGGAATAATACACCTATGTTTTCGCGACGGAGGTCGACGAATCCGATTGGCCTCAAAATTTGACATTATCCGTTTCAACAGGTCTATATTCCAAAACCAAAATGTCCGTCTGCCGTCTGCAGTCCACCGTCCGCCATCCGCTGTACAGAGCTTCTTAGGTTGTGTCTAAGGCCATTTCTGGCCCATCACAACCTTTCTCATACCTTCTGCTCTCTTTCTTCCCCCAGAGGAAGTGCACTTATCATTGCTTAAATCTTCTTTCTTCTACCTTGTTCTTCAGATCTCCCCTAGGGGGAGTACAGTGGGCCCTCCTGTCCCCTCCGGCCACACTATTGCGCCTGGCGTGCCTGGGTTGGACCAATGTGGAGGCGCCGGGTTTTAAAGGAGGTCTTATCATGTAAATTGGCTCGAAATTCTTTGGGACAGGAGTCATCGCAGCAGACCTAACTACTATTTCGCCTCTTCTTGAAACTTGTGGGGTTCGGGTGGTTGGTGGCTGCAGACCGTACCTACTCTTCTATCTCTTCTCGTAACTTGTAGTTTTCGGATCATGGGTGGTTGCTCTCTCCACGTTTACTTGTCTGGTGGAGGGCGAGTACTTCTACAAAATTTCCTCCCCTCCCTAAAACTAACACGACCAGCCTATACAAAAATAAAATCTGAACACACATACAATGACACACACTGAAATTGAACACGCATACAATGACGTCCGCCATTTAGAATGACGGCAGCTGCCGTCCGGGCCGTTTTGGGCAGAAGGATTTTTTTTTAATCTGAAATTTTACCATCTAGTTGTGCCCGCAAGGTTTTCAGCCCAATCGCCCAAACGCGTGGGGCGCCATGGGGCTAAAATGGGGCTGTGGGAAAAGTTTTTTTTTTTGAAGGCTTTTTTTTGGCTATGGGATCGAGTCAGTTGTCGTTTTCGAAGTATTTTTGGACGTAAAATCCATTTTTTGGGGTCCCAGAACGATCCAATTCCACTGTTGCTATCGATAGGGCTTTCATGGGGCTACAAACGGGATTTTTGAAGGATCCCAGGAGGTCAAATATTTTTCAAGTAAAACAAAAAAGTTTCGGAAAAAAAGGATTTTTTCGAAAAATAAAAATCCAAAAAAAAAAAGTTTTTCTTGAGATTTTCTCATTGACAGAAATAAATTTCTGCACAAGTAACATATATCAAAGAATAATAAACCCTATAGGGTTTATTATTCTTATACTGTTAAATTTGCAGCATTTTTATTTATTGTAAAAAGAAACTTCCTGCAGTTCCCTGCATTCGGAGTTTTATTACTGTTTTGACCCAGTTTTTGGTTGTGAAGCGACAGACGCGATTTTCTAGTGGTTTTTACGTGATACTCCTGCCAGAGGATCCACTTTCATATATAATATATATGTGTACCTATATGTACATATATATAGGGGGCCACTTTTAAGTCTCAGCCCCGGGGCCCACGAGAGGTTAATCCGGCGCTGATCGAAAGTCACGCTAAATTTAAAGTGCTGCTATTTACGTTATATTGCTCGAAATTAACGGCGTTATCCTATTAAGACCGTAAGCTTCGTCGCCGTAACTTTATGACAATAACGGCCGACGTTAGGCCGTTATTACTGCGCATGCGCAAAATCTCGAGTTACGTCGACCGTAACTCATCGCCGCAAAAAGTGGCTTTAGGAACTCTCTATTGTTCACTTTTTGCATTCGATAACCTCAATCGTCTCTGGTCGCATGCTACAACACGTTTTGGTTAGATCAAGTCCACGATAAATGTAAAATTAAAAGATGCATTCATACGACACTGCAGTAAAATCCTTTTTGTAATAGGCCTAATCTCTTCTCAATCCCCTGAGGCTTCGAGTCGAAGGTAAGGAACCCCTCGTGAAAATGTGGCGCTCTTTGACTTGTTTGTTTTACACAAGGGGAAAGGCGCCAAAGAGTTGGATAACCCTGAGCGTAACCTTCCCCTTAGGAATACCCTTCAACTACCCCTACCCTACTGAGATTACTGGGTTTTCCCTTATGCCCCTTCTCTTTTTTCCTTCCCGGCCTTCAAACTTTACACGGTAAATCCTCTTCACGGTAGGTGAACCGAAAGTGTGTTCCTCTTTTTTTTCTCCCTTTAGTTTCTTCCCTCACGTCTTTTCTTAGCTACTTTGTTCGGGAATTTTATTGTCTTCAAGTCTCAACAAAGTCTGCTCCACACGTCTAGAACTCTTTTCCCATCTGAACCTTACTATCTGTCTGCAAAAAGTACCTATTCGTTGTATTAACACATTGATTTATTTAAAAACGTATGGCGTATTCGAAATTGACTTGTTGTGAACTATTCTAAAACAACAAAATTGAATCAACGAACCGGCATGACAACTTTGATCACCGCAGTGAGGTTTACCAGTAAATAGGGGTCTTCATGTTGTTTCCAAGTTGAATCGCCGAAGTCAAGTTTCAACGAGAGCCAATATGGTCCACTTCGCTCATTGAATCGTCGTACCTAAATCAAAATTGAGATCCACGAGGTTCTTCTGACTTTGATCCGCATTGTTGAAAATGCACGTAGTTCCTTGATGCATATGAAGAGAGTATCTACCAAATCAATATTCCTAAGCTCAATTCAACTGATAGAAAGAACACGAAAAAATTGTTATCATTGAGATGGAAGGTTATCGCTGTTTGAAAAACTGCCACGGCGATGGCTGCACAAAAATGACGGCTAGTGGAAAATAGGGATGGGTCGCATAACTAATAACGTTACGAATAACTAGTTATTTAAAAATAACGAACTAACCGTTATTCAATTTCTAAAATAACAGTTATAAATTATAATTTTTAGTACAATGCCTAAAAAAATTTTCTTTTAAACCTTCAGATTCAAGTGAGGTGCCTACCTATATATTTTTTTAAAATAGTAACTAGGTACCTACCTACCTAAACTCTCTGATGAAGCTGATATTTTTGGCGACCACACCAACAACAACAACAAAAAACCTGTGTCTCCCATTGCCTGAGGCGAGAGAAACGAAGAAGCGCTGCGAAGAAGTTCGTTTCTGTTGTTCAGAACTATACGTTTCTGTCTAGTTCGTTTCATTTATTTTGTTCAGAAGTTTGTAAAGGCCGAAGTTATATTCCGTTCCATTTTCACACAGGTAAGGTTCGTTTCTTTTCGCTTGTTCAATTATTCTCGCCCATTACAAAGTCGTTGATACTCAACAGTTTTTAAAGTGAAACTTTTATTACATCGTCTCAAACTTTTTCGTCTGTGTGTTGCATTTCGCGTGACGGTCGGCCTCAGTGGTAGTGGCTGCCGAACGTCAGTAGAGAGTTCCTAAAGCCACTTTTTGCCTAACGGTGATGAGTTACGGTCGACGTAACTCGAGATTTCGCGCATGCGCGGAAATAACGGTGATAACTTACGTCCTTATGCCTAACGTCGAACGTTATTGCCGTAAAGTTACGGTAATAAACTTACGGTCTTAAGGATACCGCCGTTAATTTCGAGCAATAGAACATAAATAGCGGCACTTTAAATTTAGCGTGACTTTTGATAAGACCGTATCTCTGTTACGGTCTTATGTGAAGTTAGCTTTTCTTTGATTCTCCCTAGACAAATCCCTTACGGTGATAAAAATTAACGGTCGACGTAACTCGGATGTTTCTTTAGGAACTCTCTAGTGAGCTATTTATTGAGACTCTAACAGATTGAAAAATGTGGGCATAATTTCCTGAAACTTTCTCGCTAGGCTCGCCACAGAGGTAGTAGGTACCAACTTCGGGCGTGGCTGCCGAAAGTCAGTGAGCTATTTATTGAGACTCTAACAGATTGAAAAATGTGGGCATCATTTCCTGAAATTCTCGCTAGGCTCGCCTCAGTGGTAGTAGGTACCAACTTCGGGCGTGGCTGCCGAACGTCAGTGAGCTATTTATTGAGACTCTAACATATGCCTAATATATGTTAGAGTACCTATTATATTATAGATTATATTATGTATTATCTATATAATATAATATATTATATCAGTATATTATACTGATATAATATCTATAATATAATATTATTATATAATATATAATAATATATTATAATGTATCTAGACCTAGTATACTTTTATCATTTCCCATTATCATTCCCATTTTCGAAGTATAACATTAAGATTGATGAAGCGATTTTTATACCCTTAATGGAATATTGTTCCGAAAATTTTCAGTTAAATGTCTATAATGTGAAAAAAAAAATACTGCTTAGAGCCTTTGGCTAAAATTCAAGAAACATGGAACATGCTTTGCATAGTAACGTTGCCAAGCAGAAAGAAATCAACAATTGCAATTCTTCAATTCTTCTTGCCATGGCAATTGTTTGATAAAAAATAGCTCCTTTGTCCTCCTAACCTCCTAATACTCGTGTGACACTTCTACGTCAGCCATCTCGCGTCACGGGCAGTTAGATCAAGGCTAAAGCATGTTCCATGCTAAAAAGTTCCACTTTTACCGTGGTTTCATAAAACCACACAACCAGTTTTTTCGTTATTTAGGTATATTTTTTCAATCCTCTGGCCATTATTACGTTGTATGACGTCCCGCTCGTTGTTCAACTTCCGGACGTTGTGAAGTAATTTTATGAATTCAGCCCAAATCCGCAGGGGGTTAGCTGCGTAGTCTTCGGACACCCCTTGGCCCACCACCATCCCATGTCAACTGCTCCAACCCCTATTTGTTGACCACTTTTAGAGCATCTGGTACTCGACTTGGTGCAACTTGGTGGTTTCATAATTTTCTCGTCATCTATTCGCCAAAACAGATTTTTGGTAGGTATTCTTTCATTTTTTTTTTTTTTTTTTTGGAAAAGTTAAATTTCCCGTTTTTCTCCACTTTAGGAGCTCAGATACGCCACATGGAGCTCCTTTTTGGTGGTTTCATATTTTTCTCATCATCTTTCATATTTTTCTCATCATCGCCAAAACGGATTTTTGGTAGGTATTTTTTTCAAATTTTATAGAAAAAGTTTAATTTCCCGTTTTTTTGCACATTAGGAGCTCAGATAATGTCAAATTTTGAGTCCTATCCAAATTTTCGACCCTCGTCGCGAATACAATGGTGAATTATTCTAATGGAATATAAAATGAAATAATAAACCAAAACGAAATGATCGGTTTCTTGCAATAGCTGAAGAACGAGAAACGATAAAAACTAGCAAGTAGGAACTAATAAAGAACTGAAAAAAACGAAACGACTGGTTTCTTGCGGTAGCTGAAGTTATTCAGAACTCGTTTTTTTTTCGGTTATTTTGTAGCAGAAAAAAAAAACGGTTATTGTATAATAACGAACGAAACGGAACGTTACGAAAATGTATCAATAACGCCCATCCCTAGTGGAAAACGGAATCGGGAAAAGTGGTGGAATGCATGCGCATTAGAGGGGAAGTTAACAAATACGCATACATTCGCAGGGTTGCCAAGTGCCGATCACAAAAACCCCCGCGACTCCCTTGAAAATCCTCCCAAAACCCCCCAAATACTTGGAAATACTTGAATATAAAATTTATATTATATTATATTTAATATAATATACGTAACGTTCGTAAAAGTCGTCAAAAGTAGCGCTGCACTTGCAGCGGTAGTTTTTTGAAGCAGTGATAACCTCTTATCTCATTGCTAACCATTTCTTCATATTCCTTTTATCAGTTGAATGGATATTATCAAAATTGATTAATCACGCCGTATGCCACAAGGAGCGCAATGTGCACTTAAATTAAGAAGATTCATTGGGAAGCAGACAATAAATACCCCTAACATTAGTGATTTTAGTGGACCCAAACATTTCCTTCATTTTCATCTCTGGCAAACGCTTGAAAAGCTATAGCAAACGGGAAGGGATGAAAATAAACCCGAAGGAACCCGAGTAAGGTGTTCATGAATGGGGGTTGTAAAGAGGGAGTTTTTCTTTGAGGGCCACCGCATGTTCGTTAAAACTTCACACTTCGACTGATCAAGTTAAACGCGAGAGTTGCTCCTTGATAAAAAAAGAAGGTTTTCACAAAAAATCTCAACCAGTCCTTTTTTCAAGAGATATTTATCCGAAGGAGGAGGCGTGAAAAGGAAATGTAGGAGCAATTAGTGTAATAGATAGAGGTGAGCGGAAACATGAGGGTGAACCAAAGACATTGATAGCTGGATTGTTTACTTATGACTTGGATTAGTTTCAGGGATGCCCCACCGATCATTCTGTCGTCTGGGGCAGCCATCGGTTTCCATGGTCTTTTGACAGCCAACGAGATTCACTGTACTGCGAGATTGCATCGGTTTGGAGATAAGCGGTAGAGAGAGGATCCATTTTTTTCAAGTCTTTGGAATCTAAGGAGCTACCTGCTAACAAGGGGTCTTAAGAAGAACAATGGAATTAATGAATGGGTGTTATCTAGAAGGGGAGCCTGGAAAGGAGGAGGGACTTCATTGTACACAGTGAGGTGTCGCTATCAGCATTTCTATTGGCGTGAGTCGTCTAGAGTGTATTTAGATGAATAGGAGTCACTTAAGACCATTTGGGCGCAAATTGATTAATGTCGGGCGTAGCGTGCCCAACTCTAACGAGGTGAAATACCGGTCCGAAGTTGGTTAACGTTTTTTATCGTACTACTACTTCGGACTTTGCCGACCGATCTAGGAACGCTAACTCACAAATATATATATATTTTTTTAAACGCTCTTGGACGAATTTTTGAGCACCCGCAAATACTTCGTTTCAGGGACCGTGTGCGACACCACATGATCAAAATCTGATAGGAAATACGTGTGCTTTCCGGAAATTGGGATCTGTCAACCCTTTGCAACGTCAGCCAGCCTCTTCAGAGACGATATCCCCGAAAACACTCCCAGCCGTTCCAGGTGGGGGAGAAAATGAGAGCTCGTCGAGTTTGAGGGGAGAAAAACCAATCCCATTGACTCCGACCCTGGCAAAGTTTGGCCGGAGGCTACAAGTCGCTAATTTGAATCTGCCGAGAAAATGCTGGCAGGGGAAGAGACGCAGAAAAATGAAAAAGGGGGGAGGCCGAAAAAAAGGAGAGTTCGGGTCCCCGGAGGCGAATATTTCAAGAGTTCGTTCAATGTTCCCCTGTGAGTTCGGAAATCCCCCTTCGATTCGTTCTTTACAAGGTAAGAGTACCTTGACGAACGTTTTTGGGAATAAAACACAAATACCGTCGACTTGACGTTATATTCAATCTTATTTCTAGAAGTAACTCATTTAAATGAAGTGATTGAGGATTGCATGAGCCACAAATTTCCAGCATGGTAGATCTACCATGCTATGCTTCTTGCCGGGGTGAAGTTGCAAGAAAAGCAGGACGCCTGGTGGGTGATGAAACAACCCCACTTCATAGACATAGAAGACTCCTCTAACAAAGCCGCTGCAAGCTCGTTGGCCCACACCGTTCTGCCCTTCAGGGCAGAGCCTTGGTCGGGAGTGGCAGAGCATATCCCTCCAGGCTGTGAGAGTTTAGCGAGACAGTAACTGTTGAGGATGCAATTGACAAACCCCGCCCTCTAACCGGTATGAGAAGTGACCCCACAGTACGGGTGTCCTTGATACCTGGATGAAGGTGTGTTCCAAAAATTGATTTCATTTTGGTGTTCGGGGTGTCATACTAGAATATCCCTGCAAAACCCGGCACCTCCACGTGGTCCCGCAGAAAATGGCAAGATAAGGCCATGAGCCCTTGAAGAAAGAGACTCCAATCTGGCGCATAAGGACGAGAACAGATTGGAGGACGAGACCAGGACAGAAGAGAACACACGCCAGTGCTGGTGAAGGAGGATTGGTTTGGGACAGGTTAGCTTTCGCTGGGTCCATGTTGATGTGTCAAGGATTTCCTTTGGGTCTGCTGCGCAGTATTTCATCACTGGAGCTGTCCAGTTGGAACCACCCTTTATCCCAGCCTCGGTGCCGCCGTCATCTATACCACTAAATAAGTGACTAAATTAAATTCAGACCGTCTCTGTAGGTATGTATGCATGTCACAAGCCTTCTCCTCCAAAACCGTAATTGATAAAAATACGGAGATTTTTAGCGCAACCTTTTTCCAAAAAATGGAAAGGTGCGCTCACCTCCTCGACATGTATGTTTTTTTTTTTTTGTTTGTTTGTGTACAGAGCATCACGCCCGAGCGGCTCAACAGATTTTCATGAGGGTGGTCTCATTGTGATCAGCGAGTTCGTGGGGTGGTTATAGGCTACCTTGATTTTTCCTCCCTCATCCCTTTCATCGGTTTTCGGGAGGTACTTCACGACGAAAGTTGTTTATCTCTGATGTGTAACTAAGGAGGCCTCAATAGGGGGACGAAAGTTTTTGTCCGATTTCGTTGGTACAAGGGTCTATGGAATGAGCTTTTTAGGCTGATTCCAACGACTCCAAAACGATTTTTGCAGCCTGAGCCGTTCGTTACCTCTGATCGGCATAAGGTTTTCTTAAGCATCGGTCGTTAGGGTGCAGTTGTTTACGTAATAAGCATCACGTGGATATTTTTGTTGTGCTGTGTGGCATAGTTTGGTCGCTAGATACCTACTGTTTCTTAGTTTCTCTCGTACTAACAAAAAGGTTGCGCTCATCTATTCAATTCAATTGATGGCTTGTTTCGGGGTGCTCTCACGAGAGCGCGTATCCAAACAGCGCGTGACTATATTAATGGGCAAAGGGTATCACGAGAGCGCGACCCCAGATTTTGGCGTATCAAAACAGCGCGGGTCGACTTGGCAGATAACAAGCCAGTCTTCTTCGTGTGCGAAATGAGTGCCGATCTCGTTTCTATCGCCGATTTTATCTACAGGCATAACTTATTGAGAGGGGGGGGAGACCCCCTCAAAATGCGCGCAAACCGGCGCATTTGCGCCCAGCTTTCTTATTTTAAAAGGGAACCCCTAATTTTTAAGTCGGATTTGGATTCCCCAGCCATTTTACGTCCGATTAGCCTATTGCACGCAATTTTCGATGAGCGCATATCTGCGCAACTGTATGTATCTTTGTTGTTTACAGTCCGACAGAGTCAACGTTCTTCTGTATTTTTGACATTTTCATGTCTTTACTTTGGCACACAACCGAAAAAAACGTTACTGAAACCCGTGGCAACCCGTAAACTAAAAGCGTTACCGAAACCCGTGGCAACCCGTAAACTAAAAGTGTTTTCGAAACCCGTGGCAACTAGTAAACTAAAAGTGTTACTTTTTGAAGTGTTACTTTTTGAAGCGTTACCGAAACCCGTGGCAACCAGTAAACTTAATGATATCAAGAAAATGTGTAACTTCGTAGCGTCTAACTAAGTAGCGTCTCCTGGTCAACAACAAACACAATAAGGTGAATAATAATAATACGAAGACATGAAAATGGTCTCCTGTGGTTGCAGACGAGTCTGCAAGCTGATTTTTTAGTCACAAGCGGTAATACACCCCACTGGAGGTTTTTTAAACTCGATACTCCTAGATTTTTTTCCTAAAGTATCAGAGAATAGATTTACAAGCAACAACACACTTTTGCTACGACCATAGTCCAAATATTCCCCAACTTTTGACTCGTAGGTAACGAATGAATTTTTAACGTAACCCAAAAGTTGGCTCCACTTCAGTTTCCCCGATACCAAACAACCGCTTAATCAGTAATATGAGGGGAGAAAAAATAAAGAGGGCGAACCGGGACGATTCATGAGGGAGTTTAGTGATAGCAGCTGCTCCCGTCAGTATCCCCGTGAAACAGGTGCCGTTTTGTTTAGACAATGTTACTAATTATCCGGAGAGTTACCGTTCACACACGAGGCCACCTCACAACACAAACAGGCTCCCGCGCATGGCAAAGACCCCCAAACTACTCTGTTGTATTCACCTCTCATTAACAATGAGGGAGAGTTAATCACAAACTCCTGCAACTGCCCGAAGTTGAAAGACTAATAGGAGGCAATGAGAACGGTAATTCTGAGCAGATTCTGAATCCGGAAAATTATGGCAATCGCCCATCGTGATCCGCTGATAGTCCAACTAAACGAGAACATAAATCTGAGACGATATCATTATTTACCATAAGGAACGAAAATGTACCTACAACAATATAGAATCATGATTTGGACAATGATAAACCAAGCTAAGTGAGTAGGTCAAAAAAGAAGGAATAACTCCAAATCACATTCAAAACGATGTTTTGAATAATGGGGAGACAGTCGAAACTATCTGTACAAAACAAGCTTACAAACAACCATAAAAGCAAGTTATTACGCTAGTGAGGACCAATAGAGCTCATCCGTACAACTCAATCAAACAGGGAAATCATCCAAAGATTCCAGCTCAATGTGCTAATCCTTCTAATGTTACTTTCGAAATGAACGTGGAAACCATCATGAACAAGTGGAAACGATAAAAGAGGCGATCAAGTGACAAGCAACGTCAATGTTTGCCTTCTTGATGCAAATACAAGTCTTGCTTATGTGTGAAGCAGTGCTGCGAAAGCACTGGTAATCGGAAAAAAAATCCGGTAATCGGGGAAAAGTACCCGGAAAAAAAATCCTGCAGAGTGGGAAAAAATCCCCTAAGAATATTCAAGGGCGGAAAAAAATCCCCAAAAACAAAAATTGAAAAATGGAAAAAGGGGGGAAATCCGTAACTATAAAATATTGTATTTCATAATAATAATAACAACATAAAATCCAAAATTCGGTTTTTCGTCAGGAGGTATGCAAGCCCGGACTCTGAAAAAACCCGCAAACGAATTCTGCCATCATTCGTCCCGAAACCTATGAAAACGTTTTTAACAAGCCATCAATTGAATTGAATAGATGAGCGCAACCTTTCTGTTACTACGAAACCAAAACCGTGACTAAGAATTCGTAACTTGGCACACTAGGTATCTAACGACCAAACTATGTCGTCGGGATCGGACGAATCGTCGACGACGGAGGTGATTTTGATAGCCTATAACCACCCCCAGAACTCGCTGATCACAATGAGACCACCCTCATGAAAATCTGTTCAGCCGCTCGGGCGTGATCCTGTGATACACACACACACACAAAAACATGTCGAAGAGATGAGCACACCTTTCAATTTTTTGAGGGAAACGTTGCGCTAAAAAGATAATACCTGAAGCTAGTCACCATGGGAGCAGCGTAAAACGAAATAAACTGCCAAGGCAATGGCACATGAGCTTCCTCGTGCCAAGTTCAAAATGAACGTATTTGTCACTGTAACAAGAAAATTACGTTCGCGCATGCGCAGGGAGTACCACTGATGCAATCGTGATGAAACTGATAGGGGATCATCTAGAGCTATACCCACACAATTCCTGAAAATTTGATTGAAATTCGATCAAAATTGTGAAAGTTATGCCTGTTTCAAGAATTTCACGTTAGCGCATGCGCAGAGCGTACCGCTGATTCTATTGTGATAAGATTCGTATGGGACCTCAAGGAGCCTTATCCGCATAATCCCTCAAAATTTGAGCTAAATTCATTCAAAATTGTGGAAATAATGGCGGTAACAAGGAAATGCGGACAGACCGACAGACACGGAACCAAATTTGTTCAGTAGGCTATGAAACGAAAAATGCGAGTGGAAATTTTGAATTCGGACAACAAAAATTTTTTGGCTCCCGAAAGTGAACACAAGGCTTCCGCTGCTTCGCAGACTCGGAAGCAAAATGACTGAAAATCGTCCACCATGTAGGTGAATAGTAACAGGCGGGAATAAATTTTTTTTAACCCCCAAGAACTAAAGTAGACGTCAAGACCAAACTTTTGGGCCTCTAAATTTTTCAAATGCATAGTGCACGATGAGTTAGTTAGCCAGAGCATTGAAATTGAAACTTGTTCAGGAAAAATAGGGCTATTCACCCGATTCGACGGCACTAACTGCTTACCTTACCCCCTAAGTAAGTAATAATATTATGTACATTATAATATTATCATCTCCTGTCATTTCCATTCAGCCTACGCTATGTCTTCTACGGGAATTTTTTTCCGGGACCGGAAAATACTGGGGATTTTTTTCCGGGCCATTGATTTTCATCTCGGGACTTTTACCGGAGATTTTTTTTTTTTTTTTTTTTTTCCGTGAATGATTACCAGTGATGTTTTCAATATCAACTATTCAACGATCTTCATTCTTTATTGGAATGCCTTATGGTTTTTTCTGTAGTAAGTAGAAACTCTTACTTCATGATGGCTAGTAGAAAGTAAGTGTTTTCTTTGTAAATTGACTTACCCCTTGGTTTACGGGTTTGCGAATTATGATGAGATCCTTAATTATCCTAAGTTGAGTTACCTTCTAACACTCCTTATCTGATTTTTGTTGTTGAATAATATGCATAGTTCATGTATTATATCATCTTGTTCTTTCAAAAGTCCCTAACGTAGCCATTTGCTGAGAATATCTCCAGACTCTTGAACTTGAACAGTCATTTTGGCATGCATTCACTCCCGTTGACCCGAAGGTTATTTCACAAATTTCACCGTTATAAAGTCACGTCCATGAAGATGGATTGGGAGCTCATTTGTGATAAGGGGCTATTTACAGATTTGAAAAAGAAAGAAAAACTTAACAACCGGTCTGTCCGGCTGGGATCACTTTAAAGGCGGTCAATCCGAACGCAGGATTCGTATTGGTTGGGGGGGGGGGGGGGGGGTTCGTATCAGATTTACAAGGAGTAGAAGTTAGGCAACGATTTGTCAAGGAGAGGAGCCCTCCCACCTACAAGACTGATTGTGAAGGCGTTGGAGATTTCGGACTTGAGGGTTGAGGAGGGGGATTCTTTCCGATTGAAATAAAAGTAAACAACCCGATATCGATTTTGAAGATCTCGAAAGTCGGTTTGGTCAGAAAAAAGAACCGGTGTGGGTCTCCGCACAGCGGGCGGCTTTTAGATCACTTGAACGGTGGCAGGTCTCTCGTGTAGCCAGTCGAAATCGAATATCCTCTCCCATATAGTTTGACCCTTGTATTGTAGCTAGACAACCTCCCTCCTCCCAGCAGCATTCCTGAGAGCCCTCCTTTAGCACTGGGGGCGAAGCCTCTGAGTGAGAACGAATGACATAGAAAAGAGATAAGCGTTAATATTCAGTCGGTCCGACGTAATCCACAGGGTTCTTATTGTGGCTCGTTTATTTTCAGTATCTAATTGATCAGTTCGAAATTGGTTTCCCCACTTGGGCAATCAAGAATGACATCTGTCCAATTATTGTGCAGTTCCAAGAGGCTTTATTCTCAAATGTTATTCTCACGTCTACTCAATGAGTCACGTTATTTGCCTTATCTTTATCTGACATTGTATGATAACGGTTTCCAAAAACTTGTCGCAACACAATTGTATACTTGCACTCGAAAGTTATTCCAGTTGTTGTTCCTATTAGCCTGATAATGAAGTGTTTTGTTTGGAAAGGTCTGTTGTCCCAAGAACTTTCGGATCGAATGGACGAGCCAGGAATCAATGGGGCGCACATCAAAGCGTTCCGAAAGGGGGCCAAGCCCTCATTATTCAAGAGGTTCCTTGGTTGACCGAACGCGGTTTTGATGAATGTTTAAATGAACTGAAACCTACGAAAGGAAATTAACCAAATAGACCTGCGGACGAGGAAAGGTCTTTTGAACGATCTTTGGGAGTTAATTTATGCTGGGGCAAAGGAAATTGTTGCCTTTAAGGAACAAGAAATCAAACGCGCGTTGACTGGATGACGGATAGTGAATGAGGAGGCACCACATGATATACATAGTATTGATAGAGTGACTAGTGGTAATGTTTTGTGCATCAAAACCTCCTGTTTAACTGCCAGGGTCACACTTGGATGTACCCTATCGAGGTCATCTTTAAAAACGCTGCAAATTTTACACAAGGGTTTATTATTCATTGATATACGTTACTTGTGCAGAAATTTAATTCTGTCAATGAAAAAAAAAAAAAAAAATTTTTTTTTGGATTTTTATCTCAAAAAAATTTTTTTTTTTGGATTTTTTGTTCAAAAATGTGTCTTTTTCAAAAATGCTGTATTTTTTACTCGAAAAATATTTAACATCCTGGGATCCTTCAAAAATCCCATTTTTAGCCCCACGAATGCCCTAAAGATCGCCCTAGTGAAATCGGATCGTTCCGGGACCCCAAAAAATGGATTCTACGTCCAAAAATACTTCGAAAACGACACCTAACTCGATCCCATACCTAAAAGCCTTCAAAAAACCCCTCCCGTAGCCCCATTATAGCCCCATAGCGCCCCACGGGTTTGGCCGATCGGACTGAAAACCTTGCGGGCACAACTAGATGGTAAACCAAGTATTTTGCCGAAATTTCATATTTTTTAAAAAATTCCTACTGCCCAAAACGGCCTGGACGGCGGACGGCGGACGGCGTACGGCGTACGGCGGACGGCGGACGGACATTTCGGATTTAGAATGTAGACCTCTTGAAACGGATAATGTCAAATTTTGAGCCCGATCGGAGTCGTCGACCCCCGTCGCGAAAACATAGGTGTATTATTCCAAGAATAATAAACCAAAATGTGGTCTTGTTTTCATTGAAAAGTACCAACCATATTGCAACTTGTTCTAGGTGAATGGCCCTTCAATTAGAAGAAGAATAAGGATTATACTTCGTATCTGACATTAAAAAGAAGAATGGTTTGATTTGATTTGTTTTGTTTTGATTCTCTCTTGCTATCGTAAAGTGGTCGCTTAGTTCATAGTCTTGTGATGCTTTGTTAATGGTGATTATTGTATTATAATAATATAAGGTAATTCGTATGAGGTAGAGTTCGACGTTGTCGTATTCTAACTTTATAGAGTCGGGAAATATAAGAGACACCAACAAATAAATTCTACTTATGTTCAAAGTTCCTTTGAAAACAACACCTCATTCGACCTTCGGACAAAAGTCCATTAAAAGCCCCATAGATCATGGATCCCCACGGTGTGATCGGATGGACTTCCATAAATGGATTCTTCGTCCCAAAATACCTGAAAACGACACCCCACTCGACCCTCCGTCATTAATCCTTCGAAAAACCTGGATTGATCGAGAAAAATCAATTAAGGTTCGTAAGGGTTTGATCGAGAAAAATCAATTAAGGTTCGAAGGGTTTGATCGAGAAAAAATTATACCTAATTGATTTTTCTCGATTATTAAAGTTCGTACCTAATTTAAGAATCTCTAACTCGAAAAACTCTGTCCATTAGGATTTCACTTATAACAAATTCATAAGGTTGCTCAACTTCCAAGTAGGTACTCTGGTATTCAGGTAAGAAAATAATTAGCCTCGACAAGTTGAATGTCTAGTCAGATTAGTATGAAAATTTCAGTTGATTGTCGCACTTTGCGGCGGAAGGCCCTCGCGGGGATAAAGTCGTAAACGGAAGGTCCGGAGATGGGAAAAGTTTTCCCCGACGAGGTGTGGCCCTAAGAGACTGTTAACACCGTAACGATAAAGGTTATAGTCCGGGTAGGTTGCAGGGGGGAAGGTTATGGGCCCGGTTTCTCGCCGTGTTCGATATAACAAGTAGTTTTCTGACCCCGGGACTTCTGGAGTGAAACGTTTTCGGGGGACTTGGGAGAAGGGACAAGGGGGCGAAGCCCCCCCATGGGAGCCCTAACGACTTGGGCCTTCACTCCCGCCGATACGGCACCCTTGGGACCTTCCAGACTCCTTGGGAACCCCCGCAACCCAACGAAATCTATCCCTTCCGGCAAACTTAACTGCCTTCGATTCCCGTTTCCCTTTATCATCGCTCCGATACGAAGTCTTACATCAACTTTGATGGCCGCTGAAGTTCCAGCCGTTTTCTGCCAAAGTTCATGCTTCTCGAAATTCACCATAAAAAACTCCATTGCACCATCACACCAAAAGGGACTGTAAACCCCACCAGGGTCAAATGGCCAGATACCACCTTTTGGAAAGCGACTACCTACCTAACTTGTTATTTCCACAAATCTCATCGACAAGACTCGTAATTAGCATGAATAAAGTTCACTGGAAAGAAGAAGAATGTGATTCGCTATAGCGATAAGACTTTTTTGTGCGCTGCACCTTATTCTGGGGTATGGGTGGGGTGTTACCTCCATTTAGAATCCATACCTAATGAAAACGCTGCAAATTTTAAACATGGGTTTATTATTCTTTATTATAGAATAATTAGATAGTACAAAAATTAATTCTGGGTCATTAACAAAATATTATTGAAATTTTTTTTTAAAAATCTGTAGGTACATTGTTTGGACAGATGTGGGACCTCGAAAAATGGATTATGTGTCAACAATAATTGTCAGCACTTATTATTTCTCGGACAACGACACCTTAATAATTAACCTCCTGAGATCCTTCAAAAATCCGATTTGTAGCCTCATGAAAGCCCCATAGATCCCCACAGTGAAACCGGATCGTCCTGGGACCCCCAAAAAATGGAGTCTACGTCAAAAAATACTTCAAAGCGATACCTAACTCGACCCCTTAGCCGAAACCCTTCAAAAACCCCCACGGGTTTGGGCGATCGGGCAGAAAACCTTGCGGGCACAACTAGATAGGCCAAGTATAGCAAATTTTCAAATGCGTTTGCAAACTTTTCTCGTACGTATTCTTAGATTCCCAGGGTGTTTACGGACGTATTTGAGACCCCCGTTAATGAATTCTACGTCCAAAAGTACATAAAAACGACAGCCTACTTGAACATCCTATTATATTGGAGCTACAGCATTAGGGCCGCCTACAGACAAGGGCCGCGTTACCTTTATTCAAGGGATTTTCTAGCGGTCGGAAAATTGTGGGGGGAAAAAACGAAAAAACTTGCCCCGAAAAATTAAATTTTGGCGTATACCTGCCGCGTATCTGCCCGAAAAACTTTCTTGGAAAAAAAGGAGGAAAATACTCGGACTCCTAGTATTTTCTAGTCTAGGAGTCTTCACGTACATATTGGTGGTGGGGGGGGGGGGGGAGTCGTGCTCAGAAATAAATGCGAAATCCTTGGCAGCCTGTGGACTTCAATTTCCGTCAATTCAGATAATCATCCAGTTCAAGTTATTATAGAGGTCCGCCTCGGTGAATTTTCGCTCCCTTGCCACCAGAGCGCTCTGAAATCCTTCCCGCGCACCTTAAGCGAAACAAAACATCGAAATTCGCTAATAAAACTCGACGTCGAACGGTCGATGGCAACACCGTACTCGGAAAAGTCATGTGTACACGCTGTACGGAATCATTAGCTCTGCTTTAGCTGTAATTACAAGAAAAAAGGGGGAGGGGCTACCAAAAAGGGGAGTTTGCGAGTTGAACAATTTAAACGTCAAGTCAGAAGGGCTAATGGGAGGAAAAGCCATCCAAGTGGTGTTTTCCTTGCGTTTAGAATTTCTCTCCAATTCTTGCTAAAAGGAAAGTTGACGCTAAGTCCCTTCCTTCGGCGGGGGCGGTGACAATGGCGCTGGTCCGAGGGTGTGTTTGTGTGCGTTTGTTAACGAAGGCAGATCAAAGGGGTCCGCTTGAGGTCCGTCAGACCGTGACACCTCATTCGCACCATTTAAACAACAACACCCCCTCTATACCTCATTTCAACAACACTGTATTTCCTTCCCCCCGTTTGTGCGCCACTTTGCCCCGTTTTTTAGGGCTCTAGGACACACACGGGGTTGAACTTTGAGCGTGCACCACCATCAGCCTATTTTGGCAATGAGGCATGGACACATTTGTTGCAGTAGTATTATACTATTTGTTGCAGTAGTATAGTACCTTAAAATGACTTCTGATGTTTTTATTTTAATCCAAACTCTCTGGATGTTATTTTAATCTAAACTATGAACCTAGATTTGACCCTTGATTTTCATCAAACTGGCTTCTGCACCTCAAGGGAGATCAAAACTCAGACAGCACCAAGGTGTTCGTTTTGAAAAATACTATTGGAACATAACTTCTCCCTGTTCAAGTTAGTACTTTTCCGAAGAAGCACCGCAGAATATAGATGGGATCCACAATGGACTACAAACCCCTGGCGAGAACTACTGGCATACATCGAGTAGCTCGCAAGGTAGAGAAACTCAGAACTTCGCCACATAGATGTGGATGGTGGACCGATCATGAACCCGGAAAGTGGATCACGTTTCAGCGTTCACTTCTGAAGTTATCCTCTAAATCGGTAGACGATATTTGGCATCGTAACCAACTCCATAGTCGTAATTTCATAAATCACGAAAATCTTATCTCCTTGACCAACTGACCGTCTGGCCCTATAGGGCTTACTGATATCGCGTTTCCTCTATGGCGTAACTCCCCCAACGCACATCTGTGAAAACATCTCTTCCCTTCGACTTCAGACTTCCGCCTCACCCTCCCCTCCCTTCACCACCAGAAACTGCTCGCCATGTCCGTTCCCCGATAAAGACGTCTCAGAAGGGAGTTGGCGAAGGGCCAGAAAAAGAACGAGCCGCCCCTTCAGGCCTATGAGTTAGTTATCGCTCTTTTTCACACTATTCTATTTGTATGCAAATGAGTTGAACATTATTCTACGATGGCGTTGGCAGGCGATTGGTGCATTTTCCGAAAAAAATTGCAATCGCAAAAAAAAACTCTATCGTACATCACTCATTACGAGGAATCGAAGGTTTCAAATTCTCGTCTCAGTAACAACATGAGCTTCTTGTGGGGTCGCCGTCTGATAGGTCAGAATGTCGAGCCGATTACCAGACGGAATAACGAGGGACAAGTAGCAGTTGAGTGTGTCCCTTTGTGTCGTAGTAGAGCTCCGGGACATACAACATGGCAGATCAGGCTGAAGGTCTCCGGTAACAACATGCACTCGATTGCAAGCGATCAATCAAAGTCATCCTATTGTGGAAGGGCGTGTGACCTTGATTGCCAAGTGCAGTTGGATACTGCAAGGAAATGAGGCAGGATCAGGCGAACGAGATGGTTTCAGTAGCTACTCAAAAGATGTCACAATATTATATTGTACTATAATAGTGTACCTAGCTCAAAGCCTAGTGAAGGCATAAGAATTTCTTCTTTGATCCTTGGCAATGTTGTGGCTTTACTTCCATTTTTTGATCACGCCTGAACACTCATTCTTTCTGAGAATCTCTCTTTGCTAAAAAGGTCACCTGCCAAAACGCGGTTAATAAATAAAAGTCACAACATTGACCAGGATCAGGGCAAGAAATTCGTTTTTCAAGAACAACGCACTGAATCTCGAGGAAACTTTTTGCGAATTCCCCGTCCAACTTTCGTCACCGGAGGGTGTAAAAAAGAACGAGTGGAGAAGTACAAAAAAGAAAAGGGAGCTCAGTTACGTCTAAAAGAACAGAATCTGAGGGGAAAGTGAAGATCGGATACATAAAAAATATATAAAAGAACTGGAAATGTTCTCTTCCCATCTCCCCTTTTTTTTGCGCCTTGAATACTAAAACTGCTGAAAGGCCTTCGAGTGGCAGTTTGGACCGTTTTACTCGCATGGAACTCACATCATTGGAAAGGTTTCATGCATCCTGGCTTTGTGGAACTTTCAATGGAACAATCCCAAACAAAAACGCGAATTTTTATCCAGGGTTTGTTATTTTTGTATAAATTGTGTAAAATCAAGCGAAAAGATTAATATTTATGAGTGACAGTAAAGATTTAGTTTTTAATGCAGGGTTGGGCACCGAGATTGCAGGCAGCAAGTTGAAGCTGCTCGTTTATGCCTATTGAGTCATTACTTATACTTCAGCCGTCTCACACTTCAGCCTAGTTTACTAGAGAAGAATTTTATTCATTTCAAAAGCCACATGGCAGTACAAATGTAAGGAGTACATAATATGACATATTATAATACATTGTATTATTATAATACCAGGATATACACAGGTTTACAGCACAATACACAACGCTCACTGAAACAACGAATCTAGCAAATTACAAGAACTACTCAGAAGATAATTATTATTCTATTCGTAACTCACAACCCAGTTAATCCTCTTCAACTCCTCTAGAGCGTACAAATCAGCTCTAATAAGATTGTATTTCACAGTCCTGAGGAAAGACTCGATAGAGAGGTCTCATATTTCCAGGGGCAGAGTGTTGATCAAATCAAAGGAGAGCGCACCACCATCGGGTCACCTGCTTAGCAGTGCTGAGGCGATCGGACGGATTGACAAAATCGTTCCAATACCGATTGTTATGGTTGTGAACTCTGAAGACCACAGGAAGACTGCCATGACATGAACCCGCGATCGTCAACAGGCCCAGACGAGCAAAGGAGCCTAGAGGCTCTCGTGTTTTGAGAATCCTTGCCAATCTTTAGGATTCTCAAAACACGGAAAGGAGAAAATAAAGGAGATTAAAAAAACTCTGGCCTGAAGATGTTTACACCGTGGCTTGAATATTCACCGGGCTGTGATGTTTGGCTCTGCTCGTGAAGCAGGCATGGTGTGGAAAGCAGCACCCCGTCAATCTTCTTTCAAGAGCAGCAAAAATAGTCGATGACCCCAGCAGGCTGCTAAATCTCGCTTCTCACTTCATGGGCGACAAAACAAGGATGTCGCCCTGCATGCTGTAGCCAGCGGATCTAGTGACTTCCCTGTGTTACCCCAAACGTGCCTGTCCCTCCAATTCAATGACATCGAACTTTTTTTTTTAGCATGGAACATGCTTTAGCCGTGACCTACCTAACTGCCCATAAGCGTTTTTGTATTTGTCACGAAATGCATGCACACACACGCTGGCACATCCCACTAGTTCGGCATCCTCACTTGTCTTAGCGTTAGGCCACTAGTGTGTCGCCCTCTCCTGTCTTACGTTAGGCCACTAGTTCGGCATCCTCACTAGTCCCACCGTCAGGCCACCAGATCGGCGTCAGACAGTTACTTTTATTTATATATTTATATTTATTTTATTTGTAACATTTACGTAGGCCTCAGGGGCCCTTAGGTTGTAAAATCAATTTAACGACATTATTAATTAATTAACTTTTCCATCACGGCACATAATATATTCGGTTAACAAGGCACTTTTTTTTTTATTAAGTTTGTTGATGTATCGCTTTCTGTTGATTGATTTGTTAAATCAATCTCATCGTTTAACTCATTTTCGGTGGATCTGAAAGAAACTCCAGATCCAATGCAAAATTTAAGAGGATCTTTTCCTGCGAATGCTGGCTTTGACTCTGGGAAATCTGACTACAACAAACAGGTCGCTGGGGTCGCTGGTAGCTTCTCGGGAAAACCGAAGAACAACAATTTTCCTTCCAAGGGTTTGTTAAATAAGGACTGCCAGAGTGGACATAGAAGGTGTAATAAAAACAATTTACTGCCTAACTGTCCCGGTACATGGTCGTTTGGGGCATCGAATGGTATCTGCTGGCATCTACATAATTCGAACGTGACAAATCAGAACTTAACCGTTCGGAAAACGACCAGCGATGAAAACGGCGGAAGGTTCGATATCGGTCCGTTTGGTGATAAGACTGCTGTTTGGAAGGGGTAAACGGCTCTGTGATTTACCTAATGAATTTAATGAGCTCCATTTAAATTCCTCTGCGCGCGGGGTGGCCTCCTCATCGGTTGGTTGAGCTTTACGTGACCGGAATTCCTTCGGTTTTCCCCTCGGGAAGGATTCCAGGATTAACCCGACGACGTCAAACTCCCCCCTTTCCATTTCCCGACGTTCTAGTTCATCATCGGGAATCGTCTCCACTTCGGGGAGTCGTGAAGGGTCTTGAGGTAAAACGGAGACAATGTTGAAAAAATCTGGGATTAATTCACCAGACGTCGATCTCACTTACAGAGCAATCCGCTTTATCTCACTCAGCATACCGCGAATGGAAAATCAGGACGACGCCCCTTACCGATACGACGAAATCGCTAAGAGGGTGACTCCGACGGTCTTCACGATTATTTCGTTTGGAGCTCCGGCATTTGGAGTTCTCAAAACCGTCTCAAAGGTCTCTACCGAGGATCTTGAAGGAATTCCGTACCTGGACGTCTCCAGTGAAAATACTCTGATCAGATCCTCTGCCTCCAATGAAGAAGTCCTCGATGACTCGAGCAAGGTAACGTGAGAAAGACTGAAGAAAGCAAGATTTTGAAAGAAGGCAACCACATTGCTCGGTGAGCTACTACATTCAAAGGACAGCAAAGAGCTCTGACTCACGTGACGACCTTTATTAGTCCACTGCAGCGTACACACTCTAGATGTTGAGGGTTCCACCAGTGTCAACTGTGCAGGCAAAATGTGTTTTCACTGGAGATTGGAAGGTATCACTAACTCTTTACGGACTCAAAGCCTCCGATTCCCTATGACAGTCCAATGGATGTGGGAACAGAGGGTACTGGAGACGTCCTGGATTCCCCAAGTCGTGAATTCAGACCAGGACCCGTGCTCCAGTCTAGGGGTTTCCCCCTTTCCTGCCAAAAGTGATTGGACTGAGATGCCGACAAAATGAGACCGACCTGTGGCCGTTAGTCACAGCATTTGGAGAAGGAGCAGTCCTGCGTGTAGAAGCGGCCACCCGCTATCTAGCGGTTGACGAAGGAAGCACTTCCGTCTTCCATGCGATGATGTTCATTACAGAACAGCACTAGTGGGAGGAAACCCCCCAAAATTCTCTCAAAATATTTTTTGTAAATCCCCAAACAACTCCGATCCATACCGACGAACGTAAATATTAACAAACAGCCTCTTCCGTGCCGTTACATTACCGCACATCCATCCCCCCTTATTCGAGCCCCCCCCCCCCCCCTAATTTCCGAAATGGGGAAAATCCCTGGAAAGTGGCGGGAGGAAACCCTGGGGGGAATTCAGGCTCCGATATTCGCCCCCGAAGCCATTCAAACTGCAGTAAAATCAAGCCCCCCTTGAAAACGGGCACCTTGATTATTCAGTGGCTATCAAATTTGTTCCCTCCTCCCCTCGTTCGAAGATGTAAAGTCCCCCACTTTAACCCTATAATTCAAGTTAAATTCCACCAGGTAAGCCTTCCTTCTGAGGCAGTGAAATACTCTTCGAGCGTACGTTAATAAATTTCAATATCTCTTGTTATACTTGTACATTTTGAATGTTGAATAAGTTTTCCATTAAGGAGAGTTAATTTTAAATGACTTATTTTAGGCTGTTATTCTTCATTAAAAATTTGGTGAACGCTGTCATGAATTATGTCTTCGGAGTGCTCGTTAAATATTGAAATACAAGTTCGTCAAATTGTATTTTTCATTATTCAGTGCTCGTATTTAATTATTATCATCTGTGTGTTTAACTGATGGAAATTAGTTTCGAACATCGCGTTCATCTTCAGTCTTCTGACAATCAACAACAAATGTCCATTACTATTTTTCGATTCAACTTTTGTGGACGCGGTTGAATCGAAATTCTCAACAACATTTGTTTTTGGCCGTACAACAGGTGGGGTTTTCAACAGTTTCCGCTTCTCGCAAGGCGAAATTCCACGTCTATGAATTCTCGAGAAATAATTTCTTCGACGAATTCCCCCTAAAAACTTGAATAGAAAGTTGGCACTACAGGGGCATAACACCCCCAACATTTTCAGAACTTGAACGAGTTTTTGCGATATTATGCGACTGCGAGGAGCTTCCCGACCGCAAATCTCGGCTGTTTCAAAAGTCCGCGGCACCCCCCAACTTGAAATTGAGAAGAAGGAACCCTTTGAGGAAAGTTGGTCTCGAAAATGTAGGTTTTTTCGCTATATTTAGCGATATCGCAATACCCTGGGAGGGGAAGAGAATAGACGAACAAAAGAGGGTAAAAAAAACTGGAGCTTTAATGAATTTCTAGCGTGGCAGAACAGAAAAAGTACCTTCTTCTCGCACATTTCACTACGGAAAATGGTTTTGAAAGATTCTAAAGGCTTTCGAGTGAGGTGTCGCTTTTGAAGTATTTTTTGACCGTGGGGTACCGACACGGTCCAGGAAAGTTAGAGCTAAAAAGGGGCCTCGGTGAGAAAAAACAGTACACAGCTGGAAATCGGTTTAACCACTTTTGTCGGTCCCATCTGAGTTGGTGATTCAGATATGGGAGCCTATGAACCTCGAAATTGTCGCTCTTTTTTTTTTTTTTCAGTATTTCGCTTATAACACGAAAAGTACGCATCCTACAGAAAAGTTTACTCCGTCCCTTTTTAAAGAGGATTAAGTTTAGCGTCGAATGACGGTTGTTGCATCGAAATCGGTTCAGCCGTTCAGCCGCAATCACTCGTCAAAGATTGGTGATTTTTGCAAACTTTAGCTGAAAAGTTGACAACCCTCAACTTCTAACGCCTGTAGGTCCCAATTGTCTGGATCGATCGAAAAATGTCAAAGGACCAAACTAGTAGGATATTTAATTGTGAATCAGATGCATTTTTTGTTTGAAATTCCACTCCAGTGCTGAGATAATATTTTAATGTCATTATATTATTATGAGTTTTAAACCGAAAGAGTTCGTCAAATTTCCACTAAGGCAGTCCAACGCAGGAAACTTCGTCTGAACTCAAAACTTCTCACTTTCTTTTCGGTTTAAAATTCATATCTCAGCGCTGGAGCAGTCATTTGGGACCTACAGGCGTTAGAAGATGAGGGTAGTCAACTTTTCAGCTAAGTTGGCAAAAATCACAAATCTTTGACGAGGTTCAACATTTGACGCTAAATTCAATCTTCTTTAAAAAAGGAAGGGGTAAACTTTTCTGTAGGATGCGTACTTTTGCGTGTTATAAGCGAAATACTGAAAAAAGAGCGATCATTTCGAGGTTTTGGAGGCTCCCACATGTCATCTGAAGCACAGCCAAGAAACTCAGATGGGTCTTATTTGGGACCCCCAAAAGGGGTTAAAACGATTTCCAGCTGTGTAATATTTTTTCTCAACTCCAGAACTAATTTGCCTGGACGAGGAATGGGGTTGCGAATGAGACCTTTGATGGGCTATGACCAGAATGACGAATGAGGTGTCGTTTTCGAGTCATTTTGGGCATAGCAACCATTTTCGGGGTCCCAACCAATCGTCAATTTATAAATTACATTTTTTTTTTTCAAAAATAAATAAATTTAATTTTTATTACTTATTTGCTTTATTTGAATTTATATATTTTTCATTTTTATTGTTATTTATCTTTTTATTATTTATTATATTTTATCGGTTTATAATCCATATTTTATTTTTTTATTTTTTTTAAATAGGTATAGGTATTTATTTAAATGTAATTAATTAGTATTATTAACTTAATAGTTTATAACTAACTTTTGATTATTTAAATAATTTTTTATTGGCACGGAACTATTTTTTGCACAATTCATATAAATAATAAACCCTCGTAAAATTTGCAGTGTTCTATTTTTCTTCGCCTGAATTCGGCTCTTCAAATTGATTGGGCGCTCAAAGTGGGCCATCAAACTTTTATAGCTTTGTCTGAAAAGCGTTAATTGTGAATGTGTTCGGCGTTTTCATCCTTTTTTTTACGCTGTTGCGATGAAAATATTGCGGTCAGCAAAACTGTCGGCCCAATCCGAATTATTCATAAACCCGAATCGATAACCTCACCTTTTGGTTGCACGTAGAAACTACCCCGGCGAGGTAATAACGGTAATTTTCTAGTTAGGTTGGTCTTTCGATGAGAAATATTTAGCGAAGGATGAGAGGAGAGAGAGAGAAAGATAAAAAGGGTGAAATATCGCAAGATGAGACGCAGTATGCCGCCAGATAATATCAGATAATATTATGCTAATGTGCAGTAAGGACCCTGTTGCATCGTCCCGATATTGTTTCGGGCTCGATTGTGTCTTGGGGAAAGCGACGATTTTCGAGTCTGTCCTCAAATTTGAACGTATCCAGAGCTACCTGGTTGGTGAACACAGTAAAGGTGGAACGAGGGCTGAACGCGGAAAGACGGAACGCAATGTGCGATCAACATTCTACATCATGATTGGCTGTATGGACCGCAGTGGAGAACAAGCTCGTCATAGCAGGAAGCGATATTATCATCAGTAGGAAAAGTATTTCCAAAGCTCATTGGGTCGGGATGATTCAACCCAGCTCATTGAAAAATCACTTGAAAATATCATATTGTTATTTGACATAATATGTCAAATAACAAAGCATAATATTATTATGCTTTTAAACACTTGCATGTCATTTAGTGTAGTAATGAATTGCCCAAGAGCCCAAATTGTTTTCTTTCAAAAAGATAGTTAATTTTTTGCTCAAATTTTTAAAATATTGATTCGCCTCGATGTTCCCCCTATTGACATAATATATCAAATAATATATGAGCTTGATACATCAAAATAATATAAAATGTCATTTAAAAATACCGATAATGTTGTATTCAATCGATACCCATCTCTACTGAAAGAGGCCCAAAAAGTAGGCATGCCGTATCTATATTTTTTAACCCAAGTACAAACAAACATAATAATATTATTAATTAATAAGGGTTATTTAATGATATTTATGATAATTTTATGATAATTTTAGATAATTTTATGATAATTTTGCGTAAAAATGGACGGTAAGTTGGTGGAAGAGTCCCTAAATATTCATTTTATTTTTTTTTTATTTTTTTATTATTTTATTATAACTTTTAGTTTTGTATATTTTTATTTTCATTTTTTTACTTTTTTTTTTCATGAGTATTAATTTTACCTTTGCATTCGTTGGCTTCTCTGGCTGTAGCTCGTCCCCAGGGTCTGTCGAAGTGGAAAGGTTTGCATCGCTCGCAGTCTCGTCCGGCGGTGTTATGACGGCAGTCGCAGGCGAGTCCGCCCCCGGGGACGGCGCTGCATTTGGCGGCGTGCCCGTTGCACTTGCACCTCCCGCCGACGCTGAGGTCGCTAACGGCGTACTCGTACGGCGGGGGCGAGGGAGGGCTGACGCTCAGGTCTTGGTCCACCTGAGGAGCGATTTTGGGAGCGTCGGCGTCGTCGTCTTGAGGCGGCTCTTTGTCGATGCCGATGAAATGGAGGCGGTTGAAGATGATTTTGATGTCAGTCGCTGTCACCCAGTCTTGGAGGACGGGGGAGTTGTCGAATTCCGCCGCCGACGGTCGCCCTTCCAAAGTGGAGAAGGCGATTCGGGCGCCGTAGGGAGCGTCGGCGCTCAGCCGCGACGTGGAGTCACTACAGAGCGCCTCCTGCTCGTTCGCTTTAGTAATCTGCGCCCTGTTTGGCCTCCCGTACAATTTCCTGCACTGGCTCGAATAAAACTGAAAAGGCTGCCATGTTTTCCCATAATCCATAGATTTGTACACGGCTAAAGAATCCGGTTTGAACGCTTTCGGGCAAAACTGCAACGAGACGTATGTCAGCTCGTACTTTTTCCCCAAAGGCAATTTTAAAGTGACGTTATCAGGCTGGTTAGGAAGAGGGTTCAAAGGTCCGGATTTCCAGCAAGTGATATTTTGTCCGTTATTGAGGTCCGTTATCGTCAAAGGGTCCGCTGCCGAGGGCCGAGCCTCAATAGTCGCGCCAAAAGCCGCGTTTACAAACTCCGGAACGCAACGCCGCGGACGACCGTTTTCATAACACGGATCACTCTGTTCCGCCCCCCACACCCCCACAAAACTCATAATAACCAAAAACGCCCAAAAAGACATTATCGCCGAAAATGTCAATTTTCCAAGTTAAAATTTCTCCCGATTTTCCCGCCGGGAGCCTTTCAAACTTGGGTTGCTTACAACCCGAAGGGTTTTGTCGACGGAACCGCGACGGAAATCGGTTTTCCCGTTGTCGTAATCTGAAGTCAATCGGCGCGCCGGGTCGAACGAAGCACCTACTTCATGATAGCCACGAAGCACGGCACAGACTGAAGCTGGAGGTTTCCCCTCTCTAGGCGGACCTTCCCCCCTCGAGCCCGAACACCCTCGTTTGCTCCCCAACTCTCTGACGACATCCCCCAGCGATCATCCCCGGGCAATCAAACACTCAATCCGTCAACCGTTGACGCTCAAAATGACGGAAACGGCAGGTGCGGTATTATGTCGTTGACGCTTTTCACTTTCCTCTGTCTGTCCGTTTGTGTTCGTCCCACTCCTTCATTCAGACTACACAACACGGATCGTTACAACTCATTACTTTCTTAGTTTATTTATTGTTGGGTGTCGTTAAAACAGTAAAATATAATAAGTACAACATTTCAAAGTATTGTGGGCAAATATAAACTGAAGAAAAAGTCTAAAGAGAACTGAATTAAAAGGCTAATAAAAGAAAATAAAAATAAATAAAAGAAAAATAATAATTTAAATGTAAATTAAATTATTTTATTTTTAATTTTTATAATTATTGTTATAACTACTATTATAATTATTTGGCTTATCAACCTCCGTCGCGATTACTTACATAGGTGTAATAAACCAAAGGATAATAATCAAAGACAGAGTACGATTTTTGTGGTGGTATTTTCTTTCAACACTCATACCTGGTTGTATTTTGGTTCAGCACATGGAGGAATAGATTTCTCCATGGGTTCTCATGGGCTCTCTATTCCTCCATGGGTTCAGCAGTTATATCTGTCGCAGTCATTTTGTCAAATCCGTCATTTAACTAAATGCCTAGGCAAACTGTCAAAATTTGACAATACCGACGTTCGACATTTTATGTTCGTTTTTGTAGGAAGAAAACACACATTTGACAGATTGCCAAGGCATTAAGTTAAAAAAAAAGAAAAGAAAAGAAACTCGTTGAAAAAAAAAATTACTAGATCGGAATCGTCGCCCTCCGTCGCGATTACATAGGTGTATTATTCTAAGAAAAATAAACCAAAATGATCCTGAAGAGGTAGGTATTAGTATTAACAAAAACGGTAAAAAGTAAGTGTGAACCAGAAAACAACACTGGAGATGCGGATGAAGTACCTTCTGATTGAAAGTAGGAAAGGACGACCTAGTGTGAAGGTAGTAAAGGACGACTTGGATTTAATACTTTTTGAATGATGAATGGATAGAGAACGTTTTGCTTGGAACAAACCTCATGGATTTAGTACTTTTTGGTTGAAAACTCGATTCGGGGAATTTTCAATGGATAGACTACGTTCAGAGCTGAAACGACTTCATTTTCGTGAAGAAACAGTTCCCAAAACCCCCAACAAACCATTACGGTTTCTATGGTTCGCTATGTATTTTGAGGTGCTGAATCCGAATCTGAGGTTTGCCAATAAAATTTCGTGACGGGTCATGGAGAAAAATGCAAAAACTGAGACATTTTCAATTTTTCCTTGGTTTTTTTCAGTATAGCTAAAAAACTATCAACTTTGTGTAAAAAAAAGGTTGTATGTTTGTTAAAGACGATTAAATTTGCTACCGTTTGAGCGCAACCGCAGCTCTGTAGGTCCAATAGATGCCGAGATACAGCACTTCAAAATTTGGCCGATTTTCGCAAAAAAATTCAATTTTTAGGTTTTGACTATCTAGCGCGCCAAAGTTCGGCAGGACCCCCTCCGCCTAGAGAGATGTTATCGGAAGGAAAGTTGTAGTAAATGTAATAATTACATTTACTAAGTCTACCGACTTCGTTTTGCGCTTGAATTAAAGTAAATTATTGACATTAATTCAAGCGCAAAACGAAGTCGGTAGACCCAAAGGTTCTCTTGCAATCTTAGAAATCCCGAAACACAGGAAATGATGTTTGTAGAGGCTCCTACTCTCAAACTTATCAACTTTTTGACAAGGTGATTACATTTTATTGCGAATTTTCTATGAGAAGA
This sequence comes from Pilophorus perplexus, assembly GCA_955831195.1. Taxonomy (NCBI): domain Eukaryota; kingdom Metazoa; phylum Arthropoda; class Insecta; order Hemiptera; family Miridae; genus Pilophorus; species Pilophorus perplexus. The sequence goes on along the minus strand of OY037009.1, from coordinate 34,211,194 downwards.
ATTATTGATGAAATCAGTAGGTATACATTTAAAGATCGAGCGAAGTGAAACCCCCACCGATAAAATGGTTGGCCAAGCGAAGCGAGCCCCCCCCCCCCCACTGCGACAAAATGGTAGACTGAGCGAAGTGAGCCCTGGTTGAACAAAGCCGAAAATCAGAATCATCGGAATCAGAAAACAAAAATCATTTCCGTCTAAGATCGTTTTTACAAAGATACAAATCAATATGAACACGACACTCATAACCCAAAGGCTCCATATGGACACCTGTGGAAGGAATTTGGTACTTTTCCGTTATACATCCCCCCCCCCCCCCCCACGCGATTTCGTGTTTCATACACACCCCTCCCGATGGCTTTAAGGCACCCAAATTCGAGTACTTTTCCGTTATAACACCCCCACCCCACCCCCTCCCAATCGATTTCAAGTTTGATACACATCCCTCCCGATGGCTTTAGGGCACCCAAAGCCAACCAAAATCGCGTGGGGGGGTATAAAGGAAAACGCTGCAAATTTTACACAAGGGTTTATTATTCTTTGATATAGGTTAGTTGCGCAAAAATTATTTCTGTGTCAAAAGAAAAAATGTTGGAAAAAAAAAATTTTGGATTTTTTTTTTTTTCAAAAAAAAATTGTTTTTTCAAAATTTGAAAAGAATAATTTGAAAATAAAGAATATTTAATTTGAAGAATATTTAATTTAAAATTTAAAAATAAAGAATATTTAATATTCTTTATTCTTTACTCGAAAAATATTTAACCTCCTGGGATCCGTCAAAAATCCCATTTTTAGCCCCATGAAAGCCCTATAGATCGCAACAGTGAAATCGGATCGCTGCGGGACCACAAAAAATGGATTCTACGTCCAAAAATACTTCGAAAACGACACCTGACTCGATCCCATAGCCAAAAGCCATCAAAAACCACCTTCTGTAGCCCCATAGCGCCCCACGGGTTTGGGCGATCGGGCTGAAAACCTTGCGGGCACAACTAGATTGAAACCGAGTATTTTGTCAAAATTTCAGATTTTTAAAAAAATTCCTACTGCCCAAAACGGCCTGGACGGCGTACGGCGGACGGACATTTCGGTTTTTGAATCTAGACCGCTTGAAACGGATAAGTAATGTCAAATTTTGAGGCCGATCGGAGTCGTCGACCCCCGTCGCGAAAACATAGGTGTATTATTCCAAGAATAATAAACCAAAAGTACCAGGAATTTTCCGACTCTTGCTTCCCAAGGGATCCAAATGGAATCCACATGCGGACAAGGTGATCCCAAGGTATCCAAAAAGATGCCTCACTACTTTCGCTCATTTACCTACCCCCAAAACTGAGAAAATCCAGAAAAAACTATTATTCTAATCGATTCAGCAGATATTTTTCCATAGAATTTGAACTAGGTTTCCTTGAAAACAAAATAGGTTCGGTCCAGGTCTGACTGCGTGTCGACAGAAGTTGGACAGCTGTCGACAGAACCCGAGCCCACATACTCGAGCTATCGGTTTCCGTCCAACTTACGGTCGACCTGGAACAGCAGTTTCTAAACTGCGCATGTCTCCGGCGATTTCTGTTAACATTCCGTCAAACCTGGAACAAACCTAATACTTTTACATAATATATTATAATCAGTGTCAAACTTACCAATTCACGGGGTACCGGCATTGTTGAGGGGGGACCACTTTCACAACAGTCTTATCGCTGTTATCAGCGCTTATCACCTATCGGCGGGTTTCTTTGAGAAGGTTAGATCATCAGAAGGATCAAGGACTAGTTGTTTGCCCGAATCCTTTGTTATGACAACAGGGAAACTCAGCTGAAAATCTGTATCCATAATATCTGTATATACCCTTAACGTCCCATGGTATCAATATTATTGATACCATGGGACGTTAAGGGTTAAGTAGTCCGAAATTGAAAAAAAATCGAAACGCAATAACTTTTTTTCTAATGCAAACTATTAGGCCCTCAGTACTGAAAAGCCCTTCAGCCTTCAAAAATTTTACATTTAATGTGAACTCATCTACTGCAGCATCTTCAAGAAAAGTCATAAATAGCTTAACGAAGCTTCTCTTCCTCCTCAATGGAAGTGCTGTTGGTTTTTTACGTTTTTTAGCGTTTGATTATTTATTATTTCTATCGCAGTCGAACACAACGCCCACCCTGTAAAGTTTCCGAGGCTCCTAAAGGTGTCGGCGTTGAAAAAAACGCGTGTGGGGCCGGCGAGGGTGATTAAAGGCGGTGACGGGTTGATCTGTTACTAACGGAGTGTTACCTACCAAGCGCCTACTAACGGCATGTTACCCACGGGATTCTTATGGAGAGTTATTGAGGGGTTCGGGAGTTGTCTTCGAGAGCCCGGAGAAAAGTTGGGGGATTGTCACGTAATTAGCTCAGAGGTTGGTGTTGCGCCTTAGGAGTGTCAGGTAACTCGACCAGGCAAGCAGTGAAGTGTTGCGGGATTATCGACGGTTTACTCGTAGGAGCGAATGTGGAAGGAGTTACGCTATTACATCACATTTTTATTGGTCGGTAGAAAAGAAAAGGAGTCTTTGGTAATCACAGAAGAGCCGTTCAGTAGAGACCGTGTCCGTAGGCGAGTCCGTTGCCGTAGCCGAGTCCATTGCCGTAACCGAGTCCATTGCCATAGCCGTACGCTCCGTACCCGAGTCCGACGCCGTAGGGAATGCCGACGGGAGCGACTGTCTTGACGATGGGGATGGACTTGCTCAGTTTGTACGTGTTCGCGTACGATGTGGCCACGGGATAGCCGTAATGGCCGTCGTAGGCGCCGTAACCGCCGTAGGCTCCCAGTCCGTAGCCGTAGGCTCCCAGCCCGTGACCATAGGCTCCCAGTCCGTAATCGTAGGCCTTGGCGACGGGGGCGGCAACAATCGGTGCAGCAAGGGGAGCCCCGAGGTAGGTGGCAGACGCGGCGGCAATGGCGAAGGACAGGACGATCTAGAAAGGAGTGCCAACATAAATTAACAAATTCAACTCGCTATAAGCTTTACAAAATTTGTAATTTAATGTAATAGAAAAAGTCTTCTAAATCCAACAGCAGCCCCAAAACGAGCATGTTGTACAATATAATATTCCAGGATATCAGGCGCGACTGGTGATGGCCAAACAAGGGGGTGCAGTCACGGATTCGTGATTATATTTTATGAAAATATTATTGCACCTAATACAGTTTGAAAAAGTACTATCAAGATTTGCTATAGTTCATGTATTTATTTATTTATTCGTTCAAAAATTCCAATTAACTATTAGGTACCTACCGGTTTCCTTTCGTTTCAAAATACATGACATGGGGTTGGCCGTCGCATGTCGCGAATGGCACACTTCTCACTCACGCCTAAACGGAAAAACTCCCTCAAGATGAAATCAATAGAGTTATTCATCAAACGCTTTATGAAATTAACAATGAAACGAAAGAATAAAAAACTCACGGAGTTCAGAAAACATGGAAGCACACAAAACCCTTAATGCCATCCCCTCAACCAGTGCTGCTTTTGATCTCTAAAAACTGGGTTATTCAGTTGGGTTTCATGTAAGTGAAAGTACAAAAAATTACAATCCGAGCACTCGAGTTTTTCATAATTCTGAAAAGTAGTTAACTACTGGGGGCAAAAAATTGCCCTTCTTTTGAGAATCACCCATATCCACTGATCACCACCCATCACATGACTTATAGACGTAGGTATATGATTCTTAAATACTCATTTTGTATACAAAACTCATAGAAACAAAGTTGTAGAGCATGCAATTTCGCGTTTAGTGAGTAGGTACCTACCTTCATTTTAAATTTGGACCAACTCTAATAGCGACAATTTTTGAGTGTTTCGTCCAAAATTATGAAGGGTTCCCAGGAATTTTACTCTAGTCGACTTGCACTGGTCGAAATTGGAAGTAAAGGTGCGTAAAATAAAAGGTAAGTTGCGTGCTACAGCTGTTAAAAGCCGGGCCATTTTCCTACATTTTGTCAAAAACCCGATGATGACTCAATTACACATCTTTTTGAGTTTTACTAAATGCCCTGTAGGTACCATGTACTGTACATACCAGTTTAGCGTACATGTTGGTGTGTTGGATGTGGCTGATGAGTGTGTTGTGATCTTCGAGGGACGTTCCAATACCTTTTATAGGTACGAAAAATCAAACAATTCCCCACCACGTCCGGTCGCCTTCTTTTTACCGGCGTGCCGATTCAGTGGAGTCTGAAACCGACTTTGACTTTGGGCACAGAACAAAAGGTTTTCTTCTCGAGCCGTCTTCTTTGTCTTTTTGTCGGGAAGGCGCGCGGTGGTCCTGGCGGGCACTGGGAAAAGTCATTAGAAGGACCTCTGGCAGGCGGCGAGGGCGGGAAAGGTCGATTGGGACGACAAGGGGAGGTTGGGGATCAAAGAGGTTCACGGCGGATTAGGCGGAAAAGGGAACGAGGCCCAAAAAGGGCGACGATGGCGTACGTCAGGTGGACACTGTTTTTCAAATTTACATATTAGTTCAGCCAATCAAGACATTAACAGGGGTGATAGCCCTTAACAGGTCGTTCTACATTTTAATTGGTTTCGTGGTACCCCAATAGTGGGAAACAAAGCGAATCTTACAAAAACATTATCGGGAGAACTTTTGAGGCCCTAAAAACCTCGAAATTTTCGGACTTACAGACATACGGACATGCGTCGTACAGAAACTTTTTTGAGCAGGGGGACAGGGTGGCCCTGTGGACTACGGCGTCAGTGAAACGTCTGTTTACAATCAGTCGGGGCGCTGATCAGCCTGGTTCGAATCCGGGGACGAACACCAATGTTTGACCATAAGTCAATCACGTGTTGTAATACCTGTCTTATCGGCAGACAATTCACCTCTGAACGCAAGTTTATGTGAAATTCACATTGTGAATCCTTTCTCTGGAGCAAGAATTTCTAAAGCTTTTACAAGTTCAGTGCGGGCCTGCGGGAATTTTCTTGTGAAACATGCCAAAATTAAGGGATTTTCAGATCAGGTCCAACCAGCTATCGTAAAAACTATCCATGAATAGCTTCAATAACGCGGCCGATGGTGAATCGATAGTCTAAATCACCTGTGGTATCGATAGACAGCAACGGTGCATTATTAAAATAATTTTAAATTTGCACCGCAATTTAATTATTACATTTTAAGTTAATCACATTAAATCAGTAAACAAATTTTGTTTAATGAGGTGGTTAGGGTGAGAAATGACTGCTGAGTACTCAGCAGAGGAGTCATTTCTCACCCTAACCACCTCATTGGATTAGACCTCTGCACCGTCGGCAAACACCACACTGAAATTTTGTTTACATTTAATGTAAATAGTTGATGGTATGATGATCGACCCAAAGTGTAGTATGTTGTCAACAGGATCAGGGTGAGGGTCAACGAAAGATTCCACTCCTTTGCCGAGCTTTCGGAAAATATATTTCCTTCCTCAGGACTCAGAGAGCAACTATCGGATGGTGGTTACAATGTAACCATCTGACTTCGATGTCATCGAAGTCAGATGATTGGATGTGTGGAAACCAAGATTCACTAGCCATATGAGTAGTGTTAGCATAGATAGGAATTATTGAAAGTGGTGGATTTGGCGTCATAAATGGTTAAAATAATGTAATTTTAATTTAATTTCTTGCGTCACGTTGTAAAACACACTTTTGCTCCAAACTTAAGCTTTTTAATGTAAATATGGACGAAGTTTACCCGCCGATGTTTATTTCGTTGGCTTACTTATTTCAAGGTGCTAAATCATCTAAATCCATGGTGTACCTACTCAAGTGATCCCTTTCGTTTATTATCATCTGAATATTCATCCGAACTTTTTTATTCGCCTAAATGTTGAAAAATGTTTGTTCTCTCAAGTTTTGTGGGTAGTAGCCATTCCAAACACGAACACAACATTCCAAAAACGAAATGCCAGTTAGGCCGTTCTCACTGTTTTCGGTTAATTAATTTGATTACCTATATAACAAATCTACACTATCGAATAAAATGAGTTTTTCATTCAAGTTGGTTAAAGACATAATCAGTTTTTCAAAGATTTCATGGAAATATTCCTTTAAAAATAACTTCGAAAAATTATTATTGCTATGGTAATTTCAGTAGGTAACATAAAATGTTATTGCTTAACACTAAATTTTAGTTGTAGCAGCCCTGCAAGATCGCAGTTTGCTCCCATGGGAACTCTCACTCGCCTCACCAAATCCTCCCACGACACTCTGAAAATTTCAGACATAAAAAGTTATATTTTTGGCATTGTTCAGAATCAGATTCTGAACAATGCCAAAAATATAACTTTTTATGTCTGAAATTTTCAGAGTGTCGTGGGTCCTTCATCTGATGAAGGAAAATAAATTTCTAGGGGTCCTTAAAAAATACAAAAGAACAAAGAGACTGTGACCGGAGGTGGGATAATTGAGGTAACAATGGGAAAGGTGAGGGAAAATGAGGGATATTTCGAGGGCAAGGGTGGGAATTATTCGAAAAGGTCTCTGGCATCACTGCGGGGTCGGCTCCTGCCCCAATTGTGAAAACCAGTTGTTTAACATACAAAAAAAAACTTACTTTACTTATTTTTATTAAGGAGCATAAAATTTTGCGTCGAATGGCTACCCCAAATTCAAAAGGTTGGTAAGGTCGCAATTGGCAGTCAAAAAATGCCAAATCGAAAATTGCAATTGAGGCGTTTGATTCCAAAAGGTTACCTAGTGAAAACCATTTTTCGTCGAAATTGAGTCATCACTTTCATAGGGTTATAAGGGGGATAGTTCTTCACAAAAATCGTTTTGGAGCTTAAAAAAAGTTATCCTCTTTAAAAACGTGAATGAATATTCGGCTTGATTTCATAAGGTACCTACTACATAATATGTATTATATAATATATAATATGTACTACATAATATATATTATATCCAGAACAATGGCGGACTCTTATCCGTTTTGTTTCAAAAGGTACTATAATATAGTACTATAATATAGTACCTTTGGATATTATCCTGGTACATACGTATGTACCTGTACATTTACCATATCACAGGCAGCACAGGTTTTACTGTTTCGAGGAAACGGTACTATATCCATTATTTTCTATGATTTCTCGACTGTTGAACATACTTTTCGAAGTTTTTAGCGGTAAGTTTCAAGTTTTCGGGATTATTTTCATTAGAATATGGCAGAGTTGGCAGTACTGGTGACCGCACTTTTTAGCTTTTTACCCCCAAAAACGATTGAGCGCATTGGATTCGACAAACATCGACCTCGTCAAATCTAAAATGGTTCAGTCAAATCTTTCTGCTGAACGAAATGCCGTGAAATTAAAATGTTTTTCTTAAAGATAATGGAGATGGCTTTTCTGCGCTGTTGGCCCGTTTTTGTAACTTTTAAAGGATACCTTTCAAGGAATTTTTTTCTCATTGAAGGAGCCCATTCCTCGAATTTTCATTAGAATTTTCAAATTTCAATTTTCAAACCTATTCCGTTGTCGAGGGTGGGATCCAGCGTGAAAGTCCCTTTGGTTGTGGTCAGCGAGCCTGCGACGGTTCAGCGAAGGAAGAGGGCCAAGGATCATCAAGGTCGTTCCCATTCAGAAAACCCGGAGGGGAAAAAAGATCACTATAGTGACCGAATTAGAGCCAGATGGGTGATCGGAACTGTTCCCAGACAAGACCGGGGAAAATGAGTTAAAAAAATGTGTGATTCACTTCGTATGGGTGACGGCCGTGGGACAAGTTCGGTAGTATTTTGTAGCTCCAGTTTTCTATAGGTATTTTTCGTATTAATGGGCGATTTTGTTTATACTTACCATTAAATGTTTCCTTACCGTTATTTTCAAGCTCGTAAAACATCCAACGTTTTCCGAACAGCGTATATTCAGCGGACCCCCTTCACAGACACGCCCCAGCGAGCATCTCAACGTCCTTCCTAGCTCGCAGCATCCAATGCCGGCCATTCGGTCCGTTGGTCTTTATTGGTTCAACGTCGACAACAGAGATGGTCCCACAACAGTGGCCCTTGACCTAACATATTTTCCCACCCTCGCAATTAGCAGGTTGCACAAATGATAAGCTCCACGATTCTCAGGCTCGGGACACTGGCGGTGGCATTTCATTAGACTTCTTCATGAGTACCTACTAACAGGGTCAAGGCATCAAATTAACTGAAATGTAAACAGGCGTCATAATTGTTCCCTTATTGAATAGTATCGTCAGATGGATGCTCTGATATTGTCACAGTGTGCCCTTGAAGCTACGACACAAATCTCGATGGGTAACCAAGGTCAATCCAAGGTCACCAATTGTTAAAAAAAAATCCAAGAACTATGCGCGATTGCATACAGCGTTTTGAAGCTTTCTGGACAAATTAAATAATACCTATTATTGGGTCTTTGCTAATGTCTTTGCAACACGCATACCTTCCCAAACCCATATCCAATGACCATGAGGTTGAACCAAGACCTTGATCATAAACTACCGAAAAGGATTTGGCAGCACAATGTTGATTGTTTGCAGCACACGATCCAGCTTGAAAATATGGTTTACAATTAATTAATTTCGGAATAGCTCACGTCAGGTTCCTCATCGTCTTGCCAACACTATCACAACACGATGTCTATGAGAGCAATAACATAAACAAAATTTGTTTACGGTGTGGTTTTTGCCGACGGTGTAGAGGTCTAATCCAGTTAGGGTGAGAAATGACTCAGCAGGGTGAGAAAGTATACTCAACAGGGTGAGAAAGTAGGTACTCAGCAGAGGAGTCATTTCTCACCCTAACCTCCTCATCAAAATTTGTTCATTATAAATTTGTTATTTGGACCATTTAATGGTCCAATCTTGGGACATCGATTCAAGAACCATTCTAGATCAATCCCTGTCCATGTCTGCTAGGAAATTATCAGCTATTCGGATGTGATTTCTCTCTAAGGTTCAACAAGAGTTCCAAGCGCTGGTCTGAGCGCCACTTGTGAGCACTACTAATTCATAATTAAGTCTTAATTCATTGTGAGCACTACTTAATTCATCCACAAAAAAACTAAAGATTTTCACGAACTGGGTGAATAAATTCAACAATCTTGTTATTTTTAAATTTTTTAAATTTATTTTTTATTGTGTTGTAATGTATAAAATCAGTAGGAGTTGAAGTCTTTGGGTTTAGGCACAGCATCTTTTGTGGTTATGTCCAGGTTGATTTAGTGGTAAAGACCGCCATATCCGTAGCCAAGACCGTGACCGTATCCCAGGCTGGAGTATTCGAGTCCGTGGCCGTATCCGAGACCAGAGTAGCCGAGTCCGTGGCCGTATCCGAGGCTGGAGTACCCGAGTCCGTGGCCGTATCCGAGGCTGGAGTATCCGAGATCATGCCCGTAAGCGAGGGGAGCCTTGATGACGGCGGGAGCGATGACGGGAGCGGCGATCGTCTTGACGATGGGGATGGACTTGCTCACTTTGTAGGTGTTGGCGTAGGAGGTGGCCACGGGGTAGTGGCCGTGGCCGTAGCCGTAGCCGGCCCCGTAACCGGCGCCTAAACCGTATCCAGCGCCATAGCCGTACCCGGCGCCGTAGCCGAGACCGCTGTAGGCCTTGACTATGGGCGTAGCGACGACGGACGTGGCCAAGGGGGCGCCCAGGTAGCCGGCCGAAACGGCGGCGAAGAACAGAGGAAGAACAGCCTGAAAAATAGAAGAATCGATTCAGTCTGACCAATAATGTCCGGATTCGGCCCAATCAATCGTTTTCAACTCTTGGTGTATTTTATTATACCTATGTATACAGTGCAAGCCTTCCCAGGCCCTCCTTAGTGATGTTGTCCCTAGGTGGCAAAACTCAGCCATATCATAAGAAGTAGTACAAGTCCAAGTTGTCTAGGGATAGCTGCGCGGAGGGTTTGAATGTGTACACCAATAATGTGTACACCTAATAATTATTATAAATGAGCTAAAATCGTTCCAATCACAATTTCTGGGCCTAATCATGTGCTGTCATAAATTTAATTACCTATATTATTAACTGTATTACAGTATAAAAAAGAAAAATATATATACTCCTTCGGAAACTTACCAATTTAGCGTACATGGTTGTTGTTGTTGTTGTGGGATTTGCGAGTGAATACATGTTCGGTGGACGAGGTAGGAGTTTATATAGGGAGACGCCCCCCAGGCTTGAGGCGTCCACCACCCCGGGGTTTTCCTGGGCGGCCTTGGACGTCCTTGAGGCCTCGCCGATCTTCGGGGTATCACATGAGGGGACAAAGAGTGTTCGAGAGTCACGAGGGTGAGAACGTGGAATTGGTCGGTGTTTCCTGCAAGACCCCGTTTATGAGTCGAAAATTAAAACTACGCGATTGTCCGGTCAGCTGGGTCGTACTGGAGATTTATCCTAAACCGTTTCAGATTCCAATGCATTCTCTCAGTCAAGGACATCTTTCTGCGTTGCCGAGTCGTTGCAAAATCAAAATCAGCCCTAAGACGCAGGCATTTCGCTTCATTACCCTACGAGATACTTGCCCTGCTTACCCTCTTATTAGGCAAATCGGTTCAACGTGAGTATTTTGCGCAACGAACGTAGTTTTTATGTGAGGCCGCTCTCTGTACCTCATGAAGCTCTGTTACTGTCACAAAACCGTTTTCCCCTCATGGATTAGGTATCTAAGTACTAAAATTTAGTAAAATGTAATAATGGAATAAATTTCACTTATACTAAGTATAATTTAATACAATATAAAATTTAATTTAATACAAGTATAAGTGAAATTTATTCGATTATTACATTGCTGGCTAATAAAATACTCAAAACGCTTCTCGCATTTTTTCTTTAATTTATAATAATATTATAAATTTATAATTATATTATAATATATTATGAGGTTACATATTATTATCTGGTTCACGCCACCACCACGTTATTTGCCATGGAGATCAATAGGCGGAAGTGGAAAACGTGGAAAATTATATTGATTCAAAAAGTGACATGGAAATTCCTTTGAGTTTTTCAACTAACGCTTTATTCGACTCTCAAGAGCTAAACACTTGGTAGGGAAGGAGAACGATTAAACACATTTGTTCAGAAAATCTATTTTATGGTTTTGAAAACTCGATTTTCTGATTCGATACTATTTTTTCTAAATCAACTCTTTCTATTTATAGAAAATCTACGGAAAAAATCGGTTTAGTAAAAGTTGTATAAATACATTATAAATACATGTAAAAGTTAAAAACTGTAATTCTAGTTTTTGGACAGATGCGTGACCCCAAAAAATGAATTCTAATGAGAAAATTAATCCCCAAAATTAAATAGAAAACAACACCTCATTCGACTAATCCTGGCATCATTCAAAAGCTTAATTTGAAGCCCCATAGATTCCCACGGTGAAATCGGACGATATCGGAACCTTCAAAAATGGATTCTACGTCCAAAAATACTTCGAAAACGTCGACTAACTCGACCCCATAGCCCTTCAAATACCCCTTCCACATCCCCTTTTTTGCCCCTCACTGCCCCGCGGGTTTGGGCGATGGAGCTGAAAAGCTTGAACAACTAGATACCTATCAAGTATTTCAAAATTTCAAATTTTTAAACCAATCCCTACTTCCCAAAACGGTATAGACGGCCATTTGATATTTGAATTCTACGTGTCATGAAATCTTCGTCAAAATTTTCGACCCCTACACAGTGCCAGTGCTTGTGTTTTGTGCGGTGGACAAAATTCGAAAAGTCGCCCACCATTTTCCGGCCTGGAAATGACGTGGATCCACTCTCAGATACCGGTAGTTAGTTGGTGACCTCATAACGAAAGATTTTCTGGCGATTCAGGCATTTATTGCACCTTTATTTCAACGATGAACTCTGCATTAAATGGCAAATTTTGTTTACGCCAGCAACATAACATAACGCCGCTTAACGTAATATCAATATTATTGACCGAAATTCGATAATTATCTTAATATTAATAAATATACTCTTCAGTGATGTTTTTGACTTCGGATCGATTTTTGACTCCGAGTTAGTAACTACCTACTCAGGGAACGGTAATAATGATTCAAATAATAATTTAATCGAAAGAAATATTTACGGGATTACTTTAAATAGGTATATTTTCTTTTCCGTAAAGAATTATGAAACTGTGATGAGCCCGATCTAAAAATGTGCAAAACCGTTCACCCCCCAAGCTGTTTGCGTTCATTCCTGAGGTAGGATAAACCATTTCGATGCAGAAACCTGCAGCTTCGAGGGTTATATATAACAATATAGGGTTGATATATCAACTTTTCTATTTGAAAGCGCGAAATGTATTGGGGGTTTTGTGGAAAATATCGGTCAAGTTCAGATATGTATGAAATTTAAACATAATATGTTTTATATTATAAAAGGGTGGTTTCTGGGGGGGGGGGGGGATCGGTTCTTCACAAATATAAAACTAAAAATGTAAAAGGGAGATTTGGAGGGTAAAATCGGTCTGGGGCCCCCAATATGGTGTAGTACCTACTCGTATATTCGAAACGTTTTCTATACGAATCTGCGGGCGGTCCATCAGAATTTTGCCCAATGCGACCATACAACTGACGCTCTGAGCCTCATCCCGAATGCATATGAGTATGATTCCAAGAATATTAGACCAAATGTGTTGCCGCCTGTGTTTATTACAGCATGGCACATGCACTTGTGACAGGGGCACACCCAGACCCCCTGATTATTACAGCTATAAGGAGTTTTGAACTGAAAATTGTTATCAAGGGGTTTTTAAGGGTGCTGAATCCGGAAAATAATTTTCCAACAGAAAAACTCCTTGAAATGTTCAGAATTTCACATTAAATTATGAAATTATTATTACTTAATTATTAAAAACCAAAAATGTTTGTGGCGCCAGCTACCCGCTTCAAGTAGGTACAGGTATTTCCATTTAATTTCAAACTAAAACGAACTTAACTATTTCCATTTAATTTCAAACGAAACGAAAGTTGACACATTGATGGTATCGAAGACAAACACCGCTGTTTCAAAAACACTCAAAAACACGCCAAAAACCCATCGATGGGAAAACACTTTTGAAAATAAAATAATAATCGGAATTGCTGCTCAATTAAACACATTTTCCTTTCATTATGCAGAGGCGTCAATTCGATGACGTTCTCGATAAGGTCGTACAAAACGTGTAGCACGGTCATAAATGAACTGTCTCATTGCTCAACTAACCTAGTTCAGTTCCAAAGGTTCAAATTAACACACGAGCAACGATTATCAGCATTGTGAACCAGCGTAGTGTTCCAGCTGGCCGGCTAAGGAGGTGAACAAGAACAATACTTCGGTGCACTTTCCAAGGTACCTAATTGTATACAATTAGGTACCTTGGAAAATCCTATAGGACGAAAGCTATGCTCGTTTGAATACACTGGGGTATGCTAAGGTCAGCTGTTGATGAAAATTTGAACTTGTGTCAGCTGCTCGTTCGGTTTCGACAAGTCTGAGGAGTCGACGATTATCCCTTGAACAATAAACAATCAGCTCCCTATCGAACATCATCTAGTCCTTGTCCGTAGTTTGTAGCTTCTAGAAGTTACCAGCGAGGTATCTTGAACCAAACAACGGTTCTCCCTCAGCTTTATGTCTCCTTTGTGTGCTAATCGTTTTCCCACGTGCATTATGCCATCTTTGACGGATTCCTCCTCAGTTTAGCGTCAGGGCGGTCCCTCCCAATCTTTCGGATCTGCTTCAAAGCTCGTGAAAATAATACTCTGGTTGGGCAACAGTTTTCTCAGCTAATAACCTTCGGTTTTCTTCCCAATTAGCGTTGCCCGAAACTGAGAACGAAGTGTCCTCGCATGTAGCACGGCGTGGCCCAAGTGGTGTGAAATTTAGACCTTTCTCGTTTTGAATTTTACTGGGCAGCGAATGGAGGTTTGAGGAGAGGACGAGGCAGGTCCAAAACATCCGAGAACTTAATGCATGAGACCACATTGTGTCGTTGCTGGAAGTAGCTAAATCGAATGTGTGGGACACCCCATGCTGTGGGTGATGGGGTATAGGTACCTACAAGTGTACGTGTTTCTAAAGTTGAATTTAGATTCACTATATTTCGTGTTGGAAGAACCGTGTGGAATACAATACCCAATGTAGTGAACACCGCTTGATCGGATGTAATTAGTGTACCTACATGTTCGATTGGTGTTCCTACAATATTTAAATTGTCCTTAACAAGTGTTTTGTGTGTTTGGGAGAAAGCCTCAGGCATGACCAGGATTTCGCTCCCGCTTGTTTTGGAGGAAGATGAAGGGAGTGCACAAACATATTTGGCTGGGGCACTGCACAATTTGTTGTGGTCTGCTATCCCAGTAAATAATGTCGGAGCAAGTTTGGAAATCCCGCTTGTCCCTACAGTACCACAATGGTGTGGGCCTGCAGGGATGCGTAGGATTTCGGAAGGGAGTCTGGTCGCATCTTCCAAAGACATTGAATTGTCAACTTCAAGAGAAGAGCGTCCCAGATCCACACTTGACACTCGGGGATTCTGAGCTATAACGACTGAATTGTCAGCAGCTATGACATCAGATTCAGACCCGAGGCCCTTACGGAGGGAACCACTCCCGGCTGATACGAACGAATTGTCGTCAATATCCGCCTGGGCTAGTTCCCTGCGCGAAATAATAGTGGGGTCCGCTGAGCCGGCCAATCCGTCCGAATAACTACTGTCGGCGGGAGAGTCCAGGCTAGCGGTCCCATTCAAAAAAGTGTGTTGGCGTTCCATAGTACTATAAATGTAAAATGGTGATCACAAATAAGGATATTTTATAGGTGAATTTACGGGACGTCCGGGTTAATGCTGGGAGGCCTGCGGTATCGGGAACTTGACCTCGCGGGCCCCCCACGTGTGTGGACCCGGCGTCGGCCGGGGGCTGCTGCCCCCTGTGAACCTAGTGCGAACTAGAGGCGGCGTTGCCAGCCGGTCTTAAAGAACTCTCGTGGGGGCGTAATTGCCAAATTCCCCACATGGCTCCCCCCAAGACCGGCCGGGGCGGCGGACAGCAGTCCCGGTAGAAAAAGATGGATGAAAAAATGGAGAACTGAAGCGTGCTGTCGGCGATGAAAAAGCCGTGACAACAAGGAGTGTTTGAGAAGAAGATTCCGTAGCCCGGATATTATGATCCCCCGGAGTAAGGGGTAAAAAAAAAATAAGGGAGGAGTAGGGGAATGTAAGGGGAAAAATTAAGGAAGCGGTAATTACTGAATTGCAGGAGGAAGTGAATTTGACGATTTCTTCTTGCTGCGTTTCCTCTTCCTCTTGGCATCCGGAGGTGGTGAATTGGGAGATTCGTCCTCAGACCAAAGGCTTTGATGGGGCGGAGTGCTGTAATCTGCCCATCGACTGGACGTCTGCTGGGTGCCCGATCGTCCCGGAAGAGGGAAGAATGTGGCTGGAAGACCGGAAGTTCCCGGTTGAGGAGAAGACATTTGCATCGTCTCGGCTGATGGCAACGGTACCGACGCATGCACGGAAACCCTCGGGAGAGTAGGCGTACGCACTACTGTTTGCACTACTGTACGTGTAGGGGTAACGTTACGCGGAGGGGGCTCCGGTGACTCAGACGAGCTGTGAGTTAGGGAGCGAGGACGCAACGGCTTATGTGATATGACTGCAATTGTGGAATGAGCCGTAATTTGCGAAAAAGAAGTTTTCGTACCTGCGACCCCGCCTAATCGGCGTGGGGTTAGCCCCTCCTTCCGTGGGGAAGTGGAGGGGCCCAAGAGGGCGTCTTTATACGGAAGGGGTAAGGAGGGCATGGCTAAATCAATTAATTTCGCCGCCAGGTCCGGGTAGTACCTACTGATTTCTTGAAGAGATTTTTCGGTAGTAGAAGAAGGGGGGGTGTACCGATTTTCCTCCTTACGAGGTCTGGCGGTAGGAGATAAAACGGGGGTGTATGGTTTTATCTTCTTAAAAGATTTAATCATAGGAGAAGAAGGAGAAGAATTTCCAGCATCAGTTGTTACTTTACATATTTGACTGACGCTGGCAGGGCCAGTAGGAGGCGTTAGTTTTTTTGTTAAAATACGAACGGATCTCCTAGGCTGAGGTTGAGTGGGTGGTTGTGGGATTAACCTGTTCTCCGGGATTGTCGGGGGATTTACGGCCATTCCCGTATCCCTGGGAGTCGTGGAGGGCAGGTTGGGTTGAGTCGAATTGGGAGGACTGTCCAAATGTGCGGGTTTTACCCGTGCAAGAGGGACTTTGAGATGAACTCCTCCTTTTTCAATTGTTAGGCCCGACGGGAATCTGTCGATTACCTTGTATGGACCGGTATAAGGCGGGACGAGATTAGGCCGTATGGTCTCTGTCCGCAAAAATACAAACTCGGCCTTTTCGAGGTCTTTAGGGACGAAAAATTTGGCCTGAGTATTATGATGAAGGGCACTCCTAATGTTGATCACATTATCGGGAGTGACCTTTGTGGGGGGTGTAAAAATATCTCCTGGGAGTCGGACTTTTATTTTAAAAGCCTTCTCAAAGGGGGTGAGGCCATCTTCGTCAATGGCAGTTCTGGAGCCCAATAGGGCTGCTGGGAGCCTGTCTATCCACGGCGTTGTGTCCTCTTGGCTCATGATGGAATCTTTGAGAGCTCTGTGTCGTCTCTCTACGAATCCATTAGCCTGGGGGTGATAGGCCAGGGTCATAATATGCCGAGCTCCCAGTAGATTGGTCAAATTTCTGAAAAGCTCGCATTCAAATTGTCGACCTCTGTCTGAGGTGATTTTGCTGGGTGTCCCATATCTACATATCCACTGTTCGTAGATGCTACGGGCTACCGTTATGGCAGAAATGCCTGCGATGGGGATGGCTTCCAGCCACCCAGTTGCCCTATCCACCATAGTTAACAGGTGGTCCTTGCCCCGTTGTTGGGTAAGGGGACCTACCAAATCGATGTGTAGGTGCTGAAAAGCTTCCGTGGGAGGAAAGGAGGTGAAAGGAGGTATAGTGTGCCTCGAGATTTTTGATTTTTGGCATCCCAGGCAGGCTTTGGACCACTGAGTGCAGTCTTTAACAAGGGATGGCCAAAAATAACGCTCCTTGACTTTGCCGACTGTTGTTTTGACCCCAGGGTGTCCAAATTTATGTATCTGGTCTAGTATGGTCCTGCGTAGAGACGGGGGAACATAAGACCTAGGGAACCCTGTGGATAAATCCACCCAAATCGCCGTTGCCTCTGGTCGGGGCTTTAGTTGAGTAAGTTTTAACTTCAACTCATCATTGGGTGGTTCGGCCTTTTGGGCTTCGACTAGATTTGTGTGTAATGACAAATCTAATGCCCCTATCTCATCTGTTGGCCCTGACGAGGTTTCACATCGGGAGAGGGCATCTGCTACGAGATTCTCCTCCCCCTTTATGTACCGTATGTCAGTGGTAACCTGTGAGATGAAGAGCATCCACCTCAGCCGTGCAGGATTGAGGTGTGCCGTTTTTTGTGTGAGGCAAGTTGTGAGTGGCTTGTGGTCTGTGACCACGTATATCTCTCTGCCCTCGATGACATCGAAGAAATGTCTCATTGAGAGATATACGGCCAGTAGCTCCCTGTCAAAGGTGCTATAGTTTTGTTGGGTGGTTGATAGAGCTTTTGAGAAAAATCCCAGGGGCTGGGCAACTCCGTTGACGACCTGTTCCAATACTGCACCCACGTGCAGGTCACTGGCATCAGTACAAAGTCGAATGGGAGCTGCGGGGGAGGGGTGTGCAAGTGTGGTAGCGCTTGCCAAAACCGATTTAGCGGTCTCAAATGCCTTAACCCTGTCCTCCGTCCAGTCGATGGGTGTCTTGTCGTTTTTCTTTGTTGACGAGAGTAGAACGTTGAGGGGTCGTAAGATCCCTGCTATCCTTGGGAGCAATTTCCTGTAGAAATTAAGCATCCCAAGGAATCTGCGAAGGTCCACGATGGTTGCGGGACGCTGATAGTTGGTGATCGCCAGTACTTTGTCCGGGAGGGGTTTCATCCCCGCTTCCGAGACGTTGAATCCCAAGAATTTAACTTCTTTTTGGGCAAAATGGCATTTCTCCAACTTCAGTTTGAGACCGTTCTCGAGTAGACGTTGCAAGACGATCTCGACGTGGGTTTTGTGTTGCTCCAGGGACTCCGAAGCTATCAGGATGTCGTCCAAGTAGATGAAAACGAAGTTGATGTCCCTGAAGATGGTATCAATGTAACGTTGGAAACTCTGCGCGGCTCCATTTAATTCGAATGAGGTGCGCAAAAAATCAAAAGTACCGAAAGGTGTGATAATAGCCGTTTTTTCTACATCATCAGGATGTATCGGCACATGATGGTACGCACGGCTTATATCCATGGTAGTGAAGATTTTAGTACCAAATAGGTTTTGATTAAACGAAAGGAGATGTGGGACGTTGTATTTGTCCACTTTCGTTTGGCTATTTAATTTTCTGTAGTCCCCACAGACGCGAATCGATCCATCAGGTTTATTCACAATGTGAAGCGGTGAAGCCCAGGAGCCCCTGCCTGGACGGGCGATGCCATCTCGCACAAGCTCCTGTATCGCTTGCTTAGCCCTGATGAGTTTGTCTGGAGGCAATGGCCGTGCACGTGCAGTGCAGGGCGGTCCCGTCGTAACAATTCGATGGGAAACGGAAGTTTCCTTCCAATTATCCCCTAGTTCAGCTATGCCTTTGAGGTAGGCCGCGATAATGGACTCAAACTCCGGCGGAAAGGAAAGTTTGCGAAGTGATTGTTCGACGGAGGGTGCGGTAGCAGGTACCGGTTTGTCGGTTCTTTTGAGTGTGTCCGTTGTTAATGACAGTGCGTCGCATTTTGCGACTTTACTGTTCATTGAAACTGTTCGGCTTTTGGGGTCTATGGTAATACCATATTTGGACAAAATATCCATCCCAATAATGCCTTGTTGTAAATCTGCGACGACGAACTGATGTGTGATTTCGTCCAGACCTTCGAATTGAAGTGTTAGTTTCCTTAGACCAAACGTGGGGATTGGTTCCCCGTTTGCGGCTGCTAACATGATATCCGGAGAAGGTAGGCACTTGATATTGTTGATCGGGCAAATGCTCAAACTGGCTCCCGTATCAAGCAAAAAATCGAGTTTATGGCTCTGGCAAGTTAAAAAGAGCCTCGGGTGCGGTCTGGTGAGTTCAATAAATTTCCCCGAATGAAATTTATTCAGCGCATTTAGTTTAAAGGAGTTTTCGCATCCTTCGAGACATTCCCTGGCCTTTTCTTTGTACTTGGCGTGGTACCAACAAATACCCTCACTATCAAGTTTGAAGGTAGGCCGGGGAGAAGATTTCGCTGTAGCCGTAGAGACCTTTACGGGCTTTTCAGCGTTCTGCTTAGTGGTTATTTTAGCCGGGGCATTTTTAGGCTTAGTCGCCTTACCCTCGGTGGCTTGGGGGTTGCTAGGTTGCGTAACTCCCGCCGTTAAATGTTTGATGGCCAGCGCGTTGAATGCTCGATCTGCAGATGTAAGCATGGTCCCGAAGTCGTGGGCTGTGCTAGCGATCATGCAGAGATGTTCTGGCAGCCTCGATAACCAAACATGCCTTAGCATGGGTGGGCCAACGAAATTGCCTGCCAGGATCTGCAAGCGCCTGTAAAATGTTGATGGTAACATTGTTTTGTCGTAAGGAGTGCCGTGCATAAACTGTGTCATGCGGCTCTCACTGGATTGTCCATAATTATGGGACAAAACAACGAAAAGTTGTTCCAGTGGGTTGTGATCGTCCGCGTTGATGTGATCGATTAAGTCCAGGGTCTCGGCCGGTAAAATGGACTTAATGTCCCGGAACATCCACTTCTGAGAAGTGACGTCCTCGGCCTCGAATACGGCCAGAACTTGTCGATACCACCCGTCAAAATTTTCGGGTGCGAAAGCGGGTAAGACCGTTCTTCTCCGAGAGGAGTAGAACAACAATTTTGGAACTTGCGACAACAAAAGTTCCAGGACAGACGTTCCCTGTACTGTCGGTTGGCTGTGGGAAGCCTGACTGAAGGTTGGTGTGTGACCCTGATTTCCATCAGATGATGTAAACATCAAGGGTGCACGTGGTTGTTCCACCATGTAGTTATGGTTGAACAGCATGGGGAAATTCGGTTGAGTCCCGAAAGTTGACGTCGCATACGCGTTGTTTGGACGTTGTTGAAATTGATTGCCGAGGCCCGATGGCCGAGGTGCAGAAACTCCGTTCTGGCTTGTGGTTACCTGGGGGTACATCCCAGGATTTAAAAAATTCGTAGTTGCGTTAAGAACCGTGGGAACCGAAGTTCCAAATGACGGAAAATTAACTTGCGAATTTGTCTGAATTTCGGTGGGCAAATTGAATCTTACACCACCTTGTTGTCGCGAGGGAGATGAAGGTTGCATCTCCAAGTTGGGGTCACCAGTTGTAGTGAACACCGCTTGATCGGATGTAATTAGTGTACCTACATGTTCGATTGGTGTTCCTACAATATTTAAATTGTCCTTAACAAGTGTTTTGTGTGTTTGGGAGAAAGCCTCAGGCATGACCAGGATTTCGCTCCCGCTTGTTTTGGAGGAAGATGAAGGGAGTGCACAAACATATTTGGCTGGGGCACTGCACAATTTGTTGTGGTCTGCTATCCCAGTAAATAATGTCGGAGCAAGTTTGGAAATCCCGCTTGTCCCTACAGTACCACAATGGTGTGGGCCTGCAGGGATGCGTAGGATTTCGGAAGGGAGTCTGGTCGCATCTTCCAAAGACATTGAATTGTCAACTTCAAGAGAAGAGCGTCCCAGATCCACACTTGACACTCGGGGATTCTGAGCTATAACGACTGAATTGTCAGCAGCTATGACATCAGATTCAGACCCGAGGCCCTTACGGAGGGAACCACTCCCGGCTGATACGAACGAATTGTCGTCAATATCCGCCTGGGCTAGTTCCCTGCGCGAAATAATAGTGGGGTCCGCTGAGCCGGCCAATCCGTCCGAATAACTACTGTCGGCGGGAGAGTCCAGGCTAGCGGTCCCATTCAAAAAAGTGTGTTGGCGTTCCATAGTACTATAAATGTAAAATGGTGATCACAAATAAGGATATTTTATAGGTGAATTTACGGGACGTCCGGGTTAATGCTGGGAGGCCTGCGGTATCGGGAACTTGACCTCGCGGGCCCCCCACGTGTGTGGACCCGGCGTCGGCCGGGGGCTGCTGCCCCCTGTGAACCTAGTGCGAACTAGAGGCGGCGTTGCCGGCCGGTCTTAAAGAACTCTCGTGGGGGCGTAATTGCCAAATTCCCCACACCCAACATGAAGTCAAAAGAGACCTGGGGGAAAAGAGACTCAGGGATAAAAAAATCTTGACTCATGACTCTTGGGAAGTGGACCAATCCGTCGGGATCTCACCCGCTGATTCACCTTCCACAGACAAGATAACGGCAGGGGAGGCCTGGCCAACGGAATCGAGCCTTGCAAAAATACTGCGATTTGACATTATGATTAATGTCACATTACTGACACACAGAGAACAGTAATTTAATTAGGCAAAATACCTACTCCCATCTTTGAACGGGCAGGCTGACTTAGGTACTGGCTGTAGACCCGTGACCCGCTACTCCCACCGGTACTAACTTTGACGGCCTAGCAAGATGCACCAGAAAATGGGACAAATTCCCCACAGAATATATTCGAATTTTTTGCCGGTTTCAACGGTTGTTGGTTTCCAAATCCCTCCGATCGGCAACCCAACGAGAAATCGTCCTGTTGATCCAAAGAACGTCAAGCCAGTGAACGGAGGATGTGCCGTTTTCCCTGTTTCCTTGTTCACCCGGTCGGGTAGCCGGTCAAGGCCCAGCGAACTGTTAAAAATCTGTAATCGCTTCACCGGATCGACGTCCGAATTCCGTCTGGAGGAGGTCCACTTGACTGGGTGCCGAGGGACACATCTTCGCTGGAAAAGAGTTCTCAGATCCACCCGATAGAGACCTACCTTTGTTTTTTCTTGATTGATTCTACTAGGTAGGTACCCCTTAATTAGGAACTAACTGAACAGAGGGGGGGGGGGGGGGGGGTGTACGGCACACTGTGGGGTATATCGTCAATCTAGCTGGACAAAACTATTGGAAAATAATAGCTGTTGCAAAAATAATTAAAATTTTAAAAATATTGAAAAGTGGATTGAAATTGAAACTTGGGGAGGCCACATTAACACTAATTACAGAGGTATGGTAATCGGAAAAAAATCCCCAGAAAAAATCCTGCAAGGAGGAAAAAAATCCCCTAAGAATATTCAAGGGCAAAAAATCCCCAAAAACAAAGATTGAAAAAAAAAAAAAATGAAAAAAAGGAAAAGTGGAAAAAGGGGGGAAATCCGTAACTAAAAAATAGTATATTTCATAATAATAATAACAAATCAAATCGAAATATGGTTTTTCGTCAGGAGGTTGTTTACATAATATGTAAGCCCGGGCTCAGGAATCATAAAACCTGAAAAACGCAAAGGTTTGCCATCAAATCTGCCAAAAAAAGATAAAACCTACCTAAATGATGATGAGTCCAGGGGGTAGTGGAAAGTTATCAATGGTTGATAAACGATGATAGTCATTTTCCACACTTTAAACCTTTTAATAAAATTATTAAAAGTGTCTGGGACCGGTTTCGGGTAGTTCCTT
The DNA here is from genome assembly GCA_955831195.1 of Pilophorus perplexus. Classification (NCBI taxonomy): domain Eukaryota; kingdom Metazoa; phylum Arthropoda; class Insecta; order Hemiptera; family Miridae; genus Pilophorus; species Pilophorus perplexus. The sequence goes on along the minus strand of OY037009.1, from coordinate 34,188,550 downwards.
ACCCATCCTCAGCCACTGCAATAACATTACACACTCGAATTACTTATAAATTATGGTACTGTTGTTTCACTAACAAGAAGTTCAGTATATACAATGTATGGCTAAAAACGATATGAACATAAACCTAACATATACACCTATAACATAAAACCTACCTAGTCACCGTGGGAGCGGTGTAAAACGAAAAGAAAAAACAACGAAAATGACTGAAAATCATTCACCCATGTAGACAAAGAGGAACGAGCGGAATACATTTTTTTAACCCCCAAAAAATTTTAGTAGAAGAAGACGTCAAGACCAAACTTTTGGACCCCGAAAATTTTCAAGTAGGTACCTACCTATATTAAAATTTTCAAGTAGTGCACATATTATGTGCACTATAGTGCACGATGAGTGGGTTAGTCAGAGCTTCGAAATTGAAACTTATTCAGGAACAATAGCTATAGTCAACCGATTCGACTGCATCTACTGCAGTTACTGCTTTCCTTACCCCCTACGACAACAAGTACATAATATGTACATACCTACATGATAATATTATCATCTCCTGTCATTCAGTCAACGCGATTTCTTCTCCGGGAATTTTTTCCCCGTGTATCGGAGGAATATCTTGAAATATTGCCTTCATTACCAACTCTGGCAAGCTCAATTTTAGAAATCTACATCAGTATTGGGTGAGGTTAACGATCGGATGTGTTTTGTGAAGATGGGTGACGATGAATGCCTCACTCTTCGATCCATGGGAGGGTACCACCAGCCTCCATTCGCAGGGACTTCACTCTTTTCAGGTCCCCTCAGTCTGTGGAACACTGCCTTGATAATCGCAAGCATACTCTTGTCCACCCAAGGACCTGCAAATAGGGCTTCTTTTTCCGGCGAGGGTCATGGCTTACAGACTTACAGGGCACTTAGAGTGACGCCTACCGCACCTTTCAAGCATTCTTACTAAGTAATTGAGGTAATATCGATTATCAAGGATATGTATTAATGATATATTATATCATTAATACATAAGTTGACTTCTTATTTCGATAAGACTATTAAGATATATCTTAATAATACTTAGGTAGGTATTGAAATAATATTTCAATATTATTTTCATCATATTATGATGTCAAGATTTTCACTCTTTTGAACCTTCCCCTCACTCTTACCAACTCGAATACGGATCGGCTAACTATTCATGATAAGCAAGAAATGTGGTTTCCAACGGAATATTTTGCGCGGAATTGAATGAGACCAACCCTAAGACTTAAGAGTCCGGAAAAGTATCCGGAATATCAATCAAAAATATCACAAAATCTCGTGTCACCCTCGCATCTCTCTAGAAAGCAATAGGTAGGTACTATAACATTCTTAACCTAGACTTCTAATTTGAGTAATTTGACTTCTTACACAAATCCTACCATATTTCAACCACTCATTAGTATCAGTTCACTGTCAAGGCCAACGATACCGAATCGCTACTGCGATTAGTGAACATGAAAGAACGAGGAAACCATTTCAGGCTCCGAACGAGGGAAAGGAGTAAACTGCGGTTGGGGATATTGACCTTGAGGTCAATAATACGTTCCCGTCGAAATAATCCTCTTTAAAGACCCCGGAATGAAACTTTAAATGAAAAATTGTGCCAAAGCAGCTACTTCATGTAGACTTTGTATTCCTCAAGTAATAATATCAGTAGGTAGGATATCCACCTACCTATGGAACTGTTGACTACTCTGCCCCTTCGCAGCAATCCTGACGATGTACGGTGATGAAATTCCCTGGAATCGATATTTTCACTATTGAAAGGTAGGTAGGTAAGTCCTTTGCCACAAGGATGGCACGCCTGTTATGCATAAGCCGTATTTGTTACGCCTTGTCACGAGGCGAGCCCTCAGCCACACCCCTCTAAATGAACAGTAATTGCCAACTGTTCGATAAGAAGAAAAATGCAGTTTGCCCTTGAAAAAAAAAAAAAAAAAAAAAAAAAACTGGAAACCAAGTGGCGAGTCTCAGAACTAACTCACTAGTCATAATAAGAAATTATTATTATTATATAATGTATAATATTATGCAAAGGTAAATACTTGCATTCGAAAAAACAGGTGCTAAAGGTGCCGCGGTGAACAGGTGCCGAGGATTCTGACAATCTATTTTGGGTCATCAAAATTTGACCGAGGAATTTTGTCGATAAAAGGCACCAAAATTTGGTGCCATTTAATGGTCATGTCCGTTCCTTTTTATTTATCTTCATCGAGTGTAGGTACAACGCGACATAGGCAGACTAACATCCTTGCGGCGTCCTTAAGACGGTCGGTTTCTTTGTGCGACAATTCGCGTGTGACGTTGATGAGGACGACGGAAGTTTTTCTTCGTCTATCACGACGCACCCGCAGCAGGAAACTGAGCCTGAGGTCGGAGGATGTAAGAAAAATCTGACGGGGCGATAATCCGCGAAAAAGGCCACTGGCTCGAGCAAGAACGAGCTCCCGTATTTTGAGATATTATCCCAAAATGTTCCCCAAAAATGTTCTGTAAGCCGGCGACACTCCCAAACAGGCCACCCAGCGCTACCTATGGAGGGATCGAGGGATTATTCCCTCTAACAGGGCCTTCCCCTGCCCGGGGGGGCGCCCTCACCGATTGAACTGCTCTTAGGAGGAGAGGGGGAAGCTCTCCCTCCCCTGGGACCTGAATCTCCAGCTCCCACCACCACCGTCATTCTTGTGCTAACCTTCGAAGTGTTCGGATCTATTGTTTTTGGTAGCGTCATCCTACCCCAACAGTGTAGTGATTTTGGTAGCGTCATCCTACCCCCAACAGTAGTGTTTTTTGTATCCTTTCGTCAAAAGGTACATCCTGACTCTGATAAATCCCCATCTCTGTCAGTTTCCTCTCGCCGCGTATCCGCAAGTGAAACGTGTCCCCCCCCCTTTTTCGACTGGATACGCCGTCGTGTTAGAAGATCCATCAGGCGCCTCTGCAGGTACAATATCCACGTGCCATAGCCAGGACGACTCCTAGACATCTGAAGACCTTCGGTAAATACAGTCAACATTCCTCTCGTATCATTTCTACAGCCAGTATACTTTGGTTCTTAGTAGATTCGAGTAGGTACGCCTCCGGCGTTTTCTTATTCTTTCCTTATACTATTTGTGTTTGTATAGGTACCTTTCCTACTTTTCATCGGCGCCTTCAGTGCCACTTCGTTCTTGCCCTTCAGGCACATATTCGTGTACACCATTAAGTACATATTTGAGTACATTTCGAGAGACATTCCCCCAACAATCTTTAGGTACCCTTAAGGTACAGTCGAGCTTAGACAACAGTTAGATACACCTTGTGGCTTCACCACCAACGTATTCTTCGAGGTACACTTCGAGTACCCTGTTAGGTACACTCGTGGCACCCCTCAGGTGCAAATCCCCATTATTTGTACATTTCCCCCCCTTGTTTTGTGTACATATACGAGGTACAAATTTGGATACTTTTGTAAATACTCTTTATTTTGTACAATTGAACCTTATTTTATATTACAACTTATTGCAACCCTAAATTGTTCCCACGTGTTCTTCCTTCATCTGACCTTTTCCCAGTCTAAGAGAGTGTATAGTATCTTTTATTCAGTCAACTATTTTTGTAAAGCTTCTTCTTTTGATAACTACGTTGTCAATACTTACACGCTACTGCCCCCGAAGCCCAGCCTTACCGAGGTAGCTTACAAAATCTGGTGGCACGCGGTGAGATTCGTTGCAAAGCTCGCTTTCTTCGTTCCCGCAAAGATACACTCTTGACTGGACGGTACAGGTGTTGGACCGTTGGATCAATTTGGAAATAATTCTGAATAGATACAAACCGTTTTTCAACAGTTAGGGCCATTAATAGCTCGACTTTCGAAACGGTACACGACAATACCGACCATTAGGAGGGTTCTGGTAGAGCCCCGCAACAAAGAGTTGCCTTCTATTGTGAACTCACTTGCCTCTTGACCATAAAGTAGCTGTTTCACCTCATTAAGCCGTCGATACGTTTCTACTTCACAATGCCAAACGGAAAGGAAGAAATTCCAATGGCAGGTATGATCTTGGAAATCCAGAAACTACTCAAATCCTTCAACGACTTATATATGGAGAGGGATGAGGGTGGGACTACGGACGATGACGACGTACCGGGATCTATGTTTCTAGATATAGATTCATGGGATCCAGAGGAACCTGACCTACCTGCACCTAGATACCCATGCATGTTTTGTGGGGATATGCAACACTTCCCCGCGTACTGTCCCCACAACCCTCAAAATACCATCTTTTGTGATTACCAACAAAATCATGGGATCAACCCCATAACTTCAAAGTCCAAAGTTGAGTGTGAGCAAACACCAACTAGCTCAAACATGTCGTCACCTGCTAGTAAGACAACAAAGGACCTTCCCGTCGTCGAGGACCCGATACTGCAGCCAAAGTTGCAGATACACCAGTCTGTCGTTACGCCGGAAGTGAGCCTCCCCGCTGAAAACGTGCCTTCAAGAAAGTCGGAGGTACGAGGACCCCCGGATGTGCCAGAGACTCGCCCAATCGAAGGAAAAGTACCCCAGAGTGATCTCCAGGTGCCTCCATCCATCAATACGACCGAGGTGCATCCCATCCCTGAAGACGTATCCTCAAGAAAGTCGGGGGTACGCACAACTACCAATGCACCAGAAACTCAACTCGTGCAAAGAGAGGTACGTCCAACCGACTTGGAGGTGCACTCACCAATTGGTATACCGCAAACCCAACTCGTCAAGGAGGAGGTACGATCACCCGTCAAACCGGAGATACTCCAAGACGAAATGGAGATACACCACCACGTCGACACTGAGGTACTCCAGGGAGGTACGGAGGTACATTCTCCCATAAGTACTGAGGTACTCCAGGGAGGTACGGAGGTACGTTCTCCCATAAGTACAGAGGTACGCCTGGAAGATACGAAAGTACAAACTTCTGAAAGTACCCAAGTACGCCCAACAGTGAACCTTCTGGTCGAAAACCCAACCAACCCAGACATCGACTGGACTCATCAACTTCAAGACACCGGATGCCTCAAGGACGTCCCCAGGCCCAACGACGCGACACTAAAGGACAGGGACCCCATGTCTCATATTGGGGGATGGACCATCAGACTGGTTGATTATGACTTTGAACCAGGGTATTGGCCTAGGAGTAAAATGACATGTGTGGACAGGCGAAGCCACCGTAGTGTTGCTGTCATCAGTCTGGACCTCCCTGGAAAACCCTTAGTGGCCGCCCAGGAACTCGATCCATGGATACAAAACCGGACAGTCCCCCCAGATCCTGGAGCGACAGAGGAGGTGGAGCCTGCACCGGATTTGATTTGCAACATTGGAACTAACAGCAACTTACCATTCACCAATGTACCAGTTGACGGCTTATCTACCACAGCATCAGACACTGACCTTCAACTTCCTCGAAGCCCTTACCAACTTCATATCCAAGCATCAAGAGACTACCGAAAGCTATTTCGTAAAAGAAACATACTTAGGGTAGGAATGGATGAGGCAAGTGGGTCGGTAGAGACACTAGGTACGGAATTCGATTGCCCTGTAGGCACGAATCCATAGGTAGGTAGGCGTATAGATACGTAGATTTAAAAAAAAAAAATAATAATAAAAAAAAAAAATAAAATAAAAAAATAAAAATAAAAAATTAAAAAAAAAATTTGAAAAAAAAAAGAGAAAATTGAATCGAAAATTAACATAAGAACAAAAAGAGGCAAGAGCCCATGAAACCGTTAGGGACTCTCTGGCAAAAGTGGTACATGGTAGGAGATGTGGTTGCCTGTGTTTTAATCTCTGCCAACAGCCACCAACACCTGAGTCCCGACCTCTGAAGAAACGTCCCATCAGACGCCGAACATCTTGGAGCCAAAGATGATCCTCACGGAAGTAGGAGAAACGCCGATCGCTACCGCCACCCCAAACAAACCAGTGCAGAGGATCCGCCTGCGACGGGGTATCCCCGGAGAACCCTGCAGCTACCATCAGCCTGGGGGAAGGGTAAGGCTGTCGAGGACGACAGCTATAAAAAAGGGGAGGGGTGTAAGCCGGCGACACTCCCAAACAGGCCACCCAGCGCTACCTATGGAGGGATCGAGGGATTATTCCCTCTAACAGGGCCTTCCCCTGCCCGGGGGGGCGCCCTCACCGATTGAACTGCTCTTAGGAGGAGAGGGGGAAGCTCTCCCTCCCCTGGGACCTGAATCTCCAGCTCCCACCACCACCGTCATTCTTGTGCTAACCTTCGAAGTGTTCGGATCTATTGTTTTTGGTAGCGTCATCCTACCCCAACAGTGTAGTGATTTTGGTAGCGTCATCCTACCCCCAACAGTAGTGTTTTTTGTATCCTTTCGTCAAAAGGTACATCCTGACTCTGATAAATCCCCATCTCTGTCAGTTTCCTCTCGCCGCGTATCCGCAAGTGAAACGTGTCCCCCCCCCTTTTTCGACTGGATACGCCGTCGTGTTAGAAGATCCATCAGGCGCCTCTGCAGGTACAATATCCACGTGCCATAGCCAGGACGACTCCTAGACATCTGAAGACCTTCGGTAAATACAGTCAACATTCCTCTCGTATCATTTCTACAGCCAGTATACTTTGGTTCTTAGTAGATTCGAGTAGGTACGCCTCCGGCGTTTTCTTATTCTTTCCTTATACTATTTGTGTTTGTATAGGTACCTTTCCTACTTTTCATCGGCGCCTTCAGTGCCACTTCGTTCTTGCCCTTCAGGCACATATTCGTGTACACCATTAAGTACATATTTGAGTACATTTCGAGAGACATTCCCCCAACAATCTTTAGGTACCCTTAAGGTACAGTCGAGCTTAGACAACAGTTAGATACACCTTGTGGCTTCACCACCAACGTATTCTTCGAGGTACACTTCGAGTACCCTGTTAGGTACACTCGTGGCACCCCTCAGGTGCAAATCCCCATTATTTGTACATTTCCCCCCCTTGTTTTGTGTACATATACGAGGTACAAATTTGGATACTTTTGTAAATACTCTTTATTTTGTACAATTGAACCTTATTTTATATTACAACTTATTGCAACCCTAAATTGTTCCCACGTGTTCTTCCTTCATCTGACCTTTTCCCAGTCTAAGAGAGTGTATAGTATCTTTTATTCAGTCAACTATTTTTGTAAAGCTTCTTCTTTTGATAACTACGTTGTCAATACTTACACGCTACTGCCCCCGAAGCCCAGCCTTACCGAGGTAGCTTACAGTTCTATTCATAAAAACTGCCGCTCCAAGATTACAACTGAACAAATTATCTGTTGTCGTTATTCTCTATCCAGCAGCCCATTATCCGTTACCTAGTACATCTTATTTCTTGAAACTCCGTGAATCGTCGAACGATCGGCCTCTCGCTTAGGACAATAAAATAAGACTTCCAAGGTAGGTTGTAAAAGAAATGAAGCAGAAGTAACTCCGACACCCCCACGGCCATTTCACGGTCGATGTTGGCTAAGTAGATACCACCCAACTCAGGTATTTACGTTTCCACCACAACCTAGGTACCTATTCAATAATAATAATTTTATTGATAATATCATTATTATATTATACAGTGGTCGCCGGTGATTTCGTCGTCACAAAACGCCAGGATCGGAACCAAACGCGTTCCAACACCGATTTTTATCCGGTTGTACCGTCGCTCCCGTCGGATATAACGTCGTGGAGAGATGAAGTGTTTATTTACAGTGATAGGTTTTTTTTGTGTGGAGATTATGACTTAATCTCCAAAAATTGTAATAACCGTTAATTAATTATGAGATAACCGAATAAAACAGCGTAAATGTAATGGAGTTAAAACTGACGAAGCCTTTTACTCGTAGGTATGGTTTAGACAAGCTTCGGCAGGCAATGAATGCTCCAATAAATCGATCTGTTTTGATTCAAAAATAGGCAAGGTTGAAAGCAACTTCATGGGATAATTTTCGCCAAACTCCACGGAGAAAAACAGGATCCAGCAAAATAAAAGGCAAGGTTGAAAGCAACTTCATGGGATAATTTTCGCCAAACTCCACGGAGAAAAACAGGATCCTGTTGAGGGGGGGGGGGCTAGTCAGTGCACTGACATGCTGTAACCATGGTTACAGCATGTTTGGCCAACTGTTTTAGCAAGATATGAACCAAATGATGTGTATAATTTAGATGAGGTTTATATTTTCGGGCGACACCTGATTACGTTATGATTTTCAAACATGGTTCTGCTTCTGCCGAGAAAAAAATAGGTGAGGAATACGGTGTGTGTTACGTGTAGCATGACGGGATCGGATAAAGTCAAGCCACTGGTGATCGGGAAGAGCAAAAATCATGCATGAAAGGAGTAAAACATCTTCCCGTCGAATACGCCAACGCATGTATGACGTCTAAGGTTTAAAAAAAAGATTTTTCCCAAAATTTTTGTCATTGACAGAATTAAATTTTTGCACAATTACCTAACCTGTATCAAAGAATAATACTTACCTAAATCCTTGTGTAAAATTTTCAAAAAAAAATGTTTTCAGGAAACACCCCACATTTATATATTATACTAGATGCTCCGGCTCGCTTTGCTCGCCTACGCATTATACAGTTTATAGGACACTTAAACGGGATCCCGAACCAATAGAAAAAAACGGCGTATTTTTAGGGCTTATAGTTTAGTCAGAGTAGGCGATTGACATACATAGCCAGATAGTCAGCCAGCCACAGACACGGTGAGAATTAGTGATATAGACTAGTCTCTCTGGCTCGCTTCGCTCGCTCCCCTAGTGGGGTGTATTGCCGCCTGTGGGGTACCTAGTTTAATCTGTGGGTGCGTAGCATCGATGGACACGTTCAAACTCCTACTCAGACATAAGCCCTCGCTCCGCTCGGCCGAGCGCTTATTCGGACAGGGGGGCCGAGCGAAGCAAATTTTTAAAATTTTTAAAATTTTACCTAAATCCTTGTGTAAAATTTTCAAAAAAAAAATGTTTTCAGGAAACACCCCACATTTATATATTATATAATATTAATGGGTGCTGGATGGGTGTAAGGAGCGGTGGGGGGGGGGGGGGGGGGAGGTACAATCTGTTAAGAGTCTAAATAAAATTTATTTAATAGCTCACTGTCGTTCTGCAGCCACGCATCTCAAGCCTCACCCCGCGCGAATTAAAACGATGAACTCGCCCCCTCCCCCTCGGTTTTTTTGAAATCCGACTTTGGAATCGGATTCACCATAGATTGAAGCGCATTTGGCTCGTAGATACCATACCCAAAAACGGCTCCTTACTGGGTATTTTTGAACCCGAAAAAACGTGGGACAAACGCGAGAAAAACGATTATTTCGAGGGGGATTTCGACGAATTTCCCGGGCGAAATTCCGATTTACGATTTGACCGACGTCTTCCTCCAGGTCTGATCTATACGGCTCGTATTTTTTCGACCCCCTAAACGGCCTTTGGCGCGAGTGGAAAGTGAAAAAACGTGGGACAACGCGCAAGGAAGACGAATTTTTTCGACGAATTTTCGAATTTGGCGAATTTTGACGAATTTCGACGAATCTAATAATATTATGGCCTACGACACATCCGCACCAACGCGGAACCCGACGGAAAAAACGCCGTCTCTCTAGGCTCTACCGTTGAGGCAGGGTAGCGTATAATACGCTTAATAACTAACGGTTAATAATTAATACGGTTAATAATTAACCGCGACCGTAACACGTGATGTTACAACCACGCTGTGATGTGACAAAACGACATGCGACACAGACGAAAAAGTTTGAGACGATGTAATAAAAGTTTCACTTTAATAATTGTGGGTAGTTGGTGAGGGATAAGCCGCAGGTAGATAGTTTTCAAGGCATATATTTTGCACAAAATAAAGCCTCAAGGCGCCTTTCGCCCGTCCCCATATATGGGGGTTGGGGTCTCGTCAGGAGGTCGTACATCTGCCGGGGACACAAAGAAAGGTATTGGAATAGGCACAAAAAGGAGTTTTTTGATACAGCATACAGTGGTGATTAAGTGTGGGGGTAGTTACCTTAAGACGTGTTTGTATTTATATGTTTAATATCCCTTCCTGGTAGTGTGTCCATACCACACCACACCACAGATCACCCCACACCAACCCCATAACCCCTACCCAATCACCCCCCCGTAAAATTATCTAACTAAATCGTTCTTTCTTGAACTAGGTAACCCCTGCTACAACTACCTTATCCGGTTTATTTAGTCAAGCTCAAGTACGGTATGGACAACTAAACTATCTCCCTGCGGCTTATCCCTCACCAACTACCCAGTATGAATAATCAGGAAGCCGACCACACCACACCGAATATGTAATAATTGTGTTGAATGGACTGTACTGTTAAACTGTTAAATGAACGTTCCGAAACACGTCTAGAGAAGTAGAATCTGATTCTTCCACTCAGGTAATTTTGTTCGATTTCCGCGTGCATTAGGTACAATGTTGCAATGGAGTTTTTTTGTTGATGTTGTTGTTTTTAACATGGATATGTTTTTGGGCTGGGGGTCATTCTAAAATTTGCGACACTAAACGACACCAAAATTTGTTACGCAACATAATCGCGAAAACTATAATCACATGATTGGTCTGTAAGGAAGTTTGGCGGTTGGTTACCTACTAGAAACAGTTTCTGTTTCTACTCGACAACCAAAATTTGTGACGACGAGAGTACAGTAAACATACCTATCCATGATTCAATGTTTTCCCGTGAAGCGGAGAATTTCCATGGAAGGGTTTTTTTCCTGGGAACACGTCCTTTTAAATTTTGGAGAAAGTTGCGGTTTTTAGTTGGTTCCGATAGTAGGTACCTACTATCGATAGTCCACGATAGTTTCCGATAGTCAGATTTTATCGATAGTATCGATAGTTCTACACCACTAGAGAAGCCTTGCCAAAGGGATCTCTCAGAGAAGGTACTACCTTCAAGGTAGGGATGTTTGATACTTCTAAAGTATCGATACAGTATCGTATCGATACATCCAGACAGTATCTAAAAGTATCGATACGATACTTTCAATAAAGTATCGGTATCGAAGTATCGATACTTTTCAAAAACGCCTGCATATTTTTAGTCAAGGGTTTATTATTCTTTGATATGGGTTACTTGTGCAAAAATTAATTCTGTCTCAATGAAAAATTTTTGAAAAAAGGTTTTTTTTTAATTTTTTTTTTTTCTACTCAGAAAATATTTGACCTCCTGAGATCCTTCAAAAATCTCTTTTGTAGCCCCCATGAAAGACCTTTAAATCCCCACAGTGAAAGTGGATCCTTCTGGGACCCCCAAAAATATACTCTACGCCCAAAAATACTTCGAAAACGACACCCAACTCGAACCCATAGCCAAACGCCTTTAAAAAAACTTTCAATTGCCCCATTTTAGCCCCATAGCACCCCACGGGTTTGGACGATCGGACTGAAAACCTTGCTCCAAGCCTCGGGGGGGGGGGGGGGGGGGGTACAGGTAGCAAAAAAGGGGAACATTCCCTAGTTTGGTGTAGCTGTGGCCACACTAATTTCTACTGTGATGAGTGAGTTGGGTTGGTTGGTTGGGCCAACATTTTGGTGGTCCGCCCTTGATCGAGGACGGCTGATTCTTCTGATATGAGAGCTGGTGCAGCTCCAGGAGGTGGTGGTAGGTACCTACATCAACTTTCTTCAATTGCTGGTCAAGTTAGAGGTACTGTCAACTACCTATATGCCGTAAGTTTTGAATCTGATGAAATGTGAGGGATAAAAAAAGTATCGGCGCCGATACCGGAAAAAAAGTATCGATACTACGATATGTATCGGGGACAAAAAGTATCGATATGTATCGATACTTTTTCAACATCCCTACCTTCAAGGTAGTTTATCAGCAGAACAACATACCGTACTTTGTACCTAGCACCCTTAATTTTGTTATCTGATTAAATCAAATTTTGTGAAGTGTCATTTGGATTCGACGGTCAGCCGCTCTATCCGACCTCCCCCCACTCTGGATGCGACCGACCGTCGAGTGTCGAGTGAAGTGTTGTGATGTTCAACTACCTACTTCTGAAATCGAACGGTTTATCTTGGGTTATCAGCCGTTCGGATAACGCATTCTCTGTTACTCTGTGGGATAACGTGATGTAAGAGGTCTAGTCAGGTGCAGTTGTCGATGAGCATCAGTACCGTTCAGCCGATTTCACGATGACCGAATGTCCAATGGTGGTTGTGATCTGTTTGGGAGTCGTCTTACTTTGTTGTTCGATGTGCGCAGTTGCCCTTGAACCTCCTCCTACTACTCCTACTACTACTACTTCTACTACTTCTACTACTCCCAAACCTGGACCGACTCCTATCGTGCTGTGGCATGGGATGGGTATGAATCACTTACGTACCTAGGGGAGCAGGGGGTGAAAGAGGTAACTTTTTACTCAGCTCGGGTCCCTTCAAGTTTTCTTAAACAATTTTGGTATACTTCGGACCCCTGGGATCTCAGCTTCCCAAAAATCACCATCATGCCTTCTCATAATTCACGATTATATCATGCCACATTTTTTTACCATTATCTTCCACCCAGTGGGAGTGTCTGGGGGTGTGGGAGAAAATGGCCACCATTCCAAAACCAACAAAATTTGTTCGATTTAATCTTGAATAAAAACGAATTTATTCTTGAAAAATAGTAAATACGCTTACAAAATTAATACTATTGTGCTTATTTTGGGCGGCTTTCATGTTTAACTTGCAGGGGGTGTTGAGGGAGAAAGCCGTTGGTTATGTTGTTGAAATGTTTATTGCATTTGATGAAGTATGCAATACAGTGTCATCTCGAGGCGCCTTTCGCTCTTCAGGAGGTGATTTGGTACCTACCGACACATGATAAATTTATGTGAAGAGCGAAAGGCGCCTCGAGATGACACTGTATTGCATACTTCATCAAATGCAATAAACATTTCAACAACATAACCAACGGCTTTCTCCCTCAACACCCCCTGAAAATTAATACTGTCAACTTTCAAAAGCGAGTAAGTGGCGAATAAGTAGGTTTATTCTTGGTGGGTGAATGTGAAGAGCTTGCGCTATGTACTGTAGTAGGTAGGTCACAGAGTAATAGAGAGCAATGATGAACACATGAGGTAGGTACCCGCTTAGTTTCGTTGGCCACGCCCACCAACTCACAGTTCCAGCCTGGAACTTCCAGGAGTGACATGTGAGGAAGGGTGAGGATCGAATTTGCTGTTCCAGGAGTGTGAGTGTGAGGCGATGTAAGGAGCTCAGTGAGCACTGCTCACTCTTGCTCACATTTAGGACTGAGTGTGAGCTACCCCCTCTACAACTCGCTTGATCCTGACTTCAAAAGTTTCAAGCGCACAAATTTTTGTTTACCTGCTTGAGTTAATTTTTGACATCCTTGAAAAATCACACCCACACTTACATTCCCTCATGCTCACACTCACGCTCCAGGAACAAACCTAGTGATGAGTAAGTGGCCACAATGGACCCTCAACCACCCCCACCACCACAACCCCGGACTGACCACAATCTCCCCCATAGTAATTTTTCCAAAAAACTGAAAATTCTACCTCAAATTTTCAAAATTTATCTAATGAGCTCAAGTAGGTACAACACAATGGAACTTACGGCAGACAATTTCTCCGTAAAACACGCTCTCCAGGCGATCCAAAGCTACAGCCCAAAATTTCTCTAAAGTGAGCTTAGTAAGCAGTGCTTACTAAAATTTGGAAAATATGGATTTACTCCTTATCCAAACAACTTTCTGCTTCTTGTACTTCAGGTTTACACTCTAAAGATGAATTTTATCTAATCTGGCGCTTGCAACACAGCCGCAAAAACAGCCAGTGACCACTTTCTCTCGTGACCACTTTCACCCCATACTGCCCTATTTAGTAGGTACCTACCAGAAAGGACCACCTTCATGTATTGAATTTATTGGCTTGACTCGAGGAAAAATGCCGCATTCTTTCCGACTGGTCGCTATAATGCAGCATCTCCATAAACGTTTCTCTGGCCCAATAATTGGATGAATTATTCGTCCTTATTGTATTACCTCGTGTTGTGCACAGGTGACAGCTGTTGCAATCCGCTCAGCCTGGGCGCCTTCAAGTCTTTCCTCGCTTCCACTGTCGTGCCGGGAGCTTACGTCAAATCCCTGGAAATCGGCAACGGGATCGTCGAAGACACTATGAACGGGTTCTTCAAAAACTCCAACGACCAAGTAGCAGAAGCGTGCCGGCAGATCGAAAGCGACACCAGGCTGAAGGGTGGCTACAACGCCATAGGATTTTCCCAAGGAGCTCAATTCCTGTGAATAACCTCAAATACCCTTCATGCACTCAGGTAACACGCTGTCTAATTATTTTTTTTTATTTTTTATTTTTACATTTCCAGACGCGCAGTAGCCCAAAGATGTCCCAACGGCATGAAAAACCTCATATCTCTCGGTGGGCAGCATCAGGGGATCTACGGCTTCCCGCATTGTTTCTACCCCGACCACAAACTCTGTGATTACGTTAGGATTTTGCTGGACAAAGGAGCTTACTTGAGGTGATAACTCGTCTAAGAACGGCAGATTCATGTGTTAACCTATCCCAAATCACTAGTGGCCACTTGTTCACTTCCGGAAGTCCTGATCGTAGGTACCTACCCATTTGAAAAAAGAATTTTGAGCGCATTTGCAACCAATGCCGCCAGTAGGGTAAGCAGTTGAAAAAAGAAAAAAATTATCTACCATACGAATTTATTTTTAAAGTGAAAAGCTTGTGACATACATAGCCAGCTAGTTTTCGTACTTGCGCCCAGCCAGTCTCACGAAATGTGTTAGGTACCTATTTCAGAAGTCGGTACCTACGAATATTTCAAATTATTTGAAATAGCTGGGACGTTTTTCAATGATGGTTGGCAGCCCTGATTCTTCGATTTTTGTTATCAGTAATCCTTGCCATTTATGGTGTGATAAGGTTTGTTTTGCTAAGTTTGTTGCTTAGTGTTGTTTTTCGCTATGGAAGAATGTCTCTCGAGCAACGCGTTTTGATCGTCAAGAAGAATTTAAAAAAGCCATAGAAATCACAAATTTTATTGAAATTTAAAAATTCATTCACAGACAGCTATAACGAAAATCGAAGAATCAGGGCTGCAAACCATCATTGAAAAAACCCCAGCTATTTCCTATTCGTACTGACTTCTGAAACACCCTAAAAATAAATTTCGGTGCGCTCATCAGAAATATCATTGAATAAAGCATTCACCTGCCTAGGCCACTAATTACTACAAAGGCCTGCAAAAATATTTTTGGAACAGCTGTTTTGATTTTTCTAACTGAATCTAAAGTTTTTCTGCGTGCTGAATCCGAAAATGACCACCGTTTTACTTACCCTGGGACGTCAGGATTGTGGTCAAACTACTGATCAAGTCATAGCTGACGAAAAAAAAAAAAAAATTGACTATAAACACTATTTTATTCTAAACAAAAAATTACAAAAAAATCAAGTGTAGGTATTCAAGACATTTTTCTCACCAACAACTCAATTCCTGGGAGGCCTATCTCTCTGTTTTCAGTGATTCTCTCGATTTCTACTGTCCCATAAACAGAGGAAACAAGGGAATTTAGTATACCCACCCTGCTGTCCCAGCAACATGCAGAGCACTTTCAAATCCCCACGAGCGATCAGAGCAAGAGTTTGCACATAACAACAGGCTTAGACAGATCATAGCGGCACATTTTGAAATCAGCTCGAATCTTTCATGTATTGCCATGTCCTTTGTTATGCTCATGATTAAAATTGATCAAAAGCCCAAATTGAGTTAGCTTTAGGATTCCCAAGTTTGACTAATGTCAATTTTTGGTGTAACCATTACGTCTGAACAATCCAGAGTTCGATTGTGAGAAAGCTTGATATCCCAGAAACAAACGGGGGTCATTTTCGGATTCAGCACACCAAAAAAACTTGGGAATCAGGTAAAATCTGAAAAACAGCTCGTCGGTTGCTGACCGGAGTAATTATAATTTGCCTAAATTATTTATTCAATGCATTGTTACCTCGATTAAAATTGGTGAGAAACTTGCTGGCTAAATAATAAGTTTGATAAATAATATAGGTTAATAATAAGTTTGATAATTATAGGGCCCTATAATTTCTTCAGTCTGCCGATTACGCACCTTGCGAAACGTTCAGACGTGTTGTCGTCTTTTTGTGTGAAGCTTCCCTTCAATTCAAAATGTAAATAATATATAATATTCACGGTCGTTACAACTGAGAGAATGTTTGTCCCTTTTTGCAAACTTCCTTTGGTTACGGGTTATGAAAGGGAAACTTTGCCACAGCCCTGTAGAATTTGACTTACGCAGTCTGTAGCAGTGCTGGTGCATTGACCTTTGTTTTTCTTTAGTTTCGTGCAGAACAAGTTCGTACAGGCTCAGTATTGGCACGACCCTATCCACGAGGACGAGTATGCTCGTAAAAGCGTCTTTCTAGCCGACATCAACAACGTGCGGTCAGTCAATGCGGAGTACAAGTCTGGTTTGATGTCCCTGGAAAACTTCGTCATGGTGAGTACATCAGGATGACATCTTGGATTGTAACCTGCAAAAGCACGTTTAAATTCATCAGTAAATTTATTCAATTCTCAGGTCATGTTTGCTGATGACACGATGGTGATACCCAAAGAGAGTTCCTGGTTCGGCTTTTACACCCCTGGCCAAGGAGTGAACATCACCACACTGCACGACAGTTCCTTATACCGAGAGGTAGGTGTTGTCTGCGCTACTTTCCTCCCACAAGAACAAAGCGTTTGACGTCAAATTATTTTCAGGACCGGCTTGGCCTCCGCCAGATGGACACATATGGAAAACTTAAGTTCCTCACTTCCCCGGGAGATCATCTTCACGTGAGAGAAGAGTGGTTCTTGAACAATCTCAGCCAATACCTCAAATGACGAAGCTCCATTGACTTCCACGCTATTTCTTATTATTTGGTGCCATTATTCTTAGTTCATTTTGAAACCAGATTCTCTCTCTCTCTCTCTGCCTGTAGGTTAGCAGAGACCCGAATTCATGCCGTTCTCTGGTATCTTGTGATTATTTCATAAAAATTTGCAAAAAAAAAGACATCTGTCACATTTGTAAATAAAAGACTGGATTTATATTAAAACGATGACATGCAAAGACTAATGCAGCATAACCGCTTAATTTAATATTCACACTACCCAATCAGATCTTAAAATACGTATTTTTTGGGAAATCGAGAGGACCGTTCAACAATGTATTTTGACTCACTATCAAGAACTGATTCTATTAACCTACGATTGGAAAATGGCCAACTAATCTCAGGCAACGAGCAAGCCGACACTGGTCAGAAGGGGCGGCCCCTTTTGTTGGCCCGCTACAAACTTCAGAGGTGTCGTCAACAAGTGGATGGTTTCAAAAACCGTCCCTAGAGAGGGCGACTCGTTGAAGGTGACGCTCACAGCAAGCGCATGGTGGCTAAACTCAACACCAAGACTTCTGAAGAGCTCAAATCAAAGGGTAGGGAACTAAGGAGGCTAGTTTACAAATCAGTTGGAGCGCTGATCAGCCTGTTCAAATCCGGGGCCGAACACCAATTTTTGACCAAAAGACAATCACGTGTTGTTATACCTGTCTCGTCGGCAGACAATTCACCTCTGAACGCAAGTTTAAGTGAATCCTTTCTCTGGAGCACAAATTTCTAAAGCTTTTCTACGTACAATGCGGGGTCGGCTCCTGCCCCAATTGTGAAAACCAAGTTGTTTAACACAAAAATAATAAACCAAAAACCACTCACTCACTCACTAAGGAGGCTAGAAGGGCTTCTGATCGGCTTCGCCTCCTTACGACTTCACTTGAACCGCATAGGGGTAACACCAACCCCGTGCAGGCTGTGCAAGGAGGCTGAAGAAACCGCCGCCCACATGTTTGAGTGCACAGCACTCGCACACCCCAGACTCCCCCATGAGGGCATTCCTGCGTGATCACCTAGTCAAGAACCAAAAGAACACCAGGGGAATTGGCATCTTGGGATAGAACTAGGGCGCCCAGGAAGAGCACAATAAGCCACCATGCTTCCGTGCTGGGCACACTAAACCCCCTTTCCATGCAATCCCTCAACAATAGACAATCTACCATTTATTTGACTTTTTAGTTTAGCGGTACAAGTAGGGCGTCAAGCGGGTTCCTGGTCGCTTTTACTCTCCAGTGAGAAAGGTGGAATTCGAACGTCGAACATGTAGCCGTCCTGGCGCTCCATCCTGAAGGTGCCCCACATGTGGCCGTTAGGTGACTGGAGGCTGACGTGGCTCGAGTACTGGAAGGCTGGCGAGGCTTTGGTAAGAACCGGCTCTTGACCGACGGCTCCCCGCCCCCGGACGGTTTCAAGGGTACCGCTGAGGCTGAAGATCCGCCAGTGGCGCTCGCGGAGGATGACCCCGGCAGTACCAGTGTTCTCGATCCTGTCGAGAGAATGCCAGGTTATAATATAGGTAATATAAATTATATAGGGAGTCAAAATGCCATTTTATTTTACTAACGGTAACAAACCTGATGCAGTATCTCCACCAATATACGAGGTTTGATTGGTTCATTCGGGTACCCATGTAGAAAGGGATGACTGTCACTCGTACATTCTCTGTCGTTTGACGGTGTACAGACGATAGTTCTAACCAGGGGTGATTCTTCTTCTCCCAGCCTGTACGAAAATACCAAAAGCTTGCCAATCCATTTGAGTTTGCCCCACGAAGCGACCAACTCACAAACAAAGAAGGAAATGAGATGCTTCACGATTGAGGTAGGAGTCAGGAAGTTTCTTCTTTTTTTTTTTTTCATTGAGCCCGAGGGGCGTTGGCCTTCAGCCAACAAGCACAACCTGGTGCAGCCTTGGCTAAGAACACTCAGGCTCAAAGCTCGCCCCAGAACCTGAACCTGTCCTTTTTTTTAAAAAAAGCTCTGAAATTCAACTTGGGAGTCGCAATCCCGAAACGGGGGGGGGGGGGGGGGGCACCGCCGTGATTAGGTAGTGCCCCTTCGTCCTGAATCAGGAGTTTGACCCCCTGGGCACCGCGGCCTCAAGCCCTCAAGCTGGGCCTATTGTATCCATCGAACCTGAGAGCAGACGCATCCATGTTTTGATGTCCAAGGTCCCTAAGCCAAATGTCATCATGAGATATAGCCGCCGGAATTGCACGTTTTGCCACTTTTTTATCATTAATGTTTATAGAGTCGCGGGGTCAACGTCTAAGCGCCGGCCCGACATCTTGGAGTGCCAACAATCAGAGAACCCCAGAGGGCGGGGATCACCACTCCCCTGGGTCGAAATACCGGCCCTGCGTGAGGACGGACCGTTCTCGGGTCCGGGGTCCAAAGATTGCCGATTCGGCTTCCCCCGCGCCTTAGGGCCTGCCCTCTGTTGTGGAGGGCAATGTATGCCTTGTATGACGGGGCGTCCCTCTCGAATAAGTACTTCTTCTTCTTTGGGTGCCGTAACCAGGCGTAGGCGAACTCTCGCTACTACTAACTTCTGTTGAGCGTGTTGACCAGTTATTACAGAAATAGTAAGGGCCAACTGCTTAACGCTGACTCCGAACGGGAAATGTGAGAGGTATTCTCAGGGCAAGATCCTCTCGGTGGTTTGCCATTGCCTTCCGAGAGGTGATTATCAATATAAAGAAGACGTCTTGCAGGTGCTGGGATCGAACCAGCAACCTTTGAATCCGCAGTCCGACGCTCAAACCACTGGCTGCAAAGAGGTGGGCCCATGCAAGCACGCACACTGTCGCACCCGATACAGCCCTATAGGATGGTGTCTACCTGATGGGGGCCGTCCTTTGCACCTTTGTCAGACCTCTCTGGTCGGTTTAGGATGTCAAAGATCCTCCTGGCTTGCAGGAGGAAGACGTCTTGTATATCACGAGATCACCCAACCTCAGATCCCAGTTGCTTCCTGCAAGACGCAGCATGGATGGCAATGCCCATTCGCTTCTGGAGCACCACGCCTTATGACAACCCCCCGAGTTCTCTCGCGCTCTCTCTCTCTCTCCCCCCCCCCCCCCCCAATTATGGGATTGACCCGCGGACTCTCAATCACCACGCAAAGTTCTAACAAAACAGCAGACCCGCCAGATTCGATTATGAAGTTCAACGTTCGCCGAGCATGTGTCCTAGAGGTATCTGTGCTGTGACTCCTCGAAGCCAATGGCCATGCACAAAGGCTCTTAGTGCATGGTTCAAAATGGCCAGAATGTGCACTAACCTTTTGCCAACCCGTTCAGCACCCTAGTACCATCTTGATTATGAACTGGAAGCAATTCTACTTGCCATCCGTTATTACTAGCAGTATTACCTACATTACAAACCTTTCAGAGCATCTTGGGCAACGTAAGGAGGGCTTTCAGAGGGAGAGTGGAGGAGGAATTTTTCAAACAATTCGTGTTTCAAGGGCTGCTTCTCGGTGGTCCTGTAGGGCAGCATGTCGTCGTGGGAGGCGTAGTCCAACCCTGGGATTGCGTAGATGCTTCGACTCCCCTCCTGCCCACCGAGAAAAGTGACGGATTCCGTTTGAGCCCTGATGTGCGGCGCATCTCGCGAGTCGATCAAAACCTAGCGGAAACCGAGTTACAGTTTACCTACAGGAATTACCATTTGAAGCTCAAATATCAACTTCCAAACCTGATAATAGTTGATGTTTTCGGACTTCAAATCCTTCGACGGTTTCGGCACCGGCAATTCGCCCATGTTCCCGACATCTTTCCCCCCGACGCCTTCCACGTCACGGTCGAACAATCTGGCCGACCACTGGAACAAAATCGCACCCCTGTAGCCGAACACCTTGTGCAAGAAGAACTGTCCCGTTCGGTAAGGCTTGACCGGCTCGTTCAGGCGCTCCAGGACGCCCACTTCGGCGATTCGAGCGAACCTCTTTTGCGCCCAAATGACTCGGCCGGTGTCGAGGAGACGGTGACCACGTTGCACCCCAGTTTTCATTCTTTACGACCTCGTTTACTTGCGGATTATCATCTAGGTTTGCCTTTTAGAGAGATTTAGCTCTGTGAATAAGTAACCAAGGAAACGGTATCAGCGAACACATGATTAGCTAGCTCCATAGTGAACAAAACGTAGAATGAAGCGCCCGTTTCGTTCCATATCACGTTACCCAATGAATATGAAGCAAAAAAAAACCACTGAAACGTTCAATAATTGGTTTTATTCAAATTTGAGATAAGTAAGGCATAAAAAAGGCACTGGGTTCAATCGTATATGGGTCATTCTAAAATTATGGTGCTTTGCATGTAATGTGAAGGTGCTGTCAAGAATGTTTTTCCAAAAATTCTTTCAAAAATGTGTCATCAGTTGGACTCTAATGAACACCCCAGTTATTGCCCAAAATTTTCGTTAAATTCATATTCAAATTGGTCAATTCAACATCAATTTCTATCTCCCTAGACTTGTCACACACGTAAGTTCCCAGTTTCAAGACTTGAAACACTTGGTGTTCTTTAAAGCAAGTAAATGGACTGTTAAAATTAGGTTTAAGTACTGTATTGTGTTGTGGTTATCAGTGGCTCATTGGTTTGAGCGTCGGACTGCTGAGTCAAAGGTTGTTGGTTCGATCGCAGCAGCCGCTAGACATCTTCCTTATAATGATTACCACCTCTCGGAAGGCAATGGTGAACCACTGAGAGTATCTCGCCCAGGAAAACTCACATTTGCTATTCGGAGCGGGCGTTAAACAGTAGGTCCCTGCAAATTCAGTAATAACTGTTCAGCACGCTCAACAGGTACGCTCCGGGGGGAGGGGGGTTAAGGGTTTCGGCTATGGGATTGTTAGTTGTCGTTTTCTTAGTATTTTTGGATGTAGAAATTCTACAGTAGGATGTAGGATTCTACAGTAGAATCCATTTTTGAGGGGTGTAGTCCATACGCGCTAATCTCGTCTAATGATGCTTAAATCTCGTACCAAAAACGCCAGGTGAGTTCTCAAATCTCAACAAATTAGATTGTCAGAAGCACGTTCAGGAGTGATTGACAAAAGCGCTAGGATATGCCAGGAGAGATCAGAAAGTTCAAATTTTTTGGACAAGTTCAATGTCACACCCAACTAGTCGTGCACACGCATTCGACCAATTGCAAGGTATGGACATCCTTAGCAACGCCGTAGTACCATTTAATCACGTTCACCGAGAAACCGGGAAATGGTAGTACTCTCGTTATACCTACTACTTACGGAAAGTGGGCCTACTGAAGCAAGACAGCTTGCTTGCTGTGACCTGAACGAAAAAAGAAAAACGCTGCAAATTTTACACGAGGGTTTATTATTCTTTGATATATGTTACTCGTACAAAAATTTAATTCCTTGTCAATAAAAAAATTCAAATTTGTTAAATTTTTGTTGCTCAAAAAAACTTACACTAAAGCACCATAATTTTAGAATGGCCCATAATATGTGTGAATGACACAACGATGTTATACGTGTGAAGCAAAAATTCTTCATAGTAAGATTACCGGCCTTTTTTCACAAGATTTCCTCAAAATTCTCCTTGTAACAATAATTATTATTAAATAACACATAATTATTGTCTTCAAATAGGAAATTCGAATTAAGGATTCGTCAGGTTATGTTAATCGGTCTGAAAAAAAGGATTTTTCCAATCAGGACGCCGATGTTTTGAAAATTCTACCTAACTAGTGAATATCTGCCACCCATCAAAAGATGTCCGAAACGGTATGTCCAAAGTGGCAACATATTATGCCACTGCCATATGGTGTAATTCCTGATCCCGTCTTCCTCCAACAGAGTAGAGTGAGATTTGGCTCAAATGGGCTCACATGCGCCCAACCCCGTCAAATGGTAACTTTTTGCCGGATTCAGACTCCAGGAAAAAATGATCACTTTTTAATTGAGGCGTTTGCTATTAAAATCAGCTCATTCCACTTTTTTTCTCGAAAAATCACAAGTTCAGTCTGTTTCACACCTTCACGAGGGATACACCTCAAAACCAGCTCTTTCCCATTCGAAATGAGACTTCAAAAGTTGCCCTCAGGATCAAAATCAACTCATTCCAAGCTACCGCCTTCTGCCGCCATGACAACTTGAAAAACTTGCGAAACCCATTCAACACAAATCTCCTGTAAAATGGAATGAGCTGGGTTTGAAAGCAAACGCCTCAAATCCAAAATAAGTGGGAATCGACGGCAATATCTGATATCCCGTGAAACAGGTTCCCCAGCTCGACAGATTGTATCCTATGTGCCAAAGAATTCAGCTCGGTCGACTCAGACCTGTGTTTTCAACTGTCGAGGGCACCACAGCAGTCTCAGACCTTTAATCGATCCTTTTTGAAACCTCATTGAAAGTGGTCTTAATACTGTTCAAAGTGCAGGATTGCCAAAAACTTATTATAAAATTATAGGAAGGAAGGGTCCATCGTCGATGGCTCAACATAGGGTCAGGTGGGTTAATAGGAAACAAACTGGCGATCACATTTATCTGGATGGCTGAGAATTACTTATCGTGATGAAAGCATGTTTTTACCCAAGGACTGACTGCTTTTCACTCTACATTACCCAAGCTGTTTTTCGCCTTATTGAAATTTGAGAGGCATCTGGAAAAAATAGACGTAAAATGTTTAGTTGGGACAAACAGGCTCCGTTGATGCCAACAAACAATAATTGACAAATAGTTGCTCAAAAGTAATACTGCACTTTTAACAATAGTATAATACTAAAAAAGAACTCCAACGCTTTGAAACGCTTTGTATATGACTCAGAGCAATTCAAATTTCATACAATACAATGGTTGATATCTATCGTCACACTCATCCTTAAGGTAAAATGTTTATGGGTAAAATAACAACTTAGGACTAGCAATAAACAATACAAAATACCAAAACATGAACCCTCTAGTACGTGCGACATCAGCTCTGAAGTCTTCTACAGCAAAGATTGCTTGGGAAATTACAACCAACACGTACGTTTTACAATCTTTCCATATTCCAGCTGGGGCAAATGACTACGTTTATTGCCAATTTGTCAAAATGTGAACCATTTCTGTCACACTACTCAGAGTTTGTTGAGTAACACAATAAAATACTATCATAAGTAAAATAGGTATAAACCTGAAATACACAATACAAATAATACGAATGGAAGGCACTAGTAATACTTAATAAGCGAGAGTACAATTCTATACCTAGTTGAGTATTGGTAAGAATCAGGGGGTTCGTTTAAAAGTAGCACCACACGGGAAGTTAGACGTAATGAGGCACAAGCCGGGTAACTAGTAGGAATCATCACAAAGGCTAAAAATAAACATAAAAGGTAGTAATGGTGAACAGGCCTGCCCATCTCGTTAGTTTCAGTCTTTGAAAGCGGTGATGTTCTGAAACAGGATACACATAGATGTGAAAAATTTAATGATAAAATTAAGTTCAAACTTGGTACCTACTTGAGGCGCATCCTACTAGTAGTGAATCTCTCGTGAATCCTTCTTTAGTGATGGGCATAGATACCCGATTTTTAAAGAAAATCGATTTTTCTTATGATCTATTTTTTAAATCACACTGAATAAAATTGAGAATCGATTTTTTATATCGATATTTTGAAAAATTCCGCGATTTTCTTTTCCTTGAAAATAAAATTCTGGGAACCCCCAGATCCTGCCCAAAACTGTTTAAGTAAAAAAGAACTAACTAGTGGCCCAGTCAGACCCAACATTTGGAAACTCAACCAATGAACGTGTACACACGGAAGCATCAAACGCTCATTTGATAAAATTTAATGCGAGGGAGAGAACGGTCAATTTCCTCATTCAGGGTTGTTTCCATTAACAAGTAAAAGCGATATTATCGTTAAAACGGTTTTAATTGTCTCTGACTCCGCTATAATCACCAAAGGTTGGCGTGCATTGCAATGACTGGGGCCGTGGGGACAGCCCCTATGGCAGGAGTGGATGTCCTTCTGGATCTCCCACCTCTACACATCTGGGTAAGGTCCGCGGCTATGAGGACGGTATACCGCCTCCATTGCTGCGGAGAATGGAAACTAAATCCTTCGGGAAAAACACGGCTATTCTGGACACTCTGGGCGGGAGCGAAATTGCTCTCCCTCAGACTTTCAAGACGAAGACGCTGTTTGATCGGAAATGTAAATTATCAGCCCAATTGAATAAAGATGAGGGTCATGTTATCTTGAAAAAGAGTAAATCGATTTTGAAAGTTTCAAGATTCGCACTTACTATTTAGAAAATTATAATATCAGGAGTAGGTGGCTCAAAATGCTCCGTAACTAGCTGAGAATCTCTTCATCTGATGATTTGAAATGAGTTGCTTTAGCAGAATATTACATTTTTGGGTAATTTTAGGCGATAAACGAAATAAAGCCCCCTTTGAAGTATGCAAAAAAGATTAATGTCAGTAAAAAACGGACATTCATCTTACAATATCCTCAGTAGATGATGCAGAATGTTCCCTAACTCCCTACGATGCATTGCAATTTGTTGTTTTTGTAGAAAATTACATTTTCGGGTAATTTTAGACGATAAACGAAAGAAACCACCCTTTTAGGTATGCCAAAAACAATAATGTCAGTAAAAAAAAGGCAGATATTCATCTTGTAATATCATGAGTAGGTGGCTCAAATTGTTTCCTAACTCCCTATGATGGATTGAAAATTTGTTGTTTTGGTAGAATATTAAATTTTCGGGTGATTTTAGACGATAAACAAAAGAAACCTCCCTTTGAAGTATGCATAAAAGATGGATGTCAGTAAATAAATACTGACATTCAACCTTATTGCGTGGCAACCCCCTGCACTTAACTTGTACTGCCTATACTCTTCTCTTTTTGGTGATTTTGAGGTCACCTACAGAAACTAATCGGTCAGAGAATGTCCTGTTTTCACACAAAAAAGTGACCCTCATCTTTCTTGGAGTGGGCTCTTTGATGTAATCATGCAGGGAGGATTGTAAGGGTCCACCGGGAGTGCGGTCTGGGGACGTAGAATGGTACACAGACGACTCCAGGATGGGTAACAGGGCCGGCTCGGCAACATATAGCCAGCAGTTCAAGTGGGAGTGCGCCAGGCAGGTGGGCAACAGTATAACATGCCGAGCTCTATGCTACAGAAGTTTGCAAGGCAGAGAGTGAGAGGAGAGCTCTCGAAAGAAGGCTCCACATATTGGCGGATAGCCAAGCTACCCTGAAGTCACTAGCTGGAACTTCCACCAATTCAAAACTGGTACTCGACTGCTGGGAGGCCGTCAGGCGCGTCGGAGCCTCCAATGAGATTATTTTCAGATCAGTCCCTGGACCCGCCGGCAAACCAGAGGAAGGAAAAAGCAGACGTCCTGGCCAGACAGGGGTCCAACAAGGACCTTTTAGGACTCAAATTCTGCGTAGGTACCACGGGTACGCTCTTCTGAGAGGTTGTTTGCCAGAGACAGAGGACACAACACACCGCAGATGGGAAAGAACCCTGCACCAGCAGCACGAACTCACCGTGATGACTGGGCCAGACCGTAAAAGGGAGAACACATGCCTCCAATTACGAGAGACACAACTGAGATTAATCGTAGGCTTATTATAGGGTATAATACCAGGGCACGGGAGCTTCAGGAAACATTAAATAGATAGAGGTAACCTCATCTTAGAGTATGAGGTCCTGAACCACAATAATGGGCCCGGGAAACGACCGTCGACTAATACTTTTTTCTGAAAGAACTTCATAATTTGAAGGCATAGCAGTGAGTTTTGGGCTCCTACGGTGTAATACAAATTTCCAGGGCTCTGTCGAAAATTTCAACTTTGAATCTGGAGGGAAAAGTGGCGCTACTCTCTCATTGGCTGCTACACGGCCGCCATTTCCGCTGTCACCTCCGGCAGATTCCCGTCGGTACCTTCTTATGCTAGCGCACTCTGGCGGATTAGTAAAAGTGCGACCGCGGGAAAATTCAAAACGCCAAATATTCACTAGTGATTTCCTCTGCTCAGACACCTAATTTCTCAGTGCTAACTGTACTGAGTACTTTGTTCATTACTAGTCAACTATGTTCGGCCGAATTTTCCCATTTCTCTGAACTAGTTCCTTGGCCCATTGTACCAATTATTGGTATCTTGTTCTGGGATCAGTAGACCTGGAGAGATACTGGGACAGACCTCCTACCTTAGTAACTCTGAGAAGTAGCACAATGGGTCTACAGGCCTGCGGGAAGTGGGGTCCCCTTCACGAACCCACTTCCATACCCTCTCTGATAATAATCTAATCTAACAATAAAAAATTTTTATCAGTTACCAATACGTTATTTCTTTTTGAGAATCAAATTTTTAGGTCGATATAAAATCGATTCAGAATTTTGGTTTATTATTCTTGGAATAATACACCTATGTAATCGCGACGGAGGTCGACGAATCCGATCGGCCTCAAAATTTGATATTATCTGTTTCAAGAGGTCTAGATTCCAAAACCAAAATGTCCGTCCACCACCGGGGCGTTTTGGGCAGTAGGATTTTTTTTTTTTAAATCTGAAATTTTGACAAAATATTTGGTTTACCATCTTGTTGTGCCCGCAAGGTTTTCAGCCCGATCGCCCAAACCCGTGGGGCGCTCAAGGGGCTAAAATGGGGCTACAGGAGGGGCTCTTTGAAGGCTTTTGGCTATCGAAGTATTTTTGGACGAAGAATCAGTTTTTGGGGGTCCCGGAACGATCCGATTTCACTGTGGGGATCTATAGGGCTTTCATGGGGCTATATCAAAGAGTAATAAACCCTTGTGCAAAATTTGCAGCGTTTGTAATAACGATACCCATTATAAGAACTTTAAATTTGGCATGAACAAAGGATCAGAGATTTGGCTGTACTCACCAAGGTAGTTGTCATATCACTTGACTATAGGTGCATTGTCAAGGTGGGTTAAATTTCAATTTAGAGACGACGCCAAGGTGGAAGACTTCTTGATATGCTATAATTTAAACAAAAATAAATTAACGCACAATATCCCGAGCACCCGGTTTGTCTTAAAATATTTAAAACACTAACCTTTAAAGTAAATTGAGGTGGGACGGATTGATGTCAAACCAGGACGGGGAACAGCTCCTCTTCAGTCTCAAAAAATACAACGTCAGATGAGATCATTTCGACAACTTGGTCTTTCCGGGCGACGAGACGGTCGACTAGCAACCGAGGAGAGACTCTGGTGGCCACTTCGGGTTTGGTCAAGTCAAACCCGACGAAAAACGCCAGACGGGACAACGCGAGAGTCGACCTCGGCCTTTGCGATGGGTCGAAATTGGTCAGTCGGCGGATGAGGTCTCGGGAAGCTGAGGAGAGTTTTTCGTCGGAGAGGTCAAACGCTAGGCTGTTGCACGGGCTGCGGTTGTTGTTTTTTGGTAATTCGTTGTTGTTGTTGTTGTTGTTAGCGTTTGAACTGTCAAAATCAACAGCGTCACTGGAACCTTTTTTGTAGCCGGCAAGGGTGGCGTTATAACTCAAACCATTTGTGATGGAGTCGGACAAAGATCCGAACTTGATTTCAGAGTCCAACTCGGGAAGATGGCCGATCAACAAGACGTGCGTCAGGACGCCCAAAGACCACCAATCGACGGCGTGATCGTAGCCCGAATCACACCCAATTTCTGGAGCAGAATAGACCCGAGAGCCGCAAAGCGTTTTCGTTCTGAGCCCGCGTTTCAACCTTTTGGCCAACCCGAAATCGGTGAGTCGAACCGAAAGGTCGGCTCCGTTGAGAAGGATGTTTTCGGCTTTGAGGTCCCTGTAGATGACACCGGTGGAGTGGAGGAACTCAAGGGCGGTGGAGACTTGGCCAATGTATATCCTCACTAGCTCTTCAGGCAGGGGGCCGTACTCGTTCACCAGACCGTGCAAATCACCTGGAACACAAAAACAGTGTCAAATCAAGCTGAACATTGAAAGCGCCAAATCATCCCAAATAACCTACCGCCAGACGCCCAGGGAGTGACGATGTACAGATTCCGACGGTTTTGCCAATATGACGGAGCGTCGATGATGAACTGGTGGTGACCGATCATGCGCCCAATCTCCACCTCTTCTTTCGCTTGCGAAATCGCATTTTCCCGCACAATCCGGGATTTAGGAAGAATCTTCAGGGCGAACCTCTGACCAGAGAATTTCTCCAGTGCTTCGAAGACTCGCCCTCCAAAAGAACCATTGGCGACCTCTTTCAGCGGGAAATATCTAGAATGGTTTCTTCATGAATTATACAAATTTAGTGTTATAAATGATACGAGATATGCAATATATATTATATCACATTTAGTATCTCACGAATCTGATGTTTTCCCTTAGACTCAAATGGGTCATTCTACAAAAAAGGTAAACTTCTGTCCACGGTCATTCATGTGGTGTGGCATTCACCTAGCGCCGCACAGCGCCGGTGTGGAAAAAAAGTCAAATTTGCAAAGTGTGTATACCAGAGAATTTTTGTGGTTTTCTCCAAGGTTTTTAACCGTAGAATCAGCGTGTAATAGTCGTTTTGCGGTTAAAATTAGTTTTCACTACTTAAATGAGGAGTGAAACATGAGATTATGAGATTTTAAGCATTTTATAGGTATAACATAAAAAAATCCCCTCTCACTCGGTTTAATCGTGTAGTTTTGAAAATTTTACATGTTCTCAATATGTACCAATAGTATTCTATAAAAATATACAATCCAATTTTAAAATGAATTCCGATGAACAACACTTCCGAATTCACGGTTTTCTGCAGAATTTGACTTTAGGGAAGCGTGCAAATCGAGCTAGGCCATCCTAAGGTCTGGCTTATTTTTTTCTTAAACGTCAGACCCTAATAAAGATGCTGTGAAAATTTCGTCGCCATTTTCCACCGTATTCAGGAGCAGTGAATTTTCAAAGATGCAGGTTAACAGGATTTTGGTGTATTCGGGTTAGAGGTCGAGGCGATAAAGGTGAGTGAATCAACGTAATCAATTCAATTAAGTGACGAGGCAGAAGAATTACTCATTGACTGAATGTAGGAGCTATTTATTTGTATTCTGCGTGGTATAGACGGTTTCCATCTTTCTTAGTGGGATGTTGTGAGGGCAAAAAACCGTACGTTGATTGGTGTAAATTGCATTTAATGAAGTATGCAACTAAAGGCGCCTTTCGCTCCTGCCCTTTTGGGTTCAGAGCTCTTCAGGAGTGATGCAATCTACACCAATCAACGTACAGTTTTTTGCCCTCACAACATCCCACTATTTATACTGCGGCGTTTTGTCGCGACGGTAAATTACCGTCGCGACACTTTGTCGCGGCAACACAAAGAAACCAATGGAGCCGTTTATAGTGCGACGGTAACGTTCTGCGACAGACGACGTGTCGCGCGACACAAATTTTTTGTCGCGGCATGCTGGCGCGACAGGCGACTGTCGCCCCACTCCGACGGCAGCCGTCACCCCCTCCAACACATTGAACCACACGGCAGTGTTGTTATTGCGACGGTAGCGGTAGCGACAATATCTCTCTACTCCATGATGACGGACCACGATAAACTGATCCAGATCGTTGAGGTGCATCCTGTTCTCTGGGATCAGTCACTGGAAGCAATCAAGTACCGGGATGAAAAGGAAAACGATGCAAATTTTACACAAGGGTTTATTATTCTTTGATAAACGTTACTTGTGCAGAAATTTAATTCTGTCAATGAAACTATTTTTTTGGGGGGATTTTTATAGATAAATTTACCTTATTTCAAAAAAAATTTTTGGTTTTTTTTTTTCAAAAATTATTTGTTTTACTCGAAAAAAATTTAACCTCCTAGGATCCGTCAAAAATCCCATTTTTAGCCCCATGAAAGCCCTGTAGATCACCACAGTGAAATCGGATCGTTCCGGGACCCCCAAAAATGGATTCTACGTCCAAAAATACTTCGAAAACGACACCTAACTCGATCCCGTAGCTAAAACGGGTTTTGGGCGATCGGGGTGAAAACCTTGAGGGCACAGCTAGATGGTAAATCAAGTATTTTGTCCAAATTTCAGATTTTTAAAAAAATTCCTACTGCCCAAAACGGCCCGGACGGCGGACGGACATTTCGGATTTAGAATGTACACCTCTTGAAACGGATAATGTCAAATTTTGAGGCCGATCCGAGTCGTCGACCTCCGTTGCGAAAACAGGCGTCGACCTCCGTTGCGAAAACAGGTGTATTATTCCAAGAATAATCAACCAAAAGCATGGTGAGGAAAAATTTGAAAAACTTTTCATGGTGAGTGCTGACGTTGAAGGGGTGAACAGACCACCTTCGCCGCCCTCTGCCATCACGTAACAATCCCTCTGCTTACAGTATTCCAATAAGCACACTTCTGTCCATGATGGGATCAGACCTACAATAATTGAGCAATAATTGAGCAATAATTATTGCAGTGAGCTTAAGTGAGCTCAGACAGAAAGTGTACTGTGAAGGAGTGCAACACTGGGGATGGGGGTCGAAAACGTCGCGACAAACGCCGCAGTATAAACGCGAGACACCGACGTTATTTTACCGTCGCGACAAAACGCCGCAGTATAAACCTACACTTACCTATGTATTCGTTTACCAAAAAAAAAATACCATTTATTTTGAACTTAAATCAAATATTTCTGCATTTATTGTTTTTTCTCAAGTTTATTATAAAGCTAAATTTACTTTTTTAATTTACAGTAAATATTGTTGCCAAAATTGTGTGATGCCGTAGCTATTTCATCCAATAATTGGCTGTATCTTTTTGCCAGTTGCTCTAATCGTCAAAGTTATTGCAGTATTCAATTCAGCGCGAAAAAGTACTATAGAAATGATCACAAACGTTTTTGAAAATTCAAGGAATTTTTTTTTTCCCCCGAAATTGGAGGTTCTGCCCCACTGTGCGCCGGTTAAAAAACATCCCCATGTAGTTATTTGCTAGGAGGGTAAAATGGGTCAAAAATTTTCAACCGACGCTGTTATAGAGGGGTAGACAAATTTTGAATCCCCCCCCCCCCCCTTTTTGGGTTACAGGCACTACTCCTCTCTTTCCACCCGATTCCATCTGCTGAGGCCTGTCGACCATCGCCAGTCGGCTGATCTGGTTTTTCTCCATGCACTTCTTCACGGTCGGATCGATGCCTTCTGAGCTTTTCAGGTCAATTGTTCTGCGTGCTCCCGGTCCCTCATCACGTTTTGCCCAACCCTTCGCTGTCCCCTTTCCACCAACGAATTACTTATATCACCATACACTTTGCCGCCTGTTAGTGATTTACTACTCATCAAAGAATAAAATTGAATCGCTGTGAATGCTTCTGATAAGGCATAAGACTTAGTGTGATACTACAATCGATTGATAAGATACGATAATCGTGTATTATGAACTATATTTTCTGTCATACCTATCAAGTATTTATCAAAAAAGCTGATGATACCAGAGCTCCCAGTGAGATTCACTGGAACTGTGACGTCACCACAGAGTAACAGAGAGCAAACGACGTCACTGATAGAAGAGAGACTAGCGGTCAAACCCCGTTGGTTCAAACTGTGCTCTTCGTTTTGACATTTTATGTCTTTGCTTTGTCACATAAACAAAAAAATCGTCACGAATACTGTTGACGAAAATTGTCCCAAGCCGTTTCTAGGGAAATGGAACTTGTTTAGTTTTTTTAAAGACATGAATTAGGTCCCAATGTGTTGCAGACTCGTAAGCAAGCGTTTATGTCTTTGCTTTGGCACATAAATTGTTTGTCACTATCGTATAGATTAAAGAGTCGTATATAGTTTACCGGCTGTCGTTGTCGTCAATCACTCTCAAAAGAGCGACGTTTATCTTTCAAATTTCAGCAGAATTTATGAATGATAAAATTTATCATTCATAAATTCATTTAATGCTTGTGTACTATTTGCGGCTTGAGTCACCTGCTCATCTAAATAATTTAGATGCATTAGATAACCATGCATTGGCAATTACAGTAAAAGCCCCATTAACCGGGGTCCGATTTACCGGGGAGCTCCCATATCCGGGGTTTTTACTTTATATCTCCACCACATTTTTTTTTTTTTTTTTTTTTTTTTTTTGAAGCGAAGTCTTTTATACGGACGCCCCCCCTCTCGCCGCTCGGGTAGTCTCCCAGTGAAAATCGTGATAGTGAGTCTCGGCTCTTCCAACCCGCCGCTGTCAAGGAAGTCGGGAAGACGTACTCAGAACGGGTGGGGCTTCATGGACCTTACAACGGTGGAGGAGGCGGGGAAATTTTGAAGCGAAGTCTTTTTTTTGCCGACCTTTTAGCTACGAATAGGGGGGGTCGCAGACCCCCCCTGTCCGAAAAAGCGCTCGGCCGAGCGGAGCGAGGCCTTATGTCTGATTAAGCGGTCTGCTTTGAGAACTCCCCCGGCCGAGCGAAGCGAGGCCCTACGGGGGGTCTGGGGGGCGGAGCCCCCCAGCTGGGTGCGTAGGCGAGCAAAGCGAGCCGGAGCATCTAGTAGGACACTATACTGGCAGCTGATTTTTGCAAAATGATAAAAGCTTCGCTTCCTTTTTTTTTTTTTTTTTTCGTTGGTATTCGGCATTGTTTCGACCATGAATCCTGGTTATATCTATCTGCCGTCTAACTTTAATGGAATTGGATCGTAACATTCCTGAGACAGTGAGCCTAAATGACATTTCTCACCCCTGGAACATCAAATTTTAAAATGACCGTTTTTCTAAAATCAGTCGTTTCCTTGATGAGTTGCTCCAAATATCAACTTCTGTTAATGCCGATGGAAAGAAAAATCACCGATTAGACTTGCTCAAATTTGCCACTTTTTATAGAATGACACTATTGTATAATACGGGTGATTATCAGAAAAAGGGCAATTTTGATAAATCGACATTGATGTAAAAACCTACTATACCTTCCAGCACGTCCATAGTCCACCTTGAATTCAGGTAAAAACAGCGCCTCGATTGAAGGGACTGGCCAAGGAGTTTTGGATGATTCGTAGTTGTCTCGTTGGTTGAGGCTTTTTTTCGAATCCGACCTAAAATTCAAGACGCTCGTAGAAATCATCGCAACAACATTATCATTGGGTCATTATCATTTCATTTGCCACATTCAAGGCATTTATGTGAACTAGCACTAGAAAAATAAATAAAAAAATAGTTTTCTTGTCACAAAAGATTTTGATCTGCCAAAACCGCCTATGAAATGAAAATGATCTCATTATGACAATCGCTAACGGACAAGACTGTGACCAACCTGCTGATGAGTAGCGGAGAGAAGCAGAAAACTGGATTATCTTCAGGGTCATCTTCGTTGACTTTAGTTTTGGCCGGTAGAGTAGTCCCGAGGCACGTCACCGTGGGCTCAGAGTCGTCGGCCTGAAAAGTCGACAGCTGATTGTAAAATTAAATTTCGGACGGAAGGGGTTGTTGACATCACTTTGGACCAGTCGTCAGCGTCAGGCGTCGGCGGAACCGTTCCAACCAAAACTTACGGATTTCTTCAACAGAGCCGACTTCTGCACCAAATAAAACCTCAAACACTCGAACAGAAAATATTTCCACATGACGGGACTTGACAACGCGGAGGGGAAATGTCCTCTACGGCGAAGGTAAAGTTCCTCACTGGAAACATTATTGCCCTGTCGAGCCCCGTGGGAAGGCCCGCCCGAGTCCCACTACGCAGCCCCTGTTGTTCCCAAACTCTCCTGGGAATATCGGGTTTCACGCAATGTGAAATTGTTTGCATAATTGATTATCAGAGCGCGAGTAATAGTTGGGAACACTATTGAACTTCCTTCATAAAAATAGGTTGATAATAATTCCCCTATTACAATGGGGAAACCTTAACAAAAACAAAAAAACTTTCGTAATACACAAAAGGATCCGCTGAACAGAAGCTTGGAACACCTCAAAATTTATTTTGTAATGAAAATCTTTTCAGAGAGTGAGCGCGCTCACTTAGGACGTCAGTGACGGGGACCGAGAATTTATCGTGAATATTCCCTAAAATATAAATTTCCGGTGAAAATGGGGAATTTTTCCCCCTTCTTACCTACCTATTAAATAATTGTTTCCTCCATTAAAATCTTTCAGATTGATTGATTGTACATATCTTTGCTTTTAAATGTTAGCCATACCTTGCTTTAAAACTTGCTCAAATTGTTGCTTAAATTCTTGCTTGGAAAGTAGAAAATATTTTTAAAATTAAAATAAAAAAATACCTAATGTAAAAACTTTTAAACTTAAAATTAAAAATAATTGTTTTTATAATTATTATAATTTTTATAATTAAACCATAATTTTTTAAATTATTATTTTAATGATTATATTTATTATTTAAAAAATGTTTTTAACCAACGCCATTAGGTCAAGGCTACAAGCCATGCGACCTCTTCAAGCCCAAAACAATTATAGGTACATCTTCAACCAGTTGGTGTCGTCGGATTGAAAAGTCTGTATTATGACATTGTCCTCGCGTTGAGGACAGTCAACTTGGTGGTCCGAATTCACTATATCGAACGATTGCCAGAGTGAACAGCATGGGTTGTCTTTCACTCGCGTTCTGTGAGAGTAATCGAGATCTGTGTATCGAAAACCTGCCACATACTATCTGCGCACCAAATTAAGTGGGCTGCGGTTTCTGGCCTCCAGCAAGGCATCCTGTCTGCTTCTCAAGTTTAGGCACCTCTTTGCAGCTTGATTTGCAATCGGTGCAGATGGCATGTCCATCAGGGATCCCTCCTTGGCAAGTGCATCGGCATGCTCGTTACCCAGAATGCCACAGTGGGAGGTCCATTGCAGAGCGCTTTCCCCCTGGATTCACATCTTGGGATTCAGTGGGAGTGTTAGTGGAAAGCGAGGTGATAGCTGCCTGTGAATCTATCAAATCACCTGCTTTGCATTGTTCATTGTTCATTGAGCATTGTTGCTTTGCAGATCTAGAAAACATTATAGTAGTGATTGATTTACCCTGTATTACTGTTATGCTTCACCTTGTATCGCCGGAAGGCTTTTACAAATAAACCTATTCATTCAATCAAAATTACCTCCTGTCGTCGTCTCCATTCTTCAATCAGCTCCAGAGCAAGGACCAATCTCACCATCGAAGCTAGTAACCAGCGTTCCCTGTTAGGGCCGCAACAGGTCCGTCGACAGAAAACACCCCTGCTCCCATCGGTATAAACTCTTAGCCATTCCGGCCCTGGGAAACGAGTCATTAGAGTCTCCAGAGCTAAAGCCCTCAACTGGCACGGTGAGGAGGTATTCTTTGAAACTAACGTCACCAAATCCAAATGGCCGACCAATGCTGTTTTCGGAGTGGTATCCGCCAAAGACGGGAATGGCTCAGGCTACCCCTGGGCAGCAGAAAAGCCGTGAATAACTCCAGCAGATCCCGTACCTTGGAGATGAAAGTTAAGTCGGGCAGTAGCTGGCATAATATGCATATATATTATATTCGCCCAGTAAGGGGCTCCATTTCTCTGCGGGCGCTCAGACAGAACAGCATTTCTCCTTGCTTTCTGGGTCTCAACATTTTTCTGGAACTCCATGGCAATAATTGGTGATTTTGCTGCTCCATTTATAGTTCGGAGCGCGATTTTCTAGGAATCCAACGAACCAGCAGCTCATTTCTATACTCCGTGGCTGGTATCACATAGGGTATCACACGTCCTAAAGGCCAAAGTTTAAAAAAGATTTAAAATTAACGTTTAAAATCTTGCTTAAATTGTTTCTTTACATTTTGGCCATACATTTGCTCTGTTTTTAAATCTAATTTTTATTGGAAAATGGGCTACCCAGGTAGCCCATTTTAATTTACTAAATTTAACTGAGACAATTGAAAAAATTTAGTTTTTTCCATCACTGTCCGTGACAGATAATAATCAGACAGGATCAGCGAAAAAGGAGTTAATCGGATTATGTAACAGCGGAAGTGTCATTGAGCCGACAATGGAGCGCTTCCGGGGGGACGTGATAACGTTGAAACGTGAGATTAAAAAAAAAAGAAGACGAATGGGAGCACCGTCCTAGAAATCGCGACCTTCGCCGACCTGAGCCAAGGACACGAGTCCGCTGACCAAGTGTCACGGAATACAGCGAAGGTAGTTTCAGAACGACCGCGTCAACACCAACATTTTCCTCAAGTTTTACACACCAGACAAAGCTATCGACAAATGAAAAGTACCCACCGTCCCCGAAAACATGACCTTCCCTCAAGGCGATTCCAAGGAGAGCAAACCGCACAGCTCGCGAACACTACTTCTACGCTGCCAAACAACCACTGCCATCAAACTCCGCGAAAGCCAGTTCGTTGACTAATAGAAAATCACCCAAGGGTACTGCACACGAAAATTCCCTGGGATTTGCTGTAGACCGAAAAAAAACCAGGATAGTCATGGTGTGTTGCCGCAAAAAGGGACGTTGGGAAAACCCTCCAGCACCCTCAGAATCCGTAATAGATTCAATATTACCTCATCCCGCAAAAAAATACGAGAGAGTTTCTCGAGGATTAGATCCACTCAATTCGAATTAGTTACGTTTTGTAACTTTCTCGAGTCCCCCCCACCTCTTATCCGTTGACAGTGAAGACATCAGACCAAATACTTTGACAGTGGTTTTTTTTTTTTATCGCTGATTGTTATATCGAAATGCTCGTAGTAAAAGAAGCTTACCATCGTCTACGATATCTTCAAACATTACTGCGTCAAGGCGAAATGACACTCAAAACGGTGGTGGACGGGATGTCATTCCAATTTTAGCACCAGCTTTGTCACACAACAACGTTTGACCTAAATACTTGAGATTCTAACAGTCCATATAAATAATAGAGTGAGTTAATTAAATCGAAACTAGGAACAAAGTTTTTGTCAAACAACCAACACCCTCACACAACCAAAACATGCTTAACCTTGCAGCAAAACCTCTTTGTTGGTTACACGTGACATCATACTCAGTGTTGCTGACGTTCAATCCTTGGGTAGATTGAGAAATCGGCAAATTTTGTACAGCTGTAGTATAACTACTTACAGGAAGTAAAAAAAAAAATTATTTATTTATTTCCTTTATATCCTTTATATTTTAAATACATTTTATCAGCACAAAAATGGTCTTGAGGAGTTGATAAGGTGGGCATAATGAGAAGCCAGAGAATGCGACACTAGCGTGGAGGAGGCAGAAATACAAAGTTCTTCATCTATTCGCGGCGGCTTGGTAGCATTCCAATTCGGCATTTCGGCATCGTCCCATGGTAAAATTTGGGTTCAAAGTGGTCCATTCGCCTGAAAATACCGGTTTACTTGCTCCAGCCTGGACATCCCTCCCCTCCACACTGCCAAGACGCTGACAAGTTTCTACTAGATATTGTTGGTTTTGAAAGTCTTGCACTAGATTCATTTGGCATCCTCTCATGACTCTGTGCATATCCCTGCACTAGAAAAGACCCTCCAGACTCTAATCACTTTGCACTAAGTATAATTAGTATCAAATTTGACTTGTACTGGGTATAATGGAGCATTGGGTTTTCCCCCAGAAATAAACCCTGGATCCTTCGCTTCTGTAAACGATGGAATGTGTCAGAATAAATTATTGTAGTAGTATGTAATCATGGAGGAAATGTATGTAATATCACAGTAGATCCTACTTACTCCACTGATTCAATTGGTTGGAGCAATAAATAGGAGCGAAATAATTTGGCGACCTGGAACCTCCAAGACCCCTGAATGCTTTTTGCTTAGAGCCTACAGCTCAAATTCAAGAAATATGGAATATGCTTTATTAACTGTGGGATTGAAACCCATCTTGCGTGTTGGAAAAGTAACTGTCTGACGCCGAACTAGTGGCCTAACATATGACAGGTGAGGACACTGCACTAGTGGCCTATCCCAGGCGCGACTGGTGATGGGCAAACAAGGGGGTGCAATCACGGAATTATATTTTATGAAAATATTATTGCACCTAATACAGTTTGAAAAAGTACCTACTATCAAGATTTGCTATAGTTCATGTATTTATTTATTTATTCGTTCAAAAATTCCAATTAACTGTTACCTACCAGTTTCCTTTCATTTCAAAATACATGACATGGGGTTGGCCGACCCATGTCGCGAATGGCACACTTCTCACTCACGCCTAAACGGGAAAACTCCCTCAAGATGAAATCAATGCAGTTAAATATTCATCAAACGCATTATGAAATTAACAATGAAACGAACGAATAAAAAAACTTATAAATGAGACAAACACAGATCACGGAGTTCAGAAAACACTTCCCAGAAAACATGGAAGCACACAAAACCTCTAATGCCCTCAACCAGTGCTGCAGCTTCTGGTAAAAAATAGGCAGTTTCCCCACAAAAGTGGGAAAACTGAAAAAATCAGAAACCTTGGTCGATCGAAATTTTATGATTTCATACCGTACAAAGTACTTAATATATCAACACCAAAAAGTGTTCAAAATATTCCAAAAGTAAGCCCCTATTTTTTCCATGAGTTGGGTCAGATTTGATCCTGAATAAGTCCCTCATTCCAAACGAAAATTCCCTGCCAACACTAAACGTGGTGGTGATTTATCATCTGGTGATAAAAGTTGGCCAATCACAGGAAGGGTGTGCAGTCCCCGAATCTGCACCACATTTCGTAATTTCTGCCTTCACACTTAGTTCGTTGTTCCATAAGGTCCATGCAAAAAAATCGCCTCAAGAGGTGCAGTGCTCTCAAAAATGGAGGATGAATCCGTTATCATTGTACTATCAACAAAGGCTTTTCAGACATTCCGCGAACTATGTAAGGTCTATAATTTGGTTGTAGACCTTACGTAGATATTCGAGCCAAGGAGTTTTGATTCATTTTTAGGTAGGTAACTAATTAGGTAGGTAATAGGTAGCCCCCTTCTGCATCGAGGGGGTGCAGTTGCGACGCTGCCTCCCTCACGAGTCGCGCCTGGCCTATCCTAACATTTTTTGGCAGTTAGGCCACAGCTAAAGCATGTTCCATGCTTGATGGTTGATTATTCAGAGAATGAATCATATAAATTATAAAACCATACAATATAATTTATATTATACAATTTGTATTTATATTATTAAATTTATATTTAATATCCGATACTAACCAAAGGGAATGGCAAGGACAGAGCATGTTTTTCATGGTATGGCCGCTGGGGAGCACTGCTGCACCCCCCTCATCACCGGCATCTACTACACACCTACTTCTACAGTGACGTCGTCAAAAACACGGGCACACCTTCGCCTTTCCCATTGGCCCGGCGGGTGAAAAATCAGCTGGTTTGGGGAAAATCTGATGCGACTTGGTAGCGTACCTCGCTTGTTGTGCTGAAAAGGTGAAATTTTTCGCGAAGTAGGTAGTAACGCAGATACAAAGTGCGAGAGCGTGGGTTCTTCGGTCCGTCCGATTTTTGGGATTTGGTCGGCCCCTCGCGTGGTTTTCCGCAGTCGTTGGTGAGGGTCCTGTTGTCGAAAATCAGTTCCCGGAACGAAGAAATTTGCGACGCCGAAATATAGTTCGCGAGTTCGAGGACTTTCGACGATGAAAGGGAGGCTTCCGTTGTAATTCGAGGCGAAAAAAAAATATTTTTTTTCGTTCTCATTTTAGCGAAGACGGTTCACCGCCGTTTAGAACTTTTGCACGAGTTGATCACTTGACCAACGTAAGTTGATAACTCTTATAGCGTGTTATATCATACGACGTAATCGAACATGGTGCTAGGATTCCTTCGACTTGAAATTCCCATCTGAAATATTACTGTGACCCTTACGAGTCTTTCAGTCACAAATATCCCTATTTAACAGGTCATTGTTAACTGCGCAATTTCTATAATCGTATATTGCTTGTCGTTTTATCAACGACAAGGTTAGGAGTATACCCACGCAGAAGAAAAACATTGACAAAATTTGTATTTAATACTCCACTTTTCCACAGCGTGAATCTTTCAAATCTATGGTGTACATTTCAAACTATTAAATCGTCTGAAACATACCTCCACCTAATGTAAATTTTAGACGTATTCGCACAATGTGTCTGTTACAGCTGGGATGTCCCTAAGTTCGTGACAGCATTTCAGGATGAAATTTGAAAGCAGCCATTTAAGTAAATTGTAATTTAATCTGCAGACAGGCATTAAGTCACTGTCGGCAAAGATTTCTGAAATTGGTCCGGCATGAGGAGGTCTCCGGAGATGGTGGAAGCCTCCTTGGAAATCGGGTTCAGCTCTGGGAGATTGATCATAATTAAGCCTTATTATAGCCCTATTATAGGGCTGTGATAGATGCGTTCGCAGTTCGGGCCTTCATAATGATAATCATTATGAAGGGCCGAACTGCGAACGCATCTACAGTGTCATCACCAACTGTGTCCGTTTTGAAGGATGTAGGCTTGGGGTCGTTTTCGAAGTATTATTGGACAGAGCCAGTGATGGGCGTCGGGAATTCGTCGGTAATAAGACGGTATATTTCTTACCTTATAGGTAATTCATCGGTATATTTTGGAGAATACTTAGTATTCTCCAAAATATGTATTAAAACGCTGCAAATTTTACACAAGGGTTTATTATTCTTTGATATAGGTTGTGCAAAAATTACTTAATTCTGTGTCATTAAGAAAATATTTTTGAAAAAATGAATCACTAAAAATTACTTTAAAAAACTTGTTCTGTGCCTACAATGTTTGGACAGATGTGAGACCTCAATAAAACGGATTTTGCCTCCAAAATTATTCGGGAAACGACACCTATTTGACCTCCTGGGACCCTTCAAATATCACATTAAATGTGTGAAATTGAAATGTGAAATTTTGTAACCCCATGGATCCCCACAGTGAAATCGGATCGTTCTGGGACCCCCAAAAATGGATTCTATGTCCAAAAATACTTCGAAAACGACACCTAACGACCCCATAGCCGAAAACCTTTTTTATAAAACCCTTCCGTAGCCCGATTTTAGCCTCAAAGGGCCCCATGGGTTTGGGCGATCCGGCTGAAAACCTTGCGGGCAGATGTTAAACCGAGTTTTTTGTCATAATTTCAGATTTAAAAAAATCCTCTGCCCAAAACAGCTCGGACGGCGTACCAAGAAAAGTAGGTACACCAAACTGGGCTATTTCAGCGAATCTTTTTGTTACTCCCCTCGTATGTTACCTTCCTCTCGTGCGATCCCCCCCAAGTATGTTACCTACCTACCGCCCGTCCGATCCCTCTAGTATGTATGTTACCTCGACTTAAAAATTAATATGTATCTCTGCTCGTCCGAGATAATATGACTGGATTTTAAACTTGTAAGCCCCTGGTAGGCATCAGCCTCGACCGGTAGATATTGACATCCCGGTAGGTAACATACAAGGGGAGTACCATCTTTTTTAAAGGTCCTTTTAAAAATAAATTAAAATGAATTCTACCCGTCACTCCATCGAAACCCATCCATTCGGGTCTCACCTCCATTCGGCTGCAATGTGAGAATCTATGGTGCTACAAATGCGTCTTTGAAGAACTTTTGCCTGAAGGCCAAAGTGGGTTATCCATTTCGAAATAATTTTGGACGTAGAATCCATCTTTGGGTATCCCTGATCCTTCCTAACACTATGATGGTGTCAGGATGGACCCGTACAATACGGGTATACAGTTTATTCAACTTCTGGTTTTCAAGTGATTTTCTATTGACTGCATCAAATTTTGGAAAATTTACACTGCAATGATAAACCTTCGCTAAATTTGTTCCCGAGTTTTGTGCCCATTTTTCGCCAAGTTGAAAAATACCGTTGCCAACACTGTGTTGGTGGCTCCACTTTCCATACCCAAAGCAACCATAAACTTCAGGGTCTATGAACGCCTACCTACTTGGAAAGTTGCTAAATTTCTATGAGCTATTTTCTGGCGAAGGTCGCCTATTTCGGTTCCTCTATCTTTACGATGGAGTTAAGAGGTGCAAATACATTCTACTCTTATGCCTACATGTAAATACAACTCGTCTCGGCGAACAATGTTGCTGAAATACCGTGTTCTGTCGGCGGAGGTTCGAGGTACGTGTTTAATGTGCTTTGACTGGTGGTTTTTGGAAAACGCAATTTCCAAGGTCTGAATTTTGAGAAATCGAGGTTTCTCAAAGTATTCATGAAGCCGCCTGAGACTATAAAAATGTTAGAAAAAAAAAACTGAAATTTAATTTTTGATAGATACCTATTGCACTTGACAAAATAATTAGCATGGGGGTAATGAGAACACCAAAATATTTAATACTAGTTTCTCTAGAGCTCCATAAGTTATTTTAGGACGGTTCGAAAACAGGACCATACCCTTTTTTAGCGCAACCTTTCCAAAAAATGGAAAGGTGCGCTCATCTCTTCGACATGTTTTTTTAGCGCAACCTTTCCACCAAAAAATGGAAAGGTACGCTCATCTCTTCGACGCTTTTTTTTTTTTTGTGTGGTTATAGACTGTCAAAATCACCTCCGTCGTCGACGATTCGTCCGATCCCGAGAAGATGACGAATCGTCAACGAAATTCGTTGACAATTGTCAAGTTACGAATTACTTAGTCACGGTTTTGGTTTCAATAAAGACCGGTAATATTTCGTAGTAACAGAATGGTTGCGCTCATCTATTCATTCAATTGATGGCTTGTTTTTCTCGGTCGTACCTTTCCCCACCTGTATGTGGGTCTTCCTCACAAATACGTACATTTGGAGGTACTGATAATTTCCATGTAGAGTACGTCGTTTTTCCACAACTGGAAAGGACGTTTCTGAAATAAAAATTAGCGTTCTTTCTGGCCTACCTACCTAATTTCAAAATGATGAAACGACTGCTTAATTATGAAATCCATAATTATATATTGAAAACTTACGTTTTTTCAATGCCTCCATTGAAGCCAACTTCAGCCACCCTCCACGGGCTTTGATTTTATCATTTTGCAAAAAAAAAAAAAAAAAAAAATCTTCATTTTGTCGAATTTTTTCTCGAGATTCTGATTTTGGAGCCCAAAAGCTACATAATATGTATATTATTCATATTCGGCAGAGCTTTTTCAATGCGGTGTGTCTCCGAGGGGAGGGTCAGTCCCTGCCACCTTCAGGGACTCTCCCATAAAAGCTGTTAGAAGGCCGTTAGAACGGGATAAATCCCCTAATAGGCAGTGATGAGTCATCCTTCCCCTGGGTTAAACCAAACATCTGGTTAAAGTTCATTTTCAATTGACAAAAAACGAATTAAATGTTGCCAAATTTCCTCTAGTCTTTGCATAATCCAAATTCTTAGTTTGATGAATGCAGTGAGTTTCTACTCACTAGTGATCAACGTTCAGTAGACGGCCCGATTAG
Source organism: Pilophorus perplexus (assembly GCA_955831195.1). Taxonomy (NCBI): domain Eukaryota; kingdom Metazoa; phylum Arthropoda; class Insecta; order Hemiptera; family Miridae; genus Pilophorus; species Pilophorus perplexus. The sequence goes on along the minus strand of OY037009.1, from coordinate 34,144,229 downwards.
CCGTGTTGTGTTGGGCGTTAGCCACTGCGCGCTGCATTCTGTTGAGGGCACGGGTTCGAATCCCGTGGAAGACCATGGAAATTTTGGGAATAAACCTGCAGCTGGATTAAAGTGATTCATCAATAAAATAGCGCCCCGTCATGTCAGGCCCAAGAGGTCAAAAATCTTGACTTAAATCTCACTTTACCCATTCAGTAGACGGTTGGTTTAAAACGAACATTTTAAACAAATTTTGTGTGTACCTAACCATTTTAGTTTGTGTTCTTGAAATAACACACCTATGTATTCGTGTCGGAGATCGAAAATTTTAATTAGTCATTATACCTTTCTAGATGTGTAGATTCCTAAAACGAAATGCCTGTCCGCTGTCCGAGCCGTTTTGGGCTGTAGGAGTTTTGACGAAATGCTCGGTCCACCATCTAGTTGTGCCCGCAAGGTTCTCAGCCAGATCGCCCAATCCCGTGGGGCGAAAAAAGGGCTACGGGAGGGCTATTGCTGGTTTTAGGGTATGATATCGAGTAGGGTGTCGTTTTTGAAGTATTTTTGGATGCAGAATCAATTTTTGGAGGTCCCAGAATGGTCGGATTTCACCGTGAGGGTCTATGGGGCTACAAATGGGGCTTTTGAAGTAGAATGAGGTGTCGTTTTCCGAGTATTTTTGGATGCATAATCCATTGATTGAGATTGAATGATGGTCTAATTTCATTATGAATTGACCAAAGAAGGCGTGTAAATTTTTCCAAGTGTCCACGTGAGGGTTCAAAATTTGAACACTGATGACCAAAAAACGATGCAATGTACGATTTTGTGAGAATGACCCATGTACGTTTTTCATTAGGAGTTCAGCACTGCTTCATGAACGAGGAATTTTCTGTGAGTTATAACGAAGGAATGCAATTATCATTGAAATATATAAATGGAATTTTCGGTGGGATTCATAATGAAGGGATTTGGGGTTGTTTGAGTGAAAGTCTTGATCGTGATTTTGATAAAAATTATTTTGTGGTCGATAAACCTAAAGGGATATCCTGGGGATAAGTTGTTGAATCATCGTTATCATAGTTACAACCTTTCTGCTCATTTTCGGCGCCTATTTGCTCCACCCCATGTGTATTCGAAATGAAATAACACGGTATGAACATGTGGGGTGATTTTATCTGTGGAAAGGAGTTCATAGTGTGTACATTGTGTTATCGTCGTGTAACTAATTAATTTTAGAGTGGTCCTCTTGATATCTTGTTTTTGATCGTTCATATTCTCTCTTCTTTTACAGACCGGGGAAACCCCTCCTCTTTGAAAATGGAAACAAGACTTTGATTCGAAAATGGGCTCTTTGCCTGTTTATTGAAGACACCTACCACCATTTCCTTAGGTCCCTCGTCTGCGCCGTGAAGACGTTCACACTTGTTTTTTTTCTTTCGGAGTCTGATTTTTGTCTACTCATCCCTCCCGCAAGTTCCGCCGAAAGGAACCGAAAAAAACATGGTGAAGGAGAAACCCAATTCAACCAGGTGCTACGACGCTGACGGGTACAGACGGCGGGCCGCTTGCATCTGCGTTAGATCGGAAGCCGAAGATGAGGTGGGTATTCAGGAAAAGTGGCGATGTCATATCAGAGCCATCTAGTACCAACGGTGGAGACACCGACTGCGTCACTGTGAGACTCCCCCATTTCCAACTTTCAACCAATATTTTTAAACACGTTTGTTTCTTCGCAGGTGCTGCTTGTTAGTTCGTCTCGAGCCGCCGACTGCTGGGTCGTGCCAGGAGGAGGCGTCGAGCCGGAGGAACAGCCTGCCACAACTGCAGTGAGAGAAGTCATCGAGGAAGCCGGCGTCGTGGGGCAGTTGGGGAGACGACTTGGCGTTTTCGAGGTGATTCTCGAGAAATTTGGAAATGACTGGATCATTAAGTTGCGCGTTTGCGTTGAGATATATATTTTTTTTTTTCAATTTGCAGAATGACGAGAGGAAACACCGTACTGAGGTGTTTGTCATGTTTGTCACCGACGAGTTACCAGAATGGGAAGATTCACGAAGCATGGGTGAGTATTCTAACATTGTTTAAAGGATTTTCTTCCAGCGCATTTTTTCAGCATGCTTTTACGGGAGCTAACTACCAAAAAACGAGCCCCAAATGTGTCATGAAAGTAGCGGAAAAACGGTGACGGTCATCATGTGCTTTAATAATATTAAAGCACATGATGACCGTCAACCGTTTTTCCATATTATGGTTTTACCATATTATGGTCCCTAAGAATGGAAATGGCGTACCTAGCTGTATGTTCCTCCAAAGTTTAGCCGTTAGGCTCAAGTTGTCAGCATCCGGGGGTCTGGTGTCCCCCAGCATTCATAATACAGTATATACATGTTAGCACCCCTCAGGCGCCCTGGGCTCAACAATTATGAGTAACAGGGCGCCGGTTAACTTCTTTTTTCCCCTCCTTTATTCCTCATTTCCCCATTAATCCCGCGTCCCCGTCTTTCCACTACCTTTAACCCTCCCCTTCCTCCTCTGTCTTGGCCGGCGATGTGAACCGGGCTGTGAACGAGGGGGCCCTGACAGTTTCGAAAAAGCGACAGGCGAAACGTTTACTTATTACGTGAGTGAACTTTGTCATATATTGCATTACATGTAGGTAAATGATGAACTCGATGATATCGCAAGCGGCAATACATCCACAGGCGACAACGCTTTTGGTTTATTATTCTTGGGATATTACATCTATTCGTGTCGGAGGCCGAAAATTCTGATCGGCCTCAAAATTAATTTGACATTATCCGTTTCATGACGTGTGTGTAGATTCCAAAAACGAACTGTCCCTCCGAGCCGTTTTGGGCAGTAGGAATTTTTTTTTTTAAACCTGAAATTTTGGCAAAATACTCGGTTCACCATCTAGTTGTGCTCGCAAGGTTTTGAGCCCGATCGCCCTAACCCGTGGCTAAAATGGAGCTCCGGAAGGTTTTTGGCTATGGGGTCGGGTTAGGTGCCGTTTTCGAAGTATTTTTGGACGTAGAATCCATTTTTGGGGATCCCAGGACGATCAGGTTTCACCTTGGGGATCTACGGAGCTTCGTGGGGCTTCAAATGGGGCTTTGGAAGGATGCCTGAAGGTCGAATGAGGTGTCGATTTCCGATTTTATGGTTCGCACATCTGTCCAAACACTGTACAGAAATTTTTTCTAATTTATTTATTTTAAGTATAATTTTTTATTGACTGCATTACTTGAGACTCTATATCAACGAATAATAAACCTTAGTGTAACATTTGCAGCGTTTTTTTTAACTCGCCATCACTTTGGCTTTTCCAGGCCGGAGAAGGAAGTGGTTTTCCATCGACGAAGCTCTGAAACAACTCTCGCTCCACAAACCCGTCCAAATCGAGTACCTCGAAACTCTCGGTTCCTCCCGCGAAGGGCGGGCCGTCGGTGAGGACCATTTGACACCAGCCGGAGACAACCCGTCGCAAACTGACGTCACGTAATCCAGTCGCCGCCATACTTCCTTCCTCCTCTCCCCTATCTATTTATTACAGTTTTTTAATTTGTTATTATCTTGTGCTGCTCTGGAGATAGCAGGCAATGATGTATCGAGAAATAGCCTTAATTTTTTATGGTAGTCCAAGACTCTTACAAAAGACGGTTAATCAAAGTTCTATTTTATCCCTGGTAAGTAGGTTTCATTTTATTCTTTATCCACCATTTTTGAATGGGTTCATCGTTGTGACGTTGCTGTGACAGCATTGGATCCAGGAAATCCCAGTGTTGCCGTAGTTGCTAACCTTCAAAGAGCTCATTTGTAGTTCAATCCACCTCTAAGCCCCTCAACAACATCCACACCTACATAAGGCCTGAGATGGAGCATCTCCAAGATCCCTCAATATGCACAACTTGACAGTGTTGATTGATTAGCTCAGATCAAGGAATATACAGTGTTGCCTGAGATGCTAACTTCCTAAGTGTGTACTTCCAAAACCCTAAGCCCCTGAGCAACAACGATAAGTACGCGTTCTGGAGTTTTTTCCATTTATGTAAACAAACAACAGGAACACTTCTCCATCACATCCACCCTTCACTCCAGGATTTTCTGCAAATCATTAACGAATCCATAAAGTTATCGAGGATTCGTCAGCCCACGTTCCTTGTGCGGATTTACCCCACAGACTTTCCTCAGTGTCTTGTCTTATACGAACACTCAGTTATTCAATTTTATTCGTACATTCCATCTATTTTGATTTGACTAATCGGCCAGCTTGGCTTACTCCTGGTGGACGTTCAAAAAGTTAATCATTGCTTGTTGTCTCAGGTTCCCACTCGAGTATTCTCTCTGACATTTTATCTGTAGCTGAATTCGTAGATTGTCAGTGACTTTCGAACAAGACACAATAATTGTTTATTATTATTTATTAAAGTTTTTTAAATGATCCTAAATTTGTATAGAGTGAGGGGAGGCTTGTGCTAACTTTTTCTTCTGCGATTATGTTGTACCTAAGTGTTCGCTGTTCTACTTATTGAAGTTATTATATAGGTTTACGTTGTGGCCATTATTACGTATTTGTAACTCTCTCGCATTGGACCTCACTGATTGGTAATGGGGGAACCTTCGCGTTAAGGCACCTTGATTTTATCATTTCCTGTTCCAAAAAAGTAGGCAAAAGACAGAATCCTGCCTTATTACGCCGGTAGGCCTCAAAACGTCGTTGTTGTGACGGGTACTAGAAAACCCAATTGAGTGTAGTGGTACAACTGTTAGGTGATTAGCTCTAACATTCACCTCCAGCCATGATCGACTGTTTTTTTTTTTTTTTTTTTTTTCTGTGCACCGGGTCAATTTTTGTTATTATCGTCTCCTGTAAGTTGCTGTGGTGTCATTAAATGAACTTTTGAGGTCTATCCATATTGGTCATTATTTTGCTATAAATTGCTCCGTTAGTAGCTCACGTTGGTTAAACCTGTTTTTGAAGGATTATAAGCTATTTGCGGCGTCCTTTTTTTACGCATTGGGATTGTTAGCAGTATCCCGCGTGCTAGTTGGTTTTTTTCATAAAACCCAGTTTTTGTACTGTATCCTTTACCACTTGGCATGTTTCGTTTTCGGCCCCCAAAACGAAAATCTTGGGTCTTTTAGATAATCCTATCAACAATGTTTCGTCAATTACTAACTTCATTATTGATATTGTCAAGGAAATGACTCACAGTTCGGCTGTGCCCAGTTACTCCCTTCATCTTCTGTGAACATTTTATGAACAAACAAAAGTCTTGACATCCTTAATCGTATTGGTCATTTTTTCTTGTAAGTCGAATGAATGAAACAAATTTGGATACTTATTTTTTGGCTTGTCATTTGATTACCTTTTCCGGGTGAGTGGTGCTACTGACTGCTGATTACTTTTTAGGGCAGAATACCATAATATGGTATTCTGCCATCCATAATATGGATGGCAGAATACAATATTATTATGGATGATTTCATCTGTTGGAAAATTTTGTCAATTCACTCCCTGATCTGAGCGGTTGCTTAGGCCTATTTCGAGGGTCTGACCTCACTGTGATGGGGTCGAGTTTTGCGCTCAAAGGATTTTAATGGGTTCTACTTACCAAAATATTGATTACGTGTCAGAGCTTTCTTCAGAATAAGCCTAGAGAACCGTCAACATGAAATGTGCCTAAATTTGGGCTTTTCTGGCAAATTCCTTTGTTTTTCTGGTCTCGTTTTTCCGTTTCCAATTTGATTTTCTTCCCCCCCGTTTTCAAATTGATTTTTTGTTTGTTTATTATTCTTGGAATAATGAATAATACACCTATGTAATCGCGGCGGAGGTCGAAAATTCTGATCGGCCTCAAAATTAAATGGTGTCATTATACGTTTCAAGAGGTCTAGATTCCAAAAGCGAAATGTCCTTCCGCCGTCCTGGGCAGTAGACAATGTCATGTTTTTAAAATTTTGAAATTTTGACAAAATAACTACTTGTGGCCGCAAGGTTTTCAGCCCGATCGGGAGGGGTTTTTGGAGGTTTTCGGCTATGGGGTCGAGTTGGGTTCGTTTATTTCCCAAAAGGTCAAATAAGGTGTCGTTTTCCGAGTAATTTTTGACGCATAATCCATTTTTCGAGGTCCCACATCTCTCCAAACAATGTAGTCCTACAGCATTTTTTTTTTTTTTTTTTTTTTTTTTTCAAAAATATTTTCTAATAAATTTCGGCACAATTAATCTATAATATAGGTTTGCTATTATCAAAGAATAATATACCCTTGTGTAAAATTTGCAGCGGTTTTTTTTTTTTTTTCTAGATAAAACACTCGACACTGTGAGGTCCTCATGTACACCCTAGAAATAGGCCTAAGCAGCCGTTCAGATCAGGTAGGTAGTGAATTTCCCGGGCCTAGTGGATAACCGTGGGTTCTGGATTATTATCATTGCCTATTCATGTAATGAAATCCTTGGTGGTTTACATGATATGTAAACATATACTGTGATACATATATTATTTTTATCACTAAACATCACTCCTACGTGTGGGCAGTTGTGAATAACTACTGTATGACTAGGCGCAATATCGTGGTCCTTTATTCTTCATAGGGAAGACATCTTCATAGTAATCAGCCGTGAAATTGAACCATGCGTCTACTACATGGGTTACTACTTACACAGTCAAAATTCAATCACCTAGTTATTTTTCGAACAACGCTTTGATAGTTAATAAGAACGAGGCCACATAAATTTTTGGAACAATTTAAAAAATGGAAAAGTCCGAATCGCGGTGGGTTTTGATACAAAGCATGTTGACTTCAGTAAACATCACCAAAAAGGAGGTAGAAAATTCGTTGCAGTGTTCTGTGTGTTTGATGTTTTTCGGGATGAACGATAAAGCGAAAATGCTACCCTGCAGACATGTCTACCACGAGAAGTGCATAGGACCGTGGCTCAGGCTGAAGTCCAACTGTCCAGATTGTCGAAGGGATTTGCTGCCGTCGGAGGATGAAGAGGAGTACGACGATGGCGAATCGGAAATCACGTACGAAGAGGACGAGTGGGCGGTGACTTTAAGCCAGTCGGGAAACCACGTCGAGGTGTTGGAAAGCGCTAGTGGCGTCATTTACATCGAGCCGATAACTCCAGAGGTGCAAACGAGCGGTTACTACGACACGTCGTATTCGGTATATCCGCCAGAGTCTGTCACGAGCGAGGTTTACTCTGTGCAGGATCATCAATCAAGCCCAACGTCCGTTGTGGAGATCTCCAGCGACGAGAGTGACTACTCGTATCCCATCCCTCCCAAAAGAAGGTACGAAAACCCGGAAGCATCAGGCAGCCCAGTACCTGGTTATTCAGGATATTCGTCGTTCCACTCGTTAGTTGTTTCCGTAGATTCATCTGACGACGACACATCCCATCTCTACGACTCAAATACCACCATGATGTCGTCTGTCACTACTGCTGATCCATCAGGGATGTCTCTGTCATGTACACCTTTGGACGCTTCTGAAATATACGACACATCCTCGGACGAAAGCTGAACGACCACAGTAGTTGTTTTCTGTTATTGATTTTGTTGAGTTTTAATTAAACTTAAGTTGTTGAATTGATTCTCTGATGAAATTAAGTTACGACTCAACACAGAACCCCTCTGATATGATGTGAATAAACGCTATAAAACAGCTGGTTTCTGAGGTTCCGATTGTTCCGTCCTTCCTGACCTTATGAGTTGCTCTCGCTTAATCTTTGGAGAGTACTGCATGCCTAGTGGGGAGTGGGGAGTACCTAGTTGACTGTTGGAAGGATCTCACATCTGTGGTTAGCCAACCTGTATTGAACTGAACTAATTGCAAGGGTGATTAGTTAAGTTTGAGGTGGATCTCACGCGACGGGGAGCCAACCTATGTTGATTCAAAAAATAGTAAGACGGATCTCGCATCAAGAGCCTGTCTGTTTTGAGGTGGATCTCTCATCGAGGGGAGCCTACGTTTAGAGAAACATAGAAGATGGATCTCGCACGAATGGGAAGCCAGTCTGAAGTAAAGGTGGGGAGCCAACCTGTTTTTGAAGGTAAAAGAAAATTTCTTATTTAATATGAAACTACCAAGAGAGCTAAGGTAACACTAGGTGAGAAGAGAGGAGATGCTGCTGCTATGTGGAACTATACGAATGAAGTCCCTGAGGGGGTGCATGCCTATAATACCTACTGTACACCCCCAATTCAGAGAGTAATGAGTCCCTATAATGGGAGACACCTGGGGAAACTCTAGGCCTCTTCCTTACGTCTCGAGTTGTACAGGTACAGAGCTAGAAAAACAGGTCTATGTTTTTCTCCTCTCTGCTTTTGTTATGTAGGTAGTTGTTTGTACAAAATTTGTAGCAGATAACAAATACCTATACTTTTTTGTGGGGCTCCACAACAAGTAATCACTGACTGTTTTTGCGGCTCTGCACATCTTTGAAACTTCACATAAACTTAATCTCTGAAACCCCAAAACGAACGAAGAAATAAGAGAAAAAAACAAAAAAACGCTGCAAATTTTACACAAGGGTTTATTATTCTTTGATATAGGTAGGTGCAGACATTTAATTCTGTTTCAATGAAAAAAATTAAAAAATGTTTTTTAAATGTTTATTTTTCAAAAAAAAAAAAAAAAATTGGTACGAATTTTTTTCTTCAAAAACATGTTTTTCGATTTTTTTTGTTTTTTACTTGAAAAATATTTGAACTCCTGGGATCTATCGAAAATAGTAGCCCCATTGTAGCCTCATGAAAGCCCTATAGATCGCAACAGTGAAATCGGATCGTTCCGGCACCCCAAAAAATGGATTCTACGTCCAAAAGTACCTCGAAAACGACACCTAACTCGATCCCATAGCCAAAAGCCTTTAAAAAAAAACCTCCTGTAGCCCCTTTAAGCCCCTGATTAGCGCCCCATGCGTTTGGGGGATCGGGCTGAAAAACTTGCGGGCACAACTAGATGGTAAACCAAGTATTTTGTCAAAATTTCAGATTTAAAAAACATTCCTACTGCCCAAAACGGCGGACGGACATTTCGTTTTGGAATCTAGACCCCGTGAAACGAATCGATATCACATTTTGAGGCCGATCAGAATTTTCGACCCCCGTCGCGATTACGTAGGTGTATTATTCCAAGAGAAAACCAAAAGAATGTGACATAGGTTTGTCATAAAAACCGTTTGTGAATGGCTACACGTGAGGCACAGTGCCTCAGGCACTATAAATATTCTAAATTAGGCGCCAGCTTGAGCCTCATCTATTGGCCGCCGGGAGCGCGGGTGCCGCGACCCTAGGAGCTGCAATCTGCATCGTCTGTTGGCAACATTGCGGTTTCCCCGAATCGCTTCACCATTCCTGGGGTTGACATTTTCTAGAAACTGGTAGACACTTTTGTATCAGAATTTCCTGTCCATTTCAGCTGTTTGACAGTATTTTCTATCAATTCGTAGCTTAGTTCTGTGAACAGATTCACCCGCCCGCTCGTCAAACAGAAGGTAAGCTCTTCAACGTTTGTCCCGTAGATCTTCATCTGACGCCCAATGTTTTGATTGTGACCTTGTTGTTGGCCGATTATTTAACACCTCAAGTGGAAATTAAACATTTTTCTATCTTGTATGGACTACTTCATGAAGAAATCATTCCACGCATTTTTTTTGGGACGTTTTCGATATGTTACGCAACATTGCGTCCGTATGTTTTCCTGTGCAAAATAACTGCTGACTTGCGCATTATTGGCAATACCAATCATCGTGTTTGATAATCTTGTTAATTGTTTCTTTCACTTGAAACGGTATATAACTGAAAGCATTTACGTGCAATAAATGGGATTTGTTTCTTGGAGGCACCTTGTCGAACACTATCAACACATTCAAGCGGCACATTAATATCATTATTCATTGAAATTTTTGTCTCTCTAAATGGTGTTCGTTTTTTCAATTTTATAGACGTTGTAAAGATGGCTTGGCAAGGATCAGGAGGATACACCGGACAAGGTCTGTTTTTTATTTGTTTTGTTTTTCTTTCATTAACTTGTGTTCGTTATGCTGAATGTCATTACTCCCTGTAACAAGATTAAAAATGGGGCATCGTCGGTATTGATTTTCTCTCAAGTTGACGTAGGTCGCTTTCCGTTTGTAGCGTACGACGGGTTTTGGTATGCGCTGAGAGTAAAATTACACTACGGGAGTTCCTGAAATCGATAAAGCGTGTAGGGAAGGCTCTGGATGGTTCCAGACTCCCGCCCCTCAGGTACTTGTTGCGCTCCCACAGGGATAGATCCAGTTGGTCTTTTAGATCCTCTTGGTGAGTGCTGGATAAGTGCCCCGTTTTTGGTTTACAATCAAGGTGGGTATTTTCCAATACTGAAATGTTCGTCAGCCGCACAGTGGCCCAGAACGCTACTCTGGCAAGTCAATGTCGAAAATTCAAGGTCCTTCATTTACATTGATAGGTAGTCAAATCACATGATTTGACTACCTAGGTATCAAGTTATCAGTATTATCGATAACTTGACGCGTCTGATCTTGTCTTCCAATTAAACATGATTGGTCTACACTGATAAAATTGTCTTCTCCTAATTTCCTGTGAATACGGAAGGCCCAATAGTCCAGGCAATAAATGATTCTAGGTGGAGATGTTGAGAGCAGGCATGGCAAACAAAATTTGTCATTTAATGACAAATTTTGGCAAAAAAGTGTTTTTGAAGTGAAGTTAATAAATATTACTAAAAAAAACAAAAACATAATTTTATAAATTTTATTACGTACCTATATTAATTTTTTTAAACATCAATATATTATATTAATTGTTGTGCCTACGAACTCGCGTTATTGACTGATTCACCTTTTTCGCACTGAATTTAATGGGTAAATTTGTAAGACTAAAATTTACCTTGAACACTGTTTTTACACTGCACGTAATCCCATGGGTAGAGCACTTGATACTGAGTTGCTGGAGGCGTCGACTGGAAGCACATGGGGGCAGAAGGTTTCCCCGACCTTCTCCGGGAGTTCTGTCGAGATGTAGCTTCGGTGCAGCGGTTGATCTTGAGACAGGTGAACTATACCGGTTCCAGGAAAAATCAGCCTAGCAAGGAATTGATTGAATTTGACGACAATTTTCTTCCTGCACGTGTCGGAAGTGTGTGGGTGTGTGCTCTGTCGTCCGTAAGTGATGGTCTTGGGCCGCTCGAGCTATCATGGGTTTTTATGTCCACAGATGGTCCCAAGCCTCTCGAGTTACGGATGTAAAATTGACTGAACCGTGGGCGATGGTCTTAGGCCACTCGAGCTATCAGAGGTTTTTACGTCCACAGATAGGTGATGGTCACAAGCCTCTCGAGCCACGGAAGTCGGTGGACAAACAGTGAGGTGATGGTCTTAGGCCGCTCGAGCTACTGGGAGTTTTTTAAGTTCGCCAGCAGGTGATGGTCCTAAGCCGCTCGAGCTCAGAGATGACCGTGTAAAAATGTTTTGGAGTGTTGAGTGCGCGAGCAGGATATTTATAAGTTCACAAAAAAGGTGATAAGAAAAAATTACGGGGTTAACAGTCAATAGAACACCGGACAGAGCTTCGCCCTCTTGTTGGAAAATTTGATTTTGAATGAATTCGGGAGCTGTCGAGCTCGTCCTTATATATCCCCAGCCAGCCGGCTCTAGGGGGGGGGGGGACGCGGGAGGCGTGGCGCAGCGTGCTGCCATTTGATTGGCTGCCCCCGCTGAAGGCGGGTTCTGCTCCACGTGGAGCGCTTTAGCTTGGGGCCTCCACTCTGTCTCGGATTCTCTTTTATATTTCGGAATACAATGTCATACAGCTTCGGAAGGCAGGCCGCACATTAATATATTATGTTTTAAATAATATTTTTCAACAATTTTTAAATTATTTTTTACTTTTTAATTTATATATTAAAAAGTGATAGGTACTTATTAATATATTAATTTGTTAGTTTAATACTGACGAACATCCGATTATTTTTGTATTTTCAAACTAGAAAAAAGTACTAAAACCAGCTTTTAAAATGGTCGGAATTGTACGGAACTTAGTAGAACCTGGAAACTCCTACCTACATACAAGTATCATTGTACAGATCACAATGTACCTAGTTTTTTTTTTTTTTTTTTCAAAAATATCTTTAATTGACTGAGAATTAATTTTTGCACAGGTAAGTGCGCCTATATCAATATCAAAGAATAATAAGACTTATTACTTAGTAAACCCTTGTGTAAATTTCGCAGCTTATAGTTCCTGGACTCCTGAGCTTTCCCCAAATTTGATTTAACCATCGAATTCAACGAGAAAACCCTCATTAGACGAATTTATAGTGCGCTAAGATTTTTGACTTGAAGGTTAGCTGGATCACCCTTGCGCCCTCCAGGCCGTTTTGGGCAGTAGGAATGTTTTTAAAAACCCGACATTACTCTTTTCTTCGTCTAGTTGTGCCAGCAAGCTTTTCAACCCGTATTTTTGGTTGAGGACTTCATGGGGGTCTCAGATCCATCCGATCACATCGTCGGGCTCTTTGGAGCTGAAAAGCGGACACAGGAGTCTTTTTTTGGGGGGGGGGGGGGGGGGGGGGTTGAGTGGGGTGCCATTTTCGAAGAATTTTCGGACGTGGAGTTTCACCGTAGTTGTACTCCATTTTTTGGGGATTTGTATCAGATACGGCAGATCCTGACTAATGAGCGACATTTTTTAATTTTCTAATTTAAAAATAAATGTTTGCTCAACTTATTTAGAAGAGTAATTTAGAGGATTTTAAATCCTTGCAGCGTTTTTCTACACGTTTTCACGTTTTCTATATTCGTGGAGCATACAATAGTCCGATCTGAGATAGAAGGGAAAGTAGATTAGCGGCCGCCTACCATCCCACGACTTCCCCGAAGATTCTAAGGGGTGACTCACTCCATTTAACCCTCCGATCGTTTGACGTCAATGAGGACTCACTATTGCGTCACTAGTCCTTCCAACATCCTACCTTTTGTAGTATCACTCGAGTTACCAACACTTGCTGTTCGCCATACAATATTTTTTGCCACCGTCAATGAAACGTCTCGAAATGGGAAAAGGTGAACCACTTGGTCTGCGGATTAAACCCTCAGTCCCCCCCCCCCCCCCCCCCCCCCCCGTTAACAGCTTGTGACTCACTTGTGAGGACCCCACCACAGGTTCCAAGTCGTAACTTTCGACTTGCCCAGTCTCTCTCGTCAGTTCGTCGCGCTTCGAGTTTGCGTCCCCGTCATTCTCGAGAAGTCAAGATTTTGTTTAATCCTCACGCCAAGCTATGATTAGAAATTGATGAACAGTAAGTTTTATGCCATCTTCGGCCAGTTACTTTTACATTGCACAGTGGTTCAAAACCCCAATCTAGCTAGACAAAATTAAATTTCCTTGTCCACTAAATTTCCCCATAGGTAACTGAAGGCAAAAAGAGGCAAACAATTTTAATCTGATACTTTTTATAGGCATCCCACCTGTGTATTACTTGTTCCAGATCTGAGTTACGCTGAGTAACAAGTTACAAGGACTTTATATTAATAAATATACAAAAATGTACTTATTACTTTACTTATTTTCATGTTTAAAAAATACCAATCTACCTGATCAATAATTTTTTCCTCTGTTCAAATGGGTTATTGTGTACGGTTTTGTCTGATCCCAAGCCGGACTGAATAAGATGTGCACTTGTTGATCTGTTGAAGCGAACTGGTAACAAGTTGTTCCTTAATTTGGCGGCGTTTTTCCGCATTCTTTAGCCTGCACTGACACGTCAGGTCGTAAACAATTGATAACGCCCTTGAGATCCTCTAGTCTGGACCTATTATGCATGTGCTACACCTGCTGGGGCCAAATCTTTCAACTCGGCAATTAGATTTTGTCTAGCTACATAGATTTGGTTTTTGAACCACTGTGCGTTGGGATTCCCAACTTGGGAAAGAACTTCCAAAATTTTCTTCTAGTTTTGTTGTTGTTATTGTTGTTTCCGTCGCATCTATTGAATACTGAAAGGTGAATCACAGCAATAGAGGATTCTGGTTTATTATTCTCTTAATATTAGTTATGTACTATCAACTTCAATTTGATCGCCCTCATTGATCATTGAAACACACGTTGTGTTTCCTCGGGTGGGTATTGGAATGATTTTAGCCAGGGAGAGGTACTTACTGTTATCGTAATTGTGGACGTTGAACCGTGAAATTGTTTGGGGTCCCAGACCTGTCCGACGCCTCTAATGCAACGTTCTATTATTTTCAATCCTCGAGTCCACTTTGCAGGGTTTCTGTCGGTAAGTAGGTACTGTCCATTACATAACCAAACTATCCCACCGCCGTTAAATTCTGGATCCGCCATAATCAGGCCGGTCGAGATGAACAATCTGGAACGTTACGTAACCTGCAGCAACGTTTTCCTATTTGTGGGCCTCATTCGAATCAACATGCGGTGTAAATATAGCGCTACGTCGTCTCAGTTTGTGCAATTAGAGGGGAGATACTATTTCTAGGACTAGAATACAAAAGCCACACAACTGTGTAGTTCAAAACAGTAGTTTTGTTCTAGGATTTCTTTCGACTTCAGTCCAAAGAGCACTCCTTCTTTTTGGATAAAAATACTCTTTCCATCGACTCCTTCTTCTTCCACAAAACTCCATTCTATTTTTTATTTTTATTTTTTCTCAATACTTATTAAACAAATTGATGCAAATTCAAAAAAATGCCTACCTTAACACAAACCACACGCATCTTCCACTCCTTTCTCCCTCCTTACGTTCATGTGCTGTGTGGATGAGATGGAAAATTGGCAAAAATAATCGATTTTTTATTTGATTCAAAGTCGCAGCTAAAAACGTTGCCGCTTGTGATTTGGGAAGATCATGTTGAATTGTCTTATGACTTACCAGTCAGTTTCGATCAAAGATCATAGCAAGGATGGTAGGATAAGTTGTTTTTCGGATAAGTTTAAGAAGACAATTGGATGCTTGATGATGTAGGTACGAGGGTACGGTCCGTCAAAATTTATCAATAACAACAGAAAGAATCTGAAGAACATCTGATGTTCAATGATGAAACGATTGGGAGCTGTCTCGAGAACGATGTGGAAAGGGCCGGGCGTTGAGGCCGCACCATTGGGTAGTTATGGCGTGTAGACGGCGGGGGAGGGGGGATCTCTGTGGCCACGCAGTCACTCTCTTCAACTAGACATCCCGTAAAAACATGAACCATGTTAAAAAGTTTTCAACAAAATTTAAAAAGAAGTCAGGCGTTAGAAAATATGTTTTTAGTTGTTTTTTCCACTAAAATAATTTCGGTTTGTTTCCCGAAGGTGCAGAGTTTCAATCCAATGTGGAGATTGGGAGAAACATTACTCCTCTGCTGTTTTTTAATAAATAATTTAAAAAATAAAACAAAAGCAGATGAGCCATGTTTCTCCTTCATCCCCACACTAAAATAATCGCTTATTAATCATCATCTTGGGATTTTAAATAATCAAAGAACTAATAAAGCAGATTTAAAGTATTGAAATTTTGTAACTTTTTCCCAAAACTTCATAATTTTTTTTTTTTTTGAATCTTTTATTGCACCAAGTTAGCAAACTTATCAGCAATTTACAATTGATGTATACTGACTTGCAAGAAGCTAGGACACATAACACTGCTTCTATGCGACTTGTTGTTTTGTGCAACTGACGCACTAGTAATCACTGAGCTAACTTTTACAGGGCACCCCACTCCCACAGGCCATGAGGTTTTGTTCTTTTAAGTCTTCTGAGCAGGCCTTCAACGTCGAGGAGCTGGACAACCTCGCTGTTGATTACATCATCATTGTGTCCCCGAAGCCTCTGCTGATGGGCTAATGCTTGTTTTTTGATGACTTCTTCGACAGTAGGGATTTGAAGTTCCTCGTGTAGTCTTTCGTTCCTGGTGTAACGGTACGCATCTACGCATGCTCGTAGCGCGTTATTTTGAAATCGCCGAATGATCAAGCGATTGCAGGGAGCGGTGCAGCCCCACAATTGTGCACCATAGGCCCAGACTGGCTTAAGGACCTGATTGTATAGTGTTAGCCTTGCAAATCCAGCTTGTTGTGGATTGACAAGGATGACCGTCGCCCCATTAGTCAATACATCTTCCGAAATTTGGTGGTTAGTTCCATCTTCTTCTTCTTCTATTTTTTTTTTTTTTTTTTTTTTTTTTTTTAATGTGCTTTCCACCGAAGCTTAGCATCTAGGGTCATGGCTTCGTACCCAGGTACATGGCTTCGTTTGCGTGCGGTATGACTTTCTTGTTGAGGTGAGCGGGTATGTACTCACACCTACGGTTTGTGAAGTCGACATGTACCTTCCGATTTTGCCTCATTCATTTGCCTCATTGCCTCATTCATTTGGATCCAAAGTCAGCTGTGCAGTCTCTTGATTGACCTTTGTAGTTTCGAAATTGATTCCAAGTAGGTATCGCCGACAGCAAGGACTGCAGTGTCATCTGCAAACGTCGCTATGGTATTCTCCTCTCTTGCGGGAAGATCTCTGTTGAAAAGGACGTACAGGAGTGGGCTACCTTGCGGTAGGTACTCCAGCTTGAATCTTTTGAGCTTTCGAATAAGCATCTTCGTGCTTGATCCGGAAAAATCGGTTTGAGAGGTAGGACTCTATAGCAGCTTGGAATACGAGGCGGGAAGTATTTTTCTGAGTTTATGGGTGATTCCTAAACTAGGGGCAATTTTGATCAGAGAAAAATGTTGGAAAATAAGTTTTGAAAATTACCGGAATTTTTTTTATATGGATTTTAGTTACCCCCCCTAAAGCAAAAAACGCAATGGCAGCTCATGAATCACTTCTAAAATTCCAAAATTTGAATTCAAATTCGGGTCCACGACAATGTGAATTGAGGCACACGACAATGTGGATAAATTTCTTTTCGTGGGAGTAACAATTTTTTTCTTGGGTTGATGAAATGAAAAAACAGCATTGTATTTGGAAAACTCTTTTCTTAAGTCAATAGCCGGTTAAAAAAAACCCAGGACTAAAATCATCAGTAAACTGATGACGAGTATCTACACTGCATGCAGATACATCTGTACATGGATATGTCGTATGATATAATTCCCGTCTAACAACAACTATATGTTGGTTGTTAGGCAACGAAATGTATAACAGTTGTGATTATTCCTAGATTAGTTCAGTTATGATTTTGTATGAGACGTGAGTTTTACGCTCGGAAATATACAGTTCTAACAAGGGTTATACGGCCCGCATTATGGCTGAAGGAGGCGAAAGATTCTTTGATTCGATGGACAATCCGTCGGAGAACATGAAAGTAGACAAGGTGAGTGGCATCGTTAAGCTAAATAAGAAAAATTACAAGACTTGGGCGTTCAATCTCAAGCTTGAGTTACGCAGCAGAAAGCTGTGGGAAATCGTCTCAACGACCGACGACGACGCCTTTGACGCGATGTCAGCGGAGGCGAAAGAAAGGGCGTACTTATTGATCGCAAGAACTCTAACTGAGGATATTCAAGAGTCTATTTTGGATATTGAGTGCCCAAGGGTATTATGGCAAAAGTTAGCTGGGAGGTTCCAGCCAAAGACTAGGTTGAGAAGACTACAAGCCTCAAAAAGCCTATACTCTGCTAAGATGCTACCAGCTGAAGATATGGAAACGTACATCAATCGAGTGCTGGGGTATGCCTCGGAGATCGTGAAAGCTGGCAGTATGAGAATACACGATGAGCAGGTATGTAATGTAATTCTAAATGGACTACCTGAGGAATTTGAAACAACCGTCAGTATGATATGCACATTCGGTGATGCGGACTATACGCCAGAAAAGATCGAAAGTATACTTTGTGGTGAATTTAAAAGGAAAATGATGAAGAAAGAGGAAAGTGAATCGAATAACGCATTACTCACAAAACGGTTTGGCGGCGTAAAACCTATCGAGTGCTACAAATGTGGTCAGATTGGTCATTTTGCCCGATCATGCAAGCAAAATAAGGATGATAAACCTAAGGATTTTAAACTTCAACAGTCCCTGAATGTGGTATGTTTGAATGTGGGTAAAGTATTACGGGATGACGAATGGTTGCTGGACAGCGGTGCAAGCTCCCATTTCTCTCCGGAAAGATCAGATTTCACCACGTATGAAGAACTAACAACCCCTCAGATTGTATCGCTAGCCTCAAAGGTGAATTGCACGGTCATTGGGAAAGGGTTAGTGGTTGTTTCCACAAAAACTCGTGATGGGGAGTTTACCATTCGTTTTGAAGAAGTATATCATGTACCCGACTTCAGTTTTCGATTGGTGTCAATTGCGACGATCGAAAAGAAGGGTTACAAAGTAGTTATTCAAAACGGAATTCCGGGAGTTGCTCATGGGTTAGAAGCAGTCCTCCCAATTCATTCAGACTTCGGTGGCTTCGTCCATGCCGATCTCTCATTACGTTTCAACATTGAGGCTGATCGGGAGAACCGTCCTATTGAGGAACAGGTCGCGACCTGATCGGGGGAGCCGTCCTCGGTTGGGGGCGTCGTGTAAAGTACCTATGCACTCAGTGGTACTTAAGGAATACGGTTTCATTATGAATGTACCAATATATTTGCGAAACAACAATTTCTTTATGAATTGCTTGCTTTAGGAATGCTGTTTTTGTTTGCTGCCGCATGTGACATGCTCATACTTGGTGAGAGGTAGCATAAAACTGCATACAATGATCAATAAATAACATGAATGGCCAATACATTTTGTTTGGCCCAATGGAATGCAGTCTCCTTGTGGAAGCGCCAGGTGCTGGCCTGGTCACGTAGGCACCTTTTGTTCTTTTTGAGATTACTAACGCATGTTTATAGCAAAAAACGTTGTTTAATGAAACGATCACTGGTCCTTTGATATTCAAGGTTTGAATATGAACCATTCACTAGTACCTATTACTAGTTGTTTTCTCCGCATTTTTCACAGTACCCACTCCTGTTCACTTGAGCTGTCAGATAACAAACACGTCTCAAGGTGGATCAGACTTGTCTGACTCCAAAATTGAAAAGTTTTTCCCCCGAAGGGAATAAAAACTATAATTTTGGATCAACAAGTCTGATCCACCCATTTTATTCACTTGACAGCTCTGGTACTGATTTTTTCATAACGACGCTCAAGTGAACATCGGAGCTATGCATGCACAGCTGACTGATACGGTATAATCAACTGGAGTTGGAACGGTCTCGGGTAGGGAGGACCGTGCGGGGGGCCACATTAATCAGGACTTGATCAAATTGATGTACAGAAGAGGCTCGGTGAGGGGACTTGACGATGGAGTTTTGAAGGAACCAGAAACTTGCGAAGCGTGCATCATAGGGAAGAACGCACGTAAACCGTTTCCGAAAATTGGTAAGCTGGTTACTTCACAGTTACTGGAAGTTATTCACTCGGACGTATGTTGCTTGCCAGTGGAGTCGTACTCAAAATTCAAGTATTTTGTGTCATTTATTGATGATTACTCAAGGCGAGCTACAGTTTACTTCATAAGAACCAAAGATGAGGTTCTGGGCTGCTTCAAAACTTACAAGTCGATAGCCGAGAATCAAACTGGTAAGAAAATCAAGTGTTTCTTATCAAAATCAAGTACATGGCTGACGGTAGCGTGGAGCGCTACAAAGCCCGTTTGGTTGCCCAGGGATTTACCCAGCAAGAAGGAGTAGATTACAACGAAACGTACAGCCCTGTGATCAGTTTGCCAGCTATAAGGTTAGTGCTGAAGCTAGCAGTAAAGAACAATTGGTGGATCCATCAGATGGACGTCAAAACGGCATACCTGAACGGAATCTTGAAAGAAGAAATATATATGAAGATGCCTGAAGGTTTATCAGAAGTCGGATCAGACCAAAAAGTTTGCAGGCTGCTGAAGAGTCTTTATGGGCTGAAACAATCAGGTCGTTCATGGTACGAAACTCTCAATACCAAACTTCTCGAGGGTGGAATGAAAAAATGCAAGTCAGAGCCTTGTATTTACGTAAGCAAAAGAGCGTCAGGGGTAGGCATAATTCTGGTTTATGTGGATGACCTGATATTGGTATCGTCAAGTAAGGAATGCATGACATATTTGAAGAGCATGCTAAGAAAGTACTTTGAAGTGAAAGACTTAGGAGAACTCAAGTATATTCTTGGTATCGAAGTCACGAGATCACGAGATGGAACGATAAAACTGAATCAACAAAAGTACATAAAAGAAATTTTGAGTGAATTCCGAATGGTAGATAGTAAACCAGCCCTGACACCAATGGACCCATATCAGGAGTTAAGCAAGTCACATAGCCCAACGACAGTTAAAGAAAGGCAAGAAATGGAAAGGGTACCATATCGAAGACTAGTGGGGAAATTGATGTACCTGTCCCAAGCAACGAGACCAGACCTGGCATTTGCAGTCTCCAAACTTGGACAATTTTCTTCTAATCCCGGGATGACACACTGGATAGCAGCAAAAAGGGTGCTCCGCTACCTGAAGGGGACGCAAGACAAGGAGTTCATCATTCATGGCCACGGTAATTCCATGGTAGCCTATTCGGATTCGGATTGGGCGGGAAACAAGGATGACAGGAGATCAACCACAGGATTCACTGTGATGATTGGCAGCACTCCCATCATATGGAAGTCAAACAAGCAAACGTGCATTGGACTGTCAACTATGCACGCCGAGTTTGTGGCTGTAGCGTCGACAGCAATGGAAGTAATTTGGCTGAGAAGCGTGTTGAACGAGTTGGGGCACGAACTGGATGGAATCCCCAAAGCGCTTTGTGACAATCAGTCGGCAATTGAATTTGCAAAAGGAAACCGAGTCAGCTCACACTCGAGGCACATCGACATAAGGTACCACTTCCTGAGGGACATGGTCAGGAAGGAAGAATTGGTGCTCGAGTATACTCCAACGCGAGACAACGTTGCTGACATATTCACCAAGCCGTTGTCGAGGTTCAAGCTCGAAGCTGTCTTGAAGGACATAGGGCTTGAAAGGAAAGAAAACAAGCAAGAATCTGTTGGTTGTTAGGCAACGAAATGTATAACAGTTGTGATTATTCCTAGATTAGTTCAGTTATGATTTTGTATGAGACGTGAGTTTTACGCTCGGAAATATACAGTTCTAACACTATATATTATATAGTTGTTGTTAGACGGGAATTTGATAATTCACTACGAGAAACTAACAAGCGTTGTTACTATGAAAAATTAAGTTGATTGGTTGCCACGGGTGCAACCAATCAAAAACGTGTGTCGTTTTTTTTGGCTGTCGCTAAATTTTGCATGACCCCAGAACTAAGACATATCCATGTCAAAAAATTTTGGTGTAGGTAATCTTGGTTTTGGTTTATTATTCTTGGAATAATACACCTATGTTATCGCGACGGGGGTCGAAGACTCGGATCGGCCTCAAAATTTGACATTAGCCGTTTCAAGAGGTCTACATTCTAAATCCTAAATGTCCGTCCGCCGTCCGGGCCGTTTTGGGCAGTAGGAATTTTTAAAAATCTGAAATTTTGACAAAATACTCGGTTTACCATCTAGTTGTGCCCGCAAGGTTTTCAGTCCGATCGCCCAAACCCGTGGGGCGCTATGGGGCTACGGGAGGTTTTTTCTAAGGCTTTTAGCTAGGCTTCGAGTTAGGTGTCGTTTTCGAAGTATTTTTGGACCTAGAATCCATTTTCGGGGGTTCCCGGAACGGTTCGAGTTCACTGTGGCGATCTATAGGGCTTTCATGGGGCTAAAAATGAGATTTTTGAAGGATCCCAGGAGGTTACATATTTTTCGAATAAAAAATAAAGAATTTTTGAATACAATTTTTTTTTTTAAATCAAAAAAAAAAATTTTTTCAAAATTTTTTCTATTGACAGAAATAATATTAATTATTAATTTTTGCACAAGATGAAGAAGAAAATCCAAAAAACAAATTTTTTTTTAAACAAAAACCTAAAAAAAATTTCTCGTTTTCTTATCCACCTCTCCTCTTCTGAAATTCTCTGCTCCCCCATTTTTACACTTTAAATCATAAGTTGCGCCAGTCACTAAAACAAGTACCTTCGTAGTGGTGCCTACATAGTACCAAGGGTTGGTAAAAAACTATGATTACCTAATTTTGAATGTCCACGACCATGTTAAAAACTAAAAGCCACGACAATGTTATTTTCAACTTGAAGATCACATTGTGTCAAAACTACTCATGTTTCAAAGTTCTTCCAACGCTAATTAATAAGAGCCTCTTACGACGTTGTGAAAACATGCATTGGATGGAATTTTGATTATTAAAATCATAGAACCAGATGCGACCATGACAATGTTACTAATAAACCTACGCACCTGAAATATTTCCTCTGTAAGAGTTGATTCGGCACTGAGTGGCCACTGGCACTTGGTGCGCATGATGGCAAAGACCGACAGGAAGCCCCCTACATGTGACGAACTTCAACTTCCAAAATATCCTGAATGCCCTTTGCCCAGCAGAGGATTTCTTTTAGCCACGACAATGTTGAAAAAAGTTGTGGACAGCTTTGAGTTGATCATAATTGTTGACATGATTTTTACATGAGCATTGCAAGCCCTCTTTTCAAGACCTAAGATCCCAAACTTGAATGAGGAAAAAAATTGCATTCATAGAAAACTTATAGGAGGATGAAAATCAACGTCGAGTATGTATTTAACTTTTAGACCAACCACGACAATGTGAATAGGTAGGTAAATGACCTTGTTACGTTTCTTCAGAAACCAAATGTCCTTTCTTTTCCTAAATGGTATTGAAGAGCTCATCAGAACCTGCAATCGGGGAAAAAATCAAGGGCATAGGTCGAATGAGTGAAATTTCACAGGTTGTAGACCCGAATTTGCCCGTAGTTTAGGAATCACCCTTATACTTGAGTTGTTTACACTGTGTCATCACTTTGCCCGACTGTTTGTCTTTTCACGGATTAGTGTCTTGAGAATCTCAACATCTGATGTTTCTCGTTCGGAGGCTCAACAAAGACTTCATAGATAAATGATGAGTTCTATAACATTAACAATTGAACTGAGAAAATTTCTCACATTTAATGTGAGAATGTAGCGCAATCCTCTTTGAAAGACTTTTTTGTGTGAGGGTGAGGGTGTGTGTGTGTGTTCATTTTCTCTTTTGTCAAATTCCAAATCATCTATCCCGAGTTTGTACTGTCTAAGATCATTTTCAAATGTTATGTAGAAGATCGTTCACTTTTTCCAAGGGGGAAATAGTAGATTCTTTTAAAGATTATTTTACAGGTTTTTTGAAAAATAGGGAAATCATTATCCATAATGTGTGTCAATGGAGAGCAAGCGAAAATTCAAAGCGATGTTACCTATTGAGACGTAGCGAAAGTTAATGCCTACCTTCTTATTTTTTCAATTTTAGTTCGTGACTCCTGCTTTACTGCTTTTTTTAAAATCTCAAATCCCATTCTCTACTCTTTCTTGTGGGTCCATGACGCTCCTCGGCCTGCGACTTGCTTTGAGGGCTTCATGAATGTATTCTTTGGCCAATACCCAGAATAGTTTCCGTATTTTATTTTGATGTGTCAATTCTGCTGCAGGCGTACTGCTTAGTACAGTAGGTACATTCCACGTGTCCTCTCTCAAACTCTACCACCCCACGTGTCCACGTCGTTGGATTAATTCAACAAACCCGGGAGGGGTTAATGTATAATATCGATTACTCTGCCGGCCTTGAAATGAAAGTCGAGTGATGCTTACCGGCCAGTTCCTCGGCATCAACCCCACAAAACCTCGAGTGTTCTTCGGTATCCAAGTCGTAACACCTATTCAATTTCCCCAAGACAACTTTCCAGGAGGTGTAAAATGATTTAGTCGTTTGCTGTCGGTTTTGTGGCTCCTTAGATCTGGACGTTGACAACAATTCGTTAAGAAAGGCAATACAGTTCGTGGTCGATAGGTGTGCACTACGTTCTTGCTACTCAACTGGTTCAGCGTTCATGTGCCATGTAGCCTCCATAATATGATATTATCATTCCAAAGATTCTTCTCTTGGATTGTCGTTCTATAGCCACAGTTACATTTTCACAAAATAAAGTGTTTGGGATTTATTGGGGACCCGCTTCACTTGAACAAGTTTGCACATTCAGCCCACAAAGCCCTCTAATAATAGTTCCGATATTATCGGAACCTATTGAAGACAAATCTAGAAATCTGTCAGTGGGTTACTTTGTTGGGTTGCACCAAGAATTGTAACGTCTTGTAGGGACTATGAACCTTGAATGAATGATGGCTTAAAAATCGATGTGGGAAATAATTCATCGCTTGTCCCCTTTCGTTGGAGGACGACGTTAAGGGGATTGCACCTCCCTCCACCACCAGACTGCGCCAGTTGGTATCTGACGTAGCAAACACTTCATTTCGGGAAGTGAAATTCATTTGAATTTTTTCAGTTTGTAAGCAGTCTGTACGAACGAATGAAAGGCGATGTCCGTCTTTCCGGGATCAGACAGTGAGTCAAAAAACTTGAGGCACTTTGTCAGCAATTAAGAATGGTCTAAATGTTGTGTGGCTGCTGATCAGCGGGCTCTTTTTTACCTATTCGCCCCAACGCTCATTTTCATGAGGCACCTTCATAACTAATGACAATGTGTTCAGTTTCAAGCCTCAGCTGGATTTGTGTTGCTGTTTCCAAGTGGCGTGAATTTGAACACAGTTTTGTTGCTTCAGGTCAACCTCCGCCACCCGGTTTCTTCACCGAAGGACCTTTCGCTGGAAGTTATCCCGCAGGAGGTCCAGGTTACCCACAGCAGGGTTACCCGCAGCAGGGATTCCCGGGAGCTTCCCCGTACCCACAACAAGCAGGCGGTTATCCAGGAGGACAGGTCAGTATCCAGGATAATCTTCTTCAATAAACACGTCACGAAAACCGACGTTTCGACTTGTCGAATTTGTTCACAGCCAGGAGGATTTGTACCGAAACCTCCGGGCTACGATATGGGAGGTAACTACAACACCACCGGATACAGCGGCGAAGATGGCGGAGGGATGGGGAACTTCGACTTCACCGACAAATCCATCCGTCTCGGCTTTATCAGGTACACAATTTGTGAAAGGCCTCTCATGGTGAATAGCTGGGAGTTTTTACGGCCCCATTTGCTGTAAGTCCATTTTATCTAGTCCAGTCAATCTAGACTTTGGAAGGGGCGTTTGCCTACAAAAGGTCGGATTTTATGTTTCTAAACTTTAATTGGTGTCTTGGCACCCCAATAGTGGATAACCAAATTTAAAATCCAACAACATTTTTATTGGGAGAACTTTTAGGGGCCTAAAAACCTCGTTTTTTGGCTGATATCTTGAAAACTCTGTGTGATACAGAAAATAAATCTCACTCCGTACTTCATTAAAGAGCATAAAATTCTGCGTCGAATGGCTACCCCGAATTTAAAATTTGCCCGATTGGTAAGATCGCAATCAGCCGTCAAAAAGTGCCAATTTTTCCAAACTTGTTCCGACATCTGACTTTAAAACGCAAAAAAGTAATTCTGTGTATAAATAACTCATGAAATAAAAGTTGTAGAGCATAAAATTTTACGTTCAGGAAGCACCACGATTTTAAAATAGACCCAATATTAGGTACATAACGACAATGTTTCCGTTTTCCTCTGAATCCCCATGAAAGCCCCATAGATCCTTACGGTGAGATCCGATGGTTCTGGGACCCCAAAAAATGGATTCCACATTCAAAAATACTGTTAAAACGACACCCCACTCGATATCATAGCCGACAAACCATCAAAACCCCTCCTGTAGCCCCTTTTTAGCCCCATAGAGCCCCTCGGGTTTGGGCGATGGGGCCGAAAACCTTGTGGGCACAACTAGATGGTAGACCTTGCTCTAAAAGTTAGCCAAAAAAGGAATAAAAATGGATTTCGCCTTCCAAATGAATCCAAATGAATTTCAATCCTCATGGTTGGCGTAAGATTGATCTAGGGACAAAGACAGCCCCCACCCCAGGGTAGACAAGCAAGACTTGCGGGTTAAAAATGCATCCGGCATCCAGCATACTAAGTATGCTTGGGCCTGGGATGGTCGGACGGATGCATTTTTAACCCGCAAGACCCTCGGAAAAAACACATTCTGTGTTAGACATCTACCGGAAGGTTCTTCCTCCTACCCAGGTTATGTGGACGCGAGAGGAGTTAAGATTGTTTTTCCCCCTCACATTTCTAGGGGGTGTCAATAAATTTCCCTCGTGAGACAAGACCATCTGAAAGTACTTTTGAAACGCCAATCGATGGCGTTGTCAGTTTCGCTTTAACCGAAAGTGGACAGAGATGGGTTTTTCCTCCCCATGCCCTTCAGATGCATATGATAAACCCATCCTCAGCCGTAGAAGATACGTCAATCAACAGTTAGTAGATGTTTTTCGGGTTTGAAAACCTATGAATGCAATCACAGCGCTACTTTTGACAACCTTTCGAAGATTTGATGCCCTTGTCCTGAAATTATCCAAGTTATGGAGACAGGCAGAGTGCATACGCATCGGGTCTCGTCAACATTTCTCGTTGAAAGACTTCTACGTTTTACATGTTCTACACACTCTACTTTTGTATTTTTGCTTACAGGAAAGTGTATGGAATTTTGTTTGTTCAACTCACCGTCACTTTGGGCTTCATCGTCGCTTTCGCTTCCTCCTCTGGTTCTAAAGAGTTCATTCGTAACAACAAATCATTATGGTGAGTGGCATCCTGTTTGTCTTTTGATTCCACATAAAATTACGAATTTCAGTCAATGGATCGTCGTGGTTCCTCTTTTCAGGTGGATTGCGCTGATTGTAATGTTTGTCACTCTTATATCGATGGCCTGCTGTGGTGACGTTAGAAGGAAGGCCCCAATGAATTTTATTTTCTTGGGACTCTTCACTGTGGCTCAGAGTTTCTTGCTAGTATGCGTTACTGTCAACTACAGTGCCAACGAGGTAAGTGACGTCCATAATGGTAAGTGGTTATAGTTGTCGAATTGTATTTAAAGTTGCGTTTCAATTTCAGGTGATGTTGGCCGTCGGGATATGTGCGGTGGTAACGCTCGGGTTAACGCTGTTCGCCTTCCAGACGAAAGTCGACTTTACGATGATGGGAGGAGTCCTCTTTGCGGCCACTTTGATCCTTATGATTTTTGGGATCGTCCTGATGTTTTGGTCTGGTGAGTATTCTGCCTAGCTGACTATTCTTGGATGGGCACAGTCGGGGGCAGCAGCCTGAGTGTTCCAGCCGAGTGTTCCGAGGCCAACGCTAGTGCGCTCTTGCGCCGCTTTGTGAAGCTACATTTTTCTCCTCAGGGTTTGAGTGATCCGTGACTTGGGAGTGCGGTTGGATTCTCAACCTATTTTTGAAAGACAAAAGTAAAATTAAAGTGAACACAAAGTTGTAGACAATGTAACGGCAAATTCGGAGAGCTCACCAACGTTGATATTTGGCCAACTTTACGTGCTAAATCCCAAAAACTGTCACTTGAGAATATTCTTTAGATTCTCTACGACTTTTAATTTGTGGGTTTTTCCATAGGATCAGTATTTTTGAAGCTGCAATCGAGCGTAAGTCTATGAATGGTACACGGTGGAGCGCGGAAAACAGATGGATTACAAAATGAGAAAAAAACTTTTATTAATGAAAAAGTACCGAAAATTTTATTTTTTCTTAAAACGCTGGTAAGATGGGACGAGTGCAGAAACGGGGCAAGTGCGTAAGTGGGATGAAAAATGCTTCTTAGAACAATTTTGAGGTTACGATTGTTTTCGTAATATTTGGCAGGACGGTTGTTGTGTTCAGTTTTCACTGTCCTGTAGTTTAGCTTTCTGCGTGTTGCAGACGAGCATAGAGTGTGAGTATGTCACTGATAAACCATTCAACGTAAACCGACACAAGCAAGGGGAAGCCCCAAGTCAAAGTCCTGCCCTCGTCTCAAGTGCAAGTTGTGTAGTGCTGTGGTGTCCTGTTGGAATGATCTAATAAATCATATTACGCTCGACCATGATATCAACTTCACCAAGAAAGAGATTGAAAACCACGCCGCTTTTGAGAAGTGGAAGTCTGGTATTGAAAAAGAGACTACCTCTAGTTATTTAAAACGTCGTGAAGTTAAGAGGTGCAAGACTCATCAAACGGAAATCTACCACTGTCATTGGGGCGGATATTTTTCATCTGACAGGACGGTATAAGGTAAATCAGGGTGGGCCTTTTTTTAAATAATTAAATAGGTCCTTTTTTTCGCGAAAGAAAAGGAACAAGGAGTGGGAGTCGGAGCCCGGGCACCAGCAGGGAATATTTATAAATTAAATATTAAATTGGAATATTTATAAATTAAATATTCCAAAACCACAAGGGTCGCTATTACTCTTTCTTTTATTGTTAATTTAAATTGAACGTTCGGCAAATGAAATTGATTGAAATTGAGGTATCAAGGCAACTTTAGCAAAATTTGCTTTTGAAAAATTTAATGCTAAGTCAAACGCTCGGTGATATAGGAGGTCGAGCTAACTTGAACGCTTGTTGATAAGGAAGAATGACAGAGCGGTGGGGGAGGACTATGAAGGCCGGAAACGCCCGAAGGCTCTCGGCTCGGGGGCTCTGGCCAGACGCTCCTCAACATCTTGGAAATGGAAGGGTTGAGAGAGAGAATCTTTCAAATGAACCTTCTCCTATACACATGCGACCCTCCTTCGGGTACGGCACCCTTTACTAATCCATCCGTCTGTAGCTCTCCACCCTGTACATTTGAGTGAAAATTCAAAAAAGTTCGGTTTTCAACCTACGATTACTACTATAACTTCGTCAAAATTCAAATTGAGGGGGTCAATCGACGCAGGATTTAATGTCCTTTCATCGACTACTTAGATGCAAGCATTAAATTTTGCGAATAAGTGCATAGTTTAGGAGTTATATAACTAGCCTAAGCGAACGACTGAAAAAGGAGCACATTTTCACGGTTTTTTTGCTGCCATAAAAAACGCAAGCATCCTGCGTGCAAACTCTGGATAGGACTCCTACTGATTTTTGACACAATTCTGAAGGGGTTAAAACAATTTCCAGGTTGCCAGTAAATACCACAGGCCCAATCTATTTTACTGAACTGCAAGCCGAATTAGAGATGAGACACGACAAGAGAAAGAACTGGGAAAAGGGTTAACCAAACAGGCGCGAGGCCTGTCGTTGGTCTCAGTTCCATTCCTCAAACACTCCTGTAACCATTACTGCCTGGTGGCACTCCCTAAAGGGAACCTGCTCAACCCCCACTCACCACTTCTGAGCACGACCACTTTAAAACCTCTCTTGACAACTATAATCCACCGATTCATTTTTCCAGGTTCCACCGCTCGCCTGATCTACGCCTGCTTTGGAGCTCTCCTCTTCGCAGTTTACATCATCTACGACACCCAAATGATGATGGGTGGCAGCCACAAATATTCCATCTCCCCCGAAGAGTACATTTTTGCCGCTCTTAACCTCTACATTGACATTGTCAACCTCTTCCTGTACATTTTGACCATAATCGGAGCGACGAGAGACTAGGAGTAATTCCGCATTGGGATTACTCTCTGCTTCTCACCTCCAGGCCTGTTTTCTTTTCTGCTTGACGAATAAGTCTATCAAACAACTAAAATTATTTGCCTATAAAACTTCTGTGTATGTTCAAAATTCATCGTTGGTTAAACATTTGTAAAATTTTGAAACAGTAACAATAATAACGAAGCATTTATTAGCACATCAGATTATTTGTCGTTGAGTTAGCGGTTCAATGAACTAATTGAATTGCTTGGTATTGTAAATCGAGATTCTCTGGGGATGTTGATCGTGTTGTTTTTGAGGGTATTCATGGGCTTAGTGAGTTTCATGAGGCTCGTCTGGTTTGTACCGTCGAAAGTCGAAGTGCATGGAGACTAATAACGTAAGCTCGATTCAGCTGGCCGAAGCTTCCCTTACTTCGATTCGACTTCGAAACTGCCTGACTACGAATACCCCTTTGTTTGTGAAACACCAAAAGAAACAATATATTCGAAGTTACGCCAATCCAAATGTACATCGAATCTCACTCCTTAATTATCTTAAATTTATAATTGGTTAACTTTGAATTTGATTTTACTTCTTCTTTATTGTTTGGCTCTGCTTTTACAGCGCCGAGTTTTGCACTTTGAACTGTTTCGTATGCCCTCTTTCCAGCGAGTTTGTGTTTTTCCAGTTGCGCTAAATGCAGTGAAATTTGAGAAGCGGAAAATTCCAATTGCGGTCTCGACTGTAGAATATCTTGAGAAAAAATTAACGATTTTGGACTTTCTCGGACTAAACCCATCGTCGAGTAACATTTTATCGTCTTTGGAACGCGTAAAATTTTAGTACATCAGATGCATGTAGTATGTGTATATACACTGCAGCACATACTGAGCGCTACGTAGAGGGTTTCCCAGATAATTGAAGTAGATGTCGCTACGTAGGTTATCGGTTACTGTTATTCAAACTGATTAGCGGATTTTCATCTTAGCGAATATTTCAATGTTCTACTCATCCTGGTGAACCCGTATAAGAAAATAACTCTGTAAAAACACATTCTAACTTCGTGCTGGTTGCTTTAGGGCCGGTTTTTGAAACCATAGTTAACTCTGACGGCCGTAAAAGACGACTCTGACGGCTGTAAAACGGAAAAAGCGTTTTTTGAACCTTAGTTTCCGTTTTACGGGCCGCTATTTTTACGAAACGGTAACCACAGCAGGACCCTGGGGTCAAATTTTTACGGAGCCGTGACCACCGCTTTCATTGGTTGACGAGGAACAACTGACTGACGAGACGGCCCGCCGCGGACTCCGCGGCGCGGAGGGTGCGGAGGGTGCGGAGTGGTAGAAAGAGATGGAGATAATTGTTTACTTTTTTCGCTCAAATAACGCTCAAAATAATGACATGTTGAAGGCAGAAGAAGCGGGAAATGTGAACTCCTTCCTCACAAATGAGTTGTCAAAACCCGCAATGACGAAAAAATTTCACCTAGGGAAAATATTCAAGGCGCCAAAATTTTAGCGGCGTGGTCAGCTGTCGGAACGCTGACTATGGTTCTAAAAACGCCGACAAAATAGCGGCTGTAAAATCGCGTTTGACGGTGGTCACCAAACCACTCGTTTGCGGCGATTTGACTATGGTTTCAAAAACCGGCCCTTAGTCCCACAAGTATTTATCTATCACAAACTTGTATTTTTAAGCGTTGTTGGGTTGACAGCCAATGGCGGGTTTGCAGCGTAGACAATCTCCTCGACAGGATCCGCCATTGTCCACAGCAGGACTGCAAGGTTTTGGGTTATCCGGTAAAAATGTTTCACAAGTTTGACGCATATGAGGATCTGTGCGACGATTTGGTCGATTTCGGAGGGCTCTTCACCGCCTAAAGCCCGACATTTTCCTCTAGCTGTAAATACGGCGAAAATATGCGGGAGCAATATAGATTTTTTTTTTTCTTGTGTTTGTCATTATTAAAATTCACATGTGAAATAACCTCTTTTACTCACTATTATGAATTATTCACTGTAAGTAATACAGCCGTAATTTTATACAAAGAAAACACTTGGAACAACTCACGTCTCGGGGAAATATCACCTTCCCCTCTAGCCGTGAAACGTTGTTCGCTTTTATTCAGTGACTTTCAATTAATGCGGATACCAACGCTAATTATCAGTGGATGTATTGTTAAAGTTGATGTTGTACATTTCCATAAATATATTTAAGCGTATGTAGATGTTTTTAAACGAACCTTCGTAGTGTTGCGTTTTTTGATGTTGGGGAAAAAAGTTTTATTCGAAATGGCGTGCGGTTGGGTGTCCAATAAGGACTAATCGATGTTACGTTACACAATTCCTATGTAAAGTGATACTGTACATTGTTTTAGTTTAGTTTTCAAAAGACTGTAAAGCACATCTTGTAAGAGTTATCTCCAAATAAATGATTTGATGGTGGTACATGTGGAATGCTGTCATTCCTGTGTCCTGTGTATTTTGGTTAACGCTGAAAATTTGTACTATTTGGCTGGGTGTGTGTTAGTTATAGGGTTTTCACGCACGAACGGATGCGGTAAAAATTGGGTGTTGATGAAATTTATTATTTAATTATTCCCGACCACTACCTCAGGGTGGTGTCGTTCATTGGGGTGAGACCGGTGCAATTGCATGCATTTGCCCTTGCGCCCATCTTTTTTGTTTCAAATTAAAAACCCCGGATCCCAAATTCGCTGTAGGGCCATTGAGTCGTTAGTTGGGTTTCCTGTACTTCCAGGAAACAAGCCCTGATGCTATGCGAACGCATAACTTCTTCAGAATCGATTCCAGCAGTTCTCCTTTTTCTTTAGAACTTACAGAACTGATTCTGGCTGCCTCCTCCTGGTGTGGTAGGCTGTTGTGACCACTGACTAGGTGGAAGGACTACTGGAGGGGAATCTTGACAGGCCGGCTTCAGGGCCTCTGAACCGCCTGTTCGGACGGGGACCCTCCACTCCGCCAATAGAAGGAATGGGGGCCCAAATCCGCCAATGAAAGGAGTTTCACACATGTTTGTGCCACGGGATCCCTGGCATCTGCTTCTGGATCCCTGATTCTCTGCTTTCCAGGATCTCTAGTTCTGTGGATTTTTGGATCTATAGATCTCTGGATTTCAGGACTTTCTCTGGATCTGCCCTGGTTTTCTGGACTTTTGGAGCTATAGATTTCTGAACTTAAGGGTCTTCTAGATCTCTAGACTCCTAGATTTCTGGATTTTTTTGGATCTGTGGAGCTATAGATTTCTGGATTCCTGGATCTCTGAATCTGTGGATTTCCGGAGTTCTAGATCTCTGGATTAGTGAGATAATCGAGTTTGACACCCCTGCCTCACAGTAATTTTGGCTACCTACTGCAATATCTGGAACCACGAAAACCTGATACTACCAGGCAGCGCAACAGACACTAAACTACCGCATTTCGATCATAATTGACACCTTTCGTGGTTTAGACGCTCCTGCAATTTTCCCGAAAGTTTATTTTACGTCCAAAACCGTCCAAGAATGGCAGGAAAAGGGAAAGGAGGGACGTTACAAATTAAAATCGACAACGACCAGGATTGGGACAAACTGCTCAGCGAAACCAAAGGCCTGCTTGGTAAGTTTTGTGCCAGTGTGATGTTGGATCCGCTGTGGTTCGTTCTAATGTGGACGCACAACTTCTCGCAGTGATAGACGTGTACACAGACTGGTGTGGGCCGTGCGTGGCGATGATGAGCAACTTGAAGAAACTCAAACTGGAAGTTGGAGGCGACAACATGACTTTGGTTCAAGTAATGTCCACAAACGCGTCACTTGGCTATCGTGAAATACTCGCGTTGAGACTTGGAAATTGGTTTCAGGCAAAAGCGGACACAATTACTGTGTTGGAAAGATTTCGGAACAAAAGCGAACCGACTTGGCTTCTTGTTGCGGTAAGAACATGGTGGCTGAGTTTTGTGGGATCAAATAGATTCAAACGCACATTTACTTTTAGGGAGGTCTGCTTGTCAAAGTACTGTTCGGCTCACACTCTCCTGATCTGATCAGAAAAATAATCGAAGAACTGGAAAAAGAAGTCAAAGTAATTGAAGGCCAGGCAGAGAGGAGAGGTGTAAGTTATCATGAAAAGTTTGAAAAGCTGCACCTATTGAATCAGTAAAAATTTATTTAGGTAGGTACTGCCAACGAGTCGTTTTCCAATTCTACAGGTTGGTTGGGGTGACTTGACCGAAGACGAAGAAATCAAAGTGGCAGAGACGATAGCAAAGAAAGAAATGGAATCTGAAAGACTTCGAATGGAAGAAGGCGAGTTTGCGTTGTTGCACAGCGAATGAAAACAGCCGAACACAATAACTGTAGACACAATAATTATTGAATTTTCTTTTAGATATGGCGAAGGACAGAGCGAAGCGTCGAAACCTAACGAGAATAGCCCGAAGGATGCCGAACAACACTGTGGTGGTGTATTTCCCCCATGGCATCCACGAACCTGAAGGTAGCTTTGGGAAAAGGGTGTGCCAGGCGGCGTACAGGGTGATGGTCCGGTGTGACGTCGTCGGCCTTCAAATCGTTGATCAGCTCGACTTGACGTTGACAAAAGAAGATATTGAAAAAGTTGGTGACAGTTATTTGGAAGTTATTTGGTTTGAAGGCCTACGTCCCTTAATTACGTAACATCTCCTTGCTGATGTGGGGAGACCGGGGACAGTTGGTATAAGTGGTTGGTTGTCACAGTCGGTTCAAAACCTCTCCTAGAAGATTGGGGAGGGGGAGGGGGGATCACTCTCTTCACGTGACTTTCTAGTGGTTGTTCAGTTGCTCACAACGTTTCGTCGGCATCAGAGGAGATTGCGCCCATGGTTCAGGAGAAAAAACGATTTTGTAACCAGTAGGCTACCTACCCAAGTAAAAATTTTCAGTTCAACTATTTCATGTCTGGTGTTGTGTTTCCTCTGAACTATTCTTAACATAGAAAAAACATGTTTAACTAGCTGGGACGAAACATCAAACCCATCACCTATCAACGATGCACCCGTGGCAACCCGTCAACTTAATTTTTCGTAGTAACAATTACCCAGTACCATGCAAATACCTACATTCACGCCATTGGTGTGCTCGGTGGATGGTTTGTGGGCTCCGCAGGCGAGAGCTTTCATCAAGGTTCTGGCGGAGAGGCTCTCTGAAATCTGGGGACGGCACCAGTGCAAAGTTCGCGAATGGGTACGCGCTCGACTGGCCTTCGCAGTTCTTAGAGCAAGCAGCTTATGTCTCAGGGGTGCTCGGAAACGCTGGAGGTGCGCTGACAACCTGCTGGGCTTCGAGGGTGGTGCAGCTGTTCAGCTCGGCTTGGACAGTTCCCCATGAACATCCTTCTTTCGGAACCGTGACAAGAGGACGGTGGCGCCCAGAATGGCATAAGACGCCAGGCAGCAGGGTTTGGGCCGTCGGTTTCTTGTTCATGTTTTTGTTTGTTTTGGCTTGTTAACTTGGGTTTGGATAAAGTTTGTGCTATTTAAAAAAAAAAAAAAAACTTAAATAAAACTTATAGCGTGGGTCTGCTGACCATGTGTCGCCTTTTTAAATTAGGCGGTTTTGGGGTCTGCTGTCCCAGGGGCTGCGATTTAAATAAAACTAAGTGTCCCTCAGTAAAATGGTAAAAATGTAGTTAACCATACCTATATGGGCGCATTCATCTCACAGGTGGCAACGTTTTTATGGTGATCTTGAAAACACAACGGTTCACAGATGCTGTATAATTCGTCTGTCGTGTTCCCCGACGAAATGATGGACACCATCCACGAGAGACAGTGCATCGTGCAGATGATCCAGAAGATATCGCCGATTCCTCTCGAGAGGAGACACTCTTCGACTTCCCGAACGTCCATAATTTCTGTGGGAGAAATTCTCAACATCATCGAAGACACCGTAGCGGCTCTCATCTACGGAGACACCAAAGACCCACACAATCCCCGAGAAGATTCGTAAGTGTCCAGGAAATGGAGGTTCTTGACGTGGCAAGTGGCTGACGATTGTTGTTGCAGCGTGGTCAAGGCCTACGAGGTAGAACTGGATTCTGGCGTGAAAATCCCACCGTGCTGGACGCCCTGTGATTTCATTGCCAAGTGTGCCGCGATGCAAGTCCTGTTCCCACACAAAGTCCAAGCACTTGAAGTCCTCGAAGAGCCCATGCCGCCACCTGCGGTGAGTTTAAAGCGCAAGCTTCTCTGCAATCACCAACCCCATCACTCGCCTCATTGTTGACGTTTTTGCAGTACATAGTTATTTTTGAGGCTAAGAGAGCGAAGGAAATTTTGGAAGTGGCGGAGCCATTTGCCGGCGACGTGATACATTGTGCTTTTTTCACCTCCGAAAACCCTGACACGGCCAAGAAAATCTGCCATTTGGCCCACGAGCTGGAGAAGAAGGACTATGACGTTATAGAGTTAGTAGTACTAAGCAGCTCCCTCTCTTGAAGGTGACTTGAATGACCTACACGTCCCTTACAATTGTAGAAATGCACGGATGGTGATAGCCCTGCAAAGGAACAAAAGTGACCCAATGTTGACGCTTGCCGCTCTCGGGCCGCTGTACATCAGCCCAGATACGAGGACTGGTACGCGGGAAATGGAAGCCTGGTTCCCGCCGAAGATCGAGTATGAAATCGAGCCCGACCCCTGGGAACCCCCGCCACCACCTCCTGTTCAGTACTGGCAAGACGACGATGACAACTTCTGGATGGGTAAGTGATGATTCTGAATGGATTAAATCCTAAATTTTCGTAGCAGTTGATGTTCACACTCCTCTCCGTTGTTTTTCCAGAGGAAGAGCGGACAATGTCAAATGGAGATGTTATAATGGGCAGACGGCTTGTGAGATTAGCTGATGGTACGCCAGTGGAGGATGGCGAATGGAAACCTATTACGGACTCGGAACCAGACCTCCCACCGGTAAAAATGAGCCAAAAGCCTAAGAAGAAAGTCAAAACCTGATCATATTCTTGGTAGATATTATTGAAAGTAAAGGGATGTTTATATTTTATAATGTTTCATTTTTTCATCTATTAGAAGGCCAACAAGCTTATCAGCCTGTCTGAAACCTTGGCCTGTGGCCCCATGTCAATATTAAAGTAACGTGAAGTCTGATAAGTGATAACCCACGTCCTGATAACGGTCTTGTTTCTCTGTGCCCACGTCGGAACGATTTTCATCGTTGCAGTTGTATTTCGTCGTTGAAGTTTACGTCGCTTTTGGTGCATCTCTGATTTCTCTTAATATTGACTTGTGTTTGTACATGCGTTAGCGTCGGGCGGAAGGGTCAAAAGCGGAGGACAATGCTGGGTCTGCAACAGGGTCTGAGGTGCGCCCAGAGGAAAGCCTCCGGGCTTTTCTTTTGTCGTTTGTCGTCGTCGACGGCGAGCAAACCTCCCGAAAAGTCGGAACAGGCTGCTCGAAAGGCGGCCAAAAGGAGGGAGACTCACATCGCTCTGATCCATCCTGACAAAACCATCGCTCACACGACGTTGGAAGATGCGACTAAACTTTCCAACAGGTACCTAGGGGGACTGGGGAGGTGTGGGATGAAATTAAATTGTAAATTTTACAAAATTGCCTCAACTGCTTCGAATTGTTGACATTTAATGGTCTGAGGCAGCCCTACATGAAGCTTTTATGGATTTTATGACTTCTCTCATGGTCAATAAGTCCAAAATGAAAAAAAAAAAAAAAAAAAAAAAGCTGCAAATTTTACAAAAGGGTTTATTATTCTTTGATATAGGTTACTTGTGCCGAAATTTAATTGTCAATGAAAAAAAAAATTTTTTTTGGGGATTTTTATGTTTAAAAAAAAAACTGTTTTTTGGATTTTTTTTCAAAAATTCTTTACCTATTTTTTACTCGAAAAATATTTAACCTCCTGGGATCCTTCAAAAATCCCATTTTTAGCCCCATGAAAGCCCTGTAGATCGCCACAGTGAAATCAGATCGTTCCGGGACCCCCAAAAATGGGTTCTACGTCCAAAAATACTTCGAAAACGACACCTAACTCGATCCCATAGCTAAAAGCCTTCACAAAACCCCCCCCCCCCCCCCCCACAGCCCCATTTTAGCCCCATAGCGCCCCACAGGTTTGGGCGATCGGTCTGAAAACCTTGCGGGCACAACTAGATGGTAAACCGAGTATTTTTTCAAAATTTCATTTAAAAAAAAAATTCCTACGGCCCGGACGGCGGACGGGCATTTCGGATTTAGTATGTAGACCTTTTGAAACGGATAATGTCAAATTTTGAGGCCGATCGGAGTCGTCGACCCCCGTCGCGAAAACATAAGTGTATTATTCCAAGAATAATAAACCAAAAGAACGATTTTTCGCCCCAAACTTCCCCCAAGTTGGGGAGATTTGGGACTACCATAGAATCTAAATGAACAAAAATTAACGTGTTTTTTTTTTTATCATCTTGAAATTTTATTGAACTGAGGGTTATTCGATATACGGTAGATCAACAGTAACAGATATCGATATGGAAGTATCTCTCCGGGATTGCTTGACGTCCGAGCGCTCACGCATCAACAAGAGCCTTTATCTGTTGGCTTGTTCTTTCCGGTGAAAGTAGGTAGGTAGTTCTCGGTTGAAGTAATGTGCAGACAGAATTACCGCCAATTCGACAGAAATTCGACCCAGAACCCGTGTGTCGCATCCACAACGAAAACGTATTTTTAATTATAATAACGAAAAATTAACGTGTTTTTAGTTATATTTTTAAGGGTTTCAGCCCAATCACCACAACCGTCACAACCGTTGGGTTCTGTGGGGGTAAAAAGGGGCTATGTGAGGAGTTTTGGATATATCTCAAATTGGTTGAATTAGGTGTCGTTTTCGAAGTATTTTTGGATGTAGAATCCATTTCGGGGGTTCCAGAACCATTCGATTTCTCCGTGAGGATCTATGGGGCTTTCGTGGCGCTAAAAATGAATCCCAGGAAGCCGAATGAGGTGTCGATTCCCGAGTAATTTTGGATGCATAATCCTCCT
The DNA here is from genome assembly GCA_955831195.1 of Pilophorus perplexus. NCBI lineage: Eukaryota > Metazoa > Arthropoda > Insecta > Hemiptera > Miridae > Pilophorus > Pilophorus perplexus. The sequence continues at coordinate 34,105,693 of OY037009.1, read as the reverse complement.
TTGGGTCCCACATCCGCCGAAACACTTAAAAAGAACAATTTTCTTGTTAAAAAAAAAAAAAAAAAGGGGTTCATTTAATTTAATTTTTTCTTATTTAATAGGTACCTACCTAGTATTAATGTTTAAAAACACTACAAATTTTACACAAGGATTTATTATTCTTTGATAAAGGTTAATTATGCAAAAATTCTGTCATTAAGAAAATATTTTTGACAAAAGATAAAAAAAAAAAAAAAAATCTGTACAATGTGTGGACGGATGTGGAACTTGAAAAAGGGCTTTGCGTCCAAAATTACTCGGAAAACGACAACTTATTTGACCTCCATGGGTCCTTCAAAAATCCCATTTTTAGCCCCATGAAAGCCCTATAGATCCCCACAGTGAAATCGAATCGTTCTCGGACCCCCAAAAATGGATTCTACTTCCAACAATACTTCGAAAATGACACCTATCTCGCCCCCATAGCCGAAACCCTTCAAAACCCTGTTTCGTAGCCCCATTCTAGCCTTAAATTATTTACAGTGTTTTAAAAAATAGATTACCGTTGGGTGCCTTAGAAGACGCCTTCAACTAGGAAGGACTTTGAACCAAACGTCTGTCCGTAACACGATTGAGAATTATCTATCCTTTCTTCATTCACTACCACCAATGCATTTTCAGGAGGGACCTGAAGCTCCTCAAAGTTGCTGACTACGACCGCAAGCGCGATTCGCCCGTTTACAAACTCTTGACGGCAGCTCAGTACCGGGAGGAGGCTTTGAGTTTGAAGAAATCCAAAAAGACTGATCAGCCAGGGCCTTACAAAAGTGAAAAACTCCTCCCGCTCAATTCAAAGATCGGCGACCACGATTTAGAAAGTAAACTTCACAAAATCATCAGCTGGATTGAAAAGAAACACGAAGTCCGAGTAACCATATCTTGTTCGAAGGGAGACGAATTGCCTACTGCTGTTAGTTTATTTATTAATTGTTTACAAGCAGCAAATAAATAGCGTGAAGTGCTTCAGGTGATTGAAATGATTCCCTTTGTTTTTTTGCAGGAGAAGGTCTACAAGAAGATGGAAGCCGTTATTGGGAGTCAGGGTCGCATTTTGCAGAAAAGAACATCCGGGACCGACGTCAAGTTTCAAGTCGTGCCTCCGAAACAATCTCCCGCTCAAAAAGGAGCCGTATCCCCACAAAGTAAGACTGCTGATGAAGACTGACATTGCGAAACCACGTCGAACCCTTTGTAAACTGTAAATGTGTCCCGTTGGAAGTCATAAAAACAGTGATTGAGTTGCGGTCTGGTGCTGCTGCAATCGACCTAGTGATGCATTTTCCCTGAGGGCAGCACTGTGTTTACCAGAGTGTGGTAGAAGCCTGGCTGAAGGGGCTTAGTCAGCAAACTCTGACCTTGCCATCCACCAACTTTCAATTGTTTTGGCAGGAAATTTGTTAACTTCGGCAAGGTCCGATTTTTTTTTTTTTTTTTTTTTTTTAAGACTAGTCTTCACTTGGTTTTATACTGTTCAGTAGGGTCATAATAAGGAATGGACGTGCACCTGAATTTCGGGTTAAATCATCCTGTACCATGTTTTTAGATGTCAAAAAGAGGACAATACATAATTTTTGTGACAAAAAGTCTTATATTCATCTAAAGTTGTTCTGTTCGATACGTGCGTGGCGTCACCTATGGACCGTTCCAGCTTGATGGCCAGAAAACCACTTTTTCCATAGATCGTTCCCTTAAACAATCTCTTGACATTTTTAGAACTAGTTTAAATAAAAAAGTTTTTCTGCTATTCAATTTACCCGCGAACGAATCAAAGCAATGGGGGTGTGTCACGTTTAACCTCAGAGACCGATCCTTCAGTTTTTAATTTTTTTAATGGTGGCCAACTTGGGAAACATGTCGAAATCGTCGACCAATGGGCCGACATTGTTCATAATATTCATGATATTATCATTGTGATTGCCAGCTGATCGCTGGTTTCCGCCGGAAATTCAAATTGCTATTTTTCCATGAATTCTATTAATTGCACGAACTTGTGATTTGTGTTTATCCCCATTTTCGGTGTTATTTGGAAGCCTTCTACTGATAAGAAACACGTTCATTACTTATTATGAAAAAGACACCTATTTGTCATTCAAGGAGCTTGCAAGTCTGCATGTAAGTGAAACATACGTTTGTTCCAAGCGAGCTGAACTGTTGAAAATGCAGATTTGACGAGTTGGAACCTCCCCCGATAGGTAAATTATTCCAAGCGTACTTACTTAACAGTTAACTAGTTACTAGAGTTCTCAGAGGGGGGATCTCTCTCGCTATTCTGGTATAAATCCTTCAGCGGTGCAGGGGTGTGGTTTGAGGGGGGGGGGGGGGGGAGCACATGGGAGTGGTTGAGGTGACAAAATATTTAATATTATGTACCCCAATATTTATTTATGACAAATTTTGTCACCTCAACCACTCCCATGTGCTACCGCCCCCCCCCCCCCCCAAACACACCCCTGCACGGCTGAAGGATTTATACCAGAATAGCGAGAGAGATCCCCCCCTCTGAGAACTCTAGTTATTTAAAATAATTGGCGGAATAACCGAAAATCACTTTCTGTGTTTCATCGGTTTGATCCTCGATCATAACGTTAACAATGTGGGGATCTGGGGCTGTTAACCATACCATACCTACGTAATCATTATGTAGGAGTATTATTACCTTTACGGACAACACTGTAGACATTGCGAACTTCCACTAGGCTCTTCAGGAAGATGTAGCGGTGCTGTCGGCAACTTCTCGTGGCCCAGTTCATGAAAATCTTCACCTTCCGTAAAATCTAAACCTAAAACTATAATAAACTTGAGGATAAACTTCCCTCAACCATTTCACCGAGATTTTCTTACGGGAATGATCTCTGCTGTATTGTTCCCCCTGGGTTATTATATAGTCTGCATTGGCATTTGGTACTTGTGGCAGTAACAACGACATCGAAGAAATTGAATGTTGTTCCTACAGGTTTGAATCAGAAATTTTGCCTTGAAGAAAACTATGAGTCTGGTCATTGCTGATGTTTGTGTCTACCTCAAATGGTGTAGTGATGTTAATTAGTAGATCGCCCTCGTGAAGATATTTTTAATATAAACTGTTGTTCTCATTCCTTGTGTCATACTTTATAAAGAACCTGACCCCAAGAACCTACTTGGGGAGTTTCAAGCCTTGAACTAGTGTTATAAGACTTATAAGACTACTTAGTAGAGAATGGAATTCGCATATTTTGCATATGTCTTTAAATTGCGTAGGTATAGCTTTCTACTTTTGCGTTTTGAGGGTTTCTGAAGCGTTTGGAGTGAATTAAATTTAAATTGCATATTTTGCATATTTTTGGCGATTTTGGCGATTTATGCATATAATGGCCATGTTGTACATATATCTGCATATTTATTCAAAATTGGAGAATTTCTCTATTTTTAATTCATTTTTTGAAATTTTTAGTTTAACTTGAGTGGTTATTTTCACCATTTATATTCTACTATACTATAATATAGTACTGTATATTATACAGTACTTAGCATTATTAAATTGACACGTTCTTCAACTCCTGAATGGAATTTTGCCTCATACCAGTTACATTTTCCAAAAATAAGGCCGTTCCGAGGTAAGATGGACTCGTCCTCTAATTACCTGTTGGGGTTACACCAAAAATATATATACCTACCAACATAGGTATATATCTTTTGGTTACAATAGGTGTAGGGTCACCTATTATCCCGAAGGTATGGCACTCAAGCTGAATCCCAATCATCCCGTTAAAAGGGCGATGACCCAAACGGAGTGGTGCCCCTTCACTCCAGGCTATATCAAGTCCTGGAGCGAAGTCCTGGTTGGTCATTAAATGACAAATTTTGTACTGGAGGTTGGAAACATTTTGAGAGGATTGCCCTCTGACTTGTCGTCAGACCATACCCCAGATTGCCCTCTTCCTAATAAGGTTTTAAATTCTGTATATAGTTGATTGATTATTGTTTTTAATAAAATGTTAATTTGTCTTGGGATGATTCAAAATATGGGGGGTAGGATTATTAACCCTAAAATAGTTCTTATTCAGTTAAGGGAACAATTAATTCTAGTGGTTGGGTCAAAAGTTGAAAATAAGATTGTTATCATTTTCAGTTATTAGTTTTATTTAAAAAATTTTTATTTTCGCATTTGAACTATAATTCCAGCAATCATCCTTATATTCATTGCATTACCCTCCCTTAAAATTCTATATTTAATAGATGAAATTAATAGACCATCACTAACCATCAAAGCAATTGGACACCAATGATACTGAACATATGAATATTCTGATATAAAAAATATTGAAATAGAATCATACATAAAACCATCGAATTCCCTAGAAAACAATGAATTCCGACTATTAGAAGTTGATAATCGAATAAAATTACAATGAATAGTGAATTACTATTCCCCCGGAGGGGGAGGGGGGCCGGAGGCCCCTATACCTGAATAGGTATATAAATTATTCACTTATTGGGGTGAAGTATTTAGGCTAAGGGGCTATGCCCCTCGGTGTATTTATATTTGAGACATCAAAGATGACAGCTCATCATGGACAGCTGCTGTCGTCCTTCAAGTTTTTGCCCATCGTATCCTGCGACGTCGAGAGATCGTTTTCCGCCCTGAAGCTACTCCTCTCTGAGATACGAAGGAACTCCACAGTCGAAAATTTGGAAAAATCGATTGTAGTTCAATGTTTTGTGGTGTATGAATGACTTTTGTAGATGTATCTAATGTAAATATTTAAAAAAATGTAAATAGTAGGTACTATCGAAATACAAGATGCCAAGAAAAAATGTGTAATTAATACATTCACGATTCTGCGGAATCAGTTAATTCCATTTCATTCCTTGAACTTTTTCAGTAATAACGCGACGCCACAATAATCGTAGAGGTATTAAGACTACCTGTAAATACGTTTTACTACAAAATTTAGTAATTTAGAACTTATTTAAAATTGTTTTAACGTATTATGGCTTGGGTGCATATTTTGCATATTTTTTCCATTTCAGCTGCATAAAATCCCCAAATTTGGTGCATAAAATTCCAATCTCTAATTATAAGGTACACCGGGGTAAGTGTAACCCCACGGCTCAATCAACGATCCTGTGGGAGAAGAGTGAATGGAGCCTGTGACGGCAACAGAGTCCGTTTGCAAGATTCATGGGGAGGAAGGTCAAATACAACAACTAAGGGAACAATTTAAATACTAGCTTTGTGGCTATTTTTTAATGCTGTTTTTTACACACTTGCGCCTTTCGAATCGCGCAAATTTATACTTACCCCCCACATGCTGTGCCAAGTGTAACTTTGATCCCAATTTTTATATTTTTCATTACTAAGAAGTTGATCGAGCTTTTGACTTCAAATTTAGCCAATGGTCATGGATAGTTTGATAAACCTATGGTCACATTCAAAAAAAGATTGGATGGAAATTACAGGTTGGGTGAGCTGAGAAAAGTTGAACTAACGATTTTCTGGTTACACCTACCCCGTCGTAGAAAAAAAAAAAAAAAAAAATCAGGTTATTGAGCTCCTGAAATGCCCCAAAATTCCCATCATTAGTGTTATAGGATGGAGAAGGAAATGCTTCGATGTGAAACAACTTTTTATTTAATAAATAATTTACACTAATGTTTGTAACGTAACGTAGAATTCTTTGGACTGCCTTTTTGTGGTCAGTTTGTGTTGTTAATTTAATTTAGGAATATTTTTTTACTAATTACCAGTTTGACTTCATCGTTAACTTAATTAAAATGGACGTCTCTAAATCTCTACGTCTTTTGCTTGGAAACAGAAATTGTTGATGTCGTAGGTTGCTTTTTTTTAAATATTTGCACAGCAAGGTGTCGTCTCGGTGCGTCGAAAGGTGAGTACGTTGTTAGCCATTTGAAGGATTATTTGACGTTTGCTGGCTGCAAAAATCCATTGTGGCTGCTGGCCGAGGCGAGCCAAGCGTGTCAGTTGCGTTTTCTGGCGGGTTTCCTCGGTAACCCGCGAGGAGTGCTGTAGGCTGGTTCAACCTTACAATTTTGGGCTTCAAAGGTCCTGGGATTTCAGCCAGGCGGTGAACGAAGCCAAGTGAGTGTTGCCCGGATTGTATTTGGCGAAGACTTTGGCGAAATCCTGCGGCCTCTTCTCCTTCAACTTCCTGAACGCCATTCTCGTCTGGACTTTTTGCTCTTTGGAACATTTGGCGCAGTTGGTGCGGAAGATCTCGGCGAGATACTCTGAAACAAGGGAGAACCCATGGAATATATGCCCAACAGAAAAGATTCAAGCCAACCCCTGCCATCGTCACAGCAAATATTAATTAGCGTGAGTTTGTAAGGAATCGCACCGGAGATGTTTTACCACATATTGGTTACACTGGTTTATTTGAAATTTTTATTTTTGTTACACAACTGATTCAATTTTTCTCCAGGACTACTGGAAAGACGAACTCGACGATGTGGACCCCGTGCGTCGCAACAATAGGTGGCATTGGGTCGTCGACGACCAGAGCACTCAAGTTTCGAAATACAATTTGGGTGTCAAGGTCTGAACCAGGAAAATTTATGTTATAATAGGGTTCTACGCGAGGTCAGACTTATGCTATTGGTTTAGGTATTATTCTTGAGTCGCCGTTTTAGGTAATAAGCATGTTTTCAAAAATCTGAAATTTCGACATAATACTCAGTTCACCACTTAATTTTACCCGCATGCTTTTCAGCCCGATCGCTCAAACCCATGGGGATCTGTGGCGCTAAAATGGGGCTAAAGGACGGGTTTTTGCAGGTTTTCGTGTACGATATCGAGTGGGAAGTATTTTTGGACGTAGAATCCATTTTTGGGGACCCAGAACGATTCGATTTCACCGTTGGGGGTCTATGAGGCTTTCATGGGGCTACAACTGGGGCTTTTGAAGGACGACAGGAAGTCGAAGGAGGTGTCCGAGTAATTTTAGACTAGAATCCATTTTTCGGGGTCCCTCATCCGTCCAAACACAATATAGAAACTTGTACAGATTGATAAAAATTAAAAAAGTTTGTCATTGCGAATTAATTTTTGGATAATTCATACCAGAGAATAATAAACCCCTGTTTAAAGTTTGCAGCGATTTTGACCTCATATTCGGATTCATCACTTCATCACAAACTTCGTCTCAAAATTCTCTTTTGTTTTGATCATTTAGATTTATGGACCATAAATTATGGTGTGAATTTTTTCCGCAGAAATGATTACAGTCAATTAACTTTCACGTGCTTATGATCCGTACAAAATGTTTTTGGGAAATTGCTGACGAACCCCATTGTTTGGCTAATGTGTGTGGTGATTTTAAAGAGAGGAAGGTGCTTGACGTTACATCAGGAATTTGGGTCTTGTAGGTACTTAGGGAGACTTCATTAGCGAGATGAGTGTCTTCCTATTGTTCCTTTTTGGTTATCTGTTTCATCAAGCATACGGTACCTCGATGTGTGTCAGTATCTCAATAGCTCGTGTGGGAACACACCAAGATTCTGATGCTGGGTGTGTACCTACTTGTTTTCGTGTACCCTAAATTTAGTTGTTGTGTATTTGGCGGAGAGCTTGAGGCGTAAACCCACGATTTCTCTGCTGGTGTTTTGGGGGAAGAGGAAGGGAGTGTGGAAAACATCCATCCAGGGAGTCGCACGAAGTATTGTCGTGAGCTCCGAACCTTGGGGAAAGTGCAGCCACAGAAATGGGTGAGGAGCTTGCTGTGGATTGCCCTGAAGTGTCAGGATCCACCCCAGAGGCATCCTCACCAGAAGAGAGCCGTGGGGATGACCTGCACGAAGTTTCGAGGAGGGCATGGTTTCGCCCAGGGTCCACAGTTCTACTGGAGTCAGTCTCTGCAGCTACGTCGGACAAAATGTTGCTGTCAGAGGTGGCATGCTCCACTGGTCCAGTCTTACCTGGAGCCGCCCCCATGACTTCCCTGGTCGGATTATTGCCAGATTATTAGTCCTGAGTGGCGGATCCAGGCGTCGGAATGTCTCCCACTGATCCAGCTTCCCTGGGCGCCTGGTCATCGGGATTGATCCCCCAACACTGCACTGCGTTTAAGTGGCATTATATATATATATATAATATGCCAAAAAGAAATAACACTAACTCACAGAGAATGGTGAATAAAGGGAGGAAAATGCTCCCGTCCTACAAAAGAAAGGCTGTCTCGCCAGCGGGAAAAGCGGGGTTTCACGCCATCGCGACGCGATAGTAGCGCGACCCGCTCCTCCCGCCGGTACTACCTCCGTCGGACTGCTGAGAATGACACACAGTGGGGTAAAACCCCCACAGCTCGTATTTACTCTTCTCAACAGTTGAGAAGTTACTTGTTACTTGAAACAAGTTACTTGTTTTGGTGAATGAGCTAGTCTGATTTCTTACATCGTTGGTTCAGAGAGACAGTCGGACTGGAGATGTTGGAAACGGACATCACCTCGTATATCATCAAAAACAGTCTCTGGGCATCCCTCAAGACTTCAAAGCCATTCTTCAGGACTTCACGATTGCTTTCATGATTGACAAGCCGAAGGACGTGATATCCTATGGGATTTCGTACTTTCAGGGATTGAAATTGAAGAGATCCGTCGTCATAGACAGGAATCAGCCGCGCTCGGATGGTAAATGTATACAAAATCGTAGATACAGGAAAGTTTGATGGAATTTTCTGTCTGAAGCTTCTTGACTTCTATACAGGTCCAATGGACAGAAATATCAATTCGAACATCCTCAGCACGAGCCTCAAAAGTATCAAAAGCTCCAAAACAATGTCACAGAAGCCGCTCAACATCATTGAAACTGGTTCATCAATGCAAGTCTGATCGAGTTTGCAATTCCCCCATCAAATGTAATTACTTGAAGTGACATTGGGTACCTCTTCGAACTAATCCGTGTAGTAAAGAATAGAAATAGCTAAGTTGTGTTTTTTAGGCAACAGATTTTATGTGGAATAATATTCCATTATGCAGATTGAAAAAGTGTAGTTTTGCAAAGCCAGTCAAGAATTGAATTCTTCACCGAAGTGTGTAGAACGGTTTCAGAGCAGTTCTGTTGAACGGGAGCTAAATGTCTAAACTATACACTCCGATGCCCGCTATTTTGGTTTATTCTTCTTGGAATAATACACCTATGTTTTCGCGACTGAGGTCGACGACTCGGATCGGCCTCAAAATTTGACATTATCCGTTTCAAAAGGTCTACATTCTAAATCCGAAATGTCCGTCCGCCGTACGCCGTCCGGGCCGTTATGGGCTGTAGATTTTTTTTTTTTAATTTGAAATGTTGACAAAATACTTGGTTCACCATCTAGTTGTGCCCGCAAGGTTTTCAGACCGATCGCCCAAACCCGTGGGGCGCTATGGGGCTAAAATGGGGCTATGGGAGGGATTTATTGAAGGCTTTTAGCTATAGGATCGAGTTAGGTGACGTTTTCGAAGTATTTTTGGACGTAGACTCCATTTTCGGGGTCCCGGAACGATCCGATTTCACTGTGGCGATCTATGGGGCTTTCATGGGGCTAAAAATGGGATTTTTGAAGAATCCCAGGAGGTCAAATATTATTCGAGTAAAAATAAAGAATTAAAAAAAAAAAAAAAAAAAAAAAAAAAAAGTTTTCCAACTTTTTTTCATTGACAGAAATATATTTTTGCACAAGAAACCTATATCAAAGAATAATAAACCCTTGTGTAAAATTTGCAGCGTTTTTGATATAGAATCCATTTTTTGGGGTACCCGAAACCACCAGATTTTACCGAGAGGATCTATGGGACTTTCATGAGTCTACTAATAGGGCTAGTGAAGGATACCAGGAATTCGTTTTTCTGAGTAGTTTTATGAGCATAATCCATTTTTCGGGGCCCGACATCCATCCACAAACTCTACCGTGAAGAAAAAAAAAAAAAAAAAAAAACAGGGGGGTAACCTAATTAAATTAAATTTTTTTTTATTGTTGTAGATATAATTTTAGGATAATTCATATCAAAAATAGTACTTAAACCCCCGTGTAAAATTTGCAGCGTTTTAAAATCAATTGAATTGAATAGACGAGCGCAACCTTTCTGTTAGGTACTACAAAACCAAAGTTTTGGTTTACCGTAGGTAACTATAGTAACTATAACCTATTATAAGAATTCGTAACTTGACACACTAGGTATCTAACGACCAAACTATGTCGTCGGGGTCGGACGAATCGTCGACGACGGAGGTGATTTTGATAGCCTATAACTACCCCCAGAACTCGGTGATCACAATGAGACCACCCTCATGAAAATCTGTTCAGCCGTTCGGGCGTGATGCTGTGATACACACACAAAAACACAAAACAAACATGAAGAGATGAGCGCACCTTTCCATTTTTTGAGGGAAATGTTGCGCTAAAAAACGTGTTTTGCCAACCCTGCATGGATACCTTCCCAGTGTCTAGCGTCTCGGGTCGAATTCGTTCTGTGTGTATTAAATACCCAAATAAAAATCTTTAAGTAGGTTCAGCTAATTTTGTTGTATTAAATACAACCAAATTTTTGTTTCAACAAATTGACCGTTTAATACTTTCGCTATGTTCAATTCCTCTGTTAATAAGTACTTCAATTTGTTAATTTCAATATCTAAGTTACACAAAAAAGTTACATGGTACCTACCTACTCGCAAACCCAGAACAAAAATATTCAAAGCCCTTTTTAGCACAGAGAAGTTATTGACTTTCACTGGTATTCAATAACTTCTCTGTGCTGAAAAGGGCATTGAAAATGTTTTCTGGGTTTGCGAGTACGTATCATGTAACTTTTTTGTTTGTCTTTGTCAAGACTCTTTATCACCCATCCAGATCTTTATCACCTCACGACTCATTATTTTGGAGTTTATAATGTAGAGCAAATGTAGGTTTTATAATAGCATTCTACAATTGAAATTCCTGATAATATCAGGAACATATTATGTTCTACATGGTACCTACCCATGTTTTATCGGCTTATAAGCTTTTATCGGCTTATAAATAGCAGTTCTAGTGGAGGGTTCGCTTCGCTCGCCGACTCACGAAGTCGTGGCGCAAACCTTAAGGCACAGTATATTAGTTAATGAAATAAATGACGTGAGATTCATAATCATTTCCTGTTCTTCGAGATCGAACATGTCGCGTGGGGCAGGATTCGGTAATCGCGTCGATTCAGGAAATCCGAATCCTCATCTTGTATGCGAAACGGAGTGTCTGAATGCCGGAAGACCCGTTAAAAACAGACGCTCTAGAAAGCAGTGAAAGTGATTTAAACACTTTCACTGCTCAATGAGCTCTCTGGAAAGAACAACCGTTTCAAATGAATGAATTTCCACCATGACGGACAAAAATCTTGAATTCCCACAGCCTTTTTACGGGTTTAAAATTCTCTGTTTTTGTTCGCATTTGACTCGGATGGATGACACGGCTGAGGCTACTAGGCGTTGAAACGCGAGGCTCGTTCTCAGCGGATCCACTACTATAGTCCTTCATTCGCGAATGTATGGACGTTTGAGAGCATGCTCTGATTTGTTGTATTAAATACAACAAATTTTGTTTACACAATTGTAGAAAAGCTATTGTCACACAGGCTATCTAGTGCAGAGATGTACAATTAAATTGTACATTTACTTTAACTTTGTCCATTTCATGGAACGCCAATTAGAATCTGCCAAAAAGGAATATTTATAATGTCTACAGACTTCATTGACGGCCAAGTTTCAAGAAGGATGCACCTGACAGCGGACCCTTAGTGTTTGTTCGGTAGATCACCAGGATCGGCGACAATGACTTTTTCCGGTACGAATGAGGGAAATGTTATACAGGTCTCAGCTAAGATGATTGATATTAAAGCTTACTTTTTGCCTCCCTCGAAGGGCCGGGACAGGGCCCTTGGTCGAGATAACATCGCGTGTAGGCGTCCAGAAGGCGCCTGTTGTTGAGGATGGCGTCGACGTCGATGTTGAACATCGGGCCGGACTTGCCATCGTAGGCGTCGGCGACAACGACGAGACCGACTACGATGACGGCGCACTTGACCCAAAACATGACGGGTTCGAAGGTCCGCATTTAAACGAGGCGGGCTTCGACGAGGCGATGACGTGTTCCAGGCTGAGGTCGGAGCGTCTCTGGCGTTTCGACGCGACAGCCTCCCCACCTGGACGCCCGGATCTGGAGAGTGAGGAATTTCTTCTGGGGAGTCCTCACCCTGACCTTCCACATCGAAGCAGACGTTGGTCTTGGCGCCTCATGTCACAATAGCTTAAAAAAAACTACGAGGTCTGACCACCCCAATGATAAGATACATTTCTCCGTAAACCGAAAAAACCGCGCTGGATACGCCTTTGTCCGCGTGTGAACCTTACTTGTGTGAATCTCTACATTTCAAAACGATTTGGAGACAATGATGTTCTGTGCCCGCGGGCAGTTATCCCCATCGTACCCCCTCTTTCCCCTCTGAAAAGTTTCATAACTAGGGCTAGAATTGATATGCACGATAAAATCACTAAATATGCTCGAAAACGCTGCAAATTTTACACTAGGGTTTATTATTCTTCGATATAGCAAAAAATAATTCTGCGTCCAAATAGGAATATATTTTTGAAAAAAACAAACAAAAAAAACAAAAAAGTTTTTCTGTACAATGCTCGCACAGATGTTGGACCTCAAGAAATGGATTACGCGTCCAAAATTACTCGGAAACGACACCTATAGCGACCCGAAAGCCTTCTGTAGCCTGATTTTAGCCCCACTGAGCCCCACGGGTTTGGGCAATCGGGCTGAAAACTAGATGGTAAACCTAGTATTTTGTAAAACTTTGATTAAAAAAAAAAAAATCTCATTTGACCTTCTGGGATCCATAGAAAATAGTACGTAGCCCCAAAAATAGAAAGCCCCATTGCTTCGTGCGATGAAGTCAGATCGTTCTGGGAACCCCAAAAATGGATTCTACGTCCAAAAATAATTCTAAAACGACACCTAACTCGTATTTATAGCCGAAACCCTTCAAAGAACCCTCCCGTAGCCCCATTTTAGCCCCACCATTTGGGCGATCCTGCTGAAAACCTTGCGGGCACAATAAGATGAACAACTGAGTATCTTGTCAAAATTTCAGGTTTAAAAAAAATTCCTATTGCCCAAAACGGCTCGGACGGCGGACGGACATTCGTTTTTTGAATCTACGTGTCTTTAAACGGATTGGGTCAAATTTTGAGGTCGATCAAAATGTTCGACCTCCGTCGCGATTACATAGGTGTATTATTCCAAGAATAATAAACCAAAACTCTGTGGGTAACTTACCGTGGAGCCAGGCCCCTGGGCATTTTCCCCCCTTGTCCCCCCTCTCACTGGCCCTGTGGACCACGCACTCCCCACTGGAAAAAAACGCATTCAACACATCACGTATTTAAACAATTTATTTATACGATACAGTAATTTTTTCCAACTTGTTTCAATGTCCACCGCGATCTTATAAAATATCTCGAGGGTACAAAACGTCAGACGAAAACTTCCCTAACAGCTGGATGATCTAATCGAGGGACTTGGTAACTTGAGCACACTGGCGCTCTTTCCACAAATAACAATACAATAATTTATATGGTTAGTTTTATTTGGCTGAATAACCTTTTGGCACCATTTCGAACATGCACACGGTGGTACAGTGTCACTAGGCATAAAATAGTTTAATATATACATTAACTAATTTAAATTTTGCGTTACCTCCTAACGGATTATAATAGCAACAAGCTTTGAGTACATACGTTAAATAAATAAATCATCGTATTATTTCGTAACAATGGGCGATAAAATAGCTCAGAAAATAGTATCGACTTGGGGAATCACATGGATTTCAACGTTTCCCGCCGTAGAATTTGCAAAATTGTCAATAAATTTATCCTATATGCTTTCTCATTTTACATTTACAAGTCCATCGATGTGTTATCGTACATTTTTTTTAAGTTTTACAAGTTAAGTTTATACGTTACCTATTCCAAAAACACCGTTTTTTCCGAATTTGCGGAGTACAAATTTGAGCATTTGAAACAACATGACGTTTAACGCGGTGTTACAATTTTAAAATGTCTAATAATTACGATTTGTCAGCAGGTTCAGCTGTCGTAGTGGCCAAAGGCCGTATAGTCGATATAGTTGTAAATATTAGCTGTTACAGCTACGGTGTGCTACAGTTGCGCTAAGGTTCTAGTGATAACAGCTCTGGGCTTGTTGGCAGTTGAGTTTATCGATTGGTGGTGTTCTTGTTGGGAAACTACTCAATTGCTGGAAAATCCGCATTTTGGCGAGAACAATAGGCGTGTTCCAAGCGAGGTGAGCTTGAGCAAACTCCTGAATGGGTTTAGCGTTTGAGTTGGTGCACCAGAATTAATACCGGCTGTTCGTTTGTGTTTCAATCACGTTAAAGTCAACGTGGGCGGCGGTTTCACCGCTGGGGGCTTCCCAGAATCCTGCCCCAGGGCGTATTCCCCCCACGACAGAGAATGGCTACAGCTACCTCAGACCTCAGCTAGCATCAACTCATCTCGCTCGGTGCAAACCTAGCAAATTTGAAGACTCCGATACTTGGTGTCAGATACAGGGACAAGTGAGTGGATGGTTTGGCAAAACCACGAAGTCGTTCACCTATCAACTTGATTCCCATTTACACCATTCTTTAATACCCCAAGCAAATTAGTGGAAAAAACAGTTGAAGGGAAAATTGGTAGTAGTCGTGACCACGAATTACTGAATTACACTGAACAAGAATCTGAAGTTTGCTGAGAGGAATCGCCAAAATCGCAAAAAACGCGAAATTGTGGCACTTTTCTTGGTGTTTTGCCTATTAATCCGAAACTATGCGTTTACCGACACGAAAGCCCCTCCAGCACCCCTTATAAAATGAAAGTGCATAAAATTTGCAGCAAAATGCACCAATTTTATTCGAAATTTGGCGCAGGAGAACGGCCGCTAGAGCGCAGTAAATAAGTGGCAAAATCTCAAAACACGGAAAGTGGCAAATCTCACTCTTTTAATAATAACATTTATTGAACAGTGCTCGTTCCCTTCGAGCGTACATTCATTGAAACATTACCTAAGCAATAACATCGACAAAATATTGAACAAATAAAATAAACTAGCGACTACAAATGATGATGATGATTATGAGTTGGTTAGGGAGAGAGAACGACTCCTCTGCTGAATACTAAATTGTTTTGAGAGGAGAAAAAGAAAGGAGAAAGGAATTTACTGACTATCCAGATGCCCAGGCCTGGCAACGCGCGCATAGGCATCGGAAGGGAGTTTCATAACCTTCCTCCCGCCATGCGAAAAGAATTCTTGGACTTGGCTGAAATCGCTCTTTCGTCTCACTGTACATAGCCTATGAGAAGGGCCGTACTCCAAGAATCCACGAAGGTAGCAGTGAAGTTCAAAATCACTCGGATGAAGAATCTTGAAGATCATTTTCAAGACAAAGCATTTTCAAATAGGGGAAAATATTGACTCCGAACAACTTGGTCGCATGCTCCGAAACTTGTCCTGTGGACTTCGGACCATACGCATATCTTACACAATAATAATTAGGTATTGTTATTGAAGGACACCTGCAACTTCCTGGCACTAGCACCGTCTATCGACAAAACATACTGTTCGGAGAAGTATGTGAAATTCGGCAAAACGAGAGACTTGATTAGTATAGCTCAATCTTAAGTGAGGGAGGAAGTGAAGGTAGCAAGTTTCCGAAGGGAGCGGAGGAAACCTCAGAAATCAGCCGGTGACGTTATGTCAATTATTTTTGCCCCGGAGACAGACCTCTAAATCCCTTGTTTTTCGATGTAAGATCGATTTCTCGTAGCCTTGTGAGCATTATGACCGAAATAGCAGTCCAAGTCCGACTGATGCACTTGCCCTATCAAAGTTAAAATGAAGAACTTCATAGAAAGTCAGCGATTAGAAACATCAATCCCGAGCCAACCTGCCAGTCAGACAACATCCTATGCATTCTTGATATTTACCAAACACTTTATAAGTTAGCAGCATCACCAAGAAATTTGAACGGAATTTGACCAAGAGTCCCTTCAACTACCTGAATAAAATACGTGCCCTTTTCTGACATACTTGGGGGTTGCAGTAATCCTGAAATTAAGCACGAACTAACGCACCTACAGCCTCCAAACATTCAATCGTAATGTAGGGCAGGCATACGATTTTTAATAAATGTTTTTACGATCTGCTTAATGAGTCAAGATTCACGACCCCTTCCCTTAATCTGACAAGTTTGTGTACATTTGGGAAAGTTAGGTTAGATACAACCCGATCCAGAACGCACTAGTCACTCGCACAATTCATAGTATGAATAACCTCCTCTCATGTCGAGAGGCCTTCCTCAACTTAGTGAGGAAAAATCCTATCTTGAGCGAGGACTATGAATTCCGCCTTTACTCCATTTCCTGAAAAACTTATTTGATGCCAACAGCACAGCCTGAAGACCACTTCTCTATGTCAAGAGAAGGTTAAGATAAAGCTGCTGACTGGCCGCCTCTTCCGATAGGTAAAGGTTACCTACATGAGTACACAACAGGCATCCTAAGTACGGCTCACAAATGGCGGACTTTTAAAAACTATTCCCGAATTTGCCCCGGTTCTACATTAACCCCACTCCACCTCATGTATGATGTATGATGTAAACTACGGTCGTGCCAATGGAAATGGAGCGTTAAAAGGTGAGATTTGCAATTTTTAACTTGTTTCAACGCGCTCTAGCGGCCATTACTACCTCACACCACATTTCGAATAAAACTAATGCATTTTGTAGACATTTTTATGTACTTTCATTTTGTATGGAGTGGTGATGTCGCCAGAACGCATATTTTCGGAGGCGTGAGCAAAAAAGCCAAACAAGTGCCAAAATCTTGAAGTTTTATGCGATTTTGACTATGTTCCGGGCAAAAATCCTGTCAGCAAACTTCAGATTCTCTTTCAGCGATCCTCAGAACACAGAGAATCGTGGTGACTACGATGATTAACAATTTTTCCTCTATCTTTTCCAATTTGCCCGAACTATGAATCCACTAAGAAGTCTTAATTTTTCCAGATATACGAGGCTTGTAGAAAATGTCTGTTGGTGACTGCTGAGTGCAGGTGGTGGTCGAGCTTTTGTAGGGGCTGTGGTAAGTCTACTTGCTTACAGGGTGGTGAGCCGCTCGACCGTCGACAATCGCTAGACGGACGAAGACGCGGCGTGAAGGGAAGCGAGGCTGAAGGTGCTCTGGTGGTGGGTTTCCTCATTACACTGCATGTACAGCCTGGAACTGACCGACCGCTCGCACTCGGGGCAGGAGCGTTTCTTTTTCCCTTTGTCCCGCCTTCGCAGAAGATCGTGCGCGCACCTGGCCGAAAACGTCATTAGATGTAAAAGTCTAAGGCACAAGTACAAAAACATCGTTCACTCACATACCTGGCGTGAAGTATGTGAGCACACGGGAGCGCTTCCAGGGAGTCAGCCTCGTAGCCAAATGGAAGATTGCAAGCGCCACATTGCAGCTCCAGTTCTTCCTCCAGCCGTTGAGCAGCGTTGGCATGTTCCTCCCGGTGTTCCTCATCGCCCAGACTCTGGTAGATCCGGCAAAGCCTGACTCTCACCGTCCGGATCAACAGCTGGACATCACACCAAGAGTACAATTTCGTTTGACAGGAAATCTCTAAATTGGCATCAACTCGGTAAATCCTACCTTCGATCCTATGGCCATGGCCACTTCAAGGAGCCTCGTGTTGAACTCCAGTGGACGACAGTTGCAGATCTTATGCTGCAGACGGAGGGCCTCCAGGCACCGCGCAGCACCGTCCATAGCCTCCATCTGGCACAGGCGGTCACCCATCGAGCTTGCCGTATTCATAGCACTCTCGTATTGCCTGTACGCATTCTACCAACAACACAATGTACTTTTAAGTCAACTTTCAACTCAATGAGCCTTTTTAAGTTATTCAGAATGAAAACTCTGTAACATTCAGGCGACCATGTTATACTCACACTAATTTCCGACTTTTTCCTGTAAATATCTCCCATAATTCGAATACTCTTAGCGTAGGTGCATTGATCGCCTGACACCAGAGACAGCCTTGTTGCTTCCTAAAAACAAAAAATTTGCAGCTGAACAATATTAGTTACGGGGTACATCCACGATGTAATCTCATACTGGGCTGGCACTTAACACTATTTACTTTGACGCTTAAATAATAATTTACTAACAGTGCAATAGTCATGGGCGTCCCCAAGCTCGCCCTGTTTCCTGAGCGCGGTGGCCATCTGGAGCAGAGCCGATCGATGGTGTCGGGAATTCAAATCCCCCATGTCCAAATTCCTCGAGAGATCGTAGGCCTTCGAAGCGTACCTATCGAGCATGAACATTTGATTTTATTAAAAGAGTGGGGTCATACAATAGGAAGGATTTCGTCAAAGAGAGAGACGCCTCAGCCTATAACACCCATACATAAGAAGAATTAAAATTAAACAAAAATAAATTAAACAAAAACTCAAAGTTTGTTTGTATGTTTGTTCCCAATAGACGGCTAAGCTGCTGGACCGATTTTGACGAGAGCGGAGGCAAATTGACGAGCGAGATCCAACTTAGAACTTAGGCTATAGGAGGCTTTCCTTAGTGACGAGAGCCGGGTCAAAAAGCGTCGTTTCTAGTGAAATTTGAACGGAACTACGTAGAAAAGAATGAGCTTTTTACGCTAATTTCAAAGATCGTCGGTAGGTGGGTAGGAGTTTCTTTTGCAAGCCGAGGTGCATTAGAGGTAGTTTGATATCCACTTCACGACGAGAAACGGGTCAATATTGTTTACTTTTCGAGTTTAATTATCAATGATTAATTATTATTATTAATTAGTTTAATTGTTTAAATTAAGAGTTGGTACGGGTTGCTACGGGTGTCCCAGCTAGTTTAATATAAAGTTCACGGCAAACCTACACGGCATAAAGTTCAATCGATACTTTTAGCAAGGCACATGCTTTTATCGGAGGTAACCCGCATGTACAAGGCTCGTTTACACCGCCACTTCGTCTCCCACTCTCATGTCCCCACACTGAGCGCCATGGAACTCTAAAAAAAAACGCTGCAAATTTTACACAAGGGTTTATTATTCTTTGATATAGGTTGCTTGTACAGACATTTAATTCTGTCAATAAAAAAAATTTTTTTTTTGGATTTTTATATTTCAAAAAAAATTGTTGGGGGGATTTTTTTTTTTTTTTAAAAATGTGTTTTTTCAAAAATTCTTTAACTTTTACTCGAAAAATATTTAACTTCTTGGGATCCTTCAAAAATCCCATTTTTAGCCCCATGAAAGCCCTATAGATCGCCACAGTGAAATCGGATCGTTCCGGGACCCCCAAAAATGGATTCTACGTCCAAAAATACTTCGAAAACGACACCTAACTCGATCCCATAGCTAAAAGCCTTCAAAACACCCCTCCTGTAGCCCCATTTTAGCCCCATAGCGCCCCACGGGTTTGGGCGATCGGACTGAAAACCTTGCGGGCACAACTAGATGGTAAACCAAGTATTTTGCCAAAATTTCAGATTTTTAAAAAAATTCCTACTGCTCAAAACGGCCCGGACGGCGTACGGCGGACGGCGGACGGACATTTCGGATTTTGAATGTAGACCTCTTGAAACGGATAATGTCAAGTTTTGAGGCCGATCCGAGTCGTCGACCTCCGTCGCGAAAACATAGGTGTATTATTCCAAGAATAATAAACCAAAAGAGGGAACACGCTGCAAATTTTACACAAGGGTTTATTATTCATTGTTATAGGTTACCTGTGCGAAAATTAGATCTGAATCATTAAAAAACTATCTATTTTGAAAAAATTAAACATATTTTTGTCTATATCTACAGATGTGGGACCTCGAATACAAACGGTATCCTTCAAAAATCCCCTTTGTAGCCCCATGAAAGCCTCATAGATCCCCAGGGTCAAATCGGATCGTTCTGGGACCCCCAGAAATGGATTCTCCGTCCAAAAATACTTTGAAAACGACTCATAACTCGACCCTGTAGCCTTCAAACCTTCAACATCCCCTCCCGTAGCACCATAGCGCACCACGGGTTTGGGCGATCGGGCTGAAACCTTTGCAGGTACAACTAGATGGTAAACCGAGCATTTTGTCCAAATTTCAGATTTAAAAAAAAAATGTCTACTGCCCAAAACAGCTCGGACGGCGGAGGGCGCACATGATTACGCTAAAAGGTGGCGAAAATTCGAAAAATTAAAAAACGCGTCTGGTCGATTTGTTTAATTTTAATTCTTCAGCTGTCTGGAGGAGAGCTTCGGAAAGTTGGAGTTCGGCATTTTCACGGATACAGTTTTTTTCGCCGTGGAGAGCCCCCATACTAATTTAATTAACCCTTAAACCACTATTTGTACTACTGATTTGTACCTATTAGGCAGCCCATAGGTAGGCTGCCTAGACGCTTAGAAAAATAGCTACGAGACTAAAGCTACGTAGACTAAAAATATTGGCTCTTACCGATTTTATGGATCAAAGGGTGTATTCATCAGAAAATCGATAAAAATAGCAGGTGTATCCACGTGTCCCCATGGAGTTTTGTGTGTGTGAGAGTTTGTGTGTGAGGGTGTGTGTGTGTTCACTGAGGACCCTGGAATGAGATTCCAAAGTCAAATCTTGCGCAAGTGTGCGCATTGAAAAATTTAGAAAAAGGAAACGATTCTTTCAAATTTTCGTTAACAAATGATCATAAACAGCTAAACATTTAGATTTTGCATTTTTCATGCTAAACCCATCTCTACCAATCAATTTGTCACCTAGAGGAGTCCTCTAATAATGTCCGCCACCTTTTAGCGTCTGTACCGCGTACGACGGACGTACATATCGTTTTTGGAATCCAGACATCTTGAAAGGTAATATGTCAAATTTTGAGGCTGATCAGAATTTTCGACCTCCGTCGCGATTTCGTAGGGGTATTTATTTCAAGATGAACAAACCAAAAGGAATTAAGGTGAGAAAAAAGGAGCCATGAAATAAAGATGGTATCCTATAACTTTTGCTGAGTGTCAGTAGAAATCGCTTTGAATTTTCGCCATTGACACACATTAGGGATGTGGAGCGATTTACCTTTTTTTTCAAAACATCGATTTTTGGGTTCTGAAAATTAGATTTTCTGAATTGACACTCAAGTGTGTAATTTTAATCTAAGTCGATTCTTCGATGAATCTGAAGGAATTTGAAAGAGAGAAAATGAACAAAAAGAACTGACTCCTTTCAGAGGAGGTTTAAGCCACGGTTACAGGTAAGTCATTCTCAGATTTCTCGTTTCAATATGTCCTAAATTAAATAAACTTGTTATTATAATATAAAATTAGTGCGTGGATGGTGCCTGAAGAAAATAAATTTAATTTTCTACTTTTCTTTCATTGCTCCCAAAAATCTAGGGGGAATTCTTCTAGAGGGGGAGCTTATGCTTCTGCCAACACCAGCAGATCCTCGTGCGCTGAGACTAATACCATCACATAGTTCCATAATATGGAATAATATTATGCCCTTTTAAAGGAGAAAAAAAGCAAAACCCGTCGTAGATACAGACTTTAATGTTCATGAGGTCTTTTGTTCGTTCCGTTTCCACGAAGGTCTCATTTCATCAGGGACTAGACGGTATCGCGTGGCTTCAAGCTGCTCCCTCAATGATACATACCCTTCGCCCTTTTCATCACCCGACGCTACTCCACAAAGCTCTCACAGGGATCCCTCGAAGAGAGCCGTAATTTGATTGGCCTTCCGAATATTTGAGAGGGTTTTAAGCCCTCCGCTGACGAATTCATGAAGATCCATTAACAAAAGCCTCTGACCCGCCCCGAACCGAAAACGTAGGGGATGAAATTGATTCGCTTTTACAACTTCAAAACTTTGTCGAAACACTGCGGTATGTCAGTTGGAGCTTGTAATGGACCCCTGCAAAGAGGTAGACATCACCCTTCATCATGTCTAGAGAGTATTTTACTTACTTAGGTACTTGAAAAAAAGAAAAGAAAAAAAGTACAAATATTGCTGGTTCAGCGAATGAATGCCACCAATTTAGTCAACCTGTAATTTTTAAATTTAATATTAAATATTAAAATTTTTTTATGTAGATCACTCAGAACAACTCTCCATATCGACCTTTTCTCATGCTCACAAGGAAACATTTTCACTCATTTCAACCCTCATGATTTCCAACACGGTGTTTCCTCAAGTTCAACTAGTTGAATTGCTAATTTCGTACCTTCCATTCAACTCCAGTTTTCCAATATTTTCTTCTACCATGCGCTTCCAGTCTCTACAACCAAGGCATTCAAATTTATTCTAAGCAATGCAAATCATATTCGTGGAAAGGCATAATTTCTGAATTCTCATCCCAACTTACATTTCCAAAAGGGTTCCCCCCCCCCCCCCCCCCCCATCGATGTTTTGGGGTTTGGACAAGAAACGTTGTTGACTTATACAACAGTCTCACGTTCAAGGTACCTACCTAACCCAGGTATTTAGAGCCGAATGGATCCAATTGTTGGCCGTTGTTTTCACAGATGTTCAGGACCGATAAAAACCTGAAGCACCTGAATTCAGCAAGCTCGAAGAGGGTGGTTGCTATGGATTGGAGGAAGTCCTCACCAGAGTTTTAGAGCAGGTCAAGGGAGGTACCATATTGGGTCTTTGTGGGGGAAATTCGACTCAAATTCGATTCAAAACTGAAGGAGAAGGATCCTGCAAGTACTCGTATACGGTATAGAGGTAAAACTTCGAGCCTTTGGCTAAAATTCAAGAAACATGGAACATGCTTTGCCTAGTAACGTTGCCAAGCAAAATTTCGTCACCCATCCACGTGACGTTTTTCGGTTAGTTAGTCCAAGGCTAAAGCATGTTCCATGCTAAAATAATTTTACTGACTACATTTTACAAGGTGGTAGTCGTTAGAAACGACAAAAATCCATCCCTTGAGACCTCGATCGTTTACACTCGCGAAGATTGAATTCAATGAAATTGTTAGGAGAAGGCAGCAGAAAACAGATGTTTTTCGAGCATTATAATTATACTCGATGTGCTAATTGATATACGATATGCGGATTGATATGCTCGATGTAATTTCATCGAGCATATCAATCCGATGCCTGGTCATGGGAATAAACGCTGGGCTGTCAGCCTGTTTTATGCAAAACACGTCACTCTCAACTCGAATCGTAGTGAAGTCGAAGAAAGGAGGCTATTTGGTAAGTAGGGAGGAGGAACTAGCTATAAAGCACGGTACGAATAAGAAAAAGTAGAAAAGTCGAAAAATTGAAAGATAAATAAATAAATGAAGTTGAAATGATGCCCCGTAGTAAACTTAGTAATCGTTGTTAAATTATTCACTATTCTTCTGAAAGTACGCCTTCTTGAAGCCGAAGGAAAATTAATTTTAACACTTAAGAATCCCAGTATGAGGCCGAGTAACTGCAAGAACCTCAGCTCGAGCATTTCTTCTAATATTAGGTATGATACAGTACTAAGAGTAGATTGGAGCTATTTTAATCATTTTTCTGGTGCTTTTTAACTGTATCTCTCTCATTTTTTGAGCCACAGGAACGTGATCTCGAAAAATATTATGTAATCCTTCACTCCTTGGCTACACATTCCCACCCACAAAAACCCCCAAAAAACATGGTTATGCCATAATTTGTCAATTTTGATTGTTTATACAGGTGATCACAATTTTGTAATAACCTGCCTGAACAGTCAAAATTGATTTTAAACGCGGCCTGGGGCAATTTTAATCATCAGAGAACACTGAAAAAAATAAAAAATAAAAATAAATAATAAACTACCAATAAAAATCTAATAAATTTCTCAAAGGAACATCACACCCCCTCCTGTAGCCTCTTTTTAGCCCCACAGAGCCCCAAAATGTGTAGATTCCAAAAACGGTATGTCCGTTCGCCGTCCGAGCCATTTTGGGCAGTATGAAATCTTGACAAACTACTCGGTTTACCATCTTGTTGTGTCCGCAAGGTTTTCAGCCAGATCGCCCAAACCCGTGGAGCTTTGTGGGACTAAAAAGGGGCTTCAGGAGGGGTTTTGTTTTGTTTTCGGCGTTTCAAGATGTCATCATGAAACGTATAATGACAAATTTTGAGGCCGATCAGAATTTTCAACCTTCGACTCGAATAAATATGTGAATAGAATAGAATATTTTTTTATTTGCAAAAGCCAAAAGGCAGTACAAAAGTCGAGCGCAAAGGTACTTCACAATAAAATAATACTTTTAGAATCTAAAAGTATTAAGTACTAAAATTTAGATACATAATACCATAGCAGCTATGAAAAACAGATAAAAATAAAAACCGCACATGAACATATAGAAGCAAGTAAAAGCAAAAACATTACATCAAGTTTGAGGTCTCAGCATACAAAACAAATAAAGGTGCGAGAGACTCAACAAACAACCCAGTCAATTTCCATAAATTCCTCCAGGGAGTACAACTCAGCCCTAATAATGTGTATTATAGAATACATAATAAACCAATAGGGCGCTGTATTCCCCACCGTAACGTCGTTCACGACATCGTACCAATATTCGATAACGTACTCATAATATGAAACGAAATTATCGTTTGGAATCACCCAATACCATTCTAAGGTAAACAAAGCTGATTCTTTCCTCTGAAAACGTTATTTTCAGTGGGTTAAAAGAGAAGAGCGGGACTAGCGGAATTTTGTAATGGATTGGATTCCCTACCCTAGGCTGGTCAGAGGAACCTCATTTGCATACTAACCATGTCTATACTAGTGAAGTAAACCAAATTTAATCATGTTAAGTGAGTTCTTCAATGTTGCCCTCATAACCAGTTTCATTACAAATCATCCCCTTGATTAAAACTTGTGCGCCCGAGTCAGAGGTTATTACGTTTTCTTCAGGATTTAATATTCACCGTACCGGAAGGTCTCTTGGCATTCGAGTCCTTAATAAATTCCGTGTCACGTTTTCCCCTGTGATATTCCTGACATTAGTCCCCGGTGTGGAAAACCGCGGGGGAAGAAAATCCCAAGAAACCCTTCTGAAACTTTTATCGTTGAAATCATTGATGATGTGATATTTTCACGCGAAGAGATTGATAATTAATTGGAGAGCGTCAACGAGGAAAGGAGCACAAGAAAAGTATCGAGCGAAAGGGAAAGAGAAATTCGGCAGAAAGAGGGAGGAAGATGTGGGAAGAATTTCGGCAATCAACTGGGTATTTGGAGCTGGGATGGGATTGAAAGGTTTTGCCGGGGTCAGCTACAACAACATACAATGCTACTTCGGGAACCACTTCACCTGTTCCCCCAGGACCATCAAGGCCACTTTGGCGCCCCTTGTCGAAGGAGAGAATCTTATTAAGCCGGAGACACTCCCGGAAACTCCCCAGGTGGGAAATGGGACGTTTTCTTCTGATAAAAGGGATCAGTAGTTTTTCTATCGATGTGATTCGAGATCTAATCGATCTGGGATCCTGCTGAAGTAGAAACTCAGCTGGACGGGAATACGTAGACCACTGGGGCTCTACGGCCAACAAAACAAAAGCATTGTCTATGTTGCCAACCAGTGGTTGACAACCACATTGCCAAACCAACTCAGTACTGACCGACAATAATTGTTAACAGCTCGCTATCAGTGCTACCAACTACAATCCAGCAAAGCTTATCGCTCTGAATGAAGCGGGGTCGGATCCTAAGTACAACTGGGCTTCACAAATGTCAGTTACCTTCACAAAATATGAAGAAGATCAAACCTGGGTATCTGATAACTTCACCATTTCAAGCTCACTAGCTTCGTAAAAAATATTGACTCGTTCTGGAAAAATAATGACAGGGAGCGTGTAGCGAAGTCGTCGTTCAATCAGGTCTGACCAGGATATTACCTGGCTCAAGCAAGACTGACAAGGAATTATTTTGCCAGACTGTGCACTCCAGGCTTCGTTGTTCAATAATACCGAGGCCCCATGAGTAATTTGGAGGCCCAAAATTCAATCTTCCATTTTATCAGTGACTGCCCTGTGGTTTGTGGCGAACGCTTTTCTTTTTTCCTTCTCAATGAATTGTCCTACGATGACTTGACTGTTCTCAATCGGTGGTTAATTGGCTTGTAAGAAAAATTGTCTAGTACTTTAGTACTTCAGAAGCAGTACATTTAATGTCTAAAGCCAGCCAACCCGACCTCTCCTGACTGGCCTCGGACCCCTTCTACTCGCTTTTTTGATAATGTACAGTTATTCTATTCCTAAAGAAATTCAGAGCTACTAGAGCTCAGATGCTCCCTTATGGAGCAACATTTTGGTGGTTTCAGACTTAGTAAGATTTGATCTCTGTGAAGCTGGTCAACTGCAAGGTTGTAGGCGCATTTTGCAATGACGTGCTTGATGGCTATTTCCCACGTTCCATTAGTGTTGACTTTATTGAACGATAATCGTGAAGAAACGTAAAGTGGGCGCACTGGTCCAACTCGTTGTTGCGAAGCATGGGCGCAATAGTCTAGTTCATGGTCACAACGTAGGGGCGCAAAAGACTATTCTGTCTGGGTTGCAAGTCAAAATTAAGTGGGGTAACACCTTCGACTAAGAGGAATCTGGGCGCAATGGGGCACTGCCCATGGTTCGTGTTCTTCATCCTTGTAGGTTGCAGAAACACGATTCTTTAAACGAATGTGATTGGGAGAAAGCCCAGTAGGACCTCCAGCGTAACTGGAGGCAAAGCGTTTCCAGGAGGGGATAATCCCTGTCCTTCTGCTTTTACCTTGACCCTCAACTCCTCAATTCCAAAGTTCTGAACCTGAAAAACACAACCAGTGAGCTGACAGGGCGTTATGCAAATGGGCCCAAGGCTACAAGGAAACCTCAAATGGATTGCCCACCTTGCAGTTAGCTCCCTTTCTCGCTTCAAATAGTCCAACCACTTGGAAGGGTTCTACGGCTTAACACCCAGAGAAACTCCTCACTGGAAGGATCGACGGGATCAAACACCCACTTGTCATAAAGGACGTTCGCCGCGTTAAACTTCGACGATAACTCGGGTCCCGAGGAGTTGGCTGTCGACAATTTCCCGGGCTCTCCCTTCAAGTGGAAAACGCCATTAATAGTGACTCCAACTATCCGCGGAACCCAGTCCGGTGGCAACAAATGCAGATTTAGGAGCGGTGAGGATTAGAGACCATAGAAGTTGACCTTTTCATGCTATTCGCCACACCAGCAACAACCAAGAGAAATTCCATGCTGAAACATTTTGTTCATTCAGCTGAGTGACTAGTGAATTGGACAGAGCTGATCGCTTTCCCACCAACTCCCAAAGTTGTAATCTGAATTTGAACAGAAAAGGATGAAAATGAAGTTCATAAAAGCCTAGAGCGGTACGGAGTCAATTTCCATCTCACAAGCCCACTAATGGTTGTAACGGGTTGTTAGCAATTCCACCGGAGAGAGTTTATTAGTCGTAATCCGACCTTACAATTCCACTTGTTTACTTTTGACAACACACGGTGAGAATTAGGTAGGCCGGTCACCTAGGGACTCAACTTAATTGAGTAATGGCTGGTATACATAGTATGCGCCGGTTGAAATCGTCTAAGCTGAGCTCAAAGTTAAGTGCGATTTATCTCGGATTTGGCGGACTACCGTAGGAGTTTTGGCTTATTATTCATGGAATAATACACCTATGTATTCCCGAATAATCATGTGGACCAGAGTGCAGCTGGAATAGTAAAGGCCATTCTGCTCAGACTGGGAGGTGGCTCGGAAAGAGTGATGGGCTTTGGAAAAGAGCTCTTTCATGCCTCAAGGAATGCTTCTCAACAAATCAAATTTGCCAAAGTGGCCGGCGACCTTGTGTGGTAATCCTCCATATTTGAATAAACAAGAACTATAAACCTTTTAATTACCACTTTATTTTAAAAACTCGGCGCTCCGCGCCTCGCCAGGGGGCAAGCCCCCTGGACCCCCTTTTGCTTTTATTTAGAGACTACTGCCACAAGTATAGGAACGTAGAATACGCTTTAGCCTCGATTGAACGCTGAACGTTCAACGATGATCATCGAACGTTCACTGTCGTTTAAGGATCGTTCATTAATGTTTTAGTATTGTTGATTATCGTTAGAGAAACGTTCATTAACGTTTAAGGATCGTTCATTGGCGCTCGTGGAACGTGAATTAACGTTGATGAGCGCAACATTTCACATTATATATGAAAAGGTTGCTGTGTGAGAGAAAATAATGAATTCTTTGGATGCAATTAAAGCTCTGGCAGATTGTCCAGAAACACCTCTGCTGAAGGTAGATGAAGTAGAGCAGAATAAATGGTATAGAATGGATACACTCAAGAGAGTTACTACCAAATATGGCAAACGACTAATGGTGATCAGCGATGATTTTAGCTGTTTCTTGCCAGTCCGATATGCAAAAATGGACGAAACTTCGATGAATGGCTCAAATTTGAAGGAAAACTTGTTTTTCAAAGTAACTGAATCTACGAAAGGATTTAAGCAAGTGTATTTCTCCGAGAATAAGGAATAAAAATAAAGGTATGTTAAGAATGTAAAAACGGTTTATTTTTTTATTTTTGTGATGCACAATCGTTAGAGGTAATGGACAATAACGGTTTATGAAATTTATGAATTTAATTTATTTAATTTAATATTTATTAAACTTCAAATAAAATTTATTCAAATAAAAGGTACCTACCTCAAATAAAGCAGCGCTTTTTTATTCTGTTTAATTTTTTTTTTTTTTTTTTTTTCAAGAATGCGATCAAACCTATTATGCTATTACGATAGCCTTTTAAAAATCAGTCTTCAGACAGGAAGGTATTTATAATTTTATTGATATTACTACAGTGTTTGAAACACCTATAACATAGCAACACCTAAATTACGAGCAGTAGTTATGAATGTTTTCAACTCAACATTGTTCGTTAGAAACTGACTGTGGTGGATTTACGAAGTTTCATATTTTTGTGACTTTTAAAGAAGTTTTAAAAAACAGACGCGATGGCTAATGAAGGGTCAAACAAGAGGAAATTTTACAAGAGCAAAGGAAAGTTGTCTCTTCCAAGCTCTTCAACTCAAATATCGGATAGTGAGTACACCTTCGTCCCAAACGGAAGCACATTCTTCAATGAATCAAACATTTCCACTTTAGCCAATGACCTGATGGCCGATTTTGAAATCATTGAATCCGCAACCAAATTAACTGATGACAATATGAAATTTAAAAGTAGTCCTACATCGTATACACATTGTGTACAGTACAAAATTGATAAACCCCCTTTGTTATATGTCATAACCAATGGCTATGGGTTGATGATAAAGGAGATGGACAATTTTCAGACATGCAACATTGGAGACTTGTCTGAGCTTGACTCACGCCATAGAGTCTCAATACTTTTACCAACAGTTGATTATTGGTGGCATGATCAAAGTAAAAGTCTAATGCAAAAATTCATTGAGCTAATAATTAAACATATACAGCAACTTTCTCCAACAAAAGAATTTGGTGAGATCATTCGTCGATTTGGAATTAATGATGTTGCAGAACATGTGCAACGGTTGAAAAGTAAATTACTATCTAATACAAAACAATCGTATGATGGCAAAAATATGCCAGGGGTATTTAGTGTACGGATATTTACCACCTCTAATACTCCCAACATCAATATTGATCTCATGGAAGAGACTGGAGTGGAAGAAGTGTCTGACAGAACTTTTGATCGTCTATTAAATGCCAAATATTTCCATTCTGCTATTATCGTTCAATGCAACGGGTTTAAAATTACAAGCAGTGGCTTTTCAATTGATATGAACCTCCAGTTTATGCTGTATGAACAGATGACACCTCGTCCAAAAAGGAGAATCTCTCTTCCTTCTTTCAAGAGAAGAGCTCCATCTAACCAAGAAGATGAAAATGAAGAGTTAGCTTCATCAAAGAAAGAAAAACTGGAATAAGTTTAATAATTTATTGGTTCTATAATTAACAATTTACCTTCACAACTTTTCAATAAAGATAATATTTTGTTCCTATGAAAAAAATTGTACGTATTGAATTAATCGTACGTAAGCTGTTCCCACCGTCTGTGTTTTTAGGTAATGGACAATAACGGTTTATGATAACTAAAATAACTTATGTAACTTTTAGTATCAATTTTATCGATGAGCTCGTAGGAGGACAATCTGGACCGGGGCAGGAGAACATCACCGAAGGACGATTCGCGAACGACTGAAACTCCGATTTACATAAATAAAATGACTCACTTCAAACGGGTTCGGCTAGTTAGTCCATGGCTAAAGCGTATTCTACGCTAAAAAAGCAAAGCTTTTCAGCTAAATTTTAGCCATCGTCAGGCAACTACAAAAGAACACAAGGAGTGGATTGATAGTAACCTCCCTTACAACATTTGTAACCTTACACCACACAAAGCTTTGCTTTTTTTTTTTTTTTTTTTTAAATAAAGTGGTAATTAAAAGGTTTATAATTCTTGTTTCTTCCCAACAAAATTTGTACTGTAATTTATACTGTATTTACAATAATATTTTCAAAGTTATGTATCCGTCAAAAACGCAAAAATCACGAAATTTCGGTTCTTTTTTTGGTTTTTAACGGATAGGTACATAACTTTGAAAATATTATTGTAAATACAGTATAAATTTCTAAATTTACGTTCGTCCAAAAGAAATAATAATATTGTTTATAATATGTGCTCTCTGAACGAAGAACTAGATGAGCTTTTACGTGGGAGTTAATATTTTCGAGCTGCAGACATACACATTTGAAGTTATCTTCATTTTACGAAAAGTTGGAAAAAATCGACTTTCTTTGACGGCCCGCCGTCATGGCTCAATTTCAACTTTAAGGTAGCTCATTCGACGCAGAATGTGGTGCTCTTAACGTTCCAATATAGAATATTTTTACCTGTAAGTAACGCACCCATTCAAAGTTACCCTTTAGAGAAGAAGAAGAAAAAAATACATTTCGTGTTTTTTTTTTTTTTTTTTTGCGTTTTTGGCGGTGAGCGTCCCACAAATTTTGTTTGGAAGCTTCAGATTCGCGTTCAGCACCTCAAAAAACATTTAAAATCGGTGAGAAAAATTCTTCACCACGCGTTACATCGAAAATTCAGGTGAATGGACCAGAGCACTCCCAACCAAGCTCCGCAGGTTTTGCCGAAATAAGAGCATTTGAATTTACACACTTCACCAAACAATTTGTACCCAAGCATTAAAGTTGGGTAAAGCATATAGATCTGCTTTGATTACCTCCTTATCACGCCAGCGCACCTGTTTCGTTTATACCGTCTGATTTATGGATCTTAATTTGTTACGGACTCACCTCGCAGCTTTGTCAGCATCTTGTAGCCTTCCAAACAGCTCCGACAGCCCAACATACACCTATATAAAAAAAAAAAAAAAGATCAATTACCTCATAATCACTTGAATCGTGAAAAATACATTATATCCTGGAAAGGTAACGGCATAAATAAACGTGCCGAATTTGGCTTCATTTTCTGCTACATGATTTTCACGGTTAAACCAAGTGCGCTTGACTTGCCACATTTGAACGTTATCGGCTGAATTCCACCACCTCGTCGGCTGTTCTATTTTTGCGCCTAATGGTTTCCTGTGAGTGAGGGCTCCTGGGTCTGCCGTGGTTTTAAATCTCGTAGTGAAAAATGTCCTCCGAGAGATCACATAAATTAGTGATTTTTTTCTTTGTCTCGCGGTGGAGTATTGGGAAGCTTCGTAAATCAGGGGCAGGAAAGTAATTTATCTTTGAGAGGCGAAGGGTGTTCAATGGCGTGGAGTCAATGGGATGACGGCTTAGTGTGGAAGGGAGGGGGTAATGGCGGTAGGTATTCAATAGAATAATCACGGTCAAGTCCTGGATCTCTCCTTTGTTAGCCCCGACAACGGCGGACGTCAAAATGTCGGAGATGTGGAAGAGTTTTTTCTCACAAAGAAAAGTGGGCCACGGAGAATTGTAAAATCCAATGAATGAGTCGAGAGAGGGATCTTCGAAAGCATTTCTATTCGTAAATAAGAAGAGGACAATGGGCTGTGGGGAGGAACTGGAAGGTGCAAATAAAAAGGGGAGCTTCGTAAAAACAACTTACAGTGAGTTCGCCGGTGGGAGTTTGCAAAAGTTTTCAATTCATCGACATCAACGCCACTTCATACTCCCCACTTGCCCTCTCCGAGTGAGGTTAAAGCCACTGTGAGACACCTCAATATCGGCTAAACATCTCACCTGGAGCTCCAGAGCAGGATCATGGATCCGGTGGGCGATGGCGTGCGCCTGTTGGAGTGCTTGTAGGGCCTTGACGAACAGCGCCACTTCCAGGTGGAGATTCGCCAGGGTGATCTGGACGAGGCCCGCGGCTCTGCACTGGTCGCACTCGTTGTAAAGCGAATGCCGGGCGCAGGCTAACGCCCTCTCGAGGCCGCCCATCCTTTCGTGAGTCCTGGCGGGGAGTTTAGTGTTAGAATATCGCTTACCCCCAGTATTAAAACCTACCTGCCGATGTTATACTGGTTCGGAGGACATCG
Source organism: Pilophorus perplexus (assembly GCA_955831195.1). Classification (NCBI taxonomy): domain Eukaryota; kingdom Metazoa; phylum Arthropoda; class Insecta; order Hemiptera; family Miridae; genus Pilophorus; species Pilophorus perplexus. The sequence continues at coordinate 34,073,072 of OY037009.1, read as the reverse complement.
TTCCAAAAGACTACAAATTATGACTTACTTGATCGAGACAAACAAAAAATCCTTGCAAGATAATATCGTTCCAATATATTGTAAAACACTAGCCTCGCTAGGTTGAGATACGCTTCAGCTCTGAGGTTGGGGCTGTCCACCTCTTCGGCGATATTGAGTTGGCGGTGGGCCAATTCCAAACTCTCCCTGTGGAACAAACGATAAAAATTCAACTTTACATATATATTAGGGGCTTTCATGGTCAGGTAGTTTCGACGATGAATCTTTGAAAAGGAAGCATGGAGGAGAGTCAATATGCACTCCACCTCTTTTCAAGAGGGCATTGAATCATTTTAAAGGTCGTCAAAAGTAGCGCTATGATCACAGTGGTAGGTTTTGTAAGCAGTGAAAAACAATATCTTGGATATAAGCAGAATCGAGCTAATCAACATTTATTAATCTCGCTGGATGCCACGATGAGCGGTACGTGCACTAAGACATTTTAAAAACCAGAGGAGCCTTATGGAACTCTCACTTTTGATTTAAGACGATTCTACGAGCCATGCTGACGAAGAATGTGGAGACCCAAAAATTAATTTGTTAGATATTTAATGTTATTAGAGATATGGACAATAGTAATTGAGTCAAAAGTGGTTTATTGTCATGCCTCGGCCTCACGTTCAAACATCCTGTCCTGGTTCGGATTCAACGTTCAACGGTTTTAGAGGGTGTACAATTTACTGATCGTAACACTCTCAAAATGGAGAACTACCGCGATTGGTGACACCGGTGGGACTCGCGTGCAGGATCCTGAAGTTCGAAGCATCAGCAATCTCTTCAATGTCAGTGATCAAAATTTTTTATACTTTTTATATTTAATATACTTTGACAAGTGGCACCTAATCCCGTCGTGGATAGGACTTCCACGAGCAGACACAGTACACAAAAAACCTCCAGAACCAACAATCGGTAAAATGTCTTCTCAAATTCAAAGGGCAGGATGGGGATCATCTGAAAAGGAGATTGTTGCGCCAGGGGAAGGCGAGGAAGATGATGTTTTTCAGGATGAGGACACGCAAAACGGATGTAAGCTTATTGGAACAGGCTGGAGCCCGTCGTAGAAAACACCGCGTACCTACGTAGTCGCACGTAGCCATTACCACTTTGGGGGTATAGGGGGGCCATCCCCTGCAGGCTAAGCCAGCCAGCCCCCCACCGTATCCGTATCCCACCTGGTCCAAGAGGATTCCAAAACCGAAATGTCCGTCCGCCATCTTGGTTAGTAGGATTTTTTTTTAAATCTGAAATTTTGACAACATACTTGGTTTACCATCTAGTTGTGCCCGCAAGGTTTTCAGCCCACTCGCCCAAACCCGTGGGGCGGTATGGAGCTAAAATGGGGCTATGGGAGAGATTTTTTGAAGACTTTTGGCTATGGGATCGAGTTAGGTGTCGGTTTCGAAGTATTTTTGGACGTAGAATCCATTTTTGGGGGTCCCGGAACGATCCGATTTCACTGCGGGAATCTATAGGGCTTGAAGGATCCCAGGAGGTCAAATATTTTTCGAGTAAAAAACCAAAGATTTTGGAAAAAAAAATTTTCAACAAAAAATGTTTATTTTTTTCCAAACTTTTTTTATTGACACAGAATTACATTTTTGCACAAGTAGGCCTAACCTATATCAAAGAATAATAAACCCTCGTGTAAAATTTTCAGCGCTTTTCTTAAAGAAATACGAAATACGATTTTTCTCATCTACTCGCCAAAACTAATTTTTGGACTTTTTTAAAATTTGTTTGAAAAGTATACTATCCTGTTTTTCTCCATTATTGGAGCTTAGATGGGCCATGTGGAGCAACTTTTTGGTGGTCTCGGACATTTCTCGTAGATCCTATGATCGCCAAGCAGAATTTTTTGAGACCAATTTCAGATTTTTCCGAAATCTTGAAGTGCCTTAGAATTTAGATAATTCACCTCCTCCTCCTCCTCGGGCTGCGGCTGTATTAGTAGATCTGAACTGTCCAGATCCTATTCTGATTTTATTAAAGACTAGCTACAAGTAGGATCAGGAGACACAGTGCATATCACGTCCTTTCATCCCCAAACTGGTTACCCTACGTGATGAAGTTGCAGAAAATAAAGTAGTAATATGAAGAAGCTTGAAGGACATAAAGACCTGTGGAGATATTGCAGTTCTAACAGATGGCGGTAATCTTGGATGTGGTAGTACAGTAACTACCAGCCAGGCTGAAGCATCTTCGGCGCGACTTCGATGATTCTGAGGAGAACACCCAGGCAAATAAAGTCGAGAGGACAGAATGCTGGATAGACGCTTCAAGAATATAAGGAGATAGAAGAATGAAAAATGCGATAAAAAGATGGATGAAAAGATGCGCACAAAGATGGAGGCAACATTAGACGGAAGCTCACAAACTATGGCTGAAAGCAAGAATGAAAGATGATTGTGGTGCTGGCAGGAGACGTTTGAGTTAAGTGAGAATGACGGAATGGAAGACAGAGACTGGTGGATCCTCTCCCAGTACAGTATTATCTGATGGGGAGGAGAAAAACGTTCGGACTGTTTACTCACGTTAGGCCTCACGTTCATAAGTCTAAGGTAGTACTGTTCTACAAAGTGTACAATTTGACGAAATACGGCTGAAACACCGCAATCGGGACAATCTAGGAAAGTCATGCATTCAGGGTCGATATAAGGAGATTGTCTCATTTAGATCGAAAAACAGCAGAGGTGCCAGACGTTAAAATGAATCATTTGATTGGTAGGAGTAATATGTATTTGCTGGAGTAACGTTGACAGAGAAAACAAGTTCCTTCGTTAATTTCCCCTTTCTGATAGAACTGTGACTTAGTTCTCAGGCCTGGAAGGTTATGCAAGGTAGGTTACATTGCACTCGAACTTGCTCCTCAAGACTAATTCATCTCCAGCTCCAACCGAACTTTAATTTAAAACGACCTTGCCAGACACTCCACGAACCTCATCAAAAAGGTGATGAATTTTCTCCCCCACTCCATCGCATATTTATCTGTTGATCGTGAACTTTTCCAATTCATCACTGCGGTGTACTTCCGCCTCCCTCTCAAATCCCAAGTTTCCCTTTGCGCTCTGACAACTCCCAAGACAAATCCACTCTCTTGGGCGAACTCGGTTTCAAGCCACTTTTGGCGTCCCCCTTGCCTTCCCCCGCACAGGCAATGTTCTTCAGCATCATCTGTTACCGAAAAGACCCCACTTAACGGTTCAAGTTGGCTGCCTTTGCCGATAATAAGTTTCCCTGGGGTTAACTCCCTCTCTCTCGTTCTTTTTCGGTGTCCTCTCCAACTTCGCGAAATGAACTTTGTTCGAAAACGTAATTTTCTCACTTTCGCTGTTGTCTTTTTTGTTCAACCTAGATGAGGTTCCTCCCTTCGTTTTTTTTGTTCCACGTCTGATTCTCAGTTTTCTCCTCCTCTTGGAAGGTACCAACTCACAAAAAAAAGAAGCTATTCTAATTTGGTTGAGTTTCTTTCACCCTGCCCTAATTTTTTCACCTCCTCCAATTATCTTCAATTCAGAACTTTGCTCCTCCTTCTTTTCAATCAAATTTTGTTTTTCCTCTCGTGTTTTCATTGGTATTTTTCCGTTATACAGGTATTATTTCCGGGGATAATGATGTTACGCTTCTACCAATAGCCCCGAATGACCGCGCGTGCCTGAATTTCGAGGTCCATGCAGGCCTGATTTAGCTATTTGTAATAGGTGGGTACCTGTACTTGCCCCAGTCCATGTAGGCCTGATACAGGTAGCCAAGCAGGATGAACTTATCGCTCCGTTTTCGTATCCTCTTGAGTGCGCTCCTCCATTTGGCGACGGCAGCCTGCTGTTTGTGTTGGTTGTACAGTCTCAGCCCTTGTTCAATCTGTAACAAAATATAACTATTCAATTCGATCCCTTTTAACGGCGGGTTCCCCCCTCCCATTTGTGATTGTAGGGCGAACTGAATGGTCACAGGTTTCAGCTTTTAGTCATCGGCTCTGAATAGCCCCCATTAGAGCTCGACATCATTACATGGCGTCACGTAGACGTAATTTGTGGCAAACGTGCCGATGTGACCAACCGTAGGGAGACATCTTGGCTCAGTAACCCCATACAGTTGGCGAGGGAACAGTAACTCCAAAGGCTTCACCTGCGGATGCCACGACCTACGTGACCCCCTACGTGACGAAACTCGCCAGAATAAGTCAATTAGGAAAAGAAACCTCCCGTTAAAAACGCTGAAAATTTTACCCAAGGGTTCATTATTCTTTGATACAGGTTAATTGTGCAAAAAATAATTACATATTAATTAATAATAAATTATAATTAATTCCGTGTAGTTAAAAAAAATTAAGTACAATGTTTGGACAGAAGTGGGACCTCGAAAAATGGATTACGCGTCCCAAATTACTCGGAATAAGACACCTTATTTGACCTCCTTCGGATCCCCCAAAAATCCCATTTGTAGCCCCATGAAAGCCCCTTAGATCCCCACAGTGAGACCGGATCGTTCTGGGACCTCCAAAAATGGATTCTACGTCCAAAAATACTTCGAAAACGCCACCTAACTCGACACCATAGATGAAGGCCTTCGAAACCCCCTCCTGTAGCCTCTTTGTAAACCCCCTCCCCCCCTCCCCTCTCGGGTTTGGGCGATCGGGCTGAAAAAACTTAATTGGCACAACTAGATGGTAAACCAAGTATTTTGTCAAAGTTTCAGATTTGAAAAAAAGCAACTAAGGTCAAAACGGTTAGGACAACAGACGGGCATTTCTCAAAACGGATAATGTCAGATTTTGAGGCCAATCAGAAATTTCGACCTCCGTCGCGATTACATAGTTGTATTATTCTAAGATTTATAAACCAAAATTGAATTGAGGAAAAAGGCGAAGCACGTCAAAACTTTACTTTCGAACTTAACTTGATGATTCACCATTGAAACTACCAGACCATGGAGACCCCGACAGCCCTCTTTGAAGCGACAAATCCACTAATACCAGCAGGAGCGTCGAACCATGAGCTGACCAGCTCAATGCACACGAACAGGCTGCGTTCATGCACACATTCAACAATTGGCCCAATATTCAGATCGGTACTCACCAAATCCGTTTTGTAGGAGGCAGGATTAGTCCAGAATTAGTTTTGATCCCACTTCTGATATCATACCGCTATTCGCTTTTTATTATCCGGGCAGACAGATATATGGTATATATATACCACTGGGGCAGGCAGCAAAACAAGTGAAACCTGGGGGAACCTACAATCCACCCATAAATCCTACGTCAGACAGTAAATTAGGGAAAGCCAGTCTCTTCCAGGGGTGGGGATGTGGTCGATCTTGGAGGGAGAAGGCTGCTGCGCTAAACGGCCGAAAGTTATGGGAGAGTGACGAAGTTAAAACTTTTACCCCACACTCCTACCATCCGCGGCGTGCCTCCTAATTTGCACCTTATTTGCGGCATTAAATCCTCATTTGCTCCCGCACGGCTCCCTGCATTGCCGACCCTACTGCATAGTTACCTCCAGTCAACAGAAACAAGATTTACACAAAAGTGTTAAAACTGTGTAAAGCTACTCCAGGAACACGATAAAACACTCAATTTTCGCCTCAGTCAGCCTTCAAGATGAAAAGTGTTCCATTAGCCGGCATAATTAGCATCTACTAGGCGCCTCCACTGGGTCAAAGCTTGAGACTGAGTGGGTCAAAGTGGGTCAACACCAACCCTCAAGGGTTCCCATTTAAAATTTCATCCCGAGCCTGACAGACGCACAGCCCTCAAGGGGTTCGAGTAAGATAAATTAACTAGCCCCGTTGAAAAATTAATATTCATTTGCGTCAGCTCAAAAAGTCGTTAGCTTTTAAGAGGGATGCCGCTCTTTGTATGGATTTTTCTTTTATCTGAGGGAATCCATTTTAGGGTTCACAGTCACCGTCTAAACCTGACTACGTGGGCTAATCTTTTATGTTCTTGGTACCCGTGACCAAGGAAAAAAGAGTACAGGCGACGAGATTTTTCTGCCCCGACGTATAATCAAACAGTCATTGAAGTGTCGTCCATTGTAAGGGGGAGACAATGGTCCAATTAACTGTTTTCTTCAACAATAAATCGTCCTTTGACTCTAAACACAAAGATGAAGATATAAAAAGGGCATTGAATGTCTAAGAGGTTAAAGGAGGACTCGCCCACTACCAGAGCTATATAAAAAAGGGCAGGGGGAGGAGGGGGTTCACTTCGCTTGGCCGACACGAAGGAGGGCTGCAAACATGGATCCAAACAGAGGAGCCTCACTTTACTCAGCCATTACATGGGGGAGTTGCAACGGTTCTATTATATAGAAAGCTAATTCGCCTCCTTCTCTTCTGAAAACTGTTTGGGCTGGCGAGGGTGCGAAAACTTGGCTTAAAATCCATAATATGGATATATTATATAACATTCAGGGCTGGTTTATCAAACACATTTTCAGACCAATAAAGTAGCTGTACTCCCGATAACTCGAAAGAGGTGTTTATCAATTCAAGCTATTGGTAGTTTATAGGTTCTATAAAGTTATCCGAACCCTAGGGGTTCCTAGGGTCTTATCAGTCCTTTAGGCAGCCATATCCCTTTCTGTTTTTGACTGGGATTAATCATCGTTTTCACGAGTGTTCACGTTTTTCGATTTTTCTGAGCTATTATTTCATATTTCATGATATCAGATTCTGATGATGACTGGTGTCGTATCCCGATACCATGTGTGCAAACCAGAACCATAAATAATATCGGGCAACAACATTTTTGTTCTGAAGTAGGGATGTTTGATACTTCTAAAGTATCGATACAGTATCGTATCGATACATCCAGACAGTATCTAAAAGTATCGGTATCGAAGTATCGATACTTTTCAAAAACGCCTGCAAATTTTTGGTCAAGGGTTTATTATTCTTTGATATGGGTTAATTGTGCAAAAATTAATTCTGTCTCAATGAAAAATTTTTGAAAAAAAGTTTTTCTTTTAATTTTTTTTTTTTTTTTACTCAGAAAATATTTGACCTCCTGAGATCCTTCAAAAATCCCTTTTGTAGCCCCATGAAAGCCCTTTACATCCCCAAAGTGAAATTGGATCCTTCTGGGACCCCCAAAAATATACTCTACGTCCAAAAATACTTCGAAAACGACACCCAACTCGAACCCATAGCCAAACGCCTTTTAAAAAAACTTTCAGTTGCCCCATTTTAGCCCCATAGCGCCCCACGGGTTTGGACGATCGGACTGAAAACCTTGCTCCAAGCCTTGGGGGGGGGGGGGGGGGGGGGGTAGGTACAGGTAGAAAAAAGGGGAACATTCCCTCATTTGGTGAAGCTGTGGCCACACTAATTTCTACTGTGATGAGTGAGTTGGGTTGGTTGGTTGGGCAAACATTTTGGTGGTCCGCCCTTGATCGAGGACGGCTGATTCTTCTGGTATGAGAGCTGGTGCAGCTCCAGTAGGGGGTGGTAGGTACCTACATCAACTTTCTCAAATTGCTGGTCAAGTTAGAGGTACTGTCAACAGTTGACAGTTACTGCCTATATGCCGTAAGTTTTGAATCTGATGAAATGTGAGGGATAAAAAAAGTATCGGCGCCGATACCGGAAAAAAGTATCGATACTACGATATGTATCGGGGACAAAAAGTATCGATATGTATCGATACTTTTTTTGAAAAGTATCGATACTTTTTCAACATCCCTATTCTGAAGATAGCAGACGTTCTCGTCAAGTTAAATCTGCCGTATTCAATCGATTTCATAATCAATAAAAATCAGCAATAAAAATTTACAATAATCACCAGTGACGAATCAGATCTTGGCAAAGTTTCTTTCTACACCTAAACCATCCAGTCAGGACCATCCTTACTTCGAAGACTTCCACGTCCGCTTCCGACTTTCGATCTTTTCATTCATCGAAGACAAATTGGAATCGCCGACATACAGGCATACCTAGTTCCATTGGTCGTATCATGAAGATGCTGCTGACGTTCAGATTCTTCAGCTTTGGTGAGCAGAACATTATGTGGAATACCTAGTCTATAGGTACCTACTTATAAGACATACTTCTTTGGGCGAATTCGAGTCTACTTTTATTTAATTATTTGAGCGAATCTTGTTTCTGTGTATGGTGGAACAAAAACCAGATGGAATTTCATGATGCATGAAATATACCTAGTTAGTACTACATGTCCGTTCTGGTCGCATTCTGCTGCATTCCTTCTCTTTGATCCGATAGCCCGTCGGCTACAGCTAACAGGTTGTATAGTGATTGAAGGGTTATAGTCTATAACTTGTATGTCCTTTCAAACGTTATGGGTCCTACAGCAATCGAACCGCTAACGGGCGCAGTTTCCCGTTCGTGGGGAACGGCTCGTACAAAAACAATGTTTTTGTTGATGTCATCAACACTACTATCAAATGTTTATTCGAGTTTATCAGTAGCTGCCGTTCACAAAATGGTTGTTGTTGTGTATAATAAAATGAATATTGTAGTGAGAACACAATTCATTTAGTTCCCCACCACTAAATGGGGAAAGAAAGAACGAAAGGAGAAAAAAACAAAAAACAAAAAAAACAAGTAGGTCACAAAGTGGTTGTTTGCCGATGGTGCAGAGGTCTAATCCAATGAGTTTGGTTAGGGAGAGAGAACGACTCCTCTGCTGAATACTAAATTGTTTATTCAGGTAAACAATTATAGCGTGGGGACCGGTTTCGAGCAACTAAGCTCATCTACAGCCCTGACAAGAAAACCATTTGTCATTAGCATTAGAGGAAAAACCATAAAATTATATTAACAATGTAAACTCGAAATTATATTATACTGAAGGTATATGAACAAACACAAATGGTGAAAAATTATAACTGACGAAAACGGTCCAGAATGGTGGTACATAACTTGACAATAGTAAATTCGGAATATGGACCCACTGTTAAAATTGGCTCCATGACTGATGGCCAGTGAACCATTTGAAAACCAGTTATGGTATACTACAGGTACTGAAAGGAGAATTGTTTATTATTCTAGTGGCAAAACATCTACTTGATATGTGATTAGTGACAAAGAGAAATTAGAGGTAAGAAAGTCAGAGATAATTTTAAAAATGGACCCATTTGACAAGGTTATTAATTGGTACTAGGAAAGATGAATTTGGAATTATTCGTTTTTTAAAAAACAATTGATAAGTTAAAACTACAAAAATGATGACATACCTAGTTATGTCACCATGTTATTGAGTACATACCTCATGTACTCAATAACATTTTTTCAAAAATTACCTCAGTATGAAAACTGCTGAAAAATTAACTCTTATAAAAATTTAACTTCTCAAGATTCAACAGTAACTTCAAATAGATTCACAAATTCAATTAATTTGAAGACTTTATTAATAATTTAAAGACTTTATTTAAACCTTCATATTCAAATTTACCTTCTGTAGAAATTCAAAATTCACCATGTCAACTAGGTCACCTAGGTATGTCATCATTTTTGTAGTTTTAACTTATCAATTGTTTTTTAAAAAACGAATAATTCCAAATTCATCTTTCCTAGTACCAATTAATAACCTTGTCAAATGGGTCCATTTTTAAAATTATCTCTGACTTTCTTACCTCTAATTTCTCTTTGTCACTAATCACATATCAAGTAGATGTTTTGCCACTAGAATAATAAACAATTCTCCTTTCAGTACCTGTAGTATACCATAACTGGTTTTCAAATGGTTCACTGGCCATCAGTCATGGAGCCAATTTTAACAGTGGGTCCATATTCCGAATTTACTATTGTCAAGTTATGTACCACCATTCTGGACCGTTTTCGTCAGTTATAATTTTTCACCATTTGTGTTTGTTCATATACCTTCAGTATAATATAATTTCGAGTTTACATTGTTAATATAATTTTATGGTTTTTCCTCTAATGCTAATGACAAATGGTTTTCTTGTCAGGGCTGTAGATGAGCTTAGTTGCTCGAAACCGGTCCCCACGCTATAATTGTTTACCTGAATAAACAATTTAGTATTCAGCAGAGGAGTCGTTCTCTCTCCCTAACCAAACTCAAACAAGTAGGTAGCGGAGCGAGAGAGCTCCGGTGCAGTCGTCCCGTGGGGCGCAACAGTAAATCGCTCTCCTGAAAAGTTACAGTTTTCAAACTTCAAAATTTTGCCAATCCCTTACTGCTGACCTGATTTAGTTTTTTTTTTTTTTTTTTTCGTTTCCGAATTCTCTACAGAATGTTGGAGCTAGATTTTTGATTATTTATTTTTAGGTCAAGCTACGAATGCCAGAAGGACCGTGTTTTCGCGTTATACTTGAAATCGCCGGCAAAATCTTCGCGGCAGGTGTTGGCAAAATCGGTTTCCAAGCTTGCATAGAAAAACTATCCAGGAATAAAATTAAAAAAAGAAAGATACAATCGGGTCAGTCGTTTCCCTGATAAATGGTTTTATATGGTGAAAAAGTAGAGATTCCACTCCAAATTTCCAAGTTCCACAGTTAGGATGAGGAGGCCGATTTCAAATTTTCTTGAACCAGACAAATCGTCAACAAGTCCCTAACACGCAGCAAAAGTTTCAGAATCTTAGGATCAATTCCGGGTCCGCAGCGAGAGTGGGAAGAAAATAAAACGTGGTAGGGCGCTCGCGATCGGGCCGGGGTGGAGTTTAATATTCGTGAATTTTCATCGTCTTCTCAAGTCATATGAGAGCTGAGTTCCTAGGACCCTATTGAGAGGTAACAATACGAGAAAAGTTGGAAAATTGACTTACATTAAAAATAAAACAGTTTTTTGCCTCCCCTGTAAATTTGCGAAAATGCAATTATGTGGTGTTAAGTGACGATATATTCGCCTACCTTGAGACCCTAGGCTTGAGGTTGAAAGTACGCTTCACCAATATCCTTTGCAAACTTGATAACACACGTCAAACGCCTGAGTAGCTTGAAATCACTGTTCAGGTAAGAGTAGGCCATTGACAGGGTGCCCTTCAGAGTTCCTAACAAGTGCCAGTACCAATTGGGCTGTTGTCGTTACATCAAAAGGCTGCGTTACGAGTTATGTCAACTTATTACGAAGTTGAAGGAGCACCCTGTGTTCAAAGAACACCCATTTTCCGCTTTGTCATCCCAGCAACATTCTCCATGCGCTACCAAAATTGCAATAAGAGCAGACAATAGGGTATCAAGTGTGGAATGGGACTGGAAGCACGAAGTTGCCAAAGGCGCTCCAACTGGTCAACTGTAGAACTGAGAGATTGAAAAGCTTCCTCGCCACAACACATTTCGCCTGCCCTTTGTACAAATCAAGAAAAAACATTTTCCTGTAAGTCACACGAGCCCCTCTCCACACTTTTCCTTCCCTTTTCTACCATTTGGACCGATATTTGGGCAGTAGCACTTTCCTACTCCCAAGAATGAACCCGTTTGCCCTACAAGGGCGGAAAATGGCTGTAATAGGATCGGGAACTCAATTATTAGTCTTCCCAATCGAACAAAGGACACATCAAGGGTGAGCACTCAAACGGATTTGACAGTTTCCGTTTGAACGGCCTTGCTCATTGATGAATTGAAAACCAATAGACTGAACCTTCTCGTTCAGAGACGGGAGGCAACGCTTTCCATTTATTTAGAGATTGATACACCAAAGTTAGCTCATCTGTAATCAGAAGTGGGATAAACCAGTCTCTAGATACCTCCTCGAGTTATTCTGAGAAAGTCCGTGAATTGTGCGGAAAAAAGGAGCGCTATTCAAGAAGTAGGCCTTTATATAATCTATAGGGTACCAGAATGTGGGTTGGTTACGAAGTTGGGAGAAATGGAGCGTCACTTTTCTGGTTTATATTGAAAATCGCTTCGGCACTCAGTCACTGTTTTCATCCACCTACGAGGGGAAAACTGGCGGCCTACGCTTTCCCCAAGCCATACAAATCGCAAGTTTATCAAGATCGAGGAAATTTTCTTGCTGGGTGGAAAACAGGATGACTTACAGGGACGATGCATTCGGCTTTCAGATTATTTGGGAATAGTTTGTATGGAGTCAAATGAAAAGTTGGCTGGCCACAATGTAAATTCTCAAGTTGAATTAGGGACGTTAGGTATTCGAGCACGACATTAGATGGAGTGTCTGGGGTAACTTCCTGAGAGCTAAGTACACGAGAAAGCCATTGACGATTCAACTTTATGTAAGAGCGGAAACTCTCAATAGACAGAGTAAGTATAGTACTATAGTAACCACTCCTCTTACAGAGCATATCACTTCTGCCAGGCTCACAGTCTCAATGGACCAAATGCATAAGGAATTCAACTCGCTCTCCCCTTTCTTCAAAATCGAAAACAATACTGATGAGAAGGAGGTTCCCAACGGAATTTCAATTTCAAAGAGGTTCATGGTAAACTATCAGTTCAACCAGTAGGTATGTAGTAAGTATTTCATTTTGGTTTATTATTCTTGGAATAATACACTAATGTATTCGCGACGGAGGTCGAAAATTCTGATCGGCCTCAAAATTTGACATTATTTGTTTCGAGAGGTTTAGATTCAAAAAACGAAATGTCCGTTCGCCGAAAGCCATCCGCCGTCCGGGCCGTTTTGGGCAGTAGGCATTGTTTTTGAATCTGAAATTTTGGCAAAATACTTGGTTTTAATAATAATAATATGTTTTATTGTACATAGAACAGGGTAGTTCCTCATAGTGTACAAATGTACAAGTTACAGGACTAAAGGCGAAAAATAAACAAAAACAATAACCAAACAGGTACAAGAAAAATAAATAAATAAAGGTTTCTGAAGGAAACAATAAGAGAAAATAAAATAAAAAATACATACTTCCACTGCTCATTAAGGGGAATGAATGAGGGGAATGATGAGGTGAAAAAAAGGGAAAGAAAGAAAGAGAGAGAGAGAAAAAAAAAAGGAAGAATCTTCTGATATAAATGAAGAAGGCTTGAAGATGAAAAATAAAGGGGGAAAGTAAAGAAAAGGAAAAGAGTGAATCAGGGAAGATGGTCTTCTAAGTGAGTCAATGCACGCTGTCTGAAAGACTCAAGGGAGTGGAGCGCCCTAATCCTCAGTGGCAAAGAGTTCCACAACCTCCCTCCCGCAACCCGGAAGGAGGCCCTAAAAGCCGCAAAGTTAGCCTCTGGGAGACGAACCGTATGCAGACGAGCAGAAGGAAGGTTTACCATCTAGTTGTGCCCGCAAGGTTTCCAGCACGGTCCCCCAAACCCATGGGTGCCAAAATGGGGCCGCGGGAGGTTTTTTTTAAAGGTTTTCGGCTATTGGGTCGAGTTAGGTGTCGTTTTCGAATCAATTTTTGGGGTCCCAGAACGATCCGATTTCACTGTGTGGATCTATAGGGCTTTCATGGTGCTGCAAATAGGGCTTTTGAAGGACCCCAGGAAGTCAAATATTTTCCGAGTGAAAAAAAAAAAAAAAAAAAAATTGTTACAACATTTGCAGCGATTTTATAAGGGAATGATCTGACGAGCATAGCACAATCGATACGTATATCGACAGTCACACGAGTCGGCTGATGCTTGTCTCACACCGCTAGCTAACATAGCCCGAATTCTTACATTTTTGAAACAACGTCATGTCTGATCACAATCATTTTTGCACAGTTTCCGACGATCCGGAAATCTCCCCCGACATCTCGGGAGGGATTTCCGAGGAGGAAACTGCAAGCACGCAGGGGACCGTTGTCCTGGAGTCCACACTCGTCAACACTAGATCGGAAGCCGGAAGAGTGGCCTCCTGTAAGACCGGAGGTGTCTACCAGGAGTCCGTACTTGACGCTTCAAGATCGGACGCCGGGGAGCCATCTCACGGTACTCACGTGGCTGCAGAAAATGCTATCCAACACGACTCCTCGTTTAGGATAACCGTACTTTCTCCAGCTCATTCCGAGGATCTGCCAGTCTTAGGAAGACCCCGACACTTCAGGAATTCCTAAGGGACCCAGATCCTCCTGCACTGCGGCTGGAACATTCTCCCAGCCTGCTGATCTCAACAACTTGTGTCAAGCCTCTGACGAATCTCCACCCGTACTCCCTCTGGCATCCTCCAAAAACACTGGCGGTGTAACCACCCACCCAACTTACTTAATAATAAATTAAGTAACACAACCCATGTAGATACACACCCCACACATTCATCAGACGGTACCTAACCTACAGTATCTATGGTGCACCAGTCATGCCGAGGTTCGAGCTAAGGCTAGGTACACACGGCGAGGATTTCCGGAGAGGATTGCCCGATCAGTCCATCCTCTCCGGCCAGCCGGAGCGTGTGTACCACACTTTTCCTACAGTTGAGGCGGACTGCGCAGGCCTCCAGGCCTTTCCAAAATGAGGCGGCCTCATGAAAATTCGTCTCTTGTTGTTCAGTAGCATTAAAAGTGAGTTTCCTGGGAAATCAATCCAATACCTATCAAAGTTCAGTTGATGATTCGAGTTTAGTATTTAGAGAAACACAAGGGATTCCTTCATTAAAGGACAAGGTTAGTCAAGTGCAATCAAGTGTTAGCACATTTTGAAATAAAGAGGAGAAGGTAGCAGCAGTTAGGTGCCAAAGCATATGATAAGAGGAAGAGGGAAATGTCTGGGGTGCTCTCAAGCAGATGAGAACATTCATCCGAGAGAGGAAATCCTTGCAGGCGTTGGCTGGTTAGGTGGTAGTGTTGGTGGCTCCCTGGCGGCTTATTGCGGAACAAACTACAATGAAGGGCGAAATAGGCGTAAGAAGGATGAAGCCAGTTCGGAATGAGAAGGGCGGAGGAGGAGAGTTAAAGAGGGCTAAGGGATGTTACCGGAATAGAGGGGGGATTGAGGAAGCCTATTTGAAAGGCACTGCACGGCGGAAAGTCTTCCTCTTCGAAGGTGGAAATCCGATTTGAAGGGACCCAAAGCTTTGGAATCGCGCCACCCATCTGGGGCCTTCCAGCTTGTACTCGGATGAGGATTACATTTCAACATGGGTCTGCTGATCCTTTTGTGAAAGGGCGAAGACTATAATCAACACGGTCTAAATGTGTGGTACCTAACCACTAGTATTTTGTAAAAGAAACGAAGTATACGGACCACCCTGAACGTGTAGGGAAAGAAAATAGTGAATCAAGCGATTGTGTCTGCCAGATGTAAGCCAGCGTTGGGACCCATTTAGCTTGTGTCTCTTTCCACTGAAGAAAGTTCTAAATAGTTACAGAGACTGTGTGCCCATGAAATTGTGATAGGGTTAGAGGGATTCTTGATGGTTCCAAAAGGTCAAGATTCGTCGGATACACATCATGTTCTATAATTCAACATGATATCGGCCACTGAATTCCAGCCGTTCAGGACAAATTGTACGGTCGGCCCTCGAAAGCCCACAACGATAAAAATGAGACTCCCGAGGGGGAGTGTTGGAAAGGGCCGACCTTTTATTTCTGCCGAGCAATAGATTTCCACCTTTCCCGTCACCCCCTTGGCCCACCACTTTTGTATCCAGGCTTGGCGGAGTTCCCACCTCGCCTAATGAAATATCGACGGTTAGGGGCACGAAAAAAATCCCCGTCCCTCGCAGGAAGGTCCTTCTGGTTAGGCCAGACTGTAGATAGCGACGACCACAAGAAAGGTCCCTTTACAAAGCTGATAGCCATCTCGCGTGGATTCTCGCCTCTGTTCTATTCCAGATTGTCTCCGGCAGAAGGGCGAGGTGTTGTAGATGGTGGCTGATGGCGGGACCTTCGGTGGCGTGATAGAACTTACAATCAAGACTGTCATCTGGAAGTTCTTACTGTCAAGTTTGCTTCCTCCATTCCGTCCAGTACAATAGCAAGCGTAATGAATCATAGAGTTTCTTGTAGTATGTTCTAAAACGAACGACGTTGGTTCAGTTGGGTCAGTTTTAGCGGAATTCCGTCAATGAGGAGCGCATCAAATCTAAAATACAACCCCCACTATCACTTATTCGACTTCCTTGTTTGAAATCCCAAAAACTACTATAGCGAAGGGCTTAGGCCACCTTGTTGTTCAGCCGGTAGGCCAGTTTTGACAGATATCCCCCTCTGGAGACTCTGAACTCCTTTGCAAGAATGGCTGCAAGCAGTTATGGCTTTGCCTTGCTCGACTGGCACAACCAACACTGCTCAAATATTCGCTTCTACTACTAACCATGCACATCACCACAAATTATAGTCCGGGTACTTACGCTTCTTCGCGCGAGGGTTTGGTCTATTTTGTGGCCGCAGCCCAAAAGGCAGTTCCAAATGCCATGAGGAGGAATGCGAGACGCTGGCGTGGTGAAGTCTTCGGTGAGCTCGTACAGGTCGAGGGGGTGACGTGACCCATCTGGGGAGCTCAGCAGAGCAGTGGCGGACAGTTGCCCCGACCCTGTCCGTTTCCTACAGAAAAAAAAACTTCGCTTAGTCAACTACAAGCAAACATTAACTAAATCATTTGCATTTTAACCAAATTATCAATTCTCGTCAGCTCCTGAAGCCACTTTTGGTTCTTGGGCCCTTCCAGAATTTCAAGAACGGTCTACGGTGGCATCAAAAGGATAATCGCTCCATTTCCATCGCCTTTTGTGGCAACAAAGGAGGAAGAGTCCGGGGCAATAGGAAGACAGTAAATGGAGGCTCTTGAAGGGTTTCCCCCAAACAATAGTTTTAATCTGGCAGGATCCAATTTGGAAGAATCTCATTTTCTATTCCAAACTGAACCTAAACGAGTTCGTTCCTTTGCCGAGATTGTCTTTCGGGATCGTCGCCGGCAATTATAAAGATGGACTGGGACTGTAGGAGATGGACCATTTCAAAAGATGATTAAAAAAAAAATCAAGCAAGTTTGAATTTTCGATACTACACATCTGCTGTGGCAGAAAACGAGTGAGGGCTATGTCAAAAATCAGCTATTCGTAACAGCCTAATCCAGCAGCTCCACTCAAGTGATTATCGTCACAGAAAGCTAACTCCAATAGGCGTAATACAAACTCCACTAGACAGGAAGCAATCTCGTCAGAATTACAACTCAAACGGGATTACTTTTGAGTGCGAATTAGGGAAAACAGCTTTTAGCGTCTCCAGTTCTTAGCTCCCCCTTTCGAGCACGACTTCAACAGAATGAATAATAAATCTCATTCAAATTCATTCGAACAGCTACGTCATGAAACAAGGGAGCAAATAAAGCTTTTATTCTCCATAGAGTTTTAACTGGTGAGCCGAAGGAAGTCAGAATTTAATGAAATTCGCGGTAGGTACTCAAATTTACTATTTATGGCCAAAAAGAAGCACAAAAGATTAGGGAAAATGTAGGTTGGAAACACTGGACTCAAGGGAAACAGAGATGTATCGTAATACGATAAACAGGTAAACATTGTGTAGAGTAATTAAGTTCAAGCGTGCAGTCATATGAGCGCCACCAGAGATAATCCCTGGGCGCCACCGTCACTTTGGAGCCCTCTGAACGCACGTTTATGTGAATCCTTTCTCTGGAGCAATAATTTTTACAGCTTTTCTAAGTACAGTGTGGGGTCGGATCCTGCCCCAATTGTGAAAACCGAAAATGGTTAACAAAAAAAAAAAAAAAAAAAAAAAAAAACGGTACATACATCCTTCCTCAAGAAGTTTTGTTTATTTGTCGTCGGCTTGTTTGGTGTTAGTGCGTTTTTCGTATACATAATATGTACCTATACGAAAAGTGTTTTTCACCTATACACCGTGAAAAACACTTGAAAACAATGGTTTACTTAATATCTGATACTTTATTTTTCCGAATAGGTAACTATAGGTACTGTATGTCGCTGAAACGTTTCTGGTAACTTTAACTAGCACCCATGGAATCCATTGTCCATTCAATGTTGCTGTGCCAATACATACTCGTGGTTGACGTGTTTTTGCATTTCCTGGTTAAGTGGGTGGTCTAACAGGCGTGAGGAGGTGCTAGTCGGTTAGGTGTGCTGCGAGGGGAGGGGATGAAGATGTCATCTGACCAGGTGCTAACCAAGTGGGTGGCGAATGGTGGGAAGTTGAACGGAGTGGGAGATGATGAGTATAGAATATAATATATATTCTATACTCAGTGGGGGGGTCTGATCTTACATTCACCCTAACCAACTAGATCAGGGGTTCCCAATAAAATTTTGTCACGGACCCCTTAACAAACCACAAATGTATTGAGGATCCCCTATATATGTAAATTATATATATATATATAATTTTGTTGTAAAAAGGTTTTTCCCCGTTTGCTTATACCTAGGTGTAAGTATACATCACAAGGGAAAAATCAATTGATTGTTGCAAATAATTATTTATTTTTACATTTATTTTACATTTGGAAACAGTTGCACAACATTCACTGACACAGCTGAAGCTTTCCTACAGGTAGATCTACCTTTTCCTATGTAATAGTGCTGGTTTGCAGTTGGATTTATTAGTACTAATTGGAATTCAGGTTTCGTAACGTAATAGCAAGGAGCTTAGAAGAAGAGAATCTTCTAAGCTCCTTGCGTAATAGGTAGGTAATGCTTCTTCTTCTTCTGATAAATTTGAAATTTAATAAATAATTTGGAAAAAGAATCGATCCTCAGATGTATCGATTCTTTTTGAAAAAATAATCGCGATTATTTTTGAGAATCGGACATCCCTACATTCTGGTAGAAACTGGGCGAACTAGACACTAATAATTAGGCTAGGTGTCACTAGCGTCGCGTCGCAAGTACGGCCTCTCACGCTTTACAGGACACTCCCGGAGTGTCACTCCGGCTACAAACAGTCATTTTTATTATTTGAGTTCCTGGTAGAATAGCTAAAAATATTAATTTTTGGATGCAGCTCGCGGACCCCCACACCAACGTTTGCGGACCCCTGGGGGTCCGCGGACCACCTTTTGGGAACCCCTGAACTAGATAACTCAACTAATGACCCATGCTAAAACCTGAATTGATTAAACTTGATGAAACCCGTTGTTACTGTCACCAATGTACAATAATATTATAGAAATATACCAATATAATAATAATAATAATAATTATATTATAGAATATAATAATAATTATTATATTATAGAAATATAATATTAATTATTATAGAGAATACTGATACTGATGAGATAGAGATGAGAATAGAGATACTGATGACGACTGACGTCGAAAATTTTATCGTAAGGTAGTAACCAAAGTTTTTCAATGTTCCTATCCATTTGATACAAATTTTATATTAATTATACCAATTAATATAGAAATATACCAATAAAATTATTATATTGGTATATTTCTATAATATTCCAATTATGTATTGGATTCGGAAAAGAAAAAACTTTTCTTAATGCGCTACGAATTCAATAAAATTTATTTATTTAATGCATTAAATGCATTAATAAATTTTATTATTAAACGGATTAATTCGTATTTTGTGGTTCCTGTAAAATTTGTCAAAAAAGACAAGCACATGATTTTCAACGTTAGTATCGCTGGCAGTTGGACCCAGGAGTAAAATTTATTATAAACTACTAAAATTTACCAAATACTTATAGACATTCAATGTTTATAATGATCGCCAATCATTTTGAAAACCGCGCCTTGATGTGGGATCTTCTGGGAAACAAAAGTGAGGGTGGCAGGATCTATGATGGCACGCGTATTCAAGCTTGTTTTGAGGCGGAATGGCCTTCCATATTATGTGTACTCCAAGGTTTGATGTCAAGAAGAACAAATAAAATAGCCTACGGCAATATAGAAGGAAAAAAAACGAATGTGCTTTGAACTACACGATGAAGATGCAATATGGATGAGAGAAAAAGCATTAAAACTGGGAACTGGAATGGGCTGCTTTTCGTAACATGATACACGTAGGTACGTGGAAAAAAACTTCCAAAAGAATCCCTGCTCAGGCACAAATACTTCATAATACTAAAATCATACAACACCCCTCGTACACCATAAACTATGCAAATACCGATTACCACGCTTTGCCAGTTTTTTGCCTGAATTTTTATTCTAACCAGCTTTCACCGTCGCGGTCATAGCGTATTTCCATATTTAGGGGAGGAGAGTTGAGCCTTCATAACCGACAGAGGCGATTCCAATGCAATTTCACGGTGGATTGCTAGCTGCCGGAAATCGATATGGCAAAGCCGAGTTCCGCTCCTCCACATGAAAATATGCCTGTAAATCCCATTCCAACCCTTCTGTACCTAAATATTCTTTTCTTGTTCAGAGGTAAAGCCCTGTTGTGGGGATTAGTGGAGGATTGTTTTCATGGTATTCACCTAAGCCGAGTGGCAACCTAGACAGCTCTTCATTCTGCAACGAGCAAAGAAGAAAATTACGCCCAAATAATTTCAAGAGCTCCCCTCCCACGTTGAATGTTCCAACAAGATCACCTAAACGAAGTTTGATGGATGCTGAGAGGTTAACAACCATCTAAGAAAACAGTTCCCGCCTGACTTGAAACTTTCCCAAGTTTTCAATGCACAAACTTCTTACAAGACGATATTACCCGGCAACTTTTCTCGTTCGCAGATTAAGAATGAAACATCATAATTTAAAGAAAGTCAGGAGTAAAAGAGGAGAAAAAAGTTTCCGGCGAGATACTCCATTTTCCACGTTTGAACGCATCGATACGACAAGAAATACAATCAGAAAGTTGAGAAATAATCAGACAAACTACTAGGCAGTGAGAAGGGAACAGAGTCGAGTTCAAGTTGATTTGTGATGGCAGAGGACGTTGTTGTTGTCCTTGAGGGTAATTTTTGAATTTTGAGTATTTTCGTTCAAGTTTTGAACGTCATGTTTGCGTGTATGTGCACGAGTTAACTAATTGAAAAAGCTCGAATCAACTTGTTCTGAATCCACGAGTAATATTATTTTATGATAAGAAAATTCCTTTCGTCTCTTAAAAATCGGCAGAGAACGGTTTATCAGCCGGATAACTCTTCACGGAGGGTGAAAAGGCCGGTAGGTTAACTCGATTTTATCCTACGTGGTTTATCTAGAAAGTTCCTTCCTTGGCGTTTCCATCTTATTGTAAAACTTTTTCACCATTATTTACACCATCCTTTCTGATAAAACCCGGCTTAACTGTATTTTAAAGAGCCAGATGCGGCAAATGAAAACCCGCTTAATTAACAATCTTGAAATTTTAACAGGAGCAAGAGAAACATTTTCACGCGGGTTTTTGTAAAATTGTGCAAATGAAAAACCAGAAGGATTTTGAAAAAATAAAAAATAAATAAATAAAAATAGAAAATTTAAAACTATACATTCATAGTGGGAGAACAGATCAGGAACGCTAAAATATAATCTTTGTTGTGGCCAAAGACCTATTTGTTGGTCCCTAGATCCCCATAGAGTGGTCGAACGAGTCGGATAGCCCCATAAATGAATTCGAACACAACCCCCACCAGAAAACAGCACTCCACTCGCTTCCATTGCTAATTCCATCAACAACCCCACCCGTTAGCCTGGTCGATTTTCTACAAAATATTAAATATTTAAACATTTTAAAATTAACATCGTAGGCAGCGACAAATCTGTACCGTTGAACGTATGTTTGGAATTTTCAGAAACTTTTGAGAACTCGTAGTTTAAGAAGTGTTTGAGAAAAAGTAACTGATAGGTAGGTAGTTCTTCCAATTCCTTCCCGTGGCTGGTGGTTTTTTCAAGGGATACGGGGGATTTTTTCAAGGGATGGAACGTCGTTTCATCACCCAGGCTTATCAAAGGATGGTTATGTTCATTTTCTCTCCATGAAATTTTGAATTTAATCAATCAAATTCCACCCAAAGTTTGCTCACCCAGCCTACGAATCAACACTTTCATCAATTTCGAACTAATCTTTCCCGTAATCCTGGAAAAATCTCCAACGTGAACCCATAAGACCACCCATGAATATTAATCAACCCAAATACCCCCCCCCCCCCCCCCACCAGGGGGGGGATAAGTAGAAGGAGCGAGGAGTGGAAGGTCGGACGAGGGATAACTTGAATAAAGAAGAGAGGAGCAGCTAGCCGTTTTTTTTACATTATATTTTATTATAATAATTTTTTATCGAAAAAACCCCCGTCGCACAGTGGGGCGAATCGCCAATCTAAGTGGAAAAAATTTAAAACCCGTCTAGTCCTACAGGGAATGTTCTGCTGAGCACGGATATGACATTCTTTTTTGTCTAAAACTATTTTATCTGTAGGTATACTACTAGACAATTGATTTTTTTTAAATCGTAAAAATTATGGTAAAATTAAAATTATTCTTTTTAAAACCTAAAATGTACCTTAAGGTACAATTGAGGTCCTCAATTGTACCTTTTAAACCCAAAAAAGGAGTGAATTTGATTTTCTTAGGCAAGATAAAAAAATGCATGATTTGAAGTGTAGCTTGCCCATTTACATACAATCAATTTCGAATTCGATATAGTCGAATGGCTAAGGATTTTTGAATAAGAACGATTTCAGAGGTACCTATTGGTAGGTATGACAAATTAAGGATTTGACTGATGATTTTATCATTTCATAAAAAATTTTTACTTTAAAACAAATCTCAGAGGTACCTAGATAAAACTCTACGAATAAAAACAATTATAAAATTTAATGCTAAAAAATTGATAAAAATAGAATTTATCAAAATGTAAGAATGTAAGTTGATAAAAGGGAGTAGACGTAAGTTGATAAAAGGGACTAGACGAAAAACTAGATCAAATTGACTGGCAAACAGAACTGAACCTTTGAATGATTCGAATGATGAAGTCCAGTTGGCCTACCCATTCTATTGCTGAAAAAAGGCTGCAAATTTTACACAAGGGCTTATTAATCTTTGATACAGGTTAATTGTGCGAAAATTAATTCTGTCATTAAGAAAATATTTTTGAAAGCATTTAACAAAAACATTTTCTGTACAATGTTTGGACAGCTGAGGGGCGTCGAAATAATGAATTTGGCGTCCAAAATTACGGGGAAAACGACACCTTTTTTGACTTCCTGGGATTCTTCACTACTAGGTATCTAACTACCAAACTATGTCGTCGGGATCGGACGAATCGTCGACGACGGAGGTTATTTTGATAGCCTATAACCACCCCCACACGGAGAAAAAAAATGGCGGTATTTTAGAAGAAAATGTTCGGTAATCGGTGGTCAACCGAACAATTTTTCGAAAAATGGAGAGGTAAAAACGCAAAAAATGTAAGGTAAAGTGTTGAATTTGCGCGGTTGACCACCGATTACCGAACATTTTCATTCATCTTTCTACCGAACACCAAAACTGTTTTACCGCTCAAAAATCGGAGATGTTACCGAACATTTTTACTTAAATTGTTCGGTAATCCCTCTGTCCCGCAATGTTTACCGCTCATTTCGTCCCGCCAACTTACCGAACATACCAAAATGTAAGGTGAATTTTAACCTTCCAACCTCAAACCTTTTCGATTATGAGCGGTAAATTATAACCTCTCAAAGTTAAAGTGCGCGGTGAATTTTCACCTTCCATAATTAATGTGAGGTTGTAAAATTACCTCCCCTACTTCAAATGTGCAGTAAGAATCACCTCCGACAACTCGGATGTGCGGTGAATATTCACCTCTCATTTTAAATTTCGAGAAACATTGTGCGGTAAAAAATTACCTCCCACACGCAATTGTGCGGCCAGTATTCACCTCCCTAATTTCAAATATCGTTCGGTAAACGTTACCTTCCACACCTAAAATGCGCGGTAACTAATCACCGAACAAATGGCAAGAAGTACCTCTCAACGTAGTTTGAGAGGTAATCGTACCCAAAAAGTGAGGTAATCCCTTGTTGGTTTGGGCGGTAAATGAACATCAATGAGTTACCTTTCATTGATGTACACTTACCGCCCACACCAACAAGGGATTACCTCACTTTTTGGGTACGATTACCTCTCAAATTACGTTGAGAGGCACCTCTTCCCATTTGTGAAGTAATCAAACCACGAGTCGAACGGATAGGATACCTAAGGAAGAAAAATAATTCGGTTATGAATACAAACCATGTTTATTACAACGCAGAACGATACACAACATAATATAACGTATAAAATTATAATTAACTGTAAATTAAAGGATAAAGGATACAGTAAATTAAAACTTAGGCATGATCCAACATTATTAAATCATTTAAAGTACAAATAATTTAAATTTTAAGTAGGTGCACGACACCCCACTAGATTTGTCAAGAACTAAAATTATTTATCAAGTACCTATCATTATTTTATCAAGTAGGTACAATGCTATTAACCATGGGTTCGATTTTACATTAAAAAATGGGGAAAGTCGATAAGTTATCAATGATATGATGAATATGATAACTTATCATAATATGATAAGTTATGATGATTGAATATTATTCAATGCCGAACCGGGGACATTCTATTTCTCAACTGTTAAGGATATAATATAATATATTATTATCAAATCATTGATATTATCAAATAAACACGTGTACGTCTATTGACATGATCCAACGTATTCGTACACGCCTACCAACTAGATTAAACCAGAGCAGAATCTGTTCTTGTTCAATCTAGTAGGGAGATATAAATATATCTGATATAAATACAATTATTTTATGAAGTAGGTAGGTACAATGCCCTAGCCATGGGGTCGATTTTACTTTCTCAAGTAACGTTCTTAAGTCAGAAAGTAAATTGCTAGGGTTTTGTGGGACCCCAAAAAGAGGATTGTACGTACAAAAAGACTTAGAAAACGACACCCCACTCGACATCATACCCAAAAACATGAACCCCCCGTAGCCCTTTTTTAGCCCAATAGAGCTCCACAGGTTTGGGCAATCGGCCACTTGCGAGCACAACTAGATAGTAAATTTAATAAGTAAAATATATTTTTTCAATATTTCAGATTTAAAAAAAAAAAAAAATCATCCAACTGCCCAAAACGGCCCCGACGGCGTACGGCGGACGGACATTTCGGTTTTTGAATCTAGACCTCTTGAAACGGATAATGTCAAATTTTGAGGCCGATCGGAGTCGTCGACCTCCGTCGCTTAAACATAGGTGTATTCTTCCAAGAATCATAAACCGAAACTGACTAGAGATTGCCAAATTCGTTTTGGAAAAAACGCTGCAAATTGTCCACAAGGGTTTATTAAATAAACTAAATAAATGTTATACTAAAAAAATACTACCAAAACGACACAATAGCCGAAAGTCTTCAAGAACCCTCCCGTAGCCCTTTATAAGCCCCACGGGATAATATAATAAACCATCCCGGGAATAATATACCCCTATGGAATCGCGACGGGGGTCGACGGCTCCGATCGGCCACAAAATTTGACATTATCCGTTTCAAGAGGTCTACATTCTGAATCCGATATGTCCGTCCGCCGCCCGAGCCGTTTTGGGCAGTAGGAATTTTTTTTTAATCTGAAATTTTGACAAACAACTTGACTTACCATCTAGTTGTGCCCGCAAGGTTTTCAGTCCGATCGCCCAAACCCGTGGGGCGCTAAGGGGCTAAAATGGGGCTACGGGAGGTTTTTTTTTTAAGGCTCTTGGCTATGGGGTCGAGTCCAGGTGTCGTTTTCGAAATATTTTTAGACGTAGAATCTATTTTTGGGGGTCCCGGAACGATCCCATTTTAATTTTAATTATTTTCTCATTGATATAGAATTAAATTTTACCTAACCTAGATAAATCAAAGAACATTGAACATTTGTGTAAAATTTGCAGTGTTTTTAGACATTTCCACTGCACAAAACGGCCAAGATTAAAAAACCAAAAATTTTGGTTTAATGTCGTAGGTACATGCTACAAAAACAGGGAGAAGCCATTAAATTGGGGAGGACATAAAGTACTTGTACTTATGTTCATAATGAGAGAACAGTAAACAGATTGAAAATGATGGCTCATGACCGTTATTTGGATACATAGGACTTCACGACAAGATAAATGAATTTCGTAAACTTCTTTTGGCTCTGCTGAACAGTTGATATGATATTATTTTGCATATTATGATGGTTTACCTTTGAGGTACAGATACGCGGTGCAAAGGTATAGGCACGTGCGACCAACTTGGCGGTCCTGGACGGTGGCTTTTTTGCATATCAGGCCGAAGACGTAAGGCAGCAAACATAAGAGAGCTCTTCGTTTCAGATAAACATCTGAAAGTGGAAATGGAATGCTGTTAATAATTGCCGACAATTCTGTTTTGTGATTTCTGGACTTGACACACTACCAATTAAAAAACACTTTTTGAGGGACTATACCTAACTGAAGTGTGCTCTGAAGCTTACCCGATGTAGCGGTTCTTCTGATAGAAGGGTATTCCACCTCGATGATCGGACGAATTCCACAATTCTGGGACCTTATTCGTCGAGCTTGGAACTCAGGAGAGGCTCCTCCACCCCAAACCATCCGAAAAGGGTCTGCGTGAATCTGATTTAAGAAGGCATAAAAACATGAGATCAGCTTAGGGGAAAACATCAAAAATTTCATGCAATACACCAATGACGCATGGAATAATGCTTACACGTAGGTAGGTACTTTAGATGGGAACGATATAGGGACGACACTGCAGCGACATTTTGTCAACACCCACCGATGAAATGAGTCGATCGACGCGTAGTCCGAGGCATTTTCCCAATTTTGAAAATGTATCGAGTAACTGTAATCACAATTGATTTGCATTGATGTTAGGTATCGACGAATAAGCATGCAAAATGTTCATACATGTACCTTTTCAGTAGTGTCCAGTAACTGAATTTTCTTGAATGCTTTAAACTGCTTTCAGTCTTTTACGAGAGAAACAGGAATTCCATTGTCTACGATCGAATTGGGCCTTGGGTCGAACATGCGAGAACACGAAAAAACAAAATTACAAGCACTCCATTATGTTAGCATCATACCTACATACCTCACAAGCTGAAAATCTACGAAACTGACAAAAGATAATTACCTTTTTCGGATGTTCCAAACAGTAAATTCACTAGACCGATTTATAACCGTCACCAACGACAAACACATCAATACTAATGGCCGCCACTCAGCCGAAAACCCCAGCAAAGCCCCAACGCAAGCGCTTCCAAGCGCCTATCTCAGGTACTACTGTACGGTAGACATTTACCGCACTTACTTTTGTGTACGGTGGAAATTTACTGCCCACGTCTTATGTTCGGTAATTATAAACCTTTCTGTGAAGGGGGTAAAGTTGGGCGGGAAAACGTTGGTGATGTGAGGTAGAAATTAACCATACGGCCTTTGGTAGGCAGTAGACATTAAATGTAAATTTTACTGCCCACGTGTTATGTTCGGTAATTATCAACGTTTCTATGAAGAAGGTAAAGTTGGGCGGTAAAACGTTGGTGATGTGCGGTAGAAATTAATCTTACCGCCTTTGGTAGGCGGTAGAAAGTTACCGACAAGGTGTTATGTTAGGTGAAAATCTGACCCAACATATTCGATAGCTTCATAGACCGGTAAAGTATCACCTCTCCTCAAAGGAAGGGAGCTTGGGCGGTAAACTGTTGACGATGTGAGGTTGAAATCTACCTTACAGCCTTTGGCAGGCGGTAGACATTTAATGTAAATTTGACTGCCCACGTGTTATGTTCGGTAATTATTAACCTCTCTATGTAGATGGAGAAGTTGGGCGGTACACGTTTACTTCACTTTTTCGCATGTGAGGTATGTTTGTACCGAACTGGCTTCCTTGTGCGGTTGATAATCGAGTTGTTCGGTGAATGTAGCTCTCCGTTTGTTCGGTTAGTTCTGGCAAGGTAAGATTTCTTGAATTGTTCGGTAGCAGAGAAGAAATGTTCGGTAAGATCATCGAGTTGTAAGGTAACCAAGGGTAATTGGGCGGTAAAAATGAAATTGTTCGGTAGATTTTCACCGCTCACGCGGTTTTTTATACTATAAAATGGCCGCCAAAGCGGTTTACCGAACAAAAACCGCACTTTTTTTTCTCCGTGCAGAACTCGCTGATCACAATGAGACCACCCTCATGAAAATCTGTTCAGCCGCTCGGGCGTGATCCTGTGATACACACACACAACACACACACACACACACAAAAAGCCATCAATTGAATTGAATAGATGAGCGCAACCTTTCTGTTATTACGATATATTTAATGAGCGAGAGAAACTAAGAAACAGTAGGTATCTAGCGACCAGGGGGTCAGGGTGGCCCAGTGAGCTAAGGCGACAGAGCTTCGTCTGTTTACAAATCAGTCGGAGCGCTGATCAGCCTGGTTCGAATCCGGGCCGAACACCAATGTTTGACCAAAAATCAATCAAGTGTTGTAATACCTGGCTTGTCGTCAGACAATTCACCTCTGAACGCAAGTTTATGAATGAAGTATATGAAGTATATGAATCCTTTCTCTGGAGCAAGACTATCTAAGACTCTCTAATTTTATCCGTGATTATCTGGGCGCATTGTGGGGTCGGCTCCTGCCCCACTTGTGAGAACCAAAAATGGTTAAACACAATAAAACCCACATTATCTAGCGACCAAACTATGCCACACAACACATCAAAAATATCCACGTGATACTCATTACGTAAACAACTGCACCCTAACGACCGATGCGTAAGAAATCCTTATGCCGATCAGAGGCTCAGGCTGCAAAAATCGTTTTGGAGTCGTTGGAATCAGCCTAAAAAGCTCATTCCATAGACCCTTGTACCAACGAAATCGGACATAACTTTCGTCCCCCTTTTGAGGCCTCCTTAGTTACACATCAGAGATAAACAACTTTCGTCGTGAAGGACCTCCCGAAAACCGATGAATGAGGGAGGAAAAATCCTCAGGTAGCCTATAACCACCCCCCGAACTCGCTGATCACAATGAGACCACCCTCATGAAAATCTGTTGAGCCGTTCGGGCGTGATGCTGAGATACACTGATGTATAAGGACATATTTCGGGGCGAGAAGAACATTTTGACTCCCATCGCTTCTTCTGGTTTTGTTTGATTATTCGGAGAATAATAAAAACAATACATGAAGCCCTTCACCAAAATGCGTAGGTATTTGCTCGGAAACGTGAGAGCAAGTGTCGTGTTTCCCGAATGATTTACACCCCCGTCCCTATGAACAGTAGCAATAAGGCAAGATGAAGGACAAATTACCCAACAAAACGTGACTCCAAACTCTGCATCTGTTATGTGTAACGGACGCGACTCGTAACAGCTCGGGAGACCGTCATCTGAGTTATAAATGAGCTGACGTTATTACTTAAAAGCGCCCAGAAAAAACGCAGGTGACACACTCGCGGAGAATGTAATTGATGGGAAGGGAAAATTGTGAGAGTGTAGTTACCTTCCCAGGAGAATAACTGTGTGGGGGTTTCGAGGTGTTGTGAGCCTCAAAGTTAAACAGCGCGGAGGATAACCAAAATGAATGAGCGCAGCGATGTAAAAATGTTGATATATTTTATCATTAAGTTTAACATTACGCGGGAAACCTCAGAAAGGTGGCAGCCCTGAAAAAAATATACCTATAAAGTTTAATTTCTCGGGGGAGAAGCATTGAGGCGGAATAATGCTAACAAATGGTAGCAGGAGCAATTTAAACATTCATTTTTCACAGCTTATTTCAATGTGAAATCTCACCCTAATTCAATCCCCTTTCTACCACATAAACAAACGCCAATGAGCACTCTGTATTAAACGAGGAAGTACATTTTTCTTCTTCACATCGAATTGGATATGAAAACAGTGTGGTGTTTGCCGACGGTGCAGAGGTCTAATCCAATGAGGTGGTTAGGGTGAGAAATGACTCCTCTGCTGAGTACAGAGTGCTCAGCAGAGGAGTCATTTCTCACCCTAACTACCTCATTGGATATGAAAATGTCATCAACATGTGAAAACCATTATGGTTTTGTAACTACCAGTGTTGCCAACGGTAGTTTCCAAACATGAACGGCCATTTCTGCCATTACATTCAGCAAGCGTTCAGTTCTGCAAGTGAACAGTCCATTCTAAACCTAATTCACATAATAAGTATATCTAAGCCCTTTTGGGTCCACATCAAATGGATTTTACGTCAAAAATAACTAGGAAAATGAAACCACATTCGACCTTTAGGCGTCCTTCTAAAGCTCACATTGATCCCATTGAGAGGGGACAGGATGCTGGGGAATCAGGACTGAATCTAGGAAATAATTGCCGCCAGGACCCTTGGGTGATCCAACATGGGAAGATCCGAGGATAGGGGCATCAAGGCAGGAGTAAAAGGTGTATTCAACCATTTTAACCTGCATAGCAGACCCAGATGGAATCCTCGACAGATCAATGATAGACTCTGAAAAAGCTAACGCAGACAAGCGGCATGCCTTAGGAATGGATGGTGGGATATCATTGGGACGTCTCCCTCAGTGCCAACACCAACTGCCACGATCAGTCCTCTTGGTAACTGGAGACTGTGCGTTGCTGGTAGTGGAATCAAGGAACTTGATGGAACGCTGAGGTTCGCAAGAGTTCCTCTCGCGTCATAAATCCTTCCTTCCTCAACTGATCCGCTGCACTTATAGTCTAGACATAATCGATCACTTTATGAGGGGGGGATCGCCGAAAGTTGCAGAGGGAGCAGTTTACAAACTGGGAGCAATCGCCATGTTTTCCCAGCAGGCAGAAGCAATCGCCAGTTCCCCGGAGACAATGATGTGAAGTATTAGAAGGCTCGCAAGAAAAGACGAGAACCGAGAAAAGATAAGCCTTCAAAATCCGAAGAAGAGAAAGGCCTGACGAAACGTGCCAGTAGACGATCAAGAGGAAGAGCTCCAGACCCCATGGCGCATTCAGTGACTTGGACCGGAGTTGCGAGACTCTTCATTGCACGACATCGTCAATATTCTGGGTCATATTATCCTATGGACGATTAGCAATCCAGTGTTCCTTCTTATTCTCGAGTGCAGCGGCCTAGATTTTTGGTTCGAAGGAGGCTGCAACCCTGTACCCGGACGAGGATTAGCTGAAAACTGGCGTAAGTACATAACAAACCTGCTGAAAAAAAAGTTAATCCTATTTTTCTTGACGTGTTTTTCACGGCCTCTGCAGGACTCAGAATTTTTGCTCCCCGAACACCAAGAAAGTGATCTTGTTTACGGCAGTGACGTTATCGTAATGACTGAGAAAATCCTCACGGTGGCTGAAGGTGTGGGCTTTCTCCAAGCACCTACTTCTCTACAGGTCAGGATTTATGGGGACCCACCCCCTTGTGCACATACGTGATCCTACAGAGATAGTTTACCGCGTCACGGCATTCTTGGGATCACAACCCCTCCCATCAACCTGCAGGCTTTTAGGAACATCACTGAACTCGCTCTACCAGTCATTAGGGCTCAAAGCGGCTCCGAGTAAGACTGCTGGATTCAGCCTTTTCAGGCGATACAGTGGCAGTGTGTTTAGTCGTAGTATCTTAAGTTAGCCCCGGAGGGAAAGGAGAGGGGATTGTAAGTACCAGAAGACAGTAAACCAATGTTATGGCCGCCGCCCTTCTCCACGTCCTGCGCCTGGCACATTCAAGAGCACTAACAACCTTCAAGACATTAACTGGGACATAAATCTATCCTAGTGTAGCTGCAGTGTCGTTTCTGGGCTGATACATAACGACATTTTGAATGAAAGCCCCCAAACCACCTGACCCCGATAAGAAACACCAGAAAAACGGACCTCGGAAATCAATGAATCCGAGAAAAATCGCTGCAAATTTTACACAAGGGTTTATTATTCTTTGATTGGTTACGTGTGCAAAAACTTAATTCTTTCAATGAAAAATCCTTAAAAAATCCCATTTGTAGCCCCATGAAAGCCCTAGAGGTAGATCGCAACAGTGAAATCGGATCGTTCCGGGACCCCAAAAATGGATTAAACGGCCAAAAATACTTCGAAAACGACACCTATCTCGATCCCATACCTAGCCAAAAGCCTTAAAAACCCTCGTAGCCCCATAGCGCCCCACGGGTTTGAGCGATCGGGCTGAAAACCTTGCGGGCACAACTAGATGGTAAACCGAGTATTTTATCAAAATTTCAGATTTAAAAAAAAAAAAAAAATCCTACTGCCTAAAACGGCCCGGACGGCGGACGGACATTTCGGTTTTGTAATCTAGACTTCTTGAAACGGATAATGTCAAATTTTGTGGCCGATCATAGCCGTCAACCTCCGTCGCGAAAACATGGGTGTTTTATTTCAAGAATAATAAACCAAAAGTCCACTGGCTATTTCTGAATCAATGAATAAATCACATGGCCCTGTTACAGGGGTAACTCAGTTAGAAACTGAGCAGTAACTGTAAGCAGTTTAGAAACTGCTACTGCTACTTGCTAGGTGCTGAAACAACCACACGTAGTGGCAATACACCCACACCAATACACGGCAATTTTTAGCATGGAAAATGCTTTAGCCGTGACCTAACTGCCCTAAAACGTTACGCGGAAAGTCTTACTTGTCTTACCGTCAGGCCACTAGTTCCGCATCGTCAATAATTGAGACAATTATTGTCTCACCGTCAGGCTGAGGCCACTAGCTCGGTGTCGAACAGTTACTTTTCCAACGCGCAAGATGAGTTTCAATCCCACTCGCCGAAAACACATATAATATATTATATACCTAATCGGTTAATAAAGCATGTTCCATGTTTCTTGAATTTTACCGGTAAACTCCAAGCAAAAAGCATCCGGGGGTCCAGGGGGCTTGCTCCTGGCAAGTCCCGGAGGGCCGAGGTTTTTTTTTTTTTTTTTTGGACTCGTCCGATTACTCAACCATGAGGTTCAATTATCGAGAATAATAACCCACGAGTAATGCAATTTGCAGCATTTGTGTAAGAAGTTGTAGTGGAAGCGAACAACTTGGAGTGTTTTCGAACCATCTTCAGCTGTGAAAACGTTATAGATATCTTGGAAGTTGAATAGAGAACTCGCTGATATTGAAACGTGCAGTTTTGCTCGACTCTTTATCTTGCCGTTTCGCCAAGTTCTTTTCTCGTTCGTTCCAGAGTGAAGAATGCAAACACTTGAAACCTTCTTCCCCCTCTCTTCGTCCACGCGATTCCCGAGCAGCCTACACCAAAGCCCTTCAAGTGTTGGTTCTTCAGCTCCAAGGATAAGGGGGTTTCATTAGAAGAGCTAGCAGGAATATCCGGGTAGGGGAGCGATGATGAGCGGAGGACGTCGAAGGAGACTTAGACCGTATAAAGATGTACCAGATAGTGTATTTGCCAGAGGGAAATCTTGGCCGATGTGTGAGGTGGAGCAATGATTATGGAAATATCACGCTTGTTATGTTGCAAGACAGTACAATTGGTTGTTATGGGATCTGAAAATTCCTAGGGCATCAAAATAATTTTAATATACCTTAAACCCCCAATTCGGGTAGTCGCTGTCTAGAATTTTTGGGGGATCAGGTCGAAATAGGGTCTTCCACAGGATGCTTGAGGAAACTCCAGGTTACCCTGAAGGACTTGTCAGAGAAGATGGACAAATCTTGCTGTACAAGACTGAGCCAGTTTGCCGTGGATGTAGTCAACGGTTTGCTGGAAATCCAAAGGTGAACCATTCGCATCCAGACCAGATTTTTGAAAACAGTGGGCCTTGCATTTCACATGACTTGACAAGGTGCAGAGCAGGTGGCACAACTTCCACAACCAAAGTAGAAGATCCTGAATGCCTCCAACCCCTCTGACTTTGGAGAATCAACACATTTGTAAATGAGCGCAATAGTGATGAGCAAACAACGTATTACGTTCTGAGTGGATTGCTCAAACTATGGGGGAAAATCAGCCGCCAGAGTTTCGACAGACAAGACGGACGTAAGGCGAAGGAGCAAAGTGAATCAGCAGGCGTGGCAGTCTCGTGGTTTGAGATCGCCACAGACGTGTGTCCTGTGTCCTGTACGACAGAAGACCGAGCACTATTGCACAGACCAAGTTCCAATTTCTCCATCGTCCTGTCTTTTGTCCTCATTGTAAAACGCCACCTCTTCCATCTCTCTCAGCTCTATGAGGCTGGAGGCTAATGCTGCGAGGGTCACATGGTGGAGGGTTGGGGCGGAGGGCTCTAGGACAGATTAAGGGTTCATTACTGCAGCAACCCCTCCAGAACCCCCCTCCGTTTGGTAGAAGTGACGTCGTTATCGCTAGCTGCTTGAGCCTCGTGTATGTAGACGGAAGGCTGTTTGTGTTAGGGTGTTATTATGTTGATGTTGGTCAATATACATAGGGAATTTAACCCCGACTCTCTTCAAACACCCGCAAGGGTATCACTAGCCTATTCTTCCTAGTTCTTACAGTTTGAGCTTTACATTTCCTGCATAAGCTGAACACACATGTAGCAATTACCGCTACACAGGGTACACTACAAAACCGCTAAGGAACAGCAGAAAGGTCTCTGTCTGTTTATAGTCTACCAGCGTTTGTTTCCATGCCAGACTTGAAGAACGCTGTACATTTTACACAAGAGTTTATTAGGTATTCTTTGATAAAATTAAATAATTTTTTTTTTTTCTGTACAATGTTTGGACACATATGGGTCCCACATTGTGGGACCTCGAAAAATAGATTAGGTAGGTATGCGTCCAAAATTACTCGGAAATAGACCCCTTATTTGACCTCCTGGGCTCCTTCAAAAATCCCACTTAAGTATAGCCCCATGAAGAGTGATGCTCACGGTGAAATCGAACCACTCTGGGACCCCCAAAAATGGATTCTATGTCCAAAAACACTTCGAAAACGTCAGCTAACTCGATCCCATAGCCAAATCCCTAAAAAATTGTAGAAAAATCCCCAAATTTTGCTCTACAGAATGGGATTCAACTGAACAAAACGCTTGCATACAAGTCTGCAACGCATTAGGACATTTCATGATTATTAGGAGCTAATAATCATTGAGCATATTTCGTTACGTAACGTAACGTGACATAACGAAAATTTGGTTGTGTGCCATAGCAAAGACATGAAATGTCAAAAACCTCCCGTAGCCCCTTTTTAGCGGGCGAAACTCGATAGTAAACCGAGAATTTTGTCAACATTTCAGATTTTTTTTAGACTTGTCTATGTCAAAGGCGAGGGGGTCAGGAAAAATTTGTGTAATCACGGAAAACATGCAACGTTTTTTCGGAGACTTCACGTTGTCTCCCGACATAGACATGATCTAAAAGGTCTCTCCATAAGGGAGATTTTTTCTTGTTTATATCGATTTTTTTTTTTAAAGAGCTCCCCAAGTTGTTGGTCAAGGGATTTTTTAATCTTACTGCACAAAACGCCACGCACAGGCACAGGCACAGTGGGGCCAAACGGCCATATTTTGGAAAAAACAACCCTCTGAAAACCCCCATTGGTACCTACTTTGGAAATAGGGAATTGTAAATTTGACACTGATCACACTTTTCCAAAAAACCACCTTTTGCAGTATATTTTTCAATGAGGGAGCCAAGTTAGGATTCTCACGAAGTTTGAACACAAAGAAAAGGTGTAGAGCAATGAATTTTGCGTCGATTGAACACCCTAAAATTGAAAGTTTCTACGAAAATACGAGAGAGTCCCGGCAGATGATTTGTGACGAAAAACAAAAACAATTCTGAGAGGAAACCTATCGCCCAACTAAAAAAGCGATTCATGTTCGAACAAACCAGCTCGTTTAATGAAAGAAATTCGCGATAGTTTGAAACTGCACTGGCACTGGGGTTGTAAACGGTTGCAGCAGAAAATTTCGCAGGAGTTCCACTTTGAAAACATAAAGGTCGATCCACACATTTCAGTGTTTCAGTGAATCCGTGGCCATCAGTGCTCCGTGCGGCATGTAACCCTGGTGTGTGGACAATTTATCATTGATGCCATTGAAGGGCACAGAGCAATGATGGGCGTGGATTCACTGATATCTCTGACCGTAAAGTCGGAAAATTGCTGAGCTGGATGGGAATTTTAAAAAGCTTCAGAAACCATGGTATCTTTCAATTGAATTGTTATTTTAGGAAGGGCTCTTGTCCATTCTTTAGGTTTTGGGAAATCAAGAAAAACTTCGTAGTGTTCTCAATTTTTGAGGAATAATCATTATTACGGGAAAATTATGTATTATTCTACATGGGCGCAATAATTATGTATCTGACATTATGGATTTTCGCATTATTTTCCAACGGGCGGCCGTAGTTGGACAAATGCCGTCTCCAAAATAAATGGAACACTTAACTCATTATTTCTTGTTTTACTTCATGATTTCCACTTTTATTTCTAGATATTTTTTCTACTTATTTTTATTTACCTACTTAATTTAATTTTTTAAATTTCTTCTAAATGTATTCAAAGCCTTTTAAAGCCTCAGTCAATCCAACGAGCCCCCGCCAGTCAATCAATAAATAGGTACCACCTGAAAATCCTGTCCACCCACAATAGGTACATTTACTTTACCACCAGACAACAGGTATAAAAGGTTTATAATGGATGGACAGATGGTAAAAGACGTAGGCAATTAAACACAAAAAGGAACAGCGGGCCAACCGAGAAAGCAGCAATCGGTAAATTTTGAAAAACCACTAAAATTGGTAGATTACCTTCATTTATCGGCAGAAATCCGAAAAATCTATAAGGTTCGCAACGAACCACAGTGCTTTAAATCCTGAATGAGAATTTCCTTTTCCATATTATTGGGGGGGACTGAGGGCTGACACCACAGAGACTCTGTGGAACATACACACAGCGGAAGTCAAATGAGGCGGTTGACGGGTAATGAGTCTTCCCTTCTGCCATTTCATCGCTTTATAAAGCTGAATGTATAAATACAGAAATGGATCCGGTGGTGATGGATAACTGAACGGCGTCGGAGCAGCTGAGGTGTCATCCGACTGTTTCCGACGCGTTTGAGTGAGTGGCCAATCGAAGAACATCAATCTCTTCAACGGTATGTACAGCCCAGTCAGTAGCCTACACGAACAGGTCCGGCGTGAGGGAAAAAAAAAAAAAAAAAAAATGAATGGGTTGAGAAGGCCTCCAGGTATACCATAACAGCATGGAGGAAGGGATGGATCTTCCCTTCCTCCATGGAATAACAGTAGACGGATATCGGCTCTGCCATCACCTGCTGATCCAAATCTATGAAAACCGCCCAAGATAATAATATTATGTTATGTTTATATTATGCCCGCCAGACCAATATCAGATATTGCAATATCTGGTTCTGCAATACCATGGTTCAGATTCTGTTCATATCTGCGAGCAACGATTGCCTCCAGGACAAACGGTCTGCTCGACAGACCTCGACATATTTCAAAGATATCGGCAGTAGAAACCAACGTACCTATACTGACACGCATTTGTATACCAGATCTTGCTGCAGGCAGGAGTAGAATCTACGGTATCTGATAGGTGCAATAAGTCAACATAAGGCACCCAACGGTCCATGTGAAGGCGTAGGTACCTACCTACCTATTGCGAGGGACGACATGAAAGACGAGAAGGAAACTACCTGAATGAATACCATGGAACAAGGAAACTTTCCTTGTTTCATGTGATTCACATGATGTGAATACCTACTGTACTTGTAGTATAGGAAATTTTGTAGGATGGAGAGCACAGAATAACAGGAGAGGGTTGGCAACGTTTTTCCGTCGATGGTTGGGTGCCGATGTTTTGAGGACCATCGATGTTTGGTTGTCGATGTATTGGCACATCGATGTTTCCATCCAATGATGTTTGTCATCCAGGAGGACAAATTTTGATATGTTTGATATTGTTCCAGGTTTGACGGAATGTTAACACAAATCGCCGGAGACATGCGCAGTTTAGAAACTGCTGTTCCAGGTCGGACGTAAGTTGGACGAAAACCGATAGCTCGAGTACGTGCGGTTGGGTTCTGTCGACAGCTGTCCAACTTCTGTCGACAGAAGCAGGCACACCTGGAACAAACCTATTAAATTTTTAAAAAAATTGTTGGTGGCAAACAAGGGTATTTTATCGACTTGTCTCACGAACTATCTACGTTACCACGAGGTACTGGGCTTGAGGTTTGTGTTGGTGACAATAAATTGACTTTTATTTTAATGGCTGACCTCATGGAATAAGGCTATTAAATAGCCTTATACCTATTAGGTTTGTTCCAGGTCAGACTGCGTCTGTCGACGGAAGTTGGACAGCTGTCGACAGAACCCGACCGCACCCTACTCGTGCTCTCAACCTACGATCGACCTGGAACAGCAGTTTCTAAACTGCGCATGTCTCCGGCGAATTCTGTCAACATTCCGTCAAACCTGGAACGAACCTATTAAATATTATCAAATAAAAAATATTCAATAAAATTTACAACTATACAAAAATAATTACCAGCTCAAACGGTGACCATCACAAAAGTAGTCACAATGTATATACACTGCCAAGGCAATGGCACATGAGCTTCCTCGTGCCAAGTTCAAAATGAACGTAACAACTGTAACAAGAAAATTACGTTCGCGCATGCGCAGGGAGTACCACTGATTCAATCATGATGAAACTGATAGGGAACCATCTAGGGCTATACCCACACAATTCCTGAAAATTTGATTGAAATCCGATCAAAATTGTAGGAGTTATGGCTGTGGCAAGGAAATTACGTTCGCACATGCGCTGAGCGTACCGCTGATTCAATCGTGATGAAACTGACAGGGGACCATCTAGAGCTATACGCACACAATTCCTGAAAATTTGATTGAAATCCGATCAAAATTGAGAAAGTTATGCCTGTTTCAAGAATTTCACGTTAGCGCATGCGCAGAGCGTACCGCTGATTCAATTGTGCTGAAATTCGTATGGGACCTCAAGGAGCCTGATCCGCATAATCCCTCAAAATTTGAGCTAAATTCATTCAAAATTGTGGAAATTATGGCTGTAACAAGGAAATGCGGACAGACCCACAGACCCACAGACACGGAACCAAATTTGTTCAGTAGGCTATGAAACGCAAAATGCGAGTGGAAATTTTGAATTCGGACAACAAAAATTTTTTTTCTCGCGAAAGTGAACACAAGGCTTCCGCTGCTTGGCAGACTCGGAAGCAAAATCTCACCCGAGATCGTTAGAAAAAAAAACCATTCAAATCCGTTCAGCCGTTTAGGCGCCTATAAGGCACGACGGTTTACGGGGGGTGTACTCACATCCCAAAACTCTTAAATTTCGAAATTTCGCAGGGTTGCGCGGGTCGGGCTGGGTTTTAATATAGCCTATGTTGTGGGCAATCTCACCCGAGATCGTTAGAAAAAAACCCCATTCAAATCCGTTCAGCCGTTTAGGCGCCTGTAAGGCACGACGGTTTACGGGGGGTGTACTCACATTCCAATCCAGAGAACGCCCGTAAAAACATGTACCATGTTAAAAGGTCAGCCCCTGGAAGAAATTTTCTTCTTCTGGAAGAAATGGTGACCGTTTGAGCTGGTAATTATTTTTGTATAAGTAGTTATAAATTTTATTGATTTTTTTTTTTTTTAGGTGAAACTTTTATTACATCGTCCCAAAATTTTTGGTCTGTGTGTCGTTTTGCGTAACATCACGCTTAAAGCGTCGTTACTAGGGATTACCTACTAGGAAAATTTTCGAAACGCCGAAACCCGATACAACTTTTGCCGTCGGTTTTGAACAAAACGAGCTTTTCACGTTGATTTCAACGAGCACAAAACGATTTCTATGCGATAACCCGTTCGAAAGTTATTCCAAGATCGTCGGTAGGTGGGTACGAGTGTTTTTTGCGAGCCTTCGATTAGTTTGATAGGTAGCTACTAGGTAATCCTTCGCAACGAGAGACGGGTCAAAAAGCGTCGTTGCCACGGGTGCGTTTTCAGGGATTACGCGGGTTGTGCCTCCCAGATTACAGATTGTACCCCTCCCCCCCCCCCCCCCCCCGCCTCCTCCTTACACCCATCCAGCACCCTTTAATATTAAATAATATAATATATAAATGTGGGCATCATTTCCTGAAACTAGTGTGAATAAAAGTTTCAGTTTTACCGTGGTTTCATAAAACAATAACACATTTTTTTTTTTTAATTGATAACGTTTTTTGAATTATTTCGAGGGTGTCAAAGCCACATGTCGTATCACGTTTTCACCAACTTTTCAGGGGAACCAAAAAAAAAAATAACGCTGCAAATTTTACACAAGGGTTTATTATTCTTTGATATAGGTTAGTTGCGCAAAAATTATTTCTGTGTCAAAAAAAAAAGTTGGAAAAAAATTTTTGGATTTTTTTTTTGGTTTTTTTTTTTCAAAAAAAATTGTTTTTTCAAAAATTCTTTATTCTTTACTCGAAAAATATTTAACCTCCTGGGATCCTCCAAAAATTCCATTTTTAGCCCCATGAAAGACCTATAGATCGCAACAGTGAAATCGGATCGCTGCGGGACCCCAAAAAATGGATTCTACGTCCAAAAATACTTCGAAAACGACACCTGACTCGATCCCATAGCCAAAAGCCTTCAAAAACCACCTTCTGTAGCCCCATTTTAGCCCCATAGCGCCCCACGGGTTTGGGCGATCGGACTGAAAACCTTGCGGGCACAACTAGATGGTAAACCAAGTATTTTGCCAAAATTTCAGATTTTTAAAAAAATTCCTACTGCCCAAAA
The DNA here is from genome assembly GCA_955831195.1 of Pilophorus perplexus. Classification (NCBI taxonomy): domain Eukaryota; kingdom Metazoa; phylum Arthropoda; class Insecta; order Hemiptera; family Miridae; genus Pilophorus; species Pilophorus perplexus. The sequence continues at coordinate 34,032,529 of OY037009.1, read as the reverse complement.
CGGCCCGGACGGCGGACGGCGTACGGCGGACGGACATTTCGGATTTTGAATGTAGACCTCTTGAAACGGATAATGTCAAATTTTGAGGCCGATCGGAGTCGTCGACCCCCGTCGCGAAAACATAGGTGAATTATTCCAAGAATAATAAACCAAAAACGCTGCAAATTTTACACAAGGGTTTATTATTCTTTGATATACATTACTTGTGCAGAAACTTAATTCTGTCAATGAAAAAATTAAAAAAAATTTTTTTTTTTGGATTTTTATCTCAAAAAACTTTTTTTTGGATTTTTTGTTCACAAATGTGTTTTTTTCAAAAATTCCGTATTTTTTACTCGAAAAATATTCAACATCCAGGGATCCTTCAAAAATCCCATTTTTAGCCCCATGAGAGCCCTATAGATCGGCACAGTGAAATCGGATCGTTCCGGGACCCCAAAAAATGGATTCTACGTCCAAAAATACTTCGAAAACGACACCTAACTCGATCCCATAGCTAAAAGCCTTCAAAAAACCCCTCCCGTAGCCCCATTATAGCCCCAGAGCGCCCCACGGGTTTGGGCGATCGGACTGAAAACCTTGCGGGCACAACTAGATGGTAAACCAAGTATTTTGTCGAAATTTCAGATTTTTTTAAAAATTCCTACTGCCCAAAACGGCCTGGACGGCGGACAGACATTTCGGATTTAGAATGTAGACCTCTTGAAACGGATAATGTCAAATTTTGAGCCCGATCGGAGTCGTCGACCCCCGTCGCGAAAACAAAGGTGTATTATTCCAAGAATAATAAACCAAAAACAATGGAAATAAATCGGATCATCAAACACTGCGTCCGAAACTAGGGTAGTTCAGTTGCAACCACAGGTCGTATCAGGAACAGCACTTTCATGAAACTAGTACTACTGTAATAGTAGTTTTACTTACCACATTTCACTTTCTTAATGATAAGAGACAACCACAGTAACGATAAAAATCATAAAATACATAACTTACCAACAACAAGAAAAAACGAACCTGGATTCGAGAGCGGTTTGACGATTTCCTTCGCAGCACGTGGAATGGGGTAGGGATGTGCGATACTTATCGATATGGGTAAAGTATCGGGTATTTCCTTTCGATACCGGGTACTTTTGGTATCGAATCCTGCCATTCGATACTATTACTGGTATCGATTATTTTTCCAGTATCGGAAAAAATACCCAAATGGAAACAGATGTACCTACATAAAACTAAAATAACTTTACTTGAATCATTTATTTATATATTTATAAGTAATAGAATCACAGGGAAGCTCTCAACCAATAAATTATATAGGAACACTCACACACATAAGTTATGTGACAACGTCTCGTCTGAGTCTGATGTTGTAGTAACTGTTGTTACTGTGTGTACTATTATAGTACCTCCTTGGTGCTATAACCTACACGAAAAGCGAGGAATCTACTCGCCACGCTCACCTCTGTCGGCCAACACAGATACTAAAGAATCTCTAGTAGAGATTATCAGTCAAACCTAGAGATGTAAGATACCTACTTCAAAATGTATTGATAGGTACATAATATGTATCAATACATTTGAAGTGATGATATTATCATGTATTGATACATATCACATCGACATTTTTGATAAAAAAGTATCAAAAAGTATTGGATCGATATTTTTCAAAAACCCTACCTACTTTTGGATACCTACTTTTAAAAATGCATTGGACAAAACTAAAATATTATAACCATGGTTTAATTTGTTTTTCTATAAACATTATAAGCAGGGAGTTTTTACTGACGATAGCGACGCTAGACTCAGGCGGTGTTCTCAGATTGCTTATTTTCTTTTATCACAATCGACCTCGTGGATGATTAGGTAAATAATTTTCGACAAAACTTATTACTGAATCTTGAGAAAAGGAACATTCTCGGTTGTCACCAAAATATGTTGACAAATTGTGTTTCCTGAGAGGCACAGACGACGAATGGTGGTAGAATTATATTTTATATACAATATTTTCTTTATTAAATGAATATAATATCATTCTTCTTCTTCTTCTGACTCTTTGAAGTAACAATAATAATAATAAATAATAATAATGATAATCCAGGATTCGATTTTCAAACTGCCCCTATTCAATACAGAAATTTTCTTTTCTCTTAATAAAAGTACCCATATGATCGAGTAGGAATACTTGCTTCCGATACTTCGATAGTATTGCATAATTTTTTCGATACTAGTATCGGGTACTGGTATCAGGTATTGTATAGTATCGCACATCCCTAGAATGGGGTGATACACACGACCTGTGGGCGAGCAGCATCTGATACGACCTAATCACTCGGACATCGATTTCGGTCATATCGAGTTGAGATATCGATAAAACACTGCAGAATCGAATTTTCCATAAAAAAACGAAAAAAAAAAAAAATCGAGTTTTTGGTGATACGACATGTGGCTTTGACACCCTCGATTTACTATTTTTGAAGTGGGGCTAGTTTTTTAAAAGTTTAATTTGTAACCTTTCGTGCATAATAATATTATATCCTCTTTTTTTCTACCCCGAACGAAAAACATGTTACTACCATGGTACTATACTAAATTTGTAGTAGTTTACAAATTTATTTTTTATCGTTATTTTTTATCGTTATTTTTCATGAAAACATCGATAAATTGATATTTTTGAGGGAAATCGAAGGGAAAACACCATTGATGGAATGTTTTACGACATCGATGTTTCCCTCACGATGTTGGTATCGATTTCATTTTCGATGTTGAAGCTTCGATGTCTGATCCCTACGTTTGGAGTTTGCCATCACTGCAGTGATTGCAGTGCAGTCCATGGTATCGTCTGGCATCACTGATCATCTGTTATCATCTTGCTGAATCAGCTGATTAATTAAGCATTAATACATAATGCTGATTAAAATTGGTAATTCATTACCTTATTTGCGTTTTAAATGTGAAGTTCACATTGTGAAGTGTTTCTGTGTCGGCAGAGGAGGATCTTCTTCGGAATGCTAAAGTCCTCAAGCGGCTCCATTGAACCGTATTTTGAGCTCCGCCTGAAACGTTTAGGTTTCCAAGAGATCTGCCTCACTCACTTGTAACGACATCCTACCAGAGGCTCACAACAGACTGGGTAAGTTGTAGGTACAATAGGTTTAGCTGATGCTATTTAGATTTATAAGGTCACAATGTCATTCTCTAAAGTATTTACTTTTAGGGACAAGGCATTGTCAAGAATCGCGGGGGGATTTCCCGCGAGGACTCCCCGACAGGACCCACCCAGCTGCAAATTGTCCATTTGAAATTGAAAAAGAACAAAAACCTGTGGAACAGTACGGGGACCAAAGAAGCTTTTCGTGCGTGCAATATCGTGTGATACTCTGGAACTGGAATGAACTTTTTTTTCGGTGTGTGGGGTAATTTATACTCTGAGAAGAATACAGCAGCTGCCCCGTTGCCGGAATCCAATTTACGGTCGGAGGAAATAACTTTGGGAAACAACAGTACAGAAACAAGGCCACGCGATGTTTTGGTGTGAGGGAGAGAAGGGAAGTTTTGCGTTAAAGAGGTGTAGAGGGCTGGGGGATGTACATAGGATTGGCTGTAGAAGTGTAGCCTGTATTTGTGTCGGGTGAGGATGACACTTCGAGAAGGGACGTGGACCCCTTCAGGTGAAAGCGTGAGGACGCAAAACTTATGTTATGTGTGCGGTGGCCTGTGTCATCAACGCTAGAGCCATTTGTGGAGAAATTGAGAAGTTTCGTTGATATTTATTTAATATAATGTGCATGACATGACGTGTCAATGTATCACATTGTGGTACTTTTTTCAGGTGAGTTCGATTTGTAAAGGCTTGTTCCACGTTTTCTTGGTGAATGCAGCATGGCAGTATGGCAGCAAGCATTCCGTCCTGTAGCATGGCAGACGAGGTCAGCAGCGAACCCCCGGTCAAAGAAGTTGGTTCCACATTCTTGGTATCTATTTGTGACCGGGAAAGTAGGGGAGACCGGGCCAGTTGGCATAGTTTTTGGTAAAATGTTGCTGGTGTCGGCTGTGTCGATCATAATTAAAAAACGCTGCAAATTTTACACAAGGGTTTATTATTCTTTGATATATATTACTTGTGCAGAAATTTAATTCTGTCAATGAAAAAATTTAAAAAAATTTTTTTTTGGATTTTTATCTCAAAAAAATTTTTTTTGGATTTTTTTTGTTCAAAAATGTGTTTTTTTCAAAAATTCCGTATTTTTTACTCGAAAAATATTTAACATCCTGGGATCCTTCAAAAATCCCATTTTTAGCCCCATGAGAGCCCTATAGATCGGCACAGTGAAATCGGATCGTTCCGGGACCCCAAAAAATGGATTCTACGTCCAAAAATACTTCGAAAACGACACCTAACTCGATCCCATAGCTAAAAGCCTTCAAAAAAACCCTCCCGTAGCCCCATTATAGCCCCATAGCGCCCCACGGGTTTGGGCGATCGGACTGAAAACCTTGCGGGCACAACTAGATGGTAAACCAAGTATTTTGCCGAAATTTCAGATTTTTAAAAAAATTCCTACTGCCCAAAACGGCCTGGACGGCGGACGGCGTACGGCGTACGGCGGACGGCGTACGGCGGACGGACATTTCGGATTTAGAATGTAGACCACTTGAAACGGATAATGTCAAATTTTGAGCCCGATCGGAGTCGTCGACCCCCGTCGCGAAAACATAGGTGTATTATTCCAAGAATAATAAACCAAAAAACAAACAAACAAAAACAATTTAGCCCTCGAATCTACTAATATTAGGCTACACAACCACCCCACGTTCGATTCTCTAGGCCATGCTGTACGATGGTTATCATGCATTCTCCACAGCTGATCATAAGCTGAGCATAAGTCCCAGGCGAGAAATATGCCAATCGTCCCAGTCATTCAAAGTAGCTTTGACATGGAGAACAACTAGGGTGTTGTAAAAAACGAAAACCTCTCAGAGAGAGGGAGGGCTACCACTCTCATCACGTGACGTGGTTGTTCAGTTGCTCACCAAGTTTCGTCGGCATCGGAGACACAGAATGCACAAAGACTTGTACTCGGCATTCTGTGTCGGTGGACTTAGTGAGGTTAGATTTCTAAACTTCTTCGGGGGTTTGGCAAATTGCACTTGCAACTACCGGGTGCGTAAAAGGCATTTGGGGACTAAAAGTTTCTTCCCAGTTCCTTCTGATTTCATTAATTTTTCAACGGCTTGTCAAATAGCACACTCACGACGATGTTACTATGTTTATGAGTGAAATTGAGTTTGACGAAGGAACAAAGATGTTAGTCGGGGATTTTGTGATGCGGGTTCGACAGGTCCTTCCCTTAAACCACGTAATAATGTAATGTGTTTTTGTTAGGGTTCTCTTGGCGAGATGTTAACCTTCAATGTTATTAATAAAGTTTTTCTAAATATTTTCCAAAAAAAAAAAAAAAAAAGTAATGTGTAATGTTTAATGAGGGAATCATGGCAGATGAAGTACCTACCTGCAAGAGCCTCCAGAGTAAAAACAAGCTGGTCAGTCAATTACATTTACCTTTAAAAAAAAACCTTCGTTGATAATCCTCCATAGAAATAAATTTAAACATGTTTCAAAAAGTAGATAGCTTTTGAACTGAGCTTTTCAGAATTAAACAAACTCCTGGGATACGGCCAGCCACTGAGTACACTTCTGACCAACACATTCGGGAAATTGAGAGGTTTGTTCTGATTTTATTATCTCTCTGACAGTTTCTAACTGACAGCGAACCTGTAGGCACCAGATTACAATCAATTAAGTGCTAATATAAACAAAGAGGCTCTCTTGACTGTGTTTGATGTTTGTGGTTCGAATTCAATTAAGCGTTCTGTCGAAATGTAACACGTAAATATTTGTTTGGCACCGTTATACTGGTATACTGAGAGCATCGTATAATTATACCAAATAAAACGATACCTTCTGACTTAAATTTGAGCCCGATGGGGTGCTCCTCAGATCAAAATAAATTACATCAGGCAAAAAGTGATTTAAAAAGATCATTAGGAATTCCGTACGGCAGACGAAGTTTTTGTATAATTAAAAACAACTTGCGATGAAAAAGAGGATTTAAGGAGAGCGGTCGCTTAGGATTTAAGGAGAGCGTCGGGGTTCAGTTAGGAGTCAGGAGTAGAGGAGTTATTGGGCCTCGAACTTCGAGGCTCGAAGAGACTAAGAAAATTATTATTTTGAGGGAGGAATAATATTCCAAGTATATTATGCTTTGAATTCCATAACACTTAAAAACAAGGGCCAAAACATAAGGAACCAGGGCCAAAGGCGTGTAACCTTTGAGAAGGCTGCCTGGAAAGTTGCGTACCTACTACGTAGTTGCGTAGGTACTGTCAATGAAACCTCCAGGCTGGTCATACGGTTAAACAAAGGCAATGCATATTGTTAGGTGGTTCCGATGGACCCTATGGGATCTGGGCCCGTCTCTGGTGAATTCAGTACCACGTACGTAGAATACTACCATACTTATATATACGTACTATAGAATACTTAATATATACGTAATAATATTACTACCATATGTGGTACATTATGTTATTATTCCATTGTGGTTATGCGTGGTTTGACTGCAGGCAGGGGCAGATTTTTTTTTTTTTTTTTTTTCAGGTGGAGGTCATCACCAAAAACCCATTATATCTACGAAAGGGATACAATTTTGAAAACTTAGGACGTAGAAATGTACGATTTTGTGAGAATGACACACATCTAGTGCAAGTGAGATTCAAAAGCTTTCTTGGAATTGAAAAACAGCTTGCTCAACACCGGTTAACGAACTCTTGTGGAATTTGCGTGAGTTATTGTTTAAATTCTGTTTCCAAGGCTAGTCAGCTAGTTTACATCTTCATATCTGCTCAAATGAAATGAACAGATATTCGAAGGTTGTACGTTTCTCTTTTCCTTCTCAATCCTTTTAATATCCTTCCTTTGCAGGTGAATTGATGGAGTTGGCACCCCCAGAAGAGAACGTGAGGTGAAACAGAAAACCTCACCTTATTTTCACTGCCTAAAAAGAGGACTGTCGGCGTAGGTTTCATCTCGTCTTTCGTTCAAAAGAGATAAAAGCTGCCTAGATAGCTGACGGTGTCGGGGTCTCGCCAAATTACCTATTCTCAAAGGCGAGGGAAGGCACTCAGCGGGGAAGGTGGGTAATCTTATGAAAGTTCTCATCCTTTGAAAACGAAACCTCTCCCGCACCCTCTTTTTGGTTGATATCGCTTTTCTCCCTATCTCTTCGTCCAATGATATCATTTTCTCGACTACCGCTGGGATCGCTTCACACTTCCAGTTTGCTTTGACTTTCAGCACAGATCTTATAGCTGCCCTATTTCCTAGTAGAGTCTATTTAGTACCACGTCCTTTGCGCGTTTCCACTGATTTGAGCCAGATGTGATGCTAGGATTCGGCACCACTTTAATGAATCAGTTGTCAAACTATTCTTCGAATTGTCTCAACCTAGTTTCAATCCAGCCAGGAAGGCATAGAAATGTAATTAACAATTGGATTGCCTGAGGAAACTTCGAACGAACTCCATAACTCAAGTTCTTCCTCTGCAGAACTTTTTCTAAACCTATTTGTCAAAGTCAGCAGAGACTGGGTTTTACGTGAAATCCGAATTCTCGTGATTCCAAAGTTATTTTTGTGTCAATCAGTGTCAAAGCTACCTTTATCCCCCATTTAGCACTGTTTGCTTATTAGTAAAATTAATGATCTGTCACAGGGAGGGGGTGGCTGCCTGGTTTTGTGCTTCCTAATTAGGATCACAACAGATGTGTGTACAGATTCTGTCAACTCTTCTAGGTAGGGGGAGTTGGCACTCTCGTGGATGACTTGCTGAGACGCCCCTGGCTGCAAAATGGGGGCTTTTTTGCAATTGTTACGGACATTAACCTGCCAATCATTTCAGCCTTCACCGGTTAGAACAAGTGCTGCGAGCAAGTCAGCTTTCAGCCCATTCCGACCACGTTCACTGCCATGTACAGACGGAAGCAAATCTGCCCTTTGACGTACACAGCTCTCATCGGGATGTTCCCATACGATCTGAATGGTTTTTCACTGAAGCTCAGAAATCGAATGGTTGTTTGCAACCTTTTTTATTTCTGTTGCTCCATTGTATGCCGCATTGCCAGAGTCATACGAGCCAAACCAAAATGGTCGGTGAATATTTTCGAGTTTTTCCGAGTCTTTGTGTACGTTTCCATACAAATCGTACAACTTATATTTTTCGGGTTTCACGTCTACGCCATCTTGAAACACCGGGATGATCTCGAAATCATCACCAGGACGTCCACCCTCGTTCCGAGATTTTTCAAAGCTGTCACGTGTATCAACGTGGTCTACACGATCTTGATGTGCATATTGCTCATCCTTCGTTGTATCGCTCTCGGCTCCATTATCGGGATTTGGAACACCACCACAATCGCAATCCAGAACCACCTATCCTTCCAAATCACGATGCTTTTTGCCTTTTTTGTCTACAACATCACCAAACGCCATGAGATTCTGACGCGGCGTCTGGCGTCTTGCCATCCATCTCAGGTGCCATCACTTCTCGAGCACCACTACAAATTGATGGAGCGAATCAAGCGTCTCAACTCCATCTTCGCTCTTCCTCTGGTCTTCATGTTTGGTGACATCTTCATATCTCTGGCATTTTACAGCTACTACACCACAACTTTAGAGGCCCAAAACGAAAATCAATTCATGGCCTACTTTATAAACTCTCTTCTTATGGTTGAAAGGGTCACCATGCTGTTGACTACTTCGTTCACAACAGAATGGCTTATGAAGTCGGTGAGTGTGATCACATTATCAATTATCTACTTAAATGCTTCTTATCTTACCGTTTCATAATTGAGGCCATGATGCACGTTATTCTTGGAAGTTCAGATTAGGGAATATTACAGTTTATCCAATCCTCTCTGTAAACAACGTTGGGCGAATGGCAGAATCATTCAACTCATTGGTCACACACGGAGAGCTCCAAAATTGTATTGACTCCAAGTGTCGTTGGGGTTTCAACTGTTTTCGATTGGTTAGGATGTTTGCCTGTCCATGATTTCAGGCTCTGCTGGTTGGAATAAGTGCCCCGGGCGAGTTGGCTTTCGACCCACACCGATCACTTTCCCGCCATGTACAAACAGAAGCAAATCTCTCCTTTGACGTACACAGCTCTCATCGGGATGTTCCCTTACGATCTGAATGGTTTTTCACCAAAGCTCAGAAACGGAATGGTTGTTTGCAACAGAGTTGGGCACATTTTTATTTATAAATAAGGTTGTGAATTAATTCACATTTACAGTTGTGAGTGTGAATTAATTCATACTTTACCTGTTTGTAAATGTGAATGTGAATTAATTCACATTCACAACTGTAAATGTGAATTACTTCACATTCACAATTTTTTCTGTAAATTAAATTAAATTCACACAAAAAATTGTAAATTATTCACAAAAATGTAAATAATTACAAGAAAAAGCCTGTGAATTTTTTTTTTTATTCACAAATAACTTGTGAATTTTTTTAATTTACAAATAATTTGTGAATTTTTTAAATTCACAATTAAATATGTGAATTTTTTTAAATTCACAACTAAATAATATTAACTAAATAATATCACATATTATGTGAATTTTTTTACGTTTACAGTGAATTAAGACCAAATTCGCGGTAATAACAGTTCTCATGGGTCTGCTGATATTGTAATACACTGAGAAAAGCCGATGAATACAATTTTTCTGGCAATTTCCTACCACTTAATTGTAGTATATTATTAAGTGGTATTATTGTGGTAGTAGGGTTAAGTGGTAGGAAATTGCCAGAAAAATTGTATTCATCGGCTTTTCTCAGTGTATTACAATATCAGCAGACCCATGAGAACTGTATTTACCGCGAATTTGGTCTTAATTCACTGTAAATGTAAAAAATTCACATATTTAGTTGTGAATTAAAAAAATTCACATATTTAATTGTGAATTTAAAAAAAATTCACAAATTATTTGTAAATTAAAAAAAATTCACAAGTTATTTGTGAATTTAAAAAAATTCACAGGCTTTTTCTTGTAATTATTTATTTTTGTGTGAATAATTTACATTTTTTGTGTGAATTTAATTTAATTTACAGAAAAAATTGTGAATGTGAAGTAATTCACATTTACAGTTGTGAATGTGAATTAATTCACATTCACATTTACAAACAGGTGAAGTATGAATTAATTCACATTCACATTCACAAACAAAGCATGATGTGAATTAATTCACAACCTTATTTATAAATAAAAATGTGCCCAACTCTGGTTTGCAACATTTTTTATTTCTGTTGCTCCATTGTATGCCGCTATGCCAGAGTCATACAAGCCAGACCAAAATGGTCGGTGAATATTTTCGAGATTTTCCGAGTCTTTGTGTATGTTTCAATACAAATCGTACAACTGATATTTTTCGGTTTTCACGTCTACGCCATCTTAAAACACCGATACGATCTCGAAATCATCACCAGGACGTCCACCCTCGTTCCGAGATTTTTCAAAGCTGTGACGTGCATCAACGTGGCCTACACGATCTTGACGTTCATCTTGCTCATCCTTCATTGTCTCGCTCTCGGCACCTGCTTCGGGATTTGGAACACCATCACCATCACAATCCAGAACCACTTATCCTTCCAAATCACGATGCTCTTCACCTTTTTTGTCTGCAACATCACCAAACGCCATGAAATTTTGACGCGGCGGCTGGCGTCTTGCCATCCATCCCAGGTGCCATCACTTCTCGAGCACCACTACAAATTGATGGAGCGAATCAAGCGTCTCAACTCCATCTTCGCTCTTCCTCTGGTCTTCATGTTTGGCGACATCTTCATTTCTCTGGCATTTTACAGCTACTACGCCACAACTTTGAAGGCTCAAAACGAAAATCAATTAATGGCCTACTGTATAACATTAAATGTTATACAGTAGGCCATTAATTGATTTTCGTTTTGAATTTTCTTCTTATGATTGAAAAGTTCACCGTGCTGTTGACTACTTCGTTCACAACAGAAAGGGTTATGACGTCGGTGAGTGTAATCACCTTATCAATTGTCTACTTAAATGCTTCTTCATGGTTTAGATTAGGGTGTAGGTATTACAGTTTAACCTTCCCTCTCTATAAACAATTTCGGGCAAATGTCTGAATCATTCAACTCGTTGGTCATACATGGACAGTCCCAAAATCGTATTTACCTGCCTTTTCAAATATGGCGTGACTCCAAGTGTCGTTGGGGTTTCAACTGTTTTCGATTGTTTAGGATGTTTGCCTGTCCATCATTTCAGGCCTCGCTGGTCGGAAAAAGTGCCTCGGGCGAGTCGGCTTTTGATCCACACCGATAACTTTCCGGCAATGTACAAACGGCAGCAAATCTCCCCTTTGACGTACACAGCTCTCATTGGGATGTTCCCGTACGATTTGAACGGGTTTTCCGCAAGGCTCAGGGACCGAATGGTTTTCTGCAACGTTTTCTATTTCACCCTCTCAATTGCTTGCCGTTTTGCGAGAATCGTGTTAGCTAAACCAGAATGGTCGGTGAATATTTTCCAGTTTTTTCGAGTCTTCGTGTACTTGTCCATACAAATCGTCCAAATGACCTTCTTTGGTTTTCACGTCTTCGCCATCTTCAAACACCGGTACGATCTCGAAATCATCACCAGGACGTCCACCCTCGTTCCGAGATTTTTCAAGGTTGTGACGTGCATCAACATAGTCTACCTAATCTCAATGTGCATCATGTTCGTTTTCCATTGTCTCGCTCTCGGCACCATCTTCAGGATTTGGAACACCATCACCATCACAATCCAGAACCATTTATCCTTCCAAATCACGATGCTCTTCACCTTTTTTGTCTACAACATCACCAAACGCCATGAAATTCTGACGCGGCGGCTGGCTTCTTGCCATCCATCTCAGGTGCCATCACTTCTCGAGCACCACTACAAATTAATGGAGCGCATCAAGCGTCTCAACACCATCTTCGCTTGTCCTCTGGTCTTCATGTTTGGCGACATCTTCATAACTCTGGCGTATTACAGCTACTCCACCCCAACTTTGGAGTCCCAACAGGAAAATCAATTCATTTCCTACCTTCTCAACACTCTTCTTTTGGCTGATAGGTTTACAATGTTGTTCTCGACTTCGTTCATAGCCGAAAGACTAATGGCTTCGGTGAGTATGATTACCTTATTCATTTTGGTTTATTATTCTTGGAATAATACACCTTTGTTTTCGCGACGGGGGTCGACGACTCCGATCGGCCTCAAAATTTGACATTATCCGTTTCAAGAGGTCTACATTCAAAATCCGAAATGTCCGTCCGCCGTCCGGGCCGTTTTGGGCAGTAGGAATTTTTTTTTAAATCTGAAATGTTGACAAAATACTTGGTTTACCATCTAGTTGTGCCCGCAAGGTTTTCAGTCCGATCGCCCAAACCCGTGGGGTGCTATGGGGCTAAAATGGGGCTACGGGAGGTTTTTTTAAAGGCTTTTGGCTATGGGATCGAGTTAGGTGTCGTTTTCGAGGTATTTTTGGACGTAGAATCCATTTTTTGGGGTCCCGGAACGATCCGATTTCACTGTTGCGATCTATATATATAGGGCTTTCATGGGGCTAAAAATGGGATTTTTGAAGGATCCCAGGGGTTAAATATTTTTCGAGTAAAGAATAAAGAATGTTTGAAAAAACAATTTTTTTGAAGAAAAAAAAAAATCCAAAAAATTTTTTTTTTCCAAATTATTTTCTTTCGACACAGAAATAATTTTTGTACAAGTAACCTATATCAAAGAATAATAAACCCTTGTGTAAAATTGGCAGCGTTTTGTCTTTTGATCTACCCCGGTTAGAAAGACTGCTCAAACGAAATAAACCGACGTTTCAGTTTAATCTTAGCGCCCCAAGGTAGTCAATAAGAAATGCTCAACCTAACTAGACTTTTCCCCGTTTGAAATGGCTCATTTGTAGAGTTCTGTCGGAAAAGGAATCCCACAAAGAGGGATGGTCCATTTATGATATGAAAAGAGCCTGGAGCGTTCCTTTACAAAAGAACAAGCTTGAAACAATATTTACTCAAATTCTCGAGTTAACCAATCAAATGAATTCGTTCTTCTTTTGAACTTGAAGGTTGTATAGAAAAAGTACAAACATTTCCTCCTCTCATTTCAAACCACTTGGCGTTCACCAGCCTACCTAACTAAGATTCGTGAATTACGAATTACCTACCTATACGCTAGTTAGGTACTGACTTCATTACACCCCCTGAATGCACGTGAACCGGTTCAGAATGGCGATCCTGACAATGTTCCACCTCGCCCTTCATTACCAGGAGGACAAGGTACCCAACTTAATTATCCACGTGTTAGATAGGCCCTCCCGGCCACCATTAAATCATTAGGTACCACCCGATAGACACCTACAGAATAACAGTTGCCCCCAAGCCGTTTGGACCTTTATAAACACTGTCCAATTTCGGAGGTGAAATGGCTCGAGGAAACGCGCTGGAATAAAACGAAGAAAAAAAAAAACCATTCGTCGGATGGCGATTTCGCTTGGAACACTGCGGAAAATGAAATGGAATTACAGCCCTGAAAAGGGAAATTTCCTCCTTTTTTCTCCGAATCGGAGTCTACATTAATTTTACACAATAGCGGTCGTTCTTTTTCTTCAATTTGTCCCATTTTAGGGAAGGATCACAGTCTTTCCGTTTTTCCCCTCGCTGTTAGGAAAGGAATCTGTTGGAAATGAGATTTGAAAGTAATTGAAGATTCCAGCGGAATGACATGTTTTTTGAATAACCAAGATGGCATTTGAAAATGCATGGCACGTCTGACAGGCAAATTTTACTTGAGGTTCAATAAGATCATGAAGATTCTAACAATAATAATTATTGTGGATTTAACAATTAAACAATCGTTAAAATCACTACCTATGGCCTTCTTGAAAGGCCGGAGTTTTCATTTCAAACAACATAATACGTTTCAGCAACGTTTAAAACTCTCTTACACCAATTTTCAGGTGCAGAGAAGTTGGGGTTTTTTGAGATTTTTAACTGGAAGAGAGAAATATTACGTCACGTCTCGAACGTTACGTTCGGAGCGTGGAGAATCGAGCCGCTTTTTAACCGAACATGCATGACAGTAACCTGTTCACCTCTCCAAGAACTACAGATTGCTAAGTGAATTCCTTGTGTTGACTGACGAGATTTTGAGAACGTTCCGAAGGAATGTGAAGGTCGTTAACAAAATTTGTCAATCAAAAATCATTTAATGATTTAACACTTGAAACGGTCTGACGCAAGGTTGGCATCTCGCGGATCAATGAAAAACGGGTGAAAATTATAACGTCTCGTCCCGCTCTCAGGCCCCGGAATTCGAATATTTTATTTTTACTTCGGCCATATAAATAATGGAAACGGGTTTTCTGAGATTAATTTTTGTTGTCTGTTCTTTCTGTGTAAAATTGGGTAGTGATATAATAGGTACATCAGTATTATTGGTATCGATACTTTTCTCAGACAATAGTGAAAGTATCGATACTTCATAATATATTATCGCCTGGTGAGAGCGGAATTGGCGTAAGTAGAATAGGTAAGTAGTGAATCCGAACAAATCGAGTATGAAGTTGAACAAAACTTTTATGTAGGTACCTCAAATTGTAACACTATAACTTATCGTCAACAGGATCAGGGTGAGGGCCAACGAAAAATTCCACTCCTTTGCCGAGCTTTCGGAAAATATATTGGTTCCTACGCATCCAATCTTCTGACTTCGATGTAACCACCATCCGATAGTTGCTCTCTGAGTAAGTAGCCTACCATGTTCAATACCTATATAAATAATAAGTTATGCGGCAATGTGACAATAGATGGTTGTGTTTAGGCCCTGAGGAAGGAAATATATTTTCCGAAAGCTCGGCAAAGGAGTGGAATTTTTCGTTGACCCTCACCCTGCTCCTGTTGACAACATACTGCATCTTGGGTCGATCATCATAACATCAACTATAACTTATTGTATCAGTGAACTACTTTTTTTGTTTCAGCTTAAAATTCGAATCTCAGCCACAGTCAAAATTTGACTGTGACTGAGATTCGAATTTAATGTTGTCAAGATTATAGAAGTTTTTAAATTGTGTATAATTCTTGTGACTGCATTAAATGGTCCAAAAAGCTTCAATTTATAAATTTTATAAATTGAAGCTTTTTGGGACCAAAGGGCCTAAATGCGAAAATGAATTTTAAGCAATGAATTAATTTGAATTACACTTCAAAGGAGTAATATTTTAATTTAATTAATTTAAATAGCCTAACTCATTTACACTTTAATATTTTAAAGTATTGAAATTAATTCATTGATTAAAATTTATTCTGGAATTTGTGAACTGGTCTGTGAATGGCGAATAGAAACAGGTACCAACATTAGTAAAGTGAGAAAAGTTTATTGAATGTGACGGGTTTTTCGTTGCATGAATAATTCATCCACTTGTCCGATTATTGGAAGAGATGTGTGGGGATGAATAAAGGTGAGAAACGCACTCAAACTCACAAGAAATTCCTCCCTACCTACAAATATGTTCCACTCTACTCAAAACTAGCTGTTAGTTTGCAGAGTAGGCAGTAGAGTGAACAGCTGAGTCCAATTTCCGGTGGTGGGGAGACGGTAGAGTAGACTTGCTCTCTGTTACTCTGTGGAGTATTCACTACACTGTGGTTACAACGTTGAAAACCGTGTGCACAGTTTGTGGTAGTCATCAAACGCTATATTTTTGGACTTTTTTCAGTTTTTTTTTTTTTTTTTTTTTTTTCAAAAAATAAAAAATGAGGAAGCGTATTTTGACAAACTTCAGCCTGTAAGTAATTAAAGTAATTTTTCTATAATTTTTCTATATTTGATACCAATCGGAGCTCTGTATTGGTTGCGGAAAGGCAGCAAACTGATAATGGGCTATTTTTTTCGGTGGGATGTCTTTTCAAGACTCGTACCTATTGAAAGAGGCTCGGAGGCGCTTTCGCCACTTCTGCATGTGGCGAGGCTTCTGCAGAACGAATGACTCATTTGGCGAGGAAAACTCGATTTTTCAACATTTGAACTTTCTGCTCTCACAAGGCGACGATATTGAACGACGGAATTGAATTTTCTTTCGTAAAAATTTTCAAATTTGATACTCGAAATGTTGGTGTCTGTGAAACATGAAACATCAAAAATATATTGAAACGATACACTATTTGTCACTAATTGTTATAAGGCTTTGATTGCATAACCCTCTGTTGGTTACAGCAGGTTTTGATGGAAACTTTGCCGCACCTTCTCCATCGTTACATCACAACTTGACTACCCCTTACTTCAGATGATAAAAGTCCTTGCTTTCCCTTATTAGGTGGAAAATCATCTTTCCTTTCAATATTTTCTGCAGTTTTATCCAAATATTTATATTAACCGAAGTATTGGCCGTATCGATCCATTTTAAATGTTAAATATCGAGTATCGAGCCATCCCTAGGTGCAAATGGAAAGGTAAATTTAAAGAAAAATAACAGCTTTGGGAACTTTTGTTTTAGGCTGATAAGTTCAACAAGACGCTATTTATCAAAATGAAAAATAACAAAGAATTGGGTACTACTGTAAGTATCTTAAACATCTGAAAATACTGAATAGGTCTTGATCACAAAAGAATTGATTATTTTTTAATTTTTATGATTTCAGAAGTTCCTTCGTCTGTACATCATTCACCCGAAAACCGTTAAATTGTCAGCGTGCGGCTTTTTTGAGTTGAGCAACGAACTAGTAACTTCCGTAATTGCTACTATGGTTTTTAAAATGTATTTTCACTATGCGTTCAACCTATCACTGCTTAAATTTTCTGTTGCTTTACAGATGGCGACTGCAGTGGTGACCTATCTCGTGGCACTTGTACAGCTCAGCGAATAAGTTAATACTGCGCGTTACTCGGGTTTGTATTCACAAATGCCTACTAGATTTGAATGGAAAGGTGTTTTGCAAGCCTCATTAGTTCATATTAGTGCCATATGTTTCAAACACCATTCACGTCCGTCGTAGGAACTGCTCACCAAGTTCAGCTCATTAAGGTTGTTTTACCAGTTAATGTAGATAACGTAAAAGAAACTACTGTTCAAAAAGAGGTAGTTATCATTTGATTATATATTTAATGATAATTTTAAGTCGTTTTAGGCCCTTTCATAATTATAACTAAAATATTCCACGAATATTTTAATTCCACCTGCAAGCCTCATTGGAATTTAACGACGGAAATTATTATTTGAATGTTAATGGAAAAATAAGGAATTTTTTCAATGCAAAAAAAAAAAAAAAAAGGCAAAGTAAAAACAGCGAGAGCTCTCGGCTACGTTGAATATTATATGAACGCGAGGCGTAGCTGGCGGGCCTAATTTACATTTCGCCCATTGTGCGTAGGGTTCAGAACAAGTTCAGAAAGGGTCGGAAACAAACGTCCGCGAGGTTTTGTTATTTGTGCTAGCTCCAGAACTAGGGCGAGTTTCCGTGTGTTGTTCATTTTTGAAGGGTTTCCGTCAGGTTTGGGTGTTTTGAATGAAAACTTTTATTGAATGGTCTCTGATAATGTAGAGTTGGATTTGGTTGAACAAATACTAACTATATTATTAAATAATATAATTAAATCCTATAGTGTGTGGAATCAATCACAGGAAGGTTAATTTGCACGATAGGTAGGCCCCGGTCACCGGGGCAACGAAGCTGCCGAGACACTTCTTGGTATAAGTTAACCGCCGTTTAAAGATTTCCTATAATAATTATAGGAAGGAATAGAATTATTCTGAGTCGTTTTTGGGTTACAATTTTTCGTGATGGCACAGTTCTCCTTTGACTGTTCAGTAATACTTCCATATTTGATACAAAACAAATCGATTTTTTCTCTCTTCCGCTCTCCGCTAAACGACAGTTTTGTATGGAAGAAAGAGCCGAACAATCATATTTCATCTCCCCCGCCGGCTACAAGATCGGCGAGGGATAGGAAGACGCGGGCTTCGGGTATAACATCCCCCTCCAACCCCAAACTGTTATCGAGAGAGGTTATGACGCTAATGGCCCATACTTCAGGACAGATATTTATAAAAGGGGCAGAACCCCCAACATAACGTCCCTATAATAACCCGGCTCGCTATTTTCGTCTACGTTTTCAACAAACTACCAATAGAATATGGAGAGGCCATCGCATCTTCAATGGCTGCGGCTACACTTGGACGGGTTGTTTGAAAGCATTTCAAAGACTAAATTTCTTTATAGCTCAAAGCCTACAACCATCACCTCAGGCACAACGCTAACTCAATTTTAGTCTCCATGAAAAACGTTCCTCAGCAAAATATTGGTAGCTGAACATTTTCTCGAGTTCTGCACCGTCGTCCCTGAGATGTTTTTGTGCTTTGAAATTTCTGGCGAACCCGATTGTCCCGCGCGTTAAAAGAAAACCTTCCGCTGAGAGGCCTCGTCAAAAAAAAAAAAAGAAAAAAAAGAATGAAGTTGAAAAAACTTTCTCCTTTGTAAGTCGGATTAATTAAATCTGGCACCCCGGCTAACAAGGTTGCATTTGATGTACGTAATGAGTGGAAATAAAATTTCCTCCCTTTGTTGTTGATGTAGGGGCAACATTGAGGCTCATTATCATAACAATTCGCTAGTCTTTTGGCTTACGTCCTTTTATGAAGTTACGTCTCTTGTCGAGAAAATACCAAAGCGTTTGAATGGTTCAGAAGCTGACTTCATAGCTTGTTGGAATAGCAATTTGCGGTGTGTATTCACCGAGCTATGACTATTCTAAAAGCACGAGTTGTGACTCTGCTAAAAGCTTTTATATTTACATAGCAGTACTTACGTATCAGAGAAATTCAAGCTCAGCATGGCCAACTCACCTGAAACCAAATCACCGTTTAATCGATGGGTAATGATGATTTTTCTGTTATTGAAATCGGTTCTAATTAGTGGTAGGCTGCCGGTCAGCGGATCTGGTATTTTTCACCGCCATAATAAGAAGGCACTTTGAATCCCACGAGAATGCCCTGCGGAATGTTGTTAATGAGTTTCCTCATTCCTATGCTGACATAAGCTTCTTTTGAGTCTCGCCCGCTTTTCCTTCTCGGGATTTTCCCTCTTTAATCAGGTTTCTACTTCCGGCGAGGTTTAAACAAGAAGGGAAGAGGAATGCCTGCCTAATTCTCCCCCCCCCCCCCCCACAGCCTCTAAAGAAGTGTGCCGAAGTCGCTCATTTTCTCCGGGTTTCCTCCGGTAGTCGGACGTCAAAGAGCGTTTCCTATCATTTATTTTGAAGGAGGGAACTGAACCCCCTCTGAAATTTATTTTGACGCTGCCTCCCAATATCACATCGAATATCAGGCGAGAAGAAGGCTTGAGGGTAAATGGACGGCTGGGGCCTGTTCGCTCGTTTGGCGACCTTAGCGAAGTTGAAAAACGCTGCACATTTTACACAAGGGTTTATTATTCTTTGATATAGGTTACTTGTGCAGACATTTAGATCTGTCAATGAAAAAATGAAAAAAAAAAAAAAAATTTGGATTTTATTTTTCAAAAAAATTTTTTTTTTTGAATTTTCTTTTTCAAACATTTTTTTCAAAATGTTTGTTGTTTTACTTAAAAAATATTTGATCTCGTGGGATCTTTCAAAAATCCCATTTGTAGCCCCATGAAATCCCTATAGATCGCAACAGTGAAATCGGATCGGTCCGACACCCCCAAAAATGGATTCTACGTTCAACAATACTTCGAAAACGACACCTGACTCGATCCCATAGCCAAAAGCCTTTAAAAAAACCTCCCGTAGCCCCATTTTAGCCCCATAGCGCCCCAAGGGTTTGGGCGATCGGGCTGAAAACCTTGCGGGCACAACTAGATGGTAAACCGAGTATTTTATATAAATTTCAGATTTAAAAAAAAATTCCTACTGCCCAAAACGGCCCGGACGGCGGACGGACATTTCGGTTTTGGAATGTAGACCTCTTGAAACGGATAATGTCAAATTTTGAGACCGATCGATTAGCTCCGCAAACTGGTGGTCAACGCATCCATCTGTTGAAGAAAAAATAGCGAAAACAACAATCACTTTGTCAAATCGGAGTGGTGACAGATAAGGAAAATCACTTAATCGATGTTGCCAGCCTCTATTCTGAATAATGCCGTGATATTTAAATTCGTCCCTACTTCCTGAACACCCTTCAAAAGTATCGGTACCGATATCAAATTGTGTCGATACTTCGATGTATCGTTGGTATCGTGCCGTCGCACAGAGTGGTCACTACACCGCACAGCGGAAACACTTTGCTGATCTTCATTTTTCTCATTTCTTGACTAGAATTGTTTAAAAAATTCTATAATTGGCAGTTTTTTCTCTTCATTTCACGGGTTCCTTTCATGGCCTCTTGATTCCTCATCTTGGGTATTGAAATTACCTCGCTAACCCTTAGCGAACTTGGTATGTACCCTCCCAAACGCGCAGGAAGGGGTTTTTTCAATGCATAATTCAGAGTTAACCACTTTGGGAGCCACAGGGAACTGAGGTGGTTGTGCTCTGGTTAGTTTACTATGCATGGCGGAGGTAGCACATATGGCGCCATGTTGAGGGTGAGTCTGAAAGACTTTTTCAACGGGGGGTCCATGTAGAAAATCCTGTGCACCGCATACATATTCGATTATTCACTATCATCCTCATCTCTGCAAGGCGACGAGTATTTGTGCTGTGAAAAATCCTCTGGAAACAATAGAGCTCACTTCAATGCTTTTTGAAGTCTGAAGACTTTCTCACCGATAATCGTCTTCCAACATCGACATAGTAAAGGATACTAGTGTTACCAATACCTTGTGATTGAAACAGTAATTGTGACGATTTCATAAAAGACCAAGAATTTTTACGCGTGTCGCACAGTCGCAGAATGGCGCGTTTGGTTTACAAAACGCAGGAAGCTAAAATTGCTCCTGAGCACCCTAAGAAGGAAATTTGGTCGGATGACTCTCTGGAACATCGAGGAACGAAGAGGCAAAAAACGAGCTGCGGTTAAATCAGCTTATTTTCCTTCCCTGTAAAAAACCTAAAACACCGGCCTTATTTTTTCATATTTGCTGACATTTTCATGTTTGTCGATGAGCTTATGGCGGAGATCCGTGTAACGTTTTTTCTTTCACCCCCCCCCCCCCCCCCCTGAAAGTGTCGTTTGTCGTCTCCACTCTTATCGGTGTTGTTTTTCAAATTTCACAAAATCAATTCTAGGCCTGAAGGCGAGGCCTACTGTCGCATTCCGAATTGATAAACAAAAATGAAAACCAATATTTTCGTCCTTGGCGGTTTCCTCGCTTTCCGATTTCCACGTTTTCATTTTGAAGCATAGGGATCTCCTTTGGTTTGATAAACTGCACTCTGGAATATTCCTTCTACTCCACTAATAGGGAAACTACTCATCGACAATAATTTGATTCCTGAAAGGAAACTTTAATGCTACCGAATTTTGAGGCCGTCCAGCGAACGATGAGCAGAAAGATCGTCAGTGTAACAGTGTTCTTGACATGATTGATTATTCAACAATTTCAAAATGATCATGGAACCTGAAGGAAAGGTTTCAGGTGCTCCCTTTTTGCAGGCAGATTTCTCCGGTGAAATGGCAGGAAATTTTTCCTGTTAGGTCTTAAAATTGGAACATGTTCGCCAAAATCAATCCACCCTAGTTTTTCAGTACTGAATTATCGGAGAGTAATTTTAAATGTAAAATACCAAAAAAAAAAAAAACAAAAAAAAAAAAACAGTGTTTTCAAACGCTGTTTCTCTCGAAACAAAGTGGTTGTTTGCTGACGGTGCAGAGGTCTAATCCAATGAGGTCGTTTTCTCTCCCTAACCACCTCATTTCTCTCGAAATGTCCGCTTTTCGTTGAAAAACCTTAAACAAAATCATAAACTGGTCGAATTTTGAATAGGAAGATGAGCCTTGCCTCCCAGTGATCAGAGTAGGGAGAAAAATATTCTCCCACTAAAGATAAAGCTAAATAGCTGTAGGTGATACATAACACAGGTTTACAAAAAAAAAGGTCAATCTCAGGCGCCGCAGAAAAAACCATCAAACTCTATGTTTTTTGGGGTGCTGAATCCGAATCCGACCCCCGTTTTTTCCGGTCACGTCCAAATTTTCGAGATATTGGCAGTTTTTCGTTTTTTCGACCTTTTTCCGTTTTGGTAGTCACAGCTAAACGTGCGGATACCACAAAAACTCTCTTCTTACTGGAAATTTATCGCTGATTCCGAAAATATATATGAGTTGGTGACTAAAACCACGAGAAATGTGTGATTTTGCCAAAAAATGTTGAAAAAACGTGGTTTTTTCAAAACCAAAGTCACGTTTTTTGATACTTTTTACCTTCTAGCGTGAAAACTAAGGCGGTTAATAAAATTTTTCCAACGAGGTCTTATAGGTAGATTGTTTCTGCGTCGAATGGGACCAACCGTGATTCTTTACCTTCCATAATAAGGGAGCTATGATTTTTCAAAGTTCCTGGGCGCTTGTTTTTCAGGGCTTCAAGTGCAATTCCGTGAGTTCTTGATGAATAAAACCATCTTTGAGTCGGTCTGAATTGATGCCTCCGAGTCCAATATATTCCTCGGAACAAAGTTTTGTTGTGATCAAGTTGCATTGCCGACTCCAGGAGTTCATGTTCTACGACATGGCCAAAATGGGTAGAAACTTTGAAAAATCATCAAATTTTTTGGCAAAATCACACATTTCTCGTGGTTTTAGACACCAACTCATATTCGGAATCAGCGATAAATTTCCAGTAAGAAGAGAGTTTTTGTGGTATCCGCACGTTTAGCTGTGACTTCCAAAACGGAAAACGGTCGAAAAAACGAAAAATCGCCAAAATCTCGAAAATTTGGACGTGACCGGAAAAAACGGGGGTCGGATTCGGATTCAGCACCCCAAAAAACATAGTTTGATGGTTTTTTCTGCGGCGCCTGAGATTGACATTTTTTTTGTAAACCTGTGTAATTCATTTGGATTATGAAACCTGTAGGAGTTGATACTTTGAAATATTGCGTTGAGGGAGTTCTTTTGAAAGGCACAAATTTTCCCTATTGGAGGCAGGAGTAGGTAAATACGCTGCTAATTTTATACAAGTGTTTATTATTCTTTGATTAAGATTAATAATTAACCTTAACAATTATTGTACAAAAATTGTTTCTGTCAATAATGAAATTTTTTTCTGTACAATGTTTGGACAGATGTGGGCTCTCGAAAAATGGATTATGCGTCCAAAATTACTCGGAAAACGACACCTTATTAAATAATTACCTCCTAGGATCCTTCAAAAGTCCCATTTGTAGCCCCATGAAAGCCCCAAAGATCCCCACGGTGAAATCGGATCGTTCTAGGACCCCCAAAAATGGATTCCACGTTCAAAAACACTTCGAAAACGACTCTTAACTCGACCCCATAGCCAAAAACCTTTAAAAAAACCCTCCCGTAGCCCTTTTCAGTCCCTCAGAGCCCCACGGGCTTGGGCGATCTGGCTGAAAACCTTTCGTGCACAACTAGATGGTAAACCCGATTCTCTGGTTTTTAAGGATTATTTGACGCTTTATTTAACTGATCTATTTACGGAATATTGTAAATATGTAGATGTAGGAATTATTTTAAAAATATTTGCTAAAGTTTGAAAAATGTTTTTAAAATTCTTTAAAAATAAAAATAAAATTTTAGTTTTGGGGTTTAGTCTGGATTTTGCTGCATACTTAGATTGCCCTGAATACCCGCCTCTGCCAGACTGTATTTTAGAAACACAGCTTTCAATATTACTGAGTGCAACCAAATGAATATCCGTCTCGGGCAAACTTGGGATCAACCGGGGTTCGCCTCGTTTGTTCAAGCCGCCGTTAGAGCAGTTGTTTCCACCTTGATTGGTATTGCGGTTTGTACGGGTGGCACTAACCCTATGTTACCTAGGTACTTCAATAGACGTTCGCCTCACGGTTGAGGTCGGAGACACATCATGAGATTGACACATTTTCCCAGCTGCACCTTTATTACCATGTCTGTCTGCGGTGCCTTTCACCCTGTCTTGTTTAGTCAAGGACTAAACATGGTCTTGTAACATATCCGGGTATTAGAACACTACGAAGACAAAGATAGCCCCTTTAGAGGGTCGCTGGAGAAACTTGGTTCTGAGAAGTTTTTTTTCCATCAAGGGCATTTTTTCCATCACGATAAATTTCATCGTTTGTTGTCATGGCCTGATGTGACACCTAGTCACAGCTCGAGATTGAATGATGAAGTGACCAACACAAATGAAAAACCGCAGAACAGAGGCGGTGATATTGAATGTTCCCTGCCACGAGAGAAAATGTCAAAAGACCCGTGAAAGTGGAAAACAGGGCGGGGACGGGAAATATGAATACGAGACCCAGAAAGGGATCCAATTTCACGGGAGAATATTAATCTGACCTGTTCCATCTCCGACATAATGGTCTACGTGTAGTTTAGCAATTATGGTTGTGATGCGTTTCTAGAGCTGCTCGTTATCCTTCCCAAGCTGGAAAAAACGCTGCAAATTTTACACAAGGGTTTATTATTCTTTGAAGGGCCACCGTTGGTAAATTGGAAAAAGAAGGCAGAGCAATGGTGGAGCGCTATGATGAACTAGATCGGCGTATGAGGAGGAATAATCTGGTAATCAAGGGTATGGATTGCGGCGGTAACGTACCTTCGGCTGAGGATTTGGTGAATTTTTTCGCGAACCAATTGGGCGTGTCAATCACAATTGAGTCATTTTCCATCCAGTATGCGAGCGCTGAGTCCGGAGGGAGGAAGAGTATGATAATAATCTCTTTCACAAGAACTGAGGATAAGTGGAGGGTGCTCAGGCAGACCAGAAAATTACAAGGTTCACCGGGGGTCAGTGTTGACGAGGACTACACCGAGAGGACAAGAGTGGCGCGGTCGAAAGTGTTTAAGCTCCGCAAATTAATTATAAATCACGACAACTGCAATCGATCGCGAGTGGGAGACTTCATTGGCGGGGGGAGAACTTCACTTGGTGTAACGATGTTGGTCTGACGTGTGATAAAGCTGCTGGAATAACAGTTTTGTTGGAAACTACGAAGAAAACCCTGGAAGAAATCAACCAGTTCCTAAGAGAGGACTCCCCGCCCCAGGAGCGGCAACAGCATCAGGATTGACTGGCACGAGGATCCCCCCCCCCCCCCCTGGCTGGAGAAGCGTTAACATGGAAGGCATCATTAGATTCCTATCGTATAATATTAACGGGCTGTATTTCGCTAGAAATGCTGATATATTTAACAGAAACGCATGTGATACAGGATGGAATGTCTTGTTATGGAAAATTTGTTTCCAAAACATAAGATGTACTGGGTTGTTGTTTCAAAGCACGCCGTATTTGGAAGGGCCGTTGGAGGACTACTTTGCGGGATTATTTATAGTAGACAGTACGTGTCGTATGTTCCCGTCGGGCTTTCATGGCCGGTAGAATTCAAGGAGAACGACGAGGAGAACAACGAGAAAAATTTTTCTGTCTATTTGAAAACTAATGGTTAAGTGTTGTGAACGCTTGTCATGTGCAATTAGATTATTGCGAGCAATAAAAACTTATTGAATAGTGTTTTCCATAGCCAAGTAATAGGTGTGTCCACCATGGCTGTTAGGATTGCGAACTAGTTGATTCCTTATCTATCTGATACCATCCTAACCTTGTTCGGTTTTAAATTGCGGCGTGTTCCTTTTTAATTTTTAATTTTACTAACGACGTGAATAATGTTTTCAAAAAATGAGGAAGCTCAACCATACTAATAACGTTCCTATGAATCTAGTCAATTTCTGTTGTAATATGTCAAAATTTAATAGTTACCGTCATACCGAAATTTACCCTTGGTAGGTGGCGTTCGTTTTTTGTATCTGGTATATAAAGTTTAATATGTAAACTAGTGGGCCCGGTGCGCTTCGCTGCACTCCTTCCATCACCTATCAACGATGTACCCGTGGCAACGACGCTTTTTGACCCCACGCTTTTGTCCCCACCTACCGACGATGTTCGAATAACTTGCGAACGGGTTATCGCACAGAAATCGTTTTGTACTCGTTGAAATCAGAGTGAAAAGCTCGTTTTAACAGACGTTGTTTCGTTCTAAACCGACGACAAAAGTTGTACCGGGTTTCAGAGTTTCGAATATTTTCCTAGCGATCCCTAGTAACGACGCTATTTGACCCGGCTCTCGTCGCGAAGGAAAGCTCCGTCCATCACCTATCAACGATGCACCCGTGGCAACGACGCTTCTTGACCCGTCTCTCGTCGCGAAGGAGTACCTTCCTACCTCGTAGTAGATAATTGAAGGCTCGCAAAAAATACTCGTACCCACCTACCGACGATCATCGAATAACTTCCAAACGCGTTATCGTACAGAAATCGTTTTGTACTCGTTGAAATCAGCGTGAAAAGCTCGTTTTAACCGACGAAGTTTCGTTCAAAGCCGACGCCAAAAGTTGTACCGGGTTTCGGCGTTTCGAAAATTTTCCTAGCAATCCCTAGTAACGACGCTATTTGACCGGGGCTCTCGTCGCGAAGGAAAGCTCCGTTCGCGACGAAGGAAGAGAGTTGGCGAAATCTAATACGGCCTACGACACATCCGGGCCTACGCGGAACCGACTCGAAAAAACCCCGTCTCTCTAGGCTCTACCGTTGAGGCGGGTTAGCGTGGACAGCCAGCCAGTCAGTCCGAGACACGAACAACTTTAATAGTATAGATTAACATTTGAAATTGCACATGGCAGGTGTCCTGTTTCCATCTGATGATTGTGAGATGTCCTGGTAGCGTTCCTTGTTGACGACGATGTGTGTAACATCGAGATTTATGACTAATGAAGTAAGTGCCTGTGAGTATAAACTAGGTGATAAATTTTAGGTAAAATAGGGATGTAGCCTAATGCCTGGTTGTATTGTTGTTAGATACCCTGAGGATGGGAGCTTGCACGCTTTCGAAACGTCGGGATCTACAGTAAATGAGCAATGAGAAAATAAGGCCTAATTAAATTCTCCCTGGAAATTCCTGTCTTCAAAAAATGTTTTCAAACATTTTTAGTTTTTATTTGAAAAATATTTGACCTCCTAGGATCCTTCAAAAATCCCATTTGTAGCCCCATGAAAGCCCTACAGATCGCAACAGTGAAATCGGATCGTTCCGGGACCCCAAAAAATGGATTCTACGTCCAACAATACTTCGGAAACGACACTAACTCGATCCCATAGGCAAACGCCTTAAAAAAAAACCTCCCGTAGCCCAATTTTAGCCTCATAGCGCCCCACGCGTTTGGGCGATCGGGCTGAATACCTTGTGGGCACAACGAGATGGTGAACCAAGTATTTTGTCAAAATTTCAGTTTAAAAAAAACCTACTGCCCAAAACGGCCCGGACGGCGTACGGCGGACGGACATGTCGATTTTGGAATCTAGACATCTTGAAACGGATAATGTCAAATTTTGAGGCCGATCGGAGTCGTCGACCCCGTTTCGGGCGGCTTGGAATTCCGTCCCGGGACCCTCATTAAAGGTACGCCCGGCATAAAGAAATCTTTGAATTCCCTCCCGGCTATTAACCACCTGCTTACCAGCACCTTGAAATTCCGTCCCATGAACCTGAGCCCCGCTCAACAACACCTTGCGACTCCGTCCCGGGAAAATAAAAAAACCTGGCAAATATTAATATTTTCACACTAAGGTTTAATTATAACCACAAGATACGTGTCAACAATTTTGTCGAAATGCCAAAAATACTTATCCTTCTAAGAACTTGCTCACCTACCTACCTACCTACTCGGTCGGCATAGAAGTGAGCAACTGAAAAAACAAATTGTGCCCTAGTTATTTGCCTATCGGTAAACAATTAAATTTGGTTTGCAAGGGCTTTTTGGCGGGTTACAGTGCGAGGATCATGATATCTATGGGGTACATCTCGACTGTTGAGTTTTATGTAGACCTCATTCTGATACTTTAAAAAGGTGTCACTGAAAATGTATATGTCAGGGTGTGAATTAGGAAAGCTGTCCGAAAGATGACTGTGGAAAGATTCACAACAGTTAGTTGTCCGGTTCGTGTCAGGAGTAAGGTCAGCTCATAATGAAGGAGGATATTTCTTACTTTAAATATAATTGTTTTGTAAATAATTCAGAAACTTGGTGGCACCGCTGCTTCGTACAGGTTTTTCGGCTTTCAAATCTCTAAAAGCAGTGTTGACGTCAGAGGGTGGCAAAAACATGAGCCCGAAGAAGGTTCTGAGCCAAACACCTAAGTGCGTTTTTTCTTTA
Source organism: Pilophorus perplexus (assembly GCA_955831195.1). Taxonomy (NCBI): domain Eukaryota; kingdom Metazoa; phylum Arthropoda; class Insecta; order Hemiptera; family Miridae; genus Pilophorus; species Pilophorus perplexus. The sequence goes on along the minus strand of OY037009.1, from coordinate 34,004,112 downwards.
TAATCCTTACTTAGTCCTGAATTTTTTATGGCTCTCCACTAGGCCTGACTAAGGTGAAATCGACATGCAAATAATCTCTAGATTATCTAGATAGAGGTGGGCCAAAGTGATCGACATGCATTTTGCAATGCAACTTCAAGATCTGTCAGCACCATTGTTGGAGCCAATTCAATTCGATGGGTCGACCAAATATCTGCAACGATACCCAACACAAGCCACACACAACTATCACGTTGACGAGGGAGGGAATTACAAGATTGCTACAACCTGCCCGCTCCCCCTCGGGAGGGAATTTACAGGTTCCCATGAGCCACCTCAAGTACGTCGCGGATTTAATGGGGTTCTGGGACGGAATTTCAAGGCGCCCCCCGTTTCATCACGTGGCATTTTCCCGCGTACTCGTCAAACTCAGCTTGGTAATCTCAGAGTTAGTAACTGATCCCCTCCACCACTTAGCGACTAATATGGAAACACTCTTCAAAGCCTCGTAGCTTGTAAACCCTCGCTTTATTGAGTTTCGATCCGAATATTCGGGCTGAAGGTTCGATTAAGCTCTAAAGGGGGAGCGAGGACCGTAACAGAGGTGCGGCAATTAGCGAACGAAAGGAAATTCCCGGGGACGGTCTAATCTCATTCCCTGCCTCCTTATTTCAGCCGGAGGACTTTGAAAATGAAGTTGTCCGAGTATATTGACAGCCGGAGAAGTTTTGATTGACATTACTCTGGCGTGAATAGTTACTCGCCCGACCTCGATTTCTGCTACGCCTGCAATGATTGGTACCTAACACATTTATTTCACTTGGTTGAAACCACTGTCAATGTTTTTAGGTGAGCTGAATCTGGGTCTGCAAATTTTTGACAAGGGTTTACAATATAGTGTTAGGATAGATAAGAGATAAGAAACCCTAAAAAATGGATCGACCTCCTGGCCAAAGTAATTCTGTGGGACACCCCATACTACTGATGTTGAGTGTGTGCCTACATGATAATAATATGCCCCTAATTGCTTCTCAGGCTCAATATTATTATTTGTGTTGTGTGGTTGGTGGAATGCCTTGAGCGCCATATCTAGGGTTTCGCCTCCGGTGTCTTTGGAGGAAGAGGAAGGGAGTGCAGAAATATCCCATCTAGGGCATGACGTGATGTGTAGATCTGCAGGCCTAGAATCGATGCAGTAATGGAGGATGCGCAAGCTCCTGGTTAACACGGTTTGTCTAGTCTGGTTGGCCTGGAGTGCGTCAATCCTCAGAATGGGGCTGAGGGGAATCTGATACCAAACACGAAGTGTCTGTTCTCCCACAGTTCGCAGTTTTATTGGAAATCAACTGCCTGGCTTCCATACGTGAAAGGTCACAAATGGAGTCTTGGTCAGCGGACCCAATCTTACAAAGGTCCACTCTCCTGGCACCTACATGAGAAACGTCGCCAATTATTGGGGCCTATTATAGGGGCCTGGACAATGGGGGTCGCGTAATAATTGTTTCCACTGCCCTGGCATCCTCAGACGATTTGTCGACAGAGGATTCCCGGACTTGATCATGATATTAAACGGTCGGTGAATGATAGTCGGCGGCGAGATTAGGGTCAGTCTGGGCCGCTCACGGGAGAAATGGGACTGTCCAACTGCCTACTGCAGCGCTTCCCGAGGCCCCTCCCCGGACCACTTGTGACATGAGCTCCCACAAATTCAAAAGCCCCATTTGGCCATTTTGATGTGTTGTGTGGCATAGTTTGGTCGCTAGATACCTACTGTTTCTTAGTTTAAATTAGATATATCGTAATAACAGAAAGGTTGCGCTCATCTATTCAATTCAATTGATGGCTTGTTTTTTTTTTTTTTTTTTTTTTGTGTGTGTGTGTTTGTGTATCACAGCATCACGCCCGAACGGCTGAACAGATTTTCATGAGGGTGGTCTCATTGTGATCAGCGAGTTCTGGGGGTGGGTGGTTATAGCCTATCAAAATCACCTCCATCGTCCGATCCCGACGACATAGTTTGGTCGTTAGATACCTAGTGTGTCAAGTTACGGTTTTGGTTTCGTAGTAACAGATAGGTTGCGCTCTTCTAATCAATTCAATTGATGGCTTGTTTTATAACGATTCCATTCCCCACATGTAGAGTAGGTTCACCAACCTATATTGTCAACATTTTAAGGGTGGATTGTCTATTGTTGACCCGACACGTTCAGCCTGCCTGTCTTTTGACACTTCACGGAAAGGGTCGGCTGAACTGGTGAACGCCATCCTGAGAGGATCTTCACTGGAGGTAGGGGACCAACTCACAAGGATGACCACTGTGAAACGGGAGGCTGTACGCACGAGGAATGAAGAAAAAGATGCCTTGCTACTTGCCACAGTGAGCACCTTTCCAGGCGACAGACAGAGGGCCATTGGTACATAGGTCAGTGACTGCGGTCAGCCGATGTAAAACGTCTGGTTGGCTCACTGCAGTCCCACTGCGAGGCCAGCATTTTGATCTATCTGCCAATGAGTTCCGTGATGGGTTGGCTATGCGATACAAGCGGAAGCCAGTTGGATTACCTGCCTTGTGTGAAGGGTGTGGTTCAGTGTTCTCCCCAGAACATGCGTTGAATTGTAAGATGGGTGGTTTGATTTCCCGGCGCCATAATGAAATAAGAGATGTTCTTGGGGAGCTGCTGATTTGCGCTTGGGGGAATTGCCTATAGAGCCACTGATAAAGGAGGCAACGCCCTCCCATCCGGCTTTGCGAGGAGACGTTGTATGCCGAGGGGTTTGGGAGGCTCAGAGGGATGCGTTATTTGATATCCGTGTCGTCCACACCGACGCTCCTTCTTATGTTTCTCGCTCCGTATCGGCAGTACTTGCATCAGCTGAACAGGAGAAGCGAAGGAAGTACTCCAGCGCATGCGAAGACCGCCACGCTACATTCACGCCATTGGTGTGCTCAGTGGATGGTTTGTGGGCTCCGCAGGCGAGAGCTTTCATCAAGGTTCTGGCGGAGAGGCTCTCTGAAATCTGGGGACGGCACCAGTGCAAAGTTCGCGAGTGGGTACGCGCTCGACTGGCCTTCGCAGTTCTTAGCCTTGAGCAAGCAGCTTATGTCTCAGGGGTGCTCGGAAACGCTGGAGGTGCGCTGATAACCTGCTGGGCTTCGAGGGTGGTGCAGCTGTTCAGCTCGGCTTGGACAGTTCCCCATGAACCTCCTTCTTTCGGACCCGTGACAAGAGGACGGTGGCGCCCAGAATGGCATAAGACGCCAGGCAGCAGGGTTTGGGCCGTCGGTTTCTTGTTCATGTTCTTGTTTTGTTTTTGTTTATGTTTTGGGTTTTTGTTTGTTTTGGCTTGTTACCTTGGATTTGAATAAAGTTTGTGCTTTGTTTTTCACTCTGAAAAACATTTTAAGCGCTGACGCTTGTTTGAGGCAACCAATTCAAACGATTTTATGCGGCGTGTTCCTTTTAATTAGCAAACATTTTAAAGCTCAACCCAGTTCCTATTTATCAAGTCAAATTCCCCCCGTTGTATTATGTCGAGTAGTTTTGCCGCAGTACTGAAATTTACCCCTGGTGTTCTGTTCCATCTGCTGTTGTGAGATGTCCTAGTGGGAGTTCCTTGTTGACGACGATGCTTGTGGCATTGAGATTTTTGAATGATGAAATGCCTTGATGATGGAAGCTGACACGCTTTTGAAACGTCGGGATTTGTAGTAAAGGAGTTGAGGAAAAAATACGGCCTAATTAAATTCTCCCCGGGAATACCTTGGAATCGTGAATAGGTACGCGAATATGAAGGCCAACGAAGACCTACTTAAGAATTAGAATCTGCAATACGAGAATGACGACAACTTCGTTCCTTTTCAATCTCGTTGCCTATGAATTCAATTTACTAGAGTCAAATGGGTTATAAACTTAGATTCAGGTCAACCGTTTTTTCCCCTTTTTTCTGTGGAAAACTTAATAAAAATGGCTTCCAAAGAAAAGTTGGTCTCTGGCTGAGCTCGTATCCCTTTATTAGGCGGCAAACAGAGTAGACCGTCTCGGGGTAGACAATTTCCCAAGTAGACCGTCTCGTAACTTTTAACGAGTATTGTCTTCTCGCGCAAAGCCAGGCTTTTATAGTTTTGATTTCCGACGTTTCTTTTGTGAAATGGAATAAACGGCCTCTGATAACGGTATCCGAAGCGGGGTAGATGGCAGGGTTATGGAACATGACCTTATTTGAATATACACCTCGATAGAAGGGGCTCGTGACTATAATGAAGCCGCGTTGGGGATTCAGGAGGTGTGAGAGCCTAATGGTAGTAATGGAAAAGGTAGTAATATTGACGCCTTCAGCCGATCCGCTGAGGTCAAGCTTTTCACGCATCTCCCACCAGACGACGAATCATGTCATTCCACTATTGCGCCCTCCTTCGAAATGTTGAGAACACACCGAACTTGAATTCCCAAATTTCAGTTTCCCAGATTTTGATCAAATCGAGTAATCAACACGCATCCCTATACTGTGCCCACGCTTTCTTGGCTGTTCGACTATAAGTCAAGCAACGCTGTGCCATTCGAGCTTCTTCTCATCCCTTCAATGAACCCTTGGGTTTTTAAAGAACAGGTTGTTTTTTTTTTTAAAGAAACACAAAAACCATTATGGAACGCTCACACTAAGTTTTCGCCGTAAAGTTTGCTTCGTATACGATATATCGTACACGTGCGTAATTACTGTGGCGACGACGATATGACACCAAGAAATTAATAGCAAACGTTAATCCTAAACTTCAAAAGAGAGAACCCTCAAAATTACACTCAAAAGATCAAAACTTCTCAAAATTAGTCTCTTTATAACCCTCCATGGAAAGCTGGTAACGTTCCGTGGCCGGTTTTTGGTCAACCCTTCAAGGGTATAAACTAAGATGTGGAGTTTTGGCTACACAGCTTTTGCAACATGGAGGGTTACATTTAAAGTTTGCTCCTTAATAAATAAAGTTTAATAAATCGGGATTGAAACATTTCTGAACATCATTTTTATAGGAAGTTACGTAGACTGAAAACTTCAATATCCTGTAGGGGGAGGGAGGAGAGTTGATTTTAAAAAATTATGAGAAACGTACCTACATGGATGTTACACTTGAAAAACATCCGGTCACTGATTTCTCCTTCCGAGGTCAGAAATCAACATGCATGAAGGGGAATGGGGTTGGGGTAGTCTGTCGACCATGGTCGACCCTGCAGGAACGCCACCTCCTTTTCCCTCTGGTCCCTTCAAAATATCCTGAACCAACAGGAAGTGTTGTAATTTCATTGTAACCTAACAGAACACACCTAATCTTTACCAGAAAAAAAAGGGAGAAAAAAAAAAAATTCAAACAGATAATATCTACTCAGATCTGAGTATATGTATATACATATACTCAGATCTGAGTAGAGTGTTATCATCGAGGGACAAGAAATTGGCAGTTATTTAGGAATCAACCATATATAATTTAGAGGGTATCTCCTTAAAAAACACCGATTTTTTCCAAGTGTACAGTGTCCGAATATTACGTTGGGGGGGGGGGGGGGGGGTACATTATTGAAACGTTTAAACACTGCATAATTTTGTATTGTTTGTTCTCATTCTGACACCAATTTTATGAAGAATCCAAATTCATTGAAGGGGATTTTTTTTCTTTTCTGGCTGGTCGGTGCTAAACTCCCGGCGTTGCCGATCCGAGGCTGGTGATGAGGGGGATATTGACCTAGGCAACTTGCCAAGACCAAGAAAGTGTGGACACAGTAGGTATAGTTGTATCTACTCCGAACTGTTCCACAGCTGTACTGCGCAAACACCCCTGAAAACCACCTTATCCACCTATTTTAATCGTCCTCGTTAATCACGTTTCATATGTGTCAGCTCTACTAATCCCCCCCCCCCCCCCTCCCCCAATTTTTTCTCGTTACGAACCGCGCAACTCTTATTTTCCAACGGAAAGCCACTGGATTCAAGCTAAAACGCGTGACCACAACTCTCCGAGATAAGGCTTGTGGGAGAGTTTGGAGTTTACCGGGCTGCGGTTGAGGATCTCACACAGAGGACTTGCGATGTTGGGATGCAGAGATAGAAATCTCCTCACTGAACCCCCAGTTGGGTCATGTTGATGAATGAATCACATTCATCGTATATTATACGATGAATGTGATTCATTCGATTCATTTCACGGTTAAAATTGTTCAATAAATCAATTACTTCCACTCAATCGAAAGTGTATTGTGATGGTAAAAATGCCCAATAAAAAAAAAGTTGTGGTATGTTTGCTCTCGACAAAACTCCATGAATAGCGTTTTCATTTCCGTTCAATACATCTTCGCTATCGTTTAGAAAAACGCGTTGGCCAGGAAAACCCGTATTTGCTCGTCCAACGTGTTCTCTCCGGAGGACTCATATCAGCCCCGTTATCTCCCTGCGCCTCTCATTCCTACCGTATGCAAGACCCGATCGCCTACCTATTGTGGAAAAAGGAAAACAGGACGGAGAGAGAAATGCGGGTCTTTGTACGGAATGAAACAAGTCCCTTGCCAGTAAATATTCAAAGGCCGTTCGAGTCGCCTTTCACGTGATGACTGACCCCACAACTGCTGCAGAGCGAGTGGCCCTTTTACTATTCTTATTTCCCATTTTATCTCCAACAACGCTTCTCTTTCCAGCGAACGAAACGAGAAACAGAACAAAACAGTCGCAGAAGTGAAATAAGCAGAGGACGGTGAAAAAGAAGAGGAAGCACCATGAAAAAACGTAGAAGCCATAGAAGTAGAAAGAAAAGTGAATGGAACGATAAAGAATGACCACAATTGTTCTAAAAGAAAGAAAAAGGACCCAAAACTGGCTAAAGCAAAAGCAGGAAAATTGGAACCAGGCTTACAAAGAGAGGGAGAAGAAAAATAGCCAAAAAAATTCCAAGAATCAGAAGCAGCTAAAGAAAAAATACACTGCCAAGGCAATGGCACATGAGCTTCCTCGTGCCAAGTTCAAAATGAACGTAACAACTGTAACAAGAAAATTACGTTCGCGCATGCGCAGGGAGTACCACTGATGCAATCGCGATGAAACTGATAGGGAACCATCTAGGGCTATACCCACACAATTCCTGAAAATTTGATTGAAATCCGATCAAAATTGTAGGAGTTAATTATGGCTGTGGCAAGGAAATTACGTTCGCGCATGCGCTGAGCGTACCGCTGATTCAATCGTCATGAAACTGACAGGGTACGCACACAATTCCTGAGAATTTGATTGAAATCCGATCAAAATTGAGAAAGTTATGCCTGTTTCAAGAATTTCACGTTAGCGCATGCGCAGAGCGTACCGCTGATTCGATTGTGATGAAATTCGTATGGGACCTCAAGGAGCCTGATCCGCATAATCCCTCAAAATTTGAGCTATATTCATTCAAAATTGTGGAAATTATGGCTGTAACAAGGAAATGCGGACAGACCGACAGACCCACAGACCGACAGACACGGAACCAAATTTGTTCAGTAGGCTATGAAACGCAAAATGCGAGTGGAAATTTTGAATTCGGACAACAAAAATTTTTTTTCTCCCGAAAGTGAACACAAGGCTTCCGCTGCTTCGCAGACTCGGAAGCAATATGATCAGCGAATATCCTACGAAAAAGAGAAGTCCTAAACAGGCAAAGGAAAAGTAGTAAAATTGAAACCAGCCAACCAATTGAGAATAGGAGATGAAGAAATTAGAAGAACCAGAAGCAGCTACAGAAAAAGAAGAAGAAACAAACGCTCCAGCTACAGGAAAAGAAGAAATTAGAGGGGGGAACAATAAGATATTAATTTAAACATTCGTGTTTTCGGCAATCAAATAAACCCCATTACATGGTTTTCAACGAAAGACCCTTCTCCATGTTTTGTGTTCATTGTAGAATTCCGCATCGTTTTATGGTATTCACACCATCATTAATAATGCAAGAGGAGGAATAACATCGTACCGGCATTTTATAACCAGCAGTTTTTTAAATTTTATTTTATGCCAAGCCCCTTTTCCATACTATGAATAATTGGAATGAATATGAATGGGTAGGTTGGTAGATTGTGTTTTCCGGGGTGGTGGCTATAACGTCCGGATAGTAGAAGGTTGGGAGGATCCTTTGGAGAGGTACCTATTATAAGGGTCAAAAGAAGCGGGTAGCGTTTTCACAAAGAGTGTCTACGTTTCTTGTGTTCTGGAGAGAATAATGAGAGTTTACAGCGAAATTATCTTTTGAAAAGGTTGAATATTTGTCTGTTTCAGCTTTAACAAGCAGTTAACAAAATCGGAACAGTTGGTGGTCAACCACCTTTAATTGATTTGAGTAGGTAGTTCGGGAAATGACCTCGAGGTGCGGATTTGCTCGCACCTGGGAGGCGTTTTCAAACAGCTTTGGAAAGTTCTTCCACCGTTATTACGCTGTAGTGCTGTTTCCAGTTAAAGAGCACTTTCATCCCAAGCCCTCGCAATTAAATCAGAGGGAACAAACAACTATTCCGCTCAGTTTAATTTACTGCTTGTAGTATTCTCTTGCGTTCCCCCTCCCCTTCTCCACCACTTTCGTTGGTAATTGCGGGAATACTACTCTTTGAGTTGGTTGTCTGATGTTACGCTCGTTGGTTTTCACGGAAAACTGCACACTTGAGAAAGACAAACTAAACTACCAAATTTGACATCAGTGGATACAGTTAATAGGGGGTTCTTCGTATTAGTTGAAAAAGCAACTCAGTGCTCGATGGCTTTGGTCGTAGTGTTCTTGGTGCATCTGGCCGGGCCGTGCACTCTGACGGGAGAGCTCTCATGCTTTTGGAGACCTAACGTGATTTCGAAGAATAGGGCAAGATTATTTGTTTCCAAAAAAAAAAAAAAAAAAAAAAAAGTTGATTATAGCGAACCCGCGTCTGTCAACGTCGAATTTTAGACACAACGTTTTGACATTTTCATGTCTTTACTTTGGCACACAACTGAAAAAAGCGTTACCGAAACCCGTGGCCTCAAAAGGGGGACTAAAGTTTTTGTCCGATTTCATTTGTACAAGGGTCTATGGAATGAGCTTTTTAGGCTGATTCCAACGACTCCAAAACGATTTTTGCAGCCTGAGCCGTTCGTTACCTCTGATCGGCAAAAGGTTTTCTTAAGCATCGGTCGTTAGGGTGCAGTTGTTTACGTAGTGAGCATCACGTGGATATTTTTGATGTGTTGTGTGGCATAGTTTGGTCGCTAGATACCTACTGTTTCTTAGTTTCTCTCGCTCATTAAATACATCGTAATAACCGAAAGGTTGCGCTCAGCCCCGTAGAGAGGGGGGGGGGGGGGGGGGGGCACTGGACCCGTTGCCCCCGGGCCCGACTTTCGTAGGGGGGCCCGGATTTTCTTGAGAACGTTTTTTTTTTTTTTTTTTTTTTAGGAGGCAAAATGGGAAAAGGGGCAGATCAATATAGAAAAAATTTTCATACCTTTTTTTTTTTTTAATTTTTTTTTTTTAGGGGGCCCGAAGAATTTTGCCCCCGGGCCCGGATTTTCTCTCCACGGCCCTGGTTGCGCTCATCTATTCAATTCAATTGATGGCTTGTTGACTCATGAAAGGGTAGTTCTTGTAGCCTCTACCGTTACTGACTTGGGGAAATGCCTGTTTCGAGGACGTTGCCGCGGACCCAATTCTAGCGATTTTTCCAGTAATACATAAGCCGTTTTTACTATTGTTGTTTGGGTTACAGCTCTGTGAGAGCTCAGTAGGGTAGGCCCGAGTTTACGTTCTACGTACAAGTGGAAAGGGGGAAATTTATCTGTGTTGATTTAATAACCAAACTTAACACAGACGTTTCGGGTCGGCAGTTGAATAACTTTCTAAGTTGTAACCTCAATGTTGAACTTTGCTAGCTGGCCTGACGATTTGCGCGGTTGACTAACTTGCATCGGTCGGCCAATCAAAAACAGGCTGATTCTTGACGCTGGTTTTCGCCCTCTGGTCTGGATTTCAAATATTTTATATTTTTTATGTCGGTATTATTAAATAATATTAATTATTATTTCATAATAGAGACGCTTTTTACGACATGTTCATCCTATTTTCGTTGCATTTAAAGGGTGACCTTTTCAGATCTCCACTACGGCCGAGGTTAACCAATGTTGCACTCACCAGGTTCAGCCGAATAATAAGTAAGAAGAATCGCTTACCAGAATAAAAATATTTTTTTTAAACCATACGACGTCGAACATTGTGGTTTTCTGGAGAGACCGGTTACTGCCAAGTGGGTACCTCTTTAGGTTTGGCGGTCAGGATGTCCCAATAGCCAACTCTTATTCAAATTTAATCTATTATCTAATAAATATTAATCTATAATCTATTATATCTATTATCTTAATTAATCTATTATCTTATAAATATTTAATCTTTTGGGTGTTATCCTTTTGGTCTGGTCTGTTTGTGCAGATTCAGATTCAGATTCAAATTTTTATTTGCCGCAAACAACATGACATGTGTGACAACGACACATTGTGTAAAAGCAATAGTAAAAAAAAAAAACAACTATAAACTACAACAATACATGTAAAAATCGTTAAAAATAAAAGAAGAGATACAACGAACATAATTTAGGAAGCCACTCTACAGGAAATTCGCATTGACAATATCCCCCAGGAACTCCTCAAAGTCATAGGGCGCTGACTTAATGAGATACTTACCGTTTGACCCGGGCCCTAAAGATACCAACTGGATCACCGCGCAAGCTGTGGGAAGTGCATTAAAAAATTTAATTCCCCACCATGTGGTGCCAGTGCATGTAGTGGCAAGTCGATGGAAGGGTAGGCAGAGATTATTCTTGCTACGAGTGGGGTAGCCGTGCTCGGGAGTGTGGAAAAGGCCGATATTCTTCCTTACATAGCAAAGGCTCTCTAGGATGTAGGCAGCAGGGATGGTCAGAATTCCTAGCTCCTTATATGCAGGTCTACAATCCTCCCGGTAAGGCAAACCAGCTACGACGCGCACAGCCTTCCTCTGACAGGAAAAAACGATGGAGGAGGCAGCAGAATGCCCCCAGCTGAGGATGGCGTATACAGCTCTACTCTGGAAGCATGCGTGAAAAGCTGCCAAAACGGCAGACCTTGTTAGCCTCTCAGATAGACGCCTCAAAAGAAAGGTGTAGCTGTTAAGACATGACTGCAGTTTAGCACAGTGGGGTTTCCAGCTGAGCTTTGGGTCAAGAACGACACCAAGAAATTTGACATCGTCGGGATTAATGTCCAAGCTAGACAAATCTCTTAACCCGAATCTCATGACATTTGTCTTGTTAGCATTAACGGAAAGTCTGTTCATTGTAAACCAGTTTGACACTACCTCTAAAGCAGTCACCTCAGATTCGCACAATGATGACAGAGATGAGCTTTTTAAAATCAGTGAGGTATCGTCAGCAAAAAGAATTGAAAAAGTTTTAAGGCACAGAGATAAGTCATTAATAAAAATAAGGAACAAAACTGGCCCGAGAACGGATCCCTGTGGTACACCGAACTCAACATGCAAGAAGCGTGACTACTCACCGTTGTGTCGCACAGCCTGGGTTCTACCAGAGAGGTAGCTTTCAACCATAGAAATTGCCTTGTCAGAAAAATTATATTTACTCATCTTATCTAGAAGAAGCGTGTGGGATATGCAATCAAAGCACTTTGCAACATCAACAAAGGTTGCAGAAGAATATTCACCACCCTCGAAAGCGGATCCCAGGAAATCAGTTAATTTTAGAATAGCGTCATTTGTGGATCTACCCTGACGAAAACCGAATTGCAAATCACTGAACAGGCCATTTCTTTCAAAGAATTCACTTATATCAAATTTTAGGGATTTTTCAAAAACTTTAGACAGAACTGGAAGTTTGGAAATTGGCCTGTGATTAGAGGGTAAATCATGCTCACCTTTCTTAAAAAGTGGTACCACTTCGGCAACCTTCAGTACCGACGGGAATTTCCCAACGTCGATCGATTCGTTCATCAGGTGGGTAAGTGGGTATCCCAGAGCTAGTGCCCCTTGTTTTAACATGCTTGTAGAAATCCCATAAACTGATGTTTACCCATTTGAATTTTGCAGACCCGAAATAATTTTCATGACAGTGTGAGGCTCAATATTCGAAAATTTAAAATGTGTACTTGCATGCTGGACAGGAAAACCTAGAGGGTCGCCAATGCTACTGGGAAGCTTGCTTACAATATCCGCTGGAACATTTACAAAAAAAGAGTTGAAAGTATCAGCAGAAATTTGGTCGGAAGCTGTATTTGACCTTTTCTCGCCTTTCCTGTTTTCATTTATTTCATCCCACAGCTTTCACAGGATTTTTAGACGCAAAAATATGTCTCTCACGGTCGGATTCTTTAGCTCGTTTGATTTTAGCCCCATAATCTGATTTTAACTTAAAGAAAGCATTTTCCACTAAGGGATCATCCGAAACCTTCCAGTCGACATACAGCGAATCCAGTTGGACCTTCATGGCCCGGAACTCGTCACCAAACCACGCCTTGAACCTGGTTTTACTTTTTTTATCCCCCTTGATTGTTTTACTGGGGAAAATAGCTGAGGCTAGACCCGAGATCAGCTCTACAAACACAGTCCAGCGGACATCCACATCAATATGAGGGGTCACAGACAAAGCTCCAGTCAGTCATAAATAAGTAGTACTCGAAGGTTTCAAGTTTCTTTTGTGTAACGGGACGGGTCGTAAATTTACGATCAGAGGATGAGTCAGTTTGAAGGTCAAAATGATAAAAACAAAAAAGGGCTTATGGTCAGAGAAGAAAACATCCTCTGCAACAACAAAAGATGACTGAGCGGGAACGTAATTTATGAAGATATTGTCAATGCACCTCCGAAAGCGAGTAGGCTTATCGTTTTGAGGGTAAAACCGGAAAGTGCTAAAAACCCCGACTAAGGAGCCAAACCTTGTTGTATCTTCAAGCGCACATACATTAAAATCGCCAACAAATATGACCTGCTTATTCCTAAAAACTAATTGCAAAAACTAATTGGAAAGGTGAATCAGCTGCCAGGGCGCTTTTGCCTATGGTCCATGAGACACGTGGAGGCCCTTTGTCTTCGTGGCATACAGTTTTTGGTTCTCACCGAATACCATGAATGATCGAGCCTACCAGTTCGTGGTGACTCAGTTGAGCCGATGACGCTAAAAGGTGGCGAAAAAAAAAGAAAATCAAACCCCCTCATCGGCCAATTCCTATGAGGCTGCAGTTAACATGTTCTCAGATAATGCCCTCACTCCGTTTTGCCTTCTGATGGCAGTCGCTGGGCTGCATGGAGGGAGTAACCGCTTACCTTTGACTTCCTTCCGTCTGAATCGACGCGCAATTATTATATGTATACATATTCAGTTCCCTCTGTACTACTTGATAGAAATGTGATTGGATGATCAAAAATAGCTACCATCTAGATGATCTAGCTTCAAGTACCTGACAAGTACCATACGATTTTTTACGCTTTTAATCAGTTGACCTCTATTACACAGTTTGTAAAGCTAGATGAAAAAAAGGTTAACGCGGGATAATATCCTATACATATATGTATATTACGGGATAATATATGTATATTATACAATTGAAAACGACACTGTTAGGTACCAGCTTGTTTATTTTCATTCATGCTTAAGGCCTCATTCAGTCACTCGCCGTGAGGCAGTGAATGAGAAAACATTTGGCGTTCCTACTTTTCCAGTGTTCAATCGTAATCGTAGCAAAAATATTGACTCTTGTATTCGGTCGTGTTGTCTGGAGCTCCTGGACCAGGTGTTATAGTTTGACGTGGACCGTCCAAGTTGCACCGTGACAGGGGTGACAAATTCTCGGCCCTGAGCGAAGGACCAGCGGCGAGAGTTGACAACTTTATTTGTTTTGATTTCATGATAAATTTTATTTATTTACCAACACTGTTGGTCCAACAGCCTAAATAATTCTCTTTCTAAATTTGAAATATTTTGTTACATTTTTCAACTTATATTTTCAAATTTCCTAAGTCATCAACCGGTTCAAATTTACAATAATATTGTAATGAGTATTGTGTAATGGGTTCGTTTTCAGTGCACACAAGGGTTTTATTTTTAATTTTAAAAAGTTTGATGAGGGGACATTGTGAGCTGGAGGTCTGTGAAAGCCTGTTAAAGCATTTCTCGCGTTAGCTCTAGCCCGCTGCCCATTCGACCCGTCTCGCAGTGCTTGAACCATTAAAATGAAACATAGATCCGTAATTTACGGTGAAAGCCGACAATGGTAATACCCCAGGCACACGAAAGGGGGGCAGAAGCACTTGCCTGAGAAATCCAAGCTAGTGGATGCTGCGAGGAATTCGCTTCCGTTTCAACCCGCATGCATTCCGGGGGTATTGACCATGTTTCCAAACCGCTGGAACGGAATGCCGAGTATACTCATCGTATACGTATCGATTGTTCCCGGTCACCCTAAAAGCAAACTGGTTGATCCCAAGGAGCAAAATGGTGTGATCCATTAGTTTTGACCTTCTCGGGTGGAAGTGCACAGGTGACTGGAAACATTGACTTTGGTTCTAAGAGTCCAAAAGGTTTTCACACGGCAGGAGCACTTAAAGCGTTGTTGAGTCGGGTCACGCGAGCTTGAAAAATCCCCGGCCTTTTCTTTGAGGCCCTTCTTGTATTTTAGAGTTGGAGTGCGCTTTAATATTGTGTGTACGGAGGAACGTGTGCTGACTTCAGACCCTCGCGGAGTAATTTGGCCGTGGGCTTAGTTATACAAACCTGATGTCTGACGGGAAGATTCTTCTCTGCAGCGTTTTTCATTCGGAGTAACTTTTCACGTTTGACCTAAATCTTCCGGTGATTTTTTAAGAGCGGAATAACCTCCGCTGAGTGCATTTGGCGTACAGTGCACGGACGTGGAAACGTGTCAGGGTCCTCAAAAATTTTGTTTTCTCCGAAACTCCGTCGGGAAAACTCGGTGAAAGTAAACGGAACTGAAACCAAACACATTTCGTATGCAGAAAATTATTAAGTGAATTTGAGTTTGAGTTGGTTTCAACTCTCGGAGAAAAGCTGAAACTTTTGCTCTCCCGCTGAAATCTCGTGAAAATGACAAAGGTGTACGCTGTCGATCTTTTTAGCAATACAAAAAGGCCCTGTCCTTCAGTTCCGAGATGAAAGCGGTTACTAAGTTGTCAAGTCTTGACAACCACTAAGTGGTGAGCAGTGTGGAGTAGACTCAAGAAGTTGTTCCCTTTATTACGTTTGTATTACCTACTTACGCATTTTTAAGAGATGGATTCAGATTGGCGACGTGGAAGGTTTTAGCCAAAAGTGTAGTTTGGTTTTGAGTTGTTAAGAAATTAGGGCGGCCTTGTATTCGACCTTGTCACATCCCAGAGGGCACTTGTGGTGCCTGGCAAATACCTACGTACCCCTCTGACCTTTGAGGGTTCATGACTGGGATTGTGCCATTTCTAAGGTTCGGCCTTGCTGGAGCGGCATAGCCTTGAATGTGGGCGAGCCCACCTTGACTGTAGAGAGACTCCTGCCATCAGATCGGTGGTCTTGAAGACAGGTTTCCGGGGTCGGAAGCGAGTGACTTCTTGGGTCTATAGTGAGTGTAGTACACTCTTTGAGGAGTTGGAGGCAGAGTCTGAGCCCCCTGAATTGGAGCGCAAACATAACGGATGAACAGGTAGCTATGAATAAATTAGGATTGCAAGGTTATACCTACGTGCGAGAAACCGTGGAACTTCCTCCTCACCGGCACATTAGTACCATTTCCAGTTTCTACCATCCAGCTAGGTTCTAGCGGTTTGGAGTTTTCGTAAGAATATGAGTTCCTAACGTCAGAAGAGATGAAGAGGTCCCAGAGTCCTGAGCTGGTACCACGACCAGGAGACTGATTCGGGCTTCCCAGGTCTCAGAGAGCAAAAAACTTGTGAGACATCACGGATGTGCATGTAGCTTTGAGGAGGCCAGGATGGCCACGTCAGTTCAGGTTCCCACTGCCATGATTTCCAGTGATTTGGAGTTTAGGCAAGTATCTGCGTTCCCAACGTTAAAGCCAGCTATCGATGAGGGCTGCCTGAATCCTGGGCCATGATTGAGTTGGTCGGACCAACTTGGTCCGCAACTTGAGATTGACTCAAGCTGGAGAGGCCCCAGAATGCAAAATCATTGTTAGGCACAGATGTGCACGTAGACCTGCTTGTGACCCAGTGTTATGACTATTTAGGGAAGGAAGGATCCCCCGCGCCCCACAGTTGAAACACCAATAGGAAAGGAAAAAGCGGCACCTAGTGGTTGGTGAATTGAGTTTGGCTTGGGCTCTACAGCAAAAAGTGGGGTACTCCTCTCGTATGTTAGGTACCTACCAGGAGCTCGATATCTCCCCGTCGAGGCCAATTCCTACCAGGGGCTTACATGTTTATAATCCCGTCATATTATTTTGAACGATCATGATGAAGAATGAACCTAGGTTCCTAATCGTGAAGAACCTGAGATAGTAATTTAAAAAAATATTGATATGCCTCGATATTCTCCACATATCGATTTGTTTGTATTGGATGTAGGGTTGCCAAATCGGTAGCCGACAATCGATTTTTGTGAACGATTTTTTTCGGTAGTCAACAATCGATTGTACCAATTAATCGGGCTAATAAAATCGATTTGTACTGAAAATCGATTTCAGCCGTTAACCAAAAAATTAGTTTTCACATAAAAACCAGCTTGTATTAAGTACATTTTTGGGTAAGGTATACCTTAAGGTATACCTTAACTAGTGTACATACTAGTTACCTACCAAAATACTTATTGATTAATTAATATTATTCATTAATTAATTATTGCATCAAATTTTGATGCATAATATTGTGGGATCCTAAACTGCAGAGCCATGGACAATCACCGCAGTAGGTACACCAGGGTAATGGGTGTCAGGTAACATTAATTTTAAAGACTTTTACCATTTTAGGTAGTATCGATTCGGCGAGTCGACTTGGGGAATCGGGGGCCGGTAGATAACATACGAATGGAGTACCGAAAGTGGCGCCCATTGAGCTGCCACATCCCAGGAGGGAATTCCTTGTGGAACAAATCTAGTTATGGTAGGCACTTTGTCTCCAAGCATGTGCGGCAGAAGGTTCGATGGGCCCGGAGAAATATAGAAGGTCTATCAAAGGTCCACAGAGCGGAAAAGATGAAGAAGAAGAGTTCATGAGAAAGTGTTTGACCACAGGCGGTCTGGTTCATTTTCCCCATTGTTATTGCTCGGAAAGAAATGGCGAACCACGTTTGAAGTTAACTGTAAAATAAGAAACATCACTGAGAGGAGGGGGAGAGAAAAGGGAAAAAGAAAAAGACCGATTGAACCTAAAAAAAAAAAACAAAAAAAAAAAAAGTCTCCAATCAAAAGCCCCTGAAAATTGGCATGAGGGATGGCAAGAGTGGGGACTGAAGAATTAGTAGGCTGGAAAGGGCCGTAGATATCCAAAGAAAAGACCCCTAGCGCCCTTGTTGCATCCCCAAAAAGGGTCCTACGACTTTCCCTCATCAAAGCCCCATCCCCTTCCACGAAGTCCCACACGAAGTGAATATCTAAACAGGCTCCCAATAGGATTTTCCACTGACGTTTTTCCACTCTTTTTTTGCGGGTCGGGGTCGCCCTACTTAACGTAGGTATCTTGGACTTTCTATCTCTTAATTAAAACTCCTTTCCCGCCCAGACCTTCGTACTTATCTGGTTGAGCTCGGGCGATCTTCCCGCTTCATTTGACTTCCTGTTTAGTAATAAGGTAATAAATTTGGTCCCAGAAGCTACGTTATTTTACTCCCTTCTGGGAACTAATTTGAATTACGAATCCTGTTACAACTCAGCGAGGATTTGCATCTACGAATTCTCCCCGATACACTTTCATTGTGAATAGTATTATTTGTACAGCATAAAGTGAAGTAAACCACAAAAAAGCCGCAGATTAAGCTTCAACGGTAAACAAAGAGACTTTACGAGAAATTCCTACACCGGACGACACAAATCCGGAAAGCCGAGAACTCCCTGTTGTAACAGACCCGTATCGTAATTCATTATGTATTCGCCTTTCGACCCCCACAGCTGAGCCACTGAATAATTTAAGTCCCCCTCCTCCACCACACTTTGCTGGTTGGGTTTCTACTTGCCTGACACGTTCGCCAAATTAAGTTTCAAACTAGACCTGTTGTTGTTGTGTTTTCGGGGTGGGCTTTTGGGACATAGCGGTTTCCTGTAAGGCATTATTAAGGTTGGTTGTTGTGGGGAAAGTAATCCTTAGTTGTCAAGTAAATAGAGATATTCTGTCCATTGGGGTGTACGGATCGTTTATGAGACTGTAATGAGAGTGCTCTTGCGGCGAGGTAGACGTTATATTGTCACTGGTGGATGAATATTGGCTATAAGTAAATAATATACCTACATTATAATTTAATGTATCGATAATAATACGGACATTTAATGTACGTATTATTTCTATATTTATAAAATCCAATATTTGCGGCGGGCGGACTGGGTATGTTTCAACATCACGCCCGAACGGCTCGACGGATTCTGACGAGAGCGGGCGCAAATTGACGAGCGAGTTCCATCGAAGAACATAGGCTATAGTAGATTTCGCGAACTCTCTTTCTTCAGCGCGAACGAAGATTTCCTTCGCGACTACAGCCGGGTCAAAAAGCGTCGTCTTACTGGGGATTACTAGGAACATTTTCGTAACGCGAGACCCGGTACAACAGTTGTAAGTTGTAAGTTACTTTTGGTGTCTATCTAGAACGGAACTGCGTCGGTTAAAAGAGCTTGTCACGCTGATTTCAACGAGTGCCAAACGATTTCTGTGCGATAACCGGTTCGGAAGTTATTCGGAATCTTCGGTAGGTGGGTATCAGTTTCTTTTGCTATCCTTCGATTAATTTGATAGGTACGAGAGAGGTATAATTACGGGAATTCTCCTGACCAGCTGAGTGAGCTAAAATCTCTCCCGTTCAACCTTTGTTCGTTGAAATGTTACAGGAAGCCCTTTGGGAGCACAAGTGACGATTCTCCTGATCAGCTGAGTGAGCTAAAATCTCTTCCGTTAACCTTGGTAGTTGAAATTTTACAGGGAGCCTTTCTAGGACAACTAGAAAAGATTTAAATAACGGGAATTCTCTTCATCAGCTGAGCTAAAATCTCTCCCGTTACCCTTAGACGTTGAAATTTGAAAGGGAGCCCTTCTGAGAGTACAAAAGACGATTCAAATAACCGTAAATGTTAAGAATCCGTACACTGCTAAAATCTCTCCTGTTGAAATATTCAGTTTTGTTTCGCGTTCACAATAGACTGGGCGAAGACCGGGTGTCCCAGCTAGTAATACATAAATTTGATGTATTATAATAATTATTCTGTGTTACCGGCTAATTTTAACACCAAGACTTGTGCACAGCATTCGATTTATAATCTAGCATACCATGGAGTGCCATGCACTGGAGGAGATAGGTGGGAACACACCACAAGAGACTGCGTGTGAGAAGTATTGGGCAGCAAGACGTCGGATGAACGAGACGGGAGTAGGATTAAAAAATAAAAAATAAAAAAAAAACCTAGACGAATTATTCGTCTAGGACAGAAGATTGTCCTTTCCTGCGAAACAATCCTATCAAGAAGTGAGCAGAGGCCCTGCGGCAGTGTCAAAAAGAATCTTTCGTTTCAATTCCGGATCAATATGGCGCCGTCATCTTCTCGACCGTCCCAGACCGCACACCATTCGTGTACCGGAGGTGGGAGAGAACATGACAGCTCGCCCGAGAAGGGATAATATAATGCAGCGGGAGGTCATCGGTCGTAAACAGATTCCTGGCCGCCGTCCAGAGGGAGACGGTCCAAAATTTAGAGCCACCCCAGTCTGTGGGTTGGGACTACGATTGGATTAGCAGCCACGACACGAAAACTTAGTTGCAACCTGGGAAAACGGTCTTTATTGTAAACATTTATTACAAAACAAAAACAATAATCGTACGAGTGATAAATTTGACGCCATTGATGGTTGTGAACCCATATCAGCCGGATTCTTCACGATAAAAATAAACAACGATTGGTTGTGTTACCAATAGATATCTGTCCACAAATATTTGTAGTGTTCTATCAGTTTCCTACCAGAACGTTCATGCCCTTCGTGGTTTTAGGGAATCTGTGATTTCGAGATGCAAGCTTTCAAGTTTTTGTGTTTTGTAGCCATCTTGGCGACCTCGAGCGGTGTGGTGTATGAACCGTGTGATTTAACAATTACAATTAAAAAATTATATTTTCTCAAGGACAGTTCTCAAATTCCTCTTGTCGTGTGCATCGCGGGCTACAGGAACTACAACACATCGTACAAACTGGAAAACACGGAAAGCAACGCCGGTTATTACGGTATTTTTGGGCTTTTCGACGTCGATGTGAATGCAACCGGTTGCGCTGGACCTCCGGGCTCTTTCAACACCAGCAGCCTCACCGACGACGACATCAGCGACGACCTCCGTTGTTTGCAAGCCGTAATTTTGGACGATCCGGGCAACCTGAAGTTCTTCGAGTCCATGTGTAGCCCGCCGATGGTGCAACGCGTCAGGTGCCCCATCACGAGTTACTTCCAATCCGACGTGTACGATCCCTTGGACAAAACCCTCTTCGAAAAAGCGTTCCTAAAAAACGGTTTACCGACTCTCCCACCCCCTTTGGCCACAAGCACTTGCTGCTGCGATGGCCATACTAACAACTGGGTCTTATACTTTACCCTACCAGCACTTTTGATGGCGGCAGCCTTCGTTGTATACAAATTTGTCAAGAAACGTGCAGCAAATGAAGAGGCGTCTGGTTTGATCAATTGAACACGACCTAAATTTTATATTATTACATTATTCATTTTTAAATTAAAATTGGAACTTTTTCCACTCATAATTCTGGAAAATAAAATAATCGATGACCTGTTCGTTATTCATTATTATTATTATTTTTTTAATAAAACCTTGGACCAATTTGAAGCGACCCAGGAGGGTATTCGAATAAAAGCCAAGCACTGCATCGCTCCGCAGCGGTGAAACCAGGAATATCACAATCGATCCTCAGCATTCAGCCTCCGTGTTTGGACTTTTTGAAGTCTTCTACGAGGTGTTTTAGGTAGGTATTTTCTGGGATCGGAGGAAAAATTAGCTTATTATCCTATATTCTAACCTCCTGGTTGGTATATCTTTTCCTTCCTAAGAAAAACCTGCTATCAGTCCAGAAAAGTTCCACTATGACATAATCATTGTACCTACATGACACATTGTGTCACCTCTACCAGATTTTTTACTTTTTAAATCTAGTGTACGGCAGTACAAACGTCGGTTATAATATAATATAGTATTTTCGTGGACATTGTCCGAATCCTTATATTATAAGGATTTGGACAATGTCCACGAAAATACTTCATTGAGAAGCCACCTTTTTGCATCAATAACTGCAGGCCACCGGAGAACTCGTGGAACGTGTTCTCAACCTCAATGATCGTCCTCTTGATCACTTTGTAAAACCTCCTCGGTGGAAGACCCGAAATATCCGAGCGGGCGCTCTGGGAGGGCGTTGAAAAGTCGAATCCCCACCTGAGCCAGATCGCCTAATTGGACGGCATCCAGCCTGGTGAAGGGCGGCTGCAGTTTTCCCTTTCCTCTAGTTGCATAGCCGTGAACCAGCGCCCGCTCAGCGACTGTTGGCTATTTCGCTTTTATGAATTTCAGGACTGAAAGCAAGTGCATTCCCGGCACCGTCAGCACCACAAGACCGTCGAATGCAGCCCTGCAGCTTTCATTCCAGGAGCGATTGGACATAATTCGCATAACCCTCTTCTGCAGTTTGAAAACCTCCACTGCATGAGGCGAGTTTCCCCAAACAATGATGCCATACGCAACTCTACTGGCAAAACAGGCGCGGTAGACTGATAGCAGTACCTCTCTCGATACTACATTCTTCAACCAGCGGATCATGAAAATTGAGGATGAAAGCTTCGGCAACAGAAACTTCACACGGGAAGCCTATGATAGACGGTTGTCCAACTAGAGTCCCATAAAGTTGACTGATTGATCCAATCTTCAGTTCTAACCAAAGTCCAACGTCTGCATCTTGTCAACGTTAAGCGTCCTGAGGGCGTTCGCTGTGCACCAGGCTTGTATCCTCGAATCCTTTGCCCCTATATCCATCTCCAAATCATCCTCCGAAGCACCAACCGACATGGAAATTATGTCGTCTGCAAACGGGTATGTAAAGCTATATTACCAGGACTGGAGGACTGGAGAACTGAAAAGCCAGGTCTTTAATGAAGATCAGGAAGCAGCATGGGACAAGGATACTGCCCTTTTAAACTCTGCACGGGACGTCCACCACTCCAGACTCGCTGCCATCATAAGCCACAACCTGCTTCCAACCACCCACGTAATTCTTGAAGACGAAGACAGCTACCGACCCAAGGCCGTAATGTTCGAGCTTAAGCCAGCTCAAGAATAACCCAAACATGGAAAATGCAACCACTACCTACCAAGTTTTCCATCATAGCTGCTGAGGACTATGAGGAGATTTGTGGAGGAGAAAGTGAAAAACTGGAGAGAGGGGGTGTAGGAAATCGTCGAAGAGAGAAGAACAAAAGGCGAGTTTTGCGCCAGACGCTGGCAGTAAAGCTCCCTTTGTCATGACGTTCATGGAAAGTTGAAATAAAATCAACCTATTTATTCAAGGCGAGAAAGGGGAAGGGGCAGGAAATGGCCCTTTTTAGCCGTGCACAAGAAACAGGAAAGATCCAAGCCATTACCACAGAAAAGAAATAATCACTCTAGATATCAGAGCCAGATCTAGAATTTCTTACAGTGGCGAGAGGGGGGGGGGGGGGGTATCCTTATATATATACTGAGTAGGTACATTACTATGATTATTTTTACACCGCCTTTCCATCCTTCTATTTGGTATGGGCCTAGGATATTGATGAAGGAACATTAGCAAATTGAAATGGTTTCACATTGACCCTTCAGAGGATGGAAATCGACACAGAACACTTCTGACTACAGGTACCTAGTCACTGGATGTTTTGTAGGTTTGGCGGTTGACCGCCCAGAAAGAAATCCTGGATCTGCCTCTGTCTTTTAGTCGATAGAAGACCTCTATACAACACTGAACGTGATGTCAAAACTCCATAGCCAAAGAAAGAGCAGCTGCAAGATCTTATAACCACATCTATTCCCAACTGATTGCCGTCTCCATGCTTGCAGGGATCTTCAGCCAGAGCCTGGAGGACAGGAGTTGGAGAGTATTCCCCTCCAAGATTTACAGGCTTATTCGATAATGGAGCGGTTGAAGAACCAATTGACACGAATAAGTTGGAGCTAGGCACTTTACATCTGCTAGGAAACTTGGCCCTGATTCGAGAATGAGGTCTCAAGCACGGAAAAGCATGTACAGTGATTCTCCTTTGATCCTCGATCAAAACGTAACGAAATCCAGGGGTCTGTGGGTACGCCCAAATATAGGATTTGATCATTCATGGACCATGCTGTAACAATCTGAAGTTCACTGCCCAGCAGGTCACGTCCCATCACGTGACTATTACGTGAGGATCGACCTTTAACCCAAAATTCAAAAGCTCATCCATTCTCTATTCAAAGAATAAGAACCAAAAGCAGAAAATTATGTATAATAATAACAAGGAAAGTTATATCGGCTGACCCGGTGTCAAACACTGAAATCGCCATGAAATTCAAGTCATACCTAACGCTTCGCCGAATTCGTGTCACGTTTGTCTCACCAACAACCACTAAGGAACAAATTGTATTCTCCTTTCCGATCCCGAGAAACCGCCTTCCGTCAAGGGAAATCCTCCTGTGCTGCCAGAAAGGTGGCAACACACTTCAGACCGAACAACACCTGGCAATTCCCCACCCGTCGGCACGTCAAATCCAGGATGCCGTCACAAATCCCTTCCCAGCTTTGTTGAAAAACCTTCTCCGCTCCGACAAGTTTATACCGCAGACGTTCGGATAGGTATAGACGCTCCGAGAAAACATGCATGGTAAGACGGTAACGAAAGCCTAGCGTAAATTTGAACGACGTCACAATTTGCGATAATTATTAAACAACATCGCATCATGATCAAATTTATATATTCATCCAAGCTAAGACAAGTTTCCCAGCGTATCATGATGTAAACCCAACAAAATTTGAAATTCCTGCACCACGATGTATCCAAATTAGTACATCTGCTGACAGTTCTCAGGCCCCTAGTAGATATATTCATGGAATATGAATACATATGAGAATGTAAATGTGAGCAAGTTTGAATCAGGAAGCTTGTTACGTTGCGCGAGCTTTAGAACAACATTGTCATAATAATATTATGAGATTTCTATAGAAACGATAAAAACACCAGAACTCATTGGCCTTTTAGCTCCTGACTAGATGAAGGTACCCATGTACTAAGTAATACTCACTAAGTCACTCATCATGTGCTGCATGTGACTATGAAAGTGTGGTTAACTATATTTCACCCCAGGCTTGTTGCATTTTGATTCCCTCAAAATGGGGAGACCCCTGGAGTGTTAATATTGTCGAGGATCGAGGGCTGGTGGAATACCTAAACGTAATTCGTCATTTAGTCATATCTAAATTGAATCGCACACAACCAACGCTTCCAGTACTATTAAATAAATAGGTACTACACTTAAACGGGGGAATGCTGGTGAGGGAGAGATGTAAATGGCGGAGTGGGCGGGTGGTGGGGGTAGCAGGTGGTAGCAGGTGGTACTGGGTTTGGTGGCAGTGGAGGGGGGGGGGGGGGTGTAATGGGGAGGGAAGGATTTTGGTGGTGAAGCAGGCTCTCACCTGACGGACACCATCAAACCAAAATTTGGTTATTTAATAACCTCCTTAGGCATCTTGGTGCTAAAATCCCTTCGTACTCTTCAGGTACCCCTGTACCTCGGTACCTACTATACTTGTAATTACGTTAGATATATTTTATTTTTGTACAAATTTGCTTATTTCAATTATAATTCTATTTAAACTGAAATGCTCCAACGTTTCGCCTATCAATGTTTGTCCCCCTCAGTTCACCCAGGTCAGAGTATCAACAGATTGAATTTTCTATTCAAGGGTAGGTATTTGTCTTGCCAAGTCACTTCTTCTGTAATACAGTACATAAAGCTACCACACGAAGTGCTTACAATAATTATAGACGATTTTTCATCCAAAAAGACATTCTCTATGGCGTTATGTACCGTTCAAAATCTATGCGACACCCCAGCAGAGTTTTCACTTTCCGCCGCTTTGGCGTGGTACCTGGACGGTCCCAGTCGGAGCGAATTTCGCTGAGTTCCAAAGAGGATATCCGGCTTCTGTAAATCACCTTCAGGGTCGGGACGCTGGGTCAGCGGGTTTTCTCCATCTGGGCTTTTGCCGGAAGGTATAAAACTCCTTTCGGCTTTAACTTGACCGATTCCGTCTTTTTTTTTTTTTGCTTGCCCATAAATATTTGTTCAGTCTAGGTGGCCTTCAGATCGAATCAGACCTGAAGAAAGATGGATGGAGTCCCCCCTAAGGTATCTTCGGGAAAGTTGTATGAGTTCGGGAATGGGAGGAGAAATCTTAGAGAGAGAAGAAAAAAAGAAGGAAGAACCCAAAGAAAAAAGACGTACGGATTGGAATACAGAAAGGCACACTGCAGATATACACGGTTGAGAGAGGAAGGAATGCGCCATCTCCACCCTCCTTTTTTACTGGACCAGAGATAGAAATTCGACTTTTCCCTTTGATACGAGCCGATATCAGACCTTTATAGGGGTTTCTATTTAAGGTACACATTCCTTCTGCTTCGTCGTGGGGTAAATATGCAAATGGGCAGATCAAAAATCTTCAGGACCCTTCGTTAGCGAGACCTCAACCTGCGATGGGAACAAACTTGATATCAAAAGGGGAAATTCCGGTGCTAAACTAGCGGTTTCAATGAATTCAAATATCACACTCTATTTAGAACCAAATACATGAAATTTTTTTTCCATTAGATCAGGGGTTCCCTTAGGGGTCCGCCGACCGTCCCTATAGGGGGTCCGCCGCGAACTTCGAGAAAAATAATTATTAATAAGATTTATTACAAAAATAAACATTCTTACAAAAATAAACGTACCTAGCGTGAATAAATATAACAAAAAACTCAAAAATTCAATTTACTGCAAATGAAAAATCGATATTTATAAAATCAAATGTAGGTAGTAGATTATATCCTATTATAGGATTGCGATACTATAATAGTAGATTTCGCGAACTCTCTTCCTTCATCGCGAATGGAGCTGGATAAAAAAGGGATTACTTACTAGGGATTACTAGGAAAATTTTCATAACGCCGAGACCCGGTACAACTTTTAGTGTCTGTCTAGAACGGAACTGCATCGGTTAAAACGAGATTTTCAACGAGTACAAAACGATTTCTATGTGATAACCGGTTCCGAAGTTATTCAGAAATCTTCGGTAGGTGAGAGAGGAATTCTCCTGATCAGCTGAGTGAGCTAAAATCTCTCCCGTTCACCCTTAAGAGATTTGTGGGAACGGCTACCAACCAGAGGAGAGACTACGATGTTTACAGGTAACAGACCTGATAGGTCTATCAGGTAATCAACGGAGTCTCACCTTGAACCTACGCCCGGACGGCACATGTTCACTGATATGGTACCGATGACTCTATTTGCCTTCTGGTGGTCGAGGTCCAATCCCTAATACAAGACTTATCACTACGACTGTAGGTCCATCAACAAGCCGGGTCGGCGGCCCCCAGCTCTCCCCCCTCAGTCGTAGATTGCTGTGGCTAGTTTAACGTTCTCAGCAAACGAAGACAATGTTTTTTTGTTTTTTTTTACCGGTCCACCAGATTTTGATCCCGGTTCGAGGTCCCAAGAGAGGTTCGTTCATGCGATCCCTCGATCTTGTGTTCACCCTTACCTTGCACGTTGAAATTTGAGATGGAGCCTTTCTAGGACAACAAGAGAAGATTCAAATGACGGGAATTCTACTGATCAGCGGAGTGAGCTAAAATGTCTCCTGTTACCCTTGGTCATTGAAATTTTACAGGGAGCCCTTCTGGGAGCACAAGTGACGATTCTCACGACGGGAATTCTCCTGATCAGCTCAACCTTTGGTTTTGAAATTTTACAGGCAGCCCTTTGGGAGCACAAGTGACGATTCTCCTGATGAGCTGAGTGAGCTAAAATCTCTCCCGTTAACCTTGGTAGTTGAAATTTTACAGGGAGCCTTTCTAGGACAATCAGAGAAGATTCAAAAGATTCAAAATTCCCGTCATTTCATGACGGGAATTCTACTGATCAGCAGAGTGAGCTAAAATCTCTCCCGTTCACCCTTGTGTCCATTTCCTGACACAGCTGGTTTTCAAATGGTACCTGATGGATAAAACCATCTTTCAATCGCAATGAATGCCTACAAGTCCAAAATGTTCCTGGGAAAAAAGTTTTGTTCCGATAAAGTTGCATTTCCGACTTCAGGAGTTCATGTTCTGCGATATTGCCAAAATGGTTAAAAACTTTGAAAAATCATTGCTTCCTTATTGTGAAAGGTACAGAAGCGCGGTTGGTCCCATTCGACGCAAAAACAATCTACCTACAAGACTTCGTTGAAATTTTTTTTAACGACCTTAGTTTTTACGCTAGAAGGTAAGAAGTACCAAAAAACGTGTCTTTAGTTTTGATAAAACCACGTTTTTTCAACCTTTTTTTTCATACTTATTATGTTTCTGATTGCTGTTATTTTGTTCATCTCATTATGCCCTGATGATAGGAGAATATAATACGTTATCAGATAACATTATTATTCTCTTGAAATGTCGGCACATTGTCGTCTTATTTGAACGACACTCAACAACTTTCCACCCACGGTATTATTTCATTCCTAAAAAATCTAGAAGAGTATCATACCAGTTTATTGTATCACCCAGAGCAAGAGGATCCAGGGGAATGACACAACAAATAACAAGAATGATAAACAAAATAACAACAAAAAAACAAAAGAAACAAAATCAAAAACAGCAAATGGCGGAACACCAAATGAGGGCCGTGGGCGTGGGACTACTCGTCCCAGAACTGGAGGCCCGCTCCGTCGTCCATTCCTGAAAAATTAATTTTTTTAAAGGGCTTATGTATGTGATCGAATTCTAATTTGCAATTTAGTACACTTCCTTTATAGGTACTGTTGACACAATAATTGTAACACTTGAAAAGTTGTATGGCACCCACTTATTTCGCTCTGTTGGAAAATCAGCAAATAGGTAAGTACAGAATGTTTTGATCGTTTTAACGACATGGGACAGTTCTTTTGCGTTTTTCCAAAAGTTAAAACGTACATCGTATGTACGTTTTAAGGGATATTATACATTATATAATATGCAGGTAGTCCCTTTAAAAACCCGAGTTCAAATAAAGACCTCTGAACCAAGCGCCAGCAGTGAACGACATGCCCAGACCGTTGGGAATACCATCAGCTTGAAAAGAAAAGCACCAACACAATCTCGGTTCCTAAAATAAACCCCAAGAAACGCCAATGTTCCCCGGTAGGCTCCCCTAAAGTACGTTGTCCGTCCTGTCATCCAGGATCCCAAGAAAAATGTTCCCTCGGTCCATTCAACCTCCTTTTCCCTCTCCTTGCAGGACGGGCATGAATACACCGAGTTTATATTCACCGAGATATAAAAAAAGGGGTCGAAACGTACGAGCTTGTGGGTGGGGGTGGGGGTAATAAACGGGCTTTACCTCTGTCTCGTGACACCCTAATTTAAGCCGTTTACATTTTGGCGGTGTCTGTACGGAAGGAGACCACATCTTCTTGTCTTGGAAAATTTGGTCCTAAAAATGCTAAAACATTAAATGTTTTAACATTAAATTTTATGAGTTCAGAATCTCTCACAAAATGCTAATTGATTTGGTTGGTTTTACAAGTAAATAATTTAGTTTTGAAACCAACCCAATTCAATCCACCACATCAGTCCGAGGTGCCAACGTAGAAGATGATGACATCAAAATGTGACATGTAATTACCAAACGTGTCTACGAATCAATTCTCCACCCAATTGACGAGAAGGCCGATCTCAATTAACAAATTAAATAGTCGTGTTCTAATTCTATAGTTGTGATTAGGAATGTCGTACGGTAGGTTCCTAACGTAAAACAGGATTCAGTCGCCGTTCATCAACCGGCATTATTTAGAGCCGTCGAGCTCTTGAGCTGGAGAATAATTATTGTTGGACGGTAGTAAACGGGCCGAATCGTGCTGGTAGGGCTTGAATCAATAGATCTAACAGCTAGACAGGGTAGGGCGAGTAAATAGCATTCAACTGTACCTACCTCCAATAACACGTCCCTCTGGCTGTGCAGTGTAAATGAAGGCCTGGTTTTTGCACCACTGCGAAGAGAGTAAACCGATTCTCCGTCCAAAATTACTTCGATAAAGACGCCCGAACCAAATCCACCAAAAACCGCTTGTTACATGGTTATTCGATCATACATACCTAGTCCTGATTGAAACTCATACCCCGTTTCTCGAACCTACTATTTATCGTACATAATACTTATGTTTAATATTATTCTACATAATTGATTTGCATCCCTAGTTCGATAGTAGGTATGGAACTGTTCTCTGTTACTCTGTGGTATGGAATAATATACCAGAGAACAGACCATACCTACTGTCCAACTAAGGATGCAAATCAATTTTCGTCTAAATAAAAACAATCGATTGAATGTACCTACCGATTTTTATCCCAAATATCCCGATTTATTGTGAAATGGATATAGATAAGTACGGGTGTTTATTTTCTGTCTCTCACAGCGTAGGTACCAGGTCCTTGTATCATCCTACTCTTTGTATTGTACTTACACAGCAGACCAAAGAGACATAAGAGTGGCGCGGGGCGAGCTCAACATCAGTTGGGGTACACGTTTGAGAGCGAGAAGTACCTAATGAGGCGAACTTGGGGGGGGCTCTCGAGCGCATAAATTAGCCACAACTAACCCACCGTACCCCACTTCCCTCCGACCGCAGTGCCATACGATGCAACGCCGTTACCAAAATGTATGACTTCATACATTATGAAGTCTTCAGACTTCATAATGAAGTTTTCCCCGACCGATCTAGGAGTTATTCCTGTTGGGAATTAAATTGCTCTCCGACAAAGTTCACTTCACGAGTCACACAAGCTCACTGATTGCTCCTACCGTCCTGCAGTGTTTACATTGGAAAGATAAACATCGTCCCTCATCTCAAACTTGATCAAAGACAGCCACTATCCCACACTGTAAGTACAGTAGGTAACAGTTGAGAATTACGTTGGTATTGGTGATGACCGGTTTAAATGGGAAATTCCCCGTGATGCGAAATACTGCATTGACACTTGAGATTATTTAGCATTGTAGGACTTTCCTATTCAGCATGGATTGTGCAAACCAGTTCTGCCTCGCCCGTCCACCGATTGGTCTCAGTTGAACTGTCAGTTCTCGCTATGCGAAAATGAGGTGGCTGCCCCTTCCCCGCATGATGTAGTCAGCGGGTGAGTCTCCAATCGATTATTATCATTTGTTATTAGTTGCGTTCACAGAGTAATTGAGAAGGTCCGTGCATTAAGGGCCTATAAGCCCTTCTTGCGGGGAACGCTAAAATCGATCCGCCATTCTGTTCTATACAGGTATCAAGTTTCAGGAAAAATTCCCATTTGTTCTGTTTGTACCCTTGTTTTTGTTATAAGCCCTTTTTGTAGGGAACGTCTGTGAGCTGTCTCAGTGGCGGATCCAGAGGGGGCGGGGGGCCCCCCCCCTCAACGAGAAAACATATGAGATTTAAAATTTTATAATCGCCTAAATTTGAAGAGAAGTACTCAACATAAATTTTATTAAATGTCTGTGTGTTGTGTGGTGGTTGCGCTGCGTTCATCACTGTGCCGAGAAGGTGTCAGGACGACAAGCGACAGGGGTATAGTGAATAGCGCGGAGTGAAAACGGCAAAAAAAAAAAGTTTGAGAACCGGAGAAACCCTGACCCTGGAATAGTGGCGAAATTAGTTGAAAATGATTGTGTAAAAATTTGTGGCCTAAATTCGGTCATCTTGAGGTGGCACAAATCGTTAAAAGTTATAGGTTTGCGTAAAAAATGAAAAAGCGCGAAAATTAAAGAATTTTATTATTTCTGACCAACAAATTGTGGTAAAATGGCTTGAAAAATCATTTTAAATATAACTCATTGTTGTGGAGCATTATCCTGAGGTTGGTCACCACCATTGAAACAAGCCATCAATTGAATTGAATAGATGAGCGCAACCTTTTTGTTATTGTTATGTTTTGGAGTCGTTGGAATCAGCCTAAAAAGCTCAATCCATAGACCCTTGAACCAACGAAATCGGACCAAAACTTTCGTCCCCCTTTTGAGGCCTCCTTAGTTACACATCAGAGATAAACAACTTTCGTCGTGAAGGACCTCCCGAAAACCGATGAAGGGATGAGGGAGGAAAAATCAAGGTAGCCTATAACCACCCCCCGAACTCTCTGATGACAATGAGACCACCCTCATGAAAATCTGTTGAGCCGCTCGGGCGTGATGCTCTGTACACAAACAAAAAAACAAAAACAAAAAACATACATGTCGAAGAGGTGAGCGCACCTTTCCATTTTTTGGAAAAAAGGTTGCGCTAAAAATGACGATTTGTCTCAAATCGTGATTTGCTTCCGGGATTTTTTGCGGGTCCTTATAAACCCATCTCTATTGGTTTCACCGCAAACTGAAGTAGAGCCTCTACTCTACTGTAGAGGCCTCGGTTACCAATTTTATGTGCCTCTCAACTGCCTGGGAATGGCACGTGCCATACCGTTCCGTACGGAACTGCAGCAGTATCCATTTTGATGCCATTTTGGGCAATTTCCCCCAGCTCAACATCGCTTAAATTGATCGTAGATGGAGGTTCCTTTGTATTATCTTCAAATGAAACCATGGTATAATATTCGTCAGCGTTGAAATCCAACTGAGGAACATCGAGCTTTCGAATATCAGCAATCCCTCCAAACCTTCTGGCATCCTGGGTTCTCTGGACAGCGAGTTCACGAACCTACCCTCTCATCGTGCAGCATTGCCAAGATGATGATCTCTGGGTGAGAATTTTGATGTTGAGGCGCGCCCTTCTCTCTCCACTTGTCTCTCAAATCGACGTTTTAGAATTTTCGTAGTATTTTTATCGACTTCCCCAATCATCATCATTCTTTCCTGCCTCTGATCAATCAAAAACGCCCGTTCAGCAATGGGAACTTTTTGTTTGCACTCGCAAGGCTGGAAATCTACGCACTTGCAAAGGGCAACGTCAAAGAGGGTCATTTTGGCGTGTGCTACAAACGCCTTGATCTCCCCATTCCTCTCTGCTTTCAATTTCGGGATTTTTTGTAACTTTTTGTATTTTTGATGATAATTCTGTATCAAGCGACCAATTTCTTGTTCACTCACCACTGGTATCGAAGCTTTATCCACGGGGGGGGGGTCGCCCGGAATACTTTTTTGGTTTGGGGTATCTATCATTCAATCATTTTCCGCCCCCCCCTCAGAAAAATCCTGGATCCGCCCTTGAGCCGTCTTCTGATTTTGTAATCAATTTTTGCTTCCGAGTCTGCGAAGCAGCGGAAGCCTTGTGTTCACTTTCGGGAGAAAAAAAATTTTTGTTGTCCGAATTCAAAATTTCCACTCGCATTTTGCGTTTCATAGCCTACTGAACAAATTTGGTTTCGTGTCTGTCGGTCTGTGGGTCTGTGGGTCTGTCGGTCTGTCGGTCTGTCCGCATTTCCTTGTTACAGCCATAATTTCCACAATTTTGAATGAATTTAGCTCAAATTTTGAGGGAATATGTGGATCAGGCTCCTTGAGGTCCCATAAGAATTTCAGCACAATTGAATCAGCGGTACGCTCTGCGCATGCGCTAACGTGAAATTCTTGAAACAGGCATAACTTTCTCAATTTTGATCGGATTTCAATCAAATTTTCAGGAATTGTGTGCGTATAGCTCTAAATGGTCCCCTGTCAGTTTCATCACGATTGAATCAGCGGTACGCTCAGCGCATGCGCGAACGTAATTTCCTTGCCACAGCCATAACTCCTACAATTTTGATCGGATTTCAATCAAATTTTCAGGAATTGTGTGGGTATAGCCCTAGATGGTTCACTATCAGTTTCATCATGATTGAATCAGTGGTACTCCCTGCGCATGCGCGAACGTAATTTTCTTGTTACAGTTGTTACGTTCATTTTGAACTTGGCACGAGGAAGCTCATGTGCCATTGCCTTGGCAGCGTATTTTGCATTGGGTTTGTTTATTTATAAACAAACCCAATGCAAAAGAATTTATAAATTCTTTTCATATTTTATATTCAATCATTCTAAAAAAGACTGTTCATAAAAAATATATTTTTCTTGTTTTTCCTTCAAAACCAATATTTTCAAGTTCATAAGCCCTTCTTGTGCGGTAAGAGAGGGGATTTTTCTTTCCCCTCAATAAGGGCTTATAACCTTTTCGCAATACATAATAAGAAATATCTCCGATGCGGTTAATTTCATGGTAAATTAGCTTAGTGACAAATTATGTAGGAGAATAAAACATATGAGGCTAAACGGTTTTGACAGAAAATAACGTACCTATTGTTACACGTTACTGGGTGCATGTTGAAAAACTTCGAAGCTGATTATCTCAGAACGCCGTTTGTGACTATACCCTTATTGCACGGACCTCCTCAATAATTGATTTTCAGAATTATTCTGAAAATTCCGAACCGTTCGGCGCATGCGCAGTAGGGCCTTTTGCAAGGGCCGACGGTGGTGGTACATCGGCTTCCTAGGAATCTCTGCACACGCAGAACTAGTTCAGAATCGTTCGGAATCGATTCCGGCAGTTCTGATTGTTTTTCAAAACTTCCCGAACTGATTCCGACTGCCTCCTCGATTGTGGAAAGTCACTCATGGGCGATTCATTTCCTTCTGTGATCTCGTGGAGGTACCTAACTTAGGTAGGGACTATTTTTTCGTTGGCGGAAGATCGAAGTTCCCGTTTTAATTCCTGGAAGCGTTTGGTGCCGACAGTGGTGGTACATCGGCTTCCTAGGAATCTCTGCACACGCAGAACTAGTTCAGAATCGATTCCGCAGTTCTGATTTTTTTTTTAACTTCCAGAACTGCCTCCTCGATTGTGGAATGTCACACATGTCATGTGCGATTCATTTCCTTCTGTGTTCTCGTGGAGGTAACCTCATAAGAACTACTTTTTCGTTGGCAGAGGACCGAAGTTCTGTCCATTTTAAATCCTGGAAGCGTTCGAGTTCTGATTCGATTCCGAACTGCCAGAACTTACTCTGCAAACGCAGCTATTGTTATATCACCTAATATACCTAGTATAAAACAAGTTATGTGACATCGTACGTACCTATATGTACCATATTATTAATTTAATTCAACAAGTTAACTTAAGTTAAGTGGTATATTATACAATGTCACTTAACTTGTTTTCACCTAATCTGGAGGCCACATTCCCCGCCCTCGTAAACTCTGGGGCCGAATAGTTGGCCTTTATTACACATGCTGTTGTGGTATTGCGATGAGGGGCGCATCCTTAAAACTATCTCTCATGTTCTGTAACGAGAGACTAGTGTCAAGATGTGTAGCCGTCGTATTAGCTTGCTGGAAAGATTGCAGTGTGGCGAGTTGTAGATGCCTCTTCTGCAAAGATGCTTCGCTAGGAAATCATGACCTGTTTGTGTCCTGAAGCAGGCTACGCTTTGTTTTCTGGGCAGATTTCTTGGTATTGGGTCGCTGATGAGTGGTTCCCAGTTCTCTCGGGTTCCTGACGGACAACGAGTTTCTTCCTGGCTTCAATAAGGCGCTTGGCTGAACTGTAGGGAAGGGGAGGGCTTGGTTGCGTCATACTAGAACCTCTTTTGGCAAGGGTGTCCGCCTTTTTATTCCCTTCAATTCGGTAGTGCGAGGGGACCCACTGCAGCACCATTTGAGTACCACTCTCAATAAGCTGCTCGATTTTCCTCCGGCACTCCAAGACCACGGCCTATCATCCACCAAGATCAAAATACAGAGGTCATCCCATTCAAGTAGCTGCTCTATTGCTCGCAGTATGACGTACAAGTTGTAGGGGGAGTTGTACTGTACAACTTCCCCTTACAGGAATGACTTGAGGAAATTTGACCTGCTTCCTCATTATTGCTTGAATACCTAACTTAAATGAATTCATAATTAGAATTTCAATTTAATTCAGTTTGAATTTAAATTTAATAACTCCTCCCTCCCTTCCTCAACTTCCCCTTTGTTTGTTGAGTTTGCTGAGAGCTTGCCAACCGGTTCTGTTATCTCCAAATAGATGCAGTAGACACCAGCACCAGCATTCCCAGCGGCGTCCTTAGCTGACCCATCAGTGTAAACGTGCAGCCATTCGGGTGGAGAGACCTACCAGAGGTGCAATGTCTCCAAAAAAGCTTCAAGCACCTGGTCTCCTCCGTGTACTGCAGCCCCTGCCAGGGCAGACTGCACGGGCTATTTCCTCTCAGTCACGTGCGAAATATTTTGGTGTGGTCTGACTGACCCCATGTTTGTAAAAAAAGAAACAACAAATAAAGCACAGATCACATGTTTTAGACGAAATAAATTCTAAGAAATTTGTTTAGGAGGTGGTTGCCTAATTTGTAGGTACTTTTCCCCCGACTTAGACCTCTGGGCATTGAGCTAACAGGGAACGCCAGTGAGTCCCCACTTCTTCTTCAATACAGTTGGTCTTCGGGATTTCAAGTTTTCCCTCTCTTCATTGTGATTAGGTAAGTCCTTTATCAGTTTGAGGTAGAATAATTTTGTGTCAAACCTTCACTCGTTTGTGCGCTTAGAGGCCATAAGATGGGAGCTGGTGAGGCAGATGGAAGAGGGAGATGAAGATAAAGGTACTGCAGATGCTTTATAATTCAGTAGTCTTCCTGCTCCATGATTTTATTTTTAAACGACGATTTCTCGAATTTCATTAGCGTGTTACTCTTTTCAGAGGTTTATTTCTATGTATGATTATTATAACTCGTTTACGAGTTGGTTTTATGACGGCAGGTTTAGATGCTGTGCAGGATTTCGAGGATCCTTTGTCTTTTTTCGGCAAACGCCGGCTTTGACCGAAGTCATACTCCTTTATAATAGCAGGGACGTTGGTACCAGCGGCCATGGGCAAAATCTCAAAGAACTATGGCTTCCATGGTTTATTTACTACAAGTATCATAATGAACCAGTATATTACTGGCTCAGCATATTATGTGGACGACTTGAGTGAACATTCTCAGAACCTTCTGCCTCCAGTTGAGACGTCCCAGGCAATAACTTCGACATCTCGAACCCCTAAAGTGGTGGCAACCGGTATGAAAGTTGCCATTATTGGGAGTACAACACGTGACCAGTTTAGGATTCCTACACTGTTTGAAGATGACTATTGTAAAATGATTATTTTAACTTAATTCCTCATTCATTTGCAGGGCTTAAGCGTGAAATGGAAATACGGGAGACATGTGAAGTTTTCATCATAGTTTGGCGAGTCGTAGATGCCTATTCTGCAAAGATGCAAGCTGGGAAATCATGACCAGTTTGTGGATTCTGGATGGAAAGAGAAAATAATAATAAGACAGTAGATTCATTTTATCCTGAAACCGGACGAAGTATAACAATATTTCAAGGGTTGGTAACCTCGCCAGACAGGTAAGAAGAGCATGTTGTTCAAATACAAAGGAACAAGGGAATTTCCTCGGGAAAGATTCACTCGCATCCCCACTCAA
Organism: Pilophorus perplexus; assembly: GCA_955831195.1. NCBI lineage: Eukaryota > Metazoa > Arthropoda > Insecta > Hemiptera > Miridae > Pilophorus > Pilophorus perplexus. Next base: position 33,967,250 of record OY037009.1, on the reverse strand, counting down.
TCACTCGTGTAGCGGAAACGTCGCGAAAAGGTTTCAATCCACCTCCCGGCACGTCTAAACTGGCTCGTTCGGAAACGAGAGTGTTTCCCAGAGGTGAAAAAAAGGGATAACAAAATAGGGGACTTCCATTTCTTTCTTTTTTTGGGGGGGGGGGGGGGGGGGGGGGGCTTTGCACCCAACTGGAGATTTTATTCGTCTATTTTGTTTCAAGATCCACTCTCAGCAGTCGTCAAGGAGAAAAACCTCTGGAATTAATTTCCCGTCTTAATTATTTTCGTGGGCGCTCAAACTGCTTCACGGAAGCCCCCGATAATTCGCCTGACTGGCTGGTAGAAGAGAGCTTTAATTTCCGCCTTTCTTCAGAAATTAATTATCCGGTTCCTCTTAGCGGTTTAAGCTGCGACTCTTCTTCAACCTCAATCAATAAGATATCCAATAAAGGAGGAGCTTTACCAATCAGTATTTTCTGTCCGTCGGAACAGCCAATAAGGGTCTGCTGACGTAGTGCGGCTGTTCTTTCACTTATACGGGGATGATGGCTTATTGGTCGGGTTATGGTGATTAAATGTGAGGTTGCGGGGATGGATTTTTAGTTGAAAAACGCAGCGTGCTCAGCTTTCAACAAGTTTATGAGTTTCCGTCATGAGCTCGAGGATAAATCCCCCCCCCCCCCCCCCCCCCGGGTACGTTTCCTTCTTCTGTTAGGCGCCTTCCGCCCCACCTTGACAACTTTATCTCCGGCCAGCCTCATGTTTCTGACAGAAGTAATTAGAAGTGGAACTTTATCAAGGGGGTTGCTCTGCAAGAAAAAAAAGTAGGCACCTACAGTAGGTGGGGTAATTAGTATAGCTGAGTTGGGAGGCTTTCTTTCTAAAATGGGAGGAGGGTGTACTAAAAAAACGCTGCAAATTTTACAAAAGGGTTTAATATTCTTTGATATAGGTTACTTGTCCAAAAATGTAATTCTGTCAATAAAAAAATTTTGGGAAAAAAGTTTTTTTCATAATATGAAAAACATGTTATATTTTTTGTTTTTTACTCGAAAAATGTTTGACCACCTGGGATCCTTCAGAAATTCCATTTGTAGCCCCATGAAAGCCCTGTAGATCCCCACAGTGAAATTGAAACGTTCCGGGACCCCCTAAAATGGATTCTACGTCAAAAATACCTACCTACTTCGAAAATGACACCTAACTCGATCCCATAGCCAAAAGCCTTAAGAAAAACCCTCCCGTCGCCCCATTTTATCCCCCTAGCGCCCCACGGGTTGGGGCGATCGGGCTGAAAACCTTGCGGGCACAACTAGATGGTAAACCGAGTATTTCGTAAAAATTTCAGATTAAAAAAAAAAAAAAATGCCTACTGCCCAAACGGCTCGGACGGCGTACGGTGGACGGACATTTCGGTTTTGGAATCTGCACCTCTTGAAACGGATTTTGAGGCCGATCGGAGTCGTCGATCTCCGTCGCGATTGCAAAGGTGTACCTATCATTCCAAGAATAATAAACCGAAAAGGCACCGAAAAAAATAATTGACGATTTATAAGGACGAGAGTTTGTTTCTACGCAGCGCTTTAAAATTGGCACAATAGGTATAACTAATGTGAATTGCTGAACGTAGTGAGCTAGCACGCCATATTCGGGTCACGATCACTTCCCCATTCTGCCTCGAAATTCTGCGAAACTTCAGCTTTATTGCCAACCGGATTTTTTCTCCTCAAGGAATTGAAGATCTCTCTCCCACTCGTTCATTCGGGCCACCAATTTTATTGTGCTGCCTTCGGTTCGCCTCTTTTTCCTTCCCAATTGCGAGTGATTCGTATTCCACTGCAAAACTCCTTCCGGGCGGTCGATCCGGTAATCAAAAAGTGGACTTTTATGCGAGGGAACTTCCTTTTATCAGCCATTTTCCTCAAGTCTTGAACGTTTATTTGAGTCAATTTTTTCAGGTTTACTGGCTTTTCGCAGGTGTGGTACGTTCAAAATTTCATCGGGTCAAGAAAGCCATAAAGCTGAAAAAGTACAATGATAATGTTGGCCAACGATCTTCGGCCCGTCAGGCGTCGCCCGATCGCCCGACCTGCCTATCCGCCCTTGATGGCAACGGAGGAGAGGAGAGCAGCCAAATGCTAAGAAGTGCGGCGAGATCGTACGGTCAGCTTGATGAGCCACGGGTGCAGTTGCGCGTTCTTTATACTCGGTTTGAGTTGCGGCACTCATTTGGCACGCCTTGTCCGCCCTACAGGTACTAATGCAAAATTGCCTCGATCAGTATCGTGATTTGTTTGCATGCTTCATTGATTTTGAAAAAGCCTTTGTCAATGTTAAGCATGATGCACTAACTAACATAATAAGGATGACATCCTTGTCATGGACATCCTTGACATCCTGACATCCTTGACATAATAAGGATGACATCCTCCTTGTCAGTTCCAGATCAGTCGCACATTGTGCGACTGATCTGGAACTGACAGATTGGCAGCACGGCCCAGATTCAAGTGCATCCATGGATGGCGTGCTTTCTGAGCTCAAACGTGTGCTACAGAACTGCCCTCTGTCGCTGGCTCTGTCCAATGCATACTCGGAGCAGGGGATTAGGGAGGCTCTTGATGATTGTGACACAGGTGTCCTCGTTATTGAGACATCAATCTCGAGTCTAAGGTATGCGGATGGTACCGTTCTCCTGGCACATCAATTTTGTCAATGGAGTCCCAAGCACTTATTGGTAGAGTGGCCTGCGGATCAATTTACCAAAGACTAAGGTGATGGAGGTATCCAAGTCTGGTCCGAAAGAGTGCGCTGTGGCACTTATGTCTATTGAGCAGTTTGGTCGTTTCAGGTATCTGGGACTGCTGGTGTTAGAGGACTGGGCATTGGTGGGGAGTTGAGGGCACGGGTTGAGATCGCTCGTGCAGCATTCATTAAAATGAGACGCTTTTTGTGCAGCTGATGTTTGCACGGAGGATGGTGAAATGCTACATCGAGAGGAACGTGGGAGAAGTACGTTGTTGGTAAAATTTTCGTCTCCAATGACATACAAGAAGTTCTTGGGAGGTACCTACAAAAAAAAGTCTATCTCTCAGGAAAAGAAGACCCTGGTCGTAGTCGTTGTCATTCATAATTCTGCAGCCCCTACCAACTTGAGCTTTCCATCATTCAAGCCCGATAGCATATTTTTCAGGTTTTTAAGACGAAATGGGTTTTATACCGGAGGTGGCGAGAGAAAAAAAAGTAAAGGGTGTCTCCCACGAAAGAAGGTCTAATTCTGGAGGGTTGTGGAAGAATCGAGAAAAAAGACCTGCCACAAACTTCCCTAATCAAGGATCAACCTTCCCTTTTTCAGATATCCCCCCACTCCCCTGTTTACCTCGGAGGTTTTCTTCGCGTTTTCCTCAAGCCTCATCCTTCAACGTCAGGTTTCTTCCTTCAGTCTCACTCCGCCTTAATCCGCACCTGGCCTTACCAACCTTTGAGTAATCTTAAGTTCAACCTTCCCTAGATATTATGTAAATCGTGGTATTTCAACCGCCTAATCCCTCCAAGATCATCTTGTTGAAGTTTTTTGAAGATCGTTACTACTATTTTGACTGATATTATAATATACAACAGAATACAGAACAGTATATATACAACAGAACTAATTGAGCTCATCGAAAGCACGACGGTCCCGTCGGAGCAATCTGAAAACCGTCCGTCCCACAAAATTATAGGAAAGACTAAACTTTCTTAGTTGCTTTGAACTAAAAATCTACGTCAAGGGATGGTAACTTTTCCAGACTAGTGGAGTTTGTTTGATTACGACGGAACAGGGACTTTGTTCAGGAAAGGTTCACTCATCTCACTCGGAAGAGTCGCAAAAAAAAAAAAAAAAGTTTCGATCCACCACAGCCGGCACTATCGGGTTTGCGTTAGAGCAGAAGGAAATTTACAAGATTATCGTCTGCTACGTAAGCAATAAGCTCACAACTCCTCTCCAAAACCCTCTCGAGCCTTTTTTTAACGCACCTTCGACCTCCCTTGGAACTCCAGGTCGTCACCTGGTTCTTGCCACTTACCACTTAGGCTCCACTTAGCTCCCACCCGGCCTTCCAAACCATAACCCCACGCATCCCACTTGCCAACCCCTATCGCTTCCACTTACGCTCCACCTTCCAACACTATCATACCACTTGCCTGACGTCAGCAGCTCTTCCTAACTCACAAACCACAAATAATGATCTCTGCACCGTGTTAAGGTTCGGAAATATTCATACTAGGGAAGAAGAAAAGGTTAAAGACCCTAAAATACTATTAGCCATTATGGATATGATATCTTTCGGGTTATTTAAATATAAAACGCTGCAAATTTTACACAAGGGTTTATTATTCTTTGATATAGGTTACTTGTGCAAAAATTTATTTCTGTCATTGAAAATTTTTGTGATTTTTTTTCAAATTTTGGTTTATTATTCTTGGAATAATACACCTATGTTTTCGCGACGGGGGTCGACGACTCCGATCGGGCTCAAAATTTGACATTATCCGTTTCAAGTGGTATACATTCAAAATCCGAAATGTCCGTCCGCCGTACGCCGTACGCCGTACGCCGTCCAGGCCGTTTTGGGCAGTAGGAATTTTTTAAAAAATCTGAAATTTCGGCAAAATACTTGGTTTACCATCTAGTTGTGCCCGCAAGGTTTTCAGTCCGATCGCCCAAACCCGTGGGGCGCTATGGGGCTATAATGGGGCTACGGGAGGGGTTTTTTGAAGGCTTTTAGCTATGGGATCGAGTTAGGTGTCGTTTTCGAAGTATTTTTGGACGTAGAATCCATTTTTTGGGGTACAAAAGACTGATCTTCCATACGATTCTACGCCAGAAGGAAGCACCTGAATGGATGACGTTGGGGCGCACCACACTTATTCCCAAGGTGACTAGACCAGTGAGGCCTGATCAATATCGACCGATCACTGTCCCGTCGGTGATGTTGAGGCACCTACACAAGATCTTGGCAGCCAGGTTGATGCAGAATGTCCGGCATTGTCGGGACCAACGGGGCTTGATCAGTAACGTCGACGGTATTGGCCAAAACGTAACTCTTAAAGGGACCATATTGGCGGAAGCAAAACGGAAATTTAGGGAGCTGCACCTGGTGGTGGTCGACGTGGCCAAGGCCTTTGATTCTGTTAGCCACGACGCAATTAGAGCTGTGATGGTGGCACGAGGGTGGTCTCCGTCTTTGGTCCACTATATTATGAAGTTGTATGGATCTTCCAGCACCATCTTGGGCGGACAACGTATACGGTGCCAAGCTGGAGTTCGGCAGGGAGACCCGCTCTCTGGCACTCTTTTCAACGCAGTCATGGATCATGCCCTGATGTCGCTACCTAGCAGAATTGGCTTCACTTGCCGTGGGAAACGATGGCGATCGATTGCGTTCGCAGACGACGCGTGTTTGTTGGCGGCATCGGCCGCTGGGATACGGGTGCTCATCAGAAGTTTCCGCGAAGCTCTACAACACTGCGGGTTGTCGATCAACGCCGGCAAGTCTCTCTATGTGCCATTGGTTCCTAGGAAGGGTAAGTTGGCTGTGACTGCCAGTCTGGGTGACCTAGATGATATACCGGTAGCTCGCTCGAATGCCGTATGGAACTACCTCGGCGTAACATTTAATCCCTATGGCCCAGTCAGACCGGATCCCAACAAAGCTATCACGGATTTAGGCAAGATAATTCGGTCGACTCTTGGACCCCTGACGAAGTTAGAGGCAATCAGAACCCACTGGCAACCGTCGCTTGTGCATGGACTTGTTTTAACTGCACACACGAAGAAACAGCTCCAATGGCTTGACATACGAGTGCGAGGAATTTTACGATCATTCCTAAGGCTGCCCAGAGATGTTCCCAATGCGTTCTTCTACGCCCCCGTGGCGGATGGAGGGCTGGGTTTGATGTGCTTTTTAGCGCTTATCCCCTTGCTACGGAAGAAGCGTGTCAGCGAGGCCCGTAATACTTTGTTCCGTGAAGACAACAGTGGCATTGAATCATCGACACTTGACAGGCGCCGCGAGCGGGCAGCTGCATGGCATAACACTGTCGACGGAGCAGACATGAAAATTGCTCGGGATGTTCCCCAGTCAACAGCCTGGATGCGTAACACCAACGAACGGGTGCCCGTGTGGCGGACCCTGGCGGCGATCAAGACATACGCAGCTGCTATACCGCTGCGGGCACGGATGACTAGAGGCCGGGCAGGTTCGGCAGCATGTCGTGAAGGATGCCCCCAACGCGAGACGCCGAACCATGTGCTGCAAGTTTGTCCATCTATGCGTGAAGCACGTTGCAAACGACATAACGCTGTCTGTGCCCTGTTTGGTGAATATGCTCGGCGGAAGGGTTGGAATGTGTGGACGGAGACCCTGATTAGGACCGACGAACAAGCCATTCGACCCGACGTCATAATCAAGAAAGATGACACTGCTTATGTCGTCGAGGTGGCCATCTCGACAAACTCTCCGGCCTTTCCCTTGCGCACCCTCCTGAATAGGAAGAAATCTAAGTACGGGACTCCGGTAGCGATGCAAGCCGTCAGGGAGCTCACGGATTCGACGGTGGTGGAGGTACTTCCGGCTATTCTCCAATGGCGTGGACTCTGGGACGCACACGCAGCGAGGGGGCTCCGAAGGATCTTTCCGCCGTTCATATTGGAGTGGGCTGCCAGGAGAACGTTGGACGGTAGTGGCTTTATATGGGCTGCCTTTAGACGCAGACACCTAGCGGGGGCTCATTGAGCCCCCCCAAGGTCAGTATTCCCGTCCCTTATATTTTCTCCCGGTATTGATGCACCTTCTGATGCGCTACCTGTATTTGTTTCCGATGGACACGGCGAGGGACACAACGCCTCCCTGGGGAGACACCACGTCCCCCTATCCCCCCGGTGCAGCTACCTGGACCCCAAGGACCACGGCGACAAGAAGAGTTTATTACATGAATCATTTAAAATTGTATTGAAGTAGTATAAACCAATAAATATTTGTTAATGGACGTAGAATCCATTTTTTGGGGTCCCGGAACGATCCGATTTCACTGTGCCGATCTATAGGGCTCTCATGGGGCTAAAAATGGGATTTTTGAAGGATCCCAGGATGTTAAATATTTTTCGAGTAAAAAATACGGAATTTTGGAAAAAAACACATTTTTGAACAAAAAAAATCCAAAAAAAATGTTTTGAGATAAAAATCGAAAAAAAATTTTTTTTAATTTTTTCATTGACAGAATTAAATTTCTGCACAAGTAATGTATATCAAAGAATAATAAACCCTTGTGTAAAATTTGCAGCGTTTTTTATTTTTTACTCGAAAAATATTTAACCTCCTGGGATCCTTCAAAAATCCCATTTTTAGCCCCATGAATGCCCTATAGATCGCCACAGTGGAATCGGATCGTTCCGGGACCCCCAAAAATGTATTCTACGTCCAAAAATACTTCGAAAACGACACCTAACTCGATCCCATAGCTAAAAGCCTTCATAAAACCCCTCCCATAGCCCCACTTTAGCCCCATAGCGCCCCACGGGTTTGGGCGATCGGACTGAAAACCTTGCGGGCACAACAAGATGGTAAACCAAGTATTTGGTCAAAATTTCAGATTAAAAAAAATGCCTGCTGCCCAAAACGGCCCGGTCGGCGTACGGCGTACGGCGGACGGACATTTCGGATTTGGAATGTAGACCTCTTGAAACGGATACTGTCAAAATTTGAGGTCGATCGGAGTCGTCGACCTCCGTCGCGAAAACAATGGTGTATTATTCCAAGAATAATGAACCAAAATAGATTATGAATTTGGAAAAATAAATTAGTAAATTGCTCTCCATCCGCATTGCAGTTCTCATTTAGTCTAGCGAAATCCTGATCTTCCGATTTCCCAATCTGATTTGCCGTTTCGTTTCTCATATTATAACCAATCGTCACACCCGAAATCGATTTGCTATTTCCGTCGGGGACCTCATGAATATTAACAAGAACCTCGCGAATCCAACTGGGATGACTCTCATTAAGCGCGATGTGGCACTTCCCGACTCCAGTTGGGTTTAATTGCACGTGGGGAGACGTTGCAGTGAATTTACGAGCTCGACTGCTCTGACATGCACGTAAAGAATTCGGGCGATAACCGTCGACTAAAAGCACGCCTGAGTCGGTTCATTGTAATGAAAAAGTATACTTTTGGTAACGGATACGGAAATTTTCACATTATTTACTACAATTTATATTTATATAAATTGTAGTAGGTATACCGACCATCTCAGAGTAAATATCTTGACTATAAATAATTGGCTTTTTCAGGTATCACTCGAAAGATTCAAGCAAAAAACGTCGTGCTTTCCTCAACTCGACGATACGTGACAGCGAGAAAGATAACACAATGTCATATACCAACACGATGGTGGGTATGGTACAGTGAATAACGTTCTACAAGGTATGTTGAGGGGTGGAGCCCCGAGTTCCGCTCTGACTAATATGATTTCCTCTTCGGAATACGGCGTCGGTGGATTATACGGTCCCATGCCGTCGAGTAGAGGCGGGCAAAGTTTCCTATACCGGGCCAAGTGGTAATTTGTGAGTAGACGTAGGAAACGTACGTTTGACCCACTTCGGGAGATCTGATTAACGTTCCTTCTTGAAGGTGACATAATTCTAGTCGCAGTTGGGGCTTGTGAGGGCCCTGGACAGCATTGTAGGCTTCCAAGGAGGCTCCAATGTTGAAAGCGTGGTTTTTAGGACTGAGGCTCTGATTCATGTATGGGCGAATCCATTGATTGGCTTCCCCCTTGGCTCTGAGCGGTTAGAGTTAACAGCTTGATGATCCATATATTGTTCCAAAGACTAGAACGGTTCCAGTGCTTCAATTTACCCCATACCGATTTAGATTTTGAGCTTCGATGGGTCTCATCCTTCTACAGCTTTTCGTTTGCAGCTGGAGATTAGATAAATCTGATGCTCCGAAGGCTACAAGTTTGAGCTTGGTGCTTTGACGGATCTGGCGCTTTCAACGCGTTGGTGCTGTATTCATCTGATGCTATAAGGGCAATGAGTTTGGGTTTACACCTGTGATATATTGTGCTGAGGATATAGGGCTAATGATCCAAGGGATGTGTGTTTACATTTAGAGCTTTGAATAATCCCAGCTCCTAATGCTTGGAGGTTGGAGGTTGCATTAGATGTATCTGATGCTTCAAAGACCAAGTTAGGATTTAGAGCATTGGTGAATCTGATCCTCATGATGCTTGGAAATTGGAGCTGGAGATGTGATAGATATGAGTTGTCTCTGAAGACTATGAGTTTGAATGCAGTGCATAGTTGTGACACTTTTAGGGCATTGGATTTGAGGATGGAGATTTTATGGATTCGATGCCCTGAACACTACGATGGTTTTTATCCTCCTTATACGTAAAGTTTGCCGCCGGAGATGAGATAAATCTGATGTTCCAAAGACTATAAGTTTGGATTAAGAGCTTCGATGGATCTGATCGTCCTAATGATTTGAATTTGAAGTTGATGATAGATCTGATCTTCTTAACGCTTTGATTTAGAGGTGAGGATCTAATGATCTAAAGGCTATGTGTTTAGATTTAGAGCTTCGGTGAACCTCAGCTCCTAGTGCTTTGAGTTTGCAGCTGGCGATTTGATAGATCTGATGATCCGAAGACTTGAGTTTGGATTTAGAGCTTTGATGGATCTTACTCTGGATGCTTTGAGTTTGGAGCTTGAGATTTGATGATCTAAAAGCTATGTTTTTATAATTAGGGCTCTTGTGGATCTCATCCTCCTTATTGCTTTGAGTTTGGAGATGTGATAGGTTTAATGATCTGAAAGCCATGAGTTTGAATTACAGTTTCAATTGACCCGATCGTCTTTACGCTTAGCTGGGGCTTCGAAAGATCGAATGGTCTGATACTTTGAATGATCCAGTTTTGAAGTTGAATCTCTGATGGCTCTACTACCCTTTTGGCTTAAAGTTCCCTGACACCTTGGTCCACTGATGCCATTGAACATTACTGGTCAGATCCATTCTGGGTTTGAATAGTGTTGAGATACGGCTTGTTTATGCTTCCAACTTGAAGTACCTACTTGAAAACACCAGTAAAACTCGGAACTCAAATTCAAAAGACTCCAAACAACATAAAAGTTTTTCTCGGGAAAAATGGAGCCTTGGCGTAGAATAGTCTTGCACAAAAGTGAATTCCTCAATCAAACTCTCAGAACAGATTTTTTCGAGTTTCAAGGCGGTTTACTCCACTAAGAGGGAGTGTTCTCTTTCAATCTATCACCGTCAGAACTTCACAAGCCCAGATAAGAGTTGCCAAGTTGTCAAGAGGTCGGCGATAATGCAGATTTACTTCGGAGGGGTCAACTTGGCAGACTTTCTGTTGAGGGGAACCTTGCAACTTCGCGCAGGTTTAAGGCACTTATCCGCTAGTTTACTATTTGAAGTTTTGAGCTCCCAGAGGGGAAAACCAAATATCGGAAGTTGGGTAAGCGGCTTAATGGACTTGCTAATAGGAGAAGATTTAAGGGGAGCCAGGGGAGCTGTGAATAGTTCGATTAGGAGCAAAAAGGTTTGAACCACAGAAAGAGTCTTCATCAGATGACTTTTAGATTCTAAAAGCACAGTGTGGAAGGAGTTGAATGTAAACTACAGCAGGATAATACTGGTGGTTTATTGTGAGTTCAGCCGAAAAAGGGCTGACCCAAATGAGGCCATTTTGAAAGTCCTCCGATGTCACGTCAATTAAACGTCCTCAAATGTTTAAGCGGGCTATTTGATTTATCAGTTAGTTTCTTCCGGCGAACCTCGTAAAGCTAATACATCGTTGAATACAGCGTACCAGACCAAACACAATTATTGATTGGAGAGCTTTTCATTTAATCCAGAGTTCGAGGAAATTTATAATTGACGATTTGATGCTCCGCGAGATTCTCCTAATTTGATAAATCCTACCAGCTTCGGTCAAACCCAGTATAATGGTGTAATATTTTCTTCTCTACTGTCAAATAATTGTTAATTGAAAATTATTTCTCCTTCAGAAGATTGTTTCTGGAGAGTGTTTCTGGGCCAAGAGTGGTGAATGCGGACAGGCCCTACAACGGGGTAAAACCCCGCAATGCCGTAATCGTCTCCCTTTGTGGCAATTCATCAAACAAACAATATAAAAAAAGAAAAATATTATCGCGACTAAATTGAATTTTTTCCCAAAAACAAATGAACGTTGAATCTATCGGTAGGAATTGAAAGGGAACATTGAAATGACAAAAGTCGTAGGAAACATAGGTTTTAATTGACACAAAAAACTGTGTGCAGTGTCAAGATGAAATATGTCACGATGAAATGAGAATAGTTAACAGTTAATGTGTTGGTAATGGGTCGAACTCATGGTATTACTACCGGACTATCACATTCTCCCCTTCCACTTATAAGTCCCATGTTGATAAATCAACATGATCTGATAGATACTCGGGACGTTTTCTGGTCCTTAGAGATCTTCTCAGTTCCTGGAGAGGTGAGGCCGAGGGTGTTCCTTCAAAATTTGGAGGTATTTAATAGGGGTCTCGTCAGGTAGGTACGTGAGAAACTTAACCAATTACTCCACTTCCTTGAAAGCCGATGATTACTTGTGGCTTCTCTCGAATATCGGTCTGGGAAATGTTTACCGTTAGCGGATTTTCGAGTACCATTGAGTAAAAAAATACTTTTTTTTTTAAACCACCACAAACGCCTAATTTGAAAGGGCGACACATGGTCAGCGGACACACATTATTACTTTTATCTCAACTTCAGCCCCTGGGTCAGCAGATTCAAAAACGCCTGATTTGAAATGACGACACGATCTGCAGACCCACACTATTAGTTTTAATTAAACGCAGACCCTGGGTCAGCAGGCCCAAAAACGGCTAACTGGAAAAGGCGACACATGGTCAGCGGACCCACACTATTTGTTTTATTATACGTAAACCCAAAAAAAAGTATGATTTGAAATGGCGACTCATAGTCAGCAAACCCGGGGACAGGGTGTCTGTTTACAAATTTGTAATCTGACTGATTAATCAGTCAGAAGGTCTGGTTCAAATCCAGGGACAAACTCCAATGCTTGACCAAAAGTCAATCACGTTTTGTAATACCTGTCTTTTCAACAGACGATTCACCTCTGAACTCAAGATTATGTGAATCCTTTCTCTGGAGCAAGGAATTTCTAAAGCTTTTCAAAGTACAAGTGCGGGATCCGCTCCTGTCCCAATTGTGATAAGGAACCATGTTGGTTAACACGAAAAATCCCACTTTACTTCTTTTTTTTTTTTTACTTTTGTCAGCAGACCCAAAAAACGTCTAATTGGAAACGGCGGCACATGGTCAGCGAATAGCTTCAGTGGCTCATTGGTTTGAGCGTTGGACTGCTGATTCAAAGGTTGCTGGTTCTATCCCAGCAGCCGCTAAACATCTTCCTTATCATCCACCGGAAGACCTAAGCGCTGTTACCCACTTTGAAACTCACCGCAGCAATAACTTACCTAGGTACCCTTTGACTGAGAACAAGAGAGCAACTTGACGTTCTTGGGATCCAAGTTAGGTACCTATTTAGGTAACATCTTGCCAGATGCAGTGAAAAATCTTTCGTTAGCTAGCCTGATGCTCTTGAGGGACAAATCCGTTAGAACCCCCCTCTATTCTATTGATGAATTTTTTATCTAGAATTTTTGATTGAATAGGTATCAATGAACCATCTTGTTCACAAAGTAATCCCTTTTACAAGGCTTCTAACAAATAAAGCTTGTTTATTTATTTATACTGATAATCACCTTTCGGAAGGAAATGGCAAACCACCGAAAGTATTCTGCCGTGGAAAGCCTCCCACATTTGCCGTTCGGAATCGGGTTAAACGGTAGGTCCCTGCTACTTCTGTAATAATTACTGTTCAACACGCTCAACAGAAGTTAGTAGCGAGAGGTTGCCTACGCCCGATAGCGGGTATGGCGTTCGAAGAAGAAGAATGTTCATTCTAGTTTCACAGTAACTGTAGGCAGTAACAGTAAGCTATTACAGTCTGTAGGCAGTACAGTAACTGTACAACTGTACAGTAGAATATGGAGGCAGAACTCGCCATTGTGATTCGCTTTGTAGACGTGCGAGCAGCGCACAGCGTGTATTAGGTAGGTAGGTACACTAATATAAGTGTTTTGTCAACGATTGCGTGATTCATGAAGCTAGTTGTACTGTCTACTAGCACAGAACAATGGAAACCGTTTACTCTAACTGGCACGAGTCACGTACCTACATAATCTTCCATTTAGAGAAAGATACTTTTCTGACTGAAAACATCTCATTGACGAGTTACAGCTTGATGGCAAAATAACAAGTGACACCTTCCACATCTTGCAAGGACCTAGACATATTTTTCATATATGAAGCCATATATGGCTTCACTTGTATAATTAGGAAATGAAAAAAGCTTCATCGAACAACACGTTTCCATCGAAAATGGAATAACACGTGTTATTATTTTCTTACAACTGATCTAGCTTCCTCGCATCAACGTTTTCATTTTGATTCGGTTTGAAATTTTCCTCCCCGAAATTACATCATGTCCAGCGCAGACAAAGAGAAGCTGAGGTGCCTGTTGAAGGAGCTGGCGAAGTTGCATCAAGTCGACCAACGTCACATCAAACTGACCACCGTGCCGTTCTTCAACTTTCTAGCGTTCGCTCTGGCCAAATACCCAAAAGAATCAATTTGTAGCGTAAGTTTTGATTTAGGGATATTTCAGATGACGAGAGGAGAAGAGGGCACAAACGTTTCAAATTCTTTTCCCGCTAATTCAAATTTCAATTCCGTAGGTGGGGTTCAAGGCTGGGAAGTGTTGGAAGAAGATGTCGTGCGCGCAGAAGAGGCCCTACATCGACTTGGCCCGGCTGGTCTGCAAAACTGGAGTGAGGAGGTGACTGTCGGAAAATACTTCATGAATATAGTCATCGAAAATAGGTCGAGTTTGTTCTTGTTTGTTCTTCTTCTTCGTGGGTTATAACTCTGTAGTCCTCGTGGGTTATAAATACTGTATAACTTATACACGGCCCAGGCCACAAGTCTAAGGTAAATTTACTTATTTGAACGACGAACACATGTGAAGTGGGATGTGGTGAAATCCTTTGAAGATGTCACTTTAATTTAATGAAATGCTTTTTTTCAATAATCATTAAATTTTAATGATTACTAGATGCTCCGGCTCGCTTTGCTCGCCTACGCACCCAGCTGGGGTGAGTAGCATCGATCACGACACGTTCAAACCCCTACATCAAGGTTAACTGCTCCTTCAACGTCCCCCCCCCCCCCCCCCTGGCTGATAAAATTATCGGCCGAAGCAATGCCCCCCCCCCCCCCCTGTCAAAGTGCTAGTGAAATCAAATTTGAAAAGTCCACCATCAATAATCGTAGAACTACGTATGTGGGTGGCCAAGCCAAGCGAGCCTCCCCTGGCCAGTAAAATGATCGACCGAGCGAGGAAAGCCCCCCCCCCCCCCACTCCCTGTCAAAGTGCTAGTGAAATCAAATCAAATTTGAAAACAGACGCTAGTTTTTGTGTTTTTTCCAAGCCTTATCATAACATTTTTGGTCCCGAATTGATTCAAATCACACGAAACAACGGTAGCTATGAAGCGTCTGTTTCTATAAAGAACGCTCGTATTTAACTACGAGCGTTCTTTATACATACAACACAATTGTGTTGCTGACTAAATTGTTTATTGGGAGTTGAGGAGGATGACTTGTTATATTGTAACAAAGTCGTTGTGCACATAGCAGAGCAAAGACATGGCATGTCTTTCTTTTTTTACATGAAAATTTTTCATGTCAAAAAAAAAAAGTACCTAAGTAGTCGAGCTTGTGACCTAACGTAAGGACAGGTGAGGACGCCAAACTAGTGGCCTAACGGTAACAAATGAGGATGCCGAACTAGTGGCCTAACGGTAAGGCAAGTGTGGATGCCAAACTAGTGGCCTAACAGTAAGACAAGTGAGGATGTCGAACTAGTGGCCTAATGTTATGACCAGTGGGGGACGCCAAACTAGTGGCCTAATAGTAATGTAGGATCCTATATATAGTATCTAGGCTATAAGATCCTATATCCTATAGATAGAATCCTATATCCTGAATTAGGATCCTACGGTCTACATAATAATATTATGTATACGGTCTATATACCATATTATATTATAAGCATTATGTAACATACCTATAAACCCCAATCCCGCGTCTCCCTCCTCGACTAACGTTTTTGGGCAAGTTGGTCACAGCTGAAGCTTGTTCCATTCTTTCTTCCAAAGTTTAAATTATTTTGAAAATTGAGGAATTTTTCATGTTTGAACGTTATTTCATTTGCCGTGGACGGGTTCGAGTTGGTTCCATTTACTCGTCAAATCAAACAAACATGGTTTTTTTTTTCTCATAGGAAAACCTTGGGAAGTAAGAGTCGCTACTTACATTGATGAAAAGGTACGAACCGAGTACGAGATATTCCTCTGCGGGGAGAAAAAAGTTGAGGGTATAAGAAATAACTACATTCCCGCTTAGTGCTCCCTCGACGAAACTCAGGAGGGGTTTTTTCCGAGAAGCGGAACATTCCCGCGGGATTTTTCTTCAAATGACTTTTTACTGCCAGGCTCGCCAACCTTGTTTGTCGGGAGGGAGTGAGTACCCTAATAAACCAGTTTGAAAGGCCGGATGGGTCCCACTGGGCTGGTAAGGGCTGCGCGGCTGTTCCGGAAACCGAAACGGCAACTTGTGGACACTCCAAGTAAAGTTTGATCCACACGTTTCAGTGAATCCTCAGCCATCAGAGCCCCGTGCAGCATGAAACGCTGGTGTGTGGACAATAATTGTACTTATCAATGATAAAATCATAATCATCAATGATAAAATCAAATTGAAGGGCACTGAGCAATGATGGCCGAGAATTCACTGATATCACTGAAATGTGTTGATCGACCTTAAAACTGTTCGATTGCAAAACGGTGGAATACGGAAAAACTGTGTAGGTACGTCAAAGTAAAACATTTTACACAAGGGTTTATTATTCTGCGAAATTAATCAATTGAGGCGGTAGCTGCAAAAAGGGCGGATATGCCACAATCGCGTTTTGAGATACAGCGCTCCAAAGTTTTTGTTGAGGTACCAAGCATGACCAGGAGAATTACGGGATTGGGCCATTTGTCCAACGTATTCCCACACTATTCATGAGAAAAATTTCAAAAGTGAACATTTTAACTCACCCTTTTTGCCGAGAATTGTTATTTTCAGGTGGGCAGAAATGAAAAATAAGTACCATGAACGAAAAAACTTAATAAATTAAATATACAATTAAAATATCCAAACTACCTAGTTTGAAAATATAATGTACCTTCTTTCCTTTGGAGATCAGTCCTTACAAACCGTCTTATTAAATAAAAACGTTTTTCACCATAAATCATCACAACATATTATTTATTTACAAACTATCATAAAACTCACAAATTACCATACTTCGTCGACAATATAATATATTGTTTAACATTATTATTTATGCCGCGCTTCATTTAGAGTGTTAGGCGTTTTTGACCATTTCCCGAAAAAAATCGAAAATGGATGAACACAGTTTTGAAAGAGAGCTCTTTCAAGAACTTCATTATTTAATAATGAAATTATTTTACTCAAATAATTTAATTATTTGACAATAATTGTAAAATTGAGATATTATGATAATTATTATTATGATATAACAATTATATCATTATAATCATCATCAATCTGTGGACAATAATTATTATTGTCCTCAGATTGAGCAAAATTTGCTATTCTTTATTTAAAATTCAGTTGTTGCTTGCCCTAGGGATAGGAATTTTACTCTGCTTTACATCTATTCCCTAGTCCAACCTTCACATGGGTGGGATTTAATCCCACTGAGCGGAGGAGAGCGGGGTTGTGGCTTCCTCACCATCAATACCTCCGCGTTCTGCCGGGTTGCATACTCGCTACGTAATCCTTTTTAGAAACAACTGGATAACGCCGCAAGTGGTCGGAATCGTGAATCTAGCTTATCAAAAGTCCTTTTTCCTCAATTTCCGTGTTTTCCCCCTTAAAAAATATGGGGTTTTATAGCCTTTTTAATGCAGAATGCGATGGTGAAATCAGATTTTAGATATCTCAACTGCATGATAGACAGACGGGGCTAGTAGATCAATCAAACATTTAGCTAGATGGTACAAATTGACGTTAACCAACATAGCTATCCCTGAACCTAAGCCTAGTTGATAGGTAAATTAATAATGAGATAGCCAGTACCTTTCACGCAAATAACTTTGAAGAATTTCGATGTCAGCCTGGAAATTTTGATTGTGTTCCTTAATCGACAAACAGCTCCCATTTGGAGACAGCGAAAATCGAACCTGATAACGAAAAATGCTAATTTCTAGAACAGCTGACATGGGCTGACAATATTTTTAATTAATTTTTAACTTTAGCCACAGAGCACAGTTTTTTTGAAATATTTTATTTATATAGATATATTTTTATGTACCTACTTATGACGAGTACATAAAAAAAAATATACAGTACCAATTGTATTTTTATTATTTTAGTTTAATTTAAATAATTTTAATTAACTAACTAACCAAAAATGATGATAAAAATAAAAAATGCTAGTAATAATAATTATAAAGCCAAACTAAGAGGAAAAACAAATGAAAATAATAACATTGGGATAATTACTAAATAACAAGATAAAAACAGGTAAATAAAATAATACGCGCGCGCGCGCTTTTCCTCCGCTCCCGTCTTACAATAATACGGGAGCGGAGGAAAAGGGGTTCCCTCCTCCCTCACTTGTTTTAATTTTAATTCTTATTTTTATTTTATTTACCTACTATATTTTTATTTTTATTTTATTTTTTTATGATTTCAATTTCATCATTTTTATGTATTTTCCCTCTCTATTTTATTTTATTTTATTTATTTTTTTTTTTTATGTTTGCTATTATTATTTTTTATTTTTTTATTTTTTTTTTGTATATGATTATTCTTGGAATAATAGGTACAGCTATATATAGCTTATATATTATATATAATCGCGATGGAGTTCGAAAATTCTGATCGGCCTCAAAATTTGTTATTATCCGTTTCAAGATGTCTAAATTCTGTCCGAGCCGTTTTGGGCATTAGGAACTTTTTTTTAAATCTGAAATTTCGACCAAATACTCCGTTTACGATCTAGTTGTGCCCCCAAGGTTTTCAGCCCGATCGCCCCCAACCCGTGGGGCTAAAATGGGGCTATGGGAGGGGTTTTAAAGGTTTTTGGCAATGGGGTCGAGTGGAGTGTCGTTCACGGAATGTTTTTGGATGTAGAACCCATTTTGGGGGTCCCAGAACGATCCGATTTCACCGTGAGGATATACGTTCGGGGCTTTCTTGGGGCTACAAATGGGATTTTCGAAGGATCCCAGGAGGTCAAATAAGGTGTTTTTCCCCGAGTAATTTTTGACGCAATAGCCGTTTTTCGCGGCCCCCACATCTGTTCAAACATCGTGCAGAACAAATTTTTATTTTTTCAAATATTATTTTAATGACACAGAATTAATTTTTGCCCAATTTCTCTATATCAAAGAATAATAAACCCTTGAGTAAAATTTGCGTTTTTATTATTTATTTCATTTTATTTTTTGTTAGTTAGCTTTATTCAACCCCCCCCCCCCTTTAACTGATTATACTGTATTCAATTTTTAAATCTTCAATTTGTTAAATATCTTTAGTTTCTAAATATCCTAATACCTTAATTAATATTATGATTCAATATGCGTAACTCAGTTCCAACGTCCTTCAAAATTATTTTTTTGACTGCTGTCATTTTATTCATTTCATTAGGGCCTGGTGATAGGAGAATATATCTCTTGAAACGTCGGCACTATCTCGTCTTATTTTACCGATACTGACGTCGCGCCGTGTCTCGATGAATTTAGGTGTAATTAAGTCAAAGTCAACCCAAAGAATCTCATAAACGAAAAACAGTTCTGATTTCCTTCTATTAGCCTGAAGATACGAATGATTTATCCATCGTTAATAATTATTGATGCTTTATTTGACCATTTATCGTCATTGAAAAATTTGCTTTGTTTCTAGATATTTGTGAAAGGAGATGGGAGTACAGGTTTGTCAAAACATTTTATGAATAAGAACATTGAATTTTTAAAGAATTTTAAGAATAGAACTTTAGAGAAATTAACGCTGTTAGCGAGGATTCGAACCAACAATTTTGCACGACCCTGCAAACACTTACTATCTATATTTTATAATATAAAACATACTATATCTTGTGACGCACTTATCGCTATTTCACGGATAATGGAGAAAATGTTTTAAAATTTTTTAATAGAAAGAAATCAGAATCGTTTTTGTGATTATAAGTTTCTTTTGTTTCATGTGTGAAGTTGAAGCACTGTCGCGATGTCGTTATCATCCCGAATGAAATTCGCCCCGTAGGCTCACCCTTGACTCCACCTGAACTTGACCATTGAATAGGGATTGATGGCCCTTTGGGGGGGTCAAGGAAGGTCAATCATTGTCATACACAAAGTCCCCCCTTCCACTAATAAACTACCCTTCATCACACATTACCACCCCTCATCAATGCAATGGAATATTAATGTGGTGATTCCTCTTTGACCAATTTGACGGAGCTAATTTTAAAAATATGTACCATTATTCGAAAAATAATAAACTTGTCATGTTAACCGGGCAGTTAAAACTGTAAAGCAAATTGAGCCTTTTTTCAATGTAATTTTTTGTTTGACAATAATGCTTATTTTATTAGGTTAATATTTTTTGTAACTTTTAAATAGTATAAATATTTTTTCGTTGACACACTAACCGACCTACGTGTTTCGTAATTTAAAATGGTTAGCTTACGTGAAATAATCCCTGGAGTCGAGGCTGTCCCAAGACATTGTCTCGCGGTGGGGGGAGGACGCGGACTGGAGCTGGAATCCTCCCCACCACCGATCCCTCGGGAGGCGGCGCGAGGCGACGGGACGCGGGATTGGAGGCGGGATGTCCCTGGAGCGGAGGGGTGAAGGGAAGAGGTCTTGGAGAAGGGGGGCGGAAGGCCGCAGGACGCTGACGGACCCCGGCGGCAACGGGGGCGGAATGCGGGATTGAAGGACGTCCTGAAAAGGGGGGAAGCCAAGGACGTTGTATTCAAAGACAGTGGCGGTCCGTCCTTTAGGCCGCTATGGGCAGTGCCCCAATTTCGGACGGAAGGAGGAACTCCCATTTTATTTTGCGCGAGTTAACTCGCAATCAGTACTGATTCTATAGAAAGGAAGTGGTTATACTACCCCACAACGCTCCCGTATCTTGAAGGCTCCCACAAGGGTGGAACAATCCTGCGTTTCGCTGCGAAATTCGGCTACAACGTATCTGCCAGAAATTTACACTAGGTGGCCACTGTAGACCTGCGCAGAAGGCGTTTCTTAGCTGGTCCGTGGGCCATCAGTTCTCAGTTCTGTAAATTTCTAGCAGATACTGCTGTCAACGGTCAGGAAAGTCAAAATCATTTTCCTTAATTATTATGACTGCCCGGGTCAAAACCCTACCTTTTCCTAAAATGACCTGGAGACCGTAACAGAATATCTTTTCTAGCGAGTCTCCTTTTCAACATCCCTCCAAAATACTATGTGCATTATTCTGTAACTAGCTGGGACACCCGTGCTTCGCACGAAACATCAAATTCCCGTCCAACACCTATCAACGATGCACCCGTGGCAACCCGTCAACTTACTTTTTCATAGTAACAACGCTTGTTGGTTTCTTGTAGTGAAGTATCAAATTCCCTAAGATACGCCAAGGATGTAAACAACTTCCGTCGTGAAGGACTCAGATTTCAGCCAGAACGGCCTCCGTTCGAACCCGTTTGAATAGCCTAAAACCTTCCCCGTGCTATCCCGATCATTTTGCAAAAAACCGCATCAAAATCCGTCCAACAGTTTGGCCGTGAAAGGGACACATACATACACACACACAGACACCGATCATTCTTAGAGAGATGGTTTCAGGAATCAACCGTTACAGAATAATGCACATAAAACATAATGAACATAATGCACATAATGAACGGAAATAGCTGTCCTTCACAGCTATTTCCGTTCTCATTGTACAAGTCCTTGGCAGACTGTGAAGTGCTTGGGTGCGGTCCCAACACAGTCTCAAAAGGGGTTTCTTCTTTGTCAATCGCCTTTACCTGACTATTTTCATGCAGTTTTTTTTAACGTTATAATTAAATAATTTAATTATCTACAATTATTGTAGATAAAATTTAATTTACTCTCTTGGGTAGGGCTGCCAGACAGGGCGATTTATAGGAGTGTCCCGATTTATAGGGCGTCCTGACCTGCCCTATTCTGACAAAAAATTACAGCGTCCTGATTTATCAATTCAGCTGGAGCACCGGATTACAAATAATCACCAAAACATTCGAAAAACGCTGCAAATTTTACACAATTTTTCATCAACTACAGATGAAATATCCAAAGAAAACTAGGTATCGATAATCAGTACCATATGGATATCTATAGATACCATATAGATATCTATATATTTATGGATCAATATCGATAGTACTGATGTATCTTTGGAGGAGGGGGGGGGGGATTATCGATATACTCTTATCGCCCCAAGAAAAACCAAATTCATAATTTAAAAAAAAAATTCTCGCTGAATTCGTAATACTGCTAGAAAAATAACCACTTCAAATTCACCACAATTATTAATTCGTTCAAGACGTCTAGTTTATTATTTTTATTTGCATATCATTATTATTCATTTATTTATATATTTTTTTATTTTTATTTTTTATTTCTTTTAATGTCCAGAAGTCAAAGAGGTAGCTACATATTTTTGAATGTTGATAATATGTGCTTTCATTTCTGATATTTTTCATTAATATTTTACATTATTCCTTCTTATTTTTATTTGGCCCAAAAGAGCGCTATTCATTTTATGATTAAAATTTCCGCGGTTTGCAATTCAATTTTTTGTCAAAACCCGACATAAGTATCCCTTATGTATTCATAATGAAACATATCCATTTTATAAATGGCTGTAATTCAGCAGGTATTACTGCACTAATTAGTTCCATGGCAAAAATCTGGTGTTAGGAGAGTCGGCTCACAGAGTTTTTCTCTGCTCAGGTTGATTTTTTTTTTTTTTTTTTTTTTTTCAAAACATTAACTACTAAGCACAAACAGTTTTTTATCCCCCTGAAAAATCTTTGAATTGATCGAATGTTTGTTTCAATTGAAGCCTTTAACTCTTGAAGGGTGCGGGGTTTATTGGTGTAAACTGTGGCATTCAAATGATCCCTACTGTTTGCACGAAGTTCCCTTACGAGTTGATTATTTCGTACACTTTAACTTGGGAAAGTTTATACCGTGGTGACGTTTTTGCCTGGGAAAGTATTTTCCTAGCGAGTCTAAAATGGGAAAGTTCTTTCCGAAAAAGGTTTTACCGGGAAAATGTTGGTACTTTTCCGTTATACCCCCCCCCCCCCCCCCACTCGATTTTGGTTGGCTTTGGGTGCCTTAAAGCCATCGGGAGGGGGTCGAAATCGAGTTCGGGGGGTGTGGGGGTGGGGGTGTTATAACGGAAAAGGGCTCGAATTTGGGTGCCTTAAAGCCATCGGGAGGGGTGTTTATGAACACGAAATCGAGTGGGGGGGGGGGTATAACGGAAAAGTACCAAAATGTTTTCCTACAATCTCCAGTCACATCCTCCAACACTGGGTCCGTTGAGGAGGAGAACCTGACGGAATTTCCGTTCAGTCTCCCTTTCAACATCCCTCCAAAATACCATGTTGATATTTTTCTGTACCTACTTAACTGTCCTTCACAACTATTTCCGACCCCATTGCTACAAGGTCCTTGGCAATGATACGTCGGAGTGCCTGGGTGCGGTCCCAACACGGTCTCAAAAGGGGTAGTCCCCCCCCCCCCCCCCCCCGGCCGCTTCGATTCACGCCGCCCTTTGTAGTCGAAGCCTTGTTAGAGCAGGGCGGGGGGCGGTTCTGGGCCACAAGGGGTGATGCGGTCAGGGTTGCCAACCCATTACAAATTGTTTTCCCCTCCAATAGGGTAAAACCTCACAATGACGTAATTATCTGTCTTAGTGGAAACATCACATCAAACAATGTTAAAAAAACAAAATTCTATTTCAACTAAATTGAATTTTCTTCCCAAAAACAAATAATCGTTGAATCCAACCGGGGAAAATTTCCCCAGATCCCCTAAACTCTCCCCCTTTTTCGTCAACGCTGTATATCGAAGGGTTAAATTGTCCTTGGCCCTTCAACGGAAGCGGATCCCCCCCACCCGGTTTCTTCTTTGTCACCCGCATTTTCCAGACTGTTTTCATGTAGATAAAGTTACTTTCTTGGCTGAAAACATCACTTTGACGAGCACCAGCCTGAAATAGAGCGCGATTAATTTTCACATCTTAGATGCCAAAATATCGAGTTTCATGTTTCACAATCTTGCACCTAGACATATGTATTTTCCATGTGGCTGCAATTTTATAATTAGAAAAAAAGTACAGAAAATCATTAACCGGACAACACGTGTTTCAAGCGGGTTTCATTAAACAATTCAAGCTTAATTTCGAATGAAATTTTTCATTGGGATATTGACTGAAATTTTCACGAAATTAAACATTATCACATACCCTATACGTATGCCCAACAGCAAAGGAGATTATAAGAGAGGCTGAGGTGCCTGTTGAAGGAGCTGGCTAAATTGTACCTCGTAGACCCTCGTCACATCAAACTGACCACCTTTCTTCAACTTTCTAGCGTTCGCTCTGGCCAAATACCCAAATGAGTCGAATTGTAGCGTAAGTTTTGATTTTAGAATATTTTAGATGACGAGAGGAGGAGGGGGCACAAACGTTTCAAATTCTTTTCCCGCTAATTCAAATTTCATTCCCCAGTTCAAGGCTGGGAAGTGTTGGAAGAAGATGTGCGCGCTGAAGAGCGACTTGATTGAAAATTCTTTATTACGAATAATGTTCATGAAGAATTTTTTTTTTTTTTTTTTTTTAAATTAGAAAATTTCATCAGTTAGTTCTCACTCCTGGTTATATTATAATCACTGGAAAATAGGTCGAGTTTGTTCTTAGGAGAGTGAGGTGGGTGATACGCGGACAGGTCTAAATTATTATCTATTTATATTCGAAATTTCATTACTGATTTATATTCGAACGATGAACACATAATAGGGCCCTCGGCAGCTCCCGAGTGCACAAGTAAACGGGATGTTTGGTGGGATTATCAAATCTGGACGTCTTCAGTGAACGAACCTTCGCCTCTTCTCGGAGAAGCCCCAGTTGTCATTGGACCTATTATAGGTCCATATATGAGAACTCTGTATACAGAGTTCTCATAAGCTCATTGGATTGGCAACTCTGTAATCGGAGACAATGTGCTACAATCGATATAAGGGAATCGATCATCCTGTTCCACGCTTCGATGCCTTTGTGAAGGAGCGGGTGGTGAAGTTTAGTGCACTGAACGTCGAGTCAGTTGACTCAGTTGTCATCTGCTCACCTGCTGCTGCAACCAATTGGTAGCATGCTACCTCTACTGGAGTAGAAGTGCCCTTGTAAAAAATGTCTCTAATAATATTATTCTTCACTGCGCTCTTGTAAAAGATGTCTCTTATAATATTATTCTTCACTGCGCTGTCTCTCCTGAACAATTTCACAATTTATAACTTCCCTTTTTGGAAGATTAAGGAGGTTGTGTCACACCCACCGAATCCATGAATGAGCAAAATCACATGCAATTCTTAAGAAGAATAAGTTCTTCCTTCCAATTTGCCACTTCCTGGATTGAAGAAGATGGTTTCTTCATCTTGTGGAGCTAAAGACATCAGCAGGACCTGCACCTACGTCCTCCAATGACAGCAACAAGACTACATCTCAGATTTTCCTACTGCACAGTGCACGATTGGGTGTCAGCATCTCCCCTCAGCCTGTATGACCTCGATGCCTGCCTCTTTGACTGCAGGAGGGACGGAAGGGGCTCCCTAGGTAGGGAGTGGGGTTCAGCCAACGGTTCCCTCAGGCTCTTTCCTCTTTCTTTTTCCCGTCGAATGCCACCCCCTTCACCACCATTCAAAACCTTTCCATTACTCTTCTGCCTTCATTAAATCGTGTCAAAACAGTGCATTTTTGAATTTATGAGCGAATGGAACAGGATTGTGAACATGTTCACAAGAGGTGCACCTCTTCAGGCAAATTCGTCAATATTGGATCTTTGAAAGATCATAGCTCGTTAACGGTTAGTCCTACAGAAAAAATGTTCAGCACCAATATTGTAGGAAATGTAGTCAGCTACAATTTTAATCCATGACATTTTTCAATCCGAACAACAGTTCCCGAGATATACCCGAAAAACATTTTTAAAAAGTCACATTTAGAGCTCCCCCTCTCCTCGAGCCTTCCCCCCACCCACCAGGACTTTGTTTTCCCATCATCCTGATGTGGAAATGAAACGATTAAACCTATAAAACCTTCACCGGAAATTTGTTCCGTTGACCAGCATTTTTTTGTCTAATTCGACTGGGCTGTAGGTTCGTGTGCCTCTGGCCGGTTGTACGTTCGGCCACATGCTCGTTTGGACCTCTGGACGGTTACAACAGACATATGGTCTATATAAGAGATATCTCTTCTCTATTTTTAAATAATATTCTTGTATATGTTCTGAAATATTCTTGCATTTTTTTTAGGCTCTGTTGAAAATAAGGGGTGACCAATGGCCACTGGCTATGTTGGTTGTACCTTTTCAAATTGGTGATGTTAATGGCGTACGTATTAGGTTTTTTGCAAATTTTCATTCGCAATTCTATGGCTAATTACTTAATCTTGAGAGAAACTACCCATTTTAGGGTTATACACGCTTTATCCTCATGATTCATGAACCAGTACTTCTGGCGTGAACACAAACACGTTTGCTCTATAACTATTTATTCAACTAAAATTCATATCACAAACAAGTTTCACGAGAGAACCCAACAGCTACAAAACGTTTTGAGATGAAAATTTCAGCGGTGGTGGTTTGGTACGCTCAAGCTGGATACGCGGAACAATTCGTGACGGAAAATGATGAGGAAGTTACGGGCTATTTCGTCGGCTCCAAAAGCGGATTTAGCCCCACCAACCTGAAACAGACGGAACGGTATGAAGGGCGAACTCATTGAATGATGAAGTAGGATTTGGAACGTTCATAGCCGTGTTTGAGAATTGAGAAGGTGATCTCTTGAATGATGAATCTCTCCAAGCATTGAAGAGGTTGTTGGAAGTGCGTTGTGGAATAATACCGAAACGGTTGTGGTTGTTACACAACTTGGGTACAAGAGCTCACGAGCTGTTCATAGATTAAGGTGGCCGTGGCTTTGAATGTGTGCCGTATTCAGTTAAAAATACTCACCACCCCATCCGCCCCACGGTCCTCCCCAGCCTCCCCAGCCGCCCCACCCACCCCATCCGCCCCACGGTCCTCCCCACCCCCACCATTCGGCCTTCTCCAGGGATTCGCCCTCCTCTTCGGGAAACGCCTGGTCGTCCGTCTTGTCCGCGATGGAAGCCGCCATCGTCCAGCACGCCATTGCGAGCAACGTCAGCGCCTGGAATGAAATTTGAAAATACTTGAGTTACAAAGAAATATGTACTAGGGGGACCGTATCCCACCTGGCCTCAGACCCAACAACTCGTTTTCCCATATTGTGGTTTTTTTTTTCTTTCTTAAAAAATGTAGATTTTTGTGTTTTGGGGTCTAAATTTGTCGATTGTAGAAATTCGTTCTTTCGGGATTTAGTATTAAAATTCGGATCGCTAGATTGGATACGGAGGAAACGCGGTTTCAATCGGGCCATACCTAGTCAACAATGATGCGGATATTTTTCCCCGGACAATTTCCCCAATCAGTAGAGGCCAAAATGCAAGTTTTTTTTTTTTTTTTTTTTTTTTTTTTCCCCCTTCTACAGGATCTACACGTCTAAAAGAAACGAGAATGGATCAATACGTTTCTGGGGTCAGTGATGGTGTGACAACGAGATTTTTGAGAGTTAGCGAGCGGTTATTTTTCAAAAATTGCCTCCCTCAATCAGCTTATACCCACGAAAAAAACCTTTCGTATTTGCGGTGATTTTTCTGGAATTATCTATCTGAACTATAATATAGTAGGTATAATATATAGCAATATATTATATTGCTTCCGAGTCTGCAAGGCAGAGGAAGCATTGTTTTCACTTTCGAAATGAAAAAAAAAAAAAGAAAAAAAAAAAAGTTCTCCAAAATCAAAATTTCCACTCACGTTTTGCGTTTCAGAGCCTCCTGAACAAATTTGGTTCCGTTTCTGTCTGCTTTTCCTTGCCACTTCCACAATTTGATCAGACATACTGTCATGACATAAATTATGATGACATACTATGAGCGCCACGAGGAAGCTTCTGTGCCATGTCCTTGGCAGTGCATTTTTAGTTAATTAGCGCAACCTTTTTCCAAAAAATGGAAAGGTGCGCTCACCTCTTCGACATGTATGTTTTTTGTGTACAGAGCATCACGCCCGAGCGGCTCAACAGATTTTCATGAGGGTGGTCTCATTGTCATCAGCGAGTTCGGGGGGTGGTTATAGGCTACCTTGATTTTTCCTCCCTCATCCCCTTCATCGGTTTTCGGGAGGTCCTTCACGACGAGAGTTGTTTATCTCTGATGTGTAACTAAGGAGGCCTCAAAAGCGGGACGAAAGTTTTTGTCCGATTTCGTTGGTACAAGGGTCTATGGAATGAGCTTTTCAGGCTGATTCCAACGACTCCAAAACGATTTTTGCAGCCTGAGCCGTTCGTTACCTCTGATCGGCATAAGGTTTTATTACGCATCGGTCGTTAGGGTGCAGTTGTTTACGTAATGAGCATCACGTGGATGATGTGTTGTGTGGCATAGTTTGGTCGCTAGATACCTACTGTTTCTTAGTTTCTCTCGCTCATTAAATGTATCGTAATAACAAAAAGGTTGCGCTCATCTATTCAATTCAATGGGCCCCGGAACCGACTGTCGAATAATACTTTTTTCTGAAAGAACTTCATAATTTGAAGGCATAGCAGTGAGTTTTGGGCTCCTACGGTGTAATACAAATTTCCAGGGCACTGTCGAAAATTTCAACTTTGAATCTGGAGGGAAAAGTGGCGCCACTCTCTCATTGGCTGCTCACGGCCGCCATTTCCGCCGTCACCTCCGGCAGATTCCCGTCGGTCCCTTCTTATGCTAGCGCACTCTGGTGGATTAGTTATAGTGCCACCGCGGAAAAATTCAAAACGCCAAATATTCACTAGTGATTTCCTCTGCTCAGACACCTAATTTCTCAGTGCTAACTGTACTGAGTACTTTGTTCATTACTATTTCAACTATGTTCGGCCGAATTTTCCCATTTCTCTGACCTAGTTCCGTGGCCCATTGATGGCTTGTTTTTATATCGTCACCAGAAAGTGTGACACCACATTTTTACTAACTTTTCAGCAAACATTTACATCGACTTCGTGGAAGACTGATGAGCTCCACGATACACCACTAAGATGTTTGTGTGATGTGTGTGTGTTTGTTGTTGCAGCAAAAGTTCCGTTAAGAGCTGAACGTTTTGGGAATAATAAGAATTTGCATACCTGAAAACTTGCTAGAATATCTACCTACTAAGCACTTTTGCGCAAACTTTTTTTTAATAATTTTTGAATTATAACTGGTCGCCCCAGGGCTTACTGGTTGGGTCTCGATATTTCTCGACTTCTTTTGGTGTTGGTCCCAGAACGATTCGACTACACCGTGGGCATCTATGGGGCTTTTGAAGGATGCCAGAAAGTCGAATGAGGTATCGTTTTCCGAGTAATTTTGGAAGCATATTACGTTTTTCGGAGACTCACATCCAAACACTTTACAAGAAAAAATAATTTTTAATTCATTAATTTTTTTTATTATCAATTTTAAAAAATGGTTTATTGGCAGAATTTATTTTTGCTCAATTTATATCAAAGAATAATAAGCCCTTGTGTAAAATTTGCAGCGTTTAAAATAATTTATTACACGTTTCTTACATTCTCCTCCATTCTTCTTAAAACCCGATGAATGAGGGAGATAAATATCATATCTCAAGAGGCAGATGTATTTTGTATTATATACGCACTTATCTCGAGCCACTCCAGTTGATTGTTTGGTTGTTGTTGATTCTTTACTCCCACTACAATCCAATAATGATTCTTGCCGGTTCCTGAATTGACGGCAGTGAGGGAGAAGCATTCAAACATTTATAAATTAAATTTCAAAACGACCAAGGCATTGGGCTCAAATCACATTTCCGTGCATACAAAAAGTTATGTTCATTTTGTGAAAAAAAAAAAAAAAAAAATCTGTGGATTGCAACATACGAACTCATCGAACCCATCTTCAAAGCCATTAAATTAAACTTTATTTTAATTTTACATCAAACAAACTAGATTGGCGGGAGTGAGTCAAAGATGTGAGCTTTTAGCTGGTACGACTCAATTAAGGTGAAATTACCGAGGATTATTCATACAGCCGACGGCGAATTGGGGAAACTTTCCCATTTCCGGTTCTCGAGAGTTTCAACTGGCATTAAATTAATTTCTGTACCAGCCTAATCGTCAAGTTCTCGCTGAGAACGCCACATAGGGCAAAGTGCCCTAATATGGCATAGTGCCTAATATGGCATAGTGAGGTTTTGGGGGCACTAGCACTCTGCACTCAACCGGGAAACCCATCAACGAGTAGAGTTTCACCTGGTAGCCGACAGGGGTGGGTCATTCAGCAGGTAGCAGGTTATGTGTAGTGTACAGAAAGAGAAACACGTGTTTGAGTGGTCGCGAAACATTTTGCTCCAGTATTTTGATAGATTTCCGAACCTCAAGGTAAGTGTAATCAAAACTTTTCAATATTCCATCAGATTCAGCAATTCGTAAGGAACAATTCCTGACCATCGATTTTTTCATGTCGCGCTTTTATCATTGTAAAGATTTCGTGTTGGTGGAAGTGAGTCGATTTCCCTAATATGGCATATGCCATATTGAGGTTATTTATTAGGTTTTCGTTGTTTATTCTTTCACCAAGCAGATCTAACGAATTTTCATCCATTTCTTTTGCAATAAACAGACGAAAAAAGAGCCAAAAATCATACCATATTAACAACCCCCTTGTATGCCATATTAGGCAACCTTTTTTCAGAGCTTAAAAACCATGCCATATTAGGAACCCCTTGTATGCCATATTAGGCAACCTTTTTTTCAGAGCATAAAAATGACATTTTTTTGAAAATCGGTGTTCCACCAGCGATTAGACACTTCCGAGGAAATTCAGCGATGGGAAGTGGTAGAGGGATAGTGTACCTAGCATTGTAAACATTTTTCAACAATACATCACTTTTTTTATAGGTTTTATGACGGAACATCTTTTTGTATGCCATATTAGGGCACTTTACCCTAATGTACACAACCTGTACAGGGTGGTTCAATCTGCATAAATTAAGTCAATTAGTTTTTTCAGTACTTACAGCGGTGGTGAATCGAAGTGCCATGTTTGATGGTTTATTCACTTCCAAACTTGGGATCGGTTTGGTTTGTTAGATGCCACTTAGAGTTTATATAGATGGAGATTGGTGGGGGGCCACACACCTCCAGGTAGGGATCAAAAAGTCCTTGTTGACATCCCCATGGCAATGGAGCTTTTAATAGTTCTCCAAAGCTAATTAACGATTTCCGCGTCGTCCTTGGTGTAATGTTTTGAAGATTTGACATTAACGAGTTTGGAATCGACTTGTTTTTGAAGCTCTCAATTGAGAATGTTTGGCTATTACCTTTTTTTTTTTTTTTTTTTTTTTTAATTTGGTGTTTTATTGGTATCGTTTTATGGGGTTAGGGTAAGTGCTTGGTGATGGCCTCTTTGGCTGGTCCGCTCAGCTGGTCGGGAAATATCACCTCGATCGTCACGAACAGGTCGCCCTTCTTGGTGGAGTCTCTAGGGTTTGGAAGGCCGTGACCAGACAGCATTCGTGTCGTCCCCGGCTTGATGGGCTCTTTGAATTTGAGTGTCACCTTTTCCCCGGAGAGCGTC
The DNA here is from genome assembly GCA_955831195.1 of Pilophorus perplexus. Classification (NCBI taxonomy): domain Eukaryota; kingdom Metazoa; phylum Arthropoda; class Insecta; order Hemiptera; family Miridae; genus Pilophorus; species Pilophorus perplexus. The sequence continues at coordinate 33,936,045 of OY037009.1, read as the reverse complement.
GGCACCTGAAACAGCATTTCAACGCTGCCAACATATTTCCGCCATATTGACACCAATCAGAGCGTTACAAACCTCGACGTTGTTCCCGAGCAGAGCGTGTTTCAGAGTGATTTTCACAGTGTGCTTCAAATTGTCTCCGTCTCTGGTGAATTTCGGGTGGGGCTTGTCTTTGACGACGAAAATGATGTCGGCGGGTATCCTGTTCCTCCTCTGATCGCCTTCTCGGGGGTAAATCACTCGAGTTCCAGATCTCCATCCGGGCTTGACGTTCACCTGAAACGTGCAACCGCGATATTGTCTGCGATTGCTAAACTCACGATTCGCATAATAATTGCCAATACAATAGTAATCAACTAATTATGCCATCTCCATATCTAACCAGCACCCAACACTACTGGTGAGACATCTGAATGCAGAAACGAATTCGGAATTCGATTATAATCGAATAAATATTGACATTTCAAGTAAGGTTCGTCGGATGAAGTGTTGAGTACAATTTGCATAGTTCAACTTTGGTACACCCTGAGCTATTCAGTTTTACAGCTAGATTTTGGTTTATTATTCTTGGAATAATACACCTATGTAATCGCGACGGAGGTTGACAACTCCGATCGGCCTCAAAATGTGACATTATCCTTTTCAAGAGGTCAAGATTCAAAACCGAAATGTCCGTCCGCCGTACGCCGCCCGAGCCGTTTTGGGCAGTAGGGATTTTTTTTTAAATCTGAAATTTTGACAAAATCCTTGGTTTACCATCTAGTTGTGCCCGCAAGATTTTCAGCCCGATCGCCCAAACCGGTGGGGCGATGTGGGGCTAAAATGGGGCTACGGGAGGTGTTTTTTGAAGGCTTTTAGCTATGGGATCGAGTTAGGTGTCCTATTTGTACTTGTTCCTAAACCTTCAGTATAAATCTCCCTTATGGGGAGACCTTTTACATCATGTCTATGTCATGAAAAAAAACAAAAAAAAAACAACGCCTATTACTACCAACAGAAGTAGTAATCAGGTAGTAACCAAAAACTTTGCATGTTTTCCGTGATTACAGATTACACAAATTCTTGATTACACACATTTTTCCTGACCCCCTCGCCTTAGACATAGACATGTCAAAAATCCAAAAACAATTTGTTTTAAATGTTTTCATTGAGACAGAATTTAATGTATTTTTGGGTTCTTGAGGGTTGGTCAGAGAACCCAAAAAGACGTTATACGTTACTGGTCAAGAAATTCAACCCCTTTCAGAATTTAATTTCTGCACAAGTAACAAGTAATAATATAATTTTTGGCTCGATTCCGCACTTACCATTTTTGGCTAGTAACCCTATTTAGTAAACCTGCAAATCGAGTAAGTGCGGAGGATTTAATTTCACGTGCATGGAATATTTGAGTTCAGGCATTTATTTTGCTTTTTGAAAATTTAAAATTGGACAGAAATTGATCAAGTTGCACACACGAGAATTCAAAATTCGAGTCGTCCAGTTCTAAAAACCGCTTTGTCAAATTTTCGAAAATTCGAGATAACTATCAATTTTAATTAAGATGGCGGATCGAATGGTGAAGTTGTTTTCTTTCTAAACTCTCTGAGTCCCACCCGAAATGGCTCTGAAGAGTTGTGTTGCATCCTAAAACTCATGTCCAAAGGGAGTGGCGATCCAAATGCCGCCATGTTCAACTAATTTCTTCTGTTTCATATCCCATATGTCCAACCTTTCAAGTGGATTTTTAAAAAAAAGAATGGGTCAGGGATTTTCAAAACATATCCTAAATGAAAAGAAATTTTTTGAAGAAAATTTAAAAAAATCACTAAAATAACTCCATTCTGAAATATTATAACAGTTTTTCTTGGATATCTCAAAATTGGGTTTTGAGGACATGGAGGCTTTCGAAACTGGACGACTAATTTAAAAACCTAATTAAATGACAACATTAGGCCACAAGTTTTTTAGCATAGTAAATCCTTACTCTTGAGTATTATATAGGTACTACAATGTAGTTATGTCAGTTATGTAGTTACGTCATAACAATGGTTATAGCATAGTTAATAACTGATTAATAATCAACCTTATTAAAAATACTGTAGGAATATAAAATAGCATAATATTATAGCATTAGGTATAAGATAGTATTGTATCTATATTGCATAGAATTATAGGTATAGACTAATAATATCATTTATATGCTTCAGTTTAAGTTCCATACTTCACCTGATTAGATCTATTTTGGGGGAAGAGTGGACCTCCCCACTTGCCCATGTTCTCTACTGTGCACTTCCCTTGGCAGGGGATAAAAACAGTTAGGGTAGGCGGAATTTGGCGCACTTACCCCCTTTCTATTTTTGCACTTCCCCAGACGCACCTCTTAAACAAATTTGCATTCGCTTAGAAGCTCATCTGACGGTACTTTCATCCGAATGCCAAATGAGTCGACGCAAATCAAAACGCATCCTATCGAAATTTTTGAAAAAATTAGGTTATGGCGGTTTCTGACAGTATTTTTCACGCGGAAGCCATTGGTGAAGTCGTTTGGAGTCAAACGGCACCCCTTCCTTGTGAAACAACAGGCAAAAAGTTGAGAGTTGGAAGTTCCAACTTGGAACCGAAGTGTAACCTATCCAGTGAGTTTCACTGGATGGGAATCACTTTGATCCCAAGCAATGATTCAACATAATATGTTCAACATAATCTGATATTATCAGATTGCAGGGTTGAGGTCAGAATCACGGTTAGTTCATTATTTTATTAACTTCGGTTTTTTGATTCCTAACTCTCCGAGATGTTTCTTTAACAATTAAAAAAATATATATATAGGCCCTGAATTCGCAGAATGTGGGGCGAAGGTTGATGGTGTTTTTCGTGATTTTTCGAGAGTCAAACAAGTCGCAAGGTAGTTAAAAGTCAAAAATTGACGCTACTAAGAGCCCCCAGCCGAGAAAAAAAGATACAGGTTCGAAAGCCTGAATCAATGAAGAGGAAAATCGAGAAAGTGGCTGAGGTGAGCTAAGATTTGAGGAGAGATAAAATTTCCCAAAGATCAAATTTTTTGTAGACCATTTAATTTCATATTTGCAGGTAAATAAGGTACCTATGTCTTGAGTTCAGATTGTGCTAAGGGATGTCCTGAGAACTCAGATCGTGACTTGTCACTAACCCGCAATGACATTTCCCATCAAAGTGCATCCTATCCACAGCGTTAGGAATCAAACAGCAGCTTATCCCAATGTTGGAGTCAATAAGCTTCCAATCTATTCTTCTTTACCGGATTTTGAAGGGCTGAACGACAGAATTATTGTTTTTTCACCTCAGACGCCTTCACAGGCCAATAGATGCTAATAGAAAGCTACCAGTTTGAAGCATAGCCATGAAAAAGTGTCCCAAACAGTTTTTGCGTTTCCTGAAAAGTTAGCCAAAACGGATTGGATGCGCCTTGATTCTAGACGATTTAATCTGAACTCCCATTGGTGTTCCAAATGAAGAAGTAGAATTGTCCCAAACTTAGTACATAGTGTGACCGGAAAATGAGGTGAAGAGTTTTTTAGTCGTCGGTGTCGTGTGTTCGGCGGAGTGACCGGGTGTGTCCGCGCCTCGCTTTCGGTGCGATGGCTGTCTGGTGAGTCCCGATTCAAAATTTGAATATTTAATATTCCGGTCTGGGTTTGGCTTGCTGACGGGCTGGTGGGATTTTGTAGTTGAGTTGAACAAGTTCTGGGATTTTTGTAGTTGAAGTTCGTAGTTGGATTGAATAAGTTCTAGGGACTTTGTAGTTGAAGTTTGTAGTTGAATAAATAAGTTCGGAGGAAATTTTAGAGTTGGGGTGGCCCCCGCCTGCTGTCTTTCCCCCTTCTCCCTTTTCAGGATGGTTTGCTGGACAGGTGAGGAATCCTGCTGTCATACTACACTCATCAATTTTTTCTGATTTCCACTAGATATTAAAACCCTATTCATATACTTCAAAATGGAGGTTGTTTTTTTTTTTTTAAATAAAATTATTACTATCTAATCCAATTGTCTAAATAATTTGTTTTGCTTATCACTTAAATTGAGAGATTGTTAAATAAATTTTACTAAATAAAATAAATAGTACTTACCTATTAAATTTTAATGACTACTGCTTTGATTTAAGCGCGTCTACTATTAGTAATATGCAACAAACAGTTGTACGGTACAACTTGTACCAACAAAATTAAATTCGGCAACAAATTCAATAAAACCTAAAAATCTGTGTAAAATGACAAACTTGCAGAATTTTGGATTCTTTTCGATTTGTTCCGTCTGGATTCATCACGTTTCTGGTGATTTTCATCGATTTAGTTGTTCCTGTTGCGATTTCTTCCAAAGTGACGAGAAGCTCTCTTTCAATTGGCGGATCCTGCGAAAATAGTTAAAAAGTGATTTTTTTCCCGTTCAATTGAACTGCGTATAATCATGATCAGGCAACCTGAGCCATCCCCATTGTGAAGAACCCGGTTCCGTTCCCGTCTTCGAATATGAACACCCTCGTGCCACCCATCCCGGACGAGCCGGACGTCGACGACGAAGGGTCGACGCCGCTGAATAAGTCGGCAAAAAGGGATTCGAAAGGGTTAGCCCCTCCGAAGAACTGGGCGAAAGTTGCTCGGGCGTCGTCGCCGCTGAAGGTGTACGTGGCGCCAGCAGGTCCTCCGGGTCCTCGAGCTTTGAGTCCTTGAAAAAATAATACAAATACACATTTTGTACTACACTCACTGTACAGGAACAATGTTGGGGAGCACGGGGTGAAAGTCGTCAAGGGAGAAAGTGGCCACTGGCTGTTTTTTCGACTGTGTTCATCATTGCAAGCGCCAGATTAAATAAAATTCATCCACAGGTTTCTGGAAGGCATTTAAGGTTTTCATACGATGACGATCCACAATCATCACGGCAAATTGTCAATCTAGTCCTCAGAAAACAGGAAATTCTTAACTCCAAATCATAGCGGTTCCTAAAAATTGTATTTTCATATTTTCGTAAATTGCGTGTATTCCCGTTCTTATAATCAAGCTATAAGTGTGTAATTAGGAGAATAATGAAATATTCTCACCAGGTATTCCAACTTTACAATTTTTATTGATACAGACACATTTTTTATAGTTTGTGGGGAGGGGGGGGGGGGGTAATTATATGCTGTATACAGTTGAAAGCAAACAAACATGTTTTCTGCTGCTGGAGCGAGGCGCGCTTCCAACTCCTACTCTATCAACTCCAATGACTTTTTACAAAATGAGTTTTTTACAAAAAATGAGTTTTTTACAAAAGCTGAGTTTTTACAAAAGTTACAAAAAAATTTTTTTTACAAAAAATGAGTTATTTTCCATGTTTTCTCTCATCTAATCATCTATCTAATAGCTATTTAATTATTCTCCTAATTACATACTTACAGCTTGATTATAAGAACGGGAATACACGCAATTTACGAATATATGAAAATACAATTTTTAGGAACCGCTATGATTTGGAGGTAAGAATTTCCTGTTTTCTGAGGACTAGATTGACAATTTGCCGTGATGATTGTGGATCGTCATCGTTTGAAAACCTTAAATGCCTTCCAGACACCTGTGCATCTTTGAAGTGCAAACCTGAAGTACAAGTAGCAGAAAGTTGTTTGGATAAGAATTTGATGAGCAGCGACGATATGAAGTTTTTGAAGAGGTCTAGAGCAATTTTGGGCCATAGCTTTGGATCGCCTGGTGGGTTGTATTTTTTGGCGAAATCCATAGTATTTTACTTGAACCCACTAATGAGCTCCTTACATAAATTGTAGAACTCTTGAATTTTTGAGGACCAGATCAATTTCAATTAAAGTGAAAAGTGACCACTTTCACCCCGTGCTCCCCTACTACTTTCCCTCACCTTCCTCCCCAAACCTATCGTAAGTTTTCCGTTTTTCTTCATTGCTGAGCACGTCGTACGCTTCGGCCACCTCTTTGAATTTCTCTTCGGCTCCGGGGCTTTTGTTCTTGTCAGGATGATACTGCAACGCCATTTTTCGATAGGCCGTTTTGATTTCGTCCAAAGTTGCATTTTTGGCAACTCCGAGGGTTTTGTAGTAGTCCTTGCCCATAATGGGCCACCATTACTGATGGAAAAAAACACGAATGATAAAAGTTATGATTTGATGAGAGTGATATTGATAAGTGATTGATTTGATAAGAGTGATAATTGACCTATTATTGTGTACAAATCAATTCTGTCATTAAAGTCATTTTGAAAAAATAAAAAATGAAAAAAATCCGGTACAATGTTTGGACAGATGTGGAACCCCAAAAAATTGATTCTACGTCGAAAAAACGACACCCCACTCGAAACCCTTCAAAAACACCACACGTAGCTCCACAGAGCGATCAGGCTGAAAAGCTTGCGGGCACAACTTGATGGAAGGTCGAGTATTTTGTCAAAATTTTGGTTTTTTAGAAAAATTCCTAACATCTAACGCCCTAAATGTTTGACCCCGTCGCGAATACCACAGCTTGGTTATTCTGAAAATAATAAACCAAAATGACATTTTTTGAGTTACCCTTGTCTTCATCCTCCATTTCGAAATTACCTCATTTGCTTTACAATTCTGGCTAAATAGTTTACGGTAATCTGTGTAAATTTCGTTCTTCACTCCATTGCTTCAATATGGTGAATTCCGAACTCATAGTGGCGTTGACATAATGGTCTTTTGGTGTCAACAATCCACAACAGGCTGCATCGGATTCAGCGTTTCTCACAAATATAAACTCATCCGAAGTGTTCTGGATCGATGTCATCGTTCCCTCGTCAGGTCAACGCGGGTCATTCCATCCTCGGGTCATTTTCACTGTCCTAATGTGTTCCTGTGTTTTGTGTGAAAGTCCGTGTCCGTCGTTCCAGAGCGGGGTTTCCTTGGGAAAGTGTTCACCCTCGTTACGGCCCTGAGAGTTGCCGGGTTGAGAGGGAGAACCATTTCGCTAATGAAGTCGATTATGCAAAACCCGGTAATGAAGAGCGGCAATATCCCTTAAACATCTATTTCCCCTCCCACAATAGGCACTAACTCTCTCTTTCGGGTCTATAAAACAAGTACCTAATGACACTCGTGTTTATCATGTTTGGCTTAAAATTGAAAAAAAAAAAAAAAAAAAAATCAAACCATGATCAAAAACGATCAAACCATTAGTGTTTTAGAAGGTTTCAGACGGTTTTATACGGTTTTAGACAGTTTTAGACCAAGTTAAACGCTTAAAATTGAAAAAAAAATCAAACCATGATCAAAAAAGATCAAACCATTAGTGTTTTAGAAGGTTTTAGACCAGGTTCAACGCTTTGGGGAACCCTTGAAAATAGGTCAATTCAATTCCCTCCAGGAACGTTTTCCCCCCAGCATTTAGCTTCACAAGGCAGGACACGTCCACTAGTTCATTCGATTTGCGTATGCATCGTGCGTATCGAGGAAGTGGGTGAAATAAGGGATGTTAGTGTGGACTTGTCTCATTTGTCACATTTGTCACAAATTTTGTCATTTGTAGACACGGCGAAGCGGAAATTCGAGGTAACCCAGGAATTTTTTGGGTTTACGAATAATTTGTAAAGTAGTAGCATAGGGCCCGGAGGGCCTCGCTTCGCTTGGCCATTTGTCAACCTTGCATCCAATCCAACCCTGCTAGTGATGGAATTACCGTAAATCGCTGAATGTTTCCGAAATTAGTGAGGAATAAAATCGTCTCCCGAGTCTGAGAAATAATACTCTTCTGAAGCGAAAAATGTCTCGCCTCGATCGAACGCACTATCTCAAGCACCCTCTCAGACCTCGAACAACGAAAGGGTGGATGGCTCCTAATACTCGTTCAAAACGTCCCTCGTCGTCAAAACATCCTGATCTATGAAATTTCTCATTTAATTTAGTATTTAAATTTGGATGGAGAGGAACGCAACAGGGGAAACACCAGTTCCACCAAACTATAAACAATGAAAAAACTGATTGCTTAGGAGTAGTAAGCTGCATACATGTCTACATACATACCTAAAGACACGTTCTGAGTGGTATAGTAGATAGCACAACATGACAAGACGTTTTCAAAGATCAATAATTCTTTCCCGTATATTTTTTGGATACCGATGGCTTGGGGGATGGGTGTCTAATTACGTTCCTCAACTGTTTCCAAAAAGTCACTCTGGGATTTTCCCTAGGCACCGAACAAGCTGGCCGTGAGAGGCACAACGTAGGATCGCCTAATAACGCGTCTGAATTTGGTCCCTTTCGTTCGCTGAAATATTTATTTAAGAGGTTTTCTTTTCAATTTAGCCTTCTGTCCCATGGTTCAAACATGGGTGTCCCCAGGTACATACGATGTTTGTACGTAGGGACAAAATAGACATTTTGGAAAATCAAGTTTTGCGGTATTTAAACCTTTTTCAAAATCATGGTTCATACAAATTGAAGGGCTTGGTAGGGCCTACGTGCCACCGTTTTCAAATAGAACTTAGGCCCTTTGTACCGCAAGCCCTTCAATTACTAAACCTCATGAGTAGTAGAGAATAATACACCCTTCCATTGATGGCGTAATTACTCATGACTGGGAAAAAATTTAATTGAACGATTTATATCTTGAAAAACGCTGCAAATTTTACACAAGGGTTTATTATTCGCTGATATAGGTTATGTACTTGTGCAGAAATTTAATTCTGTCAATGAAAAAAAAAAAATTAAAAATTTTTTTTTGGATTTTTATATTTCTAAAAAAACATTTTTTGGATTTTTTTTTTTTTCAAAAATTCTTTGTTTTTTACTCGAAAAATATTTAACCTCCTGGGATCCTACAAAAATCCCATTTTTAGCCCCATGAAAGCCCTGTAAATCGCCACAGTGAAATCGAGTCGTTCCGGGACCCCCAAAAATGGATTCTACGTCCAAAAATACTTCGCAAACGACTCCCAACTCGATTCCACAGCTAAAAGCCTTTAAAAACCCTCCCGTAGCCCCATTTTAGCCCCATAGCGCCCCATGGGTTTTGGCGATCGGGCTGAAAGCCTTGCAGGCACAACTAGATGGTAAACCAAGTACCTGTTTTGTCAAAATTTCAGATTTTTTAAATAATATTTAAATAATTATATTATAATTCCTACCTACTGCCCAAAACGGCGCGTACGGCGTACGGACATTTCGGATTTAGAATGTAGATCTCTTGAAACGGATAATGTCAAATTTTGAGGCCGATCCGAGTCGTCGACCTCCGTCGCGAAAACAGGTGTATTATTCCAAGAATAATAAACCAAAAATCGTCGCAAGGTACAAGACTCTACCCTACCTTGAACTGCTTCGAAAGATTATATCCTACCTAAGATACGGAACCAAAAACAAATTAATTATTGAGTCCATAATATGTCCACATCACGATGTGTGGATGTAAAGATAAAAGAGTCCTCAAAGTTTGAGGCTCAAACCGTAGAAACTAGGCTTCTTCACTCCACCCTTTTCTGCCGGGTAAGCACGAAAGGTTGAAAGCAACCCCAACACTCCCGAGACCCCTTCGTCCCATCTTCATCGAGAATCTTCCCTAATAAACGCCTTTCGTATCCCTAGGGAGTCTGGTGAAGAAGGGGAGGGTGGATCAGGTCAGTAGGTCATGGGTAACTTACCGCCCCTCAAGGACCTAATGTAAATGTACCAGATGATACTTCCTCAAAACTCAGACGTGGATTAGTGCCTACCTAACTTGTAAATGTTGGCTGAACAACGGGAATTTACAAGTAGGTACCTACCGAAAACCACCAAAATTGTATTACCAAAATTCGCTAAATTAGGTATACGTCTATTTACCCATTACCGATTCAGCGTCCAAAATTACTTCCACAACGACTTATCACACCACTCTCAAGCCCTTCAAAGACCCGTTGGTAGCTCCACAAAGTCGGGCGATCGGGCAGAAATCTCCACGTTGTCCAAATTTCAGTTTCTAGGAAAATACCTAAAACGGCCGACGGACATGATGAAACACAGTTCAAATTTTGAGCCGATCCAAGAATTTCGAACTCCGGCGAGAAAATGCTGGCATCAACTTGATTCGGTGACCGCAAAACTTCACGGAACTATAACCTTACCCTCTAACCACGAGGATTTCCAAACGTTTATTGTCCTCACTATAATATTAAAAACGCTGCAAATTTTACACAAGGGTTTATTATTCTTTGATATAGGTTACTTGTACAAATATTTAATTCAGTCAATGAAAAAATTAAAAAATTTTTTTTTGGGGGATTTTTATATTAAGGGGATTATTATATTATATTTTATATTAAATTTAAAAAAAATTTTAAAAAAAATTTGGGGGGATTTTTTTTTTTCAAAAATTCTTTGTTTTACTCGAAAAATATTTAACCTCCTGGGATCCTTCAAAAATCCCATTTTTAGCCCCATGAAAGCCCTATAGATCGCCACAGTGAAATCGGATCGTTCCGGGACCCCCAAAAATGGATTCTACGTCCAAAAATACTTCGAAAACGACATCTAACTCGATCCCATAACCAGCCTTTAAAAAAACCCTCCCGTAGCCCCATAGCGCCCCACGGGTTTGGGCGATCGGACTGAAAACCTTGCGGGCACAAATAGATGGTAAACCAAGTAGGTATTTGGTCAAAATTTCAGATTTTTAAAAAAATTCCTACTGCCCAAAACGGCCCGGACGGACATTTCGGATTTAGAATGTAGACCTCTTGAAACGGATAATCGTCGTGCTATCTCATTTTTAGCGAAAATGAGATTTTTATGTCTACAGATGCGAAATCCCGCGGCCCGTCTGTCAAACTCATTAGTTTTAGCGTACGGCCGCTAGAAATCGCTCAAAATCGCGAAATTCTCCACATGTGCTACATAAATTTTCTCACCACATGTGCTATCTCAGGTGTTCCCTCCGTTGTTCCCTCTTGTGCTATCTCATTAATCACAATGTGATGTGCTATCTTTGATTTTTCAACAAATCACATGTGCTATCTGGGCTATTTTCTACTATTTTCCACTTTTTCACATAATTTCGCTTCAGATATACGCAATATGTGGAGTAGATCAAAATTATGTAGCAAGAAAGTCCGAGCAGCCGGTGTTAAATTGGTAAACACGGTTTTTGGCTCTCCTGAAAAGTAGTGAAAATGAGATAGCACATGTGGGAACTTACCTATTTGTCGAAATGTCAAATTTTGAGGCCAATCGGAGTCGTCGATTATAACTGGCGAAGATGAAGTTCCGTAGCAACGAATCGGTTGTAAGCGAAAATCAACGGTAGCGTGACGTTACAAGAAACGACACACAGACCAAAAAATGTGGGACGATGTAATTAAAGTTTCACTTAAAAAAAAAAAAAAACTTGTTCACTTTGACTGGCAGGAGGCTCTGTCGATGTAAGTACCTACCAACGTGGCAGGGACATAAAAATGTTTCATGGTTTCTCGAAGGAGATCTTCTGTGTTGTTTCCGAAGTATTTTTGAACATAAAATCCATTTATGGGGTCACACACCAATCCAACATTACTGAGGGCAACGTTAAATCACAAATGTTGTAGCTTTTGAAGAAAGTCAGTCCAGTGTCAGTCAATAATCTACAATTATTGTATCTGACAATGACGCAGTTTACATCGGTGCAAGCATTTAGCAAGACATCGCTCATTAGGCCATGTCCGCATATCCAAACCAGGGGGACAGCCTATTTGGTGTTGCAAACTGCATATTTGGCAATGCGAAAAATCAATTATTGATACAAGAATTCCAAACCTTGAGAAAACGTCAAACAATTATGTCGCCTCTGTGGGACAGAGGCGGTGACGCATCAGTGGGATTGCGTCTAACCATTTCAACGGTTCCGCACAGTCCATGTGCAACCCTGTTCACCTTCCACCTCGACCTTTAGACTGTATTCCTGACATGCTGCATCCTTTGACAATCCTCTATGCCTACTTTCGTATCCCCTCGAGTCTGCCATACTAGGCTCGGAGGCTCAGAGTCAGCTCAGAGTCTGAGCCCTGGACGACTAAGTGGAGCAATCCCAAGAGAATCTCCGAGATTAAAATCCGTCCCTTAACTGAATTATAGTAGTGGGAAGGAGAAGGCATGGGCCTGGTCAGCCCATGTACCGAACTGAGAGCGCTGGACGGCTCCGAATGGCCTTGCTAATGTCGCCGCTTACTAACAACAGTCCTCACAGCTTGATCAAGTCCAGTCCATCGACACCAACTCCTTGACAACCACCCCTTCGCAATCCCCACTCTTTGCTCCCATTCCAATGATACCCCAGTCTCCCAACAGGCGGCGATGGGTCAAATCAAACAAGGGCTTCCTACCGATCATCCCCCAACTCCCCACTCCAACTAATCTTCCTGAAGGTCGAAATAGACCCGGATAAACGCACTGCTGAATCCTCCCCCCTCTCCAGACGTTGAACTTTTGACCTACATTCGTACCATCCAGTTTAAGAACGAGGAGTTTGGAAGATACACACCAAGGCTTTGCCTCTACCTACTTTGTAGTAGCACTTGACTAGTGAAATCATTACAAGCTGACGTCTTCATGAGACAAACCATGCAATTAATGTACCCATGTAAGAATGTACACATTCTTTATTGTATAAATCGTATAAAAGTAAAAAAATTAATCGATTTGAATCCGCAGATGCTGCTGATTAACCGGGTGATTGCTTCGTGCTTGTGGCATCAGTCATTACCAGGGCCCTGAAACAAAACACAACATTCATGAATTAAGAATCACTCAGTGGTAGGTACTCTGCCAAGCGCACAAACATTTCCATTGCTTTTGACGCCACTCAGGTTTACACTTCTCTGAATTAATTGAGAACTGCTTAATATTATAATTATTGTGCCAATTATACCGGTGTACAGAAGGGTGCTCAAGTTTGGAATGGGCTTGCCTAATACTTTGACTTCTGGGGTGTTTGATACCCCTTAGAGCGGCTTACTCAACTAATTAACAGGACTAATTGGAATCAGGACAGGTGGGCCAATGCTGAGTACGGTGTTGGACTATTCCGATGCTTGCGGATGATGGAAAATTACAATATTGGCAAACTACAAGGGAGTTTCGGTGTTTAATGGAAGAGAATTTTCAATAAAGTAATGCACAGCGGCTGGGCTAATAACAATAAACCGAGGGAGCGCGTTCAGCATTTCCACTTTAAACGACAAATTGATTAACCTTCTCTCACCCCACCGTCAATAATTAAGGTGGTAGGAATCCAATTACAGCCGTTGAACAAGGCCCCCCCATACCATAAAGCCCCTCATCAGGCATCCTTCTACCCAACCCAATATCTACCAGAGTCATTACTCTGTGTGCTGAGCAAAATTTCATGATGTGGGTAATTGGAAATACGCATGAGTTTATAGGGAATCCTATATGGACAGACAGACACGGAACCAAATTTGCTCAAGAGGTTCTGAAATGCAAGTGGCAATTTTAATATTGGAGGACAAGTATTTTTTCGATCCCGAAAGTGAAAACAATGCTTCCGCTAAGACCTCCTACCTCCTACCTTGGTCACTTTTTTTTTAACCTTCAACAAATCATACCTAGGATAGTTTTTTGGACCTCTGATGTATGGATCTTGATAGCAACACTATTCGGCTGTTGAATTGACGAAGAACTAATCATTTTAGTATCACTAATTAATTGTGGAGACCGTTTTTCCAAACCCTTCCAAACTGACCAAGGTAGGAACCGTGCTCCTCCCTTGGTCAGGTCTGGCTCCTCCCTTGGTCAACTGTCTGACAGAAGATGTTTTTGACCAGAAATAATTGGTTTATTGGCCATTTATGCCCTTTATATCACAAAATGTTTATTAAAATCATTATTTACCAAAGGATACCTAATAATATTATATATCATATTATGATTATCACTTTTGAGTTTCGAAGGTGACCAAGGTAGGGACGATATCGTAATATTTACCTGACCAAGGTAGGGTCAACTCCCAAAAATCTTCAACAGGCTCTAAAATAATTAATTCGATTATTTTTTATGCCATTTACATCACAAAATATTTATTAAAGTGGTTATTTACGAAAAGATACCTAATATGATTTTCACTTACGATTTACGAAGTTGACCAAGGTAGGAACGACCTGCCTGACCAAGGTAGGGTCAACTCCCAAAAATCTTCAACTGGCTCCAGAATAATTAATTCGACATGAACTTGCGAAATTATGCGTGCATTTCATACATCGAGACTAGAATTCAACGATAAACCAAAAAGATTTACCGAAATTTACGTACTTTCTTCGTCAGCTGTCGAAAACTATGTTGTCAAAATCGACATCACAACGCCTCGAAAACTTTGATAACCAAATAAAGCTTATCAGGGCTAGAAAAGCGGGAAAACACTTTTGACGCAGTGTTGCCTTGACTTACACAAAACATTAAAAATTTAGGACAAAATATTTCCCTCGTGTATTCCACCCAAACTATCAACTGACCAAGGTTGGGACCTGACCAAGGGAGGTCTTCCCCTACTTTTGGCAGAATCGGAAGCAAAGGAGCACCGGAAACATATCAAAATTTTCACTTTTTTTCGTATTTGAAATACGAAAAGGAGTAGGTAGGAGATAGGAGGAGACCAGATTCCAACGAGACTAACATTTTGACTGAGCTTTTCGAGAGTATAATAATATTAAATATAAATTGTATTATACTCTTCAATATTATTATCCTCTTGAAAAGCTGTATTTTTTCGAGCTGTATAATATATTACATTATTATACAGCTCGAAAAAATACGATAAAAAACGCTGCAAGTCTTACTCAAGGGTATATTATTCTTTGATACAGGTTATTAATAATTATTAACCTATATCAAAGAACAATAAACCCTTGTGTAAAACTTATTGTGCAAAAATTAATTCTGTCAATAAGAAAATATTTTTGACTTTAATGCTGTCTGTACAATGTTTGGACAGATGTGGGACTTCGAAATAATGGATTTTGCGTACAAAATTACTCGGAAAACGACACTTTATTTGACCTCCTGGGATCATTTAAAAACCCCATTAGTAGCCTCATGAAAGCCCCATAGCAGCCCACGGGTTGGGGCGATCGAGCTGAAAACCTTGCGGGCACAACTAGATGATAAACCAAGTATTTTGTCAACCTTTCAGATTTAAAAAAAAAAAAAAAAAAAATCCTACTACCCAAAACGGCTAGGACGGCAGACGGACATTTCGTTTTTGGAATATAAACCTCTTGAAATGTATAACGCCAAATTTTGAGGCCGATCAGAATTTACGACCTCCGTCCCGATTAAATAGATGTATTATTCCACGAATAATAAACCAAAAGGAGTTGATTTCCGCATTTACGGACCATTGTGCGTCATATCAAATAGATGAAGCTGTAGATTTCGACTTTTAGGATTATAGTGATTTAGATTCGGAAAAATTAACTCAAGTCCTTTCGTTGTTGTAGGTATACGAGGGAACTTTTTGATATCGTTCAAGTTGGTCATTTAGTATTATGACTTACCAAAAGGTCCTCCCCAAGGTCCAGGGCCGCCGAAAGGTCCGCCCCATCCTCCGGGACCGCCCCAACCGCCGAATCCGCCCCAACCGCCGAAACCGCCCCATCCGCCGGGACCGCCCCAACCGCCCCAACCTCCGGGTCCGCCCCATCCGCCCCAGAAGAATTCGGACTTATCCAGGTCTTCACCCTCTTCCTGGGCCTCTTGAGCCACTTCGTTGGTGCTCAAATCGCTCGGAAGGGCTCGACCCAACACCAGACCTACCAGTCCGATCACTAACAAACACTGTAAAATAAAAGTTGTAGGTAAATAATAATTATTCATTCAAAACCAAATTTTGGTACGGAAATAAACATTTTTAAAAATCCAAACGGATACTTACTGACAGTAGGTACTGAGACATGACGACAAGACGACCACAGCGGGAATGCTGATTTTCCCAACAAACCATTCACTTTTATAAGCGACACCGTTAGACCTAACTGTGACTTTTCACCACCGTTTAAAGATACCTACGTAATATGCCTAATTACTTGAGTGTGCAAGCAGCGGTCATCAGATTGGTCAATAACTAATTGAATCCGGAGTTTTCACAGTCAAATCACTTTCACATTCAAACCGTTTCCCGATCGAGTGATGTTAAATGTGTGAAACTGCACCGGGCCTCAAAAAGCAGAGAGAACCGATTTAGCACAAAGAAGAAATAAGAAAGAGAAATTGTACGTACTATAAGTAGTTTTAACCCATCTCTGCTCTATGTCAACACCTTCCGTGTGAAGTTTGGACGGGATTAGGTACCTACTAATAAATATGATGATGCAAATGACCAGAGACGCCGCGTTTATGACTTTTATTTTTTCATTTCATGACTTTTATTTCCCTGTTTCATGACGCTTATTTCATAAAATGGCTCATTTCATGACGTTTTACCCAAAAGAGGGTGACGGTTTTTTATCAACAACATTAAATGTTGTTCAAATCAAATCAGATCAAATTTTGATGTATGGACTCCTTACTCCTTACTCAGGTCCAATTGGTATTCTTCTCTCGAAGATATAACAACAAAAACAAGAGTTAATTTGTAAGGATGTAGAAATTAGTAAAAATCTTCAAATCTATGCTATGCTAAAGACGTTTAACCTTCCCAAACTTGCAGATAAAAAATAACGATATCAATTATCGTTTATATTTCAAAATGTTTTATGAAAAAACGAACAATATTGAAAAAGCGATATAAGAAAAACACCAAAAATCCTCGAAAAAGCTTATTTTTATTTACCAAAATTATGTACGTCGACAATGAAAACCTCATTTCCGCCCCATATAACCCCGTGGGGTTGTTCAATCGAGCTGAAAATTTTGCGGGATCAACTACGATGGGTCCCAAAATTTGTTTAAATTTTGTTGTGTCAAAATTGCAGATTCTAAGAAAATGTCTACCACTAAATTTTAAATTTTGTTGTCAAAATTGCAGATTCTTTGAAAATGTCAACTACATGTACTTACCAACGTTGTTCTAGAGCAGGGGTTCCCAACCTTTTTTTACCTCCCCCCCCCCCCCCCTAGGTCGGTGTGAACACTATTGCGCCCCCCCCCCCCTTTGATCTATGTAATTTTACTCTCCCCCTCCTCAAAAATGCTAAGTATAAGTATAATCATGGTATAAGTTTAATGAGTAAATTCAAATTCGAACGGAACTTTTTATTTGTTGTTGTATTCATGTTGACAAACACTCACGCTCCAGCCTACCTAAATAATTAGGAATGGAAGCGTTTCTGGATTTTTTTTTTTTTTTTTTTTCGATAGAAGACGTCCAAATAATACTACAAATGGGGTTAAAACACAAACTGCAAGCTCGTATGAATTTATAAAGTTTATGGAAAAATTTCTATTTGAATTTTGGCGGAAACCCGAGGTCAGCTCCTATTGGTCGAAGAGTTGGCCACCATTACAAAACTAAAAACTAGATTAAGATTAAGTTAATTTATATCACAAATAAGTTGAGTCAATAAGCATGATCACATTCACACCAAAGCGAACACAGCCATTTTCGCGTAACTCCAGTGTCATCAGAGCCAAATGCCAAGAAAAAATCGAAAATAGAAGAAAAATCGACCTGCACTCTGGTGTTTTTTGATTGGAAACCGAAACCACTATAGGTGACGTCACGTTAAATGATTATAAACTACGTGAAAGACTTTTTGTCAGTTTTTGGGCCTTGATCGCGCCTCCCCTGGAGACCCTTCACGCCCCCCCAAGGGGGGCGTGCCCCCCAGGTTGGGAATCCCTGTTCTAGAGTGTTCGGACTGGTTTGGGATGCCTTTTAATCGGTTCTATGTAGACAAACATTACATCGAAATTTACACTCCACTCGCCTCCCTCTCTAAAATCCCACAAATACCCCTCTAAAGGACCCAGGGAAATGGTAAGATCAAGCTGAAAAGTTTTTCTTGTTGAAGACTCAATACTAGTGTCAAAATTCCAAATTTTTTGAAAAATGCCTATTGGCAAAAGTGGCGTGGACGGTGGTGGGACGTTTAATTTTTGAAACCTACGTGTTCTAAACCGTATAGTGACAATTTTGTGGCCAATCAACATTTTCTACCTCCGATGAGAACACACAGGTGCATTATCCAGAGAATCGATCAAGAATACATTCAACTAGTGCAAGCTTGCCTGTTTTCCACACGGTTGCCCGAAGAACGTTTCGTCAACCAGACAGAAATCCTATTCTGCTGACACCCACTTTCGCATAAGCACTGCCCTGGTTTGAATCTTTGAATCTTTGTCACGAATCTAGCGAAAATCTACGAAAATCACGAATCTAGGGAAAAGGGTTAATTGTTTAAATGGCTTCCATTTCTCAGAATAGTCGTATTTAGGTAAGCATCGCGGGGCTAATTTATTAAAAGGCCATCAAAAACGAAACAAAAGTGTATATTCTTCTTTTTTTCGTATTCTTATGGCTGTTATTAACTTTGTTGTGTAAGCAGCTGTAGAAAATCAAGCGAGACGAGAGCTCTTCAAGCAATTGCTTGTGTTCACCCTCAATTTCATAATTACCCAACAACGTTCGTACACATTTGACCCCACATGGGAAATTCAAGGGGTAAATGTGTATGATATCAATGATCAATACAAGGAATGAAGATTTCGGCTTGAAACTTTCACAATTCCTTAGGTATCTAACTAACTAGAATACAGAATCTTATAAAAGGTTACTCTTTTTTTTTGGACACGCTCCAGGGAGCTGAGCTTACCGACGTCATCAACTCGGGTCGAAAGAAAAACACTAACTGCCACAGATAAACAGCAGCAACTTCCCAACACAAATCCTGCAATTTTCTGTGATAAGCAATATTAGACCTTACAGTACATACAGTAAAAATTTCAGCGTTATAGCTTCATTTGGCGCCATTTTATGAATCGTTAACACATTTACCCCGTTTAAACAATTACCCCACGTCACTCTCAATTCAAAATTTATTAATTTAATAAACCATAATGGCAAGGACAAGTGGATATCATACCTTGGTTGCTTCGAACACATTCTGATCAAAAGTGAACAAAGATGGCTACAGTGATGAATAACACCGTACCTTTTTAAAATCTCAAATAAATGGTATATCACAGAACCCTACAACAGACATCAGTTTAACATTGTTTGTGTGTTGCCTTATGACTAATCAGGTCTTCTTCGTCTGGAGTTTCATAATTGCACTTGCTACAACAGAAATGTTGGCCACTCCAGTGTTTAAGGTGGACGTGATTGGAAATGGTTTTAGTCGACACGGCCAAGAATTCGCAGAAAGAGCACTCTAAGAACGTAACCTCGTCGGTGGAGCTGTCGTCGGAGGCATTCACATCCCGGTCGTTTGAGGTGAGGAGTGATTCGTCATCCTGGTCGATTCCATCGTCTGCCAATCTAACTCTGTCGTCTGAATCGGGGCTTTCACTCATTTTAGCACTGACGTCCGCAGTTGAAACTTCCGGCTGAAAAATTGAAAGTGCCACTTGAGGATCGGGCGATTTTTGAAAAGAACCTGCTTCTCTGAGAATTGAAACCTCCTAACTGGCATACGGCCGCTAATTAGCCAATTATAATTGGACGGTGTTCTTACAACCAGGGGAGGATAGACAGGTCGGGCGATCGGACGACGCCCGAGGGGCCTGTCGAAGCAGGAAAACTATTTTTTTCTGCCTAAAATATGTAATCAAGACCGAAAAGGAAAACTCAGACTCAAAAGAAGGCGATCTGGTTGGCATTGTTCCTCATTGGGTGGATGAAAAGTGTAATAAAATTTATTTAATGCGTAATTTGTGCTACAAGGTTTCCTCGTGGCCTCATCGTAATATTATGCAAGTCTCTTTCTGAATTAGAAATTTTCGGTAACGCTTTCTACGACCCAAGTCGAGTGTTTAGACTACTTTTTGGTACTCCCCTAATATGTTTACTACCAGGAGCTCGATATCTACCAGGTGCTTACATGTTTAAAATACCGTCATATTATCTATATGCATTATCTAAATATCCAAAAGAAACAGCCACTCTCCTCCCAATCATCAAAAGAGAAATCGAAAAAGTCAGCACGATTTGCTCGGACATGTGGCGTGCCTACAGCACCCTAGGCCTAGTGGCGTGCATGCACCCAAGGTTCGTCCACAAAACCGTAAACCATTCTAAAAATTTCGTGGTCCTAAACACTGGAGCACATTCACAGACAATAGAATGCCTATGGAGGGCGGTCACATTTCGCTACAACATTAAGCAGCAAGGTGCGTGCAATCTTTTGGATCGAAAACTCATCGAAGAATGGTGTCGATCACCTCATCCATCCTTTAGACGCCTTTCTTGAAAACCACCACCCTTATGAAGTGGGAACGAGAGAACCCACAGACGTGCTTCTACTCGAAGGGAATAAATTTGACAGGTAACCCTCGGGGCTCAGCGGAACTAAAAAGGGGCTACTGGAGGGGTTTTTGATGGGTTTCATCTATGGGATCGAGTTAAGTGTCGTTTACGAGGTACTATTGGACGTAAAATCCATTTTTGGGGGTCCCAAAAGAATCCAATTTCACCGTGGGGATCGATGGGGCTTTTGAAAGATGCCAGGAAGTCGAATGAGGACTCGTTTTCTGAGTAATCTTGATAATTCCAGGCAAATTTTGACCAAGTTGTTTGCTACCTCGACCAGCTGACCTTCAAACCAAAGGTGATCGCCCTCACGGAAATCTGGTACTCGGAAAACTGTGACTACTCAGCATTATACAACCTTCAGGGCTACGACCTCCACTCATCGACGGCTACGATAAAAAAAGCGTGCGGTGTGATTGTTTACATAGCCCAAGACGCAAACATCGACCGGTTGCAAGAATACGAGATTCATGGAGCATCAACAATCGGTATAGATTGCAGAATTAATACATTGAAGTGCTCAATTATTTGCATGTATCGCTCGCATACAGTAACAGCTCTCGAATTTGTTAACGATTTTAAAACTAAAATGCAATTTAATCCTGATAGTGATATAGTTATATTCATGGGAGATATCAACTTAAATATACTAGCGGCTAGCCATAATACAAGCATAGCAGAATATTATGATTTTATGAACGAAGAAGGTTTTATAAGCTGGATCAATGTACCTACTAGAGGTGAAAGCTGTTTGGATCATATCATGGTAAAATCTTCAAGTAATAACTTTGCGCTTTCGGGATCTGCTATTTCAAGATTTGCAATAACAGATCATGCGCAAGTTGCATTCGCAATCAAAAATCATGATAAACCCTCTGAAAATACTGCAGTAGATCGCCCACATAGGAAGTTAAATATGACAAAATTGGAGGAGCTATTGCACTTGGTTGACTGGTCTCCTGTCTATATGTCTTACGATGCAAATCAGGCTTATGAGCTTTTCCTCTGCATCTTGCAGAATTGCATTGAACTTAGTACTTATCACGTTAAGCCGGTGAATCACAAAACTCGGAAACTAAAGCCTTGGATCACAGCAGCTCTCGTTAACTCCATTAACCGGCGTGATGAATTAGCAAAAATATCGAGGAGGTTTCCTGGTGATTTGCTGCTACGTGCGAGGTACGTAAGATATAGGAACAAACTTAATTTCCTCTTGGAAAAAACTAAAAACGACTACTTTTCCGAACAGATAGCCCTTTCGAGCACACCCTCTAAAATATGGAAAACTATTAACACTGCATTAGATAGAAACCCGGATGAGTCGGCCCCAATAAAAAAACTGATCTGTGAAGATAATGAAACGACGGATCCGCTAGAAATAGCGAATCGATTGAACGCCTTCTTCACCACAATTGGGAGTAAATTAAATGCGGAGTTTAGTAACTATGATCCAAACTTACATTTACTAGTCGGCAATGAGCCTCCGTACAGTCACTGAGGAGGAGGTTTACAGTACGATTCTGTCTGTAAAAGGGGGAACTGGCCCAGGGTGGGATGGTATATCGTCAAATCTGATTAAAAGTGTGGCCCTAGCAATAACCTCGCCGTTAACACATCTGGTGAACTTAAGTATTTTATATGGGGAATTCCCCAATGCTCTAAAAATAGCCGTGGTACGTCCTATATTTAAGAAAGGCTCTCGGACCTCAGAAACTAATTATCGCCCTATTTCTTTATTGCCTAATTTTGCCAAAATCTTTGAGAAAATCATCAAATCTCAACTAGTTGAATATCTTGATGCAAATGATCTCATAGCTAGTTCACAATATGGATTTAGGAAAAACTTGAGCACTCAAGATGCACTAGCTGATGTAGTATCTGAAATTTCTAATGGAATTAATAAAAGTGAGAAGGTAATGGGAATTTTTGTAGATCTCACTAAGGCATTTGATTCTATTGAAACATCATGACTATTACTAAAACTGGGGAGGCTAGGCCTGGAAGATGTGGCACAGAGCTGGTTCAGATCGTACCTCACAAATAGGAGGCAATATGTCCAAACTTCAAGCGTCCAAAGCTCAACAGAAGTCATAAACTATGGAGTTCCGCAAGGATCAGTACTAGGCCCCTTATTGTTCCTTATACACATCAACGATATGTTTTCAATGCACATAGCAGGCAAGTTTATCGCTTTTGCTGATGACGTGGCTATCATTATTAGAGGAAATACTTGGGACGAGACCCATGAAAACGCACATACAATAATTGTTCTCATAATTATTATGAGAAAACTAGTGAATTGGTTCCAACTGAACAGCCTCACGATCAATTTAACAAAAACGAAATATGTAACATTTTCTATTAATAAATCTGGGCAACCATCTGATTCAAAAATAGTTATGCATAAAGACAGCAGCTGTCTTTATGCATAACTATTTTTGAATCACAGATTTTTGAATGTTACAGCTGCTGTAACACTAGCTGTATGTCGTGCCAGTGTGAAGGTCTAGAAAAAGTGGTGTTCATCAAGTATCTAGGAGTGTAACTTGATCAGCACCTAAAATGGAAATTTCACATACAAGACCTTGTGAAACGGATAAGAAAATCATTCCATTGTTTTATTGTCCTAAGAAAATGGATGGCACGTGACACTCTTAAAATGATCTACTATGCGTATGTATGTAGTCTCCTAATATATGGGATTTTAGTATGGGGAGGGGCGTATCATAGCAATTTCCTCTGTCTGGACTCGGCAGTCAACACAGTTTTGAGAACAGCTACAAAATCGCGTAGACACACACCCGTTGAGACTCTATACAGAAAGTTAGATGTAATGAAACCTAGAATATCCTATGTATATAGAATAGAGCTGTACGTTTATACAAAAATTGGCAATTTCGTTAAGCAACCGGACATTAGACCTACTAGGACAAACTTGACAGCAATAACAGACATTCCACGGCCGTATAATGATTTCTTCACTAGGCAACTACCCTGGCTAGCGCCAAAAATTTTTGAACAGCTACCCTACAGAATGAAAACAGCCAAACACTTCGGTACTTTCAAGAATGAAGCTAAGAATTATTTGAAAAACAGTGAAAACGCCAGCACAATTCTGCAAATTTTATTATAAGATTTATTTAGGTAGCACTATGTAAAGCTGTTGCTGTACTGCCTAGAAATAAGTAACATAACATATATGTAAGATAATAATTATCATAATTGCCTCACACTAAACTAAGCTTGCCAAATCATTTTTCTGTATCGTTGCACACATTAATCGGGAGAGAATGAGGCCTGGACAGGTCCCTGACCTATAGGCCTAGACTTAAGTATTGGGAATGTACTCAAAACAATTTGGAATACGAACGAATTGTAAATGTATATCTGTAAACATTTGTGAATAAATTGAATTGAATTCATTTTTCGGGGTCCTTCATTCGTTCAAACACTTTACATGAAATTTAAAAAAAAATTTTTAAAATTAAATTTAAACAGATATAAAAGGTAAATTTACCTGATTTACCTGAAGGTAAATTTAAACAGATATAAAAGGTAAATTTACCTTAAATGGGCCTGAGGTTGGGCCTAGAATTTGAAAGAAATGAACAGGGCGGGGGGGGGGGGACATACATGAGAAGGTGTGGAGAGGTGATGGCGAGGAGGGCCGGAAACGCTCAAAGCCTTGGGGGGGGAGGGGGGGCCAATTGAATCGCCCGGGCCAGTTAAAACCGCCTATCCGCCCCTGCTTACAATCAAGGTATGCAAATGGATTTTGTTAGCTGACCACACCGCAATCATCCCCAGCGTAAGTTTATTCGCCTTTGCGGCTTTCATTGACTCATTTGCGACAAAGAAGTTCACATTTCCCCACTCCAGTTTTAGACATTAGCTTCTGCTCTTCCATTTATCAATCAAAGTAATCAACCTATGCTTTCGCAATGGATCAAAAATCTTGATCTATTGTCCAGTCTCAGGATGACAATATTTGCGTCCATGTTTCAAAGATTATAGATAGGGGAAGGTGGGGCACAATGAAACACAAAAGTTGGTTTTGCCCATAGCTCCCCTCTGGAATTTTTTGTCAGTGACGTAGGGATCTAAGCTATGAAAGAAAGATATCAGGCGTTATTATAGAAGCCCATGGAGGAATAGAGAGGAGAGCTCACTCTGTGTTAAACCGCGTTCCCAAAATGCCAACCCAGTGATGGAACAGCGGGGGGGATTGCGACTGCAGCGCGACCCCTACGAGACGTAGTGAACTTTGAAGGTGGTAAGTTACCAAAACTGAACCAGAAGATGGCGCCCTGCGAATTCCGACGTGTCGTTTGCATTCACAGTGTACACAACTACACAATCAATTTCGTTTAAAGAAATTCGTTATTCAGAGATTTTTCCTTCAATTTTTCCTTTAATTGTAGTAGCACAACAGTGGAAGATGAATCCGTTTAGTGAGGGATTTGGGGCTTTCCTTCGTAAGAAGGGCTAGTGGCTCACTCTAGTCGGGTTTGAAGGTACTATGTGTAGTTCACTACGTTCCGTAGGGATAGCGCCACCGTCGACTATGGCACGTCGACTATGGCCTATTCAGTGAACTCTCCTCTCTATTCCTCCATGATAGAAGCCATATGTGACCAGGAGTAGCAATTTTTCACAAAATGAATTTTGTTTCATTGTGCCCCAAGCCCTGGGGTACAATGAAACAGTGCAAGTGGGTACCTTCCATGTATGGCACAATGAATGAATGAATGAAACGTTACTTATGGCCTCTTTTATGGATGAATTATAACCTGAAAAGGGAATAATGGTCTTTTTTGGATAAAATACCATTATGGCGGTTTTCCGGTGTTTCAAAGTATATGTATGAATTAAGTGGGTAATTTAACTTTTAAATTACTTATACAAAAAGCTTGTAACATTCTGCAGGACTTTTGATGAGATTGTTTGACCCCTTAGCTAGCGGCCACCCCCCTGCTAGCTACACCAGCCAACCTCGAACTTTTCCCACCAGGCCATACAACCAACAACTCATTTTCCAATTAAAAAAAAAAAAAAGGTTTTTTTTTTTTAATCAATTCTGGAAAGTAAAAGGAGTCATTTGGTAGGTTAAAAATATGTTTACCCCTCTTTGGCCAAATTTCGGAGCTCATACACGTCACACGGAGCAGATTTTTGGTGTTTTCAGGCATTTTTCGTATTACGCTCGCCAGGATGAATATTTGGTATTTTTTTCACATTTTTCCGATGACCGAAAGTAGATGCAATCCTCGGGGTGCAGTTCCAATACAGTAAGCTAGGAAGTATCAATCCCAAACCTTTCCTCAAAGGTTAACGCCTATCTCCATCTCACTTTGAGTCCCCACCAACACTTTCAAGCTTCGACCAATGAGAACCGACCAGTCACGACGTTAAATATCTGACTCCATAAAAATCTGACTGCAGGAGTTCAGTCAAAATAGCGGCCTGCGGTAACTAAGGTTTTCAAAAGACTCCATCCCTCTGTTACCTCTCATCTATAAATGGAAATCAGGGGAAACTATTTCAAAAACTGGCCCTTACCATATCATCTGAAGTCTGGAGCTCCAAATCACTGTTGAACTCATCATGATCTTCAGATGGAGTATTGGCTGAGCTCAGAAGGTCAGCATGAGACAAGCCTGAAAGAAGAGCAAAAGTCATTATAATAGTCATGAAGTCATAATATATTGTAAAGGATACTCCAGGGATGCTAGGGGTTCCCTAGCATCCCTGTGATTGAACACCTGGAGGAAAAAGAAAGAGGAGTTGTGTTTTTCGAGCCATGTTGATCGTGTGGTTGAGTTTTTGACAAGTGAATATACGTCCTTGTCGGTTGTTAAATGGTTGTTATTTTACATTGGGGGCCCGTCCGTTTCGTATAACTGCCAGCGATGTCTCGCCCACCCCGGACGATTTCGACACGGCGCCGTCCTGCAGACGTTCCTGTCACTCCGCCTACCGTGGCCCTCCTTCCGGCCGCGTCCCAGTCGTCCGCCGCGCGTCCTCCTTCCCGGCGTCGTCGAGAGGGGCTTGATGCGCCGCTACCTGTCCTGCAGCCATCGACGTCAATTGCTGATCCTCAACCTTCAACGTCGTCCGAGGCGCGTATCTCAAACCTCGAAGAGTCTTTGAACAGGATGGAGCGGCTACTAACGCAGGTAACAGCCCACTTGCCACAGCCCTCGCCTGCCCCGGCCCGAGACGAACAGACCACTCAGTACCACTGGCCAGCAAAACTAAGCACATACGATGGTTCGATAGTTTGGGAGGAGTTTGAAGTTCACTTAGAGGCAACAGCAGTTTTAAATCACTGGTCTACAGCCATGAAATGGGGGAGCCTGGCTAATTGTCTACGAGGCCCAGCCTTGACACTGCTGGCGGACTTGAGTCAGGACGAAAGGTTAGATTATGGGGTGCTGATAACTGCTCTCTCTGAACAGTTTGGGCGAGCTCGCCACCAGCTAACCTCTCGCCTTTCTTTGAAGAAGCGGAGGCAGCAACCGAGTGAAACGCTCACAGGTTTGGCCAAAGAGATCGAGCAACTTGTAAGGGGGGCGTATCCAACTGAGAGCCGAGTGCGGAGGGATTTGCGAGCAGTGGAGATTTTCGTGGAAGCCTTGGCCGACAGAGACCTGGCAAGGCTAGTACTCCTTAGTAATCCAGCAACCATCCATGCAGCTCTGACCATGGCGATGCAATTGGAAGCAATGTCACAGGTCCCTCGTCAGCACGCAGCAAGTACAACGTGCTTCTACTGCAGAAAGTCAGGGCACTTCAAAGTGGCCTGTCCAGAACGTCAACAGAAGCTTATAGGCGAAACAGCATTTACACAAACGACGATGACCCCACATGTAGACATTGTACGAACGTGGGGGGAATTGATATTTGTAAGAGCAGTTATCAATCAGTCGAAGTGTAGTATGCTCGTTGATTCAGGAGCAGGCATCTCTATCTTGCGTACAGATGTGGCTAAGAAATTGGGCCTCACGATTCAGCCTTCGCAACATAGGGTGCTGCAGACAGTACAGGGAGGTCTAATGGATGTGGATGGGGAGTGCTTTGTCACAGTGACATTTGAACAGCCAAATTGCCCGAAATGGTCTCAAATGTTCTTAGTTGCTCCCATCAAAGACCAGGCAATCCTAGGTATAGATTTCTTGCGGGGGACCACAGCCTGTATCGATGTTGGCCGAAATCAGCTTGTCATGGATCGAATGGTGGTTCCCTTGATGTCCCACCGTGAGAGTGTTGCCAACCTGCGACATCTGCGACCAATGGAGGAAGAGGGTTGGATTAGACAAGCTTTGGGTTCGTCTGATTTACCGCCTAATTCGGTGGAGCGAACGAAAGTTGTTGCCCTTTTTCAGGAATACCGTCGCATCTTCGCCACAGAAGGTAACCTATTGGGTAGGACCCACACGGTGGAACACTCAATTGACACTGGCAATCATGCTCCGATAAAGCAGGCTCCTAGGCGCATACCTTATGCTCAAGAAGCGCATGTAGACAAGCTGATTAAGGAAATGCTAGACCAGGACGTGATCGAACCTTCCACTAGCCCTTGGGCCTCGCCCGTAGTGTTAGTTCCTAAGAAGGACGGATCCACTAGATTCTGCGTTGATTTTCGGAAGATCAATAAGATTACAAAGAAAGACTCCTATGCCCTGCCCTGTATTCAAGAACTGCTCGACACGCTTGGAGGTTCAGAGTGGTTCTGCACCATCGATTTGAAAAGCGGTTATTGGCAAATTGCATTAAGTGCGGAAGATAAAGAAAAGACAGCCTTCAGCATCTACCGTAAAGGGCTATGGCAGTTCAAGGTCATGCCCTTTGGTCTCACAAATGCCCCTGCCACTTTTCAACGCCTCATGGAAGCCGTGATTCCATCGGAGCTTGCTTTGACGTATCTTGATGATGTGATTGTGTACGGACCGGATTTTGAAACGGTCTTAGACAAGCTAGGAAAAGTTTTGGATAGATTGGCCGGTGCAAATTTGCAGGTGAACCCTAAAAAGTGTTCCTTCTTTTGCCGGTAGACAAAGTATCTAGGCCACATTATATCCCGAAGGGGTGTGCAAACTGATCCGGCAAAAACAAGTGCAATGAAGGAGTGGCCTACACCGCAGAACAAAGGAGAGCTCCGTTCGTTCCTTGGTACGTGCTCGTACTATAGGAGGTTTGTAAGGAGTTTCTCAGAAATAGCACGGCCTTTGAATAAGTTGACAGAAAGTCGAACACCCTTTGTGTGGGATATGGCCTGCCAACAGAGTTTTGCTCAGTTGAAACAGGCAATGACTACGGCACCAATACTTTGCTATCCTGACCTGAAGCAGCCCTTTAAGCTGGATTGTGATGCCAGTCGACATTCTGTGGGGGCTGTACTGTCGCAAATGGTTGAGGGTACAGAACGTGTTGTAGCTTATTACAGTCAAGCTCTGTCCAGACCTGAACGCAACTATTGCCCTACCCGTCGGGAACTTTTAGCTGCTGTGAAGGGCATCCAGCATTTCCATCAGTACTTGTATGGACGCCACTTTACACTGAGGACGGACCACTCTGCTCTGCAATGGCTTCATTCCTTCCACCGACCTGAAGGCCAGTTAGCTCGATGGATTGAGTTACTTGGGCAGTATGACTTTAGTGTGATCCATCGGCCAGGTCGGAGGCATGGTAATGCTGATGGAATGTCCAGAAGACCATGTGGCGAGGACTGCAATCACTGTCGTCGACGAGAGGAAGCTGACGTGCTACCAGCGAAAACAGTTTCCTTGCAATCAAATGAGTGGAAAGGGAAGCAGGTCGACAACCCTGCCATAAAGTTCATCCTGGAAGCAAAAAGTAGGGCCGGCACCAAACCAGCGAATATAGAATTGTTGGAGAAAGACGCTAGAGCAAGGAAGCTCGCTCACAGATGGGACTCTTTAGAAGTGTATGATCAGCAATTATTTCACCGTTGGAATGGGCCTAAAAACAAAACATGGCTTCAATGGGTCGTCCCGCCTACGTTGATTCAAGCCGTTCTGGAACAATGCCATGATAACCCTGCAGGCGGGCATTTTGGATTCTTCAAGACGCTCGGAAAAGTCAGGCAGCAGTTCTACTGGCCTGGAATGAGTACTGACATACGAATGTGGTGCCGAACCTGTTCCACCTGTAAAAGGTTCAAGGGCTTGCGAACGACAAGGGCACCATTACAGCAGCGGTTGGTGGGAGCCCCATTCGATCGCCTTGGGGTTGATTTGATGGGGCCGTTCCCTGAAACTAGAAAAGGGAACCGGTACGCGTTAGTGGTTGTCGATTATTTCACCAAGTGGCCGGAAGTCATAGCAGTCCCCAACCAGGAATCCCAAACAGTAGCCTCTGCCTTAATGGAACACGTGTTCTGCCGCAACGGAGTCCCCCTGGAAATCCACACCGACCAAGGGAGGAGCTTTGAATCCCAATTGTTGAAGGAGGTGAATGAGCTTCTGGGTATACAGAAGACGAGAACGACACCATTGCATCCGCAGTCTGCTGGTCTCGTTGAAAGACTAAATAGGACCCTAGCAAAGTATCTCGGAATTTTTGTGGACAAGCACCAAAAAAATTGGGACGAGAAGCTCCCACTACTCCTCTTGGCTTACAGATCGGCGCCTCATGCGACCACGGGTTTGTCTCCGGCGCAATTGGTTTTTGGAAGGAATCTGCGACTTCCTAGCTCACTGCTATACCCGTCCCCACCAGGAAAGATGCCATCGACCTCTGCACCTTACGCCCTGTGGCTTCAAGAGACCTTGGAAAGTGTGCGCGATCTAGCAAGCAAGGAGGCGAAGCTACGTATGAGGCAACAGAAAGAGGCATATAACGAGCGAACAAAACTTCCGTCGTTTGCGACTGACGATTGGGTGTGGGTGCACGAGCCCCAACGGAAGAAGGGGAAGTGTACCAAGTTGCTGCCACAGTGGACGGGACCTTGGGTGGTCACGGAGAAGATCAATGATGTCCTCTTCAGGGTCCAGTTAGGGAGAAAACGGAGAGTTCTCCATGCGGATCGGCTGGCGAGGGCGGACGTCAGGCCTGAGGACAGGCCTTTTTCGGAAGGAGGGACCAGTGTAAAGGATACTCCAGGGATGCTAGGGGTTCCCTAGCATCCCTGTGATTGAACACCTGGAGGAAAAAGAAAGAGGAGTTGTGTTTTTCGAGCCATGTTGATCGTGTGGTTGAGTTTTTGACAAGTGAATATACGTCCTTGTCGGTTGTTAAATGGTTGTTATTTTACAATATTATTCAGATTCCTAATCTGTAGGCCAACCTGTATTGTAGAGGAATCAGGCATTATACAGCAACTGTATAAATTAAATTTGTTTTGTAAAAAGAAAAATCTCTCGCCCTTCTTACAATCAACACTAATTTTTACTTACTACTTATTTTAGAATCATCAAAAAATGGGTCGGTGAATGCTTCATACACTTCAGGAGGCATAATAGTCCTACGATCTGGCACTGAAATAAAATCATGAAGGAAGTAACATTAAGAACTGTAGATGAGTTCATGCACTTTGTTGAAAACCCATAATAACACTCACCAAAAGCAAAACAAGTCCTCTTAGGAGTGTCGCACTTGCCGCTGGGAAATTTCTGAAACAACTTGTAAAACTCCAATGTCTCAAAAACCTTCGCGTGCCAAATGGTGTCACCCAACTTGTAGCAAGGGAAATTCTTCGATATGAACCCGACGATTTGAGGCGGAGTCGCCCTTCTGTTCGGGTTGGTCTCGATGGCCATGGCCACCAGGCAGGGCATGGAAAACGGCGGGTAGCCTTCCCTGAAAATGTAACAGAATTGATGGAGGATGAGAAACGACGTGATGGAAGAGAAATGACGTGGCAATGGGTAAGTTTTTCAGAAAAACAGCCGATATCCGGATTTGAACGGCAGCCATCGGACCGCTTCTGGATGCTTGATATTCACCCAATTGAATCTCCGATAATATCGGATATTAATTTTGGTTTTCCATCCCTAAATCGAACCAGGGATTGAGGGCTTGAGGGCTTGTTTCATGGAAGCCGCGATGCCCTTACCCCTCACCCTTACAAAAGGCTCTAATGCGCATGCATCGAACCGTTATTAGTTATAATATAACTAACTAATAAACTTGCTCTGCGAACTCACTCATATATGAGCATATTATACTCATATATGAGTGAGTTCGCAGAGCAAGTTCTGGAACCGAATCAGAACTCACTCGCTTCCAAGAGTCAAACTCTATCCTCCAATTTTAGAACGGTTCGGAATTACAGAACGTCGGCTGCTCTACGAATGGCGCTTCTAAGTCCCACGACGTGAACACCAAAAGTACGGAAATGAAATGAGCGTGGGCGACATTGGGGGGGGGGGGGGGGGGGGGCAGTCGGAGTCAGTTCTGGGAGTTTAAAATCCTGCCAGAATCCATTCCGACCCATCCTGAGAGATTTCTGCTTTGGGAGTTTGATTCCTGGAAGCCGAAGTAAAAGGCCTGCAACCGCCAAACAACGATGCTTACCGGATCTTTAGATTGCCTGCAAAAAGGCTGGAGTTCTTCCACTTGCGAGGAAATACCGCTGACGGGTGAGCATTGTTTTTCAACTTCTCTTTGATCCTTTCGATGACTCTCACTAGCTGATTCTCAGAGAAAACTGGAGCTCGAGAAAAATCGACTTCTGATAGGAGAATTTTGTCTGCAAAGTTAAGCAAAAAGCAAAAACAGATTTTTGAAACCCTTGTTGTTTATACAAACAGCACACGATTTGATTATCAAACTTACTGGCTCTTGCCGGAGCAGGTGAATTAAAGATCACAGCCGGCCGAGTGGGTTTCTTATGAGGAGTGATCATCGGCTGCACTTCCAACAAATTTGGAAACAACGTGGGGACAGCGTTATTGACGAGCCGTTTTCGAGGACGGAGTAAACCTGAAACGATATTCGACTTATGTCCACGTTAACAACTCAACACCCGTCAGAGACCCCGCATGAAGCACGCATGTTTCCAAACCTGGTCAGCGGGCCCACCACCGTTCGAATGCCCTCACCTGGTACTGGTTCGTGCTGTTCGAACGCATCTTCGGCGAAATGGATTTTACAAATCAGACTATGAATGTTGATATGTTTTTCCGTCAATCCCGCAAACTTCAACCATTTCCGTTTTAGGGTTGGATTGTTTTTGGGGAACAAGTGGCCGCTCTTGTTAGTGCAGCCTCTGACTGAACAGCACGGCATCGCGCGGAACCTGCGAATTTGGTCGGAATTTATCAACATGCCAGCGTCAAAAGCGGAATCCGAAATAGGTTTTTGAATTATCACAAGAAACTTACCTACCACAAGCCGCTAGCCTTTTTCACAACTGGAAAGAAGAAGGGCGATGAGCCATTTTGTTCTGTATTCTGTAACAGCTGGTCGCCACGTCCAGCGCTAGCTTGAAAGTTGAAACACAACTTGAAAATTTTAATTTATAACTTACGTTTGGACGTCCGAAATAGTTGGTGATTCCTCAAAATTGAAAATGCAATCAAAACATTCGTTTGGGGATTTAAAGTGAAGTTTTGGATAGGGTTGCTCAGAATATATCGATAAATTGAAGAATCGATACTTTCCTCACAAGTCGATAAATTAAATTTATATTAGAGAGTCTAATAACAAACCGATACCTAAGTTAAAATTTAATATCGAAAAAATAATTTTTAGACTTCCTGAATTGTCTTTCCTGAAAGTTCACAAATCATCCTAAACAATGCTAGTAGTGAAGGTATTATACACTAATAGTGTATAATACCTTCACTACTAGTATAGTATACTAGTTTGTCTAGGAACATGTGAGGAGAAAGAACCACGTGTACAACAACACTTTTCCTTTTTTGTGTAGGTAGGCCTATAACTCGTTCAATGTATTTTTGAAACCCCTTGCCTAATCGGTTCGTAATCGTCGAAAGTGCAGACGGGCTGCTACTTATGCGCAATTTAGTACCCATAATATGGATACTAATAATATGGATCCCATAATATGGAATCCATATTATGGATACTTATATTATTAATATATCAGAATATTGTGATGGAACCCATGGATTAGGTAAGTCAAACACGCTGCAAATTTTGCACAAGGATTGTTCTTTGATATATCAAAGAATCCTATATATATAGGATACTTCAGTGAAAATTAAAAATTAATTTAATTTAATATTTTTTATCAACACAGAATTATTATGTGTCCCAGAACGATCCGATTTCGCTGTTGCGATCTATCGGGCTTTCATGGGGCTACTAATGGGATTTTCGAAGAATCCCAGGAGGTCAAATATTTTTCAAGTAAAAAAAAAATGTTTGGAAACAAATTTTTTTGAAAAAAAAAAAAAAAATCCAAAAAACTTTTTTCTAAAATTTTTTTTATTGACACAAAATTACATTTCTGCACAAGTAACCTATCTCAAAGAATAACAAACCCTAGTGTAAAATTCGCAGCGTTTTACCTTTGTAGTACACCCCGCAGGCGGCAACGCTTACCTACCTACATTTCGCGTCTATATAGGAAGTTTGCTCTTTTTGCTCTTTGGAACGTTTTTATAGGGAGAATAATTATTAGAATCATTATTCTCCCTCTAAGAACGTTCAGTTACATTATTATCATTTATAATGATAATAATAAATAATCATAGATTTCAGATTTTTTTTTTTGAAAAATTTCCGATATATCGTATATTGAATATCGATATTTTTCAAGATGTGAACATCCCTAGTTTTGGAGAGAAACAACCTTCTACAAAAAGGAGAGAAGTCCTACAATTTATAACCTTCCCTACGGTTATCTTCCTTTGATGTCTAAAGTGACGTTACCATTGTTCTCATTGCTCTGTGCCATTTTCTTACTTTTGTTGTTCTCTTTTTAGCAGCACGTGATTTGTTTCTCTTGATTTCAAATGATTCTCGCCTACCGTTTCAGTCAGAAGTCTCTGTAGAATTGGGAGAGTTGTTGAAATTTTGAAAGTATCCCAAGATGGACGACTCCGAGTTGGAGCAAATCCGAGCGAAGCGGATGGCAGAGATGCAAGGCGGGGGCGGATTTCCGCAGGTTCGTTTGTTAAAGTTTAGCAAAAGAAGATAATATTTTAATCAACACAATATTAAGTAAATATTATTTAATATTGTGTTGATTGACAATGTAAAATAACCGAATTTTTGTCGTTATGAAGCGATCCAGTGTTATGTTTGGGATGTTCGATTAGTAGAAAATTACACAGGCTAATGTCTAACGAAGCGTTGGAGCGTTGGGATGCTTTTCAGCGATGGTAGGGTCTACTGGGCGTTACGACTATGGGCCAAATGAAAGGTCGACGGAAGCGATGGGGCCACGGTTCAGCAACGGTTTTGGGCCAGAGTGCAATGTCGAGTCTCCGAGGATGAGCGCGTTCGGTAATGATATTGGGCGAGTTATCTGTGTGTACTTGAGCAACGGTTTGAGTCAGTTGAGTCTGCGATCCCGTTCGATTTTTCGAGCCGTCGCGGGAAAGTCATGGTTGTTAGGTTAGATTATTACCTGAGAGGGTATGGAAATGGGTTCCTGAATGGCCCCCTCTTACCAAACCGAGGCCTGTAGACCCGTTGTTCTTTCTCTCGGAGTTTACTACAGTAGGTGATCTGTGCTGCTGGAGGCTTGGCTCAATGACCAGGTCTTGTCGTGCCAGTTTCTCTTCATAGTGCACTGATCCCAGAGCAGGTTACGACGGGGCCAAACCCAATCTCCTTCCGTGTCTTCAATTTCTTTTGAGTGCTTCCAGTTGGCCCAATGCCATTACTTTAGCTCCCAGGGAAAGTCCCAAAGCCATCGAAATTTTGGCCCAAAGTCATAGCGTTTTGAAGTGTGGCCCAAAATCAAACCGCCCGGTCTACTAACGTAGTGTTCTAAGAGAGGAATGGTTGATTTCCTTATTAGGATGGTAATATCATACTATAATGTAGGAAGATGTTACCCTATATTATAGGATGATAATACCCTATAATGTTGGCGTATACTTATTATAATTGCTCGCCAAACCAGTAACTTCCCCTCACATTTTTTTATGAGATCTGATTTTCGAGCGCATAGAGGAAATAACTACAATATGACCTGTGTCCGAAATCTACCCGTTCTCCCCTACTATCTAGTTTCGTACAAATGCGTGTTACTTATCCCTTTTCAACCCCTTATGAGGGAAAATTAAGAATTTTATCTTATTCCTTAATAAGGAGAGAGATCTAAAATACCCGGGTATTCTTTTTTAAGGGTAAATACCCATTTGGGGTATTTAATGGGGTATTTTATCTTCAATGAATCGGGATCGCAAAAAAACCCACGTAAAACGTTCTTACTACTCGAGAGCCAGCCTCTACCAAAGTTTCAACAATTTTCGAGTTCAGGATCATCCTCTAAATGAAAGAAATACTCATGTTCGATGGAAATCACACAAACAAACTGCTATAAAATCATATGCCACTTCCCACTGTACTTAAACAGCTGTAAAATTGACTGCTTTCATGGTCATTAAGTGCCCAAAAACCAAGATGCATTTAAATATTTTCATCAACCATGTTTTATGGTAAAAATAATCGTAAATTCAAGACGATAATGTTGGAAATTATTTATTTTCAGCTTTAAAAAACATTTACATTTTAAACAATAATTGTTTGCAATTATTGCTCAAACTGTTTTTTGCATTTAAATACCTAGCAATCATCCCCTCATCTCATCGGTCTCATCGAATGAAAGTTCGCTTGTAGATGAATCTGAGTCTTCATCCTCATCCGAGCTGGACTTATCGTGAACTCGCTTCTTGGCTACATTAAATGTACAAATTTTGTAGGTTACGTTAAAGTATCCTTTTTCTTCCTATCAAGTTGGACTCCTTGTTACTGTAACAGTCATGGAGGACACACTGTAGGTACGTAACAATCGCGTCGTGAGCTAGGAAAGGGTAGTAAGGTGTGCAGAAATGGTCGTAAAACTGACCTTTTACTTGATTTTTTTTTGCAAAACTAAAAAAAAATGAAAAAAAAAAAAATTCGGTATTTTTTGGTTGGGTATTTAATGGGAAGGTATTTATTCGGCGATTGGGTACATACCGGGTAAATACCCTACCCACTGGGTATTTACCCCATTTACATCTCTGTTCCTTATGGAATAAGTTAAATCTGGCCGCTGTGGAACTCTGACTTCAGCGTCCACTTCTATCTCTTGTTTATCTTTTGACCATTGTTGGCTTACTGACGATAAAACACGAATACAAAACAGTAGGTACATGTGCAGAGTTTACCGGCCAGCGAAGAAGATACCGTCCATTTTTCTGGAAGGAAAAGAAAATCATCTTGAAGAGGAGGTTTTCGTTGAAGTATTGATCTGTTATATATAACAGATAAATACTTCAACGAAAATTAGTATATATACTAATTCACCCTGCGGCTCGATAAGGGATAAGTTGGTGGTGTTAGCACGAAGAAAATCTAAAGAGTTCCGTTTTGGCAGTACTTCTTGTACAATGTTTGTTAGAAAGTCGCTGATGGGGATTTCAACGTGATACCGTAAAAATCAGTATAATATATATTATTCTAACTTGGCCAATGCTCCTAGATATTTCTACGTCATCTTCCTGGCTCAAAACCCCTCTGGGTGTCAGGCAACAGCAAGGCAATGGCTTACGTAGGTGCCAGGTCTTTGATACAGTCAGGGTGAGGAAACAAACAAAAAAGCGATGCCACCTGTGATTGTTTCAACAATATGACACTGTGACATGACATTGTCTTAAGCTGGGTTCACATGGCGTAAAAAAAAAAGGCGGGGCGCGAGTGCGTTCGGCGATCTCATAGGAGGAAATCTGTGCGGGAAAACTGATCAGCCAATCAGTTTGCCGAACGCACACGTTACGCACGAGTTTTTTACGACATTTGAACCCAGCTTTGTATTACATTGTATTACTACTTGCATTACATTGTATTACTACTTGTATTACATTGTATTACTTCTTGCCGCTGGGGGACACCACCAGATTATTTTTGATTGAATCAAGGGTCAAAACAAAGTACCTACATAGTGGCAAGATGGCGAGCCAACAACAATGCATGGCCATGACTGAAGAACAGCTGGAGTGAGTGCTATGTACCTTATGAAAAGTATGTGGTTTTTTAAATCAACTGGAATGGTTCGAACCCGGCGATCTTCCTAGGCCAACGCTTCGATTTTTTCATCTACAGAGCTAAAAAAAAAAAAAATCATTTCTCAGAGGATTATGTAAAAAACGTTTTAACAATATTGTTGTTGTCTTCCCCGATGCAGCAAATGCCGCGAGTTGGACCATTCAGGTGTTCACCAACTTCCTCCATCGACCAAAATTAATCCTTTTTTAGTGACTCTGTCCTTCCTTTCAGATTGTTGGTATAATTCAAGCTGTAACATTTCTGTTCTAGGGGCAATACAATGCAGGTGACAACAAAGCTATGGAGGAAAAGAAGAAGGCTCAGGAGGAAATGAAAAATGGAATCTTAGCCCAAATTCTGAACCAAAACGCCAGAGCGAGACGTTAGTCATTTCGGCTGTTTCTTTCTCTGATGATTTTTGGCTTTGTTTGTACCCTATATCTGATCTCATTGTATTTTCCAGTGAACACCCTCCTGGTAGGTAAACCGGAAAAAGGTCGGATGGTTGAAAACCTGCTCATTTCGATGGCCCAACGCGGTCAAATCATGGGCAAAATGGACGAAGACGAACTGATCGGGATACTGGAGAAAGTCAGCGAGCAAACGAATCAACAAACTAAAGTCAAAGTGAGTTCTATCGGCGGTTTTCACTTGGTAAATAATTACTAGGGCTCGGATATTAGCATATTTTTTCCTCTCTGGGACCAACAGAATTCAAATTTATCGAGCATAAATGCATAAAACAGCAATCTTTAAAATAAATGCATATTATAGTCGTTATCGTCTAAATCGTTTGTTTTTCATCAAATTTCCCCAGATTTTGGGCTTTGACTAAGGTTTGAAACGCGCGTATCAAGGAGTGTTTCCTGAATGGGGCTCGGAACTGTGTCTTGATCTTAATTTTTTCGAGAAATTACTTCACGTCAGGATACAAGAAAAGTGGCTTTTGGGCCCCTCCAGTGCAATTTGAATTTTTGGCGAGTCACCAAAAATTAATTTTTTTAACGGAACTGCAAACTTGGTTTCTGAGTAGATAGCTGTGTGGTTGGCCACTCACTGACCAATGAAAAATCGGACAGGAGGCTGCAAGCTCACAAGAGGTTACCTAAGCGATTAAGGTTATTCAAGTAGATAACCACCAATCGGCGGAGAACCTCCATTTAATTTTGTTGTGTTCTCGCGACTCGAATTCGACGGCAACAACCAACAAAATCCGTAGATTCTCGTCATTTAGCGCTCAGTATCGAAATACGCGTCACTCTATAGTGCAAGTATCATTGCAAGGTCGTCGAAA
The DNA here is from genome assembly GCA_955831195.1 of Pilophorus perplexus. Classification (NCBI taxonomy): domain Eukaryota; kingdom Metazoa; phylum Arthropoda; class Insecta; order Hemiptera; family Miridae; genus Pilophorus; species Pilophorus perplexus. Next base: position 33,897,156 of record OY037009.1, on the reverse strand, counting down.
ACCAAGTTGACCAACAGAACAAACCACGAAATCGGGTCTCTTTTCTCATTCAGTGCCAGTGCGCTCTGGCGGATTAGTTTTCGCTTTTCTGGAAAGGTTCCTGGTACAGTTTGATTACAGGTATTTTCCTTTGCGGTTTTCTCTTCACTTAAGACCGTTTTCCTTTTCGAGACTGACCCATGCCTTGTATTTCGGGCCACTGGAAATATTTTCGGCCGAACTTGTTTATTTTTCCGACATAGGACCAGACCCCATTATTGGAAATCCTGAATCCCAAGCCATTCGAGTTTGGAAATTCAGTGTTATCCATCAAATCCTACTGATTTTGAAAAACTGTTTTTGGTCACTTACATACACATGTTGCATAATATCACAGTGTCACATGTATCACAGCGCAAAATTATAAGTATTATATTATAATAGATATAATTTTGCGCTGTGCTACATCTGACACTGCATTAAGACCATAAAGCTGCGCCCTCTCCAGGACTCGGGCACCAAGAAATGCTGATTGGGGTAAATCAAAAGGGGAAATAATTGAGTTTCCGAAATCCGCGGCTCCGGAAAACTTGTCGTCATTGTCTGGTTCTGGAATTCGGTAAAAGAAAAACCATTTTCAGACAAATTAGAAATTCAAAAAATATATACATGTGTAGTGTTGTGGACAGATGGGTTCTATACCCTAAATTACTCTGAAAACGACGCTTCATTCGACCTCCATTCATGGATGTCATGACATCCTTAAAAAGCAACTTGAGTAGCCCCAAAGAAGCCCCACAAATCCACAGTAAGATCCGATGGATCTGAGACCCCTGTATAATATATAGGGGTCTCAGACCCATCGGACCTTACGTCATATTATGACCTGTACGTGCAAAAAAGTAACGTCGAAAAGGACACCCTTCTCGACTCCATAGCTAAAGACCTTAAAAAACGGTGGCTTGTTTTAGCTCCACATCACCCCCCACTGTGTGCTGGTGATACATCCAGGTGTACTGGATGGGGTTGAGGCCCCTTATCAATCGACTCTACGTCCAATATTACCTCGAAAAAGATAACTCATTCGACTTCCTGGCCCAAGTACTTCAAAAACACCATTAAATGGTGGGGCTATAAATTTTATAGCCCCTTAAGGTGTTTATTTTTTCGTTTTGGTTTGTTATTCTTGGAATACTACACTTAATCGCGACGAGAGTCTAAAATTCTGATCCTCAAAATTTGACATTGAACGTTTCAAGATGACCATAAACGAAATGTCCGTCCGCCGTCCGAGCCGTTTTGGGCAGTATGAATTTTCTTTAAAATCTGAAATTTTGACAAAATACTTGATTTACTTACCATCTAGTTGTGCCCGCAAGGGTTTCAGCCCGATCGCCCCAACCCGTCGGGCGATATGGAGCTAAAATGGGGTTACGGGAGGGTTTTTTTAAAAAGGTTTTCAGCTACGGGGTCGAGTTAGGTGTCGTTTTCGAAGTATTTTTGGACGTAGAATCCATTTTTGGGGGTCCCACAATGATCCGATTTCACCGTGAGGATATATGTGACGTGAATGTACCTATGGCTTTCATGGGACTACAAATGGGATTTTTGAAGGATCCCAAGAGGTCAAATAAGGTGTCGTTTTCCTAGTAATGATAACTTTTTCGAGGTACCTCACCTGTCCAAACATTGTACTTACAGATTTTTTTTTTTTTAAATTTTTTTTTTATTGACAAAGAACTAGGTAATTTGTACGCAATTAACCTATACCAGAGAATAATAATTATTATAATCCCATGTGTAAAATTTGCAGCGTTTTCTTTCCTTTCTGTCGATTTTAACTGTGTTTTTCGAGCATATCTATTGAGCATACTAATGTTTTTCGAGCACATTTGGTGGTTTTATCGAGCATATCAATCCGAGCCCTAATGATTACTTATTGGGACAACAACGAATATTGTTATTTTTTACAGTTTGACCGAAGAAGAGCCGCCATGGACTCGGATGATGATCTTGACCTCGATGTGTAACCTTGCCATTATTTTCATCACTCATCAATGTTTTTTGTACGCTCTCCGCACCCCACGTTTCGCAGTGGCGATTAAATCTAAAACGCTATAATATAGCGTATATAATATATTATGGATTGTTGATGTGCAAAGGCAAAGCAATCACTAACGACTTTGTTATTTAGAATATCTAGCTGTAAGTTTATATTTATTTTCAATAATATTATAAAATTGAAATGAGCATAAAAATTGTAACGAACCAATTTCAAATCAACCATTGCCCCATTTTTTGCCGCTATTGAAACTAATTCTCTTCCCACTCTTTGACACAGTGAATAACCCCGAATAGTGTTGACAAACCTATGTGGGCAAATTCTGGCATTCACGCTCACAATCCACCTCGCCAACCCTACTTGCTAACTGCTTCTGTTCCATTTTCCCCTCCCTCGAAATATGAATGAGCGGGAGACAGGAATAAACGTGGTTAGATCTGACAGGGCCCATTAGCTTCCCCTTCGCCACCTGTCCCCTCCGTGTCACCGGTAATTGTCACCTTTGACACACTCTATATAACCTTATTTATTAACTCTAGTCGTACCCTTTACTTTTTTTCTCAAAATTTACGCGGAATTGATTTTATTTATTGCTCCCTTTGCTGAGGTATTTTGTTTTTTCAACCTCACGCATCTTTCCCGAGTTCTTGAACTTTTTTGTTGTTGCTCATTCGAAGCTTTTCGAAATTGGCCGCTGAAAAAAGGAGTCGCTGAGTTCGAAGATCTTCAGACAGTCAGCTGAGTCAGCGCTTGAGAACAGCAAAGAATGCGATATGCAACTGTATTTTGGGAAGGGCTCCCCATAAGACCTGAATCACTTGGGCGCTGATCCGTAAGGTGGTCAGCGTTGCCAACTCTACATTTTTAGGATTTCTACCGATTTCGGAGTGGGATCTATCGAAATACCGAGCATCCTATCGATTTTCAGTAGTTTTATTCTTCAGTATAATATACTATATTATTATATCAGTATAATATAATATATTATTATATCAGGATATTATTAATATCGTTCGTTATATTATACCGATTTTCCCCTGAAAAAATTGGCAATCGATTTTGGGCAGTAGGCATTTTTTTAAAGATCTTAAATTTTGACAAAAGACTCCGTTTACCATGTATACACTGTCCACGCTTTCTTGGCAGGTCAAAATCCCCCTCGTCCATGGAACGGCAACGCCGGAGCTCGACCGACCAGCTAACGACTTTCAACCTCAAATTATGACACCCTTTAGTAAACGAAATCTTATCAGCTGAGTAAGCTACAATGTCTCTTAATGAATTTGGATTCTTCATAAAATTTGTAATAGAATGAGACCAAACAACACAAAATTCGGCGGTGTTTAAACGTTTTCATCTTGTAGCCAGGTTTTCCCCGTAATATAGTCTTGGAAAAATTAATTGTTTTTTAGGGGAATTCCTTCGAAATTAACGTTATCTACTTATAAAATATTTGTGTAATTCCAAAATTATGGATGAATTAATGTCAAAGATGTTGACTGCCGTACTTTTCAAGGAGCTTCTGCAACTTCAACCGAGCATGTGGTGTTTATACAAACTAAAAGTACAACACTTAGAACAAGTCTTGTTCTTTTCGAAATATTTCCCTGAATTTGATTTTTATTTAAATAATGGATTTTATAAAATTTTATAAACATTTAATGTAGATGACCAATTCCATAATCCAACAAAGTTGGCTAATCCTCAGGGAGACAGACACAGAACGCGAGGAGTTAATTGATTCGGTGAGAAGAACCCCTAACAGTACAGTGTTGCCGGACTTGGGATTGCCACAAGTAGTCGAACTGGCACGAAAGAGTGGACAGAGTATAGTTGTGCCCAAAACATTTTCAGCCCGATCGCCCAAATCCGTGGGGGCAAAAACAGGTGGGTTTCGAGTATGATATCGTGCAGGGTGCTGTTTTCGAAGTATTTTTGGAGGAAGAATCCTTTTTATGGGGTCCCAGAACCATTGGATTTCACCGAGAGGATCTATGTGGCTCTCAATGGGCTACAAGTGGCTTCGCCTCCGACTTCACAAGAAAGAAAAAAGTGTAAATAATCGATTTCAATAATTTTGTTATTAATACCGAATGAGTTAATATTTGCATAATTCACTTTTACCAAAGAATAATAAGGCGTTCACGCCTGAATTGATCTCAAGGGCTCACCATCGACGTTGGTTTTTTAGTAAAACGATTTATATCTTCTATGTTTATCGCATACCTGTTGACTCTTTCCCAATCTACCTATTTACTTTTTGTTTTGTGAAATTTCTTTTGATAGCTGCTTAAAGCGCATTTCCACGATGTGTCGTCAACATTTCGTCCGCAATCTGATCTGGGATATCAATCAAGAATTCAACCTCGGATGAGCTGGCAGAGGCCGAGCCTAAGAACGTTGCATCACGAGGTTTTCAGCTAATTAGTAAGGCATGCTCACTCCCTTCCTAACTAACGCTAACCTATTTAAACTTCAAAAAACCAACACCGCCGTTATATCGATGCTACTGCGGTGAAATATTAGATGCAAGATCAAATTTGCGGGTGGATTTCCGGTAGATCGGGCTCGTGATTGACGTTTCCTTGCGGGAACTTTGGTGATTCAGATGTTAGTGGCGCAGAATGAATCATTTCCTTCAAAATGTGGCGTCGGATGAGTGGACGATTCCGCGATTTCCTGGCTGATCATCACCAGTAATGGTTGGTGAAAACGGCGTGAATTGGATCATGGCTGAGCTTGTAAATCGTAATGGTCGAGGAAACTTGAACTGAGGGGCAGAGCTGAGACCCCCATAAACTGATTCCACGCCTGGTCGTAGTTAAGGTATTGTCGAATACGTTTGAGACCACTTACGAACCAATTTCTCGTCTGAAAATTCACTCCCCGGTCAAAGCCCTTCAAAAACCCCTCTACTAGTCCCTAACAAGGACACTTTTGAGACCCCTTGTTGGGAAGGCGCTTCAGTAGATTGATTATTTGCGATCCAATAATTTCGGTTCAAAACAACACATGAATATAAATGTTGAGTTTGTTTTTATAATTCGGAGGGGTATTGTTCCCATAACTAAAATGACGACATTTGACGTGATCCTCTTGATCCTGTTGGGCGAAGAATGCCACAAGGAAGAGGATATTCAGGAGTCGTCATTGCAGGCGCTGGCGGCGATTTTGAAAAGCTGTAACGGCTCACAGAAGCTGTGAACGTTCTGGTAAGCCAGGTTATCAAAGGGACGATGTTTGAGAGTCCAAGAGGTTGCTGAAGTCGCAGACTGATGGTTGCAAGCTAAGGGCCACTTTCACCAACTCACTTACCGGACGTTTAAGGATAACGGGCAGAGTTACCGAGAGTTAAGAGCGATTTGCCTTTCACGACGGTGGACTTACCCGTCGTATATGTCCCTCGTAGGTCGCAGTGGCCCCTGCCTTCGATGGGGAGGGGTATGTGAATGTCGTAGCAAAAGGGAACACCTCTAACTTTGAAGAAGAGTGAAAAAAGTCCCAAAATAAGTAGCCTGGCTCAAGTGCAAGACGAAACGCCCTAAGACAAGGGACGAGCAGAGAACTGATGTGGACCAATGAGGCTGAGCTTGAGAAGAACGCAATGCTGATGGGAGATACCAGCACCACGGTAAAGAACCATAGAGTTTCTCGTACCGACGGATCAGAACCACCCTGCGTCATACACCGTCAAAGAAGATAAGAGGCGGGTCCTCATAACTTGAGAAGGAGAAATGGAGCTGACGTACATCCAACGGAGGCCAGTACTGCCGTTTGTTGAAGAGGTCGTTGAGGTGGAGAAAGAAATATGTGAGAAGCCCCCAGCAAGCCATTCAGAGACGACGCGAATAAGTCTACAAAGACTCAAGAGAAGTTGACGTGGCAGTGAATGACGAATGCGAGAAGCGGCCTCGACGTCTATGCAGCTGGAAAACCCGTCTAAGCAACTTCCTGAGTATCTGTCGCCACCCTCATAAGAAACTGCCTCAATGTTGGCTGGGCAGCGAGAGTGACCCTTGATCGAGACTCGAGCCTAAGTGCTGGAACATCGGAAGCACTTCCCGCCTTTAGGGAGCAGAGGACAATTTTTAGCATGGAACACGCTTTAGCCGTGACATAACTGGAACATGCTATGGCGTCCTCACCTGTCGCACGTTAGGTCACTAGTTCGGCGTCCTCAATACCAGTCCTACCATTAGGCCACTAGATCGGCGTCCTCACCTGTCGTACGTTAGGCCACTAGATCGCCGTCCTCATCTGTCGTACCTTAGGCCACTTGTTCGTCGTCCTCACTTGTCTTACAGATAGGCCACTAGTTTGGCCTCCTCACCTGTCGTACGTTAGGCCACTAGTTCGGCGTCCTCAATTGCCTTAACATTAGGCCACTAGATCGGCGTCCTCACCTGTCGTACGTTAGGCCACTAGATCGCCGTCCTCATCTGTCGTACCTTAGGCCACTTGTTCGTCGTCCTCACTTGTCTTACAGATAGGCCACTAGTTTGGCCTCCTCACCTGTCGTACGTTAGGCCACTAGTTCGGCGTCCTCAATTGCCTTAACATTAGGCCACTAGATCGGCGTCCTCACCTGTCGTACGTTAGGCCACGAGTTCGGCTTTATTAAATTATTTAAAACGATTCGTTTTTCGTTATTAAACATTTCATATTCAAAGGATTTCACCACATCCCACATCATGTGTTCATCGTTCAAATTTAGACTTGTGGCCTGGGCCGTATATAACCCCCCTCACTCTCAAAAGAACAAACACGACCTATTTTCGATGACTATATTCATGAAGTATTTTCCGACAGTCACCTCCTCACTCCAGTTTTGCAGACCAGCCGGGCCAAGTCGATGTAGGGCCTCTTCTGCGCGCACGACATCTTCTTCCAACACTTTCCAGCCTTATACCCCACCTGCGGAATTGAAATTTGAATTAGCGAGAAAAGAATTTGAAACGTGTGTGCCTCCTCCTCCTCTCGTCATCTAAAATATTCCAAAATCAAAACTTACGCTACAAATCGACTCTTTTGGGTATTTGGCCAGAGCGAACGCTAGAAAGTTGAAGAACGGCACGGTGGTCAGTTTGATGTGACGATGGTCGACTTGGTGCAACTTGGCCAGCTCCTTCAACAGGCACCTCAGCTTCTCTTTGTCTGCACTGGACATGATGTAATTTCGGGGAGGAAAATTTTACACTACCAAAATGAAAATGTTGATGCGAGGTAGCTTGATCAATTGTAAAAAAAGAAAGAATAACACGTGACCAGAATATTATTCCTTTTTCGATGAAGACGTTTTTGCTTCATTTCCTAATTATAAAATTGAAGCCATACGAAAAATAAGTCCTTGCAAGATTGTGGAAGGTGAAACTTGATATTTTGCCATCAAAGACGTGAAAGACCTTTTTCGACTTTATGGGAAGGTTACGTTTGGTTATTGTGGAGGCAGGTTAGTGGGCTCCCTGAACCGCCAAGCTGAACAGATGCATGTTTTAGTTTTAATAATCTCTTGTGTAGAATTTGCAGCGTTTTAAGTAATAAAACCTCTTCTTAAAAAAAGGGGGGTTGACGATTCTGAGAAGGATTTACTTTTTGAAGGATTTAGGGTAGGGGGTCAAGCGAGGTGTCAGTTTCAATGTGTTTCTGAGCGTGGGATCAATTTTTGGGGGTCTCAGAACCATTGATTTCAGCGTGGATCTATGGGGCTTCAATAAACCCTTGTGTAAAATTTGCAGCGTTTTTAGATGTTTAGGGTCTAATGAGGGGTCTAAATGACTTGAGCTCTATTCAAAAATTGTCCTCAGTTCAAGCGCTTGCATTCGGTTATACCCAATGCGACCATCTTCTGAAAATAAAAAACAGGACGCCCAACACGATGTATTTTCATGTTTAGGTTGTTTACTTTATATATTTTTTTAATACTTTTTGGTTTTAGGAGTATCTTTAATTTAAATCTTTAATATAATAACTTCATGAAGATATTATTGGTAGTATGTTATGACCAGGGGACCCCACCCTGCTGGGTAAAGCCAGCCAACCCCCAGCCTCTCCCTCCTGGCCTTTGACCCCTTCTTTTCACTTTTCGATAATGAATAGTTTTTTCTACTCAAAGAAATACAGGATGAAAGTGAAAGGATTTAAATAAAACCTTCCGAATGGAAGGTGAAATTTATTTTTAGGCCCTCATACCACATCAGACTATGAGGAGCCCCCCCCCCCCCCCCCTCTCAATCCGCTTTCCCAACAACCTGTCAACTGTTCCAGCCCATATTCTTTGAACACTGAACATTTTTTGGACCATTTTGAGACAAGTTTTTGGTGTTTTCAGATTTTTCTCGTTATCTACTCGCCAAGCTTTTTTTTTTTTGCTTTTTTCAAGTTTTCCCGACTTCTAGAAGTGCCTACACTAGAATAAAACTGAGCTTCCCCCTTCTCAGTCCTCCTCCTCGGGCTGGAGCTCCAATATAGTTGACAAACAAGAAATAAAAACCAAGTAGGCAACCTCCCTTCTTCCTCTTCAGCTCGTTTGTTTTTTATTTCCCCCAGTAGCTGCATTTTACCCTAGCTGGTAAAATGCTTACCATGCTGCTTAAAATGCTGCTTACCTACCTCCCAACAGGCAAAAAGCGGGATAAAACAGGACTTTCTCACAGAAAGCAGGACATAAAGGTGGGATTTCCCTGACGCGTCTGCAGAGGTCTAAAAAACAGGACGGTTGGGCGCCTTAGCTATCCCAACTTACCAAGCCTGAATCAAATGTAGGAAAATCCCAACGATTTTCTGACATACTGACCCCGTGGAGTTGGTATCAGATCTTCGTCCGGCGGAATGTTCACAAGTGGAACTGCAGGGTCTGATCATGTGTATATAATGAGACCTCTTCGGTGGAGTTGAAAAAAACTCGTTTTTGCATGTCATTCGTTGAGTTGTCTTTGGAATTCACGCTAAAACGAGTTGTTTGCAATGATTGTTCCCGTAACTAAATAGTACCCCTTGAATCGATTCTAGGATGGCACACATGGAATCCTGGGATTTGCAGCTGCATCAGATGTAGCTGCAGATTGACCTTCGTCAGCGGGCTTAATCAAGTGATGCCTTTGACGGGCTCATTCGCTGCTGCCACTCGTTTCTGGAATGGGAGTCAACAACAATGCTCCCAAGATTATTTTCAGAATACCTAACAGCGTCAGGTCCAAATCTGATAGGAAACTATCGGATTTTCAACATCTACGCTTTCCTCTCCACTTTCGTCTTCGTTCACCCTCAAAGTGATATACGAGCACATTTTAATTAATCTGGTATGCTTGAAGTAAAAATACCTGTTGGTAAAAAAGGACGGGACGCCTTGTCGAGGGTTGAGAATAAACTGTTAAATATAAACGGAATCGATAAATTCTCGACGAGTTCTTGGAAAAAGTGCAAGACGCCATTCGTTCATCATTTGCCGTGAACTATTTGGTTTTGATCGGGCTATTAGGGCTGGCCCGTTGGGTGTTGTCGACAGTGTGGAGGTTTCAGAAAGAATCACATATCGGTGTGATTTGTATGTGTGTTAATTACGTAACTCATTAAACGTTTCAATGAAGGAAATCATCAAAGCGGTTTTCGCGGAGATGATAACATGACGTTACTTGAGGTCTGGCTGTAGTCCAATGCTGTTGAATTATGACCCTGGCGTGCGCATACTGCGGCCCCAATTTGGGTGTTTGTTCCGCACTACAAGCTACGCTGATGACGCTGCGGAAATGCCGCATACCGCCATCACGAACCTCCCCCTCGTCAAGAGCGTGAACAATTTGTGTACAAAATCCTTCAGCTCGAGTGGTCCCGACCGGCTTTTTTTTCGAGGTGGAGGTTTCCAGTCAGTCAGTTTTGTCGACGGTTTCAACACAGAAGGCCTCGCCGACGACACTGATCGGTCCACTTGAGCCGGTTGACGTTGAGTCCTGGCCTGCCGCACCCCCCTACACTCAGAAGACTTTAATCTCTTACGAACCCAAAAGTGGGGGAGTTCGTAAAACACATCGGGCCCAGTGAAATCACAGGTTACATATTTAAGTCTGTTCAAGCGGATCTCTGGGGTTTCCTATGAAAACTTAGCCGAATTTCATCTGAAATAATCCAGAAATTTCCTTAAGATAATGAAATTATTGTAATTCGAATTGTATGGGATCCCAGTAAAGTGCCCAAACCAGTAGTTAGTAGTAACGCATGTTTGATCAAAATTTTAATGTTTTAGCAAGGTATTAGCAAAATGATGTATGTACCGGTTTATCATTTACTTGAGGCGGGTTTATATTTTCGGGTGACACCGGTGATTCCGTTAAAACTTTCAAACATGGTTCTGCTTCTGCCAGGGGGAAAAAATTTAGAAGAGGATTACGATTTGTTTTACGCGACGGGATCGGATAAAATTAAGCCGCTGGTGATCAGGGAAAGGGATCTTGAACTGACATCGCGAAAAAAAAATCTGTTTTGGATGCGATCCACATGACTCATGCTCCAAGGGAAAATGTCACGCCACCTATGCATTGGTAATTGTTACAAAAAATCGGGCCTGAGACGCTTGCGTATTGAGTCTCCTGACATGGATTCCGAACACGCAAAGGATGTTGACCAATTGGCTACAAGGGCATGCATGTTCAATGATCTTCCTTGTTACGCTGTTCTTGTTGACTTATGACCAGAGCCCTCCAAATGTCATACTACCATGGCGCCATACAAAATTTAATGCCATATTCCGCCGACTTTTGATAAAACGCTATATTTCGCCGATTTTTTTTTTTTTTTTTTTTTTTTTTTTAATGCCATGTTTGTGCTGTTTTGCCATTTTTTTGCGCAACTCCTATAAAATAAAATTAAAATAAATAGAATTGAAGTGAAAATTTGTTAAAACTTTACTTTGAGTTTTGAAATGAGGAGGAAGTCCAACGTTAATGACATGAGGTTTCTCGGACCCTGAGGCCACTGTAGGGATTAGATTGAAGGGCGCAGCCGCAGAGCCCCCCTTATGGAATGCGTTGGAGAGCCCCCCCCCCCAAAGACCACCAAGACCAGTGAGTAACCTAAGGACATTCCTACACCGATTGCGATTAGGGGTCGCAATCCCGCAATGCAGGATCCCGCAATCCCGCGGTGTTTTACCAATCTCGCAAATGCGGGATTCTAAACGCGGGATCCCGCGGGATTTGCGGGATTCCTCTTGTTTAAAAAAGTCGCGTTTTCTGTGGTGTGAATCGCAGCCTGCACACTGCAAATCACATTCTCATAGCCTGTGATTCATATAAGTCCTCCTCATGCCTGTTGTGGTGTAGTTCACAATATTTTGGCTATTCTTGTGGCATCTACGATCCTATCTAAGATCCATAATATGGATATTATAATATTATACTATCTAACCTATCTGAGGGGAAAGAGGGTGCGCTGTCTCCAGTTTGCATAATATGCAGTAAAGTATAAAATTATTAGGTATACATTCTGTTTGACGATTCCTCCCACAAGTGAGGAGTCAGAGAGAGAATTCTCTACAGCTGCTGGGAACCTATTTCTGCAATCAGCGCCCATCAAATTTGGGTGACCTTCTCTGGTGGTATTTCTTTCAGCAAGTTGGCTATTTCTCAGCTTCGGAGGATGACTCCATCTCACTCCCTTCAATGCATTTATTTCCTTATATTTGTTCAAATATTTTTAAATAGATACATTTTGGTTTATTAATAAAATGTAATTACACCTATTCAATAGCGACGGAGTCGAAAATTCTGTTCGGCCTCAAAATTTGACATTATACGTTTCAGGATCAGCGCCGGATTAACCTCTCGTGGGCCCCGGGGCTGAGAATTACCAGGGGCCCCCTTTATATATGTACATATACATATATATTATATATGAAAGTGGATCCTCTGGCCAGGAGTATCACGTAAAAACCACTAGAAGCGTCTGTCGCTTCACAACCTAAAACTGGGTCAAAACAGTCAAAAAACACTCCGAATGCAGGGCAATCTATTTTTACAATTAAGAAAAAAGACTTTTTTCTTAAGAAGAAGAAACTTAGTTTCTTTTTACAATAAATAAAAATGCTGCAAATTTAACACTAGGGTATATTATTCTTTTATATAGGTTACATGTGCAGAAATTTATTTCTGTGTCATTGAAAAAAATTTAAAAAAAAAAATTTGTTTGGGGGGATTTTCACTTTTCAAAAAACCTTTTTTTCGAAAATATTTTGTTTTACTTGAAAAATAGTTGACCTCCTGGGAACCTTCAAAAATCCCGTTTGTAGCCCCATGAAAGCCTAGAGATCGCAACAGTGAAATTGGATCGTTCTGGGACCCCCAAAAATGGATTCTACGTCCAAAAATACTTCGAAAACGACACCTGACTCGATCCCATAGCCAAAAGCCTTAAAAAAAACTCCTCCCACAGCCCCATTTTAGCCCCATAGTGCCCCACGGGTTTGGGCGATTGGGCTGAAAACCTTGCGGGCACAACTAGATGGTAAACCGAGTATTTTGTCAAAATTTCAGATTTAAAAAAATTCTTTCTGCCCAAAACGGCCTGGACGGCAGATGGCGGACGTCATTGTATGCGGGTTCAATTTCAGTGTGTGTCATTGTATGTGTGTTCAGATTTTATTTTTATCTTGGCTGGTCGTGTTAGTATTAGGGAGGGGAGGAAATTTTGTAGAAGTGATCGTGAGGTCTATAACTCGCGTTGGGAGTATAGACATAGACGACTCCATGAGGTGTTCCGGTTTTCGAGTAGTATAGTTAGAGGAAGTTAGGTAACTTTAAACTTTCCGTTCACCTCCCTCTTTTTCAGGAAAACAATTTTTTGGAGATCAGCATAGGAATAAGGAAAACGGTTTGTTAATTTTCAACAAAAAAAAAAAAAAATCAACGGTGGCGAAGTGGCCCCCTTGGGTTGTGCGCCCCGGGGCTATAGCCCCCCTAGCCCCCCCGTTAATCCGGGCCTGTTCAGGATGTCTTGATTCCAAAAACAGAATGTCCGTCCGCCGTCCGAGCCGTTTTGAGCAGTAGGCATTTTTTTAAATCAGAAATTTTGACCCATGGGGCTGAAAATAGAATTTTTGAGTGAACGCAGGAGTTCAAATAAGGTTTGATTTTCCAAGTAATCCGTTTTTCGATGTCCCACATCTGAACAAACATCTCACAGAAAATAAATTTTATTTTTATTTTATTTTTTTATTTTTTGTCAAAAGTATTTTCTTAATAGCAGAGTATTAATTTTTGCGCAATTAACCTATATCAAAGAATTGTAAACGCTTGTGCAAAATTTGCAGCAATTCTGTAAAGAAATTGCGGTTTTTAAACAAAAGTATTTTATTAATTACAAAATTCTGCGGGATCCCGCGGGATTGGCTTGAATCCCGCGCGGGATCCCGCGGGATTGAAAATCGTGCGGGATTGCGACCCCTAATTGCAATTATATAACGATATATTTACCCCTTCTCTACACATCGTTATTCATTCCAACCTGAACTTTCATACTGAGCTGTTTGTGAATTTGAATTTTTCGCTCGCATTCAGTATACCCAAACTTGCTAGCTCAAGGGCCAGTCTTCATAAGGAGTGGATGGATGGAGACAGCAATTTCGCCATAGAGTATGAGAAGATATTCTGAAAGTTGTGTAGGAAATGGATCGCAAGGTGTTTTTTAAAACGTCTTATCTCACTTACTCGGTGTACGTTACACCCCTTGTGACTGGCCATGATTTCATTTTCTAACCAACTCCCACGACACACAATCACAGGAGGTACCTACACTACAAGGAGTATTTTGGGCTCTGCGGCTACGAGGAGCTGGTTCAGCTATCCTTTTGCACCTTCACAACATTCGTTCACCCTCCCCATTCCCCGCAGCGTTTTTTTTTTTTTTTTTTTTTTTTTTTTTTGTCTCCGCGGCGGTTTTTCGACACTCGTTTGCACCTCTCGTCATCCCCTTTGCTCCGCGAACTTCGCCCCTTCGCTTCGCGGAGCCCTCACGCCCACAACTTTCTTTAACTGCCTTTGTTCCTATTTTTGAAACAGTTTTAGCCCTTTTTTAACCAACGTTTTCAGACTTTTCTCGTCATCTTCTCGCCAAGACGAATTTTTTAAGACCAATTTCAAATGTTTCCGACATCTAGAAGTACCTACCATATCGAGCAGAAAAAGTGCTATATTTGGGCCAAAATAAGTGCCTCATTGCCATATTTTTTAGGGCCCTATTTCGCAAAAAACTAAGTGCCATATTGTGAACGGCTCTGCTTATGACCAACGAGGACATGCCAGCTTCCATCGTTTCAGCAGATGCGCCACAATATTCATAATGGGTGTTGTTCTCTACTCCTTTTTACAAACGTCGGTTATACCTACCGTCAAAACATTAGATTTCTTTATTAGGGCGGTATATCCAATTCAGCTACATCGTCAGTCGACTATATCGTCACGAAACGGCTGGTCCCAATTGTGACGGTATAACCGGCGACCACTATTACCCAAGCCGAGGGACAAACTCCCCGGAATTTTCTTTTAGCAGCTTGTGGCTATTTCAGAAAACTTCAGGAAGCCAAAATTCAGCTGGTCTTCACTAGCACTCTGATCGTGGCAGGATAGGGGGATCTACAGGTGGAACAGGTGTAAGCACCTTGGTGGTCCTGCTCATTCGTTTACCGTCTTAACGGTTCCACTAGCTTTTAGACAGTCCTGTTACGTCAAATTAATCGGCTTTTTATTTTCTTGATATTTGACCTTAACACGATCGATGAATTCATTCCACGCAAAACAAATCGAAATCCCCAATTGTTTAAATCCCCCTTATTTACCCATTTTCATCTTCGCCACCCTGCTCGCTCCAGAAGGCCTTGGTTCCGCCCCTCGCCCTCGTCCTCTTTTTTTACCGTCTGTTGATTTGAACTTTTAAGTAAACATGTAAAGCAAGACTGCCGGTGAAAGCTAGACTCCCTTCGTCTTCCCCTCTCAAACTGCCACAGTCTTGAAGGGGCTCTCAAGTGTTTGGCTTAGTGACTCAGCAACCTGGCCCATCGGCTCTTCGACTCCTCAAGACGACTTGGACTCCTCGACAGCGTTCCCTGCTGGCGCCATCGCCGAATTCTCCAAATTAATAGTTCACTTCCTAATAAAGACTGATGAACGCCCAGAGTTATGATTTTTGTTAGAACAAAATGCAAGTAAACCTCGACTTTTATCCGGAAAATACAATAAACATTGACAATTTTTGTTCAGAATAGCAGCCCCTTGTTAGAACTCGTCACGTGTACAACTGCCACAATCAGCAGTGTGATAATCACTAAAGCAGCTATCCTCTTCTGCTTGGAGACCTCGATTCTTCTTATCAGTTCATTCAGTACGGGAAATCTGTGATACAGGCTGCGCAGTCGAGTGTGCAGTTTCTTCATTGATCTGTGAAAAAAAGGTGAAGTTAGTTAAAGCCTCTGAACTCATAATAACAACCATCGCCAATTTTACACAAGGGTTTATTATTCTTTTGTATACGTTTTGCTTCTGTCAATGGATAAATCATTTAAAGAAAATGTGAGAAATAGGATACAGGTACCTATCCTATCCTACGCAGGTCTGTGTAGTGTTAGCAAAGAAAAGATGGTGACATTCGTTTTCCCTCCCGGAAAATTATGTTATTATGTTCTATAACATTTTAAACTACTCGTAAATTTGTAAATTGTTTCGTTTTTGTATGAAATGTATCTCTTCTCTCTTTCTCACAACAGTGGCTTCCTCAGTCAACAATTTTCTTAGGCCTCTCATCAATGTTATCATCATCAAGATTTTGCTTTGCTTTGGTAGGGAAACCTAACATTTGACCTGCTAGCGACTTCCCCTCTGAGGAAGGAAACCTAACATTTCGATAAGCCGCTCCTCAAACGTCTCAATTTCTAACGACTCATCGGGAGGGAAAACGAATCCGACCGAAAAGATAAGTACCCCAAAAATGGATTCCACGTCCAAAATTACCTGAAAAAATGACAACTAATTCGACCTACTGGTTAAAGCCATTATTTGGCCCCACAGATCCCAACAGTGTAGTCGAATGGGTCTGATACCCCCATCCTCGGTCTAAAAAAAATTCCAAAACGACACCCCACTAGACCCCCTACCCTAAATCCGTCGAAAACGTCACCAGTAAGCCCCTTTTTTTGCCTTAAAGCCACACGGGTTTAAAACCGGGGCCTTCGGCCTGAAAACCTTGTGTGTACAAGATGGTGAACCGAGTATAATATACTCATATTATGTACTGTACTCATATTATGTACTGCCAAATTTCGGATTCTGTGTTGCGACGGGAGGGTTTTTGACGGGTTTCGGCTATGGGCACGAGTTAGGTGTGGTTTTCGAAGTGTTTTGAACGTAGAATCCATATTTTGGGGTCTCAGAAACATTTGATTTCACAACGGGGCTACAAGTGGAGCTTTTGAGGATGTCAAGAGGTCAAATGAAGTGTCGTTTTCCGCATAATTTTAGACGCACAACTCGTTTTTCGGGGTCCCATGTGCCAGAGTGATCACAGTTTTTAATTTTTATTGACAGAAAAAATCTTTTTCATTATGAAAAAACACAAATTTAGAAAGAAATGAAAATTTTACATTTAATGTAAAGTGACAATAATTACATAGGTAGGTTTGCAAAAACAAAAAAGGTCACGTTCAGACGCCTCGGAAAAAACCATCGGTTTAAATGTTTTTTTGGGGTGCTGAATCCGAATAATTATTATTGTGATAACTAGCTGGGACACCCGTGCTTCGCACTAAATATCATATTCCCGTGCATATGCAAATATCAAATGCATCAATTTTTCACTAGGACTCCAACCCGTCCAACCTTGTTGACCAGTTTCTTGTCGACAAGTACCTATCAAACTATCTCGAATCAAAGGCCCCTATAGTAAGGAGGGAGTAAAATTACCTGTCCATGCAGGTTCACTTCGACTGATCCTCAAGAAGCTGTACCCGTACCAAATTTGAGCGCTCTGGGATGAGCAAGAGAGAAATTCGTTATTCCGCAAAACCCCCTCTCAATAATGCAACCCACGCTTCAGTTGGAATGCCGGTAGCAACCCATAAACTCGTGATTTTTCTTAGTAACGTGAAAAATTAAACTATCTCTAATCGATGGCTCAAAGAAGAAACTCGTACCCACCTAGGTGGCACCTACCAACGATCTTCAAATAACTTTCCACGTAGGTAGGTACCCTAGCTGGGACAACTATGCTTCCCAAGAAATATAAAATTCCCGTCAATCACCTATCACCCGTAGCAACCCGTCAGGACGCTTGTTGACCCGTTTCTCGTTGTGAATCAAACTACGCTCGCAAAAGAAACTCGTATCCCCCTTCTTCGAATAACTTCGGAACGGGTTATCGCACAGAAATCGTTTTGTAGGTACCTACTCGTTGAAATCAGCGTGCAAACCTCTTTTTAACCGACGTAGTTTTGTTCAAAATCGACACCATAAGTTGTAGGTACCGGGTTTTGGCTTTACGAAAATTTTCCTAGTAATCCCTAGCAATGACTCTTCAAAGTAGGGCACGCTTGTAACCATTATGGTTTGCTTGAGGCTACATAGCCTCATATCATATTATGATAGCCTCACGCAATAGCTGATATTCAAAAGTAACAGGCCAGAAACTGACGTGTTTCAAATGATTTCCCCAATTTCGGAACTTCAACCGAATGTATCTCGTAAAGTATTGCAGAAAATTTGATTCTCTACACGATTAGTCTCAGTCAAAAACCTTGAAAAAAAGCGTTGTTAAGAGGTTATAGGTACTGAAGTGTAATCGAAGTTGGCGCTACGGTAAAATGATTGCTTGCGCAATTTTCAGACCTAGCTGTTAAAAAGGTTCCATTAGAATCTGACGTCCTTCTGAAATTAGCCACCTCAAATCCGACGATTCTTCAGAGCGAGGTTTGACAACTTTGCACCCTTTTGTTCTATCATTCATGGTATGTTAAATAATTGCGACAGAGGTCGAAAATTCAGATCGCCCTCAAAATTTGACATTATCCGTTTCAAGAGGTATAGATTCCAAAAGCGAAATGTCCATCCGCCGTCCGAGCCGTTTTGGGCAGAAGAATTTTTTTTAACGTGAAATTTTGACAAAATAAACGGTTTACCATCTAGTTGTGCCCGCAAGGTTTTCAGCCCGATTTCACAAACCCGTGGGGCTAAAATGGGGCTACAGGAAGGGTATGAAGGATTCGGCTATGGGGTCGGGTTAGTTGGCGTTTTCGAAGTATTTTTGGACGTAGAATCCATTATTGGGGGTCCCGGAACGATCCAATTTCACTGTGGGGATCTATAGGGCTTTCATGGGGCTACGGGAAGGTTTTTTTTTAAAGCTTTTCGGCTATGGGGTCGGGGACTAGGAGACTTTCATGGGGCTTCTAATGGGATTTTTGAAGGATCTCAGGAGGTCGAATAAGATGTCGTTTTCCGAGTAATTTTTGTCCCACTTGTACATAAATAAAATTGTATTTTTTCAAATCCATTTTGATATTGATCCTCTGATTTCCCTCTCAACACTCGGGAATTGTTCACCGCTCGGAATCGTGTTGCTTCCCTATTATTATGCTAAACCCTTAATACGAGTTCATTATTAGCAGCCAATTACTTTCTTTGTGACAGAAGTTGAAGTTTGGTCTCCAGCGCTAAACTCAGTTGGCTGTCAATGAGAATTTCCGAACTCAGCATGTGGTGCGTTTCAGCGGCCATCGGACCATCCGCGTACCGGGGAGGACTTTTCGTCTCCAGAAGAGCCTGCCTCTCTTTGACGGCGCGGAAATTTCTTCGAATCTTGGCGAACTCTTTCCTGTAGTCTTGCAGTATCTCGCCGTGCCGCTGCACCGAATGTTTGACGGAAAGCTGATCCGTGCTCGACTCCATCATTCTACCGTTCAGGGCGTCGAGCTTGTCGATAAGTTCTTGTATTTCATTGGCGGCAGCGTCAACGGTGACTTCCGCCGGTAAAGACAAAGAGCCGTGCACTGCCGCGAAGCCGACGTATTTTTTTGGTATGCACATCTTGTTGTAATTCGTCAATCTCAAGTCCAATTCACCTTCCAAAAGGCGAGCTTGTTTGTGGATGTCGTCGTAGTTAGTCGTTTCCAGCATTTTCACGTCAGCACTTCCAGCTGCCAAAGTAAACGCTGGTACTATCACGACCCCCAAACTTGATGGTTAATCAAATTTTGTGAACCATTTTAGACTGTTTTGTTGTCTGTAACCATTGGTAACATCCTACCAAGTCCTAGTAACCAGGAGACTAATGAAGCGGTTAGGTAGAGAAAACGACTCCTCAGCTGATGTGAGTCCTAAATTGGAATAAACGTAGCGTGGGGACCGGTTTTGAGCAACTAAGCTCATCTACAGCCCTAACAACAAACATTAGTCATTAACATCACAGAGAACAAACATAACAGAATGTTATACTGACGGTACAATTATTGTATAAAGTAAAACTGATGAAACCGGTGCAAAATAAAGGTGGGTAATTGGACAATAGTAATTTTGAGCACTTTTCCGTTATACCCCCCTCCCGCCACTCGATTTTGTTTGCGGTTCGGCCGCTTTGTCTGCCGTAAAAGCCATCGGGAGTGGTGGGGAGGAGGGAGGGGAAAAGTACCAATTTTTGAATATGGACCCACCTTTAAAATTGGCTCCATGACTGATGTCAAGTGAAACAGCTGAAAACCAAATTGGCAATACTATAGATAGGAAATTCCTACTACTGAAATGAGAGATTGATTGTTCTAGACTCTAGAGGTAGGTAATACATAATTCAAGTATTTAATGCTTGATATGTGGGTACTTTTCCGTTATACCCCCCCCCCCCCCTCCACGATTTCGTGTTTCATACACACCCCTCTCGATGGCTTTAAGGCACCCAAAGCCAACCAAAATCGCTTGGGGTGGTATAACGGAAAAGTACCGATATGTGAGTATAATCTATATATATATATATACACTATAGTGAGACGGAGAATAATTAACTCTGACAATGGGCCCTGGAACCGACTGTCGAATAATACTTTTTTCTGAAAGAACTTCATAATTTGAAGGCATAGCAGTGAGTTTTGGGCTCCTACGGTGTAATACAAATTTCCAGGGCACTGTCGAAAATTTCAACTTTGAATCTGGAGGGAAAAGTGGCGCCACTCTCTCATTGGCTGCTCACGGCCGCCATTTCCGCCGTCACCTCCGGCAGATTCCCGTCGGTCCCTTCTTATGCTAGCGCACTCTGGCGGATTAGTAAAAGTGCCACCGCGGGAAAATTCAAAACGCCAAATATTCACTAGTGATTTCCTCTGCTCAGACACCTCTTTTTCTCAGTGCTAACTGTACTGAGTACTTTGTTCATTACTAGTTCAACTATGTTCGGCCGAATTTTCCCATTTCTCTGACCTAGTTCCGTGGCCCATTATTGTCAGAAGTAATTTTTTAAATGGACTCATTTGACAAGGTTACTGTTTGCATAAATTCAAATTTAACTGACCATGTCAACTATGTACTAGGGAAGTCATCATTTTCTTGTCTACAATTTATACTTACCAATTTTTTTCAAATTCCAACTCAGTCAATAATAACCTTGTCTATTAGGTCCATTTTTAACATTACCCCTGACAATTCTCCGTCTCAATACTCACATAATATAGTAAATTAATAATATCAAGTTACTTTATTATGTGAGTACTGCAATACAATAACTAGTGATATTATCATCAATTATTATATTACCTCTAGAACAATTAATCTCTCATTTCAGTATTGCCAAATTGGTTTTCACCTGTTTCACTTGCCATCAGTCACGGAGCCAATTTTAAAAGTGGGTCCATATTCCAAAATTACTATTGTAAAATTCCCCACCGTCATTCTGCACTGGTTTCATCAGTTTTACTTTACACAAGTGGGTCCTTGTTCCTATACCTTTAGTATAATATTCTGTTATGGTTGTTCTCTGTGCTGTTGATGACTAATGTTTCTTGTTAGGGCTGTAGAATCTGATGAGCTTAGTTGCTCGAAACCGGTCCCCATGCTACAGTTGTTTATTCCAATAAACATCTAGTCCCTACTCACATCAGCAGAGGAGTCGTTTTCTCTTCCTAACCACCTCATTGGATTAGACCTCTGCACCGTCGGCAAACAACCAAATCGCGATGTGGTTGTTTGCCGACCTGGATACGCGTATCCAGTAGACTAGGTATCTCGTGGCACAATATCTTTCATAACTGAATCCACCACAGCTCAAAACCAGCACATCCTCTCGTAGTTATTTCCTCAGTTCTCACAATTTCCACTTCGCCGGTTGAAAAACTTCAAAGGGCGGCTTCGTCGGCCCATTTAACCCCCGTCTCCAAATCCCGACTATTCTCAAAACAGGCGGAACTCAAGCCGATCTGCCGAGCAATTAACTAATAACAGCTTTTGGGGTTCCACTGATTAGTCCGATGGGTGCCGACCAGACCCCAAGACACACCCCAAGGGCCTTTCAACCCTTACAGAACCCTCTTCCGTGTACCGGCAGTTTTTTCAGCCCCTTCCAGAACCACTTCGCCGGATTTTTTCGTTTTTTTACTTTTTTTTTCACCCAAACTGTCAACAGTCTGTAACTTATTAGTCTGATACGGTTTATTTTGTTTATTATTCCTGCCGGCACATCTTTTTTTCGATGACACTTTGTCATGGTTCAGTGTGGATCTTGTCAAAATATGTTTCTCTTCACACTTGACAACCGTTTCGACTAACAGGCCAGAAGCTCGCCGAACGGCTTCATACTCTGACTATCGGAATTTTGTCTGGTAATTCGTTTTTCCCTTCGTGACCTCGTTCTGGAGGCATTTGGGAGATAAGAGTGGGATGAACTGTAACGTAATCAACATTGGCCAAATATCACTAGGCCTCGAAAATTCGGCAGTAGTACTCACTAACAATCCCGGGTTCGCCTAATCCTGACCGAGGTCAAGGCACGTTACGGTTTTACCATCGGGCTGCGGATTCTTCAATAAAGATTTTTTTTTTTTTTTTTTTTCGCGACTGGTGAGAAGGTCAGAAGACGAGAGCCGGGTCAGATGGTCCTCAGATCAAGATGGCACTGACGAAGCCGATTCCCCCCTCAGGCTCAGCATTCCGGTACATTAGCCAAGATATATTCCACCATTCCAAGTCGAACAAAGTCCCCCGTTGTTCCAACGTCTTCCCCACTTATCCGCCACTTATCGGTAGGCTACTGGTCTTGGCCGGCCATTTATTCTTAAGTGCACGGGAGATTCAAGAGAACTTCATCCGGTCCGAATTACACGCATTAGGTACATCATGCAGAACGCATCAGTTTATACAAAGCCAAGTGGGAATTCTCCTGAAGTTGGTAGGGGGTGTTTTGGTGTTGGTTTGGAACACTATTTGGTGTTGTTAGGTTTGCAGCACTACTGTGGCAGTTTGCCTTAGTTCGTGACTAATGTGTAAGGTAGAGGGGGGACGTGTGTGTGAGGGGTAGGTAAGTGCGGCCTACTTTTTGGTAAATTTGACTTTGAGCCTCCGACAGATCCACAGATTTTATCCAATCGCTTTCAAATTTTTATGAGATAATCTTCAATATATCCTTGATACTTTGGCCTATTCGAGTTGATAGTTTCTAGGTGACATCTAGGTCGCACTTGCCGGTGGCGTGCACTTGCGCTAATACCCGGGGTATTATACCCCTAATCCCACCATACATTTGCGCAAAGCCATCGAGTTTTCAAAGTCAGTTATCAGTTTTCAAAGTCAGTTATCAATCTCACTAAAAGATGGGAAACATGAATTCAAAATTTACCGTAAACCCACCCATACGGACATAGTCCTTCATAAAGACTCATGTCGACCATACTCCCATAAACCTGCTGCTTTCCATTCGCTTACTCACCGGCTCCTAACAATTCCTCTCAATGAGAGCGATTATTTAGCCGAACTTAACATAATAAAACAAATTGCTATCAATAATGGGTATGAGGGTAAACTGGTTGACAGCATCATTTCACGAAAACAGAGGGCTATCACTTTTGATTTGATATATCCTCAGCCCCGTAGAGAGGGGGGGGGGGGGCACTGGACCCGTTGCCCCCGGGCCCGGCCTTCGTAGGGGGGCCCGGATTTTCTTGAGAACGTTTTTTTTTTTTTTTTTTTTTTTTTTTTTGTAAAAAAAGGTGGGAGGAGAGGCAAAATGGGAAAAGGGACAGATCAATATAGGAAAAATGTTCATACCTTTTTTTTTTAGGGGGCCCGGATTTTCTCTCCACGGCCCTGTATATCCTCCTGCTTTACCGTCAACCTCCTCTCCTGTACAAGTTCCCGCCTCTACCAGTTCCCTAGAAACTAGACCCCCTTGGATTTTCTTACCATACTATGGCCATTTATCAGAAAAACTCGCCAAAGAACTCCGCAAACTGGGACATAAAGTCATATGTATTTCGGGCTTCCAACACAACTGGGAGGTTTTTATCAAGTCCTAAAGATAAAATTGAACCTAGGAACAGGTCAGGGGTTTATAAATTAACATGTGGAGAACCGTTTTGTGAAGTAAATTATGTAGGACAATCAGGCAGAGCATTCAGAACCCGATTGGCAGAACATGAAAGCAAGATTCGCCTTCAGCATCTTGGCTATAATGATTTTGCCGACCATTGTATCAGCTCAAATCATCCTTTTAACCCAAATAGGGATAGTAAACTTTTACATTTCCAACCCAAGGGTCGCCTGCTCAATGAGTGGGAGAACCTGGAAATCCAGAAAGCTTATACTATCCACCCTGATCTTAATAAAAACGACCATGGCAAAATCAGTACATCCCCAATATTAGAAATTCTGAAACCAATTTAACTCTCTCAATCAATATTATCCCCCCCCCCCCCCCAACCCCATTCTATTAATTTAAAACTTTTAAAACTTTAAAATTCATACTTGAGCCTTCTCAAATATCCCCAATAACCACCCCTCAATAACGGTTCTCCACTCTCAAAAACAAACTCGGAATTTCTGGTATTAATGTCGGTTCCTTTCAAAACACTCAAAGGATATCGCCCGAGGTAATCCCTCAGCCCCCCTCAACCCCCCTCAGGTATATAAACTCTCAGACGTCTAACACAATTGTTCAGAACTGATTGTACGTTCAACCACCTCAAGTCACTCTGGTAAGCTCATCTAGATATTTATATTTCACCCAACCTCATGTACTTAATAACATTTTTTCAAATTTACCTCAGTATGTAAACTGCTGAAAAATTAACTCTTATAAAAATTAAC
Source organism: Pilophorus perplexus (assembly GCA_955831195.1). Lineage (NCBI taxonomy): Eukaryota > Metazoa > Arthropoda > Insecta > Hemiptera > Miridae > Pilophorus > Pilophorus perplexus. The sequence continues at coordinate 33,872,805 of OY037009.1, read as the reverse complement.
TTCTCAAAAATTCAACAGTAACTTCAAATAGATTCACAAATTCAATTAATTTAAACCTTCATATTCAAATTTACCTTCTGTATAAATTCAAAATTCACCATGTCAACTAGGTCATCTAGGTATGTCATCATTTTCTGTAGTTTTACTTATCAATTGTCATCATTTTCTGTAGTTTTACTTATCAATTGTCTTAAAAAAGAATAATTCCAACTTCATTTTTCCTAGTAGTAATAACCTTGTCAAATGGGTCCATTTTTAAAATTACCTCTGACTTTCTTACCTCTAATTTCTCCTTGTCACTACTCACATATCAAGTAGGTTAGTTGTTTTGCCACTAGAATAATAAACAATTCTCCTTTCAGTACCTGTAGTATAGCCTAACTGGTTTTCAAATGGTTCACTGGCCATCAGTCATGGAGCCAATTTTAACAGTGGGTCCATATTCCAAAATTACTATTGTCAAGTTACCACCATTCTGGACCGTTTTCATCAGTTATAATTTTCACCATTTGTGCTTGTTCATATACCTTCAGTATAATATAATTTAGAATTTACATTGCTAATATAATTTTATGGTTTTTTCTCTGATGCTAATGACAAATGGTTTTCTTGTCAGGGCTGTAGATGAGCTTAGTTGCTCGAAACCGGTCCCCACGCTATAATTGTTTACCTGAATAAACAATTTAGTATTCAGCAGAGGAGTCGTTCTCTCTCCCTAACCAAACCCATCGAGTTTTACCTACCAATCACTTGCGCGAACCGAATTATCATTTGCCCGAACCTCCGGTTGAGCTATCTACGCTACAGGGGAGAAACCAATTTTGGTGATGTAGGTATTGTAGGCGGGTTATGGCGTTGGCTGAATATTGTTCCCATAATTCGATGGTGCTGGAGTCTTTTGTAAGTCGCTCAGGACTTTTCTTGCGTCCTGGATTTCATTACAACCCTGAATCAAGTCACCAGGGGAATGATAGGAACTCCCATGGACAAGGTATTTTTTAGTTACCTTTATCCGGGGAGTGCTCATAAAGTTAAGAAAGTAATGATAGGTTAATACAATGTGGGATAAAACGTAGGGTGCTTAAACCTTTTTTATAAACTGGGATGTAAGGCTGCAGTGACAGTCAGAAGGGCAGTCACCTAACGCAGGGGACACGTCAGAGGAATGAAAGTTCGCTCATATTTTCATTTTTCCTGAGCATGCTAACAGTAGAATGCCGGAAAAAAATAAGGTGCGGTCTTGGAAAGGTTGTCTTTAGACAGTAGACTAAACTACTGTATCAATAAAGAATAGGTACTTGAATTTGCTGGTTTCCCGAGTATTGGAATCGATTTTCGGCCCTTAAACTGAGGAGCACACCAACTCGCAGTCAAAGTTGAAAAAAGGATGACAGTTTGAAGCCTCCTCCGCCAAGCTAATTAGCTGGTTAACCTTCCATTTCAATAATGTTCTTGAAAAATTCCTCTGGCTGCTAAAGCAATGAGAGTGAGCTCTCACCATCTACTCTCAATAGTCAAAATCTAGGGGTTTCCAAGGAAAAATGTATAGCAGTTTTCTCACAATACAACGGTTCTACCTGTTATTTGGGTCGCCGACTCCGAATTTGAAGTTTGCCCTCTCGCCAGAGGTGAGCTAACTTCAGGAAACGGCAGAGACCCCGAACATTTGAACCTTTTTCAGTTTCCGAAGGAACTTTAGGACTACCCATCTGTGATAATGACAAATGTAGAGGCCAGTCCACATTTTCGACTCCCGTCGCAAATACATAGGTGTATTATTCCATGAATAATTAACCAAAAGTGTGGCTGCTTGCTGAATAGGTACTCCGCTCCAGTACTTCGTTCTTCGGGGTGCTTGTGTTGACACATGGATAGGTACATCGGACCCCCCCGGTTTGATAGGGTCCCCATGTATATGAAGTGCCTCTTCGCGCAAATTCATATGCTGGGGAAATATTCACCGTCCATTCGTCTTAAGTTTGGCAGAATCGACCTCACCCCTGCCGAAGTATGCACATGGTGTAATGAGGGAGTGATTTTCGATCTGGCCCATTTGTTTTTCTGGTGCCCTTTTTTCAAAGGTGTTCGTGCGGGATGGCTCCCAGAGTTTGCGGCTTCAGAGATGGGAATTCAGAGTCTGCGTTTCCCCAATTCGGTGGCCGTTAAGAGGATTTTCTGTTTCATGTCCGATGCCGTGCGCCTTATTGGCCTCAACGTCTGACGATCTTAAGAAGTCAACTATTTCATTTACCCCCAATCTCCAAATTATTCATCCTATAGGAACCTTGAACCTATAGGTTCATCAACTGATGTAACTTTTAGTTTTTCAATTTTCACACCTCCAAGCCTTATTATTCTTTCCCTCTTCGTTATTACAAAGTCTGTTTTCTCAAATTTTTCAAATTTCAAGTTTTTCAAATTTTTCAAATCTCAGGTTTTTCAAATTTCACACGTCTACGCCTAATTATTCTTTCCCTCTTCATTATTACGAAGTCTGTTTTCTCCTAGTGCATTAGTACTACTGAGATGTAATTCCATTATTTTTCTTCTCTTCATCTACTGCTCAAGAATCTGGCTCATGGAGGAATAGACTAGACTCTATTCCTCCATGAATCTGGCTGTAAACGTAACTGTTCACTTTCTTGTTCAGTCCTCTTCAACTTTCTTTTTTGTAATCAAATTTTCTCTTATTATATTAATTAATATCCTACATAATATTATTATGTAAAACTGAGGTGAGGTTTCATTTTCCACTTCTCTTTTTTTGTTTATCAACTGCTACTCTGTATACAAACAATTGTTTAAATACACGATCTATCTATCTATCTATCTACTCCGCTACATGTAGTACCGTAATCAGTGAATAAACGGGATTAGATAAGTGGTCGGTAGGCTCAATGGCAAAGCATGATAGGCGTGAGGTCGCCTCGAATGGCAGGAACTCGAACGTACGTCATCAGTTAACATCCTTGGTACCCACTTCTTCCTGAAAATAAAAGAGCCGGACTTCCCTCGTTTTGTACTTCCATATTGCGAGTTGACAGAGGAACTCGTTCTAAAACATTCGTAGACCTAGGCTAGGTCACCTAGCAACTTCTATATTCGCTCAAACTCACCTCGTTTCTATAATGAACTGTGGCATGATTTCCTCGATTTGGAAACATTCACGAATAAGACTACGTCGCAGTGCTTGACACAACATGACCAAAAGCTGGTTTCTATCTAGGCCCTCAGCCCACATGGGTTTCGTCTTTTCTCTGGAGGGATTAATCCGTCCCAGATGACTTCGAGCAGCCTACACTCGTCGGGGGATTAGGACAACAAGAGGAGCGCCGAATATTTGAAACATCAATGTTCGAAAACAGTTCAATGTCCATACGACAACCAAATCACGATTATTTTCAAGTACGACTTGTGTCTTCTTGGGCGAGCTTTTACGGAAAAGGCGAACGTCTATTTTTACTGTCCTGCCTCTCTCGACTCATCACGGTTTACGCCAGCGATCACGGCCCGATAGCCCGCTTATTTATGAGATTGTGCGCGGTCTCTCGGGGAGAGAAAGATCTTTTTGGTTAATGGTCCCAGATGGAGATGGACCCCGGCAAACCAGTATTAATTATAAATAATTGAAATCAGTTGACAAGGACCCCCCTCCTTCTCAACCCACCGCCTCGAGCGGTTCTAAATGTACTAAAGCGACGTCAATTTTCAGAGGAAGTGGGTGATTAGTTTGGTGTGGTGAGGCGCAGAGGGGCATGATCACGATTCCTCTCAAGATACGTCTGGGGACTCCGAAGAAGTTTAGATCGGTTCCTCCCGATAAAACCGTTTTGTGGCACAAGTCAGACAGGGGGAGTTGACATAAATCAAATCACGAGATCTTGGAGTTTTTCCCTTTTGGGACTCTTCAACGCCTCGCGTTGTAAACACAATAATTATATCTCTAAAACGGGTTGGATATTTCCGTTGTCGTCGGCCTGTTGAAACAAATCTGTCTGGGGGTGCGGTCACACCCTTTCAAGCTTCCCAGGGTTTTTTCAACTTTTTTTTTTTTTTTTTCATGACGAAAAAATATTCAATATAATATATTATACATATCGTCGATGAAACTCCCACATGGCATAACTTCCATTTTGGCCATTTTCCGGTTTTGTTGTTTTCCTATGTAAATTTTTATGCCAGATCGATGGCTGACGTCCGTTTTTACTCATCTCCGCTAGTTTCGCCAATATCGGCAATTTGTCCAACATGACAGAACAGATTCGGCAAACTACATGTAGTGTTGTTGTATGTCACTTATGCCATGCATGGCAACTGACATACAACAACATGGCCGACGAGAGGGTTGATGCGCCGGAGGTAAGTTTTTTCTTTCTACCTAATGGATTCTGAGTAGATTTAGCGCAATTCTTTCTTGAATTGTTTCTTGAGAAGAATCAGTAACTTTCCTGGGATGGGATAGCGTAGATGAAGGACAAATTGAGCAGAAAGAACTTCGATCAGTTATGCTAAGTGGTACCCTTCCATCCAGTGTAGTTATGTCAAGTGGTACTACGTTAAGAGCAGATTTAATGCTATGTGGGTACTACTCATTTCGGTAATAATGTCATGTTGAACCTAATTATTGAAGGTTATGAAGGGTTTGCCTCTACTTATTTAGTATTATTTTTCAAGTTTCAAGTTATTCTGCTATAATAAAACTTGACTCTTTGCTACTTCATGTTTTTTTTTTATTGACGTGGGTGTTTTGCGATGACCGCATTTCAGGTGCCTGAAGTTCAGTACGAAGAGGAGGAAGAACGTGAAATGATTCAATCAGCCGAAGAATTTAATTAATTCATGGACTGATGGAGACCTTTCGTTTAATTGATCGAATAATGTGCAACAACCTAGTTTCAATAGTCTAGATTGCTGCGATAGTTTTTTGAAAACAGCAAAGTTGAGCTAATAAACCGTTAAGTACCTGATAGTTCGACTGTAGTAGGTCCTAGTTCCTAGGTACCTATTTTGTATAGTAGGTAATATTATTCCTGTGATCGGTTGGTAAAAACCACAGCAACTAAAGACTGAGTCGTTGATGTTTACATGTTACCATAGATTGCAAAAATTGATTAAAAAAAATTGATTAAACAAAGTTGCCGAAACGACTTCTTTTTATTTTTCCTTCTCGAATAATCAAGCGCAACATGGCATAACTGCTAAGAACTTTCCTGCAACATGACTCAACATCCACATTTTTCTAATAGGATACTTGAACTAAGTGAATGCACCTCTTCAATTATGAAGGGTTAACTTACAACTGTTCAGCCATTCGTGGAATATATTAAACTGATTTTAACGTCGTAAAACAGTTTTTTTGCTCTCCTGAAAACTAGGTCAAACGCATTCATGCCATGTGGGAGTTTTTTCGATGATATATGTACTCAGCTTTTCCAAAGCCGTAAGAATATAGACTTGTAAGTTTGAGGTTTGTTAGCTGGTCCTAAAATTAAAAGTTAACTTTTACGTTAAGTGCTTTTTAATTAAAAGTTAACCTCAGTAGCAGTGAAGGAAGGGCTGGCGAAAAACAAGAAGAAAAAGTAAGAGACTAGTTCGGAATCATCATTTCTACCTCCCATCCATATAGGATAAGATCGAGTCATTTTTTTAAATCAGTGGGAAACAGCCAACTAAAATATGGCGACCCTCAAAAACTACTACCTATATGGAGACAAAGTAAAGAACAACACCGCTTCCTTCACCTGATTCTACTGCAAGTCGTGACGTCACATTCAAAGAGGCGAGGGCAAAGTTTCCCATCTTAAGCATCTGGTATCAGAAGGTTGTAGTGGGGAATCCCCCTCCCCCCCCCCCCCCCCCACACACCGCAAATGTCACTCTGAACGAACATCAGCGAGCGGAGGACGGAAGTGTTTCCGCTTCCACCCGCTGGAAATGGGGACTGCTCCTTCCCCAAAGGCCTGCAGTCATTCAGTCGGTTTCGATCGCGTCCTCCCTCGGGCTAGTATTTACAATTCGACACGGTGACCGGCATCTTTATGATGTCCAATCACTTCTTGACTGGAAAAGGGAAACCTCAATCAGGAGTGGAGATCCTGGTGATCCCTCATCTGCTCGTCTGTCCACAGATATGGAGAACCTAAGATCTTCCAGGGACTCATACTCGGACCCACCGGTGAGCCCACTTCCGTGGAAACTTCAGAGGGAATCGAGGGTGACATCGAGAATAGCAGCCATAGACCATGAACCATAGAGGTAGAAGAAACCTCATTGGTAAGCATCCAGGCCTTAGCAACAATCTAAAAGCTGAGTACAGCGGGTAAGCCAGTTAACCCCCTTGATCTGGACATCTCCAGTGAAACTCGCCAACTCAGACTCAACAGCAAGTGCCTGGCACAGCAGACCCACAGCGTACCCTCTGTAGGGCACCCCCATGTGCGTGTGTACCTACATGTGTCGTATTTCCTATAGGAATTATTATAATAATTGATTAGGATATTGTGGTGTGAGTGGCGGAGTGCATCCGGCGCAGCGTCCGTCAGAGGATGCAGGACGGATTACAGGTGGAGATTCATCAGAGGTATGGCGCAAGCTGTTGCAATCTGCAGACTCTGAGAATACTCCAGTTGCAGTAATGGAGGATTTAGGTTAGTTAGGCTCACATAAAGTGTCGGGATGTTGTATGTCCAGCAGATCTTCGGAAGAAACAGAAGGAAACTGGCTTACCCGGCGCAAAAGGACATGTTGGGTAAGGTTTCCTGCTGTGGCAGTTGTACCAAGGGGTGGCTCCCTGGCTTCCAATCTTGACTTGTCAAGTATGGACTCCCGGTTACCCGGTGATTAAAACTGTTGGAGTTACAGTGTAGTGAGAACGGGCTATGGCAGCTGACGGCAGGTTTTCATGAGGGCACCTCGAGTCAGCCACTGTTGGGCTGAGCTCGCGGGAGCGGCTGCAGCGCGCTGGGCATGAGCCCCTCGGAACCTGCGTTGGCGGAAAGGATATCGATCGGACACAATGGGTAGAGTTTTCCCACACCCTCAACCAGTCAAGCGAGGAGTCTGAGAAACGCTCGATAAAAAAAGTTTGGGAACCGCAGTAGAGTAAACTTCTGGCCCCATAATTTCCCGGCCCGACCCGAATCCAAATAACATTCGGAACGCGGTATCTTTTCGATCCCAATTAACTCGGGACCGGAAGATGAGGTTATCGTTCCAATGGCGTGCAGGAGCGAAAAAAAAAAAATTAAAAACAAAAACTCGAAATTCTCTCCTGCTAGGGAGCAGTTCATTTTATATCAAAGCGAGAAAGGAGATAACGTAGGGAAAAAAATGATCGTTTTCTGGGTTCGCTCGCCAGTCGACGTAAATTTATCGCCCAACGAGAGTCTTCATGGCTGGAAACTGTCGGTGAGTAATTATTAGTAACGTACAATAGGTTTCCATTCATTTTTGCCAGTTTATGCGTGAGGTCGGTGTCTAGATGAGAGATAGTTTTTTTTAAATTGCGTGAGGCTCATAGATATTGTCTCGCCCGTTTAAAATTTCAAGGGTCGAATAGGAGGAGGGTGTGATGTTGGCAATTTTTCTTTGAACATCTGCAAGCCTGGTAGATACTTTCAGCATTCTAGAAGAACGGAAGGTCGTTGCCTGAAGCTCCCAACGGACAGGCTCGTGGACGGTTGAGAAGAGAAAATTTCATTTAAAGAGATCCACTACCGGATTCGGCAAAGGAAAGCCAAGTCTACGAGTAGCTATTACCACGTGGAACAGTGTGATGGCAAACGTGATTTCATAATTTCTATTCCAAAGTTGTTCTTTACAAAAATAAACAATAATTGTTAATAATTATTATTATTTCCTGTTGTGCGGTTATCACAATATTTTGCGCCATTTGATTATTCTTTAATTCTCATTATATTTGGAACCGTGAGACCTACGTTTTGGTTAGATGTCACTCATCTCACGTCTAATTCCTGGTTCCAGAATGCGCCGTATCATCGAGGTCAGGAGATCATCTCTCTCAGTCTGAACACCCTGTCATTCCGTCGACGGGTCATGTGACGAATAACGAGAGTGTCAAAGCCAAGTATTTGACGGAATTCATTCCAGAGCGCATCTGGGCCGTTACAAAAACATAGACGCAAACCCCCGATGCTGTGCTTTTGTCGGTCTTCAGATCGAGAACATCGGGCATACCTACTCCATTTTGTTTACCTAACTGTGAATTTCGTGGTTGCGGGAAGGGGTGAAGATCCCCCGGATGGGGAAACCAGTTGCTTCCTTTGAAAAAAGAGGGGCAACCGCAGGACATAGATCTCGACGCCATGGGACAATTCAGCAAGAATAGGTATTTTAATGTAAATTTACATTTATGATACTTTCGAAAAAGGTGCAAAATGAGGAATTTCTGATCTGAAAGTGCTCAAAATGGGTCCATGACTCCACTAAGTGGAATCCAAGTCTTGGAAATTCAAAACAATTTCGTACATTCTCTCCTGAATTGAAAATGAAATCCAAACCTCCTTCTCAGACTGATCTAATTTCCTCGACAGGACCCCGATGCCTATGAACAACAGTGACGTTAAGATCCAAGTGTTCGCTGAAGGGATTGTACATAGGATTGTAATGAGAGCGGTCTGGTGGCGATGCAGTATGTGTAGGAAGTATCTAGAAGTGTACCTACTTGATCAGCACGGAAAATGGAAATTTCACATAAAAGACCTCGTGAAACGGATAAGAAAATCATTCCATTTTTTTATTGTCTTAAGAAAATGGATGGCGCGTGATACTCTCAAAATGATCTATTATGCGTATGTATATAGTCTCCTAATATATGGGATTTTAGTATGGGGAGGGGCGTATCATAACAATTTCCTCTGCCTGGACACGGCAGTCAACACAGTTTTGAGAATAGCTACAAAATCGCGTAGACGCACCCCCGTTGAGACTCTATACAGAAAGTTTGATGTAATGACACCTAGAATATCCTATGTATATAGAATAGTCCTGAACGTTTATAAAAAAAATTGGCAATTTCGTTAAACAACCGGACATTAGCCTACTAGGGCAAACTCATCGCTGATGAGTCATCAGCAATAACAGACATTCCTCGGCCGTGTAATGATTTCTTTTTATTTACAAGGCAACTGCCCTGGCTAAAAGTTTTGAACGGCTACCCTACAGAATGAAAACAGCCAAACACTTCGGTACATTCAAGAATGAAGCTAAGAATTATTTGAAAAATATTCAAAACGCCAGCACAATTCTGCAAACTTTATTATAAGATTTACTAGCTGGCCCGGTGCACTTCGCTGCACTCGCTGCATTGTTTGGATGATTTTGTAGAAACTTCTTAAAAACCATCTAGATTTAGGTAGCACTATGTAAAGCTGTTGCTGTACTGCCTAGAAATAATCAACATAAGTTAGATGTAAAATATAAATGCCTCACACTAATCTATGCTTGCAAAATCATTTTTCTGTTTCGTTGCACACATGTTTATCTTACTAATCGGGAGAGAATGAGGCCTGGACAGGTCACTGACCTACGATAATTGGCCTAGAATAGGATGGTATTGGGAATGAACTTATAATAATTTGGAATATGAACGAATTGTAAATGTATATCTGTCTACACTTGTGAATAAATTGAATTGAATTGAAAATGATATGAGTTTCGCAGTGGTTGTAGCGCTCGCTCTGTTTCGTTTCATGTCCCTAGGGCATGTCTTACATAATAATATTATGTAAATACACATTATTTTGTTGGACCTTGACATAGTCAAGACAAAGCTGGGGGATGTGCTGTGCTTCAGGTCTTGGTGGAGGAAGGTGGATCAACGTTGGGACTACAATTAGGAAGAGGAATGGGCTAGAGTCCAATTCTTGACAGCAATTACATGGAGGCGGATGAAAATCCGAAACAGTTCTTTAGGCCTCTGGAAAGGGCGAGTGAGGTGTCCAACTTACAACTTAAAATCTCGGCTGTCACCATGGAAAGGACAAGGTATGTTTTCTTCACTCACCATAATTTTCATACACAAATGACCTTTTTCGGCCCGCGCGGAACTGGTAGTATAAACCGCGCGGAACTGGTAGGATTAACCGCGCGGAACTGGTACCCAAAATTGTGATTGCGCGGAAAGGGTACTCACCCAAGGGCGAATGTCCAATCCGTGAGCCCGACCCAAAACTGAGGTTTTGGGGAAGGGCGTGGATCCAACCTAAAACTTCTAACACTACGGCGTGTCTGGACAGGGCGTGCCGCATCCGACAGGGTCGTCTCAAGGAAGAGCTTTGTCGCCCAACCTGTCGGATGAAACCAAAGTAACAAGCGTGCATGGATAACATCTGCGGCCGGTTTCTGCTTGGGCGGAGAGGCAGTCAACTAAGCAGGGCGTGCGTTGCTGCTTACCGCCACAGTCAGACCCGTAGGGAATGCAGTGGCGCCCACGACTGGTTAAAAAAAAAAAAAAAAAAAAAAAAAAAAAAAAAAAAAAAAAAAACAGTAAGCGTCGTACAAACGTCATGCAGTTTTTCAGCACCAATCCACTTCTGATTTTACTTTGATCCCAAGGTTTTGTTGGAAATTTAATAAACGCACGGGATTGTATTTACGGAATTGCTGCATCTCATAAAAGCTGCAAAAGGAATTCATGGGTCCCATGACATGGGAATTCGCGAGCCTTACAGCTATCGTGATAGTCTACAAAGCACATGTTTTTCTGTTTGCATCTCCTGCCTGCTGCCCATTTTGCGCTTTGTGGAAAATTACCAAGAAATCCTGTCAAGTTGGTTTTCTGTCAGTTGATGATTACGACAACGTTCCCCCCATGGTGCCTTCTGGAGATTCGAGAGGCGTCCTGGCGTCGGACTCTCCAAGAGGTTGAACAATCAGATTGATCATTCCGAACTTCTCTCATTGGACGCTTCCATTCTCCGTTCGAGCAATCCCTCTTTTCTGTATCCATGTCCCTCGTTTTGATCCCGTAGTGGGTGGATGTATCCTCCGAAGGGAGTTGGAAATCTCGAGGGCGGAGACAATCCCTTCCATCCGACCGCCTCGCTCCTCCTCGGCCGATTAGAGGGGGTCGTCTGGGGAAACCGGCTCAGTGTCGCGGATCTGTCTGTGCCGAGTGTGGTCCGTCCCGAATTTTTATCATGTCTGGTGCCAAGAAATCCGCGTCGGCGCCAAAAAAGCGTCAAGACGACAACCCCGAAATCCTCGAAGCGGTGTCAAAAGTGATTCGAGGATTTGATTGGTCCACCGTGCCCATCGCTACCAAGTGAGTCAAATTTCCTAAAAGTGAAGAAAACTACATTTTCGTTTATAGCGATTATGATATTATTGTGTTGACCGAAAGAGAAAAGCTCAATTCGTCTACTGTACCTACTTTAAGTCCAAGCCGGAGGAGGAGGGGAGTGACACAAGTTTGGTCATCTATATTCTAGGGTAGCACTTACTTCTAGAAATCGGAAAATTCGAATTCCTTGCTCTCAAATCATACCAACCAGCTATCAGCAAACCAAGAATTTCATCATGTTTGCACTGAATGGTATTACTATCTAAAACAACATAAAATGTTGAAAAAAAAAATCATTCTGAAAGCTTTATGCTTACAAAAAAATGGAATGTTTTGAATTTCAAGTTTTTTATTTAGTTATTTATTTTTTTTCTGGTGCTAACGTCGTAAATGTTTCAAACCCCACGGTTTTGATGGTAATAGCCTCTCCAAATGTACAGTTGAAATTTGCCATGTCGAGATGGGAGCTTTCAAAAATCAAAAAAAAATTGAATAGGTACCTAGAAGAGCGCAACCTTTCAGCCCCCACGAGTAGGGATGCCATTATGGCATATTCTTTGATAGAAGGCTTAGCGTGGATTAGGTATTACTATTAATAATCATTTAAGGCTTAATATAACAAATAAGGCTTAATTAAGCCTTAATTTAAATTATTAATGTTAATTTAATTAACATTATAATATAATGTTAATTTAATTAACATTATAATATAACATATTATGTTAGTTGCCATAAAACCAAACTATAAGGACACTGCTAGAAGTGGCACAGAAGCTTCCTTGCGTAGGTTCCCAACGGGTCAGCAAATCTGAGCAAAATCTGTCCGTTGCGAGATCACGATGAAAGACCATCGAAGTCCACATAAGTGCAGTTTACCTCAAGAATTGATGCACCTCAAAATAATTTTTGGGATGAGGGCTAGGTCCCCCTAGGTCCCACACTATACCTAATCATAATAAAAAAATACCTGATTCCTGAAATTTTAACAAAAATCGCCTCTGATTTGTGGAATTGGGATAGCAACGTTTGGGACAGAATTTAAGAGGGACCTCGGTCTTGCCCGTATATTCCCTGTAAATTTGAGCGAACTTAAATCAAAACTGTTCACGTTATGTCACTTTGAAGAATCTTTCACTGCTTCAATCGTGATGGTATTCATATGGGACTTTGAGGGACCCTATCCGCATGATCCCAGAACATTTGCTCAGAAGGTCCTGCAACGTAAAATAAAAATAAAACGTAATCAAAACTGATGAAATACCATTCCATACAGCCTGGAAAGAGAGCAGGCGGCCCCACAATTAGTGACATTGAGGCCGTAAAAATTTGAACGAACGTACCTTTTTTAATGGCCTCCTTCAAAGGACCAGTAAGAAATCAATGCCTAAACTAGAAGCGATTCCTGCAATTCGAAGGAGGAGGATTCACGAAATAAAGGAAAATGGCTTTGATGACTGTTCTCCCAGAAGACTGCCACGTGTATTACAAAGATCTCCCTCACCAATGAGGAAACTTCAATTTGACGTACCTGCGACGAAGTTAGATAAATATAACGTAAGGTAGATGCGGCGAGATAGTGGGAATCCATCCTATAAAATAAATTTTACACAAGGGTTTACTATTCTTTGATATAACATAATATTAAAATTTTTTTTTGGCCTTTTATATTTAAAAAAAATTGTTTTTTAGATTTTTTTTGTTTCAAAATTGTTTTTCTTCAAAAATTCTTTATTTTTTACTCGAAAAATATTCAACGTCCTGTAGATCGCCACAGTGAAATCGGATCGTTTCGGGACCCAAAAAAAATGGATTCTACGTCCAAAAATACTTCGAAACCGACACCTAACTCGATCCCATTATGGGATTCCCATAGCTAAAAGCCTTCAAAAAACCCTCCCATAGCCCCATTTTAGCCCCATAGCGTCCCACGGCTTTGGGCCATCGGACTGAAAGTGCCCTTGCGGGCACAACTAGATGGTAATCCGAGTATTTTGTCAAAATTTCAGATTTAAAAAAAAATCCTACTGCCCAAAACGGCTCGGACGGCCGACGGCGTACGGCGGACGGACATTTCGGATTTAGAATGTAGACCTCTTGAAACAGATAATGTCAAATTTTGAGGTCGATCCGAGTCGTCAACCCCCGTCGCGAAAACATAGGTGTATTATTCCAAGAATAATAAACTACAAGACGATTTCAGACGAAGTAGTCTATTTCCTCATTCTTTATTGTACTGATGATGGTCTAGTCGACCGAAACGCGTCTACAAGTTATTATTTTATTTATCGTGGAAATAGACTACTTCGTCTGAAATCGTCTTTTTATAACAAGATAAATTATCTTTATAACAAGACTGATTGCTGTGATGGGAGTTTTTCAGAAGCTTGTTTGCATCAGAGTTCCTTTTTATTGTGAGCTTTTTCCTTCCTTTAATTTTTTCTCAAGTTTTATAAAGGTACATTATTAATAAAGTATTATTAAAGGTGTTACGGAGAATGTATGAAATCGGAAAATGTATGGAATCCCCAGCGATTCTATAAAATCCCCAAGAAGCGTTATTTAAAGCCGGAGAATGTGTGAAAATTTACGAAATTTCATACATTAAGCGGAGGTTCTATAGAATTGCCGGATCGGATTGGTGAATGTAAGAAATAGTTAAAGAAAACAATACAATTATTGTACCTAACTCCTACCTACAAATATTGTCATGCTTGTTGGAGCATGAGGAGCTGCCGTGACATTTCGAGGTGCACAATCGTCCAGCCTTCTTGCAGCTGCATCTTTTCGACTGGCAAGGTTGCGTACAGGTGCAGCGGTCGAAACCCTGGCCTCCAGTGATGGATGAATTTCGTGCACGTTCCCGCAGGGAGACTTGGCGATCAGAAACTTCCTCAGTTCTCGAACTGATTGCGGCTTTATAGTTGTTTCAGCCATCCCATCTTTTGTCCCTACCTACTTCATACATCTCATTATTTTTGGCTGACTACCACTCCTATCATGTTCCTAAAGTCTCCACGGGCTCTGTCAACATCAGGGACTGGGATTCGAACCGTATTTCCGATTTCAGTAGGCCTGTATCTATCTACGAACATTTTCTGATTTTTTTAGCCTGAGTGTGCAGACTGTCTTTAGCAGATTCTCGTGCCCTTATTTTTTCTAAATTTTCCTCTTCTCAATTTGGCTCTTTGCTCCACTGAGTTGATTTGACGACTAATTCATAGCCATTCAATACATCAAGCAAAACGATCCGGCGATTCTATACAATCTCCGGGACTTATATGGAATTGCCGGTGGTTGTGTAGAATCACCTAAAAGCCCGGTAATTCTATAAAATAACCGGAGATTCTTTAGAATGACCGGATTTCATACATTCTCCGTAACGTATAGATTCTTTTTAAAAAATCATGGGTTTCAGCCGTTCGGGCGTGAAGACATTCCTTTATTGTGATGAGAACGGAATACTATTCATGAACACAACATACCTACTAACTTTTAAACGAGCTAAAAAACAGTTTTTTATAGTTAGGTACTATAATAAGGAATGGACGTGCACCCAAATTTCGGCTGAAATCATCCTATGAGATGTTGTTAGAAGTCAAAAAGAGGAAAATACATCATTTTTGTGACAAAAAGTCTTTCACATAGTTTATATAATAATATAATTCATCTAAAGTTGTCCTACTCGATTCAAAAGATATTTGTGTGACGTCACCTATGGTCCTTCCGGTTTGACGTCCAGGGTTGCCAACTCGGAAAACCACATTTTCCGTAGAGTGTTCCACTAAACAATCTTGACAATTTTAGAAGTAATTTAAATAAAATAAAAAGGTTTTCTGCTATTAACCTTAACCCACGAACGAATCAAAACAACCGCCGTGATGTCAAGTTTAACCTTTGCTGTGGTTTAACCTAGAGACCGATCCTTCAGTTTTTAATTTTTTTTTAATGATGGCCAACTTGACAACATGGCGAAATCTTTGACCACGGTTGATCGCTGGTTTCCGCCGAAAATTCAAAAGGTATATTTCCATAAATTCTATAAATTCGTACAAACTTGCAATTTGTGTTTTAACCCCATTTTCGGTTATACTTGGAAGCCTTCTATCGATTAAAAATCCAGAAACACGTCCATTCCTTATTGGAACATTTTGTGAAAATTTATTATTCGAAGTTGTTCGTTAACTGCATAATATGCATAAATATTATTTCACTACTCGTTGGGGTGTTCCTTCTGGACGTTCACCCTCACATGTTAAAATAGTCATTTAAATTTTTTTAGTGCGCAGTCTTTCAGTTTATGAAATTTCTCCACTCATTCCGACTTCCTCCTGCGTAACTCAGAAGCCATCAACTGACCGAAAACTGTCGTCCTCGCCGTAATTTATTCCTCTCGGAAAAATGCGCTAACAGGCTTACAAACGAGGGGACATAAAACGGGGGATAAAAAAAATTCCGAAAAAAACGTTCGACCGTCCATAAAGGGGGAGAGCGGGGCACCACGGACCATTTGGTCCTCGAGTCGTTTGTCTTGTTACGCTCACAGACTTCGCCATCTTACCCGTAAAAATACCTCGTATGACGATCCAGGGTGGGGGACGGAGGGACAGGGGGTCGGATCCCCCGTAGGACCACAAACCAAAGGAAGGTTTTTTTAAAGAGTGAATTAATTCGGGGAATCGACCCGTGAGATTTTAATTGATCGGGCGATAATTGGGAGGAAGTTGAAGTCTATTCGGGAGGCGTTGAAGGATTTTATTTTTGTCTCTGGATACGAGGGATGGGGTAGATAGTTTTCCTTATGACATCCCCGTACGTCAAACCAATTTTATGAATTTCTGTACTATCTTGAAAATTTCCCTGGGACTACCAAATTCATGGACACGTGGTAAGATACCAGACCCAATCACACTATTATATCACCACCCTAAAATTTTGCCGAAATGTAATCTTATCGTTCCTTTAGTAAGAAATACGTACGTCTGAATAGTAGGTAAATAAAATAATCACGATTAATTAACCGTCCAATGACATGATAACGAGTTTTGCTATAGAACTTCATAGTATGGACGTATTACGTTTCGCCCATTTACGTTCGTTTGAATTACATTCACGGTGGTACCTAAATGCAAAAAAAATATCGAGAGATAACGAACCCAACCTCAAGGACCTCCCCGAAAGAGGAATGAATGCATTTTTTTCCGAATGAAAAAACAACAGAGAGAGGGTAGCCGAAAAAATTCCGGTGGTTATGAAATAAATTTTGCGGCAGTTTATGTTATCTAAGATATGATAAGTGATATGTCAGGCCCACGTGAAACCTGCCAGATTAGTGGTCTCAGGTCAAATGTGATTATCGCGTTCGGGCCATGGGGCTTCTAGTTTTTTAGTTAGCAGAAACCGGTTTTAATAAGCAAATACCGATTTTTACTCAATAGAAATTTGTTTCTAGGAAGCAGAAACCAGTAACTGCTGATTTACAACAGTTCTAACAGTTTTAACAGTTACTGTTAAAAATCAGCATTGTAGGGAAAACTCGCCCACATACATAGGTACATAATATGTATTATAATATATGTACAGGTACATAGGTACTATATACCTATACTATATATTATTATTATATAGTAAGCTTGGCAGGCCGCCGGAGTTAGTTCCACGAGCTGCCACCCATTGCTCTGGGCGTGTAGTAGTTTCAACCTGTGGCGAGTTGGCGGAAACGCGACCGGCCCCTTCGTCCCATGAGCGGTTCCACCTCTATACGGGTACGGCGCGATCCCGCCAACTAATTAGTATTTACCACTCACGTACCTACCATAAAGTTCCTTATTACTAAGAACTGACCGCAGCATTTTAGAGGATCCTCAGTTATCTGAGGATCCACTGAGCAGATAACTTAGCACTAAGGTCCGTTGACCCACCGTACCACAGCAATTTGTGCAGGGATGCTGGGAAATCGGGACAGCGTTTGTCTGAGAGATCTGGAAGGCCAGCTGCCAGCCAGGACATTTCATGTTGGGCATCATCTACACCAGATCTTCATGCCGAGGACTCGAGATGGCCAGGCTACCCTGACAATTCAGGAACGTCTGGCCAAGCTGAGTCCTCCGTTCCTGTAGATGCTTTAACCACTGGAACAACAGATCACGAGACTTCTTGCTATGGTCCAGAGTGATCTATCTATTCCTACACTCCCTCCCTTATCCACAAGAACAAACTGCGGCGTACTTGGAGATATGACGCTCCTAGCATTCCACCAAACACACCTCAAAACTCTCTATAAGTATTCTAATGATTTAGGTACACGCCCACACGTAGGTTCACATATTTTCCAGTAATTAACCGTGTCCTTACAAGTATAAGTGCACGCGTACTAGTAGTACTAGTACTACTAGTCATGCTACCCCTCATAGCTCACGTCAAGTTCTGGCCCTCCAAATTCACTCAATTTTGTCAAATTCCCCTATCTTCGACGTACGACCCATACATAGACAAATAAAGCACCCCAGAAAGACCACCCCACGATAACACAATGTGTTGTGTCATGTCATGTGGAGCAGAAGACCGGGCAACCGTCGGAGGAGTGTATAGAGTCTATAATACTATACTCACTCTCAACCTTCTGTCGCCCCACTACGCACCCGGCTGAAACATGCCAAGAAGGTATCCCCAACAAACCAGTAAATATTTTCTCAAAATTTAAAAAACAACGCTGCCAATTTTACAACAGGGCCTATTATTACAATGTATAAATTAAGCAAAATATAACTCCAAGTAGGAAAACCTAAATAAAAATAATTTAGAAAAAATTAAAGTTAAGGGAGTAAAAATAGTTAGGTACCTAGTGAAATTTATTGAAGAATTTCTATAGAAGTACTTACTTGTGTAGAGCTTAATTGATATTGATTCTACGTCGTGTACTACTTGGAAAACGACACCTCATTCGACCTTGAGACCACAGTCCTTCAATACCCATGTGGTATGGGTCTGAGTGAGACCTCTTTAATGGATTCTACCTCTAAAAATACTTTGACTACAACACCCCACTCAACTATCCTCATAGCCTCTTTTTGTAGCCCCTTTGAAGAGTCACATTGCCCCATGGGTTAGAGTGAGCGGGGTGAGAGCCTTTCGGGCTCAACTACATAAAGAACTGAGTAGGTATATTGTTCACATTTCTGATTTGAAAACCAGTTCCTACTATCTAAATCGGCGTAGACGGCAAACGGTTATTTCGTTTTTGGAATCTACACAATGTAGTTTCATCATGTCATGATGAAACTAAGTTCGAAGCCGATCACAATTTTATAACCTCCTCCAAATAGTTATTAGTTGAATAATTCAACTAATAACTTGATGTTGTCTAATTATTAACTAATAATAATGTGATCTTGATGTTGTCACTGTTACAATTATTGTAACAGTGACAACATTAAGATCACACCTGCACCTCTAGAATTTACTCCGATTATATATAGCCTGTAGTGTAAATAGTAAATCCTGTGCCCTAGACAACCAGGTATCTAATGAGCGGCATAATTCCTGGCAAGAGGCCACAAGTTGTTTTCATCGACTTCTCCGACTTCTTGATTAATCGCGACAGTCCCGAGGCCTTTCAATTATGACGGCCTGTTAGGTGAACCATTACTTGATTTAATTATTGTTGGGACGGAATTAGACGAGTTTATTTCCGGACGGGATTAGACGCGAGGCATTTCTTGTAGGAATAGATTATCGGCGTCTTTTTTAACGAATTAATAATCCAATGTCGTTCAATTTTTCGGCCATAATGCCTCGCATTGTTCAGCAGGGCCATTCAAGAAACGGAAAATGTGTTGTGGTTGTGAAATACAATGGAGGACAAGAGATCGTTTTGTTCGAGTGTCCATTCAAGATTGGCCAGATTTTGGCAGGTGACTTCGTCAGCGCTGAGTCACCGTAGCTTCAATCCACCAAAAACTTTCAACCCGAAATCAGGGGAAAGAAAATACAAAACGAAAAACGGTTTCAGCGCCTACAGCATGTTTGCCCAGCCTCTTCCCACCGCCCAACTCGTGTGGGAAAATTAGTGGCTGGAGGACGTGACCGAACTTCGGGACTATCCAGTTAGCGAGGGAGATGTCGTGATTAGTGACGTTAGAGTTATCGAGTGCTCGTCCCAGGCTACCGTGCGGCAGACGCCAAACAGATAGACAAACACGTTTGTGGGACTCGGATGTATCCCACGGTCCAACGTGTTGAGCAACAAGTGGTTCGAGATACCAGGGAGTTGACTCACCGTGAATTTGTACACGTACGTGTCCCAGAACATGCCAAATGTTTTCTCTTGTAAAAATTATGTCGATAGTAAGAAATTAACCCTTATGGCAGGCCTACGGCCACTCTACTCGTTCAGCGCCCGAGCAATGGGTCCACAGTGCTCTGAATCAATATCTGCGTGGAGGGTTAGGGGTTTCTCCCATTCACTGTCAAACCAGCGGGTAGGAGGGTCCCCTTATGCAATAAAATGAGCAAGTCCTGGATGATGTTTTTTTTTTTTTTTTTTTTTTTTGCACCAAGACCTGTGTAGCTTGAAGCAATGTCTGATCCTTGGAACTCAGTCCTTGACCAGGAATCTAGGAACCCTTCATCCCCTGACAATCACTGACTTTGATGTAGGAAATCAGATCCTCCTACAGACACTAGGCCATAGGCAGCTATCGTTTTCACAGGCAAACTCATAGGAATCAGTGGCTTCACCTCCAAAGATTCTAGCAGGGTATAAGTGTACTTCCATTAAAACCACTCTCAATGAGTCTTCTGCGGCCAACTCCTTTGGGACAATAGACTCCGGAAGTCTCTCAGGCACTTCATGCAACCAACCTGGTAAACCTTCCCTTGAACATTTCAATTTATCCTCCAACACAAACAGCAGCAAGAACTTGAATACAGCCCCTACATCTTTCTGCCAAACCACCATACCCTAAATATGTACACCCGGATTGGGTCAGAATCCCATTATGTTTAACCTTGTCTCAGTTACAACCCCTCATCCATCCATTTTCTTTCCAGAACTGCTTCAGACAAGAAGAAAACCCACGTGAAACGACCTATGAACGCTTTCATGGTGTGGGCCCAGTATGCGAGGAGGAAGCTGGCCGAAGAGTATCCCGAACTTCACAATGCTGAGCTCAGTAAAGCACTTGGACGACTCTGGAGGTCAGTTCTACGGGCAATTTTCTATACTAACAGGCTGAAAGATCGAATCACAGTTGGATTGGTAGGGGAGGCGATTTAGCTTGAAGTCGAGTGACACCAAAGGAAATTAACCCCATACCTATAATTTGTAATCGGTTCACGAGTTTTTATGCAATTTCTCCCATTGTGCATTGCAATCGTCATCAAGTGGAACTCGAATAATTATTAAAATTTTGTTTATTATGTTTTGTAAAGATTTAGCGCGTGCTGTGTACTCAACTACCCCAAGGAGCTCACTTCCTTCAAGATTACGAGATAAAACGTTGGAAAAAACTCAAGTTTTCGTTTAACCAACTTGAAATGGCCGATAAAGTTATTTGAGTAGGTGACCCGTGCCCCCACCTGTGGTTTACCCAGCTGGTAGGTTATCTGACTTCCTTGCTCTGTACCTACAATCCATCCGCTCCATATAATTCTAATCGGGAGATATTTGCTCAATAAGGTAACTTCCTTGACGGCGACGAACCATAAAACTCGCTTGCTTCATACAGGTTTAGATAGTTAGTGGATGCCTGCATGGGGCGCCAAATAGGGCTGAGTTGAGAGGCCATTAGGCGTAAAAAACTGCACTTCTTCATCATAAAGCCGGCCACCAAAACCCATTCCCTCTGGCTTCCTAGATTTCTAATTTCCTTGTTCCCCAGATTTTCTCTTTCTTTTCAATTTAAAAACTGATTTTATTTTATTTTAGCTGATTCCCATCGAAAACGTGAGTTTGAATAAAAATAAACATCTGAATACCATTCAAATCATTCAGATGTTTATTTTTATTCAAACTCGCGTCTAAAACTCTTTTGAAGTGGGCAATAGAAATGTGTTCCGAAATGTCATAATAAGACAATGAGAAAAAATATCAATAAGTAATTGATATTTTCTGAATTATTAAGAACGATTTTAATCCAAGAAGGAAAGGAGAATGGCAAGATCAATTTTTCAAAACTAATTAAATTAATTAAAGTTCAACTAAAAAGCCAAAAAAACCAAACCAAAAAGCCGAGCGGATATATCCGCTTATATATTTATATATAATACTTATAAGTCTTTTGAGAAAACATAATTTTCAAAATTTAAGTAATTGATTTTAAAAGTAGAATCTACCATCTGATGGCGAATAATATATTATGTTGAGGAATGTTGAGGTTACACAAGGGTTCATTATTCTTCGATATAGGCTGATACGCAGAAATTAATTCTTTGACATTAAAAAAGTATTTATAAAAAATGAAGAAAATTATTAGGCAAAAATTGTTTGGGCAGACGAGGGACCTCGAAAAAACGGATTTTGCGTCTAATTTTACTCGGAAAACAAGACCTTATTTGACCGCCTTGGAACCTTCAAAAATCCCATTTGTAGCCCCACAAAAGCCCCATAGATCCACATGGTGGATCGTTCTGTGACCCCCCCACCAAATTGATTCAACGTCCAAAAACACTTCGTCACCTAACTCGACCCCATAGCCGAAATCCTCCATAAACCCCTCCCGTAGCCTCATTTTAGCCCCATAGCACCCCACGGGTTTGGGCGATCGGTCTAAAAACCTTGCGGGCACAACTAGATGGTGAATCGAGTATTTTGTCAAAATTGCAGATTTTTTGAAAACTTCCTAGGTAGGCGGAAAAACCTACTGCGGCGGAAATTTCGATTTTGGAATCTGGACATCTTGAAACGTATTTATAATGTGAAATTTTGAGGCAGATCAGAATTTTCGACCTCCGTCGCGATTACATAGTATCATTCCAAGAATAATAAACCAAAAGTCACTAACACGTATGAATTGATAGGTATGTCAAGTTTGCACATCAATGTTGACATTGTCAACATTATATTAGTTCCCCATCCATCCACAACGTGGGGATCTGTGGGGCGACAAATGGGGCTCTTGAAACTCTAAAGTGCTAAAGCAAAGTGATCGAATGGGGTGCCGTTTACTAAGTAATTTTGGACACATTTGGACATTTTTAAATTAGCGTTTAAAACAAATTATTATTATTATTATTATTATTATTAGGTATTAATTTATTTTACCTATTTATTTATTATTATTACCTTTTTTTTCATTGATATTGATTTTTTTGGATTTATTTTTTCCCAAGTCGATACCTACCTTAGTTTCTTATTTGTGCTCGTCCAAGCGGCTCCTCGGCCTGCGCGCCCCAACGCGACCTTCCCCTCCCCTCCTAAATTTTAGAGCCAAAATCAACTTTTGATTAATGCGCTCTTTTGCAAATGCGACTAAAAAAATTGAAACGCTAGAACATTTCCCTGGCCGCCGTCCAAATTCATCGTCGTCGTATATTAGTTAGGCTGGTTGGCTCCTGGGACTATCGACCCGTGTAGAGACTGACGATTGCGACGAGATGAATGAATCACACATCATTTCCTTCATTATAAAAAAAAAAAATATTTAAATCATTGGTCATTCGCCCTTGCGGAAAATTGGCAGGGCTTTTGGAGAACAAACTAACGAACCTGAGGATGTTACCCTTTTAAGCCTCAAACAAAATTTGAACGAAACTAGATGCTCCGGCTCGCTTTGCTCGCCTACGCACCCAGCTGGGGGGCTCCGCCCCCCAGACCCCCCGCTATTGGGGTGCGTAGCATCGATGGACACGTTCAAACCCCGACTCAGACTACTCGCTTCGCTCGGCCGAGCGCCTATTCGGACAGGGGGGCTCGACCCCCCCCCCCCCCCCCCCTAGTAGTAGATAAACGGTCCACCAAGACGATAGGAAAAATCGGCGTATTTTTAGGGCTTACCGTTTAGGAGTAGGCGATTGACATACAGACAGACCCACAGACAGAGACGATGAGAATTAGTGATATAGATAGATAGATCAACAACGTGCAATAGTTTTGGGCACTCGGCTTTTTTGTCAGGGTATTTTCTCGTGTCGGGCAGTCAAGATGCATCAAAGCTCAAATGCAAGCAAATCCATATCGTCGTCCGGTTTGTCAGTCTTATCACATCCTTCCCCCGAGATGAAATCAAATACGCTGACAGAAGAAAAACTCACCTTCGATTTCAATCGAGCGGTTGCATTGCGATTGCATTACCGTCTCAATAAAGAGTGCTGATACTCGAATAAAATCTGACGGCGTCCCTCGTTTTAATCTGTCGCCGTCGTCGAGCGGTAATTATCTGAAGGAAATGAGACGCCGGCATTTTCAAGTCGTGGGAAAGCCGGTCACGAAGGGTTCACGAGTGTTTAAGGGTGTTCAAGCCAAAGCCCTGAAAATGGCACATGGAAATATCAATTAAATTTTAATGAATTTGATGAATTTTAATTTAACCAATGGGAATGTAATTTCAAGAATTATGACAAAATGTATAACTTGCCTAATCCAAAAATCTACGTGGCCGAACAGGTCTGCCCCGCTGAGTGTGACGAGGATGATTTACCTACATTGCGTAATATTATTTCATTTCATACCTACTCAGACGCGTGCCATCCCTATCGGGTTTCATAGTAGTTAAAGTCCGACTTTCCCCGCACGATGATGCAGCGCATAGTTTCATCCCTGAACGTTGATTGACGGATAGCTGACGTTGTAGATACTTGACGCCACTCCAATTGACCTGCCAATCGGGCCTTTGGAGGTGCAATCATCAACCTGATTACAAATCAGTAGAAGATCCTGTTTACTCGTTAAGTAGAAGAGCTCCAGTAGGTATATTGTTCATAATTAAACGGTAAAAGTTAAAAGGTAGGAGAGTCGTGTATTACCTTCCGCCTCCTCAAACTATTATCAGCTAGCTTCTTGTTTATAGGAATAGGTACAGTACATACCCATGGGTATAGTAACTATCCCACCTTTGTACGACATTAGAAATCTTTTACAATCACTATCGGCAGAAGGAAGGAATCTGATGGTTCCAAATCAACAGGCTCTGAGATGTAGCCAAAAGATCCCCAACTTTCCCATTTTATACACACGGGACTTCTTCTTTTCTCGAACGGCTTCGCACGATATAAAATAAGCACGGATAGGTAAATCAAAATTGATAACCTCGGGAAGAAACACGACCAAACTCGGAGACTCCGAGTCGGAGTTGATGAGAGGAGTTGATGAGAGGAGGATGGGTATCGATGTTTCAAAAACATCGATGTTTTATACATCGATGATTTCTCCGATGTTTTTTAGACATCGATGTTTTTCCCCCAAACATCGATGTTTTTTCGCGAAAAAAAAATTTTGTTTTGATGTTCGTTTACGTAAAAATAGTAGATACTTTTATACCTGAACAATAATTATTCATGTTTTATAAATGCTTACTCGGTTGTTTATTATTTTTTTATAAAAATAATAGGTACTATAGGTACAGATTCAAGAAACATCGAAACGGTTCGGAATTTTCATAATTACGCAGCTATAGTTTGTCAATTGTTGGCAAAAAGTAATTTTTCAAGATTCAGTCATTATTATTATTGAATTATTGAATCTTGAAAAATGTCTGCCGTCATGGCAGCCAGCCGTCATGGCTGTTGATGTCTAAAATTGTTCTATTTTCATTCTTTTCCTGTAGTTCAAATGAAAAAAAGTGGTTTTGTGATCCTGCATGCAGGATCAACGATTAAAATACAGGGTTTCAACTTCAACTGCTCCGCAACAACTGCTGCTTTTGTCGAGTCAATTTTCGAGTGCCAAAGCAAAAGACATGAAAACGTGGATAAGAAAACTCAAAATTTGGTTTCTCGTGGATTCTCATGAGAAAATACCGTTTTTTTTTTTTTTGTGTGTTTTTTTCGTGTGTCCCCCCCCCCCCCCCCCCCAAATCAATACCAACTCAGAAACTTAGATTCCTTTTGAAAATATCCTGAAATGGATCAATCCTTTAAATACTTAAGATATTGTATAGACATTCCTACATACCTAGCTCGAAAGAATCAGAATTAAATTCTAATCCTTTTATTTTGACAAAATTTGATAGGTAAGGTTTTCTCGTGACGTCACAGGCTATCGATGTGCTGAAAATAATCGAATCGAACGGCCTCCCCTGAGTGTCGGCCATTTTGTATCACATGGAGAAGGGAGAAGTAACTGGATTTGATAGAAGATAGGCTGAGTTTTATTTTATTCCCCGATGCTGGTACATGTGTGATCCTCATGGGATGAAATTTCGGGACTATAAAAATTATTAAACGGCAATATGGCCGAAAAACGACGCTGATAACGCTTATCTCACTTTCAACCACTTCTTCTGTGCGTGGGTCGGTTGAATTTTTACCTGCATCTTTTACTCGAATTTATCGTCCTTTGCCATATTAAACGTCTAAATGCCTGCTTGTGCTGTTGTGGGATGTAATAAGACATATCGGGTTGGGGAGCAAGTGAGGTCGTTAAGCCTCCCAGCTGTCATCAAGCACCAGTGTAAGAGAACTGAGCTGTCTTCCAAAATGTGTGGCTATCCCCTACCAATAGAAATTTGATGGGAAAGAAGTTGAGTGGCATCACCGTCAAACTGTGTAATCGACATTTCATCACAGGTTAGTGTTTAGTAAATTAGATTTTTAGTGATAATGGGTGACATTGCTTGAAATCCACGGTTGGGCCGAATCAGTGATCATCACTGATGATCTTGCTTCAATTTCAAACAGAAATAGATATAACGAGATTTGACTGAGTAGGAGCATAATATGCATTATAATATTATTATAATGGATGGCCTTTTGTTGGAGTTCACATCATGTCACAGTACCTGATCGTACCAAGTAGTCCTCAATGTAGACCAGTCAAAATCGACACTAAAAATCGCTGAATTCCCAAAACGAGATGTATCTCTGATTTTTGGTTTATTATTCTTGGAATAATACACCTATGTTTTCACGACGGGGGTCGACGACTCGGATCAGCCTCAAAATTAAATTTAACCTCTTGAAACGTATAATGTCAAATTTTGAGTAATCTGCAATTTTGGCAAAATACTCGGTTTACCATATAGTTGTGCTCGCAAGGTTTTCAGTCCGATCGCCCAAACCCGTGGGGCGCTATGGGGCTAAAATGGGGCTATAGGAGGTTTTTTTTAAGGCTTTGAGTTATGGGATCGAGTTAGGTGTCGTTTTCGAAGTCTTTTTGGACGTAGAATCCATTTTTGGGGGTCCCGGAACGATCCGATTTCACTGTGGCGATATACAGGGCTTTCATGGGGCTAATAATGGGATTTTTGAAGGATCCCAGGAGGTTAAATATTTTTTGAGTAAAAAATAAAGAATTTTTGAAAAAGTTTCAAAATTTTTTTCAAGGACAAAATTAAATTTCTGCACAAGTAACCTATATCAAAGAATAATAAACCCTTGTGTAAAATTTGCAGCGTTTTTAGTATGTTGTTTGAACTCATTAGGGTAGTGTTTAATTTTGCAACTTCCCAAAAGCTGTGCTTCACGCATAGCACAAGAAAAACCGCGATTTTTTCGGCCTTATTTCAGTTTTTGCTCTACCTATATGTATGCTCTACCTGCATTGTCCGACAAAAACTCATGAGTTTTTAAATAGCATTAAATACGTGAAAATTAAAGCCCAACCGGAGCTATGTAGGTCAATTAGTTTCAGAGTTATGGTACTTTGAAAATGGGCAAATTTTTCCAAAATGTGAACATTTTAGTTGAAGACCTGAAGACAGCAGAAGCACATTTTTCAGAGCGTTTTCGGCTGTAGCTCAAGAACTATTGGTCCAATTCCATAAATTTTAAAAGGCGTGGGTGCAATACAATTTCTATTGGAATCCTGGCGGGAAACATCTGGTATCACCTGTGGAGGAGTGGTAAAATCCACTATCTCTTCATAAGGATCACCGCCGCATAAACCCACCTTCACTACATATCTCTTCAAATCGTCCCAGGAAAGCTTACAGCTATAATTCGGGTTGAATTTACGCCCAGACATTTCACATAACTTAAGCAAAAACTACTGAATAAAACCACAGCAGTGATACAATATGGCCGCCGTCTGGAAACTCCCCCAAATCAGCTGACCTTCTTCTTCTTCACAATCGAAAATAAATCGAATTTTATGTATCGAGAAAACCACCTATACATTTACAAGGAAAATTTCCTTATAATAAGGAATGATATCGATTACCAAGTATACATCGATACATAATCGGCCGACCCGGTGCCACCGGGCAGGTGGACATTTTGTAACAAAAAACAAAATTTTTGTTTTTTGGGGTTTTCCAGTGATTTTTTAAGTCGTTCGGTGCGCAGTGCACTTTTCCCTTGCTGTATTTTACGTAAATAATCAATTTATAAATTCATTGTCTGTTGTGCAGTGTGTTGTCGTAAGTCTTGTTTTTCTCGGAAAGATCGTCCCAGCCGTAACTTCGAGCATTTGAATGGGAAACCAAAATGGGAAATTTCTGGAGTACTCGCTTCCCAATCTTGTTGTGCCCACAGGCTTTTCAGCCTTACCCACAGAGTAATAGAGAACAGGCCCCTACCGCTAGGGATGTCCGATTCTCAAAAATGAATCGATTTAAATCGAATCGATTATTTAGAAAAGTATCGAAAATAATCGCGATTATTTTTTCAAAAAGAATCGATACATCTGAGAATCGATTCTTTTTCCAAATTATTTGTTAAATTTCAAATTTATCAGAAGAAGAAGAAGCATTATTACGTTACGAAACCTGAATTCCAATTACTAATAAAATATATCATAGTAATTTATTATAGTAGTTTAAAATTTATTATAGTAATTTTAATCCAACTGCAAACCAGCACTATTACGTAGGAAAAGGTAGGTAGGAAAGCTTCAGCTGTGTCAGAGGTTGTTGTGCAACAGATACTGTTTCCATCTCTTCAGCTGTTACCTATGGTCGTTGCAGTGACTCAATTTAAAAAAAAAAAATTGATTCTTTTATATATGGATCTGTTTTACAGAGCAATAAAGCTGAATATAAAGCAACTGAATACAAAAATACTTGTTAAGAGCAGAAAAGAATCGGTTTTCGATTCTGGAAATTTAGAATCGAATCGGGCCGATTCTTCAAAAAAATAAAGAATCTAAAAGAATCGATTATTTTTTCAAAAAGAATCGATTTTTTCAAGAATCGATTCTTTTTGAGCATCCCTACCTACCGCACTAACCCAAGGAGCTAGAAAGGGTTACGGGAGGTGTGTTTGAAGGTTCACGGCCATGATATCGAGTGGGGTGCCGTTTTCGAGGCATTTTTGGACGTAGAATCCATTTCGGGGGGGTCCAAGAACCATCCGATTTCACCGTGGGTATCTACGAATAAGTAGGGCCTTTGAAGGATGCCTGGAGTCTCTTTTGAGGCCGATCGAAGTCGTCGACCTCCATCGCGATTACAAAGGTGTAGGTAATAAGAATAATAAACCAAAATGGACTCTTACGTCCGAAATTGATCGGAAAACGACACCTTATCCGGCCTCGAGGCTTCCAGCGCTTCGAAAAGACAGTCTTGATTTCGCCAGGACACCCACCTCTAAACTGATAAGTGGGGCAAAATTTGCCTCTGGAAACATTTGCCCCACGCGTGGAAACTTTTGCCCCAGTGTGTGGGGCAAAAGTTTCCAAGCGGGTGTTTCGGAAAAATGGAAAATTCGCACTCTAAATGTTTTGGTAAATGAACCATTTTTTTTTACTGGATGAAGGGAAGATGTTAACCTACAATACAAGACAATTTTCAAATCCATAGGACGTTTTGGAAGGCGGGGGAGAGCGCCGAATGTCAAAACTGGAAACTTTTGCCCCCACCTAGTTGTGTCCGGAAGGATTTCTGCTCAATCTCCCTTAAACTTACGGCGTTGTGGGGCTTTAACGGGGCTTCAGCAGATATTTATGAAGGATTTGTATGGCGCTTCTTTGGGGCTTATGAAGAAGCGAGGTGGTCAAACGCAGCCTCATTTCCAAAGTAATTTTGGACGTAGAATCCAATTTTTGAGGTCCCCCTTAATGTGTCTTGTAAGGCATAATTCAGATGCAAATTTAAGTTTGTGGCTACCATCATGCATGCAATTTTGACAATATATTCGGTCCATGAGTTTACATGTATTTAGTTTTCCGAAAAATATGAACTCAGCATCCTCTGCCAAAATTTGAAACACCTTAATAACAATGAACTAACTTCTTTTTTATTTAATTTCAGGGAGTTGGGCGACTCCGATAAGAAACCCTTCATCCTGGAAGCCGAAAGACTGAGAGTGATACACAAGAAAGAGTACCCAGACTACAAATACCAGCCGAGGAGGAGGAAATCTACCACGCACAACACAGGTGCCAACGTGAAAAGTACGACTTCCTCTGCAGGAGCCAGAACCGCCAACACTACGTACTCGTAAGTTCACATAGGTATCTAGTTCATAATAGGTATCTCTTCCGTGAATGATTTTTAAGAAGTTCTCTGAACTTGAATTTGTAAGTAATCGTAAATGTTTCTTTGACATGGATTATTGTCGTTTAGTGTGATGAGGCGAGTCAAAATCGAAGAACCGGCTGAAGCCGAAGACGTGGAAGATCCTGTTTTGGGGCCCCCCACGCCTCCTACCACTCCTAACCGGGGGCCCGCTGCCACAGCTCCTCTCGCCCCTTGCTACAGGGCGACACACCACCCATCACATTACCAGACCCCCCAAGGTGAGAAATCAATCAGTCTTATAACCAGATGATGAATGGTCGGATAGAAAAGATTTCGACTTATTTTTCCAGGCAGCCGGCCCGTCGAAGATGATCAGCCTGAAAGCCTAGTAATGGACGAATCCGCTGAGCCCGTCGACTGCAGTGAATTCGATCAGTATATGGGGCAAAGCACATCCCACTACACTTGGGAGCAAGACCCTGACTACCTGCCCGACTATAGGTACTTGGAAACAATTGAGTCAGCCATCTGTGCACACATGAGCAGCTCTTTAAGTTATCAGTAACTGATGCCCTACTTTTGCAGGTACCTGGACTCACAACTGATGGCAAGCAGCCCCTCCCACCAGGTGACGCCGTCACCGAGCTCGAGCAGCAGTAGCAGCAGTTCGGCCTCAACCTCCCAACCCTTAAGGCAACAAGAGGCCAGAAACGCTTACTTCAGCACTCACGGCGCCTTCTGGACCTCACCTGGAAACCAAAACCCCGCCTACTATTCCAGCTGTCAGTACCAAACGAGGCCGCAGGACCCGTGGGGGTTCGCTTGATCTTTTGCCAAAAAAAGGTCCTCTAACTTTACTGCGGACCCCAAAGGCAGTATGTTACCTGACGATGAGACTGGTAATCAGTTGTTCAAGCTGCATTTAATTATCAGGACTTACCTGATTTTTCGTTGAAAATTTGACTTCTGCCAGCAACAATCTTGAAATATGGTTCTGCTATTATCAACTGATACCAAATATCGTCATAATTGTCAGGTAGAACCAGGATTGGCTATGTCCATCACTAAAAGATGCCATGTACAGCTTAGTTTTAAGTTTCATACCGTAAAGGGCTCATTTTGTAATCATACAAGTGCCTCATTTTATAGTTACGCAATACATTTGTGAATAAAATATTCATAAAATAGCTGTTTTAAGTTAACGCATCATGTGTCAACGACAAGATGCTCATTTTGAATCTCACAAAAATTTGGAAGTTGAGTTTGTAAGTTTTGCATTAGTTTAAATCATTGGAGGAAATGCGTTTGTTTTTAATAATATGAATTTATACCCTCGTTCGAATCAAAGTCTACTTAAGGGTGTTTTTGTACATACGAAGGAATGATTGTTAGTAGCGAGTAGGTGATGAAATTATAAATGACATTTTCATTCGTTCATTTTGTGTGAGTAGAATTCCTAACTCTGTCTCATTTCGGGGTAAAACTACAAAGTAGATCAAAATTTGATCCACATTCAATAGATCAAATGTGGTAGGTAGTCAAAGTAAACAGCGCTCGGGATTTCCTAACAAGAAATAAAGGCAATTCCTCCATCACTGTCGGGTATGGGTTCACTTCGTGACACCGTCAAGGCAGGATGGATCCTCTTATTCAGGATAGTCAGCATCAGGGCTGAATTATCACTTATCTTGTTACTCAGGGAGTATGGGTTCTTCCTGGCAACAAGTCGAGGTCCTAAGGTCATCCCCAGGTCTTCTCATTCAACAAGGTGGATTTCGTTTTAGAGCTCGTTGATTATAGTTCTGCAAGAAATTCTCCCTTGACCCAAACTATCATTTCCCTTTGTTTTTTGGTGCGCAGAATCCAAATCTGAAGTCAGAATTTCAGTAGCACGTACCGTTTTTAAGTTATACATGTCATGTTGTCCGGGAAGAATTTTTACTCATGTAGTACATGAGTAAAAATTCTTCCCGGACCCATACATTTTTTGACAGATGTAGTGGAGTCTAAAAATAAATGTTCCGCATTCTAATAATTAGAATGCGGAATTACAATTATTGTATTTTGGTGCGCAGAATCCAAATCTGAAGTCAGAATTTCAGTAGCACGTACCGTTTTCAAGTTATAGGTACACTTTGCTACATGAGTAAAAATTCTTTCCGTACCCATACATGAATAAAGACCACGAAATGAATTTCAAGCGAGGTAGGTCTTAGTATAAACATTCCCTAACAGTTTTAATGGAGTATAAAGGAATAGCCATAATAATACAAGAATAAATGTTACCGTCATACCATAACGCACCAATTTTTTTTACTATTCCCTCATACCCCTTCATCCCCAAGAAATGGTGGGTGCTAGAGCAATTTGGATTTCAGATTTGGTTTCAGCGCATTCAAAAACTTCGGAATCACCCAAAATTTCCCAAGGGAGCGAAAAAAAGTTTTTTTTGTGCAGAACTGATAATAATTATTATCAGGCAAGGCTCATGATTAATTATTAAGCGATTATTATCCTTTATTGACCGGAAGTCCATCCTAAGCTCATTGGAGATCCTGCTAGTGTCTTTTTCTGGTAAGGAAAGTACCACACAGTCTGCTCTGCATCGTCTTTGCCTCTCATGTGGGAATACCTGACTTTAGTTTCCAGCACATAGATATCAGGCGGGAGACGTGAAACTGTATTCAGTCATCATCGACGCGAGTATCATGCTGACCACCCTTCGTCCCACAAGGGACCGCTCAAGGAATGGATATCTGGGAGACATTCAACCATTGAGGTGAGTTTCATTTTGGGTAAGGTTTGGTTAACTCTTGTTTCAGAAATTATATTTTTGAAGTGTCAGCTATATATATATATATAAGCGGTTCAAGATTTTGGTCGCATCAGATTTGATCACCAGATGAGTTTTTCCGGGAATATTCTGTTTCACTCCAACCCTGAGTTACCAGGTCGAGTACTTTCGAGTGAAATTTGCTGTATTAATCACTCGGATTGGTCTCTTTTTTATTAAGTTTACTTGCACGATCTAGATTGTATTCCTATAGAAAAATGGCTTGAATTACAAAAGTTAATTTCTATATTCCACCGAGAGGATCAACTCGTGACGGGGGTGGGGTTAGAAGGAGTTGTGGTTCTTGGTGGGTAGGTAGGAGGGGGTGGATCAGGGCGTCGGGTTGGGTTGGTTGCGGGCGGGATACCTATTTCTGTTGACTTTTGACTTCAAACCAAATGACCTCCATAAACACAATCACGTTTGCACTGTCAGGTAACTCTCACTGGACTGCATGTTGTTCAAAAGAGCCGAGGAGGCCTCCTCCTATTGGAATTTCACTTTGAGTGTAATTAGCGCTCTCCGATGGAGCCTAACAGGTAGGTACCTTCTTCTGTGTTTGTTAAAAGGTGGGAGAAGTACATGGATTTAGATAGCACCAGCTAGGGAACTTGGTTTTTACTATCGATTCAATGATAATATCATTAGGTTTAAGAAAAATCTTTTTACTTAAATCATTCATTATTCACTTGAAACGAAATATAGGGTGTCTCAGAAATCAGAACAATTTTTAAAACGCCATGGACATCACAAATGTTATTAAAATCAAAAATTCTCTCACGCATTAAAAATCTCCCATTAAATCATACATTTTATGATTGAAAAATCACCCCTGGTATAATATAATATATTGTGACATATTACCTATGTCAATGGAGGCGCGGCATTGATTTATTCGGTCATTGGTCGAATCACGCCTTCGCCCAGAATACGCAACATACCTACTGTCGCGCGCTCTGATGCATCGGTCGTTCCATAAATTCTCGAGGATTCCGAACTCAGCAGTTTTGTTTATTAACATAACCACTGAAGTGGAAATGCGCTTTATCAAGAAAAAAAAAAGAAGATGTTTCTGTTGAACCAAACGAGCAAGATCCGTGCTCGAGGGACATGCGTTCTTTAGCGAAAATCAAAGCATCAGGCCCTTACAGAAAAATATCATTGAGAATCATTGAGCGAAAATCATTGGTCAGTGATAAATTGGCGAATGATTTTATCATTGGTAATGATTTTATCATTGGTAATGATTTTATCATTGGTAATGATTTTATCATTGGTAATGATTAAATTATTGGTGCAATATAATCATTGAATTATTATTGGTCAATGATAAATTGGCGAATGATTTTTTCAGTAAGTGATTATATCATTGGTGATGATATTATTTAATCATCACCAATGATATAATCACTAACTGAAAATTATTCGCTAATTTATCATTGACCAATAATAATTATTGGTTAGGTACCTACTCAATGATTTATCACTGGTGAAACTGTAATGATAATATCATTAGAACCTCCAACGATAAACCATTGATAGAGCAACCTGGAAGGGTTCAAATTATTAATAACAAGGCAACTTTTATACATTCAAAACTCATCTGTTTATTTAATGAAAACGAACAATACTAAGTAACTACTAGTAGTTACTTCGTCAGCTGAAGAATTCTTAATGCAGTTAAGTACATTTTAATCTATGGACTTTATTTGTAACTTATTATTTGAACATATTTTAACAGTAAGTAACCGTGAATAAGAAGGAAATATAACCTGTTTAATGTAGGGGGAGTTTGTGGTGGTGAGGGGGGTTGTGGGAGGGTCTGCACTGGGCTGCGGCAAGTAAGTCAGTACATAAGTTATGTAAAATAACTACTCCTCCCTCCTAAAATGAGTGTGCTGTTGGAGCTCTGCTGCTGTAACAGAATAATACTCTTGTTAAAATTAATTTCGTTTTCAATTAAACAATTTTTAATTTCACTATGTAGGAAGTATACTTACGGTTTCTGCAGCTGAGGACCCATTCTTCAGATCATAAATTGTACTGGGCATAGCAGCAGCTTCATCACATGAGTTTGGCTAAAGTAAAAAGAATAATGCACACTTGAGAATACTACTTCTCTCTAATAGAATACCTACGTTATAATTGGAGAGTACATGATACCAACATTGGACTGCAGTCAGTGTTCCGTGAAGAGCCCACTGGCCTGTATGGCATTATAATTAAATTATAAATTAAATTTTAATTTCCATACCTCAGAAGCAGAAGCTTCATTAGCCGATTACTCTCCATTCGAGCTGCTGCTGCTGTCGAGCATGCCATCCTTCTTCCTCTTCAATTCCCGCCTGGACTTGCGGTCCAAGACGAGGACCCCGTACCTCTCCTTGGTCTAGGACTGCGCATTCATTTCAATTCGCCCTAGAATATATACAATCATATGAAGTTTATTACACAGGTAGTCAACGCCAAATTTTAAATTTCATCATAGGGCTAATAAGACTTTACAGGGTTAATATTAGCCTTATGTTGTGCAATGAGAAAAGGGCGCGCGAAACAAAGGACTTACCTCCAAATGCCAATATTTTCACCACTAAGTCCCTGGTCTTCCTTCATTATTTTCTTCATTCGTCTGGCGTCGAACGTGAGCCCGTCGCAGCCCTTCGGCTACCATATCTGGCATTCTTTATTGAGCAGGGCCTCAGTACCCAGGGACTGGTACCCAGACCAGGAAGCCGACACCGGTGTGCTTTCCGTTCTCATTAATAAATTGCACTAACATGCACTCGTCATCCTTCACTTTTAAAAGATTCGCGGAATCGAACATGACCACTGGTGGAAGTAATAATTAATTATTAATCACAGGTTACCGTGGCGAATCAACAGCGGAGTGAACACAAGGGAAACCTACGTTAGGTTACCTACCACGAGGGAAGTAGTGGTGGAACATTCGAATGCAGAATCGAATGCGGCATTCGATTATTGAAATCGTTGGGATGTCCGAATGCGAGATTTCAAGTAGGTATTCGAATAATTTGGATTTTTGGTAACAGAGAACTGGCGTTCACGAGAGACGCGAATTCACGAACCTCTCAGGATGCCGATCTCCAATTATTGGAATAGGTGCGAATTTATTTGGATGATCATTCGATTATCGAAATCATTCGAACACTCAGCATTCGATTACCTAAATCAGTCGTTTTGCCCATCACTAGAGCGATAGGGCGGGAACAGCGGGCCGGTTGGCCGGCAATGAAAATTATAAGTACGGATGAAAATTTTTCATCTCTGGTTTTATGGTGTGTGCTAAATGTATTGTGTGTTACTGCACTGTAATAAATGTTTCAATGATATTTAAACATTTTGTAAAACCTATGTTAAGTATAGGTGTTTAGCTACTAAAACCGTTGCCGATGATTTAGTTAGTTAATAATTAATGATTAATCACTAATGAGACCAAAACCTGGGCAATAATTATCACTCATGACCAATGATTCACCTTAATGATACCACCATAGCTCAATGATTATCACTTACATCTCAATGATTCTCCTCAATGATACCGCCAAAGCTCAATGATTATCACTTACAGCTCAATGATTCTCCTCAATGATACCGCCAAAGCTCAATGATTATCACTTACAGCTCAATGATTCTCCTCAATGATTTAGTTGCCTCAATGATATTCTACCATAAAATAATCATTAACTTCAATAATATATCATTAGACACTCAATGATATATTATTGACCAACCAATGATTAATCATTCAAAGTTAATGATTTATTATTAGATTCTCAATGATACTTTTCTGTAAGGGGGGCTGCCAACCATCATTTAAAAAAAGAGGACTTTCTTGTGAATTAGTGAATGCCGTAGTTTTTTCCGTCTCCTGTAAAATCCTTGTACTTTTTCGGGAATTTTACAGGTTGTTTTGAAGATTTACGACTTATACCTAGGTACATGAGAATGGTACCATACGTAGGTATGTAGTGCACTTATTTTGATGTTCTGATCAAACACCTTACTCAATGTTCCCCAGCATAAACACTTTTGTTTAGCCTTACCGAGGGTTTTCTTTCTTTTAATTAGGTGAAAGTTGGTTTAAAATGTGTGGTATAGTAAAACATCTCGGTAAATGGACTTTTCCCAAACCCTGGGTAAATGCATTTTCCCATTTTCATTTGGAAATAGCGGTTTTGGGGTCATCTTCGTTAGAAATTCAAATAAACTTCATCTATGAATTTCTATAGAGCAGTTGAGTCAGAAAGAATAAGTAGGTGATTCTGAAAATATGATGGAATGTTAACCCTTAAAACGAAGGGTGCCCTATGCATACAACCTCAAGCGCCATTGGGAAAACCAGCCGTAAGCCGGCATAAAACCACCAGAAAAGCAGCATACAACCAGCAGAAGCACAGCAGCAAAACAGCATAAAACCGAAATTTGAAAAAATGACGTTTGGGCCCTTATGCATATGGCACTCTTGAAGATTTATTGACTGGTTGATATTTGATTCAGATTCGCGATTTACATTAAGCATGCGAACTCTGGTGGCGCTCGGAAGACTCACTCAACGTCGTCAAGTCACCCGCCCGCCCTATGTAATTTGAAGCGCCAGGCACCTGATTATTCAGTTTTCTTCCAATTATAGCCATGTCGGGGTACAAAAATTGGAAATTGAAGAAGATTAGTTTGATAAGAGATAAAGACGCAGTTTGAGGTTGTTTTCGCAGTTTCGCTAAAACAAAAATAATCGTTTGTGTGGACCTCGACGACGAATATGCCGGGGTCGTTTTGCTGTGTTTACGGGTGCAATTCCCGGGAAAAACAAGGATTTTCTTTCCACCGGTTCCCCAAGGATGACGGGAAGGTGGAGATCGAGGGAAAGTCAGGATTGAAAGAAGTCGTCAGTCGTCGGAAAGCCTGGGAACTTCGGCTGAAGATGTCGAAGAAGCCGTCTGACCGAATGGTAGTCTGCAGCCGGCACTTCTCCAAGAATTGTTTCATCTTACCTGGTAAGTTATCTTTTGTATCGGGAGGCCTACATACACGGTGTAAACGTCCAACGGCGGACGGACGTTTCTCTTGGAATCGAGACCTCTTGAAACGGATAATGTCACATTTTGGGCCCGATCGGAGTCGTCGACCTACATTACATAGGTCACCTATAATAGGTCCGGGCCGTACAAATTTTTCAAAAATCTGAAATTTTGAAAAAATACTCAGTTTACTATCTAGTTGTGCCCTCAAGGTTTTCAGCCCTACTGTCCAAACCCTTGGGGCGCTGTGGGGCTAAAATGGGAGGTTTTTCGAAGTATTTTTGGACGTAAAATCCATTTTTGGGGTTCCCGGAACGATCTGATTTTTCCGTGGGAATCTATGGGGCTACTGGGATTTTTTAAGGATCACTGGGGAATCTATGGGGCTAATGGGATTTTTTAAGGATCACTGGGTGTGCAGTATTAAATACTACCAAGTATTTGTTTTTCGTAATTGCCATATAAACCTGTTATCCGAGAGTTGAGAATAGTTTCGTGATAATTAAAAACCTTTAGCAGCCGAAACGCTGGACAGGGAAGCCTCTTTTTAACATAACTATAAACCAAACAAGCTCTTGGATTGGAAAATAAGAACAACATTGGATTTTGGGGGAAAGCGATTAAAATTGGAATTGATTATTACGCTGGTAGGACCTTACCTGTTGCAATAAAGTAAGACGGCGACGACGTGCTTACATTCCGCTGACGCTCCGGCCTTACATGTGCAATGGAATGACACTATCTCCTCTCCTTCTTTTGTTATTGTTCCTTCCACAACGTGCGGTCGATCATTCAATTTTGTCGACTGCAGAACCAATGCATAGATGTTGTAGCAGTCGTCATCTGGCGGGCGGACACCACACACAATTATGTGGCCAGCATTTATCACCGCCTCCCCCTCGCAAAAATTCCGTGACTCGACAGTACAATGGGCATATTTTAATATGCAACTAAGCCTAAGCATCGAATAGATCGGTGACACAGAGTAACAGAGAGTAACAGAGTAATAGATCGGTGAATAGGACGGGAATCAGGGAACAGAAAGGATGGATTCAGGGAACAGAAAGGACGGATTATTATAATTTTGTCAGAGCTGAGATAAGAGTGATAAGAGATTCCTTATTATTCTTCTACTGGTCCGATTATCTAGTAATCGATTTTTCATGCCAACGTCGAGTTTAGGTGTACCAAAAAATAATTATGAGCGATTTTGTGAAGAAATCCTCCATATCGCCTCTTGAGATTGAGGCAGCTTGACGACAGTGAACGGCCATTTTGGAAACGACTTCAGCGCTCCAGTGTTAATGTAAATCGCGAAATTCGCTAGTGGCTAAAGTGCCACTAGGCGTCACAACGCACTTACCCCACCACACCGTACTGTCACCAACCACTGGTCACTTCTGAAGGGAAGAGTG
Source organism: Pilophorus perplexus (assembly GCA_955831195.1). Classification (NCBI taxonomy): domain Eukaryota; kingdom Metazoa; phylum Arthropoda; class Insecta; order Hemiptera; family Miridae; genus Pilophorus; species Pilophorus perplexus. The sequence continues at coordinate 33,833,665 of OY037009.1, read as the reverse complement.
ACATTTTAGCATGGAATATTCTTCGGCTATGACTTCTATGCCTGAAAACGTTCCGGTGTCGAGAAATCGAATCTTCAACCGTCGAGAGCTCTCGACCTAGTTGGAACCACATGACTACCAGAAGCTAGTTACCTACTATAAGGTTTGTATGTAAGGTACATCGGGTCCTGGACCAGCTCAGTAATAGTAATTAACAACCTGTTTTGGAATTTTTGCTATAGGCTCTAATCAAATAATAACCAGAGGTAAGTTTGCGATGCTTGCTTTATTCGGGTCGTTTGAAAACACGCGTCAATGCAGTTTTGCAGGAGGAGTACAAAAACAACGCCTTTGCGAGCAGCACAGCCAACGTTCACACCAATCCAAATCCCGATACGACAGACGACTTCACACCAATATTTGGCTATTCGACGCTTTGCTCGTTTGCCACAAACCGAATCATCGAAAAAAATAAAACTCGGGGCCGACGAAGGTACGAACTCACCTGCACAGGTTTTTGATGAATGGCCAAGAAATGAGTCCGTGGGGTTCCTCTCTTGTCCAAATGCGAACGTCTTTTCTAAATTTAATTCAGATTCGAATCCCTTCGTCCCCCCCCCCCCCCCCCCCCTGTTGTATAGCACACGTGCGGCGACATTTTTCATCGACTGGCACCGGGAAGAGAAAACGTAACTACCTATCGGATTTGGCCACAACATCGACGTTTTGAATTAAGGTTTGTTATTTAAATGAAAAATTGGGGTAGTTCACCTTTGAAAAAAGGGAGTTGAGCATGTGGTAGAGATATGGCGACAAACCTACAGCAAGATCTTCCAATTCGAAAACTTTTGCGAGTGCCTTCAAGTGGTTTGATTATAGGTATGTAGTCCACTTAGAGGCAAGTGTTCATTAAAATCCAACTCCCTCGTAAGTCAGTCATCATCGTTCAGACAGTCATTTGGCCTCATTTGACGAAACCATCCTCTAATAATTATTGCCATCTGGTTGGTTCCAAGCGCATTTGAATTCCTCCTCTTCGTTTTGTTTTTATATTTATATGACTCCCCTACTTCCCTCTAGACGCAAGTTGTTGGTCACCGTCCAAAATGCCAACTCTGGCGTTCCCCACTTTGTTTGAAGGATTTGGCCAATCGATCAGGTGGACGAGGGTGGAAAAAGGGGAATCTACTCGGTCCCAAGTCAGAATGTTGATCAATTTCTTTGTCATGACAAGCGACACAAAAATGACGTTGGTTTCGTCTTTTGAACAGGTGACCCCCATAAATAAGTAGGTACCTACGGATGTATAAACCGGTACTCCCACAACCAGTGAAGTGGATTATACAAGTAACTCTCATCGATTGTACATGCAGTATGCGAGTACAAGCCAACAAAGAACAAGGGAGAGGCGTTGAAGTGACTAATGACCGAGTTGGACATACAAAAAAAAAGTCATTAGTCATTAAAACGATCATTCGATTCAATAAAGGCGCGAGGTCATGACGGCTGTTTAGTTCAAAGAGAAGACTTGAACATCAAAAGGAGTGGACGAAAAAATGATTTCATTTGAAATCATTTTTTCGTCCACTTGTTTTAAAACGATATTCTCGGCAGCGGAATCCTCGAACTGGGCCACTTTGTCATGTGTTGCAACACTCATGAGTACCTGTACTCCTTATGATTTAGTATATTCCTTGAGTAAATTTATCATATTTATATGAGATTATGGTTAGGTGCTGTGAACTGTGCACAAGTTAGATAAAATTTGTGTTTTTAATACTTTGAAGGGAAGATGTAAGGATTTGCACTTTTGGGATGTTGCTCCTGATGTAGTGGTTGTTTATATTTCATGCATGTCGAGGCAGACGTTAGCCACCAACCACGTGTACTGTGGATTTTAAAAAATATAGTATTTTTGGATATTCCCTAATTCTGAAGTTTGAATTTATACCACTTTAAAAAATAATACCTAATTACTAACAATAAGAAAACGCTATAAATTTTACACAAGGGTTTATTATTCTTTGATATAGGTAGGATACTTGTGCAAAAATTAATTCTGTCTGTGAAAAACATTTTTTTTTTTTTCGAAATTGTATTTTTACTTGAATACGTTTTTACTTGACCTCCTGGGATCCTTCCACAAAAATCCCATTAAATGCATTAAATACAAATTTTGTATCCCCATGAAAGCTCTATAGATCGCCAAAGTGAAATCGGATCCTTCCGGGACCCCCTAAAATGAATTCTACGTCCAAAAATACTTCAAAAACGACACCTAACTCGATCCCATAGCCAAAAGCCTACAAAAAAAACCTTCCCTAGCCCCATAGCGCCCCACGGGTTTGAGCGATCGGGCTGAAACCCTTGCGGGCACAACTAGAGTAAACCGAGTACCGGTATTTGGTCAAAATTTCAGATTAAAAAGAAAATTCCTACTGCCCAAAATGGCCCGGGCGGCGGACGGACATTTCGGTTTTGGAATTTAGACCTCTTGAAACGGATAATGTCAAATTTTGAGTCGTCGACCTCCGTCATACATATATATTATGTACATGTATACATCTAATGTAATATACACTTATATAGGTATAATAAACCAAAATGAAATAAAAATAAAATAATTAATGAAAATTAAAATTAACAACGCTGCAAATTTTACACAAGGGTTTATTATTCTTTGGTATACTAGGTTACTTGTGCGAAAATTTATTCTGCGTCAATAAAAAAATGTTTTAGGACCAAAAAAAAAAAAAAAAAATCTGTACACTGATTGGACAGATGTGGGACCTCGAAAAATGGATGATGCGTCCAGAATTACTCGGAAAATATTAAATATTTTGACCTCAAAGAAAGAGGTCAAATTTTGACCTCTTGAGATCCTTCAAAAATCTCATTGGTAGCACCATCGAAGCCCCATAGATCCCCACAGTGAAATCGGTTCGTTCTGGGATCCCCAAAAATGGATTGTACGTCCAAAAATACTTCGAAAACGACACCTAACTCGACCCCATAGCTGAGACCCTTCGAAAACCCCTCCCCATAGCCCCATAGCGCCCCACGGGTTTGGGCGATCGGACTGAATACCTTGCGGGGACAACTAGATGGTAAACCGAGTAGGTATTTTGTCAAAATTTCAGATTAAAAAAAAAATCCTACTTACTGCCCAAAACGGCTCGTACGCCGCAGCGCGCCGGACATTTTCGTTTTTGGAATCCAAACCTCTTGAAACACATAATGTCAAATTTTGAGGCAGATCAGAATTATCGAACTCCGTCGCGATTACATAGGTGTTATTATTCCAAGAATAATAATCCAAAATTAAAACTAGCTTTGTTTATTCATAATGACAACCCCCTCCCTCTTCAGTATCTACTTCACTATTAAACAAACAACTAATTCAAATTTCCACGTTATTTTATAGGGTGAGGTGCGCTTAAAAGGTGGCTCGTTCGTGGTTTCTTTTCCAACTTCCAAACTTTCACCGTAGGGATTAGCGGAATTGGCATTCACCCAACGAAGTTCAAAAACTCGGTATCAAACGGATCAAACATTGAACCGAAGATTCTTCTTAAGATTCTCCATTCAATTCTGAGCAGATTGGTCTCGAGTACGGGAGAGCGTCCAGGTCTGTGATACCCGTGCGACAAGGGCCTCATCATGTGCCGCACCAGACTGGAGTAGCACTGGTTGGCAGCACCCATGTAGCACAGGTCGTCGGGCCAACGTCGGGCTTTGGTCAGCATCGTCGGGTGATGGTCGGTCGAAGGACGACAGCTATCCGACGTCGGCCCTACGGTACTTTTTTGGGCGGCACGCGCCCATTTCGAACTCGATTTTGCCGACTCTCCGCCGACGTCGGGCCACCCAACTTTTCGGACGTACTTAATTGGGTAAAATTTACATTTACATTGGGTATTTAATACATGACAGTAGTAAGAGAATGTACCTTCTGGGACAACCTTGACCTTTGACCCCTGACCTTGACCTCCCCCCACCACCACCATCACCTCCCCCAACCACCTCCCTCCCCCCTTCATAACCACCTCCCCCCCCCACCACCACCTCCCCCCCCCCCCCAACACCACTCCCTCCTCCACCACCACCTCCCTCCCCCCTCCGCCACCACCTCCCTCTGCCCCCACCACCTCCCCCCCCCCCCCCAACCATCCCCCACCACCCTCCTACCTATCCAAACAGCTGATCATGCATGTTTGTGCCTGCCTACCCCCACCACCTACCACCCCACCCTCTTACCTACCCAAACAGCTGACCATGCATGTTTAATCCTGCCCACCCCCACCACCTGCCACCCCACCATCTTACCTACCCAAACAGCTGCTTGTGATGTACCTATCTTCCTATTTCATGTCTAAACATGCTCAAACCTTTTCCCCTTCCCTCCTCCCACTGTACCTGTCAATGCGTGTTCAAAACCGCTTTTCCAAATCTTGTTCTTTCCAACTCTTTTTATTTATCATGATTATTTTTTCATGATATTATCACTTTATTATCCTCAATAATTAATGCCATCGATTAGGTACATTTTACTTTTTCCTCCATCACATAATTCTCATTATCGAGATAATTGCTAGGAATAGGGGTTGAGTCAATGATTACGACATTTTTCAAATTAACGCAGCTTCTTCTATATTCAAACATAAATGTTTAACATTATAAATAGGTTTCAAATGAAAATGATCTCGTGTCTTCCACGATGATAGCCTTGATAGATGATGCCGACTCGATTGGCGACGGGATTTTGATTATACTGTTCAATTTCTTGACTCGTGAGAGCGGCGACGAATCTTCGGGGTAGGTATATTTTCGGTGGATAGGGTGTTGTGCGAGAATTTCCAGCGAGACGGTTGGTGATGTGTGCGATGAGAATCGGCGTTTTTTTACTGACGATAATTTCAAATTTGTCGATATCGTAGGCGATTCCGACTTGAAGATCAGATAATAGGCCGATGCCTTTCCAGGCATTGTTGAATGTATTTAATTGATGAGCCAGATTCATCTGAAACGAATGAGTAATTTGCGATCCAAATTTCATTTTACGTAACACGGAGAGGTAAGGGGGTAGGTACGTACATATTGTAAATTGTAGGTATTAGGAGAATTCGATCTCGTGTCTTCCGCCCAACAAACCTCGATAGACGAGGTTGACTGACCACTTCTGCTGGCCATTATATTCTTCAATTTGTTCGTCACTTAGCGCGAAATTGAATCGTGACGGAAGAAAAAAAAATTGTATTTTTAAATCAACCCACGCAATTGGTAGGAAGATTATGATGGTAGGAAGATTAACTAATTCCTATTCATCAGATAGATGTAAACTTCATGATCTGAAATAAAACAAAAAGGAAAAATGTTACTCTTCAGAATCAATGATATAAGATCAACACAACACAGTGTTATTTCATATCAATGTTATAAAATAGTATACAATGTATACTATTTTTTTCTAAGATATAATGTCATTATATCTTAGGAAAAATCGATTCTAAATATTAGTTAGCAATCACATCACCCTCCTCATGATTTTGTTCCAATGGGGAGAATCATCTGTATAATGAAGTCAATTCACTAATAACTAGTGAATAATTATTATTCTTACTTCAATAAATAACAGCATCTTCCAAATAGATGATAGTGTTCAAAAACTCTGTGAACTTGATAATCTGAAATTAAGCAATACGAAGCAATAATAAACAATGTTACATCTCAAATGCAATACTGTTTCAAAGTAATGTGATGAAATGAATATTCATACTTCAATAAATAACAGCATCTTCAAAATGATGATAGTGTTGAAAAAACGAAAAGCATTGTGAACTTGATAATCTGAAAAAAAAGAAAAAAAAAGAGTAGTCAACACGCTGCAAAGAAAGTTATTTATCAAATTTTTGATAGCATGATATATATGAAGCAGAGGAATGAATGAAATAATATGATTTTTCTTCATCAAATCAACTATGGTGAATCCTACGATTGGTAACCATACCTTCATACTTTTTTATATATTTTATGTTATATATTGTTTTCAAACGATGTAAATTTCACACAAGGGGTTATTTTATTTTTATTTTTCACTTGGAAAATAATTTATCTACCTCCTAGGATCCTTCAAAATTCCTATTTTGAATGATATATTATATCATATCATTGTAATATAGTCCTATGTCATAGGACTAAAATTCGTACTGCCCACAACGAACTTACGCGGTTGAATGACAAATTTTGAGATCGATCAGAATTTTCGCCCCCCCCCCCCCCCCCCACTTCGCGATTACATAGGTAGGTGTATTATCTAATCAATAATAACCAAAATAAATTTACCTATTAATCTGAATCCGACGATGGCGGTGATGGTGGGACGTATTCAACTGGCGCCATCGCCTGGAGCTCCATGGCATACTCATGCACTTCCATGGCATAGGCCTCAACGTCCCGAGCATAGGCCTCCACCTCTTCTATAATGTGTCGGGTAGCATGATACTGAAACATTGTATACGAGAGAAATGAAATCGCAAATATTTCATTAAGTTAGTTACGATTTCAGGAAATCGTATGTAGGAAGACTCCAGTTTTGGGGCTTCCAACCTACAACTTCACCGCATAAACATGAAATTATAAATCCAAATCAAAACGTATGCTTATTTGCTATTACAATAAAAATTATAATCCCCATATGAGGTGTTTAGTGTTAACCCAGTTGGTTCCATTGATAAATTGAATACTTAGTAGAGACCAAAAACTTCCCGAGTCTATAAATCTACCTAGATCCTGAGATAATTATACTTCGTTTTATTATCACACTCATGGAAGAAGAACGAAGTAAGTAGATCTATACCCATTACATGACATTGTATTATAGTTGTGAATCATAATAAGATTCACATATTATGCTCCCAAGGTAGGTATCAGAGCGGCTTAAATGTAATAAGAACAGCTCATTGAATAAAAAGCAAATGTAAGTGTTCTGTGATTACTTACAATTATCCATAAAGGACAGTTTTCTATATGTTCGTCAATTTCTTCAAACTCCAACCCGCACCCTTCACAAACCTCCAAGTACCTTATTCGATAATTATCGAATATATTTTTGAAGCGAGGTGGGAGGTTCGTGCATGTAAGCTCGTGAAGGATGCGGTGTTGTTCATTTTCGAACAATTCTTCGCAGAATAAACATTCAATCACTAGAAAAAGAAACAGTATCTGATGTTATCATCAAATTTGTGAACAAGTTCCTTTAACCGTGACAATAGATTATTGTACCTAATTGATTTATGGGTGCCGTGTCAATGTTTGCGAATAAAGTATATCCAATTTAAAAATAAAAAAGGAGGTGAACTGCTCATGATTCCGAAACAAACCCCCACCATCTTCAAAACTCTACCAGGTTACCTCGAGCCTGACAGACGTAGTTAAACCGCTGACTCACGTTTAGCTGACTTTTAACAACCTCTGATGATCATAAACATCAGTTAAGCGTGATGATGAAATCATCGATCTTTGTCAAATTCATTGTTGGTCCTCAGTTCAAGTGCTAAACTGATCAGTTAACAGTTTGCACCCTAATAGTAACATCACGTAAGTCAAATTATACTCACTGTTACTCATTTTTCCTATTTTGAGAATTTAACAGGTAGCGGAGCTACTAGTCTGGTCGGTCGATAAAGCTGGAGTGATCAGGCGCTCGGTGGGAAGGAGTGAAAGTGGAGCGCCCGATGAAACATGCTCCCCCAAGGATGGGTCTGGCGGGAGGGGTTGGGTTGTTACCCGGGAGTAGCTCCGCCGGGACTATCGGAAAGGAATGTTTCTTTCTGTCTACGTGTAATATTTATATGTTGTTAATAATTATCAACAATTACTATGTTGCAGTAATAATTACTACAACATCATAATAATTTTTTTCGTAATAATGGGATAATAAATGTCTGTCAGTGAATAAAAAATTTAGACTTCGCAACCCTTAGGAAGGAGTAGGTACACCATTCGATACATACCTATGGTCGTTTCCATACTGAATCAATCAGACTTTCTTTTTATGAGCTAGGTACAATACAGTTAGCTACTGAAATTTTTGGCGAACGGATCATAAAGACGTTTAGAGCGGATTTTGTAATGTTTTATAATTATTTTTCAAAAGTTCTTAACACCTAATAAATGAAATTGAGGTACTTACCTAATGAGTTGCCTTCTCCCAGCTATGTTTCTTCTTAGTGGCTGTAGAACATTTTGGCCAGGAACAACAATTTAGTATGAAACATCCACAATTAAGTCATCCACCTAACTCGGTCCCATAGCCAAAAGTCTTCAAAAAACCCTACCTTAGCCCCATTTTACTGATTTAAACAAATTCGTACTGCCTCAAACGACGGTGAACGGACAATTCGGGTTTAGAATGTAGACCTCTTGAAACGGATAGTGTTAAATTTTGTGGCCGATCGGAGTCGTTGACCTCCGCCACGATTACATAGGTGGTAATATCATAAATAATAAACCAAAAGTGGAGTCTAGCTCATCCATCATTGACTAGCTTCGGTTCCTCCTTTCGGCGAAGATGAGATACGAACGCAGTGTTGCCATGTAAGCAGGAGTACAAAAACAAGTTATCAGGACAATAATTGTCCTGATAACAGAAATTATTTCTCCTGGATGCTAAATCTATGTAGGTAGCTAATTCTCCCGATAAATTTAGACCATTTTGTTACATCCTTTTGCATTTTCATCAACTTTTCCGAGTTTCAACACTTGTTCCATAGTATCAGTAGGTTTAGACAGCTCATTTTAACAATTTGGCCTACTTTTTCGACAACTATTGACAGCTTGGACTACTTCTTCGCCAAATTTTGGCAATTAGATCGTGTCCTTGTCAGTTTTAACTAGCTTTTGAACAACCAAAGTCAGTGGTGACCGCTTTAAGAAGATCAAATCCTTACCTATTATTAGTTTGATGTAGGTTTGTGTAATGAGATAAATCTACAGTTTAATACAAACAATTTTATTTCTAATAACTCTTCATGAAACACACATATTGATACGAGTGAGAAGTTATTGATACGAGTGAGAAGTGATTGATACTGCTTGATAAATGAATCTTGCACTTGTTAACAATCAGTTTTCCTATTCTTCTTTCACCGCTTCGTTGACACAACTGGAACGGAGAAAATACATTTTGTTATCCCATTATCAAATTTTCTTAATCTCATTTAAAAATATGTCGATAATTACCTTTTTTCGTAACTTTCTTCCTCTTCTTCAATTTGAAATAAGCATCTATCTTGGTAAAAAAGCCCTACCACCGCGACAAGGTGTAGATGCAACGGTAGGGGTCGGATGTTGGATTTTACTCCAACACCACAGCGCCAACACCTTCAACTCGACAATCGTAACCTGTAACTGCCTACATAAAATCCATCAATTTTCCTCTCTCGTGATTAACTGTTGCATACAGAGTTTGCAAGGCTTGCAAGACAGCCCCAGCTCTATGAGCCCGACCTGTCCCCCAAATATGCACTGAGTTTATCGTCCCAACCTCACTACTAATGCCCCCTTGGGGACTTTTCGGATACTTGGAAGGGACATATTATTCTCCTCAAAATCATTTTTTATAACTGTCGTTGTCGATTGAAGGTTCTTCTTCTTCTTCTTCTTTGAAATTTCTTCGATCTTCTTAAATTTTTTCATGTTGACTCGTTGTTTCTTCATATTTAAGACGTTTGGTGACTTTCAGGGTTGGTGAAAAGTTTATGTTTTCGGAAATAACTATCTGAATATGACGACCCATACTGTTGTTTATCGCAAGCTATCGATATTACGATGGAATCTATACTTTCACAGTCCCAACCTCACTACTAATGCCCCCTTGGGAGCTTTTCGGATTCTTGGAAGGGACAAAATATGTGAATTCTCACTAAAATAATTTGTAGAGTTAAAAAGACTCCACCCCACCAGCACTTGTTTTACAGTCCCAACCTCACTACTAATGCCCCCTTGAGGACTTTTCGGTCACTTGGAAGGGACTCAATATGTGAATTCTCAGTAAAATCATTTTTAGAGTTAAAATGACTAGAATTTGTAGAATTAAAAGGACTAGAATTTGTAGAGTTAAAAAGACTAGAATTGATAGAATTAAAAAGACTAGAATTGATAGAATTAAAAAAGACTAGAATTTAAAAAGAGTTAAAAAAATTATTCATCCCGCAGGAAAGCATGATTTAAAGCTAGCGTGTGCACGTTATCACCCATTATGTGTCTTTTGTCGTCGAATGGAGAGAGCGAAACTTTATTGAGAGCGATACTAAAAAGGTTATGTTTTTTCGAACGAATGCTTGTACAAATATCGCGTCTGATTTTAAGCTCACCGTGCTCATCACGCTCGTGTCTTAGACAATTAACATAATCTTGAAATGTGATTTTCTTTAAAACGACGCTACGCTGGATACCTTTTACTTTTTTGAATTTATCATTTTCAGCTGGGTTATCAGTGTGAATTTCGAGGGCATACATTTTAGGGCGAAGGCCAACAAAGCGTTTAATGGGCTTACCCGCCACCTCGTCTTTGAATTTTCCCAATTCTTTTTTATTGACGTTAGAATGTAAAAAGTGGTTTGGCGGGTAGTTGGAGGTATCCAGGTGCGTGTTTTTCATGTAGCCGTCCATGTCTGCATAAAAATCGTTGGTAATAATTTCCATAATAAAACTGTCTGTATCCATGTATAGAAGATTCAATTTATCTCCTGGATACATGGGCTTCATGACCCCATACATGTAATCATACATTAAAATTTTGGAAAGGTCAAGCACAGCTTGACCGATAAAAATAGGTTTGTCGAATAAAACTTGCGTCTTGCCCATTTGAATGGCTAAAAGGTTTTCATCTAAAATGTCGACATCTTTAAAATTTGATTTTGCTATAAGTTTTTCAGCTTGTCGATAGTTGGTGACCAGTCTAATATCTTTTCGGTTTCGGATTTGTTCGCACGTTTTCCCATATATGGCATTATTATAAAGTTTAAATAGGTCTTTTTCAAAATCGTTTTGAGCAGATTTACGGAGATTATTATTGAATTCAATGTAAGATTTTAGAAAATTAGTTTGTTTAAATTTTATGGCGCGGTTGATTTTAATCGGATTTGTTGGAGATATCAGACCGTATGTCTCCGCTTGCTTTAGGGCCATATAATGGGAAATGTAGTTATTTCGGGGACCCAGATGTGCCACCAGCTTGTTATTAACTTCAGGCAATTTTTCAGGAAAGAATGGTAAATCGTTGTGGTCATCGTGCAAATTATCTGGGTATTCCATGTTAATGTCTAGTAAATATCCGTATGGGTCGTCTTCTTTTAGGCTTGCGAGTGGTGGCACATCTTTTGGGTCAACCCATTCGAACTCACCGATTGGAAGGGGCTTGGTCATGACGGTGGCATATAGCGCGTTACAATCCTGGTAGGTTAAAAAACTGGTGGGCTTCGCGGGATCATAGCCAGGGATCAGGGGGTTATTAGCTTCTGCATAACGTTTTGAAACTTGACAAAGTCCACCCCTGATCCCATTTTCGAACATTAAAAGCATATCGTAATTGGTTAATAAATTTATTTCAACTTTTGTCACGCGAAGCATAGCACACCAGGTCATTTGAGGAGTTGTATAAAATTGGGCGGGATCTAATTTATGGGAATTTAAGGTTGTATTTCTAAAACTTTCAACTACTTCTGCTAGGAGGAAGGTGTCTACTTTATTATAAAAATCGTGGTACTGCCCTAGAGTTTCAAAGTTGAAGGTGCGCCAGACATTTTGGGCTCTCTGGTATTCAAGATCGGAAATTCCATCGTGGCGAAGACGACTGTAAAAAGCCTCTCTAGGAGGTAATTGATTTTCATTAAAACGCGCAAGAGAATCCATATATTCGTAAGGGTAGACACCTTTTTGTTTCGCTAGATCCAACTGCCCGGGATCGGTAAAATATTTGGATAAAATCGGGAATTCTGTCAAGTTTGAAACCAAACTATCCAAACTGGACGGTAAAAATCTAAAAGAGTCTAAAAATCTGATTCTAAAACGTTTATTAATATATTTACTAAAACTTATGTATTTTTCCGAATTTGATGCTAAAACTTCAATGGGATGATCGTTATAATTAAGTTTGGGGATTAAAAACTGTGCATCGTAAGATGACAGGTTGTGGAAAAATACTGGTAAAAAGTTTGGTTTTTTAAAATTCAAATTACATGATTGGTGAGCCGCACCGCGGTACTCACCTAAAATATGGCAATGATCCCGGACTTTTGGATCTACAGAGGTGAATACCCTATCGCATAAATAACAATGAGTTGAAAGATTAAAATTTTGAATTTGTTCAAGAGTCAATGGATTCATTGGTAAATTTCTTTTATAAATTTTGGATACTTCCCAAGCTATTGAATTTATATGTAAAAGTAATTTTTCTACGACGTCTTCGCCACGATATTCAAATAAAATTTTGTCGTTAAAATGTTGTGAAATTTCGGAATATTTTGGATCTATTTGAAGGTAAGCGCAAGCGGAAATCGGAATGTGTTTATTGTAAGGCTCTAAGTATGATTTTTGGGGATTTGGTGAACATGAATCAATTTTAGGTAAGAGAGCCTCAAAATCGGCATAAACTACGAATGGCACCTTCAAAACTTTTTGGACTTCGTTAAATTTTATGATGTTAGTTTCTTCGGTGGGCATTTTAACAGCTACCGGGGCGTTTTTATTGCAAAGATTTTCGTGGACTTTTAGTTCCCCGGTAAGCGGATCTGATTTTTTGTACCACAAACACCACTTGCAAATGTTTTCAATCCTTCTACGATTTTTAGTTATTTGGAAGTGAACTAATTTATTAAAATCTTTAATCCAAACGTAATGGCGTTTTTCTCCTTCCTCTAGCAGAAGTAGGTCCCTATGATCCTCCAACTCTACTCGGACGGGTTTTATAGGGTAAACTATTGCATCATCATTTAGTGCGAACACAGCAATGGAGATGTTATTTTTCTTTTCGAACAATTTAATATCATGCAGGGAGGTTGGAAAATTGATGCCGGTAAAATCGTAATTGTGTTGCAGGCTATCATAATTACCTATTCTGTTTTGATGATGGGGAACTAATTTGGCTAAAATCGCATATTTAAAACACCTTTCACCGTCACTAGGGACATCTACGCAGGCTTTACGATTTTTAATTTTGAGCGGTATCGCTATGTTAGTACCTCCGCGTAGTGGGGAATATTTGCAAATTTTGAGCCTAAGGCCTAAAATTGTCGAAACTGACCACCCACTACCTTTAGTTTCTAATTCATTTAATTCGATATTCAATTTTGTAAACATGTTGTCGAGGAGGATTTCTAACGAGTCGGAAGTAAATAAAATTTCAAAAGTAGTTTTTAAATTCCCTTCCATCTGGTCACCAACTATGTTTTCTAAGGTGCAATCTAAAAACAAGCTGAATTTAATGGGGCCATGAAGTCTAAGGGAATTATTAATTAAATTAACTAGTTTTTGTCTAATGTTGTCTAAAAATGTGGGTAAATCGCAAGCAAAATCGGATTGAATAAAATAGGAGGCGACGCGATTAGAAAAAGCGGTTAAATAAGGTAAAATTTGATCATCGTTGGGTGGGCGAGCTAAAAGTTGCCCAACGTTAGGTTCAGCTCTATTATTGTTAGGAGCATTTTGACAATATTTAACGTGAGCTGAGAATAACGCCACCGTCCTGTACAACCCCCCACAGCTTGAGCATAAAAATTCTTTCTTACATTCAGTTTCGTGAAGATTTTTATCAATTTCATTATTAAAAACCTGAGCGCACTTTGCGCACGTATTAATTTTATGAATCATTTCATGGCGAGCTCTAAGCTGTGGGGAGTTGAAATTTCGGCCGCAGTAGGAGCAGACATGATCGGCTACATCATTGAAGTGACCGTCAACCCATTGTTGGGGAGGTTGTGCTGGTGGGGGAGAGGAGAGGCGTCGTCTTTTCGGCGATTGACTCGGTATATTGTTGAAATAATCATCGTTGGAATCGTTTAAGTAAGGACACCTCTCCTCGTGTCGAATCAATGAATTTAGGCATCCAAATTGCTTCCTGCAGAAACTGCAAACGTTGGCGTTGGATGCCATTTTTCGAGTGGGGGAAACAAATAAATAAATAAATGAAAAAAAAATTTAAAAAAATAAAAATAAAAAAAAATAAAATAAAAAAAAAAATAAATGAAAAACAGAAAAGAAAAACTAACTCCTTCGAAGTAAGAAAAAAAGAAAAAAAGGAAAAACAGAAAATAAATGAACTACTTCTTCGCTTTGAGAAAAAAGAAAGAAAGAAAAAAAAAACTTTTTTGAACAGAAAATAAATGAACTACCTACTTCTTCGCTTTGAGAAAAAAAAAAAGAAAAAAAAAAACTTTGAACAGAAAATAAATGAATTACTTCTTCGCTTGGAAAATAAATAAAGATTTTTGAATGAAAATTAACTAATCTGAACAGAAAACGAAAATAAAGAAAACGAAAAATTATTAACTTCTTTTACAAAAAATACTAACCTAATTGAACGAACTAACCTACCAAAATCTAATGAAAACCTAAACTAATCTACCTAATTCTAAAGAAAACCTAAACTAATCTACCTAATTCTAAAAAAAACCTAATCTAAGCTAACCTACCTACCTAAATCTAGTGAAAACCTAATCTAAGCTAACCTAATGAAAACCTAACCTAAATTAACCTAATGAAAACCAAAATGAAAAACAAGAAAATGGGAAAAAAAATGAAAAAATAAATAAATAAATGAAATTGAATAGAAAAACTGAAATGAAAAAAAGGGATGGGATGATGAAAAATGGCAGAATGATGAACACGGCGGAAGAGAATAATATGGAGAGGAAAATTAGATGAATAAATTAAGAGGTACGAACGGGCTACGATGTTGTCGGTTTGAAGGATCAACGCAGACTGAGGTAGAGGCAGAGCAGGCATGCTGGGACCTGCCCTCTGGATGAGGGGGGGGGGGGGGGGGGGGTGTGACCTAAGTCACGTGACCTGTCGATGGACCAATCAGAACTCACCAATATGTGAGGGGGCGTGGCCTAAGTCACGTGACCTGCTGATGGACCAATCAGAACTCACCACGTGAGAGGTGCCTGTCAAAACCTGATCTGTGACGTCACTGAAGTCTCAGGGCGTGAGCAGGAATGAGCATGAACGAACAGCTTGTTGGGTGGTGGGGGCTGAGGCGCCTGTCGAGACAGGCGCTTGTGACGTCATTGAAGTCTTGGAGCGTGAGCAGGATTGAATAAGAATATGCAGGCTGCCTGCATGGACAGGAGAGCTCAGTCCTCGCTAGTCACCCGAGCAGTGAACATCTCCCGAAGTTGCTACGCCAATTATCATTTACACAGTAAGTAATTACTTTTCAAACTAATACCTAGAAGTATCCAATTTAAATTTCGTGAAAACTAACTGTACCGTTTTGTTGTTGTTCCTAGATGAGCCATTACCTGTTTGCCCAACAATTGAACCGTGCCAATCGACAGGCTGCGGCAATTCATCGAATTTCGACGTTGAAAGTTGGCGAAATCTACGAGGTTTTGGAATTGAAAAGAATCCATACTAAATTCGGACCAACTATCGTTGCAAGAGTCACAATTTCGGGAGAAGATTCCATCCAAGTTTTTCTTCCGTCACGTTTCAATTTTGCAATAAGTGACGACGAAATTGAAGAATATAATGGCCAGCAGAAGTGGTCAGTCAACCTCGTCTATCGAGGTTTGTTGGGCGGAAGACACGAGATCGAATTCTCCTAATACCTACAATTTACAATATGTACGTACCTACCCCCTTACCTCTCCGTGTTACGTAAAATGAAATTTGGATCGCAAATTACTCATTCGTTTCAGATGAATCTGGCTCATCAATTAAATACATTCAACAATGCCTGGAAAGGCATCGGCCTATTATCTGATCTTCAAGTCGGAATCGCCTACGATATCGACAAATTTGAAATTATCGTCAGTAAAAAAACGCCGATTCTCATCGCACACATCACCAACCGTCTCGCTGGAAATTCTCGCACGACACCCTATCCACCGAAAATATACCTACCCCGAAGATTCGTCGCCGCTCTCACGAGTCAAGAAATTGAACAGTATAATCAAAATCCCGTCGCCAATCGAGTCGGCATCATCTATCAAGGCTATCATCGTGGAAGACACGAGATCATTTTCATTTGAAACCTATTTATAATGTTAAACATTTATGTTTGAATATAGAAGAAGCTGCGTTAATTTGAAAAATGTCGTAATCATTGACTCAACCCCTATTCCTAGCAATTATCTCGATAATGAGAATTATGTGATGGAGGAAAAAGTAAAATGTACCTAATCGATGAAATTAATTATTGAGGATAATAAAGTGATGAAAAAATAATCACAGATGAACATGCAGCCCTGGGCAGGGGGGTTGGCAAACCGGGTTTAAATGTGAAAAAATCGATCATTTGGGCGTGACAAACGATAAATTCTAAACATCAATGATGATAAATTGTGAAGGTCGAAAATGTTGATCCTCGTTGGTTATTTGGCGAGTAATAAACCAAAACCCGTAATTCGATTGAGAAATACTGCGATACCCCTGCATTGTAGGCGGATGTATAGCGGATACGTCTTTCATTGATGCTCACTGCGTGTAAATTCATGGACTAAGGTAGAATATGAATGAAACCATTGTCGATCGACTCAATGAGGATTGAGAAATCGATCAAAACAGATCACCTTTGGATGAGTTTGGGGTACCTACTCAATGCAGTTTTCATAGTTAGGTAAATCGGTCAATACAAAAATCGCCGTTAGGATCTCTGATGGGGATACTCAGTGACGATCGTTCCAAATCGACTTCCTACTAGAAAGTATCGTTGGATGGGATAGGAGTATCTCTGATTGGGGTAGGAGCGTTTAACGTAGGTACCTACATAGGTAATCAATATGTAGAATCCATAAGTGTAGAATCCAAAATTACAAACAAGCGAGGGCGTTCCAGTGTCCCACAGTGTTTGACCAGATGTGGGACTCCAAAATACGAAATATGGGACGCTAAAATTAAGAAAATTACTGTGGAAACGGCACCTCATCCAAACTCCTGGCGTCCGTCAGAAGCTGGCAAGATGGTATCAACTGGTTGTGTGACCTACAAAAATTGCGTACTACGTCCAAAATGCTAACTACATTGAAAGCAACACCTCACTCGACCTCATGCTCAAAATTAAAAAATAAAATATATGGGCCCTCCAGGAGCTTCGTTCAACATCACAATGCCCCTTGGGGTTTGGTCGATCGGGTTGAGAACCTTACAATTACAAAATTGTAATCGAGTTCTATCTAGTTCTAGATGATAGGTCGAGGATTTCAGATTTTTGAAAAAATTCCTACTGCCCAAAACCGACTGAAACTCATACCTAATCACAGTTTGACACCAATACAAGATTTTTATATCGTCGTCACGAATGGTTATTCACACAATAATATTTGATTCGAGTCCCTGGTAAGGTACTCACTGACGTTCGTCCCATTGAATGTGTGGAAGGGTGAGAGAACCTGTTGAGACCTGCACATAGGGTTGAACATGCATATACGTGCTAGGACAGAGACATGTATGGACATGAAAGAGGAGGACAGGTTTGTTCATGCACAGGGACCTGTGCTGGGGGGGGGGGGGGGGGTGACAGGTGGGGAGTGGCAGGTAGTGGGGGAAGGCAGGATTAAACATGCATGATCAGCTGTTTGGGTAGGTAGGAGGGTGGGGTGGCAGGTGGTGGGGGGAGGCAGGATTAAACATGCATGATCAGCTGTTGGTTTGGGGGGGGGGGAGGGGAGGTAGCTTTGAGGGGGGGGTGTAGTGGAGGGGTGGGGTGGGCATGCATGTATGGACATGAAAGAGGAGGACAGGATTGTACATGCACAAGGGGGTGGGGGGAGTGAGGTGGTGGGGGGTAGGAGGGGGAGGTGGTAGGTGTTGGGGGAGGCAGGATTAAACATGCATGATCAGCTGTTGGTTTGGAGGGGGTGGTGAGAGGGGAGGTAGATGTTGGGAGGGGGGGAGGTGGTGGTGGTGGGGGAGGTGGTTGGGGGAGGTGATGGTGGTGGTGGGGGGAGGTCAAGGTCAGGGGTCAAAGGTCAAGGTTGTCCCAGAAGGTACATTCTCTTACTACTCATGACCTCCGCCCGACGGTACTCTTTGGGCAGCAGGCGCCAATTTCTAACGTGATTTTGCCGACCCGCTGCCGACGTTGGGCCTTCTCACTGTTCCGACGTCCATTTCCGAAGTCCTCGCAATGTAGATATAATATATAAAATTTATATATTATATCTACATTTAATGTTTCCTTGGCAAAATATTGATAACGCTACCTACCTGAAAATAGCGATAACTTCCACCTCTAATTAGGAAGGTCCCTGACCTAGACAGCAGGCAACAGGAGAATAATATTCTGGTATATTATAGGTATATTATACCTAATAGCAATTACACCTATCAATGCTGTTAAGCTACCTACTTATAATACTGCCGTGCTAAGTTAAAACGTCGTACAGTACAAAGAATTTGAACCTAGATAGGACGTTTTAATTTTGGGCGGCAGAATAGTACCTAGCTACGAGCGTACCTAGGTAACGTAGCTGAGCGCACGAGATCGGCTAATACGAAAAATAGGTACAATAAAGAATTTGACACGATTCGCTCTCCTCTCCTAAAAAAAAAAAATAATACTTATAATGATAATAATAAAAATCAAGCTTACAACAAAAAACGATGTGAAAGACATCTAATGTGTCCGTCATGCCGCGAGGACTTGAAACATAAGTCGAAGAAGAAGAAGAAACGAATCATCTCGGCATTGGTGCCATTCACTGTTGCCAGACGTCCCCCTTTAGGGGGACATGTCCCCCTTTCTGGAGCTTGGTTCCCCCATGTTCCCCCGTCCCCCGAAGTACCCTTTTTCGGAAAAAGTCCCCCTTTTTCCCCCTTTTCCCCCCAAATGGTTTAGATAGAAAAGAAAACAAATAGGTAAATCTGTAAGTATAACTGTTATCGGTACCTACCTAAGTAGCTGTCTAATAGATATACCTAGCACCCCCCAGCAACTACCTACCTGTAGGTTTGTGACGCGCTAACGCAATTGGTGAAGAAGAACAAGATGATGATGGAAGAAGGAGCGAAGGCAGGTTACACTGCTGGTTACTGGTCTGGTTTGTTAAACAAACTTTGTATATTTTTGTTTGATGAGTAATCAACTGTTGACCTACTCGAGCTCTCTATCTTGATTAATAGTTAGGATCTTTGTGTGATGTGTGCAGTAGTAGTGATGGCTATTAAATTAGGTTTTTTTGATTCTCGACTGGGTTGTTTAACACTGTGGTGGGATCTTGAGGTTCAGTCAAAAAAGGTTGAATTCTCTTACAGGGCCAACGTTTCGACAAATTTATTTGTCATCATCTGGGCTGTAAAACAGCAAACTCCTCATATAGCCTAAACTCATCATATAGTCACCTTTCTCAGGTAATAATCTGTAGCATATTATTAGTTTAGTATGTAAATAATGTGTAATTAGATATAAAAGGGAATGAAATATCCCTCATGACTGAAATGTCCCTGTTTTGACGGGGACAAATCCATAGTAAAGGGGTCTTGCCGTAACAAAAAAAAAAAAAAAAAAAGTTATACCATCTTCATCTATATTGTTGTAGCAGTAATTGTAATGAATAACGTGATAATTCTGTGATGGAATAAATAAATAGGTAATAATAATAATAATAATAATAATAATAATTTCAATGAATAGTTGCCTACATAATACTATTGTGTGATCTAAATGTAAATGTGTCTGCCATGGAGGGAGGAAAAAAAAAAACCCTACAGCAACCTTTCTGGTACACGTGGACAGTTAGTTGTTCCTTAGAAAACGTCTGCAGAATATGTTATGTGACCAGTTTGATTAGTGTTTTTCCTGAAGACCCCCTTATCTAAGGTATGTTTGCTGCCTATTTTTTGTAATTATCCACCTAGAATACCTAAGCTACCTAATCTCTAAGAGCAGTTTGTGTTGTGCTTATGTCTGACATCCTTCTGGGTTTTGCTGTTTTACAGCCCAGATGATGACAAATAAATTTGTCGAAACGTTGGCCCGGTAAGAGAATTCAACCTTTTTTGACTGAACCTCAAGATCCCACCACAATGGCTATTAAACGCCACCAAAGCAGGAGAAAGTGGGGTTCAAAGCGGGGACAAAGGTATCAAAAATCGTGGGAAAGTCGGGCTGAATTCTGTTCGTGGCTGGGACCTGATCCTAAAAATGGAATAATACCTACATAATACAATGGAATAATATATAGATATAATGGATTCTTGGAATAATACACCTATGTAATGCGATGGAGGTCGAAAGTTCTGATCAGCCTCAAAATTAATGATTTTAAATTTAAATTAAAAAATTTAATTTTAAAATACGTTGTAGGACCTAAGAGGTCTAGATTCAAGAAACAAAATGTCCGTCCGCCGTCCCGGCTGTTTTGGGCTGGATTTTTTTTTTTTTTTTTTTTTAATCAGAAATTATGACAAAATACCTACTTGGTTTAACATCTGGTTGTGCCCACAAGTTTTTCAGCCCAAACCCTTGAAGCTTCTTTTTTTTTTCTTTTTTTTTCAAAAAATATTTATTATTTTTATTGACACAAAATTATTTTTTGAACTAGTAACCTTTATCAAATAATAATAATGATTGAAAGAAATTGAAATTGAAGAATAATAAACCCTTGTGTAAAATTTGCAGCGTTTTATAATTTTATTTTTTGTCCCCCTAAACTTCCCTTTTTTGCAGTGATTAAGTCCCCCTTTGTCCCCCTTTTTCGCCTCAGATGTCCCCCTTTCAGGTCGAAGGCGTCTGGCATCACTGGTGCCATTGGCGGAAGGACCTTTCGGGAAGGTTGTTTTCAAAACAATGTTTTGTGTGAACGGCGTGATCATATTATGATCTCGGCGAGTACGTATGGAAGTTTTGTGCTGATTTTGATAGTTGGAAATTCGGCGAGAAAATTTTGTTGCGTATGTTCCAACTCCATAATTCCTTCGACTATCCCCATTGCCTGACGAAATCACCCTTGTGTAACTGCGGAAGACTGGACTTGAAGCCCGGGTGACATCAACCAAAGACAACGATCAGCAGATATAGTAAGTTGACGTTGGAGTGAAAAATATTCCTCCAGTCCTTATAATATATATATTCTGGTTTATTATTCATTCTCAGGAACACAAAGTAGGTATTTAATAATGTCACAAATGAAAGAGAAAAAATCGCCCCATTTCGTCACATCACGCTTCATGATGATGATGATGATAATAATAAATGAACCCATGTAAAACAAATACTTGTATCTAATGTAGACCTATAGCGTTTTTTGAAGGCTACAATTTTTAACTGGTTTCAGATAACCCTGATGAGCTCAGTCGGCGGAAAAAAACGTTCCATCCAAGTTTGGTTCGAACACGCTAAAGACCACGAGAAGCTCGCGACCACACCCGGACCACTGGTGCTGACGTCTAGTGGCCCGCCGTGACACTACGTTAGCTCCACAAACGGTCTGCCTTGCACCGGCTCCGGCGTGTGCTGGACTTTTTAATCGGGGTTGCCTTTTTACCGAGTGGAAGAAAAAAAGTACTGTATGGTTTTTGAATTTTCTTTCATCGCTAATGCGATTAGGTAGGTAACCAAAAGACTGAAGACTAACTTGAATGTCTTTAAGGGTCTAGTCATTTCAACGACGTAGATATCATTCTATTTCATTAAAATATTGCTGTTTTCTCGTTCTTATATTATTTTCAACGTTTTATTTTCAAGTTGCTCTTTTCACTCTACTATAATCTTTGTCATTTCTGAAAATTTTGTGCGTCTTTTTTCTGTTCCGATGTATGGTACCAACTTATATAGTCGGGAGACATATTTATGGTTGCCATAAATTTGTAGTTGGTATCGAAACGGTGAATTTGTTCTTTCGTGAAGCGTCGTACCTAAATAAATTTGACTTTTCCTGCTGCTAGCCACTTTTAAAGACACGTGCAATGAGTCAGTTGCCTGAAACTGAATTATGATTTAATAGGTACCTCTTCTAGTGTTCGTGAGCAAGTAATAAATTATGTACCTACCTGTCTGAGTTACTCCTCTAGTGATGAATGGTAATACATTCCAACGGTTATGTAACCATCTTAAAATATTATTTTTTGCTTTTAGTGTCCTTGTGCAATGGAATTAATGTGTACGATTTTTGTAGTTACCTCCTGAAGGAAAGATTATAAATAAAATACCTAAGTACCTACTGTTATGTTCTACTGACTATAATAGTCAATGCCAGTCAATAATAGTCAATGAATAATTCATTGAAATTACTCGATAAGTATACCAATCTACTTTCATAAATTTTATTAATAATATATTCATTCATTAAATCGGTAGGATTCCAAGGGGGTGAGGATCTCACACATTTCAGGAAACTTAGCTGGTCAAAGCGAATGGATGATACTACATCAAAATATGATTGATATCTTAATATTAATTAGAGATGTCATTGAAAAGCGGGCTAAATTTTCCATCTCGCTGAAACCTAATCAACATTTTCGATTCGGCAGCGAAAATTACATGGAAAACCCTCCACATTTTTTACCCATATTATCGTTGCCTTAGGCAACTTGCCTATGAGGGATCGGACTGCCCAGATTCAAGACCAACTGGATCCTAAACGGTGTCTTTCTGTGAAAGAATGGGCTCTACGCTTCAAAATAGGTGAGAAAAATACCGGACGGCTGATGGACATTGCAGGTTTGTTACGTTGGTTTTCGGTGGCCTCCGAAAAAAAAACTACTAACTTATTGCAGGTTTGTACCTATTCTACACAATATAAAACTAAATTAATACCTATGGATTTTAAAAGCTTTATCATCATCGGACAGAGCCCATAATAATGAAATGAATAACGAAAATGTCGCGGCGGTACCTACAGAAAAGAAGGAGAAAACTTCGCAGATCGCCTTTCGGCTGTCAAAAGTAGTGTCCTGGGTGGCCACTAGGCGTCAGCACCAGTGGTCCGGGTGTGGTCGCGAGCCTCTCGTCTAAAGACCGTGATGGAGGGAGAAACGGCCGCCGCAATAACCTGCAGGGTATGCCTCTGAGATCACATCAATTATTCAAGAAACCCCACACAATTCCTATGGTTTAAAAGGTAAATTTGCAACAACAAAAATTTGGTAATTTTTTCTTATCCCCTCTGTCCAGCAGTTAGCTGAAAATATTTGAGGTGACAGAATGGGGGCGATGTTTGTAGCGTAATCTCGATTACATAGCTATGAGTCGTTGTTGAAGAAATGCATTTGTTTGTCTCACGGTGGATTCTTGCATTACAATCCCATTTTGTAGTCCAGAACTTTTGCATTGAATGATCTTTACATCGGTACCTATCGACTGAGTCATTTTTGATATTTCAATATAGATATAAGCAGGTAGGTGCTTATAGGTACCTGCTTATATAGGCACCTTGGTACTTTCTCGTGCAATCTAAGGCTGTTACATATTGTAAAAGTATATATTAATAACAATTGTTACCATGAAAATATGAATATTGTTTGAATAATAAAGTTCCTTCTTATAATTCTATAAAAAAGTATTTCTTTTTTTCTTCCCGTTTTTGAAACAATAAATTCATACTCGCATTCAAAACTGAATCATTCTACTCTTTGGCAGCTAATTAATCTTTATTATGCACCTTTCGCTTAAGGGTTTAAACCGTTAAATAATAAAAATTTAAAAACCTTAAGAATTAAAAATTAGCGGCCCAACGATTGAAAAACGGCGGCCCTCGCTGGTATACCTAGTAGAAAAGCGCCACATTTTTTCTTCTGGCTTTGCATATACTGGGTGCAAAATTACGATTCGTCCCAGTTTTGCATCCGCTGAAAATCAAAATTTTGATTTTTCATTTCAGCGATGCAAGACCGGGGCGAATTGTAAATTTGCACCCAGGTTATTGAATGCCAGAAGAAAAAATTTCCCGCTTTTATACTAGGTATACCAGCGAGGGCCGACGTTTTTCAATCGTTGGGCCGCTGATCATTTTGAACGTCGGGCCAACCACTTGTTTAATCGTCGGGCCACTTATTATTTCCGTCGTCGGTCCAACCGCTGTTGCCAACGTCGGGCGGTCGTCGGGAAATGGTCAGTCGGCAGACCTTCGGCAAAGCGGACATGCCGACCGTCCGGCGACCGTCAGCGTCGCAGATCTCCCGACGTTGGCCCGACGATCTGTGCTACATGGGCAACGATCCTTCTTCGGATTTCCGCTCCAGCGGATCTTGGTTACAGGCGAATCAAGATAGACGACGTCCTCAACCTTTTTCAAAGAGAGCATTCGTTCACATCTTTCTGTTCTGAAACCTCTGGGGATATTGAAAAATTAAAATGTTAAAAAATTAAAATTTCAATACTAGAAAATTCAAATTTGAATACCTATTGACCTTTTCCAAGTATTACGTAGCCCACTCCCAGGAGGTTTTTCCTCTTCAAAATGCTGAGCCCTCCCGCGCCACCTTAGCCCGCTTTGGTCATAGGTACAATTTATCGCGGGGCTAATCGTAAAACAAATTGTTTGGGTTCTGATATCAACAGGCATCGTAGGTTGGCACTACGGGGACACATCTGGCGCGTGGGACTGGGAACCCGGGGGTCGTCTCATCGGCTGATAACAGATCGGATACTCAGGTGTCCAATCGAGCGCAGGAAACGGGATTTACCTACATCAGTTATAGGGAGGGTTTTTAAATCTTAAAGATTTTAAATATCTCGTTTTCGGGTGCGGAATACGATTCAACTTCCAACGTTTACTCACTGTGTGACTTCAGGTGTGCTCGTTGAAGGCCAAACCTTTTTAGAGATGGAATGTGTGGAGATTAGGGAGAAAGATGACTCCTATGCTAATGGTCTAAATTGTTTGATCATAACCAATATTTCAAAATTGAGTGTTCAACCGCTTCACGTCACGCTGCACTAGATAAGAGTTTAGCAGCTCGAAACTGATACCCAAGCCTGATTTTCTAGAAATTTTAATAAACCATTTTAACATCAGCAGAGGGGCCATCTTTTTCCCTAATCTGGACTGTCGCACAGTGGGGACGATGAGGCGAAAAGGTGGCGGAATTCATTTACGGGTTGTTAAGCATGGATAAACATTTAAAACTGGATAAACGTTTTGAAAGCGATTCAACTTTAAAACAACGTTATGGTAATTGTTTACTATTACTTTGTCACCTTCAACTTGTTTGCTACTTGAATATGTTATCAGCAATGGCCTACAAACGACAGATAAACATGTTTGTTGGCCCGGAAAAGTAAAAAAAGTAAGATACCTACTTACTTCAGAAGTCGTCTTCAGATGAGGTACCTACTGGCGTTGGAGTCCGGAGATGTTTCACAAGGTGGCTATCAGACCTTTTGCCGAATGGATTTTCGCGTCGCAGTAACGCTAACGTTTAGGTTATCGTGTGAGAAGGTTAGTCGGTTAGGGTTTTTGTTTACTATTGAATTCAGTCTTCCAAATCGGTTCCTCCTCGTCCAAAACCCCTCTTGTTTCAGTTTCGGGAATAATTTTTTCGAATGCCGTTTTCTCTACTATATACAATGTCTCGAGGGAAGAGATTTTGTTGTTTCGGAATCTGCAACAGCTCTGGAAAAGAAGGAGCACCTGGGTACGACCCAACAACCAAGTTTTACCAATTCCCTCAACCATGTTTATTGCTGCGCAATAACATTCTCACCTGGACTAATTCCGAAGAATCCCTCCATGTGAGCAGATGTGAAAAGCGCAAAATCGTTAAACGGTGGATGCTTCGTTGCAGAAGAAAAGACGACAGGTAGGCTCCTATCTACAATGTTGTTGTATCCTACGTAATTGTAAGCTATGGCGGGCACTCACTTTCATAAAGAAAACTTCGACGTTGTAGAGTAATTATTACGTTGTGTGTTTGTGAAAATTAGACGGTGTTACTTACCTATTCATTATGATGACAGGTTCCGGCGAGTTCGTCAAATTTCAAACAACCTCTACATCTGCTCGAAACACTTCGACGAAAAACCGGACAAGATGGATTACTCCAAATGTTTACCGATCAGTAACGCAAACTTGGTAGGTACTACAGAGCGTTCTTGTACTCTTGATATAAAATTTATAAACATATTTCGCGGGCGTCGGAGTAATACCCCACATAGCCACGTCGTTTTGGTGAAAATGAGTTATGCTTACCGGTCAACTCTTGAATCGATCAAACTTGATAGTTTAATTTAAAAAATAAAATAAAATAAAATAAAAAAATCGGTGGGGAGCTTGGTAATTGTTGCTAAGTGAATAGATACTTACCGTCCGATCCCCTTGTACCCTAGTATGATACCTACCGAATCGATGCATAGGTACGTAAAAGATTTGCCAAATATATAACATACTTATAGTATGTTACCTACTGCTTGTCCGATCCCCTTGTACCATAGTATGATACCTATCGAATCGATGCATAAATACATTTGAACGGATTATGGCGTCCGCACACGCAGGACAGTGCCATCATTATGGGACCCACCGCATTATGGCTTCCACATACGGGTGTCACAAGCACCTTCAACGTTAACAGTGCCGTGATTAATTATAAAATCGATTAGGAGCAACATTGAGGATGCAGTAATGTACCAAAATGAACTCAAGTATATAGCACGTAGTTCCAGCAAATACCGCAACTAGCGTGGCCTACGCAGGCAAATCAGTATATTCTGAAACGAAAAGTGGTTCAAATCCAAGTGCAGGTAGGTTCAAAGAAAAAATGCAACTCTTCACATTACTCCCAGGATTTATAACGGACGAGGCACCTGGTGAAGGGGTTTGCAACCCTTTAGTGGACCCTCATGGGTATTTAAATGAAAGAATTTTTTTTGTATCATTGTGGGCGGAGAGGAATAATCACTAAGTAATTAAATTGCGAGGGCTACCAATTTGATTAGCAAGGCACGCCAACACCTTAAAAACCTTGAGGGTACGTTGCACTTGAGGGAGTGTCATTTCGGTACTTGCACCTGGCTAAACAATTCCTTCGCCTCTAGGACGAATGATTAAAGTTAAAAAAAAAAAAAATAAATAAATAAATTAAGGTTGACTGTCATCGGAAAATATTTTCGGAATTTTAATTTGTTTTTTTTTTTTTTTTTTTTTCAAAGGGGGGGGAGGGAACCATGAGGCATGTTGTCGAATTCTTGTGATGGTTACCATTGTTTTAATGAATGTAACCAATGGTGACCAATGGTTAGGATGGTGGACAGAGGGTTAGAAACGGTGACAGATGGTTAAGGATTGTTAAAGATGGTTAGGTATGGTTAGGGATGGTTAGGGATGGTTACCGATGGTTAGGGATGGTTAGGGATGGTTAGGGATGGTTACAGATGGTTAGGTATGGTTAAGGATTGTTAGAGATGGTTAGGTATGGTTAGGTATGGTTAGGGATTGTTAGAGATGGTTAGGTATGGTTAGGGATGGTTAGGTCTCGTTACGGATGATGACCAATGGCTATCAATGGTTACTGATGGTTAGGGATTGTTTAATCCGCGGTTTCCTTACAGATAAGACATGAAGGAGGACAGTACTGTAAAGGTTGTCATGGGCCACATATGCCATTTTCACGAAATCGTTGATTTTGTGACAACAATTGTGGAATGTTTTAGTGTTTTGTCAGATGGTCGTTGCCGCCAGGGCGGGCCGCGAGGTTCCGCCCTGGCGGGGCGGTCGTTGCGGCCTGGCGGGGCCGCCTATTGACATTGTGTCACTGCAAACGGTTTCCCCATGCCATGGTAACGGGTATGTGTGGATGTTAGGGCATTCAATCATCCCTGGCTTTGGCCCACCAACGTACACGGGTGTTTCCCCCCCCCCCCCCCCCCCATATCCCAAAAAAAGAATAAAAACATTAAAACCCTAGTCAATGGGTTTATCTGGCCGACAACAACTTGAGTAGTTGAGGGTTGAGGAAGGTGTAAAACCCTGTTTTTTCACCTTAGCTGAAGTCCTCCCTTGTGTTTGGAATATGGTTCCATTGAATACAAAATATTTATTTTGCAACGTCCACATTTGGGGAAAATTTGGTTTTTGTGGCCAAGATTCAACCCACGTTAATGGGACTTTCTGGACACAAAAAACCTCAGTACCACGCTATTTTGAACTTTAAAACCCGTCTTTTCGTCGAGTTCCCGTCTTCGGATTCAAACGAACCCGGTTCCATCTTGTTCGGCGTGGTCCAAACCCTGGGGGGAAACGCCTTCCGTCGTTTTTTCCACATTCGATATCCTTAACGCCGTGTTGTGCGCCCAAAAAGGCGTCGTTACGAGGGAAATTAGATTTTTAGAACCATTTTTCGAGGCGTTCCCGTCCTCGGATGCGATCTAAACCAGTCCCATTGTGTTGAGTAGGTCGAAATCTATGGTAAAACGACTTTATTATTACCAAAAAGGGTCTCCCACATAAGGGTTATTAGGGGTGCAGCACGTATGCAGCCCCGTTTTGCAACTTTGAACCGGCTTTCGACCACGTTCCCGTTCTTGGATCGTCTTGAAATTGGTCCCATCTTGTTTGGCGTGGTCCAAACCCTGGGGAAACGCCTTCCTTGTTTCCAGATTCGACATCCTTAATGGGTGTTCTGCGGTAAAACGGCATTAGTAGGAGGCAATTTAGAAATTAAACCCATTTTTCACGACGTTCCCGTCCTCGGATTGGATCGAAACCCGTCTCATTGTGTTCAGGGGGTCGAAAAACATGGCAAAAAAAGCTTCACTTTTCCCACAAACGACCTCCTATAAGGGGGTAGGGGGTGGTAGTAGGGGAAGGAGGGGTAATGCCGTGCACTTAACTTTGGAACACTACAGTTAAGGGACAGAACGTCATAGAAATATTTTTTTTACATGAATGGATTCAAAATTTATTCTATTTTAAGTGGGCAAGAGTTTTTCCACCTAAAATGTTACTTAAAAGAACAATAGTCAAAAAGGTGGAAAAAGGTCTTTGGGCGGCATTACCCGCACTCTGGGGTAATGCCGCCCACCCCTTGTGTAATGCCGTGCACCCCTTGGGTAATGCCGTGCGCTGAATTTTCAGGGTTAATGTAGGTATTTATAACAGCAATAAACATAAAAACTATCAATAAACTTTATTTAAATCGAACAATGTCTAGAAAAATGACTACAGAAACGAAATGGTAAATAATTGACTCCTTGAAAAAGTAGGAGGGTGAGGTGGGGCAAGATCGACTTTTGCCTCTATTTATCGCCTTGACTCCTCTAGAAAATTATTATTGACCACATGTAAATTTGCCAGATGTCTTCTGTCAGCTGGAAAAATTGTTTTGTCCAAACATATGGTAGGATCGAGTGCGTTGAGCGCCAAAAAATACATGTTCACGATGGTATTTTACCCATTAAATGTCTTATTTCTGTGGAAATTGATATTCCAGTCGTTTG
The DNA here is from genome assembly GCA_955831195.1 of Pilophorus perplexus. NCBI lineage: Eukaryota > Metazoa > Arthropoda > Insecta > Hemiptera > Miridae > Pilophorus > Pilophorus perplexus. The sequence continues at coordinate 33,804,087 of OY037009.1, read as the reverse complement.
GAAATGGAGTTCGAAAATGTTTCTACTTTCTAGAAATCGTTTGGTTTTAAATTTTAACAAGAAACCAGCATTTCTGTCGTTTTATACAACGTTTCTATTGAAACTTCCTGCGATATTTCATCATGACCGGGGCAAGTTCGCCTTGCATTTTCAGCCAACTAATGAGAAAATTCTTCCCTATCCCACAGCTATTTTAAATTTTAATTAATGTTTAGGCTTATTGAGCACGCTTATCTTTGCTTTAGAATGCTTTGCGTGGTCTGCAATAAAGATAATCAATTAAGAAAATCGTGAACGATTCAAAAGACTTCCATAGGCGAACTTGTCCCGGCCTCTGGGGCAAGATCGTCGTCGATTTGGGGCAAGATCGTTCACGATTTTCTTTATAATAATACCTATTACTTATAAGATAATATCTTGCACCACTTCACCCGAACTCTCAACCAAAAAATGACTTCGACCACTGTTGCCTTCCCTGAACAAGTCACAGTAAATTCTGCTCCGTCCAGGACCCCACACTACTCGTTCTTGGTCTGCTTCTGGGCATCTAAAAAAAATCAGGTAAAGAAACATTTCCGAGAAAAAAGGAGAAGAAAAGCTAAAACATGTTACACCGGGGTAATCCCGTGCATTTCAAAAGTGCACGGCATTTCCCCAATAAAATGAGCGGCATTACCCCAATGTTTATATTTTTGGTAATTCGTTCACACCGAATTTATTTACGCTCGAAACTTAAATTTGATTAGAGCATCAGAAAGCTGATTAAATTCTGCGTCCAAACGTGTAAAAAAATCAAGTAAAGCATTAAAAATGGGACTTACATTGCTTATTTCCTGTAGACCGAAAATTAGATCGAAACCGGCGAAAAACGATTTACTGCTGTTACACCAGGAAGGTAGCTTCAAAGGTTATGAAAATAAAGAACTTAGTTTGCGCGCTTTTCCTCTGCATTTTCCGATCATTCCCATCTCTCTTCGAAGGATTCAAATATCAGAAACTGCCGTGGGCGGCATTACCCGATGCGCGGCATTACCCCTCCCTCCCCTACCCTTAGTAGCAGGTGTTTCGTACTTTCATTCCATTTTTCACGAGGTCCCCGTTCTCGTATCCTCTTGAAATTGGTGCCATTCGATTCGGCGGAGTCCAAACCATGGGAAAAAGCTTTCATATTTTCCAATGACGACCCCCTATAACGTGTTGTTAGGCAAAAACACCTTCGTAGGACGCAATTTTAAAATTTAAATCCATTTTTCGAAGGGTTCCCGTTCTCGGATCGTCTTGAAATTGGTCTCATTCGATTCGGCGGAGTCCAAACCATGGGAAAACACCTTCCTTCTTTTCAAATATGACCCCCTATAAGGGTGAAGGGGGAAGTAACACCTGATGTAAGGTGGTAGCACCCTTGGTAGCAGGTGTTTTGAACTTTAAAGCCCTTTTTCGAAGGGTTCCCGTTCTCGGATCGTCTTGAAATTGGTCCCATTCGATTCGGCGGAGTCGAAACCTTCGGAAAACGAGTTTAGTTGCTCCAAAAACGGGCCCTTTAAGGGCTTTGTAGCGGAAGTAGCAGTGTAGCAGGTTGGGTCAGACTGTCCTCCAAGGTTACATATGTACGTCTATACGTTATATACATTAAACGTCTTATATACATATATCTTACTCTCTCTCTAGCATCTCTCTATTTCTTACTAAGCAAATTTATATATATATAAAGAAATAGTTTTATCCAGAGGTCGGAAACCGCTGGTGTCCCTTCTTTTTAAGACTCCTCGAAATATTCGGTTTCCTATATATATATATATATATATATATATATATATATATATATATATATATAGACGTATGACATAATAAACGTGTGTTATGTATATACCTTGGAGGACAGTCTGACCCAACCTGCTACACTGCTACTTCCGCTACAAAGCCCTTAAAGGGCCCGTTTTTGGAGCAACTAAACTCGTTTTCCGAAGGTTTCGACTCCGCCGAATCGAATGGGACCAATTTCAAGACGATCCGAGAACGGGAACCCTTCGAAAAAGGGCTTTAAAGTTCAAAACACCTGCTACCAAGGGTGCTACCACCTTACATCAGGTACTACTTCCCCCTTCACCCTTACAGGGGGTCATATTTAAAAAAAAGGAAGGTGTTTTCCTATGGTTTGGACTCCGCCGAATCGAATGAGACCAATTTCAAGACGATCCGAGAACGGGAACCCTTCGAAAAATGGATTTAAATTTTAAAATTGCGTCCTACGAAGGTGTTTTTGCCTAACAACACGTTATAGGGGGTCGTCATTGGAAAATATGAAAGCTTTTTCCCATGGTTTGGACTCCGCCGAATCGAATGGCACCAATTTCAAGAGGATACGAGAACGGGGACCTCGTGAAAAATGGAATGAAAGTACGAAACACCTGCTACTAAGGGTACTACCACCCCCTACCCCCAGGCCCACCGAGAGGGGGGGGCAAAGGGGACATTTTGCCCCGGGCCCGGACTTTTTCAAGGGGCCCCAGCGGGCCCTAGAAAAAAAAAGAAAAAAGGAAAATTTAAAAAAAAAAAAAAATGGCTGAGTAGCCACTTGGCAGGCAACGTAGTCTTCCATGTGATTGGGCCTTGTAAAACTCAAGCAATGTGAATCACAATAAACCCTGTGAGTCACAGCAGAAAAAAGGTCAGGATGAGGATTGGGACGGCGGCAAAGCAGTATGAAGGATGGAGCATCAAAAGGAAAACATCGATGTTCACCATCGTATGTACCATCGAAAGAAAACATCGATAGGTACCTAGCCTTCAAACATAGCGGCTTGAAATCATCGATGCTTCTGAATATCGACTAATCTTTTTAAATTGTATGATCATTTTGTATCATAAGCCTAAAGTTTACTCCTTGGCAATCTTCACACCCCGCAAATATTAATCAACAAGCGTTCGAACAAGATTTGTAGTCGCAGAAGATGCTAACAGCTAAACAATAACAAACACCAACAACCTAAGACATGACGACATGATGACAGCGATATTTTAAAACTCGAACCTGAAACGAGGTAGCGGAACCATTTAGAGACATAATAAGGTTTCAGTTTCAGAAGACCATAACAATCAATTGATGGATACATACAATATTGCCAATATTGTCTAGTTGTTTAGAAATAACAAAATTTTTTGTTTGTTCGTTTGAATTCTTTTCCGCGGAATTACAAAACCTTCGTCATCGATATTTTCGATGTTTCGTACCAGAAATAACAAAATTTTTAAAGTGAAACTTTTATTTTTTTGAATTATTTTCCGCGGGGAATTACAAAACCTTCGTCATCGATATTTTCGATGTTTCGTACCTAAACCCAAAACATCGAATGTTAAATTCGATGTTTCGATACTATCAAACATCGATGCTCCACCCTAAAGGTGGGGTGGGATCGATGGCATCAGTTTACAGTTTTGAACTTTGGTGTTTCCATTGTGTCGGTCCTCCCTCAACGAAAATATAGTTAAAAATCTTTACAATGACCCCTCCCCCTCCAACTCGTAAGGACGCATCCAGTGGTGGTAAGGTTGGCGTATATCGTCACAAAAGTGGTTCACAAAAACGCAAAGAGAAGAAGGCTCGAGATGAAAAAATCAAAGAAGCTCTAAAAGGTCAGCCTACATAATGTAACGTATTGTTGAGTACTGTATCGATGATGGTCTAATCAGCCGAAACGCGTCTACAAGTTATATTGTTGTTGTACATTGCCAGTATCTGTGGCCAGTGGTGAACGGTCCTTCAGCTGCCTTGCGCGCGTAAAAAGTTTTTCGAGATCATGTTCTGGCCAAGAAAGAGTCTCAGGACTAGCTACGCTTGCCATGGAATGGGAGTTGGCTAGAAGATGTGATTTCAATGTACTCATTGAAACATTTGCCGCGGCTAAAGCTCGTAAAGCACCAATCAATATGTAATAATTACACAAAAGGTTCCTTATTTGTGATGATTAATATTAATAATGTTGAAATTTTCCACATATCTACTGTTCGAATGTTATTAAAACGCTATTTTTATTTAAAATATTGATTAATTTGGTTATGTTTTAAATATTATTAATTATGCTTTAGCATGTTTCAAATATACCTATGTACATGTTTATTGGTGAAAGTTTATATTTTGTTAAAACTTTATTGTTTAATATACTTATGTGTTGAAAAATGTGTACAAAAAAATGTTATAATAAATATGATTTACTAAACGTTTTAGAGGCTGCAATCGTTCTCTTTACAGTAATACCTGTTTTATCTTAGAAACTTTCATGAAAGATGAAAAATACAAATAATATTAATTGAATGGTACCCTGAATGAAAATCGAGCGTAAGGTTATTGTGAACCGCCCCCAACCTCCCGCTTACATGGGGGCCCTATGCTCTCTTTTGCCCCGGGCCCGCTTTTTCTCTCGGCGGCCCTGCCTACCCCCTTATAGGAGGTCGTTTGTGGGAAAAGTGAAGCTTTTTTTGCCATGTTTTTCGACCCCCTGAACACAATGAGACGGGTTTCGATCCAATCCGAGGACGGGAACGTCGTGAAAAATGGGTTTAATTTCTAAATTGCCTCCTACTAATGCCGTTTTACCGCAGAACACCCATTAAGGATGTCGAATCTGGAAACAAGGAAGGCGTTTCCCCAGGGTTTGGACCACGCCAAACAAGATGGGACCAATTTCAAGACGATCCAAGAACGGGAACGTGGTCGAAAGCCGGTTCAAAGTTGCAAAACGGGGCTGCATACGTGCTGCACCCCTAATAACCCTTATGTGGGAGTCCCTTTTTGGTAATAATAAAGTCGTTTTACCATAGATTTCGACCTACTCAACACAATGGGACTGGTTTAGATCGCATCCGAGGACGGGAACGCCTCGAAAAATGGTTCTAAAAATCTAATTTCCCTCGTAACGACGCCTTTTTGGGCGCACAACACGGCGTTAAGGATATCGAATGTGGAAAAAACGACGGAAGGCGTTTCCCCCCAGGGTTTGGACCACGCCGAACAAGATGGAACCGGGTTCGTTTGAATCCGAAGACGGGAACTCGACGAAAAGACGGGTTTTAAAGTTCAAAATAGCGTGGTACTGAGGTTTTTTGTGTCCAGAAAGTCCCATTAACGTGGGTTGAATCTTGGCCACAAAAACCAAATTTTCCCCAAATGTGGACGTTGCAAAATAAATATTTTGTATTCAATGGAACCATATTCCAAACACAAGGGAGGACTTCAGCTAAGGTGAAAAAACAGGGTTTTACACCTTCCTCAACCCTCAACTACTCAAGTTGTTGTCGGCCAGATAAACCCATTGACTAGGGTTTTAATGTTTTTATTCTTTTTTTGGGATATGGGGGGGGGGGGGGGGGGGGAAACACCCGTGTACGTTGGTGGGCCAAAGCCAGGGATGATTGAATGCCCTAACATCCACACATACCCGTTACCATGGCATGGGGAAACCGTTTGCAGTGACACAATGTCAATAGGCGGCCCCGCCAGGCCGCAACGACCGCCCCGCCAGGGCGGAACCTCGCGGCCCGCCCTGGCGGCAACGACCATCTGACAAAACACTAAAACATTCCACAATTGTTGTCACAAAATCAACGATTTCGTGAAAATGGCATATGTGGCCCATGACAACCTTTACAGTACTGTCCTCCTTCATGTCTTATCTGTAAGGAAACCGCGGATTAAACAATCCCTAACCATCAGTAACCATTGATAGCCATTGGTCATCATCCGTAACGAGACCTAACCATCCCTAACCATACCTAACCATCTCTAACAATCCCTAACCATACCTAACCATACCTAACCATACCTAACCATCTCTAACAATCCTTAACCATACCTAACCATCTGTAACCATCCCTAACCATCCCTAACCATCCCTAACCATCGGTAACCATCCCTAACCATCCCTAACCATACCTAACCATCTTTAACAATCCTTAACCATCTGTCACCGTTTCTAACCCTCTGTCCACCATCCTAACCATTGGTCACCATTGGTTACATTCATTAAAACAATGGTAACCATCACAAGAATTCGACAACATGCCTCATGGTTCCCTCCCCCCCCTTTGAAAAAAAAAAAAAAAAAAAAACAAATTAAAATTCCGAAAATATTTTCCGATGACAGTCAACCTTAATTTATTTTTTATTTTTTTTTTTTTTTAACTTTAATCATTCGTCCTAGAGGCGAAGGAATTGTTTAGCCAGGTGCAAGTACCGAAATGACACTCCCTCAAGTGCAACGTACCCTCAAGGTTTTTAAGGTGTTGGCGTGCCTTGCTAATCAAATTGGTAGCCCTCGCAATTTAATTACTTAGTGATTATTCCTCTCCGCCCACAATGATACAAAAAAAATTCTTTCATTTAAATACCCATGAGGGTCCACTAAAGGGTTGCAAACCCCTTCACCAGGTGCCTCGTCCGTTATAAATCCTGGGAGTAATGTGAAGAGTTGCATTTTTTCTTTGAACCTACCTGCACTTGGATTTGAACCACTTTTCGTTTCAGAATATACTGATTTGCCTGCGTAGGCCACGCTAGTTGCGGTATTTGCTGGAACTACGTGCTATATACTTGAGTTCATTTTGGTACATTACTGCATCCTCAATGTTGCTCCTAATCGATTTTATAATTAATCACGGCACTGTTAACGTTGAAGGTGCTTGTGACACCCGTATGTGGAAGCCATAATGCGGTGGGTCCCATAATGATGGCACTGTCCTGCGTGTGCGGACGCCATAATCCGTTCAAATGTATTTATCCTTATACGAATATGTACAAACATACCGTTTTAATTGCCCTTGGTAATGTAGCTACTGGTTGTCATAATACACCCAAACCAGTATGTCACCGGTACCATCCCCAGTATGATGCGGCCGTATTTATCCTTATACGTTTCAATAACATTAGGGCACCATTTCACAGTGACGTAGATGGACACCCTCATTTTAAAATTATGTCAGCCACAATTGATTGACGTATGTATCATCTGCGGACAATCACAGTGGGCGTCAAATAATTGTCAATGTTCAATTAACACTTTGGATATACTGCATTCGTGTTGGCGTAATAGTACGACCCACCTTAGGACTCAACATCATTACGACGACCAATAATTTGGGTGATTGTTCTCATCATAGCTTACGAAGTGTGTTTGTTCAGCCCACATTGGCTGAATGGTGTTAGGGCAATGTCATGATACGTCCAACAGGTAATCGTCAACATTATTGCAACATGCTGGTCGAAGCACTGACACACCCCCATAGCTGGGCAGGTTGGCTCGTACCAGCCTTCCTTGAAAAGGTGGTGCATTGGTTGTTCAGACACCACACACTCAACGACACCCCAAAACCATTACGACGTAATGTGTGCTGGTGATCCATGACACACATGGTAAAATTTTTTGAAAACCCTTATGGCGGATGGTGTCCACTCCTAACCAATGAATGGGGGTCACCCATGCTTTGGGATGGCTAGGCGTGAGTAGTAATGGTGGGCAATCCTGACGAGCGGTAGAGAGGGTTTTTAACATTCCTTTTTTTGGTTTAAATAAGTTTCTTATTATTGCAACGTTTTTTTTTTTTTTGATTGGTGGGTATACGGCCGTTGAGGGCATCGGAAAATAACGCACACCAGGGCAATCCATATCGAAAACCATGTTCCACGAGGAGGGGGGGGGGGGGGGGGGGGGGACGAACACAGATCACGCATCGCTTGAGTGTTGAGTGTGCGTCATTGTATGTGTCTTCATATTTGCAGGTTTTTTGTCAGAGCTCGTCGTGTTAGTTGTAGGGTGGGGAAGACAGTTGTACAACTACTCTCGTCCTCGAACCATGCCAACAAAACGTGAATATATGCAAACTTCCATATTATGAACCTAAATGTACGTACGTGACAATGAACGGCGGTTACTAGTGAGTGTAGTATGAAATCCACCAGTTATTGAATAAAGGTAGCAAACTCCACTTCCACAAATGTAACAATTATTCCTAATAGAGCATTTTGTGCCCTGTCACTCGTGCAGGTCTACGCATCGTCTGCGGGTATATGGTTGCAAACGTTCCCGTCACTGTCAAGGGATAAGCGTTATCCCTGCGTAACACAAAGTAGGTGTTTTTTTTTGGGGGGGGGGGGGGGGGCAACACCCTTACTTCCAAGCTAAAGCCATCCAACGACCTAGCTTGCTCTTCAACGGAGAGGCAATTTGCAATTTGGCCATGTCGACGACCAGCTATTGGAGTCTTGGACACCAAGAAAACAGATTGTTACCAAGCCTCGCGAGCTTTGCTGACCTTTTCCTACGTTCACACACTCTCCTGGACTTATCGTAAGTGAAATCTTCGGCGGCTACATGTAACGGTTGTCTGACACCTGTTGGTGACAATTTTAAAACATTAGCCCACATTGGGAGCACCAGGTCCAAGCTTTGGAGACCTTTGCCCTCTCTCCCCCCCCCCCCCCCCCCCCACAACACTATCTATGCACCGTCGTAGCTAACTGAGGATGCCTTTTTTAAAGGTAGTAGGCCACCATTATCCTTCACACACTAGGAAAAAAAAACCCTTACGCAGCTTGAAAGCGTTTGTTCAAGCATTTTGGACCCTCTTTTATCACCATAAGACAATGTCACCACTCCTTCGACGGCTGCAGACACCTTGTGAGCTATTTCCCAACCCTTTCAAATCCATCACCCACCTTCGAACCTGCTTTGCAAACATCCAACAACTTTCTAAAGCGTGGGTGGCAGCCACTACAGCGCCAATTACAGTACCTAATTGGCTAGATGCTTGAAAGTGGAAAAGTGTAGTAACCCCAGTTACATAATTACATCAATTTCGACGTAGCATATTTAAAGGATATTTATTTATTTAATTTTTTTTTTTTATTCATTTTTTTATATTTTTTTTATTTTTTTTATTTTTATTTTTTGTTTCTTTAACGATAACCATGTCCTAAGTACTTTCATGTCCTCCAGGTTACTGCACATGTGACAGAGAGAGGAACCTACGATAATACCTCATGCTATGTACCATCAGAAGTTGAAATGCAATTTAAGGTGGTACGTAAATGGCCATAGGGAGGACACAGCATTTACCGCAGTTAGGCAGTGACAGTGGTTATATTTGAGATCAAGCGTCGTTGAGGATACCGTACTACCGAATTTTCGATTGTACATTTCAAGCATAGTGAGTACTCAAGCAAATGCAGTAATCCTGCCACCCACGCTTTAGAAAGTTGTTGGATGTTTGCAAAGCAGGTTCGAAGGTGGGTGATGGATTTGAAAGGGTTGGGAAATAGCTCACAAGGTGTCTGCAGCCGTCGAAGGAGTGGTGACATTGTCTTATGGTGATAAAAGAGGGTCCAAAATGCTTGAACAAACGCTTTCAAGCTGCGTAAGGGTTTTTTTTTCCTAGTGTGTGAAGGATAATGGTGGCCTACTACCTTTAAAAAAGGCATCCTCAGTTAGCTACGACGGTGCATAGATAGTGTTGTGGGGGGGGGGGGGGGGGAGAGAGAGGGCAAAGGTCTCCAAAGCTTGGACCTGGTGCTCCCAATGTGGGCTAATGTTTTAAAATTGTCACCAACAGGTGTCAGACAACCGTTACATGTAGCCGCCGAAGATTTCACTTACGATAAGTCCAGGAGAGTGTGTGAACGTAGGAAAAGGTCAGCAAAGCTCGCGAGGCTTGGTAACAATCTGTTTTCTTGGTGTCCAAGACTCCAATAGCTGGTCGTCGACATGGCCAAATTGCAAATTGCCTCTCCGTTGAAGAGCAAGCTAGGTCGTTGGATGGCTTTAGCTTGGAAGTAAGGGTGTTGCCCCCCCCCCCCCCCCCCCCAAAAAAAAACACCTACTTTGTGTTACGCAGGGATAACGCTTATCCCTTGACAGTGACGGGAACGTTTGCAACCATATACCCGCAGACGATGCGTAGACCTGCACGAGTGACAGGGCACAAAATGCTCTATTAGGAATAATTGTTACATTTGTGGAAGTGGAGTTTGCTACCTTTATTCAATAACTGGTGGATTTCATACTACACTCACTAGTAACCGCCGTTCATTGTCACGTACGTACATTTAGGTTCATAATATGGAAGTTTGCATATATTCACGTTTTGTTGGCATGGTTCGAGGACGAGAGTAGTTGTACAACTGTCTTCCCCACCCTACAACTAACACGACGAGCTCTGACAAAAAACCTGCAAATATGAAGACACATACAATGACGCACACTCAACACTCAAGCGATGCGTGATCTGTGTTCGTCCCCCCCCCCCCCCCCCTCCTCGTGGAACATGGTTTTCGATATGGATTGCCCTGGTGTGCGTTATTTTCCGATGCCCTCAACGGCCGTATACCCACCAATCAAAAAAAAAAAAACGTTGCAATAATAAGAAACTTATTTAAACCAAAAAAAGGAATGTTAAAAACCCTCTCTACCGCTCGTCAGGATTGCCCACCATTACTACTCACGCCTAGCCATCCCAAAGCATGGGTGACCCCCATTCATTGGTTAGGAGTGGACACCATCCGCCATAAGGGTTTTCAAAAAATTTTACCATGTGTGTCATGGATCACCAGCACACATTACGTCGTAATGGTTTTGGGGTGTCGTTGAGTGTGTGGTGTCTGAACAACCAATGCACCACCTTTTCAAGGAAGGCTGGTACGAGCCAACCTGCCCAGCTATGGGGGTGTGTCAGTGCTTCGACCAGCATGTTGCAATAATGTTGACGATTACCTGTTGGACGTATCATGACATTGCCCTAACACCATTCAGCCAATGTGGGCTGAACAAACACACTTCGTAAGCTATGATGAGAACAATCACCCAAATTATTGGTCGTCGTAATGATGTTGAGTCCTAAGGTGGGTCGTACTATTACGCCAACACGAATGCAGTATATCCAAAGTGTTAATTGAACATTGACAATTATTTGACGCCCACTGTGATTGTCCGCAGATGATACATACGTCAATCAATTGTGGCTGACATAATTTTAAAATGAGGGTGTCCATCTACGTCACTGTGAAATGGTGCCCTAATGTTATTGAAACGTATAAGGATAGGTACGTAAAAGATTTGCCTACCTTTCCTAACTGCATGGTGTGTTTCAACAACTTACACGAACCGAACCAAAAGTTCTGCCGACCACGCAGCAATTGACCACTTGACATGATGAATAATAAACTTTGGCTCAGGTTCTTTACAAGTCTTACTTTATTTTTATCATGATTGTCCGAGATAATTTGATGGGATTTTAAACATGTAAGCACCTGGTTTCGCTCACCACCTGGTTCGGGAGTCTAGCGCCTGCTACATCATCATCTTTGAGTTTAATTTTTTTGAACGGTACCTGCGACGCCATGATCCCCCAGTCACTAAACAAATACGTCACTAACAAAAACGCCGGTTGTTGAGTCCACACCGAATCAAAAAATTTAAAATAAATGCGTAGAAGTGTCAAAACACAGGACGGGTCAAAACAAACACTCGCATAACCTTGCGCGGGAGGTTATACCAGTCGCGGTTACACCCTCCCGTCCGCCATTCGGCAAAAGGTCTAATAGACCTTTTGCCGAATTGTATTGTCTTCGCCGTTGTACAAGTGACCAATGGCTTTAAAAAGAGCGTGAGTACGGCTATTGTAGTCTGGATATGTTCTTCTAAAAATAAATTCTGCAAGGTGCCCAACTAGATGATGTTTCCTGTTCCCGTACCGCGGCACAGTAGGTACCTCATCTGAAGACGACTTCTAAAGTATCTTACTTTTTTTTACTTTTCCGGGCCTTAATAAATGTAAATTCTTTATTAACAAACATAAATATGTCAAATGTCTTCATACTAAAAAAGTTAGAGGTGACAAAGTAATAGTAAACAATTACCAACGTTATTACTGAGGCAAGTGGAATTTAAAAAAAATTCATCAAACTCAATGGGCAATATTTAATATTGCCCATTTTGTAGGAAATTTTCCTACATACTTTCTACAAGCCTACAAGAACATGAGAAAAATAATCCCGTAGCTAGAAAACAGTGCCGTTTTCAATAGTATACTAGGTGAAAGATTTAAGAAGTCGTTAACGCGAGATATGTACAGCGACGATTCTTCCATCATGAGCGGCTTCTAGGCGACTGACCTCGAGTTCCGTTTCTGTGTCTCCCTCCTGCCTTAGCTCCAACTGCTGAATCAGCGTCTGCCGCTGTCTTTGATTTGCCGTGTGAAGTGGATTTTCACTTGGTTTAAAAACCACTTCTAACAAAACGTAGTACATAACTCGTTTGTAATGTTTGTAATGTGAACACCAACCTGAAGCTCGATCACGCATTTTTGACCACTATTCACACTTCTCAGAGGGAAACTGATCATGCTTATTGCACGTTGATTCAAATCAAAAGATAAGTGGTTACTCCCTCCAGACAGCCTTGAGACTGCCATCAGCAGCAAAAGAGTGAGGGCGGTGTCTGAGAAAATGTTAGCTCGAACCTCATGAAGAAATTGGCCGATGGGGTGAATTTGTTTTTCTTGATTTCCGCCACCTTTCAGTCATCGGCCCCTCTTTGCGCCGGCATAGAACCAATTCAAGAAATGAAGCTTTAATCGTAAAAACCAAAACGTTTCACATCATTATCTTTAATAATCGAGCTGAAAATAGGAATGTTGTGCGGGATCTTTCTAAAAGAACAATGAAAGATCAAGTTAACTTATAGATGACACTGGTTTGGTATCCTAATCCACTAAATTGGATGGTGTTCGTCTGGTGAGGGATATTATATCCCTCTATCTATAATAGATCTAAATCTGTTTCTTGGAGTGGTCTTCGCATGTCATGTCGTGGTTTTTTTAAGACTCAAATCTAATTATCACATTATTTATATGTTACGCCCAAATGGTGAAATCGCCCAATTCACGAAATGGACAGAAAAACATGTACCTTGTTAAAATTGCCCAATTCATGAAATGATCAACCCCTTTGCCTATTCCGTGAAATGAGCAGTTTTTCGTGATTTAGGCGGCTTATTTTTGCTTATTTCATGAATTGATCAACCCCTTGACTACTCCGTGAAATGAGCAATTTTCCGTGATTTAGGCAGATTATTTTTGCCTATTTTGTGAAGACGCACAGTGGCCTGAAAACCCTTAAAAACGGCAAAAACCCTAATCAGCAGATTGATTGACTAAAACATTGTATACTGTTTATACGTTTTCTGGGGTGCTGAACTGTTACTTACCCTGAATAGGTGCCTGATAGGTATAACAGGTACGGGAAAAGAGTAGGTATGAGAGGTAGATACCTGATTAGTATGATACATAAATTGTTGACGCTTGTTGCTTAAGGAGGTGATTCGACGCAGCATTTTTTGATCCTCAACTTTGTAATTTAAACGTTTTCTGTATTATGGTTAGTTTTCGAGTTTTTGGTGAAAAACAGGAAAACGTCCGAAAAAAATCGAGGAATTTGGCCGCCATCAGTTTTCTCGGCAAACATTTTGCAACCATTTTGGTTTATTATTCTTGGAATATGAATATGAATTTGAAACTAGTATATGAACTGAGTATATGAACTTTAAATCAATACAAGTATTTGTCGTTTTTAACATGAAGCGCTCCATTACCCTACGTTTTCTTTGATATGCTTTTTTGGAAAATGGGCGTTTATCCGTCTTTTCAATCTTGAGTAGGTAGGTAACGCTGTAACATCGTTGGTTTCACTAATAAATCCATGGAATGTACTAGTTTACTCCTCCAAACATTAGTTGAAAATTCAAATTGAACCAACAATCCATGGATTGTTCAACTGCAGTTGAAAAATGAGGGTTTTTGCCACCCCTGTGCGGCGGGCAGTGACTTAACTCTACTTATTTGCCTCGACCACGTCATCTTTACCCTCTCGTCACATGCCTGTCAAAATGTCTCATATTTTTAATAATTAACGACAGTAAGTAAGTGTTGGAAAAACATCGAAAAAGGATGCATGCTCATTTCATGTAATGGGCGACAATAATCTGCCTAAATCGCGGAAAAGTGACTAAATCTGCTGCTCATTTCATGTAATAGGCAGAGGAATTGCTCATTTCACGGAATAGGCAAACGGGTTGATCATTTCATGAATTGGGCTACTTTTCTGCTCATTTCGTGAATTGGGCGATTTCACAATTTGGGCGTAAGTAACATAATATGTTATATAATGGAAATTATATATTATATAATAGAAAAAACACTGCAAATTTTACACAAGGGTTCATTATTCTTTGGTATACATTACTAGTGCAGAAATTTAACGCTTGTCAATGAAAAAAAATTTTGGATTTTTGTTTGTTTCAAAAATGTTTTTTTCAAAAATTCTTTATTTTTATCGAAAAATATTTAACCTCCTGGGAAGGCCCTGTAGATCGCCACAGTGAAATCGGACCCCGAAAAATGGTTTCTACGTCCAAAAATACTTCGAAAACGACACCTAACTCGATCCCATAGCTAAAAGCCTTCAAATAACCCCTCCTGTAGCCCCATTTTAGCCCCATAGCGCCCCACGGGTTTGGGCGGTCGGGCTGAACTAGATGGTAAACAAAGTATTTTGTCGAAATTTCAGATTTTTTAAAAGATTCCTACTGCCCAAACGTACGGCTTACGGCGGACGGACATTTCGGATTTAGCATGTAGACCACTTGAAACGGATAATGTCAAATTTCGAGGCCGATCGGAGTCGTCGAGCTCCGTCGCGAAAACATTCCTTATATTATTCCAAGAATAATAAACCAAAAAGTTTGAGTAGGTCTTCATTGATTTGACGATTATGGAACTGAAATTGAAGAAATAGGAACTGACAGCTGACAAGAGTGATAACATAAGTTCCACTACGCTCCGCAGATGAAACTCGACGTTCAGACGAGACGTTGCCGACAGCCCATGAGTACAAGCAGCGCTTCATCTGCGGAGCGTAGAGGAACTAGTTACAGACGCCAGATTCGCATCGCCTACAGTTTTTTCCTTATAGATAGCTATAGTCTACAGTTTTTTCGAAAAAATATTTTTTGTCTCCTTTACTTTTAGCTGAACGGGCTGTACTATATATTCCTAGGGCGTATAATCCCCGGGATCCACTTAATTCAGAGGTTAATAATTAACCTCTGAATTAAGTGTATCCCGGTGATTACTTTACAGGGGATACCTACTGACTCAACAGGTAAGGGAGAAAAAACGTGTGATATTTTATTGCTGTACCTATTTTATCATTATTTAATTATGAGTATATTTATTGCTCAAAAAAGCTATCCTTAGAAAGGTACAAAAATATCATGCAGTCAATTGACTCTTAAGAGTATGCAGTCTTGGAGATCACAATGTGATGTTGTGGTCGTCACATTTCATGTCGTGGTTTCAATTTTAAGACTCAAATCTAATTATCACATTATGTATAATGATATTATGTATAATGTATATTATACATATTATATTATAATAGAAAACACGCTGCAAATGTTACACAAGGGTTTATTATTCTTTGATATAGGTACATTACTTGGGCAGAAATTTAACTCTGTCAATGAAAAAATTGAAAAAAATTTTTTTTTGGGGGATTGTTACCTATATCTCAAAAAAAAATTTTTTTGGATTTTTTGTTTCGAAAATTCTTTATTTTTTACTCGAAAAATATTTAACCTCCTGGGATCCTTCAAAAAATCCCATTTTTAGCTCCAAAAAAGCCCTGTAGATCGCCACAGTGATATCGGATCCTTCCGGGACCCCCAAAAATGGATTCTACGTCCAAAAATACTTCGAAAACGACACCTAACTCGATCGCATAGCTAAAAGCCTTCAAACAACCAATCTCGTAGCCACATTTTAGCCCCATAGCGCCCCACGGGTTTGGGCGATCGAGCTGAAAACCTCGCGGGTACAACTAGATGGTAAACCAAGTATTTTGTCAAAATTTCAGATTAAAAAAAAAATTCCTACTACTGAAAACGGCCCGGACGGCGTACGGCGGATGGACGTTTCGGATTTAGGATTTAGAATCTAGACCACTTGAAAAGGATAATGTCAAATTTCGACGCCGATCGGAGTCGTCGACCTCCGTCGCGAAATTATAATTAAGATTATATATATCAACTAGATGATCACATTATTGACGAAATAGGAACCGAAATTGAAGACAAGACTGTGATAACTGTGATAACATAAGTTCCTCTACGCTCCGCAGATGAAGCGCTGCTTGTACTCATGGGCTGTCGGCAACGTCTCGTGACGTTCAGTGCATTGGGGCCCGTAGTTCCTCACCGGCCGGCAGTCTGCGCTGATGCCCACGCTTCCAGCTGATGCCAGTCGGCGGGTAATTCAAATAACGGCGGGTAACTCAAATAACGGCGGGTAACTCAAATAACGGCGGGTAAACAAAACGATTTTGGCTTTATTATTCTTGGAATAATACCTACTCTAACGTATTGGCGTCGGTGATCGAAAATTTTCATCTTCCTCAAAATTAGTCCTAGAACGTTTCACGACGTGTGGATTTCAAAAATCAAATGCCCGTCGTTTTGAGCAGTTGGAATAATGTTTTAAATCTGAAATTTCGACAAAATTCGCGGTTTAGCACTTAGTTGTGCCCGTAAGGTTTCAGCCCGATCTCCCAAACCCGTGGGGCTAAACTGGGGCAACGGGAGGGTTTTTTTTTAAAGGCATTCGGCTATGGGGTCCAGTTAAGCTTAACTCTACACTACGGTAGTGTAGATTAATCGACCATATCGAAATTTCGAAGTATATTAAATACAACTTAAATATAAATATATGCACCACAAATTTTGGACGTGGAATCCATTTTTGGGGGTCCCAGAACGATTGGATTTCACCGTGGGGATCGAAGGGGCTTTCATGGGTCTACAAATAGGATTTTTTAAGGATCACAGGAAGTCAAATAATTTCCGAGTAATAATTTAACGCATAATCAACTTTTTGAATTATCAGTCCGAACATTGTACAGAAAAAACGCTGCAAATTTTACACGAGGGCTTATTATTTTTTGATATAGATAGGTTACTTGTGCGAAAATTAATTAATTAATGCGAAAATTTAATTATAATATAATCGTATTAAATACAATTATACTTATATTATTATACATACAATTATTGTCATCTGGTTGCAACGCACTGATTGCATAATAGTTATTAGCACCTCAACTCAGACTTGGACTGAATACTTTCAAGGAAATGCGCGACAGAGTGATAAGGCAGATAACAAAATTTGTTTTTATTTAATGTCAGAAAATTATTTTATGTCAGAAACCCGATGTCAAAAACTCATTCCGCAAAAATCCGTAGATCTACAGATTTATCTGTGTGATTGGCGAACCGCCAGCTGGCATCAGCTGGGAGGGTGGGCATCAGCGCAGACTGCTGGCTGGTGAGGAACTACGGGCCCCAATGCACTGAACGTCGAGTGCAGATGAAGCGCTGCTTGTACTCATGAGCTGTCGGCAACTTCTCGTCGTTAATGTCACTTCAAACAAACAAGAAGTTGTTACTGTTGTTGTTTGTTACCAATTTCCAGTCCTCAGTTTTTCTATCGTTCGATCACAGATTAAACTACCTACTGAGTTTTTCTAGCGTTCGATAGTGTTATGAGTCATAACTTATGGCTCATAACACTATCGAACGCTGAGAGTACAGTTACATTACATTTACATTACAGTTACATTACTGTATTCTCATGAAAACTGAACGGAAGGTGAATTTAGCTTTCCCAAACTTCAAACTTTTTCATCATCAGTACATCATCATGTACATAAATCAGTACAAATCACGACTTTCAAAATTTTGATTTCGTTTTCTTGTTGTTTGTACCTACCTACCTATTCATTTTTCGTGGTTTTGTTCTGAAGTTTATCGCATTTATTTTTATTTTATTTTTGGTTTATTATTCATGTACCTAAGTACCTTAATGTTTATTATTCATGTACCTAGGTACCTTAATGTTTATTATTCATGTACCTTAATAATAGAAAGAAAGAAATAAATAAAAATTGTTTATTGCAAAAAAAGGCTTTGTAAAACACAGCCTCAACATAGGTACAATGCAATTTACATTAAACAATAATAACCCAAGTATTCGAGTCGGAGGTCGAAAACTTTGATCGGCCTCAAAATTTGACTATAATAAAATTTATCAATGTCAAATTTTTGCATGTGTATACACAATGTGTAAAATATGCATGTCATGCATATGAGGGTGTGTGTGCGTTTGTTGTGTGTAGGTATAATAATGTACGTAGCAGGCGCGACTGGTGATGGCAGAACAAGGGGGTGCAGTCACGGATTCGTGATAATATTTTATGAAAATATTATTGCACCCAACACAGATAAAAAGTACCTACTATCAAGATTTGCTATAGTTCATTATTTATTTATTTATTTGTTTGTTTAAAAATTCCAATTAACTATTACCAGTTTCCTTTCATTTCCTGGGTACACGCTGCAAACCTGGTAAAGGTGAGGTTGGCCGTCCCATGTCGCGAATGTCACACTTATCACTCACGCCTAAACGGGAAAACTCCCTCAAGATGAAATCAATAGAGTTATCCAACAAACGCTTTATGAAATGAACAATGAAACGATCGAATGAAACAAACGAATAAAAAACTTATAAATGAGACAAACGCAGATCACCGAGTTCAGAAAACACTTCCCAGAAAACATGGAAGCACACTAAACCCCTGATGCCATCCCCTCAGAAGCTGCTTCTGGTAAAAAATACCTTTGTGGGAAAACTGAAAAAATCAGAAACCTTGGTTGATCGAATTTTTATGATTTCATACCGTACAAAGTAATATAGCAACACCAAAAAGTTTTCAAAATATTTCAAAAGTAAGCCCCTATTTTTTCCATGATTTGAGACAGATTAGATCCTGAAAAAGTCCCTCATTACAAACGAAAATTCCCTGCCCATGAACGAAGACTGCCAACACTGATTGTGGAGGTGATTTAACATCTGGTGAATGGTGAGAAGGAACGGTGTGCGCAGTGCCCAGAACTGCCCCACATTTCGACATTTCTGGCTTCACACTTAGTTCGTTGTTCCATAAGGTCCATGCAAAAAAATTGTCTCAAGAAGGGCAGTGCTCCCGTTATCATTGCACTATCAACACAGGCTTTTCAGACGTTCCGCGAACTATGTAAGGTCTACAAGAACTTACGTAGATTTTCGAGCCGAGTTTTGATTCATTTTTAGCTAGGTAACTAATTAGGTAGGTAATACGTAGCCCCCCCTCTCGCCCTTCTGCATCGAGGGGGTGCAGTTGCGACGCTGCCTCCCTCACGAGTAGGGATTGCAATCCCGAACGTTTTTCTGAATCCCGGGATCCCGGGATTTTTCAGAGGCAATCCCGGGATCCCGGGATTAATCCCGGGATTGATGATTTTTGTTTGAACGTGAAAAAATTGATTAAAAACGACGAAAAACTTGTTTATTTACAATAATTGTAAATTATATAAAATATTACTTCTCTCATGAAGGAAAAATTTCACTTATGTACTCAAAAAATGTGCTTTTAGAAATCATAATGTTGGATCTTAGAAAGCACTCAAAGTTGGATCAGCCAATTTGCTTCTTAGCTTTGTCGAAAATAGTCCTGCTACTCAAAAGGCCCTCTCAGCTTCCACGGAGGTCAGTGGGATAGTCCTACGTGTTCTGGTTGTGCTTAAATTGAAGCTGAATCACTGCTCTACAATTTCATTCCTCATAACTTTCCTCGTGGGATGAATATTATAGCCGATATTCCGTACAGAAGAAGGATAAAACCACGATTTCTAACATTTGGGGGAAAATGGTCAATGTTTGAAGAGGGTTAATCTCGGGGCCCATTGGTCCTAAAAAGCTGCCGTTGCGCTCAAATGGTAGCAAATCTTGTCTACTTGAAAATACTATTTTCAGTAGACAGTGACTTTTTCGTTAGGGCGCACATTTTTGAAGTTAAAAGCCAAGAACTGAAAAAAAAAAAAAAAAAAAAAAATCCGAAAATTTCGCGGTTTTTCGGGCATCCAGCATTAAATGCTGGATGCCCGAAAAACCGCGAAATTTTCGGATTTTTTTTTTTTTTTGCTAAATTTTAGCACAAGGGTTTCGAAGCTGGTACCGTCCCTGAAAACATTTAAAAAAAAATTAGAACGTTTCTATTTTTCCGTTCTAAGCCCTCTTTTTTTGTCCGCTGACCGGCCTAACAGGAGACATTAAATATCCACAAATTTTGTATACTAAATCCAAATGGTGTTATCGGCTGCCTCCATTTTTGAACAGGCTCGTTTCTTTTTTAATTGTGGTCGATAAATCTTTTCGTATTTTCGGCACCGGCACCGGCTGGTTCATAGTTTTCCGAATCCTCTCTTCAGGGGACTTCACAGTTTTCATCTTAGAGCATTTTCACTTAGCCTTCGAATTATTGTCCGTTATTAAAAGATTTTTCCCGACAAGACTTGAGCGTACGATGTGCAATTAATTCTCGAACCCCGGGATCCCGGGATTGACTCTACGAATCCCGGGATTTCAAATTGGCAAAAATCGACCGGGATCCCGGGATTTCGGGATCCCGGGATCCCGGGATTGCAATCCCTACTCACGAGTCGCGCGTATTACCTAGGTAGTTGTGCCCGCTAGGTTTTCAGCTCGATCGCCCAAACCCGGGTTTGGCCGTGGGGCTCCGCGGAGCTATGGGAAAAACGCTGCAAATTTGACAAAAGCAACCTACCTATATCAAAGAATAATTATTATTCTTTGATATAGGTAGGTTACTTGTGAAATCGGATCGTTTTGGGACCCCCGAAAATGGATTCTGCGTCCAACAATACTTCGAAAACGACACCTAACTCGATCCCATAGCTAAAAGCCATCAAAAAACCCTCCCATAGCCCATTTTTAGCCCCATAGCGCCCCACGGGTTTGGGCGATCGGACTGAAAACCTTGCGGGCACAACTAGATGGTAAACCAAGTATTTTGTCAAAATTTCAGATTTTAAATAAAATTCCTTCTGCCCAAAACGGCCTGGACGGCGGACGGACATTTCGGTTTTAGAATGTAGACCTCTTGAAACGGATAATGTCAAATTTTGAGGCCGATCGGAGTCGTCGACCCCCGTCGCGAAAACATAGGTGTATTATTCCAAGAATAATTAACCAAAAGGGGCTATGGGAGGAGTTTTTAAAGGGTTTCGGCTATGGGGTCGTGTTGTTACAAAAACGATACATTTTTAAATATCGATAGTATCTATTATAGATATTATCTATACCATCTAAATCTGTACCAAAAAAATCTACCTATAACAATATTATATTATAATATTGGTATAGATTTCTTTTCACAATAGATTGTAAACCTGCTACTGCATCAGCGACAGTAGCAGTTACTACTACACACTGTAAGCGTTGCATTCTGGGTAATGCAACTACTACCAACTCGTAGGCGTTATCAACGAACCTATTAAATAGGTTTTGTTCGTGCCGAAAATGTGGCATTTTTAACCCTTCTTGCTCTCGATAGCTTGACACCATAGGGCGTTGATGGGTGGGGTTTTTGAAGTAACTTCAACTGTTGCCTGTCTGAAGTGCCGTTTTCAAATGAAGTAGCAGTTACGTAGGTTTTCCATCGAAGTGTTCCAGCTGTTACTGGCAATCGGGCACACCCCTAATCTTGTATGATAACAGTAGTTGATAAGCTATCTTGTGGATGATACTGACCTTCGGGCACCCGTTCATCAGTGTAATTATCTCCCCCAAAGTGGTTATATCGTCCAACTCGTCAACCGTACGACATGTCGGGGCAAGGCAAGCCGGTCAGAGTATGGTGCGATGGATGGTACGTATCCAAGTATACCTAGTGTCTGCAAACATTCTGAAATCATGCGTAGCTAACGTTGGCTTTTCCCATCAAAATCACTATTCTTAGTTAAAGTGTGAATTCTTCTTTGAAGATTATTGAGACTCCACAAGCTCAACACATGCGTTCGGAATTCCAATTTTCCGGCTAGGTAGGTAGTCTTTAATGAATGGAAGCAGAAATGATTTCTTATTTCTTTGATTTTCTATCTGCCCCAGCTACGACATGGTGCATTTTGGTCATGCAAATTCCCTCCGACAAGCCAAAGCCCTTGGTGACATCCTCGTCGTTGGAATCCACTCTGACGAGGAAATAGCCAAACACAAAGGACCGCCAGTGTTTACCGAAGAAGAAAGGTACGTAGGATGTGCAGTTGTACCATCTACAAGTGTACTATTGTAAACTGTACAATACAAGTGTACAGTTGTACAATACAAGTGTACAGTTGTACAAGTAGTTGTACAAGTGTACAGTTGTACTATTGGTGATACATTCGTGTAAAATAATAATATTCACTGCGCTTCACTCACTCTATTTTCTTTTGCTTGGTCAGCTCCCAACTTTTCCTACACCCTTCTTCTTGTATTTTTGTTCTTAACCAATTATTATTCCAGGTACAAAATGGTTAGAGGGATCAAATGGGTTGACGAGGTTGCTGAAGCTGTCCCGTACGTCACCACTCTTGAAACCCTCGACAAGTACAACTGTGATTTCTGCGTTCATGGCGGTGAGTCATTCGCAGTCGTCTAATCAGACCAGAATACTTCAGGCGTGATTTGACTTACGTTTTATTCAATAAATACCCACGCTTTCGCAACGGCTCACAGTGGCCTAGATTGAAAAACATCCAATGTTATTATTTAGCTGGAAAAACCTCTTGAGTAGGCATTGAATTGACTCAAAGACCCTATTTCCATGTATTTTTATGTTCTGAGTCGATTAAGACTAATTTCCAGTTGATCAAATACTCAGGTAATGTGTTAGGGGCGATTTTAAGACTAAAATTGCCATTTTTACAAAGTACTGAAAAAAATCTGAGCTTTCAGAAACTTTTGATTGTTTTTAGGGTTCTGAATTGAATGAAACCAAGGTAAAATAGTTGAAACTGCTCTGTAATTTAAAATAAATCAAAAATATCCAAAAAAATAAGGTATGTACATAACATAACGCTGCTATCTAAAGTGTTTCCAATAAATGTTCAAAAAACAGGTAACTTAAATTTTTTCTTCTTTGGCACAAAAAATGCGGCAGTCAATGAAGTCTGCTACTATTCCATTTCGTCGAGCTGGTAACTTACATTATTCGTCATTATGTTTTCTGCAATACTATTTCATTTTGATATATTACACTCTTTCCCAGGGAAATCTCAAATCTTCAAAAGAATGTTTGCCTCAATACGCTTTCGAATTATCATACTTTTCTACCAACTAAACTCTAAATGTTTAGATAAAGTATAAATTTTGATATTAGCAATTTAGATCGGATGACTTTTCAAGAGAAAAAAAAAAAAAAAAAAAAAAAAAACGGACGGTAGACCCATGGTTCTACAGTCAGATCATTTAATAATAATTAATTTTACCCTCTACTTGTAACCAACCGCCAAACTTCCTTACAGACCAATCATGTGATTAGTTTTCGCGATTATATTGCGTAACGCTTTTTTATGTCGTGACGGGAAAAAAATGAAAACGTCCTGTTAATCATTATTAAATGATAATAATGACGTATTTGACTACCATGGAAGTATTCGTACCTCCTAATGATGAATTATTATTCGAAAAAATGATTTCGATGAAAAATAATTATTTTAACCTGGAAACAGGTTTTAGCGACGGTCTCTCCGTTAAAAGTGAGACGAAAAAGCGAAATGACTTCATGTTTCGAAAAAAGTGAGATGGTTTCATGTCACGAAAGTAGCGTATGTAGCGAAAGTAGTAACGATTGAAGAGCGAATAAGTTGGTACTTATGTAGACTCATTACGACGTGGGATCGGACGATAGTACGATAGTAACAAACCCACGTGTAGTAACGATGAAGAGTTATATAATTTTAGTTTTATAAATTTTAGAGTATACATTTTAGACGACTGGCTGCAAGTAGAGACAACGCGGGGGTCCAGGACGCCGGAGCCCCCCTATCAGTGTCACGGGGTGGCAGTACACTCAGGCGACAACGCTTTTGGTTTATTATTCTTGGAATAATACACCTATGTTTTCGCGACGGGGGTCGATGACTCCGACCGGCCTCAAAATTTGACATTATCCGTTTCAAGTGGTCTACATTCTAAATCCGAAATGTCCGTCCGCCGTCCAGGCCGTTTTGGGCAGTAGGAATTTTTTTTTAAATCTGAAATTTTGACACAATACTTGGTTTACCATCTAGTTGTGCCCGCAAGGTTTTCAGTCCGATCGCCCAAACCCGTGGGGCGCTATGGGGCTAAAATGGGGCTACGGGAGGAGGTTTTTGAAGGCTTTTAGCTATGTGATCGAGTTAGGTGTCGTTTTCGAAGTATTTTTGGACGTAGAATCCATTTTCGGGGGTCCCTGAACGATCCGATTTCACTGTGGCGATCTAAAGGGCTTTCATGGGGCTAAAAATGGGATTTTTGAAGGATCCTAGGAGGTTAAATATTTTTCGAGCAAAAATAAAGAATTTTTGAAAAAAAAAATCGAAAAACCAATTTTTTAAAAATATATGGGGCATTCCACGTCAAAGGTTGAACTCAAAAAATAAAGTTCTTCGAAATCAACCATTTTTGGGTATGTTGTAACCCTAGGTGAGAAAAAATTTCCCAGAAATTTGGAGACCGATTCGTCGCATTTTCGTCGCTCCACAGGCAGTCAAAGTTAGCAAAATAGGCAGGTGTGGGTTCACTTCGCCGGCTGCTACCGCCCTTATTCCGCCACCAAAAAAATAACATCGCCAGTGTTTTGGAAAGAGAAAAACCTCTGTAATCGTTTTTTCAATCAAAATTTTACTTCACTTTTAAAATCGAGTTTGAAAACTTAAAAGTAAGTTTTCTCCAATTTGGGCATTTTTAATTTTTTTTATTTTTGGCTTAATTTCAAGGTATACACCTGTAGAACATCCAGTTAAAAGGGAATCATGGGATGCAAAGTCGTTAAGTGTCAGCAAACAAAAGATATCACTAATATATGAGGAAAAACGCGTTTTTTCTCCTTTTTACCGGGTTTTCCGCGGTTGCATTGCCTCGCATCCTTTCTCTACGAGAACACAGACTATAATGGACTTCATCTGCCACTCATAAGCTTTCCCAGTAGGTTTCAATATTTTTCTATTTCAAAAACTGTTTCAACTCTTACGATTCAAATTGTCCCAATTTGTAGGAAGTTTAACACTTTCTATTCGATCCACATTCCTTTAGTTACCTACTATATTTGGGGGAGATGGTGAGAACACATGAAAACAGATGTATTCGATTTACTACCTACACGTTTATTTTACAAAATTTACTAAAGGAAGATTCACTCGTTATTTTAAGGTAAGACCCTCTGGATTCGGCAGATATGCATGATAGCCCTTGGTAGGTACCATGAATTGTAAAAGAGCGACTGAACCGCTTCTGGAGGGCTAGTCTTTGGATGTCCACCTGTTTTTTTCTGCAAAATAATATTCTGGTTTCCTTTAGGTGTTCTTTTGCCCATTGGTACAGCTCTCTAGGAGTCGTGATCCCTCTTCCTGCAGGACGCTGTAGACTTGTACGTGCAGCCAAACGCTTCAAATTACCTCCAAGACCATCACATGGCCCTTTGCCATGTGCCGTTGCATGAAAATGCAGTTCTGCATTTACACCAAAGTCTTTCTTGTACAAGATGAAAGAAGACAAGAAGATTTGTGCAAGCTCAGACAAGTAGATAAGGAGATAAGGCCCTACATTCAAGTGCAAAGAGCAATCAAATGAGCGGACACGCAAATAAAAATATTGAAACCTATAGGTGTATACTGGGAAAGCTTATGAGTGGCAGATGAAGTCCATTATAGTCTGTGTTCTCGTAGAGAAAGGATGCGAGGCAATGCAACCGCGGAAAACCCGGTAAAAAGGAGAAAAACGCGTTTTTCCTCATATATTAGTGATATCTTTTGTTTGCTGACACTTAACGACTTTGCATCCCATGATTCCCTTTTAACTGGATGTTCTACAGGTGTATACCTTGAAATTAAGCCAAAAATAAAAAAAATTAAAAATGCCCAAATTGGAGAAAACTTACTTTTAAGTTTTCAAACTCGATTTTAAAAGTGAAGTAAAATTTTGATTGAAAAAACGATTACACCACAGAAAAGAGGAGGTTTTTCTCTTTCCAAAACACTGGCGATGTTATTTTTTTGGTGGCGGAATAAGGGCGGTAGCAGCCGGCGAAGTGAACCCACACCTGCCTATTTTGCTAACTTTGACTGCCTGTGGAACGACGAAAATGCGACGAATCGGTCTCCAAATTTCTGGGAAATTTTTTCTCACCTAGGGGTACAACATAACCAAAAATGGTTGATTTCGAAGAACTTTATTTTTTTGAGTTCAACCTTTGACGTGGAATGCCCCATATATAAAAAAAAATTTCATTTTTTTTTTCATTGACAGAATTAAATTTCTGCACAAGTAACCTGTATCAAAGAATAATATACCCTTGTGTAAAATTGGCTGCGTTTTTTTTTTTTTTTTTTTTAGTTCCAGTACCTGCTAAGACCTCTGATTGAGATTTCAAAGTGACTATTTTGCTTTTAAAGAGTTTTAAAGGTTACATTGAGAGGGATGAAAAATCATAAGATTGTTTGTACTTGTCGTCAAATTGTTGTGATCAATTTGTTGTGATATTTACAAGAAGTCTGATAATTTTTCTTTATTTTTGTCACTATTTAGGATTTTATAATGGGGAGTTCGCATTGATTTTAGATTTGGAAATCTTACCTACCATTCAATAATATGGCTAAAAAGTAACGTGCACAGACTCCAATACCAACGAAAAAAAAAATCATTGTAGGAGATATAACGAAAAAACGAAACGCACAGTTTGAATCGGCCGGCGTTTCCCACCAGTCACTGTTTGAGGTAATGACGTCACAGTTCCAGTGAATCTCTCACCATGAACGCTAGTGTCGTCAGCTTATATGATAAATTTATAGCAATTATAACATGATATTACGGAAAACACAACTAACTTTTAATTATAATACATGATACTTGAAGTTTAAAGCCTTATCAGAAGGATTTACGGCTCACTTGAATTTTATTCTGTGATGAGTAGTGGAATAGCAACACTGGGCGGAACAATCCCCTCACCTGTCAAGAACAAAACACTATCGACGACGCTCTTCAGCTGTAATGAGGTAGTGACGTCACGCTCCCTCCATGGCCCCGGTTTTTCAAACGCCGTAATTTTCGTTAAATTATTTAAATTTTCTGGAAACGATTTCAGGCGGCTGACTATGTACTGTTTTCCCTACATTCTCAGGGAGTACTTTCAGAAAAAAATAGAAAAAAAAAAACAATGCGAACCCACCATTCATCCAGATTAAACGGTTTCTATTGAACATCCTGTTTCCAGATATTAATTATTGTTTTTGAAGAATAGTATTACATCTCAAAATTGGTGTTGATAAGGGGTTGAAATAGCGTTAAAAATGGGGGGGGGGGGGGGGTCCCGGCGATTGTGTGATGTGAACACACAAACAGGTCCTGTTGGCTATAAAATAGCCAAAAAGATAACCATTTCAAGCGTCATCAGATATTAATACATTGAAATTCATTGTCAAAACTTTAAATCGCTCTCCTGAAAAATGAAATTTTTTAAGTTACCTATCATAGTATTTTTCCCTACCAGCGATATTTCTAGTTGACCGGGTCAGGACAGGCCGTTTTTTTGAATATAATATATTCAAGACAGAATATATTTTGAAATATAGGTAATATATTCAGTCATATTATGTCTAACAGAACACGTGTAGAGAACACACTGTGTTCTACACGTGTTCTGTTAGAAATTTTGAGAAGCAGGAGATGCATTTGTTTGCGATTTTTTAATTAATCTTTTTTATGATTAAAATTAAAATTAAATTTAGAAATTTTCTAGATTTAGGACTGTACAAAAAATATCAATCAAATCGGAACCATGTGTAATGGTTTCTACTTACCTTGAGTTGCCTCTTCCATTGAAAAAGTTCAGCCGACTAACTGGTCGTCCCACCAGATGGAATTTTCAATGAACTGATTAGGAGAAAAATCGTAAATTTCACAGTTTCAGGTCTCATTGTGCGTCTCAGAGTAGAACATCCCCTGCGAGGGTAAAGTACCTCAGAGTCCTCTCTATCGAACCCACCCATTCAAACTTGATTCCGGTAACTTGAAAAAACGAATTTTTCCAGCTAGGACACCAGTGCGGCCGTTGAATATTTTGGTAGGGCTGAAATATAGCATAATATGCAACATGACCATAAGTAATTTATTTCAGATGACATTACGATGACAGCAGATGGTGTAGATACGTATCATCTAGTCAAGGCTGCAGACAGATACAAGTAAGTATCTTTTGAACACTCATTGAAACTAGTAATTGTAGAACTTGAGTAGTTTGAATTTGATAGGACGTGTTAAGACTTAATTACTACTAGTTGCCAGGTAGGTAAGTATTTTAGTGCCTCCATGGTACTTCAATGTGTATTCCGTTGAATATTACATTCTCATGTGTCATAAACTCTTTACACCTTCACAATGCGACCATATTACGAGTTTTCGACTTTTGGATAGCCCATGACTGTCGTGGCTCCAGTCCCTAGGGGTTTTCCATTGTATACGATAAGATAACGCTACCATACAACTGAGTCGCCCTTCAATTTGCTTCTCCGGACCGTGAGGGCTGTCGTTCCGCCACCCGATTCAGTCTATCTGTTAGCAGTTGTTCCAACAACAACATTATACTTCCTTCTCTTCGCATTTATGCGTGGGCGAATGAAATATCATCCGTACGATTTTGCAAAAAAAAAAAAAAAAAACCATATGCGCGCGCATTAACGTGTTTCTGGATTATTTTTTTAATCGATAGAAGGCTTCCAAATAACACTGAAAATTGGGTTAAAACACGAATTGCAACTTCATACGAATTTATCGAATTTATGGAATAATAGCAATTTGAATTTTCGGTGGAACCGAGCGATCAGCTCCCATTGGTCGACGATTTGCCAAGTTGACCGCCATTAAAAAAAATTAAAACGCTTCAAATTTTACACAAGGGTTTAATATTCTTTGATATAGGTTACGTGTGCATACATTTAATTCTGTCAATAAAAAAAGTTTGGAAAAAAAACAATTTTTTTGATTTTTTTTCTCAACAATTTTTTGTTTTTTACTCGAAATATCGGTGTAATCGCGATGGAGGTCGAAAATTTTGATTGGCCTCAAAATTTGACATTATACGTTTCAAGAGGTCTAGATTCCAAAAACGAAATGTCCTTCCGCCGTTCGAGCCGTTTTGGACAGTAGGATTTTTACCTGCAACTAAAATCTTGATAAGGGGTTGAATTTCTTGACCAGTAACATATAACGTCTTTTTGGGTTCTCGAGGGTTGGTCAATTGACCAACCCTCGAGAACCCAAAAAGACGTTAAAAACTTTATTTCTGTTCTGCTAAGAGGCGGGTGGCGGAACCATAACCCACAAGGTCCGCTTCTCCGTTCGCTACAATCTGCGACTTTGATCGATTTATAGAATGAGCCTGTGAAATCCACCAATATTTTAAGCTTTGAATATTTAACAACCGGGTTCGCGAGAGTTTTTCTTAGTCAGTCATCATGATGCTATAGATCGATAGTAACACGCTATCGTTAGGGCTTGGGGAAATTGAATGAGGTAAGAGCGTTGTCAGTCGTAAACGGCGTGACCATGGAACAAGGCGTGACTGACAGCGCTCTCGCTTCCAACAGATTGATAGATGGTTTTTATTACCGAAAACAACATCCTCGGTACGAAGTTATCGACAATAAAAAAATAACTTAGGTTTTATGAACTTTCAGATCTTACAAATAAATTTGCCCATAACGAATAAGTGGGAACCACCCAACTGGTCCTCGACCGGTCGAATGTAAATGGGGCGGGAAATGAAATTAACAAAGCGACTGGTCCGAAATTTGTACATAGATTTAATCTATACCAGTAATAACGTGTCTGTATGTGGGTATTTCTTAAGCTTACTACTCCTAGACTGTAAGTGATGAAATTACGAGACTCTTCACTACTCACAACCACGGTATCCATTACTGGTAAGGTTTAGATCGCCCGAAAATGCGCACAAACGGGCGCACTTGCGCGCAACCTTTTTTTTTTAAATGAGAAGCCCTAAATTTTTGTCGGAACCCAATTCTGGAGCAAATTTTACGTCCGATTAGGACAATGAGCGCAACAGTTGCGCTCAATAGTTACCTCTGATTGCGATGGCGTTTACACTATCGCCTTCCTCACTTTCCGAATTGCAAAATTGAATTCCGACGATCGGGGTGTTTCACGACTTGGAAATTTGAACGCTTCGCTACTTTAAGCTACCGAATTTTAAAGGTTACAAAGAGCTTGGCTGTCAAGGGGTCTGCCGAGAATTTTCTCCGTAAAAAGTGGTTCGCTTGCTAAACAGTTTGGAAAGGCCTGATCTAGTGCAAACTATTCAGGGTCGGGGGCATGGCTAAGAACACAAGAACTCTCTCACCCTCAGCATTAATCCAATACAGTCGCCACATAACAGAGAGTAGACGTGGCCACCACCTGGAGAACTTGAAGCTTAGGAACCCGATCATTGGTGAGACCTTCTCTCCTGACAATTCATTGAGGCCCTTGGTGCCACCGCCTTACGCTTCAAGTATTTTGAAAACAACAGTCACTCAAGCCAAAGTTGGTATCCGTTGACAATATCCACATCCTCCCCTGCCAGAATCCCGTCCTTATTCTGTAAAATCATCGACTTGAACTATTCATTAATTGTCACAGTAACCGTCTAGGCAGGGTTTATTTTCAACACCCAACACAACCCACCTGACCTTTCAGAAATAACCCCATCTGAAATATTTTTATTCCTATTCGAATGAATGATATGCGGATAGTAATCGAAACCCGTAAACGTGCCGGAAGCCGGGCCAGTTGGGGACAGTGACCTTTATTGATAGCGAGCGATAGGGCTACAAAGAGAAGATTATCAGTCAACTAGACTATTCCTTTTCCCGAAAATAGTGATAGATTGGAAATGGAATAGTTTCTAAAACCACATAATGAGATTACCTACATGTAAGCAGTGATCCAAGCCAATCTTACCCCCAAACCCTGGCCAATTTGCACGAGAATTCAGTCTGCCTTTGTGGCTGGCTGGCCGGGCTTAGAATTTTCGCGCTTGAGAGTAAGCGATAAAATTAGGGTTTTCCTATCATTCCTCGATCCCTATCCCCTTCTACTGAGTGGGGTGAGATCGGGAGCATGTTATCCATTTTTTACCAATATTTTAAATGGTAATTTTTGTCTGTCGGATTTGGATTTTACCAAACACCCATTGAGCGCAAATTAGCGCAACCATTCTCCATTATTATAATTATTATTATAATAATAAATTATAATTAATAGGTAATTATTATAATAATATTTATTATGGCGGGGTCTCCTTTAAAACTTTTTGCGAAAAACTTAATGAGACCAACCGCGAAAAAGTATGAATAATTCATTGAAAATTATTTTCACAAAAAAAAAAAAAATTGTTTTGGGAAAAAAGTAATACTTTTTGGTGATTTCTTTTTATTAAAAGCCAATGATAACATTCTATCAATCGATATTTTGCATCCGTAAGTTGATTCTCATTGCGAGGGTATCACTCCATCACCACATAACGTCATTTTTGACGGATATGAGGTTTTAATCATAATAGACGTCCCCTCTAGCGGCGCACCGAAGTAACTAAGCATGTTGGACCAAAAATTACTAGGAAGCGCGTAAATCGAGTTCGAGTCATCACCAAGCAACGTCAGCCTGTCATATTCACCACATAACGTCAGCCAGTTGCAGTGTTTACGTCTGTGTCAGTGGATGGAGGGAGAGAAATTTTATCAAGACTGATTTGCCAAAAAATATTCTATCGAGAGTAGGTACTACGAAAACATCGTGCTTATTTCTACGTTTAAATTATTTCAAATAACTTCTTTTAAAGTTGTTATTATTTTTCTAAGTTTTTTGGAGTTTATAATATAAACATAGGTACTAGCTGACCCGGTGCGCTTTGCTGCACTCAAGTTGTTTTATTTATTTATCACCAGCGCTACGACTCATCACCAACTCAATGAAATGGTTAAACAACACCGACAGATTTTGAAAATTCATTATCTCATTAACGGCTCGACCGATTTTGTAGAAACTTCTTAAAAACCATCTTCAATGCTTCACAAACATTCTCACACAGTTTGGTGCCAAACACTCCACTAGCTTTGAGTCCTCAAACTTTTGGCAGTCATTTTTATAGAAAAATTTTCTATAAAAAAAACCGACCGTCTTGAGCCTGAAGGCTAAACAATGAGAAACGTAGAATACGTGTTTACGTTGTAATGTAACAATGGAAGGGATATTAAAAATTGAAAGTAGAAATGTATAATTAACGAGTAATGTATTTTCTGTACATGTGCTAGGTAAAATTCTCCACTTCAAGGAAAAATGTTGAATCATGGATATGTTTCTACTCTAGTTCCTGCATAGTAACCAAATAATAATACTTCAAGTATACTTGAATTTATAACAGATGACGCGTAGTTGATCACCTGTGTTAAAGAAGTTTCGTTTTTATCTATTTTGATTAATAATCAAATCAATAATATTCTGAAAAAAAAGAAGAAAGTATTACCTACCTACGTAAAAAGCGTAGGTAATGCTCGTTATTCATTCGAATGAAAATCCCAGTAATTCATTTATATTTTCACGGTGAAATGAACAATAGTCAATGAGAGATAAGCTAAAAAATGAATTAATATATTTTTTTCATAACCAGCGATTTTTTCTGATGCCATTTATAGTAGTCATCACCACATAACGTCGAAGTTATCACGGCGTAACGTCACTGTTGTGATACCATCACCACATAACGTCACGATTTTTTTTAATACTATAATATTTAGGAAAATGTGTACCGCGGATGGTGAAGATAGGTATTCAGGAAGTGAAAAGCAAAAAAAAAAGTGGAGTTGGTTGTCTAGGAGACCGGAAAATCATTGGCTACTGTTTTTTTGGCTCCCCTGAAAAGTAGCCTGAATGACGTTACGTGGTGATGGAGTGATACCCTCGATTGGGAAGTCGAGAAATTGGAAAATCTATTTTCGAATTCTGATCAGTTTATTTCAGAGCTCTAAAACCTAGAGATAAGAGTTGTAGTTTGCACCGTTTCCGTCGGGTGCTCGGTTTTTGTACTGTCTTATGAAAATGACCAAAAAATGTGGTGAAAATGAGGATTTCATTAAATGTAAATTCTACGACTCTTAGAGCTTGCATATCTCCGAAACTACGCTTCGGTGCTACTTGCGCTTGATCTCATTCGATTAGCGTTGAAAGGTCCTTATTTTACTAAAAATGTATCTAATATACCTACTTAAATATCTTATAATGTGCATCTCTACTCCCTCTTTAAGCAAAGCTTGTGCTGGGAGGAGGAGAATCACATTAACCTGTGAATATTACAATGTTTGAGTTGAGCAAATATTATTCGGAAAACCAACAGTTGTTGATAGTTTGTTGTCACGTCACGGTCTTGTGATCAAATATTCGGTTTGGATTCGATGAAGTTTTGTTCTTCATTTTTGAAAAGTAAATTATCGCTACTCCCGGAATGGAGTATGGCGATTGTTACAATGTTTTTCTTCAACGATGTATGTATATTGCAAGCTTTTAAAGCTTGCTTTTGAAAGCTTGCAAGGTATTTGTACCCCCAATTTTCACTATTGTAGCTCTTTCAGTAAGTTAGTAAATAGATGGTACCTACCTACTTTGAATTCTGCTAAAATTCGTGTTGTGGGATTCCCAATTTTGGTTTATTAATCTTGGAATAATTCACCTATAGGTACACAGGACTACATGTATATAGCAATACATTTATTCGCGACGAGGGTCGAAAATTTGGATCGGCCTCTAATTTGTGAAATTATCCAAAAATTTGACATTATCCGTTTCATGACCATCGATGTTCATGACACGTTGATTTCGAGATTCCGAGCCGTTTTGGGCTGTAGGATTTTTTTAAATCTGAAATGTTGGCAAAATTCTCGGTTTACCATCTAGTTGTGCCAGTAAGGGGAGCTCGATCGCCCAAAACCCGTGGGTGCTAAAAAGGGGCTACAGGAGGAGCATTTGAAGGGTTCTGGCTATGGGGTCGAGTAGGCGTCATTTTCGGAGTATTTTTGAACGCAGAATCCATTTCTGGGGGTCCTAGAATCATCCGATTTTACCGTGGGAATCCATCGGGCTACGAATGGGACTTTTGAAGGATACCAGTAAGTTAGATATGGAGTCGTTTTGCGAGTAATAATTACTCGCAATGGATTATACGTCCAAAATTATTTTGGACTTATAATCCATTTTCCGAGGTCCCACATCAGTCCGAACATTGTATGTAAAAACTTCTTTTTTTTTCTATGGCCGAATTATTATTATTTTTAAATTCATTTAATCAAAGAATTATAAACCCGTGTGTAAAATTAAATTTTGCAGCTTTTTTATTTATTTTTTACAGCACCTTTGTTAGCCGCTAAGTAACGAGTGCAATCAACCTGCGAGATGCCCGGGCAGCAAACCTGTATACCATGCGTCCAAAGAAACCATGTATAAATAACCAGATGAATTGAGTTAAAATTTTGAAATTTCCCGTTTGCCGGAATCAAAGAAAATAAATAAATAAATTTCTGACCTGATGGCGAAAATCGGGATTCAGATTCGTGTTCTGCACACCCGAAAACTTTGAACACAACCCCTCAGATCTTTCAAGCGCTTGGTGCTTTTTTTTTTTTTTTTTTGGCTCTGAGTTATTCAAGAAAATTTAATATGAACGTCAACAACTGTCGATTGCACCTGCCATCAAAACAACATCGTCGTTTCTTTTTTAGGTTTCTCACGATTACCGATGTTTCAGGGAGGTTGAAAGGACTCGAGGAGTATCGACGACGGACATTGTTGGCCGGATGTTACTGTTGACCCGGGAACACTTCAAACGGGGGGATCAAGAATACGACGTCGGCAAAGGCGTCAGCAGCTCGCTGGGCCTCGACCCTTCTGCCACGCACCCCTTCACAGCTTGTTCCCAGTTTCTGCCCACCTCCAGGAAAATAGTTCAGTTTTCCGAAGGCAAAGAACCCGAAGTAAGTTAATGATACATAATACTATTATGTCTCACGCGTAGTTTCAGAGACCGAACCTCAATAATCCGTCCAAATGAATTTTTACTTCTTTTTTTTTATACGTATATCGTTATCTACGTTTCTCCGCGTGCGCATTTATTTGTATCATTTCTTGTGGCAGTTCTTGAAGTTGTGGAATGATAGGCTCATGTGACGAAGAAAAACTATGAAAACCGAGGACTTGAGGTT
The DNA here is from genome assembly GCA_955831195.1 of Pilophorus perplexus. Classification (NCBI taxonomy): domain Eukaryota; kingdom Metazoa; phylum Arthropoda; class Insecta; order Hemiptera; family Miridae; genus Pilophorus; species Pilophorus perplexus. The sequence goes on along the minus strand of OY037009.1, from coordinate 33,768,613 downwards.
CACCTCAGATGTACAAGGAGAAGAAATAAGGAAATAAGGAACACAATGAAGGGGACGAAGTTGATTGTACTAGTGAGAACGTGCTAATTGTGCGGATTTTTGCTGACCCCTGCCCGGTGAGGAACTGCGTAACATAATAGTTTTCCATTCCATGTTTCCTTTCTGTCCATCTTGTAGGTTGTTGGTCAGTCTTATCGCCCATTGATTGCTTCTCTCTCATCCTTCTTTCCTCAATTTTTACTCAGTTATGCTTCGGCGTTCCGCGGCCATCGGACAGATCGGTATTAGCTACTTCAGAGACCACTTGAGCGGCAGGGTCTTACACCGTTTGGTATGCTGCAGATTCGTAGGGCGCCCCTTCTATGGACAGCCTCCACCCAAGCCCTCAACTTTGCACGATTCATGAATCAGCATGCATTCAGCAACGGTGGTGGAAGATCATTAAATGATCCAAATAAATTTTATTGGTAGGGGATTCTCCTGAGCGGGGATAAACGCTCCCAAGCTGACTGGGTCAATTCTCTTGAATGTCCAAGGCCTGCTGCCAGCCCATTGCCGGTAAACCAGTACGGAGTATAAATTTCAACTCCTGGCACATGGGGTTGGGATCGTGAACGTTTGACCCAATGTCCCCATAATATTATTGCTCCACTCCACTACAGGTCACCTGGAAACCCAAATTGAAAAGCCTTCACATCTCATGAATCATATTCTTCTTCATTTTTGTTAACATAGTAGATGATTGCCATGTAGGTAGGTATCTTGGTGTAATTTGTGGACAATACACATTAGGCATCAGTTAGTTTCCATCCTGGCTATCGTTAGTCAATATATCGATGCTCGATACTAGTGCTGTTGAAGCATCGGTAGTATACTCTGTGCCACCGATAGTATCGAATAAAAATATCGATAGTTTTAGGAAAATATTGAGTTTATTAAAAAGTAAAATAAAAAGGTAAGAATGGTTAATTGTGATTATTAAAAAGTAAAATAAAAAAGTAAGAATGGTTTATTTATTTAATAAATAAACCATTCTTACCCCTTGCTTACTTCTTATGTCCACAAACAATAGAAGCCTTTTGGGACCAAAGGGCCTAAATGCCAAAATGAATTTTAATCTATGAATAAATTTTAATGAATTTAAAATACATAATAATTCACAACAATTATTGTAGTGAATTATTAAGTATTTTAAATTAATTAAATTAACTTACTTATTACTATTTTTAAGTATTCATTTAAATTTATTCATAGATTAAAATTTATTTTGCCACTTAGGCCCTTTGGTCCCAAAAGGCTTCAATTTTGATTCTTAGACGATATTTTTCAAATTTTAAAGAGAAAATACAATAGAAAGCCCTAGTTGTAGATTATCATGATTATAGTATTGATGATGGATGAAAATAAAACCATGTTCCACTTCATTAAATGAATAAATTTTATTCATTCATCTCTCGGTCTTCCCCTCCCCAGAACAACTACAACCTTCGTAAGGTTACCTTCCTCTCTCCCAATCGATCCTGGAAACTATTTCATCCAAGGATCGATTTTGATAGTCCTATCTACCTTGGTGACATGGGTGATGAACTTTATGGTGAAATATACGTCATTCTGTGAAGTACATATATGGATCTTGGCCGGTACATTGTTCTGTCAATATAGTTATCAGATTGAGAAAGCCTATAATATCGACTTTATTATATTATAATATTATCGAAATATCGAATAAAAAAATATCGACCAAAACTATCGGTCACTAAGTATTGACACCCGATACTGTTGGAATATTCATCGTCGATAGAAAAATATATCGGAGGAAAACCGATTTTTCGATACAATCGACTATCGATTCCTATTCGAAGGCGTTTTGTTCTAAGAAAGCGACTCTGGCAAAGTTTGTTCTTTCCGCCGCATTTAGCGTGACAATGCAATGCACAGCTCATAATATAAAACCTAAACCAGAATTCACATGTACATCGGCGTGATCTTCTAAAGAATAGACTTTTTTTCTTTTCAGCCAGGAGACAAAGTGGTCTACGTGGCAGGCGCCTTCGACCTGTTCCATGTCGGACATTTGGATTTCCTCGAAGCCGCCAAAAAGGAAGGCGATTTCCTTATTGTCGGACTGCACACTGACCCAAATGTCAATCGCTACAAAGGCCACAACTATCCCATCATGAACCTCCACGAACGGGTCCTGTCCGTTTTAGCTTGTAAAGTGAGTAACAGGTCTGATTACTATACCACCGTATATTATAATAAAGGTAGAACTTGTTAGCGTAAATAGAAGTTGACAGTTTATGAAATTGTCCCAGCTGGGTTGCTACCCTTCTACAAAACGTTGAAAAATATTTCGAGTCGCTTTGTAGCTGGCTGGGCGCACTTTTGCCTAGCTTCCCCGTTTCAAGCGTAAGCCCTGGGTATTTATTCCTGGATTCGGATTCCGCACCAAATTTTACATCCAATACGCCTTAAATAATGGGCTAGCGAACAATGTCTAAGAAATGAAGAAATTCAGTTGAGCATCGTTAAAATAGTAACAAACAAGGTACGATTAGCAATGAGAAATTAGGTGTCTGAATAGAGAAAATGATTCGTGAAAATGTGGCATTTTGAATTCAGCCTAATAATAATTAGTTTTTGGTTTGGTTGTGTTGGTGGCCATGAATGCGGTCTGTGCCCGCCGACGGACGGCCGATGAGAGAGCCCCACTCTATCCCATTTCAAAGTAGACATCGTTTGCCATGGACAAACTCCAATTGCCACCGACGTTGTTCTAACTCAAAATTGAAAATTTCTCAAGTCCAGGATGTTTGAATAATCCAGTAATTATTGCACTGTAGGAGCATAACCCTCGCGGCTACTGCTTCAAATTATTAAGTTCTTTCAGGAAAAACTATAGTTGAGATAAGCCCATTGAGCACAAATGGCAGGGATTCTTACTTTGGATATATTTGTGGGGATTTCCCCATCGAATGGCCAAGCAAAGTGTACCTTTGTGCGTCGGGGGATCCCTTAGCCCTATTAGGCAGACAGACTGGTTCAGATGGGGCTGAGCAAAGCGAGCCCCCCCCCCCCCCCCCCCCTACCACCACGCTAGTAGAACATTAAAATCATCATGATCCTTAAAATGTATGACATGTGCTGTCGTGTTTTTCAGTTTGTGAACGAAGTCGTTATTGGCGCCCCCTACTCTGTCACCGAAGAGCTTCTATCCCATTTCAAAGTCGACATCGTTTGCCATGGACAAACTCCAATTGCCACCGACGTTGACGGATCCGACCCTTACGCTCTTCCCAAACAGAAAGGAATATTCAAATCCATTTCTTCAGGAAACACCATGACGACGGAAAATATTGTTAAACGAATCATCAAACATAGGTAGGGATGAGCATTGGATCGATTCAACTTCCAAAATTACTTCGACAATGACTCCCTGGTCTCTAAGCCTTTTAATCCCTCTCGTAGCCCTTTTATAGCCCCCAAGTAGCTTCACCGTGTCGTCTGACGGGTCTGAATCTGTTCTTTACATTGTTGGTATTATCTATCAATTTTTCTTGTTTTACCTATTTCTTTCTTTTTTAGATTGGATTATGAACAGAGAAATGCGAAAAAGAACGCCAATCATAACCACCTCCCTTAGCCTTCAACTTGCTCTCTGCCGCTGGGATCTCGCTCACTTTCTTCCCCTCACCTGTTTGCCTTGTTTCACTCAAGTCAATGCTGGTAATCATTGTACATTCCAAATATTGCTTTTTTTGGCACCTGTTAATCATTGTGTTGTTTGTAGTTCGTTTATTTTCCCTGCTCAATCTGTGATTGAACTCAAGTCATGTTTAGGATATTACTGTTCTCGTCATCTCGATTAGTCATCTTGATTTTCCTTTTTAGCGTTACCAAAATTCTTATACTGAAATTTTTGTTTTTGTGCTTGATTGTTTTGGCGATATTATGTATTGTTTTTCGTTGGAAAATACACTATTTACGGTTCTTCTACGAAAGTTTTGGTTTTTTTCCTTATGAAAAAGAAAGGAGGTTTTATGATCTACAAGTTCATTTAACGTTAGGAAACCATGAGCTAAACAGATTGATCATAATTCATTATTGATCATCTAAAGTAGGTATTATTTGTGGATGTTTTCGCGACGATCACCTGACTCGTAGACCAAAACCCCTGCAGAGCCACAGTATGGTCTAGGGCCTAAAGCCTGCCAACCCCCGACCGCTCCCACCTGTCCTCAGACCCCTCACATGAACCCGAGATAAATTCACAAACCGAGGATAGAAATTGTGCTCAGTAACCGGATCCATCCCTTGATCAGTGGCCTCAAACGACGGAAAGAATTCCTTGTATTCCCTGTACAGTTTGTCATACAGGTTTCTCATATTATATATCCCCTTTCCCACGATGCATCCGAGTACTTCTCAGGTTCCTAAGGCCAAAGTCAATCAAATTTGCAGGGTTCTGGATTTTGTGAAGCTTCATCAGTTTGAAGAACTGTTTGTCTTGCATCGCAATGTTCCCCTTATAGACCTTTTCTTCAACTAGGTAATAGAATATAATATATTCTGCAGGATTCATGACTGAGGTCAAACTAAGGTGAAGGATCATAATAATGGTGAGGCAATCTTTTTTCGCATAATATATTATAGACCTCTTATCTCTTCCTCTAGCCAAACTTTCTGTGCGCGACGTTTGGCGAGTAGAGCAGGTCTTGTTTGGCTTTTGATGTCTACGTTGACGAAATTCGGGTTGAGCTTACCTTTCTTACATTGAAAGTTGAATCACAGATGCTGGTTGATGGTTCTAAACTTCATTTTCAGCTGAATGTAGTGTTTTTTTTTTGCTCGCCAAAGCTTTTCTCTTTCGACTTTTTGATGGTAACACTATTCACTTCGTATAACTCCATTTGATTTGGAATAAAAGTCAGTAGCTTCTGTTCTAAGCCTTGATTTTGGTTTATTATTCTTGGAATAATACACCTATGTTTTCGCGACGGGGGTCGACGACTCCGATCGGCCTCAAAATTTGACATTATCCGTTTCAAGTGATCTAGAGTCTAAAACCGAAATGTCCGTCCGCCGTACGCCGCCGTCCAGGCCGTTTTGGGCAGTAGGAATTTTTTTAAAAATCTGAAATTTTGACATAATACTCGGTTTACCATCTAGTTGTGCCCGCAAGGTTTTCAGCCCGATCGTCCAAACCCGTGGGGCGCTATGGGGCTACAGAAGGGGGGTTTTGAAGGCTTTTGGCTATGGGATCGAGTCAGGTGTCGTTTTCGAAGTATTTTTGGACGTAGAATCCATTTTTTGGGGTCCCGCAGCGATCCGATTTCACTGTTGCTATCTATAGGGCTTTCATGTGGCTAAAAATGGGATTTTTGAAGGATCCCAGGAGGTTAAATATTTTTCGAGTAAAGAATAAAGAATTTTTGAAAAACAATTTTTTTGAAAAAAAAAAAAAAAATCCAAAAATTTTTTTCCAACATTTTTTCTTTTGACACAGAAATAATTTTTGCACAAGTAACCTATATCAATGAATAATAAACCCTTGTGTAAAATTTGCAGCGTTTTTCCTTCCTTCTCCTACATGCGATCGATTTCAACCATCCTGGTCATCGTCAGGCATCCATCAAAGTGATATATAAACATGTATAGGTATTCTGATCCATGCAACGTTCCATGAGAGTCAAAAGTTGTCCAGCTCTCATTACATCAATGCCGGGTTTATCAAGAATGTCCCGTATCAACTTTTTGCATTCCAATGGAGGTAGGTATGCTTGGGAACAGATTGCATACATCCAGTGACGCCAATTTCGCACTCTTCGGGATCTTCCCAAACTCACTCAAATCTGCTACTACCTGGTCTCTGTTTTTGATGCCGTATTTCGTTTTGAATCCCGTCAGCTCCTTGAAGACTTCCACGCAGTAGGAACCTCCTACCGAGCCAGTCTTGCACATGGAGCTTCAAAATATCGACAGTGAAGGAGTAAACCCGTCTAAGTTGAATTTTTGCCGAAAATAATGTTTTGAGCTATACTAACGTTATTATTTGGAATTTTCAACTTTTTACGGTTTTACTCCTTCCTCCGGAATTTTCAACTTTTTACGGTTTTACTCCTTCACTGTCGATATGAGACAACAGGTCTTATGGGTAGACCCTCTTTATGGAGTTTAATCAACCCATACAGTGCTGGAGCCTTGGGATTCATCACTCTGAACTTTCTTTCATTCTCAATCAACTTTGGGCAGGATTCCAAGGTCATCTAAATTTGTTTCAAGACGAGTTCATCGGATCGTGCTTGGACCCCATAAAAGTATTGTACGTCCAAAAATATCTCAATGTCATACCTACCCACCCGAAAACCTGCAAAATTTGCAGGTATTTAATACCCCTCTCGTAGCCCCATTTTAGCCCCACGGGGTTGGGCGATCGGGCTGAAAACTACGCACAACTAGGTACCTAGGGCACACGTGTGCCCTATTTTGTCACTATTTCAGATTTTTTTAAAATCCTGCCCAAAACGGCCTGGATGGCGGACGGACATTTTGTTTTTGGAATCTAAAAATCTTGAAACGTATAAGTAGGTAATGACAATTTAAATGAGGCCTAACAAAATTTTGGACCTCCGACACGACATAGACCGACATACCTGTTATTCCCATAAACTTTAGTCAGCGGGCCGAAGAGTGAAGGGTTAGCGAAGCACCTCATGGTACGGCTAAGTACATACCATAAGCGCCAATCCCCCTTAATTGGCATACAAAAAGCGCCAGGTGATTAAGAGTTGTATTGTGTGCAGTAAATATTTTGAGTGTGACAAAAGCGCGAGCGAAATCATGGCACAACGGCTGTGTGCGATAAGCGCAACACTCTGTCTACGAGTTTCCGGTGCAGGCCATAAGCGCCAATCACCTTCAAAAGTATACTAAAAGCGCCAACACCTCGAACGTTTGATTTGACATAAGCGCCAACTGAGTGTACAAAAAGCGCCACCCGTTTTCTTATGACATAAGCGCCAATGGTTCAAAAGCGCCAGGCTACATACCATAAGCGCCAATCCCCCTTAATTGGCATACAAAAAGCGCCAGGTGATTGAGAGTTGTATTGTGTGCAGTAAATATTTTGAGTGTGACAATAGCGCGAGCGAAATCATGGCACAACGAACGGGCTGTGTGCGATAAGCGCAACACTCTGTCTAGGTAGGTACGAGTTTCATATTCGAGATAGGGTCCAGTCCAACCTACTAAAGCTCTGCTAAAGAAGGCCGGTACTTTTCCGTTATACCTCCCCCCCCCCCCCCCCCAGGCGATTTCGGTTGGCTTTGGGTGCCTTAAAGCCATCGGGAGGGGTGTGTATGAAACTCGAAATCGAGTGGGAGGGGGTGGGGGGTGTTATAACGGAAAAGTACTCGAATTTGGGTGCCTTAAAGCCATCGGGAGGGGTGTGTATAAAACACGAAATCGCGTGGTGGACCCACATTTGTTACATTATGCTGGCGCTTTTGAACCATTGGCGCTTATGTCATAAGAAAACGGGTGGCGCTTTTTGTACACTCAGTTGGCGCTTATGTCAAATCAAACGTTCGAGGTGTTGGCGCTTTTAGTATACTTTTGAAGGTGATTGGCGCTTATGGCCTGCACCGGTAGAATTCATTTTTTGGGGTGTCCCAGAACGATGCGATTTCACTGTGGGGATCTATGGGGCTAGAAATGGGATTTTTAAGGATCCGAGGAGGTCAAATAAGGTGTCGTTTTCCGCGTAATTTTGGATGCAAACTCCGTTTTTTTGAGGTCCCACATAATATGTTATGAACATTGTTTGAACATAATAATATTATGTTCAAACAATGTTTATAACATAACACATAACATATTATGTTAATTATTAATTAATAATAACAGTGTATATGTTATGAACATTGTTAAAACATAATATCATTATGTTCAACAAATTATAAATTTTATTTTTATTTATTTTTGTCAAAAATATATTCTTAATGACACCTAATTAACTTTTGCACAATAATTTAAGTTAATAATTAACTTGATAATTATTAACCTATCTCAAATAATAATAAACCCTTGTGTAAAATGTGCGCGTGGACCTACCTCGGCTACACCTGGTACCGAGGTCCACTGGATACAACGACTGTCACCATCCAACAGGTATAAATAGACCATCTCTCAACAGTGCCACAGTAACTGTAGGGTCCCTACAGTAGGGATAGGACATCGAAGGTAGGTACAAAATCGATTTCAACATCGTGAGAGAAACATCGATGTCGTTAAACATCGTCGACTAGAACATCGATATTAACACCGATGTTCAACGTCGCAAGGAAAACATCGATGTTGGCTCTAAATTAATTTTGTTTTCAACAATAAAAAAATTTTTTTTTTCTGCATTTAATGCTATCAATCAAGCTACAGCTTATCCAGGATAGTTCTCTTAACCAGTGTCAACTCGTCAATCAGTTTTATTCGTCATAACAAGTATATTTGAGGATAATTTGGATTTCGGTTGATATGGAAGACTTCACTTAGTGTTCTTTCCCGCTTAATGGAAGGCAGCAACAAGGCAGCAACAAGGCAGCAACAAGGTGCTCTGTTTACGGCACCTCAAATTCGTCGTGTTGCTCGAAATGTTCAGCTTCTCCCCGCAAGTTCTGTATTTTGCCATGCCACCGGATTCTCGCAAAAAAAAAAAAAAAAGCACAAAATTTTTTGTCCCCTTAAGGGCACTCAGGAGTTATTTTCGACGATAAATCCAACTGTACGTGCTCAAAATTTGTATTTGTATTTAATACATAATCCGTAACGAACAACAAGACTTGTATTGTATTGTACTTAGTACAATAATTTTAAAATGAATAAATTTCATTTATTTCTAATAAATTACGACTTCTTATCGTTATTGTTCTTTACAGTGTAAAGAAACAAGTAGGTATGTACCTGACTGAGGTAACTGACATCAGTTATCGAAAATTGATAAGAACATCAGAATTCTTCTTCCTCTTCTCTTTCATTCCACCAAAATTATCAACACCACAACAGGCATAAAAAACAAATGGGTACAGAAGGCATCAATAATTATTAGATACAGACGAGTGACCTTCTGAGGAAAATAATGTTTTGAAAATTTATTAAAAAAGGAAATTTAAATAAATTAACATCGATGTTGCCAGGCGGAAACATCGATGTATCGATTACATCGGCGGGTTCAACATCGATGCTCGATAAACATCGGTGTTCATCAAGATCGATATCGAACATCGGACCAAAAACATCGATGTTGAACATCGGACCTGAAACATCGATGTTTCGAAAACATCGGACATCGATGTCCGATCCCTAGGCCCTGTCCTGTGCCTAGACCACAGTATTTATTTCTTCATACCATGACATGTGACATGACACATTGTGACCGAAGGTCACCTTAACACAAAATCAAATTTTCGCGAATAAGATTGGTCTCTTTCCTTTGCTCTCTGTTACTCTGTGTCTCTTTCACTCTGTAAGTACCTGCCAAAAACCAATGTGGCAACCGCTAGGCCAAAAACCAATGTGGCAACCTATCCTGGAAGGGCCGTACGTACGACCAACGAAGAATCACGGATGTCTCTGGACTGATATAGTAGGTATGTAACTATGTTTAGCTTAAGATACTCCTTAGACCTGATAGCATGAATGAGATCATCTCACCCGACTCCCTGACCATCCAACTTAAAATTTTAAGTTGGATGGTCAGGGAAAGGGTATTTATACCCTTTGGCCCATTATGTTATTTATGATAGATTAGACTACTGCTTCTGCCTCACTGATGCCCGCGAAGGTCGTGTTGAAACCACCGCCAACTAGCGGCATCGAGGTCCTCGATTCGAGGAGTGCCAGTTACGAAGTAATAATGGGAGTGAGGAAGGTGTTTAGAAGGGTTAACCTAAATTTAGTGAGTCGGGTGCAGATACGTACATGATGTACGGTACAATGTACCACATGTCATCCCACTTGCGTACGGGCAGTAATAATTACTTATTATTAGTCTAATAACTACTAATTATTAGTATCTTTTGCGTACATGGAATAAATGTTTAGTTGAGGATGGTCTCATTTGCGTACAAGGGGAGTGTTGCACCGGACTCGGTGATGAAGCATTAAAATAAACAAAGATCAGTTTGCAATAGTTACTAATATCTCTTGACTCCATGTCACCGTGTTTGTCACACTCTCCGAGAGTCCAGTATCGTCAGTTATCGTGCGGCAATCGACCTGATGTGATGGAGTTAGTTGAGACAACGAAAGGGAAGCCTTCCGCGATAGGTACTTGAAGGCATCGGAGAAATAAGGATGGAACGATCAAGTGTGTGAAGTATGCCCATTATCACGCAATTCATTAACAACATTCAATCTTCTTCTATCTTATTTTCTCATTTTAGCTGGTTGAGCATGAAATAGAAAACCATGAAATGTAAAGGATCGTTGAAGTCTCGAGAACTTTACGGCTGTATTGTGAGGGGACGGTAGGTGTACGCAAGTGGGACTCTCTCCTGCTCTGCCGACGCAAACTTGCGTACTTGTGGGAAAAACTGATACTAAAAATAGTGCGTACGCAAGTGGGACGTACGCATCTGCACCATAGATATGAAATAACTGGATGTCTGACTCCGTAAGGCGGAACCGTGCCAGAGGTTTTGGGAAAACCCAGAGCACCTCCCCACCACCACCACCTGCCCACCGTCCTTCCTCAGTTTCACTGGTGGGCAAAAGCAAGTAGGGCCAGCGCTTGGAAACGTGGGCATCTGCCTTTTCAAATTCTTTTAGTGTTCTTTTCAGCAATAAGGGCTAAGTAAAACGATTCTAAAAAATATTGTGAATATTTATACTCGTGTGTTTGTATTCGTTTAAAACAATGAATGATCGGTAGAAATGGGGTAGTTAAGTTCAGGTGAAAATAGAAAGGAAACTACTCATTTCACGTTCATAATTACTGTTTATTATAACAATATATTATAGTACCAAATATGATCAATCAGTCGAGTGACAACAAATGATACAATGTAATGTCTAGGTACATTGAATATCAGAATAATAGGTAGGTAGGTACTAAGCACTATTAACATTATTAAATAATATGAGTTTCTTAAATTTTTGTCGAACACCAAGGTTTTTACGTGCATTAGCCTCAATGGTCCTTTGCTTAGCCTGGTGGTAGCATATAATTTTAGCAGATAAATCTGTAATCAGTTTAATCAAAATTGCGAATTTGAAAATTTACGAATACCATATGACTTCTTTCCAGGAGAGAGGTACCAAAAATAGGTACTTACCGATGCCACGAACTCCCATTTCCTTTCTTTTGACGGTTTTGCCACCCGTACGAATCACACGATGCCACCATAATTAATATGGTGCACGAGAGCAACAATTATTATTTAATTAAAAGCAAATCACTGTTGCAGCAGATACCAAGTTGGCTTTGATTGACGCTTCTTGCCCACCAGTGGTCTCGGGACTCGGGAAGGCGGGCCGAGGCGGCCTCGGAGCCACACGACTTTAGCCGAAGTCATTCCGGGGCGCCGGGGAATCCCGTTTTACCTGTCACGGAATCGTCAATGGATTGTAATAGGCAGTCAGACATCCAGTTATTCCATATCTATGATCTGCACCAACCCCAATTTAGTCCCGTGGTCGAGTCAGGTGTCGTCTTCCAAGTAATACAATTTTGGAACAAGGAATTGATTTATGGGAGCTTAGGTTCGTCCGATCGCGCCATGGGTAGGGTCGCCAGACGTCCTGATTTAAATTTAAAATTAAATAAATATAATATATTTATTTAAAAAAAAGAAAAAAGACGCATACCTAATATAATATATATTGTATATGCGTCTTTTTTTCTTTTTTTTTAAATTCCAAATTTGGCAAGTTGAGCGAGTCAAGTTGCTTGAAGAAGAGTACTTCAGACCTAATTATCAAATATATTTTGGTAGGTATAAAAGAGGTTTGAACCGTTGCGGATCTGTCGGATCGGTTAAACAAGCCATCAATTGAATTGAATAGATGAGCGCAACCTTTTTGTAGTCAGCAATCATTTAATAATACTGAGTAGAGATATCTCGCCAAGAGAACCCAAACAAAAACGAAAACAAATTTGTTATTACGATATATTTAATGAGCGAGAGAAACTAAGAAACAGTAGGTATCTAGCGACCAAACTATCCACACAACACATCATCCACGTGATGCTCATTACGTAAACAACTGCACCCTAACGACCGATGCGTATCTTATAAGAAAACCTAAAGGCCGATCAGAGGTAACGAACGGCTCAGGCTGCAAAAACCGTTTTGGAGTCGTTGGAATCAGCCTGAAAAGCTCATTCCATAGACCCTTGTACCAACGAAATCGGACAAAAACTTTCGTTTTTGAGGCCTCCTTAGTTACACATCAGAGATAAACAACTTTCGTCGTGAAGGACCTCCCGAAAACCGATGAAGGGGATGAGGGAGGAAAAATCAAGGTAGCCTATAACCACCCCCCGAACTCGCTGATGACAATGAGACCACCCTCATGAAAATCTGTTGAGCCGCTCGGGCGTGATGCTCTGTACACAAACAAAAAAAACAAAAAAAAACATACATGTCGAAGAGGTGAGCGCACCTTTCCATTTTTTGGAAAAAGGTTGCGCTAAAAACTATGGTTTGTGAGTAACGTTCCATCGACTGGCTGAAGGTCTGGCACGAAATCGGCCCCGAAGGTCTTTAGAACTGGTTGATGACCAGAATCAAAGTGCTTTACAACTGGATTTAAGTGATGCATGACTGCAGCAGCTGCAGAATCGGTCTGGGAGCCTGTACCTTGAACAACCCTAAAACCAATTGTATTTACAAATATGGTAGTTTTTGTATATTTCGTAATCTAATGTTTAATGAAAAGAGGTAGGTAGAGGAGACTACCAGGTAGGTCCTATAGTCCCTATAGGGATGTTTGACCCACCCTTCAGTTTTTCCCAGATATTTCAGCCATGAGTCGATTTGTGGGCTCCAACTACATCAGAATATTATTATGTACCTACTAGCACTCAGACATAAGGCCTCGCTTTGCTCGGCCGACCACTTAATCAGGCAGAAGGCCTCGCTTCGCTCGGCCAACCGCTTATTCTAGCTGACTGATATTATTATAACTCCATTGATAAGAGTGATCGCGGGAATCTTACTCCCGCCAAAAGATAGGCCTAGGAAGCCCCTTCCAGTGTTGCCCAGCTTTCCTTAACAAATGTCAGTAGATGCGGTGATCAACAGTGGGTCAAACACAGTAGTTTAATCTGTGGTCAAACATCCCTGGCCTCCTCTACATGGGAAAATAATTTTCCCTGGACAATTATTGTCCTGGTCCTGAGTTTGGTCTATTATCCAAATATTACCCAAACCAGTGGGGCTAAAAAGGGTGCACGGAATGGACCTTTGAAGGGTTTCGGCTATGGGATTTAGTTAGATGTTGTTTTTAAAGTATTTTTGATACATTTTTGGGGGTCTCAAAGCCATCTGATTTCATCGTGAGGATCTATGGGTAGGGGCTTTCGAGGGGCTACAAATGGAATTTTTGAAGGATCCCAGAAGGTCAAATAAGGTGTCGTTTTCCGAGTAATTTTGGACGCATAATCCATTTTTCGAGGTCCCACATTTGTCCAAATATTGTACAGAATTTGTACAGAACCTCCAAAAAGTTGCACATAATTATGTGGCCTATCTGAGCTCCTAAAGTGAAAAAAAAAAAACTTTTTTTTTTAAATTAGGGGAAAAAATCCGTTTTTGCGAGTTGATGACGAGAAAAAATTTTTCTGAAAAATATGAAACCACCAATAAGTTGCTCCACGTGGAGAATCTAAGCTCCAAAAGTGGAGCAAAAATCAGGGATTGGAGCAGTTGACAGGGAATTGGGATGCTGGTAGGCCAAGGAGTGGCCGAAGGCTAAAAAAATCTCTTTAAAATAAATTAATTAAAAATTTGTTTCATTACCTAATATGGATTTTTTTAAACAATAATTTGTTTAATCCCGACGAGCAATTTATTCAAACAATAAAAGAGCATCGACGCCAATGATGAAGCCATAATATTATTACAGTAACAGTTACTGTTGTCCTGATATGGAATTATTTTTTTTGTTAATTCATAATAAAAAATAATTAAAAATTTAAGTAAAAAATTAAAAATAAATTATCAATTTTTTCTTTGATGTTGAATTAATTTTGGGATAATTCATATCATTGAATTATTCATATTATATTATTATTCATATTATTGAACTGTTGTGTAAAATTTGCAGCGTCATGGTTGGGGACGATTTTATAAGCGTGCATATGAATGAGTAATTTTGTGATTTTGAACGTAGAATTAATTTTTTGAGATCCCAAATTTTTCACTTTACGAGAACCAATGGATTTTTTTGAATACCTATTTAATTTTTTTAAAGTGAAACTTTTATTACATCGTCCCAAATTTTTTGGTCTGTGTGTCGTTTCTTGTCCCGTCACGCTACCGTTGATTTTCTCTTACAACCGATTCGTTGCTACGGAACTTCATCTTCGCCAGTTATAATCGTACAAAAATCGTTCACCATTCGTTGGAAAGCTCTCGATTTATCACACATTTCTTTCGTACTTGTTCTTTGTCATTATGTCCCCATTTTATATTTATTGATGTTATTAATGGATGCAGTAAACAATGCCGCTTGTTTTGTTGTTATCAGGTGCCACGTTAGAAATCAATTTGAGAAAACGCCAAAATGAAGCCGTGGGTAGAGATACAAGGGTAGGTGAATGAGTAGGAAATGGGGGGGGGGGGGGGGACTAGACATAAAAAACGTGTCCATCGATGCTACGTACCCCACTAGGGGAGCGAGCGAAGCGAGCCGGAGAGACAAGTGGGAAAAAAGTTTCACTTTTACCGTGGTTTCATAAAACCACACCCCAGTTTTTATTTGGGTATCCATTTTTATTGACGTAATTAATTTTTGGATAATTTATACCAAAGAATAATAAACCCTTGTGAAAAATTTGCATCGTTTTCAAAATGAATTTGGCCACACAAGTCTCGGAGCACTGTGATTCATCAGAATAATGAACACGTGTGTATGTTACCTCATGTTTAGTAGAGCTTTCCTTTTTCAAACCTTGGCGAGCCCTTTAATGAATTTCTACTCTTGTACCTGGTCGGTGGACCCGGTTGGTTGGCTTTAACGGTACGCTACCCGCTGAAGGTGGGAGCGGACGTTTGGGTCATGGGAACGCCGGCAAACCTTCCGTTGACTGTCCCGACTTCTCAGTCCGGTACCCGCCATGTGCCGTGAGTGTCTCTAAACGGACTCACTGACCGCCACGATAATCGCCGAATCTTTACGTGCGTCATTATAAAAAAATGGACATCGAATTTGAGGATCTCTCCTTCACAGCGTCCAACAAACTTTTACCCTGGCTCAAAGGTAAAAAAAGTGAAAATGAATTGCATGTCATGCCATGCTTTGATTGTTTTATTTTTATTTTTTAACGTTCTATAATATAGAGCTATACATTATACAACATCCGTTTGGAATTTTAGGATACCCTCCACACTTTTAAATATGTGAAAAGTACGAAGCCAATTTTACAGAATGATTCATTTTGTATAAATTGTGCTCTTATTCTTGACTTTTGGTTTATTATTCTTGGAATAATGCTCCTATGTAATCGCGACGGAGGTCGAAAATTCATATCAGCCTCAAAATTTGACATTATACGTTTCAAGAGGTTTAGATTCCTAAAACGAAATGTCCGTCCACTGTCCGATCCGTTTTGGGCAGTAGGCATTTTTTTAAATATCAGATATTATAATTTCAGATTCTGAAATTTTGACAAAATACTCGATTTACCATTTAATTGTGCCCGCAAGGTTTTCCGCCCGATCGCCCAAATCGTGGGGGTACGGGAGGGTGTTTCTGAAGGGTTTTGGCTATGGGGTCAAGTTAGGTGTCGATTTTGAAGTTACGCTGGTTTTCGGTGGCCTCCGTCATTATTCAGTAGATAGTAATTTTTCCTGGGTTTAGTTCAATAAGGCCAAAACTGCTTCGTATACGACTTCTGCTGCGTATACGCAACGTGTAATTTTCCTTGAAATTGAAAAGTTATTTCAATATGATATTAAATGCCTGTTCCTATAATGAAGAGTTCCAAAGTTGCCTCCTAGAGTTGCCAAAGTGGTAACTCTAGTCAGATCTCTTGAAATCCATATTCTAGTCATAAACGTCCTGTCTGACTGCGTATCCTTAGTAGCAAAACCTATTCGTAAAATTAATAACTATATTGGACTTGGTCCATCTATTTTTCTGCGATTTTGATGTGCTGACGTAATGCTCCTTCTGACGACAATACACACGTATTTGAGAATGATTTCACTGTCCCCCCTGATGATGAAAGCTTCCATGTTTTTGAAACGTCGGGAAATGAGTAAACGGTGTTAGAAGCAGTTTTGGCCTTATTGAACTAAACCCAGGAAAAATTACTATCTACGATTTTGAAGTATTTTTGGACGTGAAATCTATTTTTGGGGGTCCCAGTACGATTCGAAAGATCCCAGGGGGTCAAGTATCTTCCGAGTAATTTTGGACGCATAATTCATTTTTCGAGGTCCCACATCTGTCCGAACAATGCACTGATTTTTTTTATTGACACAGAATTAACTTTTGAACAAGTAACCTGTATCAAAGAATTATGAACCCTTGTGTAAAATTTTCAGCGTTTTTTTCTTTTTCTGTAAATAAAGAAAATTTAAATTAAAAAGAAAAAAAATCGAATGTTAAAAAAGAGTACCTATACAGTTTTAGGACAGTGGGAAGAGACCCAAAAATGAATTCTACGTCCAAAATTACTTCGAAAACGTCACCTCACTAGACCCTCTACCCTAAATTCTTCAAAATCCCCAACTGTTAGCCACTTTCTATAGATAGGAGATATAATATATATAAGATATTATCTCCTCTGAGCACCACGGTTAAGGGCGATCGAGCTTAAAACTTAGTGGGTGAGGCGGAGAACTGAGGATTTTGACCAAATTTGAAAAAAAAAGAAAGACATTTTCTAAGTATCAACTGAAGGACTAACATTTCACAACCAGCCGCATTTTATACTGTGTAATAACGGTAATGTATAATTTTTTATTTTCAACTACAAAATATATTGTTTTTCCTATATCGAATTGATAAAACAGATTGCGTACTAGTCCGCAACACAGTGAGACATTTTCATGTTTTATCATGAACTTTATGTGGATAGTAGGTAGGTACCTATGAATCATGCTCAGTGGTTTTGTAGTACTATCGGCACTTGTAGTACTATCGGCAAACATTGACGACGGATTGTTTATGTACGCTTTTCCTAGGGAATCAAGGTCACCGCATTTAATGCTAGTAAACATTGACGACGGATTGTTTATGTACGCTTTTCCTAGGGTATCAATGTCACCACATTTCATACTAGTGAACATTGACGACGGATTGTTTATCGGTATCGCTTAGAAATTTTTGGTGTCGCTTTTTGATTTCATGTGCCATAGTAAAGACATGAAAATGTCAAAAAAATCCCTTCTGCCAGAAAGAGGTGACGGATATTTCACGGGAATCTACTCATCGTGAAACGTTTAATTTTGTCTAGTGCCTCGACAACATAATATACAGAGAATAATAAACATATGAAACTGGCGGTGGTAACTGTAAAAATGGTGTCATGAGTTCAATGGTTTTGACCTGAGAAATGGGTGACGCATTCCGAAGTGTCGATAGCCGTAGAATCGAGGACACATCTGAATAGCCTCATCTCTTGTAAAGAACTGGTTGCCTTTAATAATGAAATTTTCCTTAAAATGCCGAAAAAATAAAACCCCATGGGGGTGCCTAATTTGTTTTATTTATCTTTAAATTTGTATTTTTACGAGTGCTTATTTAAAATGCTGCAAATGGGATGTTTGAGGGATGTTGTTTCAGTCCTACAAGGAAAACCTCAATTCATTCGATTTGTGGCAAAAATAATTAGTTGAAAACCTTGCGCGGCCAATTAGGAGAGGAACAGCGTAATTAGCGTAGTATTGGAAGTTCACACGGACCTTTTAAACAATGGCTGCATTGTGCTGGGCGCGACAGAATACTCTTGGTAGGTACACAAGGGGTGTTTAAAAAACTGACACCAAGTTGAGATGGACTTACTGGCCTGCTGTGGCCTCTTGCTAACTACTATTTATTTTAATGTAAACTATACCTACCTCAGAATTCATGTGTTGTTAAACCAAAAAAATGGACCAAAAATATTATACAGAAGAGCAATGACATGAACGTTCGCCATTGGCCTCAAACTGTCTGCGACCACAGAGAGGAGCTCCCGGGATGTTACGGCCCGACACATCTATCCATCGGTATCTTATCTTCTGCTCCCAGAACGTTGGAAGTGCTTCAAGTTGCCCTGTCAATTGACCCCAGAAGTCGTTATCAGGGCCGCTCTAGCTGCCCAGTCAACATCGACAGTTTCCTCATCAAGGAACGAGCTGAAAACCGTCCTCGTGTTCTTTGAGAAATACTTCATGTATCTCCTCTATGTTCATAACCAAAAGGTGTGGACAGGGGGCCTCATTGCTGCTTTGTGCTTTAGGAGAACTGGTAACGACTGTGAGTCGGAAAGCGGCTCGTTCCTGTAGCTGTCCAGTTGAGGATGTGTCCTACTTATCGTATTTTGCTATCTTTTCAACATCTATCGAGTTTCATATTCGCCGTCTTCTTCGCCATCCTTGACGTCATCTGAACGGCTTGCCAGAACCTCCTATTAGATCTCTTCCTTTGAATAAACGACCTCTTCAGTGATCAGCGACTTGAGAATTGGTGGTGCTCACTGGGATGTACATGGGCTCGATTTGTCATTCCCCTCTGGAACCTGCCAAATTTTCATGGCCATGCGGTATCGATCGACTTGAGTCAGCGTTGGATCTCTTTCCTCCGATCATCAGTCTGACGAACTTTACAGACCTTCACCAGCATTGTGTTCCTCTTGGGTGCAGCTTCACGTCTCCATTCCTGCCGCCGTCTTCTCCAAGGTTTTCGCACACGAGCCAGGCTTTTGGTGTGTCATTCTCTTCTTCAGTTTGAGAATTGTTCGCTTTTGCAACGGCTTTCACAGAGGTTCCCCCATCAGAGTCATAGTTGTGTTGCTGGACAAGAATCGCCGACCATCATCTGCCTTTCCAGGCTGATATGACGTGGG
This sequence comes from Pilophorus perplexus, assembly GCA_955831195.1. Taxonomy (NCBI): domain Eukaryota; kingdom Metazoa; phylum Arthropoda; class Insecta; order Hemiptera; family Miridae; genus Pilophorus; species Pilophorus perplexus. The sequence continues at coordinate 33,749,340 of OY037009.1, read as the reverse complement.
ATGCATTCATGCTGAAATTCTCGAGAGCTTCGCTTTTGCCCTTGCTCTCAACAAGTCTACGAGTTCGATTTGATTTCAGTTTACACCGAGGTCACCCTCACATCAGTATGGAGGGCTTCTCCTAACTTAAACATGGCACATGCTCGATTTTTGGAGTGTGAGCGTCCTGTTCATCTCACCACTTCGTCCCCCGTCAATACTGCAGTATTGGTTGAGGCGCGATTTTCACTCCGTACCAAGCACGCACATTAGCTTGTGAAGTATCTTCTTGGTGTATGGAGCCTCAAAAAAGTTGATTTTTTATCATGATCTTTGCTTGTAAGGCCGTCTTATCGCGCACGAAATGGGGAATATATTGTAGAGTGTAGGTTTGGTTCACCGCTCACTATCATCCATGTATGGTGCACAAACCAACCCGACAAAGCGGGTCAACAGTCTGGTCAAGATAACCTACCTACCCATTCCTTCTTACCTCGGGGAACGTAGAAGGCCAATATTTTCAGGTCAAACATGTAGACAAAGTAAAAGTAAAGCTTGTAAGAAAATGTAAAAGAAGAAAATAGCAATTTTAGCATGACTCGCTATTGAGTTACATGCCTGAATACTTAAGGTACTTGATCAATGTTAGCGTTTTACGGTATCTAAATAAAAATAGGGTCTTTGTTGGCTCGATGGATACACCGTCCTCCTTACACCAATCGGTTCTGAATAATCTTCCTATTGTGATATAATCCTTTTCACTTGGTCGGACTTAACATTCATGCTTGGGTGACGGGTTTTTTTTCATTTTTGTCCAGTTGATCGCAATTTGTTCAATAAGAGAACGCGGTAGGGATGCTAAAAAAATATCGATATATCGAAATATCGATATTTTCCGCCGATATATCGATATTTTTGAGCGATATTTTTTCCACCGATATATCGATATTATTTTTAAAATATCGGGAACCGATATTTTTGAGAGAGATCCGACATAAATCCGAACACCAGCTATAATATAATATAATATATTATATTATAATATAATATTATTATCATATTTCTATATTATAGAAATAGGATCAAAGAACGTATAGGTAACTGTACGGAAGGTATTTCAAATCAAATAAGTACGATCAACGAGTTGCATTGGCAGAAAATATTAATCATGTACTGAATGTTTTGTCAGAACAATATAAACTAAGCAAATAAATCGTTTCCTTGATTTTACAATTAATTACCTACTCATTACAGATTATTCGAAGAAATTATAACCTAAATTTATTTACTAGAAATCAAAAGTCGTGAAAGGCGTGGATTTTTTTTTAAATTTGGACATATCCGATATATCGATATTTTTCTACGATATATCGACCTAGTAAAACGATATTTTTAAAAACTATCGATATATCGAATATCGATATTTTTCTTCAGTGTGGACATCCCTAGAACGAGGTAGGAAGGCGTTGTGCGGTAACAACGTTAATTAATGGCGGCACAGAAGGGTTACAATGACATGTCATGTCGCTCGTATGGTGTATAATTAGTTCGATTAACTTTCTGACATGAAAGATGCGGTTTACTGGTCTCCGAAAGTGACAACATTCCCGAGCGACGCGGTTCGGTAGGTACCGATCATAACCTAATCGCTCGATTTCTGCAAATTTTTCACAAGGGTTAATAATTATTATTCTTTGATATACCTACTATTAGGTTAATTGTGAAAAATTTAATTCTGTATCATTAAGAAAATTTTTTGAAAAAAAGAAGAAAAAAAAAATGCTTATCTGTACAATGATTGGACAGATGTGAGACCAAAAAAAAAAAAAAAAAAGAAAAAGAAAGGAAGAATTTTGTTCCAAAATTTGTACTTGGAAAACTACACTTTATTTGACCTCCTTCCAGGAGGCTTCTGGAATTCCCATTTGTAGCACCACGAATGCCCCATAGATCCCCACGGTGAAATCGGTCGTTCTGGGATCCCAAAATGGATTCTACGTACAAAAATAGTTGGAAAACGACACTTAACTCGATCTCATAGCCGAAAACCTTCGAAAACACCCTCCCGTAGCCCCATTTAGGGCTGAAACCTTGCGGGCACAACTAGATGGTAAACCGAGTATTTTCATAAAATTTCAGATTAAAAAAAAAAACATTCTTACTGCCCAAAACGGCTTGGATGGCGGACGGACATTTCGCTTATGGAAACTAGACATCTTGAAACGGATGATGTCAAATTTTGAGACAGATCTGAATTTTCGACCTCCGTTGCGATTACATAAGTGTATTATTCCAAGAATAATAAACCAAAACGGTGCAAATTGGATTGCCGAAGGGCTTATTATTTTCAAATCGAAAGTGCTCTTTGCTTGTATGTTTTTCTTAAAATCAAAATGCAAATACTTTTGGTTTATTATTCTTGGAATAGGTACACCTGTTTACGCGACGGAGGTCGACGACTCCGATCGGCCTCGAAATTTGACATTATCCGTTTCAAGAGGTCTAGATTCCAAAACCGAAATGTCCGTCCGCCATACGCCGTCCGTCATCCGGGCCGTTTTGGGCAGTAGGATTTTTTTTTTTAAATCTGAAATTTTGACAAAATACTCGGTTTACCATCTAGTTGTACCCGCAAAATTTGAAAATTTTGAAGAAAAAAAATTTGAAAAACAAAAAATCAAAACTTTTTTTCTAAATTATTTTTGGTTTATTATTCTTGGAATAATTCTCCTGTGTTTTCGCGACGGGGGTCGACGACTCCGATCGGCCTCAAAATTTGACTGTACCTATCCCTTTCAAGAGGTCTACATTCTAAATTCGAAATGTCCGTCCGCCGGTTCGGAACACAGAAATAATTTTTGCACAAGTAACCTGTATCAAAGAATAATAAACCCTTGTGTAAAATTTGCAGCGTTTTTTCATTGACAGAATTAAATTTCTGCACAAGTAACCTATATCAAAGAATAATAAACCCTAGTGTAAAATTAGCAGCGTTTTCATTTGCATTTGAAACTGAGAACGCAAATGGCTATAGTGTCGCAATATTTGGGATTGTCGAAGGTCGCAGTGAAGACCGAAACTGACCAGACCGGTCCTCAATCGACCTTAAACTGCTCAAAAATTAGGAAAAGAGTACCTATTCAAGTGTACCACGTTCTTGGACGCAGTGTCTCCCAAATGATATTATATACAATGTAGTTTTCGCTAAGGGATTCGACAATTTTTATAGGCCGAACTTTCCCCTTATATTATCATGTAAGGCGAAAGTTCGGCCGATCGAAATATTATTTTCACGATTTGTATATTTCAAAAATGAAATGCCTCGCCGTATTGGACAGTACGCATTTTTGGTTTATTATTATCGGAATAATGATTCTTAATACCTACCCCAATCTAATCGCGACGGAGGTCGAAAATTCAGTTCGGCCTCAAATTTGATATTATACATTTCAAGGTGTCTAGAATCTAGACTGTAGATTCCATAAACGAAATGTCTGTCGCCCTACGCCGTCCGAGCTGTTTTGGGCTGTAGGATTTTTTTTTAAATCTGAAAATTTGACAAAATACTCGGTTTACCATTACATCTAGTTGTGCCCGCAAGGTTTTCAACCCGATCTCCCCAACCCGTGAGGCTAAAGTGGGCCTACGGGAAGAGGGTTTTGAAGGTTTTAGGCTATGGGGTCGAGTTAGGTGGCGTTTTCCAAGTATTTTTGGACGTAGAATCCATTTTTGGGGGTCCCCGAACGATCCGGTTTCACTGTGGGGGTGTATGGGCCATTCAAATTAGGTGTCGTTTCCGAGTAATTTGGTACGCAAAATCCGTTTTTCGAGGGCCCACACCTAACTAATTTTGTATAGAAAAAAGTTTTATATTTTTATTTTTTCTAAAATAGATAGGTAGGTACCTATTTACTTTATTAATGACGCACAATTAATTTTTGTGTAATTAATATATATTAATTTATACATCTATATTAAAGAATAATAAACCTTTGTGTAACATTTGCAGCGTATTTTATTTTGAAATTTAGACAAAATACTGGATGTTCCATTTAGTGTGTCCACAATGTTTTCCGCCCGATTGCTTTTACCTGGTCGAACGCAGTACATATCTGTCTAACATTTTCGAATATTGGACGTACGATCCATTTTGCGGGCGCTGCGCTATCCAACCATTAATATTGGTTGGATAATGGTCCATTTTACAAACCTTTATACATAATATGTACCTATATAAAATACTCCTTTACTTTATTAAATAACATACCTTATTAATACACCAAAACTATAAATTTTATAGTTTTGGTGTATTCGCGACGGTGGTTGAAAATGTTTAACGGCCTCAAAATTTGTCATTATACGTTTCAAGATATGTATATTCCAAAAACGAAATGTCCATCTGCCGTCCTAGCCGTTTTGGGAAGAAGGTTTTATTTTATCATCAGAAAATTTTAAACATTTAATGTGTACGAAATACTCGGTCCACCATCCAGTTGTGCCCGCATGGCTTTCGTCCCGATCGCCCAACCCCATGGGACTCTTTGGTGCTTTGGTGCCACGTGAGAGATCTTTGCAGGTTTTCGAGCGGAACCCGAACCGACAACCCAATCGACGGTACTTTTCCGTTGTACCCCCCCCCCCCCCCCCACCCACCCCTCCCCACTCGATTTCGACTTTCATTCTCTCGGTTGTCGTTATCGGAATATTTTTGGACTTAGTACCTGCCCATCCATTTTTCGGAGTCCCACATCTGTCCGTTCACTTTACAAGAAAATGAAAAAATAAAAAAAAACTTTTAAATAGGTAGGCTCAATAAATATTTAGGTAATTACAATTTTTTATTGAATTAATGTTTGGATAATTGATATCAAAGAATAATAAACCATTATGTATTTTATCGTTTAATTCTGTAGTTCAACTGCGATCTAATATTATTGTGTCGTTTCAACTTAATATTGCCGTCATTAACAATTTAACTCAATTGTTTTATTTAATTTAATTTTTAATAGTTACCTAGCTAATTTAATGTAAGTAACTTACTATTATTAAGTTATATAACAAAAACTATTTTGTTATAAATATAAATTTCATTACAAAAATGTAAACCATGGTATGTATTTTCCTTGAGTTAGCTGCTCGGTAAGTATTTCAGCTCCTACGTCGTATGTAGGAGGATTCAGGATTTCAGTATTCAGGATTTCTTTAATAATTCCATTTCATTCAGACTTTCATTTTATTTCAAAAATTGCATTTCAAGGATAGATTCTATCCCTGCTTCCTGTGTCCTGTCATGTCTTGATCTTAGCGGTAGGTCGCCCGAATCTGGCGCCGGCACTTCACACTTAATACCTACCTGCAATCAGAATGTCGCCATCATTCTACTCCTTCCGTTTTGGCGTGACTATCTAGATACTCTCACTCCTAAAAAAGACCTTGATTTCGTGATAACAGATTGTAACCACATTTCCAAACATGCTCTGTCGCATTATTTTTGTTTTCCTTCCGCCGGAAACTTGGTTTTCTCTTTTGCGGGCCAAAAAGTGTTTGCCCTCTGAAATCGAAATGTCAGAACGCCCTGGACAACATTGCCTCTGCTTTCAGGCTGAGTATCCTGATCCAAATTACTATTATATCCTACCAACGCTGAATAGGTATTTACTATTCTTCGACATAGTTCTGTAGGTATTTAAGAAAATCCTACCTACCTACTGCCCAAAACGGCCTTGACGGAGGACGGACTTATTGTTTTTGGAATCTACACATCTTTATTGTTTAATGAGAAATTTTGAGGCCGATCAAAATTTTCGATCTCTGACATGAATTCATAGTTGTATTATTCCAAGAATAATAAACCAAAATGTTAAATCTTGCAATATTCTGAATTGATGATTATTTTGGGCGATACGATAAAATATCAAGAATTGTGAGAAATAAATGAAAACACGTTTGCTCGAAGATAAGAAATTGACGACACAACCAACGCAACGAGTCGACTCAGCAACCAAACGGACTATGATGGTCCTCGCGACCTTCAGGGTCAATGGCACCAATGCTGCAAACTAAGGCGGAAAACGGCGGAAAAGACAGCATGAAGTCTCATGTTGTCTACGCCCGGTAGACAGCATGAAGTCATGAGGCCTTCAGACCTATTGACACAGAAATAATTTTTGCACAAGTAACCTATATCAAAGAATAATATTATTCTATAATATTATTCGGTTTATTACCCTTGTGTAAAATTTGCAGCGTTTTTCGTCTACCAAACGTTTTTGTCCAATTGAATTCAAATTTACCTACGTGTCTTGAGGACCTTACCTACTTCATGTACAGGTAGGAGGTACCTACATGTTGAAGGTATATCGAGAGGTACAATGTACAAGGTTTAGTGAGAGTAGAGTACAAGACTTAGTAGTCCTTACATAGATAATCGCGTTCATAGGCATTGTTTCGTCAAAAGATGAATGCAAATTTAGCAATATTATGTTGATTTTGGTTTATTTTTCTTGGAATAATACACCTTTGTTTTCGTGACGGAGGTTGACGACTCCGATCGGCCTCAAAAGTTGACATTCTCCTTTCTAGAGGTCTAGATTCCAAAACCGAAATGTCCGGCCGTTTTGGTCAGTTGGAATTTTTTTTAAAATATGAAATGTTGACAAAATACTCGGTTTACCATCTAGTTGTGCCCACAAGGTTTTCAGCCCGATCGCCTTAACCCGTGGGGCGCTATGGGACTAAAATGGGGCTACGGGAGGTTTTTTTTAAGGCTTTTGGCTATGGGATCGAGTTAGGTGTCGTTTTCGAAGTTTTTTGGACGTAGAATCCATTTTTTGGGGTGCCGGAACGATCCGTTTTTTTAAAGGCTTTTGGGTATGGGATCGAGTTAGGTGTCGTTTTTGAAGTTTTTTGGACGTAGAATCCATTTTTTGGGGTGCCGGAACGATCCGATTTCACTGTAGCGATCTATAGGGCTTTCATGGGGCTACAAATGGGATTTTTGAAGAATCCCAGAAGGTCTAATATTTTTTAAGTACCTACTTAAATAACGAAAAATTTTTGAAAAAAAAAAAGATCCAAAGAATTTTTTTTTTCATTGACAGAATTAAATTTCTGCACAAGTTCTTATATCAATGAATAATAAACACTAATGTAAAATTTGCAGCGTTTTCTTGATGAAACCTTTCTCAGTGTGCGTTTGTTTATGTGATGTGTAGCAAATGTTTGGCATTTGGGCTGATTGGGATACTTGCCTGGGTCTTTTTACCCCCAGAGACGTATTATACGACGAATAATACGTATAATACCCATATAATAGGGGTGTAGCAAAGTTTTCCATTTGGACCTGCTTGAACCTACCGAAGGTTGCAACTGGGGGCATGCAAATATTATAATAATATATGTTCATATATTATACTATAAGGTTTGATCCTGGTTTGAAGGCGTCTGTCGACAGAAGTTGACAGCTGTCGCCAGAACCCAACTACCTACACTCCCACCTCTCAACGCCCCCCTACACCCAACTACCTCATTCGAGCTGTTGGCTCCCGTCCAACTGCTGTCAACCTACAGATCGACCTGGAACAGCATTTATCTCAACTGCGCTGATTTCTGCGCTGATCAATTCCGTTGATTTCTGTTAACAGCCCGTCAAACCTGGAACAAACCTATGTATATCTATGACCCCTACACACAGCATGTAACCTTGGAAAGTCATTATTATCTCGACCAGCAAGCACACTGGACAGTGTGCTCTAAAAGTTCGAAATTACACTAGTTAGCTTGGGATTCGCCGAAAAGCTGGTGCCGAATAGTTTGGGACAGATTCGTCTCCTTTCATTAAATCTTATTTAAATTTTAAAAGTCTTTGACTTGATTCACTGACTAAGTCCGTAGCACCTGAACTAAATAGGCGAACAATCTTAACGTTAGGTGGATGGGCGAGATAGTGGGAATCCATCTTATAAATAGACGATTTCAGACGAATTAGTCTATTTCCACGATAAATAAAGTTTTTAACGAACAATCTTCATTGCAAAAGCCCCCCCCCCCCCCCCCCGTCTAGATTAGGTTGATGATCAAAGCCTTGAACATGGTTTATGCTTTTACCTCCTCCTTTGGAACTTACTTTCAAATTAGAGCTAAATTTCCTCTTAGATTAGTAAGGTGCCAAGGTTCGAGTTTTTGTACCTTCAACTTCTCCTGTCTCAGCTAAGCCCGGGGCCTTGTAGGGGAATGCAGACTGTAAAGAACAAAAATTTTGTTAATGGTGGCTTTTCGGTCACGCTGCCTTTTCGCCAGTTTCACCTGTTGAAAATTTCCATTTTCATTTCATTTCAATTCAAAATCTTTTACTGACATTGACTGTTCACTAATTTATTATCGTGTTATCTACAGTAGGTAACACGTTAAGCTAAACTTGAGAATAGTTTTTATGTACCGGTAAATGGAGATTTAACGCTAAGATTGCACGGAGACTTGACCAGGCTCTGATTTGTTAAATAATCTCTCAAACTCAGTTGACTAGCGACTCTAGTTCACAAATTAGCGATGGTTTCTAACGGTATTCCAACCCGTGAAAGGCAACTGCAGATTGGTGCGCGGAGTGAATAACGCCTTGACCCACTCCGCTAATAAGTAAGAATTTGCAGTAAAATTTGCAGAAGTAGAATTTTGGCCAAATTTTCCGTACAACACGACATGCTTTTGATGTCGTCACTTTTAATCACATGTTTTTGAGTGACCGTAAAGTTAAAAGTGCTTGGTAAACCCCTTTACGTCCAAATTGTTGTGCATACCTACCTTCTTTAATTTAATTTACTCATTACAAAAAATAAGACAAAAGTGTGCGTGGCAAAAGATTATTTAGGTATATAGGTAATATTAAGCGCTTACGCGCCGGCGGGTACACAACGTGATAGCCAGCCATAAACTAAAGCAATAATTGCTCAAAATTATTTTGAGCAAAATTGTATAACTTTCCAGGGAATTCTCAAGAAACTTCCTGAGAACTTGACAGTGTTGATCAACGTTAACACCAAGACATTACAGTTCAACCAAGCAAAAATTGCCGCCTGTCGGGTATTGCCGCTTGTGACTATGTAGGTATGGTTAACTACCTACCTATATTTTTACCGTTGTACGGGGGTACACCCCCAGACCCCCGGATTATTACTGTTATGATCAAGGATCAAACCAATGGCCATACTCACATTAACACTCACACAACTTCTGGTTTTCTAGGATTTACTTCCTTCCCTCTCCAGCACCAGGAGCGCGGTGCCTGCAAGGATTTCAGGCCGATCGTACAAACCCGCGGGGCTCTGTGGGGCTAAAAAAAGGGGCTATGGAAGCGTTTTGAAGAGTTTTAGCTACGTGGTCGAGTTAAATTGCAGCACCTGGGTCAGCAGACCCAGAAACGCCTGAAGAGGAGATGGGTGATTCTAAGAAATGTGCCATTTTCTTGTCCTGGCACAATATCTCTACTTCTGGGCATGATAAGAAAGCATTTTTTTTTTCCTATGTGTCTATAGGTACGGGCTCCATTCTTCCGTGTCAGTTGGGTTGTTTCAGTTTAATATTTCACAGGTAAAATCTGGGTTGAATGGTCAATTTTTCATTCATCTGGCCTGTCCCCATCATGAGGTACTCAACTTTCAGCATGTACCCCACCTTAACGTGAGAAGGAAAAAATCAGCCAATATTTTTACTAGTGCCTATAAGCCTGTAGATTACGAGCATGTGTCTTTTGAATATTTAGTTAATGAAGGTTAGCAACTACTGTTGATAATCGTCCTGTCCCGAGCTTTCAATTCATTCATCTGACTCCTGAAGTTCATGCTTGGTGCAGGGAAACAACAACTTGTGGGAACATTCTTATGCTACAAGTGGCACCACTGAAGCCCGTGGCTTCAATCCCTCACCATGAGGTCTCTTTATTATCCATCTTGTAGGCCTCCAAACAACAGCTCTGGGAAATATCAGGTGCGTGACTTTTTTGTGAGTCATTCTTCTGGTCATGGTTGCGGGTGTTCCAGTAGATCTATCAAAACGCTCGAAGTCCATTTTTGTACAAACACCTGCATAGATTATGATGAGCTCTTTGTTTTTTCTGTTTTACCTTTATCTACTTGTACAAGTGATTTATTGTAAAAAATTTCATTCATCTGGTCTTCATTCATCTGGCCAACAAACATTCTTGTGGCCAGATGAATGAATAGAGACCAGATGAATGAATATCACAGCAAAAGAAAGCCAGCAAATGACAGCACTGGAGTTTGCCTTTACTCAAGATTTTGACACTTTTCGTTAAAAAAATTTATACCATGGTTTCAATTCGCTGGATTTCTCTTTTAAATTTCTTCTACACTCTCATTTTTCATTCATCTGGTCTTAATCATTTATCTGGCTGTCAAACAACAGAACGATGAAAGTTGCTGCGTAGCCACTGATACACAATAATCACCAAGGTAATCTAAGTTTATTACCATATAAAAAGTTCGGAATTTCTCGATTTTTAAATTTTCAAATGTGTGACCCCGAAAATGGCACTTTTCGTAGATCCACCCAGATACATACAGGGTCAGCGGACCTTCGGACACAACAGTTGGAGTTGTTACTAGATGGAGAACCGAGTATTTTAAAATTGACAATAATTGTCGAAAATTGTAAATAATCATTGTCAAAATCATATTTTTCAAATCTACTCATAATGAAACGTTTAAAGTCAAAATTTATTGTTGAGGCCAATCACATTTTTTGACCCCGTCATAATATGGCAACCAACACCTAATAAGTCTTATTACCTACGCTGGTTTTTTTGCATACGGGGGTAAAAAATTAGATCGGCCTCAACATTAAATTTTGGCATTATACGTTTAACAACATAATAAAAAATTGTAGGCAGGAGAACTGGCTATTATACTAGGCGTTTATTGGAAGAAACAAGGCCGGGTTGGTGTCAGTCCTTTAATCAATTCTGTCGAGCTTTCGGGATTAGCTGGGATCCCTTCTTCCCTAGTCACCGAAATATAGTAACCCCAACGCTGTAAGTCCGCTCATGCATTATCCCTTAAAATTGTTTCACTCATCTTTATAATTTTTTAACTGCATAATTCTAATCCTCTTAGGTGATATAATATTAGCTCAATGATTAGCCGGATGTGTTTTCCATAGAGTAGCCCTCAGACGATGATCGTCAATAGTCAATCTAATTCTACATTTTAAGTTCCTGAAGAAGGGATCCCAGCTAATCCCGAAAGCTCGACAGAAGTGATTAAAGGACTGACACCAACCCGGCCTTGTTTCTTCCCATAAACGCCTACCATAATAAAAAAGTTGCTTTTGAAAAAGGGGTGGAATGCTCGTAGGTACACAGTCGGAAACTCGCGCCGCACCTCGTTGCTGAATAAATAAATAGGTACCAGTTTTTTTCAAAAGGAATCCACAATGAGGAGGGGTCGGGGCGTGGGGTGGGATTAGAAGGAGTTGCGGTTCACGGGGGAGAGGTTCCCATCGGGGCGTCTGGTCTCTTTTACTCTGTGGCCAGTGGTCGGTGGGTGGGATATTTCTGACTCACCTTAAGCCCTTACGCCCTATAACTTCAAACCGAGTAACACCCGTAAAAACACATTCCGTGTTCAAATGTGTTGCGTTGTCGTCGTTATCCGATAACGGTTATCGACAACGAAAAAAGCAGAAGCTAAACCGACTGCTCATCGATCTCGAGAGTATCGAGAGAATATACCAGATGGATAAAGAGGAACTGAAGCGGAAGACCTGAATAGACGAAATATTACAACTAAAGCAAATTATAATTTTCTTATATAATATATAATTTACATATAAATAGCAATATAAATAGCAATATATAGCAATATAAATAGCAACTTATAATTTATATATAAATCGAGTTCCTATGAAAGGTTTACGAAACATTTTTACGATGGGTAATCCTTTCAGGAGCGTCTGCGAAGTTTGTTTTCGACCGTTCTACAGAATGTTCTGCCGATAGTCGATCGAATTTTCCGACGAAGACGTTTAAAGCCAATTGTCTCGTTCGAACGGTTTTGGTTACGCCTATGCCAACGCATTTACCGAAATTGAATCTCGTTGAGGAACGACTCGTATCGGCACACATTCCTTTCATGCACATTCGTAGAGTGCGTTATGCCGCCGGAAATTAAGGTACCGTCGGTCAAGTACCTTGTCAACGTGCCGATCAGCGAGCAGAAAACGATTGTGTTAATTATTTGCTTCCTTGGCGCTTGGACGAAGATCAGACCATCAACGTTCACATCAAGCGTCAGGTTATCCACACATCATACCTCAAAGAGCATGTGTAGGTACGAATGGGCCATACCTACCCATGGAGTCTTTGCTAAACGTATACCTTCATCATTTATGCTGAAAGTAAAAGGAAGGAAACGAAAGGAAAGATCATATCATGATCTTTCCTCGTTGTTAACCTCCACGAAAACTAGTAAAAAACTGTGCCTTCCTCATCAGAAGTTGGCAAAACCGTTTTTATGTGTGTGGCGGAAGAACTTTTTTGATAAGGTTTTAACAGTGTTTATTTTTTCGAAAACCAGAAACAGTTTTCATGCTCTGTCACCCATTTGAGTGGAGCATTTCTGATTGAATTGGCGGTAATCATCGTGCATCGTGTGACGATCGTACACCCGATAGTCGGGGACATGTGACTTTCAGTTCTGCGAAAGCGTCTGCCAACATTGCAAGATATCATTAAGAGCCAATTTATAGCCAGTTTAGTGCATGACGGTGCGTGGAGAACTTGGTAAGCATAACAACACGAAGGACGTTTTACTTGGTAGGTACTCACATAACGCCGTAAAGTTTGCCGACCATAAATTTATATGGTTGGTACTGACGCAATTCCCGTTATTTTAAAAGTGAAGAGCTCGATCTTCTACTGCTTTTTTACTTGTAATAAATCATTAAGTAGCATGTCATCGATGAATGTAGATGGTCTTAAAAGTGTTTTTATGATTTGAGCCTAAGTCTATTCACAATGGGAGACTTATATCGAAATTGGCATGTAGGGGCAAGTTCAGGTGTCTGAAAGTAGGGTTTGGGCATAAGGTCATTGATCAACGTTAAACTGTTGAGGTAACGAGCTGCCGGCCATCAGGAAATTCGGTCCGGTATTGCTAAACCCGCATATTCCCAGTCGTGTTCGAAGTAATTTTAGAGGTAGAGACGATTTATGAGAGCTCCAGACTTGTCTGATCATTATACAACTATGACCGCTACGATAGTTCCCTTATTTCCGAAGAGTTTTGGAATTGCACGGTTTTGAAAGGTTGGTGTATTCGACAGAGGTCGTTAGCGATGGAGCAAAGGCTTACAGACTCCAACTTCCTTTCTCTGCCATCCAGGAGTGGTTTCAAGGGTGTGTGACCATGGGGCCATGCCCCCTTGACAAATTCTCCGCGCCTTCTTCTTCTCAAATCGAATTTTAAGACTCAGGAATGAGTGAATCTAGGCAATCAAAAGGGTTTTGCGATGAGTTTAAAACGTAAATGAATCATTGTCAGCGACAAACTGGGTTTGGGACTGGAGGGGACTCCCCTCTGACCATTTTACCGGGTTTGTGAAGAGGAGAATGAAGAGTAGGATTCAGACCGTCCTGTCCCTGTTTGGATCCCAGGCTTCAGGAGAGACAATTTTATTCCATGGTTATTTTGGATACATTTTTTGTATTTTTGGCTTTGACCCCCAGCTGACCTTTGCGGGCTTCCTATGTACGTGTCATACTCAAAGGTTGTATGAGGTCAGCAAACAGGACATCACCATTGGTGGGCGCCCTCCTGGCAACGACGATGGCGGTGGTGTGGGGGAAAGTGTTTTACACGTGGAAAGGGAGGGCTTGCCATCCAACCTCGCCCGGGGTGGAAACAACTCAATCCCAGTGTATATATGTTACCGTTAAAGTGTGAAATCAGTTAGTATATAAAATAACTAGTTAGTATATAGAATAACTACGGAGACCAGTTAAAGTGTGCAATTTCTTGAATTAGACACTTCAACTAGTTATTATATAAAATAACGGGAGGCCAGCCGTGAAAGTGTATAATAATATTATTGGGTTCAAGTATGAATCGGATTTCGTAGAGGAGTCAGAGGTTGAGGGTCAGTCCCGTTTCTCAAGTGAGTGATAAAATAATCAGATAGGTATGTAATGATTAAGGAACTTTTTGATATCTTATACTCGGTTCACATAAGCATAGGGCATGGAGGCCGGGATCGCATGCTGTACGAAATCGGTCGACAATATAAAAATGAGAACTCATCACTCAGAAACAAGTGACAATATTTTTGCAAGGCTGTGAAGTTTGTCAAAATAAAAAGAAAGGATTTGATAGACATGCAGTCGCAATCTGATGGTCAGCACAAGTTTATTTTCGTGTATCAGGATCACCTAACGAAGTTTGTAATACTTAATCAAAGCAACCCATGTTCAAATAAGTGATTTCACAATTTTTGACTTCTGACGTGTATATTACTTACCAACCTTACTCTATTATTTCGACGAATTACATATTAGTAATGAAAATGCATGCCAATTCTTCAATCCTTCCATTTCCCCTGAATAATATCATTCTAGTAGTGACTTCCCAAGAAAAGCAGTCGATTCTACACTTTATCGATTGGTGTTTCGTTACTTTACATAATACCTAGTTATTTCATATATTCCCTAGGGAAAGCATATAGAAAACTTTGAATTATACACACTACCTACAACCGCTCGTTATTCTATATACTAACTAGTTATTTTATACATTAGCGGCCCATACACGAGCAGAAATCCGTGGCAGATTTGGTCGGCCGATCTCATCTGACAGATATCGCTAACGATCTGGAGTGACCGATGAAATCGGTCGTTGCCCCTTAACACGAAAAACTTTTCGGCCGATCTTTCGTGCCCGAGATCTGTCTCCCGATGCCATCTGATCGTTAGTGGGATGAAATCTGGCAGATTCAGGTCTGTCACCGACGTTCGTCTGGCAGATTCGAGTTTTCGGTTGGATCCGAAAATTTCTGAGATCGGTGGCCGATTTGCAGCGCCGTAAGTTGATGATGCCATGGGGTTAGTGACTGTCCGTGATAACAAACGTAAATTAACCGATCTTTTTTCCGGAATTTTTTCAGTAGGTACCTATAAAATGACTGAGGCAAAATAATACAAGTTTAGGAGAAGTCTTGGGTTTCGGAAAGAAGAAACTTCGGACAAATGAAGTTGGTGACCACGTTTCTGAAACTCGTCCTGAGGTTCTGGTAAGTGAGCTAATTTCCGCCTACCCTAACCGTTTTTCCTCATAGCAGCTCGGTTGAAACGTAAATCCGTCCGGAAAACTGTTTAACTTACCAGCAGGGTCTATCTTAACCTCCTGAAGCCCAAATGGCTGTTGAAAAATCATGCTAGAATTTGTAGTGAGAAAACCCAAAATCGCGATTTCCAAAAAAATTAGGAAATCCCAATTCCGCCCATCAGGTATTCGGGGACTATTTTTTATCCATTTTTTGAAAAAACGCACCACGCAAAAACACCGATAAAGGAGATAAGGAGAGATAAGGAGGATCTCAAGGGAGAACTAGTGGACATCTGAACGTTAAGGGACTCTGCCCGATCCGAATCGAACAGTTCTCAGAACCACCGACATCGCTTCCGAGAAATCTGCATGTTTGGGGGGGACGCCCGACTTCCGTCTGCCAGATTTGAACTCTCGCAGACATCGCTTAGCCGATTTGCTTATATTTCGTCTTTTCAACGCCCACTAACGCACAGATATTTCCCACACGGAGAAAAAAAATGGCGGTATTTTAGACGAAAATGTTCGGTAATCGGTGGTCAACCGAACAATTTTTCGAAAAATGGAGAGGTAAAAACGCAAAAAATGTAAGGTAAAGTGTTGAATTTGCGCGGTTGACCACCGATTACCGAACATTTTCATTCATCTTTCTACCGAACACCTAAACTGTTTTACCGCTCAAAAATCGGAGATGTTACCGAACATTTTTACTTAAATTGTTCGGTAATCCCTCTGTCCCGCAATGTTTACCGCTCATTTCGTCCCGCCAACTTACCGAACATACCAAAATGTAAGGTGAATTTTAACCTTCCAACCTCAAACCTTTTCGATTATGAGCGGTAAATTATAACCTCTCAAAGTTAAAGTGCGCGGTGAATTTTCACCTTCCATAATTAATGTGAGGTTGTAAAATTACCTCCCTTACTTCAAATGTGCAGTAAGAATCACCTCCCACAACTCGGATGTGCGGTGAATATTCACCTCTCATTTTAAATTTCGAGAAACATTGTGCGGTAAAAAATTACCTCCCACACGCAATTGTGCGGCCAGTATTCACCTCCCTAATTTCAAATATCGTTCGGTAAACGTTACCTTCCACACCTAAAATGCGCGGTAACTAATCACCGAACAAATGGCAAGAAGTACCTCTCAACGTAGTTTGAGAGGTAATCGTACCCAAAAAGTGAGGTAATCCCTTGTTGGTTTGGGCGGTAAATGAACATCAATGAGTTACCTTTCATTGATGTACACTTACCGCCCACACCAACAAGGGATTACCTCACTTTTTGGGTACGATTACCTCTCAAATTACGTTGAGAGGCACCTCTTCCCATTTGTGAAGTAATCAAACCACGAGTCGAACGGATAGGATACCTAAGGAAGAAAAATAATTCGGTTATGAATACAAACCATGTTTATTACAACGCAGAACGATACACAACATAATATAACGTATAAAATTATAATTAACTGTAAATTAAAGGATAAAGGATACAGTAAATTAAAACTTAGGCATGATCCAACATTATTAAATCATTTAAAGTACAAATAATTTAAATTTTAAGTAGGTGCACGACACCCCACTAGATTTGTCAAGAACTAAAATTATTTATCAAGTACCTATCATTATTTTATCAAGTAGGTACAATGCTATTAACCGTGGGTTCGATTTTACATTAAAAAATGGGGAAAGTCGATAAGTTATCAATGATATGATGAATATGATAACTTATCATATTCAATGCCGAACCGGGGACATTCTATTTCTCAACTGTTAAGGATATAATATAATATATTATTATCAAATCATTGATATTATCAAATAAACACGTGTACGTCTATTGACCTGATCCAACGTATTCGTACACGCCTACCAACTAGATTAAACCAGAGCAGAATCTGTTCTTGTTCAATCTAGTAGGGAGATATAAATATATCTGATATAAATACAATTATTTTATGAAGTAGGTAGGTACAATGCCCTAGCCATGGGGTCGATTTTACTTTCTCAAGTAACGTTCTTAAGTCAGAAAGTAAATTGCTAGGGTTTTGTGGGACCCCAAAAAGAGGATTGTACGTACAAAAAGACTTAGAAAACGACACCCCACTCGACATCATACCCAAAAACATGAACCCCCCGTAGCCCTTTTTTAGCCCAATAGAGCTCCACAGGTTTGGGCAATCGGCCTCTTGCGAGCACAACTAGATAGTAAATTTAATAAGTAAAATATATTTTTTCAATATTTCAGATTTAAAAAAAAAAAAATCATCCAACTGCCCAAAACGGCCCCGACGGCGTACGGCGGACGGACATTTCGGTTTTTGAATCTAGACCTCTTGAAACGGATAGGTAATGTCAAATTTTGAGGCCGATCGGAGTCGTCGACCTCCGTCGCTTAAACATAGGTGTATTCTTCCAAGAATCATAAACCGAAACTGACTAGAGATTGCCAAATTCGTTTTGGAAAAAACGCTGCAAATTGTCCACAAGGGTTTATTAAATAAACTAAATAAACGTTATACTAAAAAAATACTACCAAAACGACACAATAGCCGAAAGTCTTCAAGAACCCTCCCGTAGCCCTTTATAAGCCCCACGGGATAATATAATAATCCATCCCGGGAATAATATACCCCTATGGAATCGCGACGGGGGTCGACGACTCCGATCGGCCACAAAATTTGACATTATCCGTTTCAAGAGGTCTACATTCTGAATCCGATATGTCCGTCCGCCGCCCGAGCCGTTTTGGGCAGTAGGAATTTTTTTTAATCTGAAATTTTGACAAACAACTTGACTTACCATCTAGTTGTGCCCGCAAGGTTTTCAGTCCAATCGCCCAAACCCGTGGGGCTCTAAGGGGCTAAAATGGGGCTACGGGAGGTTTTTTTTTTTTAAGGCTCTTGGCTATGGGGTCGAGTCCAGGTGTCGTTTTCGAAATATTTTTAGACGTAGAATCTATTTTTGGGGGTCCCGGAACGATCCCATTTTAATTTTAATTATTTTCTCATTGATATAGAATTAAATTTTACCTAACCTAGATAAATCAAAGAACATTGAACATTTGTGTAAAATTTGCAGTGTTTTTAGACATTTCCACTGCACAAAACGGCCAAGATTAAAAAACCAAAAATTTTGGTTTAATGTCGTAGGTACATGCTACAAAAACAGGGAGAAGCCATTAAATTGGGGAGGACATAAAGTACTTGTACTTATGTTCATAATGAGAGAACAGTAAACAGATTGAAAATGATGGCTCATGACCGTTATTTGGATACATAGGACTTCACGAAAAGATAAATGAATTTCGTAAACTTCTTTTGGCTCTGCTGAACAGTTGATATAATATTATTTTGCATATTATGATGGTTTACCTTTGAGGTACAGATACGCGGTGCAAAGGTATAGGCACGTGCGACGGTTTTCTTCGATACAGCCCGGCCAACTTGGCGGTCCTGGACGGTGGCTTTTTTGCATATCAGGCCGAAGACGTAAGGCAGCAAACATAAGAGAGCTCTTCGTTTCAGATGAACATCTGCAAGTGGAAATGGAATGCTGTTAATAATTGCCGACAATTCTGTTTTGTGATTTCTGGACTTGACACACTACCAATTAAAAAACACTTTTTGAGGGACTATACCTAACTGAAGTGTGCTCTGAAGCTTACCCGATGTAGCGGTTCTTCTGATAGAAGGGTATTCCACCTCGATGATCGGACGAATTCCACAATTCTGGGACCTTATTCGTCGAGCTTGGAACTCAGGAGAGGCTCCTCCACCCCAAACCATCCGAAAAGGGTCTGCGTGAATCTGATTTAAGAAGGCATAAAAACATGAGATCAGCTTAGGGGAAAACATCAAAAATTTCATGCAATACACCAATGACGCATGGAATAATGCTTACACGTAGGTAGGTACTTTAGATGGGAACGATATAGGGACGACACTGCAGCGACATTGTGTAAACACCCACCGATGAAATGAGTCGATCGACGCGTAGTCCGAGGAATTTTCCCAATTTTGAAAATGTATCGAGTAACTGTAATCACAATTGATTTGCATTGATGTTAGGTATCGACGAATAAGCATGCAAAATGTTCATACATGTACCTTTTCAGTAGTGTCCAGTAACTGAATTTTCTTGAATGCTTTAATCTGCTTTCAGTCTTTTACGAGAGAAACAGGAATTCCATTGTCTACGATCGAATTGGGCCTTGGGTCGAACATGCGAGAACACGAAAAAACAAAATTACAAGCACTCCATTATGTTATCATCATACATACCTCACAAGCTGAAAATCTACGAAACTGACAAAAGATAATTACCTTTTTCGGATGTTCCAAACAGTAAATTCACTAGACCGATTTATAACCGTCACCAACGACAAACACATCAATACTTAATGGCCGCCACTCGGCCGAAAACCCCAGCAAAGCCCCAACGCAAGCGCTTCCAAGCGCCTATCTCAGGTACTACTGTACGGTAGACATTTACCGCACTTACTTTTGTGTACGGTGGAAATTTACTGCCCACGTCTTATGTTCGGTAATTATAAACCTTTCTGTGAAGGGGGTAAAGTTGGGCGGGAAAACGTTGGTGATGTGAGGTAGAAATTAACCATACGGCCTTTGGTAGGCAGTAGACATTAAATGTAAATTTTACTGCCCACGTGTTATGTTCGGTAATTATCAACGTTTCTATGAAGAAGGTAAAGTTGGGCGGTAAAACGTTGGTGATGTGCGGTAGAAATTAATCTTACCGCCTTTGGTAGGCGGTAGAAAGTTACCGACAAGGTGTTATGTTAGGTGAAAATCTGACCCAACATATTCGATAGCTTCATAGACCGGTAAAGTATCACCTCTCCTCAAAGGAAGGGAGCTTGGGCGGTAAACTGTTGACGATGTGAGGTTGAAATCTACCTTACAGCCTTTGGCAGGCGGTAGAAATTTAATGTAAATTTGACTGCCCACGTGTTATGTTCGGTAATTATTAACCTCTCTATGTAGATGGAGAAGTTGGGCGGTACACGTTTACTTCACTTTTTCGCATGTGAGGTATGTTTGTACCGAACTGGCTTCCTTGTGCGGTTGATAATCGAGTTGTTCGGTGAATGTAGCTCTCCGTTTGTTCGGTTAGTTCTGGCAAGGTAAGATTTCTTGAATTGTTCGGTAGCAGAGAAGAAATGTTCGGTAAGATCATCGAGTTGTAAGGTAACCAAGGGTAATTGGGCGGTAAAAATGAAATTGTTCGGTACATTTTCACCGCTCACGCGGTTTTTTATACTATAAAATGGCCGCCAAAGCGGTTTACCGAACAAAAACCGCACTTTTTTTTCTCCGTGCACAGATATCGTTTAAAAACGCCAAATCTGCCGCGGATTTCTGCTCGTGTATGGCCTCCTATTAACTGAATTACACACTTTAACGGTAACATATATACACATTGGGGACCGTTGTGGATGTTGCGAATGATGCTGGTGTACGGTGAGGGCAACCTTATGCTCATTAGTTGACGTAGCACTCCCCCCCCCCCCCCCGCATGCCAACCCCTGTAATGTTCAGGCCAATGCTTTGCTGTTGGAGAGATGCAAAGCGGTAGAGGTAGACATAACATCAGTTTACCTCGGGCCTCCTACTGGAGCGGCCTTAAAGTGGGGAGGTTTGGAGCGGCCATCCTCCCCTAATCCATGAGTCCTCGGGCGAGGAGGAGCCCACGCTGCCACAGGCACAACGCAGAGGCTTGCCTCAGCAAAGTGTCACCGGCCGTCCCCCTCGACTGGTGTTGGAATCGAGGCTGGCCATGGTGATGGCTGCCTCATACGTTAAAAGAGGAGCCATGGAACCAGATCCGTAACTGGTAGACTGAGCTAGAACACTCGGCCTTACCCTGTGGTGCTCCGGCGAACAGGTACTCTCACTACCCAGTGAGGGGGTCCCGGCGTGGACTTGCACGCCCTCCACTGTTGTCTGCTCAGACACGGGAGAGACATAGCCTTAGAAGTGGGCGAGTCCTTCTTAACAATCCTGGGA
This sequence comes from Pilophorus perplexus, assembly GCA_955831195.1. Lineage (NCBI taxonomy): Eukaryota > Metazoa > Arthropoda > Insecta > Hemiptera > Miridae > Pilophorus > Pilophorus perplexus. The sequence continues at coordinate 33,728,002 of OY037009.1, read as the reverse complement.
AAACAATGTATAGGTATATACACAATGTGTATGTGTCATATATGTGAAATTAGTAATGAATACAATTGTCTCCCAAGGGATAGAAAGTCTTTAGAAATGACTTGCTCCTGAATCGCCCTGTAGCCATGTTTTACGATTCGTAGGGCCAGGGGAAGGCAAACATTTCTCGCTCTGAGTGGGTATCGAGCACAGGTCCTCACACATCACACCTCAAAGGGCCCTCAAGGCTGTTTTTTTTTTTTTCAAGTGAAACTTTTATTACATCGTCTCAAACTTTTTCATCTGTGTGTCGCATGTCGTTTTGTAACATCACGCGTTACGGTCGCGTTTTAAAATGAAAGATTTTACTCCACGCTAACCCGCCTAAACGGTAGAGCCTAGAGAGACGGCGTTTTTTCCGTCGGGTTCCGCGTTGGTGCGGATGTGTCGTAGGCCATATTAGATTCGTCGAAATTCGTCAAAATTCGCCAAATTCGAAAATTCGTTGAAAAAATTCGTCTTTCTTGCTTTTTCGTCTTCTTCCTGAATCCGGGCTTACATAATAATATTATGTATATTATAGCCCCTGACGAAAAACCATATTTGGATTCTTTTCTATTCGTTTTACACCGCTCCCACGGTGACTAGATACAGTTTTTTATCTTTAAAAGTTTTCAAAGGTACCTCCTGACGAAAAACCATATTTGGATTTCATTGATTGTTACCTATTATTATTATGAAATATAATATTTTATAGTAACTATAAAATATTATATATCTGTAACTGTTACAGATTTTCCCCCGTTTTCCATTTCTCCCTTTTGGTTTATTATTCTTGGAATAATACACCTATGTTTTCGCGCAGCGGGTCGACGACTCCGATCGGGCTCAAAATTTGACATTATCCGTTTCAAGAGGTCTACATTCTAAATCCGAAATGTCCGTCCGCCGTACGCCGTCCGCCGTCCGCCGTCCAGGCCGTTTTGGGCAGTAGGAATTTTTTTAAAAATCTGAAATTTTGACAAAATACTTGGTTTACCATCTAGTTGTGCCCGCAAGGTTTTCAGCCCGATCGCCCAAACCCGTGGGGCGCTATGGGGCTATAATGGGGCTACGGGAGGGGTTTTTTGAAGGCTTTTAGCTATGGGATCGAGTTAGGTGTCGTTTTCGAAGTATTTTTGGACGTAGAATCCATTTTTTGGGGTCTCGAAACGATCCGATTTCACTGGGGCGATCTTTAGGGCTTTCTTGGGGTAAAAATGGGATTTTTGATGGATCCCAGGATGTTGAATATTTTTCGAGTAAAAAATACAGAATTTTGGAAAAAAAAACACATTTTTGAACAACAAAAATCCAAAAAAAAATTTTTCGAGATAAAAATCAAAAAAAAAATTTTTTTTTAAATTTTTTTTTATTGACAGAATTAAATTTCTGCACAAGTAACGTATATCAAAGAATAATAAACCCTTGTGTAAAATTTGCAGCGTTTTTTCAATGTTTTTCAATTTTTGTTTTTGGGGATTTTTTTTCCGGGGAGTTTTTTCCGATTATCATTGAGTTTCCTACCTGGATTAGGAGTAAATGAAAACATGTACGATTCAAGGAATAATAACAGAGCTAACCTGTTCAGGAATGATTTTAGTTTTTCAGAGCGGTGATTTCATGCAAAAGTAATTACAGATGTTTTTGATATCATTATCGTATGATATGATAATGATATCAACATTTACATTCAGTCCTTGACGGGATAAGTAATTTCTACACTAATGACGTAATCAGAGATAATAAGCCTTATTGATATGATTCAGTCCTAAGCCTGTAAATGGGAAGAAGAATGTTGTTAAGTCGGAACCGAAACATCCACTCCTCCCTCAGCGAATGGGAACCGATACGGCCAAGGTTCCTCCGGATGTCGGAACCAATACGGACGTCTGAGAACCGATATGGATACACCCACCTAAGCGATGCGAATGCTCGCACCCTACTGAGGGTCTCATTCAAGTCATCAGGTCTTCCTGGAGGTAGGGCCCAGCCCGGTTGACAGGCCCCGCTCACACGTAATGCACCGATTACCATTACCAGGAGAATCAATTTTTGATGGCACCAATTACCATTATACCTACCAGGACAATCAATTTTTGATGGCCATAGAGTGAAAAAAGAGAATATGTAAACTATTTTTTCTTTCGCACGTTAAAATGAAGTTCTATGCTTTGTATGTCTTGACTTTTCTAAAAACTCATCAAAATAAAAAATTGCATTTTAAAAATTTGATATAGCAACTTTTTCAAAATTTCGGCATGTTGGCGAAGGTTGAAATGACATAAGAACGCTACTCAATTTTTTTGCAGAATTTTTTTTATGAATACCTAGTTCAGCGGGAATCACGCGGATCTTCCCTCTCACTTGCACACTTGTAGTCCCCTTTCGCCTTAGGCAAATTAAATACATATACTCAAAATGAACTCAAAGGTCAGGTAAATGACAAATTTTCAATAACCAATTCACTTGTCTACTTATTCGACAAACTATGCAATAATTGCATAGTTCAATAATTATTATTGAACAATAACAACCAGAAAATTGAAGACAAACAATTTTTATCCAATTTTCTGGTTAACTTAATTATTAATTATTATTCACTCAATTACCCGTGCTAATACTAGGAAAGATGTGCTCATCCAAAGATTGGATGAACATTTAATTCTGTTTACGATTAGAATCATGTTCAATTTAGTCCAGGAAATAGAAACTTTCTTCAAATTTTGGCGGCTGTTGGGCTGGTCGTAGTTGAAACGGGTTTTGCCGTTGATTCTGTGATAGTTATTCTTTTGTTATTGTTGTTGAGGACGATGTTGCAGGTTTTGTTGTTGTGAGGAGTTGTTTGGTACCTAATTTTATAATTCGATGTTGTATCTCTGGAGAGCGTCAGGTGAAGGATGATACTGGTGCTAACTACTCAGCTTTCTTGCTGCTTCTGGCATTGATCTGGTTCCTACTGACTGCGCCAATTCAGTTTCCAACTGAAGTTTCTTGACTGAATTAGGAGCGAAATGACAAGACTTGTCGTACTTAGTACGACTCACAAGACTGAGTGCAAATGTAGACTGACTTTATTCACTCTTCGTTTTGTGTTGGTTTGACATTGACGTCATGACATGATTATCCCAGCTGGAAAAGTTTTTTATTATTAGAGAGTTCCTAAAGAAACATCCGAGATACGTCGACCGTTAATTTTTATCGCCGAAAGGGATTTGTCTAGGGAGAATCAAAGAAAAGCTAACTTCACATATCACCGTAACAGAGATACGGTGTTATCAAAAGTCACGCTAAATTTAAAGTGTCGCTATTTACCTTATATTGTTCGAAATTAACGGCGTTATCCTTAAGACCATAAGCTTATCGCCGTATCTTTACGGCAGTAACGTTCGACGTTAGGCATAAGGACGTAAGTTATCGCCGTTATTCCTGCGCATGCGCGAAATCTCGAGTTATGTCGACCGTAACTCATCACCGTTAGGCAAAAAGTGGTTTTAGGAACTCTCTATTATCTATTACGACGGTCGTCCGGCGAGCTCGAACAACTGGACGGAAACCTGAATGTTTGTAGAAGGTCGCCTGGGTGTTTGGAGTCCAGCGATGATATTCCAGCGTGGATGTTGCCGCGTTTTTATGAAATCAGCCATTTTGTAAAAAGTCAAGCCTTGTTGTAGCCTTATTACAAAAAGCCTGATCACTAGACTGGAATTTGCATAAATGCAAATATATTTTGCGTATGTCTCTATAATATAATGACCATATAATGGTGTATATCTATCTATTTTTTCGTTTTGAGGGTATCTGAAGCGCTTGGCGTGTGTTTTTGAATAATGTCCGTCATTAAATGCATTTGAATAATGTCGGTCAATTTGTGGAGTTTGCATGAGTTTGATTGGTTCTGTGTGACCTCCAACGTGTTTCTTGTCAGTTCCTATTCCTCCTATCGGTATTTTTGGTTCGTCCGTAAAAATGCATTTGAATAATTTCCTAAGTAATTAAATTGAAGTGAAATTTAAATAGCATATTTTGGCCGATTTTGCAGATGTATGCATATAATGGCCATTTTTTGCATAAATATTCGAAATTGCACCTCTATTTTTAGAAAAAGCAGAGAAGTCACCTTCATTGCCCATCCGTTCCCTCTATTTTTAATTCAGTTTTCAATTTTTTAGTTTCAATAATTGAAATAATTGATATTTACCCAATTATTAGGCACAAATTATTTGTAGTGGTTGGTTATTTTCACAATTTAGTTTTTACTATAAAATTTAATTGACACGTTCTTCAACTCCTGAGTGGAATAATAACTCAGGAATGGAAGAATTGTTCTTCATACCAGTTACATTGCTGAAAATAAGGTCGTTCCGAGGTAAGATATCTTACAGTCCATAATATGGACCTGTTGGGGGCTACGGGTTACGTGGCCAGGGCGAGGCAATTTATTACTTACAAGGAGGAATCTAGATTCCGTCGTAATGCGAAATCCTGGATGGCCATTTATACTGGAGATGAGAAGCATTTTGAGACGGTTTGACCTTAGTTGGCCTTGACCCCTCCTCCAAGTTTTTGCCCATCGTGTCCTGCGACGTCGAGAGGTCGTTTTCCGCCCTGAAGCTGCTCCTCACTGACAGACGAAGGAGCAATAATCGGAATGGTGTATAGCCTGTAGGTACGTTTCAAAACAAAATTTAGTTAATTTCATAACCTATTTAAATTTTTTCTAAAATATTTTGACTTGGGGTGCATTCTTTGCATATAATTCCCATTTCATCTGCATATAATTTCCAAACGTTGTGCATAAAATTCATGTCTTTACTGATCACACAAAGGCGGCGTACATGGAGGAATAGAGAAATCTCTATTAGGGCCTCCAATGGAGGCCCTCCATGATGGGGGCCCTATGCTCTCTTTTGACCCGGGCCCGCTTTTGGTTCATTATTCTTGGAATAATACACCTATGTTTTCGCGACGGAGCTCGACGACTCGGATCGGCCTCAAAACTTGACATTATCCGTTTCAAGAGGTCTACATTCAAAATCCGAAATGTCCGTTCGCCGTCCGGGCCGTTTTGGGCAGTAGGAATTTTTTTAAAAATCTGAAATTTTGGCAAAATACTTGGTTTACCATCTAGTTGTGCCCGCAAGGTTTTCAGTCCGATCGCCCAAACCCGTGGGGCGCTATGGGGCTAAAATGGGGCCACAGGAGGGGTGTTTTGAAGGCTTTTAGCTATGGGATCGAGTTAGGTGTCGTTTTCGAAGTATTTTTGGACGTAGAATCCATTTTTGGGGGTCCCGGAACGATCCGATTTCACTGTGGCGATCTATAGGGCTTTCATGGGGCTAAAAATGGGATTTTTGAAGGATCCCAAGAAGTTAAATATTTTTCTAGTAAAAATTAAAGAATTTTTGAAAAAACACATTTTTGAAGAAAAAAATCTCCCAATTTTTTTTTTTAATTTTTTTATTGACAGAATTAAATGTCTGTACAAGTAACCTATATCACAGAATAATAAACCCTTGTTTAAAATTTGCAGCGTTTTTCTCTCGGCGGCCCTGCGCCAAGCTTCCCATTGACTCCTTTTGTTTATCCAAAAAACATGCACCATGTCTCCTTGTTATGATTCTTGATCAAAACTGAGATCATACGGGGTTCTGGGGGTGTCCCCCTGGTAATTCAAACGATAATACAACGAGTACAATGATCTTCCCAAATCAAAGGTTGCAATACACCCACTGGCGGCAATGTTTTGTTTTGACATAATATGTAAATAATTATACTTTTGAACGAAAGAATCGTAGTCACAATTTGACCATTTGACCATAGTCAAATACATATTATGATATTATCAAATATTATTTAATAATATAAATATTATCAAATTTATCAATATATTTATCAAATTTTGATAACATCATAATATTATTTTCCTATGGTGTCCATCTTTTTTTTTTATGTTGATGAATTAATTATATAATATTCGTCTCTGTAAGCAAGAAAAGGTAATTTCTAAAATTCAAGAATAATAATATTCATTAATAATTAATGAATATTATTATTCTTGAATTTTAGAAATTAATTAATTAATTATTAATGGTTATGTTACATAACCACATGTTACATAACTTATGTATTAAAATATGAACATTTATAAAAAGAACATTTACCTATGAGAAGAAAAGAAAGAATTTATAGAAAGAATTTAGAAAGAAGAAAGAGTTTATAAGAAGAATATTAAATTATTGAATTTATTATCCCCAGGAGGCCGCTTACAGTTACTGTAAGCGGGATAATAATAATAATAATAATACAGTCAGGTACTGTATCCTGGGGTTAATAAACAATAGGTACAACTGTTAAAGGCACAGGGCTGTAACAAACCTTTCAACCCCCTGCCTTCAACAACCTTCAACAAACCTTCAAACCTGCAACAAGCCGGCTTCAGGCCTACGTGGATCGGCCTTAAATAATTTAATTACAATTATTGTAAACATGTGAGTCACAAGTTGCGACCCCTAGTCACAAGTTGTGATTTGGGGTCGCAATCCCGCACGATTTTTGATCCCGCGGGATTCAAATTTATGAAAATAATTTCCTTAAAAACCGCAATTTCTTTACAAAAACGGTGCAAATTTTGCACAAATTTTATTATTCTTTGATTAATATAATATAGAATAGATATAGATTGCGCAAAAATTAATTCTGTCATTAAGAAAAAACTTTCGAAAAATATAAGAAAACAAGCCATCAATTGAATTGAATAGATGAGCGCAACCTTTTTGTTATTACGATATATTTAATGAGCGAGAGAAACTAAGAAACAGTAGGTATCTAGCGACCAAACTATGCCACACAACACATCAAAAATATCCACGTGATGCTCATTACGTAAACAACTGCACCCTAACGACCGATGCGTAATAAAACCTTATGCCGATCAGAGGTAACGAACGGCTCAGGCTGCAAAAATCGTTTTGGAGTCGTTGGAATCAGCCTAAAAAGCTCATTCCATAGACCCTTGTACCAACGAAATCGGACAAAAACTTTCGTCCCCCTTTTGAGGCCTCCTTAGGTACACATCAGAGATAAACAACTTTCGTCGTGAAGGACCTCCCGAAAACCGATGAAGGGAATGAGGGAGGAAAAATCAAGGTAGCCTATAACCACCCCCCGAACTCGCTGATGACAATGAGACCACCCTCATGAAAATCTGTTGAGCCACTCGGGCGTGATGCTCTGTACACAAACAAAAAAACAAAAAAAAAAAAAAAAAAACATACATGTCGAAGAGGTGAGCGCACCTTTCCATTTTTTGGAAAAAGGTTGCGCTAAAAATATTTAATAAATTATTTTCTGTGGGTGTTGGGACAGACAGAATCTGATGTGGGACCTCGAAAAACGGATTTTGCGTCCAAAAGTACTCGGAAAATTACAACGTATTTGACCTCCTGGGGTCCTTCAAAAGTCCCATTTTTAGCCCCATGAAAGCCCCACAGGATCGAACCGTCCTGGGACCCCAAAAATGGATTGTCCGAAAATACTTAGAAGACGACACCTAACTCTACTCCCTCCAGTAGCCCCAGTTTAGCCCCATAGCGCCCCACGGGTTGGGGCGATCTGGCTGAAAACCTCGCAGGCTCAACTAGATGGAAACTGAGTATTTTGACAAATTTTCAGATTTAAAAAAAAAAAAAATCCTACTGCCCAAAATGGCTCGGACGGCGGGCGATCATTTTGTTTTTGGAATCAAGACATCCTGAAACGTACAGGTAATGTCAAATTTTGAGGGCGAAGAGAATTTTCGACTCTGTCACTATTGAATAGGTGTATTATTCCAAGAATAATAAACTAAAATGTATTTAAAAATATTTGAACAAATATTAGAAAAGAAAAACATTGAAGGGAGTGAGACGGAGCCAATCTTTGCAGCTGGGAAACAGCCTACTTGCTGAAAGAAAGACCACCAGAGAAGGTCATTCAGTTAATGGTTTCTCTCACCCAAATTTGATCGGAGCTGATTGCAGAAATAGGTAGGTACCCAGCTGTAGAGAACGCGCTCTAGCCCTATGACTCCACACCACAGCAAACTAGAGACAGCGCTCTTTCCCCTCAGATAGTATCGTAGATATCAAAAGAATAGCAAATACATGGTGAACATCAGTACATCAGGCATGAGGAGGACGCATATGAATCCCAGGCAATGAGAATGTGATTTTCAGTGTGCAGGCTGTGATTCACACCACAGAAAACGCGGTTGTTTTTTTTAAGCAAGAGGAATCGCGCAGGATCCCGTTTTGAGAATCCCACATTTGCAAGATGGAAAAACACCGCGGGATTGCGACCCCTAATTGAGACTAAACCCTCCTGTGCTTCAGATTTCGTTCGTTCAGTTGGTATTTTTGATGGAGAGAAAGGCGAGTACAAGCAGCGACAGGGTAGGACCGTAAACCACGAAGATGCAAATACATACTTCTCTTCCCCTTGCCAAATTCGAAATTCTATTTATCCACAAATCCATCTAAAAGTAGCCTCTGGAATCTATAACGCACCACAGGCCATGTGGAAAGGGGAGATCATTTGCCAGGTGACGAAGCGACACCTGAGCTCTCGATATTAGAGCTGGTTTGTTAAATACAGTAACTGTATACATTAACTGTTAATGTCAACATTAACATATAACCAATTTTGGCCGTGGGGGCATGTCAATATCAGACGAAGGTCAAGTTAACAAACTCGGAGAACTTGATCGCAAAGAAACAGTCTCAAGTTCTAACATCTCGTGAGGGGCAAGTTCGTTAACCGGAGTTAGGGGCCATTACACAACTTTACTTCAGGCGAATAGGTGCACTGGTCTTGGGAGTGAACGGTAGGCGGCAGTGGGCATAGCCGATAAACGATGGTGTGGTTGCGAAATGCTGGACCTCTCTAAAATGTGACGATGTTTCGTCAAAATCTCCAAGGGAACCTGATTTTTTATACCCGAGGGCCTTTTGATATTTTCTCGTTCAGGGTAACGGTGCGTTTACGACGTGCCGAAGGACGTTGGTCAGATTTGCCCGGCTATTCATTAGGTTTACTGTTTATTTAAATATATTCTCCAGGGATAGGTCTTTATGCACACGGTTATGCTGCTTGGCTTTGAAAATGCAACGAGACCAAAAAAGAAAAAAAAAAAAACGCTGCAAATTTAGGGTTTGGACACACCGGTTTATCATTCTTTTGTGTGACTTGAGTACAAATTATTTAATGAAAAACATTTAAAACCGCTGAAAATTTTTTTTAAAAGACGGCTCGGACGGTGGACATAATGGGGGTATAATTTATTATAGGATCCTATGTCCTATATTATGGATAGGTATAGGATATTATCCTATATCCGTAAATAGGATTTATCCCTTGTATAGAATTCTATATTCTCAACCTATATAGGATCCTACTATTTATATATGTCCCTATACGTAACAAAGGTACGTTTTTGATTTTTTAAACAGAGAGGGTTTTAAAGAAACCCTAAAAGATTATGGAACACTCACACTAATGTAATATGTAAATGTAATACTCCAACAACTTTATACGTACCTAATGTATACCTAAATGTAACACTCCCGCGTCTCCCTTCCCGCCTTACGTTTTTGGGCAGTTAGGTCATGGCTATAGCATGTTCAATGCTAAATAAAAAGTCTTGACGTCTTGTTCTAAACATGGAAAAAAATATGTATCCCGTTTTCCGCTGCTTGCGTTTGACGCTTGCGTGCTTCATTGGATTTCAGTACCTAGGTGATTAATCCTTTTCCGGCCACCACTGAGTCTAAGGGACACCGCCTTGATTAGCGCCACCTGCAGGCAGACCCTCGTCCTCCCAAGGGCCAGTGAATAAGAGTTTTTTCATTATCCGGGGTGGGTGCTATCCGTTTCAGGAACGTCTGGAATTCTGGATGGTGATAGAGGTCCCGTCATGTCTACTGCTGCCCGATCTTAAAATTTAATCTCCTTTGGCTGATGCTTCTGCCGTTTGTGGCCAGACCTGGGAGAGACAGGAGCCGGCGTCAACATGACATTGCACATTGTGTAATGCGGTTGTTGAAAAACGCCGATCCTCCTCTCCCTCGGGCTCCATCCTCTTTGAAATCGGCCACCGATGCCGGACTCCTTTCAGTCCCTTCTCGCAGCACCGGCTCGAGTGCTACTTCTCCCCATGCTGCTTCATCCAGCATCGCCGTCTCGTCCCTGTCTACGTCTCGTTTGACGAGCCCTCTCTTCATGCATTTTAGGGCTTGTGAGACAGTTAATACTGCCCCACACCCATCAGCATGCCTCGGGTAGTGCTGCAGATTATGCAGTGCTGCGATTATGCTGAATCTTGGCATTCACTTGAAGAAATTGGTAAACTACACCAAAATTTTTTTTGTTTGCCCTAGAAAGGGATTTATAATATAAAATTCTTCATTTTTGAAAACTTATGAAGCCTTATTTTTTGATGCCTTATTTGGGTAGGTACAGAGTGATCCAAACAAGGCCACCCCATGTTCCCTAATGAGGCCATACTTGGATCAGGGCTGTACAAGGTCAATATAATTTTGACTACCATCACCAAATTCTTTGTAATAATAATTTTATTTGCACATACCTATAAGAAGGTTGGTAGGTAAGTAAAATATTTCTGCAACTTTTCTGACAGCCCGAAAGGAACCACCAATGTTTAACGTTTGACTTATTAAACAAGCCAACATGAGCGCAACCTTTCTGTTATTACGAAATAATGCTGGACTGCTACTGTAGCTTTTATTGAAACTAAGAAACAGTAGGTATCTAGCGACCAAACTATGCCACACAACACATCAAAAAATTTTTGAATATTTAATATCCACGTGATGCTCGTTACGTAAACAACTGCACCCTTACGACCGATGCGTAAGAAAACCTTATGCCGATCAGAGGTAACGAACGGCTCAGGCTGCAAAAATCGTTTTGGAGTCGTTGGAATCAGCCTAAAAAGCTCATTCCATAGACCCTTGTACCAACGAAATCGGACAAAAACTTTCGTCCCCCTTTTGAGGCCTCCTTAGTTACACATCAGAGATAAACAACTTTCGTCCTGAAGGACCTCCCGAAAACCGATGAAGGGGATGAGGGAGGAACAAATCAAGGTAGCCTATAACCACCCCCCGAACTCGCTGATCACAATGAGACCACCCTCATGAAAATCTGTTGAGTCGCTCGGGCGTGATGCTGTGATAATATGTCGAAGAGATGAGCGCACCTTTCCATTTTTTGAGGGAAAGGTTGCGCTAAAAATTGACAACACAATATACCTACATTCAAGAATTAATTCTCTGCGCCGCAGGACGCCACAGGAATTGAATAACAATAATAATAATGTCGACATACCAACAAACAAGTTTCTGAAAATGGCTTGAAACCAATTTTTTCCGGTCTCGGTATGTTTAGAACGTTGGTAGAGTGAGTCTGTTAAGTGGGCGCACCTAATCACCGATGATAACCAGGGCCGTAGCTAGCATGTGGCAGGCGGGGCGGTGCCCCCGGGCCCCGCCGACCACTTTTTTGGTCATGAAAGTACCTCGGCAAAAACTTCAGTGTCTCCTGAAAGTACTTCAAATTGAACACAATGGTCCCCCAAAATAAAACAATTCTACTTTTTTGTAGTTTTATTAGATAGGTAACACAGGACAACAACAAAAAGTCGGCTTTTAGGTCAGTCGTTAAAAACCACTTAATTCTGTTTTTTGAGGTGCTGAATCCGAATATGGCCTCCGTTTTCTCGGGAGCCTCCCTTTTTATTGAGATTCGGCCAATTTTACGTGTGTTTTTTTTTTTTTTTTTTTTTTTTTTGGTTTCATTTCGTGATTAAAAAATGATAGCCGTTAACTGCAAAGTCCAACAATTCTGAAAAAATACGCTTCTTATTCGAAATTTATTGCTGCTTACAAATATAATGTATTCGTAAGCTCATGTATATTACACGTGAGTCGGGGTTTAAAACCGTTAGTTCAAAAAACGTTTGGGCGTCAAATGGGCGTCAAAACACGGGTCGTTCAAAGTAATCTTTGGGCCCATTGTCTCATGCCATATTATGAGTTATTAAATTATTAACTTCCCTTTTCCCTCAGGCAGTACTGGAGGCTTATAGATTTCACGGTAATCGGGGGAAAAAAAAAAATCCCCTGAAAAAAATCCTGCAGGGCAGAAAAAAAATCCCCTAAGAATACTCAAGGCCGGAAAAAATCCCCAAAAAGAAAAATTGAAAAAATTGAAAAAATCTTGAATAAAACACAATAGAAAGTTAGGGAACCTCTTCGTTTGGTTTATTATTCTTGGAATAATACACCTATGTAATCGCGACGGGAGTCGAATGATCAGCTGATCAGCCTCAAAATGTGACATTATTCGTTTCAAGAGGTCTAGATTCCAAAAACGAAATGTCCGCGCCGTACGCCGTACCCCGTCTGGGGCGTTTTGGGCAGTAGGAATTTTTAAAAAATCTGAAATGTTGACAAAATACTCGGTAAACTGGGCACAACTAGATGGTAAACTTACCATCTAGTTGTGCCCGGAAGCAGCCCGATCGCTCAAACCCGTGGGGCGCTATGGGGCTAAAATGGGGCACCGGGAGGAGGTTTTTGATCGAGTGAGGTGTCGTTTTCGAAGGATTTTTGGACGTAGAATTCATTCTGGGTGACCCCGGATTGATCTGATTTCACTGTGGCGATCTATAGGGCTTTCATGGAGCTACAAACGGGATTTTTGAAGGATGCCAAGAGGTCAAATAATTTCCAAATGAAAAAAAAAATTGTTGAAAAAAAACAAACTTTTTTTTTTAATAAAACATTTCTTTTTTTCAAAGTTTTATTGATTGACAGAATTAATTTTCCCACAAGTACACACTGAATAGGTACGCGGTTCCGATAAAAGATGAGATGAAACCACTCATCTTTTGGACAATACAACATTAGACGTTGACCGAGTCATTGTAAACACCAGTCACCTACTGCTTAGTGTTGACCCCCTACGGCAACAAAATTTGTTGTCCTAATATTGTGGTATATTTAATACTTAAACTTAAGTACAAGTATACTTGTATCATCTTCTATTCATTTCCATTCAGTCAACGGTATTTCTTCTACGGGGATTTTTTTTTCCGGCGCCTTTTTTTTGGGGGGGGACTTTTTTTCCGGGGACTTTTTTTCCTACAACCAGATTTCACGTAGGTCAAAGCCGGTAGAGGGCGGCTCAGCGGTTTGGGCTGTCCGCTGAATACAAAAGTTCTGAATCTCAGTTAGGCTCGTGGTTGAAAATTTTCTTTGTGTTAATGTTTTCTTCCAGTAAGAAAATTCCCCCGACAGACACAGGTTCCCGCTATGCCAAACAGACGCGCAAAACCGAGCTTCTGTTAAAATTTATTGACCAGTATAATAGAAAAGAAGTGGACATTATGTCGTACTTGCGTATAGCACGCCTACGATTTGAATAAACACATCAGTTTTGACGACACCCCTTGACCAACATTGCCTTGATGTATTTTTTAATTTTCAATTTTACTGACTCGTCGCATTTTGCTACGAAATATACTTCTGTATTATACTTCATTAGTGGCTTATTTGAACTATGTCATAAATTCGGGCCAAAAATAGCACTATCATTCTGTTCTGTGAGATGGGGCCCAAAAGAGGAATTCTGAAGAGACAGGGAGGATTACATACCAGGTACATGTCCCAACTAATGAGGGATTAGGGCCCAATCGATAACGGCCCCAATAGTCGACCATCATATTGCATTCCCAGAAGCCTTGGTACCTACCTTGTTTCTATCGTCTTGAAATCTTGGTGGAACCTCTTGGCTTCTTCCTCGCTGAAATCAAACAGGGTGTGAGGGAATTTGTCCAAGTGACTGAAGAGATAATGAATTGTTAGGCTCATATTCTGCCGTCGTTAGTTAAAACACACTATCTCCATTTTTTTATATCGAGAAAAAAGCTGTTGAATGAGATTTTGTAGGCCATCCACACTATTCGAGATAGGATAAAGTCTTTTACCGAAACTTTCAAATGGAGATAGGAAGTTCTTACTTGGTGCGAAAGACGCGCCACGCCGAAATCTACTCAACCATGCACCTAACTCCAAAAACACCAAAATGGTCGATAGGGTGTTTTATCCTAGGACGGCAGCATTGCAGCCCAATTTTTGAAGTTTCTTAATTATGTCATTCAATATTTAAAGCCATTAATGTCATTTATGTCATTCAAATCGTCCAATATTCTAGCCTCCAAGTCCAATGTATTTCTGGGAAAAGAGTTTTGTTGCGATCAAAAGGCTCCTGGAATAGACGTACACTATATTTTTGTTTCATTTTAATTCACCATTACATTGTTGTCCTCTGCAAAACAGGAGGTTGCACCTACCTGCCCGAGCCTGCCCGAGTTCGCTTTAGGTAGGTACCTTAATTTTTGGCCTTCCATGACAAAGGCGGACTCAGGTTGACGAGAGCTGGTCAGTAATGTACGATTCACGTACGACGTGATTGTATGTAAATGACTCCATGTTACGGGGAATCTCCGTCCGTCACAATACATACGAAAGGACCTACCAACTTTCGATGGTTGAATGGAGCCATTAGTTGAGTTGCGACTATTTCCGAAATAGGTAAAGAGGATGACGAGAGTTTAATGGCTTAAGGCTAAATGTGTGCCTACCTAAGTGAGTTTTTCCCTTAATATAAACTGCAGACCTGCTGTAAAAAACCTAGTCTTATTACCACACGCCGGCTTACAGCTTTTTACAAAAAGGCTGCTACATATAAATCCGCTTAAGTCACACCACATCTAACTTTTTGACGAAAATTAGGTTTTTATATCACTGGATGCAGAATTTTGCTCTGCGTAGAATGGTAACATTGGCGTTTCGTTAAAACGCCGCCCAAAGCTCTAAAATCGCTTAAATGTTAACACCACGTATCTAACTCTGGTGAGGCATTGGCAATACCACGTACCTATCTAACTCCTGCTCCTGCCTTGTTATCGGCGTCGACTCGGTCTCTCCCCTGGATTTCAACGTTACCTGTTACCCCGAAACAGGCCAGTATATTGCATGAAATGCTATAATTTATTAAACAATAATTGTTTCTATTTAATGAATAATAAATTATAGGTAGGTACCTAGCGTTTCATGCAATAAACTCACCAGTGTCTGGGATAATATCGGTGGAAACCAGGAGAAACCGGAACAATCCCAACAACGAGGCTGGAGTTTCAGACTCGCTATTGTTATAATTATTAGAATCATCAGATGATTCTAATTACAGATTATGTATACTGATTACAGTTTACAGATTCTGTTATTTCGAAAATCGAGTGCAGCGAAACAGTAGTAATCACAATATGCCTGGTCCGTTGTGATGTTCCGGTGGGATGAGGTGGTCGGGATGAGCTTGAGCTAAATAGCGAAATCGCTAATAATTTGAGCTTGAGCTAATAGCTGCTAGCTTAGCTAATATGGTCGGCATAGTGTCAGTACCACGAATGTGCAAATGTCAGTTTTTGAGTTATTGATCGTTTCGAAGCAATCATTCGTTAACGTTAATCGTAAACGTCGACGTTGCCATTACGTTTTCACTAATCATTATTTCTCGTTTGTTTTTTGTATTAGCTATTAGTGAGCTCGAGCTAAGAGCTTGAGAGAGAGTTGTGAGCTCGAGCCGATAGCTAAGAGCTTGATGAGCTTGCTACACTATAATACTAAACCCTTCTACCATAATATGGTATTATATTATAATAATAATTCCATGATGATGAATGTTAGCAGAACATTAAAAATTTTGATAACCATACTTTTGCATTGAAAAATTAGTCAGCGACGACACCACGTATCTTCCAAAAATGTTAAGGCAACACCACTTATCTTCCAAACATTTTAAGGCAACACCACGTATCTAGCCACTTTTATTTAAATTTCGGTGGCTGGCCAATGTCATTATTAATAGGTAAACTGTCTGGGACGATCTCAGTAATCAATATTGATGATAAACTCGATCGAAATTCCGGTATGCATGTTTAAAACCAGTTTTTTCTTCCTCCTGAAAGGTTGCCAAAAGTTAGTCTCAAAATTTAAGGCCAAACCTACTTTTCGATCGCTGCAAAAACATGGGTTTAGTATTAATAAACCTTACGGTACCTTATGATTAATAATGTTAATTGTTTTTAGGAGAGACGAAACAAATCCTGAAATCTGTTAGTGGGAGATTTAGAGCTGGCCATTTCAGCGGCATCCTGGGACCCTCCGGAGCTGGCAAAACATGTCTTCTCAACTCTTTGTCGGGATACAGGTAAATCTTGATGCAGGTAATATTTAATAATTCCTCTACCACTGGTGATGACCGACCTCCGCCGGATGTATGGGTTAATTATCACTAACTGCTAGATGGTAGGTAACTTGTTATTTCGCTGTGGATGAATCACAGTGGTCGTCAATAGTGTTATGAGGAGGCTCCATTTCATCGTAACTGGTAACGGACATGTTGGACATACAGTCGAACCTCGATATAGTGAAATCCAGGGAATGACAGATAAATTTCACGCTAACAATCGTTTTTACTTTCTACACCGAGTTATATTATATATATATATATATTATATTGAGAGGGGTGAAGGGAGCAATCCACAATATCGAGAGATATGAAATAATGAATTTGTAGTGTATGTACCTATGTAGGCATAACAAACATCTCGTCAATTACACAGGTCAACAAAAAAGTCGACTTCTAGCTCCGTGGCTAAAAACCTCTTAACTTTGTGTTTTTTGAGGTGCTGAATCCGAAAATGGCCTCCATTTTATCAGGAGTCCCCCCCCCCCCCTTGTATGTATGTATGTATGATGTTGGATGTAGGCCTATGGCCAATTTTAGGGGTTTTTTGGGTATTGGTGTCGCGTGTTATCTACGCATACTACCAATATCTACTTACTTCCCGTTAATGTCAGTATAAGTAAAGAATTGATTTGGCTTTCGCATCGAATAAAATGTTTGGTAGCTACAGAGCAAAAATTTAATTGTAACCAGTTCCCCGTTCTCATTTCGTTTTTTCCCGGTTGTAAAACACTCTTTCAGGTCACCACCTCACGTTTCCCCCATTTCTTACTTTTTCGCATTTTGTTTGTATTTATTTATTTATTTATTTATTTGTAACGTAGGCCTCAGGGACCCTTAGGTTGTAAAATTAATGAAATGACATTATTAATTGTAAGTAACATAAAGTAAGTGACATAATAATTGGAGTAACATAATTAATTGAAAGTATAGGAGAAAAACAGAAAGAAAGAAAAAGAAAAATTATGGAGGAATGAAATACAAACATCAAAAATAAAAATAAAAAAAATAAAAAAATAAACAAATTAACAATGGTCAAGGAAGCCGGAGAGGCACCAAACTTAGGGCTGTGCCACCCATGACCCTCAAAAGAACGCTATAGGCTTGGGCCGATAATAATACAAGATTAGGCGTTGGGGCCCGGGACCGGAAGGGTCCAAAAGTGTTGCTCAATGAGGCTACGGAACTGGGATATCGAAGAAACAGTCCGATAAGAAAGGGGAAGCGTATTCCACGTACGAGCTCCAGCGATACGCAATGAGCGGCCCATGGAGATGGTACGATGGGGTACCACATTTAGAGCATGAAGCCTCCCCGAGCGCCCAAAGGTAAACATACCTTCCAGGTATTCGGGGCAAGGGCTCCCACCGGGCGATTTCAAAAAGAGGAGCAGGGTGCAGGCACGAACATTAGCGCCTAATCCCCTATCCCCTAATCCCCTATATGTAAAAAGAGCGAACAGAAGTCAACGCAAGGGTTCAGAGGGCAAGTAAATAGAGCGGGTGGTGAAGCGTGCCTTGGCCGTGTTCATTAATCAGTACGATGGAGCTACGACCAGTGGAGTGAGTGTTGTGACCGGGCAGCAAGGTAGAAATTTGATTCATCACGAGGTAAGGGTTACTGTTTCCGTAAGGATCGAGAGCTTGCGACTGGAGAAATCGCTTGGAGGTAAGTCTTTTCTGCTGTTATGATGTGTTGTGAGGTCGTAGCTCAGACACTTTTTGGTTTGTTTCGGCATCAAAAAAGTACGTTTTTTCACAGATGCTGTAAGAATACATGCTCAGTGTCTTTGAAGACTATTGGGGCAACCAATGCAGTTACTCAGACAAACGGACGGCAACACAATCATGACATGATCAGTGAGAGGGCAATGGAAAGGCGAAGGATAAGCGCTAGCGCAAAAAGGAAGGTGGAAGAAGATTTGTCCGAAAGGCCAGCCAAAGTTTTGCGTTCTCTCATGAATGAACAAAGTAGGTACTCAAGTGTTGCAGGTGAGCTAACTAGCGCAGTTATAGGCAGGGGTTGAATTGGGAATATCATTTTTCTCTGAATATCACGTTATGATCCTCAATTGTTGAGAAAAATCTTGTACAACGCTAGACGGAAACATCTTCCGACGCTTCCCAAAACACGGAAGGAAGTTCAAGAGGCTTTACAAGGAATGGATTTGAGGACCGTGCAAGGAGAAGAGTTTGTTGTGATAAATGATATGATGCTATTGTTTTATTGACTATTGATATTATTATTGTTGCTTTTGACTTCTCGACGTTTGACTTCTTACTGATTCTGACTTTTCGATTACAAAATGTGTCGATGAACTCTTTTGCTCTTTTTACATACCTCGATATCAAAGAAGTGAAAGTCCTTCGCTCTTTTTACATGCGGTCCCAAGCCAATTAAGGGAAACCTTCGCTCTTTTTACATGTCCCTCCGACCAACCACCGGGTTGTTCGCTCTTTTTACTCCCACCGTACAATAGTCGAAAGATGAAAAGGCACACTCGAATGTTGAAGTGGTCGACCACAGGACAGCCGACAAGGGCCCGAGAGTATGGAGTGATATGGTCGTATCTCCTTATTGAAAAGACGTATCGCGCTACCGAATTCCAGCACACCTGGAGACGATGAAGTTGCTCAGAGGTCAAGTTAGTAGAAAATATTTCACAGCAGTAATCAAAGTGTAGAATCAAGAGAGATTTTGCGAGGACAATCATAAGGTTAGAGGGAGTGAAGTTGCGGAGCTTTTTGAAGGTGTAGAGAGAGCCATAGACTTTTTGTACTAGGTATGTGAGAGACGTGAGAACTCCACAGTAACTGAGGGTCCAAAAACAGGCCAAGATCCCTCACAACCCGACTGTGTAGAACCGGGAAACCATTAACAATGAGATGAGGTTTGGAAATGGTATCAGGAAGAGGCTTCTTGGATAAAATAATAAATTGGGATTTTTTAGGATCAATAATATAGGTATGCGTTATTTTTGGCCCACGAAACCACACACTCCATGTCGAAGTTAAGATGTGCCACTGCCGCTTGGAGATTGGCAACTGGAGATTGAATGAATGATTGCCCATCATCAGCAAACATGTGACACTTCGAATCCTGAAAACATGTGGGTAAATCATTGATGTATGAAGCAAAGAGAACAGGCCCCAGGATCGCACCCTGAGGAACACCAGACACAAGAGGGAGGGTAGATGAAACACCAGAGGGAAGGGAAACAAATTGAGGGGTACCTAGAGCATTAAAGTTAAAAACGCTGCAAATTTACACAAGGGTGTATTATTCAGTGATAGGTATAGGTTACTTGTGCCAAAATTAATTCTGTCTTGAAAAAAAAAAAAAAAAAAAAAAAAAAGAGTTAAAAAAAATTATTAGGTACCTATTATTATTATTTTTTAAATCTTTTGTTTTTACTTTTTTTTACTCGGAAAATATTAAATATTTTTTATAAAGAGATCAATTTTTGATCTCTTGGTATCCTTCAAAAATCCCATTTGTAGCCCCATGAAAGCCCTATAGATCCCCACAGTGAAATCTGATCGTTCCGGGACCCCCAAAACGGGATTCTACGTCCATAATACTTCGAAAACGACACCTAACTCGATCCCATAGCCAAAAGCCTTCAAAAACCCCGTCCCGTAGGCCCATTTTAACCCCATAGCGCCCCACGGGTTTGGGCGATCGGCCTGAAAACCTTGGGGTACAACTAGATGGTAAACCGAGTATTTTGTCAAAATTTCAGATTTCTCAATGAATTCCTACTGCCCACTAAGGCCCAGACGATGGACGACGAACGGTGGTGCAAAACGGCCATATTTGGGGGGGGGGGGGGGGGGGCTCTGAAAACCCCATACTCATAGTATTCGTAAATTTGACGCTGATCACGAATATACCCCATGT
This sequence comes from Pilophorus perplexus, assembly GCA_955831195.1. Taxonomy (NCBI): domain Eukaryota; kingdom Metazoa; phylum Arthropoda; class Insecta; order Hemiptera; family Miridae; genus Pilophorus; species Pilophorus perplexus. The sequence continues at coordinate 33,707,713 of OY037009.1, read as the reverse complement.
CCCTGTACCTAAAATGGATTCTGAGCCGTTTTTTTTCCAAAATACCTTTGAAAAAACACGTTTTCAGTACATTTTCCAGTGTGCGAGCCAAGTAAGGATTCTCCCGAAGTTTGTACATAAAGAAAAGTTGTAGAGCAATAAATTTGGCGTCGGTTGAACACCCTAAAATTGAAAATTACTACAGAAATGAGGAGGTCGAAGATGATTTCGATCGAACACTCCTATGATTTCTGATGGAACCCCGTAACATTGGTGAATTCCATTGAACACCCTAGAATTGAAAATTTCTACTTGAAGATGGAAAATTGATGAGCCAGATTATTTATTTTCATGACTTTGTAAGGAAAAACAATATTGTGGCCAAAAAAAATTTTGTATCGAAGGTTCGAGCCAGAAATATCTCGCTGTAACTTATTATTTTTTATCCACTACAAAGACCCTAATAGGGTATAATATACCCTATTAGGTATGAAAACCTAATATGAAAAATATTATGTATGTTTTCATAGTTTGTTTTCTCGATTTCACTAAACGAGCGCCGTAACCTATCGCAGGTTCTCTGAAAGGTCAATCTAGGTAAGGTCGAGTTTGAAGAAACTCAAGTTTGGTTAACGGCGAGAATACATATTTTTGAAGTTTGGTACCTATTCAGCGACTTTTCGGGGAAAAAAGGAATTCTCACAATTTCACGCATTTACCTTAAAATCTGTAGAAAAAACGGACGCCATTTGTCGGAGTTGTTCAGTACATAGGGCACCCACTACATAGGGTACCCAGGAAAAATAGTCGCATACCTACCTTAGCTAGCCCAAGCTCAACGTCATCATGGTTTTTTTTTTTGCTTCAAAATCAGCTAAAAACGTGTTGAAACCTGTGTCTAGATTTTTTCCACAGAAAGATAAAATTACTTTCTTGTAGCTGAGTAAAAACCGAACAAATTCGATGTCTAACGAATTTTTTCACGTGCAAAATGAATCGGCTACGATTCTCCGTAAATAGGTCTGATAATACTGCTCCCGTAAACTCACAATTTTCCAAAATCGAGAAAGGTATACTGCACGAGTCAGGTCTACAGTACGAGTCAAGTTGATGACTTTTTGATCCAAAAACTATTCATATCAACCCTCCAACTAATACTGAATAGAAAATAATGATTTTGGGGGGATTTAAAAATATTTTTGGTTTTTTTTTTCACCTGTGGACCACTGTGCGGCAGCGGTTCCATTTCGTTTTTGCAATCTAGACCTCTTGAAACGAATGATGTCAAATTTTGAGGCCGATCCGAATTTTCGACCCCCGTCGCGATTACATAGGTATATTATTCCAAGAAGAACAAACCAAAATGATCGTAACTTTGCATGTAGGTATTTGGAGTGCGGAGTATGGTGTGATAGGTAAATCGCAAATCTATTATTATCCTATATCGTAAATAATATTACACAGCTTGAGTAATAATACCAAATAATCTACAAATCATTTTTACAAAATCAAGTGTTGTAGTTCAGTTTTCCCCTCTTAATATAAAACATTTGCACAAAATGTACACAACATAAGTATGTACCTACCCAGCAATGTCAAGTTGATTTTTTTCACTTTAAATTTACAACATGAGCCGCCTCGGGTTCTCTCCGAATTTTTCAACCACTACTTCTTCTTTTTCATTATTTTTATCTGCAAGTGTATATATATTTTTCGTTTGTCTAAGGGGGGGCCCGGGCCCCCCCTAGCCCCCACTTGCGTACGCCTATGGTTACTGATCCTACCTTTTCCCCCAAGAACTTTTATCTTCAGAGGTAACGGGGTGAAAAGTGAGCAGATATCAATCAACAACAAACAGGCAGATCTATATCTATATTAGACGGGCGTGTAGATAACACATTGACCCCAGGAATGTCGCGTAGATAACACACGACCCGAGTACCTTTTTTTGTGTCATTTCAGGATTAAAAAATGATACGTCCAAATATTCTGAAAAAATACGCTTCTTATTGGAAATTTAATGCTGATTACGAATATATACGTGACTTGGGGTCTAAAACCAGAGAAATGTGTGATTTTGCAAAACAAACAAAAAGTCGTTTTTCAAAACCAAAGCCACGTTTTTAGGTACATTTTACCTTCTAGCGTAAAAACTATAGCCGTTAAAAATTTTATTCCAGCGAAGTCTTGTAGGTAGATTGTTTCTGCGTCGAATGGGATCAACCGCAATTCTGTAGGTACCTTCCATAATAAGGGATCCCTTATTATGGAAGGTACAGAATAAGGGATATTGCCAAAATGGGTAAAACTTTGACAAATCATAGCTCGAGCAATCATTTGTCAAAGTTTTACCCATATTGGCAATATCGTAGAACATGGACTCACGGACAGAGTTGGGCAAAATGTAGTTCTGAAACTAAAACTAAAAACTAAAACTAAATTAGTTCCGAAGTGGAACTAAAAACTGAAACTATTAGTTTCAGTTCGACTTTCGAAACTAGCTTTTGGAACTACATTAGTTTCATTTTCAACTGTTGAAATTGAAACTAATTTAGTTGCAAAAGTTAGTTTCGAAGTTGCGAATAAAAGCTAAAGTAGTTTCATCTTTTATTCGTAGTTTCGGAACTAAAAATGAAACTATTTTTTTCTTTTCCTCGCGTTTTTTACTGATTTGAAGGGGATGTGTGTTCGTGTGTGTGTTTCAACGAAATGTGGGTGCTGGGTGCGAACAAGTTCTTTTTTTCAGGGTCGTAGAAGAATAAAGTTTGCTCCCCTCCCCACCACTTTGAGTGGAACATCAAACGCTTTCAGAAACGTATCGAAGAATTGAGGGTGATGAGTCATTCATTATATCTGGAGGAAAAAAAATTTAGTTTCATTTTTAGTTCCGAAACTACGAATAAAAGATGAAACAAGGGTGTTGGGGTTCTCGAGGTTCAGTCAAAAACTACGCAGATTCTTCTAGGCCGACGTTTCGGTATATTTATATACCATCTTCAGGGCTACAAACAGACCCAGGATGTCAGACATAATATATAAGCAACACATACATGGACTGAATTAAGTGGACCTTCAAAAGTTATAACTACTTCCTGATAAATATATATATACATACTGTCCCTTCCCCTAAATAAAATATTCGGTAAGTACTTATATTAAGACACTGTGTGTCATATAGACAGTATTACACAAAATTACTAAAAAACGAATATGCAGTAGAAAACGAGGGTGGACATTTTTATACATACCAGAGATGAAGTTTTGCTAAGCCTATTTATTCCATGGATGATACGGACGGAACACATTCCATCCCAAAAAGTTGGTGGCAACAAATTTCACTCAAAACTTTTCTTAATATAAGTACTTACCGAATATTTTATTTAGGGGAAGGGACAGTATGTATATATATATTTATCAAGAAGTAGTTATAACTTTTGAAGGTCCACTTAATTCAGTCCATGTATGTGTTGCTTATATATTATGTCTGACATCCTGGGTCTGTTTGTAGCCCTGAAGATGGTATATAAATATACCGAAACGTCGGCCTAGAAGAATCTGCGTAGTTTTTGACTGAACCTCGAGAACCCCAACACCCTTGTTTCAACAAACTGTCGAGAAAAAATCAGCCTTAAAAGATGCAACTACCTTAGCTTTTATTCGCAACTTCGAAACTAACTTGTGGAACTAAATTAGTTTCGAAAGTCAAACTACTTAAACACTAAATTAGTTTTTAGTTTCAACTTTAGTTCAACTAAATTATTATTCGAATAATCCCAACTCTGCTCCCGGAGTAGGGTAAAGCCCCGTACCTCGCCCCACTTTTCAGATTTTCCTCTCTTGGGAGACCCCTAGGGCTCTGATCGAATCGTTTTTTTTACAGATCGCTAGGGAAATAAGTTGTCTACAAGACCCAGGTGTTGAAATGGGTTATTTCAAGTTTTCGAGTTTTCTAGAGCTAAATTTCTAAAACCCTCCAAAGTGGGGCCAGGTACGAACATAGTACCTACCTCGCCCCGGATAGGGTCGTACCTTGCTCCACCATCCCTATTTCTCGAAATTGAGCGCTCAGAAGCATGGAAAATGAATCAAATACGTTTATTTTATATTGAATATAAACTTTAATGCATTAAACAAATTTTAATTAGAAAAACATGGCTAGGAATTGGTTGGTAACCACAACTGTATCACAAAATCCTAGAATTATTGTCAAGGACGAATACTTTTCTTGTTAAGCTTAAAGTTGTAAAATTTAAAATTGACTGAAGTTCATAGTGAACAAAAAAATTATAATTAGAAAAATATGGATAGGAATTGGTTGGTAACCACAACGGTATCACAAAATCCTAGGGGCGAGGTACGCACAAGGAGGTGGGGCAAGGTACGTACATACACACGAATTTTGAAAAACGGTCATGACACCCACAGATCCTATTTTTTTCAAAAACTTTTTTTTCAGTGCTTAACAGACATATTGGACAACACATTAAACAAACAATTGTACGGAAATACGACTTAACTCAGCCCTGGGACGATCAAATGTACAATTTCCACGATCCCAAACTGGCACCTCAAAAACGTTTTAATCTTCTCCTAAGATAACAGTGCTAGATATCACAAAAAAGTTCACAGCCAATTTAACCATTTTCAGAGAGCTACCGAATCAGTGGCTCAAAGTTGTTATATCCTTTCTCTACCTAGGTAATATCACTGGTGGGACGAGGTAGGAGCATGGGCGAGGTACGGGGCTTTACCCTAGGCCATGCAACTAGATCGCAACAAAACCTTTTTCCGAGGAATATTCTCTATTTATTACTTATTCTATTATTTAATCCCGAAATGACACAAAAAACCCTAAAGTTGGCCATAGCTCAAAAAACAGTGTACTCCCGAGAAAATGGAGGCCATTCTCGAATCCAGCACTTCCAAAAACACAGAGTTAAGTGGTTTTTAGCAACGGACCTAAAAGTCGACTTTTTTTTTTTACCTGTGTTATTGATGTCGGTCTTTTGGGGGAAAAATAATCCTTTTTTTAAGGATAATTTAACTTTTTGGGAAAAATAGCCAATGTTTGAAGAGGTATATCTCGGGACCTATTGGACCTACAAAGCTGCCGTTGCACTTAAATGGTTGCAAATCATCTCTGCACAAAAAAAAGTATACCGTGTTCATTTCGGTAGGGTGCACGTTTTGGGAATTATAAGCCAAAAACTGAAAAACGGTTGAAAATTTAGCGGTTTTTCGAGCACCAATTATTCAGCACAAAGATTTCGAAGCTGCAAACTTGGTCGTACACTGCTGGTACCATCCCTGACAACATACCAAAAAATCAGAACGTGTCGATTTTTCCGTTCTAAGCCGTTTTTTGTGTCTGCTGACTGGCCTATCAGGAGATATTAAATATCTAGTATACAAATTTTGTATAATATAAATCCAAATGGTGGCCTCGGCAGCCTCCTTTTTCGAACAGGCTCGTTTCTTTTTTAATTATGCTCAATGAATCTATTCGCATTTTCGCCACTGGCACCGGCTGGTTCATTGATTTCCGAATTCTTGCTTCAGGGGAATTCACAGTTTTCATCTTAGAGCACTTTCACTAAGTGAAGTCTTAACCTTCGAGCTATTTTCCGTTATTAAATGATTTTATCGAACAAGTGCAATTTACGTAAGAGGTGCAAATAATAATTAGAATTATTCTCGAATCTCGGGATCCCGGGATCGACTCCACAAATCCCGGGATTTCCAAATTGCCAAAAATCGTCCGGGACCCCGGGATATCGCGATACCGGGATCCCGGGTTTGCAAACCCCACCTGCAGCCTCAGGTAATCCAGAAACAAGTCGGAGGGGACCTCGGACCGAACCGGTTGGACGGAATTGTACGTTAACGTCAAGGTCCTTTTTTATAGCGTGGCCTTGACTATAGAGCTGCAGGTTTGGCTCTTGCTTCATCTCTATGAGGGGCTGCCCTACGCTTCAAGATTTTCCACTGGAAAATTTCCAGATCTCCGGGAGCGAGTGCAGGGGCCCGAAGAAGACATTGCAGCTCTTGCCAGGGCAGTGATAGAGCTCATTGATATCGACTAGATAACAGGAAGTAAACAAGTGGAATTGCAAGGTCGGATTACGACTAATGGGCTCCCTCCGGTGGAATTGCAAACAACCCGGCAAACGCATACCAGAATCTAATTACATGCGTTAGGATGTTGCCAACATCAACGAAATTACGAATGTTCACGGGTTGACACCTCGATGAGGCTACTCACTGTGACACATCATTACCGTTACTCATAACGAATTAATTGAGGGCAAAGGAAGTACCGGTAGTTTATTTGCATGGATAACCATGGTTAGCCGAACATTCGGCGCGCCGAAGTGAAAAAAAATATTGCCTTGGCTTTCCCTGTCATACCGACCCTCGGGATAGTTTGACGTTGAGCCGTGATTTCTTTTTTTCGTCACCAGCGGTGGTTTTGCCACATGAAGATAGGTATTCCTGAAGTGGAACACTATCGCCAGAAAGGTAGTACTAAGCAAGGTTTTCACGGTTGAATGCTTTCGTGAAACCACAGTTTCTTCACGTCGAAACAACAGTTAGAAAGGCCCTATGCGTTCCTTATGATTTAACAACTTGAGTAATCAACAAGTCATCTTCCCGATGGTCGTCAAAAATGCTGATTCGTCCCAACAGTAAATTATGCCTTTTCCCGTTTCAAAATGCGTAGCTTAGAGCTGAGCTTACTGACCCTTGAAACGGCGCAATCCGGGGGAAAATGTCAAAATATTGGCCTTGAAAACATTTTGGCCCCTTTTGTTGTTACTTAAAAATTCCAAGCAAATCAGCAGTAAAAATTGGTGTACAAATCATATATAATATTATGCATAATATATGATTTGTACACCAATACTAAAATAGATTTTTGCGGTACCTACGCTAATACATTTTTGGCCGAGATACCTTAAGATGAAGAATGACGTAAAATATAATATTATTATATATTACGTACCTAATCCTATAATAGGATTAGGTATATTATAATAATTATAATATAATCTTATTATAAAGTGGTTGTTTGCCGATGGTGCAGAGGTCTAATCCAATGAGTTTGGTTAGGGAGAGAGAACGACTCCTCTGCTGAATACTAAATTGTTTATTCAGGTAAACAATTATAGCGTGGGGACCGGTTTCGAGCAACTAAGCTCACCTACAGCCCTGACAAGAAAACCATTTGTCATTAGCATCAGAGAAAAACCATAAAATTATATTAACAATGTAAACTCTAAATTATAATATAATTTAGAGTTTACATTGTTAATATAATTTTATGGTTTTTCCCTGATGCTACAAATACCTTCAGTATAATATTATTATACTGAAGGTATTTGAACAAGCACAAATGGTGATAATTATAACTGATGATAACGGTCCAGAATGGTGGTAACTTGACAATAGTAATTTTGGAATATGGACCCACTGTTAAAATTGGCTCCATGACTGATGGCCAGAAACCATTTGAAACCAGTTAGGCTATACTACAGGTACTGAAAGGAGAATTGTTTATTATTCTAGTGGCAAAACAACTACTTGATATGTGAGTAGTGACAAGGAGAAATTAGAGGTAAGGAAGTCAGAGGTAATTTTAAAAATGGATCCATTTGACAAGGTTATTAATTGGTACTAGGAAAGATGAAGTTGGAATTATTCTTTTTTTAAACAATTGATAAGTAAAACTATAGAAAATGATGACATACCTAGGTGACCTAGTTGACATGGTGAATTTTGAATTTATACAGAAGGTAAATTTGAATATGAAGGTTTAAATTAATTGAATTTGTTAAATTAATTTAAACCTTCATATTCAAGATTTTGATGAAACTGTGTGGGTTGTGTTTCAAGTCCCGGTTGTCCAATTAGAGTGGGGGTGTCCAGCGAGTATGAATCGCTCAGGAACGAATGGGTTACCTATATACAATCATTAATTATGTATACCTATACAATGAAAAGGTATAGATTAGGTATAGATTAGAAAAGGATACAATACCTATATACAATGAAAAGCCGTTTCGAGCTGTCCCAACTGTGTGGGTTATCTATACATACCTAATTATATATACTATCATTACCTATAAACAATCATTACCTATATACAATCATTACCTATATTCAATCATTACCTATATACAATGAAAAGCCGCTTTGAGCTGTCCCAACTGTGTCCCATATAGTAGTGATGACTCGGGGGTGAGTTTAGATAGTGTCCTAAAGTGTCCCGAGTGAATGAATCCCCCTGAAAAAGACGGGTTACGTATCTAGGAGATTTATCTATTTGGAGCTTGCCCAACTGTGTATCATTGTCTCAACAGTGTCCCAGATCTTACCAAGTGCCCCATGTATCCTCAACCATTAGAGATAGAGAGATGGGGCTTTCATGGGGCTTTTTTTGGGGGGGGGGGGGGGGGTCCAGGGAGAGCACAGTACCTACTTCTATAAAACCGTTGAAGATAGGGAGATGCGGTTTTTTCCATCGTGATCTCAGGTATCAGATAAAAAGGTTTGGATAGTGTCCCTTAAATTGTCCTAAAGTGCCCCGCGAGTATGAATCCCTCGGGAACGAATGGTTTACCTACATACATACAATGAAAAGCCGTTTCCAGCTGTCCCAACTGTGTCCCATATGATGACTCTGGGGTGAGTTCAAATAGTGTCCTGAAAGTGTCCTAAAGTGTCCCGAGAGTGTGAATTCCCCTGAAAAAGGCGGGGGGGGGGGGGGATTTATTTTTTTTGAGCTTGCCTAACTGTTTATCCTCAAACATTAGAGATGTAATATATTCATTCATGATTCGACACTGGCCTAACCTTCTCCCAGCAGGTTCAGACAATAGGTTCGTTCCTGCGGGTTGATGCGATTGATTCGATTTTGATGAAATTTTCAGGGATTGATGGCGGACTTTTAAATTTGATTTCACTAGCACTTTGACGATAATATAGAGAACTAGCTGATCCGGCTCGCTTTGCTCGCCTACGCACCCATCCGGAGGGGCTGCGCCCCCCCTGGACCCCCCCAGTGGGTGAGTAGCATCGATGGACACGTTGGAACCCCAACATGAAGGAATTCCCAAATTCGCAGAATTGCGGTGCTCGGTTGGGACAGCTTGAAACATAATAATAATAATATTGAAACATGTTTCAACTTTATTATTCTACATGAGACATGTTTAAATATTATTATTGCGTTTCAAGCTGTCCCAACCGAGCACCGCAATTCTGCGAATTTGGGAATTCCTTCATGTTGGGGTTCCAACGTGTCCATCGATGCTACTCACCCACTGGGGGGGTCCAGGGGGGGCGCAGCCCCCCCGGATGGGTGCATAGGCGAGCAAAGCGAGCCGGAGCAGCTAGTATTATTAGTAATTCACAAAGATCAGTGCGTGCAAAAAACAGCATGCTTCTGTGGAACATTAGAAAAAGTTAGAAGCCTAAAATATCTTGGGCTTACACTGGATCAACATCTAAAGTGGCAAGAACACATTCAGAACTTGGAGGGGAGAATTAAAAAAAAAAAAGTTAGGTACCTACCATTTCTTCATCATCCTAAGGAATTTTTTATCCAGGGATAATCTTCGCATGATGTACAATGCGTATTTTTACAGTATTCTAATTGACATAGATCTATGTATAGATTAGAATAGAATCTGTTGGCAGTCTGGTTTCGAATCGGTTGACGGGAAGACAGTAAGAGGCGGAGTCTGATTGATATGACCACGATCGTTAACATTGTAATTGCACCATTAAAATGTTGTGTTTTTTGTGCAGCTCCTGTGGCGTCAGCGGCTATCTCAAGACCAACGGACAACCCAGGGACATGCAGAAATTTCGGAAAATGTCCTGCTACATTACGCAGGAGGACCTTCTCGTACCTTATCTCTCACTGCAAGAGGTCATGAACTTCGCCGCCTCCCTCAAACTCCCAGCAACGTTCAGTGGAAAGCAGAAAAGAGCAGTTGTGAGTAAAATTGTCCCTATTGCTGACATCTCTCCTGGCCATACTGATTCCTCTAAGATTAGATCTTACGTGAATTAAGGAAGCCATGGCGTGGGGTGGGGGGCACAAGTACACAGAACGGAGCAGTGACCTCTTTGAGAAGATCACCGTGTGGATGTTTTATCCTGCTGTAGTCCTCGGGGGGAGAAATCAGTGGTTCCCATGGTTTTAGGTTTCCCTCTCCCAAGCAGGCGAATATAGGAAAAGGTGAGGCATCCCTAGAATCTAGCAACTCGCGTTTCTCATTCGCCTCTCATCAGCCCTTACAGATGTGCTCTATAGTCCGTTCGCCGAGAGCAGATAGCTACAATGTCAAGAAACAGCAAATACTACAACGCATAACCCTGTGTTTTGAGGGTTGAATATCTAAAGATGGAAGGGATGAGGCCCTGTTGGACGGATCGTAAAATGTTGCGTAGGATAAATAATGATATAAATGATATGAAATAATGATTTATTTAACAGTTCATTCGACGTCGGAGCTGTCTTCATCTGCAGCACTGTCAGCGTTGATGATCAAGGATTCGACATTTTCTGTAATGATGTCTAGTTCCCACATTCGTGATTCAACTTTGTCAATGACATGCCCAATACATTTCTGCCACGACTCGGTCCCAACTTTTTGTAGGGGGGAGGCTTAGGACTCCGTCCCGCCCCCCTATTAAATCAGGGACGCTAATCGATTCCACGTCACACCGGCTTAAAACTTTTTGAGGACTCCGTCCAGTAGGATTACGATCGGCCAAGTAATTTGTGAGGACTCCGTCCAGGGGCTGCGATGGGAGAAATTTGGGATTGGCGTCAACAAACCTGCTACTGGCTTCAAGAATAAACAAACTAGATATCACAATGCACTTTGCTTCCGTTGCACCACGCTCTTTGCTTCCGTTGATTCGCAATCTTTCTTTCTCTATAAAGCCCGAACCATGATAAGGTTGTGGCTCAAACAATTTTTTGGGCTCGTCTTTTTGCCTCCTTCAGACTTAGCCCCTGCATTTCATGAATTTCGGGCAGGAAAACCCAGGAACAGCGGTGCCATATTATGAAAGGATCTTCATCTTATGAAAGGATCTTTATCTTATGAAAGGATCTTTATCTTATGAAAGGATCTTTATCTTATGAAAGGATCTTTATCTTATGAAAGGATCTTTATCTTATGAAAGGATCTTTATCTTATGAAAGGATCTTTATCTTATGAAAGGATCTTTATCTTATGAATGGATCTTTATCTTATGAAAGGATCTTTATCTTATGAAAGGATCTTTACCACATGAAAGGATCATTATCTTATGAAAGGATCTTTACCTTATGAAAGGATCTTTATCTTATGAAAGGATCTTTATCTTATGAAAGGATCTTTATCTAATGAAAGGATCTTTATCTTATGAAAGGATCTTTATCTTATGAAAGGATCTTTACCTCATGAAAGGATCTTTATCTTATGAAAGGATCTTTACCTCATGAAAGAATCTTTGTCTTATGAAAGGATCTTTATCTTATGAAAGGATCTTTATCTTATGAAAGGATCTAGATAGGCAGGACCTGCTTAGATAGGCAGTACCAGCAGGATAGGCAAGACCTGCAGGATAGGCAGGACCTGCAGGATTTAGCCTCTTTAGCCTCTTCGGACGGAGTCCTTACTTTCTCTTTAGCCTCTTCGGACGGAGTCCTTCATTTTCGCTAAGCCGACTCAGGTGGGTCGGGACGGAATCTTATAATTTTCTTAAACCGATGCCACTGACTAATGAGGGGACGGGACGGAGTCCTGGCCCTCCCTTGTAGGGCGGAATGAAATAGATTAAGTACCTCAGTGGTTTTGAATGTTTTGTTTGAGTGGCTGGATTTGACTGAGTGGTCTTTTTTTCGGAGGGCTCCATGACTCTTCAACTATTGACGACTCACTACCCGATTGCGACATCTTAAAATACTTGATTAAAATAAACTATATTTTATACACTACGTACTAAAGAAAAAAAGAATTTACGAATCAAACTTGACAAGCGAATACTTTGACGGTCGAAAACTTAATGCGAGTGTCGGGGAATGCGAGTGTCAAGAATAGAAGGGCGTGGCCCGGACCAACAGGGAGGCTATTCGGCAACGCACGTAATTAGTGCATGGCTTAGTATACCTGACAACAGCTATCTGCTCTCGGCGAACGGACTATAGTAAAACTTGAAGTGTGAACCACGAATGCAAATCACGAAGGTCAGGGACCACGAGAAACCGCAGGTGCTCTCTCAAACCTGCTATGCGGGGAAGGGAGAAAAACCCCGCGCCACCTCATTGCTGAAATATTTCATCCCCTCATTCACCGCATCTGGCCCACTGCGACTTCTTTTTAGCATGGTGGTAAAGTAGCTCGAAGAGTCGGACGCCTGCCTGAAATGTAAAGACCCCATTTCATAGAAATAGATGGGCCCTGCTGGCTGCAGGCTTCTTAGCGCACACTATTCTCCTGCACCTCCCATACATGGCACGGCCTCTCTGGTTAGAGCCTGGAGGTCAAGTGATGGATGATACTCCGCTTCAACTCTGGGGGTTCAGCTGAGACAACAGTGGTTGAAGGTGCGATTTGCAGGTGTTGAAACAAAAATCACCAAAAGGGCTGAATGACTTAATATTTACATAATAATATTATTATGTACATGTTTTATATCCTCGCCAAATGGAATTTCTTTGAAAAGGATCAAAATTTGTCGTCAAAATATTGAATACTTAATAACGAAATTCCCCTACATTTGGTGTCCCTTCGCACATTTTATTGTTTGGCATCTTTTTTACTTCTACATTGAACAAGAGTCGGTATTTTTTCACTTTGTCTTTCTCAGGTCAATGAAGTCCAAACGATGCTGGGCTTGTATGAATGCAGAAAGACACGGACAGAGAAGCTCTCGGGTGGGCAGAAGAAAAGGCTGTCTGTTGCGTTGGAGCTTATAAATAATCCTCCGATCCTGTTCCTTGACGAACCCACCAGGTAAAACTGATTATTCATTGCTTCTTTACACTGGTTTCCCTGTAATTTCATATTTATGAGTATCATAATAATATTATGATACTCATAAATATGAAATTATCATATTACGATACTCTATAATATCATTATATTATATGATAATATATATTATTATATGATATCAGATGAGATCGATTGTGGGCATTTCCCCCGGATTTGCGTAGGTCACATTGAGGTAGCCTTGCCGTCGAATTGTGGCCAACAATATTGCAGGAGACCTCTTCCCCGCAGTTTCATCAACCGTAGTGTCCATCCTGGGGGCGTTGATTTTGAGCAAACCTTCAAAAAATTCAATTCTGGGCTAAAAACAATAAATATTTCATATAAACGCATTTGCCCAAACCTTATGACTGACATTAACTTACAGCTGTTGTAAGTTAGGTACACCAATGGAGTAGGGACGCTAATTTAATTTGTGAAATGAAATTTTGTCGTATGTAGTGATGCTAGCTCTAATAGCGTTGAATTGTTAGGTTCCACACTAAGAACTGATTAATAATCGAACAATCTGATGATAATCAACTAATTAATGATATCAGTAACTGTTACTGATACAAACTGAAATATTTCTATTGGTAAACCTGTGCTTAAGTAGGGACGATATTTGCAAGGAATTGCATTTCATGCTCGAAGAGAAGACATACCTACTAGTTCACGGAGTGGGAGGTTTTCCATAGAGTAGAAACACAAATTCGAATGCTTCTGAGAAAAAGAGCATTTAGGCATAGTGATAACTAGCCATCCTATTGGAGGGACTTCGCTTCGCTCGGCCGACAACTTTTTCGGGCGGTAGAAGGTTAAAAACCCGGAGATAGGTTATTCGTTGCTTTGACGCCGGAGTGCCTACCAGTTTAAAATTTCACATCCCGTGGCAATTCTAAATTACCCATAATCATAATAATATTATGGTTAATATTATTATAATAATATTATGGTTTTTTCGGGGTGGCACTCTTGCGACGAATGTGTGACAACTCGAAAGTGGTCAACTTTTCAAGAAACGCGAAAAACGTCTAATGCACCCATTTATGGTTGTATCGTTGGTGACTCCTCACCATATTTTGATACAGTGACCAAAAATGAGTTTTATCAGTATTTTAAAATGAAACATCGAGTCCTATTTTCGAAATCGTCAAAAAACTCATGTTTTTCGAGTTATCACACTTTTCATGAATCACTCGAGCATGGAACGAATAATTATCTCGAATTGTGACAGTTTCGCTGAAAATTTGTTGGGAATGATTGCATTGGGAAAACTTTCCCTGGGAATACCTTGGAATCGTGAATACCTACGCGAATATGGGGGCCAACGAAGACAAACGTATTTTAGCATGGAACATGCTTTAGCCTTGACCTAACTGGCAAAAAGTGTCACGTTTTTCGGGAACGGTATCTAGGATCGAAAATGCGACCCAAAAGTAGCGCGTGGTTCTCAATTCGTATTTAATACGAATTAATAGTTTAATTAATACTAATACTAATTTAGGAGGTTACGATACCAAAGGAGCTATTTTACAATTTAGGTACATAGTAATTTTGCTTGGCAAACGTATACATACATACATACTTTGCCTAGTAACGTTGCCAACATGTTCCATGTTTCTTGAATTTTAGCCAAAGGCTCAAAGCAGTAACCTGCGGGTTTTTTTTCTTCTTCTTTAAGTACAATGTTTGGACAGATGTGGGACCTCGAAAAATGGAATATGTGTCCAAACTTTTTCGGAAAAATTCCATTGGTAGCCCCAAGATCCCCACGGTGAAATCGGATCGTTCTGGGACCCCCAAAAATGATTATAGTACATGGACTCCGAGGACGTTTTACGAATTGCAGTAGCTTTCAGCTACCCACCAATGGCGCACTTTTTCAGGGAAAAAAGAAAGGATACCGCCTCGGACCCCCTTGATCCCCTCTTGAGCCCCCTGTTGTGTCCGCCATGACCCCCCGGTTCACCCACCATGGCTCCCGATAACCTCAATGTCGTTTTCGCCACCCGCATGGTCACTTTGCTCCTCATTGTCTTTTTAAATTCATTCCTTATTTTCGGGAATTTGCCCACAATTTTCGTCAAATTAATCAGTTTTCGTTCCCGGCGTCTTCCGTGAATCGTTTGAATGTTAGATTCTCGTCGAGGGTCGTGAATCGCCATGTGCGCTGTCCGGTCGGTCGGCGTCGGTTCGTTCTTCTTCGTCGCCGAATTCCCGCCGCAAGCCCCATCCCAAGTGGCCACTATGGCCCCCGGGGGGGCCGTATCGGCGGAGAGGCACGGGAATTCTCTCGTCCATCCCACTCCAAAAGCGGTCGCTCGGCGGGCGTGGATGCCCCATCGGCGTCCACTGCTGCAACCGTGTCGGCATCAGCACCACCAGATTCGCCGCTTTCGCCACCCCGTCGTCGCCGTCCTTCACCGGATACACCACCCTCAATACATCGGGTAGTTCCGTATTTTTTGCGATCACCGTCGCGACAGCCGGTGAGTGAGGATGAGGATATTTTATCGATCGACGGTTACGAGTCGGAGTTAGCGGGGCCAGTGTTGCCAGTTCGTGTGGTTCGGGTGGTTACGCCGCCGTTTAACCCGCCGCAAGCAGTTCTCAGCCGCGGGAATGCCGAATCCCCGTCCGGGAAGCACCGTAGGGATGATTCCTCGGAAGATTGTCGACGGGATCGCCAACGTAAACGTCGTAAACACACTCGACGTTCGGGGCATCGACGTCCATTTCAGAAACGTCGTCCCCACGGGAAACGTAGGCGTGGCCACCGCCGCGACGCCACTCTTCGACGTCGTCCTCTTCATCATCGTCTTCTAGTTCTTCGTCGTCGTCGTCTTCTAGTTCTTCGTTGTCGTCCTCCTCCTCCTCC
This sequence comes from Pilophorus perplexus, assembly GCA_955831195.1. Taxonomy (NCBI): domain Eukaryota; kingdom Metazoa; phylum Arthropoda; class Insecta; order Hemiptera; family Miridae; genus Pilophorus; species Pilophorus perplexus. The sequence continues at coordinate 33,691,819 of OY037009.1, read as the reverse complement.
TCGTCAACGGCTGGACGTAAGCGTACTCCCGCACTCTCTGCAACACCGGAGGCACTCGTTTCGGCCACCGCAGAGCCCCCACCACCGGTAGTACCGGCTCTTCCCCAGGTTCTCGCGCTGGTCACAGTTTCAGCAGTTCAGAACTCTCTGCTGGCTCCAGACTTGGATGCACTCAGAGAAACCATGCAAACTCAACTATGGGACGTTGCACAGATGCTGTGTGCGGACGACTTCCGCACGACGATGATGCGAAGGGCTCGTCTGTTTCGATTTTTTAAGCAGCAGTTTCCAGGACTGGCTCGTCAGCAACCGGTCGAGAACTCATATTTGTTTGGTGATGCGGCGGAGTCTTGGACCAAGGAGGCCTCAGATGTTGCTAAGACGGAACAGCTGCTGTTGGCGGCACCGCCAGCTCAGCGAAGTTCGGAGGATAATACGCGGAAACCCGCCAAACCGAAAGCGGGATTTGAACTGCCAACAGAAATAACCGAAGTATGTTTAACGACTTCCTCTAATGATTTAACAAATTATTCTAATGATTTGTCGAGGTCTACCGACTCCTGGTGGGATCAGGCTGTCGGGACCACTCCCACACTCTTTGCGGGCCAAATTCGTTTTTTCCGTCAGGGCTGGAAGCGAATAACTAATTCCCCATTGTTGTTGCAATGGGTGGAAGGGTACCGCCTTCCCTTCCTCTCCTCTCGACCCCCTCTATGGGTGGCTCCTCTTACGAATTCGCCCGGGATAGAGGATATCACCTCTCCGACTTCTAGAGTGATGGCGTCAAAGTTAATAACCGAAGTATGTTTAACGACTTCCTCTAATGATTTAACAAATTATTCTAATGATTTGTCAAGGTCTACCGACTCCTGGTGGGATCAGGCTGTCGGGACCACCCCCACACTCTTTGCGGGCCGAATTCGTTTTTTCCGTCAGGGCTGGAAGCGAATAACTAATTCCCCATTGTTGTTGCAATGGGTGGAAGGGTACCGCCTTCCCTTCCTCTCCTCTCGACCCCCTCTACGGGTGGCTCCTCTTACGAATTCGCCCGGGATAGAGGATATCACCTCTCCGACTTCTAGAGTGTTGGCGTCAAAATTGTCCAAATTGTGCGAGTTAGGGGTGATTGAAGTGTGGCCAGCTGACCAACCTTGTTTTTTATCTCCAATATTCCCCGTTCCAAAAAGGGTTCGTCGGAACATCGTTTTATCTTTAACTTGAAGGGGCTTAATCAATTCCTAGTCAAGCAACACTTTAAGTTAGATGATTACCTTTCCCTTTGTACATTATTGGGTAAAAATAATTTTATGGCAAAATAGATTTATCTGACGCCTACTTTTCGGTTCCCATTCACCGGGATGACCTTCCCTACCTTGCATTTCAGTTTAGGGGCATCACCTACGTCATGACAGCACTGCCCATGGGCCTTTCTACGGCCCCATAATATGTTTTTCATAAACTCATGCGCCCGGTCATGGCAACCCTATGGTCAACAGGTGTCTCCTTGGTCAACTACCTAGACGATATAGCGGTGCTAGGTAACTCAGAGGCCGCCTGTGCTCGCGCAGTGGTCTCCACATGCAGCCTCCTTCGTCATTTGGGGTTTGTTATTAACATTCCTAAAAGCACTCTCACCCCTGCACAATCGATCGTCTTTCTGGGCTTGGCTTTTGATTCAGTCACTATGACCATATCCCTCCCGGATTCCAAAGTGAATTCCCTCCGCTGTCAGATCGAACATTTCCTGACGAAATCTCGTTGGTCAATTCGATCCTTGGCTCAGATAATCGGATATATGGTCGCCTGCCTTCCGGCGATTCGCTATGGACAACTTCATCTCCGTATTCTGGAGAGAGATAAAGTACACGCCCTGCTGAAATCAGGAGATGATTTCTCAGCGCCATGTACTGTTTCTTCCGGAGCTTTAGACGAGCTTCGTTGGTGGCTTAACGCTCCCTCCCACGGTCCATCCCCGATCAGATCGGACTCTTACGACCATTGTTTTTGGACGGGCTGGGGGGCGTATTTCCCCCCTCATCGGATTAATGGGTGGTGGGGGGCAGACAGGTCACACTGCCACATAAACGAGTTAGAATTATGGGCCGTTTGGGAAGCCCTAAATCACTTCGCGGACTCGTTTGCTAATGTTTCCATCCTGCTCAGGATCGATAACACCACAGCGGTAGCCCTTATTAATAAAATGGGCTCGGTAGCTTTTCCCCGTCTTCACGACATAGCCCTTAACATATGGAGCTTCTGCGAACTCCGCAATATTTGGATACGGGCGTCATATATCGCTTCTGGGGAAAATCGCATCGCGGACGAGGAATCACGCCACGAATTGCAACTGGGAGAATGGGGCCTATCCCACCAAGCTTTTGCTACGGTTGTGCAATCCTTCTCCCATCCGGAGATCGATTTGTTTGCATCGGCCTCTCTCCATCAGTGTGAGCGTTATGTTTCCTTCCGTCCTGATGATCAAGCGGAAGCCATAGACGCTTTCACGATTTCATGGGGGAACCTTTCTTTCTACTGTTTCCCCCCATTCGTCCTCTTACCTAGGGTTCTTAAGAAAATTAGGGAAGATGCTGCCTCCGGCATCGTGATAGCTCCACGCTGGCCCCAACAGCCTTGGTTTTCCCTGTTCATGGAGATGGCGACCTCAAAAGTTCTTTACCTAGGTCCTGAGGCTAATCTGCTATTTTCTCCTTTCAGTTTCGACCGACACCCACAGAGTTCTTCCCTCCAACTCATGGCGGCGATTATCTCAGGGAGACCCTCCTGAACAAAGGATTGTCGCCCGAAGTAGTAACTACGCTGTGCAAGTCAGTGGCTTCTGGGACTTATAGTCAGTATTCATCGTCGGTGAAGCAATGGGCTGGATTTTGCGCTGCAAGGGGATGGGATCCGCTGAAGGTTGACACAATTCGAGTTCTAGTTTTTTTTCCAGCACCTTTTGGATTCGTCCACGGTGTCCTTTAGTTCCTTTAATACCCACAGAGCGGCCCTATCCTGGTTAGCGGACTTCGAACTGGGATCAGACAAACTGCTCAACCGTTTTTTGAAGGCGATATTTCGACTACGCTCCCCGAGGGCAAAGTACGAGTCGTCATGGGACCCGGGAGTCGTTTTACGATTTCTTCGGACTCTCCCTCATACCAAAATACGCGACCTTGGGCGTAAGCTCGCTACTCTCCTAGTTCTTGCGTCGGGATCTAGGCTGCAGACAGTCCTGGCAATCTCTCGGGGAAATATCCAATTTCATTCCGGAGGAGTGCGGATTTTTGTCTCGGCAGTTCTCAAAACTTCCCGCCCTAATGCGCTTGCCCCGGTCTTGCAGTTCCCAGAACTACCCGCTGAACCAGGGCTATGCATCCCAACAGTTCTGAAATCTTACTTGGAACGCACTTCCTCCGTTTCTCACGGGGGACCCCTACTCGTAAGCTCTCGACCTCCCTTTACCCCTATATCGGCCATTACACTACGGGGCTGGGTTTCGTCGGTTTTAAGAGAAGCGGGAATCGATGTGTCTTCCTTCTCGGCCTACTCTACCTGGCACGCCTCAATCAGCACAGCGGCTCGACGTGGAGTTCCGTTGGATGTAATTTTCAAGGCAGCTGGATGGTCTAGCTCCTCAGACATGTTTGCCAAGGTCTACAATAGACCCCTATGTTCACAGGGGAAGTTCGCTGCCGCTTTGCTGGATCCAGGAACGCCCTAATTGCTATTTTTACACCAGTCCAAGAGCCGCGACCATAATGGTCGGGTCGTCATAGTTTCTTCGTAAAATTTTTTGTTCACCTTCCAATGTGACTGCTCTTCAACTTTTATACTTCCTTCAATTTCCATTGATAGTTATTCGTTTTGCTAATTCGGCCTTACAATTCGGCCTTATATTCCTTTCAATTTCCATTGATCGTTCAATCAATGTATCAGATCGTTCAAATGACGTTTACCTGTTGTCCCTTTAACGCTGGGCCAGAACGTATTTAGAGTCATAGGCATCATCTCAGTTTATGGGTTCATTTTGCAAAAACATCCAAATATGTTTATGTGCAATAACATATGTAAAGTAGGTAATTTTGGATAATTCGAGGCAGGGAAGAAGGAAGGGATACTGGACTCCCGGGGGGGGGGGGGGGGGGGATGTCGCCAACTCCTACAAGGGCTGAAGAGGACTCGGACAGGCCATCGGGCAGTATCCCTCCAGAATACTGCCTAGGTTTCTCTCTCTCTGCCTTCCGCTGTCATTCTTCTTCCTTATTGGTCCATGCGGGTGGCTGGCTCCTTGGAGCCTCCATCGGCCGCGCTGGACTTTAAATCATCTGCAATTCGTAAAACGTCCTCGGAGTCCATGTACTATAATTGGTGCTCAGCCTACATTTATGGATAGGCTGAGCGTGATTATAGCTAATGGACGGAGAGGACGTTTTACGTCCCACCGCTCTACACCGGCTGCTGACTGTCATCTCCAGCCGGTCTGCCCACCCAACCGCGCGGCCGTTTAACGGTGTCTGCGAACGGATTGAGGTTATCGGGAGCCATGGTGGGTGAACCGGGGGGTCATGGCGGACACAACAGGGGGCTCAAGAGGGGATCAAGGGGGTCCGAGGCGGTATCCTTTCTTTTTTCCCTGAAAAAGTGCGCCATTGGTGGGTAGCTGAAAGCTACTGCAATTCGTAAAACGTCCTCTCCGTCCATTAGCTATAATCACGCTCAGCCTATCCATAAATGTAGGCTGAGCACCAATTATAAATCCAAAAATACTTCGAAAACGTCACTTAACTCAATCCCATAGCCGAAAACCTTCAAAAAAACCCTCCTAGCCTCACGGGTTCGGGCGATCGGGCTGAAAACCTTGCGGGGGCAACTATAGAAGGTAAACGGAGGTATTTTGTCAAAATTTCAGATCTTTAAAAATATCCCTGCAGCAGCTGCCCAAAACGGCCTGGACGGCGGACGGACATTTTGTTTTTGGAATGTACGTGTTATGAAAAGGATAATGCCAATTTTTGAATTTCTTTGAAACTAATAAAACTCAGGTGCTCACGATGCTTGTGAATTGGAATTTCCTACTGGTCTGTGGAGAATTCACGGCTGAGGCCTACACGCTCAGAGTTGGAGCGGGGAACTGATTCTCGTTCGTTTGATTCGGACTACTTTCCGTCGGGGTTCCGAGTGAAATATTGATTAAAATTTAATCAAGTTGATTAAATTTTAATCAATATTTAATGTGACTACTATTGAATCCTCGGTATTTGATTCTGACAGGGAAAGTCGCTTGGGGATGAGTAATTTTAATTTATTCTTGCACTACGACTGTTTGCGACCATTTTAAATTCGTTCGTGAAAACGGCTCAGTTTTGACTTATGTAGGACAATTAGACCGTACGACCGTCGATCAGAGAAACAGTCACAACTAAAAACAAAAAACAAAAAAAAAAAACATGGACGTCCGAGATCCCATCAATCAAGAAAACCGTCACACTTTGAGTTATGACCTTGACCGCGAAAAAAACGGCTTTACAGGTCGACGTCCGGGTAACAACTGAAAATTCCATCCCTCTAGGGAGGGGGATGATCTTCGAAACCGGTTTAACTGCTCACTACCGTTCACTTGAGTCCCTCTAGTTCGAACTTTTTTTTTTTTTTTTGAGTCGACAGAGCTCGTTTTTCTGAAACCATTCATTTATAAAGAAAAAATCGCAGTTTTTAGCGCAACCTTTCCAAAAAATGGAAAGGTGCCCTCATCTCTTCGACATGTTTTTTTTTTTTTAACACAGAATGTGTTTTAGCCATGGACTAACTAGCCAAAAAAGCTAACGAAATTTCACAACGAAATGTGGGACGACAACATGGATACCGATGGTACGGAACTAAGGATCTTGTAACCTGGTGTAACCTATGCGATATTTTGTTATGACGCGGTGATTATATAAGATTCTGATTTAGAGGGAGGAAAGTGTGTGTGTGTATCACAGCAATGACGCCCTAATTGCTGAACAGATTTTCATGAGGGTGGTCTCAATGTGATCAGCGAGTTCTGGGGGTGGTTATCGGCTATCAAAATCACCTCCGTCGTCGACGATTCGTCCGATCCCGAGATCACTCTCGAAAAAGGCGACCCAGCACATTGGACGTTAGGTAGCTAATGTGTCAAGTTACTTAGTCACGGTTTTGGTTTCAATAAAGACCGGTAATATTTTGTAGTAACAGAAAGGTTGCGCTCATTTATTCAATTCAATTGATGGCTAGTTTGAGTTGGGCACATTCGTCGCAGGGGTGCGATTACGATCCGAAATTTACCCGCCTTTTTTTACACGCCCATAAAAAACCATAATATGGTTTATTATGCTCAGAATCTGATGACGATCGGAAAACGTGAGTGCTGGAACATCAAATTCTTCCCAGGACGACCTCCGCGAATAAAGGGGGATCGAAGGGCGGCTCTAAGGAGCATGCGAAACCCTCCAGAAAAAACTCCATATTTTTTCGAGCTACCGATTAGGCGTGATGCGCGTACAGTCAGTAAAGGAAAATAAATTCAAGGATTCAGGAGCTTTGACATAGAGTAGTGATACAACCTCAAGTAATGTAAAAGTTGTCATCGAGTAGAAACACCAGTTTTGTGAAACTTAGCATATTATAATATAATAAGCATTATAATATTATAGCATATTATGGTAAGTTTCACAAAACTGGTGTTTCTACGCTATAATAGTAGTAACAAGAACACAGAAGAACTGAGAACTTTGACCCACCAACACAATAATTGAGGCGTTAAGAATCAAAACCGGACATCTTCAAAATGAAGATGAATGATTTTTTAGGACAAAAAAAAAAAAAGGTTTGTGCTTAGTGATTATTGTTTTGAAAAAAATCAACTTCAGCGATTATTAGAGAAAAACTCTGTGAACCGACCGATCCAACGCCGGATTTTTACCACTAATACCTGCTGAATTACAGCCATTTATAAAATGGATATGTTTCATTTTGAAAAAAAAAAAAAAAAAATTGGGATATAATATATCCAATTATATCGGGTTTTGAAAAAAAATTGAGTTGCAAACCACCGAAATGTTTAATTATAAAATGAATAGCGCACTCTTTGACCAAATAAAAATAAGAAGGAATAATATAAAATATTAATGAAAAGTATCAGAAATGAAATCACATATTATCAACATCCAAAAAATCTATTTAATAGATACCTCTCTAGATAGATACCTCTGGACATAAAAATAATAATAATAATAATAATAGTAATAATAAAATAAAAATAAAAATTGAACACTCACTTAATAAACTAGACGTATTAAACGAATTAATAATCTTAAACACCATGATGTGCTTTACAACAACAACAACAAATCAAACAACGACCACCAGGACGAACAGTAGGTCTACAACAGCAACCGGCCGACCGCTTCAAATTTACCAACAACGAAAAAAAAATTTTCGTTGTTAAATGTCATTTGTTTTCATTGTGGTAAATTTGAAGTAGAACAAAATAACTTAATAAAGCCAACTTTGTAAATAACTTTATTTTTCTAGCGGTATTACGAATTCAGCGAGAATTTTATTTCTTTTTCATACGAGTTTTACGAATTTGGTTTTACGAATGAATTTCTTGGGGCGATAGATCGATAACCTCCATCGATACATCGGTACTATCGATATTATGTATCCATGAATATGTCGATATTATATCCATAGATATATCGATATTATATCCATAGATATATCGATATTATATCCATAGATATATCGATGCTACTGGTTTTTATCCCCTGTTGATGAATGAGAAGGGAATCCCAGATCGGATCGTTCTGGGACCCCTAAACATGGATTCTCCGTCCAAAAATACTTCCCAAGAGACACCTAGCTCGACCCCCTAGGCGAAAACCTTAAAACAAAGGGCATTTTAGGTACCTCTCCTCTCCAATTTGTGAAGTACCTGGTTTTCCAAAAAAAAGGCAATGTTACCACTCCTCTCCGTTCAATTGTGACCTGCCAAAAGTTATGAAGGTATGTTAAATCTCCTCTCAGTTACTTCTACTCTCGCACTGGTTGGAGGCTCCAATATACATTTATATTTATATTAAAGTTTTCCAAGGGTGATTTGGGGGGTTTTGGGGGGATTTTCAAGGGAGTCGCGGGGGTTTTTGTGATCGGCACTTGGCAACCCTGGTTGGAGCAGTTCACAGCCCATGGTTCCAGTTCACATGCAGTTCATAGTAACTCATTGATTTTTTGGCTTATTATTTCCGTTTGCCGGTTTATTTAAACGGGCAAATGTTTACGCCTAGCTTTGAATTATACAAATACTTTGTATATTATAATAATATACAAAGTATATCATACGCTGTCTCACGTTCGAAATGTCCCTCTTGTTCATGTCATTGGAAGACGACTGCTCGACCCATTGACGGATTTAAGGGCCTCTCCAAAAGATCGTCGGTTGCCCTGTCTTTGGCACTATGAATGACGATTTGCCGCTGGATGTCTCGGTCTAGTACCTATTTTTCCAGAAACTGCAGTTTCTGCGCTAACATCGCTTTGCCGCGCTGGCTATGAATTTCTGTAACTTCTTTTTGACTCATGCTCATATCGAATACTGACTCACCTCGGCTAGGAGATGATCAGATCATATTATCGATCAACAGATTCTGTTATCGAAGGGGAAAGGTAACAGGGCATCGATGAGAGGAGAGATAACATGGCAAAGTGGTCCACAGATCCTGCCCGGAGAGGAGAAGACTCAAAAACACCACCAAAGGATTATTCTGGAGAGGAGAAGACGATCGCCCAAAACAAAATCTCCCGTAGCCCCCTTTCATTCCCATAGCGCCCCACGGGTTTGGGCGATCTGGCTGAAAACCTTGCGGGCACAACTAGATGTTAATGTATATTGTCAAAATTTCAGATTTTAAAAAAATTCCTACTGTCCAAAACAGCTCGGACGGCGGACGGACATTTCGTTTTTGGAATCTAGACCTTTTGAAACGGATAATGTCAAATTTTGAAGCCGATCAGAATTTTCGACCACCGTCGCGATTACCATAAGTTTATTATTCCAAAAATAATGAACCAAAAAGGACAATTACGGTTATTGTCCAAAAGACATTTGATGTTGCCTTGTTGTACGAAAAAAAAGGACGATTTTCGGGCTACTATCTCTGGGTGCCTCACATTAAATTTGTGATAATAACGTCTTAGTGTGGGAAAACAAGTTTCACCCAAACACGTTGTTCACCTTGGCCCTAACGCATCGCGATTTCAACGACCTCTCACTTCCCAATGCCCTAAATCGTCGTCCCCTCCATCGTACTGGGAGTGAATTTCCTCCAATCCCGCAAGAAAATTCGAATTATAATATACGAATTATGAATTTTCAGTGGTTTGGATAACGTCAGCAGCATCAACTTGCTGAAATTGCTGAGAACATTGGCTCACCAAGGGAGAACGATCGTGTGCACCATACATCAGCCATCGGCCAGCATGTTCGCCCTGTTCGACCACGTTTTCTTCCTGGCCGACGGCCGATGCGTATATCAAGGGGCTACCTGTCAACTGGTTCCTTTTCTGTCTACTGTTGGCCTCCCGTGCCCCACGACTCACAACCCTGCTGACTTCAGTGAGTTCCTGTTTCTTCCAAGTTTGTTGGAGTTCAGAAAGAATTTGTTGTTGCGGTCGACTCGACTCGTAATCAGCATTAACAACTTGAAACTTCATTATGAGTGAACATTTAGGTACAACTTCATTCTCTCCATCAATTTCACATGTAAATAGTTACCGTATTCATAATTAACTTATTTTCAGTAATCGAGGTAACAGAAGAGGATGACGTAATTACAAAGCTGTCGGATGCAACAGACAACGGAAAAAAGACCTTCTTCTCCAATACTCCCATTTCAATTTTGAACCAAGAATTTGACCAAGACAGTCGGACATGTGAGTCAGCCTATTCGCTTTATTAAGAGAGGTTTTTTGTAATTATAAACATTTTCATAGCTCATTTCTTCCCCCGTAGTGACTCATGCCTCCATGCTGGTAATCCACCAACACAACGAGCTCTGTTGGGGTAATTAGTAATAAACAATAGACGAAAATGGGAGTTTAAAAACAGTAGTGTATAATTAACCGTATAATTTTAGAACACCCGAAAATTGATTCTATGGCCAAACCCCTTCAAAAGCCTCATTTTTAGCCTCATAGATCCCCATAGTTTAGAGGTGTGAAAAAGTCATTTTTTTAATATCGATTAAATTGATGAAATATCGATTTAAATAGATTAAATTCGAATGAAATTTTACCTTGAAGGTTTTAAAAAGTGTTTGATTCATTCAAGTCTAGCATCACATGGTACTCAGTGACATGGGCGTAGCAGGGAGGGGGGGGGGCTCAAGCGCTATTTTACAATGTATTATGTCATAATATTATTATGTAAAATGTTACATATTATGTAGAATAGCGTTGAGGGGTATTATATATAAACGCTGCAAATTTTACATAAGGGTTTATTATTCTTTGATATAGGTTTCTTGTGCGAAAATTAATTCTGTGTCAACAAAAATAAATAAATAAATAATAAATAAAAATGTAAAAAAAAAAAATTTCGCAGGGTTGCGCGCGTCTGGCTGGGTTTTAATATAGCCTATGTTGTGGGCAATCTCACCCGAGATCGTTAGAAAAAAAACCCATTCAAATCCGTTCAGCCGTTTAGGCGCCTATAAGGCACGACGGTTTCCGAGCGGTGTACTCGCATTCCAATCCAGAGAACGCCCGTAAAAACATGTACCATGTTAAAATACCTATTGTTCGAACAGATGTGGGCCCTCCTTGACCTCCTGGGATCCTTCAACAATTCCATTTGTAGCCCCATTAGAGCCCAATTAGATCCTCGCGGTGAAATCTAATCGTTCAATGACCCCGAAAATGGATTCTACGTCCAAAACTACTTCGAAAACTACACCTAACTCGACCCAATAGCCGAAACCTTTAAAAAACCTCCCGTAGCCATTTTTTAGCCCCACAGAGCCCCGCGGGTTTGGGCGATCGGGCTGAAAACCTTGCGGGCACAACTAGATGGGAACCGAGTACCTGCCTATTGTGTCAAATTTTCAGATTTAATTAAAAAAATCCTGCTGCCCAAAACGGCCCAGACGGCGCGGAGTATTTCGATTTTGGAATCTAGATTTTTGTTTTTTGTTTTTTGTTTGTTCATTAGGTACGGAAAATAATTCCAATACAAAGAATAGTGATAAATAATATCAAAATGAAAAAATAAACTTGAGAAGTTGAAGTCAACAGCTCGATAGAAAGAAAAACAAGCCATCAATTGAATTGAATAGATGAGCGCAACCTTTTTGTTATTACGATATATTTAATGAGCGAGAGAATGCGTATCTTATAAGAAAACCTTATGCCGATCAGAGGTAACGAACGGCTCAGGCTGCAAAAATCGTTTTGGAGTCGTTGGAATCAGCCTGAAAAGCTCATTCCATAGACCCTTGTACCAACAAAATCGGACAAAAACTTTCGTCCCCCTATTGAGGCCTCCTTAGTTACACATCAGAGATAAACAACTTTCGTCGTGACGGACCTCCCGAAAACCGATGAAAGGGATGAGGGAGGAAAAATCAAGGTAGCCTATAACCACCCCACGAACTCGCTGATCACAATGAGACCACCCTCATGAAAATCTGTTGAGCCGCTCGGACGTGATGCTCTGTACACAAACAAACAAAAAAAAAAAAAAAAAAAAAACATACATGTCGAGGAGGTGAGCGCACCTTTCCATTTTTTGGAAAAAGGTTGCGCTAACAACGTAAATTAAATAATTCACCTATGAAAAAAGTCTGTCGAGAGCCTTTTAAAAGAAGGCAGTGGCTAGTCGATGTCAATCACATCCTGCAATGAATTGGCGACCCGTTTGCATTCTTGAAAGAGGCGTGTTGAAACTGTAGTTTCGAAGGTGGAAAGGAACGAGGAATCTTGAAACGTATAATGTCAAATTTTGAGGCCGATCTGAAGTTTCAACCTCCTTCGCGATTACATAGGTGTATTATTCCAATAATAATAAACCAATGGTATGCGTGTGCATATTATAGCAAACAAAAGGTACCTACAAATTCTGAATTCCGAGAAATAGGTAATTTTCATGATAGATCTTAATTTTAGCTTCTCAGAATTATTGACCTCCGCCTCTCGCGCTCTTTACTGTCTTACCTACGTTTAATCCCACGGAATAGAAAGTGGTTTCTATTCCGTGGTTTATTCCCAAAAGTGTTTTCAATGGTACGTAACTAGAACCTTCTTTTACTATGAATTATTACTCTGGCTCACAAAAGAAATCTGATAGACCTATCAGATGATACCTGTATCATAAAAGACATTCTCACCGTGTCTGTTTCTGGCTGGCGGAGTATGTTTCAAGCCTTCTCCTCTGAAAAGGTAGGTAAGTGATGAAACTATGGCGTTTTTTTCTCGTCTCGGGATCCCGTTTAGCTACTTATTGGGGAGTTGACATCCTCCCAATATGCGCGCAAATCGGCGCATTCGCACCCAACTTTCTTATAAAATAATAAAGAAGATTTAACATTTTTTAATCGGATTTTTTTTTTTTTTTTTTTAATTCGGATTCCCCGGCCATTGTAAAAATGTAAAGTCCAATAAGCGCATTGAGCGAAATTTCTGACGCGCGAAAATCCGCGCAACTCCTCCTATCTTCGTTGTTTACAGTCCGATTGAGTCGGCGTTTCCTCTGCATCCTACCTGGAGATCAAAATTTTAATACTAAATCCCTATTATTCAAATGTGCGAGCGAAGCGAGGCCCCCCTGCTCAAGAAAGTCCAACCGTGAAGTGCTACCGGCCGCCCCCCTCGGTTGGTGATAGTATCTCTCCTTAAAGTGGAGAGAAACGCGGTACCAGCCCGCCATGCTGGGAGAGTGTGCTAGAACACTCGGCCTCACTTGTGGTGCTCAGGCAAACAAGTACCTACCTGTCCTCGTGGTGGGGCTCCACATCTGGGACCGTACAGACCCTCTTCGTGAGACCTGGGGGAGAGGCACAGCCCTGCAGTGGGCGAGCCCTCCTGGATTACAAGAGACTAATGCCCAAGAAAGTGGTCGGCCGAGCGAAGCGAGGCCCCTGTCAGAGTGCTAGTGTTCCCAAATTCCAATATTACCTATCCATGCCCCTACCTACGCATTCAATTCTGTTGTTTCTATTAAGTCCAGCACAATTTATTGTTGTGTTCCCAAAAGTCTAGGGGGGGGGGGGGGGGGGAGATATTGAATATTGAGCTCATTAGAACGAGGATCATGCATGGAGGTAGCCAGTAATATACATATTGGTTGAATTGCCAAACAATGTGATGACATAGTTTAAAAAAGAAGACTTCTTAGTGATATCGGTACATATTATGCGGTAGCCCCCGAGCTCCCCTGTCAAGTCAATATTACTTCAGCTTTATAGTTGGTGCAATTGGAAAATCATTACACCCTCCAAGTACAACATTAATTATTATCATTATCCTACCTCACTTGTCTTTTGTGTCCATCAGGTGACATTCGCTTAGTCGAGATACGGAGGGATCCTAACATGAACGATGCGTCACAAATTTTCAATTACGGCCGAATATATGATGATTACAATAAAGATGGAAGCATGTGTTCGGAGGGAGTGGTTTCATTTTGGACTCAATTTTACATTCTACTGGTCCGTATGCTCCTGCAAATGAGCAGAAACACGGTAAGGGGCGGTGAAACGTTGGTTATAACCAGAGAGTAGTCTACTAAAGTCAGCTGATTGGTATGATTTTTTTTTTTTTTTCTTCCAACAGATAGCATTACAACTTCAGTTTTGGAATCACGTGGGGTGTTCTGTAGCCTTTGGTGCGATGTACCACAATTTGGCCAGAGATGGAAACGAGTTTTTCAACCATATGAAATTCTGCATTGGAGTCATCCTCTTCCACACGTACACCCAATGCATGATCCCTATTCTTACATGTGAGTAATCTTTGAATGATTTTTACTTCGTTTACCTTGAAACTAGTGACGATTAGTCGAGCGGTTCGGGTTTGGGATTGTGATGCCACGGGTGTACATAGGATCACGGCGAATATTAGAAAATGTCTGATATTCTCGTTATTTAACAACGAGTTTGGGATCACACCAATTTCACTGTAGTGTCTGAATAATCAGAATATTGTTGAAAAAATTCGTCGTCATTCGTCAATCACTTTGCCTGAAGGGTCATCATTTTTGTAGTGTCTGAAGGAGGTACCTACCATGCTTGGGACAGATGGATGCACCCCGGAAAAGTGTCCAAATTGGCTTGATGAGTAACTTTCTCAAAGCGACTTGTATACCTGAGAATTGTACATCTTCCTTGACAAAACATGGGCTAGTATCTTCATCCCCATCCAAAATCTGATTTATATTAAATATAAATCAAATTTTGATCTCTTTTTATGAACGTGAACTATATACCTACAGCTGGGCTCAAATCAAGGTTTTTTATTTGCAGAGGCCAATATGACACAGCAAACGTCAAAAATGAGTTGGTACAAACACGAAATACATCAGGCAATTGCATGGTACAAGGCAAAAGAAAACAATGGTACATGATAGGTGTGGTCATATAAACAAACTAAAACAACTCAGCATGTAAGTAGAAACATGACAACAGATGAGACAAGGCTTCCCCATCCACGATCCACTCAACTCAAGACACATCGCTCCATGAAATACCGAAAAACTCCTCCAAAGAGTAGAGTTCGGCTTTGAGAAGAATCTTCTGTGATCTGATGTGATCTCATCTGATGTGATTTTATTACGTTATTAAAGGATCTATCAGGGAGCTGTTGTATATGATTTGGCAGGGCATTGAAAAGACGAGAACCCACTTGAATTGGGTTATTCCTCAAGGCCACACTGAGACGGGTAAATGGAATGGCAAGGTTCCCTCGGGAGCGGGTGTAATGCTCGTGAACATCGGAAACCATGGGGAGGTTTGACAAGCATGACTTGACTGTGTTCAGAGCCGCCAAAACATAGGAACTGGGAATGGTTAGAATACCCAGACGCTCAAAAGTGCCCCGACAACTTTCATTCCAAGAGAGACCGGCAATTATCCTGATCACCCGCTTCTGGAGCCTGAAGACCCTGATGGCATGACTGGAATTTCCCCATGCAATGATACAGTAACTGGCCCTGCTTGCAAAGCATGCATGATATACCGAACGAAGAACTGCATCAGACACAACGCCCCTCAATCTCCTAATCATGTAGACGCAGGACGACAATTTTGGCAAAAGCGCTTGAATGTGTGATAGCCATGAAAGACGGTTATCAACCATTAAACCCAAGAAGTTAACCGACCCATCCAGACGTCGGTTGAGGCCTAGTTCTAGACTTTGAGTCTTATTCCTGTTCAGGACCAGGGAATTAGCTGAGCACCACTTCTCAATAATTGAGGAGTTCCCCTGCAAGCTACGGTTCATCTCCTCCCGAGAAGATCCCCTCGCAACGGTCGATATATCATCGGCAAAAAGGAAGATATCATTAGGATCCAAAAACTGGTCAGCCAAGTCATTGATGTACAAGAGGAACAAGCAGGGGCCGAGGATACTACCCTGCTTGACACCACAAGGGATCATCACTTCCTCTGATGCGACACCATTATGGTAAACAACCTGGGACCACCCCTCCAGGAAGCTCTTGAAGAACGAGATCGTTTGATTACTGAAACCATAATGTTGCAACTTTTTCAAAAGTAAGTTGTGTGGCACCAGGTCAAAAGCCTTTGAAAGATCCAAAAGGTTGAGTGATGTGTGCTGCTTTCCCTCCAGGGCCGAGAATACATGGGATACCAGTGAGACTGCTGCACCAGAGGTGCTCTTCCCTTTGCGGAAGCCAAACTGTTGGGGGTGAAGCAATGCATGTTTTTCTAGATGGCGGCTAATTCTCTTAAGCAAAGCATGTTCCATTACCTTGACCAAGATGGGCAGCTTCGATACAGGTCTGAAACCATCATAGTCTCTGGAATTTCCTTTTTTTGGTATAGGCGTAATAACAGATTGCTTAAGGCAGTCTGGAAACGCACTCTCGGTGAAGCACCGGTTAATAATGAATGCCAGGGGTTCAATGATGAAAGTAGCCACTGACTTCACGACTCCAGAATTAATAGCCATAAAATCCGTAGCTTTGCTGTTGCTGAGAGCCATTATGGAAGCATAAACCTCCTCACATGAGACGGGTTCCAACACGAAATCCTCATTGGTCTGGGAGCACGATCAAGAAAACCATAGAATTCTTGAGAAGGTTCTGAATAAGAATAATTTTGAAAAACGTTGGCAAAAGCATTACTAAAACCTTCGCTACTGAGATTTGACTTCTGAGGGGGGTGGCGAGACTTTGAATTTAGCACCTCATAAACTACCTCCCAGCAAACCTTTGGCTTATTTGGGGCAAAGTTTATACGGCTATCATTATGATGACGAGAAGCACGAACTAAAGCCATCCTATATTTATTCCGGCTGTTTTGTGCTAAGATTTTGAAATCAGGTTTGTCCGGTGAAAGTGAAAGATCTCTGAAATAGTGATACGCGCTACGCAGTCCCAAGATTTCCTCCGTAAAAACGCCCTTCTTCCTCCTTTTCCCACCCGAAGGTCTCAGCCGACGCGATGACCAGGGGCAAGCCGAGTCAAGGGCCGAGACAAAAATCCTGAGAAATTCCATAGTTGATTTTTCCACATCATTTGCTAAGTAAACTGGAAACCAGGATAAATTTTGAAAAAGTTTGTTAATGTTCTCAGGATATAAGCGTCTGAAGTAGTTAACAACCGGGTCAGATGGTGGAAGGCGCTTCAAAAGGTGGAGTTCAACTCCCTAGTGGTCGCTGAAAACGGCATCATTACTGATTAAAGCTCTATACCAGCCAAGACCAAAATTGGTGCACACCACGTCAAGACAGGAAGGATTTCCAAGCTGTCCGGCGAAGGGACGACGGGTGATCTCCCTCAAAGTGACACGAAGGCCATAGCCATCAATAAGGCTCTCAAAATCGAGGCGATTCCTGATATAAGAGGGATTGTTGCAAGTTTGTTCAAAGTGTATGTTGAAGTCTCCCATGAGAATAACCATCCGATTAGGGGTGCATAACTGAGACAAAAGGCCCTCCATAACAGAGATAAAGCGCTCAAAGTGATTTTGATTGGGAGGACGATATATACAACAAATAGACACACTGAGGCTGCCTACGTGAACTGCAGCTACCTCACAAATCCCCTCAACAGAGAAGCCCTCAATGCTACTCAATACCTTGTACTCAATGCCCTGGGCCAAAAAGACCGCTGCCCCGCCTCCTTTTTTAGACTTTCTAGAGAATGAAGACGCAAGCGAGAAGCCATCGGGTGAGTAGAAACCCATCTCATCTGCCATACACCAATGTTCAGTCACTCCTATGCAAAAAATATCATTGCGCTGTTCAACGAAAAAATTTATTTCATTGATTTTCGATCGTAAACTCTGAGTGTTTATTAAAATTAAAGAGGATACATCAACGGCATTAGGCGCCGCGTCGTTCTCAAAGTGACGTCTTAAAATTTGACACACACCACCCGTGTCAACTGCAATAATACCTGATGCACTGCGCCCAAAGTTCGACATCGCTTGCTTAATTCTCCCACTGATTATGTTCCTTGCAATATGATTGTAAAAAGGATTTGAAATTTTGGAAAGAATCATATGCTTGTCAATTAGACTCAAATAAATAACCTTAATAAATGAGAATTTAGAAGGTAATTCGGATAAAAATTTATTCAATCGACCAATCTCCACATTCACAGAAGACCATACAGGGAGATTGTAGTTGAACGGAGCCCTGAGTATAATCAAATTGGAACTGTACAAATTCAGCTTCATACATGCATCCAAAAACTGACGTTTAAAACATGCAAAGTTATTGTATTGTACGTCTACTGATCCAGCTGATAAAATGACAAATTCAGGGAGAGTGCTACGACTGAATAGGGAGTCCGCAATAACTGAGAATGGAGCGTCATCCATTTGGATTGAGGACGCTCTGAAACTGCGGGGTAGAATTGAACGGAGCTCACCCCCCAAATCCCTTGTGTAAGAGTCACCCATAATCAAGACCTCCCCCGCCCGCATCCGACCACCAGGAGTTCCCCCCAACGACGAGTCCCCCGGCGGATCCCCCGGCGCAGCAGACGAGGGCAGAAAGAGGGCCGCCGCATCATCCTCCGGAGAAGAAGCAACGACGCCACGATCACAGGTCTCCGTAACAGTCCAGTCGTTGGAGAAAGATCCTCTCTTTGGACGCCCCGAGCGGCGAGTGCGACGCCGTCGCATGTCAGAGCCCTGAGGCGGATGAACAAGAGTTACTCCACTTGCATTCTTGTCGTCACTTTCAGCAAAGTCGATCCCATGTGATAGAGGGTCCTCCGTCTTGTCCGAAATAGTCTGACCAGTACCTACGCTCCTCCATGACGTACTCCAGGATACGAGATATGTCATTCTCCATACTGTCAATTCTAGAGTGAAGGCTAGGTGACATCAGCGTGGCACGGTCAGTTGGACCAGGTGAATCTGTCTGATTGGAAGTGGATTGAACTGTGGGGGGCTATATTATTTGGGGCAGTAAGAAAAAATTCCATCAGCTAGAACGTCATTGGCTCAGCAAGCATCCTCAAGTATATAATATAACATATTATATTAGCATTATTAACATATTATTACGCCACATGGCGTTAGAACGCAGAACCTCTCGTCCCTAAATAAAATATCGGATTCTCGTAGCGGCTTTCCTCAAATGTCCTGGGTGCAACGGGCCATACCTTTCGTCTGCCTCTTATACGAATATGATATACTATAACATAATGCATAGCATCATGGAGGAATAGAGAGGAGAGTTCACTGAATAGGACTTCATGTGCCATAGTCGACGGTGGCGCTATCCCTACGGAACGTAGTGAACTACACATAGTACCTTCAAACCCGACTAGAGTGAGCCACTAGCCCTTCTTACGAAGGAAAGGCGCAGGGTGGATTAAAAGTAATCAAATACATGTTGGATGAAGGAATCAAGATTCTCGCAGTTCACTCTTTCATTACCGATACAGTTCCCTTCTCATGGTGTCGAACCGCTCCACGTCATAGCTGTATCCAGATTTATGGAACTGTACCGGTAGGAGCAGGTGTGACTGCTTGGAACACTTTCGATATGAGACTCGTTTACGCAGTCCCAGTTATCTTGTCGACTCACCCCCAAACTCGAAGGAATTGAAGATGCCTGACTGTAGGATGCCATACTCGGTTGATCGCGAGGTGGAGGGTTGGTTGGTTCGGGATGCTTGAGGACTTGGTCGCATTGTGGGGGATCCCCCAGAGCTGAGGACTTGGTCTTCCCAGATGGAGGCTCTTGTTGTGTCGAATCTGGTGGGTCGACGATATGAGGGCACGCGTCATGAAGACCCGCTACCCTGTGCCCTAAGCTTAATCTGATGTCAGCCTAGCAGGTCTGTTTCTACTTATGATTTTGCAATTTGTTGTAGCACTACTCCAGCAAATCGACGGGGGAGTTAGACAGCCCATAATATAATATATTATGGGGGAGTAGGACGGCCAGTAATATAATATTATTATATTACTGGACGTCCTACTCACCCGTCCACTCTGCTTGATGCGAAAATGTAATGTAAAGATTAATCTTTATTAATAAATTAAATCTTTATTAATAAATTTTATTAATAAAAATTCGGGCAACCATGCTCATTTACAGCCCTAGCACGAAACATTAATCATTAGCATCACATTGGCAAACATAATAGGATATTATACTGAAGGTATAGCAAGAAGTGTAATTTAAACTGATGAAACCGGTGGACACCTCATCAGGCGTATAAAGTCTCCTAAAAGCAAAACACCACATCAGTTTTGGACTGTGGAAGGTATCTTCCTCTTTTTCATCGTGGTAATTAAATTATTACGCAGGTAATTGCTAAAACTAAAATATTTACAAAATGCGCAGTGAGACTTACAATGTAGTGACTTGAAAGGGGTTTGGGAAGGATTATCATCACCCAGGGCTATCTTGTTGGTCGATGCGCGTCACTGTGCATTTTGTAAATAATTTTCTGTATATATTTTAGTTATAGCAATTAAAAAAACGAAAAAAAAAAAAAAAAACGAAACAAGGGAATTTCACCCTGAATTTTCGTCCGACTGGCTGCTGCCGTCGCGGACGTCGTCAGCCGTCCTCTCAAGGAGGATCGGAACTTGTCTGACAATTGCGCTCATGGCTCCCCATTCCCTCGTCCCCCTGGGTTGGGAGGAGTTCGCAGTCCGATTGAACGCAGAAAATACTTGTATCGGTGACCCCGCTCCTCACGCGGTCACCCATCCAAGTACTAACCACGCCCGACGTTGCTTAACTTCGCTGATCGAGGGAAACGGTAGTTTACCCAACGCCACACCGGACGACGGTTATAGCAATTACCTACCTAATTATTTAGTTACCACGATGAAAAAGAGGAAGATACCTTCCACAGTTCAAAAATGATGTGTTGTTTTGCATTTAGGTGACTTTATTCGCCTGATGAGGGTGGCCATCGTGGCATCGGAAGCTTGCGACAAGTCAGTCAGGAAGTGTCTGAGTGGTCTATCAACCCTATCCATTGATGAGAATGTGGG
This sequence comes from Pilophorus perplexus, assembly GCA_955831195.1. Lineage (NCBI taxonomy): Eukaryota > Metazoa > Arthropoda > Insecta > Hemiptera > Miridae > Pilophorus > Pilophorus perplexus. The sequence continues at coordinate 33,671,093 of OY037009.1, read as the reverse complement.
TGGAAGGTTGTTGAGGGTCGCTCAAATAATTATACTTTGACCGACCCTCAACAACTTTCCACCCACATTCATCACCAATTGAAAAGTATAAGTGGCAGAAAAGAAAAAGACGATGTACCTAGCAGTTGACCTGGTCGGTTGAATTAAATTCAACTTGTATAAATTTTATAAGAAAATGAGAGAAGAGTTGAATATTTGTCGTTCACATGCCTGGAGAGAAAAAAGAGAAACGGCCACGAACCACAGGGCAGTAACATAAAATGGAAGATTGAATTTCGGGCCTTCAAATTACACATGGGACACCACTCGGCGTTATTGAATTTTGTAACAAAACCCGGAATGCACAGTCTGGCAAAATAATTCCCCATCAGCCTTATTTGAGCCAGAAGTCTCATTATATGATTAGCCAGGTCAGAGTTGAAATAAAAAGGTAACTTATCGTCTGCAGGCGAGTAAATACTGTAGATCTGATTAAACGGCGACCTTGCCACACGCTCTCTGTCATTATTTCTCCAGAACGAATCAATATTGTTGATGAAGCGAGTGAATTTGAAATCGGCGAAGTTCTGAGATGGCCAGGTTTAACCTTCACCATATTTAGTAAAGGCGGTCGACATTTCCATTCAGAGCTTAGGGTTTCTGGTATCTTCCATGCCACACAGCTTGAGCCACCAACTTGCAACAAGCCTCATATTCTTCACCAGGGCGTCTGCAAGCTCTACGCGCACAAGATAAACTGGGGTGTAAATTGGGCAGAAACAATATGGACTTGTAAGCTTTGACTTGGCATTTGTCCTAAACATTACACAGTGTCACACACCACGACTCAGCAGCGTACAGAGAATAGGCAAGAACCAAAGACTCTATGCCATGACGAGAAAGGGCCTCCACGTGCTTCATGAACCATAGGCAAAAGCCCCTTAGCAGCCGATTCACCCCTCTTGGTTACATCCAAGGCATGCCGCACAAACAGACCTGAGACAATGTTTGACTTCGATTTAAGATAGTTGACCTCACAATAAGAGTGGAGATCCTGCAACATTCTCTGCATTTCTATATAGCTAAAAGTCGATAGACATAGATCGTACATAGATACCTACTGTACAGAGATCTTCGTTAATACTGCAACATCGCACATCTCATTTTGGCATATTCTTCAGGAAAGTAAAGTAGCTGTGAGTAGCCAAGTAGTGCTCTACACTATACGTACTATACTTCTACTTTATAGTTTGCCTGTCTACTTTATAGTTTGCTACGCTCATGTACCTTTAGGCTAGAACATACTAGACAGTTTAGCCCCAATTTGGAAATGAGATCTAAATTGAGAAAAGCATGCAGTGAGCTTTGATCCTCGATCTAAGCTAAATTAATCCTGGTATCCTGAATCGGTGGTGTCCTTCATTAATAGGATATAATCATGTATCAACAAACAATCATAGGCGACAACGAATTTTTTACTACTTCTGGAATTGTGGAGGTACACTTTATCTCTTTTAAATTAACATTATGTTGAAATTGTTGACTCCATTAAATTAGCTCACTAGTGTGAATCTGTTTCGTTTCAGATCCCTTTCAAATGAAAATCATGAAGAAAGAACACTTCAACCAGTGGTATCGACTGTTTCCTTACTACGCAGCACTCACATGTTCGACGATTCCATCTATTGTAATATGATTATCGTTAAATGAAATTTAGTTTTCCCAATTAAATGAAATTTAGTTTTCCAAATGAAATGAAATTTAGTTTTCCAAATTTTGTTTTCCATTTGAAGAATCAAACGCCTCCTGATACTTTGAATGTTACATAATTAGAACATTAGAACTTCAACTTCATTCATAGGCTGATTGTGATATGCGGACAGCGAGTTCCCCTCTTTTAAATCGGAAGTGAAATGCGGAGTGAATTATCGGCTAATCGTCTAATCGTCTAATTGTCTATCTGGACCTTCGACCAGATATTTCTAAATTGTGCCAATTAAAACAACCTCATTCTTCCCATTAATCAAGCTGACTATGTTCAAATCGTTACTTTTGAATTTATTCTGTTCGATTACGTACAGTAGTAACTATTGTACAACAGTTGAACCTACCTACCTATCGATTTCGTTCTGTTCAGCTTCTGTTTGTTTTCATTGTGATATTTTACGCATTTCACTCCCCTCCATCACATAAAGCATGGCCTGGCATTTTTACTACACTTTTATTTTGCGTCATGTTTCTAAATCTAAATACCTTCTTAATATAAATACCGCAGTAGAATCTACTATTCTATTGATATCTGATATTATTCCTTGAAAGGGAAGCCCTGGCTTAAGGGGTAATTATCTGTCCGCATATCACATGTACGCAAATCAAATCCGTCCGTACTTCACATTCTTTTTGCATCGCTGTCCGCAGTTCACGATTTCCCCATTCATAAGGAACTGCTTTTGCTATATTAATGCGGCTTCCTAGTTCCATTTTAATGCTTGTTTTCTTCTTTACAGACTTTTTTCAGCAGTATATTCTTGACGATTGTCTACGCCTTCTCTGGACTTCCCTGGGAGCTCGAACGTTTTACGGCATACTGCGTTGTCGGATTAGCGACGGCGTTCATAGCCGAAGGGATGGGTCTCACTATTGGTGCAATATTCAGCGTAACTGTGAGTAGTAATTGAAGGAGCACCCTGTGAAACGAATGTTGTGGGGGTACCTATGGGATTATGATGTGATCTTAATTGCTTGTCTGGATTAACATTATAATTTGTGTTGTGTGTTTGGGAAAAAGCCTCTCTAGCCTTGGATCTAGGATTACGCTCCCGTTGTTTGTGGAGGGAGAAGAGGGATGTGTATGAACATCCCTTATTAAGGCATCGCACGAATTAATGTCGTGGTCTACAAACTTAATAGGAGGTGTCGATATAGAATGGGAGCTACAGGATGGCTGGAAGAGTCTAGTTGCCCTGTAGTGTGCCTTGGAACGGGGCTGTGGGGAATTCCATATCAAACACGAAGTATCGTGATTGATATCGTTGCTCCCACAGCTCACAGTTTTATTGAAATTTGGCTGACTGGCTTCCACAAGCAAATGGGGAAATTGCATAAACTTACGATTTTAAATTTAACCCAACCGTTGTATTGTAGGACCGAAGCATAATATGTTATAGAAACACTGAAATCAGTTTTTTTTTAAATTTTTGAAGGAGAGAAGAGCAAAAAACGAGTAGTGCAGTTCGAATTTTCGCGGGTCTGTCCGCGAGGCTGACTTAACTAATCTATGCCACAAACAACGCAAAGCTCTCGCTTGGGGCGCTAGTGTCTACAGCTTGTAGAAGGAATTTACGAAGGTTTATCATTTGATATAGTGAATAAATAATTCAGAATATAATATGTAATAATTCAGAATATAATATATTCGTATAATATTAAATAGTAAATATAATAGTAATAATAGTAAAAACGTATAATATTATACTAATATATATTATATATTAGTATAATATTATATGTTTTTGATTGTTCAGACAGATGGTATTAGTAGTAGAGGGAACACTAAAAAAGTATAAAAACAATTACCTAAATTTTCGCCGATAAGTATAATATTATTATACTTATAGTTTACCTACATCAGATTGACGGTGATTCGATAGCGTTCGTTGTGATGGGCTGTCAGCAACACTGGTAACAACTTTGGCAGCCCGCCGAGGTTGGTAGCACCTTCGTTACCAAACGACGTCACTGACCCGGCTGATCGATTCTACTCCCGCGTATTTTCAAACGTCACCACTTTCTCTAAATCATAATAATTTTCTGGAAGCGATTCCATACGGCTGACTGTCGTTTTAGTTATTCTCGTAGGATTTACTTTCGAAATAAAAAGATATAATTTCTCCATTGTCGCTAATGGAGGCTTGGTCGTCCAATTCAATCATACGATAGGCAGTTCTCCTGGCGCGTTCAAGCAAAGTATGTATCGCTAATAGCTGCCTGGGCATCTACCCCGCTCGTAAAGATTGGGCCCGCTGATCCAGCGTCCCCAACCAATGTGTCAACAACGGATGCCTGGACAGCGGGTCCAATCGAAAAGTCACTGCGTTTAAATTGAGCAATGATAATGATAATTATCATTATCATCATCATGAATTTAACCAATCAGTGTAATGATAAATGACTGGAGAAAATCCTCCCCTCTACGAAAATAAATGCGGAGTCGCCGGCGAGAGAAGATGGGCTTGCACGATCGCGCCGCGACCATTATGGCCAGCCCAACAGAGCTAGTACAAGCGGGGTCAGAGCTATGATAGCTCTGACCCCGCTGGTACTAGCTCTGTTGGGCTGGCGATCCGCGAGAAGGGAGTGGGGATATCTCTCCAGATTCCCCACACTATTGATGGTTTTTCTGACGACTGAAGATGAACTTGAAAACCTTATCGTTTTCATTCTGATCGACCTTCACCCTTTGCACTTTGGCAAGGAAGTCGAATGATGTTATCATTCGACTTCCTTATAATTATATTATAATTCATTTATGAGAGGTACCATACCTTCCCGAGGACTTAAATATTATAGTTCACCCGGGCGTAATCTAATATGCATCGGTTTTACAATAGGTATTTTCCGCGAAAATTCAAGGAACATCCCGTATAAATGAGCTCAGGAAAATTCCCGTAATCTCATTAACGATCAACGTCCAGAGCTCCCGTAGACTCATGAATAATTCAGTTTTCATTATGCGCTTTATGGAACGGGTTGAGAGGACGAACAAGGTTTACGAGGGAAGCCGGATGATGAAATGCCCTTTATCCGTATTTGGGCCGTTTTCCGTTTTCCAACATACTCAGTGAAATGAATGATAACTTTTACAGAAATTGATGCTCTAATAATGAGTTGTGGAGAGTATTGCCAGAAGAGCGATAGGCAAAATGAATGATTTAGATAATTGAATGTGAAGTTTAAGAATAATTATCTAGTAGGTACCTAATGATCATTCGAATGGGGAGGAAAACAAGCGCTATTCTGAAGTGGATGCGAATTCCACTTCATTTAATGAAGAAGTGGTCCGTTTCATATGAATTCAATACTGACCCTATTCTTTAATTCTATCCGACTACAGAAAAACTTGAATGAGTTCAAATTTGGCATTCAAATGAAAAGTGTAGCTGCAAGACTCATGACGGGTGCTATTCGTGTACCTACATGAGGCTGTGTTCCTAAATTATTGAACTGACTAGATGCTCCGGCTCGCTTTGCTCGCCTACGCACCCAGCTGGGGGGCTCCGCCCCCCAGACCCCCCGTCGGGCCTCGCTTCGCGAGGCCGACAGCTTACGCCTGGGTATTGGGCCCCTCATGGACCTCCGGAAGGAAGTCACCATCTTGCTCGAAATGTCGTGATGGAATGTAGACCTCCTATCCAATATTCTTGCTCGATACGGATTTGGCTCCTATGAGATACCTACAATGTAGGTCCTACATCCTTGCATCTTTGCCGAAAATGTCTAGGTCAGTTGAGAGGGTGGAGGGCTCCAGCTGTGAATCTACGGTGTCCAATGGATTCGTGATAACACTGCAGTTGGCAAAATAAATTAGACGAATGTGTACTTGGGAAAACTAATTCGTGGCCGGGGGACCCGCGTGGACCCGCCCACTCGCGCCAGGCCGGCAGCGGACAGTGGTAGATCCTTATGGTCCATAAGGTTCCATAAGTTATGGAACCAGGTATAATTCCATTGGCTCGTTGAGCTTGCACATTCAGTAATCATGGTAACATTCCCCAAACCGCTATCGATCGGAGAACCTTCAATGGGAGTGCTGTACCCATTGATTGATCTGCAGCAGCGATGAAAATATCACCTGCTTCGCGACGAAAAGGCCACTAAGTAGTGGCATTACTGCAGTACTGGCATTACAGTGCTGCAAAATTACCTCATGCGGAAAAAGGGGGAAATTTTTTTATAGTCCGCTGTTAAAGATTAGGTTACTAAGTAAACTTTATCAGAGAATAATTAAACTTTAACAAGTCTTGTTCAAAAATTAATTATTTGTGAAAAAAAATCTGTACATTGTTCGAACAGATGTGGGACCTCGAAAAATGTATTATGCATCTAAAATTACTCAGAAAATATTGACCTCCTGGGATCCTTCAAAAATACCATTTGTAGCCCCATGAGAGCCCAAATGATCCCCACGGTGAAATCGAATCGTTCTGGGACTCCCGAAAATGGTTTCTACGTCCAAAAAACTTCGAAGACGACCTAACTCGATCCCATAGCCGAAACCCTTCAAAAAAGGCCTCCCGTTGCTCCTTTTTATCTTTTATTATTTATTTAGAGCCCCACGGGTTTGGGCGTTCGGGCTGAAAACCTAGCGGGCATAACTAGATGGTAAACCGAGTAATTTGTCCAATTTTCAGAGTTTAAAAAAAAGCCTACTGCACATAGGTTATATAAATTCCTTAGCCTCGTAATATATAATATATATTCTGATATATAATTTATATTATTATTATATTAATATATATATTATTATATATATTATATTATAATTACGCTCATAGTATATCGACGGTCGGCAGGGAGAAGGGCGTAAACGAGAAAATGTTTGCCTGTCACAGTTTTTTTGCTTGTCACAGTTTTTTGCCTGTCACAGTTTTCACAATCACCCAAGCATTGAAAAGTTTTTTCCAATATCTTTTCTTTTGTTATGTTGTCGACACTGGTAACATTGTTCAACCGCTAGAGGAAGAAAAAAACAAAAAAACTGCTCATAACTCAGAATCGCCAAAAATGTCAGTTACGCCCTTCTCCCTGCCGACCGTCGATATATACTAGTAAACAATATATATATTATTTACGCTGTTACAGAATGGGACTGCGGTGGGTCCGCTGACGGTGGCCCCGTTCCTCGGCCTGGCAATATACGGGTTTGACTTTGCCCGGGAAGTCGGTTTCTTCATGAACCTCCTCGTCCATACGTCCTTCATGCGATGCGGAGTAGAAGGACTCATCGTCGTTGTGTTCGGCATGAACAGAGGGTTGTTGGAATGCTCCGACCCCATCTACTGCCATTTCCAGGTTCGTCAATAACATCAATATTTTCCACACTCCTGGCAGATAGGTACAGCAATATGCCTGTCAACAACGCTCAGAGTTTTTTAACCTACCTACTGTAATTCATTTTGACCCAGTCTGCTTGGTGATTTGGCTCCTCATCAAGTACTCATCAGACTAGGCTCCTCATCAAGTTGTACTCATCAGACTAGGCTCCTCATCAAGTACTCAGCTGGCTATAGGTCTGCCACAGAAACTTTGCCTCCCTTTGGCGCATTCTTCTGGAGAAAAAAGAACTAGTTATCTCTTATCATCGCTTATCATCAAGCAGATTTCCCTGCGTACGATAATTTTTCGAGAATTTCTTCCCTCAAAAGTGAAATGATTTCCCTCCTCTGGAGGAAGAACTTGAGAGTTCACAGCGCAGCCACTACACGAACATCAAATTTCTCACCGCACCAATTTCCGTGTCAAGGTTTCACAATGGAAGGTTGACTCTATCGATAGTTCACGGATCCGCCTCCTCGGGGGCGCCACACGGAGGCAAAGTTTCTGTGGCAGACCTATTATAGGCCACCATCAAGTGTTCAGCTGGAGGTTGCTCAAGTACTCAGCTGACTAGTCTTCTCATTACCTTCTCAGCTACTAGGCTCCTCATCAACTACTAAGCTGGCTAGGCTTCTCATCAAGTTCTCAGCTGACTAGGCTCCTCATCAAGTACTCAGCTGGCTAGGCCACCATCAAGTGTTCAGCTGGAGGTTATTGAAACCCAAACCAAGTAGCACACCTGGTAACCACATTCGCTATTAGAGAGTCCCTAGTGGATACGGTCAATTGGGATACGGATGCCGTATCTAGGGCGACCAAATTCGTTGCTAGCCGAAATACCAAAAAATTCCGAAAGATAAGATCTAGCATTTTTAAGTTGCATCTCCACATCGGATCTTGGACTCCATTGTCTTGAAGACTTGGAGTAATGGGTCCTGTCACGGGTCACGTCAGTCTTAAAATACACAACAAACTGTATTCGGCTTTCGACGTGAACAGTTGTTTTGGGGCTTCGTTGTCGAAACTTACCTACAGGAAACTTATTTCCGGTAACTGCCCAACTCTTAACTACGACTCAAAAGTTGGGCAGAATTATAATAATAACTGAGGTCGATTACAGTACATATCCCCAGAGATCAAGTGAGTAGGTACCTACCTACGTATAATAGGTAATTGCCTAATCGACCTCAGTAATACAACTGTTGTATTGCTGGGAGCAAACAAAACTGTTCCTCGAATTGTCGGCGATCGACGAGAACCGAGCATCACTTTCCCGCCACTTCGCTACCCATTTTTGCACAATTTGCGTGTTTCACATTCCGCGACATGCTGGAAGTGGCTCTGAAATAGCAATCCCGGAGCGATTAGGCTTTCTATTATATCGGGAAACAGTGGTCTCTCGAAACTCTTTTGGAACCGACAAAACCGCACTTTTTCCGTGTAGCCCTCCCTGTCTTCCAAGTCGACTGTCGGCATTGCTGCTTCCGAATGTTCAATGTTTGGTTGCTCCTCCCATTTTATTTCAACTACGAACGAACTGGTGTGAAATAAAACCACAGTGATTCGTGAAAATGGCAGATAGCTCCGAACAACACACAGGAAAGAGCCGCATGGCGCTCGCTGTTGACAACAACTACAACAGCCTGTTGTAGTTGTTGTCAACGTTTGCGTGTCTTCTCGGAAGCTTGTTTACCAATTAGGCAGGTTACTTTGCGATAAGGATTCACTAGTTACGATCTTCCACCTACGGATCGTGCATACGATGCGATCGGCATTCGCACATGCGCACTGCTGGAGTCGGATTTAGATGGAGTCGACGACGTATCTCACCACTAGGAACGCCCTTATAGTCAACAAACGTCTCTACTAATAAATACGCTTTTTTCAACGCGGTAACGCTTTTCTTAGGACAAGATTGATAACGCTGTTTTGCCGACAAACTTTTGGATTGGCCCCAGCTGTAAGACAACGTCTTGTCATGTCAAAATAATGACAGTCTCTCCTAGACTGCTGGAATATTCCTAAATAACTAAGTGACCTGGTTTCAGGATCCGGAAGTGACACTGTACTACCTCGATCTCGTTGGCACCTCTGTGATACCCTCTGTCCTCAACATGGTGGCCATAGGAGCGATCTTCAGAATAGCATTGTACGTCGGGTTGTGGTTTCGCGTTAGAGCTGGATGACGGAATTGACGCTGGAACGCTGGAACACAACAGGCCCAAGTGATTCTCCCATTTGGGCGAATTGATTATTAAACGCTCAAACATTAAATGTCATTTTGATATTGTTGATATTAGATGTATGGTGCAATGGTGCATTGATTTATTAATTTTAGTTGCAAGGAATCAGGCCTACTGTGACCAAGGCATATTTGGTCAACCTTTGAATAAGTAAAGTTGATTTGTACGAGGTTCGGTAGCAGTAACCAGTAATTCGGTAACAGTTCAGAGGTATTTTGTGATTAAATTGATTTTGTTTAGGAAAACTCAGGTTACTATTTTCAACTGTCAAAGCAAGCTTGACATTTTGAAAATGAATAACTATAGAATAAGAAACACGACCCAAGCCATCTCAACCTGAAAAAATTCTAATCAAATTTGGTCTCGAAATCATAAATATTATAGGCATTACAGAAAGAAAACCCAAAATAGAAAATGTCTATCCCTATCACAGGATATTATTATTTAATAATAATAATTTATATTATAATCGTACATACAAAATTAGATGTGTAGGTAACTTTTTTTGTAGGAAGGTTTAAGCTGTGGGTATCCAAAGACATGAGGGAAGGAAATTTCACAAAGTTATTCTGTGCATTTAGGTTGTCAGTAGTGATCAGTTCGTTATTTTGTACCTTGACCTGAAGGTCGTTAGAAAATAAGTAGTAACCTGTTGAAACCATAACGTCTGTGATTTTAGGTGATCTGTTTTCGTGTATTTAAGATACTAGAAATACTGCCAACGTAAATAAACGCATCTCTTTGCAAAAAAGGGCAATCTGAACTCAATTAATTACTTTCTACCATGGTACGTGCTTTTGGGCCAGGACCTGAACAACAGGACGTCTGCATTGAAATGTTACGAGCATACACCATCGACATAGAGCTGCTGCAAGAATCACTAGGCGTCGGTGGGACGAAACCAATAAAACCGTCGCGATTTGAATCCCATGCAGAAAAACTTGTGCGACTTCCAGACGGGTTTGCTTTGGCCTAAAACTTCGATAACCTAGGTTTTCAATGGTGCAGAACACGAATCCGGTGTCCAATTTTTCCTATCTAATTAGAATCCCTGGTAATAAGTCAATTTTGGACCTAATGTCTAAATTTTTTAAATAATAATAATAATTATTATTATTATTATTATTATTTAACCGGCGGAATAAATAATAATAATTTATTCCGCCTGAAACTTCGTATTAAATACGATCGTTAGCAAATTAGTAAGTAACCTGTTGATACCATAACGTCTGTGTAGGTTCGCCCAGTGAAGCAGGTGTTGGGCGTGTACGTACTTGATTATAATGTACTCCTAATTGCTTCTCCGAATTGATTGTCTGTTGGTCTTGTTTCTTAGAATACTGCAGTCTTCAACTTGCCAGTCTTGCATTTGGTTTGTATTTTGCCAATAGTTCTCAGGTTCTCTGCTTCTCAGTTTTTGGCGTTCAGGTTGCCACACTTTTCGCCTCACGCCTCTTTTTACACACCTAGTTATCAAAGCAGTTAAAGTCCTTTGCACTTTTGGTTTATTATTCTTGGAATAATACACCTATGTTTTCGCGACGGAGGTCGACGACTCGGATCGGCCTCAAAACTTGACATTATCCGTTTCAAGAGGTCTACATTCAAAATCCGAAATGTCCGTCCGCCGTCCGCCGTCCGGGCCGTTTTGGGCAGTAGGAATTTTTTTAAAAATCTGAAATTTTGGCAAAATACTTGGTTTACCATCTAGTTGTGCCCGCGAGGTTTTCAATCCGATCGCCCAAACCCGTGGGGCGCTATGGGGCTAAAATGGGGCTTCAGGAGGGGTGTTTTGAAGGCTTTTAGCTATGGGATTGTGTTAGGTGTCGTTTTCGAAGTATTTTTGGACGTAGAATCCATTTTTGGGGGTCCCGAAACGATCCGATTTCACTGTGGCGATCTATAGGGCTTTCATGGGGCTAAAAATGGGATTTTTGAAGGATCGCAAGAAGTTAAATATTTTTCGAGTAAAAATGAAAGAACTTTTGAAAAAACACATTTTTGAAGAAAAAAAATCCCCCAAAAATTTTTTTTGAAATATAAAAATCCAAAAAAAATTTTTTTTTTTAAATTTTTTTATTGACAAAAATAAATGTCTGTACAAGTAACCTATATCAAAGAATAATAAACCCTTGTGTAAAATTTGTAGCGTTTTACTTGTGGGTTCGAGACCACATGTACAATTGGTTCGAGACAATTAGGGGAAATGTTGGGTGTTGTACTGGATCCGAAACTGAGTTGGAGGCCTCACTGTGAACAGCTGGCCGCGTCCTTAAATAGCGTTTCCTTTCTTTTGCGAAGACTTTCCGACAAGCTTCCCAAGACTGCCGTTCTTGCTGCCTACTATTCAGTTTTTCAAAGTAGGGCTGGATATTGCATCCTTTGCTGGGGCCACTCGCCACACAGCGCCCTTGTATTCAGCAGTCAAAGGAGAGCTGTCAGAGCTATCATGGGCCTAAACTATCGGCAGGACTGCAGAGATGCTTTTCAGGAGCTGGGAATACTAACAGTACCAGCCCTGTACATCCTCGCTTGCCTTACCTATGTGCGGAAAAACATCACCTCATTCCCCTCAGCCTCTCACACTCACAATACACGAAGTGCCAGTCAGCTTTCGTTGCCCCACTCTCGTTTGGACGTCAGTAGAACCTCTACATCGTGGTGGGGAATAAAATTTTTTAATGCCCTTCCAAAATCTGTCCGAGAAGAGCCTGTGCCAAAATTTAGAATCTCATGTAAATCCCGACTGTCACAAATGGTGCCGTACTCATTTGAAGACTTTTTTCTCAACATCAATCCAGTGAAACGTCTTTAACGTGTACATGCCCTTAATTCATCAATTTACGTTTAAAATTTAATGTTACCATCTTACTTTGTATTTTCAGGCCTAACTTTAATTAACCGTGACCATTGTCAAAAGCACTCTGTGTAATATGGCAAATAAAACGCTTTCTGATTCTGATTCTGATTCTGATTCTGGAAAGCTTCGCCTTCGACCAACCACCGGATCGTTCGCTCTTTTTACACCCGCTCCTGGAAAGCCTTCGCGCTCATCTGGCATTGGTTATTGCGCTCAACTGGTTCTCCAATCTGCCCTCTATTGCGCTCAACTGGCAGTCGCCCGTTTTCACATCGAAAGCGCTCGCCACCACCAACAAGACAGCCAGGGATGACGGACTCAACCAGAGTTATGAAATCACTTAATGGCGGACCCACAAATCCTTTACCTTCAATACCTAATAAGTAGGTACTTACTGTACCTCCATATTGCGCTGGTAAGTACGTGTACCCACTGGATACAAACTGTCGAGATGCTCATGAGCTTAGCCCCTGCACGAAAATATTCATCTTACGTGTTTCTTTAACAACCAGTCGTGACGCTTTATTCATCAAACATACCATTGTCGCGGTTTTTGTATCGATCCTGGGGGGGTTTTAATGGTCAATCTTCTCCTGTTATCAGCGTTGTGTTGCTTCACGTGGGGGCTTCGTTTGCCGCAAAGCAGATATGGACGAGGCATGATGGTGCCGGAGCCCAGCACTCGGGACTTGGACCTGAAAAGACCCGGATCTGTTGCCGTCATGAAAACCCATTCGGTCATGTACAAAAACATCAATGGTAAGTGATAAGCGCCACAATCCCATATTTTTTCATTCTCCGAAATCAAATTTCCTCCATTTCCGCAGTCTAAAACGTCTTAGATTTGCAGGGGAAAAAGAACAGTTCGAGCAGAGGAAAGAAGAGGTTCAGAAGAACGGCGAAATTGTTGCACGGGTTCAGCAAGAACTTGACAAGAGCGGATTGAATCCTGAACCCCACGTGAAGACCATGTTAGACATCCCGTCGAAGAATCTCCACAGGCAAGTCTGCAAAATTAGCGTAATTTTTGTCCGATACGGTAAGTACGGCACGACACACACCCGCCTGTGTTTACGTGTAAGCGAGTTTTACAAAGTTCGCTTGGGAAAATAACTTTCCTTTTTAAATGATCGAAATTGGTTGACCAGAAGAATAAGTAAGCAAATAAGTTGTATGCCAGAGACCTCGCCGCCAAAACTGGTCTTTGAGCTCTGCCCAAACTGAACGTCAAATAGATTGTTTATCAAATTTCCGTGTTTTTTCTGCCAATCAGCGAAATGAACGCTTGGTTCATAATGGTGTGCCATCCCAATAATCAAAAAGTAAAATAAATTAAGGGGTGCTGGATGGGTGTAAGTAGGGGGGGGGGGGGAGGTACAGTTTGCGCGGCGGTGCCTCAAGCCTCACCCGCCTGCACACCCGCGCGAATTAAAACGATGAACTCGCTTCTCACCGTGGACTCGCGCCCTCCCCCTCGGTTTTTTGAAATCCAACTTCGGAATCGGATTCGCCATAGATTGAAGCGCATATGGCTCGCGGATACCATACCCAAAAAACGGCTCCTTACTGGATATTTTTGAACCCGAAAAAACGTGGGACAAACGCGAGAAAAACGATTATTTCGACGGGGATTTTGACGAATTTCCCGGCGAAATTCCGATTTACGATTTGACCTACGTCTTCCTCCAGGTCTGATCTATATGGCTCGTATTTTTTCGTAATTTTTTCGACCCCCTAAACGGCCTTTGGCGCGAGTGGAAAGTGAAAAACGCTGCAAATTTTACACAAGGGTTTATTATTCTTTGATATAGGTTACTTGTATAAATAGATAAAATTTTGGAAAAAAAATTTTTTTTTTGTTTTCCAACAACTCTTTATTTTTTACTCGAAAAATATTTAACCTCCTGGGATCCTTCAAAAATCCCATTTTTAGCCCCATGAAAGCACTATAGATCGCCACAGTGAAATCAGATCGTTCCGGGACCCCCGAAAATGGATTCTACGTCCAAAAATACTTCGAAAACGACACCTAACTCGATCCCATAGCTAAAAGCCTTAAAAAAAACCCTCCCATAGCCCTATTTTAGCCCCATAGTGCCCCACGGGTTTGGGCGATCAGACTGAAAACCTTGCGGGCACAACTAGATAGTAAACCAAGTATTATGTCAAAATTTCAGATTTAAAAAAATTCCTACTGCCCAAAACGGACCGGACGGCGGACGGACATTTCGGATTTAGAATGTAGGCCTCTTGAAACGGATAATGTCAAATTTTTAGGCCGATCCGAGTCGTCGAACCCCGACGCGAAAACATAGATTTATGTATAATACACCTGTGTATTATTCCAAGAATAATAAACCAAAAACGTGGGACAAAGCGCGAGAAAGACGAATTTTTTCAACGAATACGACACATCCGCACATACGCGGAACCCGACGGAAAAAACGCCGTCTCTCTAGGCTCTACCGTTGAGTCGGGGTAGCGTGGAGTCTACCACTGAGGCCGACCGCGTGACGGTTCGAAATGCCACAAAACGACATGCGACACACAGACGAAAAAGTTTGAGACGATGTAATAAAAGTTTCACTTTAAAAAGCAAAATTTGCAAAACAGCTGAAACTCATACCTGAACTCATAACTCCCGCTCATCAGCTTTCTTTCATCTTTCTTTCTTCAGCGATACAGCCCTCTGGAAAAGCTCCTCTCAGCATACACTTACGAAAATCAGCCAACTACGTAGCATTTAACGGCACAACCACAGAACACCCCAAAATCGAATTCAAACTCAAATCGAATTCAAAAAAGTATCAATACTTTTAGATTTTTTTTTGTTTTTTGTTTTTCGATGTATCGGAGAATCGGGTTGATTCTTTTCAGTAATTTTTCAGTAAGGACATTTTTTGTTTAGAAGGCTGTTTGATATTGTCTTTATTCTTTCTAGAGTGATTGAACATGGTCCGAAACGTAGCGACAGCTCGAGTTCGGCTAAACTCATTCGCCCCAACGTCAATACTGCTCAAAATTCAGCGAAGATGGCCAAGAAGCCATTTACCCCTCTGGACATGGCCGAATACGTATTTTGGACAGGAGACGAGAAAGGAGCCACTTCGGCTATCGAAGAGTTCCTCGAAGACGGACTAATGACCCGAGACGAGGCCATTTCCTTTCTCGAGGAAATCAAAAGGAGCCTGGAAATGCTCAACCAGCAATACGCCGCTGATCCTGATCGCCCATCCATTCAACTTGTGTCACGAGGATTTCCCAGGAAGAAGTGAACCCTCTTGAACGGAAAGGTACCTTTTCTAAAAGGACGCAAAATTCAACTTAATTTTTCTCACCAGGCTGTGAAAAATGTTTGAGCTGACAAAATTAGTATAAATAAAAGCATAATGTCATGTGGTTACTCTATTCGTCTAGCCTGATTCTGACCAACTCGAGATTAAGTGGCCACATCATGTATAGGTAATTATGCGTATTATTAATCATGATAATAATCCAATTATAATTATTGGATTAATTGGGTTGAAATCGCGCAAATCTGGAATTCAAACTAAACAGATAGTTCCAACCCTTTCCTATGATGATGATGGCTCGAATCCCTTCTTTTGGTGATCCATTGCAGGGCCGGCAAAAGCTTTCTTGTGGTGTTCAATTGCGGGGCCTTCAAACGTTTGAAAGCGTACGCTTTCTTTTGGTGGTCCATCATTATTTGAAAAGCAAAAAAATTGCGATGCCCAACGTCTTCGCCATTTCTCCATGATTTCAGCCCGATCGCTATCTGTGGGACATTATTTTGACTCAATTTACACAAAATCATAACTTGTGCGGTGTTTTTCCCTTTCACATCTAAAACGTTAGCACGTCGGGGCTAGAAAAGAATAGAACATTGTATTTATTGTGGAAAATGTTCGTTATAATTGGTAAAGGCTTCTTTGAAAATGCGTAGGTGAACGAGATGAAGGAGAATAAGAGCTGGCGTTTTTTTTTTAACAGTATTGCTAGACAGTTTTAAAACAATTGTTACCTGTAACAAAAATGAAAATTCCTCTCAAAGTGAATAAAATACAATTTAGCCTTGGAAATGAATGATTTACTGAAGAGTTTAAACAACAATAACCTGGGAACAGACCCGTAACGAAGAGAAGGTAGGTAAATCCCTAACGTTGGCATTCATAAATAATTAAAAAGATCTTCGTCTCTCACGTTGGATCTCGCCTGGCAAATTAGAAAAGATACAGGGAAAATATTATCCAGTTTTAATAACATCAATTCTTCATGTTTTCTGGGTCACTGAACACGAATCTGAAGTTTACTGTCAGGATTTTTGCCCGGAACATTGTCAAAATCACAAGAACCTCGAAATTATGGCACTTTTCTTGGTGTTTTACCTCTGTATCCGAAACTATGTGCTCCAGCGACATGACCAGTGGTCATTGACCACCCTATACAAAATGAAAGCACATACAATAGTTTTATTTGAAATTTGGTGTAGGGGAACGGCCGCTAGAGCCCGTTGAATAACTGACAAAATGAAAAACGGGGAAAATGACTAATCTCACCTTATTACGTTCCACTTCCGTCGTAACGACTTGATCATTTACATCATTTAGGTAGTATAATATAATATATTATATATTATATAATATATTATGATGTCAATTTAGGTAGTATAATATAATATATTATATATTATATAATATATTATGATGTCAAACTCTATCAAACAATTATTAATGGGCGAAATCGTCGTCGTGATACTAAAGCCAAGATAGGTAGGTACCTACTTGGCAACGTCTACTATTAAATAGTAAGTACTTATTCTACTATTAAAATGTAATAGTAGAGTTTTAATGGTATTAGTATTACTTACTTTTTACTCTAAAACTTAGAGTAAGAAGTAAGTAATGTAGAGTAAGTAAGTGAGTAACAAACAGAAAAACCGTAACTCGAGTTGTTTACTCGAGCAACTTCGTTAGTTTGAGTTGACGACGAAGAAGGAGATTTAGAAGAAAGACGACAATTTTGCAATAATCACGGGGACTTCCCGATTTCAATGAGCCGCCTAACGTTGAAGTCGGTTCACGGCAGGGCACAGAATTCCGGCAGACACTACCAAATTACATACCTATATAAAGATAATAATAAACTAAAACCACTGCAATTTGCTCCCGCCACGATTGGAAAGCAAAATCATCGGGAGGATAAATATTTTTTGAGTTTGTAGAGTGGACTTCAAAGGATCCGGCTGACCTCAGCTTTTCGGCAGTTAATCCTTCGGGTGGAAACACTGAACTATGCATGCATCGTTGAGGGTTTAGACGCCCCGGGAGGTGTTTGTAATTTAGCGGGAAAGTTAGTTTACGGAGTGAATTAGGGAATGGGCTCAAAAGGAGCTCTTGTGTGCAATAGAGATGAGAACTGATGTTAACTTTGTTATAGGCAACGAGGCATTTTCAGCACAGAGGAGCAAGTCAGCGGTCTTTCCTCGCGCCCGAGCCCAACAAATTAACATACAATCCCTACTCGAGATGAGGCATATGGAAAAAAGGAATACATTTCAGAAAAAAATATTACCTGTGAACACGCTGCAAATTTTACACAGGGTTTTTTTTTATTATTCTTCGGTAAAAGTCGTGCAAAAATTAATTGAATGAAAAACAATAAGCAACAAAACATGTCCGTTTTGAGATGTGGGACCCCAAAAAATGGGTAATCGGAAAAAAGTCCTGCAGAGCGGAAAAAAATGCCCTAAGAATGGGTATTCAAAGGCGGAAAAAAATCCCCAAAAACAAAAATTTAAAAAGGGGGGAAATCCGTAACTAAAAAATATTATATTTCACCATAATAATAACAAATAAAATCCAAATATGGTTTTTCGACAGGAGGTAGGTAGGTCCTATGCATTACATGTAAGCCCGGACTCAGGAATCAAAGTCTGAAAAAGCGCAAACGAATTCTGCCATAGGATTCATCCCATTCTGCCTAATTCGTCCCGAAACCTTTGAAAACGTTTTTAAAAAGATAAAACCTGTAGGGTACCCAGTCACCGTGAGAGCGGCGGAAAACGAAAAGAATAAAAGAGGAAAACTGACTGAAAATCATTCACACATAAAGGTGATTAGGAAAAAGCGGAAATACTTTTTTTAAGCCCCCACAAATTAAAGTAGACTTTTGGGCCCCTAAAGCACGATGAGTGGGTTAAGCAGAGCTTTGAAATTGATTGTTGAGGAATAATAGGGCTATAATACTTCACCCAATTTGACGGCACCAACTGCTTACCTTACCCCTTACGACAACAAGTATTTACCTACATGTAGGTATGATAATATTATCATCTGTCATTTCCATTCAGTTAACGCTAGTTCTTCTCCGGGACCGGAAAATACTGGGGATTTTTTTCCGCGCCCTTTTTAATAATAATTATTGTGATGACGCCAAAAAGTGGCGGAAATTCGAAAAATTAAAAACGCGACGGGCTGATCGGGTTAATGTTGATCCTTTAGCTGCCGAGAGGAGAGCAGAGGGGCGGAAAGTTGGAGTTGGGCTTTAAATGAAATTTTTCACCTGTAGGTTTTTCACCTACCGTTTTTCCCCCCGTGGCGAGCCCCACATATTGGTTAGCCTTGAACTGATTTGTATTCAGGTACTCCATACGAAGACGTTAAAAAATTTTTAACGGTTCGTATGGAGTACCTGAATAGTTTTAATATTGTCCCTAACCGATTCTACTTGGTAATATTATTATCAAAAAAAGGTGTAAACATCAGAACATCGATAAAAAAAAAAAATTTGTTTAATCTATTTAATAGTGGATGTATCCTCGAGTCCCCGTGTTCACTGAGGACCCTAGAATGAGATTCCAAAGTTGTGCGCATTGAACAATTTAAAAATAAGAAAAAATTATTTTAAATTATTTTTTGTTAAAAATGATACATAATAAACAGCTGAACGTTTAGATTTTGCATTTATTTATTTTTTATTTTTTTTTGTGCAAAATTATTTTTAAATTGTTATACAAATTATTTTAAATTTGTATGTCCGATCATCACGCCAAACGGCTCAACGGATTTTGCCGAGAGCGGGCGCGAATTGACGAGGTTTTTCCAACTTAGGCTATTATAGTAGATTTCGCGAACTCTCTTCTTTCATAGCGAACGGGGCTTTCTTCAGCGACGAGAGTAGGGTCAACAAGCCATCAATTGAATTGAATAGATGAGCGCAACCTTTTTGTTATTACGATATATTTAATGAGCGAGAGAAACTAAGAAACAGTAGGTATCTAGCGACCAAACTATGCCACACAACACATCATCCACGTGATGCTCATTACGTAAACAACTGCACCCTAACGACCGATGCGTAATAAAACCTTATGCCGATCAGAGGTAACGAACGGCTCAGGCTGCAAAAATCGTTTTGGAGTCGTTGGAATCAGCCTGAAAAGCTCATTCCATAGACCCTTGTACCAACGAAATCGGACAAAAACTTCCGTCCCCCTTTTGAGGCCTCCTTAGTTACACATCAGAGATAAACAACTTTCGTCGTGAAGGACCTCCCGAAAACCGATGAAGGGGATGAGGGAGGGAAAATCAAGGTAGCCTATAACCACCCCCGGAACTCGCTGATGACAATGAGACCACCCTCATGGAAATCTGTTGAGCCGCTCGGACGTGATGCTCTGTACACAAACAAAAAAAAAAAAAAAAAAAAAAAAAAAAAAAACAAGCCATCAATTGAATTGAATAGATGAGCGCAACCTTTAGTTATTAATATTTAATGAGCGAGAGAAACTAAGAAACAGTAGGTATCTAGCGACCAAACTATGCCACACAACACATCAAAAGTATCCACGTGATGCTCATTACGTAAACAACTGCACCCTAACGACCGATGCGTAATAAAACCTTATGCCGATCAGAGGTAACGAACGGGTCAGGCTGCAAAAATCGTTTTGGAGTCGTTGGAATCAGCCTGAAAAGCTCATTCCCCTTGTACCAACGAAATCGGACAAAAACTTTCGTCCCCCTTTTGAGGCCTCCTTAGTTACACATCAGAGATAAACAACTTTCGTCGTGAAGGACCTCCCGAAAACCGATGAAGGGGATGAGGGAGGGAAAATCAAGGTAGCCTATAACCACCCCCGGAACTCGCTGATGACAATGAGACCACCCTCATGGAAATCTGTTGAGCCGCTCGGACGTGATGCTCTGTACACAAACAAAAAAAAAAAAAAAAAAAAAAAACATACATGTCGAAGAGGTGAGCGCACCTTTCCATTTTTTGGAAAAAGGTTGCGCTAAAAACATACATGTCGAAGAGGTGAGCGCACCTTTCCATTTTTTGGAAAAAGGTTGCGCTAAAAAGCGTCGTTACCTACTAGGGATTGCTTGGTAGGTAGGTAAATCCGGTGCAACTTTTGGCGTCTATTTTGAACGGAACTTCATACATACATACCCAGCCACCTATCCATCCACAAACATTGAATTTTATGAATATAATTTTTTTTTTTTTTTTTTTTGGTAAAAAAAATTACGATAAAAAGCTAAACATTTAGATTTTGCATTTTTTGTCCTAAACCCATCTCTATCAATCAGTCTTGTCGCCTTGAATAAATTCCGCCATCTTTTAGCGTCATCGGCTCCACTCTACGGCGGCAAGTTACCGAACCAAGCGAACCAATATCCCATAAGTAGATGAAGGACGTATTTTCTCCAAGTGAAGGAAAGCGGAAGAATGATGGGAAAAGGATTGAAACACAAATGCGACATTGATGGATTCCGTCTCCCGAAGGAGTTACCCACAAAGCAAAGTCACCCGTCATGTGATCCGTGAAAGTCGTTGGGGCAGAGTAGATCCCTTCTCATTCATTTCGTTATTTTCTGAGTAATCAACCCGTTGGCGGTGGACGGTCGAACAACGTTTTCAAGTAGTCGGGTCATTCAACATTCATAACCTTCAATCTTCAAATCCGTCAAAGCCCCCTCGTGCAGCCTCTTTTTAGCCTCACGGGTTTGGGCGGTCGGCTGAAACCCGAACGCAACTAGATGTTGAACCGAGTAGGTGTATTAACGATATTTCAAGTTAAAAACAAAAGTCGATCATTTCATTTTTGGAATCTACACATTATGTAACGTAGGGCCGTTTTTCCAGAAAGCGTCAATCCGGAGAGTAGGTTCCTATTCCGAATGCCCTATTATGAGTTGGGCTTTTAAAAAAAAGTTCCATACCTACTCTAAAATATAGAAATTCAAGTTTAAACGGCACAATGTCTATCAATCTGCCATGTCCAAACCTTGGTAGTCAACTTTGCTTGCACACTGATGAAAGCAGCGACCCAAGTTTGTAGAGATTCTTTATTGCACAATATTTAGAAAGGTAATATAGATACCTACTGTAGGTGCACCAAATATAGCGTGTGTATTAGGTGTTCCTACATGTAAATATTGTTGTCCTAAGATTATCAATTAATTATTCAATCAATTATTGTTATCCTAAGATTATCTGTTAAGATTATCAATATTTGTGTTGTGTGTTTGGGGGAAGTCTGCCGGCGTAGCAGGGTTCCCGCCCCCGATGTCTTTGGAGGAACAGGAAGGGAGTGAGCGAGCAGCATCCCTATCCAGAGCATAACACGATTTGTCGTGATCTACTAATCTGGTAGGAGATACTGGGGCATGAATGGAAGACCCGCAAGCTCCAGGTTGACCAGCTGATGCGAGATACCCTGGTACCTATGCGTTGGTCTTCGGAAATGAGATCTGGGTTCGCTGACGTCGATATTGAGTTGTCAATTACGACGCCAGTGTCCCCAGAATCTACAGCTACAGAAATCCCATTTCCGGCATCATTATGCGAAGTGTCGCTAAATGTGGCCAGGTCCTGGAACTCTGTCATACGGACGGTGGAACTCCCGGCTGCTATAACCGAATTGTCGGCAATAACGGCCTGGGCTACAAACGTCACGTTGGCAACGTGCGCGAAATTAATTCTGGGTCCGCTGAGCCGGCTTCACTTAGCATTTTGCTTAGCGGCGGAAGGGTGAGCAAACTGCCCCTAGAGAGCGGTTTCCGCTACAGATACTTATACTAGATTGTCAGATTATTCGCCTTTGGCAGATAATTTTGGACAAAATTAAAATACCCAAAGAAGCAAATCCCAGGAATCCATCAAACCGGAATCAGGAAACCATACATCCGGTGGAATTGAAGGCTCCTCCAGCTCAAGTGGAATCGAAGGCCGGTGGAGTATTGATACCACGTCCGGTGAAATCGCAAGAACCCCGTTCAGCCAAGGGTCCTTTTAATTTGAGAGGTCGCAAATATACTTTTTCCCTCTTTGGGGTAGGTAGGGTCGTCTCCGAATAAATTCCAATATTTGGAAATACGAACTACATACCTCCCCTTCTTAATTTCGCAAAATCCTGGGGTTTGGTTCTTCGGGAATTTTAATTTTGTCCGATATTATCTGCTAAGGGCGAATAATCTGACAAGATAATATCCATATTATCTAGTATCCCGATCTTAATAATATAATACAATATCATTATAGTATTTCTAGAAGCAAATAAAGCGAGCAGGAGGATAAAATGTGCTTGCCCGAGGTTTCTGTCTTTAATCCGTTTATTCAGTAGCTCATCTGTGCTTTAATATGTGATTCGTGGTGTGGTGTTTGCCGACGGTGCAGAGGTCTAATCCAATGAGGTGGTTAGGGTGAGAAATGACTCCTCTGCTGAGTACTAAATTGTTTATTTAAATAAACAATTTAGTACTCAGCAGAGGAGTCATTTCTCACCCTAACCACCTCATGTGATTCGTGTTTTCGTGTTTTTGGCGGCTTATTCTCCTTCTCCGCGGTTTCTCTATAGTGAATATATACATAGTATATACTGTATATATGTTACAGGCCAAACCCGATTTTAGGCCACACTAGTTTGTCCTAGGCCAAAGTGGTTCTTCCTAAAAATACCAGGCCAATGTAGTTCGGACTAGGACAAACTAGTGTGGCCCGTCAGTGCTAGGATATTCTGGTTTGGACTAGGCCGAACTAGTTTGGCCCGACCCCTTTTAGGCCAAACTGTTATTCATCTAGGTATATTGGGAAGGAGAAAGAATTCAATTTAGGGTTCATAACAAATGACAAAACAAGTTGCTAAATGAGATGTATTTACTTCTGCAAATGATACGGCTATAGAAAATTCAAATACAATCAAGGTAGAGTCGTTAATAGTTAACGATAATTATTATCGTTAACTCTTGGTTCGATCCTAAACATTGCTTTGGTGACTGCTTAATCCCTGAATGATACGAATGGCTTTTCATAAACTAGACATATCTGAGACAATCAGCCCATTTTGAGCACGAGTTAAGGTCGATCCACACATTTCAGTGATGTCAGTGAATCCGTGGCCATCCGTGCTCCGTGCCCTTCAATGGTATCAATTGAAGGGCATTGATGATGAATTGTCCACACACCAGCGTTACATGCCGCACGAAGCACGGATGGCCACGGATTCACTGAAATGCGTGGATCGACCTTTATCCTTCATCCACACAGCCAGCATGTTTTCTATGTCTTGATTTGCTCGTTGCTATGTCTTGATTTGCTTGCTTTGATTTGATTTGCTTTGTCTTGATTTGCTCGTCTCTTGACTCCGACTGTGCCTTGGCTTTCCAGAACTATCTCTGACACTTAAAACTCAATCGTTCGCATCTCCTTATGTGATAACGTGAACTTACAGTTTAATAACAGTTCGTCCTAAAACGCAACCGGCCACACTAGTTTGTCCTAGGCCAAACTAGTTTTCCCTAAAAACGTCAGGCCGAACTAGTTTGGACGAGGCCAAATTAGTTTGGCCCGAAAGTGTAAGGACGTTCTAGTTTGGCCTAGGCCAAACCAGTTTGACCTGAAAATCGGGTTTGGCCTGTAACATATATACGGAGTATACCACCACATGGTTTGACGTTACATGTCAGGTAATGGGAAAAAAACCGACGGGAGCGTGTGGGGGTGATGTCAGTTGAAGAAACGTGGTGTCACAATCAGCGTCAGTCCATTCTGAAATCTTGGGGTTTTAATTGGCCCTTTCTCGGAAAATGAACAATAAGAAAAAATTTTGAGGCCGATCAAAATATTTAACCCTCGTCGCGTAAAGGTGAATTATAACTTCTTCTATTATAATAATTCCAATATAATTCCAACTTATATTATAATAATAGAAGTTGTTCTGTATTAGAAGAGTGAGAAACATACAGCAGCATTCGGTAAATAATCAACTATAATATAGTTAGTAAATAACGAACTATAATATTATCTATTTGGTGATGGTAATTTTGATTCGTGCTTTTGTGTTCCAGACGTGTCCTATAGGTATACCTCCGAATAACTAGACTCTTTGTTGAATGTCTCCTCTCAATAATAATTATTCAGAGGAGACTGTCTGGTTATTAGGTACCTGCGAGAGAAAGGTACTGACCGCTGTGCACAGCGGTTAATGTGAATAGTCTACTTACGAATTTCGAGGAACTGAGTGATAAAATAATATATCGTTTCAATGTTAAACTTATTTAATTCATTTCATTTTTCCCTGCGGTCATGTTGTTATGCGTTGAGAAGCTCATTAAGTTGGCTGTAATTAATAATTCAACATGCAACATCCTTGTTGGACGATTGAAGGAACAGTGAGTAAAACTCGAAAAATCAGAATAAACTGTATAATTCAAACTTGGTAAGTGAACATCAGTAACTAGCAAAATAAGGCACGTCGTGTCCGATCGAAATACAGCGAAATGATGCTCACATTAGTCCTGAAAGGAGAGGGGCTCTTATTTGACAAACTGTTCATCAATCATGTAAATTAGGCAATCCGCAAAATGTTGGGCTCAACAGAAAACCTCTTTCGAATGACAAAGCTAACGACGTGAGTAATATGATTTAGCCAGGTATATCTAAGGCTATTGAAATAGTAGTTGAGGGTCAAGGAGCTACATCACGAACAGTTGGTATTGACAGGAACGTCGTGACGCACAACAAAAAGCAGGTGTTTTGCGCCTTGTCCATGGTGTTTTCTCCAGTCGTTCTGAAAATAGAACAATCGTTACCACATGTCTAATAAAAAGGTTGAAAATGTTGTTGAGCGCCAGTGAATGACCACCCAAATCCTTGGGGGCTAGGGGAGAAGGTTAATTGGATAAATTCGGCCTAACGATGCTAAACCACATGAGATCTTGTTTATTTCATTGGCCTATGAACAACCAACGAGAGCTTCGAAATATGAAGTTCTTACTTAGACCAGGCAAATTAGTGCTGTAGGTAGGTGAGAAAAAATAGTACACAGCTGGAAATCGTTTTAACCCCTTTTGGGGGTCCCAAATAAGACATCTGAGTTTTTCGACGGTTTCTAGACTGTGCTTCAGATGCGGGAGTAAAAACCTCGAAATTTTCGCTCTTTTTTCAGTGTTTCGCTTATTACACGAAAATATTTTTCATATTTAATATTTTTGCATATTTAATATGCATCCTAAAGAAAATTTTACTCCTTCCTTTGTTGAATAAGATTAAATTTACCGTCGAATGGCGTGTTGTATCGAAATCGGCCCAGCCGTTCAGACGGAATCGCTCGTCAAAGATAGTGAATTTTGCAAACTAGATGAAAAGTTGACAACCGACAATCGACATCTAACGCCTGTAGGTCCCAAATGACTGGACGGATCGAAAAATGTAAGAGGAACAAACTTGTAGGATATTTAATTGTGAATCAGCTTCTTTTTTTTTTTTTTGAAATTCGAACGCTCCAGTGCTGAGATAGGAATAATTCATTATGGTTTAAAATTATTTTAAACCGAAAGAGTTCGTAGCCCACTGAGGCAGTCTGAACTCAAAACTTCACTCTTTCATGCATTTTTTGACATTTTATGTCTTTACTTTGGCACACAAACGAAAAAAGCGTTGTGTTAAAAAAAAGCGTTACGGGTTAAGGCCTAGCAACGACTAAACTAAAGATATAAAAATTTTATATCTTATACGAGATATTAACATTTAATGTTAATATCTCGTATGCACGCGTTTCAGAATTTAGTTAAATTAAACTTTAAAGGAATCGATCTAAATTTTAGAGATCAAAGATCGATTCCTTTTACAAAGGGTAGGTAGTCAACTTTTCAGCTAAGTTTGCAAAAATCACCAATCTTTGACGAGCGATTCCGGCTTGACCGATTTCGATGCAACAAACTTCATTCGACTCCAAATGTAATCCTATTTAAAAAAGAAATGAGTGAAATTGTCTGTAGGATGCGTACTTTTCGCGTTGTAAGCGAAATACTGAAAAAAGAGCGAAAATGTCGAGGTTTTTGGGCTCCCACATCTGAAGCACAGCCTAGAAACCGTCGCAAACTCAGATGAGTCTTATTTGGGGCCCCCAAAAGGGGTTAAAACTATTTCCAGCTGTGTCCTATTTTTTCTCACGTAGGCCCCTTTTTAGCACTAACATTCCTGTGCTAACTGAAAAAAAAGAAAGAAAAAAAAAAGTTGGTGGTCGATATTTCATCGATCAATGATGAGACTTTATTGAAGAAACACGCTTTTCCTTCAGGTGTCTGCTTGCTGGTTCTCTGAATGTTCTTAGTCGATCGAAGTAGGTACGCACGTATAACAAATTAGACGAATAAAACCACGCGGTAGTTATATTCTAGTTTACCTACTTTCAGTAACCTTGGGGCACGACTCGTATGATATTACTACTAGGCCTTCTGTTTTTGCGTAACGTCGTCTGAGGGTGTTGTTTTTTGTTTTTTTTAAAGTGAAACTTTTATTACCTACATCGTCCCAAATTTTTTGGTCTGTGTGTCGTTTCTTGTAACGCCACGCTACCGTTGATTTTTGCTTACAACCGATTCGTTGCTACGGATCTTCGTCAGTTATCATCGTACAAAAATCGTTCACCATTCGTTAGAAAGCTCTCGATTTATCACGCATTTCTTTCGTACTTGTTCTTTGTCATTATGTCCCCATTTTATATTTATTGGTGTTATTAATGGATGCAGTAAACAATGCCGCTTGTTTTGTTGTTATCAGTTGCCACGTTAGAAATCAATTTGAGAAAACGCCAAAATGAAGCCGTGGGTAGAAATACAAGAGTAGGTGAATGAGTAGGCAATGGGGGGGGCTAGACATAAAAAAACGTGTCCATCGATGCTACGTACCCAACTAGGGGAGCGAGCGAAGCGAGCCGGAGAGACTAGTGGGAAAAAAGTTGGTACTTTTCCGTTATACCCCCCCCCCCCCCCCCACTCGATTTTGGTTGGCTTTGGGTGCCTTAAAGCCATCGGGAGGGGGTCGAAATCGAGTTCGGGGGGTGTGGGGGTGGGGGGTGTTATAACGGAAAAGGGCTCGAATTTGGGTGCCTTAAAGCCATCGGGAGGGGTGTTTATGAACACGAAATCGAGTGGGGGGGGGGGGGGTATAACGGAAAAGTACCAAAAAGTTTCACTTTTACCGTGGTTTCATAAAACCACACCCCAGTTTTTGTAGTTAGGCGTTCCACGTTAAAAATTTTAACCGATGCGTTAATAATTTAATTTAATTTGATAATTTAATTTAACTGATGCGGTTCCCTAGCCCATTCATGTTGATAACCAGTATTATCTCAGGAGGCAGCAAAACTCAAATCTCACAGGAAATGAAAGAGCCCCAACGGCGGCTTCTTATGCAAATGACAAGCAAACATCGCATTAAGGGATCTCAGGGGGTTTAACATCCAGCTGACTTTTCTTCATGCGGGAACACTCAACAGTTATCGAGACAAAGTGGTTCAGAGTGCTCCTTTTAAACATGGCGAAAACGGACGGCGGATAGAAGAAAGTCTTTGGACGAAAAGTCTTCGGACAAAACCCTGCAAATTTTACACAAGGGTTTATTATTTTACCAATACCAATGTCTGCAGACTTTTTGTCCGAAGACGTTTGTCCACGCAGGGGAGAAAACACGGTAAACACGATTGCAGGCTTCATTAAATGGAGCCGCTCAGGAGAAAGTGATCCAACTGCATTTAGGGCAACTTTTGGGAAATTAAGGTTTTGCGTTTAAGCTCCAGCTGAATTGTGCTCATTTTTTCTTATTCTCAACTAAGTAGAGGATGTTAAAAACACAATGTGTCATGTGGTATTACAACAATATTGATTGTTCCACAGCAACTATTTTTACTGGCTCCATGAAGTTACCATACCGCTTTTCCTCTTCACATCTCTACAGATGTTAGGGACAATTGATACAACTCCATGACTTGAACTACTTTTCCACTTCGGGTTTCTCCAGATGTTGAGGGAGAAGTGGTAGGTACAACTCCATGACTATATACCACTTTTCTTCCGGGCGCGAGGTTTTTCGTTTGCGGAACAACAGATTAGCGCCATCTCTTGGTTACTGTTTGAACTTGAGTCATACCATTTTTCCTCTGAATGTAGAATGACCTAAAGAACACTAAGAATGGTGTAACTCAAAATCGAGAAATTTTCGGTTGGACCACTTTTCCTTTCAGCGTAACTCTGAAACATCTGAAGCATCGCAGCGACTTACGGTTAGTTTCATTCGATTTTTAAAAAAATGCAAATTTTACACAAGAGTTTATTATTCTGTGATATAAATTGTACCAAAAAAATCGACATCAATAGAAATAATGTTTAATCTAATTACCTAGGTAGGTACTTCTTTAAAAATATGAATTTTTCACTTTCTTGTAGTTTGTAGATGGAAGTGGGACTCTAAAAAATGAATTATGTTTCAAAATTTCTCGGAAAACGCCAACTCATTCGACTTCCTGGCATCCATCAAAACCCCCAATGGAGCTACAAATTTTGTAGCTCCATGAGAGCCCCATAGATCCTCACGGGGAAATCCGATGGTCTGGGACCCTACAAAATGGATTCTACGTCGAAAACGACACCCCACTTGAACCATACACGAAAACCTGCAAAAACCCCTCCGGTAGCCCCATTTTAGCCACTATAGTGTCCCACGGGTTTGGACGATAGGGCTGAAAACCTTGCGCGCACAGCTAGATGGTGGATCGAGTATTTTTTCAAAAATTTAGGTACATATAAGGTAAATTTAGTATAACCAATATAAATTTAGGTAAAAAGAAATTCCTTTTTTAATCTGAAATTTTGACTAAATAGGTACCTACTTGGTTTACGATCTAGTTGTGCCAGCAAGGTTTTCAGCCCGATCGCCCAAAGCCGTGGGGCACTAGGGGCTAAAATGGGGCTACGGGAGGGTTTTTTTAAGGCTTTTGGCAATGGGATCGAGTTAGGTGTCGTTTTCGAAGTACTTTTGGACAAAGAATCCATTTTTGGGGGTCCCGGAACGATCCGATTTGACTGGGGGGATCTATAGGGCTTTCATGGGGCTACAAATGGGGGCTTTGAAAGATCCCAGGAGGTCAAAAAATTTTCCGAGTAAAAAAAGATTTTGTAAAAAAGTTTTTTCTAAAGATTTTTTCCCCAAATCTTTTTTTATTGACACAATTAATTTTCGCACAAGTAACCTATATCAAAGAATAATTAACCTTTGTGTAAAATTTCAGCGTTTTGGAATCTAATAACCTTGAAACGTATAACAAATTTTGAGGCCTATCAAAATGTTCGTCCTCGGACACGAATGCATGGGTGTATTATTCCAAGATTAATAAACCAAACCTGTATAGAATAGTTCCCAAGACGAACTTGAGTGAACATTTTAGGGATTAAAGTTTTTCTTGGTTGAGTTTTAAAAGCTCCTAACGGGATGGCGTAATCAGACTTCAAATTCGTCTACAGCACACCTAAAACGTAGAGGGCGAACTTTAAGCGCTTGATGCCTTTTTCGTTACCCTTTTTCATCGCCGGAGATCAAACACGTGGCCGGAAAATGGGGCGGAAATCGTTTTTGTCTTCGAACAAAAAAGGTCACGAATCAAGTAAACAAATTAATTTAATTTTTAATGGGTTCGATACGATACGCAGGAACTTCGTGTGGTCAAACTAAAAGAAACTGAAATAATTTCAGTAAGTAGTTTCCTCACGATTTCAGAGAAGGTAATACGCCCTGCGCGAAAACCACCTCATGATTTGTTATACACTTCATAAACCTACCTCAAAATTGGTCTTTTTGATTTGACCGAAATATTCAGTTCTACTCCGAGTATAGTTAGCTTTCTCCTCCAACCAATAAGTCAAACGACATTGAGTGGTTCACAACTTGCAAACAACCTTACTTCGGGGGCCGGAGCGGTCATTAGGTTGGTAAATTAGGACCGTCCCCCCCCAAAGTAAATTTCGCGATTCGGTGAACATAACGCCTTCCGTCTTCCCCAAGTCGGGGAAGCAAATATCCCGAAAATTTACCTCGCGTAATTGCGGCGACAAAGTCATTCATAGCATCAGCTCAACTTCGAATCGGTTCAACCAGCACGGACGATGCCTTCTGATAAATCGTAACTTTTGAAGTAATTTGATTCCAGTACCAAACCACCACCACCAACCACAAGGCCCCCGTAATCGATAGAGGATGGTAAAGAAGGGAGAAAGGCCAAAGAAACTGAGGAACGAGTGAAGTCAACAGCTGGAAAACATTAGGAACCTTCTGAAGTGGAGGAGCTCAAAGAGTCAAAGGAAGCGAAAGGAGAAAACCGAAGAAGATGGGAAATCCAATAGGTAGTAGCCGAACCGAAATTAAAGTTATTCTACATGTGAGCAGCATGAATGTTGTTCTTCGCACTGGCAAAAGCCTTTGAAAAATTCCCCCACAGTCAAGTTTAGCACATCTGATACCTCCATAATCGATTTCACGTCAAAAATTCATCACCTTGCACCACCACCTGGCCACAATCCTTTGAAATCCCCATTCAAGCCACTTGGCGAGGGGAGGGAGGAGACCCCGTTTAATTGAGCGGCTTAGATTATTTCAACGGTACGGCAACAGAAAGGAGCTTTGAAGAAAGGGGGAGCTGGTGAGAAATTTCACCTCCCCCAAGATCTTCCCTCTCAACTAAGTTCGCCACCTGTTCCAACATACGGAAACCCATCGGGAACTTCACTCTTGAACTCCTGTAACAGGCTTCGAGCGGAATTTCTCTGCTAGGTCCACAACAGGGAAAACTTCCTTGTCTTCAACACGAATACGAAAACTTCTCGACCCTCCTACGCACCGAAAGGGGAATCTGGGGACACTTGCTCTTCTGGAGTTAGGAAGTCACGGACACAATGGCGATAAAGAAAAGTCTCCCTGCAAAAACGGAAGACGGATAGTTGTCATTTTTCAAATCTGCACGGCTTGAACAAGACAAATTTCCCACTACTGCACAGTGGTCCATAATCGTCAAAAAGCGCTCAAAACTCCATAACTTTTGATCTAGTTGAGCTAGAAACCTGAAATTGCACACTTACCAGTCTTATAACCGCAATAAAAGAATTGATAAGTACTTATAACAAATGATACTTGAACTGAACATTTTTCATATGGTAAAAATCTATAATCTATAATATTAATAAGAATGGATATCTGTATGTATGAATGTTCCAACTTCACGCACAAACGGGCGCAAATTGACGAGCGAGTTCCAACTTAGATAATAGGCCATAGTAGATTTCGCGAACCCTCTTCCTTCATCGTGAACGAGACTTTTCTTTGCGACGAGAGCCGGATCAAAAAGCGTCATAACTAAGGATTTTTTAGCGTCATTACTAGGAAAATTTTCGTAAAGCCAAAACCCGGTACAACTTTTGGTGTCGGTTTTGAACGAAACTACGTCGGTTGAAGAGGTTTGCACGCTGATTTCAACGAGTACAAAACGATTTCCGTGCTATAACCCGTTCCGAAGTTATTCGAAGATCGTCGGTATACCTATAGGTGGGAAGGTACGAGTTTCTTTGGCGAGTCATGATTTGAGATAGGTAGTTTGATCCTTCACGACAAGAAACGGGTCAACAAGCGTTGTTACTAAGAAAAATAACTAGTTGACGGGTTGCTACGGGTGTTCCAAGTGAAGCAAGGATTGCATTATTAATAGAGAGTTTTGCGGAAAAACGAATTTCTCTCCTGCTCGCGCTCGCACTTCGGTACCGGGTACAACTTCTTGAGGATCAATTCAAGTAAACCTACATGGACAGGTAATTTTACTCTCTCTTATTATTCGGCCCTTTGATTCGAGATAGTTTGATACTTCACAAAAATATACCTACCGGGTCAACAAGGTTGGACGGGTTGGACGTGCTTGCGTTCTTATTGAAGGATGGATGCATTATTGAACGGGAATTTGATATTTGATATTTCGTGCGAAGCATGGGTGTCCCTGCTAGTATAAAATAAAAAGACAAGCAATTTATTCAAGCAATGAAAGGGCATTGACATCAATGATGAGGCTATAATATTATGAGAGTCCAGGATGAGAGTTGTCCTGATGGTCTCCTTCTCAACCCCCAGCCCCAGCTGCGGCGCCGCCCCATCGTCAAACCCTAGCAGGTCTTCGGCACACCACCATCTCCGCCGAGTCTCTCTCGCGCACATGGAGGCTGTGCGCACGATGGAAAACGACAACCGTGCCCTGAGCCACCCCATGACGATTCCTTGGTGACAACATTTGTCTGCCAGTCGTTCACTTAGGACATCGACGAATTGGGTCATCTAGGGTGCCGAAAGTCCATCCACTGTGCTGGCCAGTGGGGTGAATGAATAGCGGCGATCTTGGAACACAGGCAAATACTTCTGCTTTTTCGCTTCCTCTGCCGAAGTGCATAAGCGGGAAGATTGTAGACTGTTGGAGGAAACATAAGAGGGTATGTAGGGCACCCCCAGGTGAGTGTGTACCTACACGTGTTGTTTTTTCTAATAATTGATTAGGTTTTTTGTGGTGTGGGGGGCGGAATGCGTCCAGCACAGCGTCTGAGATTACGCCGGCCAGTGCTTTGGAGGATGCAGGAGGGAGTACAGGTATTCATCAGAGGCATAACGCAAGTTGTTGTGATCTGCAGAATCTGAGAGTATTCCAGCTGCAGAAATGGAGGATCTGGGTTCCTCAGGCTCGGGATGTTGTGAGTCCATCAGAACCTCGCAAGGGACAGTGGAGTAGGTACCGCCTTAGCTGGCACAAAGAGTCGTGTTAGGTAAGGTTTCCGCCTGCTGCCGCAGTTGTATCAAGAGGCTGTTCGCTGGCTTCCACTCTTGACTCGTCAAGTACGGACTCCTGGTTCCAGTCCCTGGTCTTACAGGGTCCCCCTTTAACGGCTTCCAAACATGAAGGATGGACTCCTGGACCTTTTGGTCCTTTGCAAAATTGCTATTTCCTCCTCAGAAATCCCGCCTGAAGGGTCAGGGGGAATTTCCGGATCAGCGTGGATCCGGTGAATACCAGCACGCTTGAGCTCAGTAGCGCGCTGGGCGTGATCCCCTCAAACCTGCGTTGGCGATCGGACAGAGTACTTACCCCGTGGCGCTACAGCTCTTGAAGAGCCCTGGCCTCCCGCGATCGGACAGAGCGGGAAGAGTTTTTCCCACAGGGTGCATCAGTGTCTAAGACACGGACGGTAAATAATGCGTCCCTCTGTGGTTCCCACATCCCACATCAGGAAAGGTCTCCTCTCAAACCAGAAGTAGTGGCTGAAGCTGGTACAATCATTGGCTCTTTGCAGCAATTTCCCCAAGCTGTATTCATTAATTCCCCCAGGACGTCTCATACTTCATTGAGACGTCTTGTGATCAACACAGAGTATGCTTGATAGAAAAGGGAGTATGACCACAGTCATCACATTTGTTACGCATATCTACTGGGGTTCGCATGTATCGAATCGCAAGAGCATCTCTGAACTCATCTCAACTCACAGTTACATCCGGTGTGGAGGAAGAGGATGTTCTTTGACGTGAAATCTGATAACGTTGTCTTGGGTTGGTAGCACGTTGTCTGAGATTTACCTCTCACAGGTTTATGAGAGTATACATTGCCAGGGGACGTCAGGCCCACAGGCAAGACGATGCGGCGCGTCTTTTCCAACGACAGTGACTGCACTGTAAGATGTTCTCTGTCAACGCATCAGAGCCTGTCAGCTTTCAACTTCTCCGTGAGCATAACTATGAAATGTTGTTTGTTCCTACCATTAGTACAAAGGGCTACACGGCCAGTGTACAAGATTCAAATTTCCAATATTATGACATGTACTTAGTATACTTTCTTCATCAAGCGCATTGGTGGGGGCGTATTTTCGAACCACGTTTTCTCCGGGGACGAATTTTCATACATTCGAGCCAAATCAGTCACAAAGTGGTCCTCGGAAAAGTTGCTGATTGCCCTTTCAGGGTGGACCCAGTGAAACATAACGTTATGGCTGTGAGGTCGACGGCATCCTTATTTCTAGGGCACACCTCTCCAAGGGTTCAGACCCACTCTTATTGCATTAGTGAAACGAGCCTGGGCTCTTTTGATCTCTGGAAAAAGGCCTAAAGACGGCGTTCTACGTCATGACCTGCTCTTCAATAGAGAGCACCTTTTAACATTCCATCTCTTTTTGAAGTTTCAAGCAGTAGGGGGAAAAACTAGTGAGTTCTTGAGATCAACCCTAGTTTATATGCAGGGTCAACCTCTCAGCAGTGATTAGATATCACGGAGGCGCAAGGGGCTGAGGGCCACAAGAACGTGAGGTGCTTGATGCAAGAATGAGGTGACACGAAGGAGATGTAGGTGGAGTTGAACGTGATTTTTTTTTAATCTGAGGGTGGGTCCTTCAGAGACAACCAAGTTTGAAGGAGCAGGGACACGACAACATTTCCCAACTCTAGTAGCTCGAATGGAAACCATAAGTGCCGGGTTTTCCTCATGTGCTTGAGAAAAATAACAGTAAAAAGGGAGAAATTGCAGTTTTTCTCAATTTAGTACATCAGAAAATAATATGTCGCAATATTACAGCGACATATGGCATCGTGGAGTGGACTCTTTCAAAAGATGAACAAAGAGAAAATCCACCTCTTCAGGGAAGCTTTTTATGTAGGTAGGCTGAACCCAATTTGAAAAATCGCAAAAATAATAATTATGAATATATTAATTATATTTATGCAATTATATTATATTATGCATAATAATGAATCATTCATATTGGAAGATAAGTTCCTGCCAATATTGTATTAGCATTTTATCGAAAATGAGTTTTTCATTCCATTTTAATAACATAGCCGAAGGCTTGGTAACCATACCAGGGTCACCTAAACACATAACAACGAGAAAAACACGTTTTAGCATGGCAACTGTGACGTCATCGTCACGGATTAGGCCGTGTAACCGGCTAATCTGGATTGGCGTCCCCCGTATGGGAGCGGGGCGGAGCGGAGTATGTTATAATTGGGGAAACCCGTCATCTGACCCCCCCCCCCCCCCCTCATGAGGAGGGGAAGAGATGAGGAATGAAGCCATTATTAATAATTAATAATCATAATTATTATGAGGATTCTCTTTCTAGCTTTCATAGCAGTTTATTATATCAACTTCTTTTTCTAACAACTGGTGTCATTTTGGCCAACGCCTCCGACTTCACCTCGCGGTGACCGGTGAGATCTTTCCTTTTGATATTAATTTATTGCTTCATTTCCTATTTTCTCTTCACCCCGTTTTTGCCATCTGGCTAGTCATTTTCATTTTGTCAAGAGGTTTTATTTCTCTGAATAAAACCTCATTTTCTTTTCAACCTTTTATATTTTCTTTTTAATTTTTCCTTTTCCCTTTTATTTCCGCCCGGAGTGGGCGTACAGTGTTTTTAAGTTACCTGTGGCGGTAAAATCAAATATACCGCCGAGGAGCCAGAAGGAGGGCCCCACGACGGACTCCTGCTGCATCAGCACATTCCGCCCGGGAACGTCATCACCAGCGACGTGACCGGCGGAGAGCCCCCTCCCCCCGAGCCCCCATTCGGTTGAGTTCCGCGAGACAGGTGTGGTTGCCGCTGCGTTATAAATATAATCCCAAGTTTATTAAAGTCATTGTTAAGCAAGTTTATGAAGTGAGTGTTATTCACCCTCTGAAAACCAGGGGAATACGTAATCATTACATTACGCTCCCCAAACGAGGGGGCGGGGGGAAGCAAGTAACCCTCCCCCCGCAACCGACGACCCACACCTCTCGCAATGACCCCTGCATCCATTTAGAACGGCCAGAAGGAAAAACAGTAACTTACCAAACATACCACGTAACATTGACACCAGCCCTGACGCTACAGGGGATGGTGGAAAAGACCAACGGCAAGTGCCTTATAGACACAGGATCACAGATTACCCTGGTCGACAAGAGCACAGTTCCACACCTGAAGCTCAACCCATCAGTACGGAGAATAATGGGAGTCACTGGTAACGCCATGCAAGTACATGGGGACGCCAGCTGCAAAATAACTCTACCAGGAACGGGGAGTTTCAATGCCTGGGCCTCCGTGGTGGACTTACCACCAGGGATTATAGCGATTATTGGACTTGATGTTCAATGCTCCCGCGGGGCCCTACTGGATATAAAAGCGGGCACAGTGCGATTCCAAAAAGGGGGGGTGCAACCACAGAAACCCACCCACCCCAATAGGGATTGGGCCTACTTGGTCACTGCTATGCAAACGGAGATCCCACCCAACTGTGTAGGGATCATCCCAGCACGAAGAAAAGGCAGTAAGGTGGGAGGAGACAAACCCCAAATCCTTCTGTCGCCAAGTGGGCAAAACAACCACGTGTCATTGGCAAGATCACTACACACTAATGCAGACGCAACGGTGGTAATGGTCTACAACCCAGGCGCCAACCCAGTAGTCCTAAAAAGGAACTGCAGGCTGGGAAATTTGGAAGTGGCGGAGCACCCACAGCAGGACCACTGCTTCCAGGTTACACACACCCCAACGGGAAACAGCCCTCCGGATGAGGAGAAAGCAAAGTTTGTGGAGATGCTGCTACACCAGGCCAAAGGGTTTGAGCACCCACATCAATTGGCTGCACAACTAGGGGACTTCTACGATGTCTTCAGCTTTCCAGGCTACGAGAAGCTGGGGGAAACCAACATGGTGGAACATAGCATACCCACAGGGCACCACAAGCCCATTCGCACGAAACCCTTCAAAGTTCCCTTGAGACAGCAGGAGATCATGGAGAAAATTGTAGCCGAACACGAGCGGGATGGAGTCGTGCGCAGAGCATGTGGCGTGTGGCGTTCACCCTGCCTCCTAGTTCCCAAGAAAACTTTGGTGGATGGTGTGGTAGAAGTCTCATGGAGAATGGTCGTTGACTACCGAAAGGTCAACCAAGTCACACAACCAGAATTCTTCCCACTCCCCCATGTACAAGATTGCCTCGACAAAATGGGAGGATCCCGGTACTTCACCACGTTGGACCTCCGAAGTGGCTATCATCAAGTGAGAATCCAGGAGGAAGACGTGGAAAAGACCGGGTTCACAACTCAGTCAGGGAGCTGGGCCTTCACGAGAATGCCCTTTGGACTATCTAATGCCCCGGCCACATTTCAAAAAATGGCAACTGCACTAATGAAAGCATTGGGCTCGACACGGGCGCAAGCATTCTTAGACGACATAATACTCTTCCATGAGACATGGGAAGAACAATTGAGTGAGTTGGAGAGGCTCCTCCAGCTGCTCAGAGAAGCAAACCTCAAACTCCAGCTAGTTAAGTGTCACTTCCTACAAAAGGAGGTGCACTACCTAGGCCACGTCGTGAACGAAAAGGGCGTGAGCCCAGATGGAAAGAAAACAGAGGCAGTGAGGAATTTTCCTCAGCCAACAACTGTACGACAGGTGAGAGCGTTTATAGGCCTATGCTCCTACTACAGGAAGTTTGTTGACGGGTTTGCACGAATAGCCAAGCCGCTCATTGATCTGACGAAAAAGGAAACAGCATTTGTGTGGACCGAACTTCAACAAGAAGCCTTTGAGACATTGAAGTCGAGACTCACCAACCCCCCCATACTCCAGTATGTTGACATGACCAAGCCATTCATACTGGCCACAGATGCCTCGGCTGACGGGATTGGGGCCGTGCTCAGTCAGCAGCATGACTCCAAGGAGCACCCGGTGGCATACGCAAGCCGGGCCCTCAACAAAGCGGAGAAAAACTACTCCACTACCGAACGAGAACTACTGGCGATCGTCTGGGCAGTAAGGTATTTCCATCAATACCTCTGGGGAGCACGCTTCACCATTGTCACAGACCATGAGCCCCTACGGTACCTCCACAGCATGAAGGACACAAATGCCCGACTCATGCGCTGGTCACTAGCGCTGGAAGAATATGCCTACACACCAAAATACAAAGCGGGGAAAGCCAATTCCAATGCAGACGGGATGTCCAGGGCATACGCTACATTCCTGACCATTGAAGCAGAGAAACTCGCTGAGGCACAGGAGGGCGATGAATTATGTAAAAAGCTGGCTACAAACCCTAGGTATGCACGCACTGAACAAAAGCTCTTGGCCCGAGTAACTCCCGGGGGCCTGAGGGTGGTAGTGCCACCAACTCTGCGCCTGAGAGCACTCCAACTCGCTCACGATGTTCCCTATAGGGGGCATCGTGGACTACAAAAGACCCTTGAGCAACTGAAACAGACATTCTACTGGCCAGGCATGACGGTGGAGACTAAAGCCTATGTCAGGTCATGTCCCAGTTGTGCACTGGTGAAGGATGCAGGCCGGATAAAGCCACCCCTGGGGGACTTCAAGGACCCGTCCACGGTATTTGAAGCCATCTCCATCGACGTGGTCGGCCCTCTAAAAACAACAAAGGAGGGGAACAAGTACATCCTCACCATCATCGACCAATTCTCGCGGTTCGTGCAGTTCCATCCACTTAAAACCATCACGGCGGAGGAAACGGCACAAAAACTGGTGAGCCACTTTGGAAGGTTCGGGGCAAGCACCAGGTTGCTCTCAGACCAAGGATCAAACTTCACCTCTGAGCTGGTGAGGCACCTTTGCGAATTCTACCAAGTTACCAAGATTAAAACAACGGCTTACCACCCAGCTGGAAATGGGAGATGCGAGAGGGTGCACAGATCCCTCTCCAAAATCCTCCAGCACTACATCAACACCACCCAGTCGGACTGGGACGAAAAATTACCGCTGGTGGAGATGGTAATCAACTCTCAGTCTAACAGCACAACTAAAATACCTCCTTACAAAATTGTCTTCGGCCGGACCATGTCTCTCCCAGGGAAAGATGACATCACGCTCGAACCCGACAGTGAGCCATACGCACAGTACGTGGAAGAACTGCGAGAGACGCTGAGGGAATTGTGGAGAGCTGTGGAAAAAGGACAAGAGGAGGGAAAGGCCAAACAAAAAATAACATATGACAGGGGGACATCACCACCCAATTTCAAAATTGGATCAAAAGTTTACCTGCACAACCCAGTGGTGGCCAAAGGGAACGCCAAGAAATTGACCAAACAATGGAAGGGCCCCTTCGTCATCACCAAAGTATTGTCGGACCAGAACGTGGAACTTAACATCAAAGGAAGGCGTCAAGTGGTGCACACATCACGCCTGAAGAAGAAGTTCGACAGGGCAGTGGAACCACGAACAGCGCCATCAGAGGACAACTGGGAGGAGATTGAATCAGACACAGATTCAATCCTAAGTTCAACTAGCCACGAGCAGGAAAGGGACGTGGGAATAGGGAAGGACAGTGAGGGCGTAGGGGAATCAGTAGCCGCTCCCGCAGCTCCCGAATCGGTGGCACCCCCATCACGGTACCACCTTCGGCCTCGCAGGCCCCACAACCTACCGGCACGGTAGTGAATCCTCAGATTGCACAAACCTAGTCCTGCTACGCATCCTAATTCACTTCCCAGCAGAAGTCATTTTCCTAGCCTAAATTTTACCCTTATGTTGATGATCTTGTGATAATCTTTTATCATTCTTCCTGTTATTCCAACACGTATTGGAAGTATGCTCGAAGAGAAATAACTTAAATCCATCTTCGCCTTTAATTCACATAAATATAACCCGAACATAATTTAACTAGGAACTACGAAATCTATATATCTATACGTTATGCTATATTTATTTTATATATGTGTCTATAGGATAAACTATATTTCGTTTATATCGTTTGCTAATAAGTAAATATGAATACATGAAAAAAAAAAAAAAAAAAAAAAAAACTTAATTATTACTACAAAATTTCTTATGCCTATTTAATTGCCAACATAATATAAACTAAATATTATATTATATAGCAATGGTATAAATATAATATAACCATAACCGGAAAACTGAGATTTACAAAACTACAATTAAGTGAGGGTGCTGATTATTTCCTTTGTACTGCAACAATAAAATTAAGATTATCATGTACTAATTATCGTTGCTTCGTCACTCAGATCGTATAGCCAGATGCTCTCTCAGGACGGAGCAACGTACCATCACTGCATCGTCATGGGGTGGAAATGCACCTGTGACAGCCGAGCTTCGGCAACAACTGGAGAGGAGTGGACAATGGTCACCCCCCAGCAAGGAGAATGCTACGGCGAGGAGAAGACCAGTGAAATACATAATGATGATAATAACATTGCTTTTAACTAACAACATAAGATCCTGTGCGTGCGATTCTAAATTACTTTCTTGTTAAAGATCGAGAAGAGCCGTGCGCTCAGAGGATACTTAGAAAGCAATATTTAATACCAGCCACCGCTGAAGGAACAACGAGGAATAACCCAGTTCTCCATCAGTCAAACGTCAACGTCGTTAACAGCCATCGGCGCTGCAACAGCAAAACAACAGGTAGGCTGGGTACCTAATCGAAACCCCAGCAACCAGGTACACACTACTTCGTCAGCAATGGCAGAAATTTGTGATTTGATGATTTAATCATGAAATTAAGGGTAAATTTACCCGTATTTATACACGCCAGGGAGCAAAAGCTACCCCGAGCCCACCGCCAGGGGGCGGTCTTCTACAGGGGGAAGGGGATGTAAATAGAAAAACCCCGTGCATGCTGTACATACTGCCCCCCAGTGTAAATAATCCCGGGAACTCCCCAAAAGCCCGAGCCATTCCTCCGCCATCCGGGATTTAACCAGGTGATCCTGCATACCAACCAACCGGGTTTATCGTTATTGTGCGAAGGACATAGCATGACCGCGGGTATGAACGGGCAACGGCCGAAGTGTACTCACTGATATTATACACCATAAAGACGTCGTATCAACAAACAAACAAATTCTCATGAAAATAACATGAGACCCGGTTGCAACCGGGGGCCTTAACCTATTAAGA
The DNA here is from genome assembly GCA_955831195.1 of Pilophorus perplexus. Classification (NCBI taxonomy): domain Eukaryota; kingdom Metazoa; phylum Arthropoda; class Insecta; order Hemiptera; family Miridae; genus Pilophorus; species Pilophorus perplexus. The sequence continues at coordinate 33,629,652 of OY037009.1, read as the reverse complement.
ATTATGTTTATTATATATTTACATAAGAGAATGCAATGTTAATAATAGTGTCATTATTAAAAGCGTCATGATAATGCCATAAATAATCGTTACTAAATATAATACATAATAACTATTGTACATATTTACTAATTCACATAATGATGAATAATAACAAAATTACGCTATAAATAAAGTATAACTATTGTATTCTATATCACTAATTCACATAATAGTGCAATAATAGTGAAAATAATTATTGTAGATTAATTATTAATAATTCACATAATAGTGAATAATAACAAAGTAATGGTATAAAATAAAATTACCACTAAAAATACCCAGATAATGTCAGAAATGGTCATTATTAAATGTTATAAATTGCAAGTGTCCTTTGAAGTGGACTATGGTTCAAACTAATAAGCGCAGCCACACCTACCTTAAATAACTGACTTTCGGCGCAATGTAATCAAAATTTAAGTTACATAGGGAACGCCCCCCCCCCCCCCCCGCCAACTTGGACCGGAGTCATCGCAACATCAGGATTGCCACGACCCTCGCGCAACCATGAGTGGAACAGCAGCAGTCTGGCCCTACTCAGGCACCGCACCGAGCTGGTGGTACACCGATCATCCAATGGACCCAGCGCGTAGAACGTATACTCCGCGTCAGTGGTGCATCGGATCAACATAACCAATGCCAAGGCTTGTGTTGATGGCGGCTGGATACTTTTGCAATCATACCACAGCCCCAGGGTGTCACCGCATCCCTTGCAGAACGGAGAAAGAGGCCACGAAGTCCAAACCCTCGCTGGCACCCAAAGGACAAGGTTGAAGGATGCCACCCAAGGACGACCACAGGGACGGCCCTAAGGACCAGATGGATGAGGCTCTAAGTTCTGTGCCAAGGAACGACTGGAAGCCCAACACTGATTCCAGGCCTCCCGAACCACCCCAGGGATGGTGACGACTACGAGTGGGACAACCCCGACCTACACCGCCTGAGGACAGGCTCTCCCTAAAGAGGGGAGTGATGTGGCGGTAAAATCAAATATACCGCCGAGGAGCCAGAAGGAGGGCCCCACGACGGACTCCTGCTGCATCAGCACATTCCGCCCGGGAACGTCATCACCAGCGACGTGACCGGCGGAGAGCCCCCTCCCCCCGAGCCCCCATTCGGTTGAGTTCCGCGAGACAGGTGTGGTTGCCGCTGCGTTATAAATATAATCCCAAGTTTATTAAAGTCATTGTTAAGCAAGTTTATGAAGTGAGTGTTATTCACCCTCTGAAAACCAGGGGAATACGTAATCATTACATACCTACCTATATTTCTCACGATCTAACGATCAAATATCAATGAATTTCACTGTTCTCCACGAAGTGGAGCACGTTGTACGCCCTTTCACGCAGATCTGATCGACCTTTGGGAACGGTGAACCTCACACAACCAACACATTACCCTGGTGCACTGCGGTGTTTGTCCATGGCTCTACTGTCTAGAATCCCACAATATTATACGTAATTTCGGCTAATTCTCCCCTTTTCACAGGGGGTGTGGTACAAGCTGAAACTTCGTAACCTAATGCTCGGGAGGTCCAGCTGAATGAAAAAATTGACCATTCAACCCAGATTTTAACTACCTGGTATGATTCAACTAAATTCCACCAAACGATATGGAATAGGTACATAGTGTGCGTTCTTCTAAAGAAGCAGAAACAATTTGTGCATTTATCGGAACTGAGATATTTTACCGGAACAAGAAAATGCCACTTTACGTAGATCCATAATCGAGTGCCGCCTCCCCCTAACTCCACTGGCTACAAATGTCTTCTGCATGCAAAGTTCATTTTTTATAATTGAGCGTCCTCACACTCTTGCTTGATTCAGAATTTGATTTAACTTGAAGCCCAGCGGTTGAAACACCTACGAACATTGAATTTGCATGAGAAAGTGATCTATTTCAACTTCCGTGAGCATCTAATCGCTTGTTCGTTCTTTCCCTTCCATAGCTGCAAGTATTTGGCAACGAATGTCTTCTGCGTGCAAATTCCATTAAATTTTGTTATCACTTCCGCGTGCGTTATCGCTTTCGCGATATTTCCGTTGGAGTCCAACGGTTGGACCGATACAGATCACTATATGGCTTTCAGAATCTACTGATTTTTTCCCGATGTTTCCAAAAAATTGGAGGAAAAAACTAGTTTTGACATAAGGCAAGGAAAACGGTGTACTGTAGGTAAACTTGTCCCTAAACTGTGGGAAAACTCCCTATATTCCCTCGCGGCATTAAAACGAGGTCGATACTTATGAAGGAAATGAACCATTGAATATCAGGAGGCTGGGTGAAAAGGGAACCTTTCAAAAGGCACCTTCATGAACATAATAATCAGTACACATTCACCGTTAGAATTCGCTTAGCCCTTTACCAAACGTGGATGCATGAAGGTCTCGAGATGAGAAAAACCCTCAATGACGTCCGAGAACCTCTACTACAACAATCTGGTATGACTTATTGAGGTAATTCATATTTCAACCGTAATTATAATATTAAATAATATTTATATTATAAATGATGAATTTACATTTTATCTCATCTATTATGTTATCTCTTAACTGTAAATTTTTCTGTTAAGAGATGCCTAACATAATAGATGAGATACTATAGTGTAAAAGTGGTTTGGTTTTGTAGGGTGGGGATGAGCTCGAAACCGATCTCCAACTGATGTATTTTTCTAAATACAAATGTTAACAAGGAAGGAACTTTCCAGCAAAAGAGACACCTTCTTCGCCAAACCCATCGTCCGGATCCGGGTTTATATTCGACGGATACAACATCCTCTCCCGGAATCGCTTTCCTCTAGCATAAACAGTGATCACTTTACTTACACAATAGAATTCCGTCAGACCACAGTGACTCTCAAAGTCTGCTCTTGGGGAATCATCGTGTCCGAAGTGACGTCCGTCGACGACGTCACGTCCGTTGCCACCGGTGTCGACGCCGGGGTGCCCCTCAGGCTGAAGTGAAGCAAGCTGGAAGCATTAAATGCTTAAAATTTTTACGAGAGAAGTGATTTAAGGCTTATGACGATGAATGATATTAATTTTTAATACTAGGTACCCATTGAGTACTGGCGTTAAAAAAATGAGTTACTACGTCGAAGGATTGTTGAACTTATCTTCCAGCAGCTTTCCTTTTGATCCATTAGAAATCAAATAAATCTCACGGAAAAGAAATTCTTCGAGAAAGAGCTATTTATAAGTTAATAATAGCATACAAGTTTGATTGGATGGGAGTGAAGACGAATTGACATTCAAAATGTGATTTAATCATTCTGACATTCTGATTTAATCAGACAAGTGCGAGAAGGATGAACAAATGAAAGTTGTTTTTTTTCGGCAATTTGTAAACGGCAAGAGATAAAGGGCTCAGGCCAATCACTGCTGAATTTCCATTTATTTGTTCGAAGATGTCAGGATGCTTTATAATTAAAATTATAATAGGTTCTGTTGACTTTTTTTCATTTGTTGACGTGTTTTCTTTTCTTTTTCCCCATCCTGCAGATCTCACTGTTCGTGGAACAGTATTTCACGAACTCTTAGACGCCGTATTTATCTTCCAAGCGACGCTTCAAACGATATTCTACTCAAGTCAGGCAGCAATTGTAAACGCGAATTTTCACGTCCTGTGTTTAGATCTCAGGACCGAATTCTGGTCGTTACGGGGTGCATAAGCCATGTAGATAATAAATTTAGTAACTAAATTTATAACTGTTATAATACCATGGTCTACATATTTTAGAAATATCGCACCGACCACAGTCGTGGGGCGATGGCACTCACCTGTAAATCCCAGATTAGAAGGCTTTAATGAGCAGAAACTAGTTTTAATTAGCAGGAATCTGTTTTAAATCTGCAGAAATCAATTTTCCATCAGCGGAAACTTGTTTTTAGGGAGCAGAAACCGGGTTTTAAACCATCTAACCTGGTTATTGATAAAAATCAACCTAGGTGAGGATTTTGGCCAGAGGAAATGCAAGAATTTGTATCATCTGTAGAAGCATTTCACTAATGGAATTTTTTTCTCGGGAAACGGTTAAGAGGCTTCGTCATTACTGCTCATTCGTAAATACACCTAACGAGAAGTTTTGATTGTGGGGCCTCTTAGGATCCTTTAATGAGCAGAAACTAGTTTAAATTAGCAGGAATCTGTTTTAAATCTGCAGAAATCAATTTTCCATCAGCGGAAACTTGTTTTTAGGGAGCAGAAACCGGGTTTTAAACCATCTAACCTGGTTATTGATAAAAATCAACCTAGGTGAGGATTTTGGCCAGAGGAAATGCAAGAATTTGTATCATCTGTAGAAGCATTTCACTAATGGAATTTTTTTCTCGGGAAACGGTTAAGAGGCTTCGTCATTACGGCTCATTCGAATTTCCCGTTTATCCTATTTACATTGAATGAGCTCCTTAAATGATTTTTTCCTGGCAAGGCCATCCTTCAAAAGTTACGAAAACAGGTCAACATCGCAGAATGACCCTCACTATTACTTATAGTGCTTTAGGAAAAATGAAATGTTTGAATTCCGGAGGCAGCGAACGGAACATGACGTTTCACCCATTCGTGATTGGTCTGGGAGATGCAAGTTAGCCAACCTAGGACTGGTCAGGCCGTTTTTGGCGTCAGCAAAATTTGATTACATTTTATGTAAATTTAATTAGGTACATGTAATGTAAAATCACTGGTGTAAAACCTTCTGTCAACAACGTTCTTACTGAACGTTATCAAATTATCCTCAGTCAACACAAAGAATTCACATAGCATCTTCAGAGTTCTTAGAGACGTGAAATGCGCTTGAACAGGGTTGCTGCGTCGTACGTAGGTATTTAGTAAAAAAAACGTCACTGCGCGCTCTGGAGGCTCAGTGTCCAACGCTCGATGCGTGATGTAACATTAAATACAACAATTAAAATTTTTCCCCCTTCAGATCAACATGTCTACAACCTCACTATGTATGGTACGTATCTATACGAATTTTAACTGAAAATTGGTGTAAGGGGGTGTAAGGGAATACGTTGTTAGAAATGCGAAATTCCGACCTTTATAAAGAGCCCATTCCCAACTTTCACTGTCTCACTGAACACACTTCCTACCTTTTGATTGGAGACTCAGGGACGTTAGGCAGCTTCGTCTCCAAGTCCCCAACACTGCAACAGATACAATGACAGATACAATGACAATCCAATTCTGATGTAACGCTTCAAACATTGTCACGCGTCTTTTTTTTCTTTTTTCTTTTTTTCAAAAACTCACCGAGACGGGAAACAGCACGTGCCGCTTTTACCGAAGTTTTCTCCGTCCTCGAGCGTCTGCGGAAGAGGTTGATGGAGCGTCTCCGGCAGAAGTAGGCTGCATCCACCGCCGACCACCAGTAGGGCGCCCATGATCACCAAAGGGACGACCAAGTGATCTTCACCCTGGGAAAGTGGAAGACACAATATTAAATTTTGTGAGTTCACATGTGAGGGTGCACCGGCGACGTCAGGCAAAGTGGATGAAACTTGGCGAAATCAACAATCCCTTCGGCCCAAGTGGTCTCATAATGGAAGTGACGTCTAAGTCCTTATTTTGCATAAAAGATAAAATTCTCAAATACGTCACTTTTTTACACATTCTCAATGCAGCAATGAAGAGAATTTTGAAATGAAGAACTCTTTTCTTCGTCCGAGAAAAAGGATTCGTGAGAGGGAATGATGAGGTAACGTGAATGGATGAGATGGATTGAACAGGTCAGCAGTGGGGTGATTCAAACGAAGAATGGGAATGGGGAAAAAGCATCAAAGCCCTTCAGCTCGCTTCCTCTACAGAAAAGCACGGTGAAAACGCGAAGTTGAAGTCTCGGCACAAAACCTCCCCTCCTCTCTCTCGCTCCATTTTCTCCTTTTTACCGCCGCCTGACTTGCAGAAGCAAGTCCGCGGGAGTGTGAAAATACGCCTGTTTTAACGTTTTGTCCCTTTATGAGAAATGCAACAAAAAAGTGAATGGATCCGAGGACAATGAGGGTGGCAGGGACATGTGCGATTCGTACGTTGCGCACGATCAAAACTTACCAACAAAAAAAAACAAAACAAAAACATGTTTATTAATGTAATGAGTAGGGCTCGGATTAGAGCATAATAACAATACTATTAGTTTTTTTCCCTGTCAAGTAAGCATTGAATGAAGCCTTTTGGCATTATATTCACCTCTCCGGGACCAACAGAATTGAAATTTATCGAGCACATCACGAGTAAACGACTTCAGAGTAAACGCGTGTAAATGCATGTTTACAACACGACTTCAGAGTAAACACGACTTCAAAAACGACTTCAGAGTAAACGCGTGTAAATGCATGTTTTAGCGGTTTTAGCGGTTTTCGTCCAAATAGTTTATTTTTCACAAAATTTCCCCAGTACTTGGGCACCGAACAAAGTTTGACACTCGCTTATCGAAGGGTATTTCCTAAATTAGTGAGAAATTAGCGTTTGAAACCGTCATTGTTATCTATTAAATCATAATGAATTCGATAAAACTGGTTTTTGGCCACTTATGCACCAAACACTACGGTGCCAATAATGTTGCGTGCAGATACATTTTACACCGTATAACGACCAAAAAGCTGCCCTCTTTCATGGACTTGGGAACTCGAGTCATTTTTGGGCACATTTTTTAGGGATAGAAAAAATCAATGCACCTTCAGTGGCAGCCAAGTCAAAAAAAAGGAAATAACCTAATTGAACTTCAAAAATCGCCGTCAATATCCAGTTCTGGTAGTCGGTCAATGAAAATCATTTTGAAAGAATAGAAATTTAAAAAATGTACACCTGAGTAGTATTTGGACAGATAATAATTCTATTATAATAATTATAATTATTAAATAATTATAATCATTTTAATTATTAAAAGATAATTGTGATAATAATTATTAAATAATTATAATCATTTTAATTATTAAAAGATAATTGATTTATAAATTGGTACCTATATTCCATACGAGTAATCCATTTTTCGAGACCCGAAGGAAGTTGAGTAGGTACCCAAATACTGTACAAGAGTAACTACCTAGTAGTTTATTAAATAATATTTAAATTTTAAATACACTTTTTATTGAAACAATTTATTGTTTTTGTTATCAAAGCATAATAAACCCGCGAGTAAATTTGCGGGTTTTTTCAGTACATCGTCCTGTTAAGCAATAATACCCAATCAAATTGATTGGATATTCAAAAATTAACTATCTCGCGGTACCTTTTGGCCACTAATAATTATTAGTTTGAAAAGACTACTGCCAAATCATAAAAAAGACTCAATCAAGTCGATTAGTGGCCAAAAGGTACCGCGAGATAGTTAATTTTTGAATATCCAATCAATTTGATTGGGTTTTTATTTACCAGGACTCCCGACCGACGATGGGCTACAAGGCCCCCCTCCCCCTCCCCCCCCCCCACAAAACCAGGTCCAGTCGTACAGCCGATTCCAGCTCAATCATCAAATATTTACGTTGATCTCCCGGTAATTGCAAACCGGGGGGGCGTTCTAAGCGTGTGAAGATCTCGTTCGACTAAAAGGGCTCTGATTAAGTTTGGATTGTTTCTAGCTCAACAGTGTGATCGAGTCAAAGATAAAATGGCTCTAATCACAATTGAACACAGCCATGAAAAGGTCACCGTAGCAAGAGTGCTGTTGGGAGGTACCGTAAATCCAAAACAAAGATTAACAGCATGTCCCGTGCTAAATTTAGGAAGCAAAGTAAAATCCCTATTCGCGTATAAACTCTGCTGAGCTGCGAATCCGATTTGAACACCTGGTTACCCTCTCAGAAAAGCTCCCCTTTGCGATAACGAACCATCTGGAGACTTTCCAAGTTTGTTCTGGAGCGTAATGCGTTCTTCATACTTTCCGTTTATCTCTATCTCAGGGAGGATATCTCCGTTACTAAGAAAACTTTGATTTAAGTTGTTAAGTAGTGATCAAGATTTTTTCGAGTGTTCGATTTTATGAAGGTTGTGGCAGTCGTCGACGAAGACATCAATTAGGTGATGGGGTTCTCGAGCAGTTTGCTCTCTCGTTTTACAAGTAGAAGTCGATACACGAAAGCTGTAGCGGTTCCAACTCTACAAACGATCGCTATCGACCACTATTCAGTAACGTGAACTGGTTTGGCGTCGCTAGACGTTTCATTTTCATCGCGGGAGGACATGGGCGTCGTCTTTCCTTGCCCGGAGTCGTTGGGTCGGGAGTGACCCCGGGGAACGGACAATCGGCTCCCGTAGTACCAAAAGTGAAAGAGCGGGTAAATCTCTAGCCCACTCGACTCCCTGAGTCGCCTACCATTGAGTGAAAATAAAAAACGCTGCAAATTTTACACAAGGGTTTATTATTCTTTGATATAGGTTACTTGTGCTAAAATTATTTCTGTGTCAATAGAAAAAATTTGGAAAAAATTTTTTTTTGAATTTTTTTTTTGGATTTTTTTGTTTCAAAAAAATTGTTTTTTCAACAATTCTTTATTTTTTACTCGAAAATTATTTAACCTCTTGGGATCCTTCAAAAATCCCATTTTTAGCCCCATGAAAGCCCTATAGATCGCCACAGTGAAATCGGATCGTCCCGGGACCCCCATAAATGGATTCTACGTCCAAAAATACTTCGAAAACGACACCTAACTCGATCCCATAGCTAAAAGCCTTTAAAAAAACCTCCTGTAGCCCCATTATAGCCCCATAGCGCCCCACGGGTTTGGGCGATCGGACTGAAAACCTTGCGGGCACAACTAGATGGTAAACCAAGTATTTTGTCAAAATTTCAGATTTAAAAAAAAATTCCTACTGCCCAAAACGGCCTGGACGGCGGACGGCGGCCGGCGTACGGCGGACGGACATTTCGGATTTAGAATGTAGACCTCTTGAAACGGATATTGTCAAATTTTGAGCCCAATCGGAGTCGTCGACCCCCGTCGCGAAAACATAGGTGTATTATTCCAAGAATAATAAACCAAAAGACCTCGTCCCGCTCGACTCCCCGCAAAACGCATCAAAACGGTCCTTTCACTTTGCATGAAATTTGCACCAATCATAGGGTGGGTGCCAATCTGGTCTTCCATGTGGGACCTACGTTGTAGGTGGTAGGTATTTAAACAATATTTGCATACCTATGTAATAGCAAATCCAATAGCCGGGAAAGGCTTTCACAAAGTCCATCTGGAGAATCTCAAAGTTCAACTCTTTTTGGCTACGGAATAAGCAGCGATTGCTCAAGCAGGAGTGGATTGCAAACTACATTCATAGAAAGCAAAACGAGGGCTATCTTCTTAATAAATTCTCCAAGAAGCAGTGATCAAAACAGCTCCTCTTCAACTTCCAAGGTACAGAGGAAGACCCAGTAGCTGTGTAGTAAACGTTTTCTATTATCATTTGACGAGGTGGTTCTTGCCACTGATGAGGTACAATGTGAGCAACCTCCTCGTGGGTTACTCCAATAGCTCACTAAGCTATGTGCCTATTGACTGTTCGCTGTTGGCGCGGGAGTCGAATGGGCACACTTTCTCACTATCCAATAGTACAGAGTCGATCGTCCTTCATTTTGTTCGGGGGTCGAGTGACCATTCCATTTTCTGCTCAAGCGGGAGTCGACTGGACTTATGTCGGGAGTCGAGGGGAAAGCGCCTCACCACTCACAATTTAATTGAAATCTACGAACACTATTTCACATAGATAGGTACACAAAAAATATCCTGTTGGGTCCAGTTATAAGACTCACCATGTAGTTGACGATGGGGATAAAGACTGGACCAAGCATACCCGCCACAGAACTGGTGCTCATTCCCAGCCCCCGTACAACAGTCGGATAGAGCTCAGAGGCCATAAGAGGCAACACCACATATGAGGAAGATATGCCCATTTTGCCGATGCAGTACAGGATCATTGTGGTCATATCGTCTGAAACAAAACCAGCCAAATCAGCGTTAAAAGTTACAAGCAAACAACAGATGGATGGAAGTACATGTCGATCCTCGACAGTGAACATTAGAAACAAAGTGAGAATTTTCCCAAGACATTTTGATGAGGGAACTTGGAAACTGCCAGACCAGGAAACTGCCCGAATTTCTGCCCAGAAACCGATTCGGGGAGTTTGGGGAGTTGGCGAAAAAGTCCCCGAAAGTATGGCCAGGAAACTGTCCGAAAACAGAAATCTGGAAACTGACCGAAAATATTCTGGCAGAATGAAAGACCCCCGTTTCGACTTTGAAAAGTGCCCGAATTTCTCAACCCTCGAGTGAAGAGCTTCAGGTACCTAAGAGGATTAGTGTTGAGACGGCAGGGGCCCCTAATTGGGTTTCCTTTGTACCTTTTCCCCTGGGGTTATTATCCAGGGGCGTTGTCGTTTTTACTCAAAAGAAGCGAAAATTGTTGAGGCTTGAGTTTTTAGGATCAGATAGATTCGGGCAGCATCCCCTATTCACATGCGTGTTTTCAGTTTTCTGGCAGAATCCTCGTCCCACCTTTTCGGGGAGTTTTTAGGATCAGATTTTCGGACAGATTTGAGACGAGGCACCGATCTCCCCGAATTTCCAGGTAGGGCGATTCGGGCAGTTTCCTGGTCGGGCAGTTTCCTGGGACCCTTTGATGACAGGATCAACAACCATGGACCTCTTGGGCAGAGCATGGAGGTGGGGGAGCATTCGCGAGAGAATGCTAAATCGCGATTAACATCACTTCCCATCAACAGATTTTGATTAAACTTGATGTGTGGGTCAGGTGCGACGTCCTAGTGACTGATGAAGGCCGGGGGGGCGATTCTGTCAGTGTGTCTGTCTATCGACCCTACAAAGTGGGAAATATAGTAAAAACTAAATGAGAGGCCTGAACCCCAACTTCCATCGCTTGGTGAACCTTTTGGTACCACCCTTGACCAACCTAAAGCGATCAACCTAACCGCAGTTACAAATGCGTGAAGAAGGCTGGAAACTGGCAATGGCATCAGGCGAAATATAAGAGATGCTCTCGCCCTTCGGCGAGGTTAGCTGCAAACAAAATGCTTTGTTTAGTATAGAAATCTCAACCGCAATTGTGCGGTAGGCTTATTTCCTTGTGGGTGTGGAGAAACGGAGAGACTGAGAGAGAATGAAAAAAGATCGTTTTACTGACCCTCGGGGAAAAATAAAGACCCTCTTTGAAAACGGCCCGGTCCTTGCGTGTGTGGAATGAGAACCCTCATCAGTGAAATTTCAAACGGATTCTGCTTCCCTGAAAGGAATTTGATGTAGAAAATCTTCCTTAGGTAGGCATTCTCAACCTATATAAGTATCAGCCTATATACTATGGCATTCAAAAAATCTAAACTTAGGTTTTAAAAATATACATGTATATTCTTTCTAACTTGTGCAACTTGAAATTTATACCAATGAAAATGATACCTTCTCCAGCAGCGTGATTCTTGAATAGGTATAACCTCTCTCTCTCATGGGTCCAATAAAACTCGAAATGGTGATGGTACAGATTTTTCAGTTGTACAAATTGTAATTGTAATTTGACATTATACGTTTCATGACGCGTAGATGTTAAAATCAATGTTACCAACTGGGAGCAGGATATCAACCCGTCGGGGCCGATGCCTACCTGGGGCTTACGTTTTTGATATCTCGTCATATTATGACGGTCATAATATGAAGAGTTTGGTACTGTTGTTATATGCTACCTACACGCAGTTTTGTGTTGTAGTGTGCTACCTACATTGCCCGCCCGGTGCCTACATCGGTTATCGCCGTGATTTAACTTTTGTCCTTAGATGTCGATCTAATCTCGTTCACTCTTTATCTCATGTTCATCTCACGGTGGTTAGTTGATACGTTTGAGTCGGTGTGGTCGGTTTGGTCAGTGTTTTGTTGAAATACAACCGAGGTAGGTTACTAGCCAGCGATCGTCGGCCACCTCAAGCTCAGGCAGAGCCCAACGGTTCGGAGGACGAAGCCGAGGACAGGCCAGTGAGTGATAATCGAAACTATGGCGATCGGGTGCAAGGGCCCTGGGTATTTGGATTGTGTTGCCGTCAGAACTTGCTCGAACGAAGATTTTTTTTGTAGAAAAAAGGGACCGTGCAACTTTGATTCCAATAATCGAGAGAGAAGTAAAACCAGGCTTACGCCTCGCTGCAGCACCGCGGTTTTCCTCATAATGTTGTCAACCATTCCGAAAATTTCGTTTCGATCTTCAAATCAGAAGAAATATGCGAAAAGGTATGTTTTTAAGATAATTAAAGGTTTAGGTAGCAAGTAACCACAGTGGACAGCCCATGTAGGCAGCACGGGCCGTGTAGGTAGCATATAACAACAGTACCAAGAGTTTCATTTCAAACGGGCTTATATTCACTTTTGCTCTTAAATTCAAAAAACTATTTTTCATCAAAGTGGCTTTCGTCTATCCGTTACTGGTAAGTATCTTGGTATTTCATTTCACAACGAATGGGCTTATATCCAAACTAATATTTTCCGCTTCTAATTCAAAATTTGAAATTTGAACATTTAATGTGATTCTTTACCCAAACGGATGAGGGAAACTCCAGGCAAAGGCTCTAGAACTAAAGACTCTAAACAGTCAGTAGTAAACTACTTGTCGTCACGGCCACCTCTGCCGTGCGAATTTGTATCGATAACACATATTTCACATAATACGTGTTGGGTTTTGCCACGTATAAATAATATAATGTATTATTTCAAGTATCTCCTGCCACACAAGTTTGTATAAATCTGAGCTCTCCCTTTTGGCTGTTTTGTGTATGACGGTCTCCCCAACGACCCCTTACCACAGTATAAGACTTATACTTATACACGGGCTTACACAGAAGCCCCTATACACTATACTTAGTATAGTGTATAGGGGCTTCTGTGTAAGCCCGTGTATAGTGTGGACTTCTGTGTAAGTCCGTGTAGGTAGTTGGCTTCTGGGTAAGCCAACAGTATAGGTTGTTAGCTTCTGAGTAAGCCAAGTATAGGTATAGTTTGGTATACAAGTATAGTGTATCTGGGGCTTTTGTGTAGGAAAGCCCGTGTATATTGTGGACTTCTGTGTAGATTGTTGTTGTAGAAGTCCGTGTAGATTGTTGGCTTCTGGGTAAGCCAACAGTATAGGTATGAGCTTATGTATAAGCCCATACATGTTGAGCACATCAACTTGCCTTACGGCATGAGCTTGTGTATAAGCTCGTATGTGTATATTATATAGTATAGATAGGTATAGTGTAGGTTGTTAGCTTATTCCTAAGCTAACAGTATAGGTATAGTCTGGTATGCAAGTATAGTGTATCTGGGGGCTTTTGTGTAGGTAAGCCAGTGTATAGTGTGGACTTCTGTGTAAGTCCGTGTAGGTTGTTGGCTTCTGGGTAAGCCAACAGTATAGGTTGTTAACTTATGCCTAAGCTAACAGTATAGGTATAGTCTGGTATGGGCTTATGTATAAGCCCATACATGTTGAGCACATCAACTTGCCTTACGGCATGAGCTTGTGTATAAGCTCGCATGTGTATAGTATATAGTATAGATAGGTATAGTGTGTAGTTTGTGTAGATGTTAAGGGAGAGCTCATAAACACCAAAGTATAAGTATAATCGATCGATCGAATAGTTTATCATGTAAGTACCTACTTACGATACCAGCTAGATATTTCTTGGGAAAACTTCCGTATAATCAGCTTTGATAGGATGCACACACGCAGAGAGACATAACCGTTCTCGTCATCAAATCACTACTACCCCTGTCGCCGGGCTCTTTCCCCATTCCCTCCTCATAATATGATTATTATGATATTATGATAATAGACTATTATCCGACTATGAGTCCGAGGTAATACTAAGTATTACCTCGGACTCTGAGACTCGGAGTCATGATAAAGAATGAACCACGACTCGTAAAGAACCAGAGAATAATTTTTTAAACATCTGTATATCGTCACCGAAATCCCAACATGACATAATTGATTTTGGCAGCTTTTCAGGAGAGCAAAAAAACTGTTTCATTTCCTATCTATTCAACTTGGCATAATTACATGTTCCCACATTACCTACAACATAGCACCATTGCATGTGCACTCTTTCTGGGTGTACTGCGTTGATTCTGGCATTCCAGGCCAAAGAGAAATAAGGGATCATCATTCAGAAAGTATCTAATTAGGTGGTTAAAAAAGAAGTTTGAATATTCATCACCAAATAATAGCTTGAAAAGATGAAAACTTACCAAGCCTCCGTCAGAGCCGCCATGCTTCTTCTGACCTGTTGTGTCATGTTGGATTTCAAAACACTTTATGTCATGTTGGTCAACCTTTCGATTCCGGTGAAACTAGCGCACCCAGTGGAAAACTGACGCAGCCATTCGATTTGGCGCGTAATTTAACTTTCAGAAACGCAATAAAATTTTTTTCGAGAAATGCAGTTATGTCATGTTGGGATTTCGGTGACGATATTTCGATATTCCCCAAATCGATATATCGTCATTTCAAAACATCGATATTCTTTATACTAGTTAATTTGTATTCCATGCCCATCTCTATTCCGTACTAAGATGTTTTTACAGTAACTGTTTTCCACCGGTAGGTACACAACAGCTACTGTTGTGTACCTACCGGTGGAAAAATGTAACTGTTTCATTTCTCAATGTCACACAATGTCACAAGTCTTAAAATTTATGCTCCTTCTCGATGAAAACATTTACATTAGGTAGGTAGGTACTTGAGCTGATATCTAATTTTTGACGAATTCCTCGAAAATCCGACGTATCACTACTGTTACAGTAGGTATGCTAAATTTTCCAAAAGCGTTCTATAGAATATATGTATCAGTAATCTTACAATGTAATGGCACTTCTGGAGCTATTATCACTACCTAATGCCAAATTTCACAGAAGCATTCTGCCCCTTCCTTTGAACTCCTTCGAAAGGCTCACATTGTCAGGGAACATTCATTTTAACGACTTTCAGCTTTGTAGGGAGCATCGATTCGGTAGGTAACTTACTTGGAGGATCGGACGTGCGGTAGGTAACATACGAGGGGACTATGTACCTCTATACCCTCAAAATTTTATTCAATTTACCCACCATCCGGGTCATTTGGGCCAGTAGGATTTTTTTTTTTTTTTTTTTTAATTCTGAAAGTTTGACAAAATACTCGGTTCACCAGTAACTAAACAGTTAGTACAACTGTTCTACCTGCAAGGTATTCAGCTCGATTGGGAGATTCAACCCGTGGGATAAAAATGGGCAACGGGAGAGGCTTTTGAAGGTTTTCGGCTGTAGGATCGAGTTAGGAGTCGTTTTTGATGTATTTTTTGACGTAAAATCCGCTATAGGAGATCCTAGAACGATTCGGTTTCGTCTTGGGGATCTATGGGGCCTTCAAAATTTGTAGTCCCTTGAAGGCCCCATAGATCTCTATCCATTTAATGGATTTCAAGAGGTCGAATGAGGTATCGTTTTCCTAGTAATTTTGGAAGTAGGGTCCCATATCTGTCCAAACACTGTAGGAATACAGTTTTTTTTTCTTATTTCAAAATATTATTTTATTTTGAAAATATCATTATTTTATTAAAAATAAAATATTATTTTATCGACAGAATTAATTAGTAGATAATGTATACCTACCAAAGAACAATAAACCCTTGTGAAAAATTTGCAACGTTTTTTTTTTTTTTTTTTCCATGGAGACATTTCCAGAGAGGATTTTCATGACCGGCATGATACGAGATTACGGAGTGAGGTCCTCAGTTTCGAGAGAAGAACAACTGTTGTGCCCGCAGGGCGTACGTTCGAGCCAATTTACCGGATTAAATCGCTGCCAGTGAAAACCAGAAGGTAGAACAGATTCAATATCTCTGGCTTGAATTATTTGGAAATCTCAACTCCCAAAGCCAACTTGAGTCTTCCTTTTATAATTCAAAAGAAATTTTTTACATTTAATGTAGAAAATCGTACTTGGGGCATTCTCATGTTGTTCATGGTCAATCTCATGGTCATTGGGTTATTTTACCCAATGACTGGACACCCCACACAGTTTAGTTTAGATCGAGACTACAAAGCAAAGGATTTTGCATTGCAAAATCTTATCCTTTGCTTTGTAGTCTCGATTGCAAAATTTGCAATCAGGTCTGAATTTCCTCTCAGAGAAGAAAAATGCCGAAGCCCAAAGTTGTTAGGTGAGGTATGCAAATCACGCCTGTCTCGTCTAAACCTAACTAAGAAGAAAATGCCGAAGCCCAAAGTTGTTAGGTGGGGTGTGCAAATCACGCCTGTCTCGTATAAACCTCCAGAGCTTGAAGAGGAACGCTCTCCGATTCCCAATCAAAGGCTCAGCCCAAGAGGTAAGTAGGTAGGTGTGCAATGACATGAGTGACCTGTCAAGCCCCTGCAATGTAATGCCGGCACTTGGTTGGGATAATTGGCCGTCAGTGGGATGGTGTGACAAACTTTGCAGGCTGCTACCTATGTCTACGAAGTGAAGACGTTAGATTACTGGGCAGGCGTCCCGCTCTTCAAGCCTACTGTGTCTTCTCCCTCAATCGCTTAGCAACAGCGTAATTCAACTTCTGAAGGTGGTTGGGTTTCAGATTTCTGAGCCTCGGGGGTCGCAAGACATCCTTTATGGTTGTAACATGATTTTTAAGGAGTGTCCCTCGTTTTTCAAGATAAGTGATGTTAGTTGCCGTTGTTTTGTTCCCAACTAACAATGAAGTCATTCTTGGCAGTAAGCTTACTGCCTGCTTGCACTCCCTTATCACTGAAGGTGGTCCACTGATTTTCAGAGGAAGTTGTGAAGAGAGGTTTTCCGAACAGTTTCTCCTGGGTTTTTTTTTAATGACTTCATTAGGTACCTATTAACATATTAGGTACCTAATAACATAATGTAGCCTTGACAAACAATACCTACTTCAGTTTTTCAATGAGTAGCTGTGGGACACCCCATACAACGGGAGTGTACCTACATGTCGACGTGTTTCTACATTTGAAATAAGATTCACTGTTTTTTTGTGTTGTGTGTTTAGCGGAAGGCCTGTGGCGTGAATCCACGATTTCGCCGCTGTTTTTAGTGGAGGAAGATGACGGGAGTAATGGGATTTGTGTGTTAGCAATCCAGGAGTAGATGAGCACATGAGGCTGTCACTGACATTTTTCGAATTAGTTCTGATGTACTTCGAATTTCACATTAATGGGTTTTGGGGTTAGTTTGGAATAAAACCTCTATGATTTCCAGTCTTTACAGAATTTACCGATGAGCCCTCAACCCCAAGAGACATTTCCCTGTCTTCCTTCGGTCTATGGTAGTAACAATGATAGTAGCAACAGCAAAATCACCATCAAAATCGTTACGTTGGGTGGCATAACAAAGAATCTCAGATTTTGTAGGGTTTGTCGAAAAAGGTAAGACAGGAAAATGTCGAACGCAGTTGTTCTTGATTAATACGATACTGCGACGGTTACGAGGCCGAGGCAAGATATTAAAAATGCGTCATGAGTTGTAGACTCGCAGGCAAGCTGATGCTTTATGACAGGCTTAAAATATGAGGTTGGAAATTCCGTAAAATAAAAGGGTGATGGCAAAGACTAAAAAGGGAAGGCAAAATGTACGCCTCTGAAGAGAGTGATCCACCCGCTTAACTAATAACATTTCCATCCGACTCAATTTCTCTTCTAACTTTTCCCCGCAACACTGAAAAATACTCTACCGACTTCGGACAAAATTCGAACCAGCGCAGCCCACATAAGCGCTTGAATAGTTAATTATATGGTAATGAGACGGGAATGAGAAAAGTAATCATGACCAAATGAAGAGTTCAGTCAAAGTGTAAAATAGAACAAGTGGCCCACGGTCAATCGAATTCAGAGAATTTTTCAAGTTCTTCAAAATAAATCTTACGCAAATTAACCCCCAGGATGGAGTTAAGATCTGAAGGATTGATAGCGTTCCAGAAGTTGCACTTGAATCGTCCAAAACAAATTATTTTGGAGCGTTGCATGTGAAAAAAAAGGTTGACGGAGAAGTAGAAGTGGAGTTGACAGTTGCAATACAGTTGGTACGGGTGGTGATTGAGCGTTAAGTAGGTAAATTGAGTGTTCATTTCTACCATTTCGAATCAAGCACCTACCTAATGATGTTATACTAACCCGCAGCGAATTCGTGCACAATTTCAGGGCGACATAAACGCAAAGGGCCTTCTTTATGATTAATAGCTTCCAGTATGAAAATGCACCGCGTTCTTACGTCAACGTTAGGTATGTATGTCAGGGGTTGAAATTCTGTTAGAAGGTCCTTGCCTAAGCTCGGGTGACATCAATGAGGCCTGTAGGCGTACCGAAAAAAAGGTTCCCTGACATGGTGAATTGATGTTTGGTTAGAGGTTGTTTGTGTAGATGTTGGTTTGAGAGGGGGAGGGGGGGGGGGGGGGGATCAAAGAAGAGTGAATAAATAAATCATCAATATTAAATATATGTATTGAGTATCTGTTAAATATCATCCATGTTTATTTAAGTCAGCCACAAGCTGAGTTTCACCATTCCACGTTTTAACTTCACAAAAACTCCACGTTTTAATAAACTGAATCGCCCGATTTTCCCGGTATAGGGCCCAAAAATCGATTTATCAATTAGACCACGCATCTGCGTTCCTTAGAATATTTGTCTATGTAGACACCGTGTATTGTACAAAACACACGGGCAAGGGATCCAAACCGCACACACCTCGCTTGGGCGCTCTCTGTCAAGGCAAAAACTACAGGTAGGTACCTAATTGAAGTATATTCAAAACTCAAAATTCTTTTGGAAACGAACACCTTGATTATGTCCATAAATATAATTGCAATTGACTTCAGGGAGAGGAAAATCTCTGAGAATCGATAGGGGAGTTTAGGGAAAGGTTCCACTAAGCAGAATAGGTTTCAAAAAAAAAAAAAAAAAGCTTATTCTTTTTTCCGGAACTGTAAATGTTGGTTTTCTGCCTCTGTTTTTCTTTCTTATGCCTCCCTACGCACTAAATAATGCAAACGCACTCACCTTGTTGGGAGAGAACGGTAGCCAGACAGGCGCTACCCCCCACAAGCATGCTAATACACACGGTCCACCGCCGACCCAACTTCTGCATGCTCGGCCATAAGAAAAGGTACGTAGGCAATTCTACTGCTCCTGCAACGGCCAAGTCATGAAAAATTTGAAACAATGGAAGTAAAATGAACATCTTCTTAGGAAAACAAAGGTGATCCAGAAGGTTTGTAAAAGGTGTAGAAGGACACAATATGAGTGCAGGTAAATACAATGAGAATCTAAAACGTTTAGATAAAGATTTTCCTTACCTGCTAATAGGAAGTTAAGGAATTCGTCACCACTGAGAATGGAAGCGTAGTACGAAAGTCCAACGTAAACGGATGTGTTTGTGAACCTGAAACCGAAATTTCATAATGCAATGGTATCAGAATGGTTTTGTCACCAATTCCAAGTTGCAATTTGGTACCAAGCAGTGTGCAATTTGGTAGTTAAAGCTGTGTGCGATGGAAGATGCCAGATTCCCTAAGCTGTGCTACAACCGCCTACTTTCTCTTCACAACACGCAATCTGATTCAAGTTATCGTTATAACAATTGGTCTACAATGTAGACTCTACATAGATGTGGTCACACATGGCTCTCCCAAGATTATCAGGCGTTTGACAGCGGTCCATTCTAACAAAACAAAAAAAAAAAACAAAAAAAAAAAAAAAACGGCGATTCCTGGAAGCTGTCTGACAGTAACCGAGTGGAGCTCTCTTCTTTCAGCGAATTTTACAAATTTATCGCACCTGCCTCAGACGTACCTTTTTACCTCATTTCTGACCTGGGAATACAGGTCAAGAGGCTTCTGGCACAACCAAATTAAGTATTCCAGGTTTTGCCGTTAAGTTCAACACGGAGTCAGGCTGCAGCCTGTGTGCAACACTGGGGAGCAGGACACAATAGTGCACTTCATTTGCACCTGCCGTCTTTCGTGGGGAACGGTTTTCTTTCTTCTTGCAACATGATCTCTCGCTTAATAATTTCTTAGATTTAGAGTGTCTTGTAAAGACCACTCCCTCTGTAAAAAAAGTGTTATTTTTTTCTTTCTAATTGCATTAAAACTAGAGTATTCTTCTAAAACGAGGGTTTTTAGTACTCTTGAGTGAATTCTTTCTTTCTTCGCTTTCAGTTATCCTTCTTTATTACTCCTATATTGATCCTTGAGCATGCCGTATCATCTTATTTTTCTCCTGTCTTGCTATAATGTCCAACTTTTTTTCTTGTCGTCTTTACTCTGAGTATACTATTATTATTATTATTATTATTTATTTATTTATTTTATCTATCTTTCTATGTATAATGCAATGGTATCAGAATGGTTTTGTCACCAAATCCAAGTTGCAATTTGCATTTTTTAGATGTTTTTTTTTTCCTTCATTTTCATTAGGGTCTGGCCAAGTTCCAAAAGTTTGACATGCCTGCTGCAGGCCTCACCACACTCATCTTCTTCAAATGAAGTTCCCCCATTTGACGTTGATCAATAACATAACATCTATGTGAACGATTATGATGTAGGGCTGTGTCACAAATATAGAGAGGGTGTGTCTCTACAGCTGCACCAGGAGTAACCGAGTCTCACCATTGGAACGGTTGCGTTAACCTGGAGCTGAAGGATAGAGTTATGAAGAGGTTCCAGTGACTTGGAAGAGGAGGAGCTTTGACTTGGAAGGAAACTGTACCTGGATAAAGTGAAATCCAAAGAGGGATGAGATTGTTGGATTTGATCCTGTTAGTATTAATGACTTAATAAACTATTAATCGAATCTAACTGAGACTGTTGAATCGAGTTCTACCTATCGATTACTCATATCGATCTGATATTCTAAAAACCTAACAATAAAACAGTCTTTCAGTTAGATTCGATTAATAGTTGATTTAAGTTATTAATACTAACAGGATCAAATCCAACAATAAAATCTTCCAACAGTCAGTTTACCGTTTAGGTGAAATTCCTTTAGGTTATGAGCCCTTCCTCTAGTTGATTTAAGTTATTAATACTAACAGGATCAAATCCAACAATAAAATCTTCCAACAGTCAGTTTACCGTTTAGGTGAAATTCCTTTAGGTTATGAGCCCCGCATCTTAGTATGCGTTAGAACTTAGGCGTATACGGTATACCTAGGTACCTCAGATCCAAAAATCTGTAGCCTGGAGAGGTCGGTTTTTTTTTTAACCATAGTTCAGTACGGGTTTCATCCAAGGCTATTGACGGACTTCGATTAAGCAAGTATGTCGCTGTAAGCAATGGTTCTTCTTCCCACAGTTCACTATCACACCCCGAATCAAACTAGAGAGCTCGAGTTTAATTCAATAGAGTTCGGCCTAGCCGTTCACTGTGTGAATTCAGCTGAGGTGAATGTGGAGGAGTATTATACTCCGAGTATAATCCACATACATCTCCGTAGGTACCCACTCCTCAAAATGGTTGGTAGCCTACTATACATTTCGATGAAAACTCGACCGAACATTGCGTATCCTGTTAGTTTTAGTAGTAGAAATGTTGAAAATCCTACTTATCTTAACTTTGCCAACGTGAAAAAATGTATTCGATACCTAAAATTGATGATGAGATACTAAAACAAATATTTGACCTGGGATCCATCAAAAATCTCATTTGTATCCCCATGAAAGCCCTATAGATCGCAACAGTGAAATCGGATCGTTGCGGCACCCCAAAACATGGATTCTACGTCCAAAAATACTTCGAAAACGACACCTAACTCGATCCCATAGCCAAAAGCCTTCATAAAACCCCCATAGCGCCCCACGGGTTGGGCGATCGGGCTGAAAACCTTGCGGGCACAACTAGATGGTAAACCGAGTATTTTGTCAACATTTCAGATTTTTTTTAAAATTCCTACTGCCCGTTCGATTCATGATACCTACGTGACAAAAATGTTAGTTTTGATCGACGTATTCGTTTGGCAATCCCTATTTGAGCTTCTCAACGCTTTTGTTTCACAATTTCTTACGAGTAGAACGCAACCAACTCCACACTCACTAACATTGTTAGCTCGAAATCGCATACACGTCTCTGAATGTGAGCGGATAATATATTATCGCATATTGGACGAGTACAGTGTATTGGTTTACGCATCATCGACCAACGGTTACATATATGTAATATTATTACCCCGTACCAGCGAATTGCCTGGACCGACCCCCTAGTGTGGAGCAAATCCTCACCATATGAACGTGATGATACATGTCTTCCTCCTCAAATTGGGAGTTCTGAATAGATCCAAGACCCCATACGATCGAGATCTGCCTTCGGCATCTTCTTTCTCCTGGACGTATCTTTCCACGTGGTACTTTCTCTAGAACAAAAAGATAGGTAGGGGTGTCAACGCCCATATCACAAGATATTAGATATTGGCTACATATTGACGACGGCACGAAAGAAAATCCCGATAGCCAAGTTTTAGGCCAACTATTCGAAAAAATTAAAACTCACTTTTATAACAGTCCCTACAATTTTAGTTAGAGATCTAGGATACCGAAAAATATTCCAAGACCAAAAATGTAATGACCACGAGAAACAACATCGCATTCGACCTCCTCGCCAAACCCATTTCTTATATTTGTTTAATTATTAAATAAAAAGCCACGTAATAAGCATTTGAGAATCGTCAAATTGTTCACCAAATTGAAGGCCATCTGGATGGATGGCCTCGTGCCGTCACCTCTAATATTTGCCCATCTCTCAAGGCATTCCGTACAAAATACAATTCGACGCGAGATGGGAGTGATATCGAAAAGGGTTCCTCGGGAACGCCCAATTTGCTCTTCCAATTTCAAGATGATTGAAACACAACCGTCTGTTTATTACTCTCTAAGTAAACAAGCCGGGTATTTCAAGAGTTTTGCGTTTCTAGATGCGGAGTTTCATAACTGGAATTGGGAATTCGCTTACATCTCGGACGCTCGCCTCTGATGCACATTGGAGCTGCTTGCAGGGTGGCAAAATTTGCATTTAAGCCAACCTACGGCTGTACATAGTTGTCTCCGGCTTGTTCTTCTTCCAGAACATTTATAAACCATCCCATCGACTGAGCACACCAAAAGTGGAAAGATAGGAAAAGGATTTTCGTTATTGCCAGTCCGAGTGGTTGCCTCTTAAAAATTAAATAGGTACCCAATCCGTAGCTTCACTTTCTTTGGAGTCGTCGCTAAACGGATTTTCACCTTCGCGTCAAATTGAACTTGCTGCAAGGCACTCAGAAACAATTTTTTTTTTTTTTTTTAACACGAAATCCCTCACATGCGTTTGGTGTTCGAGTTCACCTGTAAGATATTTCAAAATGGTGGATACAACGCGCGTGAGGGATGAATGAACGTTTCCAACAAGTAATCATAAAAACGTTGGACTGGCATCTGTGCTACTTGTGGCGTTATGTGGTTCTGATGCAGAAGAAGTACAGCCATAATGTCTTCGACAAAACAGACCCTTGGTCATCATTGTCGTCAAAAGTTGTTTCATCCCTTTGAATGTCGTCCGTTCTAACTTCGTTTCCTCCAAGTCTGCGAGATAGCACGTTTGAGAACTCTGGAATTTTCTTCCAAAGTTGCATCCTCAGGTTCGTCTTCTAGGTATGAGGCTCCAACGAGGATACTTTGTAATACAATTATACTATAATAGCTGTAGCTTGAAATTAAAAACCAATTTCACTGGAAAAAAGATAAAAAAACAAGTAAGATCAGTCATAATCAAGTGGGTACTTTTTGTGGAAACAAACGTGCATAGACCACCCACCCAACGCTCACCACAAAGTCACTGAGGTATGAATTGATCACGGTACACCTACTTACCTAGTCGATCACAATAATAATATTATTCTGGTGTATGTAAGAAATAGTAACGCTTTGAGAATTACATATTTCTTGTAATCTGTGGTGTCTGAGCAACAACCCGTTGGCAACTCGATCAAACATACACAATCGTCAACAAATTACCTACTTATTTCTACAGCTCATCAGTCTTAGACAAGTTCTGGTCTATGACGATGGAATTAAAAGAATATTTAGTAAAATACGAGAAAATATACGGAAAGACAACGGGTTGCACCCAACCCACTGGGAAAACATCGACACCGATCTTACTCCCAGTCCGTTTGCATGCAACCACAGACTTCTATCCGGCCTTGTGGTAGAAGTCTGTGCATGCAACCCATAACTTGTCGCCTTGGCAACGTCATCATTTCCGGTTCCCACTCGTCAAAATTTGATTGATATTGATAATGTGATTGATATTGCAGCAAAATACTGATTTAATGTGATTGATATTGCAGAAAAATACTTCAATACCTAAATCAAATTTTAAATGTATGCATACTCTCACAAAAACACGAAAATTGGAAGATAGGTACTCACCGGTGCGTTCCATTTTGCTGACTTCATTGCACTGCTCTGCAAAAATAAACTAGGTAACTAGAGAGTTACCCCTCAACTTTTTCTTCGTCTCCGATCGACCTACCGCAGACTAAAGGCCCTCGGGTCGGATGTAAATACCGCTAACGAGAAGTTTGGACCGGTGGGTGAGTGGTATAAATACCCCTCAGGAAAGCGGTTGACCATATCTGGATATCTGGAGGTGACCGTAAGGAGCTAAGTGAGATCAGTCATGGGTTGTGAGCATCCATCAGACCTCAAAGGGTTAAGCTTGTTATCCTTCAATCCCCGGCCTTCAATCTTAGACCAATCATCTTCAAGCAAATGTTGCACGTTAACGAAAGGTTCGAAATGGTGACGTTCAAGAGGTTACCCGACCATCGGGGTTACCCGATTCGGGTAGGTATATCAGATAATCTACTCTCTCTCTTGGCGGGACGCTTGGGGATCAGGCGGAAAATGATTGAGATTTGACTTGGGAGACTCGCAGGTGATCATCAACATTAGCGGACAACAACAGCAATTGTGCCAATTTGAACCTCAGAGTTTCTGGGTGCTGTGGGTCACCAGTTCGAGACAGATCAATGACTCGAGTCAAATAGCTCGTTCCTGGACGTCGGACATGAATCTCCTGCGGTACACCAAGTGAATCACGCGGCAATTAACGATATGTCACCGAGTGCGCCCCACGAATGCCGTCAGGTGCACAGTGATGGATTCCCGACGGAGGGTTGTGATCCTATTAATCCAAAGGGGAAATTCCCCTTTTATCAGACGTCCTGTCGGAATGAATTGAACAACAGGGAATCCCAGGGGCCTCGACAATGTAAGCTTTGATTTTGCTCATGTCCAGACAAACCGCTCGGCGGACTTGGGAAAGGAATATTCCATAGTAGGAGGCAGAGATGTAAAATACCCGGGTATTCTTTTTTAAGGGTAAATACCCGGGTAAATACCCATTTTGGGTATTTAATAGGGTATTTTATCTTCAATGAAACGGGATCGCAAAAAAAACCACGTAAAACGTTCTTACTACTCGAGAGCCAGCCTCTACCAAAGTTTCAACAATTTTCGAGTTCAGGATCACCCTCTAAATGAAAAAAAATACTCATGTTCGATGGAAATCACACAAACAAACTGCTATAAAATCATATGCCACTTCCCACTGTACTTAAACAGCTGTAAAATTGACTGCTTTCATGGTCATTAAGTGCCCAAAAACCAAGATGCAATTAAATCTTTTCATCAACCATGTTTTGTGGTAAAAATAATCGTAAATTAAGATGATAATGTTGGAAATTATTTATTTCCAGCTTTAAAAAACATGTAGGTACATTTAAAAAAATTGCTCAAACTGTTTTTTGCATTTAAATACCTAGCAATCATTCCCTCATCTCATCGGTCTCATCGAATGAAAGTTCGCTTGTAGATGAATCTGATTCTTCATCCTCATCCGAGCTGGACTCATCGTGAGCTCGCTTCTTGGCTACATTTGTAGGTTACGTTAAGTACCCTTTTTCTTCCTATCAAGTTGGACTCCTTGTTACAGTCATGGAGGACACACTGTAGGTACGTAACAATCGCGTCGTGAGGTGGGAAAGGGTAGTAAGGTGTGCAGAAATGGTCGTAAAACTGACCTTTTACTTTATTTTTTTTTGCAAAACTAAAGAAAAAAATGAAAAAAAAAAAAATTTTTTTGGTTGGGTATTTAATGGGAAGGTATTTATTCGGCGATTGGGTAAATACCGGGTAAATACCCAGTTTGTAAATACCCTACCCACTGGGTATTTACCCCCTTTACATCTCTGGTAGGAGGTCCATTCGTTTCGAAGTATTTTAGCCAAAAAGTCTATAGAGGTATCAGGCTGTTCAATAATGATTATTAAGAATATGCGTGACTGAGCTTAGCGTCGAGAATTTTGTCCTAAGCATGATCTGAAGGGGGATCAAATTAAATAGCACGCTAAGTGCTAATTGACAAAGGGTCGTAAAATTGCCACGGCCTTCAACGGGATTCAACCTTCAGGCGTAATTTTAAAAAAAAGGAAGCAAACCTGTGGCCGCCTCGGAGGTAGCACAAAAAAGCCCAGAACCACTCGTCCCTATTAGCTCAGGCCCAATCGATCAGAAATAGTTTCTTCTTTTTAATATACCTAAGAAGTCGTTCGTCTAAATACACACAATGATAACGCAGAGGAAGATTGCAAAAAAGACAGAGCAGCTTTCGTTCGGGTTAGCTCGCAAAACAGAGGTTCGTAAATTGAGTTCAACCTTTTCATAATGGCGCCATAAAAGATAAGAACGTTTCTCCAATCTAGCCATATCACTAACTGTATGAAACCAGGTTCATCCTTTTCTTTCATCGGAAAAGTCTTCCTCTTTAAAAGCCAAGGGTGTTTGGAAAGGAGATATAAACCATCAAAAGCCCTTTTCGGGGTCATAGTCATCTTTCTCGCGGGACCGAAGATAGAGCCATTGTGAAAAGACTGCGAGTTCACCACAACAATTTATTTCTGTCGGGGGCAGATAAATTGCCTTACGCCGGCTGGAGCGGTTCGTAGAGAGAATCTATTATATTATTTCACATTTATTACCAACGAATTCGAGTATCTTGGTAGGTTCAAAGAGTTTCAAATTGGATGGATCGGAATGGTCGGACAAGACCCCCGATTTATGGGGATCCCCCCAAGAAGTGCACACAGATAAATTGAACGCCTATAGAGCTCACTAAGCTGGCCCGTGTGACACCTCATCTGTTCGAAAATACGATCAGAAGCCTTCTGATCCTTAGTATAATACACCCCCACCCCCCAAACACACAGGGGTTAAAAACATGACAAGTATCAAAAGCCTTGATGTCGAAGTTGTACCAACCAATCGATTGAAACTTTAGAAACCCTTCATATTGTCAACCTTTACATTCATTACTTTATCAGGTACTAGTGCATTATAGGTCCCGGAAACTCGATTCTAAAAAAATCGACTTCCGCCATTCAATAAGGAACGTTCGATTACATGTCCCGTCATTCCTAGATGTTTTTTTTTTTTTGTCACTAGTAGGTACCCTTCATCAACATTTTCATCCATTTTTCTATTAAATAGAAGATGATGAAATGATAAATTGTATCATGTTCCCTTATGTTGCATTCATTTTTCACCCCCATTCATTTGACTTTTAAAAATTCATTCCCACATTATTTACATTTTTAAAGTGAATTTCAAACGCTAATACCCTTCCTCATAATATGAGGACCTTCTGACGTTCATTCCTGATATATTATATCAGGAATGAACGTCAGAAGGAACGTGTAAAAGTTGGATTGTAAAGTTACCATCGATTGGTTGGCAAAATTTTGATATCGGCTTTGGCATCTCTTCAACTCCTGTGGATTTCTTTCCGGTGGGAGGGGGGGGGGGGGGGGATCAGGGTTCGGGGCGAAACTATGCAGGTATGCAGGAGCGCCTTCACCGAGGCCGAGATTGCCAAGGGGTCATAGCATGGTTGGCTCGAGTCTCGGGGACTGGGGTTCGACTCCCGGCCTCGTGAATTGAAATTCTCAAGGGATGTAGTCGCTATATTTTTCTGGAGCGATGGTATTTCTGAAATATTACTCAGTAAAGTGCGGGGTCAGGTCCCTTGAGAGAACCTAAAATCCTTAACACCACAGAATGCACTTTACTTACCTACTTGACTTCACAATGCGGACAGGGGAGAGAGCGAGCGAAGCGAGTGCTTCTAAGCAACCCGATTGTTTAGTTGCTAAGATATCACCCCAACTGCCGCAAAACAATATGAAATTCAAATATTATTTAGAGGGTACCACTTCTCTTTATTTAAAACAAAGGAGAATTATTCCGCTCCCCTCAGAATTGTTATTCTGAATCTGGTTGTTTGCCGATGGTGCAGAGGTCTAATCCAATGAGTTTGGTTAGGGAGAGAGAACGACTCCTCTGCTGAATATTCAGCAGAGGAGTCGTTCTCTCTCCCTAACCAAACTCATTCGGAGAATCCACGTAAAATGAGGAATGGAACAAACTAAAAACAAGAGAAATTGCCAAATCGACATGGCACATAGCTACCTCGCGTTCAAAGACTACCCCGATATTCAGCCAAATTGGATTATTAGGGTACTTACCAAAAAATTGACGGGCCTAAGACTGTATCAAGAAAATTCAATCATGTTGAAATGGACCCATTTCCAGACAACATCTAGTTCTCCCTCCGGCAAGCGTCCTCACTGGGAGCTATTATAGGACTATAATAGGACTAGGTCATACTGAGCCCATTTCCAGACGACATCAAGTTCACCCCCAGGTAGGCATACATAACGTGTCGGCCTGTAGAGCTATTTAAATGACTTATCTTTTAACCCAGGACAGGTCTTCTTGAGATTCTAATCGAAACGATAATATGAAAACAAAGCTTCCGCTAACTTCGGTAGGCTCGGGAGCATCAACATTAAAAGAAGTAGGGAGGACGAGAATTTATGTTAGGTAATCGTAAGGGCTGACTGCCGAATCCTCATGAACTTTGAAGGAAAAGCAAACATTGAGGGCAAAGACAACATAGATTGTGATATTTAATATCCTAAGGCTAAATGTCCTGACAGTTCTAGAGTTGGCTATCAAGTGACAGCACCATAATGAAGCCATTTTACTTGGATGACTGCAGCTAAATGAATGAAAGCACCTCGTACAACTCAAAGATGCATCTAATCCAATTCTATTACACCTCCAAATTGATCAAATTAGCGTAATCAAGTTATAATTACAGCTTAAGCTCTTGATCAAAATTTTCATGATCTCAAAGAAGAAAAGCGAACAAAACAATAATTGAATTACCTGTTGTTGTTGTTTCTTGTTTTTGTTTTCGTTTTTGTTGGGGTTCTCTTGGCGAGATCTCTCTACTCAGTATTATTAATAAAGTATTCATTATTCTTTGAAAAAAAAAAATTGAATTACCTATTCAAATTTAAAATGTTCATGATCTATTGAACTCGGGAAAATCATAGGATAAGCGATCCTAACATAAACTCTAAAATCTATCAGTTTTCTTGAGGTACAGTTCCAGCGACAATTTCTCGATCGTTGGGCATCTCACGGTGATATTCTCACCCGTCTGGGTACCATATACCCCCGGGCTGTGGCGAATAGTAGCAAAATTAATTAGCTTGTGCTCGTGCCAAAACGAGTGACGCCCCACTCTGCTGCCTGACAGAGATTCTCTTATTAGTGACCGGCATTCCCCCTCTCTCTCTCTCTCTCAAAAAAAAAAGAAAAAGTATCACCATAAGTCAGATTACGGTGTGGTCTTTGACGAGGGTGCAGAGGTCTAATCCAATGAGGTGGTTAGGGTGAGAAATGACTCCTCTGCTGAGTACTAAATTGTTTATTTCAATAAACAGATAAGTCAGATTTAAAAAAATCACATCTCCTTTCAAAAATTACAATCCAATAAAGTCGCTCCTTCTCCCAATAGCAGTTAATACATGCCTCACATGGAAACATTGGAAAAGCAAATAGGTACAATTGGACAACATGTTCAGATGTTTTGAAGTTGAACACAAATTACACGGAAACACTGTAATAATAGCAGAATAACATCCGAATTCGGTAAATTAGCTCGTGAGCATCCCACCAAAGCGTTAAATGAGTTAGAGCCCGTTGTGAAGCTTCTTTCCCAGAGAAATTCATGACCAGCATTACCCTCTGACCCATGTTACCCAAATATCCCTTAAAGTATGCTAAACTAGAACATAAAATATAAATTTTATCGCTAAAGAAGCAAGGTAGTGACTTTGAAAATGATTAAAATACTTTCGTTGTAATTATTATTATTCGATGTTTTAATCGTTAATGCGGATGAGAAACGAATTATTTCCGCTTTTTCACACTTTCGAGCCGCTGTGCGTCGCCCAGAACTGGTCGCGTAATACTCGTACAGCCGCTTCACAATTAGAATTAAGGGGCAGATTGTGGGGCGAATAAAAACAATTCAACCCCGGCCGGGTGAATACTAAACCATTCGTGCAATGGTGCATAATGTCCGAAATTCATTCCTCATCGAACGAAAAAGGTTCGACTATAAACGTGAATCTCCGGCCAAAAGAAGATTCAATTATTCGGATTCAAAGGATACCCCACCCGCCTTGGGAACAAAGGACGTCGCAAATTGAGCGGAGGGCGGTTACCGAACAGCAAAGGGGATGAGGGAAGGAGGACAAAGATAAGACGCGAGAGGACGGAGACGATCAAAATCAATATTTATTCATTTGACCGTAAAAGAAAGAGATGGAGGACTTCAAAAGAGTGATTCGGAGTACAAGTCCATACACGAATGGTTTTGCGCCTCAGACTTTTAAAATTTAAAGGCATTTAAAATGCCTCATCATAGCATAATGGCTGACAATTTACAGTTAAAGGTAACTTACTTTCAAGTCCATGATGAAATCCGGCGGTAAGGTCCTTCCGTTGACTCGCGCCATCGTGAGAAGGATCTTCTCAGCTTCGTCAAACCGACCCCGTGCCAACAACCAGCGCGGAGACTCCGGCAGAACCCTGAAACCAAAAACTCTGCAGTCACCCAACATGAACTCTCATGTTATGGGGCAATTCTGCCATGAATCCAGTTCGTTTTTACCACAATTTTGATATTAGATAACTTACCACCAGTAGAGAAAAAACGTGATGAAAGGGACTGATGTAGCGAGAGCCAGCTGCCTCCAATCCCTCACTAGGTAAGCCACCACTGCCAGTGCCACCAGCCCTAAGGAATAGGCGATGTTTGTCATGATGGTTACCATCGTGCGAGATGATGGTCCGACCAGCTCGATTGCTGAAACAACAGAAATTGACTATTTCGTAGGTAGAGATGTTTTCCAAAAAACATTTGACGGTTGGACTTTTGTTGTTCTTATTTGAAGAAAACAAAAACAAAACAAACGGTAGTCTCCGCTCTCTGAACCTACGGTGGGGTCAGCTTAAAGCCTGCGGCTAAAATGAAAAACACGGTGCACGTTTTAGCCTCGTCCCCATGAACCTATAAATATGCCAGCACATGAACCCGCGCCAAACTTTCCGGACTGGGTTGTTTTAAAAGCATTTGACAACCTGGAAACCTAAAATTAACTATTATGTCATTTGTTGTAATATTAGGATGGTGTTTATGATTTACTCTGGGGTAAAATGACTAGTTTCGAAGAGTGGGACCCCCACAGACTAATGGTCGATCCACACATTTCAGTGTTTCAGTGATTCCTCGGTCATCAGTGCTCCGTGCGCCATGTAACGCTTGTGTGTGGACAATTCATCATTGATGCAATTGAAGGGCACGGAGCACTGATGGCCGAGGATTCACTGATATTCGTTGCCCGACCTTAAAGCCCGATTTCACCAAAAAATTCAAGCGGAGTTAATCAAGCTCAAGCCATCTACAAGTTATAGCGCTTCATCAACGGCTGATCCATAGAATAACCAAATATCCCCGCGCATTCAATAAATGATGAATCCTTGTAGGCGGAGCATGGAGTTCGGGAGTGGGAGTCTCCCACTGGGAGAGCATTCTCTCCAAGCTCTGTAGGTTTAGCTGGGCACGAGCAGAATCTGAAGAAGATGCGGTTGTACTCGGGCATTTTAAAGCATCAGAACGGAAATACAGTCCTGATTCGAGAAACGAGTTCTAAGGTTGATAAAAAACATGAAACATATTTCATCATCAATCGAAACTGAACTAAGAGTCTGGACCGTTTCAGAAAATTCGGGAATTCAAAAAAAAAAAAAAATTAAGGAGTTGTGCGGTGCTATGTGGGACAGGTGACTGGGCTCGTGCAGTCCAACCCCCTTGAACAGGTATTGCAGCTCTTCATAAAACTGGTGTTTGGTCTGCCTCGGAATATTCCCAACTATTTCGTGTATCTTGAGGCTGGTGTCAACCCAAGTATTATACTCATGAACACTCTGTCTCAGGCTACTGGGTACATCGTTAAGGTGTTGAGGATGCCGAACCATAGGTAGGCCTACTTGGTGGCGCGTGAGGTGATCCAAAGGGGGGTCGTGTGGTTCAGAAGCTCGAGGACCTGGTTGGGGGCCGTGGCTGTGCTTTTGAGGGGGATTCCAAGGACCTGGATGCTTGAGCTACTCGAATGGAGGTTCTGATTAAATGTGTCCGGACTAGATGGGTCGATTATATGAGGGCACGTGCTGTGCAGCCCCGAAACCTCTACTATAATACTCTACTAGAAACAAATTTTGTCGTGAAACACGAACGAACTCAAAACAACGCGGACGGTCGTCAACAGTTGGAGGGGAGCCAATGTTACCACCACCCCGCACCAAATTCCCGAGGATTTCCAGCGGTCTCATCGGTCTCATTTCTTCCGCCGCTAGAGAGCAGGGTCGGAGCCCAATGTCATTGCAGACAGACTATAACTGATCTCAACGTCAGGACAGTGGCGCTAAGTGGAAGTCCCAGGATCCCCGTTGGGTACTGCGGTTCAGAAGGGCACCGCTACATCTGATTCCTCTTGTCGACTCTGCTTGATGTCCAATCTTAGTGCAGACGAGGATGAGCAGCAATTTATTGGAGCTTGCACCTTTCTCGTCGAGTTCAGCATGCGGTTCCTTGGCAAGGTCCAAGGAAAGAATGGCAGAGCTGCTGAATACCAGGGACCATTGGACGAGAGTGGCGCGGTATAGATCTCGGTTTGTGGCAAACTTTAATTGGGAGGAATAATTGAATATAATATAAAATAGGAACTAAAGCATTTAAAGGTATATACAATAAATATGTACGAAGCCCAAATTTAAAATAGATAGGAAATGTTTATTGTTACGGATACATATTGCAATGTGTCTCTAAGCATCCCCCGGCAGACGTACAACAAGTCCATGCTGCATGTTCTGTTGCTTTACTTTCAAAACTGTAGGAGCAGTGATTACACATGATCTAATAAATATGTTTTCTTTTCCATTAAAACTAAAGGGATAATATCAGATATTATCTGATGATAGATACAAGGATAATACCTAATAATAAAAGGACCATGCTGAAACACTGGCAAGCAGCACAGGTATTTTTATTTTATTTATTTATTTATTTTTTTAAGATCAGGACTATACCATGTTCCATTAAAACTTCGAGACCAACTGACACCACAAACTCTACACGAGCCAGGGAGCTTGTTAGCTTTGATGAAACTTGGTGTGTAGTAGAAACTGTGCATATATGGAAGAGCGATATAAACTCATACAAGGCTCAGTAAGGCGAATACCTCTTCCAGATACGAATATACATACATGTATAGCTAAACTCCTCGCGAGATGGTTCCGTTTACATTCACTTCAATAATTATAATTGAAGGGCGAAAGTGCGTGGGTTTTCACCCTTGTAGGAATTATTCGTACAAGGGCAAAAACCCACGCACTTTCGCATGCGTCACGTATGAGTTCAATCATAATCATAACAATGTGCAGTCAGCAAAAGTTAAGGCCAGACAGGGTGCCACTGGCGAAAACCTGTAAGCATCTCTAGTTTAAAATTACAATAATGGGCTAGGGAACCGATTGTCGACTAATACTTTTTTTCTGAAATAACTTCATAATTTGAAGCCATAGCAGTGAGTTTGGGGCTCCTACGGTGTAATACAAATTTCCAGGGCAGGTTCGAAAATTTCAACTTTGAATACTTCAACTTTGGAAGGAAGAGTGGCGCTTCCAAGACGTGCTCTCTGGTGGTCAACCAATGAACTAAAAGCACGAATTCAGAGAGATTCACGAGATCAGAAAAGGTGAAATCGCAAGGAAAATAGTCGTTCGGATTTATTCTGACGCTAGCGTAATGGGACAGACCATATTCATGTTCACCAACATAACATAACCAAAAATAAATACACTGCCAAGGAGATGGCACAGCAGCTTCCTCGTTACAATCAAAGTGACACCATCATAAAATGCGCTGAGCGTACCCCTGATTCAATCTTAATGAAACTGATAGGGGACCATCTAGAGCTATACGCACACAATTCCTGAAAATTTGATTGAAATGCGATCAAAATTGTGGAAGTTATGCCTGTTTCAAGAATTTCACGTTAGCGCATGCAAAGCCTGGGTAATCATCTACGGCACAACCCGCGTAATCCCTGAAAATTTCATCAAAATCGGATCAATATTGGCTGAAATCCCCACTCCTTCCCTTCTTTAGGGAAGGAGAGGGGGATGAAGGAGGGGAAAACGGAAAAAATCCTTGAGGGCGCTCAACCTATCTCAGAACGTACATGATTTTTGAATTTCTCGAGAGTTTCAAGAATATATATATATATAAATTACGTTCGCGCATGCGCAGGGAGTACCACTGATTCAATCGTGATGAAACTGATAGGGAACCATCTAGGGCTATATCCACACAATTCCTGAAAATTTGATTGAAATCCGATCAAAATTGTAGGAGTTATGGCTGTGGCAAGGAAATTACGTTCGCGCATGCGCTGATTCAATCGTGATGAAACTGACAGGGTACCATCTAGAGCTATACGCACACAATTCCTGAAAATTTGATTGAAATCCGATCAAAATTGAGAAAGTTATGCCTGTTTCAAGAATTTCACGTTAGCGCATGCGCAGAGCGTACCGCTGATTCAATTGCGATGAAATTCGTATGGGACCTCAAGGAGCCTGATCCGCATAATCCCTCAAAATTTGAGCTAAATTCATTCAAAATTGTGGAAATTATGGCTGTAACAAGGAAATGCGGACAGACCGACAGACACGGAACCAAATTTGTTCAGTAGGCTATGAAACGCAAAATGCGAGTGGAAATTTTAAATTCGGACAACAAAAATTTTTTTCCTCCCGAAAGTGAACACTAGGCTTCCGCTGCTTCGCAGACTCGGAAGCAATAAAGATTCTTGTACACTTTCTACTTTTTGTGCGAGTGCAATCTGGCGGATTAGTTGAAGTGTCACGCGGGAAAATTCAAAACGACAAAAATTGGCGAATATTCACTACCTAGTGATTTCCTCTGCTCAGACACCTAATTTCTCAGTGCTAACTGTACTGAGTAGGTACTTTGTTCATTATTAGTTCAACTATGTTCGGCCGAATTTTCCCATTTCTCTGACCTTGTTCCCTAGCCCATTGTAATAATTATTGTTACGCTTTTTCATAATTTTCTTTGGGAACCTCTCTAATTCCAGATGAATTTAGTGTTCGTACAGGTGGAGGTTCTAAATTTTATAATCAATTGCTTTGTGTGATTTGATGGGTAGTCGTAAGCAGGGGCGTAGTTGAACTCGGCACCGCTAATGACCGTTCTTCTTGAGCCACGAGAGAGGTAAACAAAGTGATTCAAGGAGTCGTCACCAGCCGAGGGCAGAGTTTACTCATGACAATATTGAATTCGGCACTGCCAAAAAACACCAAATGACAAAAAAAAAAAAAAAAAAAAAAAAAAACCTTCCTCAGTGCTTCAAGTTCTCATGAGGGCCGTTAGATAAACCCACTGGAAACTTCCTAGTTCAGAGGGAAGCAAATAGACCGCCATGAACTCTTATTATTTGAAGTTGAAGATGCAAGTGTATACACTTGTGGTGGAACCAGTCTCATACATCCACCCAGTATCATACATGATACTGGGTGGATGTATGAGACTGGTTCCACCACCCTACTCCTACGAACGGTTCCACGGAACAGTTCTCAAGAGAAACGGTACTGGTGCCGAATTCGAAAATCTTACAGCAGGGCGAATAGAAGCTTGGTGCCAAATTCAATAAACTGGGAGGGGGGCTCCTAGGGAGCACAGTGCCGAATTCAAACATCTCAATGGGTACCTAGGGGATTAAGTGCCGAGTTCAAGACCGCCCGTAAGCAGGCGCGACTCGTGAGGGAGGCAGCGTCGCAACTGCACCCCCTCGATGCAGAAGGGCGAGAAGGGGGGGCTACGTATTACCTACCTAATTAGTTACCTACCTAAAAATGAATCAAAACTCCTTGGCTCGAATATCTACGTAAGTTCTTGTAGACCTTACATAGTTCGCGGAACGTCTGAAAAGCCTGTGTTGATAGTCCAATGATAACGGGAGCACTGCACCTCTTGAGACGATTTTTTTGCATGGACCTTATGGAACAACGAACTAAGTGTGAAGCCAGAAATGTCGAAATGTGGTGCAGTTCTGGGCAGTGCACACCCTTCCTTCTCACCATTCACCAGAATCTGGTGAATCATCTGATGATAAATCAACTCCACAATCAGTGTTGGCAGTCTTCGTTCATGGGCAGGGAATTTTCGTTTGGAATGAGGGACTTATTCAGGATCTAATCTGTCTCAAATCATGGAAAATAGGGGCTTACTTTTGGAATATTTTGAAAACTTTTTGGTGTTGCTATATTACTTTGTACGGTATGAAATCATAAAATTTTGATCGACCAAGGTTTCTGATTTTTTCAGTTTTCCCACAAAGGTATTTTTTACCAGAAGCTACAGCAGTTGAGGGGATGGCATCAGTGGTTTTTTGTGCTTCCATGTTTTCTGGGAAGTGTTTCTGAACTCTGTGATCTGCGTTTGTCTCACTTATAAGTGAATAAATAAGTTTTTTATTCGTTCGTTTCGTTCGATCGTTTCATTGTTCATTTCATAAAGCGTTTGTTGGATAACTCTATTGATTTCATCTTGAGGGAGTTTTCCCGTTTAGGCGTGAGTGAGAAGTGTGCCATTCGCGACATGGGACGGGCAACCTCACCTTTACCAGGTTTGCAGCGTGTACCCGTTTATCTTGAAATGAAAGGAAACTGGTAATAGTTAATTGGCATTTTTAAACGAATAAATAAATAATGAACTATAGCAAATCTTGATAGTACTTTTTATCTGTATTAGGTGCAATAATATTTTCATAAAATATTATCACGAATCCGTGACTGCACCCCCTTGTTCTGCCATCACCAGTCGCGCCTGGTCGTAAGTACTATGACCAAGTTCTTGCCGCTGTGTGTGTGGGAGTGATTTAGTACGGGAAAAACTGGGAAAGGTTTCCAAGGTTGCTGCCAAAGGTTCCAATGACTCAACGATGAAACAGCAATTTATTAGATCCGTACGACCTGGATGGGGCTTCTAGGCTTCTTCTTTCATAATCACCAAACAGCAGTACTCAAACGTTCCGTCTGCATACAAACAGTCTGCTTTCGTCAGGAGCTCTACGCTACAACCGCAACCGAAAATAATGATTCCATCATCTACGGAGTTCAACAACACGAAATCTTCTTCCCTTTCCGTTCTCACATTTTGGCTGGAAACGTAGGCCTACGCATGAACTTCTTCTCGTGACCTCGGGAGTTTCGGGACTAGAAGGGAACTGGTTACCGGTTAACGTTGGGAAGGGCGACAATAACAGTCTAGTATTGATAGTGAGTTCAGAGATGAGACGAATCCAGCCATGGTCTTATCACTCTTAAATCGGGTGGAGACGAGTCCAGTTGTTTTCTTATCGATGAGACGAGTACCACGTACTGAGACGAATCTGGACTTTCCCTTCAAGGGGTTTGGATGGTGTAATGACCGGGGGGGGGGGGGGGGGTTGAGTAAGGTGCCATTGTCGGAGTAATATAATACCACGTGATATGTATCTAATTTGCAGCGTTTTATAGTCTGCATCACGGAACATAAACATGCATGACAGAGATCGAGGAAGACTAAAATGATTCTACTTCCAACAATAATTACCGACTGTCGAACCTGCAGGTTCGCGACCATGGTCGCGATAAAGAATAGGATTTATTTTGATTATTCAGAGAACAATGAACCAAAAGTCAAGAATCATTAATCTTGCAAACAATTTTGGAGGCCCACTGTATTTGGCCAGGAACGTGAACGGCATATCTTCTCAAAATCCAATCGGTTAGATTGATGAAGGAATGATTGAGCTTTCAATGCTACCGGCTTATTCACCCGATCAATTTATGCCCTATGGGACTTGGATGATGAAGTTACACGGTATACGTGACAAGTTCCCGGGTTCCAAGGCTTTAGCGTAACCCCCATAATCTAAACTTGGCCGATGAAATGTTATCGGCTTGCCCGGAGACCTGACGAGGGGTTGAATGTGCAGCCTGATCGACGCACGAAGTTGGAATAACAAAACTGACTTGCTCTGCGAAACACAGGAAAGGGATTATAATCTGCCAAATGAAGAGCATTAACTTGAGTTTACGTATGACAAAGCATCATAGCTTCAAGAGAGCAGGTGAATTTAAAAGAAATAAATTCGACAAACGGATAAGTCAACTAATAAAAAACCTTTTCACCGAGTCCATCTTGAATAGGCCACTCTGCAGATACGACGTAATGGCCATTATATGGGAATACACAGAACTAGAATTACAAAGAAGAAATAAATTCATAAACAAGTAATAATTGAAACGCTACATCATTTAAAAACTACAATCACAAGAGGAATTGAATTTATAAACAAGAAATCATTGAAACATGGGACGAGATGGCAAAAGTTCATCATTTCGGGAGCTGTTGCGGTTCTGAGGGAGGACTTCATAAAATCCCTAGATGCAAAAGAATAAACGAGAATGCAGATCTGCATCTATAGAATTCTATCTATAGAATAAACTGCTGCAAATTTCACAAATGGGCAGTAGAAAAAGAATAATAATAAATTCTGTAGTATAAATAATATGATAATTAGGTAGGTAGAGGTAAATAATATAAGAAAATAGCTTCAGCAGAGGAGTCGTTCTCTCTCCCTAACCAAACTCATAAGAAAATAGTACATATACCCGTATAGTTTTTGGACACAAGAGAAACCTATACAATTTATAGGTTTCTCTTGTGTCCAAAAACTATACGGGTACACTATTTTCTAATATCATCATCTTCTTATATCATCATTTAATGATCTAGCCACGAAGCAATATATTTCTTACTCTAGTTATCATAGCCCATTATTGTCAATTACTAATCTACCTGAACCTATTTCTGTGCAATAAATTTTATCAATTTGCTCACTATAAATCAGATTTGTTCATTATAAATCAGATTAAAAATAAATCTCCCCAATGGGGAGACCTTTTAGATCATGTCATGTTGTCATGACAACAAAACAACGCCTATTACTAGAACGTAGTAACCAGGTAGTAACCAAGTAGTAACCAATAAAATAAACTGCCAAGTGGGACATGGCCCATAGCTTCCTCGCATATTGTATGAAATGTAGGTTCAAAATGAACGTAGTTGTGACTGTAACAAGAAAATTACGTTCGCACATGCGCAGCGAGTACCACTGATTTAATCGTGATGAAACTGATAGGGGACCATCTAGGGCTAAACCCACACTATTCCTGAAAATTTGATTGAAATCCGATCAAAATAATTTTCCCACAATTATTGTGGGAGTGATGGCTGTGGAAAGGAAATTACGTTCGCGTACCGGTGATTCAATCGTAATGAAACTGATAGGGGACCATCTTGAGCTATACCCACACAATTCCTGGTAATTTGATTGAAATCCGATCAAGATTGTGGGAGTTAAAGAGGCTAATTAAAGGCACAATAATATTGCACGTCTAGAAGCCTCGCGCATGCGCTGAGCGTACCGCTGATTCAATCGTATTGAAACTGACAGCGGACCATCTAGGGCTATACCCACTGTGATGGGGAACCGTCATGAACATCCAGCTAGGAGAAGGGGGGGGGGGGCAGGGTGGAAAAAGAAATCCGAGGCCGGAATGTTTGGACGGAACTCTTGCCGAATGTTGGGTAAAAGCGCAGACGGTCACCGAGCCGAGGCTCGGAAATTGCTGACGTTGTCACCCACGAAACGGGGACATCGCAAGCTCGCCTGACGGAGGAAAAACAAAAAGAGTTTTCAGTCGACGGTGGCGCGTGTTCGGTGAGGTGGCCGGGTGCGTCCAGCGCCGTTTTCGGTGCCCTGGCGAGTTCGGTAAGTCCTGATTCAAATATCCCGGTCTGGGTTTGGCTTACTGACGGGCTGAGGCTGAATGTTGTAGGTGGAGTTTGTTGAAGAATCAATAACAATCAGTTCTGGGGACTTAGTAGGTAGTAGAAGTTTGCAGTATGAGACAAGTAGAATAAACAAGTTCTGTGGAATATTAGAGTTGGGGAGGCCCCGCCTGTTATTTCTCTTCCCCCAGCTCCCATTTCAAGAGGGTTTTGGACAGGTGAGGATTCCTACTGTCTGGGGGAGTATCCCATCACACCCACACAATTCCTGAAAATTTGATTGAAATCCGATCAAAATTGTGCAAGTTATTGCTGTGGCAAGGAAATTCGGACAGACAGACAGACCGACAGACACGGAACCAAATTTGTTCAGGAGGCTCTGAAACGCAAAATGTGAGTGGAAATTTTGATTTTGGAGAATTTTTTTTTTTTTTTTTTTTTTTCATTTCGAAAGTGAAAACAATGCTTCCGCAGTCTCGGAAGCAAAACGTTGCATGTTTTCCGTGATTGCTGATTACACAAATTTTTCCTGACCCCCTCGCCTAGACATAGACATGTCAAAAAATTGATTCCATGCTCAAAATGACTCCAAAAACGACACCTCATTCGACCCCCACTCTAAAGCCTAGGTACCAACACACCTCTTCAGGCCCCTTTTCAGCCTCAAAAACTATCTAGTAGCGGATAGAAACTTTTTCTTGACTATGGTTTAGCCAATCTGTCAAGGAAGCACCACTGAAGTAGCGATAGGTAACTTACTCCACTAGAGCAAAAACACATGACTGGATTGGTTTCTGGTTTTGGAGGATTCAGCCACGAAGTAACGGAGGAATCATGCGGATTCAGATCCTTTCCGGTTCGATAATGGCACAGGGAGCGTATTGTTGGAGAAAGGCCGGTTATCTATTGTTTTGGGAGGCCTGCTGGGGGTGTTGAAAATCCGAGAATGACTAATTATCACGAGGAGCGGGGAACGAGAAGCAGGGGGGTTAGCTAACAAAACCTCTCTGGGGAGTTCAGTGGGTCATTATCGCAGATGATTCTCTCAACCGCGGAATCTCATGTTGGGTGTCAGTGGTTCCTCTGTGGGCAAATGGATGACTAGAGCGCTCCGGTTGTCCGCCTTGAATGAAGCGGGGAGAAAGCCTTTTCCACGGTAGTAGATGGACGCGCCCATGACTAGTTCACTTCACGTGGTCTCTCAGATACGTAGGTATAATATATTATATAGATAGGTAGGTATAATATATTATATAGATAATATCAAGCAAGAGATCAACCAATACCTATACCTTCTTAAGCCGACGATATAGGATCAAAGCCTTTCAAAAAGCTCACTAGTAGCCCCAGCTTACCGCCGCGCCCACTGACTGCCCACTACACTTTCAAGAGGAAGTGACTGTCTCTCTGATAAACCAATCCCTCAGAAACGAGGAAGGGTAATCGCCCGTCGTACGAAGTGGGTAACTTGTATAATCCGCGGAGTAGGAAATTTCATTCAATGACATACCTACGTTTTTACGAGATCATGAAGAAATCTTCAGTTTTCGGTTTGGTTTGTAGGCTCTTGACACGATATTCTCCTTCGCGTACTCATATTAGGATGGATAATATCCATATTATGGAATGATTCGAACATTAAATGAAATTTTCTAGGCGGAAATCATCTCAATGATCACAATAAAAGGGAAAAAAACTTCTGATACCTACTGTAGACACATACTGTAACAGCAGTCTTCACTTTCACAAACTTGTTGAGAACGTGACGTTCTGAACGTCAACAAACAACATAGGGATGTTTAAAATATATCGATATTCTCCCGGCGATACATCGATATTTTCTGCCGATATTTTTTCCTCCGATACATCGATATAATTTTTACAATATCGGGAACTGATATTTTTTCTCCTGGAAAGTGCCGAAATGAATCCGAAACACCAGCCAGAGTATCTACGATTTAAGATGATGCAGGAAACTGAATTCTGAATCACATACAACCAGAATCTGCATCATCTGATGATAGCTCTGATGGAACGCTCTCGTCAAAATATTTTGATAATAAGTAATTATCAAAATATTTTGATGAGAGCGCAATTATTGCGAATTCTGCATGTATCTACCCGTGAAAGAGGTGTGTGTTTCCTGTGTATCGAAAACATTCCATAATCCATAATACAACATATTATATTATAATAATTATAATATAATATGTATTATTCTTCTTCTTCTTTGGGTGCCATACCCGTAATCGGACGTTGGCGACCTCTCGCTACTAACATCTGTTGAGCGTGTTGACCAGCTAATACAGAAGTAGTAGGGACCTACTGCTTAACGCCGGTCCCGAACGGCAAATTTGAGAGGTTTTCCACGGCAGAATACTTTCGGTGGGTTGCCATTGCCTTCCGAAAGGTGATTATCAGTATGAGGAAGATGTCTTGCGGCTGCTGGGATCGAACCAGCAACCTTTGACTCAGTAGTCCAATGCTCAAACCACTGAGCCACTGATAACCACAATATATTATAATAGAAGAATATTATTCCAGTGACTTCTGTACCTACAATAGCAAGAGCTCAGACTTTTTTTATTTTTCAGGAAAGTTTGTTTTTTCAATAATTGAAAAAACGTTCCAATTATTGGAACGTTTTTAGGGGGAGAACGATTATTCTATAGGTAAGCTAGACAACAGAAATCGTTATTGATTTTTTTTAATTTTTGAAAGATATCCGATATGTCGATATATATCGTTTCAAATATCGACATTTTTATCCGATAGTTACACGCGATAAAACACAAGAGCGAACACGAAGTAAAAAAATTTTTTACTTCGCTTTGTTACTCTATGTTCGCTATTGTGTTGTTATTGTTATTTAATAAACAATGTTATGTCATGAACACAAGGAGGTTAGAAGAAGTTCTTCTTCTAAACTCCTTGCATGAACACCGTTGACGGAGCCCCCAGTGATGCTAATCCCCACACGAAAAAAAACTAGACCTGGTGGACAAAACCCCAGAATATTTCCTATCTATAGGAAAATAAAACC
This sequence comes from Pilophorus perplexus, assembly GCA_955831195.1. Taxonomy (NCBI): domain Eukaryota; kingdom Metazoa; phylum Arthropoda; class Insecta; order Hemiptera; family Miridae; genus Pilophorus; species Pilophorus perplexus. The sequence goes on along the minus strand of OY037009.1, from coordinate 33,586,190 downwards.
CCGAAAACCCCCAGGCTTGTTTATGAACAAGCATATAAATAGGTATCTCTCATTATGCTCTTTATAATTGAGTAAGGAACAATGAAATAACCAAGTGTGATTTAAATTTTATCATCAACATGTGGCAGCAAAACGTCTTCTATGTTGCATGATGAGTGATTTCAAATGCTGCAAATTGGATCACGCTTGGGTTAATTGGGTCAGGAATTATTCGTAACGATCGAGAGTTGTGAGTACATAGTTGGAGAGGTTTGGAACCCTCGTAAATCGATTCTGCATCCTGTAGGTACGTCATTATAACAATCTTAACATTATCGTAGTATTGTACTGATGATGGTCTAATCAACCGAAACGCGTCTACAAGTTTATATATTTTTATCGTGGAAATAGACTATTTCGTCTTAAATCGTTTTTTTTTTTTTTTTATCCTGTAGGTACCTATTACCTACCTACCTTACAAACGACACCAAACTCGGCTGATGAAGAAAACTCCCATATTATCCCAGATTGCTCAAACCCACAGATTAAACTACTGATTGCTCAAACCCACAGATTAAACTACTGATTGCTCAAACCCCACTCCACCGAGGATGTTCTCCCCCTTTTGGTTGTTTTCGGAAGTGTTTTGGAGTGATTTCCCCTTTTGTTTTATTAGGTATTCTAGGAATAAGTATTAATACACCAATGTATTCGTGTCGGAGGTCGAAAATTCAGATCGGTCTCAAAATTTTTCATTTCACGTTTCAAGATGTCTAGATTCTAGATTTATAAAACGAAATGTCCAAATTATGTAGGTACCTACATACTTATTAAGGGCACCCATGAACCCCCCTGGGTCGAAAAATTGAAAATTTTTTTTGTTTTTGTTTCTACAATAAATTTGGCGTCAAATGAGCCATAAAACGTTAACTTACCTTATCTAAAAACCGTTCAAATAAATCGTCAAAGTTGAGTCCAGCCGCTTCCACCTTTCGTCGCCGGAAGCACCGCATGAATTGGCATAACAAGTCGGTTTAGTCCTTGATATTTATGTCATAACAAGTCGATATAGTCCTTGATATTTATGATAATATCATAAATTACAATATATATTTATTTATTTGTAACATTTACGTAGGCCTCAGGGGCCCTTAGGTTGTAAAATTAATGAAATGACATTACATATTAATTGCAAGTAACAAAAAGTAAGTGAAAATATAAGTGGAGTAACATAATTAAAAGTATAGGAGAAAACATAAAGAACAAAAAAGAAAAATTATGGAGGAATGAAATACAAACATCAAAAAAAAAAAAAAATAAAATAAAAAAAATAAAAATAAAAAATTAACAAATGAACAATGGTCAAGGAAGCCGGAGAGGCACCAAACTTAGGGCTGCGCCACCCATGACCCTCACAAGAACGCCATAGGCTTGGGCCGACAATAATACAAGATTAGGCGTTGGGGCCCGGGACCGGAAGGGTCCCAAAGTGTTGCTCGATGAGGCTACGGAACTGGGATATCGAAGAAACAGTCCGACAAGAAAGGGGAATCGCATTCCACGTGCGAGCTCCAGCGATACGCAATGAGCGGCCCATGGAGATGGTACGATGGGGCACCACATTTAGAGCATGAAGCCTCCCCGAACGCCCAAAGGTAAACATACCTTCCAGGTATTCGGGGCAAGGGCTCCCACCGTACAAAAGTCTTGAGATGAACAGGCACACTCGAATGTTGAAGTGGTCGACCATAGGACAGCCGACAAGGGCCCGAGAGTATGGAGTGATATGGTCGTATCTCTTTATTGAAAAGACGTATCGCGCCACCGAATTCCAGCACACCTGGAGACGATGAAGTTGCTCAGAGGTCAAGAAAATATTTCACAGCAGTAATCAAAGTGTGGGATCAAGAGTGATTTTGCGAGGACAATCTTAAGGTTAGAGGGAGTGAAGTTGCGGAGCTTTTTGAAGGTGTAGAGAGAGCCATAGACTTTTTGTACTATGTGAGAGACGTGAGAACTCCACAGTAACTGAGGGTCCAAAACCAGGCCAAGATCCCTCACAACCCGACTGTGTGGAACCGGGAAACCATTAACAATGAGATGAGGTTTGGAAATGGTATCAGGAAGAGGCTTCTTGGATAAAATAATAAATTGGGATTTTTTAGGATTAATAATAAGTGCGTTATTTTTGGCCCACGAAACCACACGCTCCATGTCGGAGTTAAGATGTGCCACTGCCGCTTGGAGATTGGCAACTGGAGATTGAATGAATGATTGCACATCATCAGCAAACATGTGACACTTCGAATCCTGAAAACATGTGGGTAAATCATTGATGTATAAAGCAAAGAGAACAGGCCCCAGGATCGCACCCTGAGGAACACCAGACACAAGAGGGAGGGTAGATGAAACACCAGAGGGAAGGGAAACAAATTGAGTTCGATCGGTCAGATATGTTTTCAACAGATTCGTAGCAGTCGTATCAAAACCGAATAAATATTTCAATTTGAGAAGAAGAAGATCATGGTTGACCGACCCAAAAGCATTGCTAAAGTCGAGTAACGCAAGACACGTACAGAGACCATTGTCGAAACCCCGGTGTACAGAATCAATAAGCCCCGCCAGTAGGGTGGTACAACTGTGCCCAGATCTAAAACCAGACTGCACAGGAGACATTAATTTATTTAGATTAAGGTGCGCAATAATTTGTTTGTTTAATAAAAATTCCAAGGGCTTAGACAAGGCCGGAAGAACGCTAATGGGTCTTGTGTCAGACACAGACTGCACCTTGGACACCTTGGGGATAGGCGTCACTCGAGCACACTTCCAGGAGGACGGGAACACGGATGACATAATGGAGAAGTTGTAAATATGTGTCAATGGCGTCAATATGATAGGAAGAAGTTGTTTAATAAATTTGATTGGAACGCCATCACTCCCCATTGATTGGGATTTTATACGAGAAATGGAGTCAAAAACCTCGTCCTCAGACACAGTTTGGAAGGAAAAAGAGACTGCACAATCCTCAGTAGGACGCTGGAAATGGAAAGACATGGTACTTCCCTTGGAAAAGTTAAATATCTTCACATAAATAAAGTTAAATATCTCCGTATTATCTTCGCATAAATATCTTCAGTGTAATGATCGTCATACTCCTCCAACCCTGAGAGTTCTTCTCTGAGGACGAATTTCTCGAAGAGGTGGAACTTGTTGACATGGGGCTTTCTTCATGTGGGTCACATTTCGGTGTTCGCAAATGAGGAGGGATCCTCTTGACTTTTTTGAAAACTTTGCTAGATCGAGGCATTTCCAAAACCGGCAAAAAAAAAAACTGGGCCACGCGAACGACAAAACTTCACATGAAAATAATTACAGCGAAAATACGGAGAATGTTATCAAATGTGTCTATTTTTTTCTTTTCATTCCTATCAAAAATGTTCTCTTCTTGTGGATGTTGTAGTAAAATTTATTTGTCTCAAAAATATTCTAATGGAGGCCACAAATTCGACATGAGAGAAAATAGAGTGAAAACACTCACAAATCAAGCGAGCGAAGAGATGAGTCAGGCGCGCGGAGCGAAGGCGGGGTTCAGTTATACTAAAACTCGATTTCCTCAAAAACACTTTTTTCTACCTTCAAAATGATTTTTCTCGGGCCTGGATGAATCGATCTTATCGATTTTTTTTTGGTGTGTCCGTCATGGTTTCGACCTCACCTATATCAGAGGAAAACTTCGGGATGCATTTCGTGACCCATCTCTAGACAACAACCTGCGGAGAGATTATCAAATGCGTTCTTATCAACTTTGATAATTTTCTGCGGTGTCCCTAATAAGTTGCCGCGATTTTCTTCTGATAGAATTGATCAGTGTTATTTACTTTGTGAAACGTGAAAATTTGAGATCGATTGAATGAAAAATGCCGTCGGAAAGTGATACTGTACTGAGAAACCGACCGCCAACTTCGGTGATTTTTTGCGGGCATGTCACGAGAGAAACCATAAATCCGACTTCGCTGGTGAGTTTTTGTTGATGTTGTTAATGTACTGCGAAAATTTCATAAATTTTGAGCGACAATTATTGTGGTTAGCAGGACCGTTTATCTGTGTGCACTGCTGCGCGCACGTGGGGGGTTCACGGGTGCCCTTAAGTACGATGTCCGCCGTCCGAGCCGTTTTGGGCAGTAGGAATTTTTTTACAAAGAGATTTACCTAATCTGAAATTTTGACAAAATAGGTCCCTCGTTGGTACTCGGTTTACAATCGAGTTGGTACCGCAAGGTTTTCTGCCCAATCGCCCAAACCCGTGGGGCTCAGTGGGACCCAGTTGGCTGGGTGGGGGGTGGGGTGAAGGTTTTCGGCTATGGGTTCGAGTTAGGCGTCGTTTTCGAAGTATTTTTGGACGTAGAATCCATTTTTGGGGGTCCCAGAACGATACGATTTCACCGAAGGGCTCTATGGGGCTACAAATGGGGGTTTTTAAGGATCCGAGGAAGTCAAATAAAGTGTCCTTTCTCGATTAATTACTAATAAAACATTAATGTTTTACGCCTAATTCATTTTTCGAGGTCCCTCTTCTGTCCAAACATTTTCACAAAATCAGCCCCCAGAAGTCATCACAAATTAGGAGGACAAGCTCAATGTTTCCACATAGGTACCTACCATTGTTTATTATAATGTTGAGCACAAAAGACATGAAATGCTCCGTAACTACAAATGGATTTGTTATCAAACCATTTGATAGCTCTTAGGGCCCTATTAGCTCCATAGCTCTGCGACGGGTTCTATTAAACATCTACTATATTGGAGCTGCAACGCAAGAAGGAGGAGGAGAACCATCAGATTCTTTATTCTCGGATACTTCTAGCGATCCAAAATGTTGAGAAAAAGTCCGTCAATGTATCTATATCTATAAAAATGACTGCCAAATCTTTGAGGACTCACTACTTAAAAACCGGTGGAGTGTTTGGCACCAAATTGTATGGATATGTTTGTGAAGCATCGTAGATGGTTTTAAAGAAGTTTCTACAAAATCGGTCACTTCCTTCATCGCGAACGGAGCTTTCCTTCGCAAGGAGAGACGGGTCAAAGCGTCGTTACTAGGGATCGCTAGGAAAATTTTCGGAACTCCGAAACCTGGTACAACTTTTGTCGTCGGTTTAGAACGAAACTACGTCTGTTAAAACGAGCTTTTCACGCTGATTTCAACGAGTACAAAACGATTTCTGTGCGATAACCCGTTCGCAAGTTATTTGAACATCGTCGGTAGGCGGGTGCGAGTATTTTTTGCGAGCCAAAATTCTATTTTTATTGAGTGCAGCGAAGCGCACCGGGTCAGCTAGTTGATTTATAAAAATAAATTTTTCCCCTTCAGGGAAAAACATCAGATCAAGGATAGGTCTTTGGTAAATAATTGTATGATTTAAAATCCATGATAAATATGATGATAAATATGATAAAAATATGTTGGGAGATTTTTCCCTGTTCCCCAGCCAAAAGACATATCCATGTCAAAATGTAAGAATTGATAATTTATAGATTTTGAATGATTAAATAAAAACACATATTTCCTGAAAATTTGTAATATTAAAAGAATCTGTATTTATTATTGAATACATAGGTATACCTATGTATTCAATAATTACCTACAGATTCTTTTAATATATTGCATGGTTGGAATTCACTTTTGTACCGATTTCCATGCCAATAGGTACGCTTCCATTTAATGGCTTCTTTTCATAGGAAAACGTATTGTAAATCACACCAATAATTGGTGTTATAATTATGATTATAGTAATTATGGTGTTATAGTAATTATTATGATTGTGTACACTAGCAATGATTTTGTTTAACCTAGATACTGGGGTGAAAATTTCGTCACGCAAATTTTTGCATGACCCCCAGCCAAAATACTTACCCATGTCAAAAACGTTTTTAATTTTGTCAAAAATATTTTCATGACACAGAATTAATTTTTGCACAATTTTTCTATACCTATATAGAAAAACACTTGGGTAAAATTTGCAGCGTGTTTCACTTATACATAATATGTATAATTATATTATAATGTTTGGTCAGTGCAATCGAGGAAAAATTTCAATTCGGCCTGTTCCGTCAGAAGCAGGGGGATCAACCCTCAGAACCATTCGAAAGTGTGACTCGGATGGACAGTCACCCCATATGTGGCATCTCAAATTACATCACCCCATTTCATGCCCCGGCAACTTCTCTACATCGAGGCCAAGGGTCGCTACAATAATACATACCTACCTACCTTGGCACAGGTGGTTGTAGTTTCCATTCGTACCCATCTCCCCCCAACATCAAACTAAGCAGGTCACGACTCAATAAAACAGCCAAGAACTCAAGTAGGTAACATCATGTTTGTTCAGTTCGGAAAAGCGAAGAAGAGAAAAATTGCTGTTCCAACGTGAGAGGGTTAATAATGAAAGTTGTTGCCAGCACCTGTCCGTGCCCTGTTGAATCGGAGAGAGCATTAGAGGGGAAATAGAACAACACATGGGTTGTTCGATACGATAAATCGCCTCTTTTTCCATTAGAGGAAAACATCGCGCGTTAACACTGAGAATTATGGCTCAAATATTTTCTTTCCCTCTGTATTTCTACGGCCATATTTTGCTGGGTAGTTAACATAAAGGTACCTGCTAAGTACTAGCATTAGTAGGTTTACATGAACATTCAAGAGAAAAGTATTCAGGGCATTCAGGTGAAGTGAGTGGTTCGTGTGAATATAATAGAATAATAGCGAGGATAATATCCTTTGACAGAGTTAGAGGCACAGTATACCCAGATGTAGATGAGTATTAAGCAATTCGAAAGTTCGGCTAATAGGAGAAATGTAGAGAAGGAGAAACAAAATACGAAGTGAAGAGAGTAAAAGAAGGGTGAAAGGAAAAAAAACGCTGCAAATTTTACACAAGGGTTTATTATTCTTTGATATAGGTTGGAAAAATTATTTCTGTGTCAATGGAAAAAATTTTGGATTTTTTTTTCTTTTTTTTCTAAAATTCTTTATTTTTTACTGGAAAAATATTTAACCTCCTAGGATCCTTTCGGATCCTCCCAGCTGGGATCCTTGAAAAATCCCGCTTTTTCGCCCCATGAAAGCCCTATAGATCGCCCCAGTGAAATCGGATCGTTTCGGGACCCCCAAAAATGGATTCTACCTACGTCCAAAAACACTTCGAAAACGACACCTAACTCGATCCCATAGCTAGAAGCCTTCAAAAAACCCTCCCCATAGCCCCATTTTAGCCCCATAGCGCCCCACGGATTTGGGCGATCGGACTGAAAACCTTTCGGGCACAACTAGATGGTAAACCAAGTATTTTGTCAAAATTTCAAATTAAAAAAAAAAAATTCCTACTGCCCAAAACGGCCCGGACGGCGGACGGACATTTCGGATTTTGAATGTATTCCTCTTGAAACGGATAATGTCAAATTTTGAGGCCGATCGGAGTCGTCGACCCCCGTTGCGAAAACATAAGTGTATTATTACCTACAAGAATAATAAACCAAAAGATCTCTTTTATACCTACAGGAAAAGAGTGAGAGGTATAATAGATATAATAGATATTATCTATTATATCTATAGGAACTCTAAGAAGTTGGGCAGCTCAATATTGTTGAGTCGCAGAATTTACTAGACAACTGCCAGTAGGTATACATACCTGTAAACCTCGTAGGTACCTGTTGGTACCTACATGGAAAAGTAGATCCCTAAGGAACTTGTATTCTAAGCTTCAGCTCAAATTCATGCAAACTCAACTTACCCAAAACATAAGGTGTGCCCAATATGGCTGGCACAGTGAATCCCACACCTATCCGGAAAAGTGTCCATGTGATGAAGTCGGGTGCAAATGCTGTGGCGACGCCAAAGAAGCATTCGATGAAAAGGTAAATAAAGAACGATGGACGCCTCCCTATTCTGGAACAAGCGAATAACATGGCTAAATAACGAATAACAGCCCACACCAGGTCTTCAATAGCATTCCTATGTAGGTGTCTATTCAGACATCAAAGGTACCTAACAATTGAAGTACTCAAAATTTAATTTATTGATTAAGCTGGCAGGCTAGATATGATACCTACAGAGAATGAGGGATCAGCGGACAGGAGAGCATATTGGTTATTATGCATCCACTAAGTATACTTAATAGTGGATGCATTCGATGTTAAGCGGAGCTTCCGTGGCAAAGACAGCTCTGATGCCACCTCAGGAACCACGGGATAGAATCCAAACAACCTCTATTCTGAATTCACAGAGATCTGAGTTCGTAGAGAACGGCTTGTATTTGAGCCTCGACCATCCGGAGCCAATGCGAACAACGGGGCAACTTCAAAGGGACATCGCTTTGACTACATGGGTAAACATTGTGGCCTCCCCCTGGTTGGATACAGTTCCTACAAAATCTAGTAGAATCTACTACCATCTACTAAACCATCTGATGGTTTAGAGGAACAGACACTGAAAACCAATATCCTCTGTTTGGCAAGGAGTATCTTCGGCAAGAGAAGTAAGGAATTAGGAGTCATCACTGAAGGGTTTACTAATTAACAATTATTGATGCTCTTAAGACGATGTAGGATGTCGAGCTGAACCAAATACTCGTCCTCTCTTCTCACACAAATCAGTCATTAGTTAATTGTTCAGTAGGTACCTAGTTACTTAGTTAGTTGTTTGGCCTTCTTGTTGTCATAACTCGGAAGTTACTACCAAACTTTATCCTTTAGACGGTTAAATCCCGGATAATCGTACAGACTAGAACTAAAAGGTTTCCCGGGATTTCCGTATTTTTCCAAGGTCAAACAAAGTTCCCGTTCAATTTCATAAACCAAAGGATTCAAAATCGAATATTAATCTTCATAGAGGTAGTTCATTGGCAGAGAGCCAATGAGCATGCAAGTTACCACCGAGGGCATTGAAAAGATTATGAGTAGCACGAGGAGTATGATGTTTTTCAAAGCGGATCGCGGAATCTGCCATCCTAAACTTCGTTTTAGCTGAGGGTTCTGAGGAATTAGGAGAACGCTTTGATGGTCGCAAACAACCTATCCTCATCATCTTTTGATCATCTCGTTTTTCGAGGCCGTTTAGCAGGTTATTCACTCACGAAGCAGAAGGAAATCGCTCAATTGAAAATGCCGCCGCGATTGCAGTACTTTTGGTTTATTATTCTTGGAATAATACACCTATGTTTTCGCGACGGGGGTCGACGACTCCGATCGGGCTCAAAATTTGACATTATCTTATTACATTATATTAGTCTGACCATTTGTGCTTTTGCGCTAGGCTTTCGAACGGTTTTTTGTATGCTTCCCAATCAATTGCCCCATCAAACTTCGTTACTTTCGTTTGAACATGACTCTGCTGCAACTTAGCCATCTCCCGTCGTAGGGACAGTAACTCATTTTCGAACAGACTCTTCGTAGAGTTGAATTCAGTAAATCTCTATCAGCATGTGCAGCAGCTAAACGCTGCTCGAGATGGATTTCCATGTTCCATGTTCCATAAATGTTCGACCTCGTTTCGCGAATGCGACTCACCTTGGTCCGGAGTGAAATCAGAAATCAGAAATTCTTTATTGTTTTCAGGCTTAACTGCCTATAACAATGCACGGGCACTGCCCGCTAAATTCATTTAGACAATGTCTTTGAGTTATGTACATTGAAAAGCAATATAGTTTCCTACTTGAAACATGCATTCGAGTATTAATTGCATTATGGACTATCTAAGTGCAAGGAATCCCATCAAATAACCTAAGGTAACCATAACATTCTTAATTTAAATGAAAAAAAAATAAGAAAAAAAATAAAGAATACTCATGAGAGTCCCACTCCGCCTCTTGCAAACCTGCCTCAATTATAATTATTATTAGTCTCGTTTTGAGCTCTCTCAGCCTAAGGTATGACTGCAAGAAGAGTACCACCATTTTGGTCTCCTCTTTGCTCCAGCCCGACAATAGGATTCGTACGGCATGTTCTGCGCTCAACCTCCTAAAACCCAAAAATTTGAGCCGGTAAAAGGAAAGCTCCGGGCATACGCAGAGCACATGGACCACAGTTTCATTTTCTCTCAAGTTGCACATCCTACAAGTTTCATCCTGCTTTATTTCAAACCTTTTCCCCCTCCACCAGCCTATCACGGTTCTTCTTCCAGACATCCTGAATTGGGCCAGCATCCGCTTAAAATCAATGTTGATCCCGAAATTCAGGTAGGGCTCCGAGGCGAAACCATTAGACGTGAGTTGTGGGTAGAGATCACAATAAGACGAATTGAACATTCTACTCAAATCCTCGTAAACTAGCTTCGTTCTTAGAGTGTTCAGTATCAATTCGTGTTTTTCTTGGAGTTCCTTAACGTCTTGCCTGTCCCAAACGTCTCCAAATCCAACACCCCTCAACACATGCGCAAGCTGAGCTGCCCAATTATATTTATGTAAACTGGATATTCTCTCCATTGTCACCAGCAACTGTTTGTGACATATTAATGGGTACCTGTGGTGTTTCATTTTCAAAATATTGTTTAGCCACTTTAGTGCTCGATCCACCACCTTCGCGGTCAACTTCGTTCTTCCAGTTTCCAGCCTCAGGAGGTATCCAGGCGTTCCTTTCGGGAGCAGCATGACACTTCGAACAAACCTCGTCTGCACCCTTTCCATTTCTTCCAGGTATCTTAGACCCCAGACCTCTGCCGTGTAGAGGAGCACCGATTCAACCAAGGAGTCAAAGAGGCGCTCCGCAGCATCCCAACTCTGACATTTACCTCTCACCAGTATTGGTCTGGCTGCTCCCCAGGCTGACAGGGCTTTGGACTTGAAGCATGTGGATGCCTTCGAAAATACGCCAGAGGAGTTAAAGGGCACCCCTAAGTAGACATACTCGCTTGCTCCCTCTATTATCAGGTTTCCAACGCTGTACTTCTGCCTCACCTCCATGCCGCCCCTCTTGCAAAAGCAGACTCCGAGAATTCAAATAACGCCTGCAGCTTGATCTCAATGTCTCGTTTTGAGTCCCCAAAAAGGCAAAGGTCATCGGCGAAGCAAAGACACAGTATGTCATGGGTTCCGTCGACATTGATTCCAGACAGTCCCGTGCTCCTAATGTACCTCTCGAGCTCAACAAGCACCAGGGCAAATCCAATTGGACTGAAGGAGTCACCCTGCAATACTCCCGTGAGTAGATCCACAAACTTAGTTGTTCCCTCATTCGTCTTTACTGCAACTCTGGCACACTTGTGAAGGCTTTTCAACACCTCCAGAATATTTCCATTTATTCCAATTCTAGATAGGGCTTGGTCCGGAGTGTTATGGTTACTAACACTCCCCCCCCCCCCGTCCTTCCTCTGTGAAAGGCCCGCAGACGGAGGCTCTGGACGCTGGGAGGGAGTTGGAGACGCCTCCACAGCGGGGGCAGCTCGAGTAGCCCGCGTACGAGACCGTGTCAGCATCCGTGGGCTCAAAATCACAAACTTCTGACACCAATATTAAAGAAGTGACTTCCCGTGAGATTTTGAGACGAATAACAACGTGTATTTTAAGACTGTATCCATAATCACTTAGCATTAGCACTTAGCTCAGCAACCTAACAATGTCAAGCTTTTTTTAAGCATTTTTGAGCATGTCTCCAGCTTTTCTGATTTGTAGTCTTATTTGTAGGAGTTTTGATCTAATTTGCTGGGTTCAATGCGCTTATTTAGAAATATAATCGATCCTATCAATCCTATAAATTATGAGGTTTAGGTATCGGACCAACTGCCGGACCCTGAAAACTGAAGATGATATGAATAATATTCATCTGAAGTTTCTAGAATTCGTGTTGTGGAGTTTATTGGTAGGACGATTCGATTGTCTACTTCTAGAAGTCGGAATTCATTTTTTTCCAGTGAATCACCTAGATGGTTTTATATAAGATTCTATTTCAATATAATATATTTTAGGTCAGAATATGATATTATCATATAATATATTATAATATTATTATATGATATGATAAGCCTATCCGCTGAACCCACTGTGTAAACATTTGGTCTCCTTGTTTCAACCAAGTATTAAATATTTTGTGCTTCGGCCTCCCATGCCAGTCCCTTGCGCCCACACAATCACAATAAAAAAATTTTCCAGCTGTGATAACTTATTCTTAGGTCTGGAGCATAGATAACACACGTTGAAGTGGATATGAAAAGCTTTCAATCTCCCTAAATAAGGAATGCAAACATACCTGTCCTGCAAGTGGCCGAAAATGTAGTTTCCAACGAGTCCTCCGAGCCCCAACAAGACCAAAGCCAGCGTAGTGTAGAAGTCCTTTTCGCAGACTACGTCCCACTAAATCGAGGAAAATGAGATACAACATTATCACTGGAGGGGTGTTAGCGGCCCGCCTTAATTAAAGACTAACTCTGCCCAAGTTTTTTAATGGGTTAAATTAATAATCAATCAGTAAGGGATTTAGGTGTGCAAGTGAGTACAGTGCGTAAAAAAAGGGATAAAATCTTCCCCGCCTTCGTCCCCTATCAACTTAATTTCTCACTCATTGGGACCACCAACTAAGTACGTCTATCGGGATCAGCTAAGTATACTTATAACCTCCCTCTCGGAGGAGCCTCTTCAGTTCGTCAGTACTCTTCAGCGAGAAAAGGTTGGTCTTTAATCGCCACCATGTAAGGTGTTTTCTGCGACTCTGTGGGATCCCCGCAACCCCACGTGAAATCAACTTCGGCCGCTGTACCAACACATCCTACGACATTCCGTCGATGTGACAAGTGCTGCGATGCCAGCATAACCGTGCGTGATTCCGCCAAACATTAATTGCCAATTTCCACACCTGGATCGGAAAACTCTGACGTCTACCTACCACACCGTCGGCAACGCCAGAACCGTCGCCATACCAAAAATGTTGTTCCATTTAGCGCTAATCCAAAAATCCTAAATTCCCAGATTCCTCAACACGAATTTATTTCTGCGAGGACCTTCAATGAACTTTACTAAGTCTTCTCTTCAAGCCACCGTCTACACTCAGCGGTTTCAAGAGTCATTATAGATCAGGTTGATTAAATTAAAATTATGGGTAATTTTAAAACCCTTTCAATTTTGGCTCCCTTTGGGGCTTGTAACATTCCACCCAATGTAATGTTTGCGAAAGAATTTTTTAGGCTTTATCGTTTTATCAATCTAACACCTTATTTCTTGGTTGGGGAGAAGCTTCTGCTTAGGAATTATTTTACTTAATTAATTCACATTTTTTCTCAGGCAAAATAAAGCCATTGGTTCCCAAATACCATACAATTTGGGTGGTAGCAGAGATTTCAACATTTATAAATGTTATAAAATTCAACATTTAGCTATAGCTAGTTCCCTTCTCAATTTATCATGATTCATGAAATTCATTAAAAATCCTTTCAGCCCGTAATATTCTTCAACGTTTACCGAATCTCTAAATAATATTTAGAGATTATATTATAATCTACCGAATCTAAAAAGGCGCGGCAACAAGGGGATTGAGCCCTTCTAAACCTGCCATGGGCAGATCTTTTCCCATCTTGCCCAGGGGGATTACAAGGAATGAGAGAGATTAATCACGGGTAGCATAATGGTTCCTCGGTAAAGGTGATTGAAATGATACGTATTTATTTCGATGCAAAAAGAGGAAAGAAAGGAAAGACGAATACCTAACGAAGAAGCCCAATAATCAACAGGCTCAATTGCATAGTTGATGACCGGGGGGGGGGGGGGGGGGTCGCATTTTATAGAAGACTCTTCTTTAAAATGCGACGCCCTCCCGGTATCTGATACATGTTTCAAGCGGTTTTTCGAGAGTTGGCAACGTAATACCTGGAAAATCTCAAACATTGGAGTTAAGCTAATGGCTTCTTGGAGACATCATGCCGACCCTTTTGATCCCAATTTCTTCAAAACCGGTTGGATAGTAAGGAAAATGGGCGGAGGACGATTGGGCACTAGTACGGGAGATCATTTTCTCGGCAGTCATTCCAGTAAACAACCCTTCCCTTGGGTCCTAGAGATGAGCGAATTGGAATATTCGGCGGGCAGTCATCACTTCCCGGCGGAAGTTCCACCCAAATCCTCTGCCAACCTTCATAAAAACTTGGAACTAACAAACCCTAGGTGGGGTGAAAGTCATCACTTCCGCCCATGGCCATTTAGCCAATGGCCCCCACACAGCCCCATGGAGAACACACAGCAGTATGCTGAAATCCTTTCATATGATAAAATTGGTCAATTTTGATGTAGGTAGGTACGCTTCGCTATCAAAGGTTGGAAACCACTTCACCAAAACGTTCTCTATTCTGTACGAGCTGAAAAAGATCGCAGACGCGTTCATGGGATCATCAACATTCTTCGGATCATCCACATATTAAACGCCTCAAGCTGGTTGATGCCCGCAGTCTAAGCGTCCATGACTGGACACCATAGGTAGGTACATCAAAACGCTCAGTGCCCACAGTAACCCACAGTGCTTGCTCTCTTTCGGACCAGACTTGGAAACAGCCAATGACCATGGTCTTTGTCACATTGATCCCCAGGCCGTACTGGCGGCATGCTGCCACCAATCGATGAGTGCCTGGAGAGTGCGCCAGGAGAACATTATGGACGGTGGACTGACTGATCACAGGCCTACTTTGAGGTGGGAGATAAAGCTGTAGGAAGGTCACAGTCTCCCGTCTGGGTCCAATGGGCGGAGGTGATGATACTCTCCCTTTCAGTTTCTGCTGGTACTCGGGTCCGTGAACGGCTTATCCCTCCTCGCGTCACGGATTAGGGCGGAGATGATAATCGTCCATATTCGGCACAGCCCGGCAGAGGCCGCTAGTATGGATCAGGTATAGAGATTGCCTCACTTATGGAGGGTCATTGCCTTCTATTCTCAACATAGGGCGCGCGTGCTACCACACGTGCCACTACTGTCGCTTAGTTATAGGTACGTGCAAATTATTTCCACAATTTCGGAACCTAATCTGACTATATCTCGTAAAGCACTGGTCCCACATAAAACATTATGAGGACCAAAACTCAAGGAAATTTGATCCTCTACACGATATGTTTCGGTCAACCCCCCCCCCCCCCCCCCCCCAAAGCGTATACGCGTATAAACTATAGTTTAGCGGTTATAGGCGAAATTATGAAATATACTTGGGAGTTGGCGCCACGTTTAGTTACGATTTTGGTATAAGTACAATGAATTTTGGGTGTAAAAGGAGTAGGTTGGCATCCTAGACAGCTGTCATTTTCGACAGATTGTTTACCTCCTGTTACCTACTCTTCATCTTCTTGTAATGCTTACAGTTCCTATACCTTCAACATTTGAGCTTTTCCACGTAGCCAACTTTCAAAAAACGTCAAGCAAACGTGGCCTTCCCCTTCAAAATGCACTGCCCTATCACAACCCTTAAAATGTTGAGAGCCCAGACATCACGCCAGCCAACCTTTCATATGTGTAGGAATTACACTAATAATTAGTTTAATTAATTATTAATACACCACCTTTCAGCATCTTAAAAGCTTTTTGCTTGCCCACTCCGCACAGTGCTTTTTTTCGCCAATCTAGCTGGACAAAACTCTAATTACAAGATAAAAAATTCGTTCCAACGCTGAAAATATGTGTTTTGGCAGTAAATATGATTTCTAGGTTCCAGAGTCGATTGAAGCCATTCTCAGACCCCAAAGATGCTTGAATAAGCTATAAAATAACGATTTTTCAGTAAAAAATTCCTCAAAAATTGTTATTATTTTACTGCAATCTCTTGTTATACAACTTGTCAGTCTAAATGTTATTGAAAGAATTTTTGGATGGTTGTTGGTTTGGATGGTGTTGGTCATGTCGTGACCAACCAACACCATCTAAACCACGACCATCGCGACACGATGAACAATTTGAAGTTACTATTACCTACTTCTCATAGCCGTAACGCTTATCAATTCTATAAAACATTCACACATTTTTATCCCCGTACTTCAGCACTTTCCACCACGTCAAAACACGCAAAAATGCGAAAACATTCAACTTCAAAACGCTGTATCTCGTAAACCTGCAGGTTCCTGCAGCTCAAATTGGTCCAGTCCCATCCAGAAATAACTCAAGTTTAACGTGGTAAAAAGATCCGGTTGAACCGAGGTGGACCTCAGAAGTTGCAGTCCAATAACCATAGCTCTAACGACGTTTTTCGCTAAAAAAACGCAAAAACTTCAAAAATATCGTAAATTCCAAAACTGTCATAGAACCAAAATTTTTCAATGAGTTGGTACTCGTATAATGTACAACTTCACTTGAAAAATTGTTGGAAGACCCTAGGCGAAGCGGCCGGTGAATAACTTGCAGTTGAATGAACATGTTAATAAGATCGGCATTAGCCAGATGATGAGTGGGGTTTCATCTCCTCTTAACAATGCATGATATGACACGATTCTGTGCCTTCTGAGCTTTTTCTCCTCTGTTTCTTACCTTGCCAACTATCTATGAAGAGACTCCAATAGTTATTTTGAAGAAGAAAAGAACTTTTTTTTTGGACTTTTGTCCAGCTAGATTGGCGAAAAAAAGCACTGTGCTCCGTAGGCATACAAAGAAGAGGTTTAGCCGAGACACCACACCAAATAACATGTACCCAGGCATTTTACTACTACGATAGGAAATTTCACTCCGAGTTGAAAATAAGGTCTGAAAATAAGTCGAGAAAATCCGGGGGTCTGGAGGTGAGTCCCCCCAGTCTTGCGATATAAGAATACATCGACTATACCAAAAACAGTCAGAGCAATGGCGCGTTTTTTGTGATCTCATAACATTTTGATGTGGGTGGTTTAATCGGGGTTTTAACCGATGGGTCCCGTTCCTCTCTAATGGTATCCCATGCCTCCCGGCTGCTTAAGGAGCAAGTATCCCATGCCTCCCATGTCCGATGCCTCCCATTCCCGATGTCTATGTTGCAGGCAAAACCCGATCTCAGTCAAAACTAGTTTTGCCTGGGCAAAACTAGTTTTGCCTGGGCAAAACTAGATTTGACGAAGGCCCTCAGGCAGATCTAGTTTTGACCAGGCAAAACTAGTTCTGACGAAGGCTTGCAGGCAGATCTAGTTTGGACTAGGCAAATCTAGTTCTGACTAAGCTCTTAGTCAGATCTAGTTTTGCCTGTGGGTGGCAGTAAGAACCTCAACGTCTCTCTCAAAGTCATGTAATACTTTTCATCAAAAATAATTCATTAAATAATAATAATTCATCAAAAATAATCAACAACAAACCACTGCAACAAAGAGTTTGCAAGGATTATGTACCTACTTATTTTTGCAGGTTCCACCACCGTGACACTTCAAATTGCAAAGGTTCCCATTCTTGTGACAAGCGCAACGTTGCGAGGAACAATTTTTTTTTTTTTTTTTGCAGGAGCACCGGACGAAACCTTGGCTTGTTCCAACAGATTCTTTCCGAGCTGCTGCACGAAGCGAAATTTGCAGTTGAGGGACGTCTTCTACGGATAGGAATGCTTCTTGGGAAACATCAAACTCAGATCGAGCGTACATTTTGTCGAGAATCTCATGCTTCGTTCCAAGCTGATGAAACGCATCATACGTTTTTTTGGTCACAACTGCGATCACATTTCGGAGATCAGCTTTCCCTCGATCCACATCTGGAATCTCCTCAGTTGGGCTCTCAGTCAAAACTAGTTTTGACTGCATCATTCATCGCAGTCAAAACTAGATCTGCCTGCGGGCCCTCGTCAAAACTAGATCTGCCTGCGGGCCCTCGTCAAAACTAGTTTTGCCTAGTCAAAACTAGAATTGCCTGAGGGCCTTCGTCAAATCTATTTTGGTCTAGGCAAAACTAGATTTGACTGATTTCGGGTTTCGACTGCAACATCTATATAATAACAGGTGGTGCAGCTAACGAGCTTTGAGTATTTTTCGAACAAAGTTTTCAAACAAGGGCCTTAATTGCAATAAAAAGTGGATAGTTACCACAAGGCTCTCGTTATCAAGACTTGACTGTCAGATTCTGTAGTCAGAATCAGTTAGGGCTGTTGGTCCTCAGTTTACAGCAGCTCGCCGATTTTAATTAGGGCTTTTTGATCTCGTCGAGGGGCTTTTAGGGTTCTTTTAAACTCCCTTTGCACACACTACACTCCCTATGATCAGTAGCCGTTTAAATCTCATCCGTTTTCCCGTGTGGCGACATTTTTTTTAACGACCCATCAAAAGAATAAAGAGAAGGTATAATTCATCAACAACACACAGAAGGGGTAAAGAGGTAGAGGAGCTTAATCGGAAGCTTAGGAGGGACTTAATCGCATTCAAAGTAAATAGCAGGGAAATTACAAAGTGGGTACCTATAGAGTGGGTAGGTACCTATCTTTTTACAGATAAATATCGTGTGAACCATCGCAAATTAATTTTGGTGTTCATCAGAGGCTCAAGCAGCTCAGTAGGGAGGCACCCTCCACCCCACAGAGTAAGAGAGAGCAAATGCTCCACCCCAAAGATCATCTTTTAATAACACCCCCAGAAGAAGGATTCCCAGTGCTTACCTCAGTGACGACCGTGGCAGCATACTGGGAGTAGTCGAAGTTCCAGCCGTTGAAACAAGGCACTAACCTTGTCTCAGGGTTTGGCAACGAGTAGTTCAGAGAGAGTTTAACTTCAGTGTAGTTTCGCTCGTACATGAAACATCGGGCCGAAGGATCGAGCGGTACACTGAAAAATGAAACAAGTATTAGAGGAAATTAGTTTGTCTTTTTACCGTCTGTGGTGATGACAATATTTAATATTAAATAAAAGTTCTCCGATTTGATGGGGAACGGATTTTGTAATCCTGGTTTCTGCTATAATTAATCATTATTACGGTGGCAACAAGAGAATTTCAAGTCTTGGAATGACAAGTGGTAAAATTGCTTTTGATTAGGGGGTCTGTCAGGAGCAAACGGCACCAACAGGCCCCTCATCGCAGCTGACTCTGGAGTTCGTACAGAAAGCCGTTACAGTGTCTCACCAACTGACTTTTTATACGGCAGGATGACGTCCGGTACGGATATGAGATTTTTCCCCGCGCCCTGATTGTTTCCATTCTTGACGACCTGTGAGGGTCAATATTTTCGTTCGTTCTTAGTAAGTATGTCACCTCAAAATACTCTATTGCGTGGTGTATTTCCCCCAAAATTCACATTTGAGGAAGTTGTACGTCAGCTACTGATGTGAATGACCACATTAAATGGAACGTAAGCATTGTAACCTACATTAGCGTTTAGGCCACCCCTGATTTGACGATCTGATGGAGCGTATGAGTGTGAACTGAAGGGTGGTATGTGGTCCAAAACATGGTCCAGGGTGAAAATTAAGGTTCTCCGGGAGGGCCACCGAATTAGTTCTTCCGTGAATACTTTCATCGTGTGCTTACGACGAGAATATCCTGTGAAAATTGGGATCTAAAGGAACTTTTTTCGAGGCGTTCAAAATCAACGGAGGCTTATTATACAACGATCGTTATAATACAACTATATTATAATAGAACTATATTATAGTAAGTGACGATTTTGAAGGAGGACGGAATTGCTCATTTTATACGTAGGTACATAATATGCGTACTTACTTGAAACACCTATAATATAGGCATAACATAATATTATTATGTTCAAGCCGATTTAACCCGTCATTGAGTGTCCACCGTCGCCAAAACACCAACCCACAGATTATTCAGAGAATATTAAAGAGGGGTGTGGGAGAGACGGCTGTAAAAACCGGCGGGAAAAGATTTGATTATAATAAATTATTTATGTAAACTTTATGTTTTTCTTTTGCAATACAGAGCAAAAAATTGATATCAAGTTCGGAAGAAAGTCCCCCTCCAAAAAGGAAGTTCTGCAGAATGGAAAACACTCCAACTGTCAGCCAAAACCAACGATCAACTTTCTCAACAACCAAAAAAGAATTCACAGCCTGACATCCATGCAGCCAGCCTTCCACCACTAAACAAGCACTCATCTCTCACCACCATCTGTTTCAAGGAGTGGTCTTCTTTTCTGTATAATCTCCACTGAGCCAGGCGATAAAAGTCCTTGTAAAATATGCTTGGAATTTTCAAGTTGGAAATATGGTTATGTAGGTTATTCAATCTACATTAAATGTAGAAATGTTCACCGTTGACTGATCAAACTTATTATTCTATTAATAACGGCCCGATACCACAGAAATCCATATGTACCTACTTTTATATCAATATGTACTAGGTACTATTTCCTACGATACTAGCGAAAATAATTTCTGCAATAATAATTGCAATTATTGCAATTTCTCTTTGTGGCCATTGATTGTTGGTTTATTATATTCTCGTGGGTCTACAGCATAAACGTTGAATACAAAGAGTAGGTACAATACTGAAAAAAAAAAGATATGTACCTATCTCAAAAACAAAAATCGATTATTTTCATGAAAATAATCGATTTTGGGATAAAAAAAAGAAATCGGAGGTAAAAATCGAATTTTCAATTTAATGGGAAATCGATTTGCATCCCTAATGAGGAAAGAGTATCTAGGAAAAGAGCTTGAAAAAAAATTGCTCCATAGCAAGCCAGGTCCTGGCGTTGCCAACCCGTACGGATATATCCGTTTGGCACGGAAAGTTGAAGGTCCGTATGGAGAACGGACAGAACTTGTACGGATGGCCGATGGACGGATGGCAGAGCATCAGAATTTGAGTGTTCCTGGAAGCCGATGTACCCCCACCCTCAGCCCTTGCAAGGCCCTACTGCGCATGCGCTAAACGACTCGGAATTTTCAGAATTCTGTGAATGCAGCTACTAGTATGTATAAAGACGCAGGAATCAGAGCCCGGTTCGGCGCTTTTTGCCGGCTAGGTCTAGTCATGTATGAACAAGTGTGGTTTGCAAGTACATAGGAGCGTCAAAATAAAGACGATGTTTGGTGTTACTGGCAGACAGCCCTGGACAGGGGATCCAGCTGAGAAGGAACAGGGCGTGTGTGTGTCCCCGTTCACTGAGCTCAGCAGATGAAGAGACGACGCGTCATCTTTAAATTTAAATCTGCTGAGTTCAGCGCGTTTCAACGCCGATGTATCGGCGTATTTTCTTTGATGTATACATCAAAGGGGGCTATCAGAGGGACACTGACGCCCACTGTCTTCTCCCCCACCCGGAACTTATTCGTTCCTTCGGCTGCTGATGGAGGGCTTTATTCTGACCTTTATTTCTCTCGTACCTTTCTTAGCTCTCGTTTCATTTCGGTTTTTGTCGCGATCTGTTTGGATGTTTCCACGATGCTGCGGACAAACGGTGAGTTTTTTCTATTTTTGAAAATTCCAACCGATCCTAAACAAGCCATCAATTGAATTGAATAGATGAGCGCAACCTTTCTGTTATTACGATAATATCGTAATATATTATATTTAATGAGCGAGAGAAACTAAGAAACAGTAGGTATCTAGCGACCAAACTATGCCACACAACACATCAAAAATATCCACGTGATGCTCATTACGTAAACAGCTGCACCCTAACGACCGATGCTTAAGAAAACCTTATGCCGATCAGAGGTAACGAACGGCTCAGGCTGCAAAAATCGTTTTGGAGTCGTTGGAATCAGCCTAAAAAGCTCATTCCATAGACCCTTGTACCAACGAAATCGGACAAAAACTTTCGTCCCCCTTTTGAGGCCTCCTTAGTTACACATCAGAGATAAACAACTTTCGTCGTGAAGGATCTCCCGAAAACCGATGAAGGGATGAGGGAGGAAAAATCAAGGTATACCTTATATAGATAGGCTATAGCCTATAACCACCCTCCGAACTCGCTGATCACAATGAGACCACCCTCATGAAAATCTGTTGAGCCTCTCGGGCGTGATGCCGTGTACACAAACAAACAAACAAACATACATGCCGAAGAGGTGACCGCACCTTTCCATTTTTAGCGCAACCTTTTTCCAAAAAATAAATATTAAAAATTTTTTCTTTTACAATATTTTTACATTCTGCTTTTCTATTCCTAGGTAATTTTAATGTTCAATATTGACAGTATCGGTGTAATATTGATACTTTTTACCTATCGATATCGCGATATTTGCAAAATATCACATTGAAAGAAGAAGGTACCTACTCCCAATTTTATTTATCACCTTTCTTCTGAGGGATTCTCGGAGGAAGAATACATTGATAACCACATGGTGGAGGGCTGTGGTAAGGAGGAGGGTTTACCACTGCGGCAATAACAGACGAAGTGGAACCGCAGGGGTCAACCCAATTCTGTATAATTGAATTGCTTTAGCACGGCAGTGAGAGAGGGACAACCCCTTTTAAGCCAAGCAGAAAGGGAAACCCGGAATTAGGTTGACAATCAGGTCGACGAACGTCGGTTAATAAAGACCTCCGATTGCCGCACAATGGAACGCCAGGACTCTCCAGGATGACGCCAATATCACAACGCACGACCGCTAAGTGTCCCCTCAAGTTTGCTCGGGGGATTTGATTAGAATTAATTTTCGTAACGGCTTTACTGGGACTGGCTTTAATCCTTTTATTCCGAGCTTCCTTCCGTCCGTGTTATGGAAACAACGCAACAGAGACACAATAGGGGAAATCTAATGATGGAAAATGACGGATTAGGACACAGCACTCAACAAATTCCATTACGCAAGCGTTTATTAATCATTCTTAGTGTCGCTTATTAATCATTTTACTATACTTGTACAGAGTTTCCGGAGAGGTCTGTACGCCCCACGTATAAAGACACTTTGAGAATGATACCTCATGCCGCATGAGTCATGCGACAATATGGCCAACACAGTTGCATTCCACCGATTTTTATAAACCCACCAGTCCCAACCTAGTCCAGAAGGACCTCCAGGTGGGCAGGACAGGATTGACCCAGACGCGTGGCAAACAGGAGGCATCTGTGCAAAATCAGACTCCAAAATTTAATGTTCGTACCATTTACTATTCCACCATTGATTCATTCGAAGGATGGGCTCTTTTCATGTTAATAATTATTAGACTGTGTGCAATCTGTAACAAGCAGAGGAATCTTACGTGAACACGCAAAGGACAAGCTGTGTGCTGCTAACCAAATCCTTCATCATCTTACTGTTGTTGCTCTTCAAATTATTGTTTAAAATCTTAATCACCTACTGCTAAACACTCGACAACCATCCTGACTGGGTCTACAACGTTTCCAGCCCAACTTGTGGAGCTCCCATTGATGTACACCAGTGTGGGTGTATATCGATGGGAGCTTCGTAGGAGTAGAGTTAAAGACACCTGTGTCTTTATGAAGTAAGTATGGACGTATGTAGAATCGATTTAAGGACCTGCGGGGCTTTTGCCCCCCCCCCCCCCCCCTTGCCTCTCAATCTCGCCAGCCCGCCAGAGGTACCAGTGGGAAAAGTGAGTCGCACTACGGCCGCAGTGCGAACCCCTCTTCTCCCGCCAGTGAGTCAGCCTTCCCGTTGGAAGACGGGCATAATTAGCAGTATTAAATTGCCATTTACTATGTATCTTTAGCAATTTCAATAATGTCTCAGTGCAGTGATTATTCAGGGTACAATCCCGCTAACCAGGCCTACCTGGCTTAAGGAAGCAGAATTAGCGGGAGAGTTTCCGAGGCTTGGGTCCACTGCCCAAGCCTCCTTTGTCGACAATTCGACTAAGGAAGCCATTGAGGTGTTCCCAGGTGAGACCGGATCAGTGGATCAGGTCACCTTTGGCGACATTTCGTCTAAGGTAGCTGGAGCCACTGTTACCTGTATAACTGCGAGCCTGGGGAGAATCAATAGGTACCTGCCACGTCACGTGTAAGGTATTGTCTTCCCTTCGTTTCCCTTCACCTGTCAGGCCTCTGCAGTGGGCCCTGACATAATATGTCGTGATATTATCACGTGAATCTGCAGCAAGCAAATCTCCCTCATCTGTGGCTGCATCTTACCCCAGGTCAGCAAACCACGGCAATCCGTATGGTTTCCATACTCCTTCCATCTTGCTCCAAAACACCGGTGGCGAGAACGAGGATTCACGCCTCCGGATCTCAACCAAACTCACAAAACATAAATAATACTATCAGATAGTATAGATTCTATATTATAGTGAATCTATAGATTCAGATTCAATTTATAAATTCCAATTTAGAAACACAAACACACGCAGGTCCACTCTCATCACCCGCAGCATGGAGTGTTCCCACAGGACTGGTTTGAGCACTCTGGAACTATTCAGAACGATGGCGTGGAATACAATCAAGCTAAAGAGACAACTATAGTATGTATACATACCTACCTCAAATTGTGTGCGAGAGCCGGATGAAGGTGAGCAAGGGCCTCGGGCGGCCGACAATTGTGGTTGGGCGTCGACGCCATGAAAAGCTGGGCGTACGCGTGAAAACCACACGGTAGTACGCAGGGCAACAGGACAAGGTACAGTACGAGGTTCTGGTACGTGCCACACTCCCCGACGTACGCAAGGGTTTGGTCCATGTCCCTTCCGGTCCGGGCAGGCGTTCAGTGGCGAGCTTTTTTACCTAGAAAAAAAATGTACGAATGGTAAAAAATTCGGCTCTGATACGTCTCTAATATACCTATGTCTCTTACGAGATAATATCTACATATTATGTAACGTCTCAATGTCGATATAAAAAGAGACGTGTGACGTGAGTGAGACGTCTCAGATATATCCCTATGTCCGCAATATAGACGTCTCAGAGCTGCAATGCTGAGACGTATCAGAGATGTACCTATCTAAACAGGTGTCAGAGATGTATCTGAGCCAATGACTCGTTGCTGAGATGTTCTGGGTAAGCCTCGGGAATGAGAGGGCGGTGACATGCTTTTGAGACGCCACAGTGACGTCTCATTGCAGTCACTTTGGAGAAATAGGTTCTACATTGCGCCCGTGTTGTCCCTGAGACATCTCTGGTGGGAGTTTCTGGTTTGTTGGTATGAGACAACTCGAGAGCATCAATCTCCGTTTTGAAGTCTCAGAGACGTCTCGGTAACGTCTCAATGAGACCTCTAAAGCCGTGAGACGTGGAGACCCATTTGAGCCCAGATTGAGACGTCTCTGAGACTTATCTCTGCTGTGTGGGAAGCCTCCTCTAAACTCCCCCGAATTTTTTCCTCAACTAAAAAAGTTGGATGGTACTTGACACTTTTGGGGGAAATTCGGTTATAAAACTAATTCCTAAAAGATTATTTTTCTTCCCCGTGGACGGTTTTTCCAGGACGGGGATGACCTTCGCGTGGCCCCGCAAACTAATCAGTTTTCTCACCTCATTAACGAACAATCGCAGTATTTTATAGTATCCGCCAGAAACGGCTGAACCAAAGCGGGAACCAACCCGTGTCGTCGAACCTCGACAACTCGAGCAAGGATGTTAAAGAGGTGGGTTCACGCTCAATGTAGGGATCTGAGACCCCCACGTGGTAAATACCACGACACTGGATACCACCTAGAAGAACTGGATTTCCCTTCCGAAGGACCAGCATGGTACCCAGACACCTCAGGCGAAACTGCACCTGCACTCCCTTTCATTCCCTCCACACAAAAAAAGGCGGTGCACAGTGGGGCCGAACGGCCAAATTTCGGAAAACCCCTCTGAAAGCACCTTATTTTTACGAAATTTGACGTAAAAATAAGGGGCTTTCAGAGGTTTTTCCCGAAATTTGACGCTGATCACGAATAACCCCATGTTTCTATAGGTACCTAAATTTGCTTCTTAGCTTTTTTTTTTTTTTTTTTTTTTTCTTCGAAAAAACCACGTTTTTCAGTAAGTATAGTCCAGCGTGGAAGCCAAGCATGGATTCTCACGAAGTTTGAACACAAAGAAAATTTGTAGCGCAATAAATTTTGCGTCGATTGAACACCCTATGAACATTCCTACAAAAATAAGAGCGTAGGTACCTAGTCGATGATTTTGATCGAACATCGTTATGATTTCTAATTGAACACCCAAAAATTTACGACTTCGATTGATCACCCTAAAATTGAACATTTCTACAAAAATAAGATTATATCTACCTATAGGTAGTCCCTAAAAAATAATTTGTGTCGAAAAACAACATTTTTGAGCAGCAGCCTACCACCCAACCAAGAAAACCCCCCTCTACGACGTCGTCAGCGAGAGCCGGTTGGTACAGCACATTTCCTGACGTGACCCCTTGCTTTCAAGTCGTGTGGAGATAGAACCCTGCGTCTGTTGTTGACCCTGCTGGAAGTGTAGGGTTGTTGTTGTTCCGCATCATCCGCTCTTCTTCCGTGGATCTTCCGGTACTTCAAGCCCCCCCCCCCCCCATGTGGCTGGCACACCCTCCGATTAAATTTAAAAAACAAATTTTTAATTGGAGCCACTGGCCCTAGCAGCCCCCTCAGGCTGTTGCCCTGGTTAGGGCAGGCAACTACGGAATTAGTTACTGAGAGAATTTCAAATATGCAGGGGAGCTTTTCGGCAGGTACATTTTAGACAATGGAAGAACGATGTAATTTATGTCGCTGATTGAGAAAGGAATGAAGTTCGCTCCGTACGTACGCCGGCCTTGATTTCTCTCATGAATATTTCAGTGTTTTTAAGGTAAACAAGCGGGGGAAACTCCGGAATTGAACGGTCACTGCACTGGTTTGTACGCGCTTGGAACAAGATCCAGCTATAGTATCTCTTATTGTGATGTGCTGTTGCGGTGCCTGTTTACAATATATTATTTATGCATGGAAATAAACACGGCTGAACAGTGTATGTCCGCCCTATCAGATGACCCGCACTGGAAGTCGTTACGGTATGTCCAAAATCACTACATTCAATTTCTAGCCTCTGTCATTAGGTCATTGGTTCCAGAAGAGCAAGGCCCTTTGTTTTCAAACTTATCAGTTAAATGCGGAGAAGTAGGATCAACAGAACAGGTAAGAACACACAAAGTGAGTAAAGCGAGGAAAAAACCCCTAAACCTATTAGCTTGTCTTTTGGTTCCTTTTCCTCCAGTTGAAAAGTTCCGCTAACAGGCAACAGTTGATGATACGCAAGCTGGATCACTTTCGGTTAGGTACCTTCCGGATGCATGACGACATGAAAATATTTATAAAACGCGTGAATGGGGATGAAAAATTAATTTTGACCGCTAACAAGAAAAAAAAAAAAACGGACGCTAGACCTACGGTTCTACAGTCAGATCATTTAATAATGATTAATTTTACGCCATTTTTTTCCTCCAAAAAACGTTTTCTCAACTTGTAACCAACCGCCAAACTTCCTTACAGACCAACCATAATAATATTATTATTATTCTGATTGGACTGTAAGGAAGGGTCATAATAATATTAAGACTATGATTAATATGATAATATCATATTAATCATAATATTATATCATATTAATCATTAATTATATTATATTATTAATAATATTAAATCATATTATGATTATAGTTTTCGCGATTTTGTTGCGTAACGCTTTTTTATGTCGCAATTTCGGGACGATACGGAAAATGTTTGAAAAGTCCTGTTAATCATTATTAATTTAATGATAAAATCATGGCATGGATATATCACCAGGTGAATAGCGTCACCAAGAAATAATTTCTTTATAGGTTGTTGCGTTGCATTTAAAAAAATGCACTTAATTGCAACTAGGTACCTATCTTAATTTTCATGCTCACGTAGGGCAGCCAATAGACATATAAGGACTTCGTCACTTAGTGACCATTTACGAAAAAAATATACTTTTATAGCACAAAACCAATGGAAATGCACAAAAACCAATTGTTCACATTTACCCCATAGGGCAAAATGTATGGGGTAATAATTACCCCATACATTTTGAGCAAACAATAATTGTAAATTATTGTAAACATCCATCATGGTCCCAATGCTCATTAGTACATAATGCCACCTTTGATCAACATAGATGTGATCAACATAGGGTGATGTGATTTATCAACATATGTTGATCAATCACATCACCTCATTATTCATAATCTAACTCGTTAGATCTAACTCACATCAGTTTGCTAACGTCATAAACGAACGAATACAATAATTGTTGTTGAACAAACTTTCTTTTCAAAAGCAGTCACAGGGTCTTCAACTTCGTCGTCAGTGTCCAATTCGATTTTCAATTTTTATACCAGGCTATGAACACTCGCCGGATGAATGATGATCAGCTTGGAAAATGCAAGAATCCCCTTGCATCTCTCATCGAGGTTGCATTGATAAGGTTTACTTGAAATTTGGTTCTACAATCTACTCTATTATAGAGTATAATACGGATGGTAATGGCTCTTGTTTCCATTTACCACATGTTTACATTTATCCCACCTGACCCTACCTAAGGTGTCCGTAGCACAGTGGGAAGAGTAATTCTTGCTTTTTCGTAGTCGGGGGGCTTCTGAAATTAGGTACAGTTTTTCAAGACAAAATTTGTCTTTGATGACATTTAATATCGTTAAATGATGACAAATTTTGTCAGTAAAAAACACATTCGTTCCGTATGCCTTCGGCAATTATCTTAAAATTTGAGCTGTTTACACATCCTTTCTACTAGATTATGAAAAAATAAAATAAAAATAAAAAAATAACCGGCTCCTATATCGACTCCTTCGGATAAATAACGGACTTGAAGTACGAAAAAAAAGGAATGATTTGCACATTTTCATTGGGTGTAGGTACCTACAGGCCCGTATTAACGGGGGGCTAGGGGGGCTATAATAGCCCCGGGGCGCACACCCCAAGGGGGCCACTTCCCCACCGTTGATTTTTTTTTTTTTTTTGAAAATTAACAAACCGTTTTCCTTATTCCTATGCTGATCTCCAAAAAATTGTTTTCCTGAAAAAGAGGGAGGTGAACGGAAAGTTTCAAGTTACCTAACTTCCACTTACTACCTACTACTCGAAAACCGGAACACCTCATGGAGTCGTCTATGTCTACACTCCCAACGCGAGTTGTAGACCTCACGGATTTTCCACACTGTTGCGGTGGTTCAGAGTTTGCTAAGCGGGTTGGACTCTGTACCGCATTAAATGAACCAAATTTTGGTTCATAAACACAAAAATAATTTGTTAAATTTTTGGTTTATTATTCTTGGAATAATACACCTATGTTTTCGCGACGGAGGTCGATGACTCCTATTGGCCTCAAAATTTGACATTATCTGTTTCAAGAGGTCTACATTCCAAAACCAAAATTTCCGTCCGCCATCCGCTGTACAGAGCTTCTTAGGTTGTGTCTAAGGCCATTTCTGGCCCATCACAACCTTTCTCGTACCTTCTCCTCTCTTTCTTCCCCCAGATGAAGTGCACTTATCCTTGCTTAAATCTTCTTTCTTCTACCTTGTTCTTTAGATCTTCCCTAGGGGAAGTACAGCGCGCCCTCCCGTCCCCTCTAGCGTTAGCCACACCATTCTGGTGTCACACCAGTGGTGTGCCTGGGTTGGACCAATGTTGAGGCGCCGTGTTTTAAAGGAGGTCGATGGCTCGAAATTCTTTGGGACAGGAGTCATTGCAGCGGACCTACCTACTTACTATTCCACCTCTTCTTGTAACTTGTGGTGTTCGGGTCATTGGTGGCTGCGGAATGCAGCAGACCATACCTACCTCTCCTCGTAACTTGCAGTTTTCGGATCATGGGTGGTTGCTCTCTCCACGTTTACTTGTCTGGTGGAGGGCGAGTTCCTACTTCTACAAAATTTCCTCCCCTCCCTAATACTAAAACGACCAGCCTAGATAAAAATGAAATCTGAACACACTGAAATTGAATGAACCCGCATACAATGACGTCTGCCATCTGCCGTCTGGGCCGTTTTGTGCAGAAGGATTTTTTTTATAATCTGAAATTTTGTCAAAATACTCGGCTTAGTAGTTGTGCCGGCAAGGTTTTCAGTCCGATCGCCCAAGCCCGTGGGGCGCTGTGGGGCTAAAATGGGGCTACTGGAGGGGCTTTTTGAAGGCTTTAGGCTATGGGATCGAGTCAGGTGTCGTTTCCGAAGTATTTTTGGACGTAGAATCCATTTTTGGGGGTCCCAGAGCGATCCACTTTCACTGTTGCGATCTCTAGGGCTTTCATGGGGCTACAAACGGGATTTTTGAAGGTTCCCAGGAGGTCAAATATTTTTCAAGTAAAACAAAATATTTTCGAAAAAAAGGTTTTTGAAAAATAAAAATCCCCAGACATTTTTTTTAAATTTTTATCAATGACACAGAAATAAATTTCTGCACATGTAACCTACCTATATAAAAGAATGATAAACCCTATTGTTAAATTTGCAGCATTTTTATTTATTGTAAAAAGAAACTTTTTTCTTAATTGTAAAAATAGATTGCCCTGCATTCGGAGTTTTTTGACTGTTTTGACCCAGTTTTTGGTTGTGAAGCGACAGACGCTATTTTCTAGTGGTTTTTACGTGATACTCCTGGCCAGAGGGTCCACTTTCATATTTAATATATATCTATATGTTCATATTTAAAGGGGGCCCCTTGTTAGTATCAGCCCCGGGGCCCACGAGAGGTTAATCCGGCGCTGGGTACCTACAATGAAGGCGCGGGACGAAACTTTTTTCCCTCGAAATTAAACAAGGTAGGTACTTACTTAAATGTTTACTCTGTAAATTTCATTACCGGCTGTGGTATCAAGGCTATTTCAAACTCGTGCAAACTTCTTTCAGTCATCGAGTGAATGAGTAATGAATTATTCATCTTCGAACAAATTCACTCTATTATTGTTTTAGTCAATTGTTCTTGGAATAATACACAGGTTTATTATCCTTGAAATAATATCATATACTACGCCAGCCAACCCCCGACCGAATCCCGCCTGGCCTCAGACCCAACAACTCGTTTTCCCATATTGTGTAGTTTTTCTTGCAAATACAGATTTTTTTGTGTGTGTGTGGGGGTAGCCGCGTAGCCTTCGGTCACTCCGTGTCCCAACACCATCCCAATTCCCTGTCAACTGCTCCAAACCTAATTTTTGCTCCACTTTTGGAGCTTAGATGCGCCACGTGTAGCAACTTTTTGGTGGTTTCCTATTTTTCTCGCACTATGCTCGCCAAACTGGATTTATTAAGACCAATTTCAGATTTTTCCGACATCTGAAAGTGCCCTAGAATAAAGATGACCAAAATCGTGTCACCCTCCTCCTCGGGTTGCGGCTTTAATAATAGGTATTAATACACTGCCAAGGCAATGGCACATGAGCTACCTCGTGCCAAGTTCAAAATGAACGTAACAACTGTAACAAGAAAATTACGTTCGCGCATGCGCAGGGAGTACCACTGATTCAATCGTGATGAAACTGACAGAGTACCATCTAGAGCTATACGCACACAATTCCTGAAAATTTGATTGAAATCCGATCAAAATTGAGAAAGTTATGCCTGTTTCAAGAATTTCACGTTAGCGCATGCGCAGAGCGTACCGCTGATTCAATTGTGATGAAATTCGTATGGGACCTCAAGGAGCCTTATCCGCATAATCCCTCAAAATTTGAGCTAAATTCATTCAAAATTGTGGAAATTATGGCTGCAACAAGGAAATGCGGACAGACCCACAGACCGACAGACACGGAACCAAATTTGTTCAGTAGGCTATGAAACGCAAAATGCGAGTGGAAACTTTAAATTCGGACAACAAAAATTTTTTTTCTCCCGAAAGTGAACACAAGGCTTCCGCTGCTTCGCAGACTCGGAAGCAATTCAAGGTCTCGCTCATTCGGTATTCACGGTCGAGGTTAACGAGTTAAACGTTCTAAGTAGTAAAGTTTCTAAGTAAAAAAATCATGAGGCACCCTGGTTAAAAGTGTAGTTCTGTAGGTAGAAAGCGTAGTTCAGGCAGATGCCACTACGACAAGTGGCGCTTTTGCTTCACACCCCCGCGACTTCTTGCGACCCCCGTGGAAACTTTCTTCTCTTGGGATCCATTGCGTCAAACCCAATTTAGGAAAAAACTTTAAAAAAAACAGGAAGAAACCCCAAACGAAAACAGAAAACACCAGAACAACAGAAAACACCGGTAGGCGGCCATTTTGAAAGATCGCAAGAAAACTGATAACACTGATAACTTGGTTGCTGTCGACGTTCTCCACACCTCTGACCAGTAGTTTAATCTGTGCCTCTGACTCAGTTACGTTAACATGGCTGATAACTCACTTTGATAACAACTTTTCCACGGATTGTCTCCACGTTCTCCACGTTCTCCACGTTTAACCCGTTAACTCATCGACAACGGCCCGACCGTGAAGACCCTTAATATATTATATTATTCCATGAATCTATAGGACCTGGTATTGTAAGTAGTATGTCTTCGTGTCGAGGTCGAAAAATTTTCGACACAATGATGTCATTTTGAAACCTATATTGACAAGTTTTGAGGCAGATTACTATTAATCTACGTGGACAAGCGGCAAGTTTTCTTTTGTTATTTAAATTTTTTTCTACAGGACCTTCTCAAGGCATGTCTGGAAGAAACGAGAATGTACCTATTAACGTTACTGGGGTCAGTCATGATGTGTGGAGCAACGCGAGAAGGAGATTTTTTAGAGTTTGCGAGGGATTTTCATAAAAATTGCCTGCTTCAATTATCTTATACCCACGAAAACCCAGTGTACCTACTTTTATATTTGCGGTGATTTTTCTGGAATCAAGTAGGCTCTAACCGAGCTATATGTATTTTTAGTTGATTTTTACCTATATCGCCACCAGAAAGCGTCCCAGCACATTTTACTACCTTCTCAGCAAAAATGAACATCAGCTACGGACGAAAGAGCTACACTAAGGATTTTTTGCGCAAACTCGATATTTTTCGACATTTTTTGGGTTTTCTCATATCTCTGAAGCCATGCGGAAAATATCGCCATATAGGTACATAATTGCATAAATGCTTCATGAAGACCATTTTAAATTCTGCATCGATTGAATACCAAAACTTTAAAATTCAACCGACCGGTATAATTACCATTGGCCATCAAAAATCGTGGCCATTTGTGATTTCAGAACGGTTTTATCGAAGTTCGTAGGTTTTTAGGGTCGTACGACGCGGCACGAGCCGCCTTATATGTTTCTTGATTCTGAGATAACAGGTGAACTTTCCGACACAAATAGTGAAATGCGGGAAAGAACGAAAGAAACGTTTTATGGTCATTATTTTGCAGAAAAAACAACATAATAATATTATGACCATATCAAACATACCTATTATGTTTGGTCATTGTGAAGGTTTCATTTTAGACCACTCATGGATGCGTAATCAGCGTTAAACGTCCTACAGGATAGGCCCATCAGGTTTTAGAGAATATGTAAAAATTAAAAACAATCAAAAAATGAACGAAAAACTTCAGTTTTGTACGTTTTTTGAAGAAAACAAAAAAACAATAAACAAAGGAGTCATTTTAGACCACTCATATACCTAAGTAATATATAGTTGTCTAAAACCATATTATGGTATATTCGTCGGTCTAAAACCATATTATGGCATATTCGTAACCAGCGTTAAATTTCCGAAAGGGTGGGCCTATCTGGGAATTTTGCCAAGCTGGAAAAATTGGCCGGAAAATTCGGCCGCTGTCCAGGCCGTTTTGGGCAGTAGGATTTTTTTTTTTTTTTTTTTTTTTTTTTTTAATCTGAAATTTTGACAAAATACTTGGATTATAGTTGTGCCCACAAGGTTTTCAGGACAATCGCATGAACCCGGGGGCACTGTGGGGCTAAAAAGGGTTATGGAAGGGGGTTTTGCGAGTTTTCGGTTAAGATATCCATTCATTTTTTGGGAACCCACATTCGCCCACAATATTTACGGGAATTGATTTTTGGATAATTTTTAACAAAGAATAATAAATCCTTCGGTAAAATTAGTAGGTAGCGTTTCTAGTTGGGCGATAGTACATTGCTGAGAAACGACATTTTTCGACTTTCATAGATCAGGTAATTTTTTGCCCAATTTATACAAAAATAAAAATAAAAAATAAAGAAAATTGAGAAAGTCTTGAGTAAAATTTCAAGCGTTTTTCGTTCTTTTTGAGCGTGCACATGTGCTTTAGCCGTGGGTCCCCGGCCAAATAATTCTTAATGTTACGAAAGTAGCGGCATAAAAGTCGTTCGATGATAATATCGTCATATTATGACCATGACATGATACGACTATTCTATACACTGTGTTGAATAGTATCTTGAAGGGAAGTTATGCTTGGTTGTATAGGAAGGAACAGTGTTGACCCCATAGTAGCAATTCTAATAAATATAGGTAGGTATACCTATAGGTACCTATCTGATGTAAACTTTATAATATAAAGATATAAATTCTGTAGTTGCAGATTCTATGGCTTCGAGTTAAGAAACCCAGAATTCAGCAAATCAGCATTCAGATTAAGTTGGCTAAAGTATGTGCATGACAAAAAACATTGTTTCAATAATTTAAGCCGATGATTTCTAGTAAAAGCATCCTGGGGTTTAGTAGTGCCTCCCAGCAGTCATAATACAACATAATATTATGCTGAAACAATGCGTCCATATTTTGAAAAATATATTCGAAACCTCGGGAGCAACAGCGAAGGAAGAAGTGAATCCTCGCTGTAAACCATATGAAGCACGTGTTTGTGAAATAGTCCTGTCAGACATGCCATTAAAAACGAATGAAATCACGAGAGACCGATGAGAAATTTTTGACATGGGTATGTCAAAGTTGAACACACTACATTGATTTGTTTCCAGATGCCTCGAAAATTTAAATCCAGCTTGGGTAAAGTAGAGTGAAAAACAGTCAGTCGTTGGAGGAGAAACATGCTTTCATCACGTGAATTGAAAGTGATTCTCGGCCGTTCAGATAAATGCGACTAATAAACTGACTGCGACTGATAATTACCTGTTTACAACTACCCCATAGGTTCTTGGGTACCTAAGTGTAAACGCAA
This sequence comes from Pilophorus perplexus, assembly GCA_955831195.1. Lineage (NCBI taxonomy): Eukaryota > Metazoa > Arthropoda > Insecta > Hemiptera > Miridae > Pilophorus > Pilophorus perplexus. The sequence continues at coordinate 33,551,314 of OY037009.1, read as the reverse complement.
TGGGGTAATAGTAAACAGGCTCTTAATCACCCCCAAATGCAGTTAGAGCAAAAATTTTGAGTTTTGTTAATCTAGAGATAATCACAGGAGTACGTACAAGCAACTTTGTCCCTCAGAGTTAACCCCAGAAGTAGAGAGGTTGAAATTGAAACAAGGCAATTTTGTATACAATTACCCCACCTGACTCTAAGGCCATTTTTGGAATCTCCACACCATGAAACATAGGTAAGAACAACTTTTAAGACCGATCTAAATTTCTGACCACCGTCGCGAAAACCGGCCGCTTATTCCAAGAATAATAAAACAAACATAGGTACCGTAAATTCTGACTGGTACGACCTGCAGGTGAGCGATTGCCACGTTGCAAATTTTACACGAGGGTTTATTATTCTTTGAAGGACGTACTTAAATTGTGCAAAAATGAATTTTAAGTCAATAAAAAATTATTTAAAATGTATATATATATAAAATAATTTTTTATTGACTTGAAATTCATTCATTATATACATATGAACATTTTCCAGAAAATGTTTTGACAGATTTGGGACCATGATAAACGAATAATTATTATGCTTTCAAAATTACATGGATAACGACACCTCATTTGACTTCAACACATCCTTCAAAAGCTCCATTTGTAGCCCCATGAAAGCCCCTTAGATCCCGACGGTGAGATCGGATGCCTCTGGGAACCCCAAAAATAGATCCTACGTTTATAAATACTTCGAAAACGACACCGAGCTCAACACCATAGTCGAAACCCTTCAAAAAAAACCCTCCCGTGGCCCTTTTTAGCCCCACGGGTTTGGGCGATTGGGCTGAAAACATTGCGGGCACAACTAGATAGTGAACCAAGTATATTGTCAGAATTAGATTTAAAAAAAATCCTATTGCCCAAAACGGCTCGGTCGGTAGACGGACATTTCGTTTTTGGAATCGACTCACCTTGAAACGTATACATACCTACCTACCGATACGACACATTTTTGGGCCATTTTGAATAGTATTCAAAATGGCCCAAAAATACACCTATGTATTACATAGGTGTATTATTCCTCGAACAATAAACCGTAATTGGCCAGTCCTCATCTTCCTTATTAATTTAAACCGTGAGAGAGAATATGCAGGTAGGCATAGGTATAGTAAACTCAAATTACGCTTAAAACTGATGTCATGATTTTGAGAAAATCATGAGGTGATCACTGTCAACATGTTTGACCACAAAATGACAATTATAGGGACACAAGTTCACAAGATCTTTTCCATTTTCGTTAAAAAAGCTCATTCCCGAGCGGCTTGCTTCTTTCAAGTTACCAAAAATTTTCGTTTAAAATAAGTATTTACGGCGTTTTAAAAATTTGTTTACGGCTTCAGGCTGTTTTCTTACATTAATGGCATCATCGTTGAGTTTGGGACTCGATTTTTGGTAACTGGTCAGAAACTACGACGTGTTTTCATCCGAACTTGTTCGCTACTTCCCGTTTAGGCAGCTCCCGAGAGCGGACGTCGTGCCGGCTCGCGATAGACTGAAACGCCCGCCGCGCGTCAAACAGGACGAAGGGCCACAGCCGCAGCATCCGCGCAAGACCAAGTGGCGAAACATCTTCAGGGCACGTCATTTCCCCGATGGAAGTGGATTTATCCTTATTGACCGAATCGTCTGCTCCGTCGAGTCCTGAAGGTGATGATATCGAAAGCTCGGTGAAGTGAAGATGTTGGTTTACCTACTTATTATTATCCGAAATAGACTCCCTAAAAAAAACCGAACATTTTTTATCTTCCTCAAATATTTCCGGTATTTTATTTTGTGAAGATTCGCGAGCAATATTCGTCCGCCGTTCAAGCCGAATTCGGCATTGGGATTTTTTTTTTTTTTTTTTTTTTTTTTTTTTTTTTTTTTATCTGGGGTTTTGCCAGTAAATTTTGACTAAGTGTATCGGGTCTGTATACATACCTTGATACATCAAGTCTTGAATGAAACCAGATAAACGTTTAGGATACCTATTGGATGTAGCAAAAAGAAGAAACTCTGCACATTTTACACGTGTTTATAACTATTGTGTGCAAAATTTGATTCCATTGAAAAAATGATAAATTATACAAAAAACGCTGCAGATTTTTCACAATGGCTTATTATTTTTAGATATGAATTAGGTACATATCCAAAAATGAATTCTGCATAAATAAATAAAGTTTACCTCAATTATCTAAAAAAAAGATTTGATATATTTATGCAAAGTTTGATGACATTTGGGGGAACCCAAAAAAAATGGCCTATGCGTCCAAAATTACTCGGAAAACGACACCTCATGTGACTTCCTCCCATCCTTCAAAAGTCCCATTTGTAGCCTCATAAATCCTCTCGGCAAAATCCGATGGTTCTGGGAAAACGACACCCAACTCGATAGAATACCCGAAAACCTGCAAAAACCCCTGCCGTAGACCCCCCCGGTTTTTAGCCCCAAATAGCCACACGGGGTTGGGCGATCGGGCTGAAAACCTACCGAGCAAAACTTCATGTTAAACCGAGTATTTTGTCAAAATCAGATTTTTGAAAAAATCTTACTGCCCAAAACGGCTCGGACGGCGGAAATTTGATTTTTGAAATTGACGTGTCATGAAACGGATCATGTCAAATTTTGAGGCCGATTCAAATTGTCGACCCCCGTTGCGAATTCATAGATGTATTATTTCAAGAATAATACACCAAAAACTGTATACCGACCTGTATACATTATGCATAATGTTAAGACAGATAAGGGACCTCCAAAAATAGATTATATGTACGTCCAAAATTACTAGCCCCACAGACTTCAAAAAGTACTAAAAGCCACGTTTCGTTCCAAAAGTACTATATCCGTAAAACCGAAATTTCAAATCTCCTTCCAAATTATTTGAAGCTATGAACTAATTTACACTTTTTATTTATCAAAATTTAAAAATATGGTAAACATAACATCACTGTCTTATAACACGTTTTTTAGTCGTAGGTAAAGGTTTTCCGCGTTTTCCTCATATTTGACCAAAACGGATATAATAGGTAAATTATGTAGTAGGTAGCTTTTGGAATCAAACTCCTCAAGTATCAACATAATATATTATATTATAAGTTGAAGTGTTTCCTCTGCCTCTGCCGTTCAGTTCAAAGATGCTCGTAGACCAGATAAACAAGTTGAAGTTCCGGCAATCTTTTGAGGGAAAAATTACCACAGAAATTCATTGAAATCTACCACAATAATGAATTATTCAGTGGAACTGAAGTTGAAATAGGAAACTATCAGAAGACTGATATTGAAACTTGCTATCCTAGTTCTAGGAATCAAAATTCATTGGTGGTGTTTTCCTCATGTCCCCACGCCCAACCTTGCAGCACATGCACCTAGGATACTGTACCACCGGTTCCTAGCTTTGCCAGATGAATAGCACTCCTTCGAGACCAGTAGGCTTAAAACTAGAGACGGTAGTTTTTACCCCCACTTTCTCTACGGGGAAGCGGTAAAATATTGGCGGTATAGCTATTTGGGGGCATGTTTTCGAACACCGCAATTTCATCCAAATCGGTTGAATGAGATAAGGAAAACGGCAGCATTCAACATTACAACAAAACATTTTGTTGTTGTAGGTAATGTTTTCGATGTACCCAAGAAGTTACATCCACAATTTACATAGCATTTGTCGAAAGTAGGAAAAGGAGGATCCCTTTGTGGAGAATTATGGATGCCTTATGAAGCCTCTTTATTTGAATTGGTAATTTGTCATTCAGTGGACATGTCAATCATCTACTCATATGATCTATTTATGCATATAGGCGTTTAAGACGGTTGACCAACAAGGATGAGAACGATTGCGCCGATTTTGAAGGGGCTAGAGTTGTCGAGTTTGACGGGGCTGCGGTAGTAATGATTGTCGACTTTGACGGGGCTACAGTAGATGTCGCGGTAGCCGACGAGATTGTCGAACTTTGCTCAGTCACCGTTGTCGCCTTTGTGGTGGCGGCTGTTGTAGAAGGTGATGTTGGCGCAAGCGTCGTGGGAGCTGTCGGGGGAGGAAGTGGGGTCGCAGAGCAGTCCACTTTCCAACACCAGTCACATCTAAATAAAGGGAAACAAAACGTGATCGCTGAGGGTACATAACAAGATGGAAACGGAATGGACGTCCTGAAAGTTTGATGACAATTTAAAAAAATAATAATAATAAGGAAATCCCGAAGGGTAGTCTCAGGGCTAGGTCTTAAATTGTGCTCCGTACTAACGGGGGGTTTAGGACTCATTGCTCGCCGAAAATGAACAAAATAAGGTCATTTTACATTTTAAAACCGCAGGAAATTGCGCCATTGGGAAGCCTTTCAAAACGAAATCCGCTTGTGGGAGGCACAGATGCTATCTGGTAACAGTTACCATTTCACCATGGTGCACGCTGTCTGCGTATAAAGAACTCAAATTACTGAAGAACTCAAATTACTGTCGGAGTACTTTTCGAACAGATTTGGCGATTTCAAAAACATGGAAGAATGTTTCAATTGATTTGTTACTCCAACAAAAAGTATTATAATACCTACTAAAAAGTATAAATACAAAATGCTCCAATAGGTAGGTACACTTGCAAATGGAGTTGATTGGGATTCAAGAAAACTCACTAAAATCGAAATTTGAAGACGAGGAGTTGTGCGATTTCTACAACAACAACAAAAATATCTCGAAGAAGACCTTTTTCCTCAGTTTAGAAAATTCGCAAGAAGATTGATTTGTGCGTTTGGCAGTAGGTACATACTTATAAAATTTATCATTAATGTTCTTTTTAATGATGAAATTTTTAAATCATGACATCGTACAAGGCTAACTGACGATAATTTGGAAAATTCGTTACGTCATTGTATCAGTGGAAACATCCAAACATCGATGGATTATATGCTTATGACACCCAATTATATCTTGCCCAAATATATCCTTATAGACGATTCTATATATCCATCCCCCCCATAGATCTTGCCCTCTCCATCTTTTGGACGATAGCATTACTAAGGTGAATCTTGCCCGGATTACCTCCTATGCCACGGAATAGAATGTTCTATTCCGTGCTCCTATGCTAAAGCTAATTCTCTTAAATTAAACCCAAGTAAGCCTCAAGCCATCATCTTTTGTGAAAAGATGATTTTCACGATCCAAAATCAAAATTTCTATTTTACTCTTCATTCTACTTGAATCGGTTGCCATTCTATACAGTCACACGGTTAAAAACCTTGGTCTGCTGCAATACGATCTCTCGTGGGATGCACTTGTCGGTCTGATATGTCAGAGGACCTATGCTGCTCCGCACTCGCTTAGGAAGCTATCATTTTTTACACCACCAATAACCAAAGCCCAGCTGTTGAAATCGTCAATTTTTTGCACTAATAATAGATCATTTTTGCACTGTCCCTAAATTCTCGTTGCAGTAAGTAATTAAATATTTTGTTTATTCCTTAACTTACTCAAAATAATGTTAATTTTAAGTTAATTTTATATAATATATAAAATCTAATTCAAATTCTAATTTTTATTTTCTGTACATAGGTACAAGTACAGAAAATAATGTCCAATGTACAGAAAATAAAAATTTGAATTTGAATTAGATTCCCAAGTTCAAGCTCAAGTGTCTCATTGATTTCCGTGTCGCTATTTAACTTCCGTAGGTTGTAATAATTCCAAATTTCACGATTCAACAATAATGTTCATTTCATTTGCATTTTAATAAATTGTATTATAATAACAATGCCGTATTATTTCTTGGTGAAATAGATATCGTAGATCTATCTTTAAAAATCACTAACACTACTTTAAAACACTACATAAAAGGCACTATTTTTGAACGCGGCCCGCGAACGTATTTGCACACTAAAGTTTGGCCCTCAACATGTCAAAGCTTGCACATACATAATGTGGTGTGGCAACCGACACATGTTTGAAGAGAAACGAGATCAGGCTCGCCGAAAATGTTTAGTTGTTGTTTGTGAGTTAAGTTGATCGGATTGTTGAGTTTTTGACAAGAGTAAAGATCTTGGTCGGTCGTTAACGGTTTGTTATTTTACATTGGGGGCCCGTCCGTTTCGTGTAAGTGCCAGCGATGTCTCGCCCACCCCGGACGATTTCGACACGGCGCCGTCCTGCAGACGTTCCTGTCACTCCGCCTACCGCGGCCCTCATTCCGGCCGCGTCCCAGTCGTCCGCCACGCGTCCTCCTTCCCGGCGTCGTCGAGAGGGGCTTGTTGCGCCGCTACCTGTCCTGCAGCCGTCGACGTCAATTGCTGATCCTCAACCTTCAACGTCGTCCGAGGCGCGTGTCTCAAACCTCGAAGAATCTTTGAGCAGGATGGAACGGATACTAGCGCAGGTAACAACCCACTTGCCGCTTCAGTCACAAACTCTTGTGCCCCACTTGCCACAGCCCTCGCCTGCCCCGGCCCGAGACGAACAGCGCCTTAGCCTGTACGATGGGGCCCTAGGCTGGGAAGACTACCAGGTGCATTTGGACACTGTGGCCCAGAGCAATCGTTGGAGCCCGTGCACCAGGAGGGAGAGGCTCGCGGCCAGTTTGCGGGGCCCAGCACTTTCTGTCTTGGCTGACCTGCGTCCAGAGGAGAGGGATGATTATCCCACGTTGGTTGGGGCCCTGGCAGAGCAGTTTGGTTTCGTGAGGATGCAGCCCACGTTTTATCTACAGCTCAAGAATCGAAAGCAGAAGCCGCATGAGTCATTTGCCGAGCTGGCTAAGGACATCGAACGGTTAATTCGTGGTGCTTACCCAAACGACTCAAGGGAGCAGCGAAGCATACGGGCTGTAGAAGTTTTTGTCGACGCCCTCTCTTCTCGCGAGCTCGCCAAACTCATCACGCTTGCACAACCAGCTTCTGTTCAGGCTGCCCTCAACACAGCGCTCCGCTTGGAGGCAGTTGCCCCCTCCACCTCCGATAAGGGCCGGAACACATGCTTCAATTGCAATGAGGTCGGCCATTTCAAGACGCAGTGCCCTAAGCGCCCCCAGCGGGACCAGGGAAACTGAATGGCACCAGTGCTGGGGGTCGTGTACTGGTTGGGCCTGGAGACCCAGAGGTTGTGGTATGGAGGAATGTGGGGGTTGTCCGGAGTATCGAAAAGAACGCCCTTTATGTGGAAGCCTTCCTCTGCGGCCAGCAACAGTCATTCCTGGTTGATACGGGTGCAACGGCCTCCATTTTGCGACATGACGTTGTGTGGCGCTGGGGGTTCGCTGTCGATAATTCCTTCAGTGGCGGCCTTGAGACAGCATCTGGGGATGGCATGCAAGTGTATGGACGTTGCCATCTTCCATTTCGCATAGGAAATAAAGCGTTTAATCATTTGTTCCTTGTTGCTGATATCAGGGATGAGGCAATTCTGGGGTTGGATTTCCTTCACCAGTTCGGGGTCAACGTAAACTTGAGGACTTTGACCCTAGATTTCCCAGACCAGAGTATCCCCCTCCAGCTGCAAAACGCAAGTACTCAACACTCCAGTTTACAGGTCACATTGGTGGGTGACAGCGGTGTCGACTCGTGGTTACACCCTACTATGGCGTCCACCGACTTAGTTCCACATTCGGCGGAGTGGGAAGCCCTAGCGTCACTCCTTCGGACATTTCGATCACTTGGAGCGTTTGGGGAAAAGCTTGTTGGCCGGACCCATGTAGTCCAACACGCTATAGACACAGGAGATGCTAGACCCATAAAACAGGCCCCGAGGCGTGTACCTTACGCGCAGGAGCAACATGTCCGTGAGTTGCTTCGTGATATGGTCGAGCAAGGGGTGATAGAGGAGTCTTCTAGCCCGTGGTCTTCCCCTGTGGTCCTGGTGCCGAAGAAAGATGGATCCACGCGGTTTTGCGTCGACTACAGGAAGCTGAACCAGGTGACAAAAAAAGACTCTTACGCACTCCCCTGCATCCAAGACCTCCTCGACGCCCTAGGTGGATCGGCATGGTTTTGTGTCCTTGACCTTAAAAGTGGGTATTGGCAGATAGAATTGAAACCAGAAGATAAAGAAAAGACTGCTTTTTCCGTTTATCGCCAAGGGTTGTGGCAATTTAAGGTGATGCCATTTGGGTTGTGCAATGCCCCTGCCACATTTCAGAGGCTGATGGAGCGTGTTATCCCTGCTGATTTGGCACTTGCTTACCTTGATGATCTGATAATTTCTGGCCCGGATTTTCAAACAGTGTTGACAAAACTGGAGAAAACTCTAGAGTGCCTGCGAGGAGCGAACCTCCAAATTAACCTCCAGAAGTGCAAGTTTTTCAAACGCCAAACGGAGTACCTCGGGCATGTCATTTCAGCTAAGGGGGTGCACACAGACCCGAATAAGACCCAGGCAGTGACTGACTGGCCCACTCCCGTCACCAGGAAAGACCTTCACAGTTTCCTTGGGTTTTGTTCGTACTACAGACGGTTTGTGAAAGGGTTTTCCGAGATTGCAAAACCGCTCTACAAGCTAACAGAGACGCGCAATAATTTTGCCTGGAATGATGAATGTACAAGGAGCTTTCAAACCCTAAAAACAGCAATGACATCCACTCCCGTCTTGGCATTTCCCAACTTGTCACAGCCGTTCACGTTGGATTGTGATGCGAGTGGCCATTCCATTGGGGCAGTACTTTCTCAGGTACACGATGGGGTTGAGCGGGTAGTCGCATACTTCAGTCGCACTCTCTCCCGGCCAGAGATGAACTACTGTGTGACCCGGAGGGAATTACTGGCGGTGGTTCGGGCAGTTGAGCATTTCCACCAGTATCTGTATGGACGACCTTTTGTTCTGCGTACTGATCATTCTGCATTGACATGGTTAACTTCATTCAGAAAGCCAGAGGGTCAGTTGGCCAGATGGATTGAAGCTTTGCAGATGTATCACTTCACGATCGTCCACAGGTCTGGAAAGCAGCATGCCAATGCAGACGGACTCTCAAGGAGACCGTGCAGCGACGAGTGCAGGTTTTGCCAGCGGCAAGAGCATCGTGACCAGTGTGAGCAGGTGAACAAGCTTGAGTTTCTTCCATCCCAAGGGTTGCAGAGGGAAGACCTCCAGGTCCAACAGGTAATCCAATGGCTGAAAGATGGGAAACAGCCACTACCCGAGCAACTCACAGCATGCACCCCCAAGGTTCGCCAGTTGGTCAGTAGGTGGGAGCTCCTGGAAGTTCGGAATGGGGAGCTGTATCACAAGTGGGTAGATAAGTCCAAAAGAAGACTGCAGCTAGTCGTACCGGAAGGGAGAATCAAGTCGGTCCTAGAACAGTGCCATGACAACCCCACTGCTGGACACTTTGGATTTTGGAAAACACTGGCCAAGGTTCGTCTTCATTATTTCTGGCCTGGTATGACAACAGACATACGAGCTTGGTGTAGAAGCTGCCTTAGGTGTCAACGGTTCAAAGGCCCAGGACACACTAGACCAGCACCCCTGAAGCAAATGATGGTTGGGGCACCATTTGAAAGAATGGGCGTTGATATTCTCGGTCCGTACCCCAGAACCACTCGTGGGAACAGATATGTGCTGGTTGCATGTGACTATTTCACGAAATGGCCTGAAGCAATACCGATACCTGACCAAGAGGCAAAGACAGTGGCTACAGCCTTGGTCGAACAAGTTTTCAGTCGCATTGGAGTGCCCACGGAGCTACACACTGATCAAGGAAGAAATTTTGAGTCCCAGTTATTGAAGGAGGTGGGATCTTTGTTGGGGTTCCACCGGACGAGAACAACGGCGCTGCACCCTCAATCCGCTGGTCTGGTGGAGCGACTCAACCGATCGCTTAAAACCCATCTGGCCATGTTTGTGGGGAAAAGCCAGCGTGACTGGGATACAAAAATCCCACTCTTCTTGATGGCATATCGTGCAACGCCTCAACATACGACAGCTTTTGCCCCCGCCCAGCTGGTATATGGCAGTGACCTCAGATTACCAGACGTTTTGGTTAGGCCACAGCCAGAAGAGAGAAAGCTGGCAGTTCCATATGCTCTGGATCTGCGAGCAGACCTTGAAGCTGTGCGGAGGTTTGCCCATGAAGAAGCGAAGTTGAACATGAGGACGCAAAAAGAGGTATTCGACCGTCGGGCCCGCTCTCCACCTTACCAAGTAGGCGATTGGGTTTGGGTATTCGACCCGAAACGGCAACAGGGGGTTTGCCCTAAGTTGCAGCCGACGTGGACTGGTCCTTGGGTCGTCATCAAAAGGTTTAACGACGTCCTATTCGAAGTGGAGTTGGCGAAGAAGCGAAGAAAGCTCCATGCCAACAGGCTAGCCCCAGCAAATGTCCGGCCGGACGAAAAGAAAAGGGGGGAGCAATGTGGTGTGGCAACCGACACATGTTTGAAGAGAAACGAGATCAGGCTCGCCGAAAATGTTTAGTTGTTGTTTGTGAGTTAAGTTGATCGGATTGTTGAGTTTTTGACAAGAGTAAAGATCTTGGTCGGTCGTTAACGGTTTGTTATTTTACAATACTTTAGATATTTATTTTCCTATAGTAAATCGTATGATGCCGAAAAAAAATTCCGTCTTGCAGCCGAATGGAAATTTTCACCCTTCGTTTTCGTCCAACTGGTTACTGCCATTGCGGACGTCGTCAGCCGTCCTCTCGAGAAGATTTGGAACTCACTATGACGATTAAACTTATGGCTCCCCTTTGCTCGTCTCCCTGGGTTGGTTCATCGTCCGATTGAATAGAACGGAATAATATCGCTAACCTCACTTCTCATAAAGTCACCCATCCAAGTAGGTACTGACCACCCGACGTTTTCTAACTCCCCTTATCGATCACCTTGGGTGAGGACGTTCTAATCGTCCTCTGATCCAGGTTCAGGTTCTGTTTCCCCCGCGCCTTATGCTGTTCAGTGGTGCCCCGTGGGGAATGGAGCAGCGTATTTGGAAAGGGGCCAAAGAAACCTTGACGTGATACAGCCTCGAACTCCAGGCATGGCAGCTAAGTAACCGCTTCATCATCGACGGCCCACAGTATCTATTTTGAGCATCAAAAATCGAAAAAATGATCGTCAATAAGTAATGGAGAGGCGTGCAAAAACCTATCCCCAGATGGTCTGTGAGTATGATTATTGAATAGGACTCCTGTCCTGGCTTCCTGTCCTGTCCTCCTGTTTTGCCCCCCAGTATACGATATAAGGCCCAGTTTCACATTGTGGGACACTTTGGGGTAATGAACATTTTCAAAATCAATTTGTTACTGACCCATCTAAACATATTAAATAATTAAACAAATTTTGAAGACCATAATGGAAGGGGGGGGGGGAAGCCACTTTAGTCCATCAACTCACATTTTGAGAAAACCGAATTTCAATTTTCAATAACTTAGAAAACGCTGTAAATATGAATGTAAACTATAGAAATCAATTTTATTAGCAAGATAAATACCCCAAAACACTGTATTCAGTACAAGAAAATTTTTAAATGCCACGTAATGGTGGTTTAAGTTAGATTTTGTGGTTAAACATGTGGACATAAGTTATTCTTCCCCAGAATCGTTAATCATTTCAGGGTAGGCATCGTGTGAAAGGTTCTCTTCGTTACGGCATTTGGCTTCTTCATTTTCCGATTATATTCCTGTTAATTCAAGGTAGAATTTTCCCGATTCGGATTTATCCAAATTTCTGGCTAAGGTGGAGGAGATCCTTCAATTTTGCGGATTTTATGGGCACTCTCATGGTGTAAAGCTTTTCAGGGTGTAGCGGTGCTGTCGTTTTTGCCTTCTTAAAATTCTTCTTAACAAAAACTGTTTTTGCAAATTCACCTGAGTGTTGTTTCGGTGTAAAATCATTTTTGGACTGTCTTTGTTAACTTCGAGCACCATTATTGGCCGAGTAAAAATGGTTTTTATTTTTTTATTTATTTTATTTTTATTTATTTTTTTTTTTTTGTAGGTCGATGTGAAATCTACGACAGTGAACGGGAATGGTTTCAGTTTTGAGGCACGGAGAACCTCTCTCCAGTATTCTGGCACTTCAGTGTGTGATTTTTGGTTGACTAGATTCATATCCCGATCGCATTCAAGTTAGGAGTGCCCTTTCGGATGGGGAAAATCATTTTTATTCTGTCGAATCGGGAATGCACTAGATAGTGGAAAATCGCATCAGAGTAAAATTCTTGTCTTGTCCAGAACACGAATCGCAAAATCACCAGGTGGCGTACTGGGGTGTGGCGTGGATTGGTGTGGACCTTTGTGCTTCCCCCTGAGCGCGCGGACAAAAGTTGTTCTTCCCCAGTACCTACAGCTAATATCTTCTTCGTTATAACTCGGAACATAAGTTCTTCTTGCTCGGGTTCTCCTACCCATCCGAAAGCTTCCATGTTCCTCAACTATAGGTCGACAACTTAGAGAATAACTAGGGGAGTCACCGAGCCTCCTTCGGAGGGGAAGTTTGCCTTCCCTTTCTAGGTAACCCCTTTAAGCTCGGAAGGTGCGCGCGTAATTCGAAAACTCAGGCCTCAGGATATCTGACCGCTTGGCGAGTGTGAATAATTATTAGTATTTCAGACCGTACACAAGGAGGGGTCAAAAGTGATCCTATGCACCTTCATGAAGATTCAATTAAAAAAACAACAGATTATGTATTAACAAAAGAAAAAATTGTATTGCCTGGTTTTAATAGGCAGGTACCTATTTAAGTGTGTGGAAGAAAAAAAAGGGGCTTCTGAGAAAGAATGATCACCTCACGAAATTAATAGATGAACAGTATTATTATAGGATTATCGCTTCGAAGCGCTATAATGACAATGAAAAGAGAAAGGGTTCGAGAAGCCCATCGGCCTGGTCAGGAGGCCAATTTTTTGAAAAATGCGGGACGTGAGCCCCGGCGGTGTGCCTAGGAAGGGGACAGATTTCACTCTCGGGATGCCGCCAGGTTCGCTGCACGGTGTCATTCCTTAAGTTGTCGACCTATAGATGGCACCTTTATCTCAGTTTCCATAAAAAGTGGACTAAAGTGGTTTTTCCCCCCGGGTCTTAAATTTTGAGAGTTAAGCTGGGTTCACATGGCGTAAAAACGCGTCCGTAACGTGTGCGTTCGGCGACCTCATTGGAGGGAATCTGTGCGGGACGACGTTACGAACGAGTTTTGTACGACATGTGAACCCAGCTTTAGAATATGGCACAGCAGCGATAAGAATTCAATTTTGACGGATTTATCAGGCGCTGAAAACCCAAATTTTAGATCATTTTGGTCACAGCATTTTAAACTTTTCTAAATTTCCGAAAATGAATTCTCCTTGTGTTATATGGGGGGAAATACTGTCCCGTAGTCCGAGCAAAAATGATTGACGTAATTTTTCAATTATTGGCTGCATTTTTCAAATGCACAACAAACTTGAGCGATTTCACTCCAAATTCTGCCACAGGTCAAGGGAGAATTTGTTTCAATCCTACTTGCAACGGGTGAGGGAGCCTAAGTTTGTGAAACAAGTTGTCATATTCAATTTGAGTTTATAAGGCGTAAGTATTAATGAAATCTGTGCCGAATACAATGTGAGACCAAAATGACTAAACCCTGGCTTTCTGTTAGTTTCTGAAGCAATATGTACCAAAAACATGAATAGTCCGCCGCAATATCATGAACGTTTTCGGGGTTTTCATTCGTGATTACAAAAAATCACGCTCCTCTTCGAAACCCGATCACCAAGAATTGAGTACCTATCTATCTAATATTAATTCCCACAATCCTCATCTTACACTTTACAGCGACTTTACACCGCCGAAAAAATCAGGGCATTTGAAGTCGGATCCCGGTCAGCGGATTTAAATATTCACAATCTCCAATATTTGTGATAAATGTGCAATAATAACTCACTTTAAGGTTGTTGGGTTGAAATTTCTGAAAAAATAAGAGCATCCTTCCAGTTGAGGAGTTGTGGACCCTTCAGAACATGAGTAATACAAACGGCAGTCACCTTCTACGGGGTACCTGTAGGTTTCGCCGTTACATGAAAAATCGGCGGAGACTAACCCCATCATAGCCACGATGACCCCTAACCCTGAAAATAGCAATTGTGAATGTATTTTACAAACGGATGAATTCTTTGTTTTCGAGCTCACGCAAAGTGCATACTTAGCCCACTTGGACGTATATCTACCGACACTTACCTAATAAATTCATGATGATTGACCTGCTGGAATACAGAAGAGAATGACAGCAGGAATCGTCGAATCACACCAACCAGAACAAAAATGGTATCTTATCACTAAATGAATGATAATCCGCGTAAGAGCCAGTTCAAAGCAAGCAAGTGCCACTTGAAAATGCTGGAGATATAAACTCATCCTTTTTATACGTCTAATTACGTCATTTTTATTGCAATCTTCAATTTCCTCGAGTCAAATGAATCTAACTATAAATATGCTAAATTGAAGTTTCAAATTCAAACACAATCCACTTCCAAGCTACCGATCCAGCCTCGCGAATTCCAGACCGACTATATTCGGATTTGGGGGGATTGTGGAATTTCATTAAATGTAAATTTTACCCTCCGAAGCAGGTGTAACATTTTCATATCAGTTGAAGAGCCATTGAAGTGTGTGACGTCACTTATTATAAACCCTTTTGAAAAGCTTGTATCTCGCTCTATAATTTGGAACAAAGCTCATTTCCTGCCGATAATGACGAACAGATCGGTTTGGTAATTTCAATTTATTATTCAACCAATGAAATTCACGCTTTTGGTTGAGGGCTTCTTACTCGTTTGTCCCTCGCCTGTTCGTCACTTGGTTCGTCACCCACTTCGCCGTTCCCCCCTTCATCTTCTGCGTTATTTACAGCAACGACTTTAAGGTCTTTGGTGCTCTTCCAAGGTTTTTGATCCTGCGACAAAATTTTCAATTTGTTTTTCGTGTCTGGCGTTATTTTGACGAATTTGTAGGGTTTGATTTCGCTCTTGCGCTCATAAGCTTTTTCCATCGCCTGCTTCTCTGCGTCCGTCGGTTTGACCAGTTTAGAGTCCATTTTGATCCACTGGGCGTCAAGAACTTGCTCCATGGTTAACCTCGTTTTGGCCACGGGGTCCAAAAGCTTACCGACAAAGTCTTGGCATTCCCATGATATGGTGCCAACAGGGAGCTTTTCGTTCCAGGTGTATTTTTTATTTATCTGCTCCTGATAGAGTTTTGTGTAATTGTTGTTGTCCTTGAATGGCAATTTCTTGTTTATCATGACAAACAAAATGCAACCAAGAGACCAGCAATCTGTTGGTTTCCCTTCGTAAGGCTGTCCTACAATTATTTTACAATCAAACGTCATCATTGAAGATGTACTTCACAAAAAATATCTTACCTAATGTGTCCTAACCTTTGATGATTTCTGGGGCTGTGTACGGTATAGAACCACAGTACGTTGTGCACTTGCAAACTTTCCCATTGTTATCAATCGTAAACCGGGAAAACCCGAAATCGGCCAGTTTCACATTGTGGTTGATGGTGATGAGGATGTTGTCACACTTCAAGTCCCGATGAACTAAATCCAGCTCGTGCATGTAGTACAACGCCGCGGCGACTTGTCGAACCCAAAACCGGGCGACTTTTTCTTTAACTGGGCCGTGCTTGATGAGGAAGTTGGTGACGTTTCCGTATTCGGCGTTTCTAGAAAAGTAATGACGGTGAAGTCAGTTGAAGATGGATCAAAGCAGACTTGACAAGTTGACAAACATATTGAGACAGAGAGACAAGAAAGACAATGAGATAGACAGAAAGAAGAAAACCCGACTAAAAAAGAGACTGAAAGAAGACAGACAGATTTGACAAGTGAAATGTGAAAGACAGAAAAAAGACAAAAAGAGAGACAGAAAGAAGGCAGACAGATCATGGCAGGCTTGACAGAGCAATGAAAGACTCGAACAAGGGATGTTAGAGTGCCTGCAATGAACCCTCAAAAAACTCCTTTTGAAAGAAAACTGTTGGACTTATCGGAAGACCCATTAATAGGTATATTTATCGACTTGAATTACATGAAAACGACTACGACGTGCTCCTCCGGTACAACCGTCAAACCCGAGAGCTCTGGGGCAACACAGTAGTCGTCTTTCTATTCAGTATCTGAGCCACCACACTCCACAACCAATCCTATTAAGGGACTCTTTCCACAATAAATTCACACTGCAAGCGCAAGATTCCCACTTCCATAAATAATAATGTAATTCTAAAACTCACTCACACCTCATGAATATCAAGAAGACGGCACTCCTTTGAAACACGGAATACGTGTGAATGATGTTAGGGTGGTAAATGTTCAGAGTTACATTCAATTCTCTTGTCACAAATTTATAAGAGCTTTCATCATCTTCGAGTTTGTCCGCTCTCAATATTTTACAGGCCATTGGGATGACTGTCTTGTCTTTGGGGTTAGTGAATTTGGCCATGTAAACGTTTGCATAGGAGCCTTCACCGATCTTCTTCACGAATTTATAGCCGAGGGGTTCAATGCACTCTTGGACTGTTTTTTCAACGGCTTCATCCATTTGAAGGGTACAAGTTTTGGACTGTATACCAACCCATACGTTGTTGAGGATATCTGCAGGTGAAAATATTCATGATAATTAAAAGATTCAACATTTTACCTATGTTGAATCTGTAAAGCCTGTATGAAATGTGAATGAGCTGCAAGTAGGTATATTAATATTCATTCCATTTTTTACCAAGTTCCCGTGGAAAGAGGGAGACCCAGCCGAGTCAGAGTCGTCAGATTCAACTGGGTAAGTACAATTTCACAGAAAATTGCCTGTTTGGACAGGGATAACAATAAGGAATGGACGTGGGTCTGAATTTTGGGTTAAATCCCCTTGGCCGTGAGAAGTCAAAAAGTGGGGAAAAAATCATGTTTGACAATGTTTCAGCATCTAGGCTGGATTTGGAAGGTGAGGGCCTTGGCACTTTATCCGACCTATCGAGGAACAGAGAAGGAGACACAACTTCTTCAACCAGAGACGGCTCAACCAGTGCCTTTGAGAGATGGCGTGAGCCCCCCCCCCCCCCCCCAGAAGTACCAATGTCGTTGTTATCGTTGGATATTATGGGAATAAGCCAACAACAACTTTGTTCTGAACAAGACTAAATAAAGAGGCGGAGCACTCTTGGTCAGCGGCACGTCGGCAGCACCTCCACTGCAACGGTACAGACGAGTGGCAGCCGCGTGGTTTGGCAATGTTTTGTTGTGATTGGGGACCATGTTTCACAAGCATTGAAATGTCATTTCCAAACTTACCCGCCAACACAGTTATCCTACGCTTCGAACGTTCCAGATCGGAAGAAGAAGTCTGAATAAACCCCGGACTTGTGAAAACTGAATAACAATCTGCTCTTCACGAAGCTCCAGACACTAACGAAGAATTTCATTCCAAAATCTAACAAGCCCAACAGCTAACGCCAATGAGGCAGTTAAAACATTAATGAATAAGTAAATTGTTTATTTTGACAACACTACTAGGATTCATGCCCAAAGTTGCTTGGAAAATCTCAAAAACAAATTCACCAAACGCATCTTAATAAGGCGAGCTGCGATTCTAGATTGGCATAAGCATGTTGGACTACTTGGACCCCTGGGATAAACAGAAGTTGCTCCAAATGGGCTACACTATCGTTAGAAAACTCGGAGAGGGATCTTTCTCTAAAGGTAATCAACCAAAATTAGTTGGTCAACCAAGCTTGTAGAAAGAACGAGCTTCAAAGATGATTGTATACAATCACTATAGTGGCTTATTTTCTTGTACTACATAGATCCAAAGCCAAAGCTCCTCAATTAGCCAATTATCATTGCCTTTCAGTGTACTTGGCCAATTATACCAGCCCCAAAGAGAAGAAGGAATTTCCCCGGGACCAGCCGGTTCATTTGGCCGTCAAACTCCTGGATAGGAAGTACTTGCCGGAAAACATGGTCTCCTACTTGGACTCAGAGATCTACCTTTTAGGAAACATCAGCCACCCTCATATCATACATGTTCACAGCGTCCTCAAACGGGGCAATCTGTACATGATTTTTATGAGGTAGGCCCATAAAGAGGCCCATTAATTCCAGTCATTGTTGCATAATATTATTCGAGCGGCTAAACCTTCCATTGCCACCCTCGTTGCTGAGGGAACTTCAAATTTCCCGAGAGGTACTTTCTGGGTCCCCGTAGACTAAATCGGGTATTTGCAAAGGGTTTAACCGCATTATTAGGTCAGGCAGGAACTACAAAAATAGCAACTCGTCCTGTGTGGTTATGTCTGATGGTAGATTTTTTGCTAGACATGCAGAATACGGCAACCTCTGCAGCTTCTTGCAAACATACGGCGCTCTTAAAGAGAAATTCGCCAGGATCTGGACAAGACAGTTGGCTTTGGCTCTCACTTACCTTCACTACCTGGATATCGCGCACAGGGCCATCAAATGCGAAAATATCCTCGTGACGCTCAACAACAATGTGAAATTGTGCGACTTGGGATTCGCGAGATTTATCAAAGACAGCTCCACCGCTCAGGCTCTCTGCTCGACCTTTTGCGGGACTCTGCCCTACGCTGCTCCCGAGGTGAAGTTTGTGGGACACCCCCATGATCGGTTGTTGGGCGTGGGCCGGCATATTCATGTTTTACTAATTATTTATTCGTTTGTGGTGTGTTTGATTGAATGCATTCAGCACGTCGTCTGTGTTTACGCTGCCAGGTGATGTGGAGGAGGGAGTGTAGGTGGATACTTGCCAGGGGCATAACACAATGGTACATGATCTGCAGACCCTAGAAGTTTTCCAGCTACAAAAATGGAGGACCTGGATCCGTCAGGCTTACTCGAATGGTCGAGGTGTTATGACTGGCAGGTCCTTGGAGGGGTAGTAAAGTACCTAGGTACTTCCCCTCCTGGCACGAAGTGTCGTGTTGGGTGAAGTTTCCATTATCTGCTGCAGTTGTACCAAGGAGTGGTTTTCCGGCCTCCAAACTTGAAGTGTCAAGGATGGACTCCTGGGCAATACCCCCTCCTCGGGTTCCTCGGCCGAACTGTCGGCAGAAGATGCCAAATCGACGGGGTAGTACAAAATGTAGCTGCGATTAAACATGTTAATTATTTGCGTAAATAATAACGGGTTACGAAAGCTGGTTGGTGGGCTTTTTAGACGCTGTCAGAGTAATTAACTGCCAAGCCGCTCTCGTAGGTAGTTTAATCTGTGAAGAGGAACGACTTGCCCACACGCTCGTGCGCCGCAGAGCGCTGGGTGAGAGTCCCTCAAACCCGCTCTGGCGGACTGGAGATCAATTGTACCTACATATGGGGAGAGTTTTCCCCATGATGACCTGAGCTATGGCTAAAGTTGGTCACGTTGGCGTCATGTTTACCTGGTCACATGGAAGTTCCAGATCGTACACGGGAAGGCACGATACGATGGCAAGCTGGCCGACATCTGGTCCCTGGGAATCGTCTTGTATGTGATGGTCAACAAGTGTCTCCCTTTCAAGTCGGAAAATCTTGCAGACCTCTGGAGTGACCAGGTACATTCAATCTCTTTGCTGACCCACCTTGATCTAATACGTGGGTACAATCTGTCATGGAGGAGTATGTAGTCATGTTCGAACATGACTACATACTCCTCCATGACAGATTGTACCCACGCAGTTATAATCAAGAGGATAAAAACGCCTAACTGATTATAAAATTTATACATTTATACAATTACATTTAATGTAATTTACTCAGGTAACAAGAAAGTACTCGTTTCTTCCCGAAGTCAAAGCTGCTGTGTCACCGGAATTGGTAACCGTCGTGGAACTCCTTCTTCAACCAAACCCCCGCGAAAGATTCTCGTTGGACAATCTTCTCAAATGCAAATGGATGGCCATGGACCCAAGTCTCATGGAATTAACGGCGATGGAAAAGCTTGCAATGAAGCAAGCCGAGAAAGTTCGGGACATTTTCCATTCTGATATGAAGGCGAGTTTATAACGCAGAGGTTTTGTCAGTTGTCGAAGAAAAAGCCTGCGAAAAGGAATAGTTTATCAGGTCAAAGAGTACCTACTCAAATTGTAGTAGAGCCCTCATTGATACATTCCTTGTTCAAATTAATCTTCCTTTGTAGAGCGGCGACTGGGCAGAAAATCTTGTGGGGTCAATTGACTCTGCTCCTGCATCAATGATGTTAAATTTAAATTCTCATAATACAATAGTACCCACCAATTATCGACACTAGGCCCTTGATAAGTGATGTCTTATCAAAAAACGCTGCAAATTATACACAAGGGTTTATTATTCTTTGATATAGGTTACTTACTTGTGCAAAAATTATTTCTGTGTCAAAAGAAAAAACGCTGCAAATTTTACACAAGTGTAAAATATTATAGGTTACCAATCTATTATTCTTTGATATAGGTTACTTGTGCAAACATTATTTCTGTGTCAAAAGAAAAAAAAATTGGAAAAAAACATTTTTTACACAAGGGTTTATTATTCTTTGATATAGGTTAGGTACTTACTTGTGCAAAAATTATTTCTGTGTCAAAAGAAAAAACGCTGCAAATTTTACACAAGGCCCCATAGCGCCCCACGGGTTTGGGCGATCGGACTGAAAACCTTGCGGGCACAACTAGATGGTAAACCAAGACTTGGTATTTTGTCAAAATTTCAGATTTTTAAAGAAATTCCTACTGGCCCGGACGGCTGACGGACCTTTCGGATTTAGAATGTAGACCTCTTGAAACGGATAATGTCAAATTTTGAGGCCGATCGGAGTCGTCGACCCCCGTCGCGAAAACAAGGGTGTATTATTCCAAGAATAATAATAATAACCGACCCACACTGGAAAATTATGGTGTATTCTATGTTAACATAACACAGCCCCCTGCCCCTCTTCGCACCTAAACACCTACTTAGGGGAAGTGGGGGCAAAAGTTTCCAGGCACATTTTTTTTTTAACCGGGAACAGTTTCGATGGAAATCAAGTAGGTAGTGCACTCCTCTAGTTCTTATTAGTTGACCTACGTAGTTTCGAGAGGACCAGTGCACCGTCTCAGGAGTAAATGAGATAAGTGTGTTTTTGGCATGTTTGATGTTATTTTTTGGAACTATTCAGCGCACATTTAAACCTAAGAGAGAATAAGTTAGATTTTTTGGCATATTTTCCCTTTGTTGTGCATTAAATCAGAGCTGATTTAATGATACAACTCCCATCTCTTTTTGGCATATTTTCCCTTTGTTGTGCATTAAAGCAGCTTTGCAAAATGATACAACTCCCATCTCCCTAACCCGCCTAATTGACCCTAATCAAGTAGGAGTGGAACCG
This sequence comes from Pilophorus perplexus, assembly GCA_955831195.1. NCBI lineage: Eukaryota > Metazoa > Arthropoda > Insecta > Hemiptera > Miridae > Pilophorus > Pilophorus perplexus. Next base: position 33,530,036 of record OY037009.1, on the reverse strand, counting down.
CTATTTATCAATCTCAACTCAGACATAAGCTTAATCCGCTTAATCAGACAGGGGGGCTTCGCTTCGCTCGGCCGGGGGGTTCCTCGACCACCCCTAGTAATAGCTAAACGGTCGGCAGGGACGATAGGAAAAATCGGCGTATTTTTAGAGCTTACCGTTTAGGAGGAGTACGCCATTGACATACCCACAGACACACACTGACAGACAGAGACGAGAATTAGTGGTATAGATTCACTAGTATTTAATTTTCCGGCAGGTCGTTGATGAAGATGAGGGCCTATTCACGGAAGAGGATGCAATTTACAAGCAAATAATGGAAAAAGACCCCTGCGATGAGACCAACGAAGTTGAAGTTTTCAACCGAGGCACTTACACCTACGATCTAAACCCTTTCAAGGAGGTGAAAGACTTTGGAATCTATTAGCCCCGTTTAGTTTGAAGAAATACAAACTGAATCAAATAAGAAAACCAACTTACTTAACTGGGTACCAAGCACAGAGTACAGAATCTGATGGTAGGAAACCAACCATGGAAGAAAACCATGGTAGGAAACCAACCATGGAAGAAAACCAACTTACTTAACTGGGTAGTACCCAGTGGGTACCAAGCACAGAGGACAGAATCTGATGGTAGGTACCATGGAACAAGGAATTCCTTGTTCCATGGGCTAGACTGTTCAGAACAAAGTGGTCGATGAAGAGGTCAGGAGAGAGGCTGTCGGGGATAGAAATAACCTCATTCACGATCGAGCAGTCATCATGACAAGTGATTCTAGTGATGAGATGTCGATGGCAGCCAAATTGTTTATTGTCGGAAATTTAAACAAGAGAAGATTCCGGAACCACCCTATAACGGAAAAACGCGCGAAATATGACCTTAGAGAGATGAGAGGAGAAGTGAGTCAAAGAAAAAAGACTTCGCATCAATAACGCTTTGATAAAACAATGCATCATAACACGATAAATCAAGGCATCATATAATAATAATATTATTAAAGTGAAACTATTATTACATCGTCCCAAAATTTTTGGTCTGTGTGTCGCTTTGTGTAACATCACTTTTGTGTAACACCACCTTGTAAATTATGAAGTATGATTTTTCTTTAAATAACTATGGGAACTCAATTCAATAATATAATATGCAATATTATTGCAATCAGGTAGGTTGCCTACACGGTCAGCGGGTTCCGATAATAGGCGAGTAGTCCGATTCAAGCTGAGGCGGGAAGGATTGATTCAGTTGTTACCATTTTTCGTGTTCTAGAGCTAACAGTTTAATCTGTTGCAAAACCTTCCTCGTGAGACAAGGGGGCCAACATGTTAACAAAAAAGTCCGTGATTTCGGTACTTCGTGTTTGTGTTGGTGTTTTTCTATGATTTGGACGGTATGATGGAAGAGTTCCGAAGAGTTAACGATTGTTATTCATCTGATGCGTTTGTATCGAGTTAGATTTTCTGTGCACGTCGCAATTTTGGTGAAGTTCTGAAGTGTTTCTGCGAAGGGAAACCCCCATTCCCCGAGTTGGTTGAAACCCTGACAATTTTTTTCCCCGGGGTAAGTTCAGATATTGATTTAGGTAAGTACATACTTGGGAGTCTTTGGGGAATTTCTCCTTGTGGATATTATCGTTGGGTCTTTCATGTCCCTCGTTTTCATCGGCACGGAAGTGGTCCCCTTTTGGTGATACCGTTATGGATTTGAAATTGAACCCAGGTTCGACGGCTGACGCTATGAAGAACACGGCTAAAGGCATCCAGACGGAAATGGGCAACCCCTATGCCGCCGCTGGAACGGGGTATGTGACGGAAAAGGTGTACATGCTCGTTCAGCTGTATCTACAGAACAAGGGATGGAACCAGGTGGAACTTCTGCAGTATTTGTCAGAAATGAAGGACGGTTCTATGCTACCCAGCGCTGCTTACCTCCAGTAAGTTCTTAATTTACCTAAGGTTGTAGTTCTAATTGTCTTGCGAGTCCAGCAACTTTGAGAACTTTCCATTAAACCGACGATGTCGGGATTTTCACAATCGTGTTACACTCTAGTAGGATTGTGTAAGTCAGCTGATTTTGACAAAAATGTAACGTTTTGATGTAAAATGTCCTAACATCGATTGAGAACTTATTATGTGTGTATTTTGAAGCCTCTGCATAATTTCTCGAATAGAAGTATGACATGGATACATTTTATCCTTCATTTGGACAACCTGAAGCTAGTCTCGCCCTTCAGTTTCATTCATATTGTCACCATTTTTATGCCATTATGGTAGAGACTACAATCGACTCAATTGAATTGTATGTTTATAGGATGATGGCATCTCGCATTGCTCTGGACAACCAAGGCCGGCTTATTCTTCGAGAAAATGGAAAAATCATCCTTCCTTTTGAGCATTTCGCTAACGCCGTTATGCTGAAGCATATGAATGGCCCTCACGGTCTTCACCTGGGCCTCGAAGCTACTCTCCGAGCTGTAAGACTTCATCTACGTCGATTGACGCGTATGGTATCGTTACAAATTTTAAATAAATTATTTTGCTGCTTGTGTTTTAGGTGATGGATTCTTACACCATTGGGAGAGAAAACTTTGGCATGGAAAAAGAATTCATAGTTGAAGTGGTGAACAATTGCCCTAATCCAGCTTGTCGTTACTACAAAACTCAGCTGGACATCCATCCACCCGCTCCGCCGCCTAAACCAACCTACATACCCCCTCCTGAGCCTTCAAGTAAGTTCTGAATTCTGCTGACATGGCTTTATTGGCTTAAGGCTCCCCCTCGTAGTACTAAAGTTGGCCACCATGTCACAGCACCAAAAAGAAGCAATTTTACTTGGATGATTACTGCTAAACGAGTTACCCGATTTTCAATCCGAAAACGCGAATCTCTTCCTAACAGTATTACCTTTGGCTATAATTATGTTTGGGATCGCTAACATTAAAACTAAGAGGAGATGGAAATTTCAAATTCAAAAAGGCCATTAAAACCCGAGATTTTTCCCAAAACGTTCAAACCTAAATGTTGAGAAATTATGAATAATTTGAATCTTGAACTCTAGATAATCTTGAATTCAAGATTTTATCACCGGAATCTTGAACTCCTAACTTCAATTGTCTCATCTCTAAGAGCATAATTAAAGGACAGGGTCATGACAATTTTGATCAAAGGCAGTGGACAAAATCATAGCAGAGGTCTGTAGTACGAGGTCCCTCACTCGTGGGTTGTTATACCTGCGGTTCCAGTTCGTACTCACTCTCTTTCTCTTTCAATGGGTTAACCAAGAATTTCCCGCCTCGTCTACCTCTGAAATCGTGAACGTGTTGTTTATAAACGAAATAAAAATTAAATGTTTATAAACCTTTTCCACCGTATATCAAAGAATAATAAACCCTTGTGTAAAATTTGCAGCGTTACTGTAGAAATCCCGAAAATATAAGTGCACGTGGAGCTCTGCGCCATCCAGCGAGATTAAACAATGTTGATAAGGTCGATTAAGGTGGAAGGAGCTGCTTTCGCTGCTATGAAAAACTGCTGCTGCAATCGCGAGCAACGTTGACTACAGTTCGGAAGTGGAGGAGCGCATGCTCATTGCCTCGTGTTGAACCTTCACGTTTGACGACCATGAAGCCCTGTAACTCAGTTTTGACCGGTCACAATGTTTCAACTAACTTTCCCCTAACAGGTTCAAATTCAATGAGCGCACCTTTGGAATCCCCTCGCTCTCACGGTCCTGCTCCTGGTGCTGCCATGCCTTCAGACCCGGAACAGAGCAACAGAGGCACGCCAGTTCCGCCATCCTCCACGCAGCAACACAAACTGAGTGACTTCCTCAAGTCAAGTATTGAAAACCTCGAGAGTCTCACTAGCGCTAATAAGGTAAACGAAAGTAGACTAAATTGTTTATAATGCGTCTACTTTGATCTTTTTATAATAAGAATAACGAATCCGCGTGTAATCTAAGCTACAGTGTCTTTTATGAAGTCTTATGGTTCTCATGACTTTTCAGGACCTTCTGGCTGTTCACAATGGTTCCTGGAGCTCAGAATCTACAGAAGGTGAGCTTTGTAACTGCATGTGATAACCCATTCCGTGAGTTATATCCTCGGGTTTAAACGTTATGATTGAAAAAGTTGACTGAAGGATCCATTAACTCCCTTAGCAGGCCATAATATTCCACCTTGAATGATAACGCTATTCTTTACAGTGGGCCAAGAAAAAGTGGTCAGGGCTTTTGGTGAAATAATGAAGAACATGAATCGGATCAAAGCCTGTGTCAGACCATCGATGTGCAAACCCTACGGCAAACAGTCGGAGTCGTTACAAAAGAGTAAGTTTATTCCACATAATATAAAGTCGACTACTACTAAATTTAATATGTTTCTGCTTTGCGCGTCGAACCGTCGTAAATTGAAGGTGAGAGTTCAATGAGGTCTTGGTTTACCATCGAATTTTTGAAAATCGAATTACGTGCATTAACGCTCCTTGCAGCATACATTGAATTTATGAATGTTTTTACCACTGCTTGAAAAGTTTCTGTGAAGAAGAGAAATAAAAACAGTTCATTAAAAGAAAATAAATCTTCGTTGTAAACGAAATAAAAAATAAAAACCAGAATTAATTACTTCATGGCGCTAAGCCGTCTGCAGGATGTTCGGATATAATGCGATACATACTAATAACAACATAATTCTTCTGTTCTCTGCATTTCAAACCACTTACTGATGTGGCCGCATGGGCCACACTCTATTATTAAATTCGCCGACCTGCCCCTCATCATTTCGTCGCGGTCCACGGGAAGCGCCACTTTTGGCAGCATGATTGGGAGTCCAGCTTCTTTCGTGAGCGGGTGCACCCCTAATTACTTGGACGTTCCCGATCGCACCGCCGACTTTATGATTTCACTGACCGTTTATTCTATACATGATAAATTGCAGTCCATTGCAGTTGCGTTTTTTTAATATGTTCCCCGACAGTGTGAGGGAGGAAAAAACGAAACGAAACAAGGGAATTTCACCCTGAATTTTCGTCCGACTGGCTGCTGGAAGTGTGAGGGAGGACTGGAGCAAGTATGTTTCCAGCCCTTCCCGCTACTTTAGGGGACCCCCGCAGGTAACAAATGGGCCCTGAGGTGGACGACAGCTGGCCGAGCACTGACTCCTATAGTCGACCCCCTTGGGGTTCGCTTGGGTCACACCCGGTCATAAGCAGTGGCTCCCACCCTGGGTAGTACGAACCCCATCACCCTTCCCTCCCATCCCCTCCTGTCGTGGCGCTCCCCGAAATGGGGAGCCTGCTGATAGCTCTAATAATGAGAGCTAATAATTAGCTCTATTAGCTCATGCAGTTGCCACTTGAAAAAAAAAAAAAGTTTGCTTGCATGAAGTTTGCTGCCTTGATCCTAGGGTCCAGGTGCTTGTACAGGGGTGGTAATCAGATACTGCCTTTCTCTGCCTAACAATCACATTCTCTTTCTTGAAAGCCTTCAGCATGTGCCTCCCATCCTATTGCAGGACCGAGGTTTCAAATGATTAAAAATTATTCACCAATTAGTTTCGAAACTTGCCTTTCCTGCATCTGCCCAAGAGACCTTAGCCCCGATTACCTCGAGTGCCACGATTCTCGGACGAGTTGAGGCTGCCGTTGCTGCTACCTTCGCCGATTACGACATAGTGCTGCTGTAGAGTATAAGTGGAGATGGACTCCAACTCGTTTTCCAAAAGGAGGAGGTACCCTGGAGCGTGCTGCGGGAGATAAAAGACATTCCTGATGAAAAGGAAAAGAACTCTCTCGACAACCAAATATCATCGGTATCAAATACAATATTAACCTTTGTACCACCGACGGAGGTTTCATTGGGCACCTCCTCTACAATATCATTCACTAATAGAGCGGAAAAACTAAGGCTTGAAAACTTGCTGCTATCTGCGGTTTTGACGTCCTTTTCGAAGATTTGACTCTCATCGAAACTACTGGACCGTAAAGATCCCTATGATATCGACCTAAGATATTAACAGTCAAATGAATGAAGATTTCCTGTTTTCAGCAATCATGGATACGATACAGTTGGTTCAGTCGCTGCGTTCGATTTTGCCTCCACCACACATTGCTGTGAGCAGTTGGAAGAATGAAGACAAGCACAGGTTAGAAAGTTTGAATTGATACGTTGTTTTGTTAGAACCAATCATCCCTTAAAGTATTCAATGTCTCACTTCTAATTACAGGAAAATTGACGACCTCTGCGACTCTGCGAGAAAAGTCGAATAGCAATTCGAGCCTCAGCCGGGATCTTCGACTCAGCAACCCTACAACTAAATCTGCTGACGCCCGCTGAGGTCATTGACGTAAAGACGAAACCAACGATTCAAAACGAATCTCATATTGATGTTTCTCTATTGGAACACCTTGTGCCACGTAATTTCCCTTCCCCTTATCGGTATTCGCCCAAGTGTTTGGTCCTCTTTGGCGTTTTATAATACTCATCATTGGCATGTCTGGAACTACTAAGACTGGAATAGTTGCCATTTACTTTTTTAATTGCAAATTGTGAGATCTCAAATTTAAAAAAAAACACGTGCTAATGTACATTTATGAGCCTTGAAATTGAATTTTTTTGGGGGAGTGGTACAAGGAGCTGCTATTTTATAAAAATGTGTTAGTTGTTATGTTGTACCTACCTTATTTTAGAGGGACTGCCACGAACGATTCGCTCCGTATGAATATTTTTTATGGATGTTTCAGCAACTTCTCGTAATCTCATTGGGATTCTGCTCCTTATTCTTGTTCTTCCAAAAAATTTACTTCGAGATTCCCGTGAGGGATTTCTGACAATTAGAAGAATGGGATTAGAAAAAAAGCAAAATGGTGTCAAGTATCTCCTCCATCACCATAGAGTGCTTTAGTGTACTCCATGCCAGCTACAGATAAAACCCATAAAAAGCTACCATGCCTCAAAAACTTTGGTGGTGGGTGGGGGGCAGACATTGACTAGTTTGTATTCGATATTATTTTAGTTTTAAAATTCGCTCGTTTTGGATATAATGGAGTTTAGGGTGCCCCCTCCTCACTAAAAAATTAATCCTTGATCCGAATAGCTGAAAAAGGGTAGCGACACTGGAGCTGATGCGAGTTTGACCATGAAATGGTAAAGGGGAGATCGTATAGCAGCTTTGGCCGTTCGAAATCGAATGAAAACTTGAACACTTCCCGGAATCATACACTCCCCTACACTTGAGGGTTTTTTTCTTCGCGGCTTCGTGACATTTCACTATCGAGGAAGCATTTGGAACAGTTCCTGAAGTTCTAAAAAAAAGTGTTTCGAGGATTCTGGAGTTCTGCGTTTCCAGAGCATCAGGGGCTAGAGGGCTTGATGCTCCGAACTGCCCTGCGAACTCACCTTTATACATGCTCTAATGTAAAGCTACGATTACGGAGTTGAATGGTTACATGTTCCACATTATACGAGTGTCATAGTTTGTTTCGCCTTTGTGTGATTGGATCGTTCAAAACGGTTCCGTCTTAATTTAAAGGCCATTGCGTGCAGGTTTGTCCACCAGATGGAATTGAAAGATTTGTCTTGTACGTAAATCTACCCTGCGAGTTTATTGGGCCTCTGGCCGGCAATAGGGGATTCAAATGGTGCAGTCAACGCTATGATGTCACACTCCCTTACATACTCCTGAGATGAGTGATTTGTTACATAATTACTGAGACTACAAAGGTTGGATGGGTATTGAAGTCCAATATATCGATTGTTTCGTGAGAGACAAAAACAGTGAAATCTAACTCAAAATCGCCTTTAAACGAAAATGTTTCTACTTACATAGGCAACCTGAAGCAATATAACTGTCAGTGTGCTTAGTGATTACAAATTTACAATGACCGTATTGATGTATAGTCTTAAAATGAAATTTTCCGTATTTTGTCTCTCCTGTTAAATGTGCAAAATTGGATCTATACGGTTTTGATATTATCAAAAGAGAAATGTTGGCATGGGAAAAGTATCGGCTGAAATTCGCTATAAGCGAATTCGATACCTATGGAACAATGTCGCCTTTCCGATAAAATCGGTCGTGGTATCAATAACGAAAATCGATATATCGGGATATCGACGCCCATACCTACCTTAAGGTGTTCTCTTACCATTTAGTTGGCACAGTAGAGTGAGCGGCCAAAATCCATCGATACACATTGCTGTTAATTGCCCCGATAACGTGGTTGTGTAGTAAGATCATTGCCGGGATAGGTTTATATTATTAATCTTCGTGGACAATTAAACTTGGAAGGCAGGTGGAAAAAGTTGTGATGTAAGAAAATTTAATGCCGATTGTATCCCCATTTTATACCGCCTTTAAACGAATTCTGCATCGATCTCATCTCAGCAGATTTGGTTTAAAATCCTTTAGAACCTTTTTTTAACTGCTGCAAACAAAATAGATCTGCTGTTTGATGTTTCTCAAGACTTGTTATATTATTTCCCCTATGAGGGTTTGATAACGGTGTTTAAACTCTAAGCTTGTCGATATCGTTAAGTCTGTTTTAGGTTTGTACCTAGCGCTTGTTTGGGAGAAGTAGTTGTATATTTTAAGATCGAGTTTTACTTCTAACCTCGTGCCATATCATTCAAGAACGAGTCGGTTGTCAATAATGTGAGTATGTTATACTTGGGTGCTTTGCAAAATGCAGCCTACTAGACCTGGTGACGTGTTTGCGTAGTCCACTTAAAATGATCGACCTCATCTTGGCTAGGTGTTCATGGTCTGCTGTGCTCCTTGAATCGTTGAAACTCGAAGTGCACGTTGCGCTCCTTGTGTCGTACGGCGGGATTAATCAACGCTTTATCCAGTTGGTTAAAACAACACGAAGAAACGGTTTTGAAAAAATGCTGCTGCCCTAATTTCGACTACTTTCACTAAGATCCGATCCCGTCAGTGTTTAGTAAATCGAATCGTGGAAAGTGGCAGAGCGCATGCGCATTGCCTCTCGTCGAAACTCCCATGAAGACCCCTTGTATTGTACTTGTAGTGTGCGATGATTCGAGGTGAAATGAGACTCACGATGTCTTGATTGAAGTCTGATTTATTCTCGGCCAGGACGGCCTTTATATAGTGGTGTGCCCCTGGAGGGGGCATCCCCTCTGTACCACCAGGACAATGGGAAGGTACAGCAGGGCACAGTACATATCCCCCCCCCCCCCCCCCAGTTTTTACAGATGTGTGGAAAAAGTACCGCATTTTACAATATTCGTTCTGTATGAGGTAGGGACAGCGCTGATGGCCAAAGAAAAGGTGGGCTGAAGGCCAAAAAAGTAAACGTTGAGGCTGAAGGCCCTAGGTTGATATGTGGCGGCTGAGGGCCTAAGAGTGGGACGGCCGAAGGTCGGGATTAGCGTCGCCGTCGATCATTCGGGCGTCTGCGACGCGAGGCGAGCCGCGCGACGGAGCGTATGGCTGGGCGGGCCCGCGACGGCGAGCGACGGCGTTTTGGCGGCGGCGGAGTGACCGTCGATGATCGCTTGGACGGCGGGGGTGTAGGAGGCAGCGTCTGCGTTCCCGTCGTGAGTGTGTGGGTGGCGAGGTCAGACTGCGCCGCAACCGTCATTTGGCTACGCCGGGCCCCGTGTACGCAACAGTCAGAACACGTGCCCGCGTATGGGGGAACGGTGAAATTGATGGCGATTTGGGAAGACGTCGATGTCGTCGCCTGGTAGATAGGTGTACGACGAGCGGGGGAAGGCCGTGGATCCCGGCTGACGGCCGCAACTACCTGCGTGGCGGTGTTGATGACGGGCTGCGCAGCCTGGCGGGCAGCTTGGCTGGCTTCTGGGGCCCGCGGGGTCCGACGAGTCTGCTCCGGGTTGTTTGGCCGTGGTTTTCGGCTGGCCGAGGTGACAACGGCGGACGTAGCCTGACGAACAACTGCCGTTGATTCTGGAACCGGCGGAGCGCGGCGAGGGTGTTCAAGCCGTGGAGGCGGTGCCCAAGGCGTCTGTGTAGTGACCGGCGGGGGCCGTGTGTGCTCCTGGCGTGCCAGGGAGTAGCCAGATGACAGGTAGAGATCGTCTACCATGGTGACCTGAGCACTCAAGTGGCGACGGCGGGCTTTTCTCATCGTTGCACAATTTGGCGGCAAGCGAGAAAGGTAGTCAGCAACTACGTTATGTGGCCCCTGGGTGTAGCGGATGTCAGAAGTAAATTCCGAGATGAACCGCAGATGACGGAGCCGAATGGGCGGCATGGTGTTCGTCATGGAGAGCAGTGCAGTGGAAAGTGGTTTGTGATCCGTGTAGATGATGAGGTGCCGACTTTCAATGGAGTTGCGGAAGTGAGCAACAGCGAGGTAAATTGCAAGAAGTTTCTTGTCAAACAGTGCATAGTTGCGCTGGGCAGGAGTCAGGGACTTAGAGAAAAACCCCAAAGGGGTGAGGAGTCCCGTGGAGGTCCGCTGCTGAAGTGTAGCACCAATCCCAGTATCAGACGAGTTTACGTGGAGTACCAGAGTTGCAAGGGGAATCGGGTGATGTTGAGTCGTGACAGCGTGTTTTGAAGGGGCTGCAAGCGTGACAGAACCGGTGACAAACGTTTCGTCGTCCCCGTTGATAAGCCGATGATTGGCAAGATCTACCAACAAGTTGAAATGCCCCAGGAGGTCAGCTCCAATGATCGGCGTTTGAACATCTGCAACTGTGAAGTCCCATGAGAGGGGTGGCAATGAGGGGAGGACTACAGAAGCTGCAAATTTCCCATAGCAAGGGATACGAGATCCGTTTACTTCGAGGAGAGAGCGATTTTGCCTGGAGCGAGGTGGTAGTACTGAGGCTGGCAGGAGGCTGAGATCTGACCCCGTATCAACAAGAAAAGAGAGTTTGGTTTTCTTGCATCGGATGAAGAGCCGCTGGCGATGAGAAGACTGCGCAGAACTTATCGCCAGGCGTTCTGCGCGCTGTCGTTTCCCGCCGTAGATCTCCAAGAACAGGGCTGTTGGCATTTGCGAGCCTTGTTTCCAAACCTGCGATGGTAGAAGCAGTACTCATCTGAGCGTCGTGGTTGACGGTCGCGAGGAGAAGGCTTCTGCTGACGTGGTCGAATCCTCGTACTCTCTACTGATGCGTCTGTGGACTCAAATACTGCGTCGGTTGCTGGGGTAGCAAGTGGCAGAAGTCTGTCAGCTAAAGAAGCCAGACGGTCAATGTCAGTAAGATTAGAAGCTGCGAGAGCGAAACGAACAGCTGGAGGTAACACTCTCTGAAGAAGGTACCGCATAAGAGACTCTGCGAAATCTGGAAGCCTTCTGCGTATTCTGCCGACATAAACCGAAGGTAGGGAATCTCCTAGAGATGAATTGGTGAGCAGTGAAGCGAGAAGTTGATCAGCAGAAGGCTCATGAGCCTGTTTCAGCCGAGCAGCGAGCTGTGTGAAGGCTTGTTCAGACTCGGGTGAGATGTCAGCGACTAATTCAGCCGTCGATGTGTCGAGTGCGAGAAAGGCGCGACGAAATTTCTTTGCTTCTGTCGTGAGGCCCTCTGTTGCACAGGCTAATTCCACCTGCTGAAGCCAGATGGATGGACGAGCTGAATCGTACGGGGGCAACTTCGTTGGCTGAGTCATCTTTTTCTTCCTTTTTGCCGGAATTGCTGGAAGAGAAAAGGACCTGGCCCGAATTTCTCCTATTAGCTATAGAACCTGTAGGTTCGTAGCGTTCGGCTAAATTCGGACGGAACGGCTCTAACAGGCCGAGGGACGACGGACGGTACTGAAACCTGTCTCAACGCTAAGGGTTTAGCGCTATCCCACGTCGTGTTGCTAAGTCCCACGAAGCTGACGCGTTGATCTCTGTAGCCGAGTGCACACCGCTGTGAAGTGTTGTGGAGAAAGTTGAACTGATGGGAAGTTCACTCGTTGGAAGTTGAAGATCTCCGTTGAATCGTAGGTGAAGGTATCTCGATGTTTTCGAGTCGGCTCTTGACGCCTGACTGATTAATTCGCCAGATGATCCCCTTTTTATACCCGAATTCGGCGGCGTTGGAGGGGCGATTCGCTCGAAGAGGGGCCGATGATGAGGTGGGGGATTGTGATAAGGTGTTCCAATTGTTTTCTGGAGTGCGAAGTGCAGACGAGACGTTCAAAAGGCTGGAGCTCGAGACGAGAGGAATCAGAAGGTTGAGACGGTTGAAGTTCAACGTCGGGTTCATTAATGTAGTGTGCGAGGATTCGAGGTGAAATGAGACTCACGATGTCTTGATTGAAGTCTGATTTATTCTCGGCCAGGACGGCCTTTATATAGTGGTGTGCCCCTGGAGGGGGCATCCCCTCTGTACCTCCAGGACAATGGGAAGGTACAGCAGGGCACAGTACAGTACTACTAATACTTTTTTTTTTAACTTGCTAAACAGCTGCATCTAACTGAGCACTGCTCTACTGTAATATATTATAGATCTGCTGCTTGATACCTCTCTGGCTCGTTATAATTCCCCCAGTTAGGGATTGACCTAATCAGCATAGTGGCTTTCGGTGTTTGAGTGGACTCCGCAAAAATGCATTTGCCTTATTCTGTTTCCAAGTGTCAATATTTCGTTCCAACTCTTCTCAACCGTTCTGCACCGCCATTTGGTTTCAAAACGTTTCCACTTGAAGTTTCCCACTTTTGTCAAGTACCCAATAGGTGCAGGAAAAGGGTCTATTTGATGTGATTGAAAATTACATACGTAAATGTATTTATACAATTAATGCTAGAATGATATCTCTGTTTTTTAATGTTGTAATAATGGTTGAAACTATTTCTTCTTTCGGAGTACACTAAAACCTTGATTATAAACGAATGTTTTATTTTTTATTCATTCATCCGTCCTCTCAATGAGCCATCCATCGCCTCGTCCCCCTGGGTTATGAGGAGTTCGCCGTTCGATTGAACGCAGTTTTCTATATCGGTAACCTCGCTTCTAACGCGGTCACCCATCCAATTACTAACCACCCCGACGTTGTCTAACTTCGCTGATGAGTTCATCCAACGCCACATATTGTAATAATAGTTGAAAACTATTTCTTCTTTTACGTCTTACACGACACGAGTACACGAAAACCTTGATTAACGTTGTACTTTAGGTACTTATTCGTTCCGAAAGATGGTTGGCAAGGTTTTAATGATGCTAGGTGGGTCTCAGGGTGGCCAGATCTAGTTTATACGTAGTATTTCACTATATTGCGAGTCAAAATACTATTTAGAAATGGATACTTGAGTGCAAAATTTTAAGATGCTTTTTAATTTTAAGATAATATTAGTATGGATTATAGTATACAAAATGACTGAAATGAACTGTTGCGAAGAGCTTCCATCGTAACCATTAGACATGCTCGTGATATGTTGTTTTTCTTTGAACGGATAAATTATGTACACAGCAGAATCTCCCCCCTTATCAGCGAAGGCCTAACGACCGACAAACCGTCGTGTAGTGAGGACAGTTTGCACTACACGACGGTTTGCCAGTCGTCGCGCGTTCGTAGATTGGAGGGGGAAGAGGGTGTTGTGAGTGTGAAGTCATAATTGTGGCTCCGACACTGTTGTAAGGTTTGTTCCAGTTTTGACGGACTAATAACAGAAATCGTCGGAGATATGCGCACTTGACATAACTGCTGTTCCAGGTCGCTCAGTCGGCGAAAAGTCGCCGTCGCTGGCTGTTCCAGGTCAATTTGTAGGTTACAGCAGTTCAACTGCAGTCGGACGGGAACCGAATGAGTTCAGTTGGGAGCTGTCGACTATGATATCCCTACCCAGATGAAACCTCTCTCATAACCTTCTCACTTTATTTTGGTGCTCGGCGTGTCCAGTTGTCATCTGGTAGAGACGAGCGTCCGTTACAACATTTGCGGACGCCTCCATAGATCCCCAAATCAGATTGCTCGGGAACCCCCGAAAATGGATTCTACGACCAAAAATACTTCTAAAACGACACCGTATGAAATTTACAGTCACGTGAATCAGCGTGAAGTAAAGCTACAACAGTTTGTTGACGGTTTGTCCAACTCTCTGGTCAAATCTTCTCCGCCTTGTTTCAGTAGCTCCACTGCAATCCCATCCACTCCCGTCGCATTGTTGTTTTTGAGGCTGTTGAAGATGTCCACCAGGTCCTCGACGTCTGGGGGCACCTCCTCATCATCATCATTCCTCCCGTCACCAAGCAGAGCGTTGTTGAGCACCATACGGTTCCCCGCCTCCCAATCTGTTTCCTCTCTGTTGAGCAGCACAGTGAAATGCCGAACCCATTCGGCTTTGATGTCTTCTTTGTCACTGGGGATTCTTCAGGAACTCCATGCGGGGCTTATAGCCTTCCCTCATATTGCGTACGCCCTGGAAAAAGCGTCTGGATCTACCGTCACGGTAGTCCCCAGTCAGCCATTCGAGTTTCGCCATTTCAAAGAGCCTCTTCTTCTTTCTGCAGACTTTCTTGACAATTAGGAATGGAAACGTGTCTGGATTATTTTTTTTATCGATAGAAGACGTCCAAATAATACTGAAAATAGGGTTAAAACACAAACTGCAAGTTCGTACGAATTTATAAAATTTATTGAAAAATAGCAATTTGAATTTTGGCGGAAACCCGAAGTCAGCTCCTATTGGTCGACGAGTTGGCCACCATTAAAAAACTAAAAACTGAAGGATCGGTCACGTCGAATAAGTTAATTTATGGGTATCATGAATAAGTAATAAGCGAAAACTGCCATTTTCGCGTTACTCCAATGCCACTAGTGCCAAACACCAAGAAAATGTTTGGAAATCGACCTGCGATTTGGAAACTGGAACCGGTGTAGGTGACGTCACCTTCACTGGTTTTTGAATCGGCCAGAACAACTTAGATGATTATAAACTATGTGAAAGACTTTTTGCTGCAAATAACAACGGTTATTTATAATTAACTAATTAAAATAAATAATGGGCCTGGGAACCGAATGTCGACTAATACTTTTTTCTGAAAGAACTTCATAATTTGAAGCCATAGCAGTGAGTTTTGGGCTCCTACGGTGTACCTAATACAAATTTCCAGGCACTTTAGAAAATTTCAACTTTGAATCTGGAGGGAAGAGTGGCACTTCCAAGAAGTGCTCTCTGGTGGTCAGCCAATGAACTAAAAGCACAAATTCAGAGATTCATGAGATCAGAAAAGGTGAAATGGTGTTCTGACGCTAGCGTGACGGGACAGACCATATTCATGTTCACCAACATAACATGACCAAAAATAAAAAAGTTTTTTTGAACACTGTCTATTTTTTGTGTGAGTGCACTCTGACGGATTAGTTCAAGTGTCACCGCGGGAAAATTCAAAACGCCAAATATTCACTAGTGATTTCCTCTGCTCAGACACCTAATTTCTCAGTGCTAACTGTACTGAGTACTTTCAAAGTACTACTTTGTTCATTATTAGTTCAACTATGTTTGGCCGAATTTTCCCATTTCTCTGACCTTGTGCCCTAGCCCATTATTTGCCTGGATCTTGGGGTTGAGGACAGGGTAGGAGAACTTAGTTTGGTGCACCGGATACACCCTAACTTGAGAAGAACGAACCAGGGCTCTACAAAGTGCACATGAAAACCGGGTGATGAAGTGAGGCAAATGCTGGACACCGGCCACGCCCGGGTCCCCCTAAAAAAATGGGTGATGAAGTGAACATTCCTGAGGTTCCTCTCCGTGCTATCAACCTAACAAATTCATTTTTCTCCCCAGTCACTCGTTTAGCGCCAACTTCTAAACTCGGCAGGTAACAGGACAGGGCAGAGAATGACCCAAATGTCTATTTAAAAAACCTAGCGACTATATGTTCTTGTTCGGTGCTCAATATTTCTCCCCGAAACACTACATTATTTTTAACACTTTCTGGTAACCCTCTCAGTGGTGTTGAGTAACCTCAGTAATGGTATCATCAATCATTAGACTCTCAGGCCAAAATCTTCAACCTCCGTCACAAAACACGTCTTGATTCAGAGAGTACCTAAACCTCGATTAGAACCGCGTAGTGATATCTAAGAGAGATCGTAAGGTGGAGGAAAATCACGCTGCAGGTACGAACAAAGCAATTTTTAATTCGGCCATTGGCCGATTGAACACTACAGTACCACAACAATCAACAATAAATGGCGTAGGAGTTCACTTAAGTAAGTTATCACATTCATTGCATCCTCCGATTCAGACTAAGTTTTGATTACAACGACTACAACGAGGGCACCAGCGCGAAAAATGGCTACACTAGCGCCACTGAGGAGGGCATTCAAAATATCCACGGACACTTTCCAAATTGATATTAAATATTACAAATTAGTAAGTACCTCGGGCGGAGAGTCGACTTTTTCTTACCTACCATAAGTAGAATTTATCAAATCATTTTGCACGTAGAAAATACTTTCTTAGAAAAATACAATATGATAATTTCCTTAATCTCTCAAATCGGAATGCTGAATGCACAGGAGGTTCCGAGTGGCCAGTAGACGAGAAAACAGTCGAGTCCGCCACAGGCAAGGTAGAAAACGTGGAGAAAAAAAAAAAATCGAGCTTTCTACAACACCTAAACAACAATAATACACTAACATGCACTATGAAATGACTACTTCTGGTATGGCCCCCTCAAGGCAGGAACATTATAAAGCCGAAGGGGCCTAATGACTAAGCGTTCACTATTATTTCCTCACATTCCCCTAAATCTAAATATTGTCTTAGAATTTTAACGACGCCCGGAGGGTTGAAAAAGCCGGCTGTTTTGTCGGACAACGAAAAAAAATACAAAACAGCTGGTTTTTTGTCAAGATTTCACCATCCGGATTTAGAGGGCATCAGTAGAAAATTTGAGCGATGCGCAACCGCGAAAGATCTTCCTTGAAGGTTTTTCGGGCGACGTTGCGATGTCAAGAGAGCCGATTCACGGTATCGACTTGGTGATAGTGTTGAAAAGCCTCTTCCCCCACCAAGATTCCAAATCGAACGGGATGAAGTCTGGAAAATAGAGAAATGGTGAAAAACGTTGGAAATGCGGTCCATGTGACGCTCAGGCTCAGTTAAGGACTAAAACAATGCATATAGGATCACACTTTGGTCTCTATTTGTGGGAATGTAGTGGGGATAAAGCTCAAACAATTAGTGATAGAATTGCTGGCCTCCAGCAAGGCATCGTCTGCCCTCCATGGCGTTGGGCTTCTCTAATCGTTGCCTCTATGGAGTCCTTCATGCACCTTTTTGGGTCAAGGGATGGCAATACACCGACAGGCGGCAACACTTATTAGTATTATCATTATTATTATTGTTGTTGTTGTTGTTGTTGTTGTTTTTAATAGATCGAGCGAGTTTGGCAGCTCACCTCCTGTTATAGCATGAATTATTCCTAAAGAGCCAAAATTTGGCAAACATTTAATGTTTTATTTTTACCTGTTTATTGTCTAATAATATGGGAAATTAATCCAAATCCTGATTATATTAAAATATTTATATATATATACATCAGTGTGACCGAAAAATCAGAAAAGTTGTTGATATACGATATAGTCTCCACCCGCAGAGGCATTTGCATTCTCTGTAGAATCAACAACCAGAAAAACAAGAAAATGTGAAAATCCTATTTACGCAAACTGTTTGGCAATCCTATCAGTCTGATCGAAAGAGGAAAATTCCTGTTTGTTTTTGGCTCGTTTGAAGCATATGCTTCAAACGAAGAATATTCTTCAACCGTTTGTTACTGTGCGTGGGAAAACTCTCAATAAGGACACTCAGGTTCTGTGCTTTAAATGTAATCGATATTTTAAAAAAGAGATGTCCGTCGGCAGTCCTGGCCATTGCACCCCAGCGTACCCTAGCAATGCACATACTGTCGCTCTGTCGTCCAATTTCTTCCTCTCAGACTCCTTTGATACATGAGCAAACGCTTTACACCCAAATCTTAAGGAATTGAAAGTTGCCATAAACAAATTCAACAATTTCAAAATTGCTCATCACAGATTTGTTAGAGTGTGGAACTGAAATTTTGCCCCTTCGAAACCATGGAACAGCCTCCATCATGCCGTGGAATTGATTGCACTGATTTCAACGCATCAATCAACATTTCAACATTTTGTAAAGCTAAATCCAAATCTATAATCAATTAGTTCCATCACGTACATATTTTTTTGCTACATTGGGTTATCCTGAGTCAACGGGATACAAATGAGGTTCATTTCAATGTGGTAATAACCATAACTTAAATGTTATGGTTATAAACCAGAATTTTATTTCTAAACTTAGTAAATGAAAAAAAAAAGAAAAAAAGAAATTGACCAACACAGTTAAGATGTGAAGTCCCTAGAGTGTCAATTAATCTCGTGGTGGGCCCGTTTCTTCTTCCCCTGAATACTTCTTGCTTCTCTTGGTGCGTTAATTGGCGTTTACAGGATTTTGATACACACACCCCCCACCCAATTTTTCTGTTATGTATAAAATTAAAACAAAACCTCCCACTATATCATGAGGGAGTATTTCTAGTCACTAAACTATACGACGCTGATAAGGCTATTTCATACTAAGAAAATAAACTGCAGTGGCTAAAAAGAAATTATCAGAACTCTTATAAGACTTCTTAAACTTAGTGTAAGAAATCAAATTTTGCAAGAAAACGTGGCGTGTTGGAACATTTGAGCTATTTTTCCTGGATTAACCGACCCAAAATCTGTTGGAATCAGTTGCAAAACTGAAGGAAATTTTTCGGTTGTGTACCAGCGTGAACCCAAAACAACGGTTCACGTTTGGTGAACACAGTCCTGAATTTACTCTTGAATAAGGGTTGAATTTCTTGACCAGTAACGTATAACGTCTTTTTGGGTTCTTGAACCACATTGACCAACCCTCAAGAACCCAAAAAGACGTTTACTCCTGAAATCCATCTTATACAAACCTTTCAACTCGCTACTTGGCTCAGCCATGTGGTAGTATACAACGCTGGATGAACCTGGAACAATGAACCAAACATAAGCCTCCATTCGGCCAATTCCAGCTCGAAGTTAATTTACGTTTCGTACCTCAGTAAAGCATTAATATGTAAACAGTTCAGCAATGCACGCTCACCATTTTTCTCTTCTGAATTCTCTTCTTCACTTTCTTGGCAAACTGTGTTCCAACCTGAAACAACAATGAACAAACATTACTGGGAAGGTTTATGTTAGACAATTTCAATAA
Source organism: Pilophorus perplexus (assembly GCA_955831195.1). Lineage (NCBI taxonomy): Eukaryota > Metazoa > Arthropoda > Insecta > Hemiptera > Miridae > Pilophorus > Pilophorus perplexus. The sequence continues at coordinate 33,510,867 of OY037009.1, read as the reverse complement.
TGTAGTGTAAATATCGACAAAATGCCATTACACGCTACAGTTTGAGATTAGGAGCATCGTTTGGGGCCTTGTGGGTGCCGTGAAAGGCTTTTTAAGCAACTTATCTCTCGGGAACATTCCAAAAAGGAGTACGATTATTCTCTAGTAAGTAGAAACGAAAAAAAAGGATAGGGAGCAAAATGTTGCTCAAGTCAAAAATAAGAAATTTAACCGTGTGGATACCCACTAGGACCACACCCACTACCCACTAGTCATTTCATTCTACATCTAATCGCAATAATTGTTAGAAATTTATCTAATTATTAGAAACTTACTGTCGTAAACATATTTGATGAGTTCTTCATGTTGTGGTGATATGGCCTCCTGTTGAGATCTGAGGTTCTGTGATTTTTTTCCATTTATTGGTTGGAAGTAGGGTTTCGGAACACTAAAAAAAAGACAAAATAAATTAAAGATAGCAAGTTGAATTATTAAAATTTATCAATACAATGTATTATGTCATAATACATATTAAATTTGACTCAACTCAAAGAATGAAGAATTTAATAAAATTTATTTATTTAATAAATAACAGAACATATCATGTTCTGTATCAGCCAAAATGCAGTATGAACGTCGCAGACAAGCTGACAAAATTTCAATTTGCACATTTCAACGTACGCGATTACCAACAACATCACAATGTAAGACATCCCCTGTCAGACTACAGAAAGGTCCAATACATTAGTCATCACAAGGTTCAGGAATGCCATGACCTGTTTACCCGCGATCGTTAATATACCCAGACGATAAAATGAGCCTCTATAGCTTTCGTTCCACGACGGATTGGCTCAGATTCTTAATAGGTGTGACATAATACGTCACTCTTTCGTAGCCTGATGTTTATAGCGCGGCTCGAATCAGTGCTTAGTCAAACACTACCTACCTCTCGAGTAAAACGAATTCCCAGCATAATTCAGGGGCACTCATAAAATCATGAAATTCCTGACATTGTGGGGAGTTTGGGGAAAAGATGACTCCACCATTGAGGGTCTCAACATTGGATTGTACCTCAGAACGTTCGACAAACACCCATTTCCCGAGAGTGAGTTTTAAAATGGAACTTTGCTAGAAAACGCAAGACGCCGTTAGAACATTCATAACTCAAACCCGCCAGCCAGGGAATAGGTATCACAAGACGTTCAGCACTTCATAAACCAAGTCCCAACAGACCTATCAAACGAAGAACCAATGCGGTTATCATTGGATTCACGAACCACATAGTTCAGAGCCCTCCTATAAGCATTATGGTTTAGCGCTTGACAAGTCCCTAAAATGGTAGTGGCTGTCGAAGGTTCCGAATTTGGCTGCTAAATGCAAAACTGAGGAGAACATCCTTAAGAATTCTGTTTGAGAGGTCTCAACATTCGACTGAAGAATCCAGTTATTTTACCATGCACACAGGCCCCAAGAAAAAGCTTTTGAGGATTGTCAGCATTCAGGTTTTTAGTCAAACTCCCGATTTGGGTATTTTAACCTAATGAAATAGGATCACAAAAAAGGACATGACATGACATGACATTGTAAAACGTTCTTACGTCTCAAAAGCAGCCTGTGCCCAAGCCCACGCATTTTCGAGTTTATGGTCATCCTCTAACTAAAGAAACTCATGCAAGGAGATTGTGAATCTCCATAACTACAGCTCATCGTGAAATCATACGCTTGTGCCAGAACAGCGCTAAACTTGAATTCCATTCAAATATTATCTTATCTATTGCGATAAAGTTCTTGAAAAACAAAGCGCTTTATTGCCCAAAATGGAAATTACTGGGAATGCTTAAATCATTCATTATCATTACCTACCTAGATTAGATTTAATTATTTGATTTAATTGATTTAATTTTTTAAATTTATTTAATTTGATTATTTGATTAAATTTGATTTAATTATTACCAGAAACAGTATGGAAGGGGGTACATATCTGAATGGCGCCCCACTTCCTGCACATAAGCCTGCAGACCCATTGCGCTACCTCTCGGAGTTACTACGATAGATAGTTACTACGGTTTATGCCCTTGAAGAGCCGTCCTACCAGGTCTTGGTGCACCAGTATCTCCCCCGGTCCTCTGATCGCAGAGCAAGACACATTCCACGCTCCACGGCCTCGCATTCGAGAGATGAGCCGCTGTCTCCTGTGGGTTCTTAATTTACCCCTTACCTATCCAGTTTAAATGTTTCTGCCCTCGATGAATCTCAGAAGTTATTTCAGAAGAAGTAGGGACCTACTGTTTAACGCCGGTTTGGAAGGAAATGGCAACCCACCAAAAGTATTCTGCCTATAAAACCTCTCAAATTTGCCGACGGTTCAATTTGAACATTTTTATATCTTCCATTAAGAGATTATCTTATCATGTTTTCCATGGGATTCTTTTGATTTCAACCGAATGCATAAAAATTGTAGGTACACTTCGACTCAGTCATCTTAACTTTTTCAACTTTAGCCAAAATTTGGATAGGTACCAATTTAATTTAATGGTATCCAACACTTTTCGGGGATGGTTTCTAACGATTATCAACGTTGTATAGATGCAGATCTGCACAGGAAAACACGCTAATACGGCATCCGATTATCGAGTTTATGCAGTTTTTGAAGATATCTTCATAATATGAAGATATTATTATATTCGTGTAATATACGAATATAATAATATCGCACGCATTCGTATAATATTTATATATAAATGCGTGCTATATATATGCCTACTATATATCGTATATATAGTATATAGGGGAGACTGTTGTACCTTGAAGCATTTGAAACATCTCCGGCTGGTGCTGCTATCCAGCAGATCTTTCCACGCCTAAATTCTTCTCTGGGAAGGCATTAGTTATCACTGATAACTGATCAGTGTAGTTTCATCAATGCACGAAAACGATTAGGTATGGGTCGAATTGACAAATGTGATAAGAAAGTAACTTTTTGAGATCGTTGAGTTCAACTCATTTATCCCACGCTTTCGAAGATAAGTGTTCGATGGTTAGCTGTTATGATTTTTTATGCAATATTGAAACCAAATTACTTACCAATTTCAATGAGAAAAATGTGAGGTTTGGGTATTTTCCTTTTTTTTTTTCAAAATGGGAGCATGTTGTACCTTGGAACAAAAAGGGTCTCGTACCTTGGACCAGATGCGTGGCTGGAAGGGTTGGTACCCCGTGTACCTTGAAACACTAAATTAAATTTAATTGCAATTGGCAAAATTTTGCCATCAAACTCATCAATTTTCTGTCTGAGCTAAAACCCAGCGTGATCTTCGATTGTTTCTTTTGCTTCTTTACGTAACTTTTCAGGGATGTTCTTCAGATGGTGATAAAATGATATTTCAGACGATAATGAATAATTATTACTTCTGTTAACGTTTTCAAGGTGTTTTTTACTGCTGTTACTAAGAGAAAGAAACGTCTTCGTTCACTATATTATTCATTTTTCTCGAAAATACCAAGCATTCCAAGGTACAACACTCCCCGTTTCAAGGTAGACGAGCGTTGTTGGACCTTGGAACAAAATCGTCCCTTCGGATTTGCTTCATAGCTTCGCCTATGCTTCACGGAATTAAAATTTTGGCACACATAACTGTTAGTCAAGGCTGCTGTAAGGTGTTGAAACCGAAATCCGAGCAATAATACCTAGTTGATGAATTTCGAGGCACTATCTCCAAAAAACTAAAAAGTGTTCCAAGGTACAACGGTCTCCCTTATACTTGTATGAGATCTATCCTTAGGAAAGCCGAGTTACCTATTGAAGACCTTTTACCTCTGACGAGGATTCTCAGATCAACTATCACCGGCAAGGCAATCGGCAGAATACTAAAGGGAAAGAGTGAGGGAGCGTAATAATATTACGCTCCCTCACTTATATTATATTCTTTCACTTATATTATATTACGCTCACTATATTATAATATTATATTATTATATTCTTAAGTATTCGGATATATCCGATTCTATTGCACCAACAGGTTCACAACGCAATGAGTCCAATAAAGGCAGCAGCAGTTGGAACTCTCTCGACTAATCAACTTGAGGCAATGAAGAAGTCGAGTTGAAAAATTGTCGGCCCAACTGGAGATGTTGCACAACGTGTTTCAAACATCACACTGTGCGGATTAGTCTCAACTAGGATTAGTCACCCTACCTATTCCAAATCCAACCAGCCGCCTCATAGAAGACAACAGTTTTGTTTATGAGCATTAACAAGAAAAACAGAATCGTGCAAAGTACCCTACCTGTTGGCCAGGTCGCCGTTTTCTTCTTGGGACCGTTTGGTGTCTCTGAGGTTGTCTATATTTTGGTTAATTCCTGAAATAAGGTTCAAACGATTGATGTTTACACGGCAATATCAATTTTTTTTAAAATTTGCGATTCAGTTATAACTGATAAATCACCTCACCTCGCCTCGTCTTGGTCACGATTTTGATAGGAGCCTTTGCAACTGTATACATCGTACGATTCGAAACTAAGTATATCGGACGCCCGCCTACAGAAGAGAATAACAACTAAATTTACACCGAAAAATGCAAAAGTGAACTGGTCTGTGGGAAGGAATTGATGTGACTTTATCAAGCAATCAATTGTCGATGGGAGAGAAGGGATGGGTCCAATTGAATAACAGATATTGAGCTATTCAACCCACAATGTAGCTGTTACAAATCAAAGCTGGCGACAAAACCATTCAAACCCCCCTCCTGTGGTCCTTGAAACTCCACAGTGATTGAACAAGGTTTTGGAACTCCATACCTACTTCGATATTCGAATATTTGAACATCAAAAGTTCAGAACTTCTTCACAAAACGAAGCCTCATTCATTAGGGCTAGCGAGATCCAAGTTTTTTCTACGTTATTACAAAACTACAATAACGCCCGCCTCTAGAAGAGTGTTGAACTTGAGGTCAGTGCTTGAGGCACAATCAGTTACTGATTATCAGTAGTTTAATCTGTCGGCACAATCAGCTGTGTGGCACAAACAAATACATCTTTTCTGTTTTCGAACATCATAATTACCTAAATAAATAAATAATTAGGTAAATAAATTAAATGAATATGAAATTTTCATATTATGGAATAATTTGTAATTTTAATGCGAATAGGTAATATGATTACTGAGGGGTAAAGGATTACCTAGTCGGAGGAATATTATTCAATTTGTGTAATAATTACACTTATTGAATAATATTCTTTAAATCATATTATAATCATATCATAATATATTATATTATCATCATATTATAATAATATTACCTATTATTTATTATTACTCACCAACTAGAAGAGGTTTTCTGATAAAATGTAAGAGAGGACCGTATGGTCCTAATTGTATCAGATTAATAAAAGGTTTGTTCCAGGTTTGACGGAATATTGCCAGAAATCGCCGGAGACATGCACAGTTTAGAAACTGCTGTTCCAGGTCGACAGAAACCGATAGCTCGAGTATGTGCGGTCGGGTTCTGTCGACAGCTGTTCAACTTCTGTTGACAGACGCAGTCAGACCTGGAACAAACCTAAATAAAACAGTCAAACTAATTCTCACCTTCTCTGTGGCTGGCTATGTCACGAGCCTACTCCTCCGAAACGGCAAGCGATAAAAATACGGCGATTTTTTCTACCGTCTCTGTGGACCGTTTAACTACCATTAGGGGTGGTTAAGGAACCCGTTCGAAAAAGGGGTCGGCCGAGCGAAGCGAGGCCTACTGTCTGATTAAGTGGTCGGCCGAGCAAAGCGAGGCCTTATGTCTGAGTGCTAGTATAATACTATATAATTAATATAATAATTATATTAATAATATTAATATTATATTATTACGATAGAGATACGTATCGATAAATCGATATATCGGGAAAACCAATATTTCAACAAAACGGTACGTATTTCCATATAATATAATATCTTATATGGAAATACGTACCGTTTTATGGAAATACGTTTGATATTTCCATATAATATATGGAAATATCGATAATTTTATCACGATAAATCGGTCTTTTTTCGTCAAAAACACAGTCCCTGGGTGCTGAAGCCTTCTCTATTCTTACCTACCTCTCAGTTATACAATGATAAATAATTTCATTGCCTTTTTTTAGGTTTCTCTTTGGATCATTTCACTTTGAGCTTTTCTCTTTTGGACATAATCCTTTTTTTGGGGTCCCGGAACGATACGATTTCACTGTGTGGATCTATAGGGCTTTCATGGAGCTACAAATGGGATTTTTGAAAAAAAGGTAAAAAATAGTTTTGAAAAAAAAAATAAAAAAAAAATAAAAATTAAAAACATTAGGTACCTACCCAGGTACCTTTTCACTAAATGTCATGACAACTGTCGAGAGGTCGGATAGTAGGCCATTACGTCTGCGATTGGAATAAAGTTACCAGAGATCAGAGTAATTACTGGGCAGTATTGCAACATAAAAAAGAAAGTCCAAGAGTTTTACCTACCTACATACTACTTACCTATGTACCTACTTTTTAGGATCAGTAGTTAGGTCCTCCATCAGAGTAAAATTCACAATGTATTTCTTGCCCAGCATGTAGCAGTTGTACCACTTTGGAGTTACGTAAACTGGAGCCCCAAATTCTTGTATTTAGAAGTAGACGGTTTTGCTACCTACTTTATTTTTTTGTACACCGGGCGGTTTTGGCGGTTTGGCTCTGCCGATGGTTGGCCTCCTGTGGTCTGGCAGCATTGCAACTTATCCTGGTTGATCTGCCCAGTGTTGCGATAATAATGATAAACAACTTGTTTCCCGCGAAATGCGCCTATCAGCAGATGCGCTTCCATTTTGCCCTTTCTCAACAGACCCTCTTGCTCCGAAATTTTCCGTGACCTCGTTAGCCCTTCAGTTTCCTGCGAGTGTTCGAATTGCAGGATAACCAAACGTGTTTTGGGAGCCCGAAGAGCAGTGAATGGCTGCACGTCTCGACGCTTGAGGAGAATTCAGGTTATTGCTTTTTCACAACATTGTTTTGCCCATTTCATGGGCCCTCCTGCGGTCTTAGCAGTTTGTTTCAGCCGTTCTTCCTCATTTTCCACCCGAGACTCCCCATTCGTTCGAAAGCTCTCTGTTCTTGTGAACTTGAAGCAGCTTTCAACAGCTGCTGTTCATTACGCTATGGATGTTTCTATAGAAAACTGGTTTATGCGCTTGGAAGACGCTTTGTTTACTGGGCCCCAAGATCCCGATGTAAAAGCTTCATTAACCCCGGACTACTCAAATAATCGGGTTGTGAAAAAACAACCAAAGGAACATTAACAAGCTATCAATTGAATTGAATAGATGAGCGCAACCTTTCGGTTATTACGATATAATATTAAATATTATTTAATGAGCGAGAGAAACTAAGAAACATTAGGTATCTAGCGACCAAACTATGCCACACAACACATCAAAAATATCCAAGTGATGCTCATTACGTAAACAACTGCACCCTAACGACCGATGCGTAAGAAAACCTTATGCCGATCAGAGGTAACGAACGGCTCAGGATGCAAAAATCGTTTTGGAGTCGTTGGAATCAGCCTAAAAATCGATGCTACGTACCCCACTAGGGTACTTTAAAAAAAAAAAATACATGTCGAAGAGGTGAGCGCACCTTTCCATTTTTTGGAAAAAGGTTGCGCTAAAAACCATACAATCTATATAATATATAATTTATAATATTATTATAATTATAATTATATATAATATTATACATTTCCTAATAATATGGACCTAAAATTAGAATTTTAGGAAGAAAAAAAAAGTTTTTCTTATTCAAAAGACCATGATTTTCTGCTGGATCGGGGCCAAAAGGAGAGCAGCATGGTTTAGCCATTTCCTCAAAGTTGCCATCTCCAGGGTCTCAAACGCTTACTTAATAAATAATTAAGCACAATTATTGTGCTTGACAGATTGAGCATCAGATTCTGCTTCTGAGGAGCAGGAGACGCTCTGGGCCACAAAACTGGTCGCTTCATCATCGACCAGTGAAAGCGCTAGAGCTGCGTTGTCTCCTGCAATCCATCGTTACCATCGTTTCTGTTAATCGGACCTCGGTTAATGGAGATTTTACTGTATTAAATTCTTCCGAATTCAAACAGAATCTGATTCTTCACCATACCGAACATGAAATATTTGTGAGCTATTATTCTTGGAATAATACTCCTATGTACTCGCGACGGAGGTAGAACATTCTGATCGGCCTCAACATCTGACATAATCCGTTTCAAGACACGCAGATTCCAAAAACGAGATGTCCGTCGGCCGTCCGAGCCGTATTGGACAGTAGGATTTTTTTTAAATGTAAAATTTTGGCAAAATGTTCGGTTTACTTACCATAAAAAAATACGATTTCAGACGAAGTAGTCTATTTCCACGATATATAAAATAATAACTTGTAGACGCGTTTCGGTTGACTAGACCATCATCAGTACCTACAATTCATAATGATTTCACTTGTGTATACACAAGTGAAACGTGCCTTCTGATGGTCGTGGCATCGAAAGGTGGGAGTAGGGCGACCCATTACGGGTGATACCCAGCAGGAATACGAAGGCCCGATTCACACCCAACTTTCAAGCACCGCGTTTCATACCCGAAACTCTCAATCCCGTTTCCCATTTCATACCCAGTCAGAGTTACTCCTGTTAATGATAAACACATTGGACAAAGCCCCAAAAGTACTATTTATTTCCGTATAATATACGCCATCGTATGCCTTCAACGCAGCCAGGCTATTTGAGAAGATGATATCTATATTAATATATCTATATCTAGGGGCATGGGTGTATCTATATTATAGATCTTGGCTCTTCGTTCTTTAGTACCTACCTCGGCCCGAAAGATAGCCAGATTAAGGTTGGGGTTTTACCACTACTCTTGCCTGGCCTCGTGTCTAAAGCATCACTCAGTTTGGTCATCATTGATTACAAATTATGAATATTCTGGCACTTAACAGTTATATTACTCGTAAGATTGTGTACATAGTAACTATGTACACAATCTTACGAGTAAGAACCAACTGTTGGTTCATTGGGGTTTCGTTACATTTCTCAGGCGGCTACTGGCTTTCTCAGGTCTTCATTATCTCTAGGGGCTACGGGTTTGAATGGCCAGGTAGTGAGGTGTCGTTTTTAGTGTAATTTTTACCGAAGCTCTGAAAGAACACCTACACAATAAACCCTTGTGTAGATAATCGATGTGCACCTTTTTGGTGCATGGATCAATGATCCAGGATCATCATCTTGTTTTTGGAAGACGGTGGCCATTCATGGGTGATTCTTCGAACATGGTGAAATTTACTTCCGACGCTTACCGTCGGCATAATCGCCACGGTACTCACTGAATTCCTTTCAATTAGTTATAGAACTTTCGCTCGCTCTTTGGATAACAGTTATGGAATGCCCATTGCAGACTTTAGAAAGGCGAGGACGAGTTCAAAGACCAGCTGATATATACGTCTCGTTTCCTTATGCATATATCTAAATGACGTATGATGGAAAGCCGGGAAGGTTTAGATACGAGGAGTACAGTTGTAGAAAAAAAACCTATCTAGCTTTGTTATTACAAAATCTCATCAACCAATAAATTCAGCTGTTCATCGTTTGGCGAGTGCGTATTTCCTATTGGTAAGCTTAGTATTAGTACATTCGAATTTTACGTTTAAATGCCCACTCTCTCTTATCACCTCTTGTCTTCTGTCTCTCTTATCAACTTATCTTCACGTATTACTGCGGGTGAGGAAGGGAAGCATTAAATCGGAACACATAATAGAAATATTATTACGTTGAACACGAATGATTCGATTATAGTCAAATCGACTTGGGAATGTTCTTTCTCTTCAGAATAGGAAAATACAATAGATCAGCCTGTTTTCTGATGATATAACATCTGGAACTTTCGGTTAGGGATGGAGATCGACGTACGTTACACTTTATTCGTCTGTCGTATCGGGATTTGGGTCAAACGAATTTCATCACTCTTTCGCCGAGCTTTCGAAAAGTATATTTTCTTCTTCAGGGCCTACAACACATTCGGTTCATACCTACTCATGTTTGACATCGTTGTGGGATCCACACGATAACCTCCCTCTGAGTAAGTCGCCTTCGGGATTCATGTAATATTATATAGCTTTTACTGCTCTAATGCTATAATGTGTTGTAGGCCTGAAGAAGAAAATATACTTTTCGAAAGCTCGGCGAAAGAGTGATGAAATTCGTTTGACCCAAATCCCGATACGACAGACGAGTTAACACATTCGGGTCGATCTCCATAGTCTGCAGTTACACTTTATGGATCGGTTTTTTAAAAGTCCAAAACGTGTTTAGGACTTTTTCTTCCCGAACAAAATTTAATCTTTCTATGACTTTTCTTCACAGAAAAAATTTTAAAAACGCTGCAAATTTTTCACAAGCGTTTATTATTCATAGATATAGGTTACTTGTGCGACAATTAATTCTGTCGATAAACAATTTTTTTTACTCGGAAAATATTTGACCTCCTGGGATCCTTCAAAAGTCCAATTTGTAGCCCCACGAAAGCCCCATAGATTCGCACGGTGAAATCGGATCGTTCTGGGACCCCCAAAAATGGTTTCTACGCCCAAAAATACTTCGAAAACGACACCTAACTCTATCCCATAGCCAAAACCCTTCAAAAACCCCTCCCGTAGCCCCATGGGTTTTGGGCGAATGGGCTGAAAACCTGAAAACGAACTAAAAGCTGCACATAGTTGCACACTCCACACCACAGCTTGAATTTTTTCCCGACCTCCTCGCATCTCTTTGACCTTTTTCCCTTGGGTTTTCACCCTTGACTTTTTTTCCTGTGACTTTATTTCCACCAATCATCAAGGGTTTTAACCTAATCGTCAGCCGCAACCACACATCGAAATGGAAACTTATCGATAAGATTCGCTTGGATGTGTCCCATGATCGAGCCATCCTCGTCAAATGGGAAGTCGGGGAAGAAAAGTCTTAGGCTGGCGAAATTTCGAGAAAGAAAAGTCCATACCCTGTCTAAAACATAGTCCCTTGGTACCAGGGCTTTCTCTTTGATGTATAAGGAGAAGCATCAAAAAGGGCAATGAAATTAGTGGCAGCCAAGCATCGAGCCAACCAACCAAGATTTGGTATGATGCTACGCAAAGCTCGTGCATCCCTCCTGCAAAAATTCGAATCGCGGGCCATCCTAAAGACAAGAAACTAGTCGAAAAAGAACTGCATAGCTATTCCCAATGCACATGTCCAAAAAATAATTATTATCTAATTATTAGCTCAATCCTTGTCCGATTTTTGCCATCACGTCAGGATTGTTTTTTGAAGTGCAGACTCCACTTCTGATTTTTCTGTTTTTTTTTTTGTTTTTTTTTTTGAGGTGCTAGGGATCCATGTGAAAGTGAAGTATAGATTTTTCCTATCCGAAATTTTGATAGAATATCCGGTGCCTCTTCTAGTTATGTGCACAATGTTTTCAGCCGATCGCCCCGTTGTAGGGCTTTGGCCTAGGAGTTGAATAATACATAATTATTGCATCATGTAGCTCGGAAAGTACAAGCAGTTCAAATTACGCATGGCAATTCAAAATATTGGTGATTTTACGGAGCACTTATTATATTTTTTTAATCTCATCGGTTTTTGTTTGTTCTTTTTGTTTAGGAGACACAAGTTCGGAAGACACCACTTTGAGAACGCGAGTGTTGGCTTTTCCTGAGTGACACAAAAACACTGACGCAATGGCTTTCCAAACATCCATCTCAGAATATTTCGGGCCCCGGAAGAGGGGGGCACCTCCGGACGATCTCAAGAAGGTCACCCCGTCCAACAAAGTGCTGATTCTGGACAAAAACTCGGTCACGGGCGGTGGGAAACTCGGTCAGGCTCCAGACGCCGACAGTCCGGCCCGGTCCATCATCTACGTCGAATCGTCACCCAACCCGACGCCGAGAGCGGGCTCGGTGCCAAAGAGGACGAGGAAAACCCCGTTGATCGCGGCGAGGAGGTCGTCGGCGAACCAAGTCAAGAAAGATACGTCTCAACCGGACATCCGCAAGTGCCTGTTTCCGTCGAAATCTGTCAAGGCAGAAGAATCGGACAAAGCGGTGACAGAGGTGAGTCTCACTCTCTGTTTGAAATTGAAAACTTAGTCCTATGATGAACGTACATAATTTTTACTTTTCCTCAGGAACCTTCCGTTAGCCCAGTGGAGGCTCCTTCATCATCTGCAAAAGTAGAAACAGACGAATCCTCCCAGGTGACACCGGAGCTGGAACTCGTCACCCCCAAAAGAGAAGAGTCGGGCGATCAAATTCCACTTTCCCAGGAAGTTTCCTCTTCTTCGAACAAGGAGGTTTGTAGTTATTCATTACTGCTGACCTCGTGTTTCCAAGTTGTCTGTTTACTCAACCTATGACTTCATTATTTTCAGGACAAAAAAACCGCTCAACGGGCCGAGTCGTTGCTGAAATCCGCAAAGCTAGCGGACTTGAAAAACCGCCTGAAGAATTTCCGAAAGGGCTACGAGAAGTACGAAGAAATCAAAGAGCGCAACGAGAACCTCGCGTCAACCACCAGCAATTTAAAAGTAGGGGAGGGAGGAGGCAAACTGAAAGAAATCCAAGCCCGTAAAGGGAAACTCTCTTCATCGCCGAGGATCAAGGAATTTCGCAGTATTGAACTAGAAGTCAACGTAAGGTATGAAAATATTCACGTCCTTAAACAACCAAACTGAAGCCTCAAAACAAACGAGATTCTAATTGTTACCCATGTTTAGCCCCAAGAAGACAACAGCAGTTGCTGACGAAATAAAAACAGCGAGCTCTCCATCACTGCTGAGGAAAGCGTTGTTCATGTCACCCACCAAACTCCCGCCAGGTTTGTACTTAGAATATTTTTCAATTTTATCGTTGTTTGTATTGTCTCATCGTTAGTTCATTATTCTCGGAATAATCAACATGTTTTCGCGACGTGATTCAACCGTTTTGATCGGCCTCAAAATGTGTCCTTATACGTCCTTATATCGTTCATGATTTCTCCAAATTGAAATCGCCGTTCACGCCGACTGGGACAGTATTACCTGTAGGGGGTTTTGAAGTGTTTTTGAACATAATATTCTTATGTTCAATCCTTGTCAATGAATTATATTATAATTCATTGATAAGGGCCTCAGCCTTATGGAACCACATAAGGGTGGGGATCTATGGGGCTTTTGAAGAACTTTGACCAGGAGGGCATATGAGAGTTTTTAAAGTCTCTTGGTAAGTATAGCCTATACTGTATAGGGGACAGCAGCAAACCTGAAGCTTCTCCCACCAATCCATTTGCTTCATCTAGGAAAATTTAATAGCGCTCATATTTGTGGTGGAGGGAACGGTGAGGAAGACAATACCCTATACGAAGTGTCGTGGCGGGTAATGATTCGCTCAGGGCTCGCAGTTATACCAAAGCCAGCTGGTTCAGCTGCCTTAATCGGATTGTCGATAAAAGTGGCCTGGCCAGCTGACCCAGTTTTACACGGGAACACCCCCGTGGCTGCCTTAGACGAATAGTCGTCAAAAGAGGCCCTGGAAGAGATCCCGTGCGTCGGGATCTCACTCGCTGCTTCAGCTTCCCTGGATGAAATGTCGTCGATTCGAACCCGCGGCCTCAACAGAATGCAGCGCGGAGTGGCTAACGCCCAGAACCACACGGCTAATCCGACCATTTCTATGGAATTAGAATTTAAATTTAGTCCCGTCTACGAACGGGGAGCCCTACTGCAATAATTGTAATTCCATAGAAATAATAATTATTATTTCTATGGAATTAGAATTTAAATTTACGAACGAGCTGCCCTGCCGGCTGGAGAAGGTGGTTTAAGCACAGTTTGCGTCGCGACTGTGGCGCGTCCCGCCTCTCCCGACGGTACCGACTCTGGCAGGCTGGCGAGATGCACCAGAAGGTGGGTTAAATGCCCCACACGCGTCCTTCACAGCTAATGCTGCGTCGTTTTCTCCTCGGGATCTGAGGCTCATTTGAGCAGCAAATATAAGTTCCTCACATGTAGCTGAAGATCTGGGTTTTTCTTCTTCATTTGCTCACTCCACTCAGTTCACAACGTTACAGCAGGTCACCCCTTATTCGGAAATTTCATTTTTTAATTTGTAGGTAACGTTTTAAGCATGTTTATATTTCTCTCGCAGGAGCTGCTCCTTACGTGTCTCCGAGGAAACTCTTCGACAGTCCACCGCCGGTGTCTCCTACAAAACCGGCATACCAGCGCTCTTATGATTTGGCCGTTGCTGGAAAACCTGCTCTCCCTCTGCCGTACAAATACCGCTGTCTGGCAGAAACCTTCAGGTGAGTGTTGTTCAAAGTGTAAAACCCGCCAGTTTGCCTTCAGACTATTGAACGCTCTTTGATTCCAGGTCTGTGGACACCGTCGTCTCGATGATGTACAACCGGGACGAAAATATCGTCTTCACAAAGCTCAAGTCATCTGTACAACAACTTTCCAAAAGGTAAAGCGGTCACTTCCAGTCAACAGTTACCCTAATCTGGTTGCATTAGTTTTGATACAAATAACGACGCCTGCTACAATGTTCAGGAACTTGACGGAGTCTCATATTGGACAAATCGTGACTGTGCTACCTGAGGCTTTCACGTTGAAAAGGGAAAAAATCCGGAGTTTCGGAAGTCAGAAAGAAGACTACGAACTGGTTTTACTGCCAGTCATACCAGATGGTAAATTGATCAATTTAACCCTCAAATCAATAAAATAGCTGTCAGTTGTTAACCAAACTGATATGATCCTCAGAGACAAAATCCGAAAAGGGAAACAAAGAAAAGATCTTGATGTCCCCAAATATTCTGCTGAACCGGCGACGAGAATTCTACGCTAGTCTGCTGGAAAAAGCCAAAGACCATCACGAGGTGAGTTCATCATCATAGTCGTAGTCATAGATTTCATCATAGTCTTCACGTACCCTCCTCGGATAACAGGGTTCTTCAGAAATTAGCAACAACAAAAAAATTTTTTTTTTCGTTGAAATCGTGCATGTGAAAGTTACTTGAATGTAATAGTTTCTGCGAAAGAGTCACTCCAAGAATCAAAATCAAGAATGTCTATTTGCCAAGAACACAGAGTGAATAGATGAAGGTCAAAATTTCTACACAAACATTTGAAGCTCATATAAAAAATATTACTTCAATAATTAGTAAGTCATAAACAAAGTGATCAGACGGTAGTCATTCCTAAAGCCTTTGCCAAATTAAAACTTACAATTTGTATGCTGACGAAAAATCCATCAAAGCCATCAATTTTGGCTGTACGTTTTTCTCGTATTGCACCAGGAATAGCATTGCATGGAATAGCCCCACCATGCGGATGCAGGATGCTTACAAACGATGATGAGGATACATAAGTCCTATGACGTATGCTGTACCCAGGTATGGTACTGCTGTAAGGTGGAGAAAACGTAGCTTCGATTACCTATATAAACTTATGAAGCTTATCCTTATCCGCTTAGTATTTCAAGCGGCCAGCTACCACTCTTCCAGCCCTGATTTGCGAAAATTGCGCCAGCTGACGGGGCATGGCGTCAACATAGGGTGGCAAATTTTCACGACTCATCAGCAGGAATGCTGTTTCGACTGCATTTTGGTTTATTATTCTTGGAATAATACACCTATGTTTTCGCGACGCGGGTCGACGACTCCGATCGGCCTCAAAATTTGACATTATCCGTTTCAAGAGGTCTACATTCAAAATCCGAAATGTCCGTCCGCCGTCCGGGCCGTTTTGGGCAGTAGGAATTTTTTTAAAAATCTGAAATTTTGGCAAAATACTTGGTTTACCATCTAGTTGTGCCCGCAAGGTTTTCAGTCCGATCGCCCAAACCCGTGGGGCGCTATGGGGCTAAATTTGGGCTACAGGAGGGGTGTTTTGAAGGCTTTTAGCTATGGGATCGAGTTAGGTGTCGTTTTCGAAGTATTTTTGGACGTAGAATCCATTTTTGGGGGTCCCGGAACGATCCGATTTCACTGGGGCGATCTTTAGGGCTTTCATGGGGCTAAAAATGGGATTTTTGAAGGATCCCAGGATGTTGAATATTTTTTGAGTAATAAATACAGAATTTTTGAAAAAACACATTTTTGAACAAAAAATCCAAAAAAAAAAATTTTTTTTAAAATAAAAATCCAAAAAAAAAAATTTTTTTAATTTTTTCCTTGACAGAATTTAATTTCTGCACAAGTAACCTATATCAAAGAATAATAAACCCTTGTGTAAAATTTGCAGCGTTTTATTAAGCTTCTCCTGTAATCTATGAAGAAGAAAAACAGTTCAATTATTTAATTTAACCCAGATCTCACGGTGTGCTTCCCGTTCAATTCTGGATCCACTAATACACCAAGGAATCTAACGCTTGGGGGGTTTTCGACAAAGGATGACAAATCTCGTAATCCAAAGTACAGTAGTCTCGGTTTTTGTCTCATTTACAGAGAGTCTATTTCTAGCACACCAACCCGAAATCTCTTCCATAGACGCTTCGTGATGCGTTTCTTCATCAGGACGGAAGTGCCGTCCGTAAACATGGGTCTCAAGAAGATTTATACCTGTAATCTACCCGTTAATCCCAGGGAAAGTGGGAACATAGGATACACACTTGGAAGGGGGATAGAACGGGGTATATTTGGAAAAGACTCATCAAACATTGGCAAAATTTAATGTGCGTAGATTCGCATAGAATGCTCATAAGGATCGTACTGAGGCCCATTGGAAAGGTGGATACGTCACAGATCGGATGGCAAACTATTGATGAACATGAGAAAAAGGACGGGACCCAAAACTGAACCCTGAGGTAGGTACATCACATCTGGCAAGAATCTTGATAGTGAATCTCCATGACACACAGATTGAGTTTTACCTGTGAGATGAGCGCTAAGACCCCGCCTGAAAAATTATATTTAACCAGCTTGAGACAAAATCGGCCAACTTCAGAATTTTCAGCCTTCCACGCTAAAACCGAATCGCTGCCTCAAAAAATGGTTATGCATTTCAAAGAACCTCGTGGCATCATGCTTGAGTCCTTTCTCAAATACTTTTGCAATAGGAATCAGTCGGGGCGCTGATCAGCCTGGTTCGAATCCGGGGCCGAACACCAATGTTTGACCAAAAGTCAATCACGTGCTGTAATACCTGTCTTGTCGCCAGACAATTCACCTCTGAACGAAAGTTTATGTGAATCCTTTCCATGGAGCAAGAATTTCTAAAGCTTTTACAAGTACAGTGCGGGGTCGGTTCCTGCCCCAATTGTGAAAACCAGTTGGTTAACACAAAAAAACCGCTTTACTTTTGCAAGAATTGGGATCTTTGATATTCGTCTATGATTAAAAGGAAGGTTCATGCCGAACAAAGATGGATTTTGAGCCGATATTTGGCGTAGGGCTTTTGAAAGGCGTGATGACGAATAAATGGTCTAAACGGTAAATTCAGACCTCTCCAGTTCAGGGCACCATTGGGAATGAGAATCTTTTTTGTTCGCAGGTGTTTCTCCAAAGCTTGGAGCCGCCCATCATCATCGCTCGGGACAAACTCACGAGGTGGCATCCCGATTTCAATGTTGACTCTTGCTCGGATATTCCCTCGGCGCCACTTCCTTCTCCACCAGTCGAGAAATTATCGACTGCCAAAGATGTACTCAGTGAGTGGTTTATATATGTAGAAGATATTTTCCGAAGGGACTGAAAGGGTAGCCGAGTGGGGTGTCAGTGTTAAGATGTTTTGATTAAAAACAAACAAAAAATAGTTTTACGGTTGTCCCAGACCCACCAACTTGCTGCTTAGTCTCCTCATTCATTACTTTGCTGCTTAGTCTCCTCATTCGCTACTTTGCTGATTAGTCTTCTCATTCACAACTTTGCTGCTTAGTCTCCTCATTTGCTACTTTGCTGATGGTCTCCTCGTTCACAATTTTGTTGATGGTCTAACTGTGAGGCTATTCTGTGGGAATTTGCACCCACTCATAATTTAGGCTCACTAAATATACATTGCATGGGTCAGCATTCCATGCAGCGTTCTAATTGTTCTTTTTTGTTTTTGAAGGTAAAGTGAAGGATATGTTCTCCACCAACAATCGTATGGAAAGAGTTTTGGAGAGTATGAGCAACAAACAACCCATGCCACCCAAATCGGAGACTGCCACCGCTACTGCCGCTCTGTCAAAGGCCCTCAAAGGCATCCCGAAATCTCTACTTGAAAAGGTGAGTAGGAAACCAATGAGCCTCTCTGTTGTGCAGTTTTCAAATCAGGGCTACTACCCTAACAACCGCGTTCTTTTTTCAATCCGATTTTCCGTGTACATTTCAGGTGAGAGCAAAACAAGCGGCTAAAACCGCCGCTCTGCTCACTCGGTGCCCAGAAGAAACCAAAAGGCGCCTCGAACTCACTCGGCTGCCCGAATTAGCGAGGATCCTCAGGAATATTTTCGTCCTCGAGCGGAAGAACGTTCTTCCCCAGCCGGTGGTCATTGACAAAGTGAACCAGTCCTTTCGAGAAGTACTTTCGCCAGGTACGATAAAATGGTGTTGAAAATGCGTGGAGAGTGGAGGATTTCACACTATCAATAATGTTCCTAATAATTTTCCAGACGATCTGATCCGACACTTCACTCTCCTCATGGAGTCTGTTCCTGGGTGGATCACCGAAGTTCTCGATGGCGACAAAAAATACCTCCGAGTCGCCCGTGACGCAGATTTCGCCCGCGTCACTAATCGCCTCAAGCAACTTATTGACCACAACCAAGTCAACCTTTAATTTTAAAACCAACATCTTCATATTTTTAGTTTTTAATATTTTTGTGTGTGAAGCAGCATTACGCCAAGTTTTTTATATTTTCATTTTTTTTAACTTGAGCTGGTGGGGGGCGGATAAGTTTTAAATATCTTTTGGTATGCTTAGTAGAAAACTATTTCCCAACTCTTAGCTCAACCACTCTCCCTTAATGCCTGTCAGTAGAAAGGTAGGTTTTTGCTGTGGTGGTTCTCAAAGTATCCATTGAACGGATTGTTTTCTTTATACTTTTAGAATTGTTTCACCAATGAAAAAAAATTGGAATTTTAGGATGTTTCGAATTGATTCAGGGATTTAATTTTTTAAGGTATCACGTTCACCTAGTTATGTTCTTAGGCTACATTTACCCGTCCGCCCACCGTTTCGTTTTTGTTGGAATCCTTGACGTTCAAAGCACTTCAGAAGATTCCCAGTTCCTTTCAGGAGAATTTGTTGTGAAGCAGTTTCATCGAATAATGAAATTAGCTGCTGTGTTCAGTCCTTTGGGGTGAAATTTTTACGGCCGCATTTAGATTGGTCATATTTTTTTATTATAATGAATTCTTATTAGGTGTATTTATTTTTCGAAAGGTGGAAACCTGTTAGCGTAATATTCTTTGACTCGTTCAATTTCTACGTGGTGTTTTACGTGAAAGTTACTTCTGATTCGCCAGCAGTTTAATTTATGATGTACTTATGTTAGGTAGGTACTACTAGGTTCGACTGTAACTGATCTTTTGCGGTCGGTATGTTTACAATTTGTCATGTGTTCAATTTATGTACGTGTTTCAATATATGTAAGGGTTTGGATATCTACTTTTAGATACCTACCTGTTGCTTGAACTGATCTGAATAAATCAAGTATATTCTGACTGAGTTTGATTTAACTGTCTCCTCACTTGTCTAAAATTCCGTCGTTGAGTTCCTAAAGCGTGAGTTTGGCGATTGAGTGCCGCCCTAAAGGTTGACTTGTGGGGTGTAGTCACAGATCATGGAAGAAATAATTCCTTATTCCATGGTCACAGATTAAACTACTGTAGGGTGTAGTTCAGCTGAGTTGGCTTATGGCGCCGCCTTGAGGTTACCGCGGGAATTCACTAGGGTCGACAACCCAGGTATAAAAAATATAAGTAAATTGAAGCGTTCACGGTTATTTTCTGAGAAGAAACGTTGGAGGAAGAAAGTATACTACAGGCAAAGGGAGAAACGAATTTTGGAATAATTTGGGGTCAAAATAATACTACAGTATAGCTACAGCTACTTACTAACTATGAGTGCAGCTACAGCTTGTAGTTAGTAGTTACTGGAAGCAGCTACTAGCAACGTTTTTAAGCAAATGCACGCTCTTAAAAGCCACAGAAAAAAAAAAAATGAAAAAATACTTGAAAATCCAAATTGGGACTAAAAATCTGATGATCGGAAGAAAAAAGAAAATGTAAAGTAAACAAAAATTCAAAATGGACATTGTAAAGAAGAAATTTCAAAAAAATTTTAAGTTGACAATGTAAACAAAAATCGTAAAATATGATGAAAAGAAAAAATGAATAAATAAATAAATTAACAGAAATTAAATTTTGAAGAAATGAAAAATTAAATTATTTATAAAAATAAACACAAAAAATGTGAAAAATCTCAAAAATGTAAAAAAATAAACAAAATAAAAATGTAAAAAATTGAAGAAAAAAACTGCAAAGGGTCTAGCCCAGTACGGCAGTCGAATGTCCCCTCTCACCAAATTTGATTTTGACTTGGGGGATGGATCAAGCTTGAAAAGTAAGGCCTGTAGCCAAAATTTCAGCTCCCAAGACCGCTTATAGAGGGCGCTACGATAGAAAATGTGTTTTTCACTGTTTCAACGATTTATGCGAACTATTGGTGCTTTCCGGGTCCGAACCTATTTCATCTAAAAATTGGTCGGAAAATGCATCTGCCCTATTTTTTCAAATTTTTTGGCGCCAATTTTGAATATTTTTAGGCCAATTTAAAACTAAAAATCGATTTTTAAATAGGAAAATAACTGTTATGATAGGTCGATGAAAGAAAAGGAACTCTAGATAGGCACAACTGATGGATATAATATATATAAATATTATTTAAGTCGGGAATTCTACATAATAATATTATGTAGATACATATATGTAGAATACACGAGTTAAATTATATCCATATTATTCAGTAAACATTTCAGACTTTTAGACCAAACTACTTTTTTCAGGTTTTACATTTTAAGTTGACAAAGTTTTCAGGTTTTTAATTTTTTTTTTTAAATTAAAAACCTGTCAACTTAAAATGTAAAACCTGAAAAAAGTAGTTTGGTTTAAAAGTCTGAAATGTTTACTGTCGGTGGCGGATCTGAGGGGGGCGGCTTTGTTTAGTGTACGTTATATATATAATATCGTCGGCTGGGAGGTAAAAGGGCGAATCCACCGTTGTATTGATTTGACAAAATTGGCCGTTGTATGAAATTGAACGTTGTATTGATTTGACAAAATTGGCGGATTCGCCCTTTTACCTCCCAGCCGACGATATATAGAAAAATACAGAATAATATGGATATAATATATATAAATATTATTTAACTCGTGTATTCTACATATTATGTAGAATACACGAGTTAAATAATATTTATATATATTATATCCATCAGTTGTGTCTATCCAGAGTTCCTTTTCTTTCATCGACGTATCATAACAGTCTAGATGAACTACACAGTGAACGTACCAAGACAATGTTAATGGGTGTTTAGGAATTTTTCTCATAATCTTTCTCATAAATCCGAAAAATTGTGCATTTTGAATTTCAAGATTCCTTGCAAAATTTGAGCGCGGCACAAAAAATTTTCCTCACCATTTTTCCTTCAGTCGCTACATGCGAAAGAAGTTTCTCCAAACTGAAACTGATTAAAAACTACTTGCGATCGAATATGATACAATCGAGATTATCAAATCTCGCAATTTTGTCCGTAGAAAGAGAAGTTCCGAATAAAATTAATTTTGAAGATGTTATCAATGAATCGCTTCCATCAAAGCAAGGAAGAAACTTTAAAATGAAGACATGAAGTAAACTGGTGCTCACTAAAATGCAGACAAAAACGAAAAATATAGGTATATGTTTAACCACACCTATATACCAAATACAATGTATTTGGTATATAGGTGTGGTTAAACATATACCTATATTTTTCGTTTTTGTCTGCATTTTAGTGAGCATGTCATGTCATGTCATGCATTTGTTATACAAGCAGTCCGAAGTCTGCAGAAAGTGGGACGGAAAATATTCTTGTTTTTTATTTATTTTTAATCGTAATTACCGCCAAGGGAGTGCCATGAACAGAATTCGAGGTCCGCCCCGGGTACCTACCAGTTAATGCAGATCCGCCACTGTTTACTGTATAGACTCGAATCACACATCAAACGTTACCACTCTCATTGTCGTAGTGAACAGGTATTTTGCTCTATAGCGTGCTATAACGCAAAGCAACACCACTTGAGTAAAAAAATGTATTTAAAAAAATCACCAAGGGCGATAAATTAGTTGAGTGTACAACAACTACGTGTAGTTACTACAACTACGTATAGTACAGTTAGGTTAGGTACATGAGGGATATCACAACTTTTTTTGATACCTTAAAATTAAACACCAGGGGCTTATGAAGATGGAATTTCCTACTATGAACAATATTGCACTTTTCTGATAAGACAATTTTTCGAAACAATAAGTGGCCATCGATTCTTAGACGTTCCGTCTGGCGGCAACCCGGACAGCGTGGGGCCGACGCGCCATCGGGGATAACTTGACTTTGACTGCTTTGGCTGCCGACGTTTCGACGACGGTGTATGGGATCTCCCGTAGTTGGTTCTCGGACATGCCCGACGTGTCGATAAGGTTGAATTGAAGGTGGCGTTTGAGTTCGTCCGGAAGCCGCTTCTTCGACTCGCCGGGAGAGCGCGACCTCGACCTGCAACGCAAATGCTGGTAGAAACAGAGCAGGGTAGGTACCCCCTTATTAGGTAATACGCGTTTTCGTGGTTCACTGCGGTTATTAAGTTGTAATGTCTTTACGACGTTTTACGGTAAAGAGTTTATGTGAGAGCTCCTGGAAGAGCCTCTGGTTTTTGAAGTCCTACAAATCCATTTCCTGGCTGCATCTAGCAGAACTAACCAATGTTGATAAGCTCGATAAAAAGGAACAAGAATCAACCGTTATCACCGCCTTAAGAATTGCCGCTGCACTCTCAGCGCTACTTTCGTCCTATTTTGTTCGCAGCTCATTGTAAATCGAATCGTGTAAAGTGGCGGATAAATACGCTATGGCTCTTGCTGAAAAATGACGTTCGACATCAAACCTACTGAACCATGGAGACCCCTAATGTAATTTCGAAGTGTAATAGCACCCAGGCGCCATTTGGGATCACTATGTGATTCTACGTCCAAAAACACTTTGAAAACTACTCTTTCCGTGAACAAAGACCTCGAAGAATCCACTAAGTTCTGAATTGGCAGTATCAGTCATCGTAGATCTGGCAACTGTACCTGTGACCTTTGCGATGTCGCCTCCTCCCACTTCCTAGTGTCTCACCACCTTCGGACTTGGGACGACTGGGCGAAACCACTCGAGCTTCTTGGACGAGGGGGTTTTCCGCTTGTTTCCGCTGCACTTCCTTCCATTGCTCCTTTGAATCAACCAGGACGTAATCTTGTTGGCTTTTCTTGTCCCGGTGCCTGCAGGTTCAAATACGGATATAGGAGCAGGGCATTGTGTGTAATTTGTACGCAACTCTGAACAGAAAATCTCACCGTTTGCTCCTGGCCCGCCGCCTCCTCGTTTTCCCCGAAGACTTCGACACCTCGCTCTCGCTGTCAGACCCGATTTTCCGGCTTTTGCCGCTCGCCGAACTGACGAAAGACTTGGAATCGTTGGAAGATCGACTCTCCATCGACACAGACCGTCTGGACGAGGAGATCCGGCTATTGGACGAGTAGAGGCCTCTGGTGGGCGGCTGTGGAAGGCTTTGGAAACTTTTGGGCGACTCGCAACGACTCCAGTCCGCCGGAAGGGATTTCGGCTCGTTCGGGTTGAGTTTAATCCTGTCAATTATCGTGTCCCCCACTTCCAAACTGGCCGGTTGGACTGTGTCAAACAGGCGTCGCTGGTACCTTAAAACATTTCCAAGAAAACTTGAGCCTATGGACAACTGAAAAATTGCAACCTATACTCACACCCTATCCAGGTTCTCCATGCAAATTTAATCGTCCAGTCTATTAACAGCAGTTCCAGTATATCACAGTTGATGGATGAGCACCACTCAAAAACACTGCGATCCTTAACAATTTCTATTTACAGCAAATCTTTGACCCCTACCTTTTGCTAGGGACCCTCACAAACTGTTGGCTGCCTCTCAGATCAAAATCATCCGTCCTTTTCGAGTCGACTTGAGACGATGACCGGTTGCTTTTGAAAAACTCTCTCAGGTCGAGCGAGCACTTGTGCAGGTGTTTGCAAGCAGCTTTGGACGGAGTTTCGAAGCCAAACGTATTTTCGTCGGAGGTTTTGTTTTCAAGCACCCGAATCATGAAGTACTTCCCTTTATGGTAGATTTTGGTTATCCTCGACCACGAGTAATTCGCCACTTTGTTTTTATTTCTGGAAAATGAAAATTTAAATTAAGACAAATAGAGGATAGTTTTGGGGTGGTCGTAAACTCTTCGGTTCTGTTTGTTTTTAGGGTTGCGATTAACAACTCAACAAGCTGGAAAACAGTGATTTTCGGCAGTTTGCACCAGATCTTCCTTTAAAAAACTCAAGCAAACCCGTTATGTGGTGTTTATATTCAAATGCATGTTCACGAGGGTATCCATGGACCCGGGTTTCGTTCTACTCGTTCACATGCGCTGAGCTAAGGTAGATTTAGAAAGGAGACTTAAATGTCAAATATACGCCAAAGAGGGAAAATACATCGTACAAATAACATACTCGTAAATTAAGAAAGAAATGAAATGTAGAGTGACTATCATTGTTTATGAACAACTTAAAATTAGGAGCATAACATCATTGTCTTTCGTAGTTGTATGTCGAAACAATTCAGTCATCTGGATTCTATACATTAGTCCCACTCATCTGTTACAAATATATAAGTGAATAGCGTATGATTAGCGTAGCTAATGTATAAGTGAGTAGCGTATGGATTAGATTGAGTCATAACTTGCACAGATCGAAAGGACGTAGGAAAAGGAAGTTGTGGTAATAGTAGGAACGATGTGAATTCAATGTTATCCAAGGAGTTGTAACATACCTGTGGAAGAAGAGCTCCTTTTTCCCTGCGTGTTTCATATATATTCATGTAAGCGCACCTTAATTACTCACCATTTCGTTGAATTAGTCATCTATACTACTAAATTTCATCGTGTCTGTCTATCAGTATCCGATTCACGCCTAAACGGTAGCTCGAAAAAATAAGTTTTTTCTGGAGGGTTTCACGTGTTCCGGGGACGGACATAGGTTAGGTTACTTTGTCATCAGTCAACTAACAAGACTATCACACCCCACTACCCATAATAATTCTATATTATAGAATATTCAATTCCCGCAGCCTTAGGGAACAACATCCCTGGACTCTCAACAACTGAGCCTTGGCTTCCTGTGTGGGACAAAACCCAGGTCCATGGATACCCTCTCTTGGATCCAGGTCCACTGACCGGGGAAGATACTTGCTCAGCAGGACCTGGTAGGAGGGCTATTGAGCCTCTCCAAGAACACAGACCTCCTACCGTAGTAACTCCGAGAGGTTCCCGGGAATTTATTTTTGGGGAATATTCCCGATAAATTCCCAATTTCCCCGGGGCACATCACTGAGCACAACGAGTCTACAGTTGGATATATCTTTAGATAGGTAGGTACCCTCATGAGCATGCATTGAAAGTTACAAATCACATAAGGTGTTTGCATGAGTTGTTTTTAGGAAAATCTGGTGCAAACTAACAAAAATTACTATTTTCCAGCTTTTTGAGATGTTAAACTCATCTTGGGCGCTCTCTAGTAGGCGAACGAGTTGGGCTAGGGACGATGTTTTTAATGGGAAGTTTCCTACTCTGTCTACTTTAATTTTACCGCTGTATATGTTAGGCGTTAAGCCAAAAACCAAAAAGTGAAAACATTTTGAGGTTGAAAAGAAAATTTTGTCAATTTTGACCAGGTTACGGGTAAAACGTATGTTAAAAAAAAAAAAAAAAACTCGGATTCGTAGGTATTCAGGGACCCCAAAAACATTCGGAACCGTAGAAATTACGATTAGGTACTCCAAAACTCTCCTCTTTTTGCCTTTTTTCCCCCTAATTTCACCGGACTATACAGCCACCTTGGCGGTAGGGGCAGGCTCTAATTCAGCCCAAATCCACGTGAATAGAGCCCAAAGGAAGGACGGATTACGAGGTGGCTGGAGGTGGTACTCCCCTCACCGACTGCTCCGATAACCCGAGATATTGAAAGTGTGAAGTGAGCTCACCTGTTCAGTTGTTACCTATCTGGAGGTAGCGGCGTCAGCCACACCATTCCACGCCGTCCGTCGTCCGAGCCGTTTTGGGCAGTAGGAATTTTCTTGAAAATGTGAAATTTTGACAAAATACTCGGTTTGTGCATCTAGTTGTGCCCGCAAGGTTTTCAGCCCGATCGCCCAAACCCGTGGGGCTCTGAGGGGCTAAGGGAGGGCTTTTTTAAGGGTTTCGGCTTAGGTGGCGTTTCGAACTATTTTTGGACGTGGAATCCATTTTCAAGGGTCGCAGAATGATTCAATTTCAACGTGGGGATCAATTGCCTCTCACGGGGCTACAATTCGGATTTTTGAAGGATCCCAGGAAGTCAAATAATAATTGGATAAATTCAAATAATCCATTTTTCGAGGTCCCACGTCTGTTTGAACAACGTAGACTTCTTCTTTTTTTTTTTTTTTTAATTTTTATTGACGCAGGATTATTTTTTGCACAAGTAACCTATATCAAAGAATAATAAACCGTTGAGTAAAATTTGCAGCGTTTTTCTTTAGTAGGTACCCCAGGGGCGCATTTGGCGAGTCAAACTTTTAGGGCTTTTTGGAACAAATAGGTAGGACCTAGGTAGGTGCATGGAGGAAAGAAATCTTTCTTTCCTCCATGATCTACATGCAAATTTGCAAATATTAATATTCTTTACCTGAGCACTGTAACGCCAGTCGGCGACAACCCGAGGAAGTACTCGTTATTGTCTTCACCCAAAACAGGGTGCAAGTCGACCCCGTACATGTCCAGCCATTTGACTTTTTCGAGGAAATTCAGTTCGGCCAAAGCCGGCTGCTGCCCCATCAGCTCCGTGTGGACGAGAGCGATGCGGTTTTCCAGTTCTACCGTTTGATTTGATATAAACCGAAATTCCGACACGTACCTGAAATCAACACACAGAGCATGATACGAAATAGAGCATTATAAACTCCGGGAATAATGATTGGCGTTGAAATTACCCAGGTGTGTGGCGTCGGGCGTCAAAGTCTCCCAACTCCGACTGAACCACGTACGCCCCCAGTTCGGCGGACAAGTCAAAAGAGACGGGTATCCTCCCTTGCAATATGTCCTGTTTGATTTGCAAGAAAAACTGGTACCTGGTCGACTCTTGTGTCAATTTGCAGGGGTCGACAACGTAGAACTTGACGCCAAAATAAAACACGTACTGCGGCTGTCCTTTTAATTGTCGGCACACCGTTTTGGACAAATCGAGCCATTGAGTTTGATTTGTGCCGTCGACGAACCGAAGGCCGAAATACGACGGTTCGTACACGCCGATCTTTTTGAGCGCTTCGTGCAAAACGTCCCTCCCAAGAGTTTTGTCCGTTGCTTCGGTCGTGATTTCTTGTTGATCCAAAAGAACCACTTTGCACGTTATATTCACTTGTCTCTTCCAACACCCCATAATGGACGTGAAAAAAGGCCCCGAAATCACCACATTTTAAAGAAATCACAAAAGCTGCGCACCGGAGAAAGCGATTGAAACCAGTCACTCGCAGGATGCAGAACTCGAATTAGCACACAGGTAGACGCCAGGAAACCAGTTCGTCAATAATGCCAGAGAAGTCCCACGCTCCAATCATCGCAAGATAATGACATGTACGGTTCTTTTCTTCATTTTCTACAGAAGAGTCAACGGTCCCGCGGGAACAACCACCGACACAACGGAAACAGTAACATTAAAATATTTGACTACAAATTGAAATTGAGCAAAGTATTATTCTTATCATAATATGACAACCACCTGTAGAATGCCACCGTTGAAGGCCAAGAGTGAAGTGAGAGTGAAAGTGGGCGAGAGTGAAAGGTCCCTTCACTGAGTGTAACGGCGGGGGAGAGCAGTGGATCGGATTCCCGCCGCTTTTCACAATACGCACTATGATACACACTATGAATTAAAATAAAAATTTCAAGTAATAAAGCGTACATAAAGTAATCAAGTAATAAAGCGCTGGAAATTCGTAACTGGACTTCGAACCGGTAGAGAAGACAAGTTGAATTTGAGCATGAAACCAGGGCTGCCAGGTCACGTTCAACTGACCCAGCGACAAAACCGTCCGACCGTAATGTATGTCTTTGGATGCACCTACCCAGTTCAATTTAACACAATAATTGTGTTAAATGGAATTATTCCATTCAGTGAAATCTATCCCACAAATCCACAGCACGTTGTGCAAGAACGATTGATCACACGGTTCCCACGTTTAGGCGGTTTTCCGCCTGAGTTGGCAGATCTGCATGGAACTTGCAATGGACATGGACGTGGAATTATAGTCCCCGCCCCAAGGGGTTTCCGCAGCGCTTCATAGCGGCAAAACCAGAAGTAATGAGTCTATACCTTGCATTCAGCCTCTTTACTTGGTTCAAGAGGATTTGTTGAAGTCTTCATTCTTTAGAAGACTTCATAGGTCTATGATAATGTCTATGACAATACGTCTGATCCCATAAGAACTAAAACATATGTGTAAGTTGCTTTCTGGGATCAGAGGTGTATGATTAATCTTGTATCTTTCCTTGTTGATCAGAAGCCTGTCTTCAGCCAGGAAAGGTCGATCCACATTTCAGTGATATCAGTGAATCTGTGGTCATCAGTGCCTAAGCAGCCTGAAGCATCCTCTCAATCGCTCCAGTTTTCAGAGTGGCAAAGTCGTCGATTCCTGTCTCTCTCCGCATGTCCCAAAGCCACGAGAGTTGTTTGCATCCTATACCTATAGGTATACCATGGTATACCATGCATGGTCGTTCCTCTATCTTTCCTTCCAGATCCAACTGCTGGAAGGCGTAAAGGCCGGTTTACACGCTCAAGCCATTTGCACAAACTGGCTTGTGCAAGCCATTTGCACAGTTATATCGTTGCGTGTAAACGCAGTTGCAAAGATCGCCTCTGAAGATCTGACTGAGGTATCCTACCTTCAACCTTTTCATTTCCTTGAAGAGCTGACGATCCTCAAGGCCTGCTCGGCGTAGAACCTCAGTGTTCCATACCCTCTGAACCCAAGAGATAGGTAGGTACCTAAGGTTCTGAACGCGTTCCAGTGAGACGTCCCCAACTTTTATCTGCCCTGTACGGAACTCGTCGCCACGCACAACTAGGTACCATCCATTTGGTCTTTGAGATATTGACCCTTAGGCCAATCGACAGGCTCTCTTCAGCTATTATGTTGACGAGCTGTTGCACGTTATTTTGAGAGTCGCCTATGAGGATGGTGAAATCTGCATACCGCATATTGTTGACGAACACTCCATTTACCTTGAGGCCAAGCTCCACTTCAGAGAGGGAAACGCTTGCTTGCTCCATGTAAATATTATACAGCAACAGAGATAGATCCAGCCCTGTTGGACCACTCTCTGAATGTCGAATACATCCATCTTGAACCATCTGGGAGCTTCAATGCAGCCCTCTGGTTCCAATACAAGGCCTCAATAATTTGGATGTCTTCCTCGTCAACATCGATCCATTTGAGAGACTCGACCATTCTGCCATGCTGGACACTACCGCAGGCCTTTTCATAGTCATGAAAAACACAGCCACACATCTTTACGAAAGCACAGACAGTTTTGCGTGAAGACCTGGAGACTGAATACTGCCTCACGAGTACCAAAACAAGATCTGAACCTGAATTGGGTTGACACAGGAGACTGAAGATGGAAAAGTTGTTTCTTATTTACGTTCCTTGCGGAATCCGACGACGCACTACTTCGGCATGACAGACTAGCTGACCATTTTCAACGCAAAAGTGACCCGATTGAGGGATTAATAAACCTACAGGCGATGATAGATTAAGATGCTTTCACCTCCGCCATTTCGGCGCTAGCGTCGTACTGGCCTAACTAAGGGCCTAACTTAGGGCCTAACTGTTAGGCTAACTCACAAAGTAACAGAGAGGAAACTCTGGGCTAACTTCTTCTGCTTTTCCTTGCACAGGTTGTGCAGAACGTGGGCGAGTGAGCGCCTATGAAAACAGACCAAGATACGCTTAGAAGAGCTCATTTTGCCCGTAGAATACATTTTATACAAAACGTATTCAGATCAAAATATAACTTAGAGATTAAATTAATAAGCATACGATTTTTCACAAACACTTGGGGGATTTTTTAAAAGGAGAGACGTGCCCAACCTGCGTGCAGTTATCTGCTGTTATCACGTCCGTTCACTGTAACAGTTACTCTGTGATCACGTCACTCCATCGCCCACTCAAAAGTTGCTATAGTCAATATTGCGTAATTCGGCGGCTTTATTGCCCCAAATGCTCAATCCCGCGATGTTCGTGCGCGTGTCCTTATGGCAATCTCTTTAGTTACTCATCGCGTTCAAAAGGTTCTGTTAAGCGATGTTCCTCGGATGGCTATGGCCCTCGGTTTTCGTCGCCTGTCTGGCCGTTTCGAACTCCGAGGTCGTCAAAGACCCGTCGACAAAGTCTCTGGCGGTGCCTGTCGGAACGAATTCCACCATCGCGAGCTCGACGACGGCGACGACCACCGCTAAAACGTCGAGCACTTCGACGACGACCCAGAAGTCCATCGAGGTCATCAATGAGAACGGTAGGGACCAAATTAGCAATACAATGTAGTGACACTCAAAGTTGCTCAATCTTGGTCAAGGTGCGTTGATATTCTCCTTGTGAAGGTTGGCATTCTCAAGGTTGAAGATTGAAAGCGGTAAGTAATTTGATAAAAGTTGAAATTATAAAAGCATTCTACAACGATTTTAATCTCCATGCTAGGCCCACTAATACCTAGGTGTTATTCGAGAAATAGGGTTCATAAACGTTTTATCTTTCAAGACTGCTTCATGATCGCTTGTTGTCCTGATTTAGCTCACTCGTTCTCATTCACGGTTATCGCCACATAAGACCAAAATATCAAATTCATTCGAGTTTTTACTCTTATCCACCATGATCCTCGCTCATATTAAATATTAGGTTTGTATTCTACAAAATTGTATTCTACAAAATTGTATAGAAACGTCTTTTTTAAACTGATAAACGTGTTTATTAACAGAAACTTCTTCCTCCTTTCCATTCTTCATTCTCCTTCAATGTCATCAGGTATTCGTTGTAAAGTGCATCTTCGAGCTCGGTTCATTCACAACGTCCCCTCGAATCTCGATCCACGGGAGGGCTCCACCCTCATCCATAGGTACCTATCTAGGGACTTCACCCTTTTGCGGCCACCCCTCAGTCTAAGTGCCACCGCTTTGACGATAGATAGGTGAAAAGATCGAAAAAAATACAGAAAAGCTTCGCTTTGGCTGAGAGCCCTGTGGACATGCAGGCAAATTTCGAAGCACTACACGGTTACTGTAACTTGAGACAACATGTAACTTAGAGGGACTGCCCAAAGGGGAGGCCCTTACATTTTGCCCTTAGATTCACTACCCAGATAATACTCAGAGATGAAGGGATAGACGCTCCCCTACAATTTTGTATTGGTGGATCCTACTGAAGCATAAAGGGGCCCCCGCTTCGCTCGGCCACTTTTCTCGGTCAGGAACCAAAAAGTCCTTAACTCGGACGGACTTATTCGGTCCGTTTCGGTCGGACCGCGGTTCAACCAGCGATGAGTGCTGGAACGCAGGTAGCGGTCAACTTTTCGGGTGGTCGGCTTGCTGGAACAGCGGTCTCTTAACAAATCCCCCACGGCGCATGCGCCGGTCGACCAGTCGGACCGCGGTCCACCAGCAGGAACGAACCTATTATGGAAACTCATGGAGGAAAGATCTTTCCTCCATGATGGAAACTATAACCGGCACTGGCAAGAATCAAACTAGTCTCAACTGATCCGAACATGCCATTTTCTATTACAAGAACTCAATTCCCAGTTAGAATAGCGTTTGCAATGGCACAAGCCACCGAATTGATAAACTGTTATTACAGAAGAAAGGCGACAATTTGGCAATAATCACGGGGACTTCCCGATTTCAGTGAGCCGCCTAACGTTAAAATCAGCCCACGGTATGGCTCAGAATTCCGGCGGACACCACCAAATTATATAGGTATAAAGAAGATAAACAATGTTATTATAAATAATTTATAATAAACTCATTGATTTTATTAAATTAGTAAATAATAATTATTAAATTTTGATAAAATCAATGAGTTTTAGTCGTTTCCAACGTGATTTCATCACGAAATCGGCCAAAGTTACAATTTTAAACTCCTAAGACTACCGAGCTCTACTCCCACTCACACTGAAGTGATTATGACATAATTATTATAATAATAATTATAATAATTATTTGATACATTGTATCAAATAATGAATATTATCTGTGTAGTGAATCTAAGGGCAAATGTGTTCAACTGCCCCAAGGAGACTTAGGCAGTAGGGATTGTTTAAAATCTGAAATTGTTGTCCCTCCCAGTTACATTTTGTCTCAAGGGCTGCATACCGATCCCTCCACTTCACGGGACTCTGTGGGGCTCCGTAGGGGCTACCATTCAACAAAAAAACAAGCAATTGGATTGTACATTGCAATTGTTTTTATACAACTGAAAAAATATGTGAATTCGTGTGCCTCCAACTAGTTTTTGTTCTTATAGGTAAACCAGAGAAAATAGCTCCAGCTCCCCTGAAACCGCCAACGTCAACGGAAAAGCCTACCGATGGCGTCATCTCTTCGCCTTCACCTCCGACCAACTCCTCGTCGTCGACTACCTCGACGACAACCGCGAAACCCGCCAACACGACGACGGTGGCCCCAAACGAGCCCGTCCTTCCTGAAAAGGGTTCGGCCGAAGAAGAGCACAATTCCTCGATGGCGATTTTCTTTGTGCTTTGCGTCCTGGCCCTCGGTATATTCAACCGTTTTTATTTTATTTGTTCCAACGTACTAAACTATGCATAGTAACATTGAACATACCTAATACCTTTCTCATTTTTCAGGTATTGTGGTGATTCACTTCATGTTACTCACTAATTTCTCCTACCTGCCGGAGAGTGTTGCTATTGTGTTCCTCGGCGCTCTGATTGGACTCGTATTGAACCTCATGTCGGATGGAAATGTGGGAAATTGGAGGAAAGAAGAGGCCTTCTCGCCCACAGCATTTTTCCTCGTTCTTCTGCCACCCATCATTTTTGAGTCAGGTAAACCGAGTCCGGATTTTCATCGTTTTTGATGGGCGAAGGAAATGTTTGTTTCATTTTATTTGGTGTATCTGTTGAACAGGATATAACCTGCACAAAGGTAACTTCTTCCAGAACATCGGCTCTATTCTGCTCTTCGCGATTGCCGGCACCGCCATATCTGCGTTGGTCATCGGAGGAGGGATTTACTTCCTCGGTTTAGCGGAAGTTGCCTACAAATTGAGCTTCATGGAGAGTTTCGCTTTCGGCTCCCTGATATCCGCCGTCGACCCAGTCGCCACGGTTGCCATTTTCCACGCACTAGACGTCGATCCCGTCTTGAATATGTTGGTTTTCGGTGAGAGCATCCTCAACGACGCTATCGCCATCGTTCTGACGACGTCTGTCTTCGAGTCGAGCAATCCTAACATGAGCTCTGGCGAAGCAGTGCTTGCTGGCATACACAGGTAATTTTTTTTTGTCGGTACAATTAAATGGTAACAGTGATTCCCTGAGTTCACACTAGATCTATACCTCTAAATGTGGGTGTGCCATTGTTGTCCTCGATTTTCCCGCCACATCATAAGCTGACTCCTCTCAAACTGTAAGCGATAAAATGACATGGGGTTTTCCCACCGACTTGGAATCCCTGCCCCCGAAAACTGGGCGTGTCGAAAAATGAGTACATCTATGTTCAACTTTCTTATTTCAAATGGTCTAAATTGTTTGCGTGATTCGTTGGCGAAAAGCGCCCGACGTAAAGGCTTGAAGAGCGTGCCGAAAACTGCGGGACCATGAAGGAGAGGCTAGAAAGGAGGTCTGGAGCGTCGATCAAGTTGTTCAACGATTTGTCCAGTGTCCACAGATCGCCTTCGCTCTATCTATCTGTAGGGAACTGTAGTTCACCTCGTCGCTAGGAATCCCCAATTTAAACGCGACATGTCGGAGGAATCTTTTCTGGATCCTCTCCAGAGAAGCCTTGTGAACCTGGAAATACGGAGACCACACGGGAGAAGCTGATATGGCCGTCAAATGACAGCTAGTGTCGAGGAGCTCACCCCAAGTCCTCAGTCTCTATAGATCACCAGTGGAACGCCGCAAAGATGGTTGTTGCAGGAGATGTGGTTGCAGGAGTGGCAAAAGACAGTGACTGAACACTTCAACGAATGCAGGAACAAAGTATTGTTGAGACACCAGAATTTATGCCTCTGGATAGTTGACTGCAATGATTCGCAGACCGAGGAGTTGGTGACTTGGCAATACAGCTTCAAATCGTCGGTGAATATTGAGCAGCGGACATCTGGCATCAGGACCTGGGCAACACTGTTGATAGCCACAGAAAACACAAGGGCCCGAGGTGGCTGCCCTGAAGGATTCCCGAAGTGGCGATAAATGGCCAAGAGAAACTCCTTCATATCCCCAAGGACTCCAATAGCGATAGAATGTGATGATGGGAGAGTTTGTCGGAAGCCGTCCGAAATGTCGTCAGTCTGCTGACCATTCTGGAACCCGACCATCGCAAACTCCTCAAAGACAAGCAGGCTTGTCACAGTATATATATCTCACGATAACATCCCTGCTGCTCCGTGACGTGAACGAGGAGAGCTCTCGCGACAGCCGGACGACGAGCAATTTCTCGAAGATGTTGGGTATGTTTGAGAGCGAGCTCACTGCGAAATTAGCAGTGTGCTAATTTAGTGCTAAATATTAAATGTTTGATATCAGCCTTGTCCCCGCTTTTCTGTTTGGGAGATTTCATTAATACAACTTATAATTAACCCTTTTGGTGACCGATGGGGTGAATACATGAGGGGGTTGGTGAAGAGACGTATTTCGTTATTTCGAATATTTTTTAATATTTAAGCCTATGTTCTCACTTCTCCCTCGTCAGTGTACACACATATAATAATTTTAATGATTTTTGTTTCATTACTAGGTTCTGCTTGATGTTTTTCGCGTCAGCGGGCATCGGTGTAGTTTTCGCCCTCATCAGCGCTCTTCTCCTCAAGCACGTTGACCTGAGAAAAAACCCATCGCTGGAATTCGGCATGATGCTGGTTTTTACGTACGCCCCTTACGCCCTGGCTGAAGGAATCCATTTGTCAGGTAGCTTAGCTCCTGTTCGATTAATAGGAATGAGAAACCCGTTTGTAATGAATTTGCTAGCGTTTTTGTTAACGACCATTTATTCCTGTTTGCTCGTTTGTCCGTCAGGAATCATGGCCATTCTTTTCTGCGGTATCGTCATGTCCCACTACACTCACTACAACTTGTCGACTGTGACGCAAATCACGATGCAGCAGACAATGAGGACGCTCGCTTTCATCGCTGAGACCTGCGTGTTCGCCTATTTGGGCCTCGCCATTTTCAGTTTCAAACACCGCGTCGAATTGGCGTTGGTCGTGTGGAGTCTGATCCTCTGTTTGATCGGCCGCGCCTGCAACATCTTCCCGTTGGCCTACCTCTGCAACAAGTTCAGAGAGCACAAGATCACCAAGAAGATGATGTTCATCATGTGGTTTTCAGGTAGGCGCGAGGGGAGGCCGAGAGGGATGGTCGGATACCTGAGCCCTAATTGCTGAAAAAGCCTTGGGAAATGCGGTGTAGTAAAAAAAAGAAGATCGGATACAACTTATTATGTTCGGTCCGGAACGTTTTTGAAATCGCTTGTCATTTGCAATGGCCTTGGAACGGTGGAGCGTGTTGTGTTCATAACATCGGCTGTAAGGTTCTAGTAACCTTTTTTATGTGGCAGGATGGCGTAGTTGAACTTACGATCATTATGATCATAACATGTGTCTTTACAATTTCAGGCCTGAGAGGTGCTATCTCTTATGCTTTGTCTCTTCACTTGGAGTTCTCAGACGAAACCCGTCACGTGATAATAACAACTACCTTGATCATTGTGCTAGTCACCACCCTTCTATGTGGAGGAGCCACAATGCCTCTGATGAAGGTGAGTTCTCGAGGGATGTTTTGCTCGCCCATTGATTTACCATTTGGCGTCACCCTTGTTATGAATTGATGGAGTTTAAATATGGATTTTCAGTTCCTCCAAGGCAGCAACAAGAAGCAATGTTTAACCAGCCGGAGTAGGAGGAAGAAGAAGGAAAAGGCTCTCTCTCTCTCCAAGACCAAAGAATGGGTATGTACTACGCATCCTTGGTAGTAAGTAAAAGGCAGGCACTTCCAGACCCCCGGATTGTTAATGTTATGATCGAGGATCAAACCAATGAAACACAGAATGTGTCGGTTGGGCGGACGGTAGGATATAATATAGGTATATTATCTGACTCACCTTACGACAAAGAGAGCCTTACGCCCAACAACTTCAAACCAAAAATAAACCTCCGTAAAAACACATTTTGTGTTAAAAAATCACCGGAACCCAGAGATGTAAAATACCCGGGTATTGTTTTTTAAGGGTAAATACCCATTTTGGGTATTTAATAGGGTATTTTATCTTCAATGAAACGGGATCGCAAAAAAAAAAAAAAAAAAAACACGTAAAACGTTCTTACTACTCGAGAGCCAGCCTCTACCAAAGTTTCAACAATTTTCGAGTTCAGGATCATCCTCTAAATGAAAGAAATACTCATGTTCGATGGAAATCACACAAACAAACTGCTCTAAAATCATATGCCACTTCCCACTGTACTTAAACAGCTGTAAAATTGACTGCTTTCATGGTCATTAAGTGCCCAAAAACCAAGATGCATTTAAATCTTTTCATCAACCATGTTTTGTGGTAAAAATAATCGTAAATTAAGATGATAATGTTGGAAATTATTTATTTCCAGCTTTAAAAAACATGTACATTTAAAAAAATTGCTCAAACTGTTTTTTGCATTTAAATACCTAGCAATCATTCCCTCATCTCATCGGTCTCATCGAATGAAAGTTCGCTTGTAGATGAATCTGAGTCTTCATCCTCATCCGAGCTGGACTCATCGTGAACTCGCTTCTTGGCTACATTTGTAGGTTACGTTAAGTACCCTTTTTCTTCCTATCAAGTTGGACTCCTTGTTACAGTCATGGAGGACACACTGTAGGTACGTAACAATCGCGTCGTGAGGTAGGAAAGGGTAGTAAGGTGTGCAGAAATGGTCGTAAAACTGACCTTTTACATGATTTTTTTGCAAAACTAAAAAAAAAAAATGAAAAAAAAAAATTTCGGTATTTTTTTGGTTGGGTATTTAATGGGAAGGTATTTATTCTGCGATTGGGTAAATACCCAGTTTGTAAATACCCTACCCACTGGGTATTTACCCCCTTTACATCTCTGCCGGAACCTAACTATTTTCCAGCAGGGCTATTGAAACGGAAAAAGTGAAATGAACAAATCTGTATATCACCCATTATTTCATTGTTTTGTGGAGTATAAAATGGGTTCTGCTTCCAATTTAGACATTTTATGTCTTTACTTTGGCACATACCTAAACGAAAAAAGCGTTAAAAGCGTTGAAAGTGTTCCCTAGCAACGACTAAACTAAATGTCCTAATGTGTTGCAGACTCGTATGCAAGCGTTGCTAGGGTTTAGTTTGAGGTTTTTTCAATTTTTCAATTTATTTTTGCTGAGCCTTTAAAGGTTTTATTTACGCGCTGTTTCAAACTGAAATCACTGCTGTCCCAAGGCACAAGACTATCCCCAACTCACACACCTATGTACTACAACCTCCGGCTGTAGAAGTTTCTAGAAGTTCCATCATTGGCACGTTTCCATGGAGGAAGAGTGGCGCGTTTCTCGACAATGTTCTTTAATCTTGACTCACCTCTGCCTCTGGTGTCCCCCTCAATCCATTGTCAAAAATGTGGTCACCTGGATGGCTCTATTGCGTGTCTCCCACTGTAGTTAAAAATCAACCAAGAACCTATTTCCGCATCATTGAGAAAGTATTCGTCCTCTTTTCCAGGGTCAAGCCATTGATTCCGAACATCTTTCCGAATACACCGAAGAGGAGAATATGGAAGTCAATTTCTTGCAGACGAGAATCAGAGGTTTCGCCAAATGGGACCTCAAATATTTCATCCCGTTCTTCACTCGGAGATTCACTCAACAGGTGGGGGAAAATTGTCTTAAGGATGTTATTTTCATACGCGCTGCGGTGTTCACACGACAGTCGTTAATTTGCACAAAACTGGCTTATCTCGTCCCATTGACTGTTTACGATACTGAGAACGTCTACTGGATACTTTTACTAGTATGAAAATAAACGTGGAACAATTTCTCTACAAAATTAAATTCTGCGCTTCGTGCCTTGTGGGTGGTTGGACTCCCAGACCCCCTTTGCTAACACCTTGACCCTGATTGTTAAAATTGGAGAAATGTTGAACACTGCTCAACACCTTTGCTTTACTTAGAATTCTGATATCCTTTTGTACACACTGTTTGATATTCTTACTCCGGCAATAATATATTCGTATATTATACGAATAGGAGTTACCATAATATCGTAAGTATATTATGCAGTAATTTTTCCGCACTCTTCTGATTTGAGTTATTCACAATACAGGAATTGAAGGATTGCAAAAGTCAAATGACGGACCTCACGAACCAGTGGTACCAGGCAATTAGGATTTCTCCAAACGAGAGCGACGACGAACGAGAGCCCAGCTGACAGTTGGAGAACCCGTTCGCTCCCGCCTGAGAAGACTCTTTGCTCCTCAGACGCGTCTCAGGTTGGTACGCAGATGACTAATTTCAACGTATGGTAGTTCATGTTTTCTCTGAGTGAAAAGTCGCGCTTATTACGGGTTCAATTTTCAACCTGAGGCACCCCACCAGGGCATTGAGAGGTAACAAGGGGTGACAAGTGGCCTGTAAGTGTTAGTCAGCTAGTTCTGGCGATTGACAAAATACGTATGCGTTGTACGTTGTGAGAGCGTTCAACAAGTCCACTGGCTGCCTGCAGGCGATTGTTCCACAGTGGCCTGCACAATTTATGGTGGTCAAGTGGACAATTCAGAACTTCGGACTCAAGGAAGAAGTAGCCCTCCTGAAACCACCTCAGGACGCGCGTAAGATTCAACCACTGCCATCCTTATGAGTCTTTTCGTTTCGTTTTGGTGCATTATTCTTGAAATAACTCACCCATTGATTCGCGATGACGGTCGAAAATTTTTATCGGCCTCAAACTTTGTCATTATACGCTTCAAGTTTTCTAGATTCCAAAAACGAAATATCCGTCCACCGTCCGAGGCGTTTTGGGCAGTAGGATTTTTTTTTTTTTTAATCAAATCTTTTGACAAGATAATATCTTGTACCTACATATTATGTACCTACTCGGTTTTCCACCCCCCCCCCCCTACTCGGTTTACCACCCCCCCCCCCCCTACTCGGTTTACCTACCCTCTCACATAGCCCCATTTTAGCCCCATAGCGCCCCACGAGTTGGGGCGATCGGATTGAAAACCTTGCGGTCACAACTATATGGTAAACCAAGTATTTTGTCAAAATTTCAGATTTTTCAAAAAATTCCTACTGCCCGGACGGTGGACGGCGTACGGCGGACGGACATGTCAAATAAACGGATAATGTCAAATTTTGAGGCCGATCGGAGTCGTCGACCCCTGTCGCGAAAACATAGGTATATTATTCCAAGAATAATAAACCAAAAGTGACCTGAAAGTTGCCTGCCTCATTTTATCATGGATGGGGTTTTTCGAGGGTGCTGAATTCGAATCCGTTGTCCGTTTTTTTCCCGATTGGGCGATTTTTTTCGATTTTTCAACGTTTTTATGGTTTTTATCATAACGTCGCTAATTACAACTTTCAAGAGTTCCGGTTGGTCTCATTCGACGCAGGAGAGTCTAACTTTCGAATGGTTGCCCTCGATATTTTTTGGCAGGTCCATTGGAGTCAACAAAAACAAAAATGTAAGTGAAAAATAGGCAAAAAATCTACAGTTGTTTCTCTCTACAGTTTTTCAATAGGTTTTTGGGGGATTTGGAAGGTTTAGATCAATGTGAAAAAAAAGAAAAAAGAAAAAAAGGGCCGTATTCGGATTCAGCATGAAATTTCCTACAAATCTAGCCTCATTATAATTTTGTTGGACGAAGTTCGTGATGACCAGGAATATACACAGTATAGTAATAAAAAACCATAAAAACGTAGAAAAATCGAAAAAAATCGCCAGAGTAAAAAACTCAAGTTATGACAAGGCGGGGAGGACATTCCGGCATTTAACCATTAAAAATTCAATTTAGCTTGGTAAAAATCTGTGTAGTGGAGACAGCAGGTATTAGGCCGTAATTAGAGTTTTTTAAATTACTCAACTAGCATTGAGAGGGCTCAGTTTTGGTGTCAGCGTTTGGTCCTTTCTGGGATAATGACCATGTTATGTTGACACCAGTGGATCTTGCCCGATTCCTTTATTGTTCTTGAACTCTCATTCGCGTCTCCACCACCATACAATACGCACTTACCATGTTTAAACCCGTTACTCATACTATTTTTGTATATTCGGTTAGGGACTGCACTCTGAGGCTGCCCGGCCTGTTCATTCGCTCTCAACATTGACGTCAACCACCAAAGGGTATTACCATTTAAAAAGAATTCAGTTCCGCATTGAAAACCAGGAGCCAACCTGTTGAGTTCCCTGTACTCCTCAGAAAAATGGCTTTGTTAAAAGATTGTTTGGTCTATGCACAATATACAGCTCCTCGTTGTCGATGTCTATTTTAATAACGTTATTTATATTTAAGCTTGTTTTATCCATTCATTGTGATAACCGCGTTATCGGACAGTTACTATTGACGATAACATGTTTACCGGGATATTACGCCTGATACAGGGGGTGTCTACCATTTGAATGTGATTATTTGACGCAACATAACGTCTTTCTTTTGGCCATTTGCAAATTGTGGCTTTTATATGTGACGGTCTCCATTTAATCCGGTCTCCAATGGCCCTTTTCGTGATTTTAAGAGTATTAATTAGTTGTTAATGTGCATTGCTAGTTGTTGATGTTTTAAATTAATTCGTGGTGAACTTACGTATGTGCTGTACTTCTCATTCACTTTCCTTTCTTCTTTGTGTGCCATACCCGTAATCGGGCGTTGGCGACCTCTCGCTGCTAACTTCTGTTGAGCGTGTTGAACAGTTATTACAGAAGTAGTAGGGACCTATGGTTTAACGCCGGTTCCGAACGGCTAATTTGAGAGGTTTTCCACGGCAGAATACTTTCGGTGGGTTGCCGTTGCCTTCCGAAAGGTGATTATCAGGTACAAGGAAGATGTCTCGCGGCTGCTAGGACCGAACCAGCAACCTTTGACTCAGAAATATTATCTCTGAGATTTAAAGGATTCATTACATACTACAGCAGTATTGTCCCATCTGCATTGTAGATAACGCAAGCAGAATTTGCTGATTGATGAATGTGATTCATCAATGAGTAGAAAGGGACCGTGCTCTTCATTTGCTGTTCACTCATAAGCTAAGGGGCTCGATTTGCCAATGTCTCCCTCAACAATAGTTAAAAACCAATTGAGTGACTCAGAGCCTCGTAGTGTCATCGGCTCATTCATTCAATTCATATTTTGGATGACATTGTACAATTTTGGAGTTCGTTTTCCAGACAGTGTGAGGAAAATTGGCGTGATACTGAAAACCGGTTCATCTCAAAGAAAAACAGATGAAAACTATTAATTTAGCGAATTTTATATTAGCCTAATATTATTATGTAAACGATGTTGCACCGTACTGAAATACGTTTATTTGTGGTTTAGATCTCTATTTGGTGAAGGAAGTATTGAACACGTTATCGATGCTGATTTGATCAGTTTAAGTGGTCCAATTAGCGGATTTTTTTCTCTCGTCATATTAGACCTACTAATGTAGTTAATTAGTCGTAATGTTGACCCTGGTGGGATTTAAAATTACCTTATACTACTTATTGGCCTAGTCAAAGAGCAAATGTAAAATGGAAATCAAATTTCCTTTACAATACATATTTATATATATCCGTTTACTTTGCATTTAGCTGCGGTTTAGTGCATACTCACGTATCCAACTTTACTGCTGATGAACTGCGTGGAATTGTCAGAAGTAGTTGACAGATGGACGAATAATTTCTCCATCCATTTGTCCAGTTATTGGATTTGAAGGTTTTAAATACCGAGTGTGTGAAGATCGCAATTTTTCAAACGACTGTGACGTCTTTTCCTAAATAAACGAACGTTCAACAATTTTTTTATGGGCGTTAGTGGACCTAGCAAAACATCGTGGGTACGAAAACCTTTCCACTTCATGTCTTCGCCTTATTATTCTATCCGTCACACACTAAAGATAAAGAACTTAAACGTCCGAAAAATGCCAGATCATTGTAATAGGGAAAGGTGCTTATAGAATGAACTCCTCTTCGGAATTTGTGGAAATGAAGAATTATAAAATAAAATACTGTTTTGAACGTATTCTATTCATAGAGTGCTCATTCACTTCACACTCTGATAATATTTTTGTGTTATCTTGATACGAGTAACTTGTTTTATTGATAGAGCTGTCATTCTTCACCCCTGGCGAAAAAAAAAAAAAAACGCAGTATGACTTGGTAATTAAGCTGCTGCAAAAATGTTGTGACTGTATTTTGTTGTCATACTGACGGATGTATTTTGTGGATAAATCATGTTCTCTAATTAAAATAAACGTTGGTGAAAAATTGTTTTTGTCGCCAATTTGCCAATTCTATTGCTGCGGTTTAACGACGGGAATGCGGAAAACGGGTCTACTGACCAGGTGACTAAATTGTAGTACATAGATGATATTATAATCTAACTTTCATAATATTACTATGAGAAATAAAGTACATAAAGGACCCTACTTCAGTTCTCCCCATCGAAATAACTTTTGAGGCGTTTTCACGCCAAATTAAAGAGTCAGCCGTCGAATTGAAAGACAATAATTGTATTTTACAACAATTATTGTTGTAGAAATTGTTGTAATACGTAAGAGATCATCAATTCATATGTACTGGGTGATCAGGAATTTTTTAAATCAAATTCGTTGATAAAATTGGCTGACCTTCAACGGTGAAACTTATCATTAAGACCCCTTATGACTTGATTAAACCTTGCTGCCTGCAAATTTTGCTGTCTCCGAGTGCTCATGAGTCAGTTGCGCGCAAAAGTTTTTTCAGTAACCATGAAATGTGGTGGCGACTCGAATGGCTGTTAGAGGTAGTGCTGAGGTAGTGCTTCGGAATTGATGCAGTGGGTTCAGAGGAGGGTCCAAGTTACAAAACTGGTGCTTGGTTCCGTTTCTGAGGACATGACCTAGGCTGAACGCTTCAGAGCCACTGTAGAAGCATTACACCGATTTGATGTTCAAATTCGAGTGCGGTTTGTTTGCTTTGGTTATCACCGAAATCATTATACTTAGAAAGACGACACAACACTCAAAACTCAGACCAAAGCCCGCCAAATCGAGACTCAAAGCCATGTTGTATCACATATTCACTAACTTTTCAGGAGGATCAAAAACTTATTCAAAACCTTGGTGGTGATAAGATATTAACACTTTTTATTTAAGAAAATTGCATAATAGCACCTACTATTATTGTGGCACTTTTAAAATGAAAATAATACGATATTTGTTCAACCAAAATCGAAAGAAAACAAGATTTTTTAAATTTTTGGTGAGATGTCATGTGGATTTGAGACCTTAGAAATACCCCATTAATAGCTCCTGTTGTGCCCCACGTCCCATGCACCGGTTGGCCATGTCATTTCTACGCCCAAACCAGATCGAAGAGAAATG
The DNA here is from genome assembly GCA_955831195.1 of Pilophorus perplexus. NCBI lineage: Eukaryota > Metazoa > Arthropoda > Insecta > Hemiptera > Miridae > Pilophorus > Pilophorus perplexus. The sequence goes on along the minus strand of OY037009.1, from coordinate 33,466,702 downwards.
AACAAAGCTTACTATGCATTAATCTCAAAGCAATTCTACAAAATATTCTCGTCAAGATACATTTTATGTACACTGTAACCTACCTACACTGTAGGTCCTACAGCAATGTGACATGATGAACTATCGCAAGCGGTTGGCTGTAACATGATTAGTTAATGCTGAGTTGTTCCTTTCTCATCTCATCACATACTCTGATTTGGCGTGAATTTTTCTACTTCGTCACCGAATTGAAAAAAATGCATGAACAAATTGTCCTCAGAGGTGAAATACGCTGCGACAAAAATACAGTTTTGAGTGAGCGTTCTAGAGCACAATTCACAAACAGAAATGTCCCATGCCCATTATTTTTTTAGCGCGTTTCCGTTACTGGTACGGTTCAAAAATGAAAATATTTATTTACAAACGGTGTTTTTCAAAACTTTCAAATTACTTAGTTAACTTTTTCTTTATGAAATTTTTCAAGAGACAATAGTATCGGTTGTTACAGTAACAGGCCTGTAAGTAGTAATTTGTAGTATGTGTAGTTTCTGAAGAGTCTAGCTCCTCCTCCAGTTAAAGCGCTCGGCTGCATGGACCGGGAACAAGGGGACGCTGAACCTCGCGATGTCGCTTTCAATAATCCACTTAATGACATGCTTCGGTTACGCTGATTTTGATGTTTGGCGGAATAAATTGGGCAACTCGGAGTTACCTAGTAGGTAGTAGGCCATCAATCATAATGAAACATGATTAATGAAGCCAATATTAACATCTGGAGCAAGTTAAACCAGCAGTGGTAGCTTCTCATAGATGGAGGGCAGACATCGTAGTAAGGTATAATACCTTATAATACCGTAATAATTACAGGAGAATATAGACAAGGTGCTATATATGTATACACCTAAATATTACAAGCTTTGTTTTTCTTCTGGTTAAGCGGATCAATAGACGGCGAGATTCGAAGAAGTTGTCCCGTTTCCGGTCAAATTTTGGACAGGACTTTCCTTTGGATGCGAATCGTCATTTGTTTTTTCATCTTCGTCAATAAATGCCTCGCTGTTTACTACCTGAAGCTTTTAGAACAGAACATCAGTTAATGAAAATAATTTAATGCCTGTCCACTTCTTAAGTCCAAGTTAAAATTTAGGGAGTGAGGTACACCGGGGTAAGCGTAAATTGGGGGTGAGTTTAACCCATGGCTCACACTTTTTTCATAGGTGGATTATTTAATTTACGTTGTTTTTCTTTCTATCGTGCTGTTGACTTCAACTTCTCAAGTTTTTTTCATTTTGATATGACTTACCACTTGACATTTTGATATGACTTACCACTTCTTTGTATTGGAATTATTTCCAAACTGTGAGGGAAGAGTGAACGACTCCAGCCTGAGGTGATTAGAACTCTCGTAAACTACATCGCTATTTGATGGTAACACTTACCTAGTTTGTTAGTTTCACGTGGGAGGGAGTTTTTGTGTAGACGTTGCGATTCTACTATGGAACCAAGCACACCTGTTTTGAGTTGATGGGTCATCCAGCGAGGAGAATAATATCTAGATAATATTATCTAGATATTTTCTATGGGTTACACTTATAAATTTTATATAAGGTAAAAAAAAAATTTACTTTACAATTTTAATTTAATTACATTGTAGGGCCAGTGTGACTTTATCCAAATTTTCATATTGTTAATTATTAAGAAGTTGATCGAGCTTTTGGGTTCAAAATTTAACCAATAATCAAGAATAGCTTAATAAACCTATGATCAAATTTTCAAAAAGATTGAATGAAATTTCGGGTGTGATGAGTTTTCAAAGATGGACTAGGTAAGGATTTAATTTTCTGGGTGACACATACTCCCGGTGTACCTTGTATTTTTCTTCGAGAATTGAGGAGAAATTTTAGGGGAAAACTATTGTGCTTTAAACTAACATCGATGAGTATTATAACAGATAATACAACATGTATTAGGTACCTATTGTACATGATGTTAGCTGGCGAAAAAACACTACACTTTCAAAATCTGATCTTTTACTTTTTTAAATAAATTAAGAGAAGATTTCATGTCTACTCATGTCTACTTCACGACCTTTTCGCGCCGCACTTGTTGAAATTGGATTTATTGTTCGTGCATCCTCCCTTTTTGGTGATGAGGAACGTACATGCTTATAGATTTTTTTAAAATCAATACAAGGCTTCCAAATAACACTGAAAATGGGATCAAAACTCTGATTTCAAGTTATAAATTGATGTAATTTACGGAAAAGTCTAAGTAAGAATTTGAAGCAGGACAAGCAATCAGCTGTCAAACAAGAAATTCAGTCTCCCCTCTGGTAACTGGTTAGCCCCTCATTGGTCGGTGATCAAATCACAAAATTTAATGTTGTGTTATTCACGAGTCAGAATTCAAATAGTTCAGAACCACTTTTGACACAATTTCATATGAACCACATGAAAGACTTTTTGACCCAAAAATGATTTTTTCACACTTTTTGCCCAGGATGATTTTACCCGAAATTCAGGTGCCTGCCCATTCCTCACACCGCCGCTTGTATAACGGCATTTTACAGATATCTTGGTTAGGTACAGGTGGGTTCAGGGTAGCTATGAAGATTCTGCTACTGGAGAAAATGGCGGGCACGAAGTGTTCAAAAATAATTTTTGGCTGTGAATGCATAAATATGTGAAATTTCCTATCTGAAACGTTTTCAACAACCTTTTTGCTGTTTTTACTTAGTGTTCAAGAATACAGTTTATTTAGGTATACAGTAAAAGCTCCGTTCCCCGTGGTCCGATTAACCAAGCAGCTCCCATATCCGGGGTTTTCGGCCCAATTCGTACCCTCACGCTCCGTTTACGTTAATGAAAAATCAACATAAATGCGAGTTTGATTACTGTTTAAACTTAGATTGGAGGGGACATTCAAGAGTTTACTTGGATGATGATGATGGAGTAACCAGTTTTGTCCCCCCCCCAAGGAAAATGACAGCGACTCCAGTTCAAATGAAATTCTTAATTCTTATTGAAAGCAAGTTTATTTAATAAATTAGCACTAATAGCGCCACCCATTGACGAAATGAAGAAATCATGTGGCATGTCCAAAGACATAATATGAATTATATGAATATAATTATATATTTCTATAGAAATCTTATCTAAATCACTAATTCTCAGCGTGTCTGTGGCTTGCTGGCTGGCTGGCTGGGTATGTCAATCGCCTACTCCTCCGAAACGGTAAGCCCTAAAAATACCGATTTTGGTTTATTATTCTTGGAATAAACACCTATGTTTTCGCGACGGGGGTCGACGACTCCGATCGGCCTCAAAATTTGACATTATCCGTTTCAAGAGGTCTACATTCTAAATCCGAAATGTCCGCCGTCCGGGCCGTTTTGGGCAGTAGAAATTTTTTTAAAAAATCTGAAAGGGTCTAGCCCAGTACGGCAGTCAAAATTTGCTTTCAAATTTGGTGAGAGGGGACATTTAATGTCCCCTCTCACCAAATTTGATTTTGACTTGGGGGATGGATCAAGCTTGAAAAGTAAGCCTATAACACATTATATAATGTTTCATATAACAGACTTAATTGTTTAATTAGCTTGAAAAAAAAATTATCATGCCGTATAAAGACTTTATTGGAAATTAAAATAGAAGACGTTGCTAGAAAATCTCCAGCGAGTTCTCAATCTTGTACAGTTAATATAATGTCACAAACAGTCTTTTAAGAGTCGAAAAACGGCAAAAAAATGAGTTTTTAACATTTTAGGTACTTTCTACCACTTTGATCCGATTTTGAACTATGGGGGGGAAAGTACACTAAAAATCGTTCAAGAAACAAAGTTCAAATCAGAGGCACCTATCAATTTTCCTATTTAAAAATCGATTTTTAGTTTTAAATTGGCCTAAAAATATTCAAAATTGGCGCCAAAAATTTGAAAAAATAGGGCAGATGCATTTTCCGACCAATTTTTAGATGAAATAGGTTTGGACCCGGAAAACAACAATAGTTCGCATATATCGTTGAAACAGTGAAAAACACATTTTCTATCGTAGCGCCCTCTATAAGCGGTCTTGGGAGCTGAAATTTTGGCTACAGGCCTTACTTTTCAAGCTTGATCCATCCCCCAAGTCAAAATCAAATTTGGTGAGAGGGGACATTTGACTGCCGTACTGGGCTCGACTCTTTTGACAAAATACTTGGTTTACCAACTAGTTGTGCCCGCAAGGTTTTCAGTCCGATCGCCCAAACCCGTGGGGCGCTATGGGGCTAAAATGGGGCTATGGGAAGGGGTTTTTTGATTGCTTTTGGCTATGGGATCGAGTTAGGTGTCGTTTTCGAAGTATTTTTGGACGTAGAATCCATTTTTGGGGGTCTCGAAACGATAAGATTTCACTGTGGCGATCTATACCTAGGGCTTTCATGGGGCTAAAAATGGGATTTATGAAGGATCCCAGGAGGTAAAATATTTGTCGAGTAAAACCTAAATAATTTTTGAAAAAAAAAAAAAATTTTTTTGAGATATAAAAATACCCCCCTCCCCCCCCCCCCCCTGCCCTCACTCCTGGCTCACCGTCCTAACCATCTCCCAGCCATCCTCGCAAGGTCGTCCGAGGGATGTCCGATTCTCAAAAATGAATCGATTTAGGGCCGGTTTCACCACCTCGAATTAGGATAACCCGAGGGGTTATTACCTAACGTTGTTCAGGATAGCGTCTCGCCTTTTTTTCGTGTTCAAAAGTTAATTTCGAATGGGTTAAACGTTTTTCGTCTCTACTGAAGACAGGTAAGACACCTAGGTACCTATGTGGAAACGAATAGCATTTTGTGGGATAAAAATAGGAAGATAGTGTTAAGGCTACAGGAAACTTACATTCCAACTCAAGGAATCTTCAATGTATTGATAATAATAATAATAATAATAATAATAATAATAATAATAATAATAATAATAATAATATTATATGATAATAATAATATTGTTATATTATAAACAATACTTAATAATAGTTGATGGTGATGTTGACCGTTTCAATTAATGTTGTTGGAAACTTGTTGAGGGTCAGTCAAATAAGACGAGATTTTTGCCGACGTTACAAGAGATATATTCTCCTATCATCAGGGCCTAACGAAATGAAAAAAACACGAATTTAGACTTTGAATTTAACAATTGATGAAACTATATGATACGACACAATAGTGTACAAAGTGTATATGATATGAAACAGTGACAAGTGTACATAGAACAAATGAATATGATATAAATAATTTGGAAGGTAAGTAGAGCAAAATCCTGTCATTGAGTGAGCAAGTTTAAAATATACAGAGGTACTTACAAGTGCAGGGACAAGGGCAGTACACGATGTGAACCGTTTTTAGCGCAACCTTTTTCCAAAAAATGGAAAGGTGCGCTCACCTCTTCGACATGTATGTTTTTAGCGGAACCTTTTTCCGAAAAATGGAAAGGTGCGCTCACCTCTTCGACATGTATGTTTTTTTTGTTTTTTTTTTGTTTTTTTTTGTGTACAGAGCATCACGCCCGAGCGGCTCAACAGATTTTCATGAGGGTGGTCTCATTGTCATCAGCGAGTTCGGGGGGTGGTGAAAGGCTACCATGATTTTTCCTCCCTCATCCCCTTCATCGGTTTTCGGGAGGTCCTTCACGACGAAAGTTGTTTATATCTGATGTGTAACTAAGGAGGCCTCAAAAGCGGGACGAAAGTTTTTGTCCGATTTCGTTGGTACAAGGGTCTATGGAATGAGCTTTTCAGGCTGATTCCAACGACTCCAAAACGATTTTTGCAGCCTGAGCCGTTCGTTACCTCTGATCAGCATAAGGTTTTATTACGCATCGGTCGTTAGGGTGCAGTTGTTTACGTAATGAGCATCACTTGGATATTTTTGATGTGTTGTGTGGCATAGTTTGGTCGCTAGATACCTACTGTTTCTTAGTTTCTCTCGCTCATTAAATAATATTTAATATTATATCGTAATAACCGAAAGGTTGCGCTCATCTATTCAATTCAATTGATGGCTTGTTTTGTTTGTTTGTTTGTGTACAGAGCATCACGCCCGAGCGGCTCAACAGATTTTCATGAGGGTGGTCTCATTGTCATCAGCGAGTTTGGGGGGTGGTTATAGGCTACCTTGATTTTTCCTCCCTCATCCCCTTCATCGGTTTTCGGGAGGTCCTTCACGACGAAAGTTGTTTATCTCTGATGTGTAACTAAGGAGGCCTCAAAAGGGGGACGAAAGTTTTTTTCCGATTTCGTTGGCACAAGGGTCTATGGAATGAGCTTTTCAGGCTGATTCCAACGACTCCAAAACGATTTTTGCAGCCTGAGCCATTCGTTTCCTCTGATCGGCATAAGGTTTTATTACGCATCGGTCGTTAGGGTGCAGTTGTTTACGTAATGAGCATCACGTGGATGATGTGTTGTGTGGCATAGTTTGGTCGCTAGATACCTACTGTTTCTTAGTTTCTCTCGCTCATTAAATATATCGTAATAACAAAAAGGTGGCGCTCATCTATTCAATTCAATTGATGGCTTGTTTCATTTCGTTAGGCCCTGATGATAGGAGAATATATCTCTTGAAACGTTGGCAAAAATCTCGTCTTATTTGACTGACCCTCAACAGGTTTCCAACAACAATACTTAATAATAATAATGTATACCTAATAATATTATATAAATCAGTCGAAGTAGGTATTGTACAGTGATTAATAATTAATAAATAAATTAATAATTCATTATTAATAAATTATTTATTCCAGGACAACAACAAAAATTGTTTTTGTTGATACTGTAATACAGTATTAATATACTGTATACTGTAATACAGTATTAAATATTAAATACAGCAACTGTATTTAATACAAAACTGTATACAGATAGAATAGGTAAAACAGGGTTATTTGGTTATTTTACCTACTGTTTCTTAGTTTCTCTCGCTCATTAAATAATATTTAATATTATATCGTAATAACCGAAAGGTTGCGCTCATCTATTCAATTCAATTGATGACTTGTTTTGTTTGTTTGTTTGTGTACAGAGCATCACGCCCGAGCGGCTCAACAGATTTTCATGAGGGTGGTCTCATTGTCATCAGCGAGTTTGGGGGGTGGTTATAGGCTACCTTGATTTTTCCTCCCTCATCCCCTTCATCGGTTTTCGGGAGGTCCTTCACGACGAAAGTTGTTTATCTCTGATGTGTAACTAAGGAGGCCTCAAAAGGGGGACGAAAGTTTTTTTCCGATTTCGTTGGCACAAGGGTCTATGGAATGAGCTTTTCAGGCTGATTCCAACGACTCCAAAACGATTTTTGCAGCCTGAGCCATTCGTTTCCTCTGATCGGCATAAGGTTTTATTACGCATCGGTCGTTAGGGTGCAGTTGTTTACGTAATGAGCATCACGTGGATGATGTGTTGTGTGGCATAGTTTGGTCGCTAGATACCTACTGTTTCTTAGTTTCTCTCGCTCATTAAATATATCGTAATAACAAAAAGGTGGCGCTCATCTATTCAATTCAATTGATGGCTTGTTTCATTTCGTTAGGCCCTGATGATAGGAGAATATATCTCTTGAAACGTTGGCAAAAATCTCGTCTTATTTGACTGTCCCTCAACAGGTTTCCAACAACAATACTTAATAATAATAATGTATACCTAATAATATTATATAAATCAGTCGAAGTAGGTATTGTACAGTGATTAATAATTAATAAATAAATTAATAATTCATTATTAATAAATTATTTATTCCAGGACAACAACAAAAATTGTTTTTGTTGATACTGTAATACAGTATTAATATACTGTATACTGTAATACAGTATTAAATATTAAATACAGCAACTGTATTTAATACAAAACTGTATACAGATAGAATAGGTAAAACAGGGTTATTTGAATTAACAGGGTTATTCTGTAAAATCCCCAAGAAGCGTTATTTAAAGCCGGAGAATGTGTGAAATTGCCGGAAATTTCATAGATTAACCGGAGGTTCTATAGAATTGCCGGATCGGATTGGTGAATGTAAGAAATAGGTAGTTATAGAAAACAATACGAAATTGCAATTTTCCTACCTACAATAATTGTACCTACCTCCTACCTACAGTAATTATTATTGTCATGCTTGTTAGAGCATGAGGAGCTACCGTGACATTTTGAGGTGCAAAATCGTCCAGCCTTCTTGCAGCTGCATCTTTTCGACTGGCAAGGTTGAGTACAGGTGCAGCGGTCGAAACCCTGACCTCCAGTGATGAATGAATTTCGTGCACATTCCCGGTGGGAGACTTGGCGTTCAAGAAACTGATTGCGGCTTTATAATTGTTTCAGCGTTCCCATCTTTGCCCCTACTTAATACAATGTATGATGTCATCTCATTATTTTTGGCTGAGTACCATTCCTAACATTTTCCTAAAGTCTCTGCGGGCTCTGTCAACATCAGGGACTGGGATTCGTACCGTATTTCCGATTTCAGGAGGCCTGTATCTATCTTCGAACATTTTCTGAATTTTTTAGCCTGAGCGTGCAGACTGTCTTTTGCAGATTATCGTGCCCTTTTAATCGATGCCCTTATTTTTTCTAAATTTTCCTCTTCTCTATTTGGCTCTTTGCTCCACTGAGTTGATATGACGAGTAGTTCATAGCCATTCAATACATCAACCAAAACGATCCGGCGATTCTATACAATCTCCGGGAATTATATGGAATTACCGGTGGTTGTGTAGAATCACCTAAAAGCTCGGTAATTCTATAGAATAGCTGGAGATTCTTTAGAATGACCGGATTTCATACATTCTCCATATGTATATTATACATCCATGAGTGCTGGTATCATTACTGTGAGCGTATCAACCATCCGTACCTGGAGTCGTTCTCTGCAGATTGTCAAGAATCAAGAATCAAGAATTTATTTATTTGCCAAGGCCAACTTGACAGGGCAAACGTCAGACATGAGTAATAAAATGATAGGTAGTTCACATAGAAAAACAATCACATGTCAAAATCTAAAAAACACATTCAAGCTTACAGGGGAGAACAAGAATGAACAAGAGTACTATTCACATCTAAGAAAAAATTAGATTTAAGCTAACACATACACTAGAGCGGGGGGCACTTAAAACTAGCACTGAATACAACACCGTCAACAGGCTGCAACACCCCACTTGATCTTATAAAAATCCTCCAAGGTGTATAATTCAGCTTCAAGTAGGTGGGCTTTGATCACCCTGGAGAACGCTTTAATGGACAACATTCTCACATTATGGGGCAGCGCATTGAACAAACGAGTCCCCACCTGAAACGGATTGATGCGCTGAGCCGTACTGAGGCGGGTAAATGGGACAACAAGGTTGCCTAGTGAGCGGGTGTTATGATGGTGCACCTCGGAGACTACTGGGATGAGCGACAAATTGGACTTCATTAGGTTGAGAACAGCCAAGATGTAAGCACTAGGTATAGTAAGAATACCTAGGCGAGCGAAAGAACCCCTACAAGACTCATTCCAAGGGAGATTGGCCAGAATTCTGATGGCGCGCTTTTGGAGCTTGAACACCTTTATAGCGTGACTGGAGCTGCCCCAAGCAACGATACAATAGGTAGCTCTGCTAGAAAAACAAGCATGATAAACTGAGCGCAAGACCTCATCAGAAACTGCACCTCTCAGCCTTCTGATCATGAAGATCGTAGAAGATAATTTAGGGGAGAGTGCTTCGATATGAGAAGACCACGAAAGACGGTTGTCGATTCTCAAGCCCAGGAAGTTGACCGATTGGTCAAAACGTCGGTTGAGCCCCAATTCAAGAGTCTGGGTTTTGTTTTTGTTTAAGACCAAGCCGTTTGCAATACACCACTTCTCTATCGTATTGGATTTGTTTAATGAGTCGTGGGCAAGCTCATCACGAGATGATCCCCTTGCCAGGCTGGTTATATCATCGGCAAAAAGAAAAATGGCTAGTGAGTCCAAGAATTGGCTTGGTAAGTCATTGATATACAAAAGGAATAGAATAGGACCAAGAATACTACCCTGCTTTACTCCACACGGAATGACGACCTCCTCAGAGCAAGACCCATTGAAATATACGACCTGGGACCAGCCTTCGAGGAAACTTTTAAAAAACAAAATTGAATGATCACTGAACCCATAGTGCTCTAGTTTCTTTAGTAACAAATTATGAGGCACAAGGTCAAAGGCTTTCGAGAGGTCGAAGAGGTTGAGACGGGTGAGCTCCTTACTCTCCAGAGCGGAAAAGAGCTCGGAAATCAATGAGCTCGCTGCAGTGGAGGTGCTTCTACCCTTTCGGAAGCCAAACTGCTGAGGGTGGAGAACGGAGTGATCATCCAAATGACCACCCAATCTCCCAAGCATGATCCGCTCCATCACCTTCACAAAGACTGGCAGTTTAGAAACGGGTCGAAAGCCATCGTAATCACTAGAATTCCCTTTCCTAGGTATGGGTGTTATCACTGTCTTCTTCAAACAATCAGGGAACCTACCCTCAGAGAAGCACCTATTAATAATGAAAGACAGAGGTTCGATGATTAGATTGGCAACTGATTTCACCACCCGAGAGTTTAAGCCAATGAAGTCCGTGGCATTACTATTATTAAGTGCCATAATGGTGGCGAAAACCTCTTCCACCGAAACTGGACGGAAGACGAAGCCAACTGGCACACTGGGAACATTATTTAAAAAATCGAAGAATTCATGAGAGGGAGCAGAGGAAGAGCGCTGTTGAAAAGCGCTGGAAAAAAAGTCGCTAAACCCTTCACAGTTAAGGGAACTCGAACTGTTTTGAGAATCCCGAGATCTAGAATTCAGCACCTCGTGCACCACCTCCCAACAGACCCTTGGTTTATTTGGGGCCGAGCTTATTCTGCTGTCGTTTGAGTCGCGCAAGGCACGATTTAAAGCAATCCTATACTTATTGCGACTCTCATTTGCTAAGATTTTGAAGTCCGGATTTTTAGAGGAACGTGCTAAATCTCTGAAGTATTGATAACTATCCCGCAATTCTAGAATTTCATCCGTGAACCTTCCACGCTTCTTCTTTTGCTTAAAGGATGGATTAGTCTTGAGAGAAGTCCACGGGCACGCCGAATCAAAGGCCAGAGAGAACAACCTCAGAAACTCCTTGGTTGAAGCCTCCACCCCGTCAGCCCGATAAACCGAAAACCAGGAAACCGATGATAACAATTGACCCAAGGAGAGGATGTTCTCAGATTTCATCCGTCTAAACCAAGAGGACACAGGGTCGGGAGGAGGAATGCGTTTAAAAAGACCAAATTCAACTCCTTGGTGGTCACTAAACCCTGTACGGCTAATTGAGGCCTTGTATCGGCCGAAACCAAAATTAGTAATCACCACGTCGAGACAGGAGGGATCACCCAACTGGCCAGCATATGGGTGACGCGTGATCTCTCTCAATGTAACGTGCAGACCGTAACTGTCCAGAAGGCTCTCAAAGATACATCGGTTCTTAATGTAGGACGGAATTATACATGATTGTTCGAAGTGGATGTTGAAATCCCCTACTAGGATCAACATGCGATTGGGCGAACAAAATGACGATAAAAGGCTCTCCATGGTAGAGATGAAGCCATCGAAGCTATTTTGATTGGGAGGACGATACACGCAGCAGATAGTTACATTGAGAGTGTTGACGTGAACAGCTGCCACTTCACAAGTGTCTTCCATAGAGAAATTTTCGACCTCGCAAAGTACCGTAGATCCTATTCCTTGCCTCATAAAAATTGCAGCACCTCCACCGTTTTTGGATGTCCTAGAGAAGGAAGATGCTAGATAAAACCCAACAGGGGAATAAAATCGTAATTCCCCTGGCTTGCACCAGTGCTCAGTCATTCCTATGCAGAAAATATCCTGACGATGCTCCAGAAAAAAATTTATTTCGTCAATTTTTGAACGAATCCCCTGAGCGTTGAACAAAACTAAAGTAGAACTATTATCAGCAGCAGTAGATGCTCCGTCGTTCAAGATAGGTGATTGTCATGTGATATGCAATATACCGGAAGAGTCAACTGTGCATATATCGAAAGACCTCCGTTCATGTTCTGAAATAGAAGACTTGATTCTTTTCCCGATAATTTCTCTGGCTATGTGGTTAAAGAACGGGTTTTCAGCTTTAGAAAGAATCATCTTCCTGTCAACCAGGCAAAGGTCAACTACGCTAATATGGGGGAATTTAGAAGGCAACCGAGACAAAAATTTGTTAAGACGGCTGATCTCAACATTCACCAAAGACCAAACCGGAAGGTTGTAGTTGAAGGGTGCTTTGAGTATGATTAATTTAGATCTTGAGCCACCCAAAGAAATGCAAGTGCGCAGTAATAACCGCTTAAAACTTGCCAGATCGTTGTACTCAACATCGATCGATCCCGACGACAAAATTATGTATTCCGGGTAGGTCTTACGGCTGAACAAGGAGTTTACTAAAACTGAAAGAGGAGCTCCGTTCATCTGCAATGAGGAAACCCTGAAGTTACAAGGAAGCAGTGAACGAACCTCATTTCCCAAATCCCTCGAGAATGAGTCACCAATAAAAAATACGTCCTTGAACACATTACCCGCCTCAGAAACCGCTCCAGAATCACCAGGTGAATACTGAGAAGGAGCTGAAGGGAGGGGGTGTTGCCTAAAAGAAGAGGAGCCGTTGCTTCTTGATGATGATCCCTGGGATGAAACGACCGGAGACGGAGCCGATGGGATGGCCTGGAGATCAGATGTGCGGCTGGAGACTCCGTTTCTACGAGTTGAATCGGCCGTGCTGTCTTGGCTAGAGGTTCCTATAGAAACCACCACCTCTTGTAAGGGAGTAGGCTTGTACGATTCCATATCCGTTACTGTCCAATCATTCGAAGCAGCACGTCTCTTCGACTGCCTTACCCGTCTAGAGCGTGAACGCGGCAAATCGGAGTAAACCCTTGACTCCAGAGAATGATTTTCTACAAATTCTCTACATTCGAAGTTGGAGGAAGAAAGAGGGTCCATCGACTTATCTGAAGACGTCTGAGCAGATCGATCCTCCATAACATATTCCAGGATACGCGAAATATCATTTTCCAACCTACCAAGTCTGGGGTTGAGGTCTATACAAGAGGTGGATTGTTTGGGAGGAAGCAGATCACATTGAACTTCCACGGAGTATTGATGGAGGAAGGAAATGTCCGTCTGACACTCCGCAGGCCGGTAAACTAAGGAATCCGTCTGACAGCCAGCTTCAGAGGTATGGTGAGACGCAAATCGGGAAACTAGTCTGCTTTCTAAAATCCGCGCTTTCCTCTTCCAAGTAGTCAATTCGTCCAGTAGCGCCTCATGTTTGTCCTGCCAGGCGTCCTCACTCCTCAAATTTTCACTGACCAAGCTGTCGTGAACATCTCTGGATGATTGATAAGCATTTTCTAGGACTGACAAGTCCCTTTTAGATTCGTGAAGCTCATCTATCCTCTCACTCGTCACCAGAATGAACCTCCCAAGAGCCTCATGGAAAGCAGTTGATGAAGTGTCGTCAATTGTCTGATTTTCACTCAGCAAAAGAATCAGGTCATCTCTAATTGCTGAAAGCTCACTGTCCGCTATGGACGTGGAATACGCTGAAGAGAGAGATATGGAAGCCGAGAAGGAGGAATGACGGTACACAGACATGATTCAGTATCAGTACCGACTATCGGGCAAAATTGTAGAGGTACGATCCACAGCGAAAATCGTTGATGAGATTCGCTCAACGGAGACCGGCGGGATGACGATCCGAAGTAAAAAATCTTTGACCCGATACCGCCGAGAGAGAGCAATCCCACGGTCTCTTACGATTAGCCGCTGAACTATTGTCACCAATCAGCTGTTGAGATCATATGTCATCCGGCTACCCCTGACGAACTCTCTTGAATGAGGGATTAACTACGTAGGTGAGTACAAGGACATCACTCAGAGGGCGACGTTGTCGAAGAACCGTGAGAGAGAGAGAGAAGAACAGAAAACGGAGATAGGAGCGACAACAATGGGCTCTTTGTCGTGGAGTAAAATTCGGGGGTCTCAGAATTCTGCCGTTTAGCCCGTAAAGATGATTTTCGGAAATAAAGGTTGCGTTAAGGGTTTTTCATAAGAAGATGTTGTAAGTCGGTATCGAAGGGTTTAACTCACGATAACCTGCAACCAGGCCGAAGAATGTTCCGTGATGTATTTCCGAAACTCACGCCGAAAACTTGTCGATCTGAGGCACTCCGAGTATAGAAGAAAAGCGAATAAACACGTATAACAAAACTGGCCGAAATAAAACACAACGCTATTTACAATATGTACAAGAAAATGAGGAGCCGATGTGGCCTTGGCTCTCTTCTGGTAATGAGGGGGATGACTCTCTTGTGTAAGGGGAGGGGGCAGGGGAGGATGATCGATTCTCCAAAGTGAATTGATTTTTTTTAGAGAAGTATGGAAAAGCATTGGGATTAGGTTTTATCAAACCTAATCTGTTATTTTCTCATAAATAATTTGTGAGAAAATTTTATTTAATTATTAAATAACATACCTATATCTATAGTTGTACACGTTCTATGTTCTTTGCTGTGATCGTCGATCTAAAATAAGAAAATTCAAAATATCGATATTGAAAGAAAGAATTGATTCTTGTTGAGCATCTCTAGAACAATGTCGTCTTCAATGAGGTGGTTAGGGTGAGAAATGACTCCTCTGCTGAGTAGGTACTAAATTGTTTATTTAAATAAACCACCTCATTGGATTAGAACTCTGCACCGTCGGCAAACACCACACAATATCGTCTTCTTTTCTTTCGGTAGATAAATAATTTAATCGTAGATCGCCAGCTAAGCAAAATTATAGCTGGCGATCTGCGTTTTGTGGAGAAATGTTTTCTACCTAATTGGTAATAAGGGACACTTACGGGACACCTGAAAAAACTGAACCTATACGGGACGGATGTATTAGCGTTAACATGCGTACCTATTACACAGAATTTTCGTCTACCGGGAGATGGTCATCCTCAGGGACCTCGACCGAACTGAAGAAGAAAAATATTTCAACACTTCAAAATCATACGAATCCACTAGATCAATTGGTCAAGATTGTTTCAGGCATTGATTTCGAATTTGAGAGGATTTCCGACGTTTTTCAATGGGCCGTCCGGAACATTCCTGAGTGAATTTGAAGTACCAGAACAACTCAGGACGATTGGTTTGAACGAGAGAGTTGGACTCAGCCTGGATGACGGGGTCAAAAGCAATAAGGGTAGCTACAGGGAGTTTCAACACACAGCTAAGATTTGTACAATTTTAATTTATCCCAAAAATAACATCATCACCAAGCTTTGAAAATAGTAGGATTCGGTCAGTTTCAAGCGTACAATAGTTTTCCCTGTTTGATTGCCTCACGTTCTTACATTTTACGAATACTAGAGCCTGCCTCGACAGCATACAATTATTTACTTAGCTAATTACATTATAATTAGAATTATAAAAATCAAATAATTATTGATCAAGAAGCAAAGGACGCAATCACAAACAAATTAAGCGTTACAAATAATTTGAATTGCCTGAAAATTTAAGACACATAAAATGCTTGTATCTTTCCCTATTCAGTGATCTACTGTGGTACTTAACTTACAATGTGTAGGAACATACGTGCGTTTTAAGTAGTTTGTCTTCATAGTTTGTATAGTGTTTGAGCATTAAGTGATACCTTTTAGTTTTTAAACTTTAAAAAGCCATTATTTGCATATTTTGCGCATGAATTGTTGTTTAGAAGCATTCAGTGATGGCTGTGTGCAAGTAATGTGCTGACTGGAGTATCCGTTTATTGTGTAAATGTTCTCCACGTAGCTTAAGACGTTTTATTGAACTATATTCACCTTGTCGAAAACGCCTTTTCTGGGGCGCCGGTAGATGCAGGAGCAGCCGATGGGGAAGGTTTCGTTCCTGACGAGTCCAGTGGACGTGTAGGTGACCTGGAGGGTTGTTGTGAGCTGCATACAGGTGGCAGATGGTTTCCCGTGGGGGTTGCAGTCCTTGCCGCAGGTATAGCAGACGACGGTCTCGACGACTCGGGGGATCCGGTCGTCGTTAACGTTGGGGTAGAATTCGTAGGAGCACGCGGACAACCCTTGAGCTTCTTTCAACGACATGGAGTACGCTTGTAACGGCGTCGTCCCCGAAGTCTCTTGCCACCACCAGACCAGCGTGAAGATGGTGAGACCAAATGCGATCATTTGTGCACGTTTTTTTTTTTTTTTTTTTTTTTTTTTTGCAAGCCTCGGTTATTGGCTTCAGAATGACACGGCTCTAATATTTGCTTCCTTTTTATAGACTCAATCCCGTGAAAGAACTTCCCATCCGGATGCTAAAAAACGTAACCAACTTGCGTCTGATCTGATAGTGCTCCAATGAGGTGGGGGCAGTCCAGCTACTCACAATACCGATCGTACACTGTGTCTCCTCTAACTTCGCATATCACTTTTGATTAACCGAGAAATGATGAAAAGGAGAATAAATATTTGTAGGACTCCCACGGTGGGAGCAATCACTAGGTTCATGTCTAGCCATTAAAGACGCATTCAAAAGATTGGCTAATCTCGTCAACAGATTGGTGTACGTGCAGGATGTTGGACGGCTCGTCAAGATTATTTTAGGGGGCTACTTGTAATTACGAAAGCCGTAGAATAGTAGGCTTTATTCAGTTGAAACCCTCCACACCACTGAGAAATTAAAGTTGGATGTGTTGTTTCCAACACCACATGTTGTTTGTTGAACTAAGGGATGAGAACCATATGATCAGGACATTTTCCCCTGTTGTCCGACTTGTAGCAATGCCTTGCGTTGTCAAAATTGCTTCAGTTCAGCAGACATGAACGCTGAACCACGGTCTGAATGAATGTAGGAAGGCGTACCGAAAGTTCCATGAGATCGGAAGTTGGCGCAGTAGTTCAGGGTTAGATTGTCCAGGTCCAGGTTAGATTGGTTAGATTGTCCAGGTTAGAAGTTGATTTTTGGCTGAGGCAGGAGAAGCTCGCAGGTTAATGTCATGTTCTTCTTCGGTTTTCCCACAGACCGTGACGTCGTCCAAGTACGCATAGGTCTCCTTCAAGTTTTCTTTTCGAATGATTTTGTGAATGAATTCTTGAAAGGCAGGCACTCCATTGGTAACTCCAAATGGAATCCTTTTGAAATGGTACAGAACACCGTCAGCCTCGAAAGCCGTATACAATCGCTCACTCTCCAAAATAGGTACCTGATGATAAGCTGATTTCAAGTCTATTGTGCTGAAGTAGTTGTTCAGAGCCACTTGCTCAATTATCTTCTCGATTTTCGGAATTGGGTATGCATTTGAGTTTGGTTAGGGAGAGAGAACGACTCCTCTGCTGAATATATTCAGCAGAGGAGTCGTTCTCTCTCCCTAACCAAACTCATTGGATTAGACCTCTGCACCATCGGCAAACAACCACTTTGGGTTTGCATTTAATTGGGTATGCATTTAATTGAGTGTAAGATTTGTGGGGAACGTCTACCAACCAGAGGAGAGACTACGATGTTTACCTATCAGTTAATCAACGGAGTCTCACCTTGAACTTACCAGGAACGCCCGGACGGCACATTGTTCACTGATATGGTACCGATGACTCTATTTGCCTTAATTTAGTGTACCTGTTGATGGTTTGGGAGTAATCATTGCACATTCTCTTCTTTCTGACTCCGCTCTTGACAACAAGGACCTGCCCTCTCCATGGAGATGTGCTCCTATGTATTCGTCTCTGTAGCAGTCAGCTGTAACATCCTGGAACGAGCAATCCTGTCCGAGAACGTGTAACGCCTGCAAATACTGATCTACTGACTCACCGGGATCTTGCTTCCGGATCGCCAAGCAGTGTCGAGCGTATATCTCGTTTTTCTAGACGTAAATTCCATCTAGCGCTGCGAGAGTTGTCTGGAAATCCAGCTTGTATTTGACCAACTTATAAATGGATGAACTAAGAAAGTTCGTGAGCAGCTTGGATTTTACCTGGATTTTATGATGTCATCTAGGTACACCAAGGCAAGCTGAGACGGGATGATCCTCTCCGGAAGGTTGCTGGGGCGTTGCAGAGGCCGAATGGGAGTACTTTGAATTGCCACAGGTCTTTTCTGTAGAGGGTAAACCCTGTCTTCTCCTTATCTGCTTTATCCATGGCGATTTGCCAATACCCACTTCTCAAGTCCAGTCAGCAAAACCACCTTGAGCCACTGAGGGCATCCAGCATGCTCTGAATACATGGGAGGGCGTAGTCCTTCTTTGTGACTGCATTCAATCAAAGATAATCAACGCAGAAACGCGTCGACCCATCCTTTTTAGGCACCAGCACACGGGCTCTGAGATGACTCTATTACATCCTGCTTCAGCATCTCTTTGATCATCTCGTCAACATGTTTCTGCTGAGAGTAAGGGATTCGTCTCCTGTTTTGCTTAATGGGCCTACTGTCCCCTGTGTCAACTGAATGAGTTGCAATACAGCACTTCCCTAAAGGTTGGTCGCCTAGGACAAAAATGCCACCATATTTGACCAACAGGGCTGCAGCTCTGTTGTACTCTCCACAGCCCTCTTGCAAAGCTGAGTTGGCTGGAGCCTGCTGTACCCAGTTGAGTGCCCCAGCTACGGCTGTAATCATCTGAAACCCTCTCTCGGCCCAACTCCGCTTGTGCATGGGCACAGCCTGGCCAGACATGGACAGTGTCCATTGGACACAATCTCCTGGGGCAGGTCAATCTTGGCTCCCACCCGTTCCAGGAAGTCTAAGCCCAGTATGCTCCTGTCTTTCATCTCCAAAAGAAGGGGAAGTCAATTCACGTCAGGCAAACAAATGGGCTCAGAAAATGTTCTAATATTGAGGTATAATCCCACTTTTTCGAAAATGCTGCTCAATCAGCACAAACAAGTTGGTAACTCAATTTAAACATTTTCTGTTTCAAATCAGACGTTCTGATTGGTATCCTGAGCGAGTAGAATTTCACAAATCTTAAATCGGTTCATGGTTGCCGAGAAACATAGCCATGCATTAAATTTGGGCATCTTCTCTGAGGCACACCTGTCGGTCCAGAGCCGTTTCCGTAGTGGAATTTATTTGAAACTAGTCTCTCTGGCTCGCTTCGCTCGCTCCCCTAGTGGGGTGCGTAGCATCGATGGACACGTTCATAACCCTGCATCAAGGCTAACTGGTCCTTCAACATCAACCCCCCTGGCTGATGGACACGTTCATAACCCTGCATCAAGGTCAACTGCTCCTTCAACATCAACCCCCCTGGCTGATAGAATGATCGGCCGAGCGAAGCAAGGCCCCCCCCCACCCCTGTCAAAGTGCTAGGGAAATCAAATTTGAAATAATATAACTACCTATGTGGGAGGCGAACAAAGCGAGCCCCTGACCGATAAAATGATTAGCTGAGCGAAGTAAGGCCCCCTTGAATTTGAAAAGGGTGCTGGAAGGGTGTAGGGGGAGGGGGGGGGGGGTGTAGAGTGATCGCGGCGGGTGGGCGGGGAACTGCAGACGCGAATTAAAACGATCCAATTGTCGTCTCACCCGTCCAACACAGAAATCCGTATTATGTCCGCTCGCTACGCTCGCTCGTCCCCGCGCGAATTAAAACGATCCAATTGCCTACACACCCGTCCTACACAGAAATCCGTTCAGCCATTTAGGTGCCTATAAGACACGACAGACACAGAAACCTGTGCCTCAAATCACCCGCCTGCAGACCCCATGTGAATTAAAACGATCCAATTATTGTCTTCTCACCGTGAACTCGCCCCCTCCCCCTCGCTTCGCTCGCTCCCCTAGTGGGGTGCGGAGCATCGATGGACACGTTCATAACCCTGCATCAAGGTCAACTGCTCCTTCAACATCAACCCCCCTGGCTGATAAAATGATATTGGCTGAAATCCCCACTCCTACCCTTCTTTAGGGAAGGAGAGGGGGTTGAAGGAGGAGAAAACGTAAAAAATCCTTGAGGGCGCTTAATCTATCTCAGAATGTAGATCATTTTTTAATTTCTCGAGATTTTCAAGAAACTATATATATTCTACCTATGTGGGTGGCCGAGCAAAGTGAGCCCCCCTCTGGCCGAAAAGATGAACAGCCGAGCGAAGAAAACCCCCCCCCCCCCCCCTCTCTCTGTCAAATCAAATTTGAAAAGTTTTCCCTCAATAATAATAGAACTACCTACCTACATGGATGGCCGAGCCAAGCGAGCCCCCTGGCCGATAAAATGATTAGCTGAGCGAAGTAAGGCCCCCCTGTCAGAGTGCTAGTGAAATCAAATTTGAAAAGTTCACCCTCAATAATAATAGAACTACCTATGTTGGTGGCCAAGCAAAGCGAGCCCCTGGCTGATATAGTGATCGGCCGGGAGAAGTAAGGCCCCCCCTGTCAAAGTGCTAGTGAAATCAAATTTGAAAAGTTTGAAAAAAGCCTCTCCTGGCCAGTAAAATGATCGGCCGAGCGAGGAAACACCCCCCCCCCCCTCCCTGTCAAAGGGCTAGTGAAATCAAATCAAATTTGAAAACTCACAGGAAAAAAGGATCATAGCAAGGAAGCATGGTACATGTTTTTCGGATTGGTATATTTTCAGAATTTGAGGCGGACATTGACATGATCGCTCATATAGTGTGTCTTCTCAATACTCGGCCTACTACTTGTATACTCGGCCGACCAGTTTCCCCGCCTCTCCACCTACCAAAGGTCCCTGGACCCTCCGTTTTCTAAGATCCCTGGCCCCGCGCGAATTAAAACGATCCAATTGTCTTCTCACCGTGAAATCGCCCCCTCCCCCTCGGTTTTTTTGAAATCCGACTTCGGAATCGGATTGGCCATATTTTGGCGCGCATTTGGCTCGCGAATACCATACCCAAAAAACGGCTCCTTACTGGGTATTTTTGAACACGAAAAAACGTGGGACAAACGCGAGAAAGACGATTTTTCGACGAATTTCCGGCGAATTTCCCGGGCGAATTTCCGAATTACGATTTGACCGACGTCTTCCTCCAGGTCTGATCTATACGGCTCGTATTTTTTCGTAATTTTTTCGACCCCCTAAACGGCCAGCGAGCGGAAAGTGAAAAAACTCACTCGGGAACGCGTTATCCCGTACCAACAAACCACACGGCTACCACATGGCTACCACCCGTCGGCCAACACGATTTTATATTATTGTATGATGATATGATATGATGATATGATGATCTTCACTCTTTCACCTTCTAATCTACGAATCGTGTAAGTTGAATAAAAATGTCTAGTGCACGTTGCTTGTTTCCGAAATAAGATATCAGATCGTCCTGTGGTGACGGACGGAAATTCCGCCAAGTCTGGACAAAATTGTTCCCCCTCGGGCGGGACCCCTTTGTATGGCAATGAAGGCTTCTGACGTAGGACGGACGGACTTGGCTTGCCGTTGACGTTGGTCAGGCCGATGTCAACGATCCGTATCGGACAACCAAGTTCGCGTTGCCTGTGGAAATGATAAAAGTCGCCCGTTTGGACAGGAAATGACGGGACACGGTACGTTCGAAGCCTTATTGAACCTGAAGACAAATTGGGTGGAAGTGGGATTTATTGTGATACCAAGGGATATTCATAAATAAGGAACATGTTGAAAATATTTTTCGATTAAAAACGAAAGTGGGGGGGGGGGGGGGGGACTAAGTGGAAAGTCCCGCTAAAAAGCAAAACTGTGCCCTGTGCTCGCCTTTATATCAGAAGTAGATTCTACTCTCAGCCTCGCCATTCATGTTGACGATGGACTGTTGATTGGTGAAAGTAAACGAGAAATGGAAATGTTGCTAAAAAAAAAAAAAACTTCGGAAGAAATTAAATTTCTCAAATTTTGAAATCATAACAAACGTTGTCCCTAGCTCATACTTCGGAATGGAAATTCAGAGAAGCGGAGGCAGGGGAAAGTGGGGCAGTCCCGACCATTTCCTAGAAATCCTTCAACTACAGGTTCGGAATTGAATTTTCTGGAACTTTGAAAAACTCTCCATAAACTTGGACTCTTTTGCCAGCAGATTCCCGATTTAG
Source organism: Pilophorus perplexus (assembly GCA_955831195.1). Taxonomy (NCBI): domain Eukaryota; kingdom Metazoa; phylum Arthropoda; class Insecta; order Hemiptera; family Miridae; genus Pilophorus; species Pilophorus perplexus. The sequence continues at coordinate 33,444,650 of OY037009.1, read as the reverse complement.
TCGAAGGAAAAGTCAAACTAAAATCACTATTTTTGGTGTTTTTAAAAAAGATTAATTTTAGTCATAAGTGTCCCATGTGTGGGGCAGTTATGGCCACGGTATGGGGCACATGTGACCACCCTTTTGAAGCGGAGCAATAGGGGAAAAATTATTTATTTTTATTTTTATAACGGAGTTATTAAAACGGAAAAAAACAAAAAAACACTTCTAATCGTTTAATATACCTACATTCTACAATTTCTAGAAAATATGTACCTAAGGTAGTAGTCAAAACATGGGGCAGTTGGGCGGTTTGATTTAGGGCCAAAGACCTCAAAACGCAATGACTTTGGGCCAACCCCTGGCAGCTAAAGTAATCGTATTATGCCAACTGGAAGCACCCAAAAGTAATGGGTTTGGGCGTAAAAATTGATGACACGGAATGGGGATTGTGTTTGGGCCAATTCGTTAATGTTTATAAAGTTAATCATTCATTAGTAGTAGTTCATTAGGTTGTCTTATTAAATGATCTTACAAAGATAACATAAAACTATATAATTGATCCATCAGCCATTATGCGGCATTCCATAAATTAACAAGCCATCAATTGAATTGAATAGATGAGCGCAACCTTTTTGTTATTACGATATATTTAATGAGCGTGAGAAACTAAGAAACAGTAGGTATCTAGCGACCAAACTATGCCACACAACACATCAAAAATATCCACGTGATGCTCATTACGTAAACAACTGCACCCTAACGACCGATGCGTAATAAAACCTTATGCCGATCAGAGGTAACGAACGGCTCAGGCTGCAAAAATCGTTTTGGAGTCGTTGGAATCAGCCTAAAAAGCTCATTCCATAGACCCTTGTACCAACGAAATCGGACAAAAACTTTCGTCCCCCTATTGAGGCCTCCTTAGTTACACATCAGAGATAAACAACTTTCGTCGTGAAGTACCTCCCGAAAACCGATGAAAGGGATGAGGGAGGAAAAATCAAGGTAGCCTATAACCACCCCACGAACTCGCTGATCACAATGAGACCACCCTCATGAAAATCTGTTGAGCCGCTCGGGCGTGATGCTCTGTACAAACAAACAAAAAAAAAAAAAAAAAAAAACATACATGTCGAGGAGGTGAGCGCACCTTTCCATTTTTTGGAAAAAGGTTGCGCTAAAAATTGTTAACCGCAACCATGACTCCCCGAGTGTGAGGCTCTGGAGCGCAAAAGGTAACTTGCTCTGAGATCAATGGTCTAGGAAGAGATACTGGCGCAACAGGACCTGGTAGGAGGACCTCGTACTGTAGTGAACGCTGAGCACAATGGGTCTACAGGCCGGGTTTGTGAAGTGAAGGCCCTTCAGGAACCCATTTCCATACCCTCTCTGGTAATAATGTAATCTACTCTACCAACAAAGACTTTCCCGCGGAGGCTTAAAATTTTCTTTCCAATGGAGACATCCAATATTATGATATTATATATATTATTATATTATCATATTATGATTACCAATAGCGTTCATCCTCGGAGACTCGACATTGCACTCAGGCCCAAAATCGTTGCTGAACCGCGGCCCTAAGTTATTGGGCTTCCGACGACCTTTCACTTCGATTTGGAGCAAAGTCGTAACGCCCGGAGGACAAGTCAATTTGTGAGCCGAAAGAGGAAGAGGCAAATTGAGCTGTGAGTTCTGAAAAGAAGACATCTCTGAAATCTACTACAAGATTTGATGCCTGAACCGGTCACATTTAGTTCGGTCGCACGTGACGTGGGATCAAACATAGCGAGACATCCAAGTGAACAAAAAGGCAGATAGTTGGGTCGCCAACAGATTAGGATTAGGAGACAGATAAATTCCCAGACGAAGAATCATCTTAAGCTAGTTGGAACTGCGTCTCACGGATACGAACAGCTAAATTTCTAAATTGTGAAGGCTTTCCTTCAAGAAGGCAATTCCAACCGGAAGAATACAAGCCATAAATTGAATTGAATAGATGAGCGCAACCTTTCTGTTATCACGATAATATATTATATTTAATGAGCGAGAGAAACTAAGAAACAGTAGGTATCTAGCGACCAAACTATGCCACACAACACATCAAAAATATCCACGTGATGCTCATTACGTAAACAACTGCACCCTAACGACCGATGCGTAAGAAAACCTTATGCCGATCAGAGGTAACGAACGGCTCAGGCTGCAAAAATCGTTTTGGAGTCGTTGGAATCAGCCTAAAAAGATCATTCCATAGACCCTTGTACCAACGAAATCGGACAAAAACTATCGTACCCCTTAGTTACACATCAGAGATAAACAACTTTCGTCGTGAAGGACCTCCCGAAAACCGATGAAGGGGATGAGGGAGGAAAAATCAAGGTAGCCTATAACCACCCCCGAACTCGCTGATCACAATGAGACCACCCTCATGAAAATCTGTTGAGCCGCTCGGACGTGATGCTGTGATACACACAAAAAACAAACAAACAAACAAACATGTCGAAGAGATGAGCGCACCTTTCCATTTTTTGAGGGAAAGGTTGCGCTAAAAACCTCTCAAATAAGACTATAAACTTGAAGAATGCAACAAACTAGAGAGTTTTTATTATGATTTTATTGGTAACCATAAAATAAAAAAATAATAAAAATAATAATAATAATACCATGGCAAAAGTAAGATTGTTAGTGGACAGAAACGACTAGGATCACGTGACAGCTCATAATATGAGCCTGTAAGCTATTTCCCACAACCTGTGATTAAATGATCTCAATAGCCGAATAAATTAAATGATCTCAAACGCCTCTGTGTAACAAACAGTCAGTAACCCCGGAAACTGCGATGGCAGTTTGAATCACGAATGATTTATTCAAATCGACGCAGTTTTCAGGGTGCTATTGAATTTCTTATTAGATGTTTATTCAAATATCTTTGAATGAAAAAGTCGACTCCAATTAATTGATACTCTCTGCGGCTCAGTGTGAATTCTGCGCGCGGAGGTCGAATACCAATTAGTTTTCTGTATAATACATTTTTACAATAAGTTACAAGAAAATAAGTTAGGTAAGTGAAAAAAGGTCTGCAAGATTGAGGAATGTCTATGGTAGGTATTTTGGGAAAATATTTGACACCCAACCTACTTGTACAGGAAAAGTTGCTAAATTGCTGTGGTTGTTGTTGTTGTTGTTGTTGTGGGGGGGGTTTGAAGTGCTTTGGCCCGGGAGCCGTGTAAGGTGTGGTATTCGAATTAATTTTGATCAGGGATATATGGAGTCGCAGACCTCTTCAGACGTTACTGTGTGAGGTTGTTGAAAGGATAGGTATATATGGGGGACCGAATTGCCCTATTTTAATTAGGGGAGAGAGGGCTACATAATGCATGTTTTCGCATTTTCCATCCTACAAGGTTGAAAAAACGAGAAGTGCTGAATTTCTTTCTTCTATCTACAGTATTTTTGCTACCCACAAGGTACATTTTGTTCCTTTTGCTTCCGCTACCTTTGGTAGACTCGGAAAGGTAGCGAACCTAAGCTAGCGTAAGCATTGTTTTCACTTTGGGAGTTCGAAAAAATGTTTGCCCTCCAAGAATAAAATTTCCATATATGGAAATGCATTTTGCGTTTCAGAGCTTCCTGAGCAAATTTGGTTTCGTGTGTGTCTGTCCGTCCGCATTTCCTTGTTATAGTCATAACTTCCTCACTGTTGATCCGATTTCGATGGCAGGTACGGCCATACACATTTGATGACGATTGATCCTGTTTGCCGATTTTTGTGTGTGTAAATTTTCAAAATGCTTAGGAAGTGGCAACTGTGGGGCACTTTTAACAACAGTTCACAGAAAGTACCATGATTCTAAACTAAAAAACCACGGAACGTCCGGCAAATCATCATCTGGCTATAAAGTTTAGTCAGACACAACAACGAAAAGCCCTACGGCCTGTAACAATCAGTGATTGTCAATCACCATTACCAGCACAGTTTCAATTAGATGAGTACCTACCCTCTCTTATTTCTGAAAGGAACACCAAGTTTTATGGGGCGGCCGGATTAGCCGTGTGGATCTAGCCACTTCGCGCTGCATTCTGTTGAGGCAACGGTTTTGAATCCTGTTGAAGAGCATGGCAATTTTGGGAATAAAAGTGCAGCTGGGCTAAAGTGATTCATTATTACATTAGCGCCCCGTCACACAGTACTTTGACATGTGGAAAAAAATTAAAAATCGATAATTTTTTTCCCCAAGTCAAAAAGTCGCAAATCGTCACTAGATAGTTCCTGGTAAAGAAAAACGTTCAAATATGCTGCCTACGACAATGTTAGCATGCTCCTTTCAGTAGTTATTTTTCCTTCTTCACTTGCGTATAAACAAAATCACTATGGCTGGAGTTTCAACAGGTAGGTAAGTAGACATACTTTGCAAACTATTCTTTATTTTTGATGCATGCACGAAAGAAAGTGAGGTGAAGGAACATGGGTCTTCATAAACAGTAAGATTATAATATTATTCAACTTCAGAAGAGAACTTCTCAAAAAGACCAAAAAAGACCCCTTTGGAATTTTTATATTTTGTTACCATACTATCCATGGGCGTAGGCAGGATTTAGCCAAGGGGGGGGATTTAGCCAATCTAGCTGGACAAAAGTCCAAAAAAAAAAAAAGTTATTTTCTTCTTCAAAATAACCATTGGAGTCTCATAGATAGTTGGCAAGGTAAGAAACAAAGGAGAAAAAGCTCAGAAGGCACAGAATCGTGTCATATCATGCATTGTTAAGAGGAGATGAAACCCCACTCATCGTCTGGCTAAAGCCGATCTTATTAACATGTTCATTCAACTGCAAGTGATTCACCGGCCGCTTCGCCTAGGGTCTTCCAACAATTTTTCAAGTGAAGTTGTACATTATACGAGTACCCATTATACTCATTGAAAAATTTTGGTTCTATGAAATTTTTGGAATTTACGATATTTTTGAAGTATTTGCGTTTTTTTTAAAGCGAAAAACGTCGTTAGAGCTATAGTTATTGGACTGCAACTTCTGAGGTCCACCTCGGTTCAACCGGATCTTTTTACCACGTTAAACTTGAGTTATTTCTGGATGGGACTGGACCAATTTGAGCTGCAGGAACCTGCAGGTTTACGAGATACAGCGTTTTGAAGTTGAATGTTTTCGCAATTTTGCGTGTTTTGACGTACGGGGATAAAAATGTGTGAATGTTTTATAGAATTGATAAGCGTTACGGCTATGAGAAGTAGGTAATAGTAACTTCAAATTGTTCATCGTGTCGCGATGGTCGTGGTTTAGATGGTGTTGGTTGGTCACGACATGACCAACACCATCCAAACCAACAACCATCCAAAAATTCTTTCAATAACATTTAGACTGACAAGTTGTATAACAAGAGATTGCAGTAAAATAATAACAATTTTTGAGGAGTTTTTACTGAAAAATCATTATTTTATAGCTTATTCAAGCATCTTTGGGGTCTGAGAATGGCTTCAATCGACTCTGGAACCTAGAAATCATATTTACTGCCAAAACATATATTTTCAGCGTTGGAACGAATTTTTTATCTTTAATTAGAGTTTTGTCCAGCTAGATTGGCGAAAAAAAGCACTGTGCGCCACCCCCCAAGCGCTATTTTACATATATATAAACGCTGCAAATTTTACACAAGGGTTTATTATTCTTTGATACCTATAATAGGTTACTTGTGCGAAAATTAATTTTGTGTCAATAAAAATTGAATTAAAAAATAAAAAAATAAATAAAAATTTTTTTTTTTACATTGTTCGAACAGATGTAGTAGGCCTTCGAAATATGGATTCCTTATGCGTTCAAAATTACTCGGAAAATATTTGACCTCCTGGGATCCTTCAAAAATTCCATTTGTAGCCTCATTAGAGCCCAATAGATCCCCCCGGTAAAATCTAATCGTTCTATGACCCCCGAAAATGGATTCTACTTCCAAAACTACGCCGAAAACGACACATAACTCGACCCAATAGCCGAAACCTAAAAAAAAAAACCTCCCATAGCCCCACAGAGCGCCACGGCTTTGGACGATCAGGCTGAAAACCTTGAGGGCACAACTAGATGGTAAACCGAGTACCTACCAGTTGTGTGAAATTTTCAGATTAAAAAAAAATATAAAAAAATCCTGCTGCCCAAAACGGCCGCGAAGGCGTGGAGTACGGCGGACGGGCATTTCGATTTTGGAATCTAGTCTTTTTTCTTTCTTGTGTGTTTATTACGGAAAATAATTCCAATACAAAGCATTGTGATAAATAATATCAAAATGAAAAAATACACTTGAGAAGTTGAAGACAACAGCTCGATAGAAAGAAAAACCACGTTAATTAAATAATTCACCTATGAAAAAAGTCTGTCGACTTTTAAAAGAAGGCAGTGGCTAGTCGATGTCAATCACATCCTGCAATGAGTTGGCGACCCGTTGCATTCTTGAAAGAGGCGTGTTGAAACTGTAGTTTCGAAGGTGGAAAGGAACGAGGAATCTTGATACGTATAATGTCAAATTTTGAGGCTGATCTGAATTTTCAACCTCCTTCGCGATTTCATAGGTGTACTATTCCAATAATAATCAACCAAAGGTATGCGTGTGCATATTATAGCAAACGAAAGGTACCTACGAATTCTAAATTCCGAGAAATAGGTAATTTTCATGATAGATCTTAATTAAGAACTAAATTCTTAACAGAGCTAAATTCTGAGAAGCTAATAATTATTATTGGCTCTGCTTGCAGACGGCGGGAGAGGCACAGCCCTGCAGTGGGCGAGCCCTCCTTAATTACAAGAGACTAAAGCCCAATAAAGTGGTCGGTCGAGCGAAGCGAGGCCCCTGTCAGAGTGCTAGTGTTCCCAAATTTCAATAATACCTTTCCATTCCCCTACCTACGCATTCAATTCTGTTGTTTCTATTAAGTCCAGCACAATTTATTGTTGTGTTCCCAAAAGTCTAGGGGGGGGGGGGGGGCCCACCCTGTCTACGCCCATGATACTATCATTGAATAAAAAAAATCACTGGCTCAAGGTGCGCAACGTTTTCAAGCGTCGTTTGTATGTTTTCAAGCATGACTGTTACGAACCGGGAATTATTTTTGATTTTTAATTCAGTACCAACTCCAGCTTGTCCGAAGCCTGCTATCTGCGAGTATTTGCTCAATAAACAGCACGTGGATGACCCAGAAATGGAAAATTTAGACTCTGGTGCATTTTTTCTGCATGAAAGTAGAAGAAAGATGGAAAGTGAGCGGCAGAAAAAAAAAAAAAAAAACTGACTCTCGGAACGAGGAGGGGTTTTGGGGAGGGGTTTAGACTGTATCCACTCCATTACTCACCGCATAATTTGGCTGATCTGTAGGTGTTCTATAGTACTTGCCTTGTTCACTGCAACTATATCATCGGCATATCCCACCAGAAAAACACCGTCCAGTACCTATCTCAATTCAAAGTATTCCATCGTAGTTGAAATTTCAGAGGTTTGCGCCAAGAACTGAGCCTTGGGTTGCGCCAGATGTGATTTGTTTTCTCTTCATTCCTTTCTGAGTGCTGTACTGTATCCAGCCATCGGTCCTTCAGGTAGTCCTGGACAACTCGATAGAGGTAATTACCTACTTAAGTAACTTCTTATTAATTACGTTAACTTAAGTCAGCACTTGGAAACTCCTCAGTCCTTCCAGTATGTCGCTCCATCTGGCTGACTTGAAGGCATTTTTAACATCCAGGGTAACAGACATGCAGATGTCCCTGCTCCAATGATTACCTGACCGCGGAGATTGTGCAGCTGCAACAACTAGGCTGATTAGATCAATTGTAGATCTCCCAGAAGTAAATCCATACTGTCTTGGGGAGAGGGCAGCAGCTTCTGTTACCGCATCAATTGTTCGTTTTCTCAGCAATTTCTCATACAATTTACCTGCCGTGTCAAGCATGCACTGGGTCTGCAGTGTTGGGGACCCCAACTTGGGGTCCACCTTGCCTTGTCCAATCAGCACTAGCCTCTCTACCTTCCACTCTTCAGGGAATATGCCTTCCAGCAGACCTGCATTGTACATGTCAAGTAGGTAGTATCTCTGGGTTGCTATTAGCGATAATCTTCAGGATCGCCCCGGTAATCCTATCAGAAATCTATACTACTAATTCTCACCGTGTCTGTGGCTGACTATGTGTGTTGGTATGTCGCGAGCCTTCTCCTCTTAAGCGGTAAGTGATAAAAATATGGCGATTTTGTCAATGGTCTCGTTGGACCATATTGCTTTGAATAGGGGGTTTGAGCGAAATTTTTGGCCCGCGCAAATTCGTGCAACTATTATATTATTATTAGTATCTTCGGTGTTAATGGTCCAATTGAGTCGATGTTGCCTCTGTATCCTTCCTAGAGATCCGAATTTTAATATGAAATACCCAATGAGCGAATCCTGACGGCGAGTTTAATTTGAACGATTTGAAGAGGATAGTGCCAGGGACCTTGGGGAGGATGGAGAGAATGGGAGAACGGAGGGTGCCAGGGACCTTGGAAAGGTGGAGAGGCGGGGAAACTTTTGGGAGGAAGTTTTGGGAAACGGTTCATTCTACACTAATGAATTTAGACGGCGAGTTTAATTTGAACAATTTGAAGAGATCCTGCGTGGGTAAGCGAGGCCTTCTGTCTGAGACTTTCTCAGACAGAAGGCCTGAGTGCTAGTAATAATAATAATAATTGTCGACGTGAACCTGCTTAGTCCATGCCTTTACTCAGTAATCACTCAACAGCATAGGTAAGTACCAGATCTCCTTGAATCTTGGAGATTATGATCTAACTCAATACACAATTTGAGACGACACTACTGGGAATTACCTTCTTTTTGTACTTTCTTCAAAAGGACTGATACCCATAGAAAGAGTTTTTACACATTTTGTACGCCATAGTTCAGTGTCTGAACTTCAGCGTCAGTCTTAGATGACCAGCTCCACAGCTGATTGGGTCTGTTCACACATGGCACTCAACAACGCAGGGGAGAGGTCTCTTTCACCACCACCACAATAACAACAACAACAACAACAACAACAACAATAATAATAATACATAATAATACATACCTAATAATAATTGACAGTAGGGAAAGAATTGACACTGTCAAATGTTCTAATGTAGGTATTGATACCAATATCTATATTGGTACCTACCTATAGGTATCTCTCGCTAATATCGCAAGGAAAGTGTCGATACTCGTATCACTACCACTACCACTACCTACCTAAAATGTATCGATACTTCGCTATGTCGGTGATATCTTACGGTCGCTAACCGCTGGGCTGGCCAATCTTAATCAGAACATCTTATTTTGTTGAGCGATTAGCTAATTCCATATTCCTTACCCGATTGTTCCATTGTTAATAAAGATTTCATTAAAATTCATTTAATGCAGTTTTGATAAAATGGTATCGACACCAGGAAATTGGTCCTATCATAATAGCATTGTGAATACAGCATTCAGAATTGAATGTTGTCAAATTTTCATGAATGTGATTGTATTTCGACAGGTCATCATCCCAGGGAGAAACCACTGAGACAGGATGTCAAGGAAATACGAAGTGGTAATTTCCGGGGTCGCCGGCCTATTTCCCGACTGCGATGATTTTGAAGAGCTCATTTTCAAATTGTTGAACGGAGTCGATTTGGTTGCCAAAGATCATCGCAAATGGACGCCGGGTGGGTAAATTGATTCAAATATTTGAAGATTTACAAGTAAGTAAGCATAGTCAACATCACATCTTTCGTATGTTTTTTTTTCGATTAAAAAAAGGTTTCTATGGTTTCATGAAGTGATATTCTAAAACATGACCGAGCACCGGCACTGGCCCCCTCTTCTTTCATGGAACAGTTTCCCAAGTTATTAGTAACTAACCAGAACTTATTGGTAGACTGTAACCAGAAGGCGTTTTTGATCATAATATGAGGTCTTGATATTATCAAGACCTCCTACATTGCATTAGCTGCTCCAGGAGAACTGTTCAAAAACGCCTTCTGGTTACAGTCTACTGAGTGAAAATCGTTTTGATGAAGCAGCACCGAGTTTTCACTGAGCAGAAACGAGATTTGAGGGAGTAGACAGGAGTTCGCCGCTAATCTGGGTTAATCACATCTTTCAGGTGAAATGAGCGTGCCTCCAGTGGTAGGGACGTTGAAAGAGGCGGAAGCGTTTGACGTCACTCTGTTCGGCATCCCGAGGAAACTGGTGGAGATCACGGACCCCACGACCAGGCTGTCCATCATGCAAGGGTTTAGAGCGGTTTGCGACGCTGGGGTCAACCCGGAGGAAATCAGTGGTTCCAAAACTGCTGTTATTATGTCGTCCTTCTCTTCAGAAACTGAGGACGATTGTCTGACGAATCATGCCTATGTGGGACCATACGGCATCATAGCGAACGCTCGGACCATGCAGGCGAATAGGTAGGTAGTCACTTTCATAATTAGGTTTGCCAGCGATGCTGTTGCTTTTGGACAGTGTTCAATCGAGTTTCGCTGCTTTGCAGGTTATCATTTTTCATGAATTTGAAAGGACCGAGTTTTGTCCTTGATTCAACATGGTGTGGTGGAACTCAAGCTTTACAACTTGCTCACGATCTCATCGCTGTTGGCCACGTTGACGCTGCAATTGTTGGCTCATGCAGTGTTCTGTTCAAACCTGAACTCTCCGTTCATTATCAAGGTAACATTAAATGTAACACAAATTTTGTTGTGGCGTCCGTTGATACCGTCTATTCCTTCGCCGTATGCCTCCACTGCCAATCTTTGATTTTTCAGCAATGGGCAGGTTAAGTCAAGACGGAGCGACAAGAAGTTTCAGCTCGGATGCTTCTGGATACGTTAGGTCTGAAGGATGCGTTTCCGTGTTCCTTCAGAGAGCTCAAAACGCCAGGCGGTGCTACGGAACTCTCGTTGGTGCCAAAACGATCCAAATGGGCCTTAGATCTAATTATTTTTTGGATCTTGATCCAGAGCGTTTGGAAAAATTCCTTCGTGACATGTACAGAGATGCTGGCGTGGACCCGAAAGATGTCGCCTACTACGAAGCTTGCGGGTCAGCTTCCAGAAAACTTGACGCCAAAGAGTTGAATGCGGCTGCTAAGGTTTTCCTACCAGGGCGGCCCAAGCCTCTCCTGGTGGGGTCCGTTAAGAGCAATTTGGGTCATACCGAAGGGGCGTCTGCCATGGTATCTCTGGTCAAAGCTTTGATAGCACTTGATCGAGGTGTCATCACACCAAACTTGCATTACTCTTCACCAAACCCAGACGTCCCAGCGTTGCTGTCAGGAGAGATGGAGGTCAGTCAGTCAAGCTAATTTTTGGACAAAGATTTTTGAACAAATTTTGCATTATTTCTCATATTTCACTAGGTAGTGACAAAGACAACCGAGCTGGACGGAGACATCGTTGGCCTCACGGACATCGGCGTTTCAGGATCCACGGTATCGCACATAATTGTCAAGCGCAATCCGAAAGCGAAACCTCCTCTACCTAAGTATGGAGAGCTGCCACCGGACGGCATCCCTAGGTAAAAAACATCAACAGATGATATAACATAATATTATTATGTTTATAGGGGAATCATGGGATTAAGTTATGTCTTTTGCAGATTATTCTTGCTGTCAGATCGGAACCGAACTAATCTGCAGGACAACCTGAAACGGCTGGATGATCTCCCAATCGACGAAGAGTTTTCTTGCTTGCTCAACCAGCTGGAACGAGAAGGTGTCAGGGGGCAGTTGTTCAGGGGATACTCAGTTCTAAATGGGTACACAAATGCTCACAATCAGGTACATTCAGATCTGAGATATTCAGATCCAACAGTTGCGCAGTGCAGTTTCAGTTGATTAGATCGGTGATCACGCTGGTGCAACTATTTCTAGAGGAGAATCGTATTAGTGATTCATGTCCAGATGGTTTTGTACGAATTGAAAGACCTGCTCCTAAAAGGTGGTAGCCCCAATTTTCCAAATTGTTGGGAAACTGATGCAAGTTTAAAAAATTCTATTTTCGAGTTTGGTGTAAAAAAAAGAAGTTTTATCTCAGGTGCTTGAAAATATGACTGACTCGTCTCAGCCGATCCCCCCTCCTCATAGTGGGGGGTGGGGGGGGGGGGTAATTTTAGAGCTACTCCCTTATTGCACCATCTGATCAAATGAGCGTATGTACGGTCGTCCCAGTTCCCGAACTTTGGTTTATTACGCTTGGAGTAATACACCTGTCAAATCTCGTCAGAGGTCGAAAATTCTGATCGGCCTCAAAATTTGACATTATCCGTTTCAAGATGTCAAGATTCCAAAAACGAAATGCCCGTCCGCCGTCCGGGCTAAAATGAGGCTACGGGAGGAGTTTTTCGGTTATGGGGTCGAGTTAGGTGTCGGTTTCGTAGTTCCGGTGTCGAGAATCCATTTTTAGGGGCACTAGTACGATCCCATTTCACCGTGGGGATCTATGGGGCTTTCATGGGGCTACAAATGGGATTTTGAAGGATCCCAGGAGGTCAAATAAGGTCTCGTTTCCCGAGTAATTTTGAAGATGTCTTAATCCCACGAATTCCGATGATTCCAACCGACGTGCCATTTCACTTCAAACGATTGCAATATCCAGTGCAGCTTGCATTTGCAATGTCGATAAACAAATCGCAAGGGCAGTCCTTGAGTGTTTGCGGAGTGAATCTAGAAAATCCATGCTTTTCACACGGTCAGTTATATGTCGCCTGTTCCCGTGTTGGAAACCATCAAATTTGTTTTTTTTTTCGCGCCAGACAACAAAACAAAAAATGTTGTCTATCAAAAGCACTGGCTGCGTAAATAGACAAAATGTTGAAATTAATATTTTTTTTTTCTTTTTATTTATTACTGATCCATAAAATACTGATTCATTTTTATAGATATATACATATATACGAAGCATTTAATTGTTTAATTTTCAATTAATACTCTTTTATGCCTCATAGACAGGACAACGTCTGTCGGGTCAGCTAGTAATAGGTATAATTATCTTTATCTATAAAAATGACTGCCAAATCTTTGAGGACTCACTACTTAAAAACCAGTGGAGTGTTTGGCACCAAATTGTGTGAGAATGTTTGTGAAGCATTGTAGGTGGGTTTAAAGAAGTTTCTACCAAATCGGTCTCTTTCTTCATCGCGAACGGAGCTTTTCTTCGCAACGAGAGACGGGTCAAATAGCGTCGTTACTAGGGATCGCTAGGAAAATTTTCGAAACTCCGAAACCCGGTACAACTTTTGTCGTCGGTTTAGAACGAAACTACGTCTGTTAAAACGAGCTTTTCACGCTGATTTCAACGAGTACAAAACGATTTCTGTTATTCAACGAGTACAAAACGTTCGCAAGTTATTCGAAGATCGTCGGTAGGCGGGTACGAGTATTTTTTGCGAGCCTTCGATTTGTTAGCGCAACCTTTTTCCAAAAAATGGAAAGGTGCGCTCACCTCCTCGACATGTATGTTTTTTTTTTTTTTTTTTTTTTTTTTTTTTTTTTTTTTTTTTTTTTTTTTTTTTTTGTTTTTTTTTTTTGTTTGTACAGAGCATCACGCCCGAGCGGCTCAACAGATTTTCATGAGGGTGGTCTCATTGTGATCAGCGAGTTCGTGGGGTGGTTATAGGCTACCTTGATTTTTCCTCCCTCATCCCTTTCATCGGTTTTCGGGAGGTACTTCACGACGAAAGTTGTTAATCTCTGATGTGTAACTAAGGAGGCCTCAATAGGGGGACGAAAGTTTTTGTCCGATTTCGTTGGTACAAGGGTCTATGGAATGAGCTTTTTAGGCTGATTCCAACGACTCCAAAACGATTTTTGCAGCCTGAGCCGTTCGTTACCTCTGATCGGCATAAGGTTTTCTTAAGCATCGGTCGTTAGGGTGCAGTTGTTTACATAATTATATCTAATTAAGAAACGCCTCATATCCGTCGTTAGGGTGCAGTTGTTTACGTAATGAGCATCACGTGGATATTTTTGATGTGTTGTGTGGCATAGTTTGGTCGCTAGATACCTACTGTTTCTTAGTTAAATATATCGTAATAACAAAAGGTTGCGCTCATCTATTCAATTCAATTCAATTGATGGCTTGTTTAATAGGTACTAGGTAATTTCATTTTGAGTTGATGGGTTGCTATGGGCTGCATATAATTGGTGATAAACGGGAATTTGATAATTCACTACGAGAAACCAACAAGCGTTGTTACTATGAAAAATTAAGTTGATACCCGTGCATCGTTGATAGTTGATGGGCGGGAATTTGATGTTTCGTGCGAAGCACGGGTGTCCCAGCTACAGTTTCTACAAAATCGGTCGAGCCGTTAACGAGATAGGTAATGAATTTTCAAAATCTGTCGGTGTGTTTTCGCAGTTTAACCGTAGCGCTCCATTTCATTGAGTTGTTGATGAGTCGTAGCGCTGGTGATAAATAAATAAAACAAATTGACATAGGTAGTACGTAGTGAAAATACCATGATTCTAATACGAATTTTTGTAGAGAATCTGCAAAAAAAAAAAAAAAAAAAAAACCAATTAAGCGTAGGCGATCGAATCTTGGTCGTCGTTCACGTCGCAGTGGAGATCAGTTGATTCAACGCAGATCGCAAAGTGCGAAAGAACATTTTCAAAGAAATGAAGGGGCAAGATAACGACTACAACGACAGCGAAGCGCCACGTCCGAATCCACAAATCGACCGATGCGACCACGAAGCCGTGTGGCAGAAGCTATGGTTGATGCAGCTTACAATTATTGTAAGCACATTCACAATCGTAATTATTACAATTATTAAAATTATAGCAAGTATGGACGTGTAGGCGTAATGGGTGAAAGATGTCGGTATTGTGATGCACTGAAGTTTGCTGGTGAAACAGAGGGAATATGCTGTGCCAAAGGAAAAGAGAAATTGGCAGATTTCGAAGCTCCACTGAACCGTTGCGTTCACTGATTTTCTCGGACACACAGTTTCATTAAAATGAGCTCCTTTAATGATTTTTGAAAATGTTTTTCCTGCAAAGGTCGTCCTTCAAAAGTTACGAAAACGGGTCCATATTGCAGAAAACCCGTTTCAATCATTTATAGGGCCTTAGGAAAAATAATATTTTTCCTAAGGCAATCATATTATGATATTTGAATTCCGAGGTCTGGAGAGGGCACATGACGTGGGCTGCTTCGTCGTCTTTTGATTGGCCGGGAGATCCCTCTCTCTCTCATCTACGCAAGTCAGCCAACTTTGCTACGCGAAAAGTCGACCCCAAAAATCGAAAATCGGGTTAATCATTATAGAAGGTCATTCGAAAATGAGCATCGAGGTTATTATCAAAGAAGGTTATTCAAAAATCGATCTGGGCCGAGTGTTTTTATTCCGATTCAGTTCAGATTTTTTATTTAGCGCTCTGGCGGCTCAGTGCCCAACTACTCGACGCCCAGCCTGGCGAGGTGTGACGTCAAATTTGCCCGGCGTTCATTTCAAAATCTCCAACATTTCGAAAACAGCTCAGCACGTACCTATACGGATTTTCGAACTAAAAATTGGGGTGTACTTATGGGTTTTAAAGGGTGCTGAATCCGAATATGTTGTCAGAAATGCTGAATTCAGACCTTTTCAAGAAGCCCATTCTATTTTTATTGAGTGCAGCGAAGCGCACCGGGTTAGCTAGTATTTATATATAAACTAGGGGGCCAGCCAAACCCCGACCGTATCCCACCTGGCCTCAGACCCAACAACTCGTTTTCCCATATTGTGGTTTTTTCTTGAAAAATACAGATTTTTGTGTATGGCGGCGTGGGTGGGGGGGGGGGGGGGGGGGAGGTAGGCGCGTAGCCTTCGGTCACTCCCTGGCTCACCACCATCCCAATTCCCTTTCAACTGCTCCAAACCCTGATTCCACGTGGAGCAACTTTTTGATGGTTTCATATTTTTCTCGTCACTACTCGCCAAAACGGATTTTTGGTATTTTTTTTTTTCAAATTTGTTAGGAAAAGTTTAATTTCCCGTTTTCCCACTTTAGGAGCTCAGATACGCCACATGGAGCTACTTTTTGGTGGTTTCTGACTTTTCTCGCACTATGCTCGCCAAACTGGACTTTTTAAGACCAATTTCAGATTTTTCCGACATCTGGAAGTGCCCTAGAATAAAGATGACCAATACCTAAAGAACCAAAAATTATGTATTTTTCCAAAGGGGTGACTGACTCAGGGATGTGGAAAACCAGTAGCTCGTACGGGTACCCCGCAGCTCGGTCAGGGACCGAGAGGGATCTTATTCAAGCCTCACGCTAAAGGAAGTGTCTGGATTTTTGTGCAAAAAGAGGCACAGAATTTAATGCAATTGAGTTGTGTAGGCAGCAACGTCGGGCGTGGTTAGTACTTGGATGGGTGACCGCGTGGGGAGCGGGCTCACCGATACAAGTATTTTCTGCGTTCAATCGGACGGCGAACTCCTCCCAACCCAGGGGGACGAGGCAATGGGGAGCCATGAGCGCAATCGTCAGACAAGTTCCGATCCTCCTTGAGAGGACGGCTGACGACGTCCGCGACGGCAGCAGTCAGTCGGACGAAAATTCAGGGTGAAATTCCCTTGTTTCGTTTCGTTTCGAGTTGTGTAATGATAAATTACTTCAAACTTTGGTAAATTACAACTTTTGAAAATACTATAGAATAAATTTTTTTCTTCTTTTTTCAAGAAGGGTGTAGCTCCCTGAGCTTCGACAGAGTAGGTCCAGGAGAGCTACTCCCTTCTTGCACCGGCAACCAACTCGGAGCTACCGCATCTGGCAAGAAACCATGGAGCTACACCGTTCTTGGACCGTCAGAGAGATCAATTTTTTTTAAAGCGAAAACGGCTTCAAGTCCAAAACATCAAAACATGGAGCTACCTCGTTTTTAATGTATTTCATCTCCTGACTCAAAGCCGGACCAGGTCAAGCAGGTTACATTCGTGGTAAATGTCATCGCCCCAGGGATCAAGTTTGGTTCTGAATGTCTAAACGGCCAAAACAGCGAAATCCAGAACAACCCCATGCCTGAACTAACACTTGAATGGACTCGTGAATAATCCCGCGGTTTTTACAGATTGAGCCCTTCGAGTGGAGTAATGAACGCAGGCCGATTTGGTTCATGTTCTCTGGCATGGGCTCGCAGTGGCCGAAAATGGGCCAGCAGCTGATGAGGCTTCCCGTGTTCGCCCGGGCTGTCCATCGATGCCAGGAAGTTCTCCTTCCGAAAGGAGTCGACCTTCTGGACATTCTCCTCAACGATGATCCCAGCGTGTTTGATTCCATTCTGAACTGTTTCGTGGGGATTGCTGCCGTACAGATTGGCTTAGTGGACGTCCTCTATGAAGTGAGTGCAGACGAAGTTTTAAAGCGTTTAATTATTGGCGTTTTACACAGCGCTGACCTTTTTTTCAATTCCAAATTTAGGTTGGAATAAAACCGGACGGCATTATTGGTCATTCAGTTGGTGAACTTGGATGCGGCTATGCAGACGGTTGTCTCACGTTAGAACAGATGATCCTGTCAGCGTACGCGAGGGGAAAAGCATCAATAGAAGCTCCTTTGATCAGAGGTACCTACTGGAATGAAATCACTCTTTCCATCAATCCGGAAGTTCTGCTCTAAGGACGCAATGGTTGTATGCTTTGATTTTACCTTCATAAGGCTTGAGCGGGGCGGATTTGCCAAAAAAATAAAAATAAAGCTTGCCTGTGGTTGTGTTGCCGGAACTAAGAAGGTTGGTAGGACTGAAGATTGGTCTCATCCTCTTGTGCGTTCATCCGAACCGCATGATACCATCAAAACTAAGCAGACAGTTTGCAGAAGCTGAGGAAATTGCTTCTCACACCATCTTAACATCTTCTACACCATGTAATTATTATTTTCATTGTTTCAAGGTACAATGGCGGCTGTGGGCAAAGGGTACGGCGAAATGAAAAATCAAGTCCCACCGTCGATTGACATCGCTTGTCATAACTCCAAAACCAGCTGCACCCTTTCCGGCCCGTCTGAGGACATGGAAACGTACATCGAGGAAATCAAACGTCAAAACGTGTTTGCCAAGTTGGTCAACGTGGCCAACATTGCGTACCACAGTCGATACATTCAGCCCGCTGGACCCCTGCTCCTAAACTATTTGAAGCCTGTATGTATGATATTGTATGGTCATGTGACTTAGGTATTGGTTAACAAGAAAATTAAGCGAACTGCAAATTTCCAGAGCATAATGAGTTGTCTCTTTTTTTTCTAAGATCATACCAGAGCCAACTCTTAGAAGCTCGAAGTGGCTCAGCTCCTCCAACCCGGAAGACCAATGGTACACAGACCTCTCAAAGTACAGTTCAGCCGAGTACTACACCAACAACCTATTGAGCGCCGTCTTGTTCGAGGAAGTGGCCCAGCACGTACCTCCACACGCCATTTTGATTGAAATTGCTCCTCACGGCCTCCTTCAGGCAATCGTCAAGAGGTCCCACCCCAACGTGACTCACATACCTTTGACCAGCCGATTTGACGAAGACAACCTCGTGTACTTGTTGGGTGAGTTACAGTTAATTGTTCAGAGAGGCCAGTGGGGAGAGGACCAGTGGATGTTTTGTTGTCGGTTGATCACAAATAAGCTCAACTATTACAAGAATGGAATCACATAATGTAAAAATAAAATTATAATATAATCTTTATATTACAAAAAAAGTTCATCCATTATTTACGCAACAAGGCTACGGCTTATATTAGTCAACAAAAAATATAAGACAGGCGTGACATCATGCATCATACCAGAGCCAACTCTTAGAACTCTTAGAAGCTCGAAGTGGCTCAGCTCTTCCAACCCGGAAGACCAATGGTACACAGACCTCTCAAAGTACCTACAGTTCAGCCGAGTACTACACCAACAACCTATTGATTGATATTTTCTCGCCCAAATAAAACGCCCAAAACCACATTAAAATTTGCAAGCTGAGTGAGCTATATTTCTGAGTGAGAAAAAAAAAAGCCCAGAAAGGAAGTTTTATTTTCTGGGCAAGCAAAACGCGGCAATGGACGAAGTAGTCCATTTCCACGATAAAGAATAAGTTTCGGTTGACCATCATCAGTACGATACTTTTTTTACTGTCCCAAAAATTTAATTTGGTACAAGGGAGATAGGAAATTTAAAGGGCTTTTCAACGGTATGGTCAGATTTGATTTTCGATTCAATTAAGGGTTTTAACGAGGTTGAGTTTTATTTTGAGCAAAAAATATCGTTCAAAAGTTGTTTTATTTTCCGAACGAAAAATATCGCTCAGAAAGTAAATTTCAACCCGGGGAGAGAAAAAAATAAAACTCAAAATCTGATAATGAACGATTCCGAATAATAAAAATCACGCCAATTCAATCCCTCTTTCATACTGAACACATAGAGAGGCCTGCAGGGCCCTTTTGAGCCCATTAAGACCAGGCCCCCAGCCCTGGTAAATCAATTTGTTGGTCTTTCTCCTTGATCAAATGCATTAACATCCAATGCGACTTGCAAACCTGCTATCAACCCTACAAACCAAGTTGGCCAACTTACTGGAACTCATCATTCTCTGCGTATATTACAATATGTACCGAGTACCTAAGAGCCAAGAAGCTGAATCAATTTCACTCTCTTTTCCAGGTGCACTGGGCAAGCTTTACGTGAGTGGAGTGCCTGTCGACATTCAGCGGCTGTACCCTGCGGTTGAGTACCCCGTGTCTCGTGGAACTCCGGCACTTTCGCACTTTGTTGGCTGGCAGAACACCGAAATTTTCCACGCGTTCGAGCGATCTATTCTCGACAGCTGCTGTTGGAGAGACATATCCGTGTCCATGAAAGAGGACAAATACGCCTTTTACACCTTCCACAAAATCAAAAATCGTATCACCCTCCCGAGCAGCTTTTTCCTGAAAAAGGCTTACCAATTGTACTCGAAACTGAAGGGGAAGCGTGACGTGGTATTATCCTACGATAACGTTAAATTTTCCAATAATGCCGAAATCCCTGGCAACGCCAACTTGGAGATCGACTTGAGGGTTCTTCAGGGGAAAGGTTTGTTCAGTTTCGTCCGAACAAATGAAACAGAGATTTTTGCAAGTGGAGCATTACAAATCGTCGACGGTCCTGCATTGCGTTCATTAGAACGATCCATTGCTGCTCAGCCAAAAACGGTGGATAACTATATTCGTTACGACGGGAAAGACGTCCTCGAATTCATGAACTCACACGGTGTCGCCCTAGAAAATAAATTTGCCATTATAAACCATGTGGATATTGGTGACAACACCCTCAAGGCTGTTGTACAGTATAAAGGAAACATGATTACCTTCCTGAATGGC
This sequence comes from Pilophorus perplexus, assembly GCA_955831195.1. Classification (NCBI taxonomy): domain Eukaryota; kingdom Metazoa; phylum Arthropoda; class Insecta; order Hemiptera; family Miridae; genus Pilophorus; species Pilophorus perplexus. Next base: position 33,424,313 of record OY037009.1, on the reverse strand, counting down.
CTCCTTACACTCGTCAGTTTCTTCCACACAAAGGTGTCCAACAGACTCCGCCTGGTATCAGAAATACAGAAACTCATCGTGGAATTTCCTTCATTCCGAAAATCGAAAAAGCAGCAAGTTTTTGAGGTATTCTACGATAACGTCAGCGGCATTTTGTCGTGTCCTGGAATTTTGCTATTCAATCCTGAAACGAGAGCGTTGGATGATTCCGTTAAATGGAACACGACCTTCGAAGTTCACCAGTTCGTGCCGTACAATCTTGGAGAACGTTCAGCTCAATCGGCAATCAACGTCTGCCACCAGCTGATAGTGGAAAACGGATTGAAAGAAGTGAAGACGGTGTGTATCGGTGAGAACTCATTCCAAGAAGAGCTTTCTACTTCGAACTTACCAATCAGCACTGTTTGCTCGGAGCAAGCCCTGATTGACCAGATCCCTACGCTGGTAAATGAAATCGTGTGGGTCGTGTCGTCCAAGGCTATCACGGAAGGGACAATCAATAAAATTCAATCTGTGGGTACAACCTTTATACTCATGCCTCCGACTGCTGACCCTGGATGTTTGCGGCAGGTGTTGACATTTAGCTTGGGTTATGAGAAGTATGGCCTTTACGCCATAGGTTTGCAGACTGCCAAAAGAGTAGAAACAGTTAAGCTCAGTGAAAATTATCTACCGTTGCTGGAATCCATGTTGATACATGCAAATGAAAGAAATGTACAACAAGGGTCTGTGACAGATTTCGTCTATTTGTTGGGAAACGTAGACTCGATATCCCCAATCCTTGTAGTTCTCGATGAAACAAAGAAGCTCTCCTTTTATCATTTGCTGAGATTCTTCTTCGTGGTTGGAAAAGGAAACCTGGACGAATACTTTGGAAAAATTAACAACGATCTAAAATTGAATTTGATCTGGGACGGCGTTTGGGGAAGCTTGCGAGCATTTCCGGGGCTGTCCGCAGGGACGTCAGAGTCCTTGGTGTACAAACTGTCCAACGTGGTTGAGTCTGCTACTGCACTTGGGGTCAATCTGCGCGACGTGACCGGCTCCATCGACGGCGACGAACTGGGTGCTTTCGACATCGTGAGCGGCAACAGCTTCGGGATCGGTTGTTACGACTCTGTGAAAAGGTTGTTCATTCAAGATGAAATCCTCAGGTGGGAGAAGCCGCAACAGTGGACGGACGGCGAAGCAGCTACTGTTCCCGTGTTGTATGCGCTGGCTATGAACATAGTTCAACAGGACAACGCTGAGATGGCAGCTAAGAGCTTTTTGATCAACCAAGGACTCATGCCATTGTCCCAGGCGATCATCCATTTACTAAAGAACGAACCAGTCGAAATGTATGTTACAGTTAATGGCGATAATGAAAAACAGCAATTTTTGAAATTGTTCCCAACTTTCAATACTGACAACATTATTTATTGCAGCAAGACATTTCATGTGGATCTCCTCAATAAAACAAAAGGCGACGGTGTGCATAGTGTCGTCAATACCTTTAAGGATCCAGAAATGGTGATGCCCTGCTCATATTCAGCAAGTATTCACGGGAGGGTTATCCACATCAGCTTGAACCCCATGGTGACTAAATCTACTACCGGTATGCTAATTTACGGTGCCGACGTTCGTACAGTAGGGGTCTCGACCGACATCCTGCTGAATCTTCACCAAAACGAGAAGGTCAAATTGAGGGAAGCAGTAGCCAAAGCCATATCCAATGGCATTGTTGTACCACTGGCTAGAACATCAATTTCACCGGAAGCATCAAACATTGAAACCGCTCAACTGTTGTCGACAGCCCAAACCAAACTAATCGCGAGTGTGAGAACCTATTCTTCACTTGGGAGTTCTTTCTCGGGCAAGAACTACGTCATTGTCAACGACCGAAGCTCCAAGTCGAGTAGCTGGCTGGAGCTGGCCGAATGGTTGGCAAAACGTGGAGCCCCTAATATTACAGCAGTTCTCAAAGATTCCGTTATTGGATCCACCTCTCTGAGAATTGAGTCTTTGAAATATCAATATGAGTCTTTGAATTTGACAATAAAATCCATGAGTGAGCTCTCTTCCAAGGCATCAGTCAATGCTGTAATCGCTGCAGTTAATGCCACTCAACAATTAAGCAGTGTATACGTTTTAAGCAGCAAAAATAGCACTCTCGTTGAACTAATAAACGACTCTCTGAACGACCATAATTGTAAAAGTGATGTGATTTGCATTGGATATGGTGGTGAAAAGACTTGTGAAGAAAGAAACAACCAAGGACTCAGATCGCTTTGTGTTAGAGTTGGCCAAAGCGAAAGAGACTTCAAGGTGGTCATTGAGTTCCTGGATTCACTTATGAACCTCTCTCACCAAAACCCCATAGTGACATTGAGAACTGACAGTACAGAAGAATCTTCCGTAGATAAGTCCTTCGTTCCTGGGAATTTGGCAGATCTTCAAACTCTTCTGGATTCGAGCTCGCCGAGCTTTGCTTTGAAAGAGGTGCAAACAGCAGCAGCCAGCATGAAGTACACCAAAGAAGTCAACCCATTATTCCTATTCCCCGGGCTCCATCCCCAAAAAATGAGGAAGATCGCGAGGAAACTGCTGTACTCGGCGTACGAAGTGAGGCTGCCCAAAAATGGAACAAACCTCGCCGAAATGGCTCGAGAAGTTGCCTCATTGATTGGATCCACCCGGAAGAACACGTACACCATAGTGGCCGAAGGTTGGGGCAGCATTTTGGCTTTGCACGTCTCCGCGGCGCTCGAGTCAATCGGGAAAATCGTCCGGTTGATCCTCATCGATGCGGGACCGTCTGACGTCATCGAATGTGCCGCCACACTAATTTCCGATCCCGTTTCACTCGTCAGCAACTACATTGTCGTACCTTACAATGTAAGTATTCGCCGTTTACGAATCACTCATAACACGACACCTTACTTGATTTTCTGGCCAAAGCTCTTCAAAAACCCCACCCCTAGCGCCATTTTGAGCTCTTCGAGCCCTTAGTGAGGTTATAAATAAATTTATTTATAACCTCATGTATTTATACATTTGTGGGAATGGCTACCAACCACGGGAGAGACCACGATGTTTACCTAGGTAATCGACGCAGTCTCACCTTGAACTTACGCCCGGACGACACATTGTTCACTGATATGGTACCGATGACTCTATTTGCCTTCTGATGGTCGAGGTCCAATCCCTAATGTATTGAATACAAGACTTATCACCACTACGTCCGTCAACAAGCCAGGTCAGCGGCCCCCAGCTCTCCCCCCCCCCCCCCCCCCCCCTCAGCCGTAGATTGCTATGGCTAGCTAAACGTTTTCGGCAAACGAAGGCATGTTTTGAGAGGTCCACCTGAAATTTTCGCCCTGCCAGAGGACTCCCAAGAGAGGTTCATTCGATCCCTCGATCTTGTGTGTTGAAGACGGATACCTTAGCCACCTTTGCCACGATGAGGTTAGAAAGGTCTGGGAGCTCCATTTAAAGAGTTATACGTAACCTGATGATATTATAATGAACGTATTAGGTTCACCATATTATCGCGATAACAACGAGTATTAACAGTTTCTTTGCGAGTAGGTAACCAATCAAAGGTTACATGTAGAGGCACGTGAAGTCTCCGTCCTTATCAAACTTGCTAAGCCGCGTTTAGTGAATTTGTCATTCAGATTTTGAATAGGTATTCTATTCTAATGTAATATTCACGACCGTTACGATTGTGGCTTTGTTTACCCCCGTTTGCAGTCTTTGGTACCTATGTTACTAAAGGTTATGATGGAATGTCGTGACTTACGCTGTATGGCTTCAGAAATCAGTACCGATATACAATAAGGATAGAAAGTAAAAATTGTCCACTCACACGGTTTTTTTGTCCCGTGTGAGTGGACCATTTTTACTCTCTATCCTTATTGATAGACCTCACACAACCCCAGGACACCATACGATCATTTTGATCAGTATACAATAGATTTCAGTATTTTTAAACGCCGATTTATTCGTAATCATATTAAATATAAACACTAATTTGTGCAATTAGAAAGTTTCCTGGTGATCTCCAAAATTACTTCGTTTAAATCTCATTGTAGGGATATTTTCAGGTGAAGATGAAATTGAAAGACGCTTCCTGGGCTGAAACAATCGATAGCGTTGTTTCGGAATCAACGCTGTCGCTGAATGAGAAGATATTGGCTGCTGAAGGCCTTGATCTGCTGGGAAGACGGCTTCAAGGAGTGATTTCTAGTAAACCGCCCTCCTACAAAATGCAAAGGCCTTGTTACTTGTTCAACCTTCATTCAAGTAATGTGGCTCAATGTGGTTTGGAAGAGGTAAGATCGATGAAGGGGATAGGGGGTAGAAAGTCTTGGAAGTTGTGCTAGAACTCTCACAATTGGGTTACCGAAGGTTTTATTGTTCTTCAACATCGAACCTAGAACTACGTCCTTTGTCCTAACTACAACTTTGTAGAGTGGACGGATAGGTCTGATGCCCCCATTAATTTATTTGAAATTACCTCGAAACGACACCTCACTTGACTATGGCCAAAGTCCTTAAAAACTCAGACTGTAGACTCCTAGAAGCCCCCTGTGGTGTGGCGATCGTGCTGAAACCCTAGCGAGCATAACTAAGATGGGGCGGGACTCGTTTCATCGCGCACGTCCTTTGTTCGATGGACTTATGTTTAATGTCGTTTCGTCGCACTGCACATGTATCGGTCCTAACCTCATTCAGTATTGAGCCGAGAGTCGCATCCACCTTACATTATCCATTTCCTCATTTTCTTAAATTGTTGTTTCGCCATATTGAAAAATCCTGTCCCAACGTCCGCGGATCACTTTATTAACGTTCTCGTTTTTGCAGTATCTTCTCGGAGAAGCTGTCGTGCGATCGTTGACGTCAGAGACTGAAGCCGAACTCATCGACCGAATCGTCGACGGAGTCAACGAGCTCACTTTGTACGAGACTGAAGATGCTGCCAACCCCCCTCGAGAGGATTATCTCAGAGTTGTGTTTATTAAAGGTCAAGCCAAAACCAACTAGAGACTATTTTACACTGACGAACTTTCTGTAGCTCCAAATCAGGTGGACCTTTCCAATAACTCGATTATGCTGGGTAACTCAACTGGTTTCGATGAGTCATGACAAAACACGCACAATGACACGTCATGAGTGACACAATGTTGTCAGTATGTACAAGACCTCACGAACGGAGCCTGCGTTTACAACCAACTCTAACTACTAATAATTATTAATCAATTAATTATTAATCAATTCAAATTAATATTCATTCTCTTACGTAATTAATTCAATAGCAATTATTCATAAGCGATTACAAGGTACCTATGTATTTGGGAGTAGCAGTAACATTAGGTAATGATGCATCAAAGGAAGTGAAATCTTCCCTACGCCAATTATGCAAATTTATTTCCCCCCTCCCCCTCCGCAACAAATAATTCCCTAGTCATTGGTATGTGCATGGATAAGCTTTATCTAACAGGTGTTTTTGAGATGTACCGCTTGAGGTTTTTGAGGTAGCCTCTTGTCACATTTTACTTAGCCATGACATTTCATCATCCACGGTTTCTGTATATTTCATTTTCATTTATGAATTACAATTTATAGAAGAAATAATTGAACTGTTACACCTACTGCTTACTTTATTTACCCAAATGCCCACCTCTCGGAATTTGCTGGTTTGGCAGGTCTTCACAATTCAACGAAATCTAATAATATTAATATATTATATTAAAGCCGCAACCCGAGGAGGAGGGTGACACGATTTTGTTCATCTTTATTCTAGGGCACTTCCAGATGTCGGAAAAATCTGAAATTGGTCTTAAAAAATTCGTCTTGGCGAGCATAGATTGAAAAAAGTCTGAAACCGCCAAAACGCCCGCTCATTTTGAAGTAGAAACAAAGCCGGTGAAAGAAAGTATTCGCGCGCAGCCCGCGAGAGCTGTCGGTGGGTCAGGGGACGGGACGAAATAGGCGACGCGTCGTGACGGATTTTAAGAGTTGACGGAGACAGAGGAGCTCAAATTACGCCGTCGGCGACTCTCCCCCTCAACGTCGAAGAAGGAGTTTGCGAGGTTGGAGTTGTCCGCGGTTTGGGATTTCGGGACCAAGAAAGAAATAATTTCTTGCAATTATTGCGGAGTTCCGCTTCATTGTACCTATTCATTTTGTGTTCATTCACAACATGAAATAGAGTCAATGGTTAGTGAGGCTTCAAATTTCTCTCCTTATGTTGTATCTTCTTCAGTATAGTTTTGTCATACATTTTTTCCTTCTCTCTCTCTCCTCCCCCCCCCCCCCCCCCCCACGCACCACCCTTCCCCCAAAAATTCTGTGTTTTTTAAGAAAAAAAAAATTACACAATGTATGAAAACGAGGTGCTGGGTCTCAGGTTCACCACGTTCTCCCAAAAGTCGTTTTCCTACACATTTTTTCACGCTGAATCCAAATTTGAAATCGCATTTTCGAAAGCATCGTCTTCCCTGTATTTTGTCGAGGCTCAAAGTTAATGATCACGGGAAAAAAAATTGTAGAGAAGTCGCAGCTCTCAAACACTCAAGAAAAGCGGTCCGCCGCTTTTCTCGAGAGTTTAATGTAAAGAGACAATTTCCTTTGACTGGCCTTTAAATGTCGCATTTTGCAGGGTAATGACAATCAAATAAATATGTGAACGTGTGATAATTCTGAAAACCGTCAGTGTGGGAGGATGGGGAGGCTTCGGACGTTTCAGTTCAATTTTAAATTTTCAGTTCCCATTGATAGATAGGTATGTGGAACCTTGGAACTGGTTTAACATGGTGACGTGATTGAACTCTTGCTGCTGCGACTTGGGGCTCGGAAAATTTCGGTCATGTCATCGGTGATGAGCTCGTGAATATTTCTTCTCAGTTTTCTTGGCTAGGATATCTATTGTTCTGAAGAGTGGGAGATGAGGAGAGGGGGGCTTAGTGGAGAATCCCACTAACGCAAAACTGTCCGGAGCTCGCTTTTATAATATAAGATATTATCTACTCTCATCTTCGCCATTCACGTTGATTGGTGAAAGTAAACGTGAAATGCAAATGTGCTGAAGAAACTTCGGAAGACCTTTGAGATCACAACAAACTTCGCCCTTAGCTAATACTTAGCGTTGGTAATTCAGAGAGGCGGAGGCACGGTGAAATTACTTCAACGAGTCTACACCGACCAAGGACTGGAGCGCCAAGGCCGTAGCTAGGATTTTATTTCGGGGGGGGGGGGGGGGGGGGGGGTTGCGAAATTTCATTGGATATTAGATAGTATTGGATAGTAACTAGTAAGTAAAGTTACCTACTAAGTAAAAGACAGAATTTTTACTTAAGAAAAAGTATTGTATTCGCAAAAAAAATCGAATTTCTAAAATCCCCTGATATGTTTAATTCTTAAAAAGAATGTAGGAGCAAATTGAAAAAATACCCCACTTCACTTGCATGTATATGTGTATTTTTATTTTGAAATATACAAAACATTATTTGCACTTAGCCTACAGTAACAAATTCAATCGCCTCGCTTCTTTTTTTTTTTGTCGCGAACAGTTCAATTACCTCCTCTGTCGAAATATTAAATCTACGGTGGATGGTCATTAGTGCTAATCCAGTTAATCTTTCCTGGTCAGTAGAATTTCTTAGATACGTTTTTAGGCGTTTAAGAGTAGAGAAAGTCCTTTCTGGGGTACAATTGGTAACTGGCAGGGTTGCAAATATTCTAATCAGTTTAAAAATATTTGTAAACAAATACTTATTACATTCTCCCAGAGCCTCAATCGCGCATGTGGGTCTGTTTGTTTCGTCCTCCTCTTGCCATTTTAGTTTCCACAGATTGAGCTCTGCGTTTAGCACGTCCTCAGAATCCAAAAACTTGCTATCCTTATCGTTATTCCATCATCTTTACAGAAAGTTGTGTTGAAGCTAGCTCACCGAGGTCACCAGGGCTTTACAAAATCAAAGGAACTTCTGCGTAGTAAGACGTGGTTCCCAAAAATGGATGCAATGGTCGAGGAAGTGGTTTCGAGGTGCATCCCCTGTCTCGCCAATACTCCTGGAAACAGAAGGGATCCCATCAAGCCGACGGCTAATCCATCAAGTGTGGGAAAATTTGTCAATGGATTTTTCAGGTCCCTGGGCTGGCCACAAGTACGTGATGGTCTTAATAGACGATTTTAGTAAATACCCCGTGGCAGAGGTTATTAGCTCTCTGACGACTGGTCACTGAAAACCATCACTATTAAATTCATTAATTCGTGTACACTCCGAAGGAATAAGCTTAAACAGTGCTGCTAAAATGGACTTGTGGCTTGAAAATCTCAAATCCATCTGATTAATAAAGTCGTCTAAAGTCGTGGTATCAAAATAGAAATTCTGAAATAAGTTTCTGGGTCCTCGGTGTTAAAATTTGCACGATGCGTTTGTTTTTTGCAATTCTGGGAACTTTTATGGTTTCGTCAATTCCTGACAGTAAATTTTGCGCCTCAATGAAAGTGCATTTAAATGTCGCTTCAGCGTTTCCCCGAATGCTTTTGAAAGTCTTGATTAGAAGATCCACATGCTGTAGTGCTGCTACTAGGTCACATAGGGGAGATTGTAAAATTTTACTCATGGGCAGCGCAAGGGCGGATCCAGGATTTTTCTGAAGGGGGGGCGGAAAATGATTGAATGATAGATACCACCAAACCAAAAAAGTGTTCTGGGCAAGCCCCCCCCCCCCCCCCCCCCACCCGGGGAAAATTTTCAAAGATTGAGCCTTCGGCTTGGATAGTTGCATTTGGGCTATATTTATTTATTTATTTATTTGTTCATAAAACAAAAAACATTTTCACAATAAGGAAGAGAGTCATGATTTGTTCATAGGAACCAATTTTTCTTGATTTGGCCTATAGGTCTCTGACCTGTCCAGGCCTGTCATTCCCTTAATAGCTATTGAATATTACATACCAATTAAAATTAAAATTTATAGCGACTTAAAATATAATTTGTATTTTCTAAATTCTTAAAATAAAGTAGGGCTTCTTTTTTGAAAATTGACGTTGACCTCGCGGTCCTTAACGAGAAAGGCAGGGTTTCAAATAGCGCAGGCGCAAGCCAGGGTAACTGCCGAGTGAAGAAGTCAACTTTTGGATGAGGAATTCGCAAAATGGTTGTCTGACTAGTCCTTGTATTTTTTACCACCTCATGCTGCCTAATCGTGTCCCGAGATTTGAAAACGTAATTTACTAGCCCAGGGGTTCCCAATAAAATTTTGTCACGGACCCCATAACAAACCACAAAATTTGTGTTTTGTCCTCAATACATTTAATGTATTGAGGACCCCCTATATAATATATACACATATATAGACACCTGCACGGCAAAAGGGCCAAACTGAAACCGGCTCAAGGTCGAATTTCCTTAGGGCCAAACTGATAACGTGTTTAGGGCCAATCTGAAAATACCAACGTTGATCAAAGGGCCAATCTGCAGAAACCACGGAAAGATAGCAAGCTCAAGACCTTTCTTTGGTCACTGTTTCAAACATGAAAGCGTTGCAAAGACGAGGAATAGCGAATTAACAACATGGAAAAAAAACAAAAGCAAGGAAATTGTTCAAAAATGAAGGATTGGAATACACTAAGGGGAATTTATACCAGCAAGAGCGGTTAAGCCTGGATGTGGTGCAAAGTGCAAAAAACAGTGCTGTTCGAAGTTCCCTGACGAAGACAGACGACTTGTGACCTATCACTTCTGGAAATTGGCACCTGTTCAAAAAAAAAAAAAAAAAAAAAAACTTCGTGCTGAAGCACATTAAAAAAACGCTGCAAATTTTACACAAGGGTTTATTATTCTTTGATATAGGATACTTGTGCGAAAATTATTTCTGTCAATAGAAAAACTTTTTTTTCAACTATTTTTTATTTTCTACTCGAAAAATATTTAACCTCCTGGGATCCTTCAAAAATCCCATTTTTAGCCCCATGAAAGCCCTATAGATCGCCCCAGTGAAATCGGATCGTTCCGGGACCCCCGAAAATGGATTCTACGTCCAAAAATACTTCGAAAACGACACCTAACTCGATCCCATAGCTAAAAGCCTTCAAAAACCCTCTCCCATAGCCCCATTTTAGCCCCATAGCGCCCCACGGGTTTGGGCGATCGGACTGAAAACCTTGCGGGCACAACTAGATGGTAAACTAAGTATTTTGTCAAAATTTCAGATTTAAAAAAATTCCTACTGCCCAAAACGGCCCGGACGGCGGACGGACATTTCGTTTTTGGAATCTAGAACTCTTGAAGCGGATAATGTCAAATTTTGCAATGACATGCACTCTATGCGAATGACCTTCCAATCCCAGTGTTGAAGCACTGAGATCTGACAAATTTATGTGCCAAAGGAGCAATACCTGAGCACTTCCACGCAGAATATTTCCAGATGAAAACGGCACCTTCCGTCCGTGATGAGCTCATCGAGACTGATGAAGAGGATGTTATTGAATAAAAAATTAATTATCAGGTAATTATCAGGACTAGACTTGATGTGATCCATTTCTTTTCTAAGTGTTGCGTTTTTTGAAATTTTACGATAAAAAATACAAATTTGGTTAGTTCATAAATGGTTTTTGGTTTATTATTCTTGGAATAATACACCTATGTTTTCGTGAAGGGGGGTCGTCGACTCCGATCGGCCTCAAAATTTGACATTATCCGTTTCAAGAGGTCTACATTCAAAATCCGAAATGTCCGTCCGCCGTCCGCCGTCCGGGGCGTTTTGGGCAGTAGGATTTTTTTTTTTTTAAATCTGAAATTTTGACAAAATACTTGGTTTACCATCTAGTTGTGCCCGCAAGGTTTTCAGTCCGATCGCCCTAACCCGTGGGGCGCTATGGGGCTAAAATGGGGCTATGGGATCGAGTTAGGTGTCGATTTCGAAGTATTTTTGGACGTAGTATCCATTTTTGGTGGTCCCGGAACGATCCGATTTCACTGTGGCGATCTACAGGGCTTTCATGGGGCTAAACATGGGATTTTTGAAGGATCCCAGGAGGTTAAATATTTTTCGAGTAAAAAATAAAGAATTTTTGAAAAAAAAAAAAAAATTTGAAGAAAAAATCCCCAACAAAATTTGTTTACATTTTTTTCGTCAACAGAATTAAATTTCTGTACGAGTAAACTATATCAAAGAATAATAAACCCTGTGTAAAATATGCAGCGTTTTTTTGCGAGTCTTCACTCTGTTTTCCTACCAAACAAGTAAAATTAGTCTTTTGAATTCAGCTAAAAGAGGGAGAATCCGAAAGTAATGGCTCACCACAATTACACAGCTCATCACTCCTCTATTGTTCCATTACAGTTATAAAATGATTACTATTACCGATTTCAGACAGAGAAATAATTTATAAATTGAAATGGAATCAGCAGATTGGCCCTTTAAGTTTTTGTAAGGTATGTGAGAGCGAATGTATATGAAGGGCCAAACTGGTAGATTGGCCCTTTGATCTTCGTGACTCTCAAGGTCAAATCAAGCTTAAAGGGCCAATCTGCTTCGTCTTGCAGATTTTACTTTTAGTTTAATTTCCGCATTGCGGAAACTTTGAAAACTGATTGGAAATTAATTCTACATAGATTTTCTGACTAGTTGCAAAAAAAATCGTGTTGTTATCGATAACAACATAATATGTTTATGTTATTATGGCCCATATGGGCTTTGCTATAGCGAATAGCGTTTTAGAAATAGTGTTTCAAATGCAGTTTGGCCCTTTTACCGTGCAGGGGCAAAATTACATATTATGTAAATTATATATATATAATTTTGTTTTAAAAAGGTTTTTCCCCGTTTGCTTACACCTAGGTGTAAGTATATATCACAAGGGAAAAATCAATTGATTGTTGCAAATAATTATTTATTTTTACATTTATTTTACATTTGGAAACAGTTGCACAACAACCACTGACACAGCTGAAGCTTTCCTACCTACCTTTTTCCTACGTATTAGTGCTGGTTTGCAGTTGGATTTATTAGTAATTGGAATTCAGGTTTCGTAACGTAATAGGTAGGTAATGCTTCTTCTTCTTCTGATAAATTTGAAATTTAATAAATAATTTGGAAAAAGAATCGATTCTTTTTGAAAAAATAATCGCGATTATTTTTGAGAATCGGACATCCCTACATTCTGGTAGAAACTGGGCGAACTAGTCACTAATAATTATAATTAGGCTAGGTGTCACTAGCGTCGTGTCGCAAGTACAGCCTCTCACGCTTACAGGACACTGCGGCTACAAACCATCATTTTTATTATTTGAGTTCCTGGTAGAATAGCTTAAAATATTAATTTTTGGATGCAGCTCGCGGACCCCCACACCAACGTTTGCCGACCCCTGGGGGTCCGCGGACCACCTTTTGGAAACCCCTGTACTAGTCTATAATCATAAGTTGCCCTAGGTGGTAGGACGTCGAGCTTGAAATACAAAGTTTCTACTGGTGTGCGCTGATCGGATTTGGTTGCTATCCGTAGCACAGTGTTAATTGCCACCTCAATGCAAAGAAAATTGCTTGAGTAGGCAGCACCCCAGATTATTATGCCATAAATTAGAATACTGTAAACATACGCATTGTACATCATGCGGAGATTATCCCTGGATAAAAAATTTCTTAGGATGATGAAGAAGTGGTAACATTAAATGTAAAAATTTTTTTAATTCTCCCCTCCAAGTTCTGAATGTGTTCATGCCACTTTAGATGTTGATCCAGTGTAAGCCCAAGATATTTTAGGCTTCTAACTTTTTCTAATGTTCCACAGGAGCATGCTGTTTTTTGCGTGCACTGATCTTTGTGAATTACTAATTTCGAAAAGTCTGGCAGACCAGTCTTATTGATAGAAAACGTGATGTACTTTGTTCACGGTTAGACCATTCAAGTGAAACCATTTCAGGACTTTCTCCATAACTCGTTCCGCCTCTGAATGGACTTCTTCCCATGAGTTTCCTTTCAATAAAATGGCTATGTCATCTGCAAAGGCAACGAATTTGCCTGAGACATCCAGAGCAAACAGATCATTGACGAATACAAGAAATAAAATAGGGCCTAGTACTGATCCTTGAGGTACTCCATAACTAATAATTAAACGAGACGACTAAAAGCACTGAAGAAATAATTATTATTTCTTCAGTGCTTTTAGTCGTCTGAATTTGTATACAAACTGTTTTCTGTTCGAGAGGTACGATCCGAACCATCTTAAAGGCCACCCCATCCAGCCCAAGTCTTTCCAATTTTAGCATAAGCCTTGATATTTCTATGGAGTCAAATGCCTTGGAGAGATCTATGAAAACTCACATTATTGCTTCCGAGTCTGCGAAGCAGCGAAAGCCTTGTGTTCACTTTCGGGAGAAAAAAAATTTTTGTTGTCCGAATTCAAAATATCCACTCGCATTTTGCGTTTCATAGCCTACTGAACTAATTTGGTTCCGTGTCTGTCGGTCTGTCCGCATTTCCTTGTTACAGCCATAATTTCCACAATTTTGAATGAATTTAGCTCAAATTTTGAGGGATTATGCGGATAAGGCTCCTTGAGGTCCCATACGAATTTCATCACAATTGAATCAGCGGTACGCTCTGCGCATGCGCTAACGTGAAATTCTTGAAACAGGCATAACTTTCTCAATTTTGATCGGATTTCAATCAAATTTTCAGGAATTGTGTGCGTATAGCTCTAGATACCCTAGGTACCCTGTCAGTTTCATCAAGATTGAATCAGTGGTACTCCCTGCGCATGCGCGAACGTAATTTTCTTGTTACAGTAACTGTAACAAGAAAATTACGTTCGTAACAACTGTTGTTACGTTCATTTTGAACTTGACACGAGGAAGCTCATGTGCCATTGCCTTGGCAGTGTATTTTGAGATTGTTGTTCATTGATTCTGAGATATCTGCTGTTACTTCCACTAGGGCATCTTGTGTAGGTACTCCGATTTTTTCGGAATCCGTATTGTGTAGCAGCTAACACAGGTCTAGGCAGAGATGTAAAGGGGGTAAATACCCAGTGGGTAGGGTATTTACAAACTGGGTATTTACCCGGTATTTACCCAATCGCCGAATAAATACCTTCCCATTAAATACCCAACCAAAAAAATACGGGATTTTCATTTTTTTTTAGTTTTGCAAAAAAAATCAAGTAAAAGGTCAGTTTTACGACCATTTCTGCACACCCCATGGTCGTAAAAGACTACCCCATGCCCCCCCCCCCTGTTATGGTTCCTCCATGACTGTAACAAGGATACTTAACGTAGGTAACCTACAAAATTTGTAGGTTAGAAAATAATGTAGCCAAGAAGCGAGAGTTCACGATGAGTCCAGCTCGGATGAGGATGAAGACTCAGATTCAGCTAACAGCGAACTTTCTTTGAGCGAACAAGCGAACAACTCGAACGTTTGAGCAATTTTTTTTTTAATGTGCATGTTTTTTAAAGCTGGAAATAAATAATTTCCAACATTATCATCTTGAATTTACGATTATTTTTACTCCAAAACATGGTTGATGAAAATATTTAATTGCATCTTGGTTTTTGGGCACTTAATGACCATGAAAGCAGTCAATTTTACAGCTGTTTAAGTACAGGGCGAAGTGGCATATGATTTTATAGCAGTTTGTTTGTGTGATTTCCATCGAACATGGGTATTAAATAAATTTTCTTTCATTAGAGGATGATCCTGAACTCGAAAATTGTTGAAACTTTGGTAGAGGCTGGCTCTCGAGTAGTAAGAACGTTTTACATGTTTTTTTTTTTTGCGATCCCGATTCATTGAAGATAAAATACCCTATTAAATACCCAAAATGGGTATTTACCCGGGTATTTACCCTGGGTATTTACCCTTAAAAAAAAATACCCGGGTATTTTACATCTCTGGGTCTAGGTACAAAAAAGGTCACTTCGGGCTCGAGAGGTTTCGGTGGTTGCTCTCCATGTTTTGGGGTCTGGTGAACACGAATCCGAAGCCCGTTTTGCGCCATCACGTCCAGGTTTTTTTGTACACCCTCGTTTATCCAGAAAAGCGAAAATCCCCTTAATTTCGACTCTAAGTCGTCTGGTTTCTGTAGGTACCTAAGAATGACCTCTAGAAGTCATTTTTTAGGTCGGAAAACGCTATTTTTCCCACTGTTTTTTTGCACTTTTCTATTAACACAGTAAAAAATAAGGGTCCGGGGGAATCGGCTCCAACTACAACATAAACTGTGGACATTTCTGCGTCAAATGCAGCCAACTGCACCTCTGTGAATGCAATAGCCGATTTTTGGCGATTTTTCAAAGATATGAGAAATTTTACTCCCCCTTTTTCCCATTTCCAATTACAAAATTTTCTGGCTCATCTAAGTATTCATCCTAAGCGCTTAGACTTACGGTACCCTACAGAATTTTTCGCGCTGAATCGAATGAGACCATTTTCAAGCCGCTACAGTGCATAGTTTCGGGAATGGAAGCTGTGAAAATCATTTTTACAGTCAAAAAGTTGTATTTTGCAACTGTTTTGCTCTATCTTATTCTGCAGAACAACATAATAATATTATGTTATATAGTAGGTAATAACATAATAAGCTACGGAAGAGACTTCTAATATCAAAAGAGACTTCTAGTCAAGTCCAAGTAAAATCACAATGTCGCACCCACTTACTCAACAGTTACTGTTAAGGATTTTCTTCGGTTAGCAGCACTATGATTGTCTCGTTGAATGTTCCAACAGTAGTCTGCCATTATGTTCTCATCCCATCGACCCTGGTATCGAAATTCCATAGTATTCAGGTCTTGGTGAAACCTCTCCCCTAGGGTGTCCCTTATATGAGCCAAAAATTTTTTTTTGAGAAAACTGATACGCATACCATCCAATTTTGTTCCATTTGGTCTAAAACTACCGTGTACGAAACATTTCCCCCCTAGGATAACGTTAACCCGTGCCGAATCTTCGCCAAAGTTCATATACGTGAATTTCGGCTCTTCCACTCCATAAGTGCCCACCCCCCGGCCACCCCCTTCATCCGACCAACTTGAAATTTTTATCGAGCGTTTGGCTGATATTATTGAAGATTTTGTAAAAATTTGAAGTCGATTCAATAAAAAACACAGACGGGAGAAAATTTTGAGTGCTTGATAATGACTTTTTTTCATAAGAAAATCTGCCTCTCCAGCTACTTTCGAGTATACCTACCTATCATGTTGTTGATTTCTAAACTATCAGTTCTATTTTTATTTTTCATGTTTTCGTCGGGTTATTGGGAAGTTAACAATAATTTGGCCACGATTTCAAGTGCTGGCTGGTACACTGAGTCTATGAAGTGGATGGTTGACAAATTAACCACCCTGAAACCAAAACAATGAAGGAATGTGAGATAGAACATAGAACGTTATTTAATTTTAGAAGACTGTGTAGATAGTGTTGATCAAAGTCAAATGATGAGAAATGAAATGAGAAAAATCATATGATCATGAGAAAACAGGTTGTTAAGATGAGAATTTCCTCTTCAAAGTTTCTTTTTAGCAGTAGGTATGGGTACAATTTCCTGTGTTCATTGACACATTGTAAGACAAACTGCTTTTGTTCTTCGTCCGCCGTGAGTAGACCATGAAAATCCTGCATCAGTTTCACAGCTCGTTTTCGTGTCATCGAAGAGCATGAACATTTTTCGACGCCTGAAACTGAATGAAAAATTCATACAGACAGACATATCTTCATGGGCAACGGATCCGGCCTTCCTTGAAGCTAGAGAAGCTCTTTCAGGCTCAAAAGTGGTCAAAGTGGTCTTTTCCCATGGTACGTTGGTTTTATGGTACGGGTTGGCAACGCTGCTCGGTCAACATCGAATATAATATATTAGATGTTGATCTAATATAATACGTACTACCTACCTGACTTGTGAGTAGGTACAATAGTTGAGTAATTATACAATGTCATATTTCTTCTATGAAACATGTCATATTTCTCTTGATATTTCAGTTTTGTTCAATACTTTGCCTGAGCCCCGATAGGCATTCCATACAATGCCTAAAAATTATAAACATTGCCTAGGTAAAGTTTGAAATCTGGAAACTGTTTTATACATTGCCTGAAATGGCTCGGCATTATATGAAATGGCTCGGCATTATATGAAATGCCTAGGCATTTCATACAATGCCTGGATTATACACTTTGCCGCTAACATATTAGATGTAGATTACAATATTGTAATCTAATATATTATATTAGATTACAATATTGTATTGTATGAGTGGCTTCGTCTCATCTTTTATCGGAACCTGTACCTATTCAGTGTGTACTTGAGAGAAAATTAATTCTGTCAATCAATAAAATTTTGAAAAAAGAAATGTTTTAAAATGTTTTTTCAACAATTTTTTTTTTTTTTTTTCATTCGGAAATTATTTGACCTCTTGCCATCCTTCAAAAATCCCGTTTGTAGCTCCATGAAGGCCCTATAGGTCCCTCCCAGTGAAATCGGATCAATCCGGGACCCCCCAAAATGGATTCTACGTCCAAAATCCTTCGAAAACGACACCTCACTCGATCCCATAGCCCCATCAAAAAAACCCTCCCGTCGCCCCATTTTAGCCCCATAGCGCCCCACGGGTGTGGGTGATCGAACTGATAACCTTGCGGGCACAACTAGAGGATAAACCGAGTATTTTGTAAACATTTCAGATTTTTAAAAAAATTCCTACTACCCAAAACGGCCCGGACGGTGTACTGCGTACGGACATTTCGTTTTTGGAATCTAGACCTCTTGAAACGAATAATGTCACATTTTGAGGCTGATCAGAATTTTCGACTCCGGTCGCGATTACATAGGTGTATTATTCCAAGAATAATAAACCAAACGAAGAGGTTCCCTAACTTTCTATTGTGTTTTGTTCAAGATTTTTTCAATTTTTCTTTTTGGGGATTTTTTTTCCACCCTTGAGTATTCTTAGGGGATTTCTTTTCCGCCCTGCAGGATTTTTTTTTCCGGGGAGTTTTTTTCCGATTACCTACCATTCAAGTAGGTAGATACTCCCTTCCTGTTCCTCCAAAGACACTGGGGGAGGGAGCCCAGTTACGCTGGCGGACTTCCCCCAAACACACAACACAAATATTGCTAATCTGAATCAATTAGGAAAACAAAATTTGCATGTAGGTATACCAAATACCCCCGGTATATTGGGTAAACCTACACCTAGCTTTTCCCCTGTAGGTACCTACTCTTCATTTTATCTCTTCTGTAAAATGTGCAAAGTTTTGATTCTTAACACCTCATTTCGTTTTGGAATCTACACAATGTGTAGACGTCATCTTCAAACGTATAATGACAAATTTCGAGGCCGATCAAACTTTTGGACCAATTTCCAAGAATAATAAAGCAAAATGGCATAATTTTAGGCATTTTTTTTTAACTAAAAGAAATGAATCAATACCCATTCTATTAGATGTTTATTGCTAGAATAGTTAAAAACGTGATTGTAGATACTTGATTTTTAAAATGTTTACTACCCCGGACGTGCCGCTCGAAAACAAATTTTGTTTCATCGTAAAATCGAGGACAAATCTCATGTTTGAACAATAGGACAGGAAACGTGCTGAGCTCATTAAAGACCTAGACGCTGTACCTATTAGAATTTTGATGACCACTCTAGCCGAACTATAATTCGTCAGTCGGAAGAAAACCACCGGCTCTACTGTATCCGGTTCGTATGTTCATCAGAATATTATATGTAAAATGATAATATCAATGTATATTATCACCTATAATATACATATAATAATATTAATATTATTAATAATTATTTGGAACACTTACCTACCTAGTTCAGATGCTCATTATCAAACGCCTTCTCAATTCGAGGGAGACCAGAGAGAGAGAGAGAGAGCGAGATGTCTGCTCTTCTAAATTCTATTTGGGTATAAATAACCTCCGACCACCGTGGGGAAAATTACTAAAAATCAAAATAATTTGGCTTTTTAGTAATTTTCACTACGATCGGAAATATTAATTAGCCAGACATTTTTCTTACGTTTCGGGGCGTCACCATTCGACAAATTGTACCTGCCTAGTGTTTTTGCAATTGGGTTTTGTAAAATTTGAACACTTAATATTATTAACAAGTTCATTAGGTACCTACCTACATATTTCATTTCATTATTTTAATTTTTTGTTTATAAACCAAAAACCATAAATGGGAAGAACAGTTTGAAGGTCTCAGAGAAAACCATGCATTAAATGCAACAAATTTTGTTCAAATTTTAAATTTAAAAACGCTGCAAATTTCACGCATGAATTGCGTTATTGTATGAATTGTGAAAAAAATAATTTAAGTATACCAATGAAAAGTTATTTCAAAAAATTAATCATTTAAAAAAAGGATCTCAAGGGACCCGCATTATCCCTGAAATTTTGACCAAAATCGGATCAAAATTAAGGAAGTTATCGCTGTAACAAGGAAATGCGGACAGACGGTCGACATAAACGGAACCAAATTTGCTCAGAAGGTACTGAAACGCCAAATGCCAGTGGAAATTTATTTTTTGGAGGGCAAAAACTTTTCCGATCCCGAAAGAGAAAACAATGCTTCCGCAACCTTCGGTACCTAGTCTCGGAAGCAAAATTCTACAGCCTAAAACACGTTAAAAAAAAGCTGGCGGATTGTATTTTTTCGAGTAAACAAGCGTGGACAAATTTTGAAGCGAACAATTTCAACCCCATTTACGAAAGCTTAGGACCATAATAATAGTTATGCTAGCAAGCTAGAGGAGGTTGCTAGCAAAAGTCAACTTGTCCACCTTTGATCGAAATCTATTTTTTTCCATATTCTAGTTCCTCTGGCACATGTCCGCGAAGTTTCACCGAGCCAAACTTAACTTTTCCCGAGTAAAGAGGCCTCTGAATTCTGGCATTTCGTCCAAAACTTGATTTGTCCATCATCCCATTTTCCTCGGAAATGTCTCTTGTTTTTCACACCAAAACTCGACTTGTCCACGTATTTGCCGACAGTTAAGCGAAACATTTTTTTTTTCATAACTCGATTTGTCCAAACCCATTTGGAATGGTAACGTTTCCCGAATTTCCCTCTTCCCCTCACAAGATGGCAGCACCCACTTGCCAACCTGTTTGAATGCCTGCTTCATGGGCGCTCCGACAGATGCCTCGCACGATCATGTGCGGCAATTGGGTATCAAGAAAATCACGGAAGTTCGAGCGTTATCACGTTTGAACTCTGGAATCGTTTGATCTTTTCTTGTTGTCACGTCCCTTCGCAGTGCACTTTTGTACTAATCTTCTATTTCTATTACTTTATGTTTTGCTCTCTATACATTTTATAAAGGAAGTTTTGGCTTGAGCGTACTGATTCTTAATTTTTCCCTGTCAAAAACGATTTTTTGCTTTCAAAACTAGTTTTGTCCATAGTTTTTTAACAAAACTTAACATGTCCAAAATATTTAAGTCGGTATGTTCGCAGTATAATAATATTATGTTAAACACTTGGTTATTATTATAATATTATGTTAAACATATTATGTTAAAAACTTGGTATTCAGGGGAAAAACTTACTCTGACTTCAGGATTAATATTCCCCGACCGGATTAATTGTATCATCAAAGGGGGCTGCACAGGAAGTTTTTTGCCTCTCCTGAAAATTTTTGAGAATTGGACAAGTTGACTTTTGCTAGCAACCCAATAATTATTATTCAGACTGTAATAAACCCAATTCGGTGACAAGTTGTCACTGACAACCGAGAAATAGATGAACCCCTTCATTCCTACCAATTACAATTCACAATTAGGTATTTATTTCTCAAAGGTCTTTTTATTCATCCTTCAAGGACGTAGGTACCTACTAGTACTAGGGGACCTCCTGGCTACGCCAGCCATCCCCCGACCGTATCCCGCCTGGCCTCAGACCGAACAACTCGTTTTCCCATATTGTGCAGTTTTTTTTCTTAAAAATACAGATTTTTTTATTTGTGCTCCAATTCTGGAGCTAAAATGCGCCACGTGGAGCAAATTTTTGGTGGTTTCATATTTTTCTCATCTACTCGCCAAAACGGATTTTTGGTATTTTTTCAAATTTTTTAGAAAAAGTTTAATTTTCCGTTATTTCCACTTTAGGAGCTCAGATACGCCACATGGAGCTACTTTTTGGTGGTTTCAGAATTTGCTCGCACTATGCTCGCCAAACTGGATTTTTTAAGACCGATTTCAGAAGTGCCCTAGAATGAAGATGATCAAAATCGTATCACCCTCCTCCTCCTCGGGCTGCGCCTTTAATATATTAGATTGCTTATTCATGAGATGACCACATTGCATATGTATAATGCACTGTTATATGAAGGATGACAATGCCTTTAACATGGGAACAAAATCGTCAATGACGGGTACAGTAAGTTTGGAATGGATGTATAGCCTTTTAAACCTATTGTAGGTTCAATGATTTCAGGATGATTATGGAGCCAAAATATGAAGTGGTGGTGTCGGGAATATCAGGGGTTTTCCCGGAATCCGAACACATTGGCGAGTTGTGTGACAACCTCTACAACAAAGTCAACATGGTCACCGACTCCACGACGTGGACTCCAGGTGAACCTAATCTCAAGAAAATTTAATATTAAATTGCTATATAATATTCAAACAAATATTTAACATTAAATGTTAAATATTTGTTTGAATATTATATAGCAAATTTTGTTCTGGTTCAAACTTAGAACCAGAACACGAACCCGGTAAAAGGGAAACGGGGTTGACAGTCTCGGATGACCAGAAATAGGCAAACTGGTGGCACTCTAATGGTGGCACACTAATTAAAATTAATTTTTTAAATTTTATTATTGTACGCCCTGGGGACGGTTACAACCAGACGGTTCCAGGGTAAATAATTCAATAAACGAAGTACTGAAAACCTACTAACCTTTAACAGCCTCCAGAAGTTATAAGGCTCCTCATAGCCTTCGAGCGCTATGGAGTAGGTATTAATTAATATGCGCTGTAACTAGTTCTAGAGGTCATTAAACCAGTTTTTATGCAATTTAGACCGGCTCTATATAAAGTGGTCGCTACAGGCTACACTGGCGTCCCGTGCCATACCAGTCCAGTGGAAAAAAGTCGCTCTAGTCGACTGTCCTCAGGAGTTGGTTTCGGGCCAGTCCAGTTCCCCCCACCTTCAAAAGTCCTGAGCTGGCGTGACTCACAGGACGCCAGTGGTGTTTACATGAAGCCAGTTACTGGCGCCAGTCAGCTGGCTTCGAATTCACGTCAGTCAACTGGCGCCAGTCAGCTGGACTGCGACTGGCCTCGTGTAATCGCGACCACCTCATTGGCTCAAAGTTTTAATGCCTTTCACTTTCAGCACTTCACCTGATGAATACACTGCCAAGATCATGGCACAGAAGCTTCCTCGTGATCTTCACGACATGTCACCATTAAAATTTTTAAAATTTTAGGAGACGAGATGATCGATTCGCCATACTCATGAAATTACCGGGCAATACAAAAATTAAAAAGCATGAGAAGAACTCATACTATGTGTACTTGTATTGGTTCTTGTTTCCCATGCTTTCTCATCTTTTAAGTACTAACTAATTTCCTCATAAGCGCTGAAGAAGGCAGTGCATTAGCCGAAAGCTCGGTGCTAGAGGACATGTTTGAGTTTCTTTCGACGTAAGGCCCGATACATTGAAAACAGCGGAAGCAATAACAGCAGAGCTGCTGTAAACAGAGCCCATGCCATTGGGAGGGAAGATTTTGCAGTCATGACTTCGGAAGATGTTCAGAAATTGGTGGATGACCCAACTGAGGAACTGGTTGAGGAGCGACTTATGGAACTGATAGAGCAAAACCCAACTACCTATCGGATGATCGACTGTACCCTGATGTTACCGAGATAGGGAAATGGATCAAGATATTCATTGACTTTAAGCTGATAAGAACAGAAACTACACTTTGATCTTAGCCAAGAGGCCGAGAAGCGATTTTAAGCCTTTCTAGGTACCTAGGTACAGTGCGGGGTCGACTCCTGCCCCAATTGTGAAAACCAGTTGTTAACACACAAAAAACCCACTTTACTTTTTTCATTCATTGACCTGCCATTTTTTCAACCGTTTCGAACAGATCGTCGCCAAAAAGCCTAAAAACACGCTCAGCCTAAGCGAATCCTTCTACTCTCATTTTGGTGAAAATTTGAATAGTCCACATACAAATATTGCTGTTTTTAGCCGTGTGCTGGGGGAGTATGTAAAGGAAATTCTCGTGTAAAACTATTCATGTTGATAATTTTAATTAGTTGTATTGTATAATACTGTTCATTGACAATACAAGCAGTTCATTCAAACTACCCGCGTTTCCTAGTTCACGGGATTTACATTGCCTACACCGAGAAGGGAAGAGGTCGTTCGCGGTTCCTACATTGCGTTACCAACTTTCACTTCAGGGATTAGCGGAATTTGTACCCGCCCAACTAGACGAGACCTTACCAGCACGATCCCTGAAAATCTGACCGAAATCCATTCGAAATTGACGGAGTTATGACTGTAACAGGAACATTACGTTCGTGCATGCGCCGGGCGTAGGTACTGCTGTATCAATCATGATGAAACAGATAGGGGACCATTTATGGAAGAAACCGCACTATTCCTGAAAATTTGGATCAAAATTGTGGAAGTAATGGCTGCGTTCGCAGAGTAAGTTCTGGCCGTTCGGAATCGAATCAGAACTCGAACGCTTCCAGGAATTAAAAGGACAGAACTTCGGTCCTCCGCCAACGAAAAAATAGTCACTACGAAGTTACCTCCACGAGATCACAGAAGGAAATGAATCGCGCGTGTGTGACTTTCCACAATCGAGGAGGCAGTCGGAATCAGTTCGGGAAGTTCTGAAAAAAATTCAGAACTGCCGGAATCGATTACGAACGATTCTGAACGAGTTCTGCTCTCGCAGAGCATCAGAATTAAATTCACTCAAATGTGAATTAAAAACACTCAAATGTTGAGTGTTTAATTCCTGGAAGCCGATGTACCCCCTCCCTCGGCCTTTTGGAATTGTCAGAATTACTCTGCGAACGCCGTATTCTGATCGGCCTCAAAATTTGACATCATTCGCTTCAAGAGTTCTAGATTCCAAAAACGAAATGTCCCTCCGCCGTCCACCGTCCGTTTTGAGCAGTAGGATTTTTTTTTTAATCTGAAATTTTGACAAAATACTTGGTTTACCATCTAGTTGTGCCCGCAAGGTTTTCAGTCCAATCGCCCAAACCCATGGTGCGCTATGGGGCTAAAATGGGGCTATGGGAGGGGTTTTTTTGAAGGCTTTTAGCTATGGGATCAAGTTAGGTGTCGTTTACGAAGTATTTTTGGACGTAGAATCTTTCATGGGGCTAAAAATGGGATTTTTGAAGGATCCCAGGAGGTTAAATATTTTTCAAGTAAAAATAAAGAATTTTTGAGAAAAAAAAGGTTTTTTACCAAAATTTTTTCCATTGACACAGGAATAATTTTTGCACAAGTAACCTTTACTTATATCAAAGAATAATAAACCCTTGTGTAAAATTTGCAGCTTTTTTTTTTCGTCTGAAAGCCAGTAGACCAATTTATCCAATAATTCGTCGCTGTAGAAGCAACATCGCACTTATGCACTTCACTCGAAAAATGAAACAGCTGAGAAAAACGATGGAGGATTTAGAAATGATTTATTGCGAGTAGTTGGTAACGAAAATATCACAAAAGTACCAATCAAAAACCTTTTTGTAAAATGATAAGGTAGGAAATCAGTCTCTTCATAAACCACGGAATTGTAGTATCCTTTCTTAATAAACATTTTTGAAAAAAAAAATCCAAAAAAAAATTTTTTTTTTGAGATAAAAATCCAAAAAAAATTTTTTCATTGACAGAATTAAATTTCTGCACAAGTAACGAATATCAAAGAATAATAAACCCTTGTGTAAAATTTGCAGCGTTTTTAAAATTACCTCTGACATTCTCACCTCTAATTTTCCTTGTCACACAAAAAAAAAAAAAAAAAAATTTGTCATTAGCATCAGAGAAAACCATACAATACTAGTCTCTCTGGCTCGCTTCGCTCGCTCTCCTAGTGGGGTGTATTGCCGCCTGTGGGGTGTATTGCCGCCTGTGGGGTGCGTAGCATCGATTGACACGTTCAAACCCCTACTCAGACATAATAGTCCTGGAGCCAGCCCCGATTTCGGGTGCTGATTCCAGGAAAAGGTTTGATATAATTTTATCAAAATATCCTCCATTCTGAGTGAAAAGAGCTTTGTCTGCCATTCCAAAGCCGCTGGATTCAAAATTGGCAGCAATTTGAATCCGGACCAAAAAGGCGATTTGGGTGCTGATCGCAGGATGGCTGATATTTTGTTTACTACTTTTTTTACCATTCTTAATCATAACTTTTGATGTCTGCCAACCCTAGAGTGGTGGGTTCCCCTGGCAGACTCAATTTGAAAATTTGTCATTTTTGGGGGAAAACTTTTATGAACTTTAGGATGGTTGAACGTTTGACACATAAAAATAGACGTAATAATAGACATATTTATTGTTGTCTGCCACCCCAAAGCGGTCGCCATACCCTGGCAGACTAAATTCGAAAAATTGCAATTTTGGGGGTTAAATTTCATCTACTTTAGGAAACTTGAAATTTCATACAGTGTTTTGAGGTGGCATTGGTAAGAGATTTAACGTTGTCTGCCATCCCAAAGCTGTCGCCATACCCTGGCAGACTAAATTTGAAAAATTGCAATTTTAAGGGTAAAATTGAACTTGTTTTAGGAAACTTGAAATTTTGCACAGTGTTTAGGGTTGGTATTGGTAAGAGATTTAACGTTGTCTGCCACCCCAAAGCGGACGCCATACCCTGGCAGACTAAATTTGAAAATTGCAATTTTAAGGGTAAAATTGAACTTGTTTTAGGAAACTTGAAAATTTACTCAGTGTTAGCTACCAACTTGTAGATGTAAAAAAAACCTGTCTGCCTAGAATTATCCGACGGAAACTATCGGCAGACAAGCAATTTGTTAAAAATTGTAATTTTTTGATCAAAATTTGATCAAATTTAGGAAGCACTAAATTTTGGCACACAATTCTTTAACGATTAGGTAACATATCTAACATAGTCTGCCAACAATAAACCATTGCCTTATCACTGGCAGACTAGGATTTGAGTATGAATACCCTTCACTATAATAATAATTATTATTATTATTAGTATTATTTTTATTATAACCTCATTTTGGAATCAGGTAAGATAACCCTGCAAGGTAACAACAATCCATCCAAACAATCCATTTATTCTTCACCTTAATAACGTAATAATATTGGTTTAATTTCATAGGTACCTAATCAGGTTCATTATACTTTCTTCAAATTATTTACATTTTAAAATTGAATTTCGAATAATACATTAAATACTATCATATACTAACGATAATAACATTCTAATTTATAATATAGACTTATAATAAGCTTTATCATGGGCATCCTAGCCCAAGTAGAAATGGATGAGAATGGGCTGGGGGCTCAACTTGGGACTATATGGGACTTTCCTTTCAGAATTTTCCGCTCCATTTAGAATTGTTAGTCGGATCCCCTACGTGAAACCTCTTCTTCACATCAAACCTGAATTGCATACACTTTTTTAATTGAAACACACACACACACAATCCCTATACTCATCTGCAAAAAATTTTAGTATCCCCACCCTGATTGGTCACGGATAGTACCAAAACCTTTTTCATATCAAACCTAAATTGCATACTAAACTACCTTAGAATTGGGTTAACAAATCCCCCCCCCCCCCCCTCATTCCACAATTGACTACTGCACATTTTCGTATTTTTGCTCCTATCTCGAAAACGGTAGGTCCTAAAGGAAAATTACCCGTACAAAAAATGAAGCTCACAATATTTGCGACAAAAGTATCCCTATTCATTATTCACGTATCTATAATAGTTTAGGAGATATTATAGCTTGAAAGCGGTGAGAATTTCAAAAACCCGCTTTTTCGCACTTTCTTTTCTTTTTTTTTCTCACAGTGCCTAAACGATGCATCCTAGCGGTTTTGGACACTGGTATATCATCAAAACTAGATTAAATTTGCTACAGTTTGAGCACAGGTACGGCTCGGTAAGTTAAATAGGAACCGAGAAAACGAATTTTAACCAGAACAAAAAACGCGGTAAGCGGAAAAACACGTTTCTTAGAATGTTTTCGACGGTAGCTCAGAAGCTATTGACCCGATTCCAAATTTCTTTATTTCTCGTGAACGCTGATTAAATTTCCCATCGCAGCTATTTCGTGTAAGTTTTTGGTTTGAGCTTTGTTGAGGGAGGGGCAGGCATGGCCAACAAATGACAAATGAATGGGGACACTTGTGTAGCAAATATTTTCGTATTTTCACTCTTAACTCGAAAACGGTGGTTCCTACAGAAAATTCATACGTATAAAAAATAAAGCTTACAATATTTGCTACAAAGGTGTCCCTATTCATTTTCAACGTACCTATAATAGTTTAGGAGATATTATAGCTTGAAAGTGGGTAAAATTTCAAAAACCCGCTTTATCGCACTTTCGTTTTGTTTTGTGCTCATAGCGCCTAAACGATGCATCCTAGCGGTTTTGGGCACTGGTATATCATCCAAACTAGATTAAATTTCCTACAGTTTGAGCATAAGTACGGCTCTGTAAGTTAAATAGGAACCGAGAAAACGAATTTTAACCAGAACAAAAAACGCGGTAAGCGGAAAAACACGTTTCTTAGACTGTTTTCGACGGTAGCTCAGAAGCTATTGACCCGATTCCAAATTTCTTTATTTCTCGTGAACGCTGATTAAATTTCCCACCGTAGCTATTCCGTGTAAGCTTTTGGTTTGAGCTTTGATAAGGGAGGGGCAGGCATGACCAACAAATGACAAATGAATGGGGACACTTGTGTAGCAAATATGATTGGCAAAAACGTGGCCATGACGGCCCCTCCCTTATCAAAGCTTCAACCAAAAGCTTACACGGAATAGCTGCGATGGAAAATTTAATCAGTGTTCACGAGAAATAAAGAAATTTGGAATCGGGCCAATAGTTTCTAAGTACAACCGAAAACGGTCTAAGAAACGTGGTTGTCCACTTATCGCGTTTTTTGTTTTGGTAAAAACTCGTTTTCTCGGTTCGTATTTGACTTACAGAGCCGTAATTGTGCTCAAACTGTAGGAAATTTAATCTAGTTTTGATGATATACCAGTGCCCAAAACCGCTATGATGCATCGTTTAGGCGCTATGAGCACAAAACAAAACGAAAGTGCGATAAAGCGGGTTTTTGAAATTTTACCCACTTTCAAGCTATAATATCTCCTAAACTAATATAGGTACATGGAAAATGAATAGGGACACCTTTGTAGCAAATATTGTGAGCTTCATTTTTTATACGTATGAATTTTCTGTAGGACCCACCGTTTTCGAGGTAAGAGTGAAAATACGAAAATATTTGCTACACAAGTGTCCCATTCGTTTGTCATTTGTTGGCCATGCCTGCCCCTCCCTCATCAAAGCTCAAACCAAAAACTTACACGGAATAGCTGCGGTGGGAAATTTAATCAGCGTTCACGAGAAATAAAGAAATTTGGAATCGGGTAGCTTCTGAGCTACCGTCGAAAACATTCTAAGAAACGCGTTTTTCCGCTTACCGCGTTTTTTGTTCTGGTTAAAATTCGTTTTCTCGGTTCCTATTTAACTTACCGAGCCGTACTAGTGCTCAAACTATTGCAAATTTAATCCAGTTTTGATGATATACTAGTGCCCACATGATAGGATGCAAGGTTTAGGCGCTGTGAGCAAAAAACGAAAGTGCGAAAAAGCGGGGTTTTGAAATGTTATCCACTTTCAAGCTATAATATCTCCTAAACTATTATAGCTACGTGAATAATGAATTGGGATACTTTTGTCGCAAATATTGTGAGCTTCATTTTTCGTAGGGGCGATTTTCCTTTAGGACCTACCGTTTTCGAGTTAGGAGCGAAAAAACGAAAATGTGCAGTAGTCGTCTGGGAATGAGAAGGGGAGGGGGGATTTGTTAACCCAATTCTAATGTAGTTTAGTAGGCAATTTAGGTTTGATATGAAAAAGGTTTTGGTACCATCCGTGACCAATCAGGGTGGGGGTACTAAAATTTGGTAAAAGTGAGTATAGGGATTGTGGGTGTGTGTGTGTGTGGGTTGGGGGGGGGGGGGGGTGATTGTTCACGGATGGTCCGATTTCAATTAAAAAGGTGTTTGCAATTCAGGTTTGATGACATCAAATGCATTCACATTGTGAAGAAGAGGTTTCTCATAGGGGATCCGAATAACAATTCTAAAGGGAGCGGGAAATTCTGAAAGGAAAGTCCCATAATATATTATAATCCCAAGTTGGGCCCCCAGCCCATCCTCATCCATTTCTACTTGGTCGAGGAAGCCCACAATATAAGCCTATATTATAAGTTAGAATGTTATTATCGTTAGTATCATATACTAACGATAATAACAAAATTATTTTAAAATGTAAGTAATTTGAAGAAAGTTTAATGAACCTTATTACCTATGTAATTAAACCAATATTATTACGTTATTAAGGTGAAGAATAAATGGATTGTTTGGATGGATTGTTGTTACCTTGCAGGAGTATCTGATCTGATTCCAAAATTAGGTTACAATAAAAATAATTCCAATAGTACTGGGTTGAGTTCAATAAGGCCAATCAGCTTCTACCCCAGTACTATTGGAACTATTGAATAATTACGGAGGCCACCGAAAACAATAATACTAATAATAATTATTATTATTATTATTATAGTGAAGGCTATTCATACTCAAATCCTAGTCTGCCAGTGACAAGGCAATACTTCATTGTTGGCGGACTATGTTAGAAATGTTACCTAATCGTTGAAGGATTGTGTGCCAAAATTTAGAGCTTCCTAAATTTGTTCAAATTTTGAACAAAAAATTACAATTTTTTAAAAATTGCTTGTCTGCCTATAGTTTCCGTCGGATTATTCTAGGCAGACAAGGATTTTTTACATCTACAAGTTGGTAGCTAACAGTGAGTAAATTTTCAAGTTTCCTAAAACAAGTTCAATTTTACCCTTAAAATTGCAATTTTCAAATTTAGTCTGCCAGGGTATGGCGTCCGCTTTGGGGTGGCAGACAACGTTAAATCTCTTACCAATACCAACCCTAAACACTGTGCAAAATTTCAAGTTTCCTAAAACAAGTTCAATTTTACCCTTAAAATTGCAATTTTTCAAATTTAGTCTGCCAGGGTATGGCGACAGCTTTGGGATGGCAGACAACGTTAAATCTCTTACCAATGCCACCTCAAAACACTGTATGAAATTTCAAGTTTCCTAAAGTAGATGAAATTTAACCCCCAAAATTGCAATTTTTCGAATTTAGTCTGCCAGGGTATGGCGACCGCTTTGGGGTGGCAGACAACAATAAATATGTCTATTATTACGTCTATTTTTATGTGTCAAACGTTCAACCATCCTAAAGTTCATAAAAGTTTTCCCCCAAAAATGACAAATTTTCAAATTGAGTCTGCCAGGGGAACCCACCACTCTAGGGTTGGCAGACATCAAAAGTTATGATTAAGAATGGTAAAAAAAGTAGTAAACAAAATATCAGCCATCCTGCGATCAGCACCCAAATCGCCTTTTTGGTCCGGATTCAAATTGCTGCCAATTTTGAATCCAGCGGCTTTGGAATGGCAGACAAAGCTCTTTTCACTCAGAATGGAGGATATTTTGATAAAATTATATCAAACCTTTTCCTGGAATCAGCACCCGAAATCGGGGCTGGCTCCAGGACTATAAGGCCTCACTCCGCTCGGCCGAGCGCTTATTCGGACAGGGGGGTCTCGCCTCGCTCGGCGAGGGTCTCCCTGGACCCTCCGTTTTCTATGATCCCTGGCCCCGCGCGAATTAAAACGATCCAATTGTCTTCTCACCGTGAAATCGCCCCCTCCCCCTCGGTTTTTTTTAAATCGAATTTTTAAGGCGAAGTAAGGCCTCCCTGTCAGAGTGCTAGTGAAATCACTTGTATACTCGGCCGACCAGTTTCCCCGCCTCTCCATCTATCAAAGGTCCCTGGACCCTTCGTTTTCTAAGATCCCTGGCCCCGAGCGAATTAAAACGATCCAATTGTCTTCTCACCGTGAAATCGCCCCCTCCCCCTCGGTTTTTTTGAAATCCGACTTCGGAATCGGATTGGCCATATTTTGGCGCGCATTTGGTTCGCGGATACCATACCCAAAAAATGGCTCCTTACTGGGTATTTTTGAACCCGAAAAAACGTGGGACAAACGCGAGAAAGATGATTTTTCGACGAATTTCCGGCGAAATTCCCGGGCGAATTTCCGAATTACGATTTTACCGACGTCTTCCTCCAGGTCTGATCTATACGGCTGGTATTTTTTCTTAATTTTTTCGACCCCTTAAACGGGCTTTGGCGCGAGTTGAAAGTGGAAAACGTAGGACAAACGGGAGAAAGACGATTTTTCGACGAATTTTCCCTGGCCCCGCGCGAATTAAAACGATCCAATTGTCTTCTCACCGTGAAATCGCCCCCTCCCCCTCGGTTTTTTTGAAATCCGACTTCGGAATCGGATTGGCCATATTTTGGCGCGCATTTGGTTCGCGGATACCATACCCAAAAAATGGCTCCTTACTGGGTATTTTTGAACCCGAAAAAACGTGGGACAAACGCGAGAAAGACGATTTTTCGACGAATTTCCCGGGCGAATTTCGGATTTTCGATTTGACCGACGTCTACCTCCAGGTCTGATCTATTATAGATCAGAGTTGTATTTTTTCGTAATAAAATTCGTAATCTATTATAGATCAGGCTCGTATTTTTTCGTAATTTTTTCGACCCCTTAAACGGGCTTTGGCGCGAGTTGAAAGTGGAAAACGTAGGACAAACGGGAGAAAGACGATTTTTCGACGAATTTCCCGGGCGAATTTCGGATTTTCGATTTGACCGACGTCTACCTCTAGGTCTGATCTATACGGCTCGTATTTTTTCGTAATTTTTTCGACCCCCTAAACGGCCAGCGAGCGTAAAGTGAAAAAACTCACTCGGGAACGCGTTATCCCGTACCAACAAACCACACGGCTACCACACGGCCGTCTGCCACACGGATACCGTCGGCCAACACAATTTTATATTATTGTTATTTTTTCGTAATTTTTTCGACCCCCTAAACGGCCAGCGAGCGTAAAGTGAAAAAACTCACTCGGGAACGCGTTATCCCGTACCAACAAACCACACGGCTACCACACGGCCGTCTACCACACGGCTACCGTCGGCCAACACAATTTTATATTATTGTATGATACCTCATCTACAGGTAGGTATCTATTCAATGTTTTTCCTGCCAGTGCTGTAGATTAGCTTAGTTGCTCGAAACAGGTCCCCACGCTACAATAATTGTTGTTTACTGAAATAAACAATTTAGTATTCAAACCAGCAGAGGAGTCGTTCTCTCTCCCTAACCACCTCATCACAAATAGTCTTTCAGAGTCCTAACAGATTATTAAATCAATCAGGCCTGAAAATGTTTGATACCTACTTACTTTCTTCTTAACTCGCTTTGGCATTTGATTCAGGAGAGTT
This sequence comes from Pilophorus perplexus, assembly GCA_955831195.1. Taxonomy (NCBI): domain Eukaryota; kingdom Metazoa; phylum Arthropoda; class Insecta; order Hemiptera; family Miridae; genus Pilophorus; species Pilophorus perplexus. The sequence goes on along the minus strand of OY037009.1, from coordinate 33,391,674 downwards.
GGGGGTGCCTTCAGGAACCGGAAAAATCAAGAACCGAGATGTTTTTGACTACCAATTTTTTGGAATCGGCTTGAAAGTGGCCGAGGCCTTGGACTCCCCGGTCAGAATGATTTTTGAACAGTCGTTCAGGGCAATATGCGATTCAGGAACGAGCCTGCAGGATCTTTACGGGACAAACACCGCTGTGTACATGTCATCGTGTATTTTGGAAAAAGAGACAACGTTTACAAGTTGGTATACCAAGCTCAAAATGACGATGAGGCCATGATTCCGTTGAAATCATGAAAGTTACTTTTGTGTGTTTCCAGGTATGAAGGAGCAGGGGTCCTACGCTTTGTTGGCTACGGCAAGAACAATGCATGCCAACAGGGTGTCGTTCGCCCTCAATTTAACTGGGCCCAGCGTGGTCACCAACTCAGGATGGAATGGAGGGATGGAATCGTTGAAATTTGGATACAACAGTGTGGCCACCGGCGAATCAGTTGCCGCAGTCGTTGGATGCACTTCACTGGTCCAAAGTCCACACATCTCTTTCCATTTTGACGGTGAGATGATCGATACAGCATTGTCCAGGCCCGTTGAGAGGGTGGTCCTGGATAAAATTTATGGCCTTTAATGCCATAGTATGTAGAGACACGCTCAGAGCCCCAGAATAGTTTAGTTTGAGATAAGGATCAAAGGAACAAGGTACACGCTTTTTCCACTTTTAGAATCAGGATTAAATTTCCTGTATACTGTAGGTTTGTATTGTACAGCGGGTCCTGGACCAGTTCACAATCGAACTTGTTACTAACAAGTTGTTAGTGCGTAACCTCCACTGCGAATAGCTACAACTCCAGAGCAGCGTTGCCAACCCGTACGGAAATTTCCGTTGTGCCCCTATCGCAAACTTCCCTTTAAAAAATTCATCAGGCTCTCTCTCATTTTCATAATGAATATGGGGAAAATTATTTATTAGATTTCCAATTGAGGCCATGGATTCCAAAACTGTCTACGTGCGATTTTGCGATTTTTCAGGAAACAGGAAAAACATGCCACAACTCAACCAATAAGCCGGGAGACGCGATTTCTTTTGCATTTGACTCATTTGGCATCACTAAATGAGAGCGAAAATTTTGAACTAATTTAATTTAGAAGGAAGCCATTAAATTGAGATTGAAAAATGAATGTAGAAAGTTTTGACACGAACTGTCCAATGGAGAGAGTTTTGCTTCGAACTGACTCATGAAAGTAGAGAGTTTTGGAACATAACCCAAACTGTCCAATGGAGAGAGTTTTGGAACGAACCCCAAAGTTTGGGAGCCAAAACCAGTGGAAAGGAGAGAGTTTTGCTTGATTTCAAAACTACCTATGTCCGATTTAGCAATTTTTCAGGAAACACAAAAAACATGCCTCAACTCAACCAATAAGCCGGGAGACGCGATTTCTTTTGCATTTGACATCACAAAATGAGTGCGACAATTTTGAACTAATTCAATTAAGAAGGGAGCCAATAAATTGAGATTGAAAAATGAATGTAGAAAGTTTTGACACGAACTGTCCAATGGAGAGAGTTTTGCTTCGAACTGACTCATGAAAGTAGAGAGTTTTGGAATATAACCCAAACTTTGGGAGCTAAAACCCGTGGAAAGGAGAGAGTTTTCCTTGATTCTGAAGTCATTTTTCGATGGAGCGCGGGAAAATGCTTCAGAATCCACTGCTAACTCGATTTGGTCGAAAATGAATGTAGACAGTTTTGGAATCCATGGCCTCAATTTATCAGAAGAAGAAGAAGCATTATTACATTATGAAACCTGAATTCCAATTACTAATACATCCAACTGCTAACTAATAAAAGCTAGGAATAAAAAATATTGTTAACAAGTGTTCAGCTGTTTACTATGGTCTTTTCATTGACTCAATTTAAAAATAATATTGATTCTTTCAAACTGGATTTGGTTTATAGAGCAACTGAATACAAAAATATTCTTTAAGAGCAGAAAAGAATCGGTTGTCGATTCTGGAAATTTAGAATCGAATTGGGCAGATTCTTTAGGTATTTTCCAACCTCCCTGTCCAGAGCATGTTACGGACAACCGTGTACCGCGCATGCGCGGACAGGACTTGTATCATACCAGTTCTGGACACAGCCTAACCTAATACTCGTGTGACACTTCTACGTCAGCCATCTCGCGTCACTCATCTCGCGTCACGTTTTCGGGCAGTTAGCTCAAGGCTAAACCATGTTCCATGCTAAAATAGGGATAGGTATGTCGGGTTTTGAAAAAAAAAAAAAAAAATGGATTGCAAACCACGGAAATGTTTAATAATAAAATGGATAGCGCACTTTTTGGCCAAATAAAAATATGAACGAATAATATAAAATATATCTGAAAAATATCAGAAATGAAATCACAACGTGATATGTCATATTAGGTGCGTTCGCAGTGTAAGTCTGGCTGCTCGGAATCGAATCAGAACTCGAACGCTTCCAGGAATTAAAACGGACAGAACTTCCGTCCTCCGCCAACAAAAAATAGTCCCTACGAATGAGTTTGGTTAGGGAGAGAGAACGACTCCTCTCAGAGGAGTCCTCTGCTGAATACAAGCAATGCTGAATACAAGCAAGTATTCAGCAGAGGAGTCGTTCTCTCTCCCTAACCAAACTCATTGGATTAGACCTCTGCACCATCGGCAAACAACCACTTTGAGTCCCTACGAAGTTAACTCCACGAGATCACAGAAAGAAATGAATCGCGCATGAGTGACTTTCCACAATCGAGGAGGCAGTCGGAATCAGTTCGGGAAGTTCTGGAAAAAAAAAAAAAAAAAAAAAAAAAAAAAAAATCAGAACTGCCGGAATCGATTCTGAACGAGAAAAGCAAGAGGCCCTACTGCGCATGCGTTGAACGGTTCGGAATTTTCAGAATTACACTGCGAACGCAGCTGTTATCATCATTCAAAAATAGGTAGGTACATACCTCCCTGACCTCTAGAGATTAAAAAAAAAAGTTAAAAAAATTATAATGATAATAATAATATGATCTTAATGGTCTTCTTTTTTGTAAATGAGTATTTTAGTGCCCTTCATCAGACGCTAAGAGATTTCAAATCATTCTCTATTGTAGTGGTTGGAAATGATTAGGGAAAGAAGGAAATTTTGTAGGGAGCTTTTTATAAAATACCCCTCTGTTATCTGGAGACACTGTTTGTTGGCCATTTTTACGAAGTTCGAATAATTTTGATGATTTCATAACTAATGTCGTGTTTTCTTTTGGAATACAGTTTCCAAGCTGCGTGTATTCTTCAAGAAATTGATCCCAGGGATTCATGATTAGGGATAAATATTAGTGTGACTCGTTCGTTACAGTAGTATTCTTGGAAAATGCAACAGAAATATGGATAAATGTCGTTTTGACCCAAATTGGTTGATTCCTCTTGTTATTAAATAAATATGAAATTTTCATACCATTTTCAACCACATAATCAAATTTTTCCTATGAATTCAACTCAATATTGATAAAAAATGAAACACCCTTGCCATTATAGAATAAAGGTGAAAATATATGGTGAAAATATCATTGTGAAAACCTCAAAAATATCTAAAATAAACAAACGCAGACATTATCGGCATCGACATTTCTTGGAGGCAGCAGCAGTAGAGCGCTGGTATTGGCTGAATTGAGAAAAGCTGATTTGATTCACAATGGTCAGTGGAGAAAGTTGCTTTTGAAGCAAAAGGTGATTTTTAGATGCGATTTCATGAAGGAGAGATTTGGGTTTGGTTGCGAGAAACGGATTTTTCTCAAAAAAATCCTCAATGAAAGGTTATTCATCCCAAAACTATGGCAGTTTTTTTTTTACCACACCTCCAGAAACTTGTTTCTGCTTTCCTCCAAAACTATGCTTCATAACGACGTGGTGTTGAACTCACTTCATCTCTTAAGAGCAACACCACGTCCGTTTGGCAACTTTTCAGGAGACAAAAAACTTGTTTTCTATGATTTAATTGGAGTTTTTGTCGATCCTTTCGGCTTCACTGATTCTGTTTTCATTCATAAACACAGTTTGAAACTTTTTTTTTTTTTTCATTAGCCTACAAATTTAATTAAACAGAAACAGTATCGGATATGTGGAGTAGCTGTTGAATAATATTACCTATGTGGTGTTGGAGTACGTGTTGGTAACGTGTTGGATGGCTTACGTAAACAAGCCATCAATTGAATCGAATAGATGAGCGCAACCTTTCTGTTACTAAGAAATATTACCGCGTCTTTATTGAAACCAAAACCGTAACTAAGAATTCGTAACTTGACACACATCAACAAAATGCTCTGGGTCGCCTTTTTCGAGAATCATCTTCTCGGGATCGGACGAATCGTCGACGACGGAGGTGATTTTGATAGCCTATAACCACCCCCAGAACTCGCTGATCACAATGAGACCACCCTCATGAAAATCTGTTCAGCCGTTCGGGCGTGATGCTGTGACACAAACACACACACACACACACCCTTATCCGCAGATGGTACAGAAACGGGACGCGAAACCGTGTGTGTGTGTATGGTGCAGAAACGGGACGTCGCTGAAACGTCCAAAAACGTCTTCAGGAAGCAAAATGGAGTATTTTGATACAAAAAATTTCGCTTACACACGCCATGAATTTGACCCATGTGTGGATACCCACAGAAGAAACGGGACGTTGTTTTGGTACACACCTACTTTATGGGACGTGTGTAAGGTTAATTCGTGTATGCTACACTTGTGGGATACAAACTTGGTACATTCTTAATACCGCCGTCGGCCGTCCGAGCCGGTTTGGGGATTGGCATTTTTTTTTAAATCTGAAATTTTGACAAAATACTCGGTTTACCATCTACTGGTGCCCGCAAGGTTTTCAGCCCGATCGCCCAAACCCGTGTTGCTCTTAAGAGATGAAGTGAGTTCAACCCCACGTCGTTATGAAGCATAGTTTTGGAGGAAAGCAGAAACAAGTTTCTGGAGGTGTGGTAAAAAAAAAAACTGCCATAGTTTTGGGATGACTAACCTTTCATTGAGGATTTTTTTGAGAAAAATCCGTTTCTCGCAACCAAACCCAAATCTTTCCTTCATGAAATCGCATCTAAAAATCACCTTTTGCTTCAAAAACAACTTTCTCCACTGGCCATTGTGAATCGAATCAGCTTTTCTCCATTCAGCCAATACCAGCGCTCTACTGCTGCTGCCTCCAAGAAATGTCGATGCCGATAATGTCTGCGTTTGTTTATTTTAGATATTTTTGAGGTTTTCACAATGATATTTTCACCATATATTTTCACCTTTATTCTGCCATTACAGAATAAAGGTGAAAATATATGGTGAAAATATCATTGTGAAAACCTCAAAAATATCTAAAATAAACAAACGCAGACATTATCGGCGTCGACATTTCTTGGAGGCAGCAGCAGTAGAGCGCTGGTATTGGCTGAATGGAGAAAAGCTGATTCGATTCACAATGGCCAGTGGAGAAAGTTGTTTTTGAAGCAAAAGGTGATTTTTAGATGCGATTTCATGAAGGAAAGATTTGGGTTTGGTTGCGAGAAACGGATTTTTCTCAAAAAAATCCTCAATGAAAGGTTAGTCATCCCAAAACTATGGCAGTTTTTTTTTTACCACACCTCCAGAAACTTGTTTCTGCTTTCCTCCAAAACTATGCTTCATAACGACGTGGGGTTGAACTCACTTCATCTCTTAAGAGCAACACGGGTTTGGGCGATCGGGCTGAAAACCTTGCGGGCACCAGTAGATGGTAAACCGAGTATTTTGTCAAAATTTCAGATTTTAAAAAAAATGCCAATCCCCAAACCGGCTCGGACGGCCGACGGCGGTATTAAGAATGTACCAAGTTTGTATCCCACAAGTGTAGCATACACGAATTAACCTTACACACGTCCCATAAAGTAGGTGTGTACCAAAACAACGTCCCGTTTCTTCTGTGGGTATCCACACATGGGTCAAATTCATGGCGTGTGTAAGCGAAATTTTTTGTATCAAAATACTCCATTTTGCTTCCTGAAGACGTTTTTGGACGTTTCAGCGACGTCCCGTTTCTGCACCATACACACACACACGGTTTCGCGTCCCGTTTCTGTACCATCTGCGGATAAGGGTGTGTGTGTGTGTGTGTTTGTGTCACAGCATCACGCCCGAACGGCTGAACAGATTTTCATGAGGGTGGTCTCATTGTGATCAGCGAGTTCTGGGGGTGGTTATAGGCTATCAAAATCACCTCCGTCGTCGACGATTCGTCCGATCCCGAGAAGATGATTCTCGAAAAAGGCGACCCAGAGCATTTTGTTGATGTGTGTCAAGTTACGAATTCTTAGTTACGGTTTTGGTTTCAATAAAGACGCGGTAATATTTCTTAGTAACAGAAAGGTTGCGCTCATCTATTCGATTCAATTGATGGCTTGTTTACGTAAGCCATCCAACACGTTACCAACACGTACTCCAACACCACATAGGTAATATTATTCAACAGCTACTCCACATATCCGATACTGTTTCTGTTTAATTAAATTTGTAGGCTAATGAAAAAAAAAAAAAGTTTCAAACTGTGTTTATGAATGAAAACAGAATCAGTGAAGCCGAAAGGATCGACAAAAACTCCAATTAAATCATAGAAAACAAGTTTTTTGTCTCCTGAAAAGTTGCCAAACGGACGTGGTGTTGCTCTTAAGAGATGAAGTGAGTTCAACACCACGTCGTTATGAAGCATAGTTTTGGAGGAAAGCAGAAACAAGTTTCTGGAGGTGTGGTAAAAAAAAAACTGCCATAGTTTTGGGATGAATAACCTTTCATTGAGGATTTTTTTGAGAAAAATCCGTTTCTCGCAACCAAACCCAAATCTCTCCTTCATGAAATCGCATCTAAAAATCACCTTTTGCTTCAAAAGCAACTTTCTCCACTGACCATTGTGAATCAAATCAGCTTTTCTCAATTCAGCCAATACCAGCGCTCTACTGCTGCTGCCTCCAAGAAATGTCGATGCCGATAATGTCTGCGTTTGTTTATTTTAGATATTTTTGAGGTTTTCACAATGATATTTTCACCATATATTTTCACCTTTATTCTATAATGGCAAGGGTGTTTCATTTTTTATCAATATTGAGTTGAATTCATAGGAAAAATTTGATTATGTGGTTGAAAATGGTATGAAAATTTCATATTTATTTAATAACAAGAGGAATCAACCAATTTGGGTCAAAACGACATTTATCCATATTTCTGTTGCATTTTCCAAGAATACTACTGTAACGAACGAGTCACACTAATATTTATCCCTAATCATGAATCCCTGGGATCAATTTCTTGAAGAATACACGCAGCTTGGAAACTGTATTCCAAAAGAAAACACGACATTAGTTATGAAATCATCAAAATTATTCGAACTTCGTAAAAATGGCCAACAAACAGTGTCTCCAGATAACAGAGGGGTATTTTATAAAAAGCTCCCTACAAAATTTCCTTCTTTCCCTAATCATTTCCAACCACTACAATAGAGAATGATTTGAAATCTCTTAGCGTCTGATGAAGGGCACTAAAATACTCATTTACAAAAAAGAAGACCATTAAGATCATATTATTATTATCATTATAATTTTTTTAACTTTTTTTTTTAATCTCTAGAGGTCAGGGAGGTATGTACCTACCTATTTTTGAATGATGATAACAGCTGCGTTCGCAGTGTAATTCTGAAAATTCCGAACCGTTCAACGCATGCGCAGTAGGGCCTCTTGCTTTTCTCGTTCAGAATCGATTCCGGCAGTTCTGATTTTTTTTTTTTTTTTTTTTTTTTTTCCAGAACTTCCCGAACTGATTCCGACTGCCTCCTCGATTGTGGAAAGTCACTCATGCGCGATTCATTTCTTTCTGTGATCTCGTGGAGTTAACTTCGTAGGGACTCAAAGTGGTTGTTTGCCGATGGTGCAGAGGTCTAATCCAATGAGTTTGGTTAGGGAGAGAGAACGACTCCTCTGCTGAATACTTGTATTCATTGCTTGTATTCAGCAGAGGAGTCGTTCTCTCTCCCTAACCAAACTCATTCGTAGGGACTATTTTTTTGTTGGCGGAGGACAGAATTTCTGTCCGTTTTAATTCCTGGAAGCGTTCGAGTTCTGATTCGATTCCGAGCAGCCAGACTTACACTGCGAACGCACCTAATATGACATATCACGTTGTGATTTCATTTCTGATATTTTTCAGATATATTTTATATTATTCGTTCATATTTTTATTTGGCCAAAAAGTGCGCTATCCATTTTATTATTAAACATTTCCGTGGTTTGCAATCCATTTTTTTTTTTTTTTTTTCAAAACCCGACATACCTATCCCTATTTTAGCATGGAACATGGTTTAGCCTTGAGCTAACTGCCCGAAAACGTGACGCGAGATGGCTGACGTAGAAGTGTCACACGAGTATTAGGAGGTTAGGCTGTGTCCAGAACTGGTATGATACAAGTCCTGTCCGCGCATGCGCGGTACACGGTTGTCCGTAACATGCTCTGGACAGGGAGGTTGGAAAATACCTAAAGAATCTGCCCAATTCGATTCTAAATTTCCAGAATCGACAACCGATTCTTTTCTGCTCTTAAAGAATATTTTTGTATTCAGTTGCTCTATAAACCAAATCCAGTTTGAAAGAATCAATATTATTTTTAAATTGAGTCAATGAAAAGACCATAGTAAACAGCTGAACACTTGTTAACAATATTTTTTATTCCTAGCTTTTATTAGTTAGCAGTTGGATGTATTAGTAATTGGAATTCAGGTTTCATAATTTAATAATGCTTCTTCTTCTTCTGATAAATTGAGGCCATGGATTCAAAAACTGTCTACATTCATTTTCGGCCAAATCGAGTTAACGACACCTGACTCGATCCCATAGCCAAAAGCCTTTAAAAAAAACCCTCCCGTAGCCAGATTTTAGCCCCATAGCGCCCCACGGAATTGGGCGATCGGACTGAAAACGTTGCGGGCCCAACTAGATGGTAAACCGAGTATTTTGTCGAAATTTCAGATTTTTAAAAAAAATTCCTACTGCCCAAAACGGCCCGGACGGCGTACGGTGGACGGACAGATAATGTCAAATTTTGAGGCCGATCGGAGTCGTCGACCTCCGTCGCGATAAAGTTTTTTTTGGCAATATCAGTGTTAATACAATTTGTCTGATAAATCCCTACTTTTGCGTAGGGATTCCCTACGTCCTTCTCACACCCAAAAGTTCCTACGTGTAGGGAAAAATCCCTACGTCTGGCATCACTGCTACTAATGTGCGCGAAAACAAAACTGGGTCCACTGAGCCGGCTTCACTTAGCAAAGTGTCGCCTTGAGAGGCCTGACCAACAGGCCCAGTCAAAAATACACTGCCAAGGCAATGGCACATGAGCTTCCTCGTGCCAAGTTCAAAATGAACGTAACAACTGTAACAAGAAAATTACGTTCGCGCATGCGCAGGGAGTACCACTGATTCAATCATGATGAAACTGATAGGGAACCATCTAGGGCTATACCCACACAATTCCTGAAAATTTGATTGAAATCCGATCAAAATTGTAGGAGTTATGGCTGTGGCAAGGAAATTACGTTCGCGCATGCGCTGAGCGTACCGCTGATTCAATCGTGATGAAACTGACAGGGGACCATCTAGAGCTATACGCACACAATTCCTGAAAATTTGATTGAAATCCGATCAAAATTGAGAAAGTTATGCCTGTTTCAAGAATTTCACGTTAGCGCATGCGCAGAGCGTACCGCTGATTCAATTGTGCTGAAATTCGTATGGGACCTCAAGGAGCCTGATCCGCATAATCCCTCAAAATTTGAGCTGAATTCATTCAAAATTGTGGAAATTATGGCTGTAACAAGGAAATGCGGACAGACCGACAGACCGACAGACCCACAGACCGACAGACACGAAACCAAATTTGTTCAGTAGGCTATGAAACGCAAAATGCGAGTGGAAATTTTGAATTCGGACGACAAAAATTTTTTTTCTCCCGAAAGTGAACACAACTTGACGTTCACCCCACACCTGTAGTCCCCCACCCCGTCAGCCAATCAAACCCGCAAACTCAGGGATGCCAACTCAAGAAACCACTTTTCCGTAGATCGTTCACATAAATTCAGTAGATTACGCAAAAAGTCGGTAGCTAGACTAGCGATCAAAAATCACTATGCACCTTTAGTGCACAAACGCTGCAAATTTTACACAAGCGTTTATTATTCTTTGATCCAGGTTCAATGGTTAAGTTTTCAAAGGGAACTTTGCTAGCAACCTGAGCTGCGACTTTTGGTTTATTATTCTTGGAATAATACACCTGTTTTCGCGACGGGGGTCGACGACTCCGATCGGCCTCAAAATTTGACATTATCCGTTTCAAGAGGTCTACATTCAAAATCTGAAATGTCCGTCCGCCGTACGCCGTCCGCCGTCCGGGCCGTTTTGGGCAGTAGGAATTTTTTTTAAATCTGAAATTTTGACAAAATACTCGGTTTACCATCTAGTTGTGCCCGCAAGGGTTTCAGCCCGATCGCCCAAACCCGTGGGGCGCTATGGGGCTAAAATGGGGCTACAGAAGGGGGGTTTTGAAGGCTTTTGGCTATGGTATCGAGTCAGGTGTCGTTTTCGAAGTATTTTTGGACGTAGAATTCATTTTTTGGGGTCCCGCAGCGATCCGATTTCACTGTTGCGATCTATAGAGCTTTCATGGGGCTAAAAACAGGATTTTTGAAGGATCCCAGGAGGTCAAATATTTTTCAAGTAAAAAACAAAAAAAAATGTTGAAAACAATTTTTTGAAAAAAAAAAAATCCAAAATAATTTTTTTTTAAACAAAAATCCACAAAAAAAATTTTTAAATTTTTTTCATTGACAAAATTAAATTTCTGCACAAGTAACGTACCTATATCAAAGAATAATATTATTATAAATTTATTATAAGAATAATATTATTATAAATTTTACACAAGGGTTTATTAAACCCTTGTGTAAAATTTGGAGCGTTTTTTTTAAGTATCGACGTGTTTGAAACACAATGGAGATGTCATCTCCAACAGAAACATGACTTCGAGTTAAGAGTAGAAAGCAAGACCTTAAGACAGAAGCGGAAAGGGCGAACGACTTTGCACAGATTTTGCAACCTATGGTAGGCATTTCGTCCAAAAATTCTCTACATACCTACTAATCTGTCAACTAAACACCTTGAACTTGACAATTTGGCAACGATTGATAAATGATAACGAATACCGATAACAGGGAACGAAGAGTACCTACACACTGCATGACCACGCCACTGTCGATTTCGGGGTGCAAGGTGGGGGACTACAGGTGTGGGGTGAACGTCAAGTGTGAACACAAGGCTTCCGCTGCTTCGCAGACTCGGAAGCAATAAGCTGTTAGTATTCATAGTAATAAAACCTGAACATATCGATGATCCGCGAGGTGATGGCGCTTAGGCCGAGAGTGCGTATATGGCGGGGGTGCTGAAACAATGGGAATGTACCCCCGCCGTCTATGGTGGCGCTCCGTGCAGGCGCTAAGCAAAATGCTAGCGGCGGGAGGGTGAGCAAACTGCCCCTAGAGAGCGGTTTCCGCTACACCACTAATCCAACATTTTGTCGAAAACGTGATTTCTACTATAATCGATACTAATTTTTGCGACGAGTATCATCAGCTCAGTGGACCCAGTTTTGTTTTCGCGCACATTAGTACTACTAATTTAGTAGCCCAGGCCGCTATTGCCGACAATGGGCCAAAGAACTAGGTCAGAGAAATGGGAAAATTCGGCATAGTTGAACTAGTAACGAACAAAGTACTCAGTACAGTTAGCACTGAGAAATTAGGTGTCTGAGCAGAGGAAATCACTAGTGAATATTTGGCGTTTTGAATTTTCCCGCGATGGCACTTTTACTATTCCGCCAGAGTGCGCTAGCATAAGAAGGGACCGACGGGAATCTGCCGGAGGTGACGGCGGAAATGGCGGTCGTGTTGCAGCCAATGAGAGAGTAGCGCCACTTTTCCCTCCAGATTCAAAGTTGAAATTTTCGACAGTGCCCTGGAAATTTGTATTTCACCGTAGGAGCCCAAAACTCACTGCTATGCCTTCAAATTATGAAGTTCTTTCAGAAAAAAGTATTAGTCGACGGTCGGTTCCCGGGCCCATTCGGTTATAGCAGCGGGGAGTTCCACCGTCCGTATGACAGAGTTCCAGGACCAGGCCACATTTAGCGACACTTCGCTTAATGATGCCGGAAATGGGATTTCTGTAGCTGTAGATTCTGGGGACACTGGCGTCGTAATTGACAACTCAATATCGACGTCAGCGGACCCAGATCTCATTTCCGAAGACCAACGCATACCAGGGTATCTCGCATCAGCCTGCCAACCTGGAGCTTGCGGGTCTTCCATTCATGCCCCAGTATCTCCTACCAGATTAGTAGATCACGACAAATCGTGTTATGCTCTGGATAGGGATGCTCGCGCACTCCCTTCCTGTTCCTCCAAAGACATCGGGGGCGGGAACCCTGCTACGCCGGCAGACTTCCCCCAAACACACAAAACAAAATTTGTTTTGTGTGTTAGATTAGCAATATTTAATATTGCTAATCTTAACAATTTAGGACAACAATATTTACACGTAGGAACACCTAATACACCCGCAACTAAATTATCTACAAACTGAGAGCTCATCCAAGTCTCTACGACAAAGCGTTTCCTTTTGCGAATACAAGTGTTAAGCGTTGTCCGATCGAGCTGAAACTTCGCCAATCTCATTTTTAGCGCAACCTTTCCCTCAAAGTATTATAATAACGGGATACCCTCTCGAACTGAGTAACAGTTCAACGAGAAAAAAATAAATAAATCTCATATGAGATTTAAAATTTTATAATCGAGTACTTTCCTACATACCGGGTGGCAGAATCTGATATCTCAGAATCAATGAACAACAATCTCAAAATAATGGGAGTTTTCATAGATCTCTCCTAGGCATTTGACTCCATAGAAATATCAAGGCTTATGCTAAAATTGGAAAGACTTGGGCTGGATGGGGTGGCCTTAAGATGGTTCGGATCGTACCTCTCGAACAGAAAACAGTTTGTACAAATTCAGACGACTAAAAGCACTGAAGAAATAATTAGTTATGGAGTACCTCAAGGATCAATACCTACTAGGCCCTATTTTATTTCTTGTATTCGTCAATGATCTGTTTGCTCTGGATGTCTCAGGCAAATTCGTTGCCTTTGCAGATGACATAGCCATTTTATTGAAAGGAAACTCATGGGAAGAAGTTCATTCAGAGGCGGAACGAGTTATGGAGAAATTCCTGAAATGGTTTCACTTGAATGGTCTAACCGTGAACAAAGTACATTACGTTTTCTATCAATAGGTAAGACTGGTCTGCCAGACTTTTCGAAATTAGTGATTCACAAAGATCAGTGCGCGCAAAAAACAGCATGCTCCTGTGGAACATGAGAAAAAGTTAGAAGCCTAAAATATCTTGGGCTTACACTGGATCAACATCTAAAGTGGCATGAACACATTCAGAACTTGGAGGGGAGAATTAAAAAAATTTTTACATTTAATGTTACCACTTCTTCATCATCCTAAGAAATTTTTTATCCAGGGATAATCTCCGCATGATGTACAATGCGTATGTTTACAGTATTCTAATTTATGGCATAATAATCTGGGGTGGTGCCTACTCAAGCAATTTTCGTTGCATTGAGGTGGCAATTAACACTGTGCTACGGATAGCAACCAAATCCGATCAGCGCACACCAGTAGAAACTTTGTATTTCAAGCTCGATGTCCTACCACCTAGGGCAACTTATGTTTATAGACTAGTAAATTACGTTTTCAAATCTCGTGACACGTTTAGGCAGCATGAGGTGGTAAAAAATACAAGTCAGACTAGAAATATACTAGTCAGACCACCATTTTGCGAATTCCTCATCCAAAAGTTGACTTCTTCACTCGGCAGTTACCCTGGCTTGCGCCTGCGCTATTTGAAACCCTGCCTTTCTCGTTAAGGACCGCGAGGTCAACGTCAATTTTCAAAAAAGAAGCCCTACTTTATTTTAAGAATTTAGAAAATACAAATTATATTTTAAGTCGCTATAAATTGTAATTTTAATTGGTATGTAATATTCAATAGCTATTAAGGGAATGACAGGCCTGGACAGGTCAGAGACCTATTATAGGTCGCCTATAATAGGCCAAATCAAGAAAAATTGATTCCTATGTATACAAATCATGACTCTCTTCCTTATTGTGAAAATGTTTTTTGTTTTATGAATAAATAAATAAATATAGCCCAAATGCAACTATCCAAGCCCAAGGCTCAATCTTTGAAAATGTCCCCCCCCCCCCCCCGGGGGGGGGGGGGGTCGCCCAGAACACTTTTTTGGTTTGGGGTATCTATCATTCAATCATTTTCCGCCCCCCCCCCCCCCTCAGAAAAATCCTGGATCCGCCCTTGCTGAGTAAACCACCCAAAGTATCACTCGACAGATTCAAGCAAAGTCCACTATAGAGGGGTGTCCACTAAGAGGGGTTTCACTGTATAAATAATCAGCTTGCAGACTCGTCTGCAACCACAGGAGACCATTTTCATGTCTTCGTAGCCTTATTGGTAAAAGACGAATTGCGACACATGATTTCTGCCCATACCTGGACTTATATGTACCTGGGCAGTCTCGAAGACCTTTAGCTGTCAACGGGCTAATCCGATTTGACGAAGGCGAGCTGTTTATGACCTCTGCCAGAACCTCCTCAAGTGGTCAATACTCATTTGCTACCTTAATTCAAGTGAGAAGGCCGGCTGCCCGGAGTCCTGGATTGAGAGATTCTAAATTGCAGTAAAATAAAACTCTTGACTTAGGTATAGGTCATAACCAAAATTTCATTACTTATATTATAAGTAATTAAATTTTGGTGATGATATATTATGTGAGTTCAGCACTAATGAGTTACCACTTTTGGTTTATTATTCTTGGAATAATACACCTATGTTTTCTCGACGGGGGTCGACGACTCCGATCGGCCTCAAAATTTGACATTATCCGTTTCAAGAGGTCTACATTCAAAATCCGAAATGTCCGTCCGGCGTCCGGGCCGTTTGGGATGTAGGAATTTTTCGTTAAATCCGAAATTTTGACATAATACTTAGTAGCCATTTATGGCAGATTATTCCAACAAGATCACCTAACCAGTCAGTGCTTTCCATAAGTGTTTCTACGCCTTTCGGCTTTTACACGTTTCATTCTTTTCATTCATTTTTTTTTTTTTTTTAGGATCACCAAACCCGCTGTACAGAGCTTCTTAGGTTGTGTCTAAGGCCATTTCTGGCCCATTAAAACCTTTCTCGTACCTTCTGAACTTGTGTGCCACCCTCGAGAATCGCCGAAGTCATCCCGGCTGCGCAGTCGGCGTCCACGGATCCCCTTCGACGACGGGTATGTTTGCCATAAAACTGGTTTTAATGGGCCAGAAATGGCCTTAGACACAACCTAAGAAGCTCTGTACAGCGGGTTTGGTGATCCTAAAAAAAAAAAAAAAATGAATGAAAAGAATGAAACGTGTAAAAGCCGAAAGGCGTAGAAACACTTATGGAAAGCACTGACTGGTTAGGTGATCTTGTTGGAATAATCTGCCATAAATGGCTACTAAGTATTATGTCAAAATTTCGGATTTAACGAAAAATTCCTACATCCCAAACGGCCCGGACGCCGGACGGACATTTCGGATTTTGAATGTAGACCTCTTGAAACGGATAATGTCAAATTTTGAGGCCGATCGGAGTCGTCGACCCCCGTCGAGAAAACATAGGTGTATTATTCCAAGAATAATAAACCAAAAGTGGTAACTCATTAGTGCTGAACTCACATAATATATCATCACCAAAATTTAATTACTTATAATATAAGTAATGAAATTTTGGTTATGACCTATACCTAAGTCAAGAGTTTTATTTTACTGCAATTTAGAATCTCTCAATCCAGGACTCCGGGCAGCCGGCCTTCTCACTTGAATTAAGGTAGCAAATGAGTATTGACCACTTGAGGAGGTTCTGGCAGAGGTCATAAACAGCTCGCCTTCGTCAAATCGGATTAGCCCGTTGACAGCTAAAGGTCTTCGAGACTGCCCAGGTACATATAAGTCCAGGTATGGGCAGAAATCATGTGTCGCAATTCGTCTTTTACCAATAAGGCTACGAAGACATGAAAATGGTCTCCTGTGGTTGCAGACGAGTCTGCAAGCTGATTATTTATACAGTGAAACCCCTCTTAGTGGACACCCCTCTATAGTGGACTTTGCTTGAATCTGTCGAGTGATACTTTGGGTGGTTTACTCAGCAAGGGCGGATCCAGGATTTTTCTGAGGGGGGGGGGGGCGGAAAATGATTGAATGATAGATACCCCAAACCAAAAAAGTGTTCTGGGCGACCCCCCCCCCCCCCCGGGGGGGGGGGGGGGACATTTTCAAAGATTGAGCCTTGGGCTTGGATAGTTGCATTTGGGCTATATTTATTTATTTATTCATAAAACAAAAAACATTTTCACAATAAGGAAGAGAGTCATGATTTGTATACATAGGAATCAATTTTTCTTGATTTGGCCTATTATAGGCGACCTATAATAGGTCTCTGACCTGTCCAGGCCTGTCATTCCCTTAATAGCTATTGAATATTACATACCAATTAAAATTACAATTTATAGCGACTTAAAATATAATTTGTATTTTCTAAATTCTTAAAATAAAGTAGGGCTTCTTTTTTGAAAATTGACGTTGACCTCGCGGTCCTTAACGAGAAAGGCAGGGTTTCAAATAGCGCAGGCGCAAGCCAGGGTAACTGCCGAGTGAAGAAGTCAACTTTTGGATGAGGAATTCGCAAAATGGTGGTCTGACTAGTATATTTCTAGTCTGACTTGTATTTTTTACCACCTCATGCTGCCTAAACGTGTCACGAGATTTGAAAACGTAATTTACTAGTCTATAAACATAAGTTGCCCTAGGTGGTAGGACATCGAGCTTGAAATACAAAGTTTCTACTGGTGTGCGCTGATCGGATTTGGTTGCTATCCGTAGCACAGTGTTAATTGCCACCTCAATGCAACGAAAATTGCTTGAGTAGGCACCACCCCAGATTATTATGCCATAAATTAGAATACTGTAAACATACGCATTGTACATCATGCGGAGATTATCCCTGGATAAAAAATTTCTTAGGATGATGAAGAAGTGGTAACATTAAATGTAAAAATTTTTTTAATTCTCCCCTCCAAGTTCTGAATGTGTTCATGCCACTTTAGATGTTGATCCAGTGTAAGCCCAAGATATTTTAGGCTTCTAACTTTTTCTCATGTTCCACAGGAGCATGCTGTTTTTTGCGCGCACTGATCTTTGTGAATCACTAATTTCGAAAAGTCTGGCAGACCAGTCTTACCTATTGATAGAAAACGTAATGTACTTTGTTCACGGTTAGACCATTCAAGTGAAACCATTTCAGGAATTTCTCCATAACTCGTTCCGCCTCTGAATGAACTTCTTCCCATGAGTTTCCTTTCAATAAAATGGCTATGTCATCTGCAAAGGCAACGAATTTGCCTGAGACATCCAGAGCAAACAGATCATTGACGAATACAAGAAATAAAATAGGGCCTAGTAGGTATTGATCCTTGAGGTACTCCATAACTAATTATTTCTTCAGTGCTTTTAGTCGTCTGAATTTGTACAAACTGTTTTCTGTTCGAGAGGTACGATCCGAACCATCTTAAGGCCACCCCATCCAGCCCAAGTCTTTCCAATTTTAGCATAAGCCTTGATATTTCTATGGAGTCAAATGCCTAGGAGAGATCTATGAAAACTCCCATTATTTTGAGATTGTTGTTCATTGATTCTGAGATATCAGATTCTGCTGTTACTTCCACTAGGGCATCTTGTGTACTCCGATTTTTTCGGAATCCGTATTGTTTAGCAGCTAATAGATTATTTTTTTCCAGGTAGTTAATCAGTTGGGCTTTTACTATTTTCTCGAAAATTTTGGCGAAATTTGACAGTAAAGAAATAGGTCGGTAATTGTTCGCATCAGTTTTTATTCCTTTTTTTAAAAGAGGCCGCACTAACGCGATTTTAAGAGCATCTGGGAATTTTCCATTCAGTAGGCTGAGGTTAATTTAATGGGTTAGTGGTGAAGTTATCCCTACGTATTAGTAGATTTTAGTACATTACATTTTAACTTCGATTATCTCACCTCACCTTTACATTTTCCGAGGTAAATGTATGTTTTTTACCACTTTGACTCAAATTAGATTTTAGGCCACCCGGTATGTAGGAAAGTACTCGATTATAAAATTTTAAATCTCATGAGATTTATTTATTTTTTTCTCGTTGAACTGTTACTCAGTTCGAGAGGGTATCCTGTTATTATAATACTTTGAGGGAAAGGTTGCGCTAAAAATGAGATTGGCGAAGTTTCAGCTCGATCGGACAACGCTTAACACTTGTATTCGCAAAAGGAAACGCTTTGTCGTAGAGACTTGGATGAGCTCTCAGTTTGTAGATAATTTAGTTGCCTTTAACTTTTATCCGAACCGATAGGTTTTTTGTTATGAACCATTTTCCACCTCAGGACGTGGTATTTTTTAGGAAATGTGGGTTTTTAGTCACACCCCAGAAAACACCACGCGACTCAGTTTAAACCTCCTATAATGTAATCCCCTTAATCTGATTTTGCTTTTCATGTGTAAATTCACATTTGGAACTGCAAGGAGGGGGAAAAACGTACCCGTTGGGGGGGGGGGGGGGGGGGCAAAGAAGACACTTCGACGAAACTAGGGGTTTGTAAGATGAATGAAGAACAGCCATTATGTTATTCAGTTGTATTCTCAACAAATAATGATCACAGCACTAATAATGAAGTAATTAATTCATAATTACACCGTTATAAAATAATATTCTAGTTAGCAATTATTAATATTTAGACAGTTCAGGCTGGCAAAGGTTTACATAAGGTTGCTTTGATGCGTCAGGGTAAATTTTCCTGCACTCTGATACAACTTGTAAAATAAATTGTCTTTGATCCTCTTGTTTTGTGAGGCAGGAGCTGTAATCCGTAATTAATTTAACCCCTCTTTCCGCAGTATCGTTCACAACCTTCAAATTATTAACAATGTTTCTGGCTTTTTTATAAGCTTCATTTGTATTCCATACATCGGGATCTGTCATGAGAAAATCTAATCGGAGTTGATGTCAAATCGTTTGAAAAAATTTGATGTCCTAGGAGTCACGAAGTAATCGACTTGTTTTTCCAACATAATAATTATATTATAATCTAAATTATCTCCGCTGATCATAGCTCTTACGTCCCTATCATCATGCCAGTCGTCTTCAATAGATGATGTTAATTTGGCAGCCATGTTAATTTTAATTTGTCTTTCGGCATTTTCATCAAATAAGGAGAAAGCCACAACTTCAGAGCTAAGATACCAAAGATGATTTACCAATTTTGAGATAGCCTTCTCCGCCACGTCCTTGTCAATTTGCCTATATTTTACTAATGATTTTAATAATTTTAAGTCTTCATTCGGAGCTAGTGTTGGATTGGGGGCGTTAAACCAGGCTTTTACGTAAATATTAATGATAAATAAGCAGATCTCTCTGATTTGTTTCATTTGGCAGGCTGTAAAGAGTGATGGCAATTGATTCCTGAAAAGAAATTTTTGAGAGAATAAATGGCTTTCGCCATCCACCTGGCGTGATGAATGGCACCTGGTAATTTGAATTTTACACCTGTTGGAGGGACTTTTCCCAAAAAAATCAAGCATAGCTCCAGAAATTCTTTGTAGTCGTCCCTGGGCTGTCTATTTTCTAATTGATCTATGAGAAACCTTGAAATTTCGTCCTGATTCCGCAATTTGCTGTTTACGCTCTCGTCTTCAACCCCTGGCAAGTACTTTGCCTGGTCTAATAATTAGAAAATTATTTTGACCAGCCTGACTGAAATTTCTTGAAGATGTCCGGTTGAGGGCCAGTAGTTTTTCCCATTTTAGCGTCAAAAACAGCTCAAAAAACTACTTCCAAAATATGATGGCGACAAGCTAGATGTAAGAGATCTTTGTTAATTAATTGTTCTATTAAAACGCACGCTCCCTTTAGACGACCAGTATTTGATGCGGTTGTGTCGAAACACATGGCCTGGATTTTGTCAACGGCTCCCCAATCCATGATTGCTGAAACCACAGCTTTCGCCTGACTAACCCCCATGCTGTTCTCTATTTTCGGAACTCCTATTAATTGTTCTTCACCCCCACAACTGATTAATACCGCAATCCTCTCCACATTTTCACGGCTCAGAATATCAGGCAGTAATTTTCCATCCCAATGAAGAACAGCTCCTTCTAAATTATTATTTTTAAATCTATCTTTGATAGGCTGAGCTCTATTTTTACGGAAATTCTCCCTGGAAAGTCTTATAGTTTCCCTATTTAAGATTAATTCTTGTGGATCAAACCCTAACGACTCTACAGTTGCTGACATTATTCTGAACGCATCTCTATTTGAAATGGTACACCTATCCAACAATATACATAATTTTTCAGTAATGATGTATTCCTTCCCTCGGGTAGATTTCCTCCTCTTCCGTGCTGGTGACGTTTCATCACGTGTGATGGCTGCTTCATAATTACAAGGACAATAAACATAAAACATAATTAATATCATATGAAAATATGATTATTGATTAGTTACCTACGCTTTTTGCCGCCAATCTCGCTGCCTGCTGAGCCAACCGTCTATTCTCTCTCCTCTCTTCCAGTCTCAAGAATTTCCTGTCAACCCCAGCCATAGAACCAGGACGTCCTTTTTGTCTCTGCATTAACAGGAATTGCCTGTCTTCTTCACAAATGTTCTGTAGAGCGTCCGTAGCAGCCACATCAAATAGATCATCGAGAGATGATTTGAAATCTTCTTCCTTCCTCCTTTGGGTATCTGAAGTGCTTCTGGTGCGGTTCCTTTGAATGTTCCTCCACTCGCCATGCAGTTTTACAATCTTTTCAATACAATTTCTCGTTATCCTGGTCGGAATATTGGCCTTGTCCCAGAAAAGTTGAACTTCTTGCATCGTAAGGGTTGCTGCTTCTCTAACTTGTGCGTTCTTTTTAACATGCCGCAAGTTATAGAAAAGACTTCGTAAAATCTGACCGTTTGATGGTAATTTTCTGCCCGTAATTTGATGGGAAACTGATCCAACTAGAAAAATCTTTTCACGCTGCCTGGTTGATGCTGAAGATGTTGATGTAGATGATGAAGGTTGAGCCTTTTTTATCACCACAAAAATGTAGATAAAATAAATGAAAAGCACAGTATGAAACTTCAATTGACTTGCTGGAGAGCCAAACGTTAAATGATGATTCCTTCTAGTAGAACTTTTTCATGTTGCTTTTCAACCCCACTACACGAATCCTGCTTACTCCCTACTGAGCAGTGGAATTCCCCATGACCCCAGGGATTAAGGATTAAGGGCTATTTGTGAACCAGGGTTCACTGAACCCTGAAGGCGAATTCCTAAATGGGGGCTATTGTATATCAAGTATTATAAGCAACAGCTCTAATCTCTACTTCATTTTCGAATGCATATTCGTATAATCCACATCCACATAGATACAATGGGCAGGAATGTTGGACTATAACAGGATGTTATTTTTCACCTCCAAAAATAAGTTTCTACTTATGTAGGTGTTCTCTTCTTAGGTTGGGTCGGGGCTGGAAATATCCAAAGTCAGCCCCCCCCCTTCAACGGGTACCTTTTTTCCCCTCCCTACAGTTCCAAATGTGACTTTACACATGAAAAGCAAAATCAGATTAAGGGGATTACATTATAGGAGGTTTAAACTGAGTGGCGTGGTGCTTTCTGGGGTGTGACTGAAAACCCACATTTACTAAAAAAATACCACGTCCTGAGGTGGAAAATGGTTCATAACAAAAAACCTATTGGTTTTATCAAAAATATGGTTCGGATAAAAGTTAAAGGCAACTAAATTACCTACAAACTGAGAGCTCATCCAAGTCTCTACGACAAAGCGTTTCCGAGTTATGAAGGAAAACCAAAAACCTTTTGCGAAAAATCTCAGTTTTCTCAAACTTCAGAGGCTGTGAGGCAGTGTTAAGCGTTGTCCGATCGAGCTGAAACTTCACCAATCTCATTTTTCAGCCTATATGCACCATTTGGGGGGGTACCCCGTCAAATTCCATTTAAAAAAAATTCCTCCCCTATACGCTATTGCCACCCTAAGGTAGACCTACTGAAACCATCGATGTAGTAAACTAACATCGTACATTGATGACTGAAACCGTCACAAAAACTCTCAAAAAAACTGTGCGTCGTTGGGGCAAGAGGCGCGAACGTCCAGTGAAATCTGGACTGGCTTTTCGTCGCCCAGTCACGTAGAGGGGGGGCGGCGGGTTTTCACGGAAAACCCGTGGCGCGTCGAAAAAAAACTGTTCGTATACGCCCCGCTATTGTGGAGGACCTGTATTGTTTTGCAATAGTTGTGAATGCTTATTTAAGAATAAATTTTCATTATTTTTTTCAAAGAACGACCATTGATTTTCTAGCGATGGGCCGTCTGAGTGCAGATTCTGCCACCAGAAGCTTTAGTTCTGATGCTGACGGCTATGCACGATCTGATGGATGTGTCTTCCTATTCCTTCAACGGGCCGAACACGCCAGACGCTCGTATGGAACCATTGTTGGTATAAACAGTTCACACATTGGATCCAGGGATTTGAATTTCACTGAATTCAGCCAAGAGAAATACAAGGAGCATTTGGAATCTACTTACAAGAAGGCCAATGTCAATCCAGCGGAGTTGGCGTACTTCGAAGCCAATGGTGTTGCTTCAAAAGAAGTTGATGCCCGAGAACTGAATGCTGCTGCTGAAGTTTTTCTTCCAAAGAGGCAAAAACCACTCTTGATTGGATGTGTAAAAAGTAATTTAGGCCACACTGAGGCAGCTTCGAGCTTGGTTGCTCTCACCAAAGCGATCATTGCAATGGACAAGGGCATCATACCACCAAATTTGCACTTCACATCGCCAAATCCCAACATCCCTGCGCTAGTCTCGGGCGAATTTAAGGTAATATCTATCTAATAAAGGAAGAATGGTGTGTGTTTGTTTGTTTGTATCACGTTCTACAGCCTCAACGGCCGAACCGATTTGAACGATTTTTTTCTAAATGAATCCCAGGGTTGACGCGGTGATGCACGATCTTCCAAAATTGCTCGATACCCTCTACTTCCGGTGATTCGGGTCATCCTTAGCAACGCGGAACAAGTTGGTTGTTAGGCCGGTTTGTTTACGCAGCCATCGATTTTTTTAAAACCTCGGATCGATATTCCAAGAGTTTAGATAGCCAAAGAATGAGGTGAAGTGTCTTTCAAAGCACTCGAAGGCGTAGGTAACGCATTGCCACTAAGACCGGGCGAAGACCGGGGTGCCTGCTAGTTTTTAATACATGAACTTCATGACAGCTTCCCAAAATAAGCAATAAACGTGGTACCATTATGCCTGACATGTTATAGGTTGTTACAGAGCCCACTCCACTAGAAGGTGATCTGGTGGGAATAAGTTCGTTCGGTATAGTTGGAGAATACTCTCACGTGATCATGAAACGTAACCCCAAAACCAGAACTGCCAGTCCAGGGGTTGGGAAACTTCCATCAGACGGACTACCTCGCTTGGTCCTTCTATCTGACCGACTTCCTGAAAACATGGCGCAAGTAATCAGTACACTAAACGAGAAACCAGTGGACGAACATTTTGTGGACCTGATGAACAACCTAGTACGGGATGGTATCCGTAATCACATGGTGAGAGGGTATTGCATACTAGATGGGACCTCCAATAAATACAGTCAGGTGAGGAATCTCCAGATCTCTCTAATAAATAGTGAGTCGTTTGTTCAGGGGATCAGCAATCTTCATCACAATGCTTCTCATTAACCAACTGGTATACCTATTCTGACAACATATGTTAACCAGTTCAAACACAAGGGTCACGAAACACTTGGATTACAGGGAGAAGCTGACTTCAGCCCCACTTTACTCGATCTAATTATAAAAATTGTTGCTGTTAATTAGGTCAAAGCGTTAAAAATGTTTTTATTGATGAATTTGGTTTTCAGGTGGAGTCGTATGATCCTGGCTCAATGCGAAGACCTATTTGGTTCGTGTTCTCTGGCATGGGTTCACAATGGGCAGGCATGGGAAAATCATTAATGAACTTGCCAGTTTTTGCTCAAGCCATTCACAAATGTCACAATGCACTGTTGCCTAAAAACATTAACCTCATCGATGTGATCAGCAACGAGGACCCAAAAATATTCGATAACATATTAAACGCTTTTGTTGGAATCTCAGCCGTACAGATTGGATTGACGGATGTGTTGAGGTGTGTTGGGATTGAGCCTGATGGTATTCTTGGGCACTCAGTGGGGGAACAAGGGTGCGCTTATGCTGATGGATGTTTTACTACCGAGGAGATGATTCTGTCTGCTTATAGCCGAGGAAAGGCTTCTGTAGATGCTAAACTCCCTAGAGGTAAAATAAGTAAAGACGTTTGTTAAGATAGAAGTTCTTACCATTCAGTGCACTGAACTCAGCCCAATACAAATATACTGTACTTGTTCATAATTCAGGAATGATGGCAGCAGTAGGCAAAGGATACCGCGAATTGAAATATCGCTTGGCAGAAAATGTAGAGATTGCCTGCCATAACTCCATAGACAGCTGCACACTATCTGGGCCAACAGATGACGTAGAGGCATTCGTGAAACAACTGAAAGATGAAGGTGTCTTCACTAAACTTGTCAACGTTGGTAACATTGCTTTTCATAGCAGTCAATTAACACCTGTGGGTGAAATACTACAGCAATATTTGAGCGAAGTGAGTTTTGGAGTATAATTTACTAGCTACGCTAAAAAATGTTAAAAGTTGAATTTATTGAATAAATAACTGCTCTACAAAAAAAAAAAAAAAAAAAAAAGGATTCATGCTTCAAGAGGTCTGATAGTGGTCCTGAGGGTTTTCAAGGGTGCTGAATCCGAATCCGAGGTCCGTTTTGCCCCTAGACGCAGAGGTTCTGCTGTACTACCCAAATGATCAAAAAACTTACTTACTTCCAACTTCATTATTTTTCAACGAGCAGGTGCGATTCTTACAGTAACTCAAACGCTGAACACGCCCATATATAAGTTGATGGGTCTAAAATGCTTCCTTCATGAATTGTTTGCCAAAAAACTACCAAAAACGTGGTTTTCATCAATTTGAAGATTTTCGTTCACTATTGTGACGATTCTGCTAAACCTACAATACTTAGCCGAACCAAAAAAATTTCTCCATATACTTGGTAAGTTTCTGCGTCGAATGCGACCAACCCCATCTCGATTTTCGTCGACTGTTTAAAGTTTCAATCCAAATCGGCAAAAACTGGGAATTTGGTGTTTTTGCCAATTGGGAATTTTGGAAGTTTTTCAGCAAACAACACAATGTGTTGTTCATGTCATGAAGGAAGCATTTTAGACCCATCAACATAATAATATTATATACTAGTCTCTCTGGCTCGCTTCGCTCGCTCCCCTAGTGGGGTGCGTAGCATCGATGGACACGTTCATAACCCTGCATCAAGGTCAACTGCTCCTTCAACATCAACCCCCCTGGCTGATAAAATGATCGGCCGAGTGAAGGAATTGCCCCCACCCCTGTCAAAGTGCTAGTGAAATCAAATTTCAAAACTCCACCTTCAATAATAATAGAACTACCTATATGGGTGGCCGAGCAAAGCGAGCACCCTCTGGCCGATAAAATGACTGGCCGAGCGAAGTAAGGCCCCCTGTCACAGTGCTAGTGAAATCAAATTTGAAAAGCCTTCCCTCGATAATAATAGAACTACCTATGTGGGTGGCTGAGCAAAGCGAGCCCCCTAGCCAAGCAAATGATCGGCCGAGCGAAGCAAGGCCCCCCCCTCTCAAAGTGCTAGTGAAATCAAATCAAATTTTAAAACTCACAGGAAAAACCCTTGGGGCGCTATGGGGCTGCGGGAGGGGTTTTTTGATGGAGCTGTGGGATGCAATAGGAAATGCACTTTTCTATAATATTCGCTGCACTCCGTTCATCACCGGGCAAAGTGATGCACCCGTGGCAACGACGCTAAAATTGGCCGTAAAATCGTCTTCCCACACACCAGAATATATCCGAAATTAGCGTAGAATGAACCGTTTCCCAAAATTGCCCCCCCCCCCCCCACCAAAGATGCCCGCCTCCTCCACCTTTCAAAGGTCCATGGCACCCCCGATCTCCCGTCTTGATCTGACGTCCACCCTTTCTGTCTTTCCGAGGTCCTTGGAACTCTCCCGAGGCGCGCGCCGAATTAAAACGATCCAATTGTCTTCTCACCGTGAACTCGCCCCCTCCCCCTCGGTTTTTTTGAAATCCGACTTCGGAATCGGATTGGCCATATTTTGGCGCGCATTTGGCTCGCGGATACCATACCCAAAAAACGGCTCCTTACTGGGTATTTTTGAACTCGAAAAAACGTGGGACAAACGCGAGAAAGACGATTTTTCGACGAATTTCCGGCGAATTTCCAAATTACGATTTGACCGGCGTCTTCCTCCAGGTCTGATCTATACGGCTGGTATTTTTTCGACCCCTTAAACGGCCTTTGGCGCGAGTTGAAAGTGGAAAACGTAGGACAAACGGGAGAAAGACGATTTTTCGACGAATTTCCCGGGCGAATTTTGGATTTACGATTTGACAGACGTCTTCCTCCAGGTCTGATCTATACGGCTCGTATTTTTTCGTAATTTTTTCGACCCCCTAAACTGCCAGCGAGCGGAAAGTGAAAAAACTCACTCGGGAACGCGTTACCACACGGCTACCACACGGCTACCACCTACCACCTACCACGTACCGTCGGCCAACACGATTTTATAATATAAATAATATTATTATTGTATGATGATGATGATGATGATTATAAATGGGCGTGTTCATCGTTAGATTTACTGTAAGAATAGCAACTGCTCGTTGAAAAATAATGAAGTTGGAAGTAAGAGCTTTTTTGAACATTTGGGTACTGTACAGCGGAAACTTTTTTTTTTTTTTTTTTTTGTAGGGCAGTGTAATTTGTTCTACGCATTACCGTGTTTTCTTTTTATAGACAATAAAAGAACCAAAGAAACGATCGTCAAAATGGATCAGCAGTTCGGTTCCTGAGAGCCAATGGGAAACTGACCTTGCTCAGTACGGTTCAGCTGAATACTTCGTGAACAACTTGCTGAGCCCTGTGTTGTTCGAAGAAGCCAGCACATTCGTACCTGCTGACGCCATTGTCATTGAAATTGCTCCACACGGTCTTCTGCAGTCGATCCTCAAACGATCCATACCAACAGCACTTCACATACCACTCACAAACAGATTCGATGGTGACAGTCTCAGATTCCTCCTGAGCGCTTTGGGTAAACTGTTCACAGCTGGTGTGCCGGTTCATGTTGATAAACTGTATCCTCCTCTTGACTATCCTGCACCAAGAGGCACGCCATTTATCTCGCCCTTCATAGGCTGGATGCACAGAGATAAATTTGAAACAGTTCTTGTAACTGAAGAGTCTAAGCACCCCGCTGGTTGGAAGGTAATAAAAGTGGACTTAACAGACCATGAATTTTGCCATCTTGTCGATCACAAACTAGGCGGCAGGTTCGTCATCCCGAGCAGTTTCTACATTGATGAGCTCATGAAAGTTTTTACTGAATACAAGGGCGCCGCTTGTAACGGAATAGTCCTCAAT
Source organism: Pilophorus perplexus (assembly GCA_955831195.1). NCBI lineage: Eukaryota > Metazoa > Arthropoda > Insecta > Hemiptera > Miridae > Pilophorus > Pilophorus perplexus. The sequence goes on along the minus strand of OY037009.1, from coordinate 33,363,809 downwards.
GACGTAATTTTTCACGACTTTTGTGAAGCATCATATCAAAATCATGTTGGCATCACCTTCAAAGTGCTCCGAGGAACAGGTGAATTCTGTGTGACTGGAAACGTACGTGATGTTCTGTTGGCCAGTGGGAAAATAGCCGATTTGAACCATAACAGTATTAGTTGGGATAATCACGGTGTAGAATCCCAAAATGAAAAAACATTGTGGGAAACAAAGGGGGATCATTTTATATCATTTTTGCAATATGAAGGTTTGGAACTGACTGGTGGTTTTGCTGCAATTGAAAAAGTCATAATAAAGGAGAATTCCATCCAAGCATTCATCAAATGGAATGGAAATTTAGCAGAATTCATAAATACAGTTTTCTCTGTCGTGGGGTTCTACGAAGGGAGAAAATCACATGAACTAAAGTATGTGAGATCAATCCGAGAGCTTGTTATTGATACATCATCATTGTCAAACCTGTTGGGCTCGAATCTGAGAGTTGAGTATTCTGAAGTGACTAAAACAGCACAATGCAATGAACTCAGGATGATATTACATGAAACAGCATCCATTAAAATGGGACTGCTGCAGAAAAAAGAGGACTATCAGCTCTCCTATGAAATACCCAAATTTGTTCCATATTCACATCCAGCAGTTCACTCTTTTTCTGAGATTCTCGACATCGCTGCACAAATAGTTCTAGAAAATGCACCAGTTAGTACCAGTTCAGTCAAAGTTGTAGTTATAGGAGAATCGCTAAAAGCCACATCATCTGATGTTTTTGGGTCTCCAAAATATGCTTCTCGCATTGAAATAGAAACGTATCCTACTGAAGCAGATTACTACAAAAACAAATCTACGGATTTGGTACCTGATTGTGTCGCGTTGTTTGTAGCCTCACGTGCTGTATCCTCACTTTATGCAAAGACATCACCAACAAAAACATTTGCTCTAGTTCCAGACTTTGGAAATAACACTGAAGGAGGCCTAGTTGAGATAGCCACATTTGAACACGGTGATATTATTTATACTTTGGCTCAGTCTGTGGATGAAACTCATTATGAGATAGTTCATCATGGAGATGAGGAGTATGTTCTGGAGCAAAAGTTGACTGAAGCTAATGAGAAAAATGAAGAGGGAAATGGTAACAACCACGTCGTGTTTCTCTCAGGCAAAATCAGTACTGCGTTACAGGCAAGTGAAATAATAGAAGAAACTAAATTTCTCAACTACAATCACCTGCTGAGGTACATGTTAACAGAGAATAAAGTTATGGACATCACCTCTTATCGTGAACAATTAGAGAGAGGTGTTAGAGTGAATGTGCATTTGGATGGAGTGTGGGGGTCACTCAGAGGACTGCCAGTGGACTCTCTCGTGCAACCACTATCCGATGACGTATTCGACCATTCCAAACTTCCAGTGCAACAAATTTCATCTATGGTCCCCTCTTCTGACATCGTGGCTTTAGGAATGAACCTCCCAGACCCAACGGGATTCATTGAAGATGATTTCATAAGAGTATTTGATTATGCTACACCTCACGTTGTGGGCGTTGCCAATTACGATTCACTTTCCAACAAACTAGTTCGGGATGAGATATTAGAGTGGAGCAGACCTAGTGGTTGGACTGATACTGAAGCAGCAACTGTGCCTGTTCTCTACTCCCTTGCCACGTACATTATCCACCTAATCGATAATCAAATCACTGGTAACTCGATTCTCATCAACAGAGGTATGATCCCTCTATCTCAAGCACTTATTTCGTTGGCACTCAGCGCCAACTTAGATGTCTTTGTTTCGGTTTATGGACCGGGAGAAAAAAGTATGATTCTCCGAAAATTCCCTAAACTGAATAGTAAACAAGTTTTTGACTGCAATACCAATACCTTCCATATTCCACTCCTCATCTACACAAACGGAAAAGGTGTTTATAAAGTGATTAACACGTTCCCGGACGACATAATGGTCGGAGTGTGCATTAAGTGCATCAGTAAGATGGGTATGTACGTTCAAGTGAATGCAGCAACTATGATCAAAAACATCAAATTCGGTATGTCAGTCTTTCTTAATGATAGATCGGCTGTTGGTGCAACATTGGACATAATGATGGCGTTGCCAAAAGAAAGGAAACAAGAAATCAAAGACTTCGTCAACAGAGCAATCCTCAATGGATATGTAGAGCCATTCAATAATGTTTTCCTTCTTCCGCCTAACATCAGCAGCACTGATGCTGCAAGACAAATGAATTTCGTGCAATCTAAAGCGGTAGTGGATTTGAAATGCCGGAAAAATGTAAACTTGAATGAGTTCATTTGGGAGCAAGATGGAAATTATTTCATTCTTGGTGGGCGGCCACAAACTAATTTCTGGTTGAAACTGACAGAGTGGTTGTTGAGACGTCGAGCAAGGCGAATCAATGTATTTCTTAAAAGTTCAGTTCAGTCCCCAGAAATTGCTCTCCGACTTCAATCACTGAGAGAAATATATCCTCGGAGTGAAGTCCTCATCCATCCGTCCTTCAGATTTGTAGCCAAATCTGATATTAAAAAACTCGTTGATGGGAGCGGTTCAATCATTAAAATGGTTTTTGTTATTGGGTCGGCTGTGAAAGATGTTGCAGCATTGAGAGAAGCGTTGCAGGAGATAGGAACTCAATATGAACTCTTATATTTAGGGGGTGAAAGGCCAAATCGTGGGCAAAAATCAATCAGCATTAGGTGCTCTTCAGATGTTGTAGAAATGCCGAGTTTTCTTCTAAGGTTGGACGAACTGATCGGCCAAGCCAGAAAACATTCCCAGGTTGTTGTCAATAGACATGATATTCAGAGATTCGCTCACACGAACATCAGCGATTGGACACGGATTCCAGCCACATTGGCGGAGCTACGAGAGCTCTCTCGCATGGCTACTGACAAACCGATGTTTTCTGAACTGCCCACCAACACGCTTAGATTGGCCGTGAACAAAGAATGTGACCCTGTTTTCATTTTCCCTGGGCTGAGGTGGAGGCACACGAAAAGGCTCGCTTCTCACATGACTTATCCAGTTTTGGTGGCACGCTTACCCAAGGAGTTTATGGATATTGAATCTATGGCGTCGGCACTGGCTTCCCAGCTGGTCGTTAGAAGACAGAGTTTGTTTACGCTGATTGGCATCGAATGGGGAGGTACTTTGGCTTTACACACAGCCATCAAACTTCAGGGACTTGGAAAGCTTGCCAGGGTGATCTTGCTCGATGGCGCTCCAGCAACATCCAGCAGATGGGCTGCTAAGCTGTTGGCAGATGAATTGGGACTTTTATCAAAATACACCAAACTTTCTCCTAAAGTGAGTACCGAATTATAATTTACGTATCATATCATTTGAAAATGGAATTTTTTCGCAAATGTGACAGATATCAAAGTCATTGTATTACTTAAAACGCTGCAAATTTTACACAAGGGTTTATTATTCTTTGATATACGTTACTTGTGCAGAAATTTAATTCTGTCAATGAAAAAATTTAAAAAAAAAATTTTTTTTTTGGATTTCTATCTCAAAAAATTTTTTTTTTGGATTTTTTTGTTCAAAAATGTGTTTTTTTCAAAAACTCGGTATTTTTTACTAGAAAAATATTTAACATCCTGGGATCCTTCAAAAATCCCATTTTTAGCCCCGCGAATGCCCTAAACATCGCCCCAGTGAAATCGGATCGTTCCGGGACCCCAAAAAATGGATTCTACGTCCAAAAATACTTCGAAAACGACACCTAACTCGATCCCATAGCTAAAAGCCTTCAAAAAACCCCTCCCGTAGCCCCATTATAGCCCCATAGCGCCCCACGGGTTTGGGCGATCGGACTGAAAACCTTGCGGGCACAACTAGATGGTAAACCAAGTATTTTCTCGAAATTTCAGATTTTTTAAAAAATTCCTACTGCCCAAAACGGCCTGGACGCCGTACGCCGTACGCCGGACGGACATTTCGGATTTAGAATGTAGACCACTTGAAACGGATAATGTCAAATTTTGAGCCCGATCGGAGTCGTCGACCCTTGTCGCGAAAACATAGGTGTATTATTCCAAGAATAATAAACCAAAAGGAAAAAATTCTGTCAATGAAAAATTTAAAAAAAAATTTTTTTTTTTTTTGGATTTCTATCTCAAAAAATTTTTTTTTGGATTTTTTTGTTCAAAAATGTGTTTTTTTCAAAAATTCCGTATTTTTTACTCGAAAAATATTTAACATCCTGGGATTCTTCAAAAATCCCATTTTTAGCCTTATGAGAGCCCTATAGATCGGCACAGTGAAATCGGATCGTTCCGGGACCCCAAAAAATGGATTCTACGTCCAAAAATACTTCGAAAACGACACCTAACTCGATCCCATAGCTAAAAGCCTTCAAAAAACCCCTCCCGTAGCCCCATTATAGCCCCAGAGCGCCCCACGGGTTTGGGCGATCGGACTGAAAACCTTGCGGGCACAACTAGATGGTAAACCAAGTATTTTGTCGAAATTTCAGATTTTTTTAAAAATTCCTACTGCCCAAAACGGCCTGGACGGCGTAAGGGGCGTACGGCGGACGGACATTTCGGATTTAGAATGTAGACCACTTGAAACGGATAATGTCAAATTTTGAGCCCGATCGGAGTCGTCGACCCGCGTCGCGAAAACATAGGTGTATTATTCCAAGAATAATAAACCAAAATGCCATAATTCATCCATAAAATATCATAATTCACGGTTTCAGGTTATAATTAATCCATAAAAGAGGCCATAAGTAACGTTTCATTGTGCCCCAAGCTCCTTTGTTTCAAGGAATCCCAAACAAGGCATTTCGGTTTCCCCTACCACTAACGTGGAGCAATAGAAATACGAAAGTTGGGCAAAAACGTAAAGGAATACAATTACATTGAAATGCCATAACAGGCAGCTGAATTTAATGAGTTTGGTTAGGGAGAGAGAAAGAGCTGAATTAAAAAAAAAAAAAAATCATTGTTAACTGAAGGCGAAAATTTGTTGACGGAAAACTTTTACTTTCACGGCAAAAAAAACGCATCAAGTTGCGTCAAATGGTCGCATGCAACTGGTAAGAAGGGGGCGATAGCTGGCTTTGTTGGGAGTGGACAGCTACTCATACTGCCAAAACCCCATTGAACTACCTACTTAGACCCTTCAGTACGTCCGGTACAAAATCTGTTTCACTGTGTCGCGAGTTTCATTGTGCCCCACCCTCCCCTATATCACATATCTACTCTCTAAAGTTTAGAGTCTAAACGTTGAATAGGAACCTATTTAGCCAACATAAGAAGGTCTCATATCAATTTTCTATACATCAAGGATTCTTTTCCAGGTTCTAGAAACAAATAAATTCTCAACTTGGGAAACAAAAGTGATCGCTCTCCACGAACGTTGTGATCCTATGAAGCGCACCATCATCGGATCAATTTCTACGCTGAGGAACAGACTACGACAGGTATTAACGGCCAAACCTCAACCTGAAAAAATTCGGATATTGAGTCACGTATTTCACCATCAACGTACCAACAAAGACGACATTGCTGAATTGTGTGAGGTACAGGATTTTGTTTTCTCTTCTTGAGATGAAATAATAATTATTATATAATATTAATATTATGATGATCCCTTCTATTCACGAAGAAATTATTTCTTTCTTTTTTTTCAAGTATTTGGAAGAAAAACCAGTCACCCGCTTGATTGAAGTAGTCAGCATCAGTGGGTTGATTGACAAGATAGTGGACGACATCAACTCGTTGGTTTTGTACGAACACAAGGATGCAGCACACCCTCAACCAGAGAACAAAATCGAGGCGAACATAATTGAAGCTGAGTTCTCTGGTATTGTATCACGAGCTAGAATGATTGTATAACAGCACCATATACTTATATGGACTGATTATATCACTTCAATAAATCAATTGTTCCCAATTGTCTTGTTGGATGTACCTAAAACATTGACTCTTTTCTGTTTAGGGTACAAAATACTAAATGGATCTTGTTTAGCATTATCACACAATCATCATCGTAAAAACAATTACTAAAATTTAGTAAATTTACATTTAATGTAAATTAATGAACATTTAATTTAAGATCAAGGGTTGTTCCAGCTAGCTTAACCATGCACGTAAAACAAATTACTAAATGTAAGACCAAGGGTTGTTCCAGCTTGCTTAACCATGCACGTACTACTTTTAGGTAGGTACCTAGAACACTGACTCTTTTCTGTTTAGGGTACAAAATACTGAATGGATCATTATCAAGCTAGATACCAAATGAATACCAAGTAGGTACCTAAGGCACAGGGCCAATCCAGTCTGTCGTTGCTTATGTAGGTATTCAATACAGATGTATTCATCTCAAATTTAATGATAAAAAACAAAGTGACGTTTCGGGTCATCCTTATTATTAAGAACGCAAACCCTGAAGGAGCAAACAGTAGTGACCCATAAACCCTAGGTACAAAGAGTGGAGGAAAATTTCCTCTTGTCATCCTGACGAGTAGGTACCTTCGTTACCTAGTCATTATTTAAGGGGGGATCGGAAGTCAAAAAAAATTTTTTTTCTCATTTTCAAATATTTTACCTATAAAAACTGCACATATTTGTGAACAGATTGGCGTTGGAATGAGGTCTCTATTACATTTCTAATCTAAGATAATATCTTATAATATCTTATTATCTTATAATCCTATAATATCTATATTATAGGCATTCCAAGTTCGTTACCTGACCATCTAAAATCCGCCCTGTTCGTACATCGGCCCTCCTTCTGTTTCGGTCAGTTTCTCCTCTTCTTTTTCCATCAAGGCCCACAATATCAAAACCGAAATCATCGTCAAACTCGTCATAATCTGCAAGGGTTCCAAATTTACCTGAAGCTCTATACTAGCTCTATACTATGTCCGGACGAGGATTTGTAGCTGAGAGAGAAGAGGCGTCAGGTGTTTTGTCCGTCGCAGTGGAGCCTGCTTCATCTTCCGACGTTTGTTGTTCGCCCTTCCGCAATTTATTCCTTCTGATTAAATCCTTGCGAAATGAGCTCGTTTTTTAGGCATAGCGCGAGAGAAAAAATCGAGAACGCCAGAACTTTCCGAAAATAGTACGCGATAAACTTGTAAACAACAGAAATGATTTGATTCTTATCAGTTACTTCTTTTCCCTCTAATTTATTCATTCTGGAAAGTTTCTTATGGTGGACACACAATCCTTCGCTAGAAAATTTCATCATTTAATGATGATCATTCAGTCAGTAGTTATTCCAGTTCATCCAGAAGTTATGCAAGAACAGTACGGAACGGTAGCAGTGTTGAATTCAGTCGCGCGCAGGCCTTCTACGCAGTTTGTTTTGGTTTTTCGCGTCTCCTGAAAAGTTGGGTTTTGCCTCATGCTGGTACAGTTATTTCCGTCAATTTTCAACCAATTTTGACGTTCTTTTTTTCAATTTGTCTGGTGAGATGTCCTTTTGAATGTCATGGAGTCGAAAATGAAAAAATACCATTACGACGGGAGTGGTTGGACGGGGAACGAGTGAAAAAATGGGCTCAAAAACAAGGTAGCGTAGATCATTTGTCTAATTTTTTCTATTAGGTGCACGGCGAAAAAAATTCCATTAGTGTTAAGATTAGAAGTTCTAGGATGTTTGGAGAAAATTTGGAATTGATAGCTCAACGGGGAACAGTTTGGGGTGTACCTAAGTGAGATAGGAAGTTAACACAGACTTCTGATCCCCCTTAATAGGTTTGTTCCAGGTTTGACGGAATGTTAACAGAAATCGCCGGAGACATGCACAGTTTAGAAACTGCTGTTCCAGGTCGATCGTAGGTTGAGAGCTCGAGTAAGTGCGGTCGGGTTCTGTCGACAGCTGTCCAACTTCTGTTGACAGACGCAGTCAGACCTGGAACAAACCTAATAATGACTAACGAAGGTACTCGTCAGGATGACAAAATTGAAATATCCCTCCAAGTACTAATGTCACCTCCAGGTGACACTACTCTGATAACTAATTACAAATAAATTGACCGCCTAAATTGGATTTTTCTGCAGTAAACAGGATTTACAGGGTATGGACAACAACTTAGAGGTCGAAGAAGAAGTTAAGATTGATAACAGTTCGACTGATAAGCTCATGTTTTGTTATCTCGTGAATTTACCAGTTCACTCCAACAGTTGGGAGTCCAACTTGTCTAGAGTTTTGGGAATATTGCGAAAGATCAGGTAAAATTTTGAAACTTTTTTGGGGTACCTAATAACATGTGTCTGTAAATAACGTTTTGTCCAGAAATATTCCAACTGATGCCGCCTATACTCAACCAAATCAGATAATATCATGACATTTTATGTCACCTGTAGGGTAGGTCAGTGGTTTAATCTGTGCCTGTAGGTGACTTTAGGATTTAACTGGATATCAACCCCCAACTCTCACCCAAGTCGTCAAATGGATATCAAGATGCTTCGGGAACTTCAAAGTGACACACATAATTCTCTTGTGTCAAACGCCATGCGACGTGACAGATTTTTGGAAATTCATGCATCTGTGCGACAATTTTCATCTCCCCAAAAATGACAGATCCTACTGCGACTATACATTCGGGTATGTATTAACTAGGTAATACGAGTATTACGTTGGTCTTCGTTGGCCTCCATATTCCAAGGGATTCCCAGGGAGAGTTTAATTAGACCGTATGTTTCCTTCAACTCCTTTACATAATATGTCTGGAACATTATTCTCCACTAGAAAATTAACTTAAAATTATGAGAACCCCTGAAGGAGAATCTCAAGATGTTGACCAAGTTGCTGAGGGGGCGCGAATTTTATAATTACCTATTATGAGGGGGAGCATTACTATAATTATTATAATCAAATTCAAAAATATCAATAATTGATATAAATAATTATTATTGATTGATATTTTTCACTATTGTGAAAAAATTCAAAAGATACACTGCCAAGGACATGGCACAGAATCTGATGCTTCCTCGTGACCTTCACGACATGTCACCATTAAAATTTTAGGAGACCAGAGACGACATATTCGCCATACCTACACATGACAATAACATTCCGGGCAACTAAAAATTAAAAATCTGACAACAATTCGTTCGAAATAATTGGAGTTATGACTGTAACAAGAAAATTACGTTCGCGCATGCGCAGGGAGTACCACTGATGCAATCGTGATGAAACTGATAGGCGAGAGATAGAGGCCAACATTGAAGTAGCAAGCAAAAACTGCATGAACAGTCTACACACAGTGAAATGCCTTTACTTTCTAGGAATCTATTCTACGACTAATTAGCACCAAAATATTTGTACTAAACCTCAGGTTTGTCACTCTGAATATTTTGTGGTCCCTAACTTTGTTGGTGGTCGGGCCTTGATGATCGAGGACGGCTGATTCTCCAGAGAGCTGGAGGTGGTGGTAGGTACCTACCCACACCAACTTTCTTCAATTGCTGGTCTGGGTAGAGGTACTGTCAACTACCTACATGCCGTAGTTGTGAATCTGATGAAATGTGAGGAATAAAAAAAGTAACGGCGCAGATACCGGAAAAAAAGTATCGATACTACAATATATATATCGGGGACAAAAAGTATCGATATTTATCGTACGAATGGAGGAGAACAGTGGAAATCCAACCATCGGTCTGTAAAGAATAATCTCTGATTTGTGCTCTCGTCCCCCAAAGAAGAAAATCCCCCAAAATACTCATTCTTTACCCCATGAAAATCTTCTTCTTTTTTTTTTTTGGCGGACTGGGAATTCTAGAGTTGAGGCTCCTAATGGATATTGAGGGATTTTCGAATTACTTCCTCTGTTATTAGAAAGATTCTAGAAGTCCCAGCCAGACAACCCCAAAGATTTCATGGTGCGCGTGGCTGAAAGGCATAGCAGATTTGGATTCTGATCGTCTAAAAACATAAAACAACAAAGTTAGGGACCACAAAATATTCAGAGTGACAAACCTGAGGTTTAGTACAAAATTTGTACTAAATATAAAATATTTAATATTTTGGTGCTAATTAGTCGTAGACTAGATTCCTAGAAAGTGAAGGCATTTCACTGTGTGTAGACTGTTCATGCAGTTTTTGCTTGCTACTTCAATGTTGGCCTCTCCTTGTTAATTCCAGAAATACATCATTCGGAACTTCGTAGATAAGAAGGCTACAAATGATGAAATTTATGCTGCCCTACTACGATATTGGCTGAAAACCTACGATATACGAGATTGGCTGAAAACCGCCAAACTTCGACTCAGTCGCCTCGAAAACAAATGAAAAATTATGATTTTTTTGGAATTTTCAACTTCAATTTTAATTAAAATTGTCGTTACTCTTAAGAGCGTAATTACTCTGCTTTCATTCCTGGCTATCCTATAGGTTGGGAAACGTTTCTTCATTCTTTCCTGGAACGAATTCGTTCTGTATGGCTGGAAACTATGAATTTTGACATTGGATAATATCCATATTATGGTCTCCACGAATAGTGCCCAAGTTAGTTCAATTCATCCTAATTGTAATCCAGTCAAAATTCCTAGTTTCCAGCCATACATAACGAATACGTTCCAGGAAAGAAAGAAGAAACGTTTCTAAACCATCTTTCATGAAACTTCTTCAAAACTTTTCAAGGGATAAGTTTATGAAACCTTTTACACGTTTTAGAAACGCAACGAAAAAAAAAAAAAAACGCTGCAAATTTTACACAAGGGTTTATTATTCTTTGATATAGGTTACCTACTTGTCCAAAAATTATTTCTGTGTCAAAAGAAAAAATTTTGGAAAAAAAATTTTTGGATTTTTTTTCAAAAATTCTTTATTTTTTATTCGAAAAATATTTAACCTCCTGGGATCCTTCAAAAATCCCATTTTTAGCCCCATGAAAGCCCTATAGATCGCAATAGTGAAATCGGATCGTTCCGGGACCCCAAAAAATGGATTCTACGTCCAAAAATACCTCGAAAACGACAACTAACTCGATCCCATAGCCAAAAGCCTTCAGAAAACACCTCTCGTAGCCCCATTTTATCCCCATAGCGCCCCACGGGTTTGGGCGATCGGACTGAAAACCTTGTGGGCACAACTAGATGGTAAACCAAGTATTTTGTCAAAATTTCAGATTTAAAAAAAATTCCTACTGCCCAAAACGGCCCGGACGGCGTACGGCGGACGGACATTTTGGATTTAGAATGTAGACCTCTTGAAACGGATAATGTCAAATATTGAGGCCGATCGGAGTCGTCGGCCCCCGTCGCGAAAACATAGGTGAATGGGCCACGGAACTAGGTCAGAGAAATGGGAAAATTCGGCCGAACATAGTTGAACTAGTAATGAACAAAGTACTCAGTACAGTTAGCACTGAGAAATTAGGTGTCTGAGCAGAGGAAATCCCTAGTGAATATTTGGCGTTTTGAATTTTCCCGCGGTGGCACTATAACTAATCCGCCAGAGTGCGCTAGCATAAGAAGGGACCGACGGGAATCTGCCGGAGGTGACGGCGGAAATGGCGGCCGTGAGCAGCCAATGAGAGAGTGGCGCCACTTTTCCCTCCAGATTCAAAGTTGAAATTTTCGACAGTGCCCTGGAAATTTGTATTACACCGTAGGAGCCCAAAACTCACTGCTATGCCTTCAAATTATGAAGTTCTTTCAGAAAAAAGTATTATTCGACAGTCGGTTCCGGGGCCCATTATTCCAAGAATAATAAACCAAAAAAACGTTTCTGAAAGGAGTTTGGGTAAACGTTCTGTACGTTAGTTTACTTGTTAGTAAACGTTCTGTTACGTGATAGTTGTTTTAGAAACGTTACAGGGAGGTTTCAGGAAAAACGATTCTGAAAGGTTTTTGAAGAAACATTTCTGAAAGGTGTTTTAAGAAACGTTTCTGATGGTTATTTTCGTCACTGGGAGGTTTCAGGAAAGACGTTTCTGAAATGTCTACGAGCCGGGCATACGTGTGATAAACGTTATTTAATAGTTTCGGTTACCAAAATGTCACTTTTCAGAAACGTATTTGTAACCATAATGTTTCAAACGAAACGTTCTAGGAACGTTTTTGAAATGTTCCAGTGCTGTGTGGGAATGACAAAACAGCAACAACTCCGAACAATAGACGAGGAAAGGTGCTGAGTTCATGGGAGTGAGGGCTAATTAGAATAATAATGAATGACTCGGCTCGGGGAAAAAACTCAGTTCGAAAACAAGGGCTTCCCCATCGACTCAACTATTTAGTTCGTACGTATTTAACGATAATTATATTTCAATTTCAATGCCAGTTCTCTTGGCTTTATTTCGGTCGTTTCAGGTTGGAAAAATACATAGTAGGTAGGCAGACTAAAAAAGACCTTAAAAGACGCTGCAAATTTTACACAAGGGTTTATTATTCTTTGATATACGTTCTTGTGCAGAAATTAAATTCTGTCAATGAAAAAATTTAAAAAAATTTTTTTTTTGGATTTTATCTCAAAAAATGTTTTTTGGATTTTTATCTCAAAAAATTTTTTTTGGATTTTTTTGTTCAAAAATGTGTTTTTTTCAAAAATTCTGTATTTTTTACTCGAAAAATATTTAACATCCTGGGATCCTTCAAAAATCCCATTTTTAGCCCCATGAAAGCCCTAAAGATCGCCCCAGTGAAATCGGATCGTTCCGGGACCCCAAAAAATGGATTCTACGTCCAAAAATACTTCGAAAACGACACCTAACTCGATCCCATAGCTAAAAGCCTTCAAAAAAACCTCCCGTAGCCCCGTTATAGCCCCATAGCGCCCACGGGTTTGGGCGATCGGACTGAAAACCTTGCGGGCACAACTAGATGGTAAACCAAGTATTTTGTCAAAATTTCAGATTTAAAAAAAAATTCCTACTGCCCAAAACGGCCTGGACGGCGGACGGCGTACGGCGGACGGACATTTCGGATTTAGAATGTAGCCCTCTTGAAACGGATAATGTCACATTTTGAGCCCTATCGGAGTCGTCGACACCCGTCGCGAAAACATAGGTGTTTTATTCCAAGAATAATAAACCAAAAGGGTTGCCAAACGTCCTGGTGTGTCCAGGGCAGTCCTGATTTTGGAAGAAAAGTTCTGGGTCCAGCCTAAAGAGCTAGGTACCAGGACAGGAAATGTACCTACTGGTTTTCGTCATTTAGCTGTAATAATATTTACTAGGTACTATACTGCCATGCTAATTTAAAACATCCAACAGTACAAAAAATTTGAACCAAGATAGGGCGTTTTAACTTTGGACGGCAGTGTAGTAGTAGTAGTAGATAGTACTATAGTTCTGTTCGTGGTAAAACTTAGAAAATAAAATAGTAATAATAATGACTAAACGGAGAACAATCTACACAGTCAATTAAATCAAGTCTCAACAACAAAATTAAATAGGTACCTACCTACTACGTTGGTCTCCAGCCACCTCCACTAGCCAGAACACAACCTCTTCGAGGATTTCATGGTGATAAAGAACATTAAATGTTCTATATCACCATGAAAGGAGGAAAATTTTTCCCTCTCATTCCTTCAGATTTGTGTTGATATAAAGTGGGTCGAGATTTTAAAAAAGCGTAAATGCCCGAAAACTCGGATTTAGCGCTCCTTGTCTAATTTGGATAATTGTGCACTATTAGGTGACCAACTCCCATTTTCTTAAAAATCAGATATGTTGCTCTCCTAGCTGTCCGATAAACATATCTAAAAGAACAATGTGTCGCAAATCAATAGAAATTGAAATACTCGCATTAGTAATTGCCTTGATCGCTGTTATTGGGGTCCTCATTTTTTTTTTTTTTTTTTTTTTTTTTTTCTTAGCGCAACCTTTCCCTCTAAAAATGGAAAGGTGCGCTCATCTCTTCGACATATTTTGTGTGTTTTTAGCGCAACCTTTCCCTCAAAAAATGGAAAGGTGTGCTCATCTCTTCGACATGTTTTTGTGTGTGTGTGTGTGTGTGACAGCATCACGCCCGAACGGCTGAACAGATTTTCATGAGGGTGGTCTCATTGTGATCAGCGAGTTCTGGGGGTGGTTATAGGCTATCAAAATCACCTCCGTCGTCGACGATTCGTCCGATCCCGAGAAGATGACGAATTGTCATGTTACGAATTCTTAGTTACGGTTTTGGTTTCAATAAAGAAGCGGTAATATTTCGTAGTAACAGAAAGGTTGCGCTCATCTATTCAATTCAATTGATGGCTTGTTTTTTTTTTTTTTTAGTCCAAGTATGGAGGATTGAGTCCACCAAAAACCTGGCCGATTGCTTGGAAACTGAACTTCAAGAAGATATAAACAACATAATATGCGATATTATCGCACCCTTGCCACGAAAGGGTCACAACTCGAAAGTGGTCAACTTTTCAGGAAACGTGAAAAACGTCGACGGCACCCATTTATGGTTGTATCGTGGTTGACTCCTTACCATAATATGGTAAAATATTATTTTAATAATATTAAAATAATATTATGTCACTATATTATTTTAATAATATTAAAATGATATTATATTATGTCACTATATTATTTTAATAATATTAAAATATTATTATGTCACTATATTATAGTGACAAAACGTGAGTTTTCTCGGCATTTTGAGAGAAAACATCGACTCTTCTTTTCGAAATCGTCAAAAAATTGATGTTTTCCGAGTTATCACACTTTTCATGAATCACTCGAGTGTGGAACGACTAATTATCTACCTACAGTTTCGCTGAAAATTTGTTGGGAATGATTGCATTGGGAGCAAGTCGCAGCTGACCAGTAATACGCGTATTTCGACTTGACTTCCTTATCATGCTCAATTTATTCCTGAAGAAAAGGGAAAAAATATTCAAATAAGTCTAGAACAATAGACTTTTAATCAAGTAAATACTATTGCCATCGGACAACAAAAATTCCTATCTAAAACGCTGCAAATTTTACACAAGGGTTTATTATTCTTCGATATAGGTTAATGTTCAACAATTAATTCTGTGTCAATAAGAAAATATTTTTGAAGAAATAAATAATTTTTTTTTAAGGTTTTGGTCAATGATTGTCCAGAATCTGTCCAAAGTTAACTTAGCACGGAAGAGATGTGGGATTTTCCGCCGTAAATCCTCGAATCATGCACCGATTTCCATGAGGTTTTTTTTTTTTTTAATCTTCAAGTGAGACCAATGTCAAGCGATCCGTCGATGCGTTTTCGGAGCAAAATGTAACTGGAAGCTGCAATTCATCAACAAAGTCTCGCCTAAGGGTGATGCTATCTTCACGTGACCATTGCTAAGATGAGTTATCGAAAATCACCCTCGACCGATGTCTTTCTTAGGTCTCACGCTTTAATTCAAGTGTTAAAAAGATAAAATCCGTTGGTTTTTCGGAAAGTTCTATGAGCGGGATGATGCACATGCGATTCGATGGCTTTTCGAACTGGCGGGCGTCGAGGAAGTTCTGGGGGTTCCACGCTAAATACCACTAACCACGACCACTCTTCCAGCACGGCAACCGTACCATTGGGGTTTCTCCCACAATGGGATTATGGGTAATTGGGGTTTTTGACGAAACGGTCAGCGAACTTCTTTATTATGCTTTTTTTTTATTGCAAAAAGTATAACGCAGTTTTGAGAAGGCCCCTTAATCCATCTTATATCAACACCTATTCTGATTTTTTGGACACCCTGAAGTATACATTTTGATTTTACCAGGATTTGGGTTAATTTCCCTTAATAAACGCGTGCATAGCAAGTTTGTACCCTAACTTGCCCGAAAACTTTCTTACTCAAAGTGAAAATGACAAATATTTGAAAATATTCAAATGGTATTGAGATCAAGGCCATCGACTCAATGTGTTTTTAATGTTAACAGAATAAATTCAAGTTATCTTTCTAACTGTGCACGCAAGGTTTTCTGCCCGATGGCACTTTGAAAGTTTTTGGCTATCGAGTGGGGATGAGATACCTTATCGGTTCCCGTGAGGCGTTAATGAGTCCGATTAGGTTCCTGACTTATGAACCTTGCTGTCTGAACCGAGTCCGTATCGGTTCCGTGTCTATTATTGTGCTCTTTGCCTATATTTTCACGTTTCACGTCAGGGGTTGAGCGATCAGGCGATTACGCGAGGCCAGTAGGCGGTCCAGCTGACTGGCGCCAGCTAACTGGCGCCAATAACTGAGAGTGGGTGCCAGGGCATTGAGGCATTTCAGGCAACGAACATGCTGACGCTCTGGCCAGGGAGGGCTTCCAGACCCCCTTCATCTGCCCGGAGCCAGCAGTTGGCCTACCACAAACCTCCTTCAGAGGCGCCATCAATAGGCGGATGTCATTACAAACCGCCAAAAGATGGCAACTCCTCAAAGGTCACGCTCACAGCAAGCGCATGGTGGCAAAATTCAACACCAAGAATACCGATGAGCTACTCAAGTTGAAACGCGGGGAACGTAGAAGACTGGTTGGCTTGATAAGCGGCTTCTCACATTCTACATTCTCCATTCTACCTCAAGCACGAACACTAGAAAAAATACGGCATATCAGCAAAAGGTGTGCGAGTTGATTCAGGGGCTGATGGACGATTTTTCTAATGGTCGCATATCAAGAATAGAGTACTTTTTAACCATGCCTACAATTTCCAAAAAAATGCTTGGAAACTGTAGACAGTCCTAAAAGCCTGTA
The DNA here is from genome assembly GCA_955831195.1 of Pilophorus perplexus. Taxonomy (NCBI): domain Eukaryota; kingdom Metazoa; phylum Arthropoda; class Insecta; order Hemiptera; family Miridae; genus Pilophorus; species Pilophorus perplexus. Next base: position 33,347,185 of record OY037009.1, on the reverse strand, counting down.
AATGGGAAGGAGAATGTTGTTAAGTGGGAACCAAAACTTCCACTCCTCCCTCAGCGAATAGAAACCGATAGGTACGGCCAAGGTTCCTCGGGATGTCGGAACCAATACGGACGTCTGGGAACCGTTACAGATACACCCATCGAGTGGTTAGGTGCAAACCGAATGTATCTCTTTTTGTACAACAAAAGAGATGACACACAATGGCGAGGGTCACTATCAGGCAAGGAAGTTATAAGAACTACCTTCTTATAAGTTCCTTGCTATCAGGTAGTCAACTTCCGACTTCCCGGTTTGGCAATGGGACTACACTCCCCCCACACTGGGATATACAGTCGAACCCGCCTAACGGAGACGCTGGTTAGGAGCGACAACCGCTTTGTAGAGACGAAACCATGAAGTCCCGAATCATTTCAATCAAAATAAGGTGATCTGTGGTCTGTTTATAGAGACAGGTACTCGGATATCAGATACGAGTAAAGGGTCAAGGGGGCTCTTATAGCGCGGAATTAGTGACGAATAATGAAGAGTTCGCCAACATTGACGAGGGTTTTACTTGCTGTGACGATGGGATCATCTGTCTTAGGAGGTTGAGCAAGTGCAAAAAAGAAAATCATCTCGGGTTGAGCAAGTGCAAAAAAGAAAAAATAAGAAGAAAAAAAACGAACAGACGTCCATAACTAAATACATATTTCAAGTGAGTGTTCCTTCTTCCATGAGACGATCTATTCTTGAAGAGAGCTAGATACATAAATATTCTTCGTAGAGTTTTTGACTTGATGTGGAATACATATTTTCTTGCAACACTCCTGCATTGAAATGCTCTTCTTTTTCCTCAACTTCTTCACCTTTTCTTACGTTTTGGTTAAGGAAGACGCCCGGTTAACAGAGACAAAACGGCTCCGCCCAATGTGTCTCCCAACACTCCCCCCAACCATCAGAGTCACTTTACCGAATTTGGTCAGTGGCCCCCCCCCCCCCCCTTGGCCAAAATTGGCTAGTTCAAGCTTTTCGCGCCGCAGGACATGGCGCTGTTTCGGCAGCCCCCTCTTAAGGCAGAAGGGAATTGCGTCACACAAATGGGTAGGAGTTTTGGTGCCTTAGATTAAACTACTGCTTAAAGCCGTCGGGCGGGGTGTGTTGAACAGTCGAACCTGTGAAGTGACTTCTTTTCTAAGTGCCCACTATTTTACCCTTTTGATGTGCTCTATCTCCTGTCCAAAGTAAATGCGGCACTCTTTCTTTTAGATGTGTTTATCGGACATTTAGGAGAGCAACATATCCGGACAGCGGACGGCGTACGGTGGACGGACATTTCGTTTTTGGAATCTACGTGTCTTGAAACGTATAATGTAAAATTTTGAGGCCGATTAGAATTTTCGACCTCTTTCGCGATTACATAGTCCTATTCCGCAATTTCCTACCCCTGGGTATTATTCCAAGAATAATAAACCAACAGAAAGAGAACAACATCCTTACTATTCGTAGACATTAGGTAAGGCTGTTTTTTCTTTCATTTTGTAGATCAAAAAGTAAATTTTTGGCATTTTACAATCGGGGAGCAGGCCTTAAGGCCTTAAGGCCCTTGCCACACAGGGCTCAATTTAGTTCTAGGAAAAAGTAATTTTAATGAATTCATTAAAATTACTTTTTCGTAGAACTAATTTGAGCCCTGTGTGGCAAGCACCAGGCCTGATCCTCTTTTCTGTGTATGTAACAACTGGAAAATTAAAGACTGATTTCAGGATAAGGATGGAACCCAAACATGAAGTGGTGGTGTCAGGAATATCAGGGCTTTTCCCAGAATCCGACGACATGGCCGAGTTGAGTGACAACCTCTACAACAAAGTCGACATGGTCACAGTAGACTCCAGACGATGGCCTCCAGGTTTTCGTTTTCCTATGAATTAGCCAACGCCAATTGCTGGTATCAAGAGAATTTTCATTTCTCTTACAGAACAATGAATTCACTGTCGTTTTCAGGTGAGCTGGGGGTTCCCCTTGGGACTGGAAAAATCAAATCAAGGGACTTACTTGATCACCAGTTCTTTGGAATTGGATTGAAGTTGGCTGAAAATATGGACCCTGCGTTCAGGATTAGTTTGGAACAGGCGTTCAGGTCAGTTTGCGACTCCGGCACAAGCTTGCACGACCTTAATGGAACGAATACAGCAGTCTACTTGGCGTCCGCCATGATAGAAACCGAAGCAATAGTAACAAGTGGGTTTTCTCATATTGCATGCCCTGAGCAGAGAGTGCACTGATTATAACAGATCGGTGCACGTTTCTCATTCATGTCAAAGTCTTTGTAGTGGATGCTGTTGCGTCTAATTGGCTGTTTTGCAGGCGGGAAGGAACAGGGGACGTACGCTATGGTTGGATATGCAAGAACAATGCACGCCAACAGGATATCGTTTGTTCTCAATTTCACCGGTCCAAGCATGATCGTGAACTCGGGGTGGAACGGAGGGATGGAAGCGTTGGAATTGGGCTACCACAGTGTGGCGACTGGAGAATCCGTCGCTGCCGTTGTAGGTTGCACTTCGCTCATGTTCTGGCCTCATATGTCTGCCCAATTCGATGGTGAGATGAAATTCAAAACTCCCATGGGGTTTTATAACCTAAAAAAATATATAATTGTACTATCAGAGTTAACCCTACTGTATTTCATTTCCCTCTAGCGATGGGCCGACTAAGTGCAGACTCTGCCACCCGAAGCTTCAGTGCTCATGCTGACGGCTATGCAAGATCTGAAGGATGTGTCTTCCTATTCCTTCAACGGGCCGAACACGCTAGACGCTCGTATGGATCCATTGTTGGTATAAACAGTACACACATTGGATCCAGGGATTTGAATTTCACTGAATTCAGCCAAGAGAAATACAAGGAGCATTTGGAATCTACTTACAAGAAGGCCAATGTCAATCCAGCGGAGTTGGCGTACTTCGAAGCCAATGGTGTTGCTTCAAAAGAAGTTGATGCCCGAGAACTGAATGCTGCTGCTGAAGTTTTTCTTCCAAACAGGCAAAAACCACTCTTGATTGGATGTGTAAAAAGTAATTTAGGCCACACTGAGGCAGCTTCGAGCTTGGTTGCTCTCACCAAAGCGATCATTGCAATGGACAAGGGCATCATACCACCAAATTTGCACTACACATCGCCAAATCCCAACATCCCTGCGCTAGTCTCAGGCGAATTTAAGGTATTAATTTTTTATACATGAACTTCATGACAGCTTCCCAAATAAGCAATAAATGTGGTGCCATTATGCCTGACATGTTATAGGTTGTTACAGAGCCCACTCCACTAGAAGGTGATCTGGTGGGAATAAGTTCGTTCGGTATAGTTGGAGAATACTCTCACGTGATCATGAAACGTAACCCCAAAACCAGAACTGCCCGTCCAGAGGTTGGGAAACTCCCATCAGACGGACTACCTCGCTTGGTTCTTCTATCTGACCGACTTCCTGAAAACATGGCGCAAGTAATCAGTACACTTAAAGAGGAGCCAGTGGACGAACATTTTGTGGACCTGATGAACAACCTTGTAAGGGGCGGTATCCGCAATCACATGTTTAGAGGATATACTCTGCTTGACGGCACATCCAACAAATATCATCAGGTGACTTTTTTCTTTTTTCAAAAAAAAAAAAAAAAAAAAAGGTCGAAGTGAAACGTCTAAATACTGAATTCATGAATGGAAATTTCAGGTTCAGGCATGTCCATCTGGCTCAATGAGAAGACCTATTTGGTTCGTGTTCTCTGGCATGGGTTCACAATGGGCAGGCATGGGAAAATCATTTATGAACTTGCCAGTTTTTGCTCAAGCCATTCACAAATGTCACAATGCATTGTTGCCTAAAAACATTAACCTCATCGATGTGATCAGCAACGAGGACCCAAAAATATTCGATAACATATTAAACGCTTTTGTTGGAATCTCAGCCGTACAGATTGGATTGACGGATGTGTTGAGGTGTGTTGGGATTGAGCCTGATGGTATTCTTGGGCACTCAGTGGGGGAACAAGGGTGCGCTTATGCTGATGGATGTTTTACTACCGAGGAGATGATTCTGGCTGCTTATAGCCGAGGGAAAGCTTCCGACGAAGCCACACTAATACGAGGTATTGAATATTCGACAGTGGTGTAGGTCCTACACTCTCCGGGTTCCCCCCTCCGACGCGCAACAGCGCTGGAGGAGCATCTAGCCCCTGGGACGTCGGTAGGGGCCCGCTGATCATGTGTCGCCCAGGGGCTTCGATTTGAATTAAAACATAGTCTGGGTCCGCTGAACATGTGTCGCCTTTTCGAATTAGTCGTTTTTGGGTCTGCGATTTAAATAAAACTAATAGTGTGGGTCCATTGACCATGTGCCTCAGCAATTGTCAACAATAATAGTGCAACCGGGGGAGATGTAATGCGCATGAGCGTGGACGTGAACGGAATCGCCGCCAATGTCTGCCAGCATTTTGGTCATTATACTAAGACTTGGGCATCAGGCCGAAATTTTGTCATTTTGGTTTATTATTCTTGGAATTATACACCTACCCCCTCCAAGGTGGGGTCCTGGCAGCCCCAACATCGCGCCAATTTGTGTCTCACGCGCACGGGCTAATAACACGTTCGTAGACTGCGTTCGCCGAGTTGATTGGCTGATCGCACCATCCATCCCCTCCCACAGGCCAATCACATGGATGATGCACTCCACGGAAGTGTTTTTTTTTTTTTAGTCATGTGAACCCAGCTAAATTCGATAAGGCGGCACCCAGATTATTGGTTTTATTTAAATCGCAGCCACTGGGCGAATCATGGTCAGCGGACGCACACTGAAAAGGATGCTCCTCCAGCGCTCCTGAGCGGCGGAGGTGGGAACCCAGCCGGTGTACACCCAACCCAGTGTATTGAATATCAACGAATGGAAGGGCAAACAAGATTGTACTTGTAAGGGATGTCTGATGCTTTAAAAGTATCGATACATCCAGAATGTATCAAAAAGTATCGATACAACTCTTTCGAAAAGTATCAATACTTTTCAATACTTTTTCAACAATTCATGGAAAATTTCCATTTTTAATGTCATTTACGTTTCTCTCCGTCAGTGTTACAATGAATAATACCTACTTATTCATTGATATATTATATCACATGTGACGTTTTAAATTCATCTACATTGGTCCTGAAATAGAAAATCCCTTCTTTTTCATTTGAAACTTTATTTTTGTGTGTGGGTAAGTTTAAAAAACTTAGTTGTTTAAAAAAAATTATTGACAGGACAAGGCAGCTTTAGTTGGGATGGTTGGTTGGGTTAACATTTTGGTGGTCCTTTCTAGATGAAGGACAGCTGATTTTCATTGAGAGCTGGAGGTGGTGGAACATCAACTTTCTTTAATTTGTTGAAGTGGTTGGTCTCCCAGCAATCTAGGTAGAGGTACAGGTATTTCAAATTTCAAAAGTTGGTACTTGGACATTTAATGTCGTAGGTGTTGAAAATTATCAAATGTGAGGGACAAAAAAAATGTTGCGGCTTCGATACTGTATCAATATGTGTCAATGTGTATCGACACTTTTTTCAAGAAGTATCGATAGGTATACCTATACATATATATACTTTAAAGTTTGATAATGCGTTGACATCTACTCAATAAGTAGATGAATAATATTCATCTTTCAGGAATGATGGCAGCAGTAGGGAAAGGATACCAGCACTTGAAGGATTGCCTGCCAGATAATGTAGAGATTGCCTGCCATAACTCCAAAGACAGCTGCACACTATCTGGGCCAACAGATGACGTAGAGGCATTCGTGAAACAACTTAGAGAAGAAGGTGTCTTCACTAAACTTGTAAACGTGAGCAACGTTGCTTATCATAGCAAGCACATAAAGCCAGCGGGTAAATTACTACGGCAATATTTATGTGAAGTAAGCACTACTTTTCATGTAAGATGATTATTAAGAAATTGAGATAAGTTCAAATCCCAAGTTATTTTTTATTCTTTATAATTTTTAGACCATACGAGAACCAAAGAAGCGATCGTCAAAATGGATCAGCAGTTCGGTTCCTGAGAGCCAATGGGAAACTGACCTCGCTCAGTACAGTTCAGCTGAATACTTCGTGAACAACTTGCTGAGCCCAGTGTTGTTCGAAGAAGCCAGCACCTTCATACCTGCTGACGCCATTGTCATTGAAATTGCACCACACGGTCTTCTTCAGTCGATCCTCAAACGATCCATACCAACAGCACTTCACATACCACTCACAAACAGATTCGATGGTGACAGTCTCAGATTCCTCCTGAGCGCTTTGGGTAAACTGTTCACAGCTGGTGTGCCGATTCATGTTGATAAACTGTATCCCCATCTCGACTATCCTGCACCAAGAGGCACGCCATTTATCTCGCCCTTCATAGGCTGGATGCACAGAGATAAATTTGAAACCTTGCATACAAATGAAAATGGTGATAACGCCGCCTGCTGGGAAATGATGAAAGTGGACTTAACTGCAAATGAATTATGCCATCTTGTTAATCACAAACTAGGAGGCAGATACATTATCCCGAACAGTTTCTACATTAATGAGCTCATGAAAGTGTTTTCTGAATACAAGGGCGCCGCTTGTAACGGAATAGTCCTCAATGACGTAATTTTTCACGACTTTTGTGAAGCATCATATCAAAATCATGTTGGCATCACCTTCAAAGTGCTCCGAGGAACAGGTGAATTCTGTGTGACTGGAAACGTACGTGATGTTCTGTTGGCCAGTGGGAAAATAGCCGATTTGAACCATAACAGTATTAGTTGGGATAATCACGGTGTAGAATCCCAAAATGAAAAAACATTGTGGGAAATAAAGGGGGTACATTTTATATCATTTTTGCAATATGAAGGTATGGAACTGACTGGTGGTTTTGCTGCAATTGAAAAAGTCATAATAAAGGAGAAATCCATTCAAGCTTTCATCAAATGGAATGGCAATTTAACGGAATTCATAAATACAGTTTTCACTGTCGTGGGGTTCTACGAAGGGAGAAAATCACATGAACTAAAGCATGTGAGATCAATCCGAGAGCTTGTTATTGATACATCATCATTGTCGAGCCTGTTGGGCACGAATCTGAGAGTTGAGTATTCTGAAGTGACTAAAACAGCACAATGCAATGGACTCAGGATGATATTACATGAAACAGCGCCCATTAAAATGGGACTGCTGCAGAAAAAAGAGGACTATCAACTCTCCTGTGAAATACCCAAATTTGTTCCATATTCACATCCAGCAGTTCACTCTTTTTCTGAGATTCTCGATATCGCTGCTCAAATAGTTTTAGAAAATGCACCAGTTAGTACCAGTTCAGTCAAAGTTGTAGTTATAGGAGAATCGCTAAAAGCCGCATCATCTGATGTTTTTGGGTCTCCAAAATATGCTTCTCGCATTGAAATAGAAACGTATCCTACTGAAGCAGATTACTACAAAAACAAATCTACGGATTTGGTACCTGATTGTGTCGCGTTGTTTGTAGCCTCACGTGCTGTATCCTCACTTTATGCAAAGACATCACCAACAAAAACATTTGCTCTAGTTCCAGACTTTGGAAATAACACTGAAGGAGGCCTAGTTGAGATAGCCACATTTGAACACGATGATATTATTTATACTTTGGCTCAGTCAGTGGATGAAACTCATTATGAGATAGTTCATTATGGAGATGAGGAGTGTGTTCTGGAGCAAAAGTTGTCTGAAGCTAACGAGAAAAATGAAGAGGGAAATGGTAACAACCACTTCGTGTTTCTCTCAGGCAAAATCAGTACTGCGTTACAGGCAAGTGAAATAATAGAAGAAACTAAATTTCTCAACTACAATCACCTGCTGAGGTACATGTTAACAGAGAATAAAGTTATGGACATCACCTCTTATCGTGAACAATTAGAGAGAGGTGTTAGAGTGAATGTGCATTTGGATGGAGTGTGGGGGTCACTCAGAGGACTGCCAGTGGACTCTCTCGTGCAACCACTATCCGATGACGTATCTGACCATTCAAAACATCCAGTGCAAAAAATTTCATCTATGGTCCCCTCTTCTGACATCGTAGCTTTAGGAATGAACCTCCCAGACCCAACGGGATTCACTGAAGATGATTTCATAAGAGTATTTGATTATGCTACACCTCACGTTGTGGGCGTTGCCAATTACGATTCACTTTCCAACAAACTAGTTCGGGATGAGATATTAGAGTGGAGCAGACCTAGTGGTTGGACTGATACTGAAGCAGCAACTGTGCCTGTTCTCTACTCCCTTGCCACGTACATTATCCACCTAATCGATAATCAAATCACTGGTAACTCGATTCTCATCAACAGAGGTATGATCCCTCTATCTCAAGCACTTATTTCGTTGGCACTCAGCGCCAACTTAGATGTCTTTGTTTCGGTTTATGGACCGGGAGAAAAAAGTATGATTCTCCGAAAATTCCCTAAACTGAATAGTAAACAAGTTTTTGACTGCAATACCAATACCTTCCATATTCCACTCCTCATCTACACAAACGGAAAAGGTGTTTATAAAGTGATTAACACGTTCCCGGACGACATAATGGTCGGAGTGTGCATTAAGTGCATCAGTAAGATGGGTATGTACGTTCAAGTGAATGCAGCAACTATGATCAAAAACATCAAATTCGGTATGTCAGTCTTTCTTAATGATAGATCGGCTGTTGGTGCAACATTGGACATAATGATGGCGTTGCCAAAAGAAAGGAAACAAGAAATCAAAGACTTCGTCAACAGAGCAATCCTCAATGGATATGTAGAGCCATTCAATAATGTTTTCCTTCTTCCGCCTAACATCAGCAGCACTGATGCTGCAAGACAAATGAATTTCGTGCAATCTAAAGCGGTAATGGATTTGAAATGCCGGAAAAATGAAAACTTGAATGAGTTCATTTGGGAGCAAGATGGAAATTATTTCATTCTTGGTGGGCGGCCACAAACTAATTTCTGGTTGAAACTGACAGAGTGGTTGTTGAGACGTCGAGCAAGGCGAATCAATGTATTTCTTAAAAGTTCAGTTCAGCCCCCAGAAATTGCTCTCCGACTTCAATCACTGAGAGAAATATATCCTCGGAGTGAAGTCCTCATCCATTCGTCCTTCAGATTTGTAGCCAAATCTGATATTAAAAAACTCGTTGATGGGAGCGGTTCAATCATTAAAATGGTTTTTGTTATTGGGTCGGCTGTGAAAGATGTTGTAGCATTGAGAGAAGCTTTGCAGGAGGTAGGAGCTCAATACGAGCTCTTATTTTTAGGGAGAAGAGGTGAAAGACTGACTGAAAACCGAAATCATTGGCAAAAATCAATCAGCATAAGGTGCACTTCAAATGTTGTAGAAATGCCGAGTTTTCTTCTAAGGTTGGACGAACTGATCGGCCAAGCCAGAAAACATTCCCAGGTTGTTGTCAACAGACACGAAATTCAGACATTCGCTCACACGAACATTAGTGATTGGACAAGAATTCCAGACACATTGGCGGAGCTAGAGGAGCTCTCTCGCATGGCTACTGACAAGCCGATGTTTTCTGAACTGCCCACCAACACGCTTAGATTGGCCGTGAACAAAGAATGTGACCCTGTTTTCATTTTTCCTGGGCTGAGGTGGAGTCACCCGAAAAGGCTAGCTTCTCACATGACTTATCCAGTTTTGGTGGCACGCTTACCCAAGGAGTTTATGGATATTGAATCTATGGCGTCGGCACTGGCTTCCCAGCTGGCCGTTAGAAGACAGAGTTTGTTTACGCTGATTGGCATCGAATGGGGAGGTACTTTGGCTTCACACACAGCCATCAAACTTCAGGGACTTGGAAAGCTTGCCAGGGTGATCTTGCTTGATGGCGCTCCAGCAACATCCAGCAGATGGGCTGCTAAGCTGTTGGCAGATGACTTGGGACTTTTATCTAAGTACACCAAACTTCCTCCCGAAGTGAGCAATTATTATTATCCTCATATTTGTAACCACCTCGACCAAGTTGAAAGTTGTTTTCGTTTCTCTCTCCCTTGTGAACACAGGTCACGTAATTAGCATGCTTTTGTCATAAACAACCAAGTGTACGTAAGTACCTAACTATTTCTTTTGTCAATTAATTTTGTTCCAGCTCATGTCAAGATTAAGGGAATTGGCGACGTGGGAAATGAAGAAGGCATCTTTCCTAAGATTTTGTGATTCTGAACAGGGTCTGTTAATCGAAGGTGTTTCTCTACTGAGGAGCCGACTTCAGAGCGTCCTTAACCAGAGTGCTCCGACTGAGAAAATTCGGGTTTCGAGTCACTTGTTTTACCATCCACAGACAAATAGTGATGACATTTCCGGATTGAATGAAGTAAGACAATGGAAGAGTACCATAAGAGTGATTTTCCAACGAACCTTTCGTATGTCCTTGCAGCGTCATGTGCTCCCCTAGGCCTCTTGTGTGGTTCCTAATCCGCTCTCCTTTTTTCCCAGTACATGAAGATAAAACCAGTCAACCATTTGATCGAGGCTGTCGGCATCACAGAAATGATTGACAAGACGGTGGACATAGTCAACTCATTAGTCCTTCACGAGCACAAAGACGCTGCACATCCCAAACAAGAAGACGAGATTGGGGCGAAAACTGTCGAATTGGAAGCACCCATTATCGACCTTAAAGTGAAAATGATCTTATGACTGGGTTGACTGTATTTATTTTTGTATAGTTTGCATATTTCAGTGAAGCACTTACCCTACTTACCTAATAAATGGAGTGCTATGTATTGGTAATTTCAAGTTCCCAAATTTGAAAACTTCTTCTGAATGAATTGAGTTGGCAGCACTGGTAGAACAACGGAAATGAAGAAGCTTAATGGGCATTATTCGCTAAAAACCTACCGGTGCTTTTGGTTACCTCCTCTTCTGATGTGGCTCCTTGACAAGGAGCCCTTGTTCACTACTCTGCGGATTCAGCTTTTCATTCACTACTCTGATGGTTCGGCTCCTCGCTCACTAATCTACTGATTTAGCTTCGCACTCCCCTAGACCTTTCTTGTTAAAAATGGTTCCTCGATTTCCAAAGACATATCCTTCTCAAAAACTAATATTCCCTAGTTACAACCGGTAGATATAGAATCAATAGATTCTATTAATTCAGCTCTGACGCTTTTGGACAGTGAAATTTCAAGGATTGGCGCATATGGGCTGCACCCGAATAGGTAGTCATAGTTTTCTCAAAAAGTAACTATTTGGCTCCCAAACTGCGAAAAACAAAATTGTCAAAATACCAATTAGGTAGGTACTCTTCACATAGGAGCAATTTAGAAAAAAAAGTGAAATTCGGCCAGAGGTACAACCATAGCATGTAGGTATCTCTGGCCAGACCTGCTTGTACTTCCAAGAGTACAATGTCATTCTGGGAAGTGTAAACGAGGAAACTCATTTTTGGTCAATGTTAACATAACCCAAAAATGTGAAATTGCTTCATGGATCAATAAAATGAATTATTCAGGTGGCCAGAGGTACAAGCAAATGAAATACAGCAAGCAGCAAGAGGAACGTAGCATGTTTGTACTTCCAGGAGTACAAACATGAGTGTAAACGTGGAAACTCATTGTTGGTCAATGTTATCATAATCCAAAAGTTTGAAATTGCTTTGTGTATCAATAAAATGAATTGTTCAGGTGGCCAGAGGTACGCACATCGCACATTTAAAAAAAGAAGTGATTCTGTGACAACTCTTGGAAAAAACCACCTTAGACAAATAGTTGATTAAGGTCTTTTGCACCATGCTTTCCATAGAAACAACTAAACTGATTGCTTACTGTGTACGTAATCGAAGGAAATGGGGAGCTTCGTTCTTGAAACAGCACACTACCAAAACTTTGAGCACCCTTATCAGGGAGGGTGGTAACGGGATGCTACGTTACCACCCATAATATTCCTTCGATTTATCTTATTGTTCTTTCAAACCAAAATTTCTACCAAATACAAGTTTTTAAAACAAGAACCTAACCATGTGAAATTCAGAACGCAGGTCACGTCAAATTTCAGACCGGTACCGTAGGTAACGTAGCCTACCTGTCCTCCTCTCGTAACGAGTGGAAAGCCTTTCTTTTGAGATGGATTCTATGGTTGTAAGATTTTGTTAGGTGGTGCAATGATGTTTCACTAATAAAGTATAACTTCACTAATAAAGTAACGCTTCACTAATAAAGTATAGCATTTTTCCCTGACCCCCAGCCATAATTTTATGTTAAAACATACCTAACCACGTCAAAATTCTGACTAAACACTCGGTTCCCCTCATAGTGTCGGAATTAATTAGTTCCAATTAAACGTCAATTTTAAAAACTACCTCATCAATGATCTATTCCCAATTTCCTAAAAAAATGAAATACAATGTAGGTATGTCATTCATCTTGAAAAGTGTTTAAATTGAAAGCCCATGTATTTCGACGCAAACACGGTAGGTCAGGGATTCCTTGGGGGGGCGTGAAGGGTCTCCAGGGGAGGCGCGATCAAGGCCCAAAAACTGACAAAAAGTCTTTCACGTAGTTTAGAATCATTTAACGTGACGTCACCTACTTATAGTGGTTCCGGTTTCCAATCAAAAAACACCAGAGTGCAGGTCGATTTTTTCTTGGCATTTGGCTCTGATGACACTGGAGTTACGCGAAAATGGCTGTGTTCGCTTTGGTGTGAATGTGATCATGCTTATTGACTCAACTTATTTGTGATATAAATCAACTTAATCTTAATCTAGTTTTTAGTTTTGTAATGGCGGCCAACTCTTCGACCAATAGGAGCTGACCTCGGGTTTCCGCCAAAATTCAAATAGAAATTTTTCCATAAATTTTATAAATTCATACGAGCTTGCAGTTTGTGTTTTAACCCCATTAAATTTTATAGTATTATTTGGACGTCTTCTATCGATAAAAAAAAATAATCAAGAAACGCTTCCATTCCTAATTATTTAGGTAGGCTGGGGCGTGAGTGTTTGTCAACATGAATACAACAACAAATAAAAAGTTCCGTTTGAATTTGAATTTACTCATTAAAATTATACCATGATTATACTTATACTTAGCATTTTTGAGGAGGGGGAGAGTATAATTACATAGAACAAAGGGGGGGGGGGGGGCGCAATGGTGTTCACACCGACCTAGGGGGGGGGGGGGGGGAGAGGTAAAAAAAGGTTGGGAACCCCTGCGGTAGGTACATGCCGCAATAAGTCGTGTTCTGAAGGGATAGATCCATCTTTGTCCCTACTACCTATGTAACATTTACATTTAATGTAGTGTCCCAATCGCTGTTGGGTGTTTACTAGTGTGTTTGAAGGTCATTATGTAACTCGACTCTGTGATAATCGGACCATCCTACAGTCAATAGAGGAAGATTCATTGGATTACTTATCGGAGCCTAGCACGAGTTTATATTCGTAGTTATTGCATTCGATAGTTGTGAGCATTGTATGAGTTAATTCTTCGGTTTGTACGAGTCTACTGCAACATGTCGAAAATCGTCAGAAGGATAATCAAAACGGCGAATGCACCAGCTCCAGTGGGCCCTTACAAGTAAGACTTCTGTTTAGTCGTTTTCATACTCTCTAAGTCAAATATCTGTTCGACTTACCTACGTTACATTCCAGTCAAGCCGTCCGAGTGGACAACACGGTGTACGTTTCCGGATGTCTCGGACTGTCCAAAGAATCGTTGAAACTGGTGCCGGGCGGAGCGGCGAGCGAAGCTGAAAAAGCTTTGGAAAACCTCGTCGCCGTTTTGAAAGCTTCCGGTTCCAAAATAGAAAACGGTAAGCACCCGCTACTAAATTAGGAAACAATAGAAAACGGAAATAGAAAACGGTCAGCATCCGCTACTAAATTAGGAAATTCACTGAGTCGGTGCAGCGTAATTTCATCAGGATTTTATTAAATATACCCTAAATATAAATAAATCTCATTCCAATATAGGTAAAGAACCCTTTTGGAATGCGCATACGAATATGATAGGTACGCATATTATACCTACGTAGGTTGTTCACAATTGTGAATTCAGTCAATAATTCTCATACTGGGAAGACAATAATTGTCGATCACAGAGCCATGTTCCAGCGGAGACTAAAAATTTGAAACATAAACTATTAGGAAGGAACCAAAGTTCATAACCATCATTGAAAAAAATTTGAAACTATGCGTGATTCCTCAACTAGCAGAAAAAATGGAAAAGAAGTTACTTATCAAAATAACTACCTACTTTTACTGGGCGCTGGAGGGTTAAATCAGGATTTTAGCAAGTTTTAGGGCATAAAGTAGGTATTCTGGCTCATTATGGATCACATTTACAAGATCGAAATTTGATTTTGAAATTCAGAATCATGAAAGTGTGAATGTGGCCACAACGTTTGGTTTCCAATTTTTCGGAAATTTTAGTTAATTCTCAAAACAATGAAGCTATGTTCTCACGATAGGGATAACATTTCTTCGAAGATCGTCGTGTATGTTGTTGCTATGAATTTTAAATTCGGAAGAAATCGCGCGTATTTTAATCAGTTCAGCCATAATATTAGTATCCTACTTTTCTGTCTCATCCCTCATTACTATTTCAATTGTTTCTCTTCACGGTATAACGATCTCTCCTTCTCATCTTGCTCATAGCTCGAGCTACCGACCGGTTCTGACAGCGTCTTTTGGTTTAAAGTTCTTGGAATAATACACCTGTATTATGTAATAGAGACGGAGGTCGAAAATTCAGATCGACCTCAAAATTTGTCATTATTCGTACCAAGAAGACGTTGTATAGATGTATTGTATAGATCCGCCGTCCGGGCCGTTTTGGGCAGGAGCTTTTTTAAAAATCTGAAAATTTGACCAAATACTCAGTTTGCCATCTAGTTGTGCCCACAAGGTTTTCGGCGCGATCGCCTAAACTCTTGGGGCACAGTGGGGCTAAAATGGGGCTACGGGAGGGCTTTTTCGATGGGTTTCGGCGGACGAGTTCGGTGTCGTTTTCGAAGTATTTTTGGACATACAATCCACTTTCGGGGTTGCAGAATGCATCGATTTCACTTTGAGGATCTCATGGGGCTCCAAATGGGATTTTTGAAGGATCCCAGGAGGTCAAATATTTTCCGAGTAGGTACCTAATTTTGGACGCATAATCCATTTTTCGAGGTCCCACATCTGTTCGAACAATGTAACCTTACCGATTTTTAATTTTTTATTTATTTTTAAATAGGTATTTTTTAATGACACAGAATTAATTTCGTTGAAGCTGGTCGAGTCCATTGTCCGCCGTTTATGGGCAACAAGTTTTGAGGGTGAATGAAGGACTCGCTGGGGTTTGAAACGTTGTAATTAAGAAGTATGGACGAGCGCTTTCGCTAATTCTAGCATCTTCAGGTCTAAAATAAATAAGAAGACAACCTGTTAGAGCAGGAAGGCCACCGAGCATGATTAAATTAATTTTAGGATTATGTTACCGGTTAGAGGCGTTCGTTCTCCCTCGCTCTCTCGCATAGTATGTTGTTGGTCTGGATAGGCGGTTGGCGGATCTTTGCCGGGTTTGCTAATATTCGTTTTATGTCGATCCATAAATGCTGTAAGGAGGTGGTGAAATTACTGTTATGAAGATTGGTGGTTGGGTAAGTTATGGTGCTGGGGGTTACCTTGTTGTTTGTTGCTGACGGCCAAATTTGGTTGTGCTCATTTGAACTTATCTGTGCGGGTTGGTTTAAGTGGTTATTTATGGGATTTCGACGCCGGCCAAAAGATTGTTGGAGGAAAACTTTTATTTTTTGCGTGGTCGTTCGAGGGGTTGCTTGAAGTTGTCGAGGTGCCGGTAGGGTGTGTTGGTGTCGCGGAAGGTTAAATATAGCAGGTGTTGTTGTGTGGGGTGGCACGTGGTAGGCATACCGAGGGAGAGCGAGGGTTGACGTCACAGGGTGAGCTACCTACCTAAATTATAAATAAGTAAGATATAATTATTACATGGGTAAATGGTTTTACAGGGTTGTACATAAATTTAACAGCTTAAATTTCTATTCTCTCGGTACAAACATACAGCAGGTATTCAGAGACATAAGAATAATGGTGTAAATTGGGTCCCTAAATCTAAAATTTCGGTTTTTTTATTTATAGTGTTTTTAGTCTTAAGGATATGGATATTTTCAAGAACTCTTCGTTTAGAGGTGATAGGTTCCTTTCCGAGGGATAATACATTTTGAAAATCTGGTGAATGACCTAGCTTCAGGCAGTGTTCATCTAAAGATGTTTTTTCTATGTTGTTCTTAATGTTGTAATTATGAGAGTACATTCTTTTGTTTAAATTTTGCATCGATTCTCCGATATAGACGGAGTTGCAGTTTTTACAGTTAATTTTGTAGATGTTGAATCTTGATTCTAGGAGGGGTTCTGGGTCTTTTAATCGAGGGTGGTGATGCTTAATTTTATTGTTATAGGACCATGAGATTTTATAGTGATCTTTTTTAAAAATATTTTTAAGTTTGTGTGCCCAGTCTGAACGGAATGGCAATGAAATGAACTTAGAGGGTTCTCCCTCTTCTTGGTTTGTTTTATTACAGAATTGATCTAATTGATTTTTTTGATTGAAAATGTGATTGTTGATGGTTGAGTGGGTTTCTGATGTCTGGTTTTGTTTTTTGAAGTAGTGGGTTATTGAGTATTTGGGGGGTACTATTGTTTGTGAACTATTATATGAAAAATTCAAAATGTATTATCCCTCGGAAAGGAACCTATCACCTCTAAACGAAGAGTTCTTGAAAATATCCATATCCTTAAGACTAAAAACACTATAAATAAAAAAACCGAAATTTTAGATTTAGGGACCCAATTTACACCATTATTCTTATGTCTCTGAATACCTGCTGTATGTTTGTACCGAGAGAATAGAAATTTAAGCTGTTAAATTTATGTACAACCCTGTAAAACCATTTACCCATGTAATAATTATATCTTACTTATTTATAATTTAGGTAGGTAGCTCACCCTGTGACGTCAACCCTCGCTCTCCCTCGGTATGCCTACCACGTGCCACCCCACACAACAACACCTGCTATATTTAACCTTCCGCGACACCAACACACCCTACCGGCACCTCGACAACTTCAAGCAACCCCTCGAACGACCACGCAAAAAATAAAAGTTTTCCTCCAACAATCTTTTGGCCGGCGTCGAAATCCCATAAATAACCACTTAAACCAACCCGCACAGATAAGTTCAAATGAGCACAACCAAATTTGGCCGTCAGCAACAAACAACAAGGTAACCCCCAGCACCATAACTTACCCAACCACCAATCTTCATAACAGTAATTTCACCACCTCCTTACAGCATTTATGGATCGACATAAAACGAATATTAGCAAACCCGGCAAAGATCCGCCAACCGCCTATCCAGACCAACAACATACTATGCGAGAGAGCGAGGGAGAACGAACGCCTCTAACCGGTAACATAATCCTAAAATTAATTTAATCATGCTCGGTGGCCTTCCTGCTCTAACAGGTTGTCTTCTTATTTATTTTAGACCTGAAGATGCTAGAATTAGCGAAAGCGCTCGTCCATACTTCTTAATTACAACGTTTCAAACCCCAGCGAGTCCTTCATTCACCCTCAAAACTTGTTGAGAATTAATTTCCGCAAAGGAACCTTCCTATATCAAAGAATAATAAAGGTGTGTAAAATTTGCAGCTTTTTTTCTCTCTTCTTCGCACTCTCACCCTGATCTGCGCTGTAACATTGTCCTCGTGTGTTTGTTAAATAAACACAATACCTAAACTATAAGCTATTTATGAGTCCACCATCAATTGATCATAAGCAAGTTTACCTCTTTTGGTGCAGGTGGTGAGCGCTTTCGATGTGAAAACATTGGTCATCGATCTATTTCTCATGTAGGTACCGATTTAATAGGTAGTATTTCTCAGCGGCCAAACGTTGATGTTTTCACTTCGAAGGCACTCGCCTCAAACTTCCAAAATCTTCCGGATCCCTTCTGTGAGTAAGAGATTTCTTTTTGTCGTTCAGTGTTGAGAAAGTCAAACTTTGTATGTCGCCTTTACATTAAATGTAAAGCAAATTTTGCTAAGAGAAACCGGTTTTAAGATTCTCAACTTGAATAAAAGACTTGCTAAGTTAAGAATTGATCAGTTAAATCGTAATGTACCTACATACTTGGGTAAATCACGGAATTACGTCTTTCAAGACAATATTGAAGAGCTCATCAAACCTGCAGAGAGCGAAAATCGAGATCGAGGTCTTAGGTTTATTAGGTAGGATAGATAACATTTTACGGCATTGCGCCTAGTTTAGGAATCACCTCTACATTGCGGGATGTTGATGAATTTTCCCAGTCTCTTTGTATATATATATATATATATATAAGGTCCGGCTTTCTCTATAAAAATTTAATAATTAATAATTTAATTAAATAATTGAAATTATTTCAATCCACATCCACGATAAATACTAATATTTCAAGATCTTTGTGCCTTATTATGAGAAAAGTTGTCCTCTTAATTCGATAGGTATTCTTTGATTGACAATGACTCAAAATAATCCCTCCTTTCAAAACCCAGCACTGGTGTTGTCCTTGAAAGTACCTAATCATAGAATATTATTCTGTTTTTCCACAGTCGTCAAATCAACAGTGTTTTTGGACGACATTAATGACTTCGCTGCCGTCAATGAAGTCTACAAGAAGTGTAAGTTTCATCTTTACAGTAAATTAGCATGGAACATGCTTTAGCCATGACGTAACAGTTACTGTCAAAAAACGATAGGCGGGAAGCGAGACGATGATGTGTCACGATTTTATATAACCTGCACATAACCTCCAGCATAGGTTATATAACCTATATGTATAATATATATCAATATAATTTATATATATGCTTTAACCTATATTATAGGTTAAAGCATGTTCCATGTTTCTTGAATTTTACCCGTAGGCTCCAAGCAAAAAACATCTGGGGGTCCAGGCGGCTTGCGTTTTTTTTTCCCACTTAATTTCATGTTGAAAGTGGTATTTTCTACCGTTTAGCGAATGGTTTTAAGTGGTTTGAAGGGTGTTATATTATGGAGTCATTCTCACGAAAACGTGAAATTATGGTTATGGGTGAGATTTGAAGAAATGCTAATGGTTTTCGATACTAAAACAGTTTTTTCTATAGAAATTTACTATTGTAAATTTTGCTTACGTGCCATCATGGCCACATGCTCCCAGAATGTAGAAATAATTATCTAATTGCTAAAAACTTGATTAAATTGTTTAAAAATGATTAAAATGTTATAGTTAATGTTGAAAAGTCTGTCTTTAGCCTATGTCATAAACTGTTGATTGCCAAATTCAATCACCCAACAACGTTAGTGAACAACGTTGTCTTGAATGTCAAAATCCGCAACTTCATAATTTTGTAATAATAATTATTACAAAATTTAATTATTAAATTTAGGATGTGAATCATACTGGAATGTGTCACAGAGGTTTGCGTCAGTCCTTCTCCCATTCTGTTTTCATCGTTTTTGGCCTTTCCCTCTAGCAGTTTATGGAGGTGGGGGCCTTTCCCGCATTTCAACAAGCCTCCCCATGCCAATGAATCCAAGCATGTTGTAATTCGGTGTCCCGCGTGATGCCGAAGGAGTAGGTATGTTGTGTGCCGGGACAAGCGCGTGACTTTATTGATCGTCAGTCCTTGGCGCTCTACCAACAGGTTAATAATCAGTATAATTTTTCGTAGCTCATGTTTTCCGTGAATATTGATGGTATGGTTCAAGAAGGAAAATATTTTCCGAAGTATAACAGCTGTATTGTTAACTAATAATACCGAAAACGATCAGTTCGACAGTCCTTCGCCCTTCGTATGTTATAATAGGTATAATAGTTATACCTACCTATAGGTAGTTTATTAAATAATAAAGTTATTTAAGCACTGCTGAACCTCTCATTTCATTACAAAATTTGTAATGAAATGAGAGGTTCAGCAGTGCTTAAATAACTTTATTTGTATTTAATACATTGACTTTTTCAAAATATTAGGTGAGCATTAAATGCATTTAAGTAAATTTTAAATTTTTGAAAATATCTACTTCAAATTTCACGTTTTTGTGAGAATGACCCTTGCACAGATATTTTTAACTAAATTAGATCATTTTTCAATTCTTTTTGTAGTTTTCAAGGAGCCTTTCCCTGCCAGATCCTGCTATCAAGTTGGGAAGCTACCTTTGGTAAGTCCATGCGATGCTTTCAGATCACTAAAAAAATCCTGAATGCGCCGCTCCAAACACTCTTGGGGTTGCACAAGTTCAAATGACCACTTCTAGAACCATTACGAGTTCTCATTCATTTCCAGCTAAGTTAGTCCTTTTTTTCAGGGAGCCAAAGTGGAAATTGAAGTTGTGGCTGTGGCGGGAGAAGTATCCACCGAATAAACAATACCAAGTCTAAATTAAACTTTACTCATGTACACTCACAATGATTTATATAAACTAGCTATGAGCTAATTAACATTTTATAAAATATATCTTCAAATACAGAAACATAGTTCATTAAATTTATTAAACAACCTCTTGATTTCATGATAGAACTTATACAAAATTAGTTCATGAAATTTATTAAACAACCTCTTGATTTCATGATAGAACTTATACAAAATTATAAAAATCCACCAACATTTTCAATCACTACAATCACAGAGTATAAACCTTTTCATGTTTATGATTAATGAAATGAAAACTTTGTAGTCGGCATGAATATGTTCACCAAACTCATTGCTACAAGTAAAATTTGAACCATCTGGATGGTATTCATTCAATCGGTACTTCGTTCATCCTATCCGAAGGAGCTTCAAGAATCTGCTTTCAAAAACTAGGTAGTCAAGTATTAAATTTTGTTTTGCTCCATTTGGATTACTGTCGCAAATTAATTTTGTGATTAAGGTGAACACACCTTCAGATCAGATAGGTACCTACCACACGCACACCACATCATCAGACAGAAGTAAGAAACTGAAGTAAGGTGTAATTGTTTGAATATTAGAAGACTTATAATCATAAATTTAAAGTAATAAGTTATGCTGCTTCGATTAGCATCCGCTGTTCTTCAGATCTTATGGACAGTTTGTCAGCACTGATGTCGTCTTGTTCGTCAGATTTATCTGCTTCTTCTTCAGGCTCATTTTCATCCTGATGTTCTTCAGCGGGTTCATCAGGCTGGGGTTCAGAAGGTGGGGCTTCTTCAGTTATAGAAGGTTCTTCCGGTTCAGCCACCACTTCAGTTCCTGGGGAGCCGGGAGTTTCTGCTGGAGGTGGATAGGGTTCATCAGGCTGAGGTTCAGAAGGTGGGGCTTCTTCAGTTATAGTAGGTTCTTCCGGTTCAGCCACCACTTCTGTTCCTGGGGAGCCGGGAGTTTCTGCTGGAGGTGGATAGGGTGTTGGAGGATGGACAGATTCAGGACGTTGTTCAGGCGATTCTGGTGGGGGCGATGGTTCCGAGGGTGGTTCTTCAGGAGCAGCAGGTTCTTCTGGAGGGGGCGTTGGTTCTGATGGAGGTTCTTCAGGAGCAGTGGGTTCATCAGCTGGTTCTCCTGAGTCACCTACAACAACAGGCTGGATGCTGTTCGAAGACGCTTCCAAGGCGGCCCCAGCGTCCTCAAGCTCTGCCTCAATCTCCTGCTTCATCTCCCTCAGCTCGGACGACCCTGGCGGGCTCCCCGCTGTGGACCTCGACCAAATCTCCGGAGTGTGAGTACCTGCAGGAGCTGTAGCCGCTGAACTTGCCCTTGAACTGAACAAATCCCTCGTGTTTGGTTTCCTTTCAATCCACACAACCCACACCATGCCTGACACTCAAAAGCAGCAGCTCTACAGCGCGTGAAAAGTGCAAGGTATTGAGCAAGTCCGCACTGCTGCAAAGTGGACACAAAGTGCTGCTGGCTGCTGCAAAAGTGATGATCTTGCTGATAGCTGATTCGCCGTGTTTAGAATCATTCGTCTAAATAACCGCAATGAGATGTGCGATGGCTCTAATTGAAACTGGCAGTCAACCTCAACTCTCGGCACACCAGTCATCCTCAGGACGAAACAACCTACTCACTGCCATTCTCAGCCTTTTCCTCAGTCACCTCTCAAAGATACCCGTTCAAACTTGAAAAGTAGGGATTCAAGTCTGAATAGGTCTCCGACATTAAAAGGAAATGGGAGACAATGGTTCCAGCCTGAAGGGGTAAGATCAGGCCATGTGTCCCGAGAGGTGGGGTTGAATAATTAAAATTAATTAACAATTTTGTTATTGTTATCTCTATTATAGAGAACTTTCTGAGTCAAAATATTCTTCTTAAAAAAATTTCTCCCTAAACTACTCTTAATTTAGACTAAACGAGGGAAGTTAACTTCGGATCGGGAACCCACTTGGTTCAACTCGGGAAGATGTGGGTCCCAAGTAGGTTAACAGAATCTGTTAACCTACTTGGTACCCTCAACCCACACATACGTCATCTGATGACGTATGTGTGGGTTGAGGCATCCTCCAACCATAATGCATTCCAAAAACAGCTCAACGCTTAATGTTTTAGGGGGAGTTGGAGGTCGCCCCAAAATTGCAGGATCCTGAGCCGGACATCCCTCGTTTCGTATGAGAGTTGGTTACAGAGGAATTATTTATACGAGTTTCGTTGACAAATAAATTTCTCTATTCCCGTAAGTGCCGGAGGAAAATAATATTTACCTCCTAGCGAGTCGATAATATCGACTCGCTAGTAGGTAAAAGGTTTTCAATAAATTTACTTAGGCACACGAATCTGGGAAAAAGCATCAACCACCCGACTTGTGCATTTACTATGTACACAGTATTTAACAAATTCTGAGAATTCTCTAGCGTCAAGATAGCAGGTGTGCAAATAACGACGTTTCTATCAAGGCAATCGTTTTTATTCGGTCACATTACGACAAATTTTGCACTTTTAAGAATTTGAAAAAATTTGTATTTTAACATAAATTGGTAGATACATATTGTGCACTTTACCAATTTATTAACTTTTATGTACAAAAAGTCAAATTTTATTAAAAAAATACGTCACGTTCAGACAAGCGAGCAAGTGGTTTTGAAATAATTAGCACCAACGAACGTCGATAGACATTGTTTATAGGTAACTCAATGTACATTTACGATTTAAACGGGTGAAGAGGCCTCCAAAGTTGGCAGACATGTCGAAGGCTTTATTGGAAACGTCATTGGCTAGAACGACAAATTTTGTCGTGCAAGCCAATTAGAAAACTGACTGAGTTGACTCATGAATACGAGTTAGGTATCTTTGAATGTGAAACCCGAGATGGGCACACAGAGTCCTATAACAGTAATCTCCAGGACACAATGGCCCGACAGGGACCTCGACATCAAAACGTATCAAACACCAATCTGGGTAGGTATCTCGATTGCAGACACGCTGAGTTTAATAACTATTAGCAAATAAGGGATAGAATAATTTTAGAAAGTGATAATTCACTGTGTTTCACATTTTGGTTAGGCCTACATGGCAGGTCCAGTTTTCGGAGAGCAAAGGGAATGAAAATAGGACAGGTTTGAATTTCCCCTCATATCTTAGTGAGCTAGCCTGCCAACTGTGCGAGACCCAAGCGAGGAGGCACGGGATGGGTGACATTGTTGTGTACGTTGTCATGGTTACTACTGTCACTGCACTATTGTTGCAACTGCTAAGTGTGCATTAAAAAAAAAGAATAAATGAAAAAAACTTAATTAACGACAAACTGGCGATGCAACAATAGCCCATTCACATCCAATACTCAAATACATAATAGTGAAGAAACTAATGCGATGGAAGCTAAATAAGTCCCATATTTGACAAATTTGATGCAACGCAACAAAATTGAAACATTGAATGTGTGTCATGGCTTTTTACAGCATGTAAACATGATAATACTATGCAACTCATGCGTTGTTTTACAACAACCTTGGGGACGGAAATTTAACAGTCTAGTGGAAAGATTACTGTGTTAAATACAATGCTTTTGGGACTACCTAACGATTTTCTTTACACTATGGAAATTTTCCATAGTATAAAGAAAATCGTTAGGTAGTCCCGAAAGCATGACGGTCATATATTTGCTGCTAAAATACCAAATCGGTAAGTAAATTAGAGCAAACAATAAAAAACCCATTTTTCTTGTTTGTATAATTTGAATGGGTAAAAATATATTTAAAAAATTGGCCTATTGATGGGGTTCAGGAATGAAAAAGTGGATGCGCCAGTCAACATAATTTTGGCAGTGTTTTGGATGGGACCCGTAGAAATAATAGCTCTGGATTGGACCCACACTTTTTTTTTTTTTTTTTAGAGAATCCAAATGTCTGATTAGTATAATTACTCAATCTTTAATGTTAGTATGTACACAAAACCTTCTCTCCCCTAGCAATAGTTTTTACGTTGGACAAGCCTTTCCATTTTAAGAGACACTCCCATTAATTCCTTAGAATGTACCGCCATCATCATAGCGGAAATCAAACGCTGCCCATCTGTTGGCGCATCCTCTAGCTCATCCCTGGAAGAGGTCCTATCATAGGTCCTATAATAGAGCTCCTATAATAATTATAGGGACAATCCTGTCTGATCAGCATTTCGAATCGCTTCGAAAAACTGGATTTTTTAAAATGTATAAATTCCCATAAAATTAAAATATTGTTCAAGTACCTTTGCCATACCTACCACATGGGAAACAACATGGTCTAGATTTTCAGCGGGGAATTTTTTTTCGGACAGACTTTTCTATAGAACTGACTATAGTCATTCTCATTCTGCAGTTGGAACAAACTGAACTTACTCTTCTTTAGTCGGTTCCACCGGTGCGGGTTCCGCTTCGGGTTCGGGTGCAGGTTCCGATTCGGGTTCCGCAGGTTCAGGTTCCGGTTCAGGTTTGTCTTCAGTCGCTTTGTCGAAAGTTTCAGCCATCTCTTCGAGTTCTTGTTTCGCTTCTGCTGCTTCCTCTTCGCCTTTGCCGATTAAATCTTCGACTTTCTCTTTGACCTCTTCGACGACCTCTTCGACTTTTTCTTCAACCGCGTGCGCCATTTCTGGAAACCGAAATTAAGACCAATTGGAGCTACATTTTAGTTAGAAAAATTTCACTTCGCCGTAAAATAGTCACAGTTAGCAAAATTCGTAAGCAAAACGTAGGTCTCTCTCTTAGTTGACACAATTGTTGAATTAGTTGAATTGCACAACGGCAATACCAAGAAATGACAACTATCAAAAATGTACAGTCGTAATCATTTAGGGGTTTTGGCAGCTAGAGTACCTACGCGAATCTCATGGGATCTTACAATCGTTGAACACGCGAATCGCTACTTAGGATCTTACCAGAGC
This sequence comes from Pilophorus perplexus, assembly GCA_955831195.1. NCBI lineage: Eukaryota > Metazoa > Arthropoda > Insecta > Hemiptera > Miridae > Pilophorus > Pilophorus perplexus. Next base: position 33,321,805 of record OY037009.1, on the reverse strand, counting down.
CCCTTGACTCTAATGAATGAAAAATGAAAATATTTTGTCCATTCGGGGAAGTCATAATGACGTAGGTAACCTAGGTAGGTACCACAGAAGTTAAGCGAATAGAAGATGTCAAATTAGAGGTGGCATCAGCGATTTCCAAAAACCTAAAACTTTTAGTTTAGGACTAAAAAACTCGATGTTTTTCAATCCAGTTCTCAATTGTTCATAACCAGAGAGAAATATCATAACCATATGAGAGAAATTATTTCTCTCTTATAAGAGAGAGTATAAATACCGGGAATCAATCGTCTGGTTATGAACAATTGAGAACTGGATTGAAAAACATCGAGTTTTAAAAAATGGAGCAAGAGGTTGACGGAGAGACATTTTTGCATGAAATATAGATAAGCCTTAGGCCAACCATCTTAAGGTCAAAGGTTCTGTAAGGTCGATAATTGTTTAAAACAATAAAAATAATCTCTACCGCAAGCTCTCTTTTAGCGCTAGTCTTTCTTATCGTCGGAGTTTTCTTCCCCCCATCGAATCTAATGGTAAGTAAATGCTACGTGGGAGGATCACGCTATCTTCTCTATTTTTTCCCACCAAATCTCAAATGGACAACTTAATACGAACCATTGCCCTCCCTTAATGGAGATGAAAAAAGGAAAACGAAAAAAAAACCCCGACGACTTCCTTAGACTTCTTTAACTTAGTTGTTTCCAACACAATTGTAAAAAGAACGATAGCTATGAGATTTTCTTTTAATTTTTCAGAAAACATCTCAGCAAGTGAACGGCCTTTTATTATTCCGTGTGTGACTCTGAGGAGTCGCTACAACCCCCACCACCATTAGCATTTGTGATTGATCACATGATAGGAGTTCGCTGACCTCTCTGCCGACCACAATAATCAATTCAGGCTCAGAGTTATGATATAAGCTCTACCTCATTCATATAATATAATTATAATATATGAATATTATTCAGTTCAAGAACCTAGCTAGCAATTTTCAAACGTGTTCGAATACCGACGATATGATTTCGTGGCAACATGTCCACACAAAAAAAAAAAAAAAAAAAAAAAAATCCTCTCCGCCGGACGCCGTTCACGCCGACTTTGGTAGGCTTTTTTTTTTAAATAAAACATTTTTGCAAAAGACTCAGTAGGTACTTAACGTCTCAGCCCGATCGCTGTAATCCGTGGAACTAAACAGGCGCTACGAAAGGGTTTTTAAAGGATTGAGGAGGGTGTCAAATGGGGTGTCGTCTTCGAAGTTATTTTGGACGTAGGACACATTTTCGGGGGTCCCATATCCGGACCTATACATTCAGTTTCTTTTATGGTTCATTATCAACATGACATTTGTGCAAATTAAATTTGAAACAGGTTTTATTACTCTGTTGTATAAATTGTATAAATGTCGTTAAAAAAATTAAAATTTTAAAAAGTCTTTTAATTTTTTTTTTTTTTTTTTGTAAACAATGGCTACTCTCCACCTACAAACTTAACAAGCCCATGGCACAGGTTTTTTTTTAAATTACAAACTATTAATAGAATTGCCAACAATGACATGGCAACAAGAACGATGGCAGAATCCGTCTCATCTGTTAAGCTGATCGTACCTAAGGTGAAATTGGGAAAACAGGAAAGTTTTGGGGTAGTCGTGATCTCAACGGTCCGGTAGGTTTTTAGGGTCGCAAACACAGCGCAGTCGGGCGTCGTTCGTTTCAGGTCGCAAAACACGAATCCGAGGTTTTCTGACAGAAATGTTGTCTGGACCTCGCAAAAAACCTCAAAATGGAGGCCCTATTAGGTTTTTCGCATATAAATTGAAGTCGCTATATACCTACATACATTAAAGTCGCCAACATGTATGTATACATTTTCAATGCAAATAATTTGGTCTTAGCCTCTCTCGTTTGCACTCTGGAGCTCACCGAAGATTGGGTTAAAACCTCAATAACCTTAAGTAGGAAAACGGCCGTTTTCGGCAGTTTGACCAAATTTTCCTAAAAACAACTCATGCAAACACGATATACGAGGAGTTTCCTTTAAAAGGGCATGCGCATATTATGCATAATATGCCCTTTTGAAATGATATAAGTTGAAAATTTTTCCATTTGAAAGTGGCAAAATTTCGACTTTTAGTGTTTTCCTTATTTCATGGAAGAGCTCTGTATACAGGTGCATCGTTTGATGCAGCACGTGTCGAGAATACGATTCACCAGGATAACTCCCAAGCGACACAGGGCGGCTCTTGTGCACGAGTGCTATTGGTGGCTATTGGTTTACCATGATCGCGGCTATTGAGATTATCGGTTGTTGGGTATAGGGATGAGTAGGTATATTAAAATCGATTTTTTTTTTTTTTTTTTTTTTTTTGGCTCGATTTTAAATTGGACGTGAAAATTGAATTCTAAAAGAATCAGACCCTGAGAAAGCTGTTCTCTATCACCTGTGTGAATTCATTGTCTTAAAACAGAGTCAATTAAACCCACCTGGGGTTGGACGCTGTTTTTTCTCCGTAAAGGCACTTATCCAAGTTCCTCACCAAAAGGGCACAAGTGCCCTTGGATAAGTTTATCCAAATATAACATGTTGGAATCATACCATAGAAAATATTATTACTATATAATATATTCATATTCTGAAAATGTATTTTCATCACTCGAACCAAGACAGTCAAGTAATTCGGAAAAACAATTAAATTTTATTAGGGCCACAAAACTTTTTTCAGTTTCTCAACAACAAGTAAAAATGGACAAAATTTGGACAAAAAAGAGCTTTTAATGCTCTCCTCCTACATACTCCACACGTGGGTTTTCACTCTAAATGCACGTTCACGAGGGTATCCATGGACCCGAGTTTCGTCCTACTGGCACTCATCCACATGCGATACATTTCGAAGCGAGACCAGTGTCAAACATACGCCAAAAAGGGAACAAATGAAAAACATTTATATTAATTTTTATATTTAATATTTAACATAAAAAGAAATGAAATGTAGTATGACAAAATTTTCTGTATAATTTTATTGTTTACGTACAACTTGAAACTAGAAGCACAAGTTTCATTATTGTAATTTTATTCATAAAAATTAGTACGGGGTTAACCCTTAAAAATTAGTAGGGGTTAATCAAGCATATTTGCCTTTTTTTTCTTCCAAATTTCACACCATGAAGAAAATAATTTCTTCACCACCATCACATTTTCGAACCCAACCCCACCGTTTTTCACTCATACAACTTAGGCCCTAAGTCTTAGGGCATGCATTTGATTCACCACGATTTTTTCTACCAATAATATTATCTAATCTAATCAACAATCTATATCTAATCAACATGTGTCAGTAAGTGTATATTACCTATACACTTACTGACACTTGTTGATTAGACGAAACAAAGGCCTCTGGGTTTTGAGAACTCCCTACCCCGAGAAAGAGACGGTCAGTTATCAGCTGACCCGGATCAGGACTCCTTTACATGGAACTAGGGCGAGCTGAGGAAGTTTAAATATTTCTGAGGGCTTGAGGCCCTTCTGAAGGCCACTGACATGTCAGTGAATGTAAACATTCACTCATAAACCTTTGTAAACTCAAGGTCTCTGCAAATTTGAGAAAAACGTTAAAATCTCATCGTAAAAAGTTGTTACGAATAGGTACATTATTGTATTACTGCATGTACTGCTCATCATTAATACTACCTACACTTCTGCTGGTTCTGTTAATCATTAGTTGGTGGCTACCCTTCGAACAAGGCCGGAAGTGCACTCGATCAAGAGGCCTTGCACTGGTTACTATCTGGGTTACACCACCAACTCGCGAAGACAGATCGATGGACAGACATAGTCGATTAGGGTCAGCCAAGGGGTCAGGCATATGCTCGGCCGAGAAGAAGAGCAATGAGGGTTTTGCACCGAGACCAGATTCAGGTTTGCACGCGATGGGCAAGGTGAACGATCGGGTCGAACCGAATTCGGTGTTGTCCAACGTAGATTAATAAGAGTCATCAATATTGTGAATCACAAAGGAAGTAGGTCGAGTCGATCATGTTCCTTTGGAGTCAGCCTTTGGTAATACATATTGATCTGTGGGGGAAAATGCACTCCCAACTCCTTACGCCATACGTGTCGCCACCTGGGGGGAGCGGAACGCTAAAATTTAGCGTTCATAATATGAATATTATTTAATATGAAATTTGCAATGAGGTGGACCCTAAACACACCATTGGATTAGAGCTCTGCACCGTCGGCAAAAACCACACCTATGAAATTTGCTTTGAAATTAATAATCCCGATTTCAGTTGTAGGAAACACGCTAATATCAACCCCAAAACGCTGCGAATTTTACTCAGGGGTTTATTATTCTTTGAAGTAGGTTGTGCAAAATATTACCAAATATTAACAAATTACAAAAGTTAAGTTTATGTCAATAAAAATTTATTGAAATATAAAAATAAAATAAAGAAACTTAAAGAAACCTTGTTTCATTGTTTGTGTGTGGGGGGGGGGGGGGGGGGGCACAAATACTGGACAGATTCACTCCTGATTGTTGGCCTTTATGACGGAGTAAAACAGAATTATTTTTAAATTTAGTAGGAGTTATCCCTCCAATCGGTTTCTATTTCTGCATAAAGACAACATCCCCTGAATGGTTTGATTCATTACGGGGACTTCAAGAAGGCGAAGACTAGTGACATAATCTCTATTATAGCGATTTTTCCACAACATATTTCTTTGTGGTAGAACGAAGTTTCAGCGCGTTTCAGAGGATAGCCACAAAGGCAGGTTACTGCAGACACGCGAATGCTATTAAGGCTGACCACAGGGAGTCAAAACATCGATTTTGTGAGTGCGAACACGACAGTACGAGCTTCCAACGTAAATAGTATTATGTTGGTCGGTCTTTATTCTATAGAAACTAGCCTGGCTTGGAATAGTTTACATACCTATGCAGAGGAAGAGTGAAGGATGAACAATAGCGTCAGATCCTAATCATCGTTTCTGTGATCAACGATTTTCACGATTGGTACCCAGAACTGGGGAAGCCAACATAAAAATTTCATTTAATGAAACGTGATATATGTACAACGTTTCAACCCAAGCACCTTCTCTAACAACATTTTTTGGAGAACAAAAACATATTTTAATAAGTTGGTTGATGCCTTTTTATGTATTGTATTATAATAATTGCTGGTTATTCTTATAAAATAAGAGAGTTAGGTACTATTTTTCCTTCTTAGAACAATATAATATTGCGCTGATGTGCCTACTTATGTGGCTGTGAACTATCATTTTTTTCTATTTCCCTTGTCAATGGCCTGAAGATACCTTCCTGATGTTTTTTTTTTTTTTTTTTTAAGTTTTTTTTTTAATTTTTGGTTGCGAGTTTCTTCATAACGTACTTTTGATGATTGAAGCAAATAAAACAATTCATCAAGAAAAGTACCTATCACTTTCATCAGTAGTTAAAAAAGTAAATAATAAAATAAAAATAAAAATAAAATGATAAAATAAAAAATAATAATAAGCATCCTAAGTCTTGAATGGTCTTGACTGAGTATTGTTGAATCCATTTTTTAATGGGAAAAGAGGGTAAAGAATTAAAAAAGGGAATAAAATGCATAAGTGGAATTATTACTTGATCATTCGTAACAAATCAAGTTCGTGGAACGATGGATTGAATCAGAATAATAACACAGGTTTACAAAAAAAAAAGGTCAATCTCAGGCGCCGCAGAAAAAACCATCAAACTCTATGTTTTTTGGGGTGCTGAATCCGAATCCGACCCCCGTTTTTTCCGGTCACGTCCAAATTTTCGAGATATTGGCGATTTTTCGTTTTTTCGACTTTTTCAGTTTTGAAAATCACAGCTAAACGTGCGGATACCACAAAAACTCTCTTCTTACTGAAAATTTATCGCTGATTCCGAAAATATATATGAGTTGGTGTCTAAAACCACGAGAAACATGTGATTTTGCCAAAAAATGTTGAAAAAACGTGGTTTTTTCAAAACCAAAGTCACGTTTTTTGATACTTTTTACCTTCTCGCGTGAAAACTAAGGCCGTTAATAAAGTATTTCCAACGAGGTCTTGTAGGTAGATTGTTTCTGCGTCGAATGGGACCAACCATGATTCTTTACCTTCCATAATAAGGGAGCTATGATTTTTCAAAGTTTCTGGGCGCTTGTTTTTCAGGGCTTCAAGTGCAATTCCGTGAGTTCTTGATGAATAAAACCATCTTTGAGTCGGTCTGAATTGATGCCTCCGAGTCCAATATATTCCTCGGAACAAAGTTTTGTTGCGATCAAGTTGCATTGCCGACTCCAGGAGTTCTACGACATGGCCAAAATGGGTAGAAACTTTGAAAAATCATAGCTCCCTTATTATGGAAGGTAAAGAATCATGGTTGGTCCCATTCGACGCAGAAACAATCTACCTACAAGACCTCGTTGGAAAAACTTTATTAACGGCCTTAGTTTTCACGCTAGAAGGTAAAAAGTATCAAAAAACGTGACTTTGGTTTTGAAAAAACCACGTTTTTTCAACATTTTTTGGCAAAATCACACATTTCTCGTGGTTTTAGACACCAACTCATATATATTTTCGGAATCAGCGATAAATTTCCAGTAAGAAGAGAGTTTTTGTGGAATTTTTGGGCATCCGCACGTTTAGCTGTGATTTACAAAACTGAAAAAGGTCGAAAAAACGAAAAATCGCCAATATCTCGAAAATTTGGACGTGACCGGAATAAACGGGGGTCAGATTCGGATTCAGCACCCCAAAAAACATAGAGTTTGATGGTTTTTCTGCGGCGCCTGAGATTGACCTTTTTTTTGTAAACCTGTGCAATCATTTCACATTAATTTGAATAAGGGAATAGAAAATGGCCGGACAAGCAACTATAGGTAGTTGTTATAACTATCTTCTATAAAAGTATCGATTCTTTTGGGAATCAATAGGTTTCCGGAATCAATCCTATTTTTCCGAATTTTGAAATGGTTCATCCTAGTATGGAAAATCCTATCGATTTTTCATGATAGTGTTGATTTTTCAAGAACTTGAATTTATTCAAATCATATAGATTATTTCAAGGAAATCGTGGATTTTTTCAAGAATCTATAATTCTTTGAATTTCGAAACGAGTCAGAGTGCAATAATTGCAATTTTCTGTTAATTATTAACAGAAAATTTATAATGACAAATGACTACAAAAATGTACTTAATAAAATAGTGTAGTTTCTTTCTAATTACTAACTAAGGTTATTGGTTGCCTTGATACTCAAAATTTTCCATGAAAATTAAAAGAATCAGTCCGATTCTCAAAATTTTTAATCTATTCTCCGATATATCCGGGGGTGGGGGGGGGGGGGATCCAAAAGTAGGTACTTTTTTGACATCCCTACAGTTGGATCCCGTAGCACCCTAAAATTTTCGTTTTCGGCCCTTGACATCTTCCAAGACATGATCACGTCACGTTTTGTTTAAAATTTAAACAAACCCGTAAGCCGTTTAATGTCGCCTGGAAGCAGGCCCGGATTAACGGGGGGGCTAAGGGGGCTATAGCCCCGGGGCGCACATACCAAGGGGGCCACTTCGCCACCGTTGATTTTTTTTTTTTGGTTGAAAATTAACAAACCGCTTTCCTTATTCCTATGCTGATCTCCAAAAAATTGTTTTCCCGAAAAAGAGATAGGTTCTTTCTTCTACCTTGTTCTTCAGATCTTCCCTATGGGGAGTGAACAGCGGGCCCTCCTGTCCCCTCCAGCGTTAGCTGCACCATTCTGGTGTGACTGGGTTGAACCAATGTGGAGGCGCCGGGTTTTAAAGGAGGTCTTATCATGGTGAATTGGCTCGAAATTCTTTGGGACAGGAGTCATCGCAGCGGACCTACCTACTATTCCACCTCTTCTCGTAACTTGCAGTTTTCGGATCATGGGTGGTTGCTCTCTCTACGTTTACTTGTCTGGTGGAGGGCGAGTACTTCTTCAAAATTTCCTCCCCTCCCTAAAACTAACACGACCAGCCTAGGCAAAAATACAATCTGAACACACATACAATGACACACACTGAAATTGAACACGCATACAATGACGTCCGCCATCTGCCGTCTGGGCCGTTTTGGGCAGAAGGAATTTTTTTTAATCTGAAATTTTGACAAAATACTCGGTTTACTATCTAGTTGTGCCCGCAAGGTTTTCAGCCCGATCGCCCAAACCCGTGGGGCACTATGGGGCTAAATTGGGCTACCGGAGGTTTTTTTTTTTTTTTTTAAGGCTTTAGGCTAAGAGGTCGAGTTAGGTGTCGTTATTGAAGTATTATTGAACGTTCAATCCATTTTTGGGGGTCCCAGAACGGTCCCAACGATCACTGTTGCGATCTCTAGGGCTTTCATGGGGCTACAAACGGGATTCTTGAAGGTTCCCAGGAGTTCAAATATTTTTCAAGTAAAACGAAATATTTTCGAAAAAAGGTTGTTACAAAAAAAAAAAAATCCCCCAAAAAATTTTTTCTTAACTTTTTCTCATTGACACAGAAATAAATTTCTGCACATGTAACCTATATCAATGAATAACAACCCCTAGTGTTAAATTTGCAGCATTTTTATTTATCGTAAAAAGAACTTTTTTCTTAATTGTAAAAATAGATTGCCCTGCATTCGGAGCGTTTTTTGACTGTTTTGACCCAGTTTTTGGTTGTGAAGCGACAGACGCGATTTTCTAGTGGTTTTTACGTGATACTCCTGGCCAGAGGATCCACTTTCGTACATAATATATATATGTATATGTACATATATAAAGGGGGGCCCTTTTAAGTCCCAGCCCCGGGGCCCACGAGAGGTTAATCCGGCGCTGCCTGGAAGATCTGTTTCAACCAACAGGAATGAGTTTCGGTGTGCTGACCTGCCTCGGCAAGGTCGTTTGGAATCTAAGATCTCGAATATGGCGTGCACAAGTCCAAGTTTGTGCCCACAGAGGGGTAGTAATTTCTCTTTGTGCCACGACCCCCTCCCTGTTACGGCATTAACGGTACATCGATCCAAACCCAGTTTATCTCTCATCTATGGAGGCAGAAAACCTGAGAAATACGTTAAATTATCGTGCCGAAATAGAATTCTGGAGGAATAAAGGTGTAATGAACATTCGAGAGTAGCTCCGTTTTTCTGGCATGAACTAGAATCTAGATCGAACCAGAAATAATTGATAATTTTATCTAATGACATTAGGTACCAATTATTTCCCAAATTACCATAGTGGTAATGACTGCAAAGCATTGCGGTGTTTATTTGAGAAATAATTTTTCAATTCTTACGTCTCAAACCAAGGATTAATTTGATTTAATTCAGGATTAGGATGAAATTCGTTCCACTCATTTCAGAAGCCTCTATGTAACATATTTCCAATGACTAGAAGTCGAGAATGGTTTTTTCCATCAGTTCAATTAAATTGAACTACCTACTGTACAAATGTTGATTCAGTAGGCCCAAAGCCACTGAATCTAGAAGGTGATGTTATCGCTGCCCCAAAAAAAACCGTCGAACGTGGCACAAATTCGGCCTGGAGCGCGGGAGACACTGGCAGGCCATCGTTGGTGAATTAGAGGAAAGGCATTTTCAAATCGCCATAACTAACGTCGGGTGATTTACATCCTCGTTGAAAATGAGATCTCCAGTAGAAGACCAGAACTTCAGGGGACTTATCGGGAACTCCGTAAGAAACCCACGTCGCCAGGTCAACGGACTGACCACACGAAAAGTTTCCGTCTTCCAGTTCTGGGATTATCGAACACAATGCGAACATCAAAGGTCACCAACGGGAAGGCCTACTGCATTGTTTGCTTGTGGTTTCAATCGTTTGAAGGCATTGTGTTGAAAGGGAATTTCCAAGTGGATGTTTAAGTAACCCAGTTTAGGAATACTTCCGGGAGCTTAAACAAAATGAGCATCCATTGCTAACAAATGGGAAAAATTCAACCATTCGTCAATAATAATTATTTTAATGATTGAAACATGTTCAACGTCACTTTCCAACCAATCGTGACGAGAATGGATCTAGGGATCGCAGTTATTCATGTGACCATAGCGGTTATGGAATGGCAAACTGCATCGTGAATATCATCTCTACTCAGTATTGATTCCGCTTTAAAAAAAAACTACAATAATGTTTGATGCTTGCTTATTAAGGCAAGATCTGACCAGGTGACTGGTTTCATATTATGAGAGGTAATGCAGGTACAATCAATTTGCACGCTAAATTGAAGAGTCAACCTTCAAATTGAAAGACAATTATCGAAGGTTGACACCAGGAGAATGAAAGGGGTACAAATTTAAATGGGTTGAACTTTAGTTGTACCCCTTTCTTTCTCTGTTGCAGAAATGGTACCTAAAATCTAGGTCCTGATGTCCTAGAGGACTGACGGCGTCTGTCGACAGAAGTTCACAATTGTCGATAGCTGTCCCAATGCCTTCTGAATCGCTGATGAGAGAATTCTGTCGAACAGCGCACTGGCTGACCTGGCACGCGAACCGCCAACAAATTGTTGTAGCATTAGGGTAAAGCCCCGTACCTCGCCCCACTTTTCAGATTTTCCTCTCTTGGGGGACCCCTAGGGCTCTGATCGAATCGTTTTTTTTACAGATCGCTAGGGAAATAAGTTGTCTACAAGAGCCAGGTGTTGAAATGGGTTATTTCAAGTTTTCGAGTTTTCTAGAGCTAAATTTCTAAAACCCTCCAAAGTGGGGCCAGGTACGAACATAGTACCTACCTCGCCCCGGATAGGGTCGTACCTTGCTCCACCATCCCTATTTCTCGAAATTGAGCGCTCAGAAGTATGGAAAATGAATCAAATACGTTTATTTTATATTGAATATAAACTTTAATGCATCAAACAAATTATAATTAGAAAAACATGGCTAGGAATTGGTTGGTAACCACAACTGTATCACAAAATCCTAGAATTATTGTCAAGGACGAATACTTTTCTTGTTAAGCTTAAAGTTGTAAAATTTAAAATTGACTGAAGTTCATAGTGAACAAAAAAATTATAATTAGAAAAATATGGCTAGGAATTGGTTGGTAACCACAACGGTATCACAAAATCCTAGGGGCGAGGTACGCACAAGGAGGTGGGGTAAGGTACGTACATACACACCAATTTTGAAAAACGGTCATGACACCCACAGATCCTATTTTTTTTCAAAAACTTTTTTTTCAGTGCTTAACAGACATATTGGACAACACATTAAACAAACAATTGTACGGAAATATGACTTAACTCAGCCCTGGGACGATCAAATGTACAATTTCCACGATCCCAAACTGGCACCTCAAAAACGTTTTAACCTTCTCCTAAGATAACAGTGATAGATATCACAAAAAAGTTCACAGCCAATTCAACCATTTTCAGAGAGCTACCGAATCAGTGGCTCAAAGTTGTTATATCCTTTCTCTACCTAGGTAATATCACTGGTGGGGCGAGGTAGGAGCATGGGCGAGGTACGGGGCTTTACCCTACTTCACGGTGTTTCACGTGATTGTAAATTTCATACGGAAAATCCAAGTGTTAAACTCGGAAACGATTTGGTTTATTGTGTTAAACCTAAACCTTATTCGAGTGAGGAGTTTTATAAGGGCGGGAATGAGTAATCTAATGTGTTTTCACACCATCAAGAGGGTATACCCGCAGCTATAGCTGCGTTCGCAGAGTAAGTTCTGGCCGTTCGGAATCAAATCAGAACTCGAACGCTTCCAGGAATTAAAACGGACAGAACTTGAGTCCTCCGCTAACGAGAAAGTAGTCCCTCCGATGTTAACTCCACGAGATCACAGAAGAAAATGAATCGCGCTTCACGCATGCGTGACTTTCCACAATCGAGGCAGTCGGAATCAATTTGGAAGTTCTGAAAAAAAAACAAAAAAAAAACATGGAACTGCCGGAATCGATTCCGAACGATTTTGAACGAGTTCTGCGTTCGCAGATCATCAGAACTTGAGTGTTTAATTCCTGGACGCCGATGTAGCCACACCCATGGCCACAGATTAAACTAAAGGCCCTACTGCACATGCGCCGAACGGTTGGGAATTTTCAGATTCACGCTGAGAATGCAGCTGGTATCTACGAGGACATCTGGTGGAGATGAGGGGACATCTTGACACGCCGAGCACCAAAATAATGTGAGAAGGTTACTTATGATAGGATTCAAGAAAAGAGAAAGTTTTCTCTTCCTGAAACACTGGTGGTGTTATTTATTTATTTTTTATTGCGAAATAAGGGCTGTAGCACCCGGCCAAGTGGACCCAAACCTGCCTATTTCACAGAATTTGTCTGCCTGTGCAGCAGAAAGTGCGCGACGAATCGGTCTGCGAATAATTATTGGTGGGAAATGTTTTCCCATCTCGAGGTACAACATAATATGTTGTACCTCGAGATGGGAAAATATTTCCCACCAATAATTATATTGATTGAATAAAAATTGAATATTATTCAAAAATGGTTAATTTCGGAGAACTTTTTTTTTTTTTTTTTTAGTTCTACCTTTGACGCCCCCACAGCCTTGGGTGGTGCTCCCACATAATATAATATAATATATTATTTATTTATAAATGTTATGTAATCGGTTATTGGTTGTCTTCATTGTAGAAAATTGTCCTTCAAATGAAAAGAATCGGGCCGATTCTCGAAATTTCGAATCGATTCTCCGATGCATCGGGGAAAAAAAGAATCTTAAAGTATCGATACTTTTTTAATTCGGTTCTTCCAAGAATCGATACTTTTTTGACATCCTTAGGTCATCGTGATTGCACGTGTCAGTAACACGATTGATGATTGTCGATTAACACATTGTGCCTGCCAAAACTCTTCATTGAAAAGTCGAATTAAGTACTTAATTTTCTTTTCGCCTATTACACCTGCTGTAGTAATACAATTAATTTGTAGTCTCCCTGCTAATTACGAGGAATTAATTTCATTTTCCCTCTCGTGACGAGTCGAAAGACTAACGAGGTTCTTTCTCAGTTTTCATTAATGTTTCAGATTGTTGGGCATCTAGTCACGCACTGCTACTTCTCGCATTAACCTTTGTCATCAGTTGACAGTTATTGGCCTTCCCCTTTTCCACTCACTGATGATACTCGTTTGTAAAAAAACAAAAGATCCAGGACATTAAACAAACCTTTTGGTAGATCAATCTAACTTGTGATCCTCGCGAACCCGAAACCAAATACAATCTTACAAATCAAATAATGAAGATGGATAAATACTTCATTGTTGTATTAATTTGAATTGTTTCTTTCTCCATTTTGCGTAATGTTACCTCTGATTCGGATGCGTAGCACCATCAGAACAGGTCTCCATAGCGTGTAATATTTCGACATTTTGATGGATACATATAGGTAAACCCCCCCCCCCCCCCCCCCCCTTCCTCTATCATCGAAAATGATTCCACATGGGTGCTTAAGCACTTTAGTGAATTCACTAAAATTTGGACAGTTCATTGAAAATGGGCGAACCATATCTCGACATTTCATGTCAAATGACAACACTAAATTTCAGATAGGTAGGTACCTGCGGAAATAATTAGACCTAAGGCCCAGTACGAAGGGCACCCACCTGCATAGCGTGACAGCGTCTAACCTATATTTTATTCACTGGAAAGTATTGTGATTTTTCCCCTTTTTATTCATTCACATACATTCAGAAATACCTGTTGAATTGTACTTGTTGCATCATCAAAGTTTTTCCTTCTCCATCCTTCAAGTCTACCATGAAAGCTCAATGTTAAAATGTGTCAAGGACGAAAGAGTTTAGGGGAAAATCTGCCTTGTTTTTGCTCATCTAACCTCAAAAATATGATGGAAAACAAAATGGGAATGTTTTAGTTCAATTCAGAATGTAACTTCTGGATTGTAGATAATTTTCTTCAAAATTAAGCCGAGTATACCTACTGAATAGATCTGAATATCAACTAAAAAGGAAAACTATAACACCACGAAATAGAAAACATTCACGATTGCGCCATTACGTGATGGTAGAAATATTATTTTTGAAATATTTTTACGATGTATTGTAATTTATCCTTTTAGCAAACCTCATGCAAAATGCATTAAAACGTTAAGGTAGGTAGTGTGTTCAACACTCGTTATGCGAAATAAAATAGCATTTAATGCTTGTAGAAGTAACGTTTTAACGATTACATTTTATAATCTTGAAAGCGATTACTTGGTTTTTTTTTTTCGGGTTGAGCGAACTCTTTATTTTATGTTCTGAGATACGTTGTGGCTATAATATAGCGTATTATGTACCTACTGCATATTATCCACTGCACGGCATCAAGTGCAATTCCATGTAGGTAAAGTAAAATTCAAACTGGAGAGGAATTTATGGCCAACAGAATAACGGCTATGAAGCTCACTTCAAGGTCTGGTGGTTCGTGTAAGAAAAAAAAAAATATTTCGGAGTAAATTTGTCGTTTGGGGTCAAGACCGGCACACAGGTGGGTCTCTCTCGACGAAATGGCGCGTTGCCGATGCATATCGGGGCCACTCATTTGAATACATTGACGCTGACCTTTTCTTGTGAGAATGGGTTCACGTTACGAAGGTTCAGGGAACACCGATTCTTGAAGGGCTTTATCTGAAAACGAACTGCATAGAATGGACTATATATATTTTTTTTAGAAAAAAAAACTGCTTTCAGTATGGGGTAATGGACAGGAGAATGACAGTGGTGATGGCTCTCTGTGGGACGTAAGGAGCTATAAGTTGGGATTTTAAAGGGGTTTGGATGACGAGTGAGGTATTGTACCTACGTGATTAATGTTTCGAGACATTGCTTTTTTTTTTGCATGGTAGGGGAAGGTGGGCATTTTTCTCGAAATCAGCTTTCAGTCAATGACGGGGTTTCTCCCCTGGACTCTTCAATTCGTATAAACATTGCAGTTCTTTTTCCAAGAATAAGCAAAGTGTCAGTTTGTTCTCAAATTTGCGATGGGTGTACCTCTGGCCACCTAAATAATCTATTTCAATGAGCCCAAGTAACGAAATCCACACTTCCACACTATAGCTCTTAATAACATAGATTTTGAACGGATTTCCTCATGTGGGTTCACAGATTCAATCGCTGTTTTGATTAATGAACCCTTGATTCAAAAATGTAATGGGTTCATTCTAACCTCCAGGAATATAGAATTCATTAGATAGGAATGCATTTATTATTATTTGGCGGCATTAGAAGAGCATACCTATTCAACCTTTATCTAATAGACATTTTCAGTAGGTATATCTACGAAGGTTACCTATTATTATATGTACACATGGGTACCTTCTTTCCATATCTTTTTTAGATAGATTAGACCCTGAAGTAGCAAGATTTTCGATCTCAGGAAGCGTTTTTATTGGTTCCTATTCAATTTACTGAATGTATTGTATTGTATTGAAACAGCCATTTTTCAAAAAGCGGGCAGAGGTAAGACCTTCCCCTACATGCTTTTAGCTGAAGCCGCCTGGCTCAAAGAGCAGGACGCCTGCCATGAAATAATATAAAAGAGATGAGAAACTGTATATTTCGATCACAGAAATACTTTTTTTTTCGACCTTATTATTCTCAATTAAATACATAAGGGGAAGAGGGGGGTTATTGGCACCGCGTCGCTAAAGTTTAAAAGTTCGTGGAAATCGTCAACGGGTGACGAGATCCTGTCGGAAATCTCCCCGTCCCCCTTTCACCATTTTTTCTCCCTATTTTGAGCTCCGCGGTTTATTTGAAAGTCCGCGGAGAATTGCGGACACCGCCCATCGCCTCTGTCTGCCCCGTCAACTGAATCCCCGTCAGCCCACCGGCAAAATTGGCATCTTTTTCTCGACCTTTCAATCTCCGTGGATCCATCTGGTAGGGATGTTGAAAAAGTATCGATACTTAAAAGTATCGATACTTTTCAAAAAAGTATCGATACATATCGATACTTTTTGTCCCCGATACATATCGTAGTATCGATACTTTTTTTCCGGTATCGGCGCCGATACTTTTTTTATCCCTCACATTTCATCAGATTCAAAACTTACGGCATACTTATAGGTAGTTGTCAGTACCTCTAACTTGACCAGCAATTGAAGAAAGTTGATGTAGGTACCTACCACCACCTCTTGGAGCTGCACCAGCTCTCATATCAGAAGAATCAGCCGTCCTCGATCAAGGGCGGACCACCAACCAACCCAACTCACTCATCACAGTAGAAATTAGTGTGGCCACAGCTACACCAAACGAGGGAATGTTCCCCTTTTTTGCTACCTGTACCTACCCCCCGAGGCTTGGAGCAAGGTTTTCAGTCCGATCGTCCAAGCCCGTGGGGCGCTATGGGGCTAAAATGGGGCAATTGAAAGTTTTTATTAAAGGCGTTTGGCTATGGGTTCGAGTTGGGTGTCGTTTTCGAAGAATTTTTGGACGTAGAGTATATTTTTGGGGGTCCCAGAAGGATCCGTAGAGTATATTTTTGGGGGTCCCAGAAGGATCCAATTTCACTGTGGGGATGTAAAGGGCTTTCATGGGACTACAAAAGGGATTTTTGAAGGATCTCAGAAGGTCAAATATTTTCTGAGTTTAAAAAAAAAAAAAAAAAAATTTAAAGAAAAACTTTTTTTTCAAAAATTTTTCATTGAGACAGAATTAATTTTTGCACAAGTAACCCATATCAAAGAATAATAAACCCTTGACTAAAAATTTTCAGGCGTTTTTGAAAAGTATCGATACTTCGATACCGATACTTTATTGAAAGTATCGTATCGATACTTTTAGATACTGTCTGGATGTATCGATACGATACTGTATCGATACTTTAGAAGTATCAAACATCCCTACCATCTGGTCGTCAGGGGGATTAGGATCAATCGCCGATGCGTGTTTCATAAACCGCGGAAATTGGTGCCAATTGCCGACACGCGTCGGGAACCTGGCGATCGTCGATCCACCCCCGCGCCTAACATTCTTTATGCCAGTATTTTTGGAACACTTAAAACACATTTTTGAGCCATTTTGAAAGGACGTTTTGGTGTTTTCAGAATTTTCTCGTACTACGCTCGCCAAACTGGATTTTTAAGGACCAATTTCAAATTTTTGCGACATCTAGAACTGCCTTAGAATAAAAATGAGCATTCTACTCGTTCTCCTCCTCCTCCTCCTCCTCGGGCTGGAGCTCCAATATAATAGATACATGGGCCATGCTAAAGCAACCACCACAGACGGCAACGCATTTTTTCTTAATTTGTTAGTGTATGAGATAGTTTGGTTATTGACCTCAAGTAGACCAGGCGACTATCTAGCTTCCACTCTTCCATTACCTACATTGAAATTTGTCAATCTTCTATCTTAATAGGCTTCTCAAGTAGGTAACAGATGAACAACAACATGACAACATTGCCAACTATATTGATTGCCAGGCCTCTTCAATTCACGTGAGGTGCATGAACTTGATTGTTGAACCTAGGTATCTTTGTTAAGCATCACGGGCCGTTCACCCCCTACTTTCGTCGTCATTTGTTGTGAGCGTTTACTGAACCCGGTACAAGAGAATCGTTGATTGGTTTGGCTCCACAATAGGCTCCACTGACGCTCTTCATTTATGAAAAGCAACAATAATTTCCAAGTATCAGGTGAACACGTTTGTATGAAAGACCTTGCCAGCAAAATTAGGAGTGTAGGGCCCTCAGGAAGCGATCGTTACGGTCTGGAGCTAATTGTTCCGCCCAGGGGTGGTGAAGGGGTGTTTTGTCTTTTAGACTGGAATTTCTCCAATATTAAGAAGCAATAATTGCTTCTTTTTTCTGGCCGATTGTGAGCATTGACAGTTCCCTCTCTCAAAAGGGGACCGAAAAACGACAATTTCGCGAACTGAGCACACTTCTAATGACCAAGTTTTGATCCACTTGTTTCAACATCTTCAATCGACGAAGCTCTGTGACAAAGCTCTTTGAAAAAGCTCGAAAGAAGATTTTATTGTTTATCATTTTGTATCCACCACTGTTAGCGACATCTACATGCATTTACGATCATACACATGCAAACATCTAAATCAGCTTTAAATTCGCTTGAACGTTTCCGGACTCATTGGAGTTGTTTCTTTTTTGTATATTTTACCAACGTTTTGCTTGGAAACGCAGCAGAAGGGGCATCAAGCATTAAAAAAAAAAAAAACAATGTCTCCTCACGAATACGGCAGGCGGTGGGAAATTTTGAATTTGGACGGTAGATGCACCAAACATGCTTTACATTTTGAGCACGATGCAGGAAATGAAATTTAAAAAAAGGTCTTGGCTAAAAGCAGAAGGGACGTTTTCTAACCGTTTTGGGCTGAAGGCAGTCAGTCATTTTCGGTAAAGTAGAAATAGAGATTCGTGACGTCATCTCCGACGTCGCAAGGCGGCAAAACGCTGGGAGCGGCCTGAGAATGGAAGACCGCTTTGGGACCTGCGGGGGGAAATTTGAAAAAAAATTCTTGATTCTTCAAACATTTTGAACACAATTTCAGGAGCGTCTACGAGTATGCCGAGTTGTTCAACAAAATTTCTTTAATGTACGAAGGTTGTACAAAAAATAAGTTTTCCTTTGTTGCGCATTTTGTGAGAATATAATTTTGAGGGATTGTTAGCATGCTAATTAATGCTAATAAGGGATTGTAAGGAAGTTATGTGCACATAACTTGCTTACCCCGAGCCACAGATCAAACTACTGAGCCAAGAAGTGGGTTTAGCACACGACAGGGCGTCAGTAGAGTCATAACCATGGGCACCCCATGTCATCATTTCATGCCAGCAAATCCATTGCGAAATTGTTTCTGTAGACAGCATGAATGGACACCAAATGGTGTTCGGCTTTCAAAGAGGGCGGGCAAAACGACGAACCGATTCTTCCTTCGACCAAGGGGAATGCTGAGCGGTGTTTTGGAAATTTTAAGGTAAGTAATGAGCGGATCGCTTCAATAAGCTGAATGAGCTCAAATAATTTGCTGATTTCAAAACAATTATGGTTTTGAAATGCATGATTTGGACGAAGATGCCATCGAGAACCTTATGGTAATAGAGAATTCGCCATTGGTCTATGACCACCAAAAACAAGCAGCAGAAAAATACCTGGTGATGGCGTATGCAGACTGAAGTCGGAATGAAAACGCTCGTGCTATGGCAACAAAAATTCGTTGAAAGAAACAGTGTCTGTTGATATTATCAACTAATTGATAGCTAATTGTAGCTGGTGCTTGTACGCTGATGTCGTCGCTTGAGAATAAAAGTAGTAAAGGATAAAGCAGGGCTCGAAATAAAGTTCCTATGTATCCGGATAGGTACCTAATGTCAAATTTTGAGGCCGATCGGAGTCGTCGACCCCCGTCGCGAAAACATAGGTGTATTATTCCAAGAATAATAAACCAAAAGGAAAGTAAGGTACCGAGCACCGGTGCACAGAGTGCTGATAAAGTCAAATTAATGGTTTCTGAAGTCCCTAGACCCCTAGACCAGTCCAAATGGCAAATTTCATCGTTTTTATCATAAAAAAATAAGTGGAACGAAATTTTAAGGAACGATATTCTATAGTTCGGGCCGGGATTCCTATATCCTAGGCCTATTCCTATACCGGGAACGTTTCTTTTCAGAACGAAAAAATAACGTTCCCGAGAAAAACGTTCTTCAGCCGAACGATAAAATATTGTTCATTAAGATTTCGTTCCCGCCGGGAACGATATTTTTCAGAACTTTATAATTTCGTTCTCATTCGGAACTTTATCCAAAAAATCATTATTTTTCGTTCTTTTCGGGATCGGAACCGGTTTGGGAGAACCGAACGGAACGATATTGCGAGCCCTGTGATAAAGTATGATAAATGATAAATCATAACGTAAAGTTTTACGTGAAGTGACTAATACCCAGAACCATAAGCGATCTCAAATTCATTTTTTTAAACTATAATGTTTAGTAGGTGCATAATAATATTATCCATATTATGGATAAATTTATAAAAATTATAAAAATAAGTTTTACAAATATTGTAAATAATAGGTAAAACTAAATGGAAATATTAAAATTTTTAATATTTCAATTTTGTGTACCTACTATTTAATGTTTAATTTAATATGTATTTAATATTTATATTCATTTCAAAAATTAAGTAATTAATTTTGGAAACCATGAACCTACTATTTAATGTTTAATTTGATTTATATTTAATATTTAGATATGTACATTTCAAGAATTAAGTAATTAATTTTGGAAACCATGAACCTTTTCGGTGTTAGGACATAATTCCCCAAGGGACCCCAAGAATGGCTCAGCGTCCAAAATAACTAAACTTAGAAAACGACACGAAGTCTTCCTTCAACCTCCTGGGGATTGTTCTTCAAAACTGTCATTTTGAGTCCCCTAGAAGATTTCCGCAGTGTGGTCGGATGAGTCCGAGACCTTTATTGATGGATGGTCCAAAAATAGTTCTATAGGTAGCGAGAACTTGCCTCCGAACCCAACTCCTTGAAATTGATACAAAAAATAATTTAATTGAATAATTGAATTTGTACAAAAAATTGTACTCCATATTATTTTTCTAGTTTTAATAAAAAAATACATTCGTTTAATGTAATAGTTACTATTGGTACGATTAGATCTGAGCAAAAGAATTTCTAAATTTACCTCTTTTGCTGAATATCTTCCCCCGATTTTATCAACATCCCCCATTTGCTGCCAGATGTATCCTTAAATAGGTTCGTTAGGGATGTAAATTGTTTTGCTAACGACACTTGATGATGACCACTTTAGGCACCGTATAAACAGGTGATAAATTTCTAAGGAATTCGCCATTTTCTAAGGGAAAGGATGATCGGGATGGAAACACGAACTCCTCTAGGTTTTACTTTAGATGGTAGCTTTGAAGAGGAATAATCAGAAGCAATCGCCTTTTTTGCACGAAACGTTTCTAAAAGTAAGAACCGCAGAATTAATTAGTGGGGGGGGGTTGAAAATGGACTCAAGATCCCCAAATAGCTTTTCTTATCAACAATATATTCGTACTTTAAAAACTAAATGCTCTGGTTTAATTCTCGATCTTGGATATCCACTTACATCCACATTGAGAGGCCCATTAAATGTGATAGCGTTGATTCATCTGACAAATCGCAACGCCCAGTTTTTATCGTATTTCGTGAACGTACCTATCTTTATATTATGGTTGTTTAATATTGTTCAGCATGGCTTAGCTGCAAGGCGTCGAATTTCAGCATAATTCAAGAGAGGTACCTGGACAGGGGTCCTTCTGATTACACAGGTCTACAAAAAATGGTCACTTCGCGCTCGAGAGGTTTCGGTGGTTGCTCTCCATGTTTTGGGGTCTGGTGAACACAAATCCGAAGCCCGTTTTGCGCCATCACTTTTTTTTTTTTGTTTTTTTTTTTTTTTTTTGTTTTACACCCTCGTTTATCCAGAAAAGCGAAAATTCCCTTAATTTCGACTCTAAGTCGTCTGGTTTCTGTAGGTAATTTTTCTGGGCGCTCTGAGGTACCTACTTTAGATATTTTTGTGCTGAATCGAATGAGACCAATTTCAAGTCGCTAAGATGATTAGTTACGGAGATACGACCTCTTAGAAGACATTTTTTAGGTCGGAAAACGCTTTTTTCCACTGGTTTTTTTTTTTTTTTTTTTTTTTTGCACTTTTCTATTTACACAGTAAAAAATAAGGGTCCGGGAGAATCGGTATCGAAATTCCATAGTTTTCAGGTCTTGGTGAAACCTTTCCCCTTGAAGCGGTCTATGTGGCTGAAGAGGTGGTGATCTTTAATGCTCATATTGCACCCAGTTCGTTTAAAATTGATGAGCATATTTTCAACAAGTTCCTCGTAATTTTCTGCTTTTCGGTTGCCGAGGAAATTTTGTATTACTTCAACGAAGAACTTACAAAAGGTCTGTGTTATTGCATCATGACAGCTTACCTTGCACTTTTTCCACAGCTTCGTCCTTGACGTGCGCCACACTCTCCATCATATTGTTGGCAGTTTCTCCAGCGGAATCAGCCACTTCGTGGACTTTGGATTCGACGTTGTCCTTTTCCCGGGACACCAGGGTTTTGGCTTTGTCCAGCCCCTGCTGCACCAAAGGCGCCGAACTCGCGCACCCCATGATGTGTTTCGAGTTGGATACTCTCGTCACCCCACTGTGACACGGGAGTTTTCTACCGCCTCGGAACTTGATAGGGAATTACTTGAAATTTGGGGGAAATTTTGAAACAGTTCCGACGAGGGCAGTTTCCTGTTCGTGAAGAGCGTTCCTTCTGACCACTTCTTGAAGGCGGGCTTTGCAGAGCGTCAGAACAGGGCATGCGCTTTTCCGCTCTACTTGTTGATGATTTCACCATCGATAGCCATTTCACCCCCTCCTCAATTCCTTTCGCATTTTAATAGTTGACAATTTTGGGCGCATTAACCCCAGTATTGCAACACATCGATTTATTGCTTGCTTCAACCTCAAACTAGGGGGCACTTTACGGTCGTTCAATCGTAATTGGGTAATATTAGCCGGAAAACGCAATAATCGATTTTGTTCAGAGCCAATCATTTATGACGTTTTCTCGAGCCATTCCTCAAATGTGACGTCATTTAAAACTCGTCAGATGAACAAAATGTATCTTGTTCAAAAGTCAAAACGCGTTTTGACTCTTCCATTTGACGAAAGTCCGTCTTCCGAGGTGAGTCACTAGTAGGGGTGAGGACTAGAGGAAGTGACGAGCACGGGTTGAAAGTGGGTCACTTTTTACTCGTACCTATTGAAATTGCTTGGGCCCCTTCGAGTTTCCTTCAACTATTTTGGTACCTGTACCTACCTACTTCGAACCCCTGGGATCTCAGCTTTTCAAAAATCACCAACTTAGCTTCAATAAATTGTATGCCTGCTCGTAATTCGCGATTATATCATGCCAAATGTTTTTACCATTATCCCGGGTACCCGGTGGGAGTAGGACCTACATACATAAGAGTACTGTGGCCAGGGGAGTGGGAAAAATGGGCACCATTAAAAAACCAACAAATCTATTCCATTAATAAAAATGGATGTTTGTTTGTCTGTCTGTGCGTATGTTTGTTTCAACATCACGCCCAAACGGCCGCACCGATTTTCGAGCGGATTGGACGCAAATTGACGAGCGAGTCCCAACTTAGATAATAGGCTAATAGCCTAAGGCTATAAAGTAGATTTCGCGAACTCTATTCCTTCATCGTTAACAAGGCTTTCGTTAGCGACGAGAGCCGAGTAAAAAAGTCGTTACTAGGGATTACCTACTAGAGATACCTACCTAATAATTATTTTCGTAACGCCAAACCCGGTACCTAAAAGTTGTAGGCTACAACTTTTGGCCTCTGTTTTGAACGGAACTACGTCGGTTGTAACGAACGTTTTTCGCTGATTTCATAGAGTAGACCTAGAAATCGTTCTCTACCTGTACAGAACGATTTCTGATCGTCAGTAGATGCATCTGACCCATGGGTAGGAGTTTCTTTTGCGAGCATTCGATTCGAGAGAGTTTGATACTCACGACAAGAAACGGGTCAACAAGCATTTTTACCACTAGGTAAGAAAAATTACGAGTTGACGGGTGTTACGGGTGTCCCGAGTGAAGCATGGATTGCATTATTCATAGGCGATTGACCTTGATATTTTGTGAGAAGCACCGTGCCCCTACTCTAAAATAAAAACAATTTTATTTTTGAAAAATACCAAATAATATTATGCATGTACCTACATACCTACCTACCTATAAAAAATTAATACTGTCAACTTTCAAAAGAGAGGAGATAAGTGGCCAGTAGGTAAGTGATGAGTAAGTGGCCAGGGCGCAGTTTCCGAGTTGCGGTAAAATACCCTGACATCCCAGTTGCGGTCCCCCTCTTAGGCAAGGTTGTATCCGAATGCGGTCGTACATTCAAGACTTGAAACTTCAAAGACTTGCACTTAGTACTTTCTATGGCCCAGTTGGTATCGGGCGATCTGTCCAACAAGAAATAATTGCCACTCTTGTCAGCGTCTTTTCAGTACCTAATTAGGTACTTAATTAGGTAGTACTTAATTAGGTACGTGTTAGTTCTCGCAAGCCCCGCTTTGGAAGAAATAGCGCCCTCATTATTATTGCTCTCGTATGTAATATTCAGTCTTCATCAGTATCGTATGTAATATTCAGTCTTCATTTATTGGTAGATAACCGATGATAGAGAATTGTCTTTTTCTTCAATATAGGTAGGTAGATTTTGCAATCTATAACACTAATAGGTAATTAATTCTGTGTGATTAGAAAAATATTTTTGACAAAATTAAAAAATTATAATTTTTCTGTAAGTAGGTACAATGTTTTGGGCAGATGTGGGATTTCAAAAAATGGATTTTGCCTCCAAAATTACTTTGAAAACGTCATCAAATTTGACCTTCTAGTATCCGTGAAATGTTCCATTTGTAGCCCCATGAAAGCCCATACGGTGAAATCAGATGTTTCTGGGACCCGAAAAAAGGATTCTACGTCCGAAAAGACTTCAAAAACGACACTTAACGCGACCCCATAGCCGAAAACCTTTAAAAATCCCCTCTCGTAGCCCCATTTTAGCCCCATAGCGCCCCAAAGGTACCTTTTTGGGCGATCGGGTTGAAATGTTTACAAAATACCTACTCGGTTCACCATCTGGTTGTGTCCGCCAGGTTTTCAGCCCGATCGCCCAAATCCGTGGGGCTCTGTTGGGCTGAAAAGGGTCTACGCCGTAGACTCTATGGGAGGGGGTTTTGAAGGGTTTCGGCTGTGGGTTAGAGTTTGGTGTCTTTGCCGAAGTATTAAATACTTTTTTGGGCGTAGAATCCATTTTTGCGGGTTCCAGAACGATCTGATTTCACCGTGGGGATCTATGGGGCTTTCATGGGGCTACAAATAGGGTTTTTGAAGGATCGCTGCCGCAGGAGGTCAAAATTTGACCTTATTTAATTTGAGCTTATTTAATAAGCTGTAGTTTTCTGAGTAATTTTGGACGCATAATCCAATTTTCGAGGTCCAATATCAGATATTGTGACAGATTCTGTCCGAACACGGGATTTTTGTTTTTCAATATTTTTAATTTTTTATTTTATTTTATTCATTTATTTTTTATTTTTTATTTTTATTTATTTATTTATTTTTTTATTTTTTTTCTGTAAGGTCTACAAGCTCCAGGTTTGTTTCTTATGTAAGTACACCTACCTACCTACCTCCCAACCGCTTAAAATTCGCCAGTTCCTCAAACCTTTCCCGCCTCAACTAATTTTACCCTATTTTACCCGCCCCTCAGCTTTTCGACAAAATGGAACAACTTTTGTAGAGAAAGGAAGGTACGTTCCCTACAAAATAAAAAAACCTTTATCCTTTTCCTTAAAATAAAAATAAATTTAAAAAAAAGTTAGCAAAATTTGTTCAATTTTCTAGAACAAAAAAAAAGAGAACTCAGGAAGAATAGAATTTAATTGGGCTGTCAAAGAAGAGAACTGATCTGGGGACAGCAAATTTGTGTCATCACCCCGAAAACCGTTGATGCAGCCACAGTGTAAAAGAGACCAGATCAGGTTGAAGCCAACACGACGACCTCGACCGAAGTAAAAATGAGCTACCAAAATGATAGAAAATACACGGTATTTAATATTCTCTACTTTAACTCCAGCAATTTTAGCTCAGCCGAACTAACCAAGCCCGCATAACATTTCATTATTGAACGCTTTGATTGGTTCGTTGGAACACAATACGCATTTTCATTGGTCGTAAACGGGAAAAGTCAGCTGTTGAAGAGTCAACTTGGTATTTGTTAAAAGTTGCATGATTCGCTTTTGCTGTCTCCCACGTTCCGGTATTGGCGTATGGTGTTGACTAAGTCAACTTGACTTGTGTGTATTTGGAAAAATTGTTGTGCGTTGAGTGAATTCGTTTTTTATTGCGAAATCGTCATGTATTCTGGTGGAGGCGGTTACGATGATTACGAGGTATTTTGTTTATAATGCTGTGAGAGTATTTTGGTCAAGCTAGGCTCAACTATCTCACTCATTCCTGTGTATGTCTTTGTGCAATGATGGGGCTGAGATGATTTTTGTCTTACATCGACTGAGTTCGGCTATGCGTCCATCTCAGCCTTCCCGGAGGTACCCGGATACTTGGGTGTTTGGAATGCATAATTTTGTGGGGTAATGGAGAAACCTAGCTCTAAAGGCGATGCCAATTTGGCAAAGGCAAAGGCGATTCCGGTGAAATTTGACACGGCAGTTTAGTCCAGTTTCCCGTTTGATAGCCACAGCGAGTCGAGCTCTGAAAATTGTTGCGTTCGATTGTAATGAGTTGATTACGTTCAATACGCTATTTTACAGGGAGGGTACGACAGAGGGTACAATGACTACGATTACGAGCCACATTCTGGAGATCCCCAGGCTGACCTAGACTACGACCATCGGATGCAGAACTACGTCAAGATCCCTGACCTGGTCAAGAACTTCCTTCTTTACTTGAACACTGCGATAGCTGAGGGACAACTTTTTGACATCCAAACCCTCTATGAAGTCCAGTATGTCATGTCCCGTATTTATTTACGTCACTTCTTGCTTCTCCCACGTAAGTGATGCATCCGGTTTTAGGTTCCCCAAGCTTACCGAGCAGTTTTACGACAAAAGCCCCTGGCCCGAAGCTGAAGAGGTCGCTAAAATCGTTGGTGACGAACAAGTATTTCTCATTCTGTACAAAGAGTTGTACTTCCGCCACCTCTACGCCCGATGCCCTCCAAGCAGTTTGACTCTCCAGCAGCGTTTCAATTCGTTCACAAACTACTGCGATCTTCTCAACTGCATTTTGAGTGAGTATTTTTTCATGTGCCAGATGTGAGTCACATAGTCGGCTTAACTTGACCGTTTGATGCCCAGGCGTGGAGCAACCCGTCCAGCTCGTTCTCCCTGATCAGTGGTTGTGGGAGCTCATCGACGAATTCATCTACCAGTTCCAGTCGTTCTCGCAGTACAGAGCTCGGGTCGCCAAAAGGTCCATGGAAGAAATCAAAGAGCTTACCAGCAACTACAAATACTGGAATGTATTGTGCGTTCTGAACGTGCTTCACTCCCTTGTTGACAAAAGCAACATTAAGAAGCAACTCGAGGTGAGCGACATGAAATTGAGGTTGATGTGGCGTTTTCACCGGTAATATTCATGATGTGTCTTTTAGGTGTACGCTAGCGGTGGCGATCCTGATTCGGTTGCTGGTGAATTCGGTCGGCATTCACTGTACAAAATGCTGGGTTACTTCAGCTTGGTTGGCCTCCTCAGGCTTCATTCTCTCCTTGGTGACTACTACCAGGCCATCAAGGTCCTCGAGAATATTGAAATCCACAAGAAGGTATGTTGTTTTCAATTACTCTCCCAGATGCCACAAGTTTTCATGAACCTATAATTAAAATTTTGTGTTACAGAGCCAATACTCTCACGTACCCGCTTGCCAAATCTCAACGTCGTATTATGTTGGGTTTGCGTACATGATGATGAGAAGGTATTCGGACGCCATCCGCACCTTTTCGTCCATCCTGCTGTACATTCAACGGACGAAGCAGCTTTTCCAGAGCAGGACTTACCAGAATGACCAGGTGAGTGAGAGTTGCTGCCGAAAATGCAGAAACCAACCTGCGGACTTCACCTACCGTTGATTTTACAGATAAACAAGCAAACGGATCAAATGTACCACTTGCTGGCCATCTGCCTCGTCCTCCACCCGCAATGCATCGATGACTCCATTCAGCAGCACCTGAGGGAGAAGAACTTCCACGAAAAGATGTACAAAATGCAGTGCGGGGACTTAGTCGTGAGCTTTTTTTTTTTTTTTTTTTTTTTTTTTTTTTTTTCGGAAATTTCGAAGCAACCGAGTGAGTATCTCCAGATATAACACTGGATATAACAATCTTTCGTTTTTCAGGAGTTTGAAGCTTGTTTCCAGTTCGCTTGTCCCAAATTCCTTCTTGCTCATCCCCCCAACCTGACCGGCATCACCCCTCAAGATGCCGACTATATGAAGGACGCCACCAAACACCAAACCGAAGTATTCATGGATGAAGTGAAACAGCAGAAGATGCTCCCGACGATCAGGAGGTGAGCTACTCAACTTGCTGACTTCTTTTTTTCACGTTGGTACAATAATCGTCTCCTTGCTTGCAGCTACTTGAAACTGTACACGACTCTTCCGCTGTACAAGTTGGCCACTTTCATGAACCCCCAACAACAGCAGTCGGAGACTATGCAAAAAGAGTCGGCCGCCCTCCGTACGCATTTGCTCTGCTTCAAGCACAAAATGAAGAACGTCGTGTGGACCAAAGGGACATCCGGCCTTGAAGGGTCTTTCCAGTCAGGGTCTGAAGTAAGTCCATTTTGTTTGTTATAGTTTGCCACTTTTCACATTTAAGACATTTTAAAATATTCATCAATTTCAGCTTGACTTCTACATCGACCACGACATGATCCACATTGCGGATACGAAAGTCGCCAATCGTTACGGTGATTTCTTCATCCGTAAAATTCACAAGTTTGAAGAGCTCAACCACAAATTGCATTCAATCAAGATTTAAGTGGTATTGCCTTATTTTCATTACAAAATATACTGGTGTGGTTTGAGGTTACCGCTATTCGTATTTTCTCCTTCTTCTTAATGTTGAACGACGATGCAAATGATTCCATGAGGGTAATAGAAGCTAAGGATTCGGAAGCCCAATTGAAGGGTATTGGGGAAAAAAGTTATGACTCCAAAATACAAAACGCTGCAAATTTTACACTAGGGTTTATTATTCTTTGATTTATGTTACTTGTGCAGAAATTTAATTCTGTGTCAATGAAAATTTTTTTTGTTTTTTCTTGAGAAATATTTGACCTCCTGGAATCTTTCAAAAATCCCATTTGTAGCCCCATGAAAGCCCTATAGATCGCAACAGTGAAATCCCCCAAAAAATGGATTCTTCGTCCAAACATACTTCGAAAACGACACCTAACTCGATCCCATAGCCAAAAGCGTTTAAAAAAACCCTCCCGTAGCCCCATAATGCCCCACGGGTTTGGGCGATCGGGCTGGAAACCTTGCGGGCACAACTAGATGGTAAACCGTGTATTTTGTCAAAATTTTAGATTTAAAAAAAATTCCTAGTGTCCAAAACGGCGGACGGACATTTCGGTTTGGGAATCTAGACCTCTTGAAACGTCAAATGTCAAATTTTGAGGCCGATCGGAGTCGACGACCTCCGTCGCGAAAACATAGGTGTATTATTCCAAGAATATTAAACCCTAAATGAACATCATCAACTCAGTAGGTCTATTCAAGTTAAAATTTTATTACATTAAATGTAACCCCAAATTTTGGGGTTATACAGTGTTAGTGACAATTTTAACTTGAATAGACCACAAGTTAATAAGGTTATTTTTGCTTTCCTGAACATTAGTATTTTGGAGTCTTACCTTTTCCCCCCTGTACCCTTCAATAACAATAATTTATATTGTTTCTATTGGGTTTTGGTGTATTATTCTTGGAATAATACACCTGTTTTCGCGACGGAGGTCGACGGCTCAGATCGGCCTCAAAATTTGACATTATCCGTTTCAAGAGGTCTAGATTCCAAAACCAAAATGTCCGGGCCGTTTTGGGCAGTAGGATTTTTTTTTTAATCTGAAATTTTGACAAAATACTCGGCTTACCATCTATTTGTGCCCGCAAGGTTTTCAGCCCGATCGCCCAAACCGGTTGGGCGCTAAGTGGCTACGGGAGGGTTTTTTTTTTTTTAAAGGCTCTTCGCTATGGGATCGAGTTAGGTGTATCTTTGGACGTAGAATCCACCAATACACCAGTGGGGCGCTATGGGGCCACGGGAGGTTTTTTTTTTAAGGCTCTTCGCTGTGGGATCGAGTTAGGTGTATTTTTGGACGTAGAATCCACAATGTATTAATAATATAAAACCATTATTGTATCTAGACATATATACAAAATACATCCATAGTCCATAACGCTACACATAAACGACTAAACTAATAGAACTCAAATTAATAAATGGCGCCGAAGAATGGTAACTATAATTTAGTTATGATACAATAATATTATATATTATAATGGTAATATAATAATTATGATATAATAATATATATTATAATGGTAATATAATAATTATGATATAATAATATTATGTATTATATTATAATGGTTAAGTAAATTCACTTAATTTATGAAAGTTTAAAAACGATTCCATCCATCCGTTTTTTTGGGGACCCGGAACGATCCGATTTCACTGTGGAAATCTCTAGGGCTACAAATAGGAATGAGTTGGTTAGGGAGAGAGAACGACTCCTCTGCTGGTCACAGCAGAGGACCGTTCTCTCTTCCTAACCAACCAGCAGAGGAGTCGTTCTCTCTCCCTTACCATCTCATTGGATTAGACCTCTACAAATAGGATTTTGAATAGTCGATATGTTGGACATCCTCCTTGGCTGTGCTGGCCTGCGTGAGGTGGGGTGTGACTAGGAGGTGCTGCGGGTTAATAAAACTACCCTTTCTTTTGGTAGGTATCCCAAGCTTTCAAGTGTAATCAATCATCTTCATAGGGTTTGGTACTTAAATATTGCAATCCACGGTTGCACTACGAGTTCCCCGCCCCAGTCGTCGGACACCGCCTGGGTGGTCGTACCTATAGGGCATAAGTTCGCTGTTAGGTGGTTTTCTCGGTTACCGATCGATGGGGTGAAGTTGTTTTTGTTGGGCTATCGGGTACGGTTTGGTTGCGGGACGGGGTAGTTTTAGTGAAAAATAAATTATTCATACATATTGCAACGGACATCACCTGATGGCCACATGTTCCGGTCGTCAAGAAGGAAAATCCCCGTTAGTTCAGTTTTAGGCCAGACATTCCACGAATTACACTCACGTACTACATTCATAACCATCTTTTCATTTTACATTTGGGGGCCCGTCCGAACTCTGTTACGGAAGAATTCTAGAAGGGGTGGTGAGAAGAAGAGACCACGAACTTCGGTGGATCAAGAGTTGCAGAAATGAGTTCGTGGATCAAGAGTCCTGCAGAACTGATCGCAGCCGGTCCCCTGACAGATCAACACCTTGAGCTCCGGGTGTTGGCAGAGAGGGAGACATCCCACTGGTCTGCCGACACCAGCCATCGTTGCAGCGTGTCGCTAGAGGCGAAGGATGGACGGGCTAGGACCGTGGGGGAGATGTCCCCGGGAACACGGTGTTCCTGACGTCATCCTGGGTTTCGAGGGACCCTGCGGGGAGAAGAAACTCCACGTTGGTGGTGCCCACGTGGGCCAGCGGCTCCAGAGGTGATCAAGAAGATCGGGAAGGTGCAGGTGAGAGATCCATATCAAAAGAAGAAGGGGATAGTGCAACGGACATCACCTGATGGCCACATGTTCCGGTCGTCAAGAAGGAAAATCCCCGTTAGTTCAGTTTTAGGCCAGACATTCCACGAATTACACTCTCGTACTACATTCATAACCATCTTTTCATTTTACAATATATTCGGCGAATCTCACGCTAACGTCCCCCCTTCAAATTTGCACGCACTAAATTTCCACTGTATAATTTTTATTTATTTTTACTCTGGAGTGGAAAAGAAGATCATTTCTGTTCCCCAACCCCATTGCATCCTTCAGTACAACCGTAACATGGGTGGGACTGAGCGAATGGCTCAGGATATAAATCTGTGCAGAATTTGTATCAGAGGGAAGAAATGGTGGTGGCCTGGCTAATCAACGCGCGTATCATTCAACTCGAAGCAGGGCTAGGAAACCAAAACTTGGTTTTCTCTGGAAAATCGTGCTTACCAACTTGATTCGATACAAGATGTCCCAAAAGCTCCTTTATGCCAAAAATGTTGCTCTCAACAATCTTTGGTACGATTGATTGAACCCTTTGATCGGCCCTGTCGAAAAGAAAAGGCGTCGGGCCAATGGAACCTTGTCATCACGCCCCAAAACCATTTGTATGAAATTGTTATGTATAAAAATTTACTCGTATAACAATTTAATACAAATGGTTTCGGGGCGTGATGAACAGGTTCCATAGGCACACCGCCTTCTCTTTTCAATAGGGCCGATCAAATGGTCCGATCTGGCGTACCGATGACTGTTGAGAGCACCATTTTTGGCATGAAGGGTCGGTCTTGGAGCTTTTGGGGGCATCTTGTATCAAATCAAGTTGGTAAAGAGACGTTGGCCTTCGCGTTTCTTGTTTCAAGATATATCGTACTAAATAACGAGTAGCAAATAACGGGTACTTATGAGTTTAAAATATTTCATGTGTCTCCATTTTATTGTTTTGGAAATTTTCTCAGTGTGACGACTGTGCCAGATCTGGCACGTGGGTTAACTACCCCCCCTAAGGGTGAAAATTGAAATAGATCATTTTCCTGTCTTATTTGAAGTCTAATGGCCACGTTTTAAGGTACAGTCCTTTCAAATTCAGTAATTTCGAATTCTCGTCGGAAAAGGGTTAAAAACGATGAAAAACTTGTTTATTTACAATAATTGTAAATTATATAAAATATTACTTCTCTCGTGAAGGGAAAATTTCACTTTCGTACTTGGTGCATTCTCTTACGTACTACTTTTAGAAAGCATAATATTGGATCTTAGAAAGCACTCAAAGTTGGATCAGCCAATTTGCTTCTTAGCTTTGTCGAAAATAGCCCTGCTGCTCAAAAGGCCCTCTCAGCTTCCACGGAGGTCAGTGGGATGGTCCTACGTGTTCTGGTTGTGCTTAAATTGAAGCTGAATCATTGCTCTACAATTTCATTCCTCATAACTTCCCTCGTGGGATGAATATTATAGCTGATATTCCGTACTGAAGAAGGATAAAACCACGATTTCTAACATTTGGTGCAAAATGGCCAATGTTTGAAGAGGGTTAATCTCGGGACCCATTGGACCTACAAAGCTGCCGTTGCACTCAAATGGTAGCAAATCTTGTCTACTTGAAATTAGTATGTATACATGATTGTACAATCATGTATACAGTGACTTTTTCGTTAGGGCGCACATTTTTGAAGTTAAAAGCCAAAAACTGAAAAAACTTCCGAAAATTTTGCGGTTTTTCGAGCACCCAGCATTCAGCACAAGAGTTTCGAAGCTGTGAAGGAGGGAATGTACCGTCCCTGACAACAACAAAAAAAAAAAATTAGAACGTGTCGATTTTTGGTTTATTATTCTTGGAATAATACACCTATGTTTTCGCGACGCGGGTCGACGACTCCGATCGGCCTCAAAATTTGACATTATCCGTTTCAAGAGGTCTACATTCAAAATCCGAAATGTCCGTCCGCCGTACGCCGTCCGCCGTCCGCCGTCCGGGCCGTTTTGGGCAGTAGGAATTTTTTTTAAAAATCTGAAATTTTGGCAAAATACTTGGTTTACCATCTAGTTGTGCCCGCAAGGTTTTCAGTCCGATCGCCCAAACCCGTGGGGCGCTATGGGGCTAAAATGGGGCTACAGGAGGGGTGTTTTGAAGGCTTTTAGCTATGGGATCGAGTTAGGTGTCGTTTTCGAAGTATTTTTGGACGTAGAATCCATTTTTGGGGGTCCCGGAACGATCCGATTTCACTGTGGCGTTCTATAGGGCTTTCATGGGGCTAAAAATGGGATTTTCGAAGGATCCCAAGAAGTTAAATATTTTTCGAGTAAAAATTAAAGAATTTTTGAAAAAACACATTTTTGAAAAAAAATCCCCCCCAAAATTTTTTTTTGAAATATAAAAATCCAAAAAAAAATTTTTTTAATTTTTTTTATTGACAGAATTACTTAAGTGTCTGTACAAGTAACCTATATCACAGAATAATAAACCCTTGTGTAAAATTTGCAGCGTTTTCCGTTCTAAGCCGTTTTTTGTCCGCTGACCGGCCTAACAGGAGATATTAAATATCCACAAATTTTTTATCTATACCACTAATTCCAAATGGTGGCCTCGGGTGCCTCCATTTTTGAACAGGCTCGTTTCTTTTTTAATTAGGTATGGTCAATAAATCTTTTCGTAATTTCGGCACCGGCACCGGTTGGTTCATCGATTTCCGAATTATTTCTTCAGGGGACTTCACAGTTTTCATCTTAGAGCACTTTCACTTAGCCTTCGAACTATTTTCCGTTATTAAAAGATTTTTCCCGACAAGACTTGAGCAATTTACGTACGAGATGCAACTAATTCTCGAATCCCGGGATTTCAAACTGGCAAAAATCGACCAGGATCCCGGGATTGCAACCCCTAGGCGCCACCAAGGGACACCACGCACTCAGAATAATTCAATCATTGAGAGGTTACCTTCCATAGATTGTGGTTTGCTGAAGTCCACTCCAATTCATCTGTTTTTCAGGGTAGGGCTGTGGAATAGGAAGGACCAATTCAGTGGGAGGTACTGACTTAACCAAAGATGCGAAATTTAACAACAACCACTAGGCTTCAGAACAGGTCACGGCCAATATGAGTTTTCAAATCAAAAAGTTTGTTATATTATTCCAAGTAAAATTACGTAAAACTCAGATCGCACAAATCGCACAGCCCTTCATCAAAATCACCTGGTCACGGCCAATATGA
Organism: Pilophorus perplexus; assembly: GCA_955831195.1. Classification (NCBI taxonomy): domain Eukaryota; kingdom Metazoa; phylum Arthropoda; class Insecta; order Hemiptera; family Miridae; genus Pilophorus; species Pilophorus perplexus. Next base: position 33,287,215 of record OY037009.1, on the reverse strand, counting down.
GTTTTCAAATCAAACAGTTTTTGATATTATTCCAAGTAAAATTACGTGTGCTTCTAGTTTTTAAAGCACTTGAGCATTTCCGATGTAATGGAGTAAGCAGCCACGGGTGCTTTTCCAAGGTTGAAACCGGAATTAGCGGCCACGCAGAATTTACATACTACTCGGATGACTACGAATCTGAGTCAGGACGAGACAATGCCATGAACAAAAATTGGCAAATTGGAGAAGGGGCGATGATTGTTTTGCTCCCAAACTCATAATCGGACCCACATTTTCAAAGGATATCCCAACTTTTGACACGGAATAAAATCAGGAATCGAATCCTCGGTGGTAAATCAGAAACGTAATAATAATGTTAGCCTGATGAGCAGTCTTGCAACTGAACGATTCAGTTGGTGTCAACAGCCCCGTGAAGAAACTTTAGGGTTTCAATAATTCCAAACAATTTCGACGATTCATATTACAAAATTTTAATCATTAAAAGTATTACAGAAATAAATTGTGAATGTATCAAACAATGTAACCCAACAAGTTCCTTTTAGAACCCCCTGAAACAAACATGACATAATTACTCATAGTTATCACAAAACGAAAAACCAAAGACAGAAGATAACCGAAATTTACTTACACAATCTGCGAAGCGAAATCCCAGTTTGTTTGAAGGCGGACTTCATCAGAAATATCGATGCCATCTTTGGTTACAGTAGCGATCCGAATCTAAAACACCATTCATTAAGAGCCTGGAGTTATGTAGACGGTAAAATAAAAAACACTAATCGATGCGTACCTTATCGTAAGAAAGGCAATCTCTGTAGAAAAGGACTTCGAGACATTTCTTGAGGATTTCAATAGCCCCCGCTTTGTCGAGCGGTTGGTTGCCTCTGGCTTGGAGAGCGGCGCGCATCAGTGGCACTGCAATGTACAGCCCGAGACCGGTAGCCACAATGTTCTCTTCGAACGCCAGACCTAGGGAGTCCACGTTTCCAACGAATCTACCGAGAAAGATATCGAAAAATATGTAACGGAGATCTCCACTGGAGAGAATTTCCAGGTTTAGCCATTGCACTCCCGATTACACAATACTCCCCTGGAAACCAACCGATACCACATCTCCTCCCCGATTCGCGCCTGCAGTGAATACTTCTCGTCTCTGCGGAGGATTTAAGGATTTCAATATGGTGCCAAGCTGGATAAGGGACTCCAAGGCTTGTCAAGATGGTCCCCAAGCTTTCCAGACCTGTCCAAGGGTTGCAAAGTTGGTGCCAAGTTGGGGGTGAATTGAAACTTCGCCCAGAGATGGATTGCCTTAACCTTTTCGACGGCGGGGATAGATCGCCAGTTCCCGCGCAACACATCGCTTCTATACTATCTATCGGAGTTAAAGATAGGAAGTACAGTGCCGTAGTTCACATTACGAGACTCGGCACCGCCGGGAGTGCAGTGGCTATCAACCAGAGAGCAAAAACTGAAAGTCTGACCAGCCATGAGTGCTATGGATAGTCCCCAGAATTTCCAGCGGTCTAGCATTACTCACGGTTTGTTGTCGTGATCGATTCCGGCAACCATCAGGTTGTTCCAAAGAGGATCGAATTTGGACCTTCGGTTGTACATGATCCGGGTGAGCCACGAGTGCAGCTCTCGGGCGTCCATTTGGAAGTCGTCGTTCAAGATTTGCTCGCTGATGCTGAAAACGAACGTCATGAAATGACAGTTGGGGGGAGTAGGTCCAAACTCAAGAGAACACCCTGTGCTTACCTGCGTTGTTCGACTATGTCTTTGACATACTGGAAGTCAGAATAATCTCCAGAGCCCAAAATCAGAGTGTTGTTATTCACCTTGATAAATCTATCGACGTTACGGAACCTGCGCCAAAAACATCATTTTACAATCATCAATGATTATTCATCATACGCGGGTATAACGTGAAAAGTCTATCCAAAAAGACACACACCTCAACATTTTACCATAATAGCCTCCAACGTCCGACGCAATAGCAACCCCTCCGTCGAATTTCAAGCCAATGGCAGAAGTCATGGTGACCATGGGACTCCTGAAATATGGTCATGGTTAGTACAGGTTAATAAGAGAACCATTATTGCATACACATGCACCCTTCAATCAAATCTTTAGCATTGAATTTTTGAATGCAACGTTCTAAAATCTTACAATGTGTGTTTGAATATTCCAGGAGCTTTCTTGATGTGCACCTCATATTTGTCCTTTCCCGAATCCCTCGAATCGGCTCCACAACCCAAAGAATAGGCATCGAACATGTTGAAGCGGAGAAATACAACAAATTGTCGCTAAATATTCAAAATGATCAAAATCACGGAATGAACCAGCCGAAATGACTCGGTAGAACAAGATAACCTTGCTCGGGAGAGGTTTAGGGATGGGAATCGATTTCCAATTTTTTGGAAAAATCGATATTTTGTTCCGATTTTTTTATTTTTTGAATCGATCTTTAGGTTCCGATTTTTTAGGTGAATCGATTTTTTACTTCCGATTTTTGTAAAAATCGTGAATCGATTTTTTACTACTGATTTAAAAAAAAAAAACGAATCGATTTTCGTCATTTATAAAAATTAGTTTATTATTTCAAGTGATTCAAGCAAATTTCGAGTCTTAGGTCGATTAAAAATTATGATAATAGCTAATAACAACAAAACTCACTAGTTACCAGCGACGTCCGCCATGGCTTTTGGTTTATTATTCTTGGAATAATTATTATTCCAAGAATAATAAACCAAAAGCCATACATAGGCAGGCCCGGATTAACGGGGGGGCTAAGGGGGCTATAGCCCCGGGGCGCACACCCCAAGGGGGCCACTTCGCCACCGTTGATTTTTTTTTTTTGTTGAAAATTAACAAACCGCTTTCCTTATTCCTATGCTGATCTCCAAAAAATTGTTTTCCCGAAAAAGAGGTAGGTTCTTTCTTCAACCTTGTTCTTCAGATCTCCCCTAGGGGGAGTGTACACTGTACAGCGGGCCCTCCTGTCCCCTCCAGCGTTAGCTGCACCATTCTGGTGTGACTGGGTTGGACCAATGTGGAGGCGCCGGGTTTTAAAGGAGGTCTTATCATGGTAAATTGGCTCGAAATTCTTTGGGACAGGAGTCATCGCAGCGGACCTACCTACTATTCCACCTCTTCTTGTAACTTGTGGTGTTCGGGTCGTTGGTGGCTGCGGAATGCAGCAGACCTACTTACTCTTCTACCTCTTCTCGTAACTTGCAGTTTTCTGATCATGGGTGGTTGCTCTCTCTACGTTTACTTGTCTGGTGGAGGGCGAGTACTTCTACAAAATTTCCTCCCCTCCCTAAAACTAATACGACCAGCCTAGACAAAAATAAAATCTGAACACACATACAATGACACACACTGAAATTGAACACGCATACAATGACATCCGCCATCTGCCGTCTGGGCCGTTTTGGGCAGAAGGAATTTTTTTTAATCTGAAATTTTGACAAAATACTCGGTTTAGTATCTAGTTGTGCCCGCAAGGTTTTCAGCCCGATCGCCCAAACCCGTGGGGCACTATGGGGCTAAAATGGGCTACCGGAGTTTTTTTTTTTTTAAGGCTTTAGGCTAAGAGGTCGAGTTAGGTGTCGTTATTGAAGTATTATTGAACGTTAAATCCATTTTTGGGGGTCCCAGAACGATCCAATTTCACTGTTGGCTTTAGGCTAAGAGGTCGAGTTAGGTGTCGTTATTGAAGTATTATTGAACGTTCAATCCATTTTTGGGGGTCCCAGAACGGTCCCAACGATCACTGTTGCGATCTCTAGGGCTTTCATGGGGCTACAAACGGGATTCTTGAAGGTTCCCAGGAGGTCAAATATTTTTCAAGTAAAACAAAATATTTTCGAAAAAAGGTTGTTACAAAAAAAAAATCCCAAAAAAAATTTCTTCTTAACTTTTTCTCATTGACACAGAAATAAATTTCTGCACATGTAACCTATATCAATGAATAACAACCCCTAGTGTTAAATTTGCAGCATTTTTATTTATCGTAAAAAGAACTTTTTTCTTAATTGTAAAAATAGATTGCCCTGCATTCGGAGCGTTTTTTGACTGTTTTGACCCAGTTTTTGGTTGTGAAGCGACAGACGCGATTTTCTAGTGGTTTTTACGTGATACTCCTGGCCAGAGGATCCACTTTCGTACATAATATATATGTATATGTACATATATAAAGGGGGCCCCTTTTAAGTCCCAGCCCCGGGGCCCACGAGAGGTTAATCCGGCGCTGTACATAGGTGTATTATACACCTATGTTTTCAAGACGGGGGTCGACGACTCCGATCGGCCTCAAAATTTGACATTATCCGTTTCAAGAGGTCTAGATTTCAAAACGAAAATGTCCGTCAACCGTCCGGGCCGTTTTGGGCAGTAGGAATTTTTTTTAAAATCTGAAATTTTGACAAAATACTTGGTTTACCATGGTAGATGCATCTAGTTGTGCCCGCAAGGTTTTCAGTCCGATCGCCCAAACCCGTGGAGCGCTATTGGGCTAAAATGGGGCTACGGGAGGGGTTTTTCGAAGGATTTTGGCTATGGGATCGAGTTAGGTGTCGTTTTAGAAGTATTTTTGGACGTAGAATCCATTTTCGGGGGTCCTGGAACGATCCGATTTCACTGTGGCGATCTGTAGGGCTTTCATGGGGCTAAAAATGGGATTTTTGAACGATCCCAGGAGGTTAAATATGTATGGTTATATTAGAGTAAAAAATAAAGAATTTTTGAAAAAACCATTTTTTTTTTTTTAAAATCCAAGAAATTTTTTCAATGAAAACTTTTATTCCAAAATTTTTTTATTGACAGAAATAATTTTTGCACAACTAACCTATATCAAAGAATAATAAACCATTGTGTAAAATTTGCAGCGTTTTTCAGACAGCGAAACTGATTACTCGTCTGATTAAATGTTTATTATCATAATTTTTGAAAACTAATGCAATTTTAATTTTCAATAAATTTTTTCAACGATTTTTTCTTGAATCCTACCCTCATTAAATACATCTACCGTTATCACTCATTTAAAAAACATTTTTTTTGTAAGACCGATTTTTGAATCGATTTTCCAAAAAATCGATACTTTTATGGCGATTTTTTTGGGAAATCGATTTGGAGCATCCGATTCTGAATCGATTCAAAAAATCGATACTTCTTGCCGATTTCCCATCCCTAGAGAGGTTACGGACGGGTTCACAGGGAAGAGAAGAAAAGGCGTCTTCTTCGTTGATGTTCGGGATGAAACATCGACGAGCCATAATTTACCATCGATTGTTTGACTCGAAAGCAACAATCGATTGTAACGATTTATCAGTTGAAAAAATATTTTCCCCATATTTTTTAGTCCCTAAGGAAAATGTCCTTAAAAAAAATATTATGTTTAAATTATATAATTACCTACTATATCAAGCATGAAAACAATTACGGAGATATTCAATCTATTATATTGGAGCTGCAGCCCGAGGAGGAGGACCGAGTAGGAGAGCTCATTTTCATTTTAAGGCACTTCTTGATGTCGCAAAAATATCTCGAAAACGACACCCCACTCGGTAACATACCTAAAAACCTGCAAAACCGCCTCCTGTAGCCCCATTTTCCATGGGTTTGAGCAATAAGGCTGAAAACCTTCTGGCGCAACTAGATGACTTTGATTTTTGAACTCTACGTGTCACGAAACAAAATTTGTTGTCAAAATATGACATTATTTAATTTAATAATGTCATATTTTGAGGCCGATAAAAAACCGCAACAGGGGTTGAACATTTTTATCTTAATACACCTGTGTATTAAGAGCTCTACCTAAGGTGTGTGCCTTACCTATAATATATTGAAATATTATTCCAACAATATAAGGTAACTATACATACCTATTAAATAAAATTTTGGTTTAAGATAAACCATAAATTTTGGTTAAAGATAATAAACCAAAAATATTAGGTTTGTAGTCGGATTATTGGAAGAGCTACAATAGTTACCTAGTGAAAGTGTAAAGATCCGTAAGTTTGATTTTTCAGTAAGTAGGTAATTGAACAAAAAATCGAAAAATACCTAATTATTACCTTTTTTTTAACTTACGGACTTTTATACTTTTACTATCGATATAATAGAATATTAAATACCTATTATACTATTATAGGGGAAAATCTCTGCATTTTTTCTACAATGCTGAGATTTTCCCTGAGGTAATCGTTTTGAGAAAATCAAAGGTTAATAATCGCATTCGTAGAAAAATTTGTACCTATCTATGATGAAAAATCGACAATCGATAGTCATCCCTATTATCAATGATAACTTATCATTTAGCAGTAGAAGTGGCTTGACAAGCTAAGCTTGTTGTGTAAATACTCGTGTACCTGCTCTCTGTTACTCTGTGCGTGTACCTATGGAATGAATAATAGGTATCTCGGCCGGTGGAGAAGATGAATCACGAGTGTGCCATTTGCTTCAAGACCGTTTCGTCCAGAAGCAGCTTGAGGCGCCATGTACAGCGGACACATCCTGACTCGGAAGAAGCTCGAGGCACGACGAAGTCAATCCGGGAAAAATCTGTCACCTGCCCGCTCTGCCGGACGACACTCGAAAACCACCAGGCCCTTCTGGAACATCTCAAGGATGTGCACGAGCTCCTAATGAAGGAAGAAGCTCACGATTTCTTGAGCACGAGCGACTTCCTCAAGTGGAAACAAGAGGTGATGTCCGTTAACGAAAATGTTGTTGCCTCATTGTGAGTGAGGCACCTAACAAAATTTGTTGACATTTAATCACTCATCCATTTGTTCATGTTGTCATCTAGGTTGAGAAGGTCACTGAATCCTTGTTTGTCAAATCTCGAGGGACGGCGGCAGTGAAATGCGTCCGGGGGACGAAGGACGTCTACGTGTGTCACCGGTCCGGTAGACCCCGAGGCAAAGATAGAGATAGAGTTCGTCAGTCGAAGAGCCAGGGATCCCAAAAACTCGGCGCGTTTTGTCCAGCTAGGATGAAAGTCGTTACCACCGAAGGAGGTTAGAACAATAATAATTATCTTAATAATTATTATTACTTCAATCACGATCCTAAACACTTGATGTGAATCTTCTAGAAAAATTTGATTACCCTCTAATAATTAGAACCCTAATTAAATATTAATCCTTAGAGTTCCATGATGGAGGGTCTCTGCCCGAGCTTATCTACACACCTTACAAACCTGTTGATTTACCGTTGAATAGGGCAGATATGTACCCTAATATCCCATCAATATTTTAGAAATCAAAATATCATAAATTTATGGATGGAGGGTGAAAATATTTATATTTTCACCCTCCATCCGGCCCTGTTATCGATTTTACACCTAACTCTTCCAAAACGGCCTTTTTAGATCCACTGAGCCCCCACCGGTTTGTGCGATCGGGTTGAACACCTTGCGAGTTCAACTAAAAGGAGACCCACGTATTTAGTCAAAAATTTCAGATTTTCAAATTAATTCCTTCTGCTCAAAACGTCGTGGGCGGCGGACGTACATTTCAGTTTCATCTTGAAACGTAGTATAGATAATATCTATATTATATTATATTATCTTATCTATATCTATATTATATTATAATATAATAATATTATTATAATTACAAATTTTGAGGACGATCAAAATTTGTTACCCCTGATGCAAATACTAAAGTGTATTATTTCAAGAATATTTAACCAAAACGGGAACACAACGCTCGCACACAAAACGCTTGCGTGCGATAGAGAAGGGATGGAGAAGGGACCAAGCAGAAGGCGATGGCAAGGAGGGCCGATAATGACCAAAGCCCCTTGGCTCAGTGCTCCTGGCAGACTCTCCTGCTTGCAAGCCATCAACATATCCTCCAGATTGTTGTCACTCAAGAGTTTACCTCAGGCTTGTTTTGATGATTTTAAATGTTGAAAAACTCCTCTAATACTCGACTTGGGTCGTGCAAAGCGTTACCAAAAGTTTGTTGAAAATCAAAAAAAGTCTTGCATGCGATGAGGCCATGAGGTTGTACGTACTGTTTTAAAATCTTGTTCCACAAATTACGCATTTATTGAACTTGCAATCCACCCAATGAGGAACAAAGCCAACCAGATTCTTTTATGTCTTGAGCTTTTCTTTTCTGGCTAAGTACTGTAGGAAAACATTTTTCTCCAGCTTCGACCGGCCCCTCAGGACCGTCGGCCTATCTGCCCCTGCCCAACACCATGACTTATGCCCTTTTTGCATAAAATCCCTTTCACAAGTCCTTTTTATGGATGCTTCGGAATAATAATGACGATAATAATACAAATATTTCGAGTCTCATAGAATCGAAAAATACCTTATTTTCCTCAGCAAAAATCGCCTATTAAATAAGCTTTTAAATATTAAACTTTTAAAAACCGTTGCAGGTACACTCTTCTCTTTCACAGATCCGTTAAATTGTACTATGATGTGTTCTCGGGCTCACCCGACTGCATCGTGGGGATCTATGGGCTTCTAAGAGGCTACACATGGTGTCTTTGAAGGGGACTACCAGAGGTCGAACTTCGAAGGTCAATCCTAAGAATTAGACAATATTAAAAATATATTTTATTAGGGAAGGTGACGAGAAAATTTCAAGCTGCAATAATTGTTATTGAATAATAATTATTCAATAACAATTATTGCAGCTTGAAAGAATCAAAAGCCGGTGAGGTTTTTACAAAAAGGGCGGCAAAACTACTCGTACCTTGTAAGAATCAATTGAAATGAATCTATCATAACAATTAAACAAAATTTGTTTTAATAGTATAAAATTTAATGCTCATAACTCAGATCGAAACGAAAATTGGTGGGTAGGTACATAAATGAGACTCAGAGGAAGCGTTCATTCAAAGGGGTCCTCCAAATTGGCGAGTTGCATGTAGCGCATTGTGGCATCTGGCGAGATTACTACCTACCATGATCATAAGCTCGAGTCAGCTGGTAGCAGGAACACGAAGGAAAATGTTCACCACTGAAAAACTGCGGATAGTTTCGACGTTTATGTACTAACATTTGATCCCCTCAGCTTGTGGTAAATCGGATCCTCGGAAGTGGCAGAGCACATGCGCCTTGGAAACATGACTTTCAACGATTCGACATTGCAACTACTACCAGCCCATGAAAATTCCTATTCTGACGGTAGTTATAACGCCCTACTCGCATTTTTTCACATTTTGAGAAAAACGAGGTTAAAGGAGATTTCCTTGCAATCCACCTCGTTCAAGCAAGCAGTCTGAAATTCTCTCAGCAGCTCCCTAATATGATCCCGCAACTCGGTTTGGTACGCACTTCAAAAATTAATTGGTAATTTTACCAATTGGAGCTTAGGTCACACTTAGGACTAGTCAACACGCGCAATGTGTCTCACATAGTGTAATGAGGCCTCCAGTCAGCTACGGGATTGTGTTTCCACACAGCCCACCTCGCCTATAGGCGTATAGATACAACCTGTGTATCTGGAAGGATATAAAAGAGGCCTGAGGGGCCCTCAAATAAATCAGTTCTTGTCAATGAAGTCAAGACCTTCTTATTATTCCCCAAGACTCCACCTTTCGTCATTTGTCGCCCTGGCTGGCTTCGAAGACTCCGCCTATCTTTTGGGTTGAACCTGCACCGTGTTCAGCTCGCTCGCCCTCCTTCTGAGGAACTAATGCCTGGGGAATCTTGAAGAGAGATGCTCGAAGTTGTTGTAGCGAAGTTCGAAGTTGTAGTCACTTAAATTGCCCAAAGTGAACCCTATGAGCCATTAAGAAAAGTTACCCCCTCCTCCTCTCGAACAACCTTGTTTTCCGGTGCTTGCAGTTTGGACTGACTAGTAGGAATCCCTAAAGAAAAGCAGAAATTATTTAATTTGTTTGACTAAGTATGATCTCAAATCACGCCTGTAGAATTAATCCTTAATGGTCGTGACGCGTTATCGAGATCTACGCAACCACGTCCTCATCTCAAAATGGGCGAAAAAGCAGATGAACTTTTCAAGTTAGGCGGCAGTATTATAATAATTACTACTTAATAAGTAGTAATTATTATAGTAATATATTGTCTATCTATAATTATAATATTGATAGTGAATCCTTCTATCATATAAATTGTTGATTTTTTCAGGTCGTGTATTTCTGAATTTCCTTCCAACGCACGTCGGCCATGGCACAGATCCAGCTCACCTCCGGTTGACACGATCTGAAAAGGAAATGCTTGCCAAAAAAATGGCCGAAAAAAAGACTGCGGGCGACATCCTCAAAGAAATCCACGACTCCTCCGAACCCATTGGACGGCTCAAACTGTTGTCCAAACAGGACCTGCAGAACATCAGTCGGGACGTCCATCTGCTTGCGTCGGTGTACAGCAGCGACATTGACAACTGGGTGAGCCAGCAACGAGAAAACGTCCTTCTGTACAAACCCAAAGGTGAAGAGAGTGACGCGTTGCCTTTTGAAGATTTTGTATTGTGTCTGGTGAACAGAAAACAATTAACGTACGATTTTGTGTGTTTGGATTCTTTTGAAACATCATCATCCGCTGAACTTAACCTGTTGATAATATCCGCTGCAGGCTCGCTAGCAGCTGCTATGATTTCGAACAGGAACGACACTCGTATTGTTGAAATGTTTTTTAAAGAAGTCGCAACACTGGATCTCGCACCCTCCTGTTTATTTCACCCAAGGGGCCGTTTTCACGATGCCTGGCAGACGTCATTTGGCGAAACATTGCACACCGTTGGTTCTTGGCAAATGGAGCACGAATGGCGAGTCAATTTAGCGAAAATTATTAAAAATAAACTGAGAAAAATAGAAATTTTTAAAGCGTTAAAATCCTTGATGGAAGCACCTTGCGAGTCAGATTACGAAGAAATGCGCGAGAAAATTGCCAATGAAATAGAAAACGAATCTGAAGATTTCAAGTTGTATTTTACTGAAATGTCAGCTTCGTACAAAAACTGGGTTCGGTTCGGTAGGTCTACCAAATTGACGGAAATGAATGCTGTTTTTGAAAAACTACACAGAACTTTAAATTCGATATATTTAAGGTATAAAACGTACGAGATGGTTGAAGTGCTTGCGAACTCTTTAGTCGAACTTATGAACTGCTGCGATGATAGCAACACCCGAAAGGCATTGAAAGAAATAACTGCTCGGCATCAAACTGCCATGAAGACCGAATGCACGATAACTCTCGAAGCTGAAAATATGTGGAAGGTGCTGTTTTGTGGGCATGGGGAAGAGACTTGCACGGTTCAAAAGACGGATCTTCCGTGTCACTGCCAATTGATATGCGAGGAGTGCAAATTTTGCCTACACGCTTTTCAGAGTTCATGTTCGGATTGGGCCAAGGGGAATATGTGCAAGCACGTGCATTCTGTTTGTGCAAGTTTGTTTTCGGATCGTGAAATAAACTTCGGGGGGCCGGAACCCGAGCCGGAAACGTTCGAAGTCATCATCAGCGAGGCTGTGACAAGTGAGGAGGTCGAAGGAGGGAAATTGGAACTGCAACAAGATTTCAGCCAGATTTTGTCGAATATACGAACCGTGGAAGATGTGAGTTTGGTTCGTAACGCATTCAGGCTCATAATGCCGTCACTAGGTTTGGACAAGGGCATTTTACCAGTGGCTGACAATCATAACGAAATCAGTGCGACCTCAACGTACCGATAAGCAGATGCTCGACAGAATCAACTTGGTTTTGGTAGGTAACGGAAGTCGATTTCAACACCGAACCTTTTTTAAGGTGCATGACGATTGACCTGCTAGTAAAAAAATTATCGACGATAATTTAATTATATAGCGTTAAACATAACAATGAAAACGTTATTCTACTAATATTATGTACACATATCACTAACAACAACAGTCCTATTTTCTCCCGAACGGATCCGTCCACACCTTCATGTTGCCGGGTTGGACGTCTTCTTGTTTTATGTCTTTACGGGTAACCTGTAAAAGCAAACAAACAACCCAATTAGTTTGTCGTATTGAATATAAATAAATAAAGGATTTTAGTGCCTGCCCTTCATGTGTCCTAAATGCTCATCCAGGTGGGAGTAAAATGTAATAATTTTTTAGTATAATTATTAAACAATTCCTAGGTGGGGTGAAAGTCATCATTAGTCACCATTAGGCCATAAAGTCATCTCTTCCGCACCCGTGACCTACAATCACAACACCCCTCGGAGATGGTCAAGGAAAACACATTGCTATGTGCTCCTATCCTGTGATGAAATTCGTAAAAAAATCAACACATCAATAAACAATATACAGTGCTTATTTTGAGGATACATTGTCACCCAAATATACTACTTGACATGAACAATGCGTGTTTGCTGGAAGGCATACTCCCTGAAGAGTGGAAGGTAGCGAGCAAGATAGTGCTCAGTGGATAAGGCAAGGAACACTGCGCTGGTGGTCTCTCCCCACGACAGTATGGATTTACCTCTACGCGATAGTTAGCTGGGAGAAACAGCAAAAAACGGCGGTCGACTCCGGACTTTGCAAACCTTGGACTGGTCTGGAAAGCTTGGCACCATATTAGAAAGCCTTGGGAGCCCTTGGCCAGCTTGGGAACAGCTCTGGAAAGCTCACAAGATGAGAATCTTCACCACCTTGTCAACAATAGGAGGGAGTGGAACGCCGCCTGGGGTCGGAGGTGCAGTTCCATTTTCCGGAGCAAATCGCACTGACCGTTTAGCGGCGATCGAATCCTCTTTTTCTCATCCGACCGGAGTCGATCGCACTGCCCTCAGCTTGGCCATCAAGGAACCTGCACGCCTGTACCAAACTGACGTATACGCCAAACTCGAAACAGTTCATGAAGGTACAGTAATTTACTGTACTTATACATCATCCTCCCATTCCCCCCTCCGTGGGTGAACAGGTACTTAAGTACGCAAGAGGGATACAGGTACTTAAGTAAGCAACTGTTGATGAATCCCCAATCGTACAACAACTGCCAAGATGACCGTATATAATATAGTTATATTATCGTTACTATAGTATATTATTATAGTCTCCTCCTCTTGCACGCACATTCACAATGTGCAAGTGAAGCATGTTATGCTTGTGTGACGGTACTTTAAAACATTTTTGCGAGTGTCGGGTTCGTCCACATTCACAAAACACGGTTGGACCCATTAAACATAATCTGCGTCCTATTCGACTCAAATAGGAGTGAAATACTTGAAGAAGTAAGTAAATGAATGAGCAGTAACACCTGAAAGGCTGTAGTGGCGAAGTGAAAAGCTGCCACTGTCCCCAGAATAGGCCTTTTCATCTGTTATCAGTGATCTTCCAACATGGCGGATCTTGCAACACTGCGGAACCGGGAGCCGGTCTGTCGGACCACTATCAGTTTGTTTATGTCCGTATTCAGTCAGTTTGGTAGTTTGGTCATAGTGCTTGTCGGTTTTGTCACGTCACTCAGTATTCGTAATGTCCGGAGCAAACAAACATTGTTGTTTCGGGGACTGTAATTCGGTTAGTCGACCAGGAAGACGCGAGTTTTCCTCCGAAATCACTTTTTTTTCGTTCCAAAAACCTTGCCTTGACATCCGCCACTCCAGCATTTCAGAATATCAAAATCGTGGGCGCATTCAGTGCGTCGTCTCGGACCCTCGAGCGTACATTAAAAATCATGTTTCCTCTTGCGAGGTGTGTCGGAAGTGTGAGAAGTGGGTGATGAAATGCAAGCGGAATGATGGGAAGTTCGATTCGATTGCCTACATCACAAAGGACACCTATAATAGGTATCTGTTCAAAGCACTTCCCCGGAAACTTGCAAACGCTCGACGCATTTGAACAGTTTCCTGGAGAACCAGTAAGTACAATCTGAATTCGTACGTAGGAAGGTACCAATAGTGATGAACATACCAACTTATAAGTCAAATAAAATATCAACTCCTCGGGATTGTGGCCTATCGCAACACAGAAGCCCTGAGAAAGATCATAATATTATTTTGATGAAATGACAATTCGCTGTGAAATAGATATAAACGAAAATAAATAATAAAGATATAAACGAAGTATTTTTACGAATAGGGGGAGAAGCACCCCGGGAACGCTACTTCCATCCAAGTTGTATGGCACTAATCCCGACATGGATAAGTAGGTGGTACCACCGTGGTACTACCACGGCTGGTTGAATACACGGTAGGGGCCAGGAAACGGAGACTCCGGGCCACAGAGTACAGTGCTCCGGGCTGTGACGTCACGGAGTCACCACTTCTACAGACGCCCTGCGTTGAGCTAATGCTTGACGGGTTTCAAAACTAAATCGGAGTTCCACACTAATAAAATTAGGATATTAAATATCATATTATGCTCTTTACCTACTTTATCAACAATGATGTTTCTCAAATTGGAGCACTTATATTTCGCGGAATTTGGGTGCAAATATTATGTATTGTCTGTGGAAGTATCCCAATGCTGAACCATCCGGGCATTGTTCATACGATTTTCTTTGCTTCGTGGAAAACATTGGACGGTGTACCTTCATGTGCCTGTCGTGGTTGGAACACCCCACGATCGCGCAACAGACCATTTTTAAGGGAAAATAAATTCGAGAAACGTAAAAAGCGCTGAGTTTCACCCTAAATGCATAGGAATCTCGGACTGTCTGGGGACCCCGCGACGTCACTTCCCTTGGGGATTCCCCGGCGGCCACGCCTCCTGACCGTTACAGTGTATTCAACCAGCCGTGGGTAATACAAACCGACTTGAAACGAAGGAAAAAGCTCAATGCTCTCAGCCAGATGCTCGTGTCATAATATGACAACAAAGGAGGTTGGTCCGACGTGTTGATAACACGTGATAACATTGACATGATAACAAGTAATGGCGCATGCGCAATGCGCGCTGATGAAAAGGTCTATCAAACCCAATCTGTACTTGATGTCCATCTTCGGTTATATAGTTCGACTTCATCAGCAAACTAGTGAACGTTTAACAACACTCAACTGGATAATCAAAGCAAGGGATAAGATGCAAAATCTCGTGCCATTTCGGTTGTTATCACTAAGCTGATAAGAAGGCTTGTTCCTTCCACAGAGTAAAAAACGTTCCTTCACAATTAATTTCTCAGCCTAATTTAATCAAGTTGCTGTTTCCCTGTTAACGCAAACGACCACTCCAATAGTTATCAAAGCAAACCTTCACTACTGTGCATTACAACAAAATATACCTAGGTTAATAACTTACCGCCTGGATTTTTTTGTACTCTTCCGGGAACATCATGGGGTGGACTATCACTGGATAGGCGGCGAGACCGATAAATCCGACTATACTACCGATGAAAGCTGCATACCTCCAACCTACCAGCTTTTGATGCATAATAAATAATAACCGGCACTAAGAAAAACGGTAGGTCGAATCCCTTTGCGCTAATCAATGCGACACTAATAAAATGTTGGCAATTTTTTACGTAGGTAGGGAACCTAAGTATTAAGATCACATGAAGGTAATTTAATTTCATCAATCAATCGGAGATTCTTCAAGCTACGGTAGGGTGGGGAGGATATTGATGATAAGAAATCACATCGAGCCTCGATCGAGGATAAGAAATCAACGGTGTTGACTAGCGCCGAGTGGTAGGTATTGGACTATAAAAAAAAATAGTAGGTATCGATACTTTCTGACTTACCGAAAACTAAATTGAAAACAACGTGTTTTTTTTTTTTTTTTTAAGTGAAACTTTTATTACATCGTCCCAAATTTTTTGGTCTGTGTGTCGTTTCTTGTCCCGTCACGCTACCGTTGATTTTCGCTTACAACCGATTCGTTGCTACGGAACTTCATCTTCGCCAGTTATAATCGTACAAAAATCGTTCACCATTCGTTGGAAAGCTCTCGATTTATCACACATTTCTTTCGTACTTGTTCTTTGTCATTATGTCCCATTTTTATATTAAATATAAAATATAAATAAATATAAATATAAATATAAATAAATTTTATTGATGTTATTAATGGATGCAGTAAACAATGCGGCTTGTTTTGTTGTTATCAGTTGCCACGTTAGAAATCAATTTGAGAAAACGCCAAAATGAAGCCGTGGGTAGAGATACAAGGGTAGGTGAATGAGAAGGAAATGGGGGGGGGGACTAGACATAAAAAACGTGTCCATCGATGCTACGTACCCCACTAGGGGAGCGAGCGAAGCGAGCCGGAGAGACTAGTGGGAAAAAAGTTTCACTTTTACCGTAGTTTCATAAAACCACACCCCAGTTTTTTTTTTTTTTTTTTTCAAACTTTTTTTCAAATTTTTTTTAAACTCGAAAACTATTCGATAGTCCACGGACTAGAGTAGTCACTACACTATCAACTACCTAGTAACTTCTAGTTACTAGAAGCCGATGGGTTTTTCCTACTTTTCTCCAAAATTCAAATGACGTGGTCCCAGAAAAAGCACGCGTAAATGAAATAACAATCCTATTAGTGGGTAGCTGGCTGGCGATGTTTCTCTTCCTCGCACCTATGAAAAAACGCTGCAAATTTTACACAAGGGTTTATTATTCTTTGATAGGTATAGGTTACTTGTGCAGAAATTTAATTCTGTGTCAATGAAAAGATTCACACAAAAAATTCGGATTTTATTTTTCAAAAAAATTTTTTTTTGAATTTTTTTCTTTTTCAAAAATTTCTTACAAAATTTTTGTTGTTGTTTTACTTGAAAAATATTATTTGACCTCTTTGGATCTTTCAAAAATCCCATTTGTAGCCCCATGAAAGCCCTATAGATCGCAAAAGTGAAATCGGATCTTTCCGGGACCCCACAAAATGGATTCTACGTCCAAAAATACTTCGAAAACGACACCTGACTCGATCCAATAGCCAAAAGCTATTCCAATAGCAAAAAACCCTCCCGTAGCCCCATAACGCCCCACGGGTTTGGGCGATCGGACTGAAAACCTTGCGGGCACAACTAGATGGTAGGTACCTAAACCGAGTATTTTGTCAAAATTTCAGATTTAAAAAAATTCCTAATGCCAAAAACGGCCCGAAACTGCGTTCGGCGGACGGACATTTCGGATTTTGAATGTAGACCTCTTGAAACGGATAATGTCAAATTTTGAGGCCGATCGGAGTCGTCGACCCCCGTCGAGAAAAGCTTCATTCCAAGAATAATAAACCAAAACAATGTAATACACGCGGAAATCGAACAAAATTACCTCAAAGGAAGAATCTACTTCTCTAAAATGTAGAGAACATACGATTTTGGTTTATTATTCTTGGAATACCTAATACACCTATGTTTTCGCGACGGAGGTTGACGACTCCGATCGGCCTCAAAATTTGACAGTATCCGTTCCAAAAGATCTACATTCTAAATCCGAAATGTCCGTCCGCCGTCCGGGCCGTTTTGGGCAGTAGGAATTTTTTTTTAAATCTGAAATTTTGACAAAATGGTAGGTTGGTTTACCATCTACTTGGTTTACCATCTAGTTGTGCCCGCAAGGTTTTAATCCCGATTGCCCCAACTCGTGGTGCGCTATGGAGCTAAATGGGGAATAGAGATAGTGGGAATCCATATTATAAGATTATTTTTATAAATTAAAAAAAGTAACTTATCGTAAAGTAAGTTACTTATCGTGGAAATAGATTACTTCGACTGAAATCGTATTTTTATATCCCAGAACGGGATATAACAATCCGAGTTCACCGTGGCGATCTATGGGGGCTACGGGAGGGGGTTTGGAAGGTTTTCTGCTATGGGATCGAGTTAGGTGTCTTTTTCGAAGTATTTTTGGACGTAGAATCTATTTTTGGGGTCCCAGAATGACGTAAGGTGGATGCGGCGAGATAGCTATCTCCCACTAGTGGGAATCCATATTATAAGATTATTTTTATAAATTAAAAAGAATGTACTTATCGTGGAAATAGACTACTTCGACTGAAATCGTATTTTTATATCCCAGAACAATCCGAGTTCACCGTGGCGATCTATGGGGATTTCATTGGGCTACAAATTGGATTTTGAAGGATCCCCAGGAGGTCAAAAATGGCCCATTTTATTATTATGTCGTCAAAATTTGACCATAATATGTGTCGCTTTCTGAGTAATTTTGGACGCAAAGTCCGTTTTTCGAGGTTCCACATCGGACTAGGTAAACAATGTAGGTACCTACTTACTGAAAAACTTTTTTTGTTAAATTTTCTCAAAAATATTTTCTTAATCGAAAAATAATAAACCCTTATGTAAAATTTGCAGTTTTTTAAATTTATTTTTTATATGAGTGGAAATTTTTTAATGTAAGTGGACGATGGATGAATTTCCACGGTCAAAAAATGTTGTGCTCCAGGTGAGGCTCGAACTCACAACCCCGGCATCGCTCACTAGCTACTGTCTATAAGTACCGTGCGCTAACCAATTGCGCCACTGGAGCGGGCGCCTCCACCCGTCGCAAATGTCCAAACGGTCCTTGGACGCGATTGACAACATTTCGGTGCCCAAGTTATTTTATTAAATAAATAATTTTACAAAAAAGTCATATGATGAGGCTTTTGTAGCTGGAACTAGGAACTGGATCTACAACCTTCGACTGTTTATCGTTGTTTATAATTTACCTACTTATAATTGTTGAAACAGTTTTGGAATCCTTTTGCACATCTGGCTACACTGACTCACTGCGATCAACGTCACGTTAACCTTTCGAATACCTTCCATACTGTTATCAATCAATGTAAGTCTACGGTAAATATTCGTGCAGATAGGTGCAGATTCGTGCGATTTTTCGCTACCCTTGCACCTTTTCTCGACATCCAAGCGTAATTGCCGTGACTGGATTCAACGATTTGTGAAAATGTCGAGACCGCCCCAGCTTTTCTAGTCAGACCTTCACTCATTCCCTCAGTGATTTGATGAATGTGAATCGCAAAGCACACGTAACTTGGAGGAAATGGTAACTTGCTAATACAGTATTTTAATTACTTTTTATCCTCTTTACCAAGTAGTTTAAGTTTAGTGTGTTATAACATTCGAGTTGTCTGCGATTTGGAGGTGGGTATGTGGTCGACAGCCTTCATAGACGATCGATGTTTTTCAGGCCCCCCTTGTTGAAGACGACAGCGTTCCTTTCGGTATGGAACACCAAAATCCGAATAAACTCCCGTAAGTATGAGCTGAATATGTATTTTATTTCACGTGATGGGCTGGTTGAGTGATCCACAATATCAACCAGCATCAAACCCCGTTCCTGTTGGTTGAGTCAGCATTGGTAGAGACCGCTGTTGATGCAAAGAAGTTGTAGTTAGCAGGACGATAAGACATTAGGTTGATGTCTTCACGTCGAAAGTGGTGGCCACCGTTATGGTATGATTCACCACAACAAAACAGCCAGTGACGACTTCACCGACATACCTTACCTTACCCCGTGGTTAGGCCTCCCAAACTATCCTCCTCCACTCCTGCCTGTCTGCTGCTTGCCTCCGCCAGCACGAACCCCCAGTCTTCTCAGGTCCTCTTCTACGTCGTCATTCCATCTTTTCCGTGGCCTTCGTAGAGGGGGGTCCAGACGTGCGAACCAAACGGTATGCGAACCGTACGCAAGCCTGAAAATCGCCCGTCTGGACAGCGCCGGCGAGCGGTATGCGAACCGCTCGCGAACATGAAACTGCGAACCATATTTTGTGGGTTTTTCCACGAACACAAAGGAGGCGCGCACGCTCCGTCTGGACGGCCATTTGTCGTGTGGACAGCAGCAGGTGAAGGTTCGCGAACGTATTTATGCAATGGCGTGGTCGGAGCCGGAGCTTATTGCTCGTGGCTGGTTCGACAGAAATAGCTGGGTCGCCGCGCGCGAGCCGTACGCGGGAAACAAAAATTTCGACGAACGGTTCGCGTACCGTTTGGTTCGCACGTCTGGACCCCCCCTTAGGACTCTCCTGCCTCCCGAATGTCCGTTGAAGATCCTTTTGCATGCCCTGCCAGGCGGCATACGTTCTACATGCCCAGCCCACATGATTCTCTGCTTTTTGATGTCCGCTATTATGTCCTCGTTGCTCACCTGATACAGCTCCCTGTTCTTCCTAATCCTCCAGGTTCCGTTTTCACAAACGGGTCCAAAGATTTTAAGGACTATTTTCCGCTCCTAGGTTTGCAACATTCGGATGCTAGCTTTCGTGAGGACCCAAGTTTCTGACCAAATGTTACCACTAGCTTTATGGTGTAGAGTATGAGCTTGGTGCGTCTGGATAATGATCTTGAACGAAGCATTGAGAGAGCAACAAAGTAGGCCCGGTTTCCTGCAGCTAACCGCTGCTTGATTTCATAGGTCACCTCATTATTTTCGATTATGGTAGAGCCCAAGTACTTGAAGTCTTCTGCGTACTCGAAAACCTCGTTTCCGCATATTAGGCTCTGACCTCTTCTTTCCGTGCGGCTCATAACCTTGTATTTGGTTTTACTGATATTGACCTCCAGACCTACATTCTTAGCAGCGTCCTTCATCTCCACGTGTGCTTCCTTGGGCGCATTCCTATTTCTGCCCACGTCATCCGCATATCGACCGTATACCTGCAAAACCTCGTAAGTCCGATTTTTCCCCAAAGTAAGGTTTTGAGCTTTCTGGGTAAATGTAAGGCTCTAGAATGTTCCTACGAAGTTTGGTTTTGATCCGCTGAGAAATGTCTTCTCTGTGTTCGGTTGTAATAACCTGCAAGTCCGAAAGGCTCCAGAACGTTGTAAGAACTTGTAAGTCTCAGCCTCTGCCGCCTCTCCAATGTTTTCTATTTTTATCGGTAAGTTTTGTACATTTTTCATCAGTAACGTAGTTATACGTTACACATAATAATTTACGTGCTGAAGTAGTTATTTAAGTGAGAAATCGTCACAATATTCGCCAAAAGTCACTCAACTGAGCTCTTGGGACTTACAAGGATTTTGGCACTCCATCAGTCTGGACGTTTCCATGGAGTTTTTTGCTTCTCCTGTAAAATTTTTAGTTTGGAACATACGAGGTTTTGCAGGTATACGGTCGATATGCAAGAATTTGCACGGGCCTGTTGAATATCGTCCTGCTCGGATTCGTCTCTACAGCCCTGTAACAGGCCTATGTTAAACATCATGGCCGAGATGCTGTCACCTTGCCGCAGGCCTCTCATGACCTTGAATTCGTCTGACAGCTTCCCCTCCAGCTTTACCTTGCATTTGGCATTCTGCAGGGTCATTCTGACCAGCCTTATGATCTTATGGGGTATCCCAGATTCATCCATTGTAAAGCCTGAGACGGAAAATGCTGTCATATGCCTCAAATACAATCACCTCAATAGGAACGAGGGGAGTTGGCTCCTGGACCGTGATAATCAACAATAGGTGAGTTTCGTTATACGCCGGGCACAATTAGCTGCAGGCTACGTTTTTAACGATATGTGGCGACCACGAATCTCATTGGTCCTGCCACATCATGATGGACACCTGACAGATAAGATCGGCCTGTTTAATCCTTGCGTATGGCCCAACTAATGCACTTACCAACATCTCAAGTTGAAATACGTCTTCTCCCAAACCACTTCCAATTCTTTCAGCGAACTTTTAATCGAATCTTATATTAGTTATTTGTATCTGTTTCAGCCATCCTTATGTGACGATGTGTCACATAGGGTTTCGCACTGCGGCTTTCGTCACGTACCTGTTTTGCGGATGGTTCACGGAGAGTTTCATTTCCAGTTTCGTCCTCGTCATTCTCCTTCTTTCGGCCGACTTTTGGACCGTCAAAAACATCACTGGCAAGACTTAGTATTGTTTTTAGCATTATACTTAGTATTATTTTGGTTGCGTTCCCGGCCTGGTTCTATTTTTTTTCTTACCCAAGAAAAGAAGAAATTACATTGGAAATGAACTCAAGTTTACTCAAGGTTCTATTTTTATTCTAATTGGTCCTCTTGTTGCCTATGCAGGTCGCCTAATGGTTGGATTGAGGTGGTGGAACTACATCGACGATGATGGAAAGTCGCACTGGGTGTATGAATCAAAAAAGGTGACTGATTGTTTCAGAATTAAAAAGCGTAAAATTTGTTTGTTGATTATGAGCTCAATCATAAGTGTTTCTGTGTTTGAACGCTTGAGCGCTCTTGTTTGTTTAATCGTTCGACCCTGTTTCAGGGGCAATTTCAGAACGCAGTAAACAAGACCGAGACAAGAATTTTCTGGTCTACTCTGTTTGGATTCCCCATTTTGTGGGGACTGATGATCTTCGGGGCGCTCTTGAGCTTCAAAATTGAGTGGATGGTGAGAAACCGAATTGCACCTACTTTAGGGGAAACAGAATGCAAACGATATATTTGAGAAATGTTCACAGCTTATCAATCAATCTCTCATTTCAGTAGTATAGAATTGCCAAATTGATTTACAGCTGTTTTACTTGCCATCAGTCATGGAGCCAAATTTAAACGCTGCAAAATTTAATTTTACACTAGGGTTTATTATTCTTTGATAGGTATAGGTTACTTGTGCAGAAATTTAATTCTGTGTCAATGAAGAAAATTTTAGAAAAAAAAAAAAAAATTTTTTTTGACATGGATAAGACATAATATTATTCTTTTGGCTGGGGGTCATGGAAAAATTACCAGTACCTACCCCCAGTATCTAGGTTAAACAAAATCATTGCTAGTGTACACAATCATAATTCGTCTGACGTACGTTTTCCAATGAAAAGAAGCCACTAAATGGAAGGGTACATAATATGTACCCTTCCATTTAGTGGCATGGAAAATCATCATATTTATCATGGATGTTAAATTATACAATTATTTACCAAAGACATATCCATGATATGATGTTTTTCCCTGGAGGGGAAAATTTTTGAATTTAATTTTGATTTTTTTTTTTTTTTTTTTCAAACAAATTTTTTTTCTTTGAAAAATTGTGTTTTCTTGAAAAATATTTGACCTCCTGGGATCCTTAAAAAATCCCATTTGTAGCCCCACGAAATCCCTATAGATTGCAACACTGAGTCCGGGACCCCAAAAAATGGATTCTACGTCCAAAAATACTTCGAAAACGACACCAAATTCGATCCCATAGCCAAAAGCCTTGAAAAAACCCTCCCGTAGCCCCATTTTAGCCCCATAGCGCCCCACGGGTTTGGGCGATCGGACTGAAAACCTTGCGGCCACAACTAGATGGTAAACCGAGTGTTTTGTCAAAATTCTGCACCGGTTTCATCAGTTTTACTTTACACAATAATTGTGTAAAGTAATTATTACTTTTTCCTACACCTTCAGTATAATATTCCGTTATGGTTGTTCTCTGTAATGTTAATGACTAATGTTTTCTTGTTAGGGCTGTCGATGAGCTTAGTTGCTCGAAACTGGTCCATTTAGCAATTTAGTACTCACATCAGCAGAGGAGTCGTTTCTCCCTAACTACCTCATTTGTTCACAGCTTCTCGCTTGCATAGCAGCTTCCCTGAACGGAGCCAATTTGTATGGATACTTGAAGTGTAAGTTCGGCAAGAACGAGGACGTTGGGGGCGCTTTGTCTTCCATGACGTCGAACTTCCTTCGGCAGCGAGTCATGGAAAGTGTAAGTTGTTACCTACGATGTTTACTTTAGTGTGCAACCCCGAAGTGGAGTAATGTTAGGGTTTACTAGAAAGTCTTGGGAATCCCCAACAGCGTTTGTGAAAATCCGGGTGAGTGTAGTCGAAGAGCCCCTGGGCGATGTCATGCGGGTCCTCTGTATCCAAAGGTCAAAATGTCGTGCGATCGTACTTCGTTGCTGGCGATTAGGCAATAATATTGTTAGAGACTGGCTAAGAGCCATCAAGCTCGGATTTCTGGATTTCCTAGAGCTGGTTTGCAGCGTTAAATGGACAGCAGGTGATAGACTGGCTTATGGCCATCAAGCTTTGTTTTGGGATTTCGAGGAGCTGATGCAGCTTGACTATCTCCTGCCACATGACAAGGATGTTGGCAGGAACTGGCTAAGAGCCATCAAGCTCTTATTGGGGGTTTCCAGGAACTGTTTCAGCTTTTCTAACTCTTAGCCAATAGCAGGGATGTTGACAGAAACTGCCTAATGGCCACTAAGCTCTGACGTCTGTATTCCCAGTAGGGATGGGTATCGATGAACAAAACATCGATGTTTAGACATCGATGATTTTTTAAAAAGAAACATCGATGTCTCAAAAACATCGGAGAAAAACATCGATGTTTTTATGTGTTTTTTTCGTTTTTTTTTTCGATGGTTTTATATGTATGACAAGGGGGGGGGGGGGATGTTATGAGAAAAAAATCCTTTCCACTGTAGTTTTAGTAGAAAATTCGAAAAAAAGTCATTAAAACTTGAAACGATGAAAAGAAGTAGGCAGTAAAAAAGTCGGTAAAGAATAATATTATTTACTAAAAAAAAATTGACGCCAGTTCCTCTGAGAGACGATTTCTCAAGGAGCTTAAAATAAAGCCTGCTTAAGAGAATAGCCTCTCAGAAGGAACTGATGTTGCTACGTTTGGTTCATTCTTGCAAACAACTTCGGAAATGATAGAGTTGCCCGCAGTTGACCATCCAAAACCCCAAAGTGTTCTGTTCGATTTTTTCGTTGGGAGCGTTCAAGTACAGCGAGAGCTCAGCAGGGATTGTTTCGTTTTTGTGTCAGGAGTGATGCCGTATGAACACAGATAACGACAAGTGATAACGAATCGACATTAAAATTTAATCAACATTTAATGTTGATTGAAATTTTCGATTTCTGATAACTACCTACCTACCTACTGTTCGATCGACACATCGATGTTTCTTGAATCTGTACCTATTATTTTTATTTAAAAAAAAAAAAAAAATAAACAACCGAGTAGGTATTTAAAAAAAAATAAACAACCTAAGCATTTATAAAACATGAATAATTACTGTTCAGGTATAAAAGTATCTACTATTTTTACGTAAACGACCATCAAAACAAAATTTTTTTTTCGCGAAAAAACATCGATGTTTGGGGGGAAAAACATCGATGTCTAAAAAACATCGGAGTAAACATCGATGTATAAAACATAGATGTTTGAGAAAAACCGATGTTTTTGAAACCGATACATCGATACCCATCCCTAATTCCCAGCACCTGGTTCAGCTTGAATACCTCCTGTCCCACAGCAGGGCAGATTGCAGGGACCCGATAAGTGCCAGAGTGTCCAAAGCCTATTCCTCGGTGTGGGACTCTTTACACTTAGCCTCGAAACAGTTGAGGTACTCCCTCGTGAGGTACTCTTCATGCGTAAAAACTCTTCCCAGGGACTCTTCATGCATGCGCCGGAAAATCTGGTGTTAGTCCATAAATCAGGATTTTCCTAGTACGTCTCAAGATCGTCACTGTCATTGAAGGGTTGTTAAAAGCTAGGAATATTTTAATTGGAAATAGTATTTAGGACTCTTACCACACGATTTCGGTTAACTTTAATCAACGCCTATTGATCATGGTTAAAGTACAAAGTTTCACAATCACTCATAGTGTTTCGGGATTTCGCCGTCTGTAAATCTGGAAATTAACCAACTCTCAGGCGGCGTGAGCTCCTAAGTTTTTCGGACTTTAACCAATGCTATTGGGAATTCCCAAGATTTTCTGATAAATCCTTACTTCTCCCGCTCTTGGGGGTTTTACGGTAGCATATTATGCACTCTCCGCGTAAACTATACGGTTTCTGATATCTTATTTTTTCGGCTTCACGCTGACGGTTTCTCACAGTAATTACCAATTTTTTGTAGGCTATGAACATGATGAGTTCCAATGCGGCTCAACCACAGCAACAGCAGGCTTTTGGTTCCCCAACCACCAACGTCGTTTAAAGACTACGATTAACGTCATATCCACGTAAATTATGATTCCATGTACATAATATGTTATATTCTTCCCAAGGGTCGTTTTGGGAGGTCCATACGGAAATCAGTCATTCCTATGAATTTTGTGTCAGTTGGATTGGACGGTTGAGTGCAAAGTGTGTGTGTGTTATTCGAGTGTCATAGTAGATAAATATAAAGATGAAAGAAAACTGTCGTTCATATATTGAACATGTTCATTTCATGGTACTGGAGGGTACCAATGATTGTCTTACAATCCGCAACATGCTTGGTCAACAGATCTTCTTTGAAAACATCACTCACTGCCATTAGAGGCACACCTGCCATACCTTGCCACAACTCCTGACACAGAAATCAGCTGCCCTCAGGGACTGTTGTTAAAGCGCACTCCCCGAAGAATTTTGCCTGAATCTCTTGTTACTTTCACCCTCAACAACAACGGATTTGTCCCACTCGTGTTTTCACTTCTGCGATTTTTTGCATAATTTACCTGTCGGTATCAGAGAATAATACACCCAAGAGTAAAATTTTCAGCGTTTTAGAATCGGCAAGAGTCCTGTGAGGTGTCGTTTTCGATAATATCGATACATATTATGTATAATCGACTGATTGGGGTCCGAGATATGTACCACCGCTCTGAAACTATTCGATTATAATCATGGGGATCTATTGGTCTTAATAATAATAATTAATTACTTAATTAATGGTCTTAAGACCAATAAACCCACGGGTTGCGGTTTTTGCAGGGATTCAAGCACAGCACTTTCACTTCGTGATCATAAATAAGTTTAATAAATTAGGCACTTACAAATACAGCAACGGACACTTTGTACAAATTAACTTATTGTTTTCCTAAAAACTACAACAAACACCTGAAACCCCAAAAGTTTTGAACACTTCATCGTCTTTTTAGGAGGATGCGAAGGTCAAACTTAGTTTTTATTTGTACAAAATCGAGCACAAAAAACATAAACATGGAAAAAGCGTAGGTTGAGGAGATCTTTTTATGCAGTGTACAATTAAATGGATTTATCGTGTTGTGGAGCAAATGTTTTTAATTAGGATGAATTTCTGGATGCGTTTTGGTTGTGGCGATCACGTGGACCAAGTCAGGTCTCTTTATTTAGAGGTTCACAATATGACAAAATCCCAACTCTTGTAAATTAGCTCCATCATTTACGGGCCTCTATTAGGTAATGCTACGTTACTGTAGCTGCGTCTTTGTCAAACACGGAGAATCCCTACACTACTATCCACTACACAAGTCTGTTTTCGCAATCAACGGATGGCTACCCTGTGTTTGTCTCGAGATTTTACGTCAGCGTGGATCGGGGCGGGTAGTGTGCTGACAGTTTGGGGCCGAGGGAGGCCGAGTGTGACTGGACGGCGTGGAGGCGGGCGGCGAGGTAGCACATGAGGAAGGCGGCTGTGAAGAGCATCGAGCCCAAAGCTGCCGACATGAGCAGCATGTTCTGGCAGTTGGCTTCGGACGAGGGTTCGGAGTAGACGTCTGAAATAACCATCCAGGTTGATTTAGATGTCCAGGCCTTCAGATATTTACAGTCTCTGAGATTACTCACCTCCAGGCATGAGAACAGTGTACTCGATGTTTTCCTTGAATCTGGTGTACTGGGTGGTTCCGTTCTTCGTGTGCTCGGTGTCAGCCTTCTGTTCAACAACTTCGCCGACGGCAGCGGTCGAATTGGACGAATCCCGTCTTCTCCGACGCCCGTGGCCGGCAGGTTCGTACGAGTCTAGGCAGTACTCCTGCAAAACACGACTATAAGAACTACATCATCATCAGCAAAGCAGTACTAGGAAATGTACTTACAGGTTGGCAATCGCCAGGGTCCATGCAAGCCTTGATCTGGGAGTGAATCCACAGCGTCGATCTCTCCCTCATGGAGCTAAGCAGGAAGGCTTCAAAATCCAGGAAAACCTCGTTGTGTCGCTCTCTGTATCTCGCCGGCTGGTGGGGAATGATCGAGTTGAAGTCGGAATTTCTGCAACTGCGCATTTAAAAACAAGTTAGCTGGCTGACAAGCGATTGGACACCCTTTCAGACCCGCTAATAACCTTTTATTAGCAACGATACCCTGAAAACTCAGTCAACAGATATACCACCAACTCAAGAGGTTGAAACACACAGCCCCTCCCCCACGCAGTAGGATGACCCAGTGGTTCCTCCCACAGGAACAACCTTGCAAAATCAACTATACAATATTCGCTGTACCTATCACCTTCCTTCCAAGGCGATCCGGCAAATCACTTACATAACGTCGCCGTTTGAGCAATTTAGGAAAAGGAAAAAAATAAAAAATAAATAAATAAAACACCCAAAAACACCACTCTGATTTTGGTTCATTCTTCTAGGAATAATACACCTATGCAATCGCAACGGAGGTGAGAATTCTAATCGGACTCAAAATTTGACATTTCCGTTTCATGACATTCCAAAATGATTGTGAGGCCGATCTGAATTTAAGATCTCCGTCGCGTTTACGTTTACGTTATTTTGGTTTGTTATTCTATTTACAAATAGGTAAATGTTGATAATTGTAAGTCAGATGAAGGAAAATATGGTGATTTATTTGGTAGAAATCCCATATCCTTAACACAATGTGAAAAAGAGGAAAAGTAATCGTTTTCTTTTCTACTTAACACTAGAAATTACCAAATACCGGGCTCATTTTTTGGGGATTGTGAGTTGGCAAATCAGAGTCTACCCTAAAAATGTGGACATTTTTAAGTTAGCAAAGCATAATATGCTTACAATATTATTGTAAAACTAATAACGTGTCAAAACATGTACTAAGTCATCCCCTGGCTCCTTTTTGACCTAATTTTTGGATTCTAAACATCCAAACACATAAACCTACCGACTTTCAGTCCGATATGTCGAATCGCTTAGATGCTACGATACTCCTTCCCCTAAAATTTATACGATACTCTTTCCCCTAATTTAATTATATCGCAGACTCATTCTTCACTCAGCCGCAGTTCATTTTCGACGTTTGAGAGGTCATTAACAAAGAATTATCGCTTTCATAGACTTTTTTGCCTCAACCTTTCCTCCATTTCCAGTGATGGGTGAAGACGACTGGAACCAAACAACTTTTTTTTTTTCCCCACCACCCCCGCTAACCAGCTCTGCCCCGCTGGGCTACCCTCGAAGAAGATCGGGATGAGGATATTTTCTTTTCTCGACTGGAAAGTTTTCTGGGGTTTTAAGGATAAACAATACAGAGCTGTTTTTAAAAGGGGTTGTAGCGGTCCAGTTGAGCCGAGGCCAAGTGGAGTGTGAACACTGGGAAGCTCCCCACTCCAAGAAGGAATAAGCTAAAGACTCAAATCTTGATAGTCGTCTATGCATTCTGTTCTTCAAATTTGCAGTACCTATTTAAAAGGGAGAAATCCCTTAAAAAATCGGGATTTGGTCGACGGTCTACTTTTGTACTTGGTGTGGAATGAGTACCAACTCCGACTTGTACCACACACTTTTACGGGTCATCGTACAGTGAAAAATGAACAGTCTTTATTAGCATACCACCCTGCTATATCGACATGTAGTAAGCTATGTACTGCATGCGATAATGGGCCCCAAGGAAAAGCGAGCCAGAGAGGGCAGATGTCGGTAACCGGGTCAGCGGTACCAAACCAAGTCGGTGGTCATGCTTCCCCGACCCTGTAACTCCATTAACGGGTTTTGATGGCTGTTATTCCGTGAAAGAAAGAAAAGCTTCGGCCCACGTGCCTCAGACAATATGAATATGGATGAGACCGGAAGGTAGGCTATTGTTCCGCCTGTAATGAACCCCTATCGCATGGTCGAGCCCCAATCAAGGACGAAGATCGAATTGCAAGAAACCTTTTATCGTGGCATCATGTCGGAACATTCGAAAATACCGCGCGATAGAAAGCCGTTTCAATCAGGGAGGATCAAGCTTATCATCCGTTTGTTGCGGAAAAACAGCATTCAGAATTTTTTGATAGGTACTGCCTCAACATTTTTTCAAATGTAAGGTCACGGAATCAAACGAAACTGATGACTGAATCGAGAATAGACATACCCGGTTCGGACAAGCGAAACACTTCCTGGAGCGTGAGCGTCGTCAGGATCAGGCGACACAGCAACCTCCATCAGCTTGACGTATTTCCACGCTGAAAAAGACAATGAAGAGTTAAATTTGTTAAGCCATAGGTGGGAACATTCAGAATACGCTACTAGCTCAGTGTCAGTTTGGCCTTGAAAAGATCGTATTGGCCAATAGGTCGAGTGAGGTCTCGTTTTCATAGCAGTTTATTACGTATACCTAATCTATGGAAGATGACGGCTCAGGCCGTATGGGGTTGCCAACAGGTGGAAAAGCGGGGTTTTGAAAGGCTTTGGCTTCAGGGTCGAGTGGGATGTCGCTTTCGACGAAATATTGAACTTGAAATAGGTTTGTGGGGGTTCCAGGCGTGTCCGACGATGAGGCTCTGAGGGGCGATGGCATTCACCGCATGACCGGGCGAGATTCCAATGTACCGAGAAGGCCTCAGGTCGAATGTGAATACCGTTAACGAGAGGTTTAGTGCCCTTTAGCGAGCAGAAACCAGTTTTCAATCAGCAGAAACTGGTTTTAAATCTGCAAAAATGTATTTCTGAAGAACAAAAACCCGTGGCTCCACTTGGATTTTTGAAGGGTTTTGGACCTTCCCTTCTCTTTGGCCCCTGGCAACGCGTTAAGTTGGTAGGTACTAACTGAGCGTCAGATGATTTTGTGTACGACGCTAATAGAAAAAGAAATGGGAGAAGAGACGCCTTAGAAAAATGGGTAAAGAAATGGGAGAAAAATGGGATTTACTGACACATCGCTTCATTCAGGGTGACATCATATTCGCTGTATCTATCCGGTGCCGAGTATGAAAGGAGGTACCTATCCCTCAAGACGAGATTGGATTGTATGGGCCTAATAAGTTGAGACGTAGAGGCATGGAAGGACTGTTGCCGTCAGTAAAGGTAATTCAGCTTCGAACGGATTGATCTCAGAAGAATCCCTTCATGTTAACCCCAACATGATAACCCCCAAGGATGATAACTAGATATAGGAATTTTCAAGTTATTGATTCGGCGCCTCTTCTTCAAGAGAGTCTTTTCATTTTTACTGAAAGGAGCTCGTGAGAAGAAAGTATACGTGCACATGTACAAAGCCGATCAACTGTGCTAGATCGCAAGCAACCATCTGATTGGCATCTCTATTTGGCTGGAAAGAGGGACAACCCTGGCTGGAGCGGAAGACCTGGTCACCCCTTGTCAGATCTCTTGGTTAAATTTCTGAGCTCGAACCTGTGGAATCCAGGAACGCTTACAACTCCAGGACCCTCCGGTGATTCCACTTCCATGGGAAGATGGAAATTGGCAGCGCAGAAGGTGTGTTGTATGCATCCGGACGACTGGATTGAATATACACAGCTCACCCACTTCGCCTCTCTTCCAAGAGCCTGTGCAGCAGACCCAGGAAACCCTCGACATAATAATATTACATAGTATCGACATATTATGTCGATATTATCGAATGGTGACCATAAAAAGCTTACTGGCCCATCACTCTCCCATTGGCCACGCCGTGGAGCGCCGTTCTCTCAAAACAGACGAAAAAAGGAATGGGATTTGAAAAAAAAGAAGTCATCAGACAATCTGATCATATTCAGGTGTCCGATTTTAACCTAAATCGATTCTTTCACGACAACTTTTCGAGAAATCGTTAAGTCTTACCGGGTAAGATTTATCTACACACCTAGGCACTAACCACAGAAATCGTTCATCCCTTCTTTTTTCACAAAACTCCTTTTTATTCATTTTTAAAATTTTCTCAATTAAAAAAAAAACTGGAATTTCCAAATATTTTCCCAAGTCAGGTATCTATAACGAAAGAATAAAAAGGGCACAAAAAGGAGTCGATGAAAAAAAAGCTTCTCAGCCTGGGTTACACCCAATAACGGGTTCGCTTCAGTGACGCGCGATGTACTTGTTCCTCTACGTAAGAAGAGAGATTTCCCAGCTTAAGCTGGAGACCGCTGTATATTCGTATTCTCACCTAATTTCACAGCTCGCTATGAGACCGTCACGTACTTTTCACACTGGGGGGGGGGGGGGGGGGGGGGGAGGTCTGGGAATCGAATAAACATCTGAGTACATAAACCTTTTTTCCCCGAAAAAAAAAAAAAAAAAAAAATCGGAAACGGACGGGTGGACGTCGGACCTTGTTGGCGGTTGAGGCTGTGGCCGTGGGGCGCATCACACGTTTTTATACTCTTCCGAATGGAGGAAGTAATCTTTTCCACTGCAACGTTTACTTTAGTTCGCCTGCCGGTCCCGAACAATAGGGGAGATGGGGACCGACGATCTGCCAAGTGGTTAGCGTTCAGCTCAGACAGTCGGAGACCTCACAAGTGGCTTCGATCCGATTGAGTTGTCACGAATGTCTGGTGAACCGCCGAGTAGGTGCAGTCACTAGAACATCAGTCGTCTCAAGAGTCTCGGAAAACAGCTCGGAAAATGTTGAGAGGCGATTTTTAAACTGGTCGCCTACTACGAAGTCAAATTTCGTGAAACAACCACCGATCGCGTTGTACCTGATTTGGGGTTGATTCTGGCTCTCAGCTGGAGTTTGGTGCCGATGGGGACCGCTTGATCTACAGGTAGTTCGTTGATGGTGACGTTGGCTATCCTGGCGGGAGCTTCTTTGTACAGAGCAACTTCATACTCAAGCCTCCCCGGCGTCTCCTCCACAACACCCGACACTCGAGCTCCATGTGGCCTGAAAACGTTTAAAAAAAAGTACTTAAACCATCCAAGTCACTTCAAGAGATAACCTAGAAATTGATACTTCCACGTTCCCAATTCGAGGGGTGAACCCAGTACGTGACTGACGGTAGCTATCTGGACCTTTTGATCCTTCGACCTCCTCGTGGTCACCGAAACTGTTCAAGATGACCCAGTAAAGCCATAAGTAGGTCTGAGCGCATCGTTCGATTATGGGAACGTAGTCTAATAACCAGACAGGTAGATGGAAATTTTTTCAAGGTAGTAAAATCTTAACAGGTCACTTTGAGGCACTTCGTGCCAAGTTGTGACGTTAATCACGAAATAATTGTTTTACATTTTTTTAAATAACGTTTTTCCGGTTGTCGCCTAGGGGTGATTGTGAAAACGCAATTTCCAATGTCGGAATTTTCAAAACTGAACCTTGTCAAAAAATGTCAAAAAGTTCAATGAAATGGTCAAACAGGTAAATTTCAATTTTTGGCCAAAATCGGAATTAAATGAATGAATAATTTTTAGGGGGGCAATGAGAACACCAAATACGCACTTTTTTCAGCTACACATATTTCTGAATGATCCGAAAATCAGAATAGGACAACGCGAAAACCATTGGAAATGGTCATTCAAGAGCCTTTTTTCGTTGCCACGTCCATACTATTGAGTTGGTGGTAAACAGAGGGTTTAATGTGTGGTAATGAGAATTTAACGTTGGAGAGCTGAGAAAGAATGCCTGAAAAACGTGTGATTAGTTGATTAGGTATTATAACAACAGAAGAACGATTATAGTGTGGTAATGAAAGCTACGCCCCCAACTCATTGTGGGATGGGCGAGAAAATGGTTTTTACAGAATGCTGCAGTCCTGTCGCAGCAGAACGATACAAACTTTACAGATTTTTTCCCTCTTTGCCATTCAAAGAGGAGAACCTTCAATAGGATTGATGTCCATTTATACGAGTTTTTCTAGATTTTCTACGCTCCGCCATAGAGCATCCGACGGGAAACTATCTAATAATCAGACCAATCTGTTCCTGGAAAGGTTTAAGTGTTTCAATTTTTTAAATTCCATTTACCCTAAGGAAATTACTTCGAATCAGAAGGGGAATGCTTTGAAGGAAA
This sequence comes from Pilophorus perplexus, assembly GCA_955831195.1. Classification (NCBI taxonomy): domain Eukaryota; kingdom Metazoa; phylum Arthropoda; class Insecta; order Hemiptera; family Miridae; genus Pilophorus; species Pilophorus perplexus. The sequence goes on along the minus strand of OY037009.1, from coordinate 33,253,501 downwards.
AAACGATGCGGCCGGTAATGAGAATCAGCGTTTTGAGTAGGTATAACAATAATAATTACGACATAACATAATTAATATGTCGGAGAAGAAGCAGTATTCTGAAGTGGCCCGAGAAAAAACCTTTGCATTTTGAAAAAAAAGCTGTTGTGGATAAAAAAAAATGAAAGTAGGTGTTGTTGATTTAAAACAAAATTGACTCGAGCTCACTTCTCGTATCCAAGACGGTATTATTTAGTCTGGAAAGATCATACATTCCTAAACGTCCTCCTTCCCTCACAGGAGAAACGGGAAATGTCGTCCAAATAACGCTACAAGGCAGTTCAGACCTACGGTTGAGATGAACAACGTCTCCTACAAATCAAGTCTTCGTTTGATATCAGACGCCGTTCTAGAGGTTGGACGCAGAATAAGAGGCAGCCGACTGAGTCAGCACGGAAAAAAAGAAGAGCGAAATAATTCGAATTTATGTTCGGACGCTTCAAGAATTTTTCCACTCCGAGCGTGTTTTGCGGTAAAAAGCCAGCGAGTTGAAATCTGGATAAAGCTTGACGAAAATTTCCTCCAGAAAGCTCATTGAAAGTTCATTGATGTTAGGAATACTTGTTTCTACGAAGAAATTTCTTTCTGAATTTCCATCTATTCAGAATGATATGTGGCAGTGATATTGAAGAAAAGAAAAAGGACGAGAATCAACGCCTTATTTTCCGAGGCATTAATAAACAATAATTGTTGAATTATTGAAAAGAGCCTACATATTGACACGTTCGGGTTCAACTTAACTGAACCCCCGTTTTCTGGAAACCTAATTTTTTGTGGGAGGAGACAATCACTGAAAATATCGTCACAGCATACAGTTCCGTTATTTTTTGGCGGTGTCGGAGATGTTCACGGTTCTCGAGCACAACACGCGTCACTTGAAGGGTTGTGTGATAACGTTATTGTAATTATCCCATCGTCGCAATATCACGTCAAGTGTTCATCAGAGAACATGCGCATCTTCACGAGTGGTAAAACTCGCAAAAGAAAAAGGCCAGACGAAACGAGGTAATTGTACACCACCTTAAAAGGGTTCAAGTTTCTACTTACAAGGAGCCTGCGAATCCGGCAGCTTTGTTTTCTATTATCGTCGGCTCCGGCGGTTTGCACATGATGATGAGCTCTTGATCGGACATCATCACCACTCCAGGGAACTGCGGGAACCAGACGCGGACGTGGACGAACCCCTGCAAAATAGTAATCAGTTATTGATTCTTTATAGCAGTTAGTGATATTATTGTTTCCATTTGGGCAACATTCATAATATTATTAAGTTTGGGGAACACCTCACGTTTGCTGCTTGACGCACAATCAAACCACTCTATAGGTAAAGGTCTTTCTAAACAATCCTAAAATCTTCGGTCATGAACCATCATGGGATAGTTAACTTAATTTCCCTTGGTTTCCAGGAGAGCGATAAAACATTCCTATTTCCTGTATCACTGAAGTTTGCCTGACTAAAATTTGGTGGTAAAGATTTTATTTAATAGCTTAATTGTACTATGATACCTTGATATTTCCATTAGCTATGTCATGATTATCCGTAGGTAGGGGGGGTGTCAGAAATAGATTTTGAGTTGTAAGCGTTTTTAATAATTATTATGAATTACATATTTTGTAATTTTCACATTCTTAGCTCACAGGAAAATTTCTAAATAGTTTTTTTTTTTAAATTCTAACAAGAAGTGTAAGCGGAAAGAAGGGTTCAAGTAAGTAGCTAAAATGCAACTGGTTCGTATGACGGTCACAACAAAACGCGTTAACTCTGATAGAAAAACTCCGAAGTAAATAAAATTTATTTAGTATCGATTTAAACGATTCTTCAAAACTAAAACAAACGCTCTTTGCTGCTGTTACTTCTTAATCTTCTTACCATTCGCTTTAATTCTGGGAAGGGAATGCTAGGGGGAACACAATTTGGTCCGTCTTCTCATCAAAATTATCGGCTTTCTTGTCCGCCAAGTCAGGGGAACGAGAAATGGATGAGAGGTTTGCGACACCACGAGGGGTTTCCTTGGAATGACATTTTTCGCTATGTAGGTGCAGCTATCTATGGTTCTAGTGGACATATCAGACTGTTTTTTCCCCCGTTACCTAGGTATTAAGTATAAGAGCCATTAAAGAGAGTAGCAATAGAATGGCGGCTTCAAATGAGTAGTGAAATTTCGAGTTCGTATCTAGGGGTCGCAATCCCGCGGGATTGAAAATCGAAAATTGATCCAGCGCGGGATTCAAGCCAATCCAGCGGGATCCCACGGGATTTTGTAAAATTTGTAAAATTATTTTAATATTTAATATTAAAATAATTGACCAACACCCAAAATTGGTCTTTCCACCATGGGCACCGTTTTCACTCAAATCCGAACAAAATCCCTAAAGATCTTGCGCTCGCGGAGGCCCAGTCGGAGAACAACCGCGATCAACTCCAGAATGTCAACTGCAGTCATCCACTTAGTCCAACTCTTTCTGACGACGAATAATACGAAACTTTTAGGCCTTGAAGGATTTTCACACCGTTTGGGGATTGGGGAAGACCCCAAGCAGGTGCAAGTCTGGCTGATTTCCGCCGACACAGGTCGCATGCTCTGCCAACTAAACCGCCAACCAGGCCTTCCGCGGTTGTAACGGGCCATCACCCAAAAGGTCTACGACATCGAATAGGATTCAAAATAGAGTGGAAAATGTTTGAGCAGAGTCTATCACAAAAGTCAGCACGTTCGACTTTCCAGGCACTACCATAATAATTCAAGTCCGTGTATTTTATGACCCACTCAGTGAGGGCATCTCAATAGCGGTTCAATTATCACAACAGTAAATTAATGAACTTCAACGTAAGGCCAATTAATATGGTAATTGACGTCCCTAATGAGACCGATAGGAATAGAAGGAGTGTGTCAGGCGAAATGGGCGATGCGAAAATACATTTGCACATTTTTCATTTCCTCGCGATGAGCTGTTGGGAGTGATTTATATCTGAAGGGGCACCCGACTATCGTCCATTGTGTTCGATGGAAATTAGCGTGCCGGAAATCGCGAGCAAAACCGCTTAGTAGGGATCGGCATTCCTGTTACCTTACAGGAGTGTCCATTTAATAAGGCGGTCTTATATGGGTAATGAATCCTCTTGGAAGTGAGATTCATGAGTTGTACGGTTCTTTCCAAACAACGAATTCCCGGGCCAATTTGTGAATCAGTCATACCTGCACTGCCAAAATATTAGGAATATGGAAAGACCACCAACGTTGGGGAACTAAGGCGCAAAATGCAAGCTGCACGTAATCTTCTTGTGGAAGAAACCTTCCGCGAAAAGTTAAATCAATGCATCGATAAAACTTCGGTGCGTCCTCCAGCTATGGAAATTAGCAGAGATAATCATGATCCCCAAACCTGACAAGCCAACGGAACAATTAACATCTTACCGGCCAATCTCCCTGCTGCCAATATTATCAAATTCGATTCGGGATTTCTTGACCACTTAGATAAACTGGGGTTGGTTCTCAAGGGATGGTCCAAGTGAAAAAAAAAACGTTATTTCTAAGCCGACGTTTCAATGTATTTGTACATTTTCTTCAGGGCTTGGAACGATTTAATGCTTAGGTACCTATTCAGATGGAGAGAATTTACCAGCATCCTGGTGAACTCGAGGTGACGGAAATAATGAATTGAAACGTCGGCTTAGAATTAACGTTTTTGTCACTTAGACCAACCCTTGAGAACCAAACCCACAATATTATCAAAGTTATTTGAAAAACTAATCCACAAGCGAGTTATGCAAGACGTTGAAGAACGCAAACTGGTGCCCTCTCACCAGTTTGGTTTCCGGCAGAAGCACGCAACAATAGACCAGGTACATCGAATAACAAACAAGGCAAGACTGCTCTGCAATATTTCTGGACGTAACACAAGCATTTGATAAAGTCTGGCATGACGGGCTAAATATGCAGAGTTGCTACAGTCCTACCTAGCAGACCGGGGTTCCCGAATAAAATAAGATGCTTACTCAGAAGCGTACAGAATACACGCTGGAGTTCCACAAGCAAGTGTCCTTGGTCCACTCTTGTATGTCTTGTTTACCAGCGATATACCGGAAAGAGAGGAGACTACCATGGCCACGTTTGCAGACGACACAGCTCTGCTCGCATTCAGTGAAACGAATCCCAATGTAACATGTAACAATACCAAAACTTCGAAGATCCATCAATTAACTCCAAGACTGGACATCGAAATGGAGACTCAAGATGAATGAAAAGAAATCGGTCCATGTCGACTTCACCAATCGGAAGCTTGGCTATATTCCCGTTCTTTTTAATGGCAATTAATACCACATGCCAATGATGCATGATGTACCTGGTACCTGGGCTTGACCCGAGATGCAAAACTGCGTTGGAAGGCGCACGTGAAGAACAAGAAGACAGAACTGGGTCGGAAATCAAAAATGCCGATCCAAAATAAGCTGTACAATCAAGTCTACAAGCCAATTTGGACTTATGGAGCGCAGCTGTACTGCTGCACTGCTCAAAGCAAACCGAGATATCATTAAAAGTTCCAAAACAAAGTACTGAGGTGTGTTGTTGATGCATACCGATACACTAGAAATATCAGATTACACAATGAACTTCAAATCCCTACAGTAGGTAAATGAGGTGATCAAGATTCAAGCCTTAGATCATCACAAGAAGCTACAAGTACACGTCAATGAAGAAGCGGTCAAGCAGTTGCTTGACGTTGATGAGGTGCTCCGACGTCTCAAGAGGAAAAAGCCTCATCACCTGTTGGTGTGAGCGTGTTTTTCAATGAGGTGGTTAGGGAGAGAAAACGACATCTCTGCTGGTTTGAATACTAAATTGTTTAGTTAAAGAAACAATCTAGTATCCAAACCAGCAGAGGAGTCGTTTTCTCTCGCTAACCACCTCATTGGATGAGACCTCTGCACCGTCGGCAAACAACTACTTCAGGACTACGAAATTTGTGTAGGGTCACAACAGATTCAAATTTTTGTTTACTATGTTAGTTACCTACAGGAAAGTAAACCTCTAAATTCCAGTGTTCAACTAAACGGGGTTTTGAACCAAGAGATAGTAAACTGAAAAAGTAATTGAAGTACATTTAATGTGGCAAAGTAACCCAGGGCCTACTCCATTACCAGCTTCAATTATGCCAGTGATGCTGATCGGGAAATCGGAGCGTGAAAAGGTGTCCAAGTCGAAAACGGAAGAGAAAAAAAAACGAGAAAATGTTTACCGAAAAGGAAACTGCCGAGGAAACCCCACGTTAAATACGGTGGAGAGATTTCCCTGGGATGTGGGCCGGGTTACACGATTTGAGCGCAGAAGTAGTGAAGGAAGGCGAAATGGCTAATTACGGATCCACCGCCGATTTGTGACGTTGGAAATGAACCCGTTTCGGGGTTTTGAGGAGATTCCGTTAGTGAAATGAGCTCGGAAAATGGACAGTCTGGACACGATATAGCCCGTGGGCATTGGGACTGACAAGTACGTGACGGGGAGCCCAAGCCGGTGGAGAAAGGGCACAACCAGGGCCCGTTGACTAGGAACAAGATTTTTCAAAGGATCTCACATGGGTTGGTGAGAAGTATTCTCTAAAACGATATTTGATGGAAAATAAACAAGAACCCATGTGCAACCCTTTTTACTGAGTTCATGAACACAGAAAGAACTCAAGAACACAAAGAATGAACCGAAGGAGTTCGGAACGTCGAGTGCTTCAAAATTCTGCTGGAAAAAAAAAAAAAAATCCCATGAATAAAATTGCCAGCATTTTTAATTTGTGCTCATGTGCTCTTGAACCAGACATTAACGACGATTTTTCCGAAGTTGTGGATTTTTGAAACTCTCAATTCGAGTTTCAAAGCTCGCGTTTTAAACGGGGCCTAAATTATGGGGTTTGATGGGGGACAGGGTAGCCCCGTGGACGCCTGTTTACAATCAGTCGGAGCGCTGATCAGCCTGGTTCGAATCCGGGTAAGAACACCAATGTTTGACCAAAAGTCAATTATGTGTTGTAATACCTGTCTTGTCGGTTGACAATTCACCTCTGAACGTTGGAACGTTTATGTGAATCCTAGCAGAGGATCCCGTGACGAAGGCGGCCGAGACATCCGTCTTCAACACACAAGATCGAGGGATCGCATGAACGAACCTCTCTTGGGACCTCGAACCGGGATCAAAATCTGGTGGACCGGTGAAAAAACATTGTCTTCGTTTGCTGAGAACGTTAAACTAGCCACAGCAATCTACGACTGAGGGGGGAGAGCTGGGGGCCGCCGACCCGGCTTGTTGATGGACCTACAGTCGTAGTGATAAGTCGTATTAGGGATTGGACCTCGACCACCAGAAGGCAAATAGAGTCATCGGTACCATATCAGTGAACAATGTGTCGTCCGGGCGTAAGTTCAAGGTGAGACTCCGTTGATTACCTGATAGGTAAACATCGGAGTCTCTCCTCTGGTTGGTAGCCGTTCTCCACAAATCCACAAATGGGGTTTGATGAAAAACAAACTATTTAGAGAAACCCACTACAATATGCATTTATTCAGAATGCCGCTATTGTGTGCATTTATAATATAAATGCTAATATGTGTGCATTTAGCAATTTATGCTAATTAGCATATTAATATGCTCGAATCCGAGCCCTATGTATCAGCGTCTACCAATATTTTAACCAACGCTAATAATAATTATTATTGTTGGACAGTGTACAAAAGTTACTAATAATATTAGGGAATTTGGTAAAAATATTGGTACTTGTAAATTCCCACTGTGCAATAAATTTCACAAGTTATTAGTACTCGCGTTATTAGTTACTAAACTTGTGCAACAGAACCCAGGTCAACGCCCTGAAGAAGGTGCTCAATCAGAATAGCTACCAAAAACAAGGTAGGTAGGTACATTGTAAACACTCAAACTGGAAGTGTATCTTTGGAAATCTCTTTCTCGGCCTAGTGAAGAACAATCTACCAATTTCTCCGGGTAAGCGGCATTTCTCAACCGGGTTTACCTACACCTTTGCCAACTCTTTTTTTTTTTTTCACTGACAATAGGCATAGCCCTCACAGTTCAAACCCCACTCTCCAAGGCCTATGGGGGACGAGAGCATGACAAGGAAGGTCACCGTGACTTATCCCGGACATTGTGTCCCACTGTGTATGAGCTCCCGCTAGATTTGGGTCCCGACGGTATCTGGGCCAGAAAACCAAAGAAAAGCTATCGGGCGCGGTGGGCGAGGCGAGACCAATCCACACCCGGAGTTATCTTCTCATCTTCCGGTTATTGAAAGATGTGGAACCCATCCATGCGGTTACAGTTGAAAAGGTAGAGATCGACACTGTGGTATAGCTTTCTCACGAACGCACGCAACAAATTTTTAGGCCTATAAACATTGACGACATTCTAACCGGGCCCGTCGTGAGACACCTGGATGAGCGTCAGGCTCGTAAATCGAAAAGGAAAACGTAATTTGCTCGCCCCTACGAAGCTGTGAGGTTGAAAGCCATCCATCATTATTACGGCCGGCAATGAAGGAGCTCGAGCCCGGTAATAACTGCCATTACATACGAGAATTATAATACCTAGTTGATTTACTTGATGGCCAGCCGCATACAAACAACTCAGAGCAAACTAAGCACTACGGTAAACGTACCAGTGGCGGACACGTACACAAAAAATAAGGTTCCACGCTAGCAGGATCATGATGCTTTAGAATCCTAGTTATTATTTGAGGGTACCCTCAACTCAGAATTTGATGCTGTACAGCATAAAATTTGAGCCAGTTCATTAAACATCAATTATTATATTTCATAATAACGGAAGTGGAATGATACAACAAGTAACAATAATGATAAACAAAATAACAACTAACAACAAAAGAAAACAAAAACAAAAACAGCAAATGGCGGAACACCAAACGAGGCTGAACAAATTTTGTAGTAGTCGATCATAAGTGACAGGGGTTGAAACATGAGTGAATATATTTTTCAGACAAGTTGGAAAAAATAACGGCAGAACCGATTCTAATGTTTAAGGAGGTCATTCAACGCAGAATTTTATGCTCTTAAACTTCATAGTTAATTAAGTAACTTCATAAGTAAGCTTTTGTATACCGGTTTTGGGTACCGAAAAAATCAGTTTTCTGGCCTCCAAACGTCCTCCCGGCAAACGTTTGCTACAATTTTTGATATTTTGCTGTTCAGACCCATAAAAACTACCTATTTAGGAGAAAAAATCTTCTGCTCCCCCTTTCAATTTCAATTGCTCTGTCGAATAGCTTGAAGCGCTTAAATTAACGTAAACTAAAAAAGTAAGGAAGGAATATTGAAGCCCTGAGCACGTCCATAACTGCTACATTTACCCCGCGCTGTTCCGTTTTGGTGCATTTCTATTTAAAAAAATTCCGGAGAGCTATCTGAGGATACCTTTGAAGGCGAAGAAGAATCTACTGGTGTTATTTCAAGGTGAAGCCGCTTGATATGGTTAGATTCGTTTGAAGAGGCTATTTGAATTTTCTTTCGTTCTCCGGTTCAGCTGGCAAACTCTCTCGTCCTAACGGCGTTTTAGGGGGCAACTGCCCTTTTCCGGTTAGAAAACGTCGAGGCCTCCGTCAAGGACTAACTGGAGCGAGAGGAGTTTTGCAAATGAGCGCCTTGTCCTGAACGGTACAACACCAGAGGCCCCCAAATGCGTTCCGATGGGTGAGCTCATCTCTTCCCCACAGCCGGCTGCTTCGCGGTTTGGGACTGTTTGGGGTTCTTTTTCACACACCTGGAAAAACTGTTGGAGCGGTGCGTACCGGTCGATTTTTAGTATCAGATGATCTGGCGCTGAAGGACAAGAAAAAATGCAAAAACATTACTTTCATTTAAACTTACGTTCCGTCTGAGGACGCCACACCTCGTGAAGTCGGTCACGTGAAGGACGTAACTTTGTCGGTGGACGTCTGCCGGGTCCGGTGTGATGCGACAAGTCGGATGTGTCAAAGGGTCGATCCCCCGATCGTCGGCGAAAAGAGGGTCACCCTTGAACCCTTCAGGCCTCCTTAGGCGCGCCGTCATCGAATCAATTCCTCGGGCTCCTGGCGCATCGACCGACCCACCAAAAGTACATTCGATGTCCGAAACTGAAAAGAGAAATTACAAACGTAAGTAATTCGTCGGTGTGATGGCTCGTCCACGCAACACCGATCGGCATGATTCGGCAGAGCGGCAGAGCTGGACTAGAGTGGATGCGTCGTTTGGTCTTGCTGCCTTGCCGAAAGCCGAACCGTATTCACACCAACCACATTTCCAACCAAGTCTCCCGAATTCAATGTGCCTCGTAGGCGGCAATTGAGCCACCCGGCCTCCACCTGATTTCGGTGTGGGCTCGTCGGTATTATGCATGATTCGGCATGATTTGGCATGAGTGGCAACGAGTGGTACTAGTGTGGACCCGTCGTTTGGCCCTGCTGAACACCAAACCAATTTCATCATTTGGCATAGTGTGGACAACACAATCGACACCGAAATTATGTTTACTAACTTGGCAATTCCCAGTCGAGCACAGAATAAAAGGGGAACCAGGACGCTGCAGGAAAATATCAAGTGTTTTCACAACAGAAATTGAATATAGCAATAAATTTTGCATATTTCACGGAAGAACAAGCCCCCTAATATGGCTTTATGACTTATCAGAGCGGCACAGGAAGGCCAGACACCAAACACTGCCCGATTCTTCTTCCGAGCGAGCTTTTGAATACAATGCCGAAGAATTCCGTTGCGGCTCCCGCTTTTCACGTCTTTCTCTCCGAAAAATTACAATATCCACAAAATTCCGAGCGGTGATAAAAACGGCGGTGGTCCCGAAAATGCGACGTTCTTCTTCTTGGAGGCAAAACGTCTTAATCCCTCGCACGCTTTCCCTCTTAAGGCAGTTTAGTCACGTGTGGCTCATACGGCCGCAAAAACCGTTTAATGGGAAGATCCTCCGGAGCGTTGAGACAGGGCGAAGATGCTGCGTGGAAGATCTTTGTTTGTTTCTTTCTCACACTCGAGCCGTTTTCATTATCAGGGATCTGGGATTGTGGAATGCTAATACTTCGTCGAGCTTAGGCCTTTCAAAAAAAGCCCAATACGGATTGAGTACCTACTGAGATAGCACTGATGAGAGCGCACACACTATTTGATCCAATTAACGCTATAGTTTTCACCCCTCACACCATAAGGCTCAGGGGTCTTATTAAACTGCGACCCATACACCTCGGATCTTATACAAAGTGCGACCCCGCCGTTTCCCGTCCACGGATCGAAGTAAGTAAAGTGCGACCAGGGGATTATGAGCACTGTGCGACCAGTTACTTGCGTCCTCCTGTCACCGGTTGCATTTCGACTAGGTATGACTCAAAGATAAGGAGCTCCAGCTCATTTATTTATTCATTTTGCTTCCGTAAGTTGATTTATTGATAACTTCTGTATTTAAACATCAGTTCATATATCTACAGGATTGGCAGCATACTTATAAGTATGTTGTTCAGAGGTGTGAAACGCTTAACGAAAGTTCGTTCCAGTTCTGGAACAGACACAGTAGCAGCTGGGTCGCACTTCGTAGGTATACGAAGTTTCTACAGAAGCGCTGAAATTTCGGAGGGTCGCAATTTGTAGAAGGGCCGATATTTTGAAGGGACGCACTTAATATAAATGGGTCGCAGTATGACAAACCCTAAGCTCAGAGAGAATTTAAATTTAATATAAGTAGGATCTCGTGAAGGATGTGATTTTGGATGGAAACACGATATTTTGGAAGTCCCAGGCCAGTCCACGATGTCCAAAACCATGTTCAATTATTAAGAATGACTTGCATGCTCAAATGGGCGAGCGAAGCAAGCCCGTTCAGTTGCAACTGAACAGGGTTGCTTCGCTCGCCATTTGAGCGCGGTTGCGCCAGCATGTCCCTATAGTCAAGTCCCCCGACAATGGGCACAAGGCAGTGCGCCCACCCCAACACTCGGGAGCTGGAGGTGGGCCTTATTGCTATTTCTACGTTAGTTACTTCTGGGAGGAAGTTAGAAAAAATCGAAAAATACAAATCGAAACTAGTGTATCGGTTCCTTCCTGGGCCTCTCCCTTCCTCCCCTCAACCAGTCCTTCCACCCCGGCATTGTCATCGGTTCCAGTAGAAGTCCAGATCATGGGGTCTGAGGGGTCTCCATCCCTCACCGGTATGAAAGGTGGGCGATCAAAAGGGGAGGCCGATCGCTATGTCTAAGTCTGAATTGCATAAAATTAGATATTAAATAGGTATTATTATTTAGATATTAAATTTTAAAAGCTTCTACACCACTAATTTTGAACGTATCCAGGGTTGGCGATGCACTCGTAGCTGGGTATGTCACAAACCTTCTCATCTTGAACGGTATTCCCAAAAATTACGCCGTTTTTCCCTATCGGTTCCTGATTCCTGCCTCCAACCATTAGGGGGGTTGGAAATCTCTTTTGGTGCCCCAGCGGGAAGTGATGTATGAGACCTGGGTTCGATACCCCCTAGGGGTGTGAAAACGTTTGGCACCCCTCGAGACGAGTACTGGAGTGAATTGGCGACAATTGCGCACTAATGTGCGAGCAAAGCAAGCCGCCGCCCCCTCCCCCCGGCCGTACCATCATACCTTCATGGAATTCATTCAGTCAAAATTCGAGTTCAAATGCATGTTTTCGAGAGGAATGGCGCGAGTGGACAGCGCCATCTGCAGATTCACATGTGAACAACGACGAAACAGATTTCATATATAACAAAATCTGTACTGTAGCACCAGGCTCAAAAAGGCGCAATTACTTGGTAATTGCTTGGTGATTACTTGGTAATTGCGCTAAATGAGTATCAGACCAAGAATTTGTTCCAGAATCAGAATCTGGACCGAAATTGGGGGTTACCCTAATGTTGAAGGAAGATATTGGGAATCTATTATCATATAAGTAAAACTATCTACCTACTTCGCCGAAAAATAGTTTTTGTAAAATACAATTATTGTATTTTATATGGGGTTCCCATTAAGGGGAGTTGGCGCGCACTTGCGCCGAATCTCACCCCCTCATTGGGGGCATGGGTCAGGAAAAACCCCGAACTTTAGTACCTAGCTCATAAGCGTTTGACGTGCATACGTGAATAATATTCATGCGTACGTGAATAATAATATTCCTTTATTCTATACCACATATTATGTGGTATAGAATAAAGGAACGTGGAATGTAATTCGCAGCGTTGTTCATTTTGCATGGATATAAAAAACCTAAATACCTACTAAACACCTTGTTCTTTTCAAGTCACCGTCTAAAGAATCCATCAATATCCCAATTAAATTACACGTGGGCGGTTCTGATGCAATGCATGCCTCCGGTGTCTGCTCCTGTCCTTTGCTGGAAAGAGTTCAGTCTACAGGATAATGGGTTATTATTTGGGAGTAATAATTGACGAGGATCTCAGATGGGATGCTCATGTGTTAACAATGACTCCAAAACTCCGAAAATTTACTCATTTGTTCAAATTTCTCAAACTACGAAGCTGCCTCAGCAAGTAAAATCTAATTAGTGTATACTAGGCACAAGCGCCAGGGCATCATTAGCTTTTGTATCATTGCATGGGGAGGGCATCTATGTTGCTACTCTCATGAAACCCTTATGCATCATGCAAAAATCTATATTAAAGTTATAGCTAAAAAAAAAAAAAAAAAAAAAAAAAAAAAAAAAAAAAAAAAACGCGAAGATTTCGATCAACGGACCTCCATTTTCCATTTCCATCACCTGTACATTAAATCGTCCCTATCCTTTTTCCACAAACATCCGGAAAATTTCACAACTCCCAGGAATAGGTAGGTACACCTTATCCCTTTCGTCTCACATCCCAAACTCTAAAAACAGCGCCGAGAACTCGCCTTTGGAGCACATCAAGATACATTTCCTAAAGCTTGCCATTTTTTATTCGCTCCTTGCTAATACAGTTAAGATCACCTTCAAATTTCTCTCATATAAAAATTATAATCGTCTACTATAATTATAAGTAATATTATTATATAATATAATTATAATAATTATTGTAGTTATACTTAGTATAATTATATAAATAAAATTTGTATTAAATGGATGAGAGACACATACAAAAAACTTTGGTTACCTGATACCTATGATAAAATTTACGACATTCAGTCGTAATCAGTATCTGGCTCTCGCAGTGGCTTCCAAAATGTTGTCTTCAGAGAATGTTGTGGAAGACATCACGCGAACTGGTAGGAAGGTAGGTGGTGAAAGAAGGTAGGTAGGAGAAAAGGTTGAATGTTGGTTAAAATAAATCTAAAATAAGAATAAAAAAATAGAAAGGGTTTTTAATAAAGAAATAAAGTAAATAAATAATAAAAATAAGTGTTGAAAGTAAAAAATTAAAAAATTAGTTTTGTGCGCAAATAAAAAACTGAGGAAAAAGGCTAATGAGAACTGAATAAATGAAAAAATTAAAATTAAAATTTAAATTCAAATTAAAAAAATTTTAAATTAAAAAAATAATTTTATACAATTATTGTATAAATAAAATATTCTCCTAATTGATCGATCACCCGCGGACTAGAGAACTGTCATGATATATTAACCAGCATTAAATGCTGGTTAATAAATAAATTTTATGTATACTAGATGACGTACATGTACATGTAAATGATGATAGTTTTAACTTTCAAGTTACTTTCACCGTTAGAGTTTACTCTATGGTTCTAGGGTTATTCCACTGTATGAACTTGAACTCTTTACTTGAATTTCTTTCTTGGAATAAACTTTATATTCATTCATTCATTCATATCCCCTGCTGTGTAATTTAACTTTTTATAACAAGTCGCATTCTACCTTTTCAGACCCTGATGTATTTCTGGAAAAGCTCGCGTCTCGGACAGCCATTGAGGATTATTATAAAAGACCCATTGTCGAATTATTTTTGCCCTTTATGTTGGCTGTTTTTTTTTTTTGTTTTTTTTTCGAGTAGAACAATGCACACACCGATTTGACGGATCGTAATTTGCAACGTTCAACCGTTGGATCGGCAGAGATGGTTCAGACACCGATTCCATTCGATCGACTCCACTGAGGGAACTTCCTATTCCAACTACCGTTTGACCTGATATCGAGCCATAGCGTTTTGTGGCGCGGATAAGCGAAACGGTAAAAGCCGATGGGTTCACACGGTCCCCCACAACACTTTAAAGCCCTGTGCGACATTACATCAGCTAAAAAGACACTTAGGGACTTCGAAAATGTCTCTCAATAGGGCTCGTTAGTTCTTCCGTCTAAAACGTTTGTACCATTTTACTGAATAAAAGCAGTCAAAAAAAATAATTTGTTCATTTGTAAACAAATAATTATTGCTTGTAATTGACGTTTCTCATTCAGAGAGGTGCTAGAGAGAGTATTTGACACGAAGCGATGGTTGTAAATAGGGGTCGCAATCCCGCGGTGTTTTTCCAAATCCCGCGGGATTTTGCGGGATTCCTCCTGTTTAAAAAAAGCCGTGTTTTCTGAGGTGTGAATCACAGCCTGCACACTGCACACGTGATTTACATGTAAATCACGTTCTCATTGCCTGTGATTCATATACCTAAGTCCTCCTCATGCCTGTTGTGCTGTAGTTCACAATAGTTTTGCTATTCTTGTGTTAATTAATTAACTTATAATATTATCTGTTTTACTTTTCAAAAAGAATTGCAGAATATGCGACTTATTTCACGGCGTTTACAGTCTTTTCTCAACACCGATCCTCTTCGAAAGAAAACATTCAGTCCTTTTGTGATTCAGCGAGTAGAGTGGCCTGAGTAAAAGGAAGAGGATCTTTATTCGGAAGATTTTCACGGGTCCAGTCTCAGGTTGTTGTCACTTTCATAAACACAATGCTGTACAAAGCGACACACGGAGGACCGAGAAAAGTAAGCAACCCCGTTTTCACCCGACAAATTCGCGTTACTTTCTCGAGTGGGGTCGGCCTCGCGCTATACATATTATACACTTGATGTACCTACGATGCATCAAATGATATCACTTTTGGCTGACATTGGGTTTGTGGGTCTTTCTTCTTGAAAACATCATATCTAAAAAATTGTTGTGACCCTCCAGCAACATCAACGGTTAAAAAGATGACCAAAATCAAACGCCCTGATATAAATTTTGTGCCAACCAATCGATTGAAACTGTTCACTCCAACTTTTACACCACAAGTTGAGTCAGCTACGTAGGTGATACTATCCACTCCTGCTTGTCCGACTAGCCCATTACACAATGTGTAATTTAATGTAATTATAAATTATTACATTAAATTACACGATGAACGACTTTATAAATTAAGTCGTTCATCGTTACCATCGTAAGTTAAAAGGTAAAAAAAAAAAAAGAAAAAATATGTAGATGAACATAATATTATGTTAAAGCACAGAGGGAATAAGTCCAAAAAATCAAGTAATCACCACTGAGGTAACTTTCACAGGGCACCCCACTCCCACAGGTCATGAGGTTTTGTTCTTCCAAGTCATCTGAGCAGGCCTTCAACGTTGAGGAGCTGGACAACCTCGCTGAAGCCTCTGCTGATGGGCTTGTTTTTTGATGACTTCATCGACAGTAGGAATTTGAAGTTCCTGGTGTAATGGTACGCATCTACGCATGCTCATAGCACGTTATTTTGAAATCGCCGAATGATCAAGCGATTGCTCGGAGCGGTGCAGCCCCACAATTGTGCACCATAGGCCCAGACTGGCTGAAGGACCTGATTGTATAGTGTTAGCTTGTTGTGGATAGACAACGTGACTGTCGCCCCATTAGACAAAACATCTTCCGAAATTTGGTGGTTAGTTCTATCTTCTTTTTTTTTTTGACAAGTGCTTTCCACCGAAGCTTAGCATCGAGGGTCATGCCCAGGTACGACTTTGGTATGACTGTGTTGTTGAGGTGAACGGGTTTACATACGGTTTGTGAAGTCGATATGTACCGATTTTGCCTCATTCATTTGGATCCTCCACTTTAAAGTCCAGCTGTGCAGTCTCTTGATTGACCTTTGTAGTTTCGAAATTGGTTCCAAGTTGGTATCGCCGACAGCAAGGACTGCAGTGTCATCTACAAACGTCGCTATGGTATTCTCCTCTCTTTCGGGAAGATCTCTGGTGAAAAGGAAGTAAGTACCTACAGGAGTGGGCCCAGTAGGTACGCTACCTTGCGGTACTCCAGCTTGAATCTTTTGAGCTTTCGAATAAGAATACTTTCGGTGGGTTGCCATTGCCTTCCGAAAGGTGATTATCAGTATAAGGAAGATGTCTCGCGGCTGCTCAAATCGAACCAGCAACGGTTTATTCAAGTGAAAATGTTATTACATTTGGGGTTATACGTAGTTAGTGACAATTTATGATCATTTTAACTTGAATTGACCTAATAAAGTTTAATTTTTCGTTCCAGAATATTTTTGTATTTTGTAGTCTTACCTAGCCTTTTCAAAATTTGACGGTGCATTAACATTTAATGTTAATGCACCGTCCCACTTTTTAGTTAAATATATATATATAATGAAGTCATCTGTTTACCTAATAAATAATAGTAACCAACATTTGGATAATTCCGCTATCACAATTATGAGGGAATGGGTAAAACAGTGGAACGAATTTTCGTGGGTAAAACACTCTAAACATGGTCTTCTCTGCCATTTCTACTCGTGGGAAGCACATAGGTAGCGCTCATCAATTCATAATTTCTACGATGGCTAGATAATAATTAAATAATGAATTATTTAGGTTCCTAGGTTCCGCATTCCACATACGGCAGCTACACCAACGCGCTCTACGCAGCCATTCAAGTCTCCTATAGCTCATTGTTTGTCGCCGCGATGTGAATGAGCTCGAAACCGGTCCCCACGCTATAATTGTTTACCCGAATAAACAATTTAGTATTCAGCAGAGGAGTCGTTCTCTCTCCCTAACCAAACTCATTGGATTAGACCTCTGCACCATCGGCAAACAACCACTTTGTAATGAGGGGACGTTCAGGGTGATAGGTTGCCCCCAAAGTTGAAAAGCCACGCTCGAAAATTTTGAGAATAATTCCTAGCGTAAATAAATGTAATTATTACATTTATTTACGCAGGGAATTACGACACAGATTTGCGACAGAATCAAGTTTGTGAGCACAAAAGGAGGAGCAAACTCGTGACAGAACAGTGGAGACAACCATGGTTGTCTGCAGATGCTTTAGGGTCATGTTACCTTAGACATCAAATTAAAAACAAAGGCTGCAAATTCTACAAAAGGACTCACTGTTTTGTTCCAAAAATTGTGAAAAAAAAAACAAAAAAAAAAAAAAAAACGTATACATAGTTTTCGAAGAGGACCTTCCTCATTCGACCCACCAAATTCCGTTAAAAGCCCCAATTGCAGCCCCACAGATCCCCAGGCTGTAGTCGGATGGGTCTGAGACCCCCATAAATGGAATCTACGACGAAAAATTCGTCATAAACGACACTCCACTCGACTGTCTACCAAAATTGCTTTTCAAACCCCTCATAACCCCAAGCTATAAGCGATTGGGCTGAAATCCTCGTAGACACAAAATATCTATTTTGCTTCCGAGTCTGCAAGGCAGAGGAAGCATTGTTTTCACTTGTTCACATGTTGGGGATAGTGGTGACTAGTTGAATGAATTCACCACCTACACGAACCATAATAAGTATATGAAATAACCAAAATACAACATTCTTAAAAATATCTACTGATTTCTCTTCTTGAATTTACTATTTGGGTGGCATTCCCAACTTCCATTCGACTCGTCTTTGATTAACCGTGCAAGTAGGGCTGAAGAAAGTCGCAAAACAACCGAGTCGCTACGGTTGAGCGACCTTCTCGTCTACACTCTCTTTTTAGCCAGATCGCGCGGTAAGGATACAGAATTTGAGGCGTTTTCTAGGTGTGTCCCGTTCATTTTTCAACCGATTTGATGGTAAACTCCAAGTTACTAAGATGCCTAGCAATAGAATGTTAGATGCGAAATTCGTGCTTCTAAAGGGCATAGGGTGGAGGGGGGGGGGGGGGGGGGGTTAGGATAAGGATTGGTGGGATATGCAGGGTTGCCAGAAACGGAAATATTTCCGTTTTTGACGGAAATTCTGACTCCAAAACGGAAACGGAATTCCGTTTTGATAAATACTCCGAAAATCGGAAATTTGAGAATGACGGTAAGTACAAAATGAAAACAAATGGGCATCATTTAGTGTGGATACCTGCCAAAGCAATTGAATGAATGATTTAAATCTGTAAGTAACTGAATCTAGTCTCCTAGAAAAGAATGCTGAATGTAAGGCAATAATATTATTATTGTGATGGGTAAGACTGAATACTTACTTAATGACTCAATCTATCATGATAATAGGTAGGTACCCACCGACAAAATAAGGTAACGTTTGCTGGCTGTCAGCTAATGAAACCTATTAAATCATTGATATGAAAAATACAATGGTCGGAATATAGGTATAGGTACCTACTTGTCATTTTCTCTACCAAAATGAGAAACGCTCCAAATTTTACACAAGGGTTTATTATTCTTTGATGCAGGTTACTTGTACGAAAATCAAATCTGTGTCAGTAAAAACATTTTGGAAAAAAAATAAAAAAATTCAATGTTTTTTTTTTTTTTTTTCAATTTCTTTTCACTCGGAAAATATTTGGCCTTGTGGGATCCTTCAAAAATCCCTTTTGTAACCTCATGAAAGCTCTATATATCCCCAAAGTGAAATCGGATCGTTCAGGGACCCTCAAAAATGGATTTTACGTCCAAAAATACTTCGAAAACGACACCTAACTCAACCCTGTAGCCGAAAACCTCTCCCATTGCGCCCCACGAGTTTGGGCGATTGGGCTGAAAACCTTGCGGGCACAACTAGATGGTAAACCAAGTATTTTGTCAAAATTTCAGATTTAAAAAAAATTCTTACTGGCCAAAACGGCTCGGACGGCGGGAGGACATTTCGGTTTTGGAATCTAGACGTCTTGAAACGGATAATGTCAAATTTTGAGGCCGATTGGAGTCGTCGAACTCCGTCCCGCTTACTTAGGTAGGTGTATTATTCTAAGAATAATAAACCTAAATGATTTCTTACCTCAAAGTTCCTTTTTCCCCATAATACTTAATCTTTCCTATAGAAACGGGGGAAAAAAAACGGAAATCTTGACTTGGAAAACGGAAAAAACGGAATACCCGTGGTCGGAAAACGGAAATTTTGTTCTGTTCTTCTGGCAACGCTGGGGATATGTCGTTTTGGAATTTTTTTTAGGGTCCCAGATCAGTACAACTTGAGGCTGCGCTTCGGGGGTTTGAAGGATTTGGTCAAAATGTATCATTAATGATAAAGTTATCATTTCACGATAGTGAAAGAATGAGCTCACCTACTTCGTTCCTGATGATTATCACACGTCAGTCGTCCGTACGTTTGGCGTGAAATTAATACTGTCGCCAACAGCCCAGAGTACATGAACACTAACATTATGGTCAGCAGACTCCACCAGTATCACCACTTAGCGTCAGTCACCAGGTCGGCAGGCTCACTAATCAACGCATCAATTCCTCATGCAAAGGTGGAATGAAGGCCGGAAGGTCACAGTCAGACGGTCAGCAGAGCAATGTTATGGTCACCGAGCTCGCAAAGTAGTCATCAAGACAGAACACTGGGTAACCAGGTCGACTCGGATTCGTACAGGACATAGTCCGAATTCAGATGCGAAAGTAATTTCCACCACTTTTCCTCGTCGGAAGATCGGGGGAGGAGGTTATTTCGCTTTCACGGGGTTTTTAATTCAATAGGATGGCTTCCGAACAACAATGCGGCTCGGAGGGAAATTTTTCAAAGGTCTTTTTCACGTCTCCATCATGGAGAAATGGGTTGCCACGCACAATCTACACCCGTGGCCGATGCATCGCGACCTTGTTGCCATGCTCATCACGTTCAGGGCTTTTGTCCAGCAAATTCCAGTCATGTAGACGCGTAGAACACTCCATATTTACCACGAGATGATCCATCAATTAACGTCAGATATAGGTTTGTACGTCTTCTAGAGATATTTGACCACACAAAAGCTTGTTGGCTCGAGATAACAAAACGTTATCCTCTTTTAGGGAGTACTTGAAAACTTCGCTTTCTATTGACATTTCCTGCACACCTTTGTATCCACCTAATCTATCCGGAACAGTTCGTGACCTCTTTGTTGGGCTGTGAATTTCTTTCGGTCCATCCGCCACACGAAGTTTTTAAAGGTTAGCGGTAAACCAACTGAAGATGGAAATCTGCCTGGCTGAGGACGCTCGTCAGTATGTATTTGAGTACATAGTTATTGATAAAATGTATGCATACATGGCGTCGGCCCTAATCGTCAGATCTGTACGGGGAGCTCTCTTCCTTCAAACGTCCACTTAAACCCATTAGGTAAATCTAACTATGGCATTGAGGATGTACAATCCCATATCCCGACATGGGAAGATGCTTTCTTCGTTTCATCATTAGGTAAAAAATTCGCGCTCTATAATCTGCATGACATGTGTCGGTTTCAACTCCATTCAGCTTGAGGATATTCACGGTTTTCCTTTGACGACCTTCCCATAGCTCACATTAGTTTTACGATGGCACATAAGAGACAACATTCTCATTTTATTCAAGCTACTAATTTATGAGTGCCTAACGATGAGAAACAACTTACAATTCCTTATCCAACGCGTTAATTTATTGCATTAACACGCATAGTAGTACCGTACTCAAATTGGAGTAGTTGTATTTATTCTGAGGCCTTTTATTCAATCAAATTGTTATCAATACACATCCCACGTGCTTTCATCATCGACAATGGTGCCTTCACATCAGCATATACTTGCCTATGGAAATTAGCTACAGTTAATAACAATCGCCGAGATAAGTTATCTTGCGGTCAAATAAGGAAGATAGCTCGAATAAGGTTAAGATTGAGCGATAGGGGAAGAACACACAAGCCACCCACATAGGGCTAAACTTTGTATGTACGATAAGAGGTAATTGACTTGGTCAAGAGGTAAAAGGGACGAAGGAAAATTATGAGCAGAATCAATCAGTTCATTTTCACAATTAAACCGCTAAACTAAAAACACAACCGGTAAAATAATTTTAGCAGAATTATTCCACATTTTGATCCCGTTACAAAAAACAGAAAAAGATTGTTTTGAAATTGATCGTTGAATCTTGAAAGGACATCACTCCATCAAACTCATATTGGGGAATATGAGTGGGGAATACAATGGGAAATCACAAAATACTGCCACCCTGCCTGCCTATCTTGCCATGCATTAATATTACAAACCTAGAATGTTATATGGGTACCCAAAGCACTACCCTGAGCAAGCACTTACGACGTGTTTTGGTTCAACGGACAATCTTCTGTAGAAATGTTCAATGTTTATACATTTTAATTTGTTTTTCATCACAATTTGGTTCCACTAAGTGGATTCCTCTTCATTTATTTTTCAGAAAAATTAAAATATTCAGGTTTATGGGCAGGATTAACAAAACTGATGTATTGAAAGGTACATACCTACTCAATTGAGTCTTCAGAAGGACAAAACATGAGCAAAATTAGACTTGAAAAATTAAAATTCATCAATTTTATTAATTAAATTATTATTTATTACACAACTATCTTTAATTAATTTATTATACCTATGTATTTATCGAATATTTAATATTGGCCGAGGATTCGAGTGGGGAGTCATTTTAGATTACAATCAATTTATAACGGTCCCAGAAGTCTCCGACAACTCATCAGTTGTATTGGGCTTTGTATAATATTTTTCTTTAACAGATTTGACAGGTAAGGGGGCCCCTCCCACAAATGGTTCCGGGAATTCTGCGACATGCATTATTTTTTGCAACTTTCAAAACTTGCAAAACTTTCGATTGTGGCGTTTTTCAAACATACAAGGCACCACATTATTAAATTATCATGATGTTTGAATAGGGAAAATTCAAAATAAAAGTCATTCTGGTGGATCGTACTTCGCAAGTAATGGTACGAACCCGTTCTAATCTCGTTTTCAGGACATCTACGTGCTCAGATGGTGTGGGTCCCACCCACGAAATATGGGACCTTCAATACGGATCATGGCATCACACCCCAGGCCACATCAACGGGAACCCGGCTAATGACGACGATACGACGGGATCCGTCACGGGCCGATACCCAGTTCCAGACTTCCCGAGGCCGGGAATGCCAGCTCTACTTACAATGTCGCCAGGGGAATCTTTTTCGGGAACGTTCCACATCATTTGCCTTTTCTCCAGTCCCGAAAAGGGCTCTCCCATTTCGTGGGTGCATTACCCGGCGTTTCTTGTGAAGTTCTTTTTTTCCTTATTCTTCTCCCGGTAATATCAATCGGCGAAAAACCATCCACACGGGGTTGGCAAAGGATGCCGTCAAAGAAAATAGCAGTGGCTTCATGGTATATTGATGTTGGAACAATATTAAATATTTTGCTGCTTTCTAATTCTCCCAAAACCAGCCACATCATAGGGGTAGACTATTCAATTTCAACAGTTCATCGTGAGGTAGGTAGGTAGGTATACTCTATAGAGCGTGAGCCAACGCAAAGTAGAGAGAAGACCTTTCCCGAGAAAAGAATATCCCGGTGCATCCATGCACTCAATGCATCGTCCATTGGGTCAGTGTTTCAAGGTCAAAAACCATTTAGATGCATCAGACGCACTTAACGACCTATCAGGGATTTCCCACGTCAAATGAAAACGTTCCCGAAACGCCGGCGTCGGGAAAGTTCACCCGGTTACCTAATGTTGTACCTACAAGATAAGGTCGAACTGTTATGATAATAACGCTCGTCTAAAAACGGCCTATAACGATATCCTGTGTATGAAAACGTTTAATTGGGTCATCGCCAGACGGGCGCTTTCCTCTTTCGTGGGAAAAACTGTCGGTTATTACTTCCGACCTCCCGCCGAGCAGGTTCCACTCAGCCTTTGACACGGCTGATTTAGTTTCACTGTTTCAAGCCATGAACTCGACGTCTGGGACAATAAACTGGCTACAGCAGAAAAAAATTCATTCTTTCGGTCACTTTTGACTTGACGAACCACTACGCTCAAGATGTAATTGACAGAACGCAGAATGAGTGAGAAAACTCAAAACAGGTACCTACCCTCTGGTAGAAACTGCAAGGTCTACCAATAGCGTGTGTACCAACGCGGGGTGACGCGAACCGTGCGACTTATATTACGGTACTAGTCTCTCTGGCTCGCTTCGCTCGCTCCCCTAGTGGGGTGCGTAGCATCGATGGACACGTTCATAACCCTGCATCAAGGCTAACTGGTCCTTCAACATCAACCCCCCTGGCTGATGGACACGTTCATAACCCTGCATCAAGGTCAACTGCTCCTTCAACATCAACCCCCCTGGCTGATAGAATGATCGGCTGAGCGAAGCAAGGCCCCCCCCCCCCCCACCCCTGTCAAAGTGCTAGGGAAATCAAATTTGAAATAATATAACTACCTATGTGAGGGCGAACAAAGCGAGCCCCTGGCCGATAAAATGATTAGCTGAGCGAAGTAAGGCCCCCTTGAATTTGAAAAGGGTGCTGGAAGGGTGTAGGGGGAGGGGGGGGTGTAGAGTGATCGCGGCGGGTGGGCGGGGAACTGCAGACCCGAATTAAAACGATCCAATTGTCTTCTCACCCGTCCAACACAGAAATTCGTATTATGACCGCTCGCTACGCTCGCTCGTCCCCGCGCGAATTAAAACGATCCAATTGCCTACACAGAAATCCGTTCAGCCGTTTAGGTGCCTATAAGACACGACAGACACAGAAACCTGTGCCTCAAATCACCCGCCTGCAGACCCGATGTGAATTAAAACGATCCAATTATTGTCTTCTCACCGTGAACTCGCCCCCTTCCCCTCGCTTCGCTCGCTCCCCTAGTGGGGTGCGGAGCATCGATGGACACGTTCATAACCCTGCATCAAGGTCAACTGCTCCTTCAACATCAACCCCCCTGGCTGATAAAATGATATTGGCTGAAATCCCCACTCCTACCCTTCTTTAGGGAAGGAGAGGGGGTTGAAGGAGGAGAAAACGTAAAAAATCCTTGAGGGCGCTCAATCTATCTCAGAATGTAGATCATTTTTTAATTTCTCGAGATTTTCAAGAAACTATATATATTCTACCTATGTGGGTGGCCGAGCAAAGCGAGCCCCCCTCTGGCCGAGAAAATGAACAGCCGAGCAGCAACGCCCCCCCCCCCCCCCCCTCTCTGTCAAATCAAATTTGAAAAGTTTTCCCTCAATAATAATAGAACTACCTACCTACATGGATGGCCGAGCCAAGCGAGCCCCCTGGCCGATAAAATGATTAGCTGAGCGAAGAAAGGCCCCCCTGTCAGAATGCTAGTGAAATCAAATTTGAAAAGTTCACCCTCAATAATAATAGAACTACCTATGTTGGTGGCCAAGCAAAGCGAGCCCCTGGCTGATATAGTGATCGGCCGGGAGAAGTAAGGCCCCCCCCTGTCAAAGTGCTAGTGAAATCAAATTTGAAAAGTTTGAAAAAAGCCTCTCCTG
Organism: Pilophorus perplexus; assembly: GCA_955831195.1. Classification (NCBI taxonomy): domain Eukaryota; kingdom Metazoa; phylum Arthropoda; class Insecta; order Hemiptera; family Miridae; genus Pilophorus; species Pilophorus perplexus. The sequence continues at coordinate 33,228,841 of OY037009.1, read as the reverse complement.
GCCAGTAAAATGATCGGCCGAGCGAGGAAAGCCCCCCCCCCCCCCCCCCCTGTCAAAGTGCTAGTGAAATCAAATCAAATTTGAAAACTCACAGGAAAAAAGGATCATAGCAAGGAAGCATGGTACATGTTTTTCGGATTGGTATATTTACAGAATTTGAGGCGGACATTGACATGATCGCTCATGATCGCTCGTATAGTGTGTCTTCTCAATACTCGGCCTACTACTTGTATACTCGGCCGACCAGTTTCCCCGCCTCTCCACCTACCAAAGGTCCCTGGTCCCTCCGTTTTCTAAGATCCCTGGCCCCGCGCGAATTAAAACGATCCAATTGTCTTCTCACCATGAAATCGCCCCCTCCCCCTCGGTTTTTTTGAAATCCGACTTCGGAATCGGATTGGCCATATTTTGGCGCGCATTTGGCTCGCGGATACCATACCCAAAAAATGGCTCCTTACTGGGTATTTTTGAACCCGAAAAAACGTGGGACAAACGCGAGAAAGACGATTTTTCGACGAATTTCCGGCGAATTTCCGAATTACGATTTGACCGACGTCTTCCTCCAGGTCTGATCTATACGGCTGGTATTTTTTCGTAATTTTTTCGACCCCTTAAACGGGCTTTGGCGCGAGTTGAAAGTGGAAAACGTAGGAAAAACGGGAGAAAGACGATTTTTCGACGAATTTCCCGGGCGAATTTCGGATTTACGATTTGACCGACGTCTTCCTCCAGGTCTGATCTATACGGCTCGTATTTTTTCGTAATTTTTTCGACCCCCTAAACGGCCAGCGAGCGGAAAGTGAAAAAACTCACTCGGGAACGCGTTATCCCGTACCAACAAACCACACGGCTACCACACGACAACACAATTTTATATTATTGTATGATGATGATGATGATATGATATGATGATATGATGATATGATGATGATACGATGATGATGATACGATGATGATGCTCCCGCTTACGGGGCGGTTCTCGGACATTCAGATCAGGACGTGCCGCACAGTTGTCGAAAATCGAAAAAACGTGAACTCAATTCAATTTTTCAAAAAATAATACTTCTTTTGGCCCACAAATTGTTCGTGTGAGTGTGGTAGGTAACTTTATCAGAGAGGCTCTTGCAAAATCAAGCCATTTGAACGGTAGTTTTGGTTCTAGGGGTAATTAAGGGGTAATTACTCGTACGGACTTGGAAAAGTCTTGGGAGACCCTTTTTTCAGCTTGGTGAAAATGAAAGCTTTAAGAAGTTCTACTGCTGCTCAATGTTGAAAAAAATATTATTTAGGAATAAGAAGTTGACGCTCAAACCTAAAACAATTCATTTTTTAAAAACTTTATTAGGTATCTAAAAAAATTAATACATAATTGGTACAAATATTTCTGAAATACAACAAAAAAATAAAAAAAGAGTGACCCTTCAGATTTTCACCGACATTTTCCACGAATATAAATTTGTGCGAAGAAGAACAGCCAACCTGCCAAACCCTCCATTCCATCGTTAGCACAATCTGCTAACATGTCACGTTAGCATATTTTTTTCCTATATAGTAAACACTGAAAGAAGCCTTTTGGTAGTATTAAAACTTTGAAAATTTTTCAACTCTCCGGGACCAACAGAATTTAAATTCATCGAGCATATAAATTCATAAAACATCGGTCTTCAGAAAAAACGCATATTCAGGTGGTTCTCGTATGAATACTTTGTTTTTCATCATTTTTCCCCAGATTTGGGCATCGACTACTTGTTATAATTGGGTCAACATGGTTAGAAACACGCATATCGAGGGGTGTTTTCTGAATTAGATGAAAATCCGAGTTTGGAAATTCGGTGTCATCCATTAAATCCAACTGAATTAGTAAAAAAAAAAAAAACTTTTTTTTTTTGTCACCCATGTACATACTGAACACTCCGGTTCCAATAATTTTGCGTTTAGATAACTTTTACACCGCATAATGACCAAAAAGGTGCCCCCTACACTAGGAAATAGTGAATGGGGGGAAATTTTCGGGCACATTTTTCAGGATCAAAATAATAATTATTATTAAGGTAGAATGACACCCCGAGTGGTAATTTACCACTGGCGAGTCAAAAATTTTACACAAGGGTTTATTATTCTTTGATAATATCTTTGATAATAATATTATATGTTACTTGTGCAAAAATTATTTCTGTGACAATGGAAAAAAGTTTGGAAAATGTTTTTTTTTTTTTTTTCAAACATTCTTTATTTTTTACTCGAAAAATATTTAACCTCCTGGGATACTTCAAAAATCCCATTTTTAGCCCCATGAAAGAATTCGAAAGAAAATTAGTTTCGCGAATTCGCGCGCGCCAAAAATTTCGCGCAACGCGCTTATCGGACGTAAAATTGACCTAGGAATCGGAATTCGAGGAAAAAATTAGGGGTTCCCATTTAAAATAAGAAAGTTAGTCGCAAATTCGCCTACTCGCGCGCATCTCAGGGAAGGTTCAACCCCCCAAATTTTAAACGGGATCCAGAACCCGGAGAAAAAATCGCCGTATTTTTATCGCTTACCGTTACAGACACGGTGAGAATCGGAATCGAGAGAATCGAAAATGGATTCTACGTCCAAAAATACTTCGAAAACGACACCTAACTCGATCCCATAGCTAAAAGCCTTTTAAAAAAACCCTCCCATAGCCCCATAGCGCCCCGTGGGTTTGGGCGATCGGACTGAAAACCTTGCGGGCACAACTAGATGGTAAACCAAGTATTTTGTCAAAATTTCAGATTTTTAAAAAAATTCCTAGGTACTGCCCAAAACGGCCCGGACGGGTACGGCGCACGGACATTTCGGATTTAGAATGTAGACCTCTTGAAACGGATAATGTCAAATTTTGAGCCCGATCGGAGTCGTCGACCCCCGTCGCGAAAACATAGGTGTATTATTCCAAGAATAATAAACCAAAAGGGAAATAGGTAATAATGTTGAGTTTTAAAAATCCGCGATTTCGGACAAATCGCCGTCACCGGCTGGTTCTGGAAGTCAGTTCATGAAAAATTAGAAACAAATTAGAAATTCACAAAATGTATATCTGTGCAGTGTTTGGATAGATTCTTATCTATCCACCCCCATTTGGATAGATTCTTATCTATCCAGACCCTTCATACGACCTACTGACATCCTTCAAAAGCCCCGTAGAAGGTACACACATCCACCGTGAGGTCCAATGGGTCTTGAGAGCGCCACATGTGGATTCTACGTCGAAACGTACTTAGAAAAGGATACCCCAATCAACCACATGGCTTTAAAAAAACCTTCATGTTGCATTTTTTTTAACACCACAGAGCCCCACCTGTAATGGGTTTGAGGCTCCTAATAAATTGAATCCAAAATTACTTCTAAAATGACACCTCATTCGACTTTCTGGCCAAAGTCCTTCAAAACCCCCATTTATAGCCCCATGAGTTGTAGATTTTTCGTTTCACTTTCTTTTTAGTAAATTTTAACTGTGTTATTCTAGCATAATATGCTAGAATATTATTCAAGAGCATAATAATATTATTATAATGGGTTTTTAGAGCATATAATATATCATACTACGCTCGATATAAGATATTGAGCATAAAACAGATGTTTTTCGAGCATATTTGTTGACTTTATCGAGCATTTCAATCAGTCCTAATGATGACGATGATAATAATAATATCGAGCTCAACGCATGCTTCTATTCTCCCGGCTCAGAACAACCTTTCGGGACTAGGGACATAGTGTCCGTCAGTGTCCGACTTTTTTAAACTCCATGTAAAGTTAGCATTTCTCATTTTTTGAGCGCCCAAGAAGTTTCAACTAAAAATGCTCCACTTCTTTGAACTTCGCACTCTTTCTATTTTTTTTCTTGAATGTCGAAAGTAGGTTTACAACTCCTCAAAGTTCCATGACCCTAAGATTAAGATGTAACAAGTAATAGATTTTTAAACTCGAGCATTAAAAACGACGAAAATCGAGCTTATTCAAAACCTGAATTTTCACCTCCCTCCCAACGGACAATCGATTCGGGCAGTTTCCTGGGACCCCTTTTTAGCCCTACAGAGCCCCACGGGTTAGAATGATCAACTAGATGAAGAACAGCCATGGGTCCCAGGAAACTGCCTGGCTGTTCTTCATCTAGTTGATCATTCTAACCCGTGGGGCTCTGTAGGGCTAAAAAGGACCTACTTACAGATTTTTTTTTAAGGTTTTAGCTGTAGGATCGAGTTAAATATCGTTTTCGAAGTATTTTAGTGCGTAAAATCATTTTTTATCTGTGAGATCTTTATGGGACAACAAATAAAGCCTTTGAAGCAGGTCGAGTGAGGAGTCGTTTTGAATAATTTGGTACGAATAATTCATTTACTTATCGCAATCCGAACACTGAACAAGAGTAGTTTTTTAAACATTGAATGCATTTTCTATTGGTATACATAGAATTGTGCCACCGGAACATCTTATCATCCCAAAACAAAAATAAAATTATTGTTTTTCATTCCAGTTCAAAGGAAGCAAATCGGCAGTTCGCGCGTCGTCCAATTCAAGCGCCGCTCTGTAAGGGATGTCAGATTCTTCAAAAAGAATCGTATCGATTTTTATGAAATGTTTGTCGAATTTTGAAATGATTCATCGTAGAATGGCAAATCCCATCGATTTTTTCAAAAATCGATACTTTATCGAATTTCGAAACAAGTCAGTGTATCGTCATCAGACATTTTGGCGAAATCTAGTTAGGGATGGTTTCTCATTCAAAATTTCGCGCCTGAGCGATTGGCGCAAACATTTTTTCGATTTGGCCACTCGTAGCGCTAATATTCGCGATTTTGTCAGCATAGCACAACTTAAAGTTTTGTTTCAGTCTGAAACCAACCTTCAGCAAGGCACATCTGCACAGAATGCGGCGCAGCATGACACGTCTGACATTTTGGCGAAATCGAGTTAGGGATGGTTTCACATTCAAAATTTCGCGCCTGAGCGCAAACAGTTTTTCGATTTGGCCACTCGTAGCGTTTATATTCGCGATTTACTCAGCATAGCACAACTGAAACCACCCTTCAGCTTTGCTCTCTGTTACTCTGTGGCAAGGCACATCTGCACAGAACGCAAAAGAGTTTTCCTGAAAAGTTAGATGTGTCATGCTGCGCCTCAGACGACGGTAATCAGAAGTTTCTGGTAAATACCAGAAACTTCTGACTTTACAGATGACTTTACAAAAATGTGAGTAGGTACCAAATTAAATCGTATACCTAGTTTCTTTCTATACCTAACTAAGGTTAGTTATTGGTTGTCTTTATCGTCAAAAGTTCTCCTTCAAAATGAAAAAAATCTGGCCGATTCTCCGATACATCGGAGGGGGGGGGGGGGGGGGGGGTCTAAAAGTATCGTTCCTTTTATATGAAAAAATCTATTCTTTCAAAAATAATTATTAAAAGAATAGATTTTTTCAATTATTGATACTTGTTTGACATTTCGCTGCTCCGCGTGCTGTTGAATCTGTTTTCTCTGCCGTACGTGTGAACCCTGATGAACCGAATTTCGATAGTTGACCTGAATGCAACTGGAATGATGTTGATAACTCGTGAAAGATGAAAACCATCGATCAATATCATCAGCCAGTCTTTTAGCATCCGTCAAAATCAACTCTATTGACACGTCCAGGATCCAGCGCGTGTTTCACACAGGGTTTCCAAGTACTCATTGGAGCCACCCGGACGTCATTTTGAACAAGAAGCTGAACTGGTCCAATCAACGCGCACAATCCCAACTATTAGTCTTCATCAAAGCTCGAGCTTTTCACGGAAGGGATGAACAGACTTGACTACACAAACCGTTTCCCACGCATCTCTAATGAACTCGAACGGTCCTTTTTTCTTCGCCGGTTTGAAAAGGTGCGCGTTATCTCAAAACGTCGATCCATTTCCTGGGTAGTCGAACTCAACGGTCGTGTCTTCTTGAAATTGATTGTTGTTCGTGCAAAGATTGAATGACAATGTAGGTAGGCACATATTTATGTTTTTCAAAAGACGGCTAAGTTATTCCGGGTCATGTTTGTCGACGCGTTTTCAGGATCGTGTGATTGTCTCGATCACTTTTGTGACAAACCCCCTCGTTTGAACTACAACGTGCCATGATTGTCGTACACGTTTGACCAAAAAAAAAAAAAAAAAAACCTCATTCGTTGAAATTCAGAATGGCTGTAGTCGTCAGTCTGAACTTCCGTATTGCTTTTACATTTAAATTACTGCCGTACTCCCATCAAAATCCTCCAATGCCCCATCATGCAACTTGAAATGGTTCTCACAACAACATTGAAACCGTGATTATTAATGTCTTAAATCCCACATACTAGGAATGTTCGACACTTCAAAAATTAAACAAGGCGTAGTGAGCGAGCATTCAAGAAACCCCTCAAAGTGATCCAATGACGCGATCTTGATGGGACATGTATATTGCAATTTCAAAATGAAGCAATCGTTTGAAAATGATAAAATTCAAGATTTGTAATATTCTCAATCTATTTAAGAAGTTGTTGGGTGGAAAGATCAAGTAAATGTTTATCGGAAATTGCTGTAGGTACCCAATCATCGTGGGCAAGGCCTTGATGGGGACATAGTGAACCAATAACATTTTCGGTATTATTTACAAATTTTTGTATAGAAGTAATGAGTTTATATATTTTTTAAATATATGGACCATGTAGAGCGCGAAAATATCATTTGGAAACAATTTACTTTTTGAGAATAAGAGGTAGTTAAATAGGTGAAATTGCACTGGAAGCCCAGATTTACGTTTTGCTGAGAATAACCCATGACCTACCTACATGTACCATATAGAGCCCCAACGAGTGGTGCTACCTGGCGAAATAATTATTACTATTTGCCACAGTAGAGTATTACGTCAACAATCCCAACGAACTCACCATCGTAGTCTTGAGCTAACGTTACTGCCACCTGCAAAACGAAATCGGTTTACATAAAATGGCCGGATCCCACCAAGTGTGTAGAAACATCATTAGATTACTATCGTAGGTATGTTTATATTCTAGAGAACTGGATTTTTTTTAAACAGCTATTAATATTAATTACTACTACTAGTGCCCTTGTTCTTTCGTTCCTAACGTAAGCGGTTACCTCATGTGGTGCTGTATGTACTCACAATCTGTCCTCAGTTGAAAGATTCCAAAAAGTTAATTAATTAATGAATATTAGTGGTATAGATCGTCAAATCTACAACAGTGAGACCCAAGCTGTTTTTTTTTTTTTTTTTTTTTTTTTGACATGGATATGTCTTAGTTCTGGGGTCTTGCAAAATTTTGCGACACAAATTTGGCGACACAAAAAATGCAACGTTTTTTATTGGTTGCACCCATGGCAACCCGTCAACTTAATTTTTCATAGCAACAAAGCTTGTTAGTTTCTCGTTGTGAATTATCAAATTCCCGTCTAACAACAACTAGGTATATATCATACGACATATCCATGTAAAGATGTATCTGCATGCAGTGTAGATACTCGTCATCAGTTTACTGATGATTTTAGTCCTGAGGTTTTTAAGTTTTCATTATTTATTTCTCTGGCGATTAGTATTCCCTCCCACCTAACTGGTACACATGTTATACGCCCTCTGAAATGTATGTTTAACGTTCAAATGTAATGTTAAACGTGAAAAATGTCAGTAACGTGGATGTAACCAAGTCAATTTTCATGTATTTTCTCCTTTTTTTTGTATTCCAGACAATTAAGTTTTTTTTTTTAAATAAACACCGACCTTAATTAGTTCCAAATTAAAATTTACATTTCACTTCAATCGACTCCCAAACCGATTTGGAATCCCTTACAAAACCGTATTCTCTTATTAAAGAATTAATTAAGGAATAAATTGCCTCTTCTTATCCACACTACTAAAAATCTCCCTCATTATCTTATTTCAGTTCATTTATTATCTCTATTTAAACTACCTTGGTATGCGCATTACTGATGTAGGTACTACCCATTATTATTGTATCGTATAAAATATTTTCTGACTGTGATTTTTAGTTTTCATGAAAATGCGTCGATCAGTCAAAATAAGACAAGAAAATTCGATTTGACAAAATGAAATCCCCTTGAGGGAGTGTTGTGTCTCGATCGAATCCGCAGGGCACCTCATCTAAAAACTCCCAACTAAGTCAAGTCAAGTTTTAGAACACGCAAAGCACTCACGAAGGCAAGAACGCAGATGACTATCCTCATGCCGGCTTCGAAAGCTGAACACTGACTGACTAAAAGACGCTCCGGAACGTCCACATCTCCCGTTTCCTTCCACTTCTTGGGAGAGGACAGGACGGAGAGACCCTCCTCCTGCCAGAATGTTACACTCTACATACGCCGCCCCCTCCTCCGCCATGTACCTAGGTACCGTTAGCCCTTCCGTACTGTCGGAGAAGTTTTGCCGGCAATCATAGCGTCATCAGGGTGTTTAGCAGCGTAACAAGACCAAGTTCGCCTTTTGTCGCCGAGCATCAAGATGAGCCCGGCGGTTTAGGCAGGACTTCGTCACTGCTCATACGTAAAGACTGAACTTAGCCCAGGAAGCAGTTTTTGGACACGACCAACGATCACTGATCATAAGAAAGTTTTATTTTGGCTCCATAGCAGTCTCCACAGCACTAACCGGATCATAAGTAAGTTTTAAAATTCGCCCAAGGGCGCACTTTCCAGGCAAATGTTCGTTCACCTATCCTGACGCCCATCGTCGAGAGCGTATTAAGAGACTTATTAAGTACCTACCTAAGTTTTAAAATTCGCTCAGGGGCGCACTTTCCAGGCAAATGTTCGTTCACTTATCCTAACGCCCATACGCTCTCACTTCTCCAATATCAATCATCCAACAATCCACAAGCCCATATAGGAGTCACCTGTCCATCCAGATCTCATCATACCAAATCCCATTCACCGGAATACAAAAGAAACAGAGGAGTCTCCACCTGTCGCGAACAAACACCCTCTTGACATCAAGTTATGAACCAACCATAAGAACTGGGCTTCACGCTCTTTCTTGTCGTAATTCCTTCTTTTTTTCTCACACAACTCCTTGTTGTCTGCTTATCTTCCATGTTTTATGACGGTATAATGCCTACGGTATAAGGTGCCGATAAAAAACCCTTCAGGGCATAGAGGTAGTTGTCAGATGGAAAAAATTCTGGCCCTGTTTTAGTATCCGCGCCTCAATATGAACCCGTTTTTTTTTAAGGGGCTATGTGACGATTTTGGCCGATTTTTAATCTCCGGGAAAATGCAAAAAACTGTCTAATCCTATCAATACTGTCAAAATCACACATGTGACGACATAGAGAGGCAGCAAGTTGTCATTTGAAAGAGGTTGTGTGGCGCACATAGCCCCTTTCAAAGGACATCGGAAATTTCAACCTGGGTTTTCTCTAGGAAGGGCCAATGTTACGAGACTCCACTAAATAAATGGCAATCGATGTAACCATCTAGGTAGGTATGAAGACTCAGAAAATGAAAAAAGGGAAGATGGCCAAAAACGTCACATAGCACAAGGAGGCGTTTCCATTCTAGGGTTAAAAAACGGATTCATACCTATGTTATTCCTACTCAGGGAATTTGGACTTACAAGGAAAACACGAGACCAAGTTAAATGAGGACATGGCGGTTTGTGAAAAGAAATCCGAGTTAATCACAATGTTATCATGTCATGATCTTAAGACCATTTGAGAGGGAGGTTGATTACAATGAGCATGATTGTTTGATTGTGCACATAAGTGTGTTGTTATGCAAATAAACATAATAATATTACAACACTTATAATATAAGTGTTATTTGCATATTATGCATTTATATTATATTATAAGAGTTGTAAGTTCCTGAATCATGTTTTCCAAGGTGTCAGAAGAGGGATTCACGTCCGCAATCTGACTACTGCATCGAAAAGCAACTTATAGTTCACCCAATCCCTCTAACCATCAGCGGAAATCGCTCGTCAATTTGCGCCCACCCGCACGGAAATTGGTTCAGCCGTTCGGAAGTTTACTGGGCACATAGGTAGTTACATAAAGAAAGAGAATTTTATAGATATAAAATATTAAGTAGTTCCTTTGGCAGGGTTCAAGCTGAGACTCGCACCACGATTGGATTATGTTAACAGCACCCTGCATCCTTTCAGAGGCAGTAAGTAGGCCTAACGGCAAATGTTGAAAGACCAAAATGAGAAAATTTGTGTCACAAGATCGAAATGCGCTCTCGACTGATTTTCCGTGCAAACAAAATGGTCTCACTTTTTGGGCAAAAAGGTATCCGTAAATATGGATTTTTTAAAATCCAGAATCCAGAGGCCTACAAAGTAGGTATATTCCGCCAGATGTGGTGCATAGAATGAGCGAGTAGGTAACCCATTTCGCTAAATTGGGGAATAGGCTCATTCTGTGCTAAAACAGGTCCCTAAGAAAAAGAAACGAAGCCTCACAATCGACACGGCACCTCCAATATTTCACACAAAACTCACAAGGCTAAATGGGGCGCAATCTTTTCAATGAAACCGTTACTTACCCGCGAAGATACTTAGGATCTTCAACTGTATATCAGTCCCTTGTTTACATAATTCACGCTTCACCTCCTCAGATTCACCGTTCGGTTCAGGGCCAACACGATCTGGAACTCCGTAAAATACACAGCTTGAGAGTTAAAACGCAAAGTTCTTTCTAGCTACCTACTGAACTGGTGAGTCACTCAGAACAGGGCAAACAGACAGAGGGCCTCAATGTGAAATTGGAAACACAGCAGAAATGTTTCATTTCTCCTGTACCTACGTATCTTTCGGGACTGATACAGAATGACTAGTTTCGACTTTCACGTAAATCATCTGCGAATGTCGTAGTAGGTATGTAGGCTGAGGCAGATTGTTGGGAAAACAACACCACTTACCTCCATCTAGAGATGAACTCGTGCCGGGCATTAATTCCGCCTTATTTCGGTAGAAAAAGAAATCTATGCCATCCATAACTTCGCGGTATTTTTTTACTTTTCCTACCACGTTGGACCACGTTCTTGAAAAGGAACATCTTAACGCTACTTCACATTCTACAAATTATCGCGTTCAACTGAAGACAATAAAACAAACCTTCAGGCTTCAATGTAGGTACAATGGGAAGGTTTGCTCTCTGTTACTCTGTGGAAGGTAGGTGTACCTACCAAAAAGTTTGACGATCATGGAGCTAATATTAGGAAGGGAATCCCTAATCCTCATGAACCTAAAATGATAGGGATGTTGAAAAAGTATCGATAAATATCGATACTTTTTGTCCCCGATATATATCGTAGTATCGATACTTTTTTTCCGGTATCGGCACTTTTTTTATCCCTCACATTTCATCAGATTCAAAACTTACGGCATATAGGTGGGCCATCTATATGCCTAAGTTCTTCATTTATGAATAAAGTTGATGTAGGTACCTACCACCACCTCCAGCTCTCATATCAGGAGAATCAGCCGTCCTCGATCAAGGGCGGACCACCAAAATCTTGGCCCAACCAACCAACCCAACTCACTCATCTCTAGAGACTGGAATTTGCATAATATGCAAATATTATTTTGCATGTCTTTAAATTGAGTATATCTTTCTACTTTTTCGTTTTGAGGGTTTCTGACGCGTTTGACGTGTGTTAAACTTGAATGGCATATTTTGCATACTTTTGACGATTTTGACTATTTCTGCATATAATGGCCATGTTGTGCATAATATTATATACCTATGCATATTTATTCAACATTGGAGAATTTCGCTATTTTTAATTCATTTTTTGAATTTCTTAGTTTGACTTAAGCGGGTTTTTTCACCATTTATATTTTACTTTACTATATACAGTACTAAGCAATATTAAATGGATACGTTCTTCAACTCCTGAGTGGAATTTTGCCTCATACTAGTTACATTTTCTAAAAATAATGCCTTTCCGAGGTAAGATGAACTCGTCCTCTAATTACCTGTTGGGGTTACAATAGGTATATGGGTCACTTATTATCCCGAAGGTATGATTTTTGGGCACCCAAGCTGAATCCCATTCATTCCGCTAAAAGGGCGATGACCCAAACGGAGGATGCCCCTTCACTCCATGGAGCCTGCATGGAGCGAAATCCTGGTTGGTCATTAAATGACCACAAATTTTGTACTGGAGGTTGGAAACATTTTGAGAGTATTTACAGGTAGGTAGTCTTAATACATCTCCGATGATTGTGGGCCACAATGGCGCGACTCGTGAGGGAGGCAGCGTCGCAACTGCACCCCCTCGATGCAGAAGGGCGAGAGGGGGGGCTACGTATTACCTACCTAATTAGTTACCTAGCTAAAAATGAATCAAAACTCGGCTCGAAAATCTACGTAAGTTCTTGTAGACCTTACATAGTTCGCGGAACGTCTGAAAAGCCTGTGTTGATAGTGCAATGATAACGGGAGCACTGCCCTTCTTGAGACGATTTTTTTTGCATGGACCTTATGGAACAACGAACTAAGTGTGAAACCAGAAATGTCGAAATGTGGGGCAGTTCTGGGCACTGCGCACACCCTTCCTTCTCACCATTCCCAGATGTTAAATCACCTCCACAATCAGTGTTGGCAGTCTTCGTTCATGGGCAGGGAATTTTCGTTTGCAACACCAAAAAGTTTTCAAAATATTTCAAAAGTAAGCCCCTATTTTTTCCATGATTTGAGACAGATTAGATCCTGAAAAAGTCCCTCATTACAAACGAAAATTCCCTGCCCATGAACGAAGACTGCCAACACTGATTGTGGAGGTGATTTAACATCTGGGAACGGTGAGAAGGAAGGGTGTGCGCAGTGCCCAGAACTGCCCCACATTTCGACATTTCTGGCTTCACACTTAGTTCGTTGTTCCATAAGCACGTAAAATGACGATGTTTGAGAGACAATAAAAATTTTCTTCTATACGATTACAAAGACCTATAATAGGTTCCAAAATCATGTTCTAATGTTCTAATAATAATTATTAGAACATTAGAACATTATTTTGGAAAATTTTGGTTTATTATTTAATAATAAACCAAAATTGAAAACCCCCTTAGGTTGGAAGGGAGTACTTACAAAGGTACCTACCATTAAGTATATTCAACTATGGGAAAATCTGATGGGTAGTATAATTTATTGCACAGAAATAAACTATTCTGAAAGATTATTTTTTCGTTGGTGGAGGACCGAAGTTCTGTCCGTTCTAATTCCTGGAAGTGTTCGAGTTCTGATTCGATTCTGAACGGCCAGAACCTACTTACTGTGGTAACGCAGCTACTTTAAGTAGAATTCAAAGTCTTGAATCACAAGTCCATTAAGTTGTAATAGGAACGAACAAGAATATAATTGACTAGTTGTGAATCTTTCAGCTAGGTAGGTACCTAAAGAATTCATCACTCATTCACACTAGGTTTGTTCCAGGTCTGACTGCGTCTGTCGACAGAAGTTGGACACCTGTCGAGTCGACAGTGTCGACAGAACCCGACCGCACATACTCGAGCTCTCAACCTACGATCGACCTGGAACAGCAGTTTCTCTGCTTCTTAAAGTAGCTGCGTTACCACAGTAAGTAGGTTCTGGCCGTTCAGAATCGAATCAGAACTCGAACACTTCCAGGAATTAGAACGGACAGAACTTCGGTCCTCCGCCAACGAAAAAATAGTCCCTACGAAGTTACCTCCACGAGATCACAGAAGGGATAAATCGCGCGTGTGTGAGTTTCCACAATCAAGGAGGCAGTCGGAATCAGTTCATGAAGTAATGAAAAAAAAAAAAAAAAAATTTGAGTGTTTAATTCCTGGAAACCGATGTAACCCCACCCTCGGCCTTTGTAAAAGGCCCTACGGCGCAAGCGCTGACCGGTTCGGAATTTTCAGAATTACCTATGCTATGAACGCAGCTAGTATTAATTTGAAAATAATATTTTAAGTCCTATTACATTTAAGTCCAATATACATAATATTATTATGCATATAGGACTCTCTTGCTAGTCCATATTTTTCAAGCTAATCTTTCAGAATAGTTTATTTCTGTGCAATAAATTATACTACCCATCAGATTTTCCCATAGTTGAATATACTTAATGGTAGGTACCTTTGTAAGTACTCCCTTCCAACCTAAGGGGGTTTTCAATTTTGGTTTATTATTAAATAATAAACCAAAATTTTCCAAAATAATGTTCTAATGTTCTAATAATTATTATTAGAACATTAGAACATGATTTTGGAACCTATTATAGGTCTTTGTAATCGTATAGAAGAAAATTTTTATTGTCTCTCAAACATCGTCATTTTACGTTTCAATTTGCGTAGAATCCAAATCTGCAATGTCCGTCCACCGTTCGGGCCATTCAACTTTTATGATAAAAGGCTGTTAAGTTCTTTTGCAAAATCCGTTCTTTTGCACTAGTGGTCTACTTAGTTGGTCATAATGTCTAGCCGATCTGATTGGCCCACACGCATAAATACTATGGGCCCAAAATGGGCCAAAAACAGGGGGTTTTCCAGGGCTTCGCTAACATAGACAAGTGGAGGGTCATTTTCCTTTCAACAATTTTTCCTAAAAAACATTATTCTCAAAAAGTAATTAAAAAAAAAAAAAATTATCTCAACAATTTTTTCCAAAACGAAATTTTTTTTCTCAAACATTTTCTCAAAAAAATTTTTTTGCTCCAAGAAAAGAAAAAAATGCAAAATTTGTTTCCATTTGTTTGAAATTATAAGCCCTTCGAATTAATTTGCTGTTTTTTTTTGTTTTTTTGTTTTTTTTTTAAGTTAGGGATATTATTTATCACCTAATTTTCTCTTGGGAACCTACTCATCATGTGATTTAAAACCGCGGTTTTTGGGCTATGTACTAGGGCGCGCTCAACTGGAGGGTTGAGTCTTTGAACTTCTGGCAACACTGTCGGTTACACCCCCGGTGACAACTAGGCTAGTTGAACTAGCGTCTGGGGAGAGGAATAGTGAGGGGTATCTCGAGCGCTCTCTCGACCCGCGGCGTTTAAGCGAACTAACGTTTTCAAAGAGTTTTTACTCTGTGCTTTCCACCCATCTTATCACCCCATACTGTTGCTTTTAGCGTGCTTGATTCCAAGATTTTGATTTCGCCAATTTTACTGATACAATTGTGTTCAACGTGCGGCAACCCGATCGAATCAGATACCTACATTCATGGGAAGAGATGTTCGAGCATTAGGCCCGAAGGCATTAGGGACTCGAAGATGCATGTGTGCATCCAACCATCTACGTTGGAATTCTCCAATGGGCCAAAATTAAGGAATGGAAGAGGGGAATCGAGCCAGCAAACGATTGCTAAAACCCTTCAAAGCTAAAGTTAGCATGCTAGATGCTAACGAAAAAGGTCTAGTTATGTGCTACGTGACTGGGTGGTTTTATTACAATGTAATGAATGTCATTAGGTATGTAGGTCCCAAAAATGAAATGTCCGCCCGACGTCCTTTTTTTTTTTAGCGCAACCTTTTTCCAAAAAATGGAAAGGTGCGCTCACCTCTTCGACATGTGTGTTTTTTTTTTTTTTTTTTTTGTTTGTTTGTTTGTGTACAGAGCATCACGCCCGAGCGGCTCAACAGATTTTCATGAGGGTGGTCTCATTGTCATCAGCGAGTTCCGGGGGTGGTTATAGGCTACCTTGATTTTCCCTCCCTCATCCCCTTCATCGGTTTTCGGGAGGTCCTTCACGACGAAAGTTGTTTATCTCTGATGTGTAACTAAGGAGGCCTCAAAAGGGGGACGGAAGTTTTTGTCCGATTTCGTTGGTACAAGGGTCTATGGAATGAGCTTTTCAGGCTGATTCCAACGACTCCAAAACGATTTTTGCAGCCTGAGCCGTTCGTTACCTCTGATCGGCATAAGGTTTTATTACGCATCGGTCGTTAGGGTGCAGTTGTTTACGTAATGAGCATCACGTGGATGATGTGTTGTGTGGCATAGTTTGGTCGCTAGATACCTACTGTTTCTTAGTTTCTCTCTCTCATTAAATATATCGTAATAACATAAAGGTTGCGCTCATCTATTCAATTCAATTGATGGCTTGTTTTTTTTAATTTGAAAGTTTGACAAAATACTCGGTTCCTCATTTAGTTGTAACCACAACGTTTTCAGTCCGATCGCTCTAAGGTGTGGGGATAAAAAGAGGCTACGGGAGGGATTTTTTTAAAGGTTTTTGGCCATGGGGTTGGGTTAGTTGCCGCTTTGTTAGAATTTTTGGGAGTATAATCCATTTTTTGGGTCTCAGACCCATCCTCACCGTAGGTACCTATCAATGGGGCTTCAAATGTTTGAAGGAAGTCAGGAGGTCGTAAAAAGTGTCTTATTCAGAGTACATACTTCAAGACATAGAATTCATCTATAGAGGTCAAGTATTTTACGAAATTGTAGTTCCTTTGAAAAAAAAAAAAAAAAAAACGTCATAGATTTACATCTGATGTAATTTGTTCTCAATTGATACAAAAGAATAATAAACCCTTGTGGACAATTCAAGGGGGGTGTCTGCCCAGAATCTATCAAGACTAAGAGAAGAGATTTTAAAAATATTATATACCTACTTATTATTCGCAGCGATTAAAAAATATAAATCTACCCCCATTTCTGTGAGGCTAGAGGCTAGAGAGAAGATATTAAATATTTGTAAAAAATTGTACAAATTTTGTAAAAAAAAAAAATACACTTGTTAATAAATTGTTTAACACTTATTCATATTCAACAGGTTTTGAGTGTTGGGTTACCCATTTAGTTGCCTAACATTATGTAGAGAGCAAAATACGTACGACATTCAGACCCCAAAAATCTGTATAAATACGGATAAAAATCCGTGAATGGCAACACTGCTAAGATAGTAGATAATGTTAGATGTAGTTCGCTAGATAATGGCAACACTGTAGATAATGTTAGTTCGCTTAAACGCCGCGGGTCAAGTGGGCGCTCGCGTTAGCCCTCACTATTCCTCTCCCCAGACGCTCCGCCGGTGTGACATATCTACGAGACGTTGCCGACAGCTCATGAGTACAAGCAGCGCTTCATCTGCGGAGCGTAGTGGAACTTATGTTATCACTCTTGTCAGCTGTCAGTTCCTATTTCTTCAGTTTCAGGAATTGACGAAATAGGAACTGTTCCTATTTCGTCAATAATAATATTATAATAATCAATAATAATATCTCACCACCTAATAGGTTTGTTCCAACAGAAGGAAGGAGATGGAAGGAAGTGGAAGAAACCAACTGGCGCATGCGCAGTAACTAAACGGTAACTGAACGGCTGTTCCATCACGTCAAACCTTCCGAAAGTTGACGTCGACGGCTGTTCCATCAGAGGAAGGGAAGTTAACAGCGGTTGGAAGGAAAAATTCATTTAATGAACCTCGATGAGAGGCAAGGTTCGAAAACCGTTCAAATGGAAACCTCATCGAATTGAAACCTACCACGTAACCTGCTCAGACAAAAACGTCAGTCACGGAAGTCGGAGCGCCATTTCGTCGCTTCAAATTGGTTTACGTTTTTATTTCATTCGCTTTAAAATTCGTCGTTTCAAATGGAAGAGGCCGCGATTGTGAATTTTTTTCTGGATGATCCCGTGCTCCCGGAAAACCTGATCGCTGACGACCTAGTTGACGACGAGTTATTAGAGGACCTGTTGATGGAAGAAACTGAGGAAAACCGAAGGTAATGAACGTTTGGCGGACTCGTAGCTTACCTATACCTGTTTGAAACGTTGAATCTAGGAAACCCCCTTGAATCTTTAGGATGAAAGCTTACTCAAACCACACACGATTACGATTTGTTCGCCGTTTGAAATCTTATGAAGTCAAGTTATTCCGTTTGAGTAAGTGTTTTTGAATGTATTTGAGTGTAGGTAGGTATTCGTTTTACCGGATAGTACCGTATTCTGTTTTGGTACTAAGAAATCCTACCTGAGCCTCGAGTTTTTTTAAAAAATTTCCCAAGTTTTTGTTAAAAAGTAAGGGAGTTGCTCGTAATTCCGTAATTACAAAATAATAATTGTAATTCTTTAATTACGCATAAAACGCCCACTTAGGCGCATGAGGTAAGTAGTCAATTCTACTCACATAATCTGTTCTGCAAAGTAATTGTTGGTTCTCTTATCGCAGGCCGAAAAATGAATTTTATTTGGAGACGGTGAATACTCGGACCAGCAATTCCGGGGACATTTTCGCATCAGCCGGAGAGTGGCGGAGGGGTTGACCGCCCGTTTCGCGGCCAGCTCATTTTACTCCGGCCAAAGTGGACGTTACGGTCGGCTGTCACCGTACGAACAAGTAAGTATGAACGGCGCTCAACCGTACTGTGGTGTAATGCATACTGTATAATATACCTATATTACATTATATTCCTCTCATGGAAGAAGGGCTGTAAGCAACTCAGCGCCATCGGCACTAAACACATTGAGATCGTTCTGCCGAAAATATCCCATCATGATCTGTAGTGTTATTCTTTTCATATGGAAGACCCCATTTGTAACTGGAGGATCTAATTTAATATGTCTACTTTTTAGGTCCTGATTTTTTGCTGGTTTGCTGGCCACCAAACGGCCAGCTACAGAGATGTTGCTGACCGCTTTAACATAACCATCAGCTCGCTGTACCGCGTGAACATGCGGCTGATACAGTTCATAAGTAGTCTAGCCGACGAATTTATTACGTAAGTTACCCTAAGCTGTAGAATCAAAGTTTCTAGACTATAATGCCTGGCACAAACCCTATACAGTTAGTTACTGAGGGTATAATTACATGAAGTGCTATGAAAATTTAATTTGTGTCATTTTGTAGATGGCCATCAGTTCAGGAGCGGGCCGTCATTGAAGCATCATTCAGGGCCAAAGGTTTTCCCGAGGTAATCGGTGCGGTGGATGGCACCCACGTAAAATTGGACAAGCCCACCTCTGATCCCGACGCTTACTGCAACAGGAAAAAATATTTCTCCATGCAGGTACCCTCTCAGCCTACGTGATTTATGTACAGTTTTTTCGGGGGGTGTCTCGTTTAATTGGGTCTTTCTCTGGGATGTACATTTGGTCCTCCCTAGACCTGTCGACTCATTGTGCTGCCTCTCGGAAGCTACTGCAGTAGGAGGTCTTCTTGTAGGAGCTATTATAGCTATTATAATAATAGTGTTTCGTGGACAGAATATCAATTGGTACTGATCCACGTATTTCAAGAAGTTGTGCTTATCATTATTTTACCAAAGTATGGTTCCTAATGTGTTGCGCTCTCATTTGACAGGTGCAAGCTGTCTATGACCATAATACGAGAGTCAGAGACCTGTTTATCGGATTTCCCGGTTCTGCCCATGACGCACGAGTGTTCCGGCGCTCCGACCTGGGGCAGAACTTGCGACAGATGTGTGGGTCTCACATAATCCTCGGTGACAGCGCATATCCATGCCTCAGGAATCTGATCACGCCATTCAAAGACTGTGGGCAGCTCACGCAAGCCCACAAAACGTTCAACAAAAAATTGAGTTCTTGCCGATCAGTGATCGAACACTTTTTCGGCATCTTAAAACAACGTTTTCGGCAGCTATATCACTTCAAACTGAGAAACATGCGAACCATCGCCCATTTTATACGGGCGTGCTGTGTCCTCCACAACATGATGGTAGACGACGACCCCACTTCGTCTTCATTCGAACCCCCAAGTCAGGAAGAAGAACACTCCGAAGAAGAACCCGGCAGTGTCGACCCAAATGAGGCATCTCCAGACACCAGGGAGGGTATTACCTACCGAGAGTTCCTCTTGCGAACGATTGTGAGGAGAGTTTAAAGGAAACTGCTGCCTGTATAGAAATGCATTTACGTTTATTGAACAAATATAAAAATAAAACTGTCCTTTACGTTGCTCACAAGCTATCCCTCTCCAAACGAGGTATTTCTTAATTTTAAATCGCCCGTTTAAATATTCGCTACTCGTAACACCAAATGGGTACTTGGAATCTTACACTAAATCACGTGCATTTAAAAAAACGGTAACATAATGGCAAATTGCGAATTAACAGTAACTTAAATCAATTGTACGCTAAATTGGTATTTTGTTATGCGGGTATTAGTATTGCATCCAAAAGACAAGGTAACTTAAGAACGACAAAAAAGGTAATAAATAAGTGACAAAAAACCTACCAAATAAGTGACAAAAAACCTACATCCACTCGTAACACCAAATGGGTAGTCAGGTACTTGGAATCTTACACTAAATCACATGCATCTAAAATAAACGGTAACATGAACAAATTGCGAATTAAAAGGTTAAATCACATGGCATCAATAAGTTTTATTTTTATTTTATTTTTTTATTTTTATGCGGGGTATTGCATTTTAAAGACAAGGGAACATTACTACAGCTTACTACAAATATAAGAACACCTAAGTGAGTCACTTGAAGTGACAAACTAAGTGTGTTGTGACAAACCTACACCAAAAACAAAAGGTACTGACAGAAACGTAATTGAACTCATCAGCCTCCCCTAATGTGACAAAAAACATGACGAGTACAAGTAGGGTAACACCGCGTACCTTGAGTCATTACCAGTTTTTGGGTTGAAAGGACATGATCTGGAGCGCGTCTCCTGATCCTATTTGTTGGGAAATTCAACAGGCTGCAAATAGGATCATGAGTCGCAGTCCAGATGATGTGATATCGCCTCCAAACAGGTAATTACTCAAGGTGCTACATTATTATCACAAACTTGATGTTGACTAAAAATGAAATGTCAATTCTTTTGCATTTTCAAGTGAGCCAAGTACTCACGAAATAGTTCGTTCCTTTCAGCTAGAAGATCATTCTGGCGTTTTCTCTCTTCAGCATCTAACTTCAAGATGTTAATCTGGTCCTCATAAAATTGTGCTCGATCGGCTCTCAAGCCTTGCAATAAGGCAACTCTGCCAGCTGCAGGAGAGCTCGTTTTTCTCGCATGACGGCGTTGTAAGCAAGACGTCGTCCACTTTCTTCTTCTTTGAAGTAGGCGTATCTAGTGCGTCGGACGCATCTTCCAGTGAACGCTTTTTCTCACACTTGCTTGAACGATCTTCGTTGAGAGTTGTCCACGTTTCTGGGTCCACGGTTTCATGTTGAGAGTTCCTTCGACTAGTAACGAACGGAGTCGACAGCGTCTCTTTGTGGGTTGACAAAAGAATCTCAGGATGAAATTTCTTGCTCTGGCCGAATATTTCCGTCATTTCATCCTCGAATTTAAAGAATTTGACGCCTCTTCCGGTTTTCTGGTCGTTGTCCACTTTGGCCTTATATTTTTTTGTGAGGTTCGTCATTTTGTTTTCTACCTGTTTAGCGCTCAAGTTCAAACCAAACTTTTCGTTTAAAGTCGCAGTTATCCCGTTATATAGCTTCTTGAACGTTGAGATCGAATGACCAACCTTTTTGTGGTGCATGTTGTACTCATGTAGTAAACATCTAGTCACCCCATCTGGCCAACATACGTTTTTGTTCTCATTCATCCCATTAGTCGTAAGTGATGAGAGGACTTCTTCTTCTTGATCCAAATGTTTTTCACTGGTGAGAGAATTTGAGTGTCCTGGAAATACATGACAACCACCGTTAGCCATCTTAGAATAAGCGCAGTTAAGTAAAGTTGTCATAAGTCAAGTCATGCGAATAACAGACAAACATATAACAATAAAATAGAAATGTAAATCACCTGATTCGGGTTTGGATACTGCAGAGAGGTGAACAGACGAAGCGGTCTCGAGAGGGAAAGAAGTGCTGAAGTTGATCGAAGTGTAATTGGCCGCCTTGGCAGGGTACTGAGCCGCATTGTGGAGCTGCGCAGCCGGCCTTACACTTTGCGGGGTGTAGGTGGCGCTGTACGCTGCTTCATTAGCTGGAAAATGCCAAAAACAGTTGTCATGAATTTTGGTGTTCTGGAAATACATGATAACCACTGTTAGTGATGTTAGGATAAGTGCAGTTAAGCTAAGCAGCTTAGCTTAGTTAAGTGAAGTTGTCATAAATCAAGTCATGGGAATAACATAGACGTACATAATATGTATTCTTATATTATAAGAATAACGTAGAAATCTAAATCACCTGATTCGGGTTTGGATACTGCAGAGCTGCGGACAGTCGAAGTATGTAGTCTCGGTCAGGAACGAAGTGCTGAAGTTGGCCGCCTGAGTCGAAGCAGCTTGCGCAGGTGTGTATGCCTTGGGGGTGTACTGAGCCGCTTTGAGGGACTGCGCTGCCGGCCTTATACTTTGTGGGCTGTAGGTGGCGCTGTACGCAGCATTATTAGCTGGAAAATGTCAAAAACAGTTGTCATGATACAGAAAACAGGCGGTACACTAAACCATTATGGCACATATAAAAGGCACTCGCCTGTGCAACTGCAAGCCAGAATGATTTTACGAGAATCAAGCATAATATTTACGCCTTGAAATGAATAGTTATTTTTCATTTCAAGGAAGGCAATATAATATTATGCGTCACAATATAATATTATTTCCCCACAGCTCGGCGATGTTCGCAAGTACAATCCCGATCCTTGGTACGGACAACTTCACAATTAATAGCCTCGTATTTCTATTTTGAGTCTACCGAATTGATATTTGAGGGGAGACTCCTAGGACCACTGGGATGCACTGCATACAATGACCACAGCTACGCCACGTACCTACCTTCAAAAACCCCTCCCCTAGCCCCATGGGTTTGAGCGATAGGGCTGAAAACCTTGCGTGCACACCTACATGGTAAACCGAGGGTTGTCAAAATTTCAGCTTTACAACAAAATCCTGCTGCCCACAACGGCCGACGGACATTTCGATAATGGCATCTAGACATCTTGAAACGGATAATGTCAAAATTTGAGGCCGATCTGAATTTTAGACCTCCGTCGCAATTACATACGGGTATTATTCTTATGATAATAATAAAGCAAAAGCTGCTTACTTGCACTCGCACGCAGTTCATTTCCTCTTGCCCTTACGATTTTCCCAGGAAACGACATGAACTCATATAATACATTATCTGAAAAATTTAGGAAGTCAAACTCAGTAGGTAGCTACTTCAAATCATCGTGCAGATTTTCAGAATAAATTATTATTGATTTACCATCATCGTCGGACATCGTAGCCGTAGTGTGAACTTCCCTGTGAAATCAGAAACACTTTTCAGAGTTTTTTTAACACTTTTCTCAACACTTTCGAACACTTTTCACTGCAATTCAACGGGGGAAACAAATTGTTCGTCAGCACGCGGTGGAAGACCGATTTTTTTTTTTTTTTTTTTTTTTTTTTGTCTTCCACCATGATCATGACGAACACACTTCGAAATTAAAGTCACACTAGTAACGCGAAATGAAAAGTCGAAGGCAAAAGTGTTCCAACCGCAGTTAACAGCGGTTAACAGATTTCGGAAGGTGATCGAGAAGGCATTGGAATGCAGTTGAACGTTAACGAACGGCAGGCCCTTCTGTTGGAACAAACCTATTATGTTGTGGTGAGAGTTCCCTACCTTCTTTATTGCTTCCGAGTCTTCAAGGCAGAGGAAGCATTGTTTTTACTTCCGAAATGAAAAAACTTTTGTTCTCCAAAATTTAAATTTCCACTCACGTTTTGCGTTTCAAAGCCTCCTGAAAAAATTTGGTTCCGTGTCTGTATGTCTGTCTGTCTGCCCGCATTTCCTTGCCACACCCCTAACTTCCACAATTTTGATCGGATTTCAATCAAATTTTCAGGAATTGTGTGGGTATAGGCCCTAGACGGTCCACTATCAGTTTCATCACGATTGAATCAGCGGAACGCTGTCCGCAGACGCAAACGTGTGATTCCTTGTTACAGCTATAACTTCCACAATGTTGATCCGATTTCAGTCAAATTTTCAGGGATTGTGTGGGTATAGCCCTAGACGGTCCACTATCAGTTTCATCACGATTGAACGCTGTCCGCAGACGCAAACGTGTGATTCCTTGTTACAGCTATAACTTCCACAATGTTGATCCGATTTCAGTCAAATTTTCAGGGATTGTGTGGGTACGGCCACTTGAGGTTCCAAATAAATTTTATGAGGATTGAATCAGCCGAAAACGTTGCGTGGGCGCAAAATGCCGACTCGGGTCATCCTCAGCAACATGGAAGAAGTTGGTTGTTAGGATGGTTTGTTTACGCAGCCATAGATTTTTTTAAAATCTCGAGTCAAAATTACAAGAGGTTAGAGATCCAAAGAATGAGATGCAGTGTCGTTCACAGCAATCGAACTCGAAGCAGTACCTACCGCACTGCCACTAGGGTAATGCCACTGCCTTTAAGACTTACGACTTAGTAGGTAATGTAAAAATGTTCAAAATCTGCTAAAATTTGAGAAGGCTAATATGAGAGTACAAGAGACGATTGAAATGTCGGGTATTCTCCTGGTGAGCTGAGTGAGCTAAAATCTAGTTCAAGGGGGTGGGGGGGGGGGGGGGGGGCTAAAATCTTGCTCGAGTTAGTGAGCTAACAGCCATAAATCTCTTTCAACATTTCATACAATATCCGAGGAAGCTATAGGCCATGTCCCACTTGGCAGTGTATTTTGTCTATTATAATATAATATAATGTATATTATACATAACGTAATAATTAGATTTGAGTCGTAAAATTTAAGCCACGACATGTGATCTCCAAGACTGCATACTCTTGACGGCATGATATTTTTGTACCTTTCTAAGAATAGCTTTTTTGAGCAATAAATATACTCATAATTAAATAATGATAAAATACAGCAATAAAATATCGCACGTTTTTTCTCCCTTACCTGTTGAGTCAGTAGGTATCCCCTGAAAAGTAATCGCCGGGATCCACTTAATTCAGAGGTTATATATAGAATATATTGACAGTAGGTATTTAACAGCCCGTTCAGCTAAAAGTAAAGGAGACAAAAATATTTTTCTGAAAAACTGTAGACTACAGCTATCTATACGGAAAAAACTGTAGACGATGCGAATCTGGCGTCTGTGACTAGTTCCTCTCCGCTCCGCAGATAAAGCGCTACTTGTACTCATGAGCTGTCGGCAACGTCTCGTGACATATCTCCAGTGGAGATTCTCCACGCGCGTAAAGTTTACACCTACTTATGCCGTAAACACCTTTCAGGATCTTTTTGTTCTCTCTCTGTAGAGTCTCTCAGTGATCATCTATCGGACGAACGAACTGCTAAAGGTTTGATTTGATTTTAAACATTGCACGTTTTCTCCCTTTTTCAACTCCTCAAAACGGATGAGCGTTGTCAGTAACGTCCAGACTGTACGGTAATGTTCGAATGCGTTTGTAATGATTTCACCCTTGCGGGTAAGTTCGGATTCTGCTCTGCTTATTTCTGCTGATTTCTGCCGCCGCAGTACGTTAACCTGCATGGTTTTTGCCCACAATAAAAAACATTTACTACTTTGGTATGTTATGATTGTTCGAAGGCTCTTCAGGTTAGCATCAAATTCAATGTGGTCCTGAGCTGGGGACGTGCCAGTCTGTCCTCTGTTGCTCTGTGGGACGTGCCCAGTACTTCTTGGCCATTCCTTTACAGAGATTATGGATGCACCAGTCAGGTGCGGGAGGCTCTCACCAACTACTGCCACTAGAAGGGTTTTTGTCCTGGCTCATGAGGGGCACATGTTCCGATTTCATAGCAGAGACTAGTATACAAGAGGGATGCAAATGCCCGATTCATTTTGGTTGGTCCTTGGAATAATCAACCTGCACTCGCAAAGGAGACACAGAATTACGATCGGCCTCAAACTTGGTCCTCGTATGTTTTAAGGTGACACCTTGACACATGAAGTAGATTCCAATCCGTCCGCCGTCGAGGCCGTTTTGTCAGTTGGAATCTAAAAATTCTTAAATTCTGACAATATACTCAGTTCTATATAGTCCAGTTAGGTTCGGTAGGTTTCAGGATCATCTGGATAAACTGTGAATAAGTTTATAACGACATATCGGCAAGTCGTTATGAGCCGTGGTGAGCAGCAGACATGGAGGCCCAGGAGATTATGAAACGCATGAAAGCGATGGGGGAATGAATATTTTCAATGAATGTTTGTTTTAAGTAAATTTTAAAACTTACCTATGTACGACTTATACTTCCGACTGACGAATTACACCCTATACTGAGCGAGTTTTGCTGCTTTTCCACGGGCCGAAACCCGTCGTATTCTCAAAATCCAATGTGCCCAAACGGGGAACATCTTGGGCCGAAAGTAGGTCTGTTTAAAATCCCACGGGCCAAACCCGGACGCCTCTGTGTAAAATTTGCAGTTTTTCTGATGAGGTAGACGTACCGGTACAATGCTAGGATGAGATGGGCTAACTCCCGCTTTGATGTGAAATGAAATTCGATTACCTATTAGAGACCGATTTCGCCATCTAGTCCACCGACTTCCCATTCGCACCCGGAGGGTCAGAATCGAACCTGTTGAAGCGAAAGTTATTTAACGAAGAGCGGCCCACCTCGGGCCTTGACTCCTTCGCACCTGCCGCATGTTCCTCAAGTGGTCCGCCTGGGTGCGAACGCCACTGCCTTCCCCCTTATTCAGCGCCTAATCTTGCAGCTTTTTTTCTTGTAGATATTAGAACAATGAACAATCGGGCGAAGATTATTCAGTATACGAAGAACGGCGCGGTTCATATCAAGACTCGTGAAAACCAAGTGACAAATGGTAAGGGGGCTCTCAAGCTTCTGCGTTCGCTCTCTCTCTCTCGCCAGATTTTCAATAAAAGCCGTTATTCATTCATTCATTCCCTCTCTCTCTCTCTCCCCCCACCCACATGTAAATTGTGGTGGAAAAATGGAGGAAGATAACCACGGGGGCTACAGAGACAGCCATTGGTTATGCTATGATGAATAATACAGGCACACCCAACATCAAATAGTATTATTATGTGATTTTGGGTGTGCCTGTAAGGGGTGATGAGGAGGGCACTTTACATTAAACCTTTTAGAGGCAGAGGTCTGCATGGTTCGTGGAACCATATCTTACCATAAATTGGTTATTATACCACTCTATTATTTTTGTTGCGTTAATTTGTAATCCATGAGGATTTACGACAGATTGAATACTAGATGAATAATTATTACTGTTTTCCGCAGATGACTTGAGTGGTACGAGCTCCAATCGACACAACAAATGTGCCGCACGGCCCTGTTTGAACACTTTGTCTGACGTGCCATGCAAAATATTCTTCCCTTTCCCGACCGAACCAGTTTTGAGGGCGTCCTGGTTCAGAGCTTGCGGGCTTGACGTCAACCGCCCGCCGAAGCTGCCGTTGCACTGCTGTGAAGACCATTTTGATGTAAGGTCTATTCCATGGACAAATAGCCTAGTCTATTCAGTTTTTTTTTAATAGTTACATTTTATTTTGACAGCTCAAAAGCGAAACCAATTTGACGGTATTGCGACTTGTGGCTGGAACCGGTGGTGTGATCACTAACCTCCTAAAAGATCAGGTGGTTCCCCATCGTTTTCCTGACGTTCACCGGTTGTCTCAACCGTCGTCAACATCTTCATCAGGCAAGAACGCTGTAAAATGAATTACGTGTACCAGGTGTTAATTATTCTAGTTCATTGAACAAACGGCTGGCCCTGAAGAGCCCCTTCTTCTCATCACCGATATTTAGTTTCGATTTGAGGCTATCAAATGTGGGGTCCTCAATTCGAGCAGATTACGTTCGCGGTAGAGGCTATCGCTCGATGGCACCGATCACATCTTACTCGGCCCCTTGGTTGATTGCTGAAAATCTCATTCGCAGCGCTTAAGATGCCTATAAGAGCCCCGCGAAGTGACTTGTTCTTACTGAAAACCTTGCGCGCTCAAGATGGTGAACCGAGTAAATTGTCAACATTTCAAATTTAAAAAGAAATTCCTGTTGTCAAAAGCGATCTAAAGTGGGCGGTCGAGTTTTGAGGTCCCTATTCGGAAAACAGTGAAAACCAATGCTTAATTCGGATATCCCCTTCAACCAAAACTCGTTTTAAAAAAAAATTGCCTCCACCTTGGCCGAGCTTGCTAGCATCATAGCGTAGTAAGCTTGAGATGTGGGGACTGGGGTTTGCGCCCCGGCCTTGTTAATTAATATTTTAAGGGGTGTAGTCGCGCCTTTTCTCTAGAGCATTTCTGAATCATGTATAAATAAAGGGAGGGGGGGTCGGCTCCTGCTCCATTGTGAGAAACAAAATTTTTGTCAACACAACAAAATCCACTTTATTTTGCTTCTCTTTACTTCATTGAGGAGCCCTGTTACATAACTGGATATCCCCTTTTAACCACAACTCGTTTTTAATGTTAATGTTAGTTTGTCCTCCCTTAAACATTGTGTCAAAGTTACCGTTCCAATATTCGATTTATTATTGGATATTATCCCTTAAATATCCCTTATCGATTTTATATTCGTTATTATTCCTTAGAAACTGGGCTTGAAAATGTCGTTTTTGTCACCAACCTTGATAAAACCACCCCCTAATCTCTCCATGTTTTCTACGATTTTGCGTTACCTAGTTGAATTCGTTCAATTTGTTTTGTAATCGTGGTACCTTTTCCTCACTATAATCTGCGTTTCTAATGAACCGTTAATTCAAAGTGCGTTCGCGAGTTTCTGTCTTGCATTCGGCTGCTGCACCCAACAATGCCGGATGGTTTTTACGCGTTCGAAGTACAATGATTTTTTTTTTTTTCTGAGAATTTTATTGCTCCAAGTAAAATTTACTTATTAACAATATTGATTTGAGACTAGGCGATAAATATTTAAAACTAAGGTACAGCACTTAGTTTTTGTTTTCTATGATAATATGTCGACACTGCGCGCTGCTTCACGAGTAAGCAAGATCGAGTGGTTTAGTTCTTTTAAGTCTTCGGACGATATCACATGTGTCAAGGAGACGGACAGCTTCCTCGTTGACGTGAGATCTTAGCCGTTGCAGATGACGCACGGCCTGCCGCTTGATGGTTTCGTTGACTGTTTCGATTTGAAGCTCGTGGTGGAGACGTTCATTTCGAAAGTACCATGGTGCATTGACAACGTTTCTTAATATATTGTTTTGGAATCGCTGGATGATCTCTCGATTTGACTGAGCCGTACAGCCCCACAGCTGGGCTCCATAAGTCCACACCGGTTTGAGGACTTGGTTGTACAGAGTAAGCTTATTCTGGATGGACAGTTTAGACCGTCTCCCCATTAGCCAGTACATCTTTCTGAATTTGAGCAAAAGTTCTTCTTTCTTCTTCTTGACGTGGGCTTTCCATCGGAGCCGAGCATCAAGCGTCATACCGAGATACTTCGCTTCATTTGAGTATGGGATTACTTTCCCATTGAGGTAAGCCGGTATATAGTTGATTTTTTTGTTGGTAAAATCAACATGTACTGATTCGTTCAGCTTGATTCTCCATTTCGCTGTCCATTGCTGAATGCGGGTGATTGACCGGTTTAGATTGGTGACTGACTCCCTGTTGCTTTCCCCTATCGCCAACACCGCAGTGTCATCGGCAAAAGTTGCTATGGTGTTCATTTCTGGTTCTGGGAGGTCTCTGGTGTACAATAAGTACAGTAGTGGACCAAGTACGCTCCCTTGTGGGACGCCTGCTTTGACAAGTTTTGGTTCAGAGAAGGCATCTTCTTGCTTGATCCTGAAGTAGCGATTGGTAAGATATGATTGAAGTAGCTCAGCGTACTTTGATGGCAGGGTTTTACGCAGCTTGAAGTTGAGTCCCTCATGCCAGACCTTGTCGAATGCCTGAGCAACATCCAGAAATACAGCCGAACAGATCTTCTTTTCTTCAAGGGCTTGAAGTACAATGATGTTGGTGTACAATGTTGTCGTGGTTTAGTTGTGTGCTTAGTTGTTTTTTTTCTAGTCTTTTGGCGATGGATACAGTCGCCAATTAACTGTCGGAGGATAACTGGAAACGACCAGTGATGACAGAACGTGGGATTTAACTTACGGGTGCAGTGAATAATGTGAATGAAATTTTCACCACCGAACTGTTGAAATGCACTCCTGGAATACATTTTTTTTTCCTGGCAGCATTGTTTTTGAATCCCATCATCGGGTTGCGGGTTCAATATTAAATATTGTACCCGCAAACCGATGATTGAACAAAATTTTTGTTAATTTTACTTATCGTGTAAAACTTATTAAGTCGATAAATCTTTCCTTATTTCAAAACGCTGCAAATTTTACACAAGGGTTTATTATTCTTTGATAGGTATAGGTTACTTGTACAAAAATTTAATTCTGTCAATGAAAAAAAATTTTTTTGGGGGGGATTTTTTTTCAAAAATTATGTATTTTTTACCCGAAAAACATTTAACCTCCTGGGATTCTTCAAAAATCCCATTTTTAGCCCCATGGCTATAGATCGCGACAGTGAAATCGGATCGTTCCGGGACCCCCAAAAATGGATTCTACGTCCAAAAATACTTCGAAAACGACACCTAACTCGATCCCTTTCCCCAAAGCCTTAAAAAAACCCCACCCGTAGCCCCATTATAGCCCCATCGCGCCCCACGGGTTTGGGCGATCGGACTGAAAACCTTGCGGGCACAACTAGATGGTAAACGAAGTATTTTGCCAAAATTTCAGATTTAAAAAAAAATTCCTACTGCCCAAAACGGCCCGGACGGCGGACGGCGTACGGCGGACGGCGGACGGACATTTCGGATTTTGAATGTAGACCTCTTGAAACGGACAATGTCAAGTTTTGAGGCCGATCCGAGTCGTCGACCTCCGTCGCGAAAACATAGGTGTATTATTCCAAGAATAATAAACCAAAAGTCACGAAATATCCAACAGAAACATGCGAATATTACCCTTATAAGAACAATGAAAATATTTTTAGTGGAAGTATGATTTCCTAGTGCCTAAACTGATAAGAATATACTTTCCAAAATTCTAAAACTTTGAGTGTATCTTTGTGTGAAATGGATTATGATGTTTTCTAAAAGAGCTCCTCAATTCAGAGTATTACAAAAACACCTAACTTAGGTACATTAAAAACTTTCAAAAACATTTGAGCTTGTTTCACGGCCATTTTTAATTTTCACAGGCATGTCCAGCCCGCAAAGTTGGCATCAACCAACATCGCCTCCTGGCACATCTTCAGACGAGAGTAAGTTCGCTGAATCGTGCTATTTATTCCCTCTCAGACACCCCTCATTTAACACCTTCAAGTCCTGCTGAATAAATCCCTAATCACGCTGTTTCGGGCACATGCCAATGTCATACTAACGGTTCTTTCTCTCTACAGAATCGGTCGGTGGCATGGAATTGAAACTCGGCCGACCAACCTGTAAGCTTTTCTTATTGATTCTTGTTTGCACGAAACGTAACCCAACCCCCCTGGCATATTTTACCCCCCCGCTCTGCATGATTATTGTTGGCATTTCTTTGCTCTAACCTGCATTACGCCTTCGTCGCTTTAAGTTTCAGCTCTCTATGTTGACTATGTTTAACTAAGAATGTTCTGTGTGCTATCGAAACCTCGCCTTATTTTGTGTTTACAGCATGCCTCTAAGGAACCACCCCTTGAAGAATAATGTTTGTTTTTTTCTAGAAAATTCTTTCATGTTGTTCCTACAACCTTATCCTTCATCTTTCAAGGTAGATTTTTCCCCTCTAATTTTATGCCTGTTGTGGAAAATTTCCAAAATTATTTAACACATTTAATGTGTTTCACTTTGCTTACAGCTTTGCGAATGCATGTGCGTTGGTTGATTTATACAGCCTGGAATTAGTTGTTTTCTTGTTCTCCTTTAATGTGATTTTGTAAAGTGTTGATTCATTTACCTCGATGATGACTTGCTAACGAGTAACCTGTTTTTTTTTATTTTTAATGTTTCTGCATTCAGCCCTCGCCCCAAAAATAAGGGTCAAAACCGTTGAGGAATTAGAAAGTACCGTTACAGAATCAAAAAGGTGAGGAACAAGAAGATATCAAACTTTGGACATTGCCTGGGTGAGGGAGCTCTCGCTTGTTTGCTGGTGGAGCCCTCTGTGGACTGTTATACGCACTAACGCCGTTTGTTCCATACCACGAGTGATATTTGGTCACGGTTGTTTCAGACCACAGCTGGTCATCAAAACATGTCTCGTTCCCACTTGTCCCATAAATGGGCAGAAATTCCCCGACGCCAAATTCATATGCGTCCCTTTTGCGCCAGAAACGCGTAAACTCTGGTTCCATTCGATTGGGCTGTTGGACTCAAACGCCCTCTCCACGGAAACTGTTTACGTTTGCACGAATCATTTCAAAGTGAGTTGAGCACAACTGAAAGAAAGAAAAAAAGTCGTTGATCCAATGACTGCACAGATTTTACTATTGTTTATGGTGCATTTTCTAGTCGTCGGATATCGAGTCGTTCCAGCTTCCCAAAGACAACTCGCTTCATGTGAGAGTCAAATTCGGCGTGTTGCCGTCAATCAAAGTGGATAACGACCCGCTTGAGAATGTTGGGAGTCGACAAGGTGTGTATTTTACCTTCTTGGCAACGTATCACTTGGCTTTCTGTCGCATCACCCTCACATTTTCTTTTCCAGAGCCTGTCTTGGAATCGCGAGCATCGCGTACAAACCCCGTGAAACCCATGGTCCCGGCTGGCGAAGAGGATGTTTTAAAAGATATAAAAACCGAACCCAAGAAACCAACAAATATGGTGCGGCCAACGTGTAAAAAGTAAGAACTTAATAAGTATTCAATAAGGGCTGGTTTCACCTGGCTTCAGAATATATTAAATCAGTAATCCGCGCTCACGCGCGAATCGAGTTTCACCGATGCAGGCTTAGCCTAAGTCCCACTTGGACCAGTCATTATGTACATCAGCTTGTGCAAATGGTGCTGTAGTAAATTTTATTTTTGTTACTTGTAGGTTACTAGGAAGTAAATATAAAAAATATTGACGCGAAAAATGTCGGTAGAACTTTTGGCAGCCTAAAAACCTCGAAATTTTTGGACTCGAAAGTTTTTCTTCGGTAATAACTATACGATGTTTCCTAGCGAAAATGTTACTATGTACAAACTTGAAGAGCATTAAGTTTTGCACCGAATGAGCACCATAACTTTATAAATCGGTCAAGTAGAATGGTCAAAAACCGTCGAAAAATGGCTTTTTTCCAACTTTGCCAAAAAGTTGCAATCAGCGTGTTTTAAATGTCTTTAGGTTGAAAATGGGTCCTCCAAAACGAAAAAACCATGAAATGATAGTTGTAGAGAATTTAATTCTGTGTTCAAGGAGGACCAAAACGTTTAAATTCGCTTAAGGCGCTTATTGGTGATTTTTTTTTTTCAACAGATCGCAGAATATTATGCTGCGATCTGTTGAAAAATAACTTTGACCCCATATTATGGGGGTCAAAATTACCTCTATAATTACGCCTCATCAGCTGTTTTTTTTTTTTTTTTTTTTAATTTTTCTTTCTGATTATGTCTCAGGATAGCCATACCTTTGGCTATAATATATTATTTATTATTTATAAAATATTATTTATGTTTGAGGCATGTAGGACGCTATTAATTAGGGGGTTTAATTTCTATTTTCTAAACTAGCAATTTTTTTCGGAAAACGGAGATTCCACAGTGAATTTATGCACCTTGGGCAACACAAATATGCATCAAATCTAATTAAATTACACCTCTAAATGAATCATATCTGCGCTATAAAGTTTTAATGAGAAATCAATCCCTGTCAATCAACATCGGACATTGTCTATTCCTGTCAAGCTCGGTCGGACATTGGAGTCTACGGGTTTTAAAACTTCCGAGGACCGTCCCCTCGAACCTTCAGATTTGTACCTGGGTGAACCCCCTTTCACTTCACGCTGGAATCTTTATTATCTCAATATGAATATCTTTTGGAGTCCATAGTGCGACACCCCCCTGGGTAAGTGCCAGGAGGGGGTAATGTCTTCACAAAAAAAAAAAAAAAAAAGAGGAGGGGCAGAGGTGCCTTCGAGCATTTGACAAGTAATCCCAGGGGTGGGAACGAAATAAGCTGCTGGGGCCCCGAACGAAAGGCAAGCACACAGATTGTTGTTAAGGGTTTATTAAAATTTACCTCAGCTGATCGCTGTAACGGTGAAATACAGAAGACTTCCATGAAGCTTACATCAGGTGCGGCTCATCGGCCAGATTGACAATACTTAAGCGGGGCGCCCCGAAAACGGTTCACAACATTGTTCCTGCAAGTAAACTAAAATTAACACACGAGAAATCACAAACTCGAACAGATGACTAATATTTACAGAAGTGATATCACAGTAGGGTTACTTCGAATTACGCCTTATTAACGGCAGACAACCTTAAGCATGCTAGAAAAATATGGAAGGTAAGTTAATTTGTCCACTCAGTGGTGGAACTAGACGTTATTAAATTATTGCCTCCAGGCATAACATATTTTGGTAACAAAAGAAGGGTGACGCAACTTTAAGGTGCTCATGGAGCTGTCGCGAAGACGACGAACAACCCAGGCGTTGTTGGGACTCCACTTGAACGCACTGAGGGAATGTGCTCAGAGAGCCTCACAGGGAAGTTCCGCCATGAGGGCGGCAACCTCGACAACAGTTCGAACACGAAGACGTCGTTGAGGACGCAGAAGATAGCCGGACGACGACCATGGTAATGCCGACAAGAAGCAGCAAAGTGGCAGGTTCAAGTACCAAACTTCCACAAACGAGGTAGCGGCCTGAGCCCTGTAAATTCATTATTTAGATCAACACCTTCCCCAGGACCAGCTCCTCAAGGGTACGAAAAAGCCGATTACTCACCTTTAGTATGATTCACGAGTGTACTAACTCGACCAAAAATCCCTCTTGTGGCCACGTGACCCGTCAACTTCGAAAACAGCGGACTACTCTGAAATTTCCAACCACCTTTTATTCGACGGCCCTCAGAGTGGCTTTAGGTGCCATGGAAACACATGGACTTCAGAAAGGGAGCTAAATTTGTCCTATGCTCACCTCAACTCCAGTAAGACGCCTCTCAGGTTAGGCAAGAACTCAATCGCTGATGTCACCGTAAAATCTGGCGTGCACTCCCGTCCAGTGCCTTCCCGAAGTGGCCGATGCGGCCCGAAATGACTCCGACGAAAACCGGGATCGAAATTTCACCCACTTTTTCCAACTTGTTGGACGAAATTTGATAAAACCCGCCGACCGGGCAGAAACCGTCGGGGGGGACGGCTAAACTCGTTCACCCAATCGCCATCTTCACTTTTCGGCCCTTCTTTGATAGATAGCCTCCTGATGGTAGTGCTACCAACTTGACAACGACCCGACATGACTCTAATTTACTTTGCTTTTCGCTCTGGGGTTGATTCCTTTTTTCACAGGAAGTCTCAGGAGATTATTCAGCAATCAGCCCTGTGTAGAGGAAATTCACTGAAGTTCCCAGAGGGATCGAGTACTCGGTACTCAAGTGTAGCCACTTTGTCAAAGCAGAGTGTTGAGCGGAATCGAGCTCCTGGGGGGGATTTGGGCGGAAATCTCCAAATTTAATTTATTTTCCCCCCACCCCTGAGAGCAGGCCGCGAGATCGTTACAATAGGTTTTTCGAGATCCCATATCTGTCTAAACATTGTACAGAAAAACTTATTTTTTTACACTTTTTCAAAAATATTTTCTTATTATATTATATTAAAATATTTCTTATTAATTCTTATTATTATATTACACTAGTTATTTTTGCACTATTAACCTGTAGCAAAGAATAATAAACCCTTGTGTAAAATTTGCAGCGTTTTTTTTTTTAAGAAAGAATATTTTTCGGAATCGGATTTGCCACCGTTTGCTGTAACGTAAGAAGTAACTTACCATCACCTTACTGTTTTATTGTGGTGGTTCGATGAAAAAGATGAAAAAATTAACCAGATACCTACTTCGTTTTTGCAGGTACGAACCCAAGTCGATGCCGCAGTTGCCCGAGTGTCGGCCCCCTTGTCCCCCTGATTTCCAATGTTCCTCCATTAGCGGTGTGGAATATAGCGCATTTTACGCTCGCTTCCACTCTTTGGATACCCGGACCGAACAGAACGAGTTCATTTTCTCTCACACAGAATTGCACGTAGACAACGCGTTTCCCGACACGGTAATTAGTTTTTCGTAAATCACCAGATTGGAGTAGATCGATGTTGAAGCTTGCGAGGCAAAGTGAGCTAAACACCAGACGGTGGGATACAAGATGGGTCCCGGAGGAGTTGAAACAATGTACACGATGGGTCCCACCCAATAAAACATTGTTACATTTTTTTGACTTTGTTTATTGCAGCAGGTAATAACTTATAAGTAATAACTTATAAGCAACACTATTCTGATGCATACGTGTTAAAAAACTAAGATATTTACTTCACTTAGTCCTTGTGGTTCTGACTTTTGCACTTCATGATGCTCACACTAGATGCGTTAGCTCGTGTGGCTTGGTTCTCATGAGTCTTCTAAGCAGATCGTCTGTGCTGAGACGTTGGACCACATCCTCATTGACATGATCTTGGAACCTCGAAAGGTGGTTGAAGAGCCTCATTGACAGATTCAATCTGCAGCGCGTAGTGAAGTCGGTCATTTCTGAAGTATCTGTATGCGTCTCGCAGCATCTCAAGACATTATTCTGGAAGCGCTGAATAATGTCGCGATTACTCTGGGCTGTGCACCCCCAAAATTGCGCACCGCAGGTCCAGACAAGCTTTAGGACCTGCTTGTACAGTATGAGCTTATTATGGACCGACAATTTTGATCGCCGACTCATCAGCCGGTACATTTTTCTGAATTTAATTACAAGCTCAGCTTTTTTCTTCTTGACGTGGGACTTCAACTATCATTCCAAGGTATTTTGCTTCATTGGTGTATGGTATCACCTTGTTATCGAGAGAGGCTGGCACATAGTTGATCCTTTTATTCGTGAAATCAACATGCACGGACTTTTTCTCGTTCATCCTAACTCTCCATCTCTTTGTCCAATCATGTATGCGGGAGATAGTCGGTTTAGCTTGCTAACTGAATCAACGTTTGTATTACCGGTCGCCAGAATAGCAGCATCATCCGCAAAGCTGCAGTTGCAAGCAGCTGGCAGAGTGTGGCTGATGCCACCTTGTTATGTTGCAGGTTTATCTGGATCACCCGCAACATTTTTAGGTGGTGTAATCAGCCTAAAGTGGACTCTTCGGGTGTGGAAGCAGGGTTTGTAATTAACGCCCTTCAACCATTCCTATAGGAATAGTCCTATAGGACTCCTTGTCTATTGACAGCACCAGGTCCAAACCAGTGTTTCCCGGTTTGCTGCTCAATATTTTCCATCCCCTCGTCGATAGCCCAGTATTCTGAACCTCGTCAGGGGGACTACCTTTCTGGCGTCGGAACAGTCTATGTGTGCAGTGGGGATCCAGACCCCGACTTTAACCCGTCCCTCCTCCAGCTTTCTTGCAAGGCATGCGTGGAGATTTGCACCATCCTAGGGCCGCAGCTGCCCAACCCGCTCCTGCAGCCAAGACTGTGATCAGCTGTCAGAGCAGGTCAGGAAAAACCACACCATTGCTGGTGTAGCCATTTTCAAACCGCGGACCCCTGCCGGGCGACTCTGCAAACATGGCCCGCACAATTTCTCCGTAGACCAAGTCAGCCTCGACATCCAGCAGCCGCCCAACGGGATGGTTGCTGTGAGCATCTGCTATCGAGTCGATAGTATCGACGCATTAGAGAGCGCACCACTATATCCTCCAGTTCTCCCTACCGAAGAAGGGGTTCCGGGGTGGCTATGAGGAGCGCACTCCCTCGGCTTCTTGGTCTCAGGCTTTAAAGTCATTGGTAGTGTGCTATGGGGGGGTTCGGGATCACCCCCCTCTGCTGCCACCTTGCTCCTATCTACCGCCATTTTGGGTCTGGGTGTGGGTTGGTTGGCGGCGCCAGCCCCCTGGCTGTGACCGAGTCCTGAGGGACCAGCCTTCCCACATGGGTCAGCGACCGCCAACTTCTCCCTCCCATCTCCTCTAGGTGAACTATTGAGTCTGCAATCAACTTAGACCAGTGAATTTTATAGGACATTAAATTTTAAAATTTAATTAAAATTAAATTTTAATGCTCCTTCTCTTTTATAATAGTGACTTATGCCGTATCTGGCATAGTTTCGGAATAAGAAGCAAAAAACTGACAAAAGCTCCACAAGTTTGGAGGTTTTTGCCAATATCTCTAAACAAATAAGACTATTTATAAGATCTCTCCAGATTCGGATTCAGCACCCTAAAAAATATAGAATGTGAATAAGAATAAAGATATAATCTTGATTTTCACTAGCTCGCCTAACTACGATAACACCTCCGGTTACCAGGACCCGTAGTGTATATTCTTCTCCCCTTACCGGGACCCATCATGTACACTTCTTTTCACCTTCAGGACCCATCGTGTCCGATTATTCTGAACGGGACCCATCGTTTAGAACTCGCACCTGATGTTCAATTGAATCCTTTTTCACAACCTGATTTCCTTATTTTCAGCCTCGATTCAGATTCTACGTGGACGTGAAATCGAATCCAAGCTCTCGGGCGCGGGTATGTGCCACCGCCTTCGCCACATCCTTGTCAATGGATGTCGATGTCGTTTTAGGGCTTGTCATCGCTCAAAAAGATCAAGGTGAAAATCTTCCTTAATGATAAGTAATGGAATTCATTCTACACGTTTTTGGTTTTGGCTTTTGGGATCCGGTACCTTTCAAAACTCACGTTTTCTTTTCGGTAATAGACCTTTTCATATCAATGATGTGACGTCATTCTGATAAGAGCCAGCCGCCATTTGCAAGCCACCAACCCAATGTGGGGGACCGTAGTCTGTTGTCTCTGGTCCCTAGCATGTGTTTATTTTCGTTTTATCAGTTATATAATATTTATTTTAGTTTTATTCAGTTATATAATACAACTATGCACCTACTTCGTATTTGTGTCAGAGGTCGAAAATTGTTATTGTGCTCCAAATTTGTCATTATGTTTCAAAAGGTCTAGATTCCAAAAGCGAAATGTCCGTTTTGGCCGGTAGGAATTTTTTAAATCTGAAATTTTGACAAATTATTCGTTCCCACACCTAGTTGTGCCCGCGAGGTTTTCAGCCTAATCGCCCAACTCCGTGGGGCTCTGTGGCGCTCAAAAGGGGCTATGGGAAGGGGGTAGGTTTTGGGTATGATATCGAGTAGGGTGTCGTATTCGAAGTAATTTCCACTTTGAATGTCCACTGGCTAGGGGAGTGGCTCTGTACCTGAAGAGAATCTGTCTGATCTTCTCAGTCTTGGGAATGTCCAGGTCAGCTGCGGCACGAAGCTTATTCTTGAAGGTTTGAACGTTACGCTCGGCAAGGCCATTTGTGGCGGGATGGCCCAGCGCGATAAATTTTCGAAAAATCCCGTTTGACTGACAGAAATTTCGGAAGACTTCACTCTGGAAAACGGGCGCAAAAGCGTTACAGTGTGCTACCTAAATAATGTTTGCAGGATTGTGCTGGCTTCTTCCTGAAAAAAGACGCAAAGGAATCGAGGTCGGACAGTACAAGACCACTAAGCTGTCAGTTCTTCCCAACGTATGTGCCGATATATTTATTGGTCATGATGTTTTGAAGGCACATTCACGACTAGACGTTACGTTTGCGGGCAGTACCTAACCGACCACTTACGAAGTTCAAGCTTAACAGTTTTCCCACTTGCGAACATTGAACCAATTCGAATTTTCACCAACCTCGCTCCAAATATCAACACGGTTTTGGCCATTCAACACCAGAAATGCAAGCTCCCGGCCTACCGCGCTATCCTCACCAAGCACCATCTCAGATCCGTCCGCCATCTACAACTTCACCTTCTACCCCTGAAAGCTCCCCAATCACCTCCAGGACTATGTTACGAACATTGTTCTGCTCGATTATGCATTCTACTTTCCACTGAAATCATGTGTCGCGCTTTATTTGATTAAAGCCTTACGAACATTAGGTTTATTCTTTGACAATAGTCTTATTAACTCAGTCTGTACCTGCTTTCTTTATGAAATTGTAAATTGTAGACGACTTCCAGGATTAGCGGACATTTTCAGCTCCCTATCTGGTTGTACCTCATGGTCAGTTTGGTATTTTTTAATTTCAGTCTCCAATGCTGCTACAATTCCGACGTTGAAATTGGAATCTGGGACTGAAGTGTGCGTGAAGACTGAAGAAAGTACGCCTGAAGAGCTGATTATCGATGAACCAGTCGTCGAATCCATCGAGATCTCGTCGAGTTCAGAAGAAGGTCGGTGACGAGCTGGTAACATTGAGATGACGGCCTTGCTGTGGTTTGAATATTGATTAAAATTAATTTTTTCAGATGTGAAACCCAAGTTGGAGGGCTTTTGCACTTCCGAATCCAACTGCACCATCCAATCCCCAGAAGGTGATGAGTTGAATAGATTATTACTCGTTGAGTTTCCTGGTAGATTCCAGATGCCTCCAATGTGATTTCCCGTTTTTCAGAAGACCGCTTCAATAATGAACAGTCCCGAAAAAGGCCTTTCTCTGTTCTCGACAGCGATACTCCGACGGATTCAGGAACTGGTGAGAATCATTACGACGTTTCAATTTGTTTTGGTTTGCTAAGAGCTTTTCATGAATGAGTTTGTGTTCCAGATTTGTTCGAGTCAATGCATTTTTGTTCGAAGTGTTTATCGCAATTCCCATCGCGTCAAGCTTTCGACGCCCACGAAAGGCTTCAAACGTGTAAAAAGTACACGGGGACGTATTTCAATTGTGAGACATGCGGGAGGACGTATTATAAGTTAGATGACCTGAAAATGCACATCGACATCATGCATCGTGAGTACAACATTGAGAGAGATCCAAAAGGAAACGTAAGCCCTTATTTACGAACGTGACTCAACGGTGACTTAACTTGAGGCTAAGGCCATCATAACCAGAGTTGGGCAAAATCATACTCATGAATATGATTAAGATTTTAATCACAGGGTTATGTTTCTGTGATTAAGATTAAGATTAAATTCGTAAATACACCCGAGAGTACGATTAAAATCATAATCACGGGTATGATTAAGAATACACTCTTAATCACAGAAATTCTGTGATTAATGCGATTAATCCCTGAAAATCTGTGATTAATCACAGAAATTCCTGTGATTAATGTGCTTAATTACAGAAAGTTTGTGATTAATCACAGAAATTCCTGTGATTAATTAATTAATTACAGAAATTCCTGTGATTAATTACTGGGATCCATGTTTAATAGAGAATTTTTTGCGTTTCAGGGGTGTAATATGGGTAAATTCTGGCTTTTTATTAGGGTGCGTTCAGTGGAGAATTTTTCGCGATTCTGGCGGTGTATTATGGGATTCTGGGGGTGTATTATATCGCATTAATCACAGAATTTCTGTGATTAAGAGTGTATTCTTAATCATACCAGTGATTATGATTTTAATCGTACTCTCGGGTGTAATTACGAATTTAATTAAATTAATTATTTAATCACAGAAACATAACCCTGTGATTAAAATCTTAATCATATTCATGAGTATGATTTTGCCCAACTCTGATCAGAACTGGTAAGGCGTCCTGGCCAACTTTTCATATTAAGGAAGGGCATGATGAGACAAGGTCAAGGAAGCACCCCTTGGACCTTCCACTTCGCGCTTTCTAGATATGGGATCCACTAAGGATCCATTAAGCTCATTTCGGAAATAACCGAAATAGTAATCAGCGTAGTCAACTTTGGCAAGAAATATCGAAGAATAGTTTAATGTGGTCGTGAAGGAACTTTATCAAGGAAGGTTTGTCAACATCAAGTATTGAAGCCTTAAAAGTCACGTTCTTAAATAATGTTCTTAGTAATGTTCAAGCTTAAAACGCACGTAATTCCTATTTTGCAGGTTACGTGTGCCCGAAGTGCTCTGAACCGTTCCGGGTCCGTAAATACCTGGAGAATCACGTCGTCAAGTGTGCAGGGACGAACGTATTGAGCGAGAGGATGAAGGTTCTAATCAAGAGCGCGGAGACCAAAATGGAAGCCCCTCCGGCGAAGAAACGCGCCTTGGTAAGTTGACACTGTAGTGGACTTCTAACAAGAGTGAGGTGGGGTAACTAACTAAATAAAAATTATTAACGCTGGGATGAGGTCGTCTTTTCGATGGGACCACATTAACGTGAACGTTCACACTCAAACTGGATTTGGTTTGGCGGTTTCTAAGATTTGAGGAGACAAGAGACGATGAGGAAAATATTGCATCGAACTCCCATTGCCTCACGTTCACTCTTGTTTCATTCAAACTTCTTTGTTGCTGAATCAAAACATGTTTGTCCACGTGAACCGTTCACTTTTTCAGGTGTGTGGGACCAAAGAGGCCAAGCAAACCATCACTCCCCAGCGTTCTAGTCCTGTCCATACGAAAAAGACTCGTTCAATAAAATCGAGCAAACCAAAGGCTGTGCCGTCGGGTAGTAAAAGAACCAAAGCAAAATCCAGTAATGCTGCAGCCCAATCGTATGAACCCAATGAATCAATGTGTACCGAACTCATTCAACCAGTTCTTCAAACCTTCCAACCTCAAACAAGTAACACTTGTGGTATTTCAGACAATCTGTTGAAACCATCACTTGGCAAACCTCCTAGTGAACATGGCAATACCTTGCACATCCCAGAGATAGACTCATTTGAGCTACTTGAATTGCCCGGTCCAGGTAGAATGTTGCTAAGTGATGCAAAGGGCGACGAACTGCAGGGCTCTCCAGACACTTCTCCTCATACATCCGTCCCTTCGAGCACTACAGTATCCTTCCCATTTTTGAGGAGACCTGCACCACAGTGCCGTTCCTTGCCTGCTTTGGATCAGTCGTTGCCAGGATTTTACAATCTTTTACCAGATTCCCTTAAGTGTGGGGAGAATCCGCCAAGCAAGCCTGCCCGGTTGCAGCTGCAGCACAGGTCACAGGATGCTTTGGATGCCAGGGTTCAAGACGGCCGCAGTGATAATGTCACTTTAACGGTTCACAATCGCCCGGGAGAGCCTAGCGGCAGGTTCGGGGAATGGTCACAGCCATCGCACCAGCACCACTCCCCGCGACCCAATTCATCAGCTAAACATGGGGAGAATCCGACAAGCAAGCCTGCCCGGTTGCAGCAGCACAGGTCACAGGATGCTTCAGATTCCAGAGTTCAAGACTGCTATAGTGATAATGTGACTTTAACGGTTCACAATCGCCCGGGAGAGCCTAGTGGCAGGTTCAGGGAATGGTCACAGCCATCGCACCAGCACCACTCCTTGAGACCCAATTCATCAGCGAAACGTGGGGAGAATACGTCAAGCAAGCCTGCCAGGTTGCAGCAGCACAGGTCACAGGATGCATTGGGTGGCAGAGTTCAAGACTGTTACAGTGACAATGTGACTTCTATTTTTGACAATCGCCCGGGAGAACCTAGGGGTAGGGTCAGGGAGTTGTCGCGGCCATCACACCAGCACCACTCCTCGAGACCCAGTTCATCAGTGAAACGTGGGGAGAATCCGTCAAGCAAGCCTGCCGGGTTGCAGCAGCACAGGTCACTGGATGCTTTGGGTGGCAGAGTTCAAGACTGCTCCAGTGACAATGTGACTTCAATTTTTGACAATCGCCCGGGAGAACCTAGCGGTAGGGTCAGGGAGTGGTCGCGGCCATCACACCAGCACCACTCCTCGAGACCCAATTCATCAGTGAAACGTGGGGAGAATCCGTCAAGCAAGCCTGCCCGGTTGCAGCAGCACAGGTCACAGGATGCTTTGGATGCCAGAGTTCAAGACTGCCACCGTGCCAGTGAGACTTCAATGGTTCATAATCGTCCAGGAGAACCTAGAGGCAGGATCAGGCATCTGTCACAGTCATCAAACCAGAACTATTCCTCGAGACCCAGTTCATCTGCTCGAGGCCAAACATGTCGAACTCGTCGAGATTCGCTTAATCGCCCTTCTCATCCGCCGCCGCCGCCTCTAATATCGCGACCTATTCTTTCATTGTTCGATAAACACATTTCGCCACCCACCATGCCCAAACCATCTGCTCCCTCCCCCACCCAACCGAAACGAATGGCGAGTGTCATCACCCCGCTGAGCTTCTTGCGTCCCGATGGCAAACCCATCAGTAATTTCTCTGATAACCACGTTTCCCATGCATCGCATACCATTTCTCAAGATCTGATATACTTCTCCCACTTTCGATCAGTTGGATCTCAAACAACACTTCCCATCATCGCCAGCGATTCTTCCCGCCAGCAGAAGCCGCCCAAACTAAAAGCTAACAAATGCTTCATGACCCCTCCAGAC
The DNA here is from genome assembly GCA_955831195.1 of Pilophorus perplexus. Classification (NCBI taxonomy): domain Eukaryota; kingdom Metazoa; phylum Arthropoda; class Insecta; order Hemiptera; family Miridae; genus Pilophorus; species Pilophorus perplexus. Next base: position 33,184,541 of record OY037009.1, on the reverse strand, counting down.
TTGTTGCAACGGGAAAGTGGCCCTGTTGTAAACTTCAGCGAACATGACATTGAGATGTTCAACAAAGCAATAAAAATTGCGGGAGAGCTCTCCGAACCAAATAGAAGATCCATTGCATCGCAGACGACCCTGCCGCTAGTAGCAAGCGAAACAACTTTTGATAAATCACCCGACAAATCGGAGCCAACATTACTTACCAGCCACCCACTTATCGATTTGACGGTTAAACAAGAACCTGATAATGATCATACAGAGCACAGTAACTCTACACATGAAGAACTTGTGCCTACTAACGAACCGTCGGTTCCCCTCGACCCTACGAGGTCTGAATTTCCCGCGGCAAAAAGAAGGGAAAGGAATCGTCGACGTCGGCATAGGCGTCACAAAAAACAATCCGCAACAATTCACATCGACCTCAGCGCCGTCCCAATGGACACGTATCAACTATTAAGATGGCAACATCAGGGGTAACACTGCACAAGCTGTGATAGTACAGACACTCCACACTGTATGTGACTCCTCGGACGAATTTAGAGCCATCCCATTAAAAATTCTGAAATAAGCATTAGGTACTTCGACTTCACATAAAAACTAATGGCGTTTCTTATTGATTATAACATTGAACAATAATTATTAAAACATAATATGTTATATAATATAATATAATATTATTATATTGTCACTCCTTTCGCGCTGTGTGTTAAGAATAGCAATACAATTTGTTTAATGTTGTTGTTTTTTTTTTTTGTTAATCTACCCATTTCCTCTGTTGACAAATCAAAACGGGATTAAATTCAGGGTAGGGCCGTTTAATCAAAATTTGAGCCACTGAGAGGAAGAATGTTCCAACCAAAAATTTCTCCATTCTGATATGATTCATTGGAATCGCTTCATTTCACATCCGGGCGGCCACACAAGTTGTTTTCATTCTCGTCCGTTTGCTCTCTTCGCAATCTTGAAAAAACCGTCAAAATTTTGCGAATTAGTCATCGTCCTATAACTCGTTCCCCGTGCAGTTTTGTGTAAACCATTCTATTACCCGAATTGTAGAGGAAATTCCCCACACACTTGTTTCCATAAGTTTTTTTGTCCAACCTACAGGAAAGGAGATAATATCCTGATATTATCAGGCTGCATAGAAGAAGTAAAATATCATGTTTCGCAAAATTTTAACTTTCTTTCCACTAAGCTACACAAAAACCCTCCAAAAAGTTCGTTTTAGTGAAAAATCATTTTAGAGAAAGTTGAGGTGAATTTAATAATTAAACTAGGTAATTATTAACTATTAAATCCATGTCTGTAAATAATAGGGGTTTCTTTATTAAATTACTACATTAAAATTTAATTCCTTTAATACTACTACAAATTTTCTAGTAAAATAAAGTACCTAGTTAAATTAAAGTATAATATACTTTATATTATTTTACATTTTTTTTTTTTAACCAATCCCTATACAATGTATAGGGATTGGTTTAAAATTAAAGTATAATAATATGTATAGTATACATAGTAAATAACACCAGGAATTTACCAATGGAAAAGAAGTCAACAGCGGCGAGGAAAAGTAGGTCGTACCAGATTTTTTTTTGGACGCATAGTGTCGTCAAATTTTTCGGGGTATTCGGGCGTATTTATACGTTTATTCCTGTAAAAACTCCTCTCCTTCGTCTATTTTTACTTTTAGGTTTTGGTTTATTATTATTGGAATAAAACACCTATGTATCGCGACGGAGGTCCCAAATTCAGATCGGCCTCAAAATTTACCATTGTAGGTAGGTACGTTATTTCTCTCAGTCCCAAACGCGGCTTGTCGCTATGTCTATGATTTATTTCAATTTTAAACTCGTCGTAAAGCCCAATTCGCGCGAGTACCATGTGAATTGAACGGTACCTAACTAACAAAAATACAAGTAGTGGCTGGCTCGTGCAAGGAGCTCTAAAAGTACATTGGACGTAAAATTTGGAGCAGAATCCATAAATTTTAGGTTTAGGCATTCGAAATAAGAAAGTTCCGCGTACGCTCTCACCCCACCCAGTAGGAGAGGCAGGAATATGGAATCAGATAAGCGATAGATACAGAGACCGTCTGTATTAGGGCAGCATTGGATTCCACCGGATTAGCTCGATCAGTGACTAATGAGGTTCACATTCCACCGATGAGACCAATCGGTGTTTACCCCTCGTATGTTTATTCCACCGGTCCGGGAGGCATTTTACTGGCTTTTCCTGAGGTCTCCGGAAAAATCCTAATATCAGTTCTGAAAGGAAATTTAATCAGCTTTCGCGTGGGGTCAATGAATTTTCGATCTGAGAAATAGTCTCGGAGGGAGACAAGAAAATGTTCTAAAAAACGTGGTCGTAGGTGATCAAATTTCTGGTTTCCACCCTTTCTAATGGCACCTTTGTTGCCTCAATAGAAATGCTATGTACCCCCCTTATATATCTCTCCCAAACATTTAATCAGCTTTCATCAAAATTATTATTTAGAGCTATTACCATAAAAAACCGTAAATTATCAAAGAAATATGGCGTTTGCTGGGCAGGTGCTTTAGCACGTACATCCTTCAGTGCAACGCACATTTCTGTACCTACCGACATCAGCTAAGGCGGTTTTACCAACTTCATAAACATACTCGGTGGAATGTGCAGTAATTATTTCATCTACCTGCTCAAGACCCGGTGGAATAACGCACAGGGGCGTTGCTGGTGGAATTTAAGACCGGTGGAATTGAAGCTAATCTGTGGAATTAAAATCGACCCCTGTATTAGTGCTATAGATTATGCGGACAAAACAAAAGGACAATTTAAGACGCTGACAACAATTTTCGTCCCCTTTACCTTTTGGTTAACCATAGCTTGGACTATTCAGAGAATAAATAATAAATAAAAACAGGAAAGCAACACCTTTTGGCTAACCAGCAGGCTCCCTTTGATGTTACTTTTGTGGAACTCGTTGTTGATGTTTATGTTTCTTCGTCATTGCAGGAAAAATGCTTTGTTAAGCTACACGTACTGCAGCTTCCACCAAATAATCCTTCAGGCACTTTTGACCTCAAAGCCTTGAAAGATTGGCAGTCTTCTCTCTCAACGGATAAGCAGCAAAGAACAGATTCGAGTACTGTGCAGAGCCCAGTGATCAGAACGAGATCGGATTTAACAGTGTCTAGGAACACCGGTGCTTCACGTCCTGGACCACTTTCCAAAAAAAGAAGTGATGATACTGCTCTGCCCAGTTCTTCTGGTGCTTCACGTCCTGGGCCACTCTCCAGAAAGGGAAAACCCGATAACTCTGCTCTCCCCAGTCAATCTGGGGTTTCACGTCCTGGACCACTCTCCAGAAAGGGAAAAACCAATGACTCTGCTCTCTCCAGTCCATCTGGGGTTTCACGTCCTGGACCACTTTCCAGAAAGGGAAAACCCGATAACTCTGCTCTCCCCAGTCCATCAGGGGTTTCACGTCCTGGACCACTCTCCAGAAAGGGAAAAACCAATGACTCTGCTCTTTCCAGTTCATCTGGTGCTTCACGTCCTGGGCCACTCTCCAGAAAGGAAAAACCCAATAACTCGGCTCTCCCCAGTCCATCTGAGGTTTCACGGCCTGGACCACTCTCCAGAAAGGGAAAAACCAATGACTCTGCTCTCTCCAGTCCATCTGGGGCTTCGCGTCCTGGGCCACTCACCAGAAAGGGTAAAACTGATGACTCTGCTCTCCCCCATCCAGCTGGTGCTGAACGTCCGGGCCCACTCACTCGTAAGACAAGCCCCCTCAAGACAACTGATCTACCCACCAAGAGTGAGTTTGATGGTTTTGAGAATTTAATCCACGAGTCTCTGTGCGTGTCTTTTGTGCCACCATGCTTGCCAACCATAATCATGCATTTACTTACCATTTCTAGGTTATCGTGCTTCTTTAGTATGTGATTCTAAAGTGCCTCACACAGGTAATCTTCCCAAGCACCTCGTTACGTTTCGTGCATAACTTTTCGCATGGCTTTTTACAGTTTAATGCATGTTTTGTTCGAGCTCCCATTTCAGCCACATTTTCTAGTACGTGATGAAGGTTTTGATTTTAGTTCCAAAGCTCACAATCAAGTTATCTTCGGATTCGTGCGAATCTGGCGTGATTGGCTGCCCTGATGAAGAGAATGTCGATTACCCCCCATCCCCTTCTAGTGGAGAATCTGACAATGACTCGGACGACTCAGTGGATGTTGTCTCTTTGCGAAGTAAACGGGTGAGTCCTCGTGAACGATGTGATTGATATTCGAACAGTTTATAAAACATGCTTCTTCATATTTGACTTTCTGTCTTTGGCTCTTCTTGCAGAAGTCCGCTCGCCGAGTGTCTGATGAGGATTACATGCCTCAGAGTCCAGAGATACCCCGGAGAAATCTCAGAGGAAGAAAACCTATCAACATGGCAGGTTAGTGGACAGAAAGACCTAGAAACCTATCGGGAAATCATGTTCAGGCAGAAGCAAAGTATGTTGTCAAAACATCAGATTTTTAGCTCGTCCAAATCAAGCAGTGGTCTCATGATTTAGGCCTAATTGGAATGTAATACATCCTGTACCAACGCGTTGCTCTCGACTAGAATAGGTGGGGACCTAGTTATTAAGAAAGTTCAGGAATGATTCAGATAGTGTCGAAAACGACTCAGGAAAAGAAAAAAGAGCAGTTTTGGAATTGTTCGTCGATCGCATCCTCGATCGTGGGCATATCCTCTTCTGGTCTTGTGGTCTCTTCGCGGGCCTAAAAAATGTTGCAGAACAACTAAAGTTTGGGACTCTAAACCTTTCTGAAGTTATTAGATTAGGTTAGAATATGTTTATTGATCTGTACAGATTAGGACTCGTGGTCCTCTCTTACTACTATACAGAAAAACTTGAGAAAATAAACGAGGCGGTGGATTCCAAAACTTTCTATGTCCGATTTAGCAATTTTTCAGGAAACACGAAAAACATCCCTCAACTCAACCAATAAGCCGAGAGACGCGATTTCTTTTGCATTGGACTCATTTGGCATCACTAAATGAGTGCGACAATTTTGAACTAATTCAAAGGGAGCCAGTAAATTGAGATTGAAATACACTGCCAAGGCAATGGCACATGAGCTTCCTCGTGCCAAGTTCAAAATGAACGTAGTTGTCACTGTATCAAGAAAATTACGTTTGCGCATTCGCTGAGCGTACCGCTGATTCAATCTTAATGAAACTGATATGGGACCATCTAGAGCTATACCCACACAATTCCTGAAAATTTGATTGAAATCCGATCAAAACTGTGTAAGTTATGGCTGTAACAACGAAATTTTGAGAATTTCACGTTAGCGCATGCGCACAGTCTACCGCTGATCCAATTACGATGAAATTCATAGGGGATTATTAAAAGGTCGATTCTCAACTACCCTTCGATTTTGAGCAGAATCAAATCATTAGGTCGCCAGATGTGCGTAATCGGAGGATTGCACGTTAGCGCACGCGCAGAGTCCACAGTTGATTCATCCATGATGAAATTTATATGGGACCTTCCAGTGCCTAACCCGCAAAATCCCTTAAAATTTGAACGAAATTCGATCAAAACTGTGTAAGTTATGGCTGTAACAACAAAATTTGGAGAATTTCACATTAGCGCATGCGCACAGTCTACCGCTGATCCAATCACGATGAAATTCATAGGGGATTATCAAAAGGTCGATTTTCAACTACCCTCCAATTTTGAGCAGAATCAAATCATTAGGTCGCCAGATATGCGTATTCGGAGAATTTCACGTTAGCGCATGCGCAGAACCCACCGTTGATTCAATCATGATGAAACTGATAGGGGACCATCTAAAGCGGAACCTGCACGATCCCTGAAAATTTGATTGAAATCGGATTAAAGTTGTGGAAGTTATGGCTGTTACAAGGAAATGTGGACAGACAGACGGACACGAAACAAAATTTGTTCAGGAGTCCCTGAAACGCAAAATGCGAGTGGAAATTTTGAATTCGGACAACAACAATTTTTTGGCTCCCGAAAGTGAACACAAGGCTTCCGCTGCTTCGCAGACTCGGAAGCAAAATGAATGTAGACAGTTTTGACACGAACTGTCGAATGGAGAAAGTTTTCGAACGAACCCCAAAGTTTGGGAGCCAAAACCAGTGGAAAGAAGAGAGTTTTGCTTGATTCTGAAGTCATTTTTCGATGGAGCACGGGAAAATGCTTCAGAATCCACTGCTAACTAGATTTGAACGAAAATGGATTCCAAAACTGTCTATGTCCGATTTCAGGAAACACGAAAAACACGCCTCAACTCAACTAATATCCCGGGAGACGCGATTTCTTTTGCATTTGACTCATTTGGCATCACTAAAATTTAATGAGTGCGACAATTTTGAACTAATTGATTTAAGAAGGGATCCAGTAATTTGAGATTGAAAAATGAATGTAGACAGTTTTGACACGAACTGTCGAACGGAGTGAGTTTTGCTTCGAACTGACTCATGAAAGTTTTGGAGCGCGGGAAAATGCTTCAGAATCCACTGCTAACTAGATTTGGCCGAAAATGAAGTGTGAAGTGTTTTCTCTCCTTGCTCCTTTGCCGCCCCAGCCGCAGCTGAGAACGCGTTCTGTTCCGTGATAGTAACCATTCTTCCCCGGTATAGGATACATTTTTGTTGTAAAAACTCACGAATTACCTACAGTTTTTTCCCTTCAGGACTATTACCATTCGTTAGTATGTACTTCAAATCCGCAACAGATAACGTTCTCATCTCAATTTTCATACACATTCTTCCCTTGTAGTCTTCAATTATAATTTTACCTACTAAAATTATTTTACCTTTAAGTAGGTAACCAAACGTTTTTCCATGTTATTTCACACGTCTAGTTAATACAAATCGTGTTCGGAAGAACTATTCCGAAACTACCTACTTGGTCAAAAAGTAGGTATCGATACTTCTGATACTTCCTGAGAATAAGGTCAATACCAATATTTGTATCTAACATAAGATATCGACACAAAATTCGACGATCAAAATTCGATCGATTTCGTTCGGTATATCGATGTATCGGATGTGATTGTACAGTAGAACTTTGAAGTAGTTGAGGGTCCACCACTAAGGGGCGTTTGTGCGTTTCAAACTCTATAAACTCACACTGTTCGAAATTGATATTGTCGCTAGTTAATCAAAGTTCTACTGTACTTTCGGGTTTCAGCCTCATCACTAGTTAGCGGTGGGTCCCAAATATCTCGGAATTCATCAAGTGCTTTGACTGATTGGTGGAGCAAGTGCTCTCTATCGAAGACGCAAAAATCAACTGCCGGATCTGCTGAACCATTTGGAGAGTCTCAAAAAGGTAAGAAATTCGCGATTGATTGAATTAAATCTTTTCCATGAGTAATTGAGTATGGAATTGTACGTGACTGGTTTGTGTTTCTAGATGGTCTTGTTTTTATTGAACAAAACACCAACGCCCCCAACAAACCCGATCCAGTTGAAATCCGGGACCCCCGAACTCGTCAGGAACCGGGTGAAGCGAAGGTGTTCGACTTACCTGTTCCCTCGTGGGTGCTCGATCCTCGTAAGCTCCGAAGCCCTTTGGCCTCGCAGAACCCCGTCGACATTCCTCTGCCCGTTTGGTACCAGCGACGTCGGATCCGCCGGGGAAAACGGCGCACTGCCTGGAGGACCCTTCGGAAGCTTCGTGCTCAACAGAATCACACTTTGGCTTTTACATTGGCACCACAACTAGGTTTTTACGAAACGTCTAAACCTCCTCAAGTGAACCAATAAATGAACATCACCAACACAGATTGGTTAGAAGACCAAATCGTAGGGTTTAATACCCTAAGTTTCACTGTTCTACGTTCATCTTTATTTTTGTTATTGATGTGAGTTTAACAGACAATAATTGTGCCTGCGCTAACAGGCCTATGGCTCACAGGCCCTTCTTGTCGAGAAATCCTCTACTGACCCAATGAATGAACATCGCTTCCTTGGCTTAAAAGACCAACCCTTAGGGTTTCTTACCCTTTATATGAATTTAACAGACAATAATTGAGGCGCCTGGTGGAAAAAGGGCCCTTGTGCAATATTTGTGTTTTGCGATATCGCCCTACAAAGTTTTAATTTAACTGTAATTTTCATTTGTTTTATATATGTTCTGATGGTAACAGTGCACACTTTCATTCAGGTCTTTCTTTAAACAACTTGATACCAAAATATATCATTTATAGTCAATTCGAACTCGAGTTTGCAAAAATCAAAACGAAGGCCCTTTTTCCACCTGATGACTTTTCACTGCTAATAATTTAGTGATTCAAAAATTTCGTATTTACTACTTCCAAGGTCGGCATTAGAAGCCATGAAATAGAAGAAACCTGTGTGTTCTCAATTATCAATAATTATTATTAAATTATTTTAATTAGGTGGTTAGGGAGATTTTACCTCTGCACTGTAGTAGTGCCTTTAAGGTCTTCAGCCTGATCGCTCAAACCCGTGGGGCTCCCTGGGGCTACAAAGGAGCTTCTAGAGGGATTTTGAAGGGTGTTGTTTTCGAAGAATTTTTGGAAATAGGATACATTTTTTGGGACCTCATTGATAAGAACCAAACCACTGCAGTCGTTCAAGGAGCAAGAAAGGATCGTAAGATTTTTAAGAATAATTTATGAATTTTATTATATTATGATGATAATAATATTTCATCATATTATGATGATAATAATAATAAAATAATAATCACAGTAATATAAAAATAATAATAATAATAATAATAATATAAAGAAAATATTATAAATAAAATGATAATATTGGAAAACTAGACTGGGATTGTTTACCATGGAAATGAAAAACTGATAAGCATGAGGTAAGAAATAAAAATATAATATAACTATAACTGCCTTTGCCGGAAGAATTCTCTGAGCCCTTCTTGGAAGACAATTTTATCAATAAAATGAATAGGTACTCGCCAAGAAGGCGCGTAACCGCCTTTCGAAATTTGATGATTTTCCAGTCATAATTCCGGATCAAATTGAAAACTGACTAAATAACTTAGATAAGTAGGGAGGTGACCAGTTGGACGCAAAATAACATATACAGTGCAACTGTTGTACTGTGTCTGCTTGAAAACTTGGTTCAGCGGTAGGTATTTGAAAGCATGGTTTTGCCCTTCATGCACTGGCAGAATTATTAGTATCCATTCTGGGGCTTATAATAATTATAAGCCCCAGAATGGATAGGGGCTGGTGCATCGACTTACGCAATTATTGCGTAAGTCGATGCATCCAAATTCACTTCGAAAACCATACCTCACTTCCGAACCACCCCCAATAACATAACCAACCGTGTAAGCCCCAAAGAGCTACACGGCATATTTGGACGGGTTTGGGACCCTCTGTATGGGACCCTATGTATTGTCCACGAAAAAAACTTTTGTTCGATCCTCTGGACAAAGCCCTCAGAGGCCTACGGTTTGGTCTGATGGATCTAATAACTTTAAGAATCTGAAACTAACCTACCTACTTCCAAAACCCCTACCTTCAAAAAGCCACCGACATCGGTTCCATTTTTGGGATTTGATACTCATCAAATTTTAATTGTTTAATATTTGATCCAGACAGAACCTCGGTTTATCAGATTTTTCATCTAAAACCAAAGGTTGTTTGCCATTTTGCCAGTAGGCGATTCAGTGGAACCTAAATGAACCAAAATGTTGCTTCAAGCGGAGTCCCTGGGGTGAGGACTCCGAAAAATGGACGGGTAGTAAAAATAAAATCGTAATGGTAATCAAATTGTAATTTGTGTGATACGAAATTAATAAGACTTATTAACTTAGTTTGTAGTTAGTTGCTGATTATTTACGTTAATGATGGTTTTCCTTACGCCTTGTGATCTCGTTTTAACTAAGGTTTAACTCACTGTGTTGTGTCCTTTCAAGTAAAATTGGTTTTGATAAATGACGTTTGATTATTGAAATACCACCTTTGGTCTGACTCCAACTGGAGAAACCTACGCGCAATGTCGTGTTATTGCTCTGCTTGGCTCAACATGGAAAAGCCACTAAATAAAGCTACCCCAGCACGAATGTTTGCTTGTGGGACGGATGAATTTCCGTCGATTAAATCTGATCGCAAAAAGTTTATTCGGTTGCATAGTTAGGTACCTAAATCATGTTTGGCTTTTCTCTTTACTGAATTTCTGAATTCCAACGTTCCGACTTTACTTTTTCGGAGAATCAGCAACATGATTGTGGCCGACATTTCTTTCTATGGTCGTGTTGGTCGAGTCAAATAATTTGACTCAACGTTGGTTTTGTACCAGAAAGTCGTGTAAGGCTTTTAAACAGTTTTATTTTTTTTAAAGCCTTTCACGACTTTCTGGTACATAACCAACCTTGAACATCGTTTGACTACCTTTTTTGGGATCGGTAGTTGACTCACTCCAACTATTCTTTGCCCTCGATCACTGATGGATTTCGATGGGCCATCGGAGTTCATTTTATAATATACATTGTATAATAATATTATACAATATAATACATAATATGTCATATTATGATATATCATGTCATAGTCGTATAATATACAACTGCATATTATACAGTTGACAGACAGAAGATAACAAACAGGAGCAAAATGAATAACAGTTACTGAGCTGGAGCTCCTTATCTTTAACTCACACATTGTCTAAGTGCGACCGTTGTCAGAAGGGCTCAAGTAACCGGTCGCACCATGCTCATAATCCCCGGGTCGCTCTTGGATCAGAGGTGTATGGGTCGCTGTTTGATAACACCCATGCGTGTTACCATGACATGGTAACACACATTGTGTGTTACCGTGTCCATTCCATAAAAACATGACTTGGAGGATCAGACATTAAAGATTTGGTACTACCTGTCCTTGATAATGGTAAAGGTGATGGCTATTGAAGGAAGTAAACGGTTTTTTTGCAGTTCAGATGGTGTAGTTCAATATAATCATGAACTGAATGGGCAACACAATTTTTAGTTTTAACACACCCGAGATTCATAGTAAAAACTCATGGATTTTATAGGCTCTTTACATGTGAGCTCAAGTAAAATGACTTCTCAAGTAAAATGAGGCAGTTCTGTCTAGCCCTTCAAAAGTAATTTTGGCCAATTCGACGGTTTGGGAGGTTTCAACTAATTTTTCAGTTATGGTAACGAACATGAGGTTTAGGTCACTTTATTTTTCAAATACGACTGATTTGAAAGAATGCGCGAAGAAGAGTGAACTCGCAATTTTCAAATTGAGCAGTGTTCTTGGGAGTTGAGTGGAGCCGTAAAAAATTGTGGCCGGCTTGAATCAAACTAGAAATACGAGTTTGAAAATTTGGTAAATTGACAATGCCGGGAAGGCCAAATGTACATCCCAGATGAGAATGAGCCAAATAATCATATTCCAGCCGCAGCTAGCATTGGTCGAAGTGACAGGATTTTCTAGGGGAGGTTTCCTAGGAACCAAGCTCGAAATGTCTAGGGTGTCTCCACTGGAGGCTGGAAATCTAATCAGAGTATTTTCACTCGAGACGTTCCCCCAGGTTGGCCCGCAATTACAGGAGCCACTTAGGGACCTATCATCGACGCCGTTTTGAAGGAGTCTGAATTTCCCATGTATAAGTAGCATTTGCTGAGGGAGAAGGGGGTCCTCGGACTCCTTATCCAGATCCAGGGTTACCCCCATATCTGAAAGAAATGGGCTATGCGACGCAGCAGGACACGCAGTATTGGGAATCTCCTTTACTCCAGCAGGCCCTTTATGGTCGTGATGTACAAAGTCAGGGTTTGATTCTCACTTGGGGCTCAAAGTACTTGGAAAAATTGGTGTAAGTAATCAGACATTGATACTTCGACACCACCGGTGAAAAGGATTCTCCCAGTTTTTTGGTCATTTTTCAGCTCGCTCTAACGGCCTTTCTATTATGGCCTTACCATACAATATTGGTCCGATCTTCAAAATTCAAAGATTTAATGTAATATAAAATATAGTAAGATCCATCCTATACAAAGATCCATCCTTTACAAAGATCCATCCTATGTCATCTTACAAAGATCCATCCAATACAAAGATCCACCCTTTACAAAGGATCCATCCTATACAAAGATCCATCCTTTACAAAGATCCATCCTATGTCATCTTACATCATATTTCATCTTACATCCTATGTCCATCCTTTACAAAGATCCAATACTATGTCCATCCTTTACAAAGATCCATCCTTTACAAATCCTATGTCATCGTTTACAAAGATCAATCCTATGTCATCTTACAAAGATCCATCCTATGTCATCTTACAAAAAGATACATCCTATACAAAGATCCATCCTAAACAATGATCCGTCCATCCTATACAAAGATCCATCCATCCTATACAAAGATCCATCCTATGTCATCTTACAAAGATCCATCCTATACAAAGATCCATCCTTACAAAGATCATTCCTATACAAAGATCCATCATATACAAAGATCCATCTTATACAAAGATCCATCCTATACAAAGATCCATCCTTTACTAAGATACATCCTTTACAAAGATCCATCCTATCTCATCTTACAAAGATCCATCCTATACAAAGATCCATCCTTTACAAAGGATCCATCCTATACAAAGATCCATCCTTTACAAAGATCCATCCTATGTCATCTTACGTCCTATGTCATCTTACATCCTATGTCCATCCTTTACAAAGATCCATCCTATACAAAGATCCATCCTATACAAAGATCCATCCTATACAAAGATCCATCCTATACAAAGATCCATCCTATTGAAAGATCCATCCTATACAATGATCCGTCCATCCTATACAAAGATCCATACATCCTATACAAAGATCCATCCTATGTCATCTTACAAAGATCCATCCTTGACTAAGATCCATCCTTTACAAAGATCCATCCATCCTATACAAAGATCCATCCTTCACTAAGATCCATCCTTTACAAAGATCCATCCATCCTATACAAAGATCCATGTCATGGACATCAAAGGACGTCAAAGATCCATATGTCATGGACATCAAAGGACGTCAAAGATCCATATGTCATCTTACAAAGATCCATCCTATACAAAGACTCACCGTTTACAAAGGATCCATCCTATACAAAGATCCATCCTTTACAAAGATCCATCCTATGTCATCTTATATCATATGTCATCTTACATCCTATGTCATCTTACATCCTATGTCCATCCTTTACAAAGATCCAATACTATGTCCATCCTTTACAAAGATCCATCCTTTACAAATCCTATGTCATCGTTTACAAAGATCCATCCTATACAAAGATCATTCCTATGCAAAGAGCCATCCTATATAACGATCCATCCTATAAAAAGATCCTTCCTATACAAAGATCCATCCTATACAAAGATCCGTCCATCTTATACAAAGATCCATCCATCCTATACAAAGATCCATCCTATACAAAGATCCATCCTTACAAAGATCCATCCTATACAAAGATCCATCCTATACAAAGATCCGTCCATCCTATACAAAGATCCATCCATCCTATACAAAGATTCATCCTATGTCATCTTACAAAGATCTATCCTATACAAAGATCCATCCTATACAAAGATCCATCCTATACAAAGATCCATCCTATACAAAGATCCATCCTTACAAAGATCCATCCTTCACTAAGATCCATCCTATGTCATCTTACATCATATGTCATCTTACATCCTATGTCATCTTACATCCTATGTCCATCCTTTACAAAGATCCAATACTATGTCCATCCTTTACAAAGATCCATCCTTTACAAATCCTATGTCATCGTTTACAAAGATCCATCCTATACAAAGATCATTCCTATGCAAAGAGCCATCCTATATAACGATCCATCCTATAAAAAGATCCTTCCTATACAAAGATCCATCCTATACAAAGATCCATCCTTTACAAAGATCCGTCCATCTTATACAAAGATCCATCCTATTGAAAGATCCATCCTATACAATGATCCGTCCATCCTATACAAAGATCCATACATCCTATACAAAGATCCATCCTATGTCATCTTACAAAGATCCATCCTTGACTAAGATCCATCCTTTACAAAGATCCATCCATCCTATACAAAGATCCATCCTTCACTAAGATCCATCCTTTACAAAGATCCATCCATCCTATACAAAGATCCATGTCATGGACATCAAAGGACGTCAAAGATCCATATGTCATGGACATCAAAGGACGTCAAAGATCCATATGTCATCTTACAAAGATCCATCCTATACAAAGATCCACCGTTTACAAAGGATCCATCCTATACAAAGATCCATCCTTTACAAAGATCCATCCTTTACAAAGATCCATCCTATGTCATCTTACATCATATGTCATCTTACATCCTATGTCATCTTACATCCTATGTCCATCCTTTACAAAGATCCAATACTATGTCCATTCTTTACAAAGATCCATCCTTTACAAATCCTATGTCATCGTTTACAAAGATCCATCCTATACAAAGATCATTCCTATGCAAAGAGCCATCCTATATAACGATCCATCCTATAAAAAGATCCTTCCTATACAAAGATCCATCCTATACAAAGATCCGTCCATCTTATACAAAGATCCATCCATCCTATACAAAGATCCATCCTATACAAAGATCCATCCTTACAAAGATCCATCCTTACAAAGATCCATCCTATACAAAGATCCATCCTATACAAAGATCCGTCCATCCTATACAAAGATCCATCCATCCTATACAAAGATTCATCCTATGTCATCTTACAAAGATCTATCCTATACAAAGATCCATCCTATACAAAGATCCATCCTATACAAAGATCCATCCTATACAAAGATCCATCCTTACAAAGATCCATCCTTCACTAAGATCCATCCTATGTCATCTTACATCATATGTCATCTTACATCCTATGTCATCTTACATCCTATGTCCATCCTTTACAAAGATCCAATACTATGTCCATCCTTTACAAAGATCCATCCTTTACAAATCCTATGTCATCGTTTACAAAGATCCATCCTATACAAAGATCATTCCTATGCAAAGAGCCATCCTATATAACGATCCATCCTATAAAAAGATCCTTCCTATACAAAGATCCATCCTATACAAAGATCCATCCTTTACAAAGATCCGTCCATCTTATACAAAGATCCATCCTATACAAAGATCCATCCTATATATTACGTTTGAAGATCGGACCAATAGTAAGGCCGTTCGAGCGAGCTGATATACGACCAAAAAACTGGGTGAATCATATTATGAATGTTGTAGGGAATTCAGTGTAGGTACTTTAAATGTGCAAATAGTGTGTTTCCATGAAAAACTCTGGTTTTCGTGATACAAGTTGAAAACTGAAAACAGGTTGAAAATTTCGGTTTTCGAGATGAACCCTCCTTTTTTGAGGTGGCAAACTTCACGCTCGGATTCAGCGATCCAAAACGCATTATATTATAGACGTACTGCGCTATTTTTTTCCTCGGAAAACGCTAGCCGGACTGCACTAACTATAGTTGCCACAATATGAACTATTATGGTACTCTACATATTAAAGGACCATACGAACGGTGCAAAGTGGGGGAGTAACCCCCACCGTAAACTCCATTGTGCTGGGAAGGGGTGGCACTTGGCTTTTCCCCCCGTACTGGATGCTGAGCTCTATATAAGTGACGCCAACTTCTGCTCACTATGGCTGTATGTAGAGTAATATACTTGTGTAGGATTTTCCCTCCGTTTATCCCTTGGTGTAACCTGCCTTTTGCCACTGTACCGTCGTTGGGGTCGGAATGTTCACTCGCCCACACCATTCTTATTTCCAGAGGCGGATCTTAGTGACAACGAAGCGATACCGGAATTGAACGTCAGTGATGAGTCTGATGGGCCCGACCCTCTTTTTGATCCAGCTTCAGAAAAGAAGACCCGAAAGGGCAGAAAAGCCAGGAAGCGCGACACTTCGAGCGATTCAGATTTGAGTGGCGATGACCGAGTTGGTAAGACTTGTTTTATCAGCATCACTGTCAAAATTATTTCGATTTTACACTAGTTTCGCTTGCAGTTGTCAAGAGGCCCAAAAGAAACAAAGAAATCAAATCCACAGAGCCTATCCAGTATACCTGCGGTGTCTGTTTTGCCCCTTTTGCCGGAGCTGAAGGTCTCAGGACGCACCATCGGAATTCCGAACGTTGCTCCAAGTTCGAACAAGGTTTGCCATTTATACCAAAGTCACCTAAAACCTGAGAATGTTGTCCCGTTTACTTAAACGAAATTCGCCTGCAGGGATGGCGTTCAAATGTGAACCCTGCTCCAAGATTTTCCTGAGCCAGACGTACCTGGATGAACACAGGGCTCGGAATCCGGCTTGCCGAATAACCAAGAAAGAAGAGAAGGACAAGAAGGCGCACAAAGCGGCGGCATCGGATCGGGCATCGGATGCAAGACATTCGATGTCTGGTGAGGAAGGTAAGCCCACGACCATTTTAGGAGCTAAGGCAAAGAGAAAAATGGGACAGCAACTGAAGCAGCAGTATTTTGAATGACAGTAGCTCAGATTGTGTTGAAAGGGGGTTGCCTTGTTTCCAAGGATCCAAATCAGTTGGTTGTCCATTTGACAGATGTACATGGTACACACTTAGAGCGGTTTTCGCCATCTGTGACATGGGGTTCAACTTTCTGATCCTGTGCTCTTTGAACAGTTTGAACCTCGGATTAGAGGGTTAAACTCCCGCGGATGGTAAAAGGCGTCCTAACGAAAGCTGTGAATCAAAACATATCCCAACCAGTGGATATGTTATGAGGGTCTGTGGTGAATCCAATCATGGAAAGATGCAGACTGCATACACGTTGCCTCTCTTGGAAACATCACGTCCGACGATTTGACGCAACTCGACATTGAATCTACTGCACCAGGCAGAGAACGTCACACCTTACTGCTTCTCTATTTAGTTATGAGACATTCGAATGCAAATGATATCGATAATTGATCATTCGGTTATTCGAATGCGAGATTTCATTGAATACTTAGTATTCAAATAATTTTAATTTGTTCAGGGATACAGTTGATATTAAATCATCCAGATGCCGAATATGCTCTTCCATTGGTTGGTATGCATTTGTTTTGCAGCGAAACTGGCGGTACCTTTGCGAAGTTCTCAGATCCGAGACCTCACGTACCCACTAACAGCTGATATTCAATTTTTCATTCGGATGGCAACTCTGCACATTGGTTGTTGTGCGTTCTAATTCCTTGCCCTCAACTGTCATTGGTTCTTCTGCATCTGGAAAGAAATAACTGGTCCAAATGAAGAAGTATCAAGGGCCCCATACACTATCAGTTTAACTGAAGGTAATCGGGGTCTCTCACACATTCATCGGTTAATCTGAAGATTTTGGACTGCAGTTAGCGCGGACTGAAGGTGTTGGGGCGTCGGGCAGGAAGGGATCATACGAGAAATCCGCGACAGGCAACGGCCTGTCAAATGGTGATCTCACATGCCCTTCGCCCCACACTGTCAGTTGACGTGCAGGCGAGCGATCCGTTGACTCCGTTTTACCTTTTTTGCCTGAGATAAATCGAGCGTCTGCATTCACAAGCCAAAATTGGACTGATGTGCCCATTGGACGGGAATCTTCCTTTCATTTCCAGCAGTCCGCCTGCGGGCACTGGACGCGTAGTGTGTGCGATGTTCAGGCGATCATCTGCAGTTCAGTACGTCCACCTGCAGGCGGTTGATTGGTAGTGTATGCAGCTCGGCGATATTGGTCTTGATCGCCTGTTGAGGCGACGGCCTGCAGGCGATTGCATAGTGTATGAGGCCCTTCAGGTTCATTCATATGAATTCCAATACTTATTATAGGACATTAACCCTATTGGACATTTTGTATTCACTTCAAAATTGTACTTGCCCATCACTTCGAGTAACGAGTTCCTTGCACGGATAGATTGACCTGCTTGACTGCTTGATTGACATTTACTAGACAGGACATGATACCCTTACTGTTGAGGTATTTGGGCTAACCTAACCTCACATAACCAAACCTAACCTCTCATATAACCTAATGTAACCGCTCATCCTCGCCTAACCTTTCCCTCGTCCCGTTCTCCCTCCAGATTTCAACCTCCTGAGCTGTCCCACGTGTGAGAAGATGTTCTCGTCAATGTACCTCCTAAAGAGTCACCTGCGAACTTCCGAAGGGTGTACTTACATCAAGGAAATCGGTAAAAACGGCAACCTCGTGGATCTTGGTTACATAGTTGGGTTAGTGGATTCGGTGGGATCTAATGGAGGTTTTTTTCTTTGACGCAGGAGCTCAGAAAGACGTTCCACTCGTCTGCAAGACCTGCAATGTTCAGTTCAATTCGAGTTTGGGGCTCGGGTTGCACTTGAAGCGGTCACAGAAATGCTCTGAAGAAAGTAAGTTCAGGACTATCACTACATTCAGTTATCCCACTACAATTTCCCATAATATGTTGGTTTCGCTATATGCTTCACTTACAGATCCATCGGCTAACACTGTGGATTCCATGCTCAGCGAAACTACTCCAAAGAAAGGTAAATACATACTTGGCACATGTAAGAATAAATGCTTATTACTTCATGTACTTTGCAGTGTTATTGATTCATGTGCTATTTTAGATCTGAAATCGGAAAACGTCTTCGTTTGCTCAAAGTGCTTCGCTTCGTTTTCATCAGTTTGGGGATTGCGGACTCACGAAAGAAGTTCGACGAATTGCAAGCCTGATCGTAAGTTCTTTTTCGGCTTCTGTAGCTTCTCAAAATCCCGAGGAAAAAATTTCCCATTTTTCCGTCTTTCAGGACCGTACGAAATCCCCATCGCCGTCTCCAAAGACAAAGCGGACCAAATGAAGAGAAAATATTTGGAAAAAACATCCGATGAAGTTGGACGCGTTACTGAAAATGGTAACCGCAATAATATAATTTGCTTTTAACTTTTCCATTTATATGGTTTTTAAATTAGTCATGGCCGCCACTGCAGTCCCTAGTGGGTCATATTGTGGCGGTAGTCAGCGACACACGCCCCTGCTTAGTAGACTGTCTCTCTGCCTGCACAGAAACCACGTAATTGACATTCACGCACCTTTACAGGAGAGGCATAAAACCGTTTCAACAGTTACGCGCTGTTTTAACAGTTACTCACTGTTTCATCATTTTCACGATTTTTGTTTAAAACCATTTCTGCGTTGTTGTATCAGTTACGAGCTGTTTTTCTCAGTTATGCGCTGTTTTATCAATTACACGCTGCAGTCATTTTTGCGTTTTTCTCGTTTATGTTTCCAGGCCGGCCAGCCGACCAGGTGACCTTGGGATGGTCACCATGCCTTCCGCCATGTTAATACCTATCGAATGGAATGAAAAACTCATTTTCCTCAAAATGTCAATTACGTGGTGTTAGAACTTAAGTGACGATATTTTAATATTGAAAAAAAAAAAAAACAGGGTCATAATAAACCATTTTAAAATAATAAGTGTTCAGAAAACCACCCAAGGGTTTGAACACATAAAACAGCTTTCGCATCTTTTTAGCTATTGAAGATATAGCTATTTATCTATACAGTTATTTAGAATCGAAATTGCCTCACACGAATCAAGACACGTAGGTATTAGAAAAAGGAATGTGTTAGCACCCACAAGTTCAATTTGTATGGCAGCCACAGGAATGTAGTAAACTTTTGAAAACAGAACTAACTACGGTTGAATCCATACGTTCGTGCTAATGGCGTTAACTTTCGCCTGAACGATTGTACCAATCGCCCCAGGTGGTTCTGATAATCTGACGCCCTTATCAGCTCTACCATCCATGACGGATCCATCGATATAGAGGACCATGGCGCGCTCAAACTGAGAGCTCTTCCTTATAATATAAGGATAGATTCCTAATATATTATATTAGTGTTTGTAATATCATCTTCGCTTATAATAACCGTTAACCATCAATTTCACGCTAAAGATTTTCCTTGAATTCTGCATGTGCAATTGTGGTGCATGTTATTTTCGCAATTGTGTCTTTTATTTTTACTGTAAGCCTCGCTTACAGTGATCACGTTATATCACGTTATTAGTCCCAGGACAAGTGATCACTGTCCTACCTACACAGGGAGTTGAAATTTAAAGTTCAAGTTATTGGAAAATGCGCCTGTATCTATACGACTAATTCTCACCATCTCTGTATGTACGTCACAAGCCTTCTCCTCCGAAACCGTAAGTGATAAACAATTTTTCTACTGACTCAGACTCCCCGGCATAACCTACGGGGGGGGGGGATATCCTCCCAAAATGCGCGCAAATACTTTCTTATTTTAAATGGGAACCCAAAATGTTTTTGCGAATTTGGATAACCCGGCCAATTTTACGTCCAATAAGCACATTGAGCGCAAATCCGCGCAACTATTCCTATCTTCGTTATTTACAGTCTGATTGAGTCTGCATTTCCTCTGTATCCTACCTAGAAATCCAAATTTTAATACTAAATCCCGAAAGAACGAATTCCGACGATTGGCGAATTTAAACAGCGAGTTAATCTGAACGATTCTTAATAAACATGACCAGGTCCAGAGCGCTGGCGGCCTGAGAAGTCTGTGCCACGTTCGTTGAGAGGCGTGCAAGATCTTCCTCAATCCCAACTGACTCCGTACTGGTGTCCCCTTGGCTCGGGTTGAGAAATCGTTTACCTTCCTGTAGAACTGTTTTAAACATTTGGGAGTCGGTTCATTCCACACTAATTTCGGATATATTCTGGTGTGTGGGAAGACGATTTCTGTCCCTATTCCAAAGATTGGGAGGTTTGTAGGCATTTAAAATGTATATACGTACCCCATAACTTGATCTATTATTCAAAATTGCGAGCGAAGCGAGTCCCCCCCTGGCCGAGAAAGTGTCCCCCCCCCCCCCCTGACAGAGTGCTGCATGATGTGCTGTATGATTTGCTTCTCCTTGCTCTTCCATGAGTCTTGATGTAATTGATGTTTTCTCTTTGTATTTACTTTCGGTGCTGATTTGTGTGAATCTTCGTTGAGCCTGTATGGGCTGATGTTTTTGGCAGGTTCAATGATGCAGGTGGTGTGATGTGTTGGATTTGGTTCATGCGATGTGTGTCGTCTGGTTGGCAGCCTGCTTCATGCGCTGTACTGCTTTGTATAACCTTAGTTGCCTTTTAACTTGCACGTGATTCTTTTTGCATGGTTGACCACATAATGTTTGATCACTTGCACAGTTGCAGACGAGCCAATTACGCGCACGTATTTGCCGGTAACCTTGGACGGACTTCCTATCAGTAAGCATGGCTTCTGTTTGTGATAATTTCATGTGTGCATTTCTTGGTGTCGGTCCACGTTGGGAGAGCGTGGGGAGATCCTAGGGTTACACTGACAGCTTGTCGTTGCCCAAAATTCGTTCAAATTTCTTGTACATTCTAGTTGGGGGCTTCCAGTGCAGCGCCTGTTCCGCCACATTCACGTCAATTTACGGCCTTAGAACTCATCAGAGGATGTCCGAAAAGTGCAGTAAGTAACATATTCTCAGTACCAGGGGTTGGCTGATTCCTATTCTTTGGCTATCTTCCACTCATTAAATCACCACATTCACCTGGAGAGACATCCTTTGATGTCCAGCAGACCCTAGTAGACAGGACTCGGAATGAAAAAGGGTAGGTCTCAGTGGATACGGTAGGTATGTACTTGTCATTCTCAGCTAGTGTTTCTTTTCGCCAGTTAGTCATGTTTCCCTGAAAGGTGGAAATAGGAAAATTTTCCCCCGTGATTCTTTCTAAGGTGCTCCCTGAGTATGCTATGACTCGGGCACGCTATAAATTCATTGGTTGTACCTATATTTATTAATAAGTTTAAATTTCGGTCGGGCCGGTGAGTTTGAAGGGCTATGGGGTCGAGTGAGGTGTCGTTTTCTTCGTCGTGTTTTTCGAAGTATTTCTGGACGTAGAATCCATTTTTGGGGGTCTCAGAACTATCCGATTTCACCGTGGAGATCTAGGGGGCATTCATGGGGCTACAAATGAGACTTGAAGGATCACATGAGGTCAAATGAGGTGTCGTTTTCCGGTTAATTTTGGACGCATAATCCGTTTTTCATCAGAGATCCCACATCTGAGGAAACCTTGTATCATTGTTATTATTATTATTATTATTATTATTATTATTACTATTATTATTATAATTTTTATATTTCTTGTTGCAGAAGGCAATTTCTCGAAGATTCCTGTGGTTCCTCGTAAGTAACCCCTCACCCTTGTACATTAATAATATGATATACTAGCTGGGACACCAGCCAGCCAACAGCCAATATCCATCTCCCGTGCAAACACCAGTAGCAACCCGTCGACTCGTAATTTTCTTAGTAACAACGCTTGTTGGCCCGTTTCTCGTTGCGAAGTATCAAATTCCCGTCCATCACCAATGCAGCCCATAGCAACCCATCAACTCAAAATGAAATTACCTAGTACCTACCTATCAAACTAATCGAAGGCTCCCAAAAATACTCGTACCCACCTACCGACGATCTTCGAATAACTTGCGAACGGGTTATCGCACAGAAATCAGCGTGAAAAGCTCGTTTTAACCGACGTAGTTTCGTTCAAAACCGACGCCAAAAGTTGAACCGGGTTTCGGCGTTTCGTAAATTTTCCTAGCGATCCCTAGTAACGACGCTATTTGACCCGGCTTTTCGTCGCGAAGGAAAGTTCCGTTCGCGACGAAGGAATAGAGTTCGCGAAACCTAATATAGCCTATTATCTAAGTCGGAACGCGCGGGTCAACTCGCGCCAACCCCTCGACGAAATTGGTTCAGCCGTTCGGAAGTTTACTGGGCACATACATACATACAGAAAGAGACTTTTATATATTAGTATAGATAGATAGATTATCATTTTTTATGATTATTTTGAATGTATGACTGTCTATTTCAGAAAAACCCGCCACAATATCAAAGGCAGCCAGCGAATCTATTCAAAAAGGTACGTCAGTGTGATCTTCATTCAGTTTAATAGGAATCATCCAAAATGCGTCCGTTCGGAGCCGTCAAATAACAGACCAGTTTTAATAGTAATTAAGTATTTTTTATTTTGTATTCATTTTTGTTATTTATTTTTAGGTGAAAACATCTGCCCGAACTGCTCAGCCAAATTCAGCACTGGTTGGGGCCTTCGCACTCATCTGAGGAACTCAGAAATCTGCAAAGAAGACGCCAGTAAGTTGCATTCTCCCACAACAGCGAGTGGCTCCGGTCAGACTCTTCCATTTTCTCGTTGAATTTTCAGAAGTCGTCGCCCAGAAAGCGCCTTTGAAAACCCTGGGAGCCTTTTTGTGCTCGCAGTGTCCCAAATCTTTCGAACAGCCCACTTCTTTGGTACAACACTTCGCGGAACACGGACCCTCCGTTACCCGAGTTTGTCCCATCTGCCAAAAAGTATGTTTTTTTGTTTTTGTTTATTTAAATAATTTACACTCGATGTATCGATGTATGTGTTTAAAAAAAAAGAAAGAAAATACGTTCACTCTTGTAGGAATGCGAAGACAATGTCGGCCTCCAAAATCACATCAGCTCCGATCATGACGGAAATTGGTTTTGCGTACTGTGCAAAGACAGCGTCTCCATTGTGATGAAAACCTTCAAGGAATTCTACGCTCACACATTCGACGAACATGCGAGCGGTACGGTCCTTTCATAACAAACAAAATAACCTTCAACTCGTTCCTTGGATTTTTTTTTTTTTTTTTTACGTACGCCGGACGGAGGCCTTAACACCATTTCCTTCCTAGCAGCCCAATATGCATCGCTTTTCCTTCTCCAAACGGACTCCTCTTCGTCGTGTCGGGGTCGTGAGATTGTTGGGCACTGATCCAAGTGCCTGGCCTCCATCCATTGGTATTGCACAGGGGGCTTGTCGGTGATGGAGCAACGCCGATTTTATGGAGATGACTGGAGGAAATCGTGTCCAGTTGTCAATCTGAAGTTCTTTGAAAAGATCGGAATTTTGAGTTTCCAACAACATATTCGGATTCAGCACCCTTTTAACCCCCCCATACACCAATTTTTGGTTTGAAAATCCGTATAGTTACGAGCACAGCTGTTGTATATTTTTTTTGATATTTTGATCTGAAAGGGGAAAATACCTTATAAGTCACGCATAAAACGTTGGGGGCATTGAGCCACCTTTTCACATCATTTCACGTTTCCAAGAACTAAGGATCGCTAAGTGAATTCCTCATGTTGACTGATGAGTATTTGGAAATGTTCCTTAATAGTTTGAAGGTTGTTTCCGAATGATTTTACATTTTATGACGCCAAGAACGTACTGACGCGTTGGAAGGTTGGCTAACTTGCATCTCGCGGACCAATCAAAATCGGGGGAAAATTAGAACGTCACGTCCCGCACTCAGGGCCCGCTATTCAAATACTTACCACTATAAGCGGGGGTTTCTGCAATGTTGACCCGTAACTTTTGATGGATGACCTATCCAGGAAAAACTTAAACAGAAACCATTCGATGCATTTTGGTTTATTACTCTTTGAACAGAACCGGCTTGAAGCTCAGAGCTTCCAGATCAGTGCTCTGATGGCGAGGTCCGCTAACAAAGTGGAGGTGCGGTCATTGTATTCGCGATTTACATTAAGCATGCGAACTCTGGTGGCGCTCGGAAGACTCACTCAAAAACGGCAAGTCACCCGCCTGCCCTATGTAATTTGAAGCGCCCGGCACCTAATTATTCAGTTTTCTTCCAATTATAGCCATGTCGGGGTACGAAAATTGGAAATTGAAGAAGAATAATTCACTAATTATTAGTTTGTTAAGAAATAAAGACGCAGTTCGATGTTGATTTCGCAATTTCGCTAAAAGAAAAATAATCGTTTGTGTGGACCTTGACGACGAATATGCAGGGGGGCGTTTTGCTGTGTGTACGGGAGCAAAACAAGGATTTTTCTTATTCAGTTTTCTTCCAGTTTAAAAATAAATCTAGTCACGCAACGTTAACCCAACCAGCGAATTTTCTTTGAAAAGCCCTCACTGGCTGGAAATTATAATCTGGGTGGCCGGTTGGTCAGTCTAGATTCCAAAACCGAAATGTCCTACCTTACGCCGTCTGAGCAGTTTTTAGCAGTAGGCATTTTTTTGCCTACATACTCAAATTTTGACAACATACTTGGTTTACCATCTAGTTGTGCCCGCAAGGATTTCAGCTCGATCGCCCAAACCCGTGGGGCGCTATGGGGCTAAAATGGTGCTACGTGAGGGTTTTTAAAAAAGGGTTTTGGCTATGGGATTGATTTAGGTGTCGTTTTCGCTATTTTTGGACGTAGAATCCATTTTTGGGGTTCCCGGAACGATCTGATTTCACCGTGGGAATCTATGGCGCTACAAACGGGATTTTTTAAGTATCCCAGGGTGTACAGTATATATGGAGTATTTGTTTTTCGTAATTGCCATATAAACCTGTTATCCGAGAGTTGAGAATAGTTTCGTGATGATTAAAAACCGAGGGGGATAACGGGAAAGTAACTCAGAGACCTCTTGATTTTGCAGTCTTGAGAACAATACATATTATTAAGTCAGGATCGAAGGAAGTAGGTTTTACAATGTGCCTCGTCAAAATGAGAACAAAGTCAGAGGTCAGAAAGGCCAGCTGGACAGGGAAGCCTCTTTTTAACATAACTATAAACCAAACAAGCTCTTGGACTGTAAAATCAGAACAACATTGGATCTTGGGGGAAAACGATTGAAATTGGAATTGATTATTAGGCTGGTAGGACCTCACCTGTTGCAATAACGTAAGACGGCGACGGCTTACTTACATTCCGCTGACGTTCCGGCCTTACATGTACAGTGGAATGATAAAATTTTCTCTCCTTTTATGCTGATTCTTCCTTCCACGACGTGCGAACCAATGCATAACTATTGGTGCAGACATCCTCTGGCAGTCGAACACCACACACAATTATGTGGCCAGCATTGATCACAGCCCCCACCTCGCAAAAATTCCGGAACTCTACATTACAATTGGCGTATTTGAATATATAACTAAGCCTAAGCATAACGTTAGGTAAATAGGAACGGGATTCCATTACGGGAATCAGGGAACCGAAAAGAAATACGGAAAGGACTTATTATTATTATTTTGTCAGAGCTGAGATAAGAGTGATAAGAGATTCCTTATTCTTCTTCTTCTGGTCCGATTATCTAGTAATCGATTTTTCATGCCAACATCGAGTTTAGGTGTACCAAAAAATAATTATGAGCGATTTTGTGAAGAAATCCTCCATATCGCCTCTTGAGGTTGAGACAGCTTGCCGGGAATGAACGGCCATTTTGGAAACGACTACAGCGCTCCAGTGTTAATGTAAATCGCGATGAATTTGCCCATTTTTCTCTTCCCGTTTACCTCTTTCATCATATTAAGCCTCCAGTCGTGTTGGCTGATAGCCAATTTTGCGCGGATTGACGATGCCGACCTATTGATCCCATGTCTGATACTACACCCACAATCTGATAGGTACTGCTACTGATGTTTTATTCAATTCTGGACCTGGAGGGTGTCTGATACTGGCGCCATCCAATACAAATTCCTCCAGGAGACTTTATCGAGCATAACTGTTATGCTTCGGTTGTCATCGTTTGTTCAATATTTTCTTTTTTACATTTCAGACGAAGGGAACTCCAGAAAGTTCTTCAGGTGCAATACCTGTTACAGGTCCTTCTTGTCCAAATGCAGTCTCGATCTGCACGTGACCCATTGCCGCAAGACGGCCGAAAAGACGTACTCGTGCTCGTCGTGCGGGAAAATGTTTTCAAAAAAAATACATATCATGAACCATATCAAATACGCTCACGACGGTAAGTTTCGATCTGCAGAAACGGATTGAGTTACCGACGGTGGTATTGGCTGTTCTTTTTTTTCAGGTCGACCTGCCGACAAAAGGTACTCTTTCCAGTGCCCGACCTGTCCGAGGAAATTTTTGTCGGAAAAGGATTGGAAGGATAAACACGAGAAGGAGGGTTGCTTGCAGGAGGAGTTCAAATGTGATGAGTGTCACGAGATATACATTGGCGAGGAGATGAAAGTGCACTTGAGACTGTGCCACCCTGCTAAACTTCAGGTTGGTCATATTTGTAGGAGTATGTGAATATTGGTCCCCTTCTGCTTGATAATTCCAGTAAAATGCCAATGGGGAGTTCGCATTGATTTTAGATTTGGAAATCTTCCCTACCATTCAATAATATGGCTAAAAAGTAACGTGCACAGACTCCAATACCAACGAAAAAAAATCATTGTAGGAGACGGCGTTCATCAACTCCCGCCCAGGGCCGTAAAAACATATCAACTCCTACCCCTTATTTTTAATCAACTCCTGCCCAGCGCTCGCTATAGTTTTTCAACTCCCGCCCGTCAGAGGTTAGTCCAGATAGATACTGTCCTTTAATTCAGGCGCTAAAGTAGTCCTTCCACATTAATTTAATTTATAACAAACCAGTCAGACGTTGTTAAATAACACTTCACATCAATATCACAATAAATTATCACAAACATGAATTACAGGATCGTCAGATGTCTATCTCTTAAATCTACGTAATATAATCTCTTCAATATGGAGGATCGTCACATGTAGGTATAGGTACACCTATATTAAAAAACCTCATTCATGGTTATCCCATAGACCCCCAAACTTAATTGCTACCTTCTTCATATAGTCATACTTACGGTGACAATATCACGTCTACCTTTTTTTTTAAATCAAATTACCTATCCACCGTGCTTTCCGTTGGGTCCGGCATGAGGGCGTTTCATATAAGTTGTCAGATATTGACTTTAATTTGCCTGGTACATAACTAATGAGTTTAGGAATAGGAAAATGTTGGGATGCGTCGTAGTTGCGAATGTCTCCCTAAAATGTGCATGGAAACTCAGATACGGGCCAGAGTTGATAACACTTGGAGTCAGATACGGGCGGCAGTTGATGCACTTTATCACCGTCTCAGGGCGGGACTTGAGACTCTCTTAATCCCCTCCGTACACGCGGGCGGGAGTTGATGGATGCCCGTAGGAGATATAACGAAAAAACGAAACGCACAGTTTGAATCGGCCGGCGTTTCCCACCAGTCACTGTTTGAGGAAATGACGTCACAGTTCCAGTGAATCTCTCACCATGAGCGCTAGTGTCGTCAGCTTATATGATAAATTTATAGCAATTATAACATGATATTACGGAAAACATAATTACCTTTTAATTATAATACATGATACTTGAAGTTTAAAGCCTTATCAGAAGGATTTACGGCTCACTTGAATTTTATTCTGTCATGAGTATTGGAATAGCAACACTGGGCGGAACAATCCCCTCACCTGTCAAGAACAAAACACTATCGACGACGCTCTTCAGTTGTAATGAGGTAGTGACGTCACGCTCCCTCCATGGCCCCGGTTTTTCAAACGCCGTAATTTTCGTTAAATTATTTAAATTTTCTGGAAACGATTTCAGGCGGCTGACTACTGTTTTCCCTACATTCTCAGGGAGTACTTTCAACAACAAAAAAAAAAAAAAAAAACAATGCGAACCCCCCATTCTATTAAGGCTTGTCAAAAACGACTTAATTGGGCCTAGGCTAAGTGACAATGACGAGGAGGATTCATACGGCCTTGCTGCCTTGCCGTAAGCCGAACCGAATGGGCTTGGGGACAAGGCCTCAAGAAATTTGGTCGAACACAGTAACTGTTAAAATATGCAGTAAGAAACAAGGTACTCTGTGCGAAACTGAAACTAAATTAGTTGATTTTGTCTAACTAAAGAACTAAAAGTATTAGTTACAGTTTGACTTATGAAACTTAATTTGATCTATGTAAATTAGTTTTTAATTTGAATGGAGAAAGTAAAAACTAATTTAGGGCCGGTTTCTGAAACCGTAGTCAAATCACCGCAAACGAGTGGTTTGGTGACCACCGTCAAACGCGATTTTACAGCCGCTATTTTGTCGGCGTTTTTAGAACCATAGTCAGCGTTCCGACAGCTGACCACGCCGCTAACATTTTGGCGCCTTGAAACTGCCGAATATTTTCCCTAGGTGAACTTTTTTCGTCATTGCGGGTTTTGACAACTCATTTGTGAGGAAGGAGTTCACATGTTCCGAAGCTAAAAACTACACATTTTAATCCTTTTAGACTGGTTTACAACTGGTTTTACAAAAACTAGTTTACAACGGGTTTTAGTAAATACACATAACTGCCTTAGTAAATACACGTAACGCGAGGGAGGTGCATTCTCCCTGGTTCATAACACGAGACATGATGATCTGATCGGGAGATTCATGCAGCTCCTGAAGCAGAAGTCTTGAACAGACTTACCAAAACCGTGTGGATACCTTGTCCGCCTTGGGCCTCTGGTAGGGAGATCTGGGGTAGCCAATGACCTACAGGAAGCGTCGTGGCCGACGTGTTTCCTCTCAGATCTCGCCGTTTGACGCAGATCCAAGTTCCCCGGCTTCCCTATACGAAGTGTCGTGGTAGGGTGCTGGGTCAGCGAACCCATGTGATAAGCCTGAGTTCATTCCCCCAGCATCCACTCGACGTTCAGTACACAAAGTTGGTCCTGATCTTACGCAGCATTGTTACTCACATAACTGTTACATTCAGTCAGGTTTTCACCATTAAAAGGAGCTAAACTTACGGAACGAACATGAATGTACAGCAAAATAACCGGATTGATTCAATGATGTAATAATGGGGAGTTGGCGTTGATTTTAGAATTGGAATTCTTTCCTACCATTCAATAATATGGCTAAAAAGTAACGTGCACAGCCATATAAGTAATTAAGGTAGTATAATTACCTAGTTTACGGCATAGAAGACAGATGTATCTTCGTGGGTATTGGAATAATAATTATTCTATTCTATTAATTGGAGGTTCTAAGTAGAATTATTTAATAGAATTATTTTTAGAATTATTTTTAGAATTATTATAATACTTACGGAGTTACCTTGTAGAATACCTACGGAGTTACCTTGTAGAATTATTCTAATACCTACCTTGCTCGTAGAACAAGGAGAATTCTCGGAGTGCGAGTAAGCGAAGGGGTGGGGAGAGGAATTTTGAGAAATATGTTGTTGATGGGGAGAGGGGTATGTCTTGGAATTCTCTGGGCTGAATCAGTGTTCAGTTTGGAGGCAAAAGCGCATTCCAAGCCATTAACGATTTCGACCCCGCCTCTGGGCTCAAACTATTCCCAACTCTGCTCCCCATTAAAGCTAATCCGTCACAGTGCAAATTATTTATTTATTTTTTGTTTTGTTACGTTGGTGGCCATGAATACAGTCTGCCCACGTCGACGATCGGCCATTGAGAGATCCCGTCCTGAGAAACCCATTCCCTCACTTTAATTCAAAATTGAAATTCCGAAAGTGTCATGAAAATTTGAATTACGCCGGAGGAGCCCATAACTCACTGCTACTATTAGTCGAGATGCGGGTCCCTAGCCTATTGTGCCGAAAGCGTGGACTTCTTTATGGATCGGCGTAGTGTTGAAGCTCCACGTCAACTTTTTCTTCCGGTTTCAGACGCCCAAAGCGGAACCCTCGGTTGTTACAAGTCAGCAAAAAGAAGAACGCCACGAGTCGGAGAACGATCGCAACCCTTCGCTGGACAAACCTCGACCAGAGCAGAATATCTGTCAGACTCTGGAAATCTTCGACTCCCCCCTATCACCGGATCCAGAGGCCGTGACAGACGTTAACATCAATCAAGGTGGATTAGTCATCAAGGAGGAGCCTGAGAACTGACTTGGACGCCGAGCTACAATAGTTTCAACGTTGGTGGTCTGACGGATTCGGACGAAAAAAGTTGAAAATTTCGAAGTCTTTATTTTATTTTATATAATATTATATATTCGTTCATATTATGAATGAATGAAGTAGATAGTATCTATTTAATTTCCGTATTAAGGAAATTTTCCTTCTATTTCATCAATCTTGTTTTTAAGTTCGTTTATATGATTTGTAGGTATACATCCCTTTTCACAAGACATTCGTGTCATGCCTAATTTTACGGGTAATCAGTGTTTATTTAAAATTAGAATAAAATAATAAATTCTCTCATTTACTCTACTGATTCTCAGTTGTATTGTTTTAGTTTAAATTCGTTTTTGTTTGATATCAAAAATATTATTTTTAATTATTGAACTCTACATACTGGAATGCAAAATGGTGAATGAAACCGTAACGGAATTAATGACGCAAACTGTGATCACCAGGGGTTTGTGTGTTTTTAGTGGTGAAAACTAGTGTTTTTTCATCGAATTATTTCTTATAAATTTCTATGTAAGTGGATAGTTCATACGAAAGACGAAGATGTTGAATAGTGGCTGAGTGGCACTCTGGTGGGTTAGTATTAGGTGTGTACCCATGGAGGAATAGAGGAGGAATAGAGAGGAGAGCTCACTAAATAGGACTTCATGTGCCATAGTCGACGGTGGCGCTATCCCTACGGAATGTAGTGAACTACACGTAGTACCTTCAAATCCAACTAGAGTGAGCTACTAGCTCTTCTTATGAAGGAAAGCCCCAAGTTCCTCACGAAACGGATTTATCTTCCACTGTTGTGCTACTACAGATAAATTAAAGGAAAAATTGAAGGAACCATCTCTGAATAACGAAATTGGTTGTGTAGTTGAGTACACTGTGAATGGAAACGACATGTCTGGGCGGAATTTGGAATTCGCACGGCGCCATCTTCTGGTTCAGTTTTGGTAACTTACCACCTTCAAAGTTCACTACATCTCGTAGGGGTCGCTCTGCAGTCGGAATCCCCCCCCGCCGTTCCATCACTGTGTTGGCGTTTTGGGAACGGCGTTTAACACAGAGTGAGCTCTCCTCTCTATTCCTCCATGGTGTGTACCTAGTTTCCTGGATTCAACGATTCAAACAGGTTCCTAGTTTCCTAGCTACGAGTCCGCTAAACGTTCTTTACCTGCGGTTTTCTTCACTTTCTTCCAAGCTCACCATGTCCTCCAACTCATCATCTACGAGATCGTTGGCAACCGGGTTTTCCGGGTCATCCCGAAAAAAAAGAACAGTAAACCTATGGTTCTACAGTCAGATCATTAAATCTATATCGAAGTGGCGCTTGCTTTGACTTACTCAGACTGAGCAGGGAACGTGATACGTTGCAATTCGATGAGGTTACCATTTTAACGGTTTTTGAACCTCGCCTCTCATCGAGGTTGGTTGGTCCAACTGCTGTTAACATCCCTTCCTCTGATGGCACAGCCGTCGACGTCAACTTTTGGAAGGTTTGACGTGAAGGAACAGCCGTTAAGTTACTGCGCATGCGCACGTTGTTTTCTTCCACTTCCTTCCATCTCCTTCCTTCTGGTGGAACAAACCTATTGTTACGATTGCAGTCAGAACAAACCGGTAGAACGTGTCTACCAGTACACTAAAACCCAACCCTAGTCCACCAAGAGGAGCCTCCTAACAATATCTTGACTTTCTTGCTGTCATTTTGAAACGTTGATCTGTAAAGCAAACCTGTATCAATGCCTACGAATACCATAATATGGTATATTATAATATTATTATATTTTAAAAGTTGTATTTGAAATCAAAGTCCTCTTAGTGATGAATCAGTACGAGAGATGCAATTATTCGATGTTCCATTGTTTTGTTTAATTGATAGAATATTTTATACCTAGTTCGGTAAGCACCCATTTGCACTTCTTTTTAATGGTACCTACCTTGTTCATGCATGTGCAGTTATTATTATTTTTTCTTTGTACGAAAAGCAATAAAAGACTACAATGATGAATTATGTCGTTGGTAATTGACCCACAATAATTGACTGCTACTGTAGCTAAAGCTTCTATCAGCTTTACTGTGAGCCGAGAGTGACTAGTAGTTACTGACTACCCTTGTCTTGTTGTATTGGCCTCGTGCAAGTAGCTACTGTTGTCGAGAACTAATGACCTAGTGATCAGTAGGGTGGCCACAAAAAATGAAAGTTCGAATTTCTTCCGCGCCAACCCGCTAAAATTGTGTCTTTAGATATCAAAATAGGATTCCCAAAGTTTCAGATCGATCTGACAAAAATTAGACCCATCCCAAAGAGGTTAAAGTTTTGAAAAAATGGAATTTTTGGAAAAATTTCCCAGTTTTTTCTCTATATCTCAAAGACTATTAAATAGTCTTTGAGATATAGCACTTCTAGCACAAATTTTGTGCTAGAAACCTGCGCTAGGTCTCATTTTTCTGTATGTTGTTGGCTTCAACTTTTATACCCACGAACTTTAAGCTGAAACTAATAGATTCAACGATATCAATACTCCGGTACCGACATAACCAGGAAATACCAAACATGTCGACTATAGGTGCCAAACCCCTGTCGACTACTGGTGACAAAGCTGGTGATATCGTTGAATTGCTATTGGGGCACAGAGCTATTTCAGGAAAAATTATATTTATCTATTTGAAGTACGGTTTTGGTCTCTTTTTAGTGGGTGGCGTGATAGAGTATAAGTTCGTGTAGCTATTGGGGGGGGGGGGGGGGGGGAAACAACAGGAATATGAACGTTGAATATGAGAGATATGGGGTTATGCCAAAGTCGAAAAATACGCTAAGGTGTGGACTATTGGTACCTTATACCACTTTCTTTCATAAATTAAAAATTCATGTTCTCAAACGTTCAGTTGACTCCCAAGTTGAATTTCAGACCATCGAGTTGTGCCCATAAGGTTTTCAGCTCAAACCCGTGGGGCTGAAAAGGAGCGACTGGGTCTTGTAGGGTGTCATTTTTGAAGTATTTTATGACGCAGAATTGATTTTTGGGGTTTCCAGAGCCATCCAAGTTCACCGTAGGGATCTATGGATTTTGAAATATTTGGGTACATAGCGTAGGGTGGGGTGAGTTCCCGCAGGTTCGAATCATTTTTGTTCCTGTTGACTCCTAAGCCACTATTCCTCCCATTTCTGAGCAAGGATGATTCATTGGAGCCTTGCTGAAGACATCTAACGCCCACAGCGCAGTTTGACCATTATAGTTTCCGGATTATGGATAGTTTCTGCTTTGTGCGGGAACTTACCCCACCCTACCCTACATCCTCGGTTCTCCACCTAGTTGTGCTTTTAGAAAATGTCTCACCCAGGGCGCCCCCTCAGGCAGTTTAACTGATACGAAATTTATTGTTAGTAACAATTTGTTACCAAATTCATGATTTAGATAAAATAAAAAACGCTGCAAATTTTACACAAGGGTTTATTATTCTTTGATATAGGTCACTTGGGCAGAAATTTAATTCTGTGTCAATGAAAAAATTTGAAGAAAATTTTTTTTGGATTTTTATTTTTCAAAAAAAAAAAATTTTTTTGTTTTTTTTCAAAAATTTATGTTTTTTACATGAAAAATATTTGACCTCCTGGGATCCTTCAAAAATCCCATTTGTAGCCCCATGAAAGCCCTATAAATCGCAACAATGAAATCGGATCGTTCCGAGACCCCCAAAAATGGATTCTACGTCCAAAAATACTTCGAAAACGACACCTGACTCGATCCCATAGCCAAAGGCCTTCAAAAAACCACTCCTGTAGCCCCATTTTAGCCCCATAGCGCCCCAAGGGTTTGGGCGATCGGGCTGAAAACCTTGCGGGCACAACTAGATGGTAAACCGAGTATTTTGTCAAAATTTCAGATTTAAAAAAAAAATTCCTACTGCCCAAAACGGCCCGGACGGTGGACGGCTTACAGCGGACGTACATTTCGGATTTTGAATGTAGACCTCTTGAAACGGATAATGTCAAATTTTGAGGCCGATCGGAGTCGTCGACCTCCGTCGCGAAAACATAGGTGTATTATTCCAAGAATAATAAACCAAATGGATCATTTCCAGAATATCACTATCCGTAGTTGAATATTCTAATGGCAGAAGACATCTAGATAGATGTTAGATTAGATAATCTAACATTACTAAAACTGTTCGTCTCTGTATGTGATTTCCGCGATCACGCCCGAACGGTAGCGTCTAGACTGAGTCTAGAGGGACGCCGTTTTTTGTCCCGCTCGATTCCTCGGTACCTACTCCGAAACAGTAAAGTTGGGACGCGTTTTTCCTTATTTACGTAGGAAACGTAAAAAAAAAAAAAATCGGTCGTCAAGGAACGCCCGTAGCGCTAGGATAATTAAACATGGCCTCTCCGTGGCCTCGGGAGAATTAAACAGCCTATGTCCGTTCCCGGGTCCCGAGGAATCGAGCGGAAAAAACGGTGTCCCTCTAGGCGCTACCGTTCAGGCGTGATGGTGGAAATCACAGACAGAGACGACCAGTTTTAGTACATAATAATATCAGTCGAACATATTATGTTCACCCAAGGACGAAGAAATTTGAGAGGGAGGCCTGCTGGTAGTACAAGAGACGATTGAAATGACTAGCATTCTCCTGATCAGCTGAGAGAGCTCTCCTGTGCTTAATTTTTTCGGGAAAGATTTGGGAGGTATTAGGTAGGAAGGACAGGCGATGGACGCGGGTGGGAAACGTCATGGGTGGACGGGCGAGCGAAGCGAGGCCCCCCAGTCCGCGTGCTAGTTCTATTACTAAAACGCTGCAAATTTCACACAAGGGTTTATTATTCTTTGATATAGATTACTTGTGCAAAAATTATTTCTGTGTCAATGGAAAAAAGTTGAAAATAAATTTATGGATTTTTTTTTCGATTTCTTTTTTCAAACTGGGTATCGCTAAGCCCCCCCCCCCCCCCCCCCTCAACTCATCATTTCGCTTCCCTTTCGTCTCCTACTGTCGTGGCGCCCCTAAATGTGGGGGCCTGCTGATAGCTCCAATGAGCTCATGCAGTAGCCACTTAATATATATATATATATCACTGCAATATATATTTTTTCCACTGTGATCTCTGTTGTCCTGAAGTGTCCCACGACTTGAGGGGGGGGGGGGGGTGAGTTTAATACCTTGTTCTAGAATCTAGAATCTAGATCGTCCCAAGTGTCCCATGTATCTTCATCCGTTAGAGATAGAGAGATGCGACTTTTTCCATCTTGATTTGTTATAAATTATAACAAATCTAGATGGAATTATAACTTATAATATTATCCCATGAAGACGCTAACGATAAAAAAAATTGAGTGTCCCACAAGTGTGTACTCCACGGGGGAATAACGGGTGTATGTTGGATATCTGTTTCGAGCCGTCCCAACAGAGCACTGCAATTTAGTGCCCAGGTTCTTGGAGACCTCTGCGAATTTTGGAACTTTCTAAAAAGGGGGGGGGGGGGGTTGTTCCTTCATGTTGGGTTCCAACGTGTCCATCAATGCTACTCACCCACCGGGAGGGTCCTGGGGGGCGCAGCCCCCCCCCCCCCCCCCCGGACCGGTGGGTAAGCGAGCGAAGCGAGCCGTAGCAGCTAGTTATATTATAATACTAGAACTAGGTACTGATCAAAAATTGAGATTCTTCCTTCAAATAAATCGGCTGAGAAGCTTTCACGTTTGGATGATAATACAATAATGATAATACTTGAATAATATTCAATTGAATATAATATATTACCTATATTATAATATAATATATTACCTATATTATAGGTATTATATTATAATCAAAGCGTCGTACATCCCGGTCCTTAACCTGCAAAACTTCAAATCGCCCGCGATCCTAAATACCTACATGAAACATGTCATAACTATCATTTTATGTAAGTGGAATTGCTATAGGAGGGGTTTTTGGCTAGTGAGTCGAGTAGGCGGTGGTTTTTGAAGAGATTTTGGACGTGATATTCATTTTTTCGGGTCCTTAATTTATTGGTTTTCAGTACGTGGTGCTGAAGGTGACTGGGTGAGGATTGGGTGCTCTTATAACTGATTAATGGTGTATGATCATAATAATAACTTATCCTAATTTTTAGGATTATGTCAATTTGTATGATCATAATAATAACTTATCCTAATTATTAGGATAGTTATTAATTAGGTAATTATAACTGTTCTTTATTTTAAACCAGAATGTTTTTTGTTGTTAATTATAACTGTTCTTTATTTAAACCAGAATGTTTTCGGTACCTATTTAGCTATTTAGTTGTTGTGCCAATGCCAAGATGCATATTTTTCGATAGGTGTATGTAAAGGTTCTTTTTCGAGTTTTTTTTGTTTGTAAGTGATGGTAGATTTTGAACCTCGTTGACTGGGCGCCTCCTGCCGGGCCCTCAGCGCCTTCCGCGCCCTCCCAACACCCTCCGCGGCGGAGTGGCGGGGAATCATCTCCGCGGCTGTCGGCCCTTTCAGTCGGTCTCCGTGCCGCGTCAAGTACGTCTCGCAAGTGAGTGCCCGTTTTCATCACAGAGGTCGTTGCGATCTTCCCGCCGGTCGCCGGCATGCCACGTACCGCGCCCCCACCTGTTCATCCGCACCTCCGCATGTGAGTGACG
Source organism: Pilophorus perplexus (assembly GCA_955831195.1). Classification (NCBI taxonomy): domain Eukaryota; kingdom Metazoa; phylum Arthropoda; class Insecta; order Hemiptera; family Miridae; genus Pilophorus; species Pilophorus perplexus. The sequence goes on along the minus strand of OY037009.1, from coordinate 33,147,106 downwards.
CTATTGGTTGTTGTTGTTTTTTTTTTTCGTCATCGTCGATAAATTTCCAACGTGATTCCCCAAACGTTATGCACCTCGTGCATTAACCTTTGCTTGTTTACATTTCGTATCGCCAGTCAACATTTCTCTTGTTCAAAAAAGGGATCTGCTCCAATTGGTCTGACATTGACGTAGGAGTCTCGACAGATTTTCAAATTAATGTTAATAAAATCATTTAATGATGTTTTATTTTTTTTTTTTTTTAAATATATTTATTATTATTATTATTATTATTTTTTTTTTGTTGCAACGAAATGTTTTATTTTTATTTTCATTTCTTGCGTTGACGTTAATTTTTGATGGAAAATGACAATCGCAAGATTTTCAAAATTGGTGACAATTGTATTATTCATGCAAATTTAAAGGAGGTTATTAAATTTTAATAACCCCATTTTCACGATGGGAGTAAACATTTTGTTCAAAATTTCCCGACGGAGGTCGAAAATTCTGATCGGCCTCAAAATTTGACATTATACGTTTCAAGGTGTCTAGATTCCAAAAACGAAATGTCCGTCCGCCGTCCGAGCCGTTTTGGGCAGTAAACATTTTTTTTTTAATCTGAAATTTTGGCAGAATACTCGGTTCACCATCTAGTTGTGCCCGCTAGGGTTTCAGCCCGATCGCCCAAATCCGTGGGAAGCTGTGGGCTAAAAAGGGGCTATGGGAGTTTTTTAAGGGTTTCGGCTATGGGGTCGAGTTAAGTGTCGTTTTCGAGGTATTTTTGGACGTAGAAGCCAGTTTTGGGGGTCCCATCACGATTCGATTTAACCGTGGGGATCTATTGGTCTCTCATCGGGCTTTCACCGCCAAATTATCACCCGTAATAGCACCACTGGGGGAGATGGGGGCTCAAACTTTTCAACACTCGAGAGATATCTCTGCTGATATCCAGGATTCTCTGGCTGGTCCGTTCAGGTCCCATATCAAGGGTTACCTCGTCGAACTGGCTGCATACAGTTTTGATGAGTTCTTGGCAGTGGTCGTAAATTGCTCTATGGAGTGTGCCTGTAATACCTAGGTTAAGTTCATCAGTTTTTTCTTGTTTTTTTCTGTATCTCTGTTTGATTTTTGCCCGTATTGCCCATAAATGTGTACATTATTATGTGTCTTTGGAAAACAAATGAATTTGATATGATTTGCTGCAAATGGGATTTTTGAAGGATCCCAGGAGGTCAAAATTTGTGGGAAGTATTTAATACCTATTTTCCGAGTAATTTTGGACGCATAATTCATTTTTTGAGGTCCCGCATTGCCCACACAATGTCGGGCCGGTTTTATTTTATTTTATTTATTTATTTATTTTTGGTCGATCTTGATCAATTTTCGCACTAGTAACCTACCTACCTATATCATAGATTAATAACCCTTTGTGTAACATTTGCGGCGTTTCTTTTATTACGACACTTAAACGGGACGCCGAACCCATAGAAAAAATAACCGTATTTTTATCGATTACGGCTTGTGACATACTCTGTTAGATGCAGACACGGTGAAAATTAGTGATTTAGATTACGAGCAGATAAGAAAACAGCAACCTGTCCTCCGCTGGGGGAAATTAGCGCAGGATTTGACAAAATACTCGGCTTTACTCCTTAGTCTCAAATGGTTTTCAGCCCGATCCCCTCACTCTACAAAGGGTTCAGCACGATCCCCACAGGTGAGGTTGAAGTTGAATGGCCAGGATTTTTTTCAAGCATATTTAACAGCATAAAACAGATATTTTTTGAGCGTCGCACAGTGGGGCTGATGAAATTAAAAACGCAACTGGTCGTCCGATGTAATGTTGATTCTTTAGTTGATGAACAAAGAACCATACTGGTTTTGTCGCTTCGAGCTGTCTGGAGGTGAGCAGGGGGGGGGGGCGGAAAATTGGAAATCGGCATTTTCACCAGTACAGCTTTTTCGCCGTGGCATATTAATTAAGCCTGAAACCCCGATTGATTTGTATTCAGGGTATGTATCCGAAGACATTAAAAATATTCTCTTCATTAAATTGGCCTTCATTGATTTTACAGATCAAAAATACCTACCTGACAAATAAATAAAAATAAACTGCCAAGTGGGACATGGCCCATAGCTTCCTCGGATATTGTGTGAAATGTTGAACGAAATTTTTCATCAATAGGGCACAAGTTATGGCTGTTAGCTCACTAACTCGAGCAAGATTTTAGCTCCCCCCCCCCCCCCCCCCCCTGAGCTAGATCTTAGCTCACTCAGCTGACCAGGAGAATACCCGTCATTTCAATCGTCTCTTGTACTCCCATATGGTCTCCTTCTCAAATTTCAACGTCCAAGGAGTGAACCGGAGAGATTTTAGCAGATTTTGAACATTTTTACATTACCTACATAATATTACCCCATACCTACTAAATTCTAGTGGCAGTGCGGTACTGCTTCGAGTTCGATTGCTGTGAACGACACTGCACCTCATTCTTTTGATCTCTAACCTCTTGGAATTTTGACTCGAGATTTTTAAAAAATCGATGGCTGCGTAAACAAAACATCCTAACAACCAACTTCTTCCATGTTGCTGAGGATGACCCGAATCACCATTTTGCGCCCACGCAACGTGTTCCGCTGATTCAATCCTCATAAAATTTATTTGGAACCTCAAGTGGCCGTACCCACACAATCCCTGAAAATTTGACTGAAATCGGATCAACGTTGTGGAAGTTATGGCTGTAACAAGGAATCACACGTTTGCGCCTGCGGACAGCGTTCGGCTGATTCAATCGTGATGAAACTGATAGGGGACCATCTAGGGCTATACCCACACAATTCATGAAAATATGATTGGAATCCGATCAAAATTGTGGAAGTTATGGGTGTGGGAAGGAAATGCGGACAGACAGACAGACCGACAGACACGGAACCAAATTTGTTCAGGAGGCTCTGAAACGCAAAACGGAGAACAGCATTTTTTTTTTTTTTTTCATTTCGAAAGTGAAAACAATGCTCCCGCAGTCTCGGAAGCAAAATCAGAAAATTGAAGAAAAACAGACCCCCGGATTATCTAAGTTTTTATCAAGGATCATAGCAAGGAAACATGGTACATGTTTTTCGGATTGGTATATTTAAATTCGCGATAAGGCGAAATGTCACGACAGACACACAGACAGAAAGCTCAACATCTCAAGGGGGGCTCGACCCCCCTAAGCAGACATAAACGGTCCACCAAACCAATAGAAAAAATCGCCGTATTTTTATCGCTTACCGTTAAGAGGAGGAGAGGAAAAACCATGTACCGTGAGTACAGAATTTCGAAATTTCGCAGGGTTGCGCGAGTCGGGCTGGGTTTTAATATAGCCTATGTTGTGGGCAATCTCACCCGAGATCGTTAGAAAAAATAACATTCAAATCTGTTCAGCCGTTTAGGCGCCTATAAGGCACGACGGTTTACGGGGGGTGTACTTCAAAACTCTTACATTCCAATCCAGAGAATTTCGAAATTAAGCATACTTAAACGGTCCACCAAACCAATAGAAAATACAGTGCCAAGGAGATGGCACAGCAGCTTCCTCGTTACAATCAAAGTGACACCATTATAAAATGCGCTGAGCGTACCCTTGATTCAATCTTAATGAAACTGATAGGGGACCATCTAGAGCTATACCCACACAATTCCTGAAAATTTGATTGAAATCCGATCAAAATTGTGAAAGTTATGCCTGTTTCAAGAATTTCACGTTAGCGCATGCGCAGAGCGTACCGCTGATTCAATTTTTTACCCAAAGCCTGAGTAATCATCTACGGCACAACCCGCGTAATCCCTGAAAATTTCATCAAAATCAGATCAATATTGGCTGAAATCCCCACTCCTTCCCTTCTTTAGGGAAGGAGAGGGGGTTGAAGGAGGGGAAAACGGAAAAAATCCTTGAGGGCGCTCAACCTATCTCAGAACGTAGGTACCTACATCAACCTATCTCAGTACCTACATAATTTTTGAATTTCTCGAGATTTTCATGAATATATATATATAAATTACGTTCGCGCATGCGCAGGGAGTACCACTGATTCATTCGTGATGAAACTGATAGGGAACCATCTAGGGCTATACCCACACAATTCCTGAAAATTTGATTGAAATCCGATCAAAATTGTAGGGGTTATGGCTGTGGCAAGGAAATTAAGTTCACGCATGCGCTGAGCGTACCGCTGATTCAATCGTGATGAAACTGACAGGGTACCATCTAGAGCTATACGCACACAATTCCTGAAAATTTGATTGAAATCCGATCAAAATTGTGAAAGTTATGCCTGTTTCAAGAATTTCACAATAGCGCATGCGCAGAGCGTACCGCTGATTCAATTGTGATGAAATTCGTATGGGACCTCAAGGAGCCTGATCCGCATAATCCCTCAAAATTTGAGTTAAATTCATTCAAAATTGTGGAAATTATGGCTGTAACAAGGAAATGCGGACAGAGCCACAGACCCACAGACCGACAGACACGGAACCAACTTTGTTCAGTAGGCTATGAAACGCAAAATGCGAGTGGAAATTTTGAATTCGGACAACAAAATTTTTTTTTTCCCCCGAAAGTGAACACAAGGCGCACTCGGAAGCAAAATCGCCGTATTTTTATCGATTACCGTTAAGAGGAGGAGAGGAAAAACCATGTACCGTGAGTACAGAATTTCGAAATTTCGCAGGGTTGCGCGAGTCGGGCTGGCTATAGCCTATGTTGTGGGCAATCTCACCCGAGATCGTTAGAAAAAAAAAAACATTCAAATCCGTTCAGCCGTTTAGGCGCCTATAAGGCACGACGGTTTACGGGGGGTGCTCTTACATTCCAATCCAGAGAACGCCCGTAAAAACATGTACCATGTTAAAAGTCACGGTGTTCACCGAAGTGCACGGAGTTTTTTTGTTTCTGTGTGTTCATTAAGGAGCCTAGAATGTGACTCCAAAGTCGGATCGTGCGCAAATTTGCGGGTACTTTTCCGTTATAACCCCCCACGCGATTTCGTGTTTAATACACACCCCTCCTGATGGCTTATAAGGCACCCAAATTCGAGTACTTTTCCGTTATAACACCCCCCACCACCTCCCACTCGATTTCGAGTTTCATACACACCCCTCCCGATGGCTTTAAGGCACCCAAAGCCAACCAAAATCGCGGGGGGTGGGGGGTGGGGGGGGGGGGGGGGTTATGACGGAGAAGTACCAATTTGCGCATGAAAAACGTAAAAAAGAGAAAATTTTTAATTTAATTTAATTTTTTTGTTTAAAAAAAGATAATAAACGGCTAAGCATTTAGATTTTGCATTGTTTATGCAAAAAAAAAAATTAATTTAAGCAGAATTATTTGTGCAAACCCGTTTTTCAATTTTTATGCAAATCATTTTAACTTAACTTATTGCTTCCGAGTCTGCGAAGCAGCGGAAGCCTTGTGTTCACTTTCGGGAGAAAAAAAATTTTTGTTGTCCGAATTTAAAATTTCCCCTCGCATTTTGCGTTTCATAGCCTACTGAACAAATTTGGTTCCGTGTCTGTCGGTCTGTGGGTCTGTGGCTCTGTCCGCATTTCCTTGTTACAGCCATAATTTCCACAATTTTGAATGAATTTAGCTCAAATTTTGAGGGATTATGCTGATCAGGCTCCTTGAGGTCCCATACGAATTTCATCGCAATTGAATCAGCGGTACGCTCTGCGCATGCGCTAACGTGAAATTCTTGAAACAGGCATAACTTTCTCATTTTTGATAGGATTTCAATCAAATTTTCAGGAATTGTGTGCGTATAGCTCTAGATGGTACCCTGTCAGTTTCATCACGATTGAATCAGTGGTACTCCCTGCACATGCGCGAACGTAATTTTCTTGTTACAGTAACTGTAACAAGAAAATTACGTTAAAACAACTGTTGTTACGTTCATTTTGAACTTGCACGAGGAAGCTCATGTGCCATTGCCTTGGCAGTGTATTTTAACTTACCTACCTTTTTTTGTTAAAAAGAAGCGATAATTGACAGCTAAACATTTAGATTTTGCATTTTTTATGCTAAACCCATCTCTATCAATCAGTTTGTCACCTTGAATAATCCACCTTTTTGCGTCATCGGCCCTACTTGCGTCGGTAGGTACCTATATGGTGATTTTAACCCTTGTTTAGTCCAATTTCTATTTATGTAAATTGTATTTTTGAGTTAGACGTTTTAATTTGTTGATGTTCAATCGATAGAAGAACCCTGACGTTTGATCGATTACCGTAATAATTGTACCTACTATAATATAGCACAACCATATTATGATCATGGTTGTTGAGTTGAACTCAACATGACACATTGTGTCATTGTGTGATCTCGAGGTCCCTGCAGTTCTGCCTGTGAGGTTGTGAAGTTCGATTCGCCCTCCCAAATTGATGAGCACCGGAATGTATCCACCTCAATTTACATACAAAATGGGTCCGAAACGGGGGTCTGAAATCACTTCAAACGCAGCCAACAGCTTCCTAGGCGCTACACTTTTCAGCGGGCCCGCCGGATGTTTATCTTCCCCGATCGAGAACCCGGTTTACTTCGAGGAATGTCCAGGTAGTCGTCAGGGAGGACATCATAAGACGCCTCGACGGCAAATAAGATAAGAACTCGGCCCCGGTCCTGATAAATCTCGAAACGGACCCGAAAATGACGCGGTCTGACACTTCGGAGTCTTTGGAGAGGTTTCACGTTGAAACGCTCAGAAACTTCGAACTGTGTCTTACTGTTGGGCAGTTTGTGATATTTCGTTTCTGATTAGATTGATTGGCTGATCAACAGATTCACATTTGAGATATTTCAGGGGAATTGAATTCGTATCTGATGTTCAACTTTCTTGTTATAGGTAGTCCAGGAGCCTGTCAACGTCATCCTTAAATAGCTCCTCGAATAATAGCGACTAAAGGACTGTGCATTGCACCAACCCGAAGAGGAAACTCTGCTGGGGCCGCTCGTATGGATTTTGAATGCCATAGATCGCCTTTAGGAAGAAAAATGTAGAGGATAACTGGTTATTTCCACAAATTCCATCGACAAAACACATGCTAGCTTCGAAAAAGTCTCCTTAAAAGAAGAAGAGTAGTTAATGACATTAGACAAAGTTATCGTTGATAGGTAGTCAAAAAATCAAAACCAGTAAGCCGGTATTCTTGATTTATAGATCTCCAATCGGTACACAATTAATTAAGTCATTGACTGTTACCAGCTTTCGTACCACGGCGTGAGCACTCATAGTAGGTATAAGGTACATACAACTAAGATATCCAACTCCTCTATAAGTCAGAATACTTTCCACGATGGCATTCAAAATCAACTTCTTTGTGCGCAGATGTACCTACTTCCCGACTCCAGAGGATCCCATTCATAAATCGTGTCGCTGCCCTGGCAACGGCGACACGAACGTTAGAGTAATGTAACATATAACTCTTAAGTTATTTACTCTTTCGATGTTCTAGGGCATAGTTAGCTTAGTGCTGCTTACTTAAGGGGCAGAATGTGAGGCCCGAATACGGAGGTGTTCAAAGAAAACTTGCGCTGTTAGTTTTTACCCCTTACTTACGCCCTTAAAAGTTAGATGTGGGTCACATGAGGAGCTTCTTGTTCTTAGGTTCATGTATGCATATTCTCTTGGCGGTTGAATTTCTTTTCCCTGAAAGACGTTGACGGTGGAGTAAATTTCATTCCACGTGAGCGACCCCAGCAGAGTTTTCGCTTTCTACCGCATTAAATGCATTTTGGCGTAATGGTACAATGCACAGTCCTTATAGTCGCTATGATTCCAAGTTATTCAAAGATGACGTAGGATTCGCTCCTAAACGATTACAAAAAAGTTGAATACAGTGAAACCTGGATAAGTGGAATCGCAGAGGGACCAAAGTTCCAATTCCACTCATCCAGGTATTCCAGTAACCCAGTTTTCCACTTATCCAGGATCTGAAGTCCAGTATTCCACTTATCCAGGTGAAGGGTGTTTTCAAGAAAGTTTGAACGTCATTGTGGTGTTCGGTAGGCACCTGTAGAATAAGCCAGACTCATCTGCGTTGAATATGTCTTCCAGTGCGTAACCAGGAATGAGAGCTGGGAGATCTTTTACCCACTGACTACATACACCATCGTCAACTGCACTACTTTCTCCACATAATATGGACTCCATATTGAGGATATTATCCTTCAGAAAGGTCGCCTACAGTCCGTTTCTAATTTTCCGTGTGAAGTGGATTTTAACCGAGGTGAAAATCCACTTCTAACACAAGGTAAGTACGAGGACTTCCCCTACCGACATGAGAACCCTTCCTTTATTCGTTTACTGGACAAGAAGGTACCTAGTTACAGTAAGTAGGACGAGATTTCAAGTTCTTTCTCCTACCTAGTGCGTTCGCTGACCAGGTGCTTTACCCACGTAACTTTCGTAATGCTGTTGAAATTATTTCAAGGCACCACCTGAACAGCAGTCATAACAGTTAGTTAGTTACTAGCATTTTCTGATAGGTCCTACACCCAGGTCCAAGAAAAAAGCGACACCCTAGGATTGTATTACGGGAATTGCTGCCTTTGCTGCTTATCTTGCCGAATTTGCGCACTTTCTCCGCCTTGGGCGTGGCAGTCGAAGTGTAGGATCCCTCATTTTCTAATTATTAGAGTACACTCTTGGGCAAGAATGCTGGTGGGATGCTCACAGTCGGAAGCTCATTTTGGACAAACCCTCGTATCAGAATGTATTACACAGATATTTTATCTCGTTGGGGTTTCTGCAGGGTAGTAGGTAATAAACATAAAGGAACAGCCGAGACAAACAAAAAGGCGGGAACCCAGCAAATCCCCGTTGATTTCCTACTCTGCATGGGGTTTATTCTTTGACACTGTAACTCCATGTAGTAGCATCCACACTCCCCCGTGTAGCTTCTTGTTTACCAGAATGCAAAGTTATGCGTTTCTATTACCCGAAGAAGGGGTTTTATTGCGCCAAGCTCGCCGTACAGACATTCTCCCCTTTCCTTGCAAATTAGACCCTTCTGGTGTAACAGCACGACTGAATGATCCCTATAAACATTTATCTCTCGTGCGTAGAAACTACAACCTCCCAAGTCCATGGACTCTTGCAAGAGACTTTGGAGGATGCCGGGAGTGCGTTAAAACCCCAGGGGATATTATTTTTATGAAGTTGTAAAGCCCGCTCTTCTCAATTACCAAATTATAACCCCCTTTTTCCCTCTCTGATAAAACCGCAGGGATTCGCTGCAGCTGGCGTTTTCCTCTCCCGTTTAACCCCTAATGGTGGAAGGGAAGTGTAACGATAAGCCGTCTAAATTAAACTGGATCCAGAGCGTTTAAGGGCTATGGAAGACGAGGCGGGTGGTTTTGATAACATTCCGTTAGTTTACTGTGAAATATTCGATACCAAGAACTTAAAAATTAATATTTAATATTTCTCAAGGGTGGAGTGAACTTTGCATTTAATTTACCATGATGATGGTAAATGTACCATTTGACCACCAGTATGAACTTTGCATTTAATTTACCATGATGATGGTAAACGTACGACGTTACGATGGATTTTGGTGTTGCAGCTGTGAGTTTTGTCGAAAAGCGAGTGTGGCTCTAACGAGCAATACGCCTGATTGGTGTCACTTTATTGCTGATCGGCTGTAAGTTAGGAAGTGCCTTGGAGGACGTTTGAGGGTGTGGCCTGGTTGGTCAGCAGTTGGTAGCTAAGTCTAAGAAAGCTTTTTGCCCTTTCTCCAGAGTGTGGGGAGACTTTCCTCTCTAGGCTTGGCGGGTACACTGCTAAACAGCCCCGACACGGCCCTTGAGGACGACAATAATTGTTCTAATTATTAGAACCAGTTACTCGACCAGGTTTCGTCCTCAAATGAGCTTCCACGCAAGTATTGGGCCACCCTAACACGGGCCGCTCTCCGTAGAGTCCCCTCAACAGGTCGAAGATCCCCCGATGGCATTGAGGAGGATCCCCAGGAAGACGCCCTGTGTCTGAATATACTATTGTATGATTTGGTAGTTTTTTCTGAAGATGCCGGATGTGGTAGCCACATTTAACGATGCCGAAACTTGAAACGGAAATCAATTTCATATTTTTCCCCCCCAAAAAAAAGAAGTTTCTGCCATGCCCGATTGTAGGCCGGCATTGTTTGTGCCGGTGAGGCGTGGGATATGAGGTATTGCCCTCAGGAACGGCCCGTCTCGTTCGTTTGAAAAAAACGATCCTCGTAACTTTGCGGTTATTCTTCCTTCTTCCTTCCACAGCCTTCGTCCGTCTGAATATGCACGATGTGAGCTGTTCTCGCCGGCCCCTCGAAGGGGTAATAAAACGCTCACTCCGTCGAGGTCATCCCAAAAAGAGAGATGGCTCGAGAAATAAAAATTCTCTTGTTATAGGACGTTTTGTTCGCTTTCCTTCAGTTGTGAGCTACTTGATCAGGTACCTCTCAAGCTCCCGAAATTTCATATCATGTTTTGCTTAATTCTAACTAGCGTTGCCATGTATAACATGTTGTACAAAACGCCACGTATACATTGTATAATATAGCTTACAACAAACAAGTGTTGTGCACGGTTTTTCTACGTGTATGGATGAATTTTGGCATATAGGTACAGTTCATTCGCAACGCTCTACAGAAACTGTCTGTGGGTTCGCCCAATTTAGCGGGTGTTGGGCGTGTACCTACATGTTCCTACAATAGAATTGTCCCTATCAATTTGCGTGGTTTGGGGGAAGGCCTCTAGCGTAACTAGGATTTCACCACCGGTGTCTTTGGAGGAACGTGAAGGGAGTGCTTGAATATCCTTATCTAGGGCATGACACAATTTGTTGTGATCTGCAAACCTAGGAAGTGATTTCGAAGCAGTATTGGAAATTCCGCTATCTCCAGCCTGACGAGAAGTGTCTGGGTAGACTAGAATGCGTTGAATTTCGGAAGGGAGTCCAGTTGATTTTAATACCGAAGTTGAAGTGTATCCACACTGTATCCACACTTAATACAGCAATTAGATTCTGAGCTTCCCCAAGCGATTTGTCGGTAGTCATCCTCCAATTGTGTCTAACGAAGGGTTCCTCTCCTGGGTGCCACGAAGGAATTGTCCGTAATGGCAAGAACGCCACGCGAAATAATTGGGTCCGCTGGACCGGCTTCCTCAATCGAATTGTCGCTAGAGGAGTCCAGGTCAGCGGTCCCAATAAAAAATTTGCTTTGTCGGTCCATTTAAGTGCGTGTCCGTGTGAATGGAGGTCAGTAAAATGATAATTAGTGTGGCGCTATCCGAGGGCCCGAGTAAATAAAATTTATTTTATGCTATCTCATTAACAAGAGGTCCTCGGATGCGCCACCCGGAAGTGGCGCCTCCCGCAAGCCGAACGCGAAAGAGGGGAGGTGGCCGACCGAATTAAAGAATAAGAGTTCCGCTCATGTCCGAGCGGCTACACTGTCCAAGACCGGTCGCCATACCCTTCGCATCAGTTGTGAATACCTTAACATAATGTATTATATAAAACTGATTCACGCCACCTATGGCTTTTTAAATCCCTTCACAGGTTTTGAACCTCTTTGTTGATGAGGAGTTTAAGCAATTAATCTTTCAAAACCAGTCGTAAGCTGTTCAATCCGGTGTTCATCCCCAAGATTCTAAGTGAACGGAGGGCAATGCTAGTGACCTCTCTGCTTCTTCCTTTTAACTTTTGTATTTATAAATACAACAAACATATAAATATGAAATAGGTACAAAAGTTAAAAGGAAGAAGCAGAGAGGTCACTATCATTGCCCATCCGTTCTCTTGGACCAGCACCTCTGGTAGTTCCCTATCTCGTTTGAGATAGTGAAGTAGGTACCCCAAGATTATATTCCGTACTAACTCTTTTAAACCGATGTTGACTCGTTTCGAACTGTTAGCCAGTTGAAAACCGTTCGAACCCCTACAGACTGGGTTTTCAATTCAATTTCAATCTAATTTATTTATTGACAGAAAAGAGAATGTATTCTCTACTCACCAACCTTCCTTATGATGTTGAAGTTTGAAAAGAGCATCATATTGTCCACTTAGTCATATTGTCAAACATGCTCCAGCTTTTATTCGGGGCGTCGCGTCATGAATCGTAGTCAAAACGTCAACTCTGCCACAGAGCCACTTTATTGTGTCTAAACCCATAAAGCTGTTTCCTTCCTCTCGACGATGGCTTGCTGCCATATCTCTTGGGTGGTCATATTGTCCTCTGTGCTCTGTGGAGGTCCGGCGGCCGCTGGGGTCATCTGTCTTCATCTACTTCTTGCTATATCCTCTGCAGGGAACCCACCTTTATGAAACCTCTTTTTTTCTCCGGTCAAACCGTCGTCCATTTTCTTCATTACGAACCTCCCATACAACGGCGAAGCATTTGAGGCACTTTACGAGGGAGTTTCATCGAGACACATCCATTAACTGGGTTTTCAGCCATTTGGTCCAGTCACTTTGATCTTGGCTCCCTTGAAAACTATCGGAATTATTGTACATCAACAATCTCATGTAGGTATTTAAAACGACAATACCTCACTCCAAATTGTTCAAAATAAAAAAAGAATAAAGAACCCATTTGTAGTAGGAACCTATTTTTGTTGTGCCGGTTATGGGTAAAACGCATTACTTACTCTATAACCGGATTGTGTGATCCTGGTTTGTACGCTTGAGGGTTGATTGTACCTGATGGATTTATTTTGAGCTCAAAGGAATGTTCTTTGTGAGGGAAAACCCCTTCAAGTTCAATCAGCCAACCATCACTAGCAATCTACATACACAGTTATACCTCCACTATTGCCCTTTTTGTCGACCCGTAGCGGGCAGGAAGGAAGTTGATTGCCCTTCTCAACTCCATGAAACCTTGTAATTTAATTCACAATCTCGTTTTCCCCACCTTTTGGGTCTGTACTTCTTCCAAATTGTTTTTCTCTTTTTTTCCGCTCGGCTAAACCTTTTCATTGAAGTGAAAGAACGGACTAAGGCACTTGACGACTGCTTTGGTTTCCATAGTTTATAAGATGATAGCAACGGGAACTTGAGTGGAAGTTCATTGATTAGGTACATTGAAGATGTCCAGGTGTCAGGTTGGTACTCCCATCAAAGTCACCTCTGTTATTCCTTGACTCCACGTTGACAGTTCCAATCCACCTTTTCACGTCTATGGGAGCCTCTCCGGTACAATCGTTCCGGTGAGCCTCTGAGGATCAAGTCTTCCCCTCGCCGCCTTTCAATTTACTCGGCCATATTCTCACATTTACTCACTCAGCCCTTGATCACCTTTTCATACTCTCTACCCCGTACGAACAATTCTATGAATATAAACTGGGTTCATTTAAGGCGGGATGAGGAAATTTACTGGTTTTGGTGAATTATTTTTAGGACTTTATGATTACAGAACAGTTTTATTTTAAAATTGAGCATACTGACTGGTCTGCTACAAAGTGCTGCCATCTTCGTCACTCATTGACTTACAGGGTGGATGTTCCGGGAGGTCCACGATTCCTCTCCAAACTCCTCTCTTCTTCACGATCCCTCTCCGAGCAGATTTAATTGCATCAAGCCCATGGCAGTTCTCCTCTCACCTATGATCGTGTTTACCTCTCACTTGTTAAGGTACTTAGCCCCGTCCTAGTGGCCACTCCCTACTGTCTACGCCAGCCAAACCCCCATCTTATCCTGTCAACTGCTCCAACCCATATTTTTTCACCACTTTTGGAGCTTCCATGCACCTCATCGAAGTTCAGAAGTCTTTCCAGGTTGACACTTACATGAAGATGAAGAGCGCTAACTCTTGCAAAGTGGCCAAACGACAGTACCTACAGAATGAGTGAAATAGCCGCGGCTGACGTTTTTGGAGAAAACATCCAACAAATCCTTGCCCAAAGTGTGAATTGCACTGTAGAAAAATGACGATCACCGATTCGGTGAAATGATGCATGACGGCCACACATTTTTAAGCATACCTACCCACTAAGTTCAGTTGTAGCCAGTCCTAAGTCTGGATAAAATAAGAAGGGAAATGTTGGGAACCAACGCGGATATTCGGAGGGCAGTTTTGGGAACCAACTCGGCATTAGGGCACCCAACATAAATAGTCATAAAAACATCGCTTTCACTTTCTTTTTCGTATTCTCGAACCTCTCCCTCATTAACTGAGAAGACTCCTGCCATTCAGGGGAGAGGATCGTGGTATGAGGTTTGGCGGTTTTCCCCCATTCCTTATAATTGGAGAGGAATCCGGCGATGTCCGTTGTTCCCTCTTCAAATCGGTCCCAATTCTCTTTCAAACTAAAAGTTTGAAAAACAGGAGGGGCCGCTTGGTTTGGTTAAAAACCAGTTAAACTCATTCAAACCGGATTCAACCCCCTTCAAGATTCAACTTGTTCAAAACCGTGAAAACTAATGTTATTACAGCAACAACCCGACGAGGGCCAACTTTTGGTTTATTATTCTTGGAATAATACACCTTGTTTTCGCGACGGGGGTCGTCGACTCCGCTCGGCCTCAAAATTTGACATTATCCGTTTCAAGACATTAGGTTTGTTCCAGGTCTAACTGCGTCTGTCGACATAAGTTGGACAGCTGTCGACAGAACCCGACCGCACCGCAGTTACAACTTTGGGCCAAATCAAAGTGAAAGGTCGTTGGAAGTCCGATGACTTAGGGCCACAGTTCAGCAACGATTTTGGGCCAGAGACTCTGGCCCAGAGTGCAATGTCGAGTCTCCGAGGGTGAGCGCTTTCAGTAATGATATTGGACGAGTTATCTGTGTGTTATTGAGGGAAGGTTTGAGTCAGTCGAGTGTGCGATCCCGTTCGATTATGGAAGTCTCTATTGGAAAGAAAATTTTAATCCGCCGCGGGAAAGTCTTGGTCGTTAGATCAGACATTATTATCAGAGAGGGCATGGAAATGGGTTCCTGAAGGGCCCCCCCTTCACATACCCGGCCTTTAGACCCATTCTGCTCAGCGTTCACTGTACAGTACGAGGTCTATGCCTTTGAATATGACTAGGTCCTGTTGCGCCAGTATCTATTCCTAGTCCAGATCCCAGAGCAGGCTACCTTTTGCGCTCCAGAGCCTCACACTCGGGGAGACATGGTTTTGGTTATAACAATTTTAAATTTATGGGATGCCGCACAATGGCTGATGGATCAATTAGTTTTATGTTATGTTATCTTTGTAAGATCATTTAATAAGACAACCTAATGAACTACCTACTATAGTAGTTCTTTAGGTTGTCTCATTAAATGATCTAGTATACTATGATTAGTATACTAATGAATGATTGACTTGATAAATATTGTCGAATTTACCCAAGCACAATTCCCAGTCCGTACCTATCTTCAATGTTTTGCGTCCAAACCCATTTCTTTTGGGTGCTCCCATGGAAGCATTGGGGCAACTGCAGTTGGCCCAATGCCATTACTTTAGCTTCCAGGGGTTGGCCCAAAGCCATAAAAATTTTGGCCCAAACTCATTGCATTTTGAAGTCTTTGGCCCAAAATCAAACCGCCCGACCGCACATACTCGAGCTGTTGGTTTCCGTCCAACCTACGATCGACCTGGAACAGCAGTTTCTAAACTGCGCATGTCTCCGGCGATTTCTGTTAACATTCCGTCAAACCTGGAACAAACCTATTCAAAATCCGAAATCTCCGGCCGGGCCGTTTTGGGCCGTAGGAGTTTTTATAAAAATCTGAAATTTTGTCAAAATTCTTGGTTTACCATCTAGTTGTGCCCACAAGGTTTTCAGTCCTATCGCCCAAACCCGTGGGGCGCTATGGGGCTAAAATGGGGCTATGGGAGGGTTTTTTGAAGGTTTTTAGCCATGGGATCGAGTTAGGTGTCGTTTTCTAAGTATTTTTGGGCGTAGAATCCATTTTCGGGGGTCCCGGAACGATCCGATTTCACTGTGGCGATCTATAGGGCTTTCATGGGGCTAAAAATGGGATTTTTGAATAATCCCGGGAAGTTAAAAATACAGAATTTTTGAAAAAAAAAATATCCCAAAAAATTTTTTTTAATCAAAAAAAATTTTCTTCCAAAGTTTTTCCAGTTACACAGAAATAATTTTTGCACAAGTAACCTATTTCAAAGAATAATAAACCCTTGTGTAAAATTTGCTGCGTTTTTTGTTCGGCTTTATTTTAGGGTGTTTCTTGGCAAACATCCAACCAACCGCAAACTTTTCCGTTTGCTGCTGATGTATTTGTTTTTATCATCGTTATTTTATTGCCGTTGAATCAGCTTGTCTGATGTCGAATTTCAAAACACCATTGAATTGTTCAGTTTCCAATTTAAACAAACTAAATTTTTCCCCTTCAGGGAAAAACATCAGTTTTCCCTGTTCCAAAGATCATGGATATGTCTTTGGTAAATATCACCAACTCCATCGTGTGATGTTTAACCTAGCAATCATTTTGTTTACTGGTATCGCGTTGCATGTGGCAAACAGTGGGTCGTCACAAATTTTGATGTCGTTACGCAAATTTTAGAATGACCCCCAGCCCAAAAACATATCCATGTTAAAAAGGTTTCCCAGGACCCTCGGTCAAGCAGTAACAGTTACTGTTGAAGAGGGTTCCTGGGACTACAGTCCTAGAGGAGGAGAGAAATGGAGAAAGCGGAAAGATAACATTCTGATTTTAGAAAAAGTTTCTAATGACCCAGCAGGAATTGTAGTGCCAAGAACCAGGAAGGCTGGAGTGGCGTTGTAGTGGTTCCGTGGACTCGGGAAGGATGGAGCTGTGAATGTGAGCAATTAAGTGGACCGTGAGACGGTGGAGCGGTATCTGCAAGCAGTTTCACGGACTGGAAAAGGGTGGAGCTATGACTGTGAGCAATTCCAGGGACAAGGAACGCTGGATTTTCCACCCTCAAATCCAACGTTGGAAAAGATAGGGAGTCCCCGAACTCCTGTACGTACTTGATCCAGGGTTTCCTCCAGTTCCAGTGAAAAAGCGTTTCATGATTTAATATAGAGAGAAAAACATGACTCATACATAATAATTCGAATTATCTGTTAACATTTTAACATTTAATCATGTTAACATTTTTATTTGTCCATACTCAAGATTTTATAGATTCTATACAATCTTGTGTGTGGACAAATAACAATGTTAAATTGAATTGAAGACCACGAAAACCAACACCACCATGTAAGGAAGGGGCACATTTTCTTTTCACGGTACACCTGGTACCAATATGCAGCGCATAGGCGAACCCCTATCCACATGAATGCTTCATGCAGAGTGTGGAGCCTCACGTTCCTCACTTGTTGAGCAGCCCAAATAGCGCAGAACTCAGGTTTTTATCCCCATCTTGGCTCTTAAAAAATAAAAACCAAAGTCCCTGATCCAGGGGGAGACTAGGCACACTCATCAAGGGTCTGGCTGCTGGCTGCGCGTTGAGTATCTGGTAATACTAAATGTATACATTTAATATTACCAGATACCTACTGAACGCGCTAACAAAGTATAGACATTGAAGAATTCTCCGCATTCTTATTCCTAACACATAATAATTATGCCTAGTGTAATTATTATACTAGGCACCATATCACAGAGTAACAGAGGACAGCACCATATACTTCCGCTGGTTGTGCGCTCTAAACAAATTTGTACTTCAGGTTCAAGGAATTCATCTTTGTCGTGCATTGCCAACAAAAGATTCAGACAAGAGGACATATCATTCCCGAGAAAATCTCAATAGAGGTCGTGACGGTGGAGGGGGTTATTATGAGGGCGAGGAGGGCTGCAGGTGATGGATGTCCACTTCCTTCAACTGCCTCTCTTAGGAAAACTCCCTCAAGTCCCATAGACCTAAAAGGCGAGATCACCCTAATGTTGGTTGAAGTGGAGTGAGGGTTGAGTCAGAGAGGCGCTGCCTTATTAGATGACATTGTCACCTCAGTAAGGTTCACTCTGTGCACTCCCCATGCTCTATTCTCCCCTGCAGTGAAATTTCTGCATTGTCCATATCCCAAAGCTCGATTATTTCTACCAACCCCCGTACCACAGTCCACTCCATTTCTCCCGTTTCTCCCTCGCTGCAATGATATACCGTTCCTTCTTCTTCCAGGAGGGTTTTCCACAGCCCGGCACTATTATCCGCCTGAGAAGGCCCCCGTTTGATGGGGCAAAAGAGTACTTTCCGCGGAAGGGGGGCTACACATTACAGTTTTGTGAAGCGCTTTCTTTGGTCGAGGGGTCATTATATCTACTATACAGTATACCTATTTTCCTTTTGGCCCTACCATAATTCATCCCATTCCTGACCATTGCCGACATTGTTGAAAATGGAAGTCTTTGTGGCCTTTATTATGCGCTAATGCGGCACTCAGATACATTGCAGATCGTCCTGAAGCCAACTTGTCCAAATCCTTCCGAGATAAAAATTGATCAGATTTTGGTTAGAAAGAGATCCATAGATTTAAATAATATTTAATAATATCATGATTTATGAACATTATGATTTAGCTAAGATGTGTTCAGTCAGCTGGTATCAAACTTCTTCTAAGCAATGAACAAACTAAAATCCGTCCCAACCAGTAAATATCCCCATCAAGCCTGGTTTTGCATCTTCCATAGCTTTCAATAATTTTGAAAGGTTCTGAATCATTTCGTCCAGAGTTGTCTTTGTGCTTTTCCATAGCATTTAATGGTTCCTATAGGAACATTTATAAATGTAATCCCCTACAGTATCAGAACAGTATAGACTAAAAATTCATTCAACTTTCCAAGACCTCTTTTAATTAAAGGAATTTATCTCGACATAAATTAGAGCTTATACACAGGGTTTCTTCATGAATGCTAAGTACGGGGTGAGGTGGGGGGACTTGTGAGTCGACGGCGGTTTCCTTCTCGAAACATAAATCCGTTGCGGTTTCCGTTTGAAGGCTTAAAACCCTGGCAGTTGCTCATTCCATCAAAGCTACAACAGAGGGAGCCTGGCGAGTATAATAACCAACTGAGGAGTGTTTTTATGCAGGCAGCGTTTTCTCGCATTCGGCCAAAGTGAGTTAGGGCGTTCACGTGAGGTCATTTTCTGACTTTTCCTGCGGGGTTGAATATGGAAAAGCTCGCAAGTTTGGTTCATAGGAAATGATGCAAATATTGTAGAGGGTCTGATGGAGAAAAGTTTTGGATAGGACCATTTTCGGGTGTGGTGATGACCTAACACCGCAGTTGGTAAAACAAAAGTTTGCTATTTTTAATTTAGATAACAGGAAAATTTCCTTAAATTTCCTTCCTCATCAAAATGTTTTGCCTTTTTAAACAATTTTAACGAAAAGTGGTACCTACTCGCTGAGGAGTTTCTAAAATGATGGCGACATCGTCCAAAAAGTATTGGTTCCGCTGACGTAGACCGAGTCAACCTCCGTTTCAGTGACGTTAACTTTATTCCTTCGTGGATCGTGTCATGAGTTTCCAAATTTCAAAATCAAGTAGGCTTAGTACTAAGCCATGCCTACAGTTCCTACTCCAAACTTATCAACTCGACATCAAAGCAACTTTCCATCTCTATCGTACTTGACGTTCAGTGCGCCGGACCCCCCCACCACAGACAGTCACGCGGTTCTTCCAAGCAGGTTATCCAAGCGAAGGTAAGATTGACTCGTTCGACTTCAGCGGACCCAATCTGTGACGTAAACGAGGCGATTACTTACCCCGAATAATCCTACCTATACGAATATTCCCTGACTTTTTGGACGAGGTCGCCATCATTTTAGCAACTATTCAGCGAGTACTTTTCAATAAAATTGTTTAAAATAAAGGTAAACAAACAAAAGGTAAACAAGTAAAAAGGTAAACAACTTTGATGCGCAATACCCACTCTCTGAAATTTCCACGCAAATAAGCCTAACTGTGCCAATCCGAGCCAGCGCTCACTAGAATAATTCTAGTACACGCTGAATTAGAATAATAATTATTCTAAGAATAATTAATAATTCTAAAATTATTCTAGTCTCACTTAAGTAGGTACCTACCATTCACGGCCAACAGGACTCTTCTCGATTTCAGGATGCAGCGCACCCTCAGGGGATGATCGATAGCAGCGCGGCCGGCCTTGGACCCAGGTTCAGCTAATGGTACAGTGGGCTCCTTGACTCCTTAGGGCTGGCCAGCTTACAAGTCATTGTTCCAACTTAAGCGATCTGCCTCCACCAATGACTCCACTCCAACTGCTCACTCCACCCGCTCAACCTAGCCAGATTGCCATGAAATGTTCAACCGTTTACGTTGTGCCAAATCCCTGATTGCTTAATACCATGGTATGCATGGCATGCATGTAGTATTCTTCCTAACCACTCACAGAGGATATAGGTCCGAGGGAATTTTCAGGCCCTTGACCACGTACTGGCAAGCAAGTGACAATGTATAAGCAGAAATTGGGCTGGCTCCCAACTCAAAATTTCTAGGAAGGCTGAAGATTTGCTTCATGAAAACCTCTGTACATGCTCCAAGCAGTTACAACACAAGTGTGACCCGTGACCTGGGCACTCTAACTCATAATCGCTTTGGACACTGCTTGAAAATTTTGTGTTTGGTTTTGATAAGGACTGACAGACCGCAGAACCTACCTACCTACCGCTGTTTAGTCCTGAGCTCCGCCACCAACTGCCGCTCTCTCCACTTACTGTTGGGTGAAGGACTGTCTCGATGTGATGGTAATTCCATTAAACCTATCTTCTTCTTTGGGCACTATACCCGTAAACGAGCCTTGGCGACCTCTCGCTACTAACTTCTGGTGAGCGTGTTGATCAGTTACCTATTAGGTACAGAAGAAGTAGGGACCTACTGTTTAACGCCGGTTCCGAACTGCAAATTTGAAAGGTTTTATAGGCAGAGTACTAAATAAACAATTTAGTACTCAGCAGAGGAGTCATTTCTCACCCTAACCACCTCATTGGATTAGACCTCTGCACCGTCGGCAAAAACCACACTATAATATGATCTTGTGGTTATCAGTGGCTCGGTGGTTAGAGCGTAGTTAGTATATTATACTTGGGAACAATCTCAATAGGCTCTCCTTTACTCTACGACCATAATATGGATATTATCTGGTGATAACACAATGTGTGTAAAACGTAATACGATTATTGCGATGATTGATTTGTGGTAATGGGCTTGTTATACGTTCACCAAAATTAGTTATGAGAGAGAGGTATTTGTATTTTTAAGGGCTTTTGAGAAAATAAGGGGCACTACGAAGAGAATTGAGGTACTTAAAGGGGAAAAAAAGCTCGTGACCACTACGAAAATGCCCTCATTAGAAGAAAAACACATCCAGAGAGGGACCGTAAGATGTGTGGTTTCAGGAACATTTCGTTCACTGGGGACTAAAAGGACCGATGGTAAAATGGAGGAGGAGAAAGGCCTATCGCTCACTCCCGAAAGCATTTTTTTTTTTTTTTGCGAGGGCGAGAAGATTACCGGCTGGCAGAGGTTGGTTCCCTCCACCCATCGCCAATCCTTTTTCTGGCTTGTTTGTACATAATATCTCTCGCCCGGGGTTGTTCCCATTGTTCCAATATTGTACCAGAGGATCAAAAACTCCCTGTATTCACCCCCTTGGCGGGAATTTCAACTCCCGACATCCGGAGGGTGCGCCGGGTTTTCCTGATGTTTGCTTAAGCAGCGAAGCGCAGGTGTGTTTAGAATAACGCTCGGGCTGCTTTATGGAGTAGAAAAACTTGTTGCCAAGGGTCGCCAACCTTCGTCGAAATCGTCATCAATCGTGTCCTCACCTCACAGAATAGAATACAATATTTATTTTTGTAAAAGCCAAAAGACAGTACAACCGTCAAAGCTTATAATAGGCAGCAGGCAGCCTATATTAGTATAGGTAGTTCCCAATACAATAAATCTTTTAGCGTTTAAACAGGTTCAACAGCAATAAAATACAAATAAAAATAAATTTAAAAAACCGCCCATGAACATATAGAAGCAAAAATAATTAGTTTGGTAGGTAGGTACATCACGTTTGAGGTCTCAGCATTCGGAACACACAAAACAGCGCACGGACTCAACGCTCGACCCAGTCAATTCCCCCAAATTCCTCAAGATAGTACCACTCAGCACTAAGTTTGAGTTTCACCGTCATGAGGAAAGACTTTATAGGAAACTCTTATCTCCCGGGGAAGAGTGTTGAACAGACGAGAGCCCACCAACATAGGGTCATCCTGCTTAGCGGTACTGAGGCGAGTGAAGGAGACGACAAGAACGCTCCAGGACCGATTGTTATGATCGTGAACCCCAGAGACCAGAGGAAGTCTCGCCAAATTGGTCCTCACAAGGTTCAGGACTGCCACGACGTACAAACCCGCGATCGTCAACAGGCTCAGACGAGCAAAGGAGCCTCTACAACTTTCGTTTCTCGACAGATTCTTATAGCTCAGTTTTGCAGCCTGAAGATACTGAGTGCTTGGCTGAATTTCCCCAGGCTATGCCGCCGTAACTTGCAAAGCAGGCATAATAAACTGAAACCAGCGCCCCATCAGACACCAACCATTTCAATCTACATATCATGTAAATTGAGGAAGGCAACCTGGGCACAAGCGATTCAACATGAGACAGCCATGAAGTTCACAGCCTGGTCCAAACCTCTGCTCAGACGCACATTGTGTCTGAGTCTTTTTTGAGCTCAAGACCAACGCGTTGACAGAGCACCAAAATTGGTCAAGGTTTTGATGCAACTTTTCTCGCATAGAACAAGGTTTTGATGCAACTCTTCCCGATTGCCAACGCAGAGATATCATCCGCAAATAAGAATAGGTACCTTAGAAGAGTCAGGAAACTGGCTAGGCAAGTCATTTATGTAAATGAGGAAGGCACAAGGACCCGGGATACTTCCCTGTTTGACTCCACAGGGAATAAGAACCTCTTCCGACACAATACCATTGTTACAATGGTATTGTGTCGGAAGAGGTTATCTTGAAAAAGGACAACGCTGTAAGTAGGTAGGTACTTACGGCCTCATTTTAAGCCTTTAGGCAGGAAAGTGTGAAATTATCGATCTCCATGTTTAATATTTGAACATGTCATAAATTTAATGGTCCGATGAATTTATTTCCATTATAAAACAAGCGAGCGAAAAAAAGTCGATGTCTAAGAAACCGGTCCTAACTCCTACATCCCACTCTTCTCTTTAGCGCTCCCATAATAAGTTGCAGGTTCCGAGCCAGGGAAATCCCGGATTTGCTTTGCTAGAGGCTGAAGATGAGAAAAGCCTGGTCAGTGTGCTTTCACTAGATATTGTACGGCTTCAGAGCTCCTTTGAGGCGGCTCCATGGAGTTTTCGCAGTTTCGCTCGAAGTCCGAGACTTCGCCAAGGTAAGTCGGGGTTGCCAAAGCCAAAGCCAAAGCTGCCAGCAGGCAGTAAAGGCAAAACGTCCAACTACTGAATTGATTCAGAGGCTTCAGGCATAGTAAAGCCATACTAATGCCAGTTAATATAAACTGTATTGGGCGAGAAACGTCAGAAGGTCGTCCCGGCTTGTTGACACCGCCATGCTGTGATGGTTGGGTACCCACTGTTTCCTGTAAAGAAACACTCAAAAGAAAAGATCAAAAGAAAGAACATATTACGTGCTTTTCCCAACGTTAGACGTAATTTTCGAATCAGCGCTCCAACCTCCATGACCAAAAGTCGGTCCAACTTGTCCCCCCCCCCCCCCCCCAAAGGATGGGATGACAAGCCGTCGGTGGTGCTAAGAGCTAGCAAGATGCTACAGTGGAGTTGTTATTATTCGAACCGCTTTAGCCATGGCAACAAGCATAAGCTACACATGACAACATAGGTAATAATATTACCTATGTATAATAATAATTACCTATGATTATTACCTATAATAATAAACATATCATGTTCCCACGCTAAAAATGTCTTCGTGAAGTTCATGGAGGTTCAATTCACAATGCTTAAATCTGAATAAATCAACACCAAACTGGCCTTTTTGGGTAGTCGTCACACGCGATCGACGACGAAATTGGCATTGGTAAACTAGGGTACCTACCTACCTTATCCAACCTACCTATGAAGCAAACTTGATTTCAACCCGATATAAGTCAAGGTCTCTTTTAGACGGAATGATTGCTATAATAGATCCTAATGATTGCTATAATAGATTTGTTAAAACGCTGCAAATTTTACGCTAGGGTTTATTATTCTTTGATATAGGTTACTTGTGCAGAAATTTAATTCTGTCATTGGAAAAATTTTTAGAAAAACAATTTTTTTTCCTTTCAAAAATTGTTGTTTACTCGAAAAATATTTGACCCCCTGGGATCCTTCAAAAATCCCATTTGTAGCCCCATGAAAGCCCTATAGATCGCAACAGTGAAATCGGATAGTTCCGGGACCCCCCCAAAAAAATGGATTCTACCTCCAAAAATACCTCGAAAACGACACCTAACTCGACCCCATAGCCAAACGCCTTCAATAAACCCCTCCCGTAGCCCCATTTTAGCCCCATAGCGCACCACGGGTTTGGGCGATCGGGCTGAAACCTTGCGGGCACAAGTAGATGGTAAACCGAGTATTTTGTCAAAATTTCAGATTTAAAAAAAAAATCCTACTGACCAAAACGGCCCGGACGGCGGACGAACATTTCGGTTCTGGAATCTAGACCTCTTGAAACGGATAATGTCAAATTTTGAGTCGTAGGATTCGGAGTCGTCGACCTCCGTCGCGAAAACATAGGTGTATTATTACAAGAATAATAAAGTAAAATTAACCTACCCGGTGAAATGTTGCAAGCAAAACACCGCCCGATCGCATTAAAATCAATATAGACGACATAGTTTGTTCCTATTTTAAGTTTGCCTGCACGTTAATAAATTGATGCACCGCCTTTCAGGAAAAAGCCCATCAGGCCGAGTGCCAATCGATGTCAGCAAGCGCCAAACGGGCCAATTGGGACGAAACTCATTTGAGTAAATTTAATTATCGACGGTTTACTTTCGAGTGCAGCTGCTACGGTGGTACATTATCTAGAATTAAGAACGCAGGTTTAAGACGGTTTTGTTGACCTAATCCTTCTTTCGTTCCCGGAAATTCATACGTTCGAAGCAATGTGGCAACGTATTGGCACGTTGAAACGGTACACACACCATCGTAATTTCCCTCTCCCAGCCAATTAGTAGTTCTCCAGTTCTCAATTGGACTTGGGATGGTTTAATTTCACACCTCCCACGAGCCCAATTATTTCTCCCGACGACATCCGAGTGGTTTCCCAGTTAGCTTTGACTCTCCAGAATGTATAGAATTTGAACATTGTGGGTGAACCTGGTTCACACTAAGTCTTGTTTTCAATCGATAAATCAGGGTTCATCTGGCAGCCAGATTCTGGCTTTCTCTCATACTTGACTACAGCACCTCAGCGAACGAGTTCATGATCCGAAGTCATCAGCGGAAAATAACAATGCGAGCAACCCTCGATGATTCTGATTGTTTTTTTCCGCCGGCTGTCATGGTCGCTCCATTGTTCTAAAATGTGATGCCGCACGTAGCGACTGTTTGGAGCCCCGGAGAACAAATTAACAGACCCCCAGTGATTCACTTCTCTGCTTACAAAACGGGTTAAAGAACGTGTGAGAACGGGTGAGAACGCAGGTTTTCTAATGAGCTCTCGCGGATCTTGAATTTGATTGAGCCACCTGGCCAGTTGACCCTTCATGACCAAACTGAAATTCCGCCTTGTAAGTGATATCACTGAAAGAAAATCCCTTTTTTGAAACCGCCTTTTTTTACATATTCAACATCACCTTTTCGCATAACGAGAAAATGCATTTTTCATCCAATTTTCCCTCAGACCGGGACGTAATCCGATCAGCGACTCAAGTTTCAACATCAATGAGAAACGGAAGAATATCAGATGAAGCGATCGGACGGAAAAATTAATGGCCCCTTCCGCTACACCTTCAATGATTGAAGCTACAGCCCTCAGGCTTCTGCTGCCTTACACTCGATAAGAAGTTTGCATCTTTTATGTGATACTCCACCTTCACCCACCTAATAGGTACCAGAGTCCAATTTTTTCTCTCTTCGTCCCATTTTTTCATGATCCTGCTCACTTTTTTTCTGGGATTTTTTTCTTCTTTGCCCTCACGTACCTCAATCAATAAATCCAATCTCAGCTTTACTCGAGTAATCGGATTTCCTCACAGTAATTCTGAGCTACTTTTTTCTCTCCTCAATCCCCTTCCGCTCTAGCCATTTATAAAATACACCTCACCCGGCTTGGAGACGTGTTGCATCGATTGAATGAAAATTTGCTAACCAGCTTATCGCGCAAGAAAATCCAATTTGCGGATTTCATTTGTACCCCTACTTAGAAAATGAGCGAGAAGGCTTGTCTGGTTTGAAGGACCTGCTGATCTCAAGATTAAATCATCATGATGATTTAATCTTGCAACAACGAGGGTTAACTATTTAATAGTACGGTAGTAAAATGACGGGATGAGATGCGATGTAGATTACATTATTAATTAATAAATAATTATTATTATCAAGATATTGTCATGAACATATTATGTTCATGAATATTAATAATAATAATTATTATGTTCATGAATATTATTCACGTTGTAAAGAAGAAAAACCGCGTTAGAACAGTTTTAGGCCAACAATCTACAAATTACAACGAATTAATTATTAATTTAATTCATAATTACTTAATGCGTGGTGAGAGGAATATTTCCTTATGTTCCCTTCGACTCGTTGGACTTGGTTACTGAAGAAGCCGCTACTGACAGCTGCAGGCGCGGAGCGAGGGGAACACACCGGTCCGATCCCCATTTCTGCAAGACTTAGTAAGCATTAAATGTAAATTTTACAAAGCTGACCGCAGTAAGTATGTTCTCAGATCCACAGCCAAGCCATCATATTGAGAGCCGGGCTCACGCTTAACTGCGGGATCTGAGAGGTCCACCATTCACAAAAGCTCGGCGAAAAAGGCGTAATTCTGTTTTGGCTCTGTTCCCCATACCTGACAAATTCATCTGTTAAGTGGGTCGATATTCACAAACCTATAATGCACAAACTTGTAATCCACCATTTACCTCGACATTTCATGCGAGAAGGTACCTCAGATCGCCCCTCCGGAGGTCCAGGAAAAACACAGCACCAGGCGTTTTTGGCGAATCTGTTCAAGATGGACCTCGCAGCAAGAGCAGACTTCGTGCAATGCACCACAGAAAACCTGCTCTCCTACTCCCCTCCGCTCGAACAAACGGCGCACAGTAGGCCAAATGACCGATTTAGGCGGAAAAAATTATTTAATTGTGGTTTCCCTATCGAAATTGAATGCCGATTACGGAGAAAATAACGAAAAAATTCATCCTTTAAAGGAAACCTTAGAAAAACAGAATTTATATCTTAATTTTCATGAATTACCAATTGTTGGTGTTTATTGAAGTTCGACTAGCTTCCAGTACGTAACTAACTCCTAATAGAGAGTTCCTAAAGCCACTTTTTGCGTAACGGTGATGAGTTACGGTCGACGTAACTCGAGATTTCGCGCATGCGCAGAAATAACGGTGATAACTTACGTCCTTATGCCTAACGTCGAACGTTATTGCCGTAAAGTTACGGCAATAAACTTACGGTCTTAAGGATACCGCCGTTAATTTCGAGCAATAGAACGTAAAAAGCGGCACTTTAAATTTAGCGTGACTTTTGATAAGACCGTATCTCTGTTACGGTCTTATGTGAAGTTAGCTTTTCTTTGATTCTCCCTAGACAAATCCCTTAAGGTGATAAAAATTAACAGTCGACGTAACTCGGATGTTTCTTTAGGAACTCTCTAATAAGAACACATACCAGCAAATGTAACTATCCACATCACAACCTCGAAAACAAAACTTTACAAATTTTACACAAGGGTTTATTATTCTTTGATATAGGTTAGGTACTTGTGCGAAAATAAGTTCTGTCAATAAAAAAAAATTTGGAGAATTTTTTTTTTAACAGTTTTGAAAACATTTTTTGGCAAACAATTTTTTTTTTCTAATTTTTTATCTTCAAATACCTGTTTTTACTCGGAAAATATTTGACTTCCTGGGTCCTTCAAAAATCCCATTTGTAGCCCATGAAAGCCCTATAGATCGCCACAGTGAAATCGGATAGTTCCGGGACCCCCCAAAAATGGATTCTATGTCCAAAAATACTTCGAAAACGACACCTAACTCGATCCCATAGCCAAAAAACCCTCCCATAGCCCCTTAGCGCCTCACGGGTTTGGGCGATGGGGCGGAAAACAACTAGATGGTAAACCGAGTATTTTGTCAAAATTTCAGATTTGTAAAACAATTCCTACTGCCCAAAACGACCTGGACGGCGGACGGACATTTCGCTTTGGAACCTCTTGAAACGGATAATGTCAAATTTGAGGCCGATCGGAGTCGACCTCTGTCGCGAAAACAAAGGTGTATTATTCCAAGAATAATAAACCAAAATATTATGGTTAGTCCAGTCAAATGGTGGTTTTCCCGTAACAGAATTAGGTAAGTTTTCCTCAACGGACTTTTTGGTTTATTATTCTTGGAATAATACACCTATTTTTTCGCGACGGGAGTCGAAGACTCGGATCGGCCTCAAAATTTGACATTATCCGTTTCAGGAGGTCTACATTCTAAATCCGAAATGTCCGTCCGCCGTCCGCCGTCTTCGGATGTGCTCCCAGGCGGTGGCGCCTCCCGTGAGAGTTCCGCCCACATCCGGGCGGCCACAATTCCTATAAACCAATCAAAAATATTTAATATCAAGTACGCAAAAAATCGTTTAAAAAAAGTGATTGAATAGGTACTAAAACTAGAACGTTTAAGAAATGGGGAAAAAAATTCTTTGGCAACTCGCGGCTGTGTCCTACCTACTTTTACTCCAAAATGTCCAATAGTTTAAAAGTACTTCAATAGTTAGTTCCTAGTTTTTACTGGGTTGAGTTCAATAAGGCCAAACTGCTTCTAACTCCGTTTACTAATTTCCCGACGTTTCAAAAACATGGTAGCTTTCATCATCAGGGGGGACAGGGGAACAATTACAATCAAGGGGTTACGGGTTAGGCATAACCCACTACCTAACTAATAGACCCTTATTATAATTATGGGCACTTACAGTGAAGTCATTCTCAAATAAGTGTGTATCGTCGTCAGAAGGAGCATTTCGTCAACACAAAAATATCGCAGAAAAATAGATGGACCTGTCATGTGCAATAAAATGAGTTATTATTTTTTTATTGTTTATTGTTACCTGTCAATTACTTTAATTTATACTTTTCGCTTACCGAGTCCAATATAGTTATTAATTTTACGAATAGGTTTTGCATCTAAGGATACGCAGTCAGACAAGACATTTATGACTAGAATATGGCTTTCAAGAGGCCTGACTAGAGTTACTACTTTGGCTACATTATAGGAACGGGCACTTAATATCATATTAAAAGAACTTTTAAATCTCAAAACAAATTGCACGTTGCGCATCCGAAAATCTAATTCAACAGGTTAGGACGATAAGCGGCGTCTGTTATCATTACTACTTTATGTCCGCCAGCAATGGCTGACACAGGAACTATGTTATAATCGATTAGGGGATACCAGACCGGATTTTTTAAATTTCAACCTCTCATTCTAGCACAAGGGGAAAAAAAAATCAACTACGCAAGAACTCATAATACCACATAACAGGTTTACATAGTTAACAGACATTATTTTTCGAAAAGGCAAAAATATCTAGGGTGTAATACTTTTAAGGGGGTTGAGCCAGGCGCGCCGCCCGGTCAGACGGTTGCGACTTCCACTTGTTGTAGCACCTGACCTATTCATCCTATTGATTTCAAATTTTTGTGACACGTTTCTAGGGTTATGAAGACCATACTATGAAAATTTCATACTGATTGCTCCAGTAAAAAAAATAAGAAAAATCAGAACACAAAAATTTCCTTTTTTTTCCTTTGGGACATCAAAACCTCCCCCTCAAGTCATTCAAATTGACTGAAATTTATACCACGTATTCTACACTATATGCCTAATAATCCCACCGGATGGTTTAAAAAAAAAACGATTTGCCTATTTTTGACATGAGTTCGAACCTACCCCCGCAAAAGGCCCGACTTTTTCAAGCTTCAAAAATTTCCACAAATTTTAAAAATGGGTTTATCGAAAAATCATCCGGTAGGATTCGTTGTATTGCCTCTACGAACGTTGTGTAAAAATTTCAGCCATGTACGACAAACGGTTCAGGAGATAAAAAATCCCAAACAGGAGAAAATGAAAGTTTACAGGAGAGCGATTTTTCCGAGAGGGTAGCCTACGGCATGCCTTCGCCGCTCGTTATGTCCTTCATGGAGTTGGTTTTGGCACCTAAAAACACCCTGAATAAGCTGATGAATGCTGTTGTTGTGAAGTTTCATTTATTAGTTATCTGTCCGATAAGTTAGTGTTTGTATTATCTGATATAGTACAGCGTCACCAGCCGTTTTTGTTTTGAAGTTCAACTTCAGAAGTTTTATTCTGCGTTGTTTCCGTTGTTTCTTCCGTTGTTTCTCTTCCAAATGCCTCGGAAAGGGTCTTTTTTCCGCAAGAGAAATATTACACCTCCCAATAGGTGGGGAATGAGTCGTGAAAAATGTGAAACCCCAGGGATTGAGACAGGATGTCGACGTCTTCGGGATCATCAGGATCGTCTACATCGTCGACATCGGGAAAGAAGCTCATTGAGAACTTGGAGGCTTACGACGATTTTTCTAGTGAAGCTAGAAACGACATCGTGAATATTGTGGACTTTTTCAAGAAACTTGGTGAGGTAGTCGACGTAAAGTGTAAGGAAAAGGCTGGAAGACCAATGGGAGCAAGCCGAAGGCGGATCATGTTACGGCGCTGGCGAACACTGACCGGAGCGGAGGTGAGCAACTTACGAACTCAATTTGAGGGACTTCTCGTGGTTCAATTTAATTTTTTTTTGTTTCAAAATGACCAGCAGATTGTGTAGAAAAATAATAAAAAATCAAAAAAAAATCGAATTTTTGATCCAAAACCTGGCTCAACCCCCTTAAATCATTCTCCCGCACATTCAAGACGTTTCCACCACCTCTCACAATATGGATATTTTCTAGGATTCGTCTCTTGGCCAAACAAGGCTCACTAGCTACTATTTTAACATTATCTGCATCAATTTTGTGCCCGGTTATGCGACAATGCCGCGATATACCAGATACACTGTATTTTTTACTGTACGAATCTCTATCATGTTCAATAATCCTTTTCTTCAAAGGTCGACCCGTCTCCCCAATATAATATTAAATATTATCGTTACAATTATCATTATCACATTTCACCTTGTAAATACAATTCCGTTTTTCAAGTCTATCAATTTTATCATGTTCAATAATCCTTTTCTTCAAAGGTCGACCCTTCTCCCCAATATAATATTAAATTTTATCGTTACAATTATCATTATCACATTTCACCTTGTAAATACAATTCTGTTTTTCAAGTCTATCAATTTTATCATTAGTACCTACATGACAAAGTTTTTTGGTATTATTAAAAAAACTTGGAATTGATAGCGAACCTGATGTGCAAAGTATCGCCAACGAACCAAGAGTAGTGGATAACGATAGGGCGGCCAAGAAAAACTTTATGTCATTTACCTATAACCCAGTGATCGCAGGTAGTGTAAAGCGTGTATTAAAAAAGTATGATGTTAACGTCGCATGGAGGTACAATAATAAAATTGAAAAAACTTTGTCATGTACTAATGATGAAATTGATAGACTTGAAAAACGGAATTGTATTTACAAGGTGAAATGTGATAATGATAATTGTAACGATAAATATTATATTGGGGAGACGGGTCGACCTTTGAAGAAAAGAATTATTGAACATGATAGAGATTCGTACAGTAAAAAATACAGTGTATCTGGTATATCGCGGCATTGTCGCATAACCGGGCATAAAATTGATGCAGATAATGTTAAAATAGTAGCTAGTGAGCCTTGTTTGGCCAAGAGACGAATCCTAGAAAATATCCATATTGTGAGAGGTGGTGGAAACGTCTTGAATGTGCGGGAGAATGATTTAAAAGTATTACACCCTAGATATTTTTGCCTTTTCGAAAAATAATGTCTGTTAACTATGTAAACCTGTTATGTCACATAACTTATGTGGTATTATGAGTTCTTGCGTAGTTGATTTTTTTTTTTCCCCCTTGTGCTAGAATGAGAGGTTGAAATTTAAAAAATCCGGTCTGGTATCCCCTAATCGATTATAACATAGTTCCTGTGTCAGCCATTGATGGCGGACATAAAGTATTAATGATAACGGACGCCGCTTATCGTCCTAACCTGTTGAATTAGATTTTCGGATGCGCAACGTGCAATTTGTTTTGAGATTTAAAAGTTCTTTTAATATGATATTAAGTGCCCGTTCCTATAATGTAGCCAAAGTAGTAACTCTAGTCAGGCCTCTTGAAAGCCATATTCTAGTCATAAATGTCTTGTCTGACTGCGTATCCTTAGATGCAAAACCTATTCGTAAAATTAATTACTATATTGGACTCGGTAAGCGAAAAGTATAAATTAAAGTAATTGACAGGTAACAAAAAAATAAAAAAAATAATAGGTAACTCATTTTATTGCACATGATAGGTCCATCTATTTTTCTGCGATATTGATGTGTTGACGAAATGCTCCTTCTGACGACGATACACACGTATTTGAGAATGACTTCACTGTAAGTGCCCATAATTATAATAAGGGTCTAGTAGTTAGGTAGTGGGTTATGCCTAACCCGTAACCCCTTGTTTGTAATTGTTCCCAGGTCCCCCCCCTGATGATGAAAGCTACCATGTTTTTGAAACGTCGGGAAATGAGTAAACGGAGTTAGAAGCAGTTTGCCCTTATTGAACTCAACCCAGTAAAAACTACTAACTATTGAATAATGACGGAGGCCACGGAAAACCAACGTATTAAAAGTACTTATTTCTCTCTCTAATGCCCATTACTACAGCCTCGAACTATCAACTGCTCACAACCGGCTACGGTGTTGACCATGGAGGAAAGAACTTTCTTTCCTCCATGGGTGTTGACTAGTCGTAGGGAAGATAACGAGCAAGTGCTCAACACGAATAGAGGTGACTCGTACGATGGAAGTTTCCACAATCAAATAAGGCTTTGGGAGGTAAATATTTGTGTTTTGGGGACTTCGAACTTATTATAATTAGCAATGACTATACCAAAAATTTGGGATTTTTCAAGATGATTTGTTTCCACCTAAATCGGCCATTTGACCCACTCTGCGGCGGCGTGACGCTATGACGCTTTCGGATTTAAGGTTACTTAGGTACACTACACACGTGTAGGTACCAAATTGCAATATGTTGCAACCGCAATGAGTCTTCCCGCCGCACTTTGCTGACAGAGGTTATCACGGAGGATTTCGCATCACAAAGAATTGCGATCGAAGCTTCTTTTTCCGCGACCGTTCAATTTCCCGATACCGTCGGTGCCCATAAAGTGGAAAATATCTCTCTAGCTGGACACCCCCCCACAATCCACTGCACACTATTAAACTGACACCTTTTAAATCCAATTTCCAGGTTCCATGAATTATTCAATCGGGTCTTTCAAGAAGTACGACATCGAGCGGTTAGTCGCTATAAATTGAGGGTTGTCAGACGGCAAAACCTCCAGTCGTTCAAAGCCGACTGGTATTTATGCTTAAAGTTACTCCAACTTGAGAATTCCGTGCAAAAGTTGTCACATTTAGATTAGTGTAATTAGGTGAATTCTATATAATATAATATATTTGAACTACACAATAATTATATTATTATATTGGATTGTGTAGTTCAAAGTCACCGAATATTCCTCTTTCAATCTGACTTCTCTCCTTTTGGTTTATTATTCATGGGATACATCTACCTATGTAATCGCGAAGGAGGTCGAAAATAATTCTGATCGGCCTCAAAATTTGACATTTTCCGTTTCAAGACACGTAGATTCCAAAAACAAAATGTCCTTCCGCCGTCCGAGCCGTTTTGGGCAGTTTTTTTTTAAATCTGAAATTTTACAAAAATACTTGGTTTGTTACCAAGTAGTTGTGCTCGCAAGGTTTTGAGACCGAAGGCCCGTGCCATGAGGTGCTGTGGGGCAACGGGAGGGGTTTTCGAAGGGTTTCTGGTTTTTTCTTCTATGGGATGGAGTTAGGTGCCGTTTTCAAAGTATTTTTGGACGTAGAATCCATTTTTGGGGGCTCCAGAACGATCCGATCTCACCGTGGGAATCTACGGGACTCTCATGGGATACAAATGGGATTTTTAAGGAACCCAGGTAGTCAAATAAGGTGTCGTTTTCAGAGAGTTTTGGACGCATAATCCATTTTTCGAGGTCCCCATCTGTTTGTACAAAAAAAGGCACCACGTGTTTGGAAGATTTGAGGGCTAATTTCCATTTTTTAAGGTGTTCTCGAATCTAAATAATTTAGATGGGTTGAATTATGAAATATTCATTTCGGTATCCATGTACGACCACATATGAACGTTTTGGGAATCTTTGTTAAAAAAAAAAAAAAAAAAAAAAAAAAAAAACTGCAAATTTTACACAAGGGTTTATTATAGTTTGATACAGGTGTACAAATTATTCGCAGGTAGGTGTCAATAAAAAAATATTTTTGAAAAAAAAAAAAAAAACTAGGTGCCTACTTGCTTGGACAAAAAAAAAAGGAAAAATTGATTACTATGCGTCAAAATATTACTCGGAAAACGTCACCTTATT
Organism: Pilophorus perplexus; assembly: GCA_955831195.1. NCBI lineage: Eukaryota > Metazoa > Arthropoda > Insecta > Hemiptera > Miridae > Pilophorus > Pilophorus perplexus. The sequence goes on along the minus strand of OY037009.1, from coordinate 33,112,312 downwards.
TGACCTCCTGGGATCCTTCAAAAATCCCATTTGTAGCCCCATGAAAGCCCCGACACATTGGCTGACCGTAGGTTTGGAGACCTGCCATTCATCATTGTTCTCTGTGCAGAGTTGGGCACCTTCCTGTTGCGGAAAGGTCTTCGTTGATGGTACTCACATTATTTCTGAACTGTACGTGGACGATGTGTGTCTTTTGACTTATTGCTATGTTGAAGGCTCTCCGCTCTTATTGCGAGGATATTTTTCTTGTGGTAGGTAAACTGGAATTCGAGTCTGTTTCTGGGCCATACCTCGGATGTAATCTGGAGAGGTGAATCGGCTGCCCAGGGCCTTGGAGGCCCGTTTCGTCATGGCGTAAGGTGGTTGTGCCCTTGGTTACGGCCACCTCTCAGTATGCTGTTGAATCGTAGGGTGCCACTATACATTTCATGTAATGTTTGGACTAAATCCATGTCAGGGCTTAAAAGTCCCTGTTCCTGCCCAACACCACCCCGGACGTGTACGTGTAGAATTAGCTATCTCCCACCAGTGGCTAAAGATTTGAGGAATGGAAGATTCCTGATACCTCCTCCACTTATGTTTTACCCAGCTTCTGGGCCCAGTTTACCAACATGCTATGTGGAAGGGCGTTCTCCTATTATAGTCGCATACGACTTCTGGCTGGACCGAATTTACACTTCTCGCAGAGGGTCTTAGAGCTTCGCTCAATGATGGGCGAGATTTCCAAAACCTCGTTCCATAAATGTAGGGAATGTTTTGAATGTCGGCCGTTTGAAATTACCTAGGTAATTTACCTAGTAGGTAAACTGTCATGGAGCAGTGGCCAATCACAAAGTTCCAAATCAGGTCATGCACGGTCCCTAGGTGCCCATGGACCTTACAGCGGATTGACGATAGACGTCATCTGAGTGTAGGTCTATACAGATTCAATTGTCCCCTTCTTTCACAATCTTATTTTACCCAACTCTCATGGAAAAAAAACCATTGACGTTTTTGTGGACGCACCACCAAAGAGAAATATGTACTGCTTGCTATTCATGCAATGACTGCATCATTTAATTTTCCGCCCACCGTATACAACCGGCCCTCATCGAGTACATTCATCCAAAACGCCAAGTGATATTTTGGAGGCTATCGAAGGCAGTGAACCATTTCAGTCGTGTCCGGCAATGCGTAATGTTTGCCGACCTTATTATCGCTACCCCGTAGAAGAAAAAAAAGAGGTCGAGAAAGGAAGAACAGTTTGGAATTACGTACCTACCTACTTGGTGAATTGGAGTGTCTATTGAAAGATAAAAAACGTTCAATATTCTCTTGAGTAAATCTTGCAAAAAACAAATCTATTAGTAAATAATGCCAACAAGTTTTAAAACCGATAGGAACCTACCTCAGGAACCGAATATAGCCAGGCATTAACAACGCTGAAGAGCCACAGTCTGTGTGGCCCACAGACCTTGTGAACCAAATGCAATGGGAATCAGAAGCGATCAGGAACCTCGATCTTTGGCAGCCAAGCCACGAACCAGAATCCAGAATGATCCTGTTCAACGCCTGAAATATCGCTCCTAAATTGATTATGAGTCAGCGGATCCACTTGGTTGTGATTCCTCTCTCAAACCCTAAAACTGTCTGAAAAAAGATGCCCTGAGATGAGTCGTGTAGGAACCAGATGCTTCACCCCCTTCCGTCACCCAACGGTAATGGAATGAAATTTCAAACCCGACAAAGATGAATTACCTCATTTTTTTTGGCCCCGAGCAACACATGGCGCCACCGTCGCCCAAACACCCTCAGCAAAATTAAAAGCATGAAGACCGATAAAAGTGTCTCCAACTACCAAACTGGTCGATTCCCTTTGAACTTACTCGTTTTTCATGCAATTTTCTTCCACAAATATTGAAGGAGCCTCTTGACTTTGAAAGTTGCGAATAAAATTGGCGAACACGAGATCAACAAGTTTGGAATTCACTGGGCCGTGAAGTTATGCGAGTGATGAGGAAAACTGGAAGGACGAAGCGGGAGAAGAATTTTTCGATTTAAATGGGACAAAACTTTGAAATTAAGTTTCCTTTACAGGGAGTATACAGTTTAGGGTTTGAGGGGTCGGAGCCATGGAGTAATTAACAACTTTTTAGCGCAACCTTTTTTTCTATTGGTTACCGAAAATCTCTTTTGAAATTGTATACCCCGTTCAAAATCTGAAATGAATGAATGCAATTAATGTGTCCAAAAGGCCAGTATACTGGCATGCCAGGTTATAATAGGTATCTATTATAAAGGTAACCTTCTCCACCTTCTCTCTGTGATTTTTCCCTTATCTCCAGAGGAAACGAGATTTTGGATTCGGAAGGCACCAAAAGGGAGATATCCACCGCCGACCGGATCGAAGGCATCTTTTTCTTTGTACGGGGAAATTCGTATAAAGAAGGTCGACAATAGGGAGCTTTATCAGAATCCGGACCGCCTCCGCGTACACTTTTTGTCGCCAAGTCGAGTTCGGCACAAAAAAAAAAAAAAAAAAAAAAAAAAATGGTTCTCCGAAGGGTGACCACAATAGGTAATCGTTAGGGCGGGATTGTCGTCGTTATTTGGGAGGGGATAAGGCCCTTGGACGAGTCCAGTTAGCGTGAAGGACAAGAAGTGGGTGAGCGATGGGCATCCATCTAACTATTGTAGGTATTTGTTTGGAGCAACATTGAACGGTGCCGAATTCGAGTCATTTAATCAATGGACCTACAAGATAAATTTTACTGTCACTAGGTCAGAAAGACATGGTAGAGCTGGGGTGTTTGTTTTTTTTGAAAAATAAAAATCCAAAAAAATTTTTCATTGACACAGATTGAAATTTCTGCCCAAGTAACGTATATCAATATCAAAGAATAATAATAAACCCTAGTGTAAAATTTGCAGCATTTTTACTTTAGTATTGGGGACACCCCCAGACCCCCGTATTGCTAATGTTATTATTGAGGATCGACTTGAGGCATGGGGTGGGGTTAGAAGAGTTGTTGTTCTCGTAGAATGAATGGGGGTAGTCAGCAGATTTTCGTAGAGTTGGGAAGTGGTATGGGCAGTTTCTGGCTGGTCAGCTGTTAGAGACTGGTGTATCCATCAGCAGATTCCATTCGTAAGGGAGGTGCGCCACCAAGCGGGCCGACTGGCTCGTTTTCCCGGCATGGGGAACCCTCTGCCTGGGAGAACTCAACTATCCCTCTTAGTGGACCTTGGGATGACAACAATCAGTGGGATGAGAATCGGGAACCATTGCTGGACCAGCTTTCGTCCCGATTCAGGCTCTAAGTCAGCTGCTGCTGCTGCTGCTGCTTGATACCGCCAGGACCTTAATGCTGTGAAACTCCACATCGTGCTCCATCCCGCATCGTGTGCAGCCAGGATCATTAGCCAGTGCCATTAGGTGAAGGTTCACGGGGAAATCCCCATAGCCAACTGGGAGGCCCTGTGTTGGGGGATATACCATCAGACTCGTAAGACCGGGTCACCTTGATGAGAACAGTTAGGTAAACTGTGGTAAACTTAGGTAAACTGTGGTAAGCTTAGGTAAACAGTTAGGTAAACTGTGGTTGAGTCAGCAGGAGTTGATTCTGCCGGGATTTGATCGGGCCAGAGAACCCAACGCAACAACATTGCAAAGCTGGCTGGTCAGCAGGATCAATAGCTGACTATTGGTAACAGATATTAAATATCTGTTACCGGTAAGTACAACTACGGGTATAAATTTTTTACCGGTGGTTTACGATTTATACTGCTGTCCAGTTGACTTGAGCTATGTGAAGCCGTAGGTCCAGCTTGACGTGAAGGACGACCCGTTCGAGAGTCGATTGTGTCGCACGATAACAACGATATGTGCCACACATATCCAACTTTGGACGGCTGTGGAAAACTCGTCGTATGTTCATTTTGAACGGAAAATAGCGCTTCTGTCGTGGTCGTTTGAACCAGAGACGGACGTTCATTAATTTATGGGGAAAGCCAAGTTGGAATATACTACTTTTGAGGTTGCAAGTCACGCTTCACTTCCATATCCTGTCCTCTACAAAGTTTAAACGACACTATTCCATCTCCAGGAATAACTATAAAGGTGACAACATCACCGACTCTTCACAAAGCACGCCTCAGTTATACAAACTGTCCAATTAATTTGCAATAGCTTTGTAGGTATACCCTTTATAGAAATAATGTTGTAGGTACTTAATCATTTCCAACTTCAACACGAAACAACTTGTTACATCGTCACAAATGAGGGTAGAACATACAACTCCTCAATTTCAGGTGAAAAGTTACTCCGACGGACACAAAGAGTAACTTGTTGATTGATTGTAATCAAATTATGAATATATTGCACGGATATTTATAAATAATTTATAATTATTATTGTTTCAGGTTCGTGTGGATGCTGTTGGGAGCACTTTGTCCTGGATGTGTCCTCGCTGGGAGGGGGAGCAAAATGTCCATGTTGGATGAAAGTAAGAATTCATAATTTATGTTTTCCAACAACTAGGTAATGTACTTTCAGCAGTGAATGTGAAACAATTCAAGCTTAAGGTTAACAGTAAGAAAGAGGCTGGTTGTTATTTTTTGTACCATGAAGTCCAGCAAAGACGTCAATTGTGGAAAAAACTTGTTGCCGCCCGTGAGTGGATTGCAGTTTGTGATTGTCATAGCACGAATTTATCCTATGACCAGTGGACAACTCCTGACCCGTGGATCAGTAACTGATCATCTGTTGAGTTCACCTCGAGGATCAAAGCAAAGAACATGGTATGCGTATTGACACGGGAGTAAATTGCTTACCTACGTGAGGTTGTGTTTATAAGTCTTTACGTGTGTTGGGAATTGGGCGGAGTTCCGAAGGCGCATACTTCATGTAAATGATATTAAATAGGTATATGATATTTCTGGTCTCAGCCTCCCAAATTTTGGGAGGCTGAGACCAGAAATGCCGAAGGCTGACCAGGACAATGATTCGAGCTGCCGAGGACGCCTCCAGGGGTGATTTCGGCAGCAGTGGAGGGATAATGAAATAAATCCAAGTACCTATCGTTACCCATTCATTGTAGTCGTCGAGACAAGACTGAATGAAATTGTTTTTAGCTTGCACTTTGGAAGATTTTGAGTTTCTCCTCATGAAAGATAAGCTGTTGATTACTGTCTGCGTACTTGCCTGCTCAATACCTTCAGTGCTCAATAAAATGAAAGATGGGGAAGTTGGGGTGTGGCGAAGACAAATTGTTAGCAAATGACGCATGAAAAGAGTCGCGTGCAATAAATTTTGTCCTCACCGTGATGGTGGAATTGGCTGTAGTCAACGATTTAAAATTCCATTCCATTTAGAAGTCCATTGCTCATTTGCCGGTTGGTATAGTGGGTAGGATAATATCCTACATCATCAGGCTTCAAGAAGGATAAGCCGAAATTAAGGTATACAGGTATGGGTACCTGTTTGAGTGTACCTACTGAAGACTGATGCAGATGCACGATAAGTAACAGGAACCCACCAAGGACAACAGGTTACTGTTTGGGGAACCGCACGGCACCACCGAGATACAGTATCTCGGTGGTGCCGAACCGCAACAGCGCGCCTGTGGCCCCAGTGTCGATCGTAGTGTGCGTGTAACTCCTCGTATCTTTGGGATCGATTGGCGTGTGTGCGTCAGCCACCTGACACCTGAAGTCAGTCCAAAGTCAGTGGAGTCACCGCAAATTTTGTGCGGTCCGCTTCCCTCGAGATCACCCGGGAGCTGTTACAGAAGCTGATACACGGTACGTATGATAATATCGACTTTTTTAGGAGTTGAAAGTAGTATGTATCGTTGCCATCCCTTGTTGGAAGGTAATATTTTCAGTTGGTACCTACTTTGTTTCCTCTCGTCTCTCAGATTGTTTTGATCGCTGCTTTTTTGCTGTTTTTCGCATCGAGAATAGATAGTTGTTGCATGGATTGTTTTCTAGTTCGTTAATTCGAAAATTAGTGCGTCATCTTGTTTCAACGTCCCGACGGCAATTGTTAAGGATTACATCAAAGGATTACATAGGTACGTTTCGTGAGTAGGTACATACCACATTTTTCAACAAAAAATTACAGTAGGTTTCAATTTTTATCCGGGTGTAGTTCTAATGATAGTTTTCCCTGCTTTCCATACCTGCTGTTTTCAAACAAGAAAAATTCATGGTGTACCGGATTTTCAAATATCTCGCCTTCGACGAAAGCCGCTCAAAACATTAGAGCTGTTACTCGAACTTGGCCCTGCTCTCGATTTATTGAAATGTGGAAAGAACCCTCAAGTTCGCTGTGGTTGGGTGATGAAGGCGGACTGCAAGTACTTGACAGTTAAGAACTGCTCTACATTCCTGTCTTTTTGAAGTGTAGGTAAGCTCAGTGTGAAACTTTATGATATCGTTGGGGGGGTTATTTGAGTGCGGTACCCGCCACACACCAGCCACGCTACGCTCCTGGTTTGGAATTTCAAAATCCGCAACCATAGTTCAGGGTGAAAAAATTAAATCGGCGCTGTCACAAATTTTGACCACCTTGGGGAACATAATATGACGTATTACATTGTAATAAATCTACCCGCTATTATATTATAATAGCGGGTAGGTTTATTCTGTTTTTGACGGAAGCAGAGTCCAAATGAGTGGAATATAGCGTCCGTTTTTAAATACATATTAAATATGTATTCACTTTCCAAATTTTGGAAAGTGAAAAGCTGTGATGTTGACACTCGAATCCTTCCCTGCTGGGAACTGTACACTTGGATTGAGGACGCGAAGTACGGTACGACTCGGCGCGAAGTTGTACCATCGGATAATATTGACTGACGCAGAACTGTAACATGAGATTAACTGCATTTCTCGACTTTGCGCTCCCACTAACACTTCCTATTCCTAGAAAAATGCCTATTCCTGGACACCATTTACGGGACAAAATGTCCTCCACATGTGCCCACATTCTCTTGGTTCCCACCTGAATCCGCAGACATCACCGATCACCAGTCGGCCTCATAGTAATTCCATCCCACTTGCCCCGCCCGGACAGAATCGGTTATCCAGCACTTGACCCTGATCGGGTTTACAGAGGCTTTTACCGAGGATAAAACGGGAAGCAAAATTGATCGGATATCACCTGTAGAAGGGGGAGGATACCGCTGTGGACCCTGAAAGGGGGAAAAGGGAGCTCAGGGGAATGCAATAATAGTCCACGGACATTCCTGGCAAGTCTTCCACCGGCGATGAGAGGAAACCGGTGACCTAGACTTGGCGACATGCTGTCTTTCCATTAACTTCCACTCGGGGCTCTCCATCCCTTGCATTCCGTATAGTTCGAAGAAATGAGTGACGCCCGTTTGAAAGACGAAACTACCTTAAAAGCAACTGATAATTTCAGGTATGGAATGAATCTTAGGAATTCTTTTATGAGATGATCAAAACATTTCTCAGTAAATTACACTCCTTATTACACTCCTCTGTCACAAAATCATTCCGTCTCCATTCTTAAAATATCCAAATTTTACGCAGCGTGGGGGTCTCTGCGGATCCCGGAAAGCACGTTTTATTTACATTAACTGGTCGCCTCGTGCGAAATTCGTTCCGAGAAAGGCCGGTTAGTCAAGAGGACGAAAATACGCCAGTCGGTGAATGAGAATCCCGTCTGGAGAAGCGGGAGTCGTGGTGGTGGGAATGATTAGGAGATGGCGAGGCAGCCAAACTGTCGTTTCAATTCGGGCAACGAAAAACCTTCTGTACCTTTTATCATCCGAATGGGCATCACTTCTCTACTGATCGGAAATCCCATGAGTACTACCTACTCCTTTTTCGACTGTGGCTGGAGAAAACCACTGCTCACTTTCCACTCCATTCTCTCCATCGTCTCAGTTTGAGAGGGAACTCACCCGATCAAAGAAACGGTTTCATCACTTTACGATCGCGTATTTCCGTCCTTCGCCGTCGATAATTTATTTTATTACGTTGCCGAATGACCATACCCAGTGAAAATAGTCATTTCCGGACACTGAAAAACAGAAGGATCTCCTATCTCCACCATCTTGCGTAACTTTTTTTTTTCTTCAAATTATCAGAATGAGATCATCGATGTGGTAGGTAACGTGAGATCATGGACCTGTCCCACAATGGTGTCGTGTTATTAGCTAATATAATTCCACTAGTACTGAAATTACAAGCACCATACCAATATTTTGAGTTGCACAATGCTTCGCTAGCCTCTATAATAATAATATTGAATTCATTTAATAATACCTATCGGATGATATTTACTAGGTTGGTTTAGGTATATTAGGTAGGTACCTATCACCCGGTACCTAGTAACAACTGTTGTTATCCTTTCATGGGTCTTCGGGTTTTGAATGATTATCTATTCTTTTAATAATCAACTAGTCTTCTCAATCAACTATATAAGTCTTATATTTACGCCCCTGGGACCGAAATTCATGATTAGCTTCAAAAGTAGACTTTAACATGGTACCTGTTTAAAAACATAACGGGTGATAATAATTTATCAGTTACTAACATTTGTTAAGATGGTCTAATAAATTATTAGTCCTACTGGAATCATATTAAATATCAGTTTGTTAATAATTTTGTTACTGGTATACGCTGGTATACAATGGTATTCAATCTACTGGTATACAATATTTTGTTACTGGTATACGCTAACATTACATAGGTAAATTCCAATTGTGCAAATATCCAGGCACTTGTACTATTTGTACTAACAGTAACTTTACTAAGCTATTGTGCAACAGGCCCAAGTTTTATTCAATTTCAAGCCCAAATTTTAGGCTTCAATATTGCACTTAGTGTTTCTTCATTCGTAAAAATCTGGAGTGATTAAAAAAAAAAATCTTGTGTGCAACTGATTTGATGACGAGATTGATGAAGAGATGAAGTGAACGATAATCGCGCGCGATGTGATTCATTTCAATTAATTAGAAAGTCGGGTTTAGATGCCCTTTTCCGTTCATCTGTCGGGAGGCCACGTGGCGTTCGAGGGAACAATGATCTCATCGAGAAGATACGGATTCGAGACAAGTCAAACACTGCATCAATCAAACATCGACGTGGCTCGATTTTTCTTCTCGATAGAAGGCACCCAAATAAGTAGGTAACGCTAAAAGTGAAGTTAAATTCAACTGAACGATTTGAAATGTTCACCGAATGTTCTTCACATCCTGAATCTTCGAATCTCCGAATTTTCTTCCATGCTGCACTAAAAAATTTTAACATGGATATGTTTTTGGGCTGGGGGTCATTCTAAAATTTGCGACACCTGCGACACCTAACGACACCAAAATTTGTTACGCAACATAATCGCGAAAACTATAATCACATGATTGGTCTGTAAGGAAGTTTGGCGGTTGGTTACTAGAAACTGTTTCTACTCGACAACCAAAATTTGTGACGACGAGTTTACAGTAAACATATCCATGATTCAATGTTTTTCCGTGAAGCGGAGAATTTCCAGGGTTTTTTAATATGAATCGATCCTGAATGAGACGGGAAAAATCGGCGAAGTCAGAAGTAGCGGTACAAAACTTTATGCCCCAGCTTGTCGAAAACTACTCCTCGACCGAGTTGATATTATGACTCAACCAAGTAAATGCAAATACCTTGTAACGAAATCCGAAAATAATGCGATCAGTGGATGGTAATTTCAGTTGGTACGTCAAATACTGCACCAGGATTTTCAGGCTTCACTCATCACTAGTTATAACCAGTATAAGTAACCCTCTTCGAAAAAAAAAAAAAAACTCGATATCTTTTATATTCACTGAAACCCAGGCACTTGTTCCGAAAAGTAGGTAATACCTACCTAAGAATAGTTTTCATGGGAGTCATTTTCTTAGAAAATTTGTCTAAAATGGTGCCAATCTTCCAGGTTGGTACCTCTTGCGGTGTTCGTTTGATATTTTTTAATTTCCTGGGTGTCATCAATTTTAGGAATTTCAAGTTTTTAGAACACGGTACCGGACGGATGCTTTAATTTCAATTATTTATATGAGTTTATAAACTCATACTCATGTTGATCCGCCACTGGTACCCGGGGCGGACCTACAATTCTCTGCATGGCAACCCCCCCCCCCCCCCTGACGGTACTTACGATTAAAAAAAAAAAACATGAATATTTTCTGTCCCACTTTCTGCAGACTTCGGACTGCCTGTATACAAAATATACGTATTAAATATACGTACCAAATTTTGGTATACAGGTGTGGTTAAATCATTTGTTTGTTTTTGTCTGCCTTAGTTAGTGCCTGTCAGTGAGCACCAGTTTACTTCATTTCTTCATTTTAAACTTTCTTTCTTGCTTTGATGGAAGCGAATTCATTGATAACAACTTCAAAATTAATTATATTCGTAACTTCTCTTTCTGCAGATGAAATTGCGAGATTTGATCATCTCGATTGTATCATTGTCGTTCGCAAGTTTTAGTTTGGAGAAACTTCTTTCGCAAACTTGCGCTACTTGTAGCGACTGAAGGACAAACGGCGAGGAAAATTCTTAGTGCTCAAATTTGGCAAGGAACCTTGAAATTAGACAGCTGTTCAGTCGTAACACGAGTCGTTTTTTATAGCAGCGGCTTTCAGATAACGGCGCAATCGCGTGATTTCTTTCACTAAATCTTGGACGATTCTTCCAATTTCTTCACTAGCGGAAGTGCCTTTTCTTCGAAGAATTGGTCGATGCATTCGAGCATGGAATTTCTCAATTCCTGTTCGTAGGAAAGTTGCTCACTTCTATTTTGTTCTTCTGATTATAATTTCCGCTTCCGGACCGCCGCGGCGCGCCGTGGTCGCTTGTTGATTGGGATGTCGTGTGTCTCGCAAACAATATTTGCATACTTTACCGCAGTTTCGATAATCTTCTCTCTTTCTTCAAGTAAAAACTGTCTCAAACTCTCTCATTTAATGACACATTATTGGAGACTAATACCAGCAAGTTGAAAATATTTCTGGGCATGATTGACTTCTACCAGAACGTCATTCCACGCATGCAAATGGCACAAGAACGAGTGACCCAGGATCCAATTCAAAACAACTTGAGCTCCGCTTCGGGTCTCTAAATTCTCCTCTGGTTCTCATAAACACTCCAGTGCGCCGACAATGGAAGCAAATTTTTTCAAAACCGGCTGAACGCCGTCACGGATAGCACTCCACCTTGTTTTACATGCTCTCTTGACCTATATTTTTTGTCTATATAAAGTTGACATATTAAATACAAATTTTGTATTTATAGTTTCGTTGTTTGGGTTCTTGAGGTTCGGTCAATAAAATGAATTTCTACGTTCTACGTTTCGGCCGTTTATTCGTATTCGGCCGTATTATATTAAATATAATAAAATACAAATTTTGTATTTAGTTCTTTTTTTTTTAGTATAAGACGATAAAATGATCATCGTCTCGTTGATATCAAACAGGCTTACATATTTGGCACCCCCATATATGTCTTTGGGCACCCCAGCAACCGGGTGGCACCCGGGGCGGGCCGCCCCTACCGCCCCCTCTCAGATCCGCCACTGAAGTTTATAAACCAGTATAGAGAGTGTATAAATACAAACGCATTTTGAAGTCCACCAGTTCGTTCACTCTCTATAATACCGAGAAATACCAAAGAACTCCAACATTCACAATATTTGTATTGACATCTTACGTTGTAGGATGATCTTTTTTTCCACTGAAAGAAATATCACGTCACGTCAATACTTTCTGCCGCTACTAAACAAAGAGAGGCCTCGGGCAGTTCGATCTTTCCTGATAATATCTTATTGTGATAGATGGAGGGAAGGTACTTGTTTACTCTGCACACAATTACTCTTTGGTTGCTTACATAATACCCAACTATTAATTTGGTGGCTATCCTTGGAATCACTAGTCAAATCTACCAGCCTGAACGAACACAATCGTTCAACCATATGGCTGCGTGAGATTGAAATTTGATGATATTGATGAGACTTGATTTGTGTGGAACAAACGAATTGAACATTTTAATTTGTTTGATTTAATTTATTTGCTTTGATACTTGATTTAATTCTGTAACAGAAGACAAAGTCTTTAATTTAGTAAAACAGTTTTACTAAATTAAAACCTTATATTACCTAATTGTTTTAAAGATTTAATGGGCGTTTATTGTGTGCCTGGCTGGTGGGATGTTTCTGAAAAAGTGGACCTAATCAAAATCACGGATCAAAATGGAGATCCCCGCTGCAGATACGTCATTAGTTATGTTAATTTATAACCGTGAAATTGATTATTGAGTTGAGCTGAGGCGTGAGATGGAGAAATTGTTGGTCGGTCATCAGATTAAGCAGACAGTAGAGCTGAAGCTATTTGGCCTGGGTGGTCCTCGGGGGGAGCTTCGGTTTCTCAGAGGAAATGATAGCCATCGGAACTAGTTCGCTTGGCACATTAGGAACAGCGGGTTATGGCCGTGTCGTTTATGGGTCAGATAAATGTGCAGTAGCTGGATATAATTTGAATGCGCCAAACAGATATAAATGGTTAGATGGGTCAGATTTATGGGCAATGCTACGGTTTGGTTATAACCCAAGCATTAAATGCTTGTAAAGAGTAAATCTTACTCTTTGGGCCGAATGAATGAATGAGAAATGAGACTGAAATTAATAGTGTGAGAATGAATGAAAAGTTTAATAATAGGTACGTGTATGATAATATCATCCATACTATGATAATATACCTACTCCACATTATGGAGTAATTCACATTAGAAAAACAAATTCCCGATTCCGTAATCCATCACGCATCGCAAACCCCCCTTGGCGGAGAGCATGGAGTTAACGCTGCTCCAACCCGCGTAATTTCTTGCTCTCTGATTGGCCAATAACAATCTCCTCTCGGCTATCAGCCCTTAATAAGGGCTGATAAGGGCCCCTTATCATGTCTCAGGACTGGGGATTTTAAGTTCACGCGGGTTTGTGAGATTGACCAATATTATGCGCCGAGCTCCCCCCTTTGCCCGTCCTGATCGCGTTTCACCTTCACTCGCTCTGACGACTAGAAGAAGGACATATCCAATCTTCCGGCAGCCAACTTCGGTGTTCGACCAAAGCACGGACAATCAACTCACTCGCTCTGACGACTAGAAGAAGGACATATCCAATCTTCCGGCAGCCAACTTCGGTGTTCGACCAAAGCACGGACAATCAACGTTCATGATCCCAGCAGCGGCAAACCACCTCATCCCCCACGAATACGTCCCATAAGTGTCCATGACTGCGGTAAAAAAGAAAGTCAAAAAGTATCTTCTGGCGAATGAGATGCCCTGCACAAATATCTTGGCAGGGAAACCATCCTGCACATGCGCGTTGCAGATTCTCCAACTCTCAGCCGGTGGATCTCTGACATGGCCCAGGACAGCGGTGTTTATTTATTTACTTGGTTTTTTTTTCTCTCCCTTTCTCTTCCCGTAGGCTTGAGTGTATTTTTGTTTTTCTCCTTTTATTTTTGATTTGATTGTCGTCACATGACGAGAAAAGAGGCACAACAATTATATGTTAATTCATTTTAATCGGTAATTATTAGTTTATTTACTTTTATGGTACTATAAACGGTACTGCATGGTCAACAAAAAATGCCTCACGCCACTCCACAGTCTTGGGGCATCTATCAAATTCTTTTTCGTAGGGACTGGCTGGAGGTATTTGTGATACGAGGAAGAATGAGCCAGTTTGGTAGTTTTCCTTTAATGTGTCAAAGGTACATCGGCGGGGGCTAGCTTTCGGGGCTGCTGTGTCCCCTTCTTCAGGCTGCAAACAAAGTGGGCAGTACAGTGCCAGGCCTATTCAGCGTATACATTCTTGGAAGGCTATGACTAACAAATTTAACAAGGTAATTGCCAAAACACCTCATAGCCTTCCAAGAATGTATACGCTGAATAGGCCTGGCACTGTACTGCCCACTTTGTTTGCAGCCTGAAGAAGGGGACACAGCAGCCCCGAAAGCTAGCCCCCGCCGAGTACCTTTGACACATTAAAGGAAAACTACCAAACTGGCTCATTCTTCCTCGTATCACAAAAATCTATCAAATTGTGAATCACCTTAACTAATAAACGATTTCGTAATTAATTAGGGCGTGCGGGTGCGGGAGAGGGTGGGTGTGTGTGTGTGTGTGTATTGGCTGGGGGTGCACATGCTCCTATGCTCCTTAAAGCATGTAAAGTTTATAGCAGTTGCCGCCACTGCTCCTTGTATAATCTTTTGAAGTCTTCTACATGGTGTTTTAAGTATTTTCTTGGATTTTATGAGCATACGATCAAAATGGCAGTTCCACTTCAAGTGCCAACTCAACCGCAGTGCCCAAACTAAAACTATAGACATGATGAACATGGAAAATCATATTAGGATCACCTCCAGATTTTTCATCATAGCCAACGTGGACTGGGAAGAGATGTAGTGGAAAAACGCTGAAAATTGTACACAAGGGTTTATTATTCTTTTATATACGTTACTTGTGCAGAAATTTAATTCTGTCAATGAAAAAATTAAAAAAATTTTTTTTTTGGATTTTTATCTCAAAAAAAATTTTTTTTGGATTTTTTAATCAAAAATGTTTTTTTTTTTTTTTTTTCAAAAATTCTTTATTTTTTACTCGAAAAATATTTAACATCCTGGGATCCTTCAAAAATCCCATTTTTAGCCCCATGAAAGCCCTGAAGATCGCCACAGTGAAATCGGATCGTTCCGGGACCCCAAAAAATGGATTCGACGTCCAAAAATACTTCGAAAACGACACCTAACTCGATCCCATAGCCTTCAGTCTTCAAAAAACCCCTCCCGTAGCCCCATTATAGCCCCATAGCGCCCCGCGGGTGTGGCGATCGGACTGAAAACCTTGCGGGCACAACTTGATGGTAAACCAAGTATTTTGTCAAAATTTCAGATTTTTAAAAAAATTTCTACTGCCCAAAACGGCCTGGACGGCGTACGGCGGACGGACATTTCGGATTTAGAATGTAGACCTCTTGAAACGGATAATGTCAAATTTTGAGCCCGATCGTAGTCGTCGACCTCCGTCGCGAAAACAAAGGTGTATTATTCCAAGAATAATAAACCAAAAGTGGGAACCCTCGTAAATAGAGACCAGGTCAGAAGTATGAGGAAAAAGAGGAGGGGTCGGAGGAGGAAAGTGGAGGGAGAGTGAGAAAAGAAATAGAAGGTTGAGTCGTGCACCAGACATCTGGCAGTTGGTACATCAACTGTTTTTAGGAATATCACGGTAATTTATCATTGAATCAACCAATTTATTTAAGCGGAATTAATGTATTTATTCAAAGTATGTGGCAGGAAAGTTTCCCACCTTTCTGCCGTGTGGAACAAACTGAAAAGACACCAAGTGTCCAGGTACATTATGAAGGAAAGAAACAATTGGCAAGAAACCAGTGCAAGATATTTGGGACGGATTCAGTATAGTGTGAGGGGGGGGGGGGGGGGGGGGCACCCAAGTTGGGTGACCCAACACTTTTATAATATAACTGGATATCATCCAGTGCAAGAGATATTGAAAATCTAAAATATAGTTGTTAGAACTATGTCATAGTAGTGATGCGATCCTGAAACTTCCCTCGCCTCCACTTCGGCGCTAGTGTCGCATCTCCCGGCTTCTATAACCAAAGGTCCCTTTTATGGATGGAAATAATATTAAATATAATATATTTATAATATTATTATAAATTTTATTTCCCGTTGGCAGAAAACATCGATCCAAACCTAACGCGTTTAGTTCGTTTCAAAACCACTCTCTGGCTGGCATTCTGCATTTTACCTTTGACGATTGAGAACGGCTTAGCGTTGGGGATTGCGAAAAGAGCACTGCTAAAAATCATGTGGCGAACATGCTGTATTTTATCGTGAACACTGAGAATGAATCAGCTTCCAACAATGTTTCATGGAAGATGGAAAGTTCAACGTCCCGCTGCACGTCCTGCTGCCGCTGGACACAACACGGAACACAATTTTCTATCCAGATCTGTGGAAAAAATTAAGTGGTATGATGGAATATAGAATGCGAATTTTTCTGTTGCCGAATTCCCTTCGGCTGGAAAAACGGCGTTTTTTCGAACCTTGGTAACTGGATGGGCCGCTATTTTGACGGAACCGTCAACTTCGACGGAACGTTTCATTGGTTGAAGGTGAAGCAAAGCGATGTAAATAGTCGGTAACTGTTGTTTACGTTTTAAAGGTTAAGGGCAGAAATTGGGGCTGCACTGCTTACTGCTGTGCTTTAATAACTTGAATGTTCTCTGACCCATGGTCCAAAAATCAATAAATTTTACTAGGTACTGGGTTATCATAATGACACGGTATCATTAGGAAAACCGGGCTTTTATCTCGCCATTTATGTAATTGCTCCAGGTAATCAGTAAATTGTCGAATATTGGTTACAGACGGCTTTTTCATTTTTTGTTTTAGATACTCCCAGCCGCTGCTGAATTGTATTAGTTGACATTTTATCTTACATTTTGTGAAATAAATTAGATATTAAATGGAGATAAGAAATGAACTTAAATCAAAAAACGCTGCAAATTTTACACAAGGGTTGATTATTCTTTGATATAGGTTAGTTGCGCAAAAATTATTTCTGTGTCAAAAGAAAAAATGTTGGAAAAAAAATTTTTTGGATTTTTTTTTCAAAATTTTTTTTTTTTTTTTTTTAAATTGTTTTTTCAAAAATTCTGTATTCTTTACTCGAAAAATATTTAACCTCCTGGGATCCTTCAAAAATCCCATTTTTAGCCCCATGAAAGCCCTATAGATCGCAACAGTGAAATCGGATCGCTTCGGGACCCCAAAAAATGGATTCTACGTCCAAAAATACTTCGAAAACGACACCTGACTCGATCCCATAGCCAAAAGCCTTCAAAAAACCCCTTCTGTAGCCCCATTTTAGCCCCACAGCGCCCCACGGGTTTGGGCGATCGGGCTGAAAACCTTGCGGGCACAACTAGATGGTAAACCGAGTATTTTGTCAAAATTTCAGATTTTTAAAAAAATTCCTACTGCCCAAAACGGCCTGGACGGCGGACGGCGTACGGCGGACGGACATTTCGGTTTTGGAATCTAGACCACTTGAAACGGATAATGTCAAGTTTTGAGGCCGATCGGGTCGTCGACCCCCGTCGCGAAAACATAGGTGTATTATTCCAAGAATAATAAACCAAAATAGGTAATCAAACCTAAAATAGGTTTACTTGAGTTGTCGAAAAGTCTTGGTAGTATATCCTCTGCATGAGGGTATACGGTATGTTTCCAAAACTCAGCATTGTTGGTTTCCACTTCAATCATTTTCTAACTTTTTTCACCATTAAGTAACAAATTATACCTATACAATTTGTGCTTTGGAAAACATCTAATACTTGAAAGTAATAATTACTCATTATGATTACAAAAAGAAACGACGTGAGAAAAGATTGCATAACTTCCAATTAGGTACGTACATAATATGTACGTTTGTTCTCAACTGTAGGTACCTATCAGATCTGAAGCATAGAAGAAGAAGGCCGACCGATAACATCTAATAGTATATTATCGGTCGGCCTTCTTCTTCTATGCTGTTTTTTTTAAAAAGCTGTAGGCACAGTAACTGTTTATTTGCTTTTACATGCCTAACTCAACGAAAAAACTGCATTCCTGGGATTGATCAATAATCCCATCGTTAGATAAGGAACATTCTGTGCTGAAAAAAATTTAGTTTGACGTGCGAGTTCTCATCTATCGTTGATTGCAGGCATTAAGGCTTCTAAATTAGTGGTTTCGATTTATTTTTTCAATTTAATTTTTATTTTAATTATCACGAGTTTATAGCATAAACCTGCTTTTGCCTTGGGTCCCCGACAAAAACAAAATAGAAAGGGAGATCTCCCTTATGGGGAGACCTTTAGATCATGTCTATGTCATGACAACAAAACAACGCCTATTACTACCTACCAACAGAAGTAGTAACCAGGTAGTAGGCCTACCTAACCTTAAAAAAAGTTGCATGTTTTCCGTGATTACACAAATTTTTCCTGACCCCCTCGCCATTGATATAGAAGCGGTGAAATCAGTGTTTTTCTGAAATCGGGACATGCCGCGCTTCTTCACGTTTCCAATCACCACTTTTCTAGGTTAACATTAAATGTTAAATATAAATTTTATAATATAAAATTTATATTTAATTTAATACAATTTATATTATGATTGGCATTACATTTTTATTATGGTGCTTTTCGTCTATTCTAGTTATCCATATTTTTATGTACCTCTGCTCTCTTCATTAACCTATATAGGTATAGGTATTGGAATAATTGACGTAGTTAGTAATGTTTTTGTGGCCAAAACTTTGATCGGCCTGCAAATTCGTCGTTCCACGTCTCAGAGTTTCAGATTTTAAAAATTCATACCTACTATTGTTCTGCAAAAAAGGGCTAACTTAATTCTGTACCCCCCCCCCCCCCCCCCCCTTGGAATCCCTACGGGTAACAAGTCGAGTACAAGGATTTAAAAAAAATTAATTTTGAAACCGCCTTAAATTTTCGACCCGTATGTTAAATAGCCAACAGAGGCGATATAATATATTATTACCTAGGAGTCCTTAAGTTTACAACCTGACCCCGAAATCATGATGAGAAATCGTTGGTCGCCTAGATGATGAGAAATTACCCTTGAAATGAAAACCCTGATTGATTGTTAGGTAGGTAAGTGATGTATTAGTAAATATAATATCTATATCAATTATCTAAAAAATTTATAATTGATATTATCTACTATAAATTTTATTTTCATACCGTCTGTGCTTTTCCATTCATAAAACAATTCAAATTAAACCTACCTACAAGGACGACGTAGTTGTTTGCCAATGGTACCTACTGAGGCGTAATCCTATGAAGTTGTAAGGTATAGATATGACTCCTATGCTGATATCAGCATTTCTCTCCCTAACCACCTCATTACCAACTAGGAATTCATGACCTGAACATAATTGGGTTTCACACGTACGGATGTTAATTTCAATAGGGTAGGAGTCGTTCTTGTTGAGGTAAAACATCTACTTTTCACGTCCACATAAAAAATCACTTTTCACGTCCACACAAACTGAAAATACACAATCCTCAACAGAATTGATGCTTAACTGGCAGTAGACTCATGGCCGGAACATAATAGCGGCCTTCCGACAAGATTTGAAAAACGCCGTTTTCTCTTTATGCTGCCTTCCACTGAGTTAAAGGTTTTAAAACCCGGTCCTTAGGATAATCACACATCAAACTTTGCATTCTAGCATTGACTTACCTTTTGGTTTTGGTTGTGCCATTTTGGACTGCGGCGCTTTGACGGGTGTTTCCGCCGCGAACACCAAAGATGCGAGTGCCAGTAGACAAAACGTGGTTAGTTTCATTGTTAGTGCCTAAGTGAGCAGTTGAGAACCTGTTCATGTATTTATATCGCAAGGCACCTCCCTAATTGAATGACAAAACGGATTATATTGTGTGTACCTCTTCCATTTAAGCCCAGTACGTCTCGTATCACACAGTTAGAACACGAACCGGCTGTGAATTGTCGATGATAAACATCGATAACAAACGATGTAAAATGTTTTACATTTTGGAAAATAATTAAGTAACTGAATGACGGATGTTATTGCGTGTCCCGTATGCTTATAAACTCAGTAGCTACGTCTCGTATCACAGAGTTTGAACACGAAGCGGCAACGAATTGTCGTGTCGATAATAAACACTTTACAACGCTAATAATAAGCGTTGTAAATTGTTTAACATTATTGGTAATGCTAGAAGAATTGTATTCTTGTTGGTATCCTTCTGTCATACGAACACTTAGAATCGATAGAACGGGATATGGTAGGAAATAGGTACAATAATAATAACGGTTATTATTAAAAGTCTGCTGTTGGCTTTGAAGGCTGAAGTATTGGACGGGAATGTGGAGTCTCCTGAAGGTTACATATTCTCAACATTATTGTTGCCTACTTATAATAGTGATATAGTGGCTTAAAAATTTGTTCATCAGCCCGCCAATGAACATCCCAATTTACCCTCGATTTTTTTTTTCAACCTCAGGGGTGAATTTGGAGCTGATATTTGAACAATTTTCCCTCAATTATGTCCCTGAAGAATTTTTAGACGCTAGTAGCTCTAATATTTGCGGTCTCGGTATTTTGGGGGGAATGGACTATAAAAATACTATAATGACTAGGTATATTATAGTTATTTTCACGAAATACAGAGACTCAATATTATATCTAAGAATGACCGTATGTATATAGGAAGAAGAATGACTCCAGTTGTTCACTAAAACTTAGTGAACAACTGGAGTCATTCTTGATTTAATCAAGGTTTCAAAAAATGAAATGTCCCTCTGCCGCCCGCCACCGCCCAGACCGCATTGGGCAATTGGTTTTTTTAAATTTGAAACATTGACATAATAGTCGGTTTCCGATCTACTTGATTGTGTTCGCAAGGTTTTCAGCCCGATGGTTTTAACCCGTGGGGCTTTTGAAGTATTATGGGGCGAGTGGGGTGTCGTTTTCGTCCAAATTTGTCATTATACGTTTCAAGATGTGTAGATTCCAAAAATGGCATGTCCGTCCGCCGTCCGCATGTCCGTCAACCCTGGGCTAACGCGAGATCTGTCTGTTATAGACACTTGAGATGTGTAATAGGTAAGTCTCAAGTATTAAATACTGAGCAAACAAACTTGCTTTAGTTGCACTTTTGCTCATTTTCATCGTCTTGTAAAACCTTTTAGGTATACCTATAGTTCATGCGAATCATTTCCATATACAGCAATTATGACCATTTGAATGAATGTGGGTGGAAAGTAGTTGAGCTTCGGTCGAAGTACTTATAAATATTAGTTATCAATAAGGCGGATTATTTATTATTACATGGTGGGTCACCTTTCACGTTCTCGCTTTTTATATTCAAATTAAAATATAATAATCGTTCCTACTAGAAAGTTTATTTATACGCGGGTATCTGTTTTCAAATGCCTCGTGTTGTCACTTTGGCTATTTTATACACGCAACCTAAGCCTTGACAATATTATTAAATTTAACCTTCGAGAGTGACTGCAAACGATAAAAGCTTCAAGAGATGGGGGTTTTGGTTTATTATTCTTGAAATAATACAGCTATAGGTGTATTATTAATACACATATATGTATTCGCGATGGAGGTAGTAAAATTTGACGTTATAAAATTTATAACGTCAAACGTATTTAATACGTTTCATGACGCGTAGATGCCCAAAACGGCCTGAACGGCGGAGGGATTTTTTTGTTTTTGTTTTGTTTTTGTGTAGGGTGTAGGCCATGAGGTCGAGTTAGGTGTTGGTTTCGAAGTATTCTTGGATCGGATTTTGGAATCGATTTTTAGGAGTTCCAGAACCATCCGATTTCTTTGTCGGGCTACAAACGGAGCTTTTGAAGGATGTCAGGAGGTCGAACGAGGTGGTGTTTTCCCAGTAATTTCGGACTCATAATCCGTTTTTCAGGGTCCCATATCAGTCCAAACTCGTACACGAAAATTTCGTCTTTTTCTAAAATTATTTTCACTCAAGTACCTATATAGGTAATTTTTATTGACATGGAATTAATTTTCGTACAATTTACCTCTATCAAAGGACAATAAACCCTTGCATAGGTTTGCTTTTTTTTCTTCTTTCTCGTTTATAACACCTAGCACAGTGAAAAATGTAGTCCGTAGAATAATTTTTTACCGTTATATCTTAATATAAGTAGACCTACTTATATTAAGATACCTGTATATTATACTTATACGTGGGATTGAAAACCCTGCTGGATTGGATTCTCTAGCAGCAATTATTGCTGGCAGTCCATCGATGATCATCCTCTTTCTTGTTCCTCGAGCCTTCCAGACGTTTTCTAAACATTGTCGCCTGCCCTCGTACTTAAATTGTTCCATTTATAAATGGTTCCAAATCGTGACCCCTTAGTACGATACTGTGGGTTCAAAATTTGAACATTTAATGGTTTGGAAGTGTCAACATTCGACAAATCTTAAAAATAATCCAAAGTAGGATGAATGCGCGATGAATTAGAAAAATCGTAAAAATAATTCTAATCTGAGTGGGATGAATGCGTTTTCTGAAAGATTTGGCGCTAATTAGTCATTCTAGTGGAAAACATCGCTCCAACCCCAACGATATTAAATATATGAAATAAATGTTATTTCATCCCAAAACCACTCTCTGGCTGCATTCTTCTTTGTAGGTACCTACCATAGATGAGGCTTTGCAAAAAGGTGAGGATTACGGGGAAAAGAACTGCTCAAAATCAAGTAGTGAACATGCTATATTTTAGCGGGAAAGACTGAGAATGAATCAGTATCCAAATCGTAAGTTGTTATGCTCCATGGAAAATGGAAAGCTCAACGTCCTGCACGTCCCGCTGCTGCTGGACACAACACGGTAGGTATCTACACAACTTTTTATCAAGATCTGAGGGGAAAAAGTATAGTATGTATACCTATAGTAGTATGTAGTAGGTATATAGTATGATAGATACAGAATGCGAATTATGTAAGAACAATTTTTTTTTGTGAATGGGCATTCCTAACAACATATTCGGATTCAGCACCCTTTGACGCCACTCATACAAAATTCAAAAATCCCTATACAGTGTAGTTGCGACGCGCAGAGCTGTTATAACAATTAGCTGTTATAATAATATTGAGGTATTTCCGCGTTATTCCGTAGTAGGTACTCCGGAAGGATTCTAGAATGAACGGCGCTAAAGAAACAAATCAGGGAAGAATGACTAGTCCAGAGCAATTTTGGTAATTTGAGAATGAAAGGCTATTAAATTTGGTATCAAGTATTTTCTCTTGAAATTATGCATCTCAGATAAATTCCTAATAACGTTCTATTTTTTCATAATATATTCTTCACTCTTTGGGTTCTGAATGAATATTTCAAAAATGTTGATTTTCTCATGGGTTTTGCCGGACTAAGGTAAACACTTTACTTGTACTGTATTTTATCTTTCCTAAGTACCTATAAATAATGCAGCTGGGGGTTTCTGTGATGTTGTCCCGTTTTCGTAACTTTTGAAGGATTAGCTTTGCTGGAAAAAATTGTTAAAAAATTATCCAACGGGCCCATTCTCTCTACCCTTTGGTTTTGGTGGTACCATTTTACTCATAGGTTTAGAACCTGAATCAGCTGCATAGATCAACGATGCAAGTACAGGCAGAAGGAACGCGGTCAGTTTCATTGTTGCTACTTCAGACGTGAAAGTGCAGTTGACTACAGTTGTCAACTCATACCTACTTGCTCGTGTATAAATTCACGGTATAAAATTTATTAAGACTTAGCTATTAAGACTTAGTGGTATACATTTAATGTATACCACTAAGTCTTAATAGCTGCCTAATTGATAATAAATGGTTTTTATGTTATTCGTTCAAGTGACCAGCTTAGATTGAAAGGTGTAGTAGCTGGAAGTCTTCAAACTCTTAGAGTTTGTTTGAATATTCTCTATAAAGTGTGTCCGCTAGGTTTTCAGCGCGATCATCGGTGGAGCTCTGCGGGGGTAAAAATGAGCTACTAAAGTTTTTGATGGATTTAATGGTTGAGTGGGGTGTTGTTTTCGAAGTAACTTTGAACGTTAAATCAATTTATGAGGTCTCACACCCATCTGACTATAGACTTCAATATCAACATAATTTACTCCCGTCATTTGCGTTCTCCGTTCTCTATCCGCCGAGCATTCAACTCAAGAGCTTCTCACTTTACATGTCTGCCTTTCTTCTATCTTCCATGTGCGAGATGGAAAATAGAAATCCGGAGAGAATTTGCGCGGAAGATCGATATGAAAACGAGTTTGATTGGTGTAGAATAATGGAAGAACCAATCTGCCGGGCGTATCCAACTTTTCCAATCACGGCGAATCGCTATTTGCCGAATGTTCTCTTCGTTCTCGTCCCCAAAACCCCCTTCGAGAACAGGATTTTTTTTTTTTTTTTTTTTTTTTTTCAATACAAATTTCAACCTTCAGCCGTCTCTCCCGTTTTACTTTTTCAGGGATTTTCCGGAAGTTTTTCCGTTCCTGAAGTACACGACTGAGGCCGGCAGCGCACTTGTGGGAAAACTGGGAAGATTGTAATAGCATAAGTTGGCGTTCTGCGTGTAGGTTCAAGGAAGGGAGTTTTTGAAATTAGTGCGTTTAAGTTTTCGTCAAACTTTGTTCTTGTACCACACTGAAGTTCCTCCGGCGCAATTTTCCCTCTTAAATCTCAACTTTACGAGGGTTTTATACGCGAGAGCTTCATATCACAAACTGCCTCGTCGTACAGGAGGACTTCCAGCATTTCCAGCATTTCTCACTTGAGTAACGTTAGACAAAAATTTTGTCATTTAATGCTTCTACACCTGGAAGTCATGACAGTACAACACTTGTTGGTTTAATCACGGAACTCCCATTAATTTATTCTATACTTACCATAAATATACGAATACCCGAAGGATGTTGGTGTGAAATGGTGGACTGGGATGTTTTGGAAATACCACCGGGTCCTGGTAATGCGAAGGGTCGAAAATCACAGCTATTACTTCCGAATGATAGTTCACTGGGGAGAGTTTCCGAGGTAAGGACCACCCTCGAGGTCGGTGCAGCAGCCGCCAGACCGCATAACTTTCTCAAGTAGGTGCTCGCACAAATCGGATTGAGAGCACAAACCGACTGTGGAGAGCATTTACGGGAGATGTACAGCCGCATAAATTTCTCGGAGAAACATTAAGGGGTTTCCAGGAGAAGTGTTCATTAAAACCGGGGAGAGACGGAGTGAATTTCCGAACTGCTGCGATCTCTATGATTGATGATATTGCTTAACCGAGATGTTGGAACTTGTGGAGAATCACATGGAGCTGCTGAGTAAAAAAAAAAAAAAAAAAAAAAAACAACTCCGATTTGCTCCTCACCAATGTAATCCATCGATTCTCGTCTGTTGTGTTAGGGTCATTCTAAAATTATGGGACTTTTCATGTCACAAAGCCTTCACGCCTATACCGTTCGAGCTAGAATTTTTTTTCTTTTTCTGGGGGGTGTAACATTACAGCTTCTACATGAATATTCTCAATTTTGTATCAATAGGTGATCACACATTTAATCAGGATAAGCTGAATACCCCAATTCTCACGACCTACAACTGTCACAAGGTATAGGTTGTCTACTTCTAAAATTATTTTGAGCCTGTTAAACCCCGTTGTAAACAACAGCAAAAATATTTTAGACTCAGGTTACTTTCCTCTTCAATATTAAGTGAAGGTTGAAGATAAAATCCGTCTTTGGACTGTACTTTCATACCGGTTTTCGTCTGTCACATGGTTTTGATCTCACGACCTACAATTTTTTAAAATCTCCCCCCAAAACCAGGAAAAGTGAAATTTCGCAATGAAATTAGGAGGATCCAACACTGTTACATCATGGCTTCACAAGCACCCACTTGATGATCAGATTAGTCGTGGCCTGTCTGCAGCAAAAATCGGTTAATCCTCAATTTCATGAGCGTGGTTTTATACTTTCTCACAACCTACAACGACCAAATTAATTTATTAATTAGTTTAAATTGATAATTACAGTTAGTTACTATAGATATTGATGTATCATTTGCATGTAAATTTTTCCTGTCCAAAATATCCCCTCTTGTGGACAGCTCGCCATGAAAACATGAGAAATCTCACGCCCTACAACCCTCACGCCCTACAAAAGTGGGGAAAGTCGAGATTGTAGGTTGTGAGAATAATTGTAGGGTGTGAGAAGTAGAATTTTCCGAATGCGATCACACTCGTTTTCATTGTAAATGCTGGCTTTTGAGTCATTATTCTTGGAATCACACCTATGTAATCGCGACAGAGGTCGAAAATTCAGATCGGCCTAAAAATTTAACATTACACGTTTCAAGATGTCAAGATTTCAAAAACGAAATGTCCGCCCGCCGTCCGAGCCGTTTTGGGCAGTAGGATTTTTTTTAACATCAGAAAATTTGACAAAATACTCGGATTACCATCTAGTTGTGCCCTCAAGGCTTTCAGCCCGATCGCCCAAACCCATGGGGCTCTATGGGGCCAAAAAGGGGCTATGAGAGGTTTTTTTTTTTAGGTTTCTGGCTATGGGGTCGAGTTAGGTATAGTTTTCGATGTATCTTTAGACGTAGAATCCATTTTCTGGGGTCTCAGAACGATTCGATTTCACCGCGGGGATCTATTGGGTTCTCATGGAGCGACAAATGGGATTTTTGAAGGATCCCAGGAGGTCAAATATTTTTCGAGTAATTTTGGACGCATAATCCATTTTTCTAGCCCTAGATTGAACAATAATTGTTACAGTATTTTTTAGTACCTAGTAGTAATTATTACAGTTTTTTTTTCTTTTCAAAAATATATTTTTATTGACCGTGTGAGTTAATTTTCACACAAGTAACCCATATCAATGAATAATTATTCTTCTTAACCCTTGTGTAAAATTTGCAGCGTTTTCATGTTCGAAATTGATGTAGAGTTACTCCATATTGTAACTAGACTGTCTCGGAATTAGTTTGTTTGATTCCATATCAGACATAGAACAGATTCTGTTCTAAATGTGCGAGTTCTCCACTTTTTAACGGACAGCCCTATCCCACAGTATCTAAATAAAACAATATTTTACCTTCTGGCAAAGTCGCTTCAATAGTCAATAATTGACTGCAATTATTGCAGTGGAAATCACAACGTGGAATTACAATGCAATTATTTCACAGAATCTGGACACGGGAAGGGACCTCCTGACGGAGTCGGGGCTGCCTAAAAAGAACGGCAGATCAAAATTTGATGTTTGCTCTTGTTGGGGACATAGACTACTTTTGTCGCTTTATCAAAGTTATTAGGGATAACGTTAGAAATGTCACCATCAGTCTCCTGGGTCGTTGCTAAATGACTGCTGGAATGGGATCCACTTCAATGTATCCTCCATGGCCTATGGGACCCATCTCAACATGAGCCTAGTTACAGTCGGGACCCACCTCAATGTTTCCCTAGTCGTAAGGATAGGTCGTAAAAAACATTAACATGTTATGCCTCCAACCATTCCAGCATTTCAGGCACAAGTGGTTTACAGGAGGCAGGATCCCAGCTTATCCATACTAGGACCAATTGGTCCTTACCAAGCGCAGCGGATATATTATAGTCACTAAGAATTTCCCAAAATCGGTATGCTAGTTGTTATTGACACTCCTTTGTGATCAACAAGCTCAAAAGGATTTATTTTTCTTACTTTTGATATTGTTACACTGTTGAAAATAAAACGGGTTAAAAGAAAGAAAAAAGGATTTGGAGTTTATCTCACAACCTACAAATTATTCTCACGCCCTACAAAATGGTAAAATAGACAAAATATTTAAAATTCAATAGTTCAAAAACTACGAGGTAAAGTGTGGTCCCACTTCAGGGTATTACTGAGGAGACCCTACAGAAACTCTAGGAACCAACAAAATGTTAAAAATCAACTTTTCATTTTCACTTTTTTCGTCACCTCAAAAAGGCCCATAATTTTAGAATGACCCGTTAACGGATCTGTTGTGCCTTCTGATGTTCAAATTGATCTTCCATTACTGAAGTGTTCCATAATGGAATGGGACGGAAATGTCTGCGACTGGGAGTGAAGATGACGAATTTATGCTCGCTGCGTAGGAAAATTTCCAACATTTAATGCGAACCCGACCCGAAAATGAGGGTAAGTAGGTACTAGTTTCTTGAAATTATATTTACTTTATATATATATAAATATTTATATACCTACTAGTTATATTTACCCTTTTGTACTTTGGCACTTGAATTGCCCAGGAACAACTGTTGATATTGATGAACTTTCAGGATATCTGGAGGTAGCAACCTAACGGTCCTTCTGATGAATGACGAAGAGTTTGTGGAGCATTTCCGCGTGTGCCGAAAAGTTGTCGACGAGTTGGTGGCCCGCTGCGATCATCGTGGTACGATGTTTCGTTGTACGCGACCTACCAAGCCGGTCAAGAATGAAGATGATTTTTCTGTGGTCATCAGTCATCATCTTTCCGGTAAGTAGTAAACGGCCAGGGAGTCAGGAGTTCCTTCGCGTATCCCCTCGACCTGTGTGCCATCAGATTCTGGTCCCTCGGGATTTTATTCCCGCCCAAAGGCGGGAGTCCGTCTTCTGGTACCTACCTAACCTGAAGTGTGTGCCTACTAGACCGCCACACATCCATAATTATTTTGCGCTCGTTTTTAAATTTCCTTCTGCGTAGAAAAGAGGCTATTTCCAAAAAGCAAATGAATACCTAGCTATTTACAACTCCTTGTTCGACCAAGGAAAAATTTGTTCGAATACAAATTGGGTAGGTATTATTTTTATTGTTTTATTGGGGTTAGGTATTGTCTCATGACTTTTTCAGGTCATTCATGAGACTTTCTAAGCTCAATCCGCTATTTGTTCAAATCGCCAAAATTCATTTAGAGACTCCGAAAATCAATGTTGTGATTGTTCGATTTGTTTTGCTTTATGTTAATCTCCTTATCTTGGGGTTCTATAATGAAGATGAAAAGCGCTAAAACTCCGTCCCATTAGAGGGACACTAGGCAAATGCGATCAAATTTCTTGTTCCTTATTTATAATATACAGGGTGTTACATTTAACGTTGCCAAAAAAGATTCCATGGATTCTGGAACCCATTTCCGATCGAAAATGCCTCATAGAGTTTTTTCGAAAACCGCTTCGTTTTCTCGTTATTTGCATTTTTTGTTTTTTTCAACAACATGCATTGTTACTTCAGAAATGTGGCCATAACTTCCTTTAGAAGCATCATATTGAAAATCCAAGGACACCGTTAGAAAGAGCGTTAAATTTCCTATAAGATACACCTCCCTTTGGGGCCAGAAAGGTGGCTCAAGTGCTTGATCAGGAGGGATAAACATGAAAGTAGCGAACTTTTCCAAGTTTCATGACATTTTCAAAGCAAAAATACACCATTAAATGCCTCATCAGCAATACGGCGCCAAACGGTAAAAACATCCTCAGAACCTCAGCTTTCCAACGGTATATATACTGATATATATAACTTTTTTTTTATTTGCACCTTTATTTGCCAAGAAATCGGCATTTGAATGACTAAAATGTGGTTTTCCTTCTCTCAAGAAAGTAATGCCTGCTCATTAATTTATTATTAACCGACTCAGAATAATTCTTCGTTTTCGCTGTTCCTGTAATGATATTAATACAGTTATCGATCCTATGGTGAAAATACAATGCCTATTCTACACTACAATACTTTTTTTTTTTTAAATACTGATATTGAAGGAATATCGAACCCACACCAAGAAGGAACGCGGGGAGAAGCTGGCCAGCAGGACTCCTCGCGCAGAAACCTTTCTAGTCATTTCAAATGCCGATTTCTCGGCAAATAAAGGTGCAAATTAAGAAAAGTGATAATATCACTTTTTTTAATTTGCACCTATATTATACCGTTGGAAAGCAAAAATACACCATTAAATGCCTCATCAGCAATACGTCGCAAAACGCTAAAAACATCCTCAGAACCTCAGCTTTCCAACGGTATAATATAGGTGCAAATTAAAAAAAGTGATATTATCACTTTTCTTAATTTGCACCTTTATTTGCCGAGAAATCGGCATTTGAAATGACTAGAAAGGTTTCTGCGCGAGGAGTCCTGCTGGCCAGCTTCTCCCCGCGTTCCTTCTTGGTGTGGGTTCGATATTCCTTCAATATCAGTATTTAAAAAAAAAAAAGTATTGTAGTGTAGAATAGGCATTGTATTTTCACCATAGGATCGATAACTGTATTAATATCATTACAGGAACAGCGAAAACGAAGAATTATTCTGAGTCGGTTAATAATAAATTAATGAGCAGGCATTACTTTCTTGAGAGAAGGAAAACCACATTTTAGTCATTCAAATGCCGATTTCTTGGCAAATAAAGGTGCAAATAAAAAAAAAGTTATATATATCAGTATATATACCGTTGGAAAGCTGAGGTTCTGAGGATGTTTTTACCGTTTGGCGCCGTATTGCTGATGAGGCATTTAATGGTGTATTTTTGCTTTGAAAATGTCATGAAACTTGGAAAAGTTCGCTACTTTCATGTTTATCCCTCCTGATCAAGCACTTGAGCCACCTTTCTGGCCCCAAAGGGAGGTGTATTTTATAGGAAATTTAACGCCCTTTCCAACGGTGTCCTTAGATTTTCAATATGATGCTTCTAAAGGAAGTTATGGCCACATTTCTGAAGTAACAATGCATGTTGTTGGAAAAAACAAAAAATGCAAATAACGAGAAAACGAAGCGGTTTTCGAAAAAACTCTATGAGGCATTTTCGATCGGAAATGGGCTCCAGAGTCCATGGAATCTTTTTTGGCAACGTTAAATGTAACACCCTGTGTACTTACAATGTATATATAGGAGACAGCCTATGATTTGTTCAAATATATATTGACGCTTGGTTTGTCGGGGTGAACTTCAATTTGATTTCTTTTTCAAATGCTTGTACCTAGTTCTGAGGTAAGGGACTATCACTGCTAGATTGAAGAATTGCAATGATTACTTTTTCAACCAAGATTGGCGATTCGCCCCACTGTGCAGCGGACAGGCATTTCGTTTTTGGAATCTATACCTCTTGAAACGTTTAATGTCAAATTTTAAGGCCGATCAGAATTTTTGACCTCCGTCGCGATTACGCAGATGTATTCCAATTATTGGTAAGAGGGCGCAGACTTTGTTTTTAAACAGATTGATACTTGCAGTAGTGCCTAGCACTCCAGTTTCTTGATGGGACGGTGAATCATCTGCTTGCTGGGCACGATGGCGACGATCCTTGAAGGTTTTCCGGCACGCCGCACACTGAAAACTGTTCATCGCGTAGGAATCTCACCAACCGCAACGCAGTACATGAATGACGGAAATGTCAAAAGAAGAAATGACATACACTATCAGAATCCGTCAGATTATTATATCTGATCATCAGATGAGAAGCAGCGGGGGATAGTACACACTTCAGGTTACCAGAAAGCCCTACGGTCGGGGGAAAAACTCAGTTTTTAAAACTGAGGGAGTATGCGCTTGAGGCGCCAGATGGCACGCTGGTCAATGGGATACTCGGAGGAACTCCAGACGCTTCTGTAAACGGCAAGTATGTTGTCGTTTTATAGCTGCGTTGGTGTGGAGGCATGTTTCCCGTGCAGGCGAGGCTACCACGAAACACAATGGATAAGCCCTTTAAATACTTCGTTGGGATTTTACTTGCAGGGATATCCCAGCAACATACGTTGCTGGCCGTTTTAACATCTCCATCAGAATGCTCCAAACCATAATAATTATAGTGAATAAGTACATCTGTCTTCTTAAACAATCCATCGCCGACCGTGATCAAAATTTGATCATTTAATGGCCCACTGAAGAAGAGAAGAGGAATTGGAGAAGGAGTTTGCGAGAAGAGGATTTCCAGGTAGGCACGTGCATTTTATTTTCATCAAATTGAAGCATAACATGACATGTTCATTACATTGTTAATGAAGCCACAGAACGAAGCACTTGAACTGCACTGTGGAACCAATATTAAATATTTTGTTTTAGACAGCTGTTGAATCCACCTTTCTTTAGAGTTATGGAACCTATCCCTCTAAATAGGCGTAATGTAAATAATATTGAATACCTGCTTTAATATCACCAATGTCTCTTCCTACTTTATTACCCTTATTTTCTCTTATAGGTGCTATAGGGCCCGTTGATGGGACACATAAGAGTTGACAAGCCTTCGAATGATCCTGAGTCGTACTTCAATCGAAAATTCAAATTCTTCAATTTCGGTCAAGTTTTGTATGTACAGCCAGTTTAACCCGAGCAAACAGCTCTCACTAAAGATCTTCAGGTACACCATAAAGTGGGGATGGGATGACAGGCTGTGGAGTGAAGGGAGTCACGGTGTTAGTAGCTGCTCATCTTATAAGAGTCGGCTATGTCTATGGAGTAGGTTTGTTACTTACTGAGTCCACTTTTCCATCCAGTTTACCTCCCCCCTCCCCCGCCCATGTTACAACCTAAATAACAGGCAGTGAAGCAAGTGTTAGCACAGTTTTCCTGCAGTCTCTGATGAATTGTTGCTGCATAAGGAATTTCCTGTTATTTGTTATAATATAACAAATATGGCTATATTATAGCCACAACGTATTTGAATCCATTCTCCTTGTGATACTTTTCGTTCCTTTGTGACATGCCGTTGTCTGGGAGGTTTTCGACTGTCAACAGTCCTTCAATGTATGTATTGACTGAACCTTTTCGAGGGTTTGTTTGTCGAAGCAGCGTTAATGAATTGTTGGTAATTCAAGATGAACGCAATTAACAAACCACGGAAACACAAATCATTAAATTCAGTCTCTTCTGGACAACACCAGGACGTGTAATTTCCATTCCTGATTGAAGAGATCAGCTCTTATTACCTCTCTTGTATTATAGTCGTCCACGTTTGGGGGTTTTGGGTCGTTGCGAAATTCCGAGGGATATAACGGAAATTCGGCTGCCACTTGTGACCAACCAACTTGATGGCGCATGGGGTTTTCCGAGTTACACAACCAAATTACCGAACCGAACCCACCGACTACAATTTAACATCGACGTCCTGGAGGGTGGGGGGATACTCATTAAAATCCTCATCAGAAGGGCCGTGTAGCCGGTATGTCTGTTGGGGGTGTTGGATTGTCCCTGGCAGTCTGATAGGAAGGTGTGGAGGGTACGTGGTCGGGGGTTATAGGCGGGTTTGTCGGGCCTTCCATCAGTCTAGCTCACATCAGTTGTTCACGAGGTCGTAATGAACCAGGACGGCAAAACCACGTCCAATCACCAATTCACATAATAGGTACGTCTGGAGTGCAGTGCATGTTCGTTGTGCTCCTTTGATATTCGCATTACCAGCGTGTAGACAATAGGGAGGTCGGGGGGTCTTGGGCAGATGAGGTGTGGGTAACGCTGGCTTAAAATCCAAAACAAGCATAGAACTAATATGGATCCATTTCTTCGACCCCCCGCCCAGCATTTAGTCGTCAGAAATATAGTATTTGAAATAACAATTTTTTATAACTTGAATAAATGTGGAACTGAACCAGTTCCCTCCTGAGACCATTCGTCTTCCTTCACCTGCCCACCCACTACCATCCCAACAGCAGTCGTCTCCAGCGTGATGGGTTTGTGGTCAGAGG
This sequence comes from Pilophorus perplexus, assembly GCA_955831195.1. Classification (NCBI taxonomy): domain Eukaryota; kingdom Metazoa; phylum Arthropoda; class Insecta; order Hemiptera; family Miridae; genus Pilophorus; species Pilophorus perplexus. Next base: position 33,079,037 of record OY037009.1, on the reverse strand, counting down.
GGAGCCTCCTTCTCAAAGCCAGCACCAGCTATAAAATTTATAGCTGGTAAACATTTAATGTTTACGAGTTATTTGAATTTTGAACTTGTAGTAAAACCCACACTATCGTTGTAATTTGTTCTTTCAAAGTTTGTTATCGAACGGTAAACAATGAAGATTCTAGCAGAGGCATCCAATGGGAATTGAGGTCAGGGGTTGGGAGTTGGTCGAATAAACTGCTAATTTTAGCGCTTACCATTAAGGGTTGATGAGCGTGTGACGCTACGTGTGTGATTCTACGAAACAAGGGATATTTCGGTCCGACGTCTGCCCACTGGGCAGTGCCCAGTTCTGTGTGAAAAAACGATTTTTTTTTTTTTTTGTTGTCTTAATGGAGCGTGCTAGTCGTGAACTACTCCGGGCAAGTTTGACTACTCTCGTACATCCTGGGCCTGCTGACCTGACCTACCGAACCATTGTTGCTGGAGCCAACGATGGCCCACTACAACCTTTTCAGGTCCTTTGGCATCTTTCGACTCTTTCATTATGCACTCTTGATCTTATCTCTCCACTTTCTAGCGGCCTACCGACTGGTGGTTCTTGGTCTCTGACTTTCTCCAGGTACAGCAGGACCTCCTGTTCTGTTCATCCATATCTTACTGCTGGCCCAAACCTCGCACATGTGATTCACAATTCACACACGAGGAGCGCTGCATGCGGAAAATAACAGTTACCTACTGGATGTTCGGCCTTTCGACGCTAACAGCCTGTGAGATGTTACATCAGCTGATTGTGGTAAAGGGTTGCAGCAAGCTTCTTTACGCATGAGTGGGGTTCATTCCCTCCTCTTCGTAAAATAAACGAGCAGGTTTCACGTTTCATGCCCCTCGTTTTGTATTCTTGTTATTGTTGATGTAATATTTCCCCGCTTATTATATGTTTCTGACAGTATTTTTTAGTGTTACTACATTTGAAATTCGACGATTGGTGCTCCTAGAATGGAGGTTAACGTCTACCATCGTTAGCTTATTACCAATTGAGAAGTTTGATTCTAAAAGGTAGTAAATCCGTTTTGGTAAAAATGAGAGAAAAACGCGCTATAAGCCAATTATGTTATTTTTATTATATTTCTAAATTATGATAAATATTATTGGTAAAACGTGTAGGTAAATTAGTTCAAAGTACTGGATATACTGGATAATAGTATATTATACTTTTTGAAACAAAACGGATTAGTTCAAAGAACTGGATATACTGGATAATAGTATAGGTATTATACTTTTTGAAACAAAACGAATATGAGTCTGCCATTGTGCTGGATTCATCCAGGAGCTAAAAAATTATATCCCTTTAAAAAAGTGGATGACTTCAAAAGGTACCTACTATATATAGTACCTTTTGAAGTCATCCACGTTTTTAAAGGGAGATAATAATTATCTCCCTTTAAAAACGTGGTGCGTTCGTTTTGGAGCTTAACAATTATTGTTTAGCTCCAAAACGAACGCACTTTTGTGAAGAACTACCCCCCTAAAACCCCACGAAGGTGATACCTAACTGAATTTCGACGAAAATGGTTTTTAGTAGGTACCTTTTGAAATCAAACTCCTCAATTCTAGCCATAAAACTGTAAATGAAGAAATCTTGTCCATTCTGATAAGGCCACGAGAAGTATGTTCTATAAAGGAGCAATTCTATGAACTTACCAATTATTTGGACGCCAACTAATTGCCTATCAACTAGGTACCTATGTACTTCAAAAGGAACTAGTCAATTTTTAACGTCCAATATATTTCCAAAAAGTTGATACAACTGAAACTACTACTTTGGATAATATAATATATTATCCAAAGCAAATATTTCTTAATATATCGGGGACTTGAATTCCGCGTTAGCGGAGGATCTCGCTTCGGACAATTCATTATACCGTCCGTGAATGGTGAATTGCCACAAGGATGAGGAGGGAACGATTGTTAGTTCCCCGGCGGATTCATTAGAGAGAAAGGTTTTTTGTGCTTTTGCAACATTCGCAACACTTTGTGGGGATCTTTCATCATTTAGGAGATTTCCTGAGTGGTTTGCCGGAAGATCGATTGAAAACGGGCAGCACATTTAGGCGGGTTTAAATTAAACGTGGCAAGGTGTAGAAAGGAGGACAAATGAAGGGCAGCCGTTAGGTATTATTTATTATTATTATTATTATTATTATTATTATTATTATTATTATTATTATTATTATTATTATTATTATTATTATTATCATGGGAACTGACCCCACGACGCGGGTGGGAAGTGAGCCTACGTGTGATTGAGTTTCTAAATCATTAAACTTTTTGTGTGTTGGGCAGAGGTCCGAAGGCGCCAAGTCCAAAATCAAGCCGCCGCTTGTGGTTGGAGGAAAGGGAAAGGTTTGGGCCTGGCCATCTTTCCTAGAGAAGAGACGAGGGTCCCTTGTGGGCCCGCTGATGCACAGGGATGTGAGGCTGAGTTGGCGAGAGCAGTGATGTTTTACTGGGGATGTCCAGATATGCCACACCTTCTGCCGTAGCTTCGATCCCCCCCCCCCCCCCCCCCCCCCCCGACGAGGGTATTTGAGACGGGTCCCTGGAAACTCCTGGGTTCTCCAAGTCCAACGTGGCTGACTACAGATCACCAGGACCTGGTCTGGTTCGGGGTGTCCCCAGGGCCGTGGAGAGAAAATCCGGGCCCGGGGGCAAAATTCATCGGGCCCCCTAGAAAAAAAGGGTATGAAAATTCATCGGGCCCCCTAAACAAAAGGTTGTATGAAAATTTTTCCTATATTGATCTGTCCCTTTTCCCATTTTGCTTCTCCTACACCCTTTTTTTACACACACACACACACAAAAAAAAAAATTCTCAAGAAAATCCGGGCCCCCCTACGAAGGCCGGGCCCGGGGGCAACGGGTCCAGTGCCCCCCCCCCCCCCCCCCCTCTCTACGGGGCTGGGTGTCCCCCTTTCCAGCTGAAGATGTTGATCGCGGTTAACTCGTGAAAATACGAGGAGGGAAAGGGCGACACCAGCCCTCTCCATCCAGTTGGTTTCGCAAGGTTTTTAGTACGAGTGTGCTCATCTCCTTAGAACCAGATTTAAATGAAACAGGCTTTCAATGTGTGTGCACTTGTGGAATGGGGGTGGGGGTTAAAACAGAGGTGCTCTTGATGCTGAGAAGAGGGATCCGCTTTTGTAATAGATTGAACAAAAAGAGCTTCTCCTTTCTTTTCGTCGTCTTCCTCTTTCTCTTCCTTTCTACCAACCTTCGTCATTCGGTCCCATTTCTCTTTTCCTTGCATCCTCATCCCCCGTTCTGAATCCTCAGGATCTTTTTCATTAACGCACCTCTCTTTCATCCGCCTCAAAACAAGGAGAATATTGTGCGTTGTCTCGCAAGCTCTTCTTTATTCGTTCGGATTTTCAATGCTAAGGCTTGATTAAGCGGATGGCGTGGACTTCCAGAGAGAATTACCTCTGTCGGGTTCAAACTAAAAAATTCCAACTTGATTATATACTTAATCAGTCAAAAATCTCATCTTTCTAAATGAAACTTCTTCCTCCATTATCATGCATTGTTGTTCTATTTGGTTCATTAACGCAAACATCAGTTCATTCAATCGAGGGGGTAGGTAACTTGGTGGAAACTCGAGCAGTTGGTGTGTTTCTCCGCCTTGTCCCCGAAAGTTCTCTAAGGCCGATAAGAGTCGTCATAACGAAGATATCTCTGGTTGAGCCTCTCGTGAGGGCTCACGTGGTAGTTTAGTAGGACCACGTGTCACGCCTGTAGCCTCCCTTCCTTTGGGGCCATTTATAACAAACTCTTCACCGAGTGATAACGTTGCGAAGCCGCAAAGTACCTTTACGGCCCCTTCCACCCTAATTGTGATACTCCTTCCACCCACTATGCTATTAAACCCAACTTCCACGTTTCTAAACAAGCTTCTTCAACTTTTTCATTGATATCGTCTTTGACAAGTAAAAGTGGGAGAACAATGGTGCCTAAAAACGTGAAGTGACGTTATTTCCCTCAGTGGAAAACGTGAATCGTTGGAGAAATTAAGAACACTCTCGAGTAGCCCCGATAAGAAGCTTCCTACCTGTTGTGACAGATACATTCATTATGGAACAAAACCACACTTCGCTGAAAAAAAAGTTGATAACAAGGAATCCTCTCCTTTGTAAAAATGTTCGGCAAATAAAAAAATTCCAACAATAAGAAAAAATCTGTCATTTCACGATCCGACAAGCGTAAAAGATTCTTTTCTGTTTCCCGCTCAACTCCCTTTCCCCGTTTGTTTTTAACAATACTTTAAACACCCGGCGATTCTTTTCAAGGCGTTCTCAAAACTTTTGTCTCTCCCTTTCCCGGTTCAGTTTCTTCGTGAACAAATTTCAGCTCATTTCACGAAACAAATCCCGGAACCGCTTTGACAGATTTACTGCGAGTTGGAGGCGCACGAAAAAAAGGAAATCGAATAAATGACTTTTGCCTGTTGACGAGTACATAACGTGGCGTCAACTTGACACTCTTCTGAGCGATTTATGTTTGCTCGGTGGAAAAAAGAAAGAATAACATTGAGATGGTATCAATCCCGGTGAAATGTGTATACCGAATGTCACGACCGACGACCTTACTGTCATTTTCACTCGCACCATTATACTCTACTCATCACAGTGGTTGGAATCTTTATAATCACATTCTTTTGGCCAGAAAGGACCCCGGACTGTAGCAGAAGTCCTGGGGATCCCTTATCTGATCTTTTGAACGAATATCTGGGTTTGGGCCTGGGGAACCACCTGCAGGACCCTCAGGTGATCCCGCATCCATGGGAAGATTGGTGGAAATGGGTGGTCGCCCAGTCAGGGGCAGAATAATATTCATATTAGATTTGTTCCAGGTCTGACTGCGTCTGTCGACAGAAGTTGGACAGCTGTCGACAGAACCCGACCGCACATACTCGAGCTATCGGTTTCCGTCCAACATACGATCGACCTGGAACAGCAGTTTCTAAACTGCGCATGTCTCCGGCGATTTCTGTTAACATTCCGTCAAACCTGGAACAAACCTATTATGTGCTGTATGTGGACATCTCCGGTGAAACACAGCTTGCCCTTCACGGCTCAACTTCAAGTTCTTGCACTGTGGACCCACAAGGAACCCACCCCCACTAACCGGGACCAATCACTTCCCTTTCTTCAAGCAACAAGCGGCTGTGTGATTAGGCGGAAGGGTTTGAGCAGAGGAGCTTGCTTGCTTACGCTTCGGCGGACAGACAAAATCTGTACGTAACAATGGTAAACTCTTCCGCCGTTCGTATGTCGCTTTTATTGACTTAACGCCTGCTCCACCGTCAGAGTGCTCTCACGTCAGTCCCGTACGTACGTGAGCCCTGCTGAATCTTCTTTGACTGCGAAACAAGTCATTGAATTAATATTATATTTTTATAACATTATAATTATTATAATCAACGGTTCAAAAAGTGGTTTTTTAGTTAGATTAGAAAACGATTTTTTTGTCATCTTGTTTCGGGGAGTCGGATGGTATACAAAGAAAAAGCTTGTCAGATACGACATCTTATGCCTTCTGGGTGTAAATCCAATTCCGAGGGCCTATTTCGAGGTGAGATATCCCTGTAACGCGGGCAGGATGAGATGAGGGTGATGATGATGGGGGTAGAGGGGAGATATCAGGTGGTTACGACATTGATTAAGGTCTTTTTTTAAAGGCACATCTTCGTCTCGAAAACGCGAACACCCTTCTTGCCGTTAACACCCTCGGATGAAAGACGAGAACCCAACGTGACGGAAAAAGCGAGAGAGAAAAAAAGGCGGAACAGAACTATAAAACCTGAGTGCGACCCTACGAAAAAAAAAGAAATTTCTTCGAATAGGGCTGTCTGTAGTAGTCCCTAAGGCCTCGGAAGGTGCCTGAATAGGTAGGTATGATTGCCACCTGAACGGGGCCTCAGAAGGCGCCTATATGGGGTACCGTCATCGCATTAAGAAACATTTCCCAAGCAAACCAATTTTACCACTATGATGCTGATGCAGCAAAATGAGCAAAAGGTTCTTTCTGAGTCTACTGGCATCTCTATGGCGGATACCTATTGATTAACTCTGCCTTCTTTTCACGAGTAGACTCGCAGGTTAGCCAAGCATTGGTGGAACAGCATCTGGGTTCGTCTGTTTCAACACTGGCAAGGCTGGTCCGAAACTGTGCTTTGACAACAGCAGGAGATAGTGGATTCTTGAAGATATAATTTCTTAATAATTGTCGTCCGCCTCCTCCTACTGGCCTTGTAGATATTCGGGCCTGGCGTTGGACCAACCTTGACTGTAAGGATTATGAACGTCAAGGAATCAGGATTATGAACGTGTTGGGACCCAATGCAATATTTGCAAAATGATTTTATTTTTGCTTCTTAATGCATTCCCCCAACGCGTATGAAGCTCCATTTTGTCAATAGTAGCACGCTTTATCATATGGAAATTTAAAAAAAATATTACTGAAGAGGTCCATTGCTGCTTTTCACTATTAACGATTTCAATTTGGCGGCTTTTGGTTTATTTTTCTTTAAATGGTCTACCCGAATTTTCGAGACGGCCGAACATTTTGTATGACCTCAAAATTCATTCTATTTTGTATGACGCCTGCCATGCTGTTTTGTGTTGAAGGAATTTTAGCAGTGTACAGCCTGTTTGCCCGGGGTTAACTGGCTCAAAGGGCACCTGATGTGGTTAGTAATTTTTCCTGGGTTTAGTTCAATAAGGCCAAAACATGATGTGTACCTATTGTAACTACCTCCCTCCATAGATAAAGCAGACATAGCATAATGCTATGTATAGCATAGCCCCTTGGCTGCAGCTGCAGGTCCTTCGCCCAAATGTTCCTCACCGAAGTAGTTTTGGTTGTAGAGTTCCTTCATCACATTCTCCAGGTAAACAGTTTCAGTGAATTTTCAACTATATAGGTACCCAAGGATAATGTTTTACAGCAATAAATAATTTGTGGAGCCCCCACAAATATACATATTTATAATAATAATATTATATATAATACATATATATAAATACGCAAACCCTCACCAGGGGCTACCGGTGACTAGAGGCTACCGGCCTCTCCTTATATTGGGATAAGCATAATATGCTCCCTCATAATATTATTGTATGTCTATATAGTGTCCTAGCGGCGCATGAATACTGAAAGCCACAAGAGCGAGGAACTTCTTTTGGCGATTGATGAAGAATCCGAGTTGGTACTGTTCTCGTGCTCTTCAAATTTAAATGCACTTGTGGCCAGTTGTACCATATTCATAAGTACTACATAAGGTACTACATAATTAAACCTTTTCGTTCTTTATATCCTGATTCACTTCTGTCTTTCAAACTCTTTTTATTTTCGGGCAGATTTTTTTGTACCTATTCATGATAAATCGGAAGCCATATCCCACCGGGAGTCATGTTCCGCCCCTTGTCAACCGTAACCTGATATTCCAACGAAACGTACACCTCTCTAGAAAACGGTCTCTCCCGGATTTCATTATAATGTTACACACAAACATCCCTTAAAAAAAATCATGTCAAAACATCGTTTGATTCGAAAGGCGGACGGAGAACTCCGTCTCTTTTAATGGCTCTTTCAACTCGATTTTTATTGTTATTTCAGATATAATATATAATATATATTATCACACAAACTTCACACACCATAATATTATTATGGTGTGTGAAGTTTAATGCTCCAAGTTTACCAACTTTTTCATCCCCCGTTCCGTTCTGCTTTTCGCAGAATGGAACCTTTGAGTTGCGGAGGTTTGTTTGCCAAAGAAACTCTCCCGTAACAAAAAAACGTAGGTAGCTATTCTGCTTTGATGAGAAAGCGCAGAAAATACTCTCTATATGAAAACGAACACCAGGCTATAGCCATCTATATTCACATAGATATGAATTTCATACGCAAACAGGAAAAGGTACTATGGAATGGCTTTGAACAAATAATTAAAATTTTCCTATCAGAGGGGAACTGAACCTCACTCGGCATTCCACCCCCTTTATGCCACAACCTGACAAGCGTAATAACAATATTATTGTTACGTACATTGCATAATAATATTATGAATATTATGAATAATATTATTATAATATCGTCACTCAAGTTCTAACACCACGTAATTGACTTGGCAACTTTACACTTAGAGACAAAAGACGGTTTTATTTTTATTGTACGTCAATTTTCTAACTTTCCTCGTACTGTTAACACTTTATAGGGTCCCAGAAACTCATAATATGAGTTTATATTATATTAGAACTCGACATCCGACTCAAACTTGATATCCACAATATATCAAGAAAATTCACGAAAATTTGTTAATTAGGTGGTGTAGAAAATTAAATGAAAATGTTCAAAAATCTGAGTTTGGATAGATGTTGACCCCCCCCCCCCCCCCAAAAAAAGGGGGGGACACTCAGAAAACGACACCCCATTCGATCTCCTGACATCCTTCAAAAGCTCCAAATGTAGCCCTGAAGGTGAAATCGAATGGTTCTGGGACACCTAAAAATGGACACGTAATGACACTTAACTCGACACCGTAGTCGAAACCCTTCAAAACCCTCTCACGTAGCACGTTTTTAGCCCCACAGGGTTGCAGCGATCGGACTGAAAAGCAGGTCATGGCATTTTTGGCACGGGTGCCTGAACATCCACAAAAAATAGTATATTGTAATGTAATCTGTCTCCTCAACGCCACTTATTTAGAAGCCAAGATAATCTCCTATAACGCGAAAGAATAGGTATATTTTTCGGCATTCAATTATCGAAAAATCTTTTGAAGTGTAAAAAATAGGGGTTTAAATTATAGAATCTGAAAACTTTGCACTGAAAACTTCCAAAAATCATAATTTTTTCAATTTTTGATAAACGATTATGATTCTGGCGTCAAAATGACCAGAATATAGCGTAGTAATGGAAAAAATAATCACTCAAAATTGAGTTCTCCCACAATGAGTAGTGATTTTTTCCTACTCCGTATCAGCTTGTCGATTAGCAAAAAATTAATTTGGGTTATGGAACCTGAAGGAGTTAATATTTTTGGAAATTGCTTCGGGGTGTTCTTTTGGGTCCAACAGGCAAAAAATTTTCCCTATTGGAACTAGGAATGAATAAGTTCGGAAAATCGTTCCACCCTACTTGTGTGAGGGTGTGTTCCTAGATTTTATAATAATTTTGAGGTGTGCGATGGGTGGGGATCCGAATCTCGCCACAGGGTGTTAGAGGATGTGACTGGGAGTTCCAAGATAGACGATCCGGAATGTTTGTTTGATTTGGCAACGTAACATCCTCGATTCGCTTCCCCAGAGGCGTTGGATTTGGAGTGGGGGTCGTGTGGGGTGTTGTTTTCGGAGGTATAAAAAACCCTTGTGTAGGATTTGCCGCGTTTTTTCTGGGCCATGGGCCTAAAAATGTCAAAATGGTAAAATGTACAGGGGATTAACCGCGAGAATACCATCCCTCATAGCTCTTCCTGAAGGAGCCGACTTAGACAAACACGGATTTTTTGCACATAAATTGAAGCCTTTTCATTTCTTGCAGAATAACAAAAAAATCTGGAAAGAAAAATCCGAAGTTCACACAAAGCCCTTCTTGCGAGAAGACGAAAAATTAATTTTGGACCTGCAACCGCCCTTCTTCTGAAGAAAATGCCATTTCATCTTTTATCACTTCAACGCGGGCTTTATCCGTTTGATGTGAGGACCGTTTGAGGTCTCAAAGTTCCGGATTCATTTTTTTAATTTTTTGTTTCTCAACCTCCCACTCTCGATATTTTAATAAAACAACAGGATTCTGTCGGCTTGTGCCCTCTCAATCAAAAGGCGTCTGGGGCTTCCGGTTTCCGTTGGGGAATTTTATATCAAAGGGAAAAAGGTTTTTAATTAAACAGGACTGCGGGGGCGTTCATAAAACCGCCCTGTCCGGAGGCTTTTTGCGCTTATAAGGCAAATTTTGCGTTCGGAACGAGCCTCTCAGCGTGCTTAATCGAATTGTTGCTTCGCGTTAAACGTTTTATCGTTCCCTCCCTTTTCAACCTGTTAATGGTGGGAAGAGGAAATGACGATAAAAAGGGTTCAAAGTGGTCGTTCGTGAGCTCGACACCGTGCGTTACGATTAGGAAGTATTTCAACTCACATCAAAACCCCCGACACCTAAAGACGTTGGGAAAGTTTCAAAATTGACCATTTTAATGAGCTCGGTGCACCTTCGAATTGAACTAGGCCAGTAAAGGACTTTGGCCTGTGGGTAAAGTAAAAAGTAGTTTCCCTGGTGATTTTCTTCAAATTTCTTTTATTTAATCCCTACCGTGAAAGTTGGTTTTGCCATGTTTCGCCAACGTTTAGCGCACCTGAAATCCCTGACACCTGTAGGATATTTTCTAAAATCTTGGGTAGGCAGGTTAGAAAACGGTTTCTGATGTTTGAAAACCGGTTTCCTCTTCCCAGGAGCAAGTTATGGTAGTAAGTTAGTACAACCGATTTTGACTCCCTGGAAGCAATCTTAAGATTCTGCTGTTTGAAGTTGTTGCTGTACTGCTCCCAGGGTTCAAGTTTATGCTGATTTAAAACCGGTTTCTGTTCCCCAGAAACAAGTTCCTGCCGATTGGAAACCAGTTTTTGCTACCCAGGAACAAGCTCTGCTGATATAAATCCTATTTCTGCTTCCCAGGAACATATTTTTGCACATTTAAAACCGGTTTCCGCTTCCCAGGAGCACGTTTTTGCTGATTTAAAATCGGTTTCTGCTCCCCCAGGAAAGGAGAACCTTAAGAAACTCAGGTTTTCGCAGATTGTCAACGGGTTTTTACTTCCCAGAAAGAAGTTTCTGCTGATTGAAAAACCAGTTTCTGCTCCTCAGGTACAAGTTTCTGCTGATTGAAATCTGGTTTCCTATCACCAACCAGATGCCCTCTATTGCAGGTGGTTTTTTTTTAAAGGTTTCAAACTGCGGTGCCCTTTTGGGTGCCCTTGTCACATTAATTTCGTGCAGTAACTATTGACTGTTAATTTTGGGTTGAGTCGATTTATGGGGTTATCAAACCTATTCGACTACACAGTGAGGCTCTATGGGGTTTCAAGGGGCTAGAGTTTTTTTTTTTAAAGATTTAAGTTGTCTGTTTGGTGTCGTTTTCAATGTAAGGTTGGTTAGTAGGAATCTAGCTTCATAGTAAATTTGGATCCCGGACCTCTCCGATCGAGCCACTACTATGAATGGGTTCTATACAAATTTTGTAATCCAATTTGCAACGCTCCTCTTATTCGATTTTTAACTAAAACTCTTCTCTCCTCAAATTCTGATACGTACGGTTCTGACAACGCCTGAGTTAGTTGATTTACTTTCTGGTTTGACTTGGTAAGCCAGTGAATCTGATTAGACTGCAACTTTGGCCGCTGGATTGTCAACGTAATAGGAATTCCATCGTTTTCCCAGACAGTTCAAATGAATTGGACCCGACGAGGAAAAACCAATCTTATTGTAGGTGGCTGGAGAAAGAGGAAAAAGAGAATTTTCACAGTCTCCGCCGAGGCGAACAAAGGGAGATAGAATTTCAAATGGAAGGGATTTGAAAAATTCATGTTTTTTTTTCGCGCTGAAGACTCGCGCCAAGGGGCTCGATTACTTTCGCTCCTTTAATGAATACAAATCTACACTTTAGCTTCGGGCTTTAATTCAATTTCAACCCTTTTTATTCTCCTCCTCTCATTACGTAGTTTGTATTAATACTGCCCCATTTCGCTACTAAATACGTGCCTTTTATCAGCTGGCTATCAAAGCCCTCCTGCTTGAAGGATATTAGAAAAAGCGTTACGAATTATAAGAGCTTTTTCTCCGAGTCTATTCAAATTAAAACTGGGAAAATGCGCAATCGACCGGTGGATTTAATTCAATAGGAGCATTATTTTTCATGAAAATAATCACTTCCGGTGAAGACTGTCTCATTATAAGCGAGGATTAAATCCTAATATAAAATTTCAATACCTCAATAGCCGATACTAGAAATAAAATAAAATGGCTCTCCAGGCAACATTTTGTTTTATATCATTCTTTAGGTTTGTTCCAGGTCTGAAGGCGTCTGTCGACAGAAGTTGGACAGAATCTGATGTCGACAGTTCCCAACCGCACTCATTCGAGCTGTCGGTTTCCGTCCAACTTACGATCGACCTGGAACAGTTGTTTCTAAACTGCGCATGTCTCCGTCGATTTCTGTTAACAGTCCGTCAAACCTGGAACAAACCTATTGCCGATCACTCACAGAACTCAATCCGATACAGACTTTCAATCAGATAGGTAGGTTTTTCCCATCAAACGCGAAACGTCCTACACGTGTACGTTGAAAATCTCCGACAAAAATATCAGTGTCGTGGAACGCGAGGGGTGGGGGTGGGGGGGGGGGGGGGGGATAGACAGGCGGTTAAAGGCAAGCCTAGGTACCTATTTTTATTGGAGTGGAGATGGGTTTTCCCTCTTCGTGATTGAAGTCGTTGCAGGAAGCGAACGTTTGTTACGTGATGTAAGTGGAACATAAACCTGCGTGATGGAAATCCAATTGAAAGGATGCAAACGTGTGGACGACAGGCGGACTACAAAAGTGTGGTAGCGAACGACAATTTAGTCCGGAATGGGTCGTTTTCATGCCGTTGGTTTTGGTGAAAATCATAAGATATTACGGGTTCTCACGGCGTTCTAGCGCGGAGGAAAATTTCCATTTAATGGATGAGTTAAAGTGAAAATGCTGCAAATGTTACACAAGGATTGATTTCTCTTTGATATAGGTTAATTCTGCAACAATTAATTCTGTGTCCTTAAGAAAATATTTTAGAAAAAATTTTAAAAAGTTGTTCGGCTCAATGTTTGGAGGTACCTCAAATAATGGATTTTGTGTGCAAAATGACTCGTAAAACGACTCCTTATTTGACCTCCTGGAATGGGCCAAGGAACTAGGTCAGAGAAATGGGAAAATTCGGCCGAACATAGTTGAACTAGTAATGAACAAAGTACTCAGTACAGAAACTGTTAGCACTGAGAAATTAGGTGTCTGAGCAGAGGAAATCACTAGTGAATATTTGGCGTTTTGAATTTTCCCGTGGTGGCACTTTTACTAATCCGCCAGAGTGCGCTAGCATAAGAAGGGAACGACGGGAATCTGCCGGAGGTGACGGCGGAAATGGCGGCCGTGTAACAGCCAATGAGAGAGTAGCGGCACTTTTCCCTCCAGATTCAAAGTTGAAATTTTCGACAGTGCCCTGGAAATTTGTATAACACCGTAGGAGCCCAAAACTCACTGCTATGCCTTCAAATTATGAAGTTCTTTCAGAAAAAAGTATTAGTCGACGTTCGGTTCCCGGGCCCATTCTTCAAAAATCCCTTTTGTAGCTTTGAAAACGACACATAACTCGACCCTATAGCCTAAACCCTTCAAAAACCACCTCCCGTAGCCCATTTTAGCCCCATAGCGCCCCACGGGTTTGGGCAATCGAACTGAAAACCTTGCGGGCACAAATAGATACTAAACCGAGTATTTTGTCAAAATTTCAGGGTTTTACAAAAATTTCTACTGCCCAAAACGGCTCAGACGGCGGACGGACATTTCATTTTTGGAATGTAAACAGAAAATGCTGCAATCTTTTGGTTTAGAGTAAAGCAAAGTGGTTTTTTTGATTTTTGTTTTAACCAACTGGTTTTCACAGTTGGGGCAGTAGCCGACCCCACGCTGTGCTTGAAAAAGCTTTAGAAATTTTTGCTCCATGGAAAGGATTCACATAAACTTGCGTTAAGAGGTGAATTGTCTGCCGACAGACAGGTATTATAATTTCATGCGATTGACCTTTGGTCAAACATTGGTTTTCTTCCACGGATTTGAACCAGGCTGATCAGCGCCCCGACTGATTTGTAAACAGACGTGTCACTGTCCACGGGGCCACCCTGTCCAATCTTTTGCTTTATTATTCTTGGAATTACCAGAATAATAAACCAAAAGATTGGACAGGGTGGCCCCGTGGACTAGGGCGTCAGTGACACGTCTGTTTACAAATCAGTCGGGGCGCTGATCAGCCTGGGTATATATGCACGGGTCTGTCTTTCCACACAATGATCATGCACGATAGCCATCCATGGCTATTCTTGCAATGGCTTTAGGCAGTAGTGTTTGTCAAGTTCCAGTAATGAGTTCTAATCGGTCTGTTGCCTAATAATTAGGCAATTATTGGTATTCGTGAATGTCACGAATTAGATACTAAATTACGTAAATTTACGTGTTTAACGTCTTTGATTGTGGTTGAATGGATTTTAACGTCTTGCTTTAGGTATATCTTGCTTGGTGGTGTCTCTTCTAATTTAATTGCATTATTACGAAGGAGAAATTTTTAGGTCGATCCAAATAATTTGGATAAATTATTTATCCAGATAAATTAAAAAAAGAAACGAGCCGGTATCAGGGCCTTCGTTTTGGAGAGAGGCCAACCTCACCATCGAAAATTGCTCTGATCGCCTTCACTCGTAGAATCTAGCCGCTGATATTTGATCAATCCATTCGTTGTTGCTACCGGAGAAAGAGTCGAAGTCGTAGGATCATGGTGTGTTCAATCAACGAAGTTGGAGCCCCAGCTGCAGCGCCGCCCCACCGTCAAAGCCTAGCAGATAAATAATTTATAACCGTCATTGCGAAAACTTAAGTTCACAATATTCAGAGAATAACACTACAAAAATTATCCAGCGCAAATAGTGCAACTCGGTAGTAGCACCTGGTTCGCCCTTTCCATTCAACCCCACGCAAGAAGTTTTGACTCGATTTTCTTGCTTGCCAATTTCTTTCTGGTCAGCAATTCTGCGGTCCTTTTCGGATCGAAGGTTATACTTGCCTATACAATCCCGCCACCTTCTGAAGCAAAAAGAGGACCTTTCCTCTTGGAGGTAGATGTAAGCGGCTGATAACACTCCCAATACATTACACTTCCCTTGAATCGCCGCTGGGGGAACGGGCAAAAAGGTGGGTTTTTTGTTCGGATGGGGGCAAAACGCCAAAAATTGGTTCTGTTCGCCGTGTAAACGTCATTCCATTCAAATGAGCTCCCTTTTCATACCTATAACGCACAATCACCCATCGTGGCCTCGTCTCCCTTTTTTCCGGCCGAAGTCACGTCTCACAATGGTATTGCCACTCTGCGGGGAGGCCACTGTTTTCAAAGATATCTCCCCAGACCGAAATTGTCCGGCCGAAATCCCGGCACTTTCAAAGCCTGCGAGGCGACTGGGGAAACCCTATTCACGTCGGAGGGGCGTTTTCCACTAAGGAAAAATGGTGGCGTCAGCCGTCGACGATGGGCTCCGTGTCCGGTTTGTGACAATAGATTTTTCCTTTCGAACGGATATGGCGGGAGATACCGCAGTATTGTCGCGCAGAGGGTTTTTTGGGTTTAAGTCCAATTCTAAAAAAAAGTGAATCTTTCCACCAGGGCGAGAGCACTTCCCCGTTAGCGTGATTAATGGCCGAATTTCCGAACTTTGCGAAGAAACCCGGACGGAAAAAACTTCAAAAACTTCCCCGTGAAAAGATCATTAAGTTGCTACTTAGGAAACTTAAAAACAGTAAATTTTCTTGGAAAATTCGCTAAAACAAGGAGAGCTCCCTGAAACTTGTGATTCTACCATTTTAATGTACCTATTTTAGAGTTTTTAGACAGGTTTGGATCCTTAAAGGCGTGTCCACACTATGCCGACAGAGGCCGGGCGACATGTTGAATTCGGGAAACTTGGTTCAAAATCCACGCTTGTTTTCGTCGCAATTCGGTTCGGCTTCTGGCAAAGCAGCCAGGATACTGTCCTCAGTCTAGTGATAGTTTAATCCGAATCTCGCCGCTTGGCACCCTAGTGGAGATGCCATAGCCAGTGCGTTTGTTCAAACTACCGATAGTTTGCTAAAACTACCGATTACTATTAAATGACTTCTCACACGATTACCAGGCCTAAATAGTTCAAAACTCCTCTATTTAGCTCTTTGGAGTAGAGCTATTTGGCTGAAGTGCAGCACAAATTTTACACAAGGGTTTATTATTCTTTGACTGAGAGGGGGGAGTGGGGGGGGGGGGGGAGTGGTTTTTCTGAATCCCGGGATAGGTAAAATAAATTATATAAAATATTTAATATTTTACTGATTTATAGAAATGCGAGATCCAACATTATTATTAAATTTTGAAAAATCTCATTATATGTTATAGTTACGTAATTTTTTATTATTATTAATTAACATCGCGTTAAAATAATCTTTTCTTTTCAATACTTTCATAGATTTGTCAAATTCTCTCTGTATACTGAGTACCTATAGGTACCTACCCATTTCTACTAAGGTTTGGACGGAAAAGGACCATGGAAGTACCATTACTCTAACCCCTTGACTATTTCATGTTTTTCTGGCGTTCAAAAATTTTGAAGGAGCCAGATCTTAAAAGTAGGACCAGTACTTCTAAAAGGGTCAGTGACCATTGGTCACCCTAACTAAATCAAAACGGTGGCCTCGGCTGCCTCCATTTTCGAACTACTCGTAAAAGGCTCCTTTTTCTATTAATAATTAAAGCACTATGCTCAATAAATCCTTTTGTATTTTCGTCACTGTCACCTGCTCGTTCATCGCCTTTGAACTATTTTCTGTTACTTATTTAGTGTTTTTTTTTTCCAACAATACTAGAGCGAGTTGGAACTAATACTCGGATCCCGGGATTGACTCCACAAATCCCGGGATTTCAAATCGTCAAAAATCGTACGGGATCCCGGGATTGCAACATCTGGCCTCAGACCCAACAACTAGTTTCTCATATTTTCTAGTTTTTTATTAAAAAGTAAGAGCTGGGGGGGGGGGGGGGTAGCCCCTAAGCCTTCGAACAACACCCCTTGTCCCACAGCACCCAACAACCTCAACATCCTGTCAACTGCTCCAAACCCTGATTTTTGCTCCACTTTTGAAGCTTAGATGCGCCACGTGGAGCAACTTTAATTTCCCGTTTTTCTCCACTTTAGGAGCTCGGATACACCACATGGAGCTACTTTTTGGTGGTTTCAAACTTTTCTCGCTCTATGACCGTCAAACTGGATTTTTTTAAAACCAAGAAGATGTCTAGATGTCGGAAAAATCTGAAATAATTTCAGATTTTTCCGACATCTAGAAAGGCCAAAATTTAATAATAAATAATATTGCACTGCGAGTTCACAAGGGACGCTTTAGAAAAGCGCCCCTTGTACTCTGAAAAACTAAAAACTCCTTATGGAACCGGAAGACCAAGCTTTACCAGATTTCTAGAAAGCGCCCCTTGTTCCCTTGGATTACTCAAAAGAGCCGCTTGTGCCCTGTTTTCCAAGAAGCGCACCTTAATAAGGAAATTTTCCAGTTTTTGAATCTCCAAAAAGCGCCCCTTCTACTAAGAAGCGCCTTTTGTGAACTCGCAGTATTATGATTCTCCTCCTTCTCGGGCTGCAGCTTTACTATATTAGACTAGGGGGCCATCCCTGCTGACTACGCCAGCCAACCCCCCTCTCCTTAGACCCACAGTCCGGAAACCCAAGGGTGGAAATTGGCACGTTTTTCAAAGTCCGCGGAGACAGTTTTCAGAGGGATTAGTGCCATTTACCGGCGTTCGTTCGCGAATTGCGGACACCACCCACCGCCCCCGCCCCTCAACTGAATCCCCGTCAGCCCACCGGAAAAATTGGCATCTTTTTCTCGACCTTTCAACCTCTGTGGAGACGGTCGTCAGGGGGATTAGGGCCAATCGCCGGTGCGTGTTTCATAAACCGCGGAAATTGGTGCCAATTGCCGGCACGCGTCGGGAACCCAGCGATCGCCGCCCTCCCCCGCCCACAGCATTCGCCCAACGGCCAGTATTTTTGGAACACATTAAACGAATTTTTGAGCCATTTTGGGCTAACTTTTTGGTGTTTTCAGACTTTTTTCGTACTATGCTCACCAAGACGAATATTTAGGACCAATTTCAAATTTTTGCGACATCTAGAAGTGCCTTAGAATAAAAATGAGCATTCTCTTCCTCCTCGGGCTGGAGCTCCAATATAATAGATATAGGTTCCTACTTGTGCGAAAACTAAACAGATTCTGTGTCAATAAAAAAAAAATTTGAAAAAAAAAAAGAAAATTGTTCGGACAGATCTACGGATTTTTTCAAGTTGTTTTTTACTAGGAAAATATTTTACCTTCTTGGATCCTTAAAAATCCCATTTGTAGCCCCATCAAAGCTACATAGATCCCCACGGTGAAATCGGGTCGTACAGGGACCCCTCAAAAATGGATCGTCCAAAAATACTTCGAAACACCTAACTCGACCCCATAGCCGAAAATCTTCAAAAACCCCCTCCTGTAGCCGCATTTTAGCCTCATAGCGCCCCAAGGGTTTTGGCGATCGGGCTGAAAACCTTGCGGTCATTACTAGATCGTAAACCTAGTATTTTGTCAAATTTTCAGATTTTAAACAAAATTCCTACTGCTCAAAACGGCTCGTATGGCGGACGGACATTTGGTTTTTGGAATCTAGACCTCTTGAAACGAATAATGTCAAATTTTGAGGCCGTTCGGAATTTTCGACCTCCGTCACGATTACATTGGTTTATTCCAAGAATAATTTAAAAAAAAAAAAAAAAAAACGTGAAGCCCTTTCCTCCGGTTTTTGGGGTTGCCATTTTTGAAAACGGGATGCAATTGCAGAATTTTCGTTAAAAATTATCCAAAACCATGATGCCATAATAACCAGGTGTTTGAACCTAGCAAACAGGATGATCCGCTCGCTAAAACGACGAGGAAAACGTAACTCGTAAGCGGTTGAATAATTAAAGCTCACCCTTTCCTG
The DNA here is from genome assembly GCA_955831195.1 of Pilophorus perplexus. NCBI lineage: Eukaryota > Metazoa > Arthropoda > Insecta > Hemiptera > Miridae > Pilophorus > Pilophorus perplexus. Next base: position 33,060,151 of record OY037009.1, on the reverse strand, counting down.
CAGCTTCCTGCAGGAAACCGGAAATTGAAGGCGGATGTGCAGCCTTTTTCCTGTTTCGTCGGGTTTTCCCCTCGCGGCGGGAAGCCGAGAGATCTGGAAAAATTTTCCTGCAAAAAGCCTTTTGACGAGGAGATTATCTACCTTGCTGATCTCTCCGGCGAGGCGATACAAATGTTTGTCGTTGTAAAAGAGCAAAAGTATTGAAAGGGGTGTTATATAGGATGGACGAATGGTTGGTCGAGTGGCCAGGACAAATCAAGATGGTGGACGTGAGGACAGGGCAGTCGTGATGGCAGGGAGTGGATATACGAATCCGATTTACCAGCTCAGCCGCTGGTGTGAGCATTGTGGGGCACAATCCTACCATGACGTGATCCAGGATCTGGGACAGAAGCCTGACGAGGGAGCGTGATGACGTTTTAGTTATTTCCAGAGATCGGACACTGAATTAGCCTTGTATCGGCGACTTGAAAAGTCTAAAACTAAAGACTTGAGGTTCGACGATTTAACTCTTGGCAGAGACTGAGTTGTCGTTTTTGAAGACATTTTGGACAAAGAATCAATTTTAGTGGGTTCCAAGTCTGTCCGATCACCGAATAACTTTTTATTGCATAAAGTGAAACGAAAAAATCTCCTAATTTGAAATGTCTTTCTGTATGATTTTCCTTCTATTTCTCATTAGGATCTAGATGGTGCATTTTGGTACCAAAAAGTGGATGAATTCTTTGCAACCTGTACGATAAATATCGTACAATATTGCGGCCACTGCACCTTACGCGTCTTGATATTGTGCCATTCAGTGTAACGAGGGAGTAACGGGTTATTAATAGAAACTGGAAGGCGTAGCTGCAGGGCCGGGATGTTAATTGGATTACGCGGTTGGATTGCCACTGAGATGACTAATCCTGATCCGGTCCCTACCCAACAATGACGTAGCACCCGAAACAGTGAACGTAGTTGTCAACGGGTTCTGAAGTATCGAACGGTTCTAGAAATCTACAATTTTAATAAGAATGAATGTCTGTATGTATGTTCCAACATCACGCCTAAACGGCTGAACCAATTTCCGTGCGACTCAGACAACTCAGACAACAGGCTTTAGTATATTAGCGAACTCTCTTTCTTTGTCGTGAACGAGGCTTTTCTTTGCGACGATTGCGTGGAGGGGGGGGGGGGGGGGGGGGCTAAAGAAGCGTCTTTACTAGGGATTGCTAGGGAACTTTTTATAACGCCGAAACCCGGAACAACTTTTGGCATAGACGTTCTATACGTCCGTTTAAACGAGCTTTTCACGCTGATTTCAACGGGTACAAAACGATTTCTGTGCGATAACGTTCGGAAGTTGTTCAAAGATTGGCGATAGATGGATACGAGTATTTTTTGCGAGCCTTCGATTAGTTTGATGGGTGATTTTATTTTTGACTTCTTCAAAAACAAGACTTAGTGGTACGGTTAACAGGGGCAACTTTTGAGAGGCTTCGTTTCGAGGTCGTTAGCTACTTCCAAGGGCGGATCCAGGATTTTTCTGAGGGGGGGGGGGGGGGGCGGAAAATGATTGAATGATAGATACCCCAAACCAAAAAAGTGTTCCGGGCGACCCCCCCCCCCCCCCCCCCCCCCCCCCCCCCGAAAATGTTCAAAGATTGAGCCTTGAGCTTGGATAGTTGCATTTGGGCTATATTAAATATAAATTTTATTCCTACGTATTAGTAGATTTTAGTACATTACATTTTAACTTCGCTTATCTCACCTCACCTTTACATCACCTTTACATTTTCTGAGGTAAAGTACCTATGTTTTTTTTACCACTGACTCAAATTAGATTTTAGGCCACCCGGTATGTAGGAGAGTCCTCCGACCACCCAACATTATATAGTCCATAGATTCACGTGTATAGTACTATACACCTGTCGCTTGTCGCCCTGACACCTTCTCCGCACAGTGATGAACGCAGCGCAGCCACCACACAACACACAGACATTTAATCAAATTTATGTTGAGTAGGGTAGGTGGGGACAAAGACACGCAGGGGCATTTTGGGGGAATTCATGCAGTTAAAATTTCGGCCAACAGGCTATTCCGTCTTGATAAGAGTCAGTTTCACTACAAAACTCAAGCTTGATACCTACACCTAGGTGATCCTGTCAACAGGGCGGAGAAAATGCGGTAAGTTGATTTTGATCGGGTTTTCGTGTAATATTTCCCCCGTGTTCTGAGTTGATTATTTCAAAGATGGTTTGAGATATTTCCAAAGTCTAACTTGTAGGCAATGAGCTCCATAGTTTAGTCTCACATGCCAGTTCCAAAAACCCTTGTTATCTGTTGTTGACTTTGTTTGGATACCTTCACCATTACAAAGTGGTTGTTTGCCGATGGTGCAGAGGTCTAATCCAAAGAGTTTTGGTTAGGGCCGACCGGAGAACGACTCCTCTGCTGAATACTAAATTGTTTATTCAGGTAAACAATTATAGCGTGGGGACCGGTTTCGAGCAACTAAGCTCATCTACAGCCCTGACAAGAAAACCATTTGTCATTAGCATCAGAGGAAAAACCATAAAATATATTAACAATGTAAACTCGAAATTATATTATACTGAAGGTATATGAACAAACACAAATGGTGAAAAATTATAACTGACGAAAACGGTCCAGAATGGTGGTACATAACTTGACAATAGTAAATTCGGGAATATGGACCCACTGTTAAAATTGGCTCCATGACTGATGGCCAGTGAACCATTTGAAAACCAGTTATGGTATACTACAGGTAATGAAAGGAGAATTGTTTATTATTCTAGTGCAAAACATCTACTTGATATGTGATTAGTGACAAAGAGAAATTAGAGGTAAGAAAGTCAGAGATAATTTTAAAAATGGACCCATTTGACAAGGTTATTAATTGGTACTAGGAAAGATGAATTTGGAATTATTCGTTTTTTTAAAACAATTGATAAGTTAAAACTACAGAAAATGATGACATACCTAGGTGACCTAGTTGACATGGTGAATTTTGAATTTATACAGAAGGTAAATTTGAATATGAAGGTTTAAATAAAGTCTTTAAATTAATAATAAAGTCTTTAAAAAAAATTGAATTTGTGAATCTATTTGAAGTTACTGTTGAATCTTGAGAAGTTAAATTTTTATAAGAGTTAATTTTTCAGCAGTTTTCATACTGAGGTAATTTTTGAAAAAATGTTATTAAGTACATGAGGTTGGGTGAAATAGAAATATCTAGATGAGCTTACCAGAGTGACTTGAGGTGGTTGAACGTACAATTAGTTCTGAAAAATTGTGTTAGACGCCTGAGGGTTTATATAGGTATACCTCTCCTGGTTTATATAGGTATACCTATAGGTACCTGAGAGGGCTGAGGGATTAGGTGGCGGTATCCTTTGAGTGTTTTGAAAGGAAACCGACATTAATAGCAGAAATTCCGAGTTTGTTTGTGGATAACCGTTATTGAGGGTTTGGTTATTGGGGATATTTGAGAAGGCTCAAGTAAGAATTTTAAAGTTTTAAATTAATAGAACGGGGGGGGGGGGGGGGGGAATAATATTGATTGAGAGAGTTAAATTGGTTTCAGAATTTCTAATATTGGGGATCTACTGATTTTGCCATGGTCGTTTTTATTAAGATCAGGGTGGATAGTATAAGCTTTCCTACATAAATTATGTCCTACATAAATTATGTTATGGATAATTATGTCCTACATAAATTATGTAGGACAATCAGGCAGAGCATTCAGAACCCGATTGGCAGAACATGAAAGCAAGATTCGCCTTCAGCATCTTGGCTATAATGATTTTGCCGACCATTGTATCAGCTCGAATCATCCTTTTAACCCAAATAGGGATAGTAAACTTTTACATTTCCAACCCAAGGGTCGCCTGCTCAATGAGTGGGAGAACCTGGAAATCCTGAAAGCTTATACTATCCACCCTGATCTTAATAAAAACGACCATGGCAAAATCAGTAGATCCCCAATATTAGAAATTCTGAAACCAATTTAACTCTCTCAATCAATATTATTCCCCCCCCCCCCCCCCCCCGTTCTATTAATTTAAAACTTTAAAATTCTTACTTGAGCCTTCTCAAATATCCCCAATAACCAAACCCTCAATAACGGTTATCCACAAACAAACTCGGAATTTCTGCTATTAATGTCGGTTTCCTTTCAAAACACTCAAAGGATACCGCCACCTAATCCCTCAGGCCTCTCAGGTACCTACCTATATAAACCCTCAGGCGTCTAACACAATTGTTCAGAACTAATTGTACGTTCAACCACCTCAAGTCACTCTGGTAAGCTCATCTAGATATTTCTATTTCACCCAACCTCATGTACTTAATAACATTTTTTCAAAAATTACCTCAGTATGAAAACTGCTGAAAAATTAACTCTTATAAAAATTTAACTTCTCAAGATTCAACAGTAACTTCAAATAGATTCACAAATTCAATTTTTTTTAAAGACTTTATTATTAATTTAAAGACTTTATTTAAACCTTCATATTCAAATTTACCTTCTGTATAAATTCAAAATTCACCATGTCAACTAGGTCACCTAGGTATGTCATCATTTTCTGTAGTTTTAACTTATCAATTGTTTTTTAAAAAACGAATAATTCCAAATTCATCTTTCCTAGTACCAATTAATAACCTTGTCAAATGGGTCCATTTTTAAAATTATCTCTGACTTTCTTACCTCTAATTTCTCTTTGTCACTAATCACATATCAAGTAGATGTTTTGCCACTAGAATAATAAACAATTCTCCTTTCATTACCTGTAGTATACCATAACTGGTTTTCAAATGGTTCACTGGCCATCAGTCATGGAGCCAATTTTAACAGTGGGTCCATATTCCGAATTTACTATTGTCAAGTTATGTACCACCATTCTGGACCGTTTTCGTCAGTTATAATTTTTCACCATTTGTGTTTGTTCATATACCTTCAGTATAATATAATTTCGAGTTTACATTGTTAATATAATTTTATGGTTTTTCCTCTGATGCTAATGACAAATGGTTTTCTTGTCAGGGCTGTAGATGAGCTTAGTTGCTCGAAACCGGTCCCCACGCTATAATTGTTTACCTGAATAAACAATTTAGTATTCAGCAGAGGAGTCGTTCTCTCTCCCTAACCAAACTCACCTTCACCATTTTCAAAAGTGTAAAAATGGGGCAAAGCCCCGCACTCTCGAAGGGGCAATTCCCCGCAATCCAGCTGCTCAGTCCAACAATCTGATTTCTCCTGAAGAAGTCATTCCACTTCCCAACATGAAAATCACAAGGAAACGGACTGAGAGAGGATTAAAACCCGGGTTGCTTACATCGACATGCATGTAGTGGAGTGACAGTGAGTTACCAGACTCCGTGATCTTGGAATAAATGCAATTACCTATTATTCTATGTTGTTTGAAGTGAGAGAGGCCTGTAATTTTATAATATAGTGGATTATCGAAGTGAAACAACTGGTTTTTCAGTCAATTTCTTCAAAACCTTGACGAAACACTGCGAAGAACCACTGCGGGGCTTCGCCCCAATTTTTTGGGCAAAGCCCCGCAAATTTTATTTTCACAAAAACTTGAATTCCTAAGTGTATATTGGTTCAATCTAGCTGCTATTGTCATAGAGGTTTAGCCGACACTCGTACCTATCAATCCCATAGGAACCAAAACTCAGCCAAATAAGCCATTTCCTTTCTTCAAAAAATGAAAAACCATAAAATGAGGGTCCTTGCCCCCACCTACCCTACTTCTCTTCAAATTTAGGCGATTATAAAATTTTAAATCTCATATATTTTTTCGTTGAGGGGGGGGGGGGGCGCCCACCGCGCCCCCCCTCTGGATCCGCCACTGGCTACTTCACGACGATAAACGGGTCAACAAGCTTTGGACTAAGAAAACCTTCCTACAGTTGAAGCATGGATTGCATTATTGGATTAAATCAATGCAAATTTTGCAGATTAACGAATTTCTCTCCTGCTTATCCCATACACATACACTGATGTAACTTATTTCAGAAATGCTGCTGATTTTAGGCATGATCCAGCAGATTGGCTATGCCCTCCAGAGAGGATAAACCATCCCTTTTGGTTTATTATTCTTGGAATAATACACCTATGTAATCGCGACGGAGGTCGATGACTCCGATTGGCCTCAAAATTTGACATTATCCGTTTCAATAGGTCTAGATTCCAAAACCGAAATATCCGTCCGCCGTCCGCCGTCCGGGCCGTTTTGGGCAGTAGGATTTTTTTTTAATCTGAAATTTTGACAAAATACTCGGTTGAACATCTACATACCTAGTTGTGCCTGCAAGGTTTTCAGACCAATCGCCCAAACCCGTGGGGCGCTATGGGGCTAAAATAGGGCTATGGGAGGTTTTTTTTTAAAGGCTTTTAGCTATGGGATCGAGTTAGGTGTGGTTTTCGGAGTATTTTTGGACGTAGAATCAATTTTTGGGGGTCCCGGAACGATCCGATTTCACTGTGGCGATCTATAGGGCTTTCATGGGGCTAAAAATGGGATTTTTGAAGGATCCCAGGAGGATTTTTTCCCAAACACTTTTTTTTCTATTGACACAGTATTACATTTTTGCACAAGTAACCTATATCAAAGAATAATAAACCCTTGTGTAAAATTTGCAGCGGTTTTCCGTTTACCTTGGGGTTTTCTCTTCTTAACATCGGGAGAGTATTATCGTCCATGTTAGCATTTCAGTGGTTGTGGAGGTGGTTTGGCGTGGGGCGATCGTGAGTCGTCTTCAAGTCCATGAATCCAGCGTTCAGCGTCAATATGAGCGAGTCCAGGCGTGACGGGCTGTAAAAAAATAAAGTTATAATTTTCTTCGAGAAATATTTCTTGCACGAAATTACCTGGCGGAGCTCAGTGGGGTGTAGTTCAAGATGACCTTGAAGAGCAATAGTTTTAACTATTTGAAAACGAAGTTCTTTGTTCAACAGAAATGGATTAATGTGCTAATTTCTCTATCTTGTGAGCAATCCATTCCTTCACACGCTTTCATGAAGATGATTTCAGTAAAATGCTAACCGTAATATCATATTATGATATCATCTAAACCGCCAATTCAGAAGAAGTATGTAGGTGTGTAATACACACTGTGTAATACATTGGTAGGTACTACGTATGTGTGTCACGAGCATGCCACTCCTAAACCGCAAGTGACAAAATTACGGGATTTTTTACTTAGGGGAGAGTGGGGAACTGTGTGACAAGGGGAACAGGGAGACAAACGGTTTAAAAAAAATAGCAGTATAATTTAGGTGGTGACAGGCGGCTGTGTGCGGTTGAAAGTTATTAGCTGTCAGTTTCCCCTGTGATGAGGCCCTGTGGGGAATTAGGATCAAGCTCATCAATGAAGCACAGGCAATTTCCATTACGGTAGAAATTAAAATGTTGGGGGATTCACAGTGAGTGCGAGATTGTAAAAACCGAAATTCCAGCCCGTAACAGTGTACTAGCCGTATATTTTTGTGCCCATTGGAAGATTTTAACGTATTTTTTCTGAACTGCTAGACAATTAGTCAGCATTGGTTCCGCATTAGTCAGCATTTTCGAATCAGACTTATAAAGTTTGAAGAAGTCATTTTCATCAACTTCCCACCATCGTTGCTTTTAGATTAATTTATTGAATTTACATATTGAGTTAGACAACATTTTTTCCTGGTTTGCATAAAACCAATTGTTAAAATTTGACAATTGGTTTTATTCAAACCAGGAAAAAATGTGGAGTTAATAAAAATGGTAATGGTAATGGTAATTATCTTACGATTAAATTAACTTATTTTGTCAATTCGCCAACAATTACTTTTTTACCTGCTCAATATTTAGGTAATTTGTGAATACAATTATTGTATAATTATTGTATTCACAAATTACCTAAAAATATTTTAGTTAGTTTGTTATATTGAAACATTTAGACGTATTGTGGAGTCATCGTAACCAGAAACGACCACAAACAATCAGACCTCTGCACCTCCGGTAAACATCCACTCCGTTGAAAGTTGTTGGCTTCAAGGATTAGGATTAGGGGTCGCAATTCCGCGATGTTTTTCCAATCTTTCAAATGCGGGGTTCTCAACGCGGGATCCCGCAGGAAATTATTTAGTTTAATAAAAGCCGCTTTTTCTGTCTTGTGAATCACATTCTCATTGCCTGTGATTCATATAAGTCCTCCTCATGCCTGTAGTTCACAATATTTTTGCTGTTCTTGTGGTATCTACGATCCAGATACTAACCTATCCAGAGATCTAACCTATCTGAGGGGAAAGAGGCGGCGCTGTCTCCAGTTTGCATAATAATATTACTCACTGCATACTCCACTGCTTATTATGCAGTGGAGTATAATATACTATGCAGTAGAGTATGATATAATATTATTATACATTTTGTTTGACGATTCCACCCTCGAGTGTTGAGTCAGAGAGAGCATTCTCTAAAGCTGGGTACCATTTCTGCAATCAGCTCCGAAAAAATTTGGGCGAGAGAAACTATTAACTCACTGACCTTCTCTGGTGGTCTTTCTTTCAGCAAGTTCTCCCTTCTGATGGCACACCCACCAAGCTGCAGAGAGTAGCTCCATCTCACTCCCTTCAATGCATTTATTTCCTAATATTAGTTTAAATATTTTTAAATACCTACACCTATGTAATCGCGACGAAGTAGAAAATTCTGATCGGCCTCTGACAATATACGTTTCAGGGTTTTTTTATTACAAAAACATTGTCGTGCCGTTTTGGGCAGAAGGAGTTTTTTTAATATGAAAAAAAAACCGCAAGGTTTTCAGCACGATCACTCCAACCCGTGGGGCGCTATGGGGCTAAAACGGGGCAACAGGAGGGGGTAGTGTTAAGTGTCGTTTTCGAAGTATTTTTGGACGTAGAAATAATCCTTTTTGTTTTTAATAAAGTATTGACACAGAAAAAAAATTTTTTTTTGGACGTAGAATCCTTATTTTTGGGACGATCCAGGACCTATGGAGCGTTCATGGGGCTATACCTAAGTGGGATTTTTGAAGGATCCCAGTAGATCAAATAGGAGTTGCGAGTGGTTTCCCAAGTAATTTTGGACGCAAAATCTGTTTTTCGAGGTCCCACATCTTACCAAACATCTCACAGAAAAATAAGTTTTATTTGTTATTCTTTTTTTTTTTCATGTATTTTCTTAATGACACAGAATTAATTTAAGCGCAATTCACCTATATTAACGAATAATAAACCCTTCTGCAAAATTTGCAGCCTTTTTGGAAAAAAATAGTTTTTTTTATGCAACATTACTTAATGATAATTCATAATGGGCCCCGGAACCGACTGTCGAATAATACTTTTTTCTGAAAGAACTTCATAATTTGAAGGCATAGCAGTGAGTTTTGGGCTCCTACGCTGTAATACAAATTTCCAGGGCACTGTCGAAAATTTCAACTTTGAATCTGGAGGGAAAAGTGGCACCACTCTCTCATTGGCTGCTCACGGCCGCCATTTCCGCCGTCACCTCCGGCAGATTCCCGTCGGTCCCTTCTTATGCTAGCGCACTCTGGCGGATTAGTTATCGTGGCTACCGCGGGAAAATTCAAAACGCCAAATATTCACTAGTGATTTCCTCTGCTCAGACACCTAATTTCTCACTGCTAACTGTACTGAGTACTTCGTTCATTACTAGTCCAACTATGTTCGGCCGAATTTTCCCATTTCTCTGACCTAGTTCCGGGGCCCATTATTAGAAATCCCGCGGGATACCGTGGGAGTGAAAATTGTGCGGGATTGCGAATTAGGAAGTAGTCTTAGCGTGGCGCGCAGTTCCAAATATTTTCTCTGAAGGCAAGAAAGAAACCACTGGCCGGTTCTCACCAGCAGGTCTCACCTTGTAAGTGGAACGCGCGATCATTTATTAGATGAGCACTATGAGCCCCAAGTTCATGTAGATGGCGCAACTCCTATTAACGACCGGCCCAGTGAGTCGGCTGAGCTCAAAATCACTTAAGAAACTGGTTCCTGTAATCGGGTGGAATGGAAAATTGAATTGGAGGATTAAGGTTCTTTCCAGGTCTTCGGGTATTTATGATTAATAAAAACGATATTTTACGAGGTATAAATTAGTGGGGTGTGAACCTGTACATAGTTCAGAGGAGACGTTTTTATTCCTTACTGATTTCGGAATTCATTTAATGATTTAGGGTATTCTCATTACCTACCAGCGGGATTCGAGCAACGTGAGCCTCCCTGTCCGAATAAAGTGGCTGATCCCCCTTCCCATCTTCTTCCTCACTGGAAACGGGAAACGGTTTTTTTTTTTTTTTTTTCATATGTTCTGATAATTCAAATTTTTTCACCAACTGCGCTAAAACGGGAGAGCGAAGAAAGGCCTCCCCTTTCCTCGTGCTAGTGACGAATAAAACCTAACTCAAATAGATATCCACATAACTTCTGGGTCGAAATCAACCGCCTAACAACATTTATGCACTATGCACTATTGTAACTACATTATGCCGACAAGCAAACCAGCGGACTCACCACAGATTAAACTACTGACTCGCCCACTTGCGTTCCTAGGCAGCAACGCCAGCCTTGCAAAACGCATCCCACGTCGTCGGGTCGCCTGTGACGTCACTTACGGGTTCTCGTTGGTAAATCAGCTTGTGCCCTTTTTCAGGTGCAAATCGTCAACATTGCTCTAAGTCCCCCCCCATTGTTCGGAGGAAATCATAAATATGGATACGACCACGTGGAGAGAGCTGTGTGAATGTTAATCAACTCGAGTTGGGGGAATACAGCCCGGTATTGCGCTTTCTGGTGGTCCGTGACCCCCCGACTTTCAAAACTCCACCACCACCACCATTATTATAATATAATGCATATTATGCTATTGTTAGAAATGTCCATCAATAAACACTGACATCAATATTCATAGACGCTTTCCGGCGATGCACTTGAGCAACATTTGCAGAACTTGGATGTCACTGGATGAACGAAACTTATACGAAACTTATTAATTCCTGGACCGGAGCCCAATCCGGATGCCACGTTGAAGGTTCGCGTCTTGCACCCATTTTGAGCCCGATTTCATCAAAATCGGTTCATCATGATGAAGTAAATTCAGGAAAAAGAAAGATTCCGCGTCTGTCCTAAATATACTCTGTCCTAATATAATTTTTGACCCATCTGGGTGAAATTGGGCATAAAATGGTTGGGAAAATGCCCCCAAGAGATAAAACTGCAAATTTAGCTGCAGAATATGATAACGTTGAGGATTGTTCAATGTGTAACTTGGAGGCCATCCTCACTTCACTCCTTATTTTTGGAAGCGTCGGACTTGAGTAGGCTGAAGACGTTCTTTCCCGAACTCTAAGTTAGAACAACTCGATTTCTTACTCTTGGAAGCATCAGACTGACGCCCTTTCATTGCGAAACGATGAAACCGACTTCCAAAACCCAGATTCAGAGATAAAACCATTCTCGCCAATGTGACTGAAGACCTTTCACAAACCGATTCAATTGTTTTCAGGGCTAAATGAGATTGACATAATAATTATTATTGTGTCAATCTCATTAAAAATCGGAGAGTTACCTATACCAATATAAAATTAGTAAAAATCAGAGCAATCAATTTGGAAAATCTCTCCTGAGAGTAAATTATTTAGATCTATCTGTTTCATTTTATAAAACAACAAACAATTTCTTAATATAAAATAATGACATCGATGCAACCTATTGAATATACACTTATTTAAATAATACTGATGAAATAACTGCTTGGGGTCGAGTCTTGTACAACGCGAAAAAAAACTTGGACATAATATCGGATATTATCCGAAAATCTTCTGCTATAAAGCGTGACTTCGTTTCAGTTTTGCTTTACATGTCCGGTGCAGATCGACGCAAAACTTTTCTTTTGTTTTGTGTGGGAGTATATCAGGTTGGACGGTATTTTGTGGTATATAAGGAAGTTAGCCCCTAAAACTCAATTTCATGGAGGTATGTACAAAATTTATTGCATTCTAGGTAGTGTAATTGTAACTGTTATTGTTGTAGGTAGTGTAGGTGTAACTAGGTAGAAAATTAATTTTAACGCTTTTATCGTTTATGTGCCAAAGTAAAGACATAAAGAAACGCTTGCATACGAGTCTGCAACACATTGGGACATTTTATGTCTTTTGTTCCCACCACAAACCCCCCATTTCCTACCCTCCCCTTTCCCTCTTCTGTACTCCCCTCTATCTACGATTTACAATTGATACAGGGTGATGTATTTATTTATTTATTTTTTTAAATTTATAAAACTGTTTTAGAAACTGACAATTAATTTGTAACTTTAGATAACTAGACTGGTGTTTGCTGCTCTTGTTGGTATGTCGACGCAGGCGTTGATCACCAAGTGAAGAATGGCTACATACGAAATTACAGCTTCCTAGAGTGTAAAGCATAGAAATTAGCTTTAAGAGCCACTCATCTGATCCCAACCGTAACGCTTTTTTTTAACACAACGCTGTTTTCGTTTATGTGCCAAAGTAAAGACATAAAATGTCAATAATCGTCGAGTTGAAAGTTCTTCTCTTCCATTTTTGTCCCCCGAGATTGAGCATTATGGGATATTACCTACCCATGTATGGGTATAATGCCCCGCGTGTTCTGACTTCTCAACGCCAAAACATACCAGTCTTGCGTTATTTCAAAGTGACTGTTAATACTTTGCCGAGCGAAAATTTTGCTATTATTTACCGCAGATATTCCGGTGCAGTTCCATCGCTGAAAAGACTACCTATTTACTTAAGTGAATTCAAAATATAAAGCCTTTCGTTTACGAAAGATATCTATCAAAATTCCTTTCGACCTGTGGTCGTAAAAATCCCATTAAAAAGCTAACCCATACCCAATATCTCCAACCCTAATTGCCTCGGCGTCTTTTCCGTATAACTTATGTTTTTCCAGCTAGTGTATTTGCCCATCCCTATCATACCAAAACTCCTTCTCTACCTACTGTGGAATTCAAACAATTATTGTACTAAGAACCGCCATCACTCCGCCAAATTACCTCTCCATCCTATCGAAATAACCAAGTGGTGGTGGTGAAACATATCAAAACTAGATGTAAATGGATGAATAAGAGTTCCAAGAAGTCGTTGGAACTCTTATTTATTTTTGTAATCGGCTGCCTTCCGTCCTGAATATTTTCATTGGTGTTGTGCCGGGATTCAAATTTGATATGCATCGTCTCTGGAGTCATCGGTGGTTTCACTCTCATCATCCTGGTCATTACAAAATGCCGCACTATAAAATAAAATGTCTTTAAATTTATCAACGCAGTTCACGGCGGGAATGACATTTGCACATCTCTCTTTGAGAATTTCTCTCAACTGGGTGTTTCCAAGTTTAGAAGTAGGAGTTCAGAGTAGGCGCTGACACCTTGCAGGCCGTCTGGGGTCTTTGAAGGTCTTGAGGAGTCTCAAATAGGCGGTAGAACCCGAGAAATTATACGCGACCTTTGTACTCCTTCGGGGCGGTTTATTTGACAGGCTGCTCGACTTTGAAGACCAAAGGCGAGTGAAGCGATAAGCCGGGGGGAACCCAAGGTCTTGAAAGAGGGAAGTCTAAGCGTCGAAAAACGACGTGAACGAGAAAAAAAAGGAACCAGCGGGTTTTCTCAAAGTGGAAAATGAGGTGACGGCATTCTGAGTCTGAAATATCCCTGGGTTTAGGAAAGCGCCAAACCTCTTCCTAATTGCACGAAGGTGAAAGCCATCTGCAAATTAGACCGGGGAGGATTTCAAAAGGGTGGATTTGGACTGTACTGGAAACGCCAGATATGAATATTCATCAGAGAATTATTCTTCACATAGCTAAATGTCCTTAAATTTCTCTCTTTTAATGCCCTAACGACTCTCCCAATTTTGCCTGGAGGTAGTTTCAAAGCATGAAGCCAATATTTTTGTTAGTAAGGTCAAAGTCCATTGAATTTTGTCTAAAATTGTACTTGACACGTTTTTGTCTAAAATTGTATACTTGACACGTTTCGGACACGTGAGTACCTTCAAGTCCCGATTCAGAACAAAAGAACGAATTTCCGTGCGCCTTGTGTTTCTTCTTCAAAGTAGGTACTTAGTACATAATGTTTGTGTGAATTAAGTCAGGTTCATTTTTTTAAAATGAAAACCATAACCTCTTTCCTCAAGCAAAAAATATTCATCGTTTTGAATTCACGAACTTCTCATAATATTATTTATTGTTGCGCACTTTCTCCGCCTTTGGTGTGGCAGTCACAGAGCCCGATCCTTATTGGCGTATTGGGTCTGAGAAGGGATTTTGTAGGAAATTATGACTGGAAATATAGCTTTTTGTGGACATCTTTTCAAACATTTCTCTTCAAAAATCGGAACCCTTTCGCGCCTCCTGAGTGAGAAAAATGCATTCATCATTTTGGGAAATGTTCCGGAATTGAAACTTTTAAAATTGGATCCGAAACTATCTATTTTTCGATCAGATTAAAAAGAGAGGAAATCGAACACAACGCAACAGATCTCAACCATTTGGCGTGATTGTTACGTTAGCGGTGTTCTCGGATATTCAATTACACAGAAGTTGACGAATGTAATCTACGGAGGACACAGGGAGTGAAATGTATGAATATGTGGCAGGAATTCATAATTCATACATATTTCCACCCCTGTATACAGAGATACCTATATGTCTTATTTCATAACGTTTTGACGTCAAATCTCACACAGAAACCCGACCTTATTATGCGGATCCGTCCTCAGACCGATTCCATTCAACGCCCCTTTAATCTAGATTGATTTGTCTGCCAACTGCAGATTTGCCCTCCTTCAGCAGTTGAAAAATTCAGCCCCTCAGTTTCAAACTCCTGCTGTTGAAGTCCCGTTCGAACTCGAAATCTCTCTTTAAGCGAATTGATAAATCGGCACCGTCCGGGGATCGGGTTGAAACGACAGAGGCAATATGACGGTGGTACGTAGAGGAAAAAGTAGAGTTGGGTAAATTGAATGTGGCAGCGCTTGATATTGAAAAATTTACGGATTGGGTTGCCCCTAAATGACGTATCAATTGACGATCAGCTGTGAGCATTTGAACGCCCCAACCACGTACGTGTAGGTGCGTCACTTTTGATTGGTGTTCTGTACGTCATCGAGCATTTTCTAACTTTTTCACTACCTCCAAATGACGTCTTTCAAATGAGGTACCTTCTGGGACAAAAGGTCACACGTTACTTCCAGGTAGGATTTCCACTTGGGCGCACCTTCCCATACTGCGGAATTGCCACTTGTCCGATATAAATCAACCACCGTTATCGAAGGCTTGTGCGACTTGTTAGCGAGTGTTTGCAGATCGAAGTTTGCAGATAGCTAAACAATAACTCGAGTTAGTGAAGGATCCTTCACTTGAGTGCCCAACTCTAGAGTAACAACGTCGATGCTCAGGTTTACTTAGTGGAAGTTGAGCAAATGATGAACAGACCATGACAAACTCCAACTTCCGGATAACTGGCGTTGTCAAATCAGCCGCACAAAATTTCGGTATCTAGTAAACACCTCTATTTTTTAGGAGTATCAAAACAAACACAACAAAAATGAACATTCATTATAATATTATTAAAATACTTTAATACATTGTATTTACGAAGTTTAGACACTTGAGGAATTACTTATAGGTTAAACTCCTTTTCAGTATGCAACACAGCAGCAAAACTGATGTAGTGCCAGCAAGTTGCTAGATCTCCGTACGCCACTAGGGAAACAGGGTCGCTGCCCATTCCCCGCAAGACGCCGCGAAAATTATTAAAGGTGACAGACTGATTGGTAAACATGGGTTTAGCATGAATATTATCATTAAAAAAAAAAAAAAACAAATTCGAATTCGAACAGTTACTGTTTTCCGTTTGTTTTTGGTTTATTATTCTTGGAACTTATTTTTCGTACACCTATGAATTCGTGTCGGAGGTCGAAAATTGTTGTTGGCCTCAAAATTTGACATTATAGATAATTTTTTTTTTGTATAGGTACATTTCATGACACGTAAATTCCAAAAACTAAATGTCCGTACTCCGTTCGAGCCGTTTTGGACAGTAGGACTTTTTTTTCTGAAATCTGAAATTTTTACAAAATACTCGTTTCACCATCTTGTGGTGCCAGCAAGGTTTTCAGCCCGATCGGCCTAACCCGTGCACCCCATGGTATGGCTACAAAGGGGCTACGGTAGGGGTTTTAGAAGGTTTTCGGCTATGGGGTCGAGTTAGGTGTCGATTTCGAAGTATTTGTAGACGTAGAATCCATTTATGGGGGTCCCAGAACAATCCGATTTCACCTTGGGGACATATGGGGCTTTCGTGGGGCTACAAACGGGATTTTTGAAGGACCCCAGGAGGTCAAATAATGTGTCGTTCTCCGATTAATTTTGGACGCATAATCCTTTTTTCGAGGTCCCACATCTGTCCAAACATTGTTCAGAAAAATGTTTCTTTCAATTTTTTCAAAAATATTTTCTTGATGACACAAAAAATGCTGTCAATTATTAATTTTTGCACAAAATTTGCTGCGGGGTTTTCCAATTGTTCGCTTTTTCTCAAGGAAATTCTTGGAAAATGAACGTATAATACTGAACATTGTTGTTGTTCAGTGAATTATTCAAGTAAAGCCAAAGCGCATTTTTGCCGTTGCACATCAGTACCTACAAAAAGAGAAAAATAATGCTAATGCGCACACTTACGCACGATCTGGCTTAAGACTTATCGTGAAAACTTTAGAATCACATTCTTGGGTCCCAAATGAACGTACAGAAAAAAAAAAAAAAAACTTTGCGGGGACACACTGCAGTGCCCATGGGAAACCTTACTGTTTTCATCGATTTTCTGATATTTAAAGCTTTTTTGATTTGTAAAATGGCCTTGAATACAAGCCTGAAAGCCTGAATACAAATCAGTACTGGTTTAACAGTAATTAATTTGTGGGACCCGCCACGGCGGAAAAAAATTTACTGGTGAAAATGTCCAACTCCAACTTTCTGTCCAGACAGCTCGAAACGACCAAATCAATATTGTTTTTTGTTCAAATATGATTCTTATGTATTATGTTGTATATCAGCTGAAGAATCAACATCAAACCGATCGTATATCAATATCAAATAGATGGGCCAGAGGAGTTGTTAATTTTTCGAATTTCCGCCACATTTTAGCGTCATCGGCCGACTGTGCGTCGGTTGGTGGGTCTGGGGTGATTCCCCGGTTTCACACTAATAAGTAATTAATTAGGCTATTGCTTCAGACACCCGTAATTACACTGCACTATCCACCTTCAACGTCTATGACACGTTGTGGAGGTCTGTAGAAGAAGGTTACAGATCGCAGGTTAGGACGTCGGAGTTGGCGGGAGAAGAGAAGATCGATTTGAACCACCCGCACCATCGAGGACGCTCTGTCGGCAGCCCTGTGCCATAACGCTAGTTCCTAAGTCCGCCCACAGGAAGTGCTAGTTGTCAGTTACCAACCCTCAATTGCATACGTGAAGGGTTGTACGCGAGGAAGGACGATGGAGTGATCTATATCACTAATTAGTGTTATAAGTGATTGAGTTTTAGTTCCTGCTTATTTGTCCATCGTGGAGAGATCGGGCCCCCTCCATTTCCTCTTCTTAGAATCATTCTCAATTTGGATGCTAGATACCAACTGGTACTCAACAAATCGACTGTACATACCTTAATTTACGTAATTTAGGGGTGAAAACTTGCTACAAACCTTCTTACAATATAATAACTATGTAGAAATTATTTCTTCTTAATACAATTTTTGACAAATATTGATAACTTGAATCACAATCTTAATACAATTTTTGACAAATATTGATAACTTGAACCGCACTTTTGTTTCAGCATTCCTGGAAAAAGACCTCCTCAGTGCCGTTCAAATCCCGTTTCAAGACAACACGTACCAGTACTTCGAAACGGGCTCGGACGGATTTCCTGCAATGGGTAAGTCATCAAAATGGACAATTTTGCCCTTTTGTCCGAAACTCCATAGTTTTGGGACCATTCTTGCCATACTAAATGATCTCCGTTTTATTTTAATTTTTCCTCTCTCCCAATATAATTCAACCAAACTAACGAAAAAATTTCCCCCATCAAGATTAATCAAGCGCGACGTTAGTCATATCTTCTCCCAATTTATTTGGCCGCCTCTGTATCGAATAAAATACAGAAATGGAGTTTCATCTGGACGTGACCGTCGGATCAGATTGGAGTAAATTGCGTTCCACAGTCCTGCATCCCCTCAGGGCAAGTTAGTTCCCGCTTCGTTTTGCCTCACGTTCCCAGTTGGTTGAATTTTGGCGTTCAAATTTCTCAATAGCGTCTGTATCGAGTCTGCATTGAGAGTTTCTGGTTACCTAAATCATTTGAGTAAAAATCATGATCGATACGGCTTTATGTAGTGGAACATGTTTCTGTTCCTCTCGGTTGACATGAGGTCTGCTTCGGTTGGCACTCATGGCCTACCAGGTCACTCTTGATTCTATCTCTTTGTTGACATTATAAGACGAAATTTTGGTCTTTGGTTTTGCTCTACCTGGTGGCTGATGAGTACACCTCTCAGTTAATATTTGGTCTACCTTGGTTGGCACTCTCTCTCTCTCTCACCAGGTGTATCCGTGGCTCTACCTCTCACTTGGTGTTCCTTGTCAAATAGCCGGATAGGTTTGAACTTGGTCTTATTTCGTCAACTTGTGCCACCATCAACTTCAAGTGTTGCCCACCGTTAAGTGGCAGCTATGGATGAGATATATGAGGCCAGAGGGACCTTCTTTTTTCGGCCCCCAGACCCCTGGTTATCAGATCTCCTTGTGAGGTGGTTAGGGTGAGATATGACTCCTCTGCTGAGACTACCCTCTCACCCGGGTTTCCACGAAAAAACTGCCAGGTGTATGGTATTGAGTCGGATTTTCCTCTGTATCCTACCCCATCACTTGACCTAGGTATTATTCAAACGGGCGAACGAAGCGACAACCCCCCCTTCTGTCTGAGTGCTAGTCTAAACCACTACCTAATTCCAAACCAGCAGAAACCTTCTCAGCGAGAGCACTGAGTTGTCACTCACCACTCAGTTTGGTAGTCTGGCGCCTGCTACATCACCTTCATCGAGTTTCACTTTTTTTCAAGGGTATCTGCACAGCCATGACCCTCACCCACCGCAGTCACTAAGCAAAAAAGCCGATTGGAGAGTCTGCGCCAAATCAAAAAACTTCCGTAAACACGTTGACAATAGGGACGGGTCAAAACAGTCAATCGCATAACCTTGCGCTTGGTTATACCAGTCGCGGTTACACCTCCCCGTCCGCCATTCGGCAAAAGGCCTATTGGGACATTAATTCGAGTCCTTTTAATATACCCGAGTGCTGTTAATATACGCCGGGTTAATGGCTGCGCGTGTTGCTTTCAAACGCAAAATAAGTTTGACTCCAGCCGAAGTCTCAGGTGCAATTTTACCGGCTCCACCTGAGAGTTGCACTCTCAGCCAGTTGAGACGTTTCCTCGTTTGCCGGGGTTTCTCGGGGTGCCGGGGTGACCGAGATGCGGTGGCCAATCTTGTCAGAGAAGAATCGGCAAAATACCATCCAATTGACATCGCAGTAGACGGGGGAAGGCACCACGAAAAAGCTCAACGGCTGAGGTAAGCTCACGAACTCTACCCAACCCAACATCACTATGGTGGAAATCATTAAAATTACGGCCTTCACGAAGGAGTGAAGCAAGATGGGAAGACGGTAGCAATCTATTGTAGAAAGGAACTGTCTGAAGAGGTTATTACACCTGTGTGCCAAAACCTATGACAATCTTACTTCGATCAGAAGCCATTTCATCATTCATCGATCTGGTCATTTCATCATTGTGCTCAAAGACGCTCCATTTAACCATGGGGCCTTTACTGACTACCACAACACAACAACCACGAAGGACGAATGGCTTTATTATGTTCAGGGGTTTCGCTTGAGCGGCAGTTTGAGGAACTAAGCTCCCCGCTCCGGCTAGCCTCTCGTTCGCGGGATGACTCATCCCGGATGAGTAGTAGCCTACCGAGGATTAGGGTGACCAGAGGTACTCCTTTTGGGAGGACAGTTACTACTTTTCGAGTTAGGGTCCTCTCATATTTTTGGATACACGAAAATAGAGTAATGGTACTCCTTTTTGGTTTATTATTCTTGGAATAATACACCTATGTTTTCGCGACGCGGGTCGACGACTCCGATCGGGCTCAAAATTTGACATTATCCGTTTCAAGTGGTCTACATTCAAAATCCGAAATGTCCGTCCGCCGTACGCCGTACGCCGTACGCTGTACGCCGTACGCCGTCCAGGCCGTTTTGGGCAGTAGGAATTTTTTAAAAAATCTGAAATTTTGACAAAATACTCGGTTTACCATCTAGTTGTGCCCGCAAGGTTTTCAGCCCGATCGCCCAAACCCGTGGGGCGCTCTGGGGCTAAAATGGGGCTACAGAAGGTGGTTTTTGAAGGCTTTTGGCTATGGGATCGAGTCAGGTGTCGTTTTCGAAGTATTTTTGGACGTAGAATCCATTTTTTGGGGTCCCGGAACGATCCGATTTCACTGTGGCGATCTATAGGGCTTTCATGGAGCTAAAAATGGGATTTTTGATGGATCCCAAGAAGTTAAATATCTTTCGAGTAAAAATTAAAGAATTTTTGAAAAAACACATTTTTGAAAAAAAATCGCCTCAAAAAATTTTTTTTGAAATATAAAAATCCAAAAAAATTTTTTTTTTTAATTTTTTTATTGACAGAATTAAATTTCTGTACAAGTAACCTATATAAAAGAATAATAAACCCTTGTGTAAAATTTGCAGCGTTTTGCAGTGGTACTCCCGAAGTCCTACTATTGGAAGTTACAGTTCTGGAGAAATCCAGATTAGGCATTGAGACATTGAAAGAGGTAATCCTAATGCAGATTAACCAAAATTTTGAGAAAAATTGTTTAGAGATGCTTGAGTTTCTGAAAAATCACGAACAGCTGCTCAAAGCCATTCACGGCTCTGCAAAATATGACGGATTAAAAAAATTAAAAAATTGAATTCCTGAAAAATTGAGTTGAAAAACGATTTTTTAAAGTGAAACTTTTATTACATCGTCCCAAATTTTTTGGTCTTTGTGTCGTTTCTTGTAACGTCACGCTACCGTTGATTTTCGCTTACAACCGATTCGTTGCTACGGAACTTCATCTTTGCCAGTTAATCGTACAAAAATCGTTCACCATTCGTTGGAAAACTCTCGATTTATCACGCATTTCTTTCGTACTTGTTCTTTGTCATTATGTCCCAATTTTATATTTATTGATGTTATTAATGGATGCAGTAAACAATGCCGCTTGTTTTGTTGTTATCAGTTGCCACGTTAGAAATCAATTTGAGAAAACGCCAAAATGAAGCCGTGGGTAGAGATACAAGGGTAGGTGAATGAGTAGGAAATGGGGGGGGGGGGGGGTAGACATAAAAAACGTGTCCATCGATGCTACGTACCCCACTAGGGGAGCGAGCGAAGCGAGCCGGAGAAGTTTCACTTTTACCGTGGTTTCATAAAACCACACCCCAGTTTTTTTAGTTTGCTACGTCCATTTGTTTAATATCACTTGCTTATTTTAGTTCCTTATCCCATGTCAATTTATTGTTGTTACCAACCATGCTGTGGAACTTCCTATAAGAAAAAAAAGTTTATTTTGAAAATTAGGTACCCACCTAACATGAAACACAATCTATACTTATAATGGTACCTATAATAATGTTAAATATATTATGATATCCGCAAATATATTTAACATTATACAGTAAAGTAATAAAAAGTCATATAAAGTAATATAGTTGTTTTCCAAATGGTGCTCTTTTTTTGTCTTGAAATTATGGTCACCCCATCCTCGGGGACGCGACAACCGCGAACATTTTCTTCGATTGAAATCCGTGTAACTTGAAGGTTGGCACTGACTCACCTTCTCAGTTGCTCTTCGTCTGCCAGCTCAGATGGTTGTTTCAACGTACCTGCTGTTTCAGGATCCATAGTAATATTTCGCGAGCTTGAATCCGTAGTTTTGGGACTCAGATTCCACACATCCCACTTCAACTGTGGGTAAAAATAATGCTCCATCTAACGAATTCGAGTCATCGAGTGAAAATAATTTGAATCGATTTAAGGCATAGGAGCTCAGACCTCTTCTCAGGCTCGGGGAAAGAGGTGGTTGTGAGAATGAGATGGAAGTTGGGAAATGAATTGGCGAAGGATTGTAACGAAGGGGAAGGCTCATTGGAGAAAAAGGCTTGGCGAAGCACAAATGGATGAGAGATGAGTCCCCGGAGAGGCTGGAAAAGACTTGAGTTGGATGTTTTATATTGGATCAAAATAGGAACGGAGAAAAACAGCAGGGAAGTGGGAAGGGGGTTTCGAATTGAGACAAACTCTAACGAATTGTACTGAACACAGTGAGGCATACAGAGGAAGTAGGAGGGACTTTTAAGAGGACAAATCCGGCTTTGAAAAGTTATACGGAGGCAGTTCTCTAGACTTCAATGTTAGAGGGTGGAGCTTCTGTCGACGTGTTCTAACCTGTCTGAAGTAACAACTGAACCGACGCCCGTCTCCAAACTAACTTTTCTCTCTTTTCCTTTTACACTTTGTCAGTGGGAAAAAAAAAATTGTGTGTTTGAGATCAAAACCGCAAAGAAGTCCATAGACGTAGACTGCTCCTTTGGGATGAAAAGTAGCCGCAATCTTTGTAATTGGCATTAAATAAAAATTTTTCAGGATCACCCAATCCCGTAGAACTTTACAACCTCAACTGTTACTGACCTCAAGAGAGTGTCAGTGGGTGTAACCTCTCAGAAGGTTCCGGGATAAACCACTTCTTTCCACTCTATTATAGTGTCTACATAGTACTACAGTAGTACTGGAGTGGCGTACCACCTCTCAGACCTGTGTGTCTACACCATCGGCTGTTCATTTTATAAATTAAAATAAAATGCCCATTTCATTTTTCAGGGATTCGTCCAGGATCTGATATCAAAGCTCCGTACAGGCTATTCTTCCCGGAGAAGTTCTACCCGGAATTTTCGATAGCCTTCACGCTCAAGCTGGCCGACGCCAAAGGCGGCTTCATTTTCGCCGTCACTACACCTCTGGACAATGTAAGCAAACAATATCATCCCAAAACGCGATTATTTTCAAAGTTAACTTTAAATTCCAGGGTAAAGGGGGTCAAGTCTGAGATTGATCAAATTCAGACTAAAAGATTTCGGCCCAACCTGAATGACTTTATTTATTATACCTAGAGCGTTATGTGTAATTAAATTGTGTGTACAAGTACTTAATGAATAAGCTTCTAGCAATTTTACCAATTATACCGAAATTGAAAATAATTAACAAAAGCAAAATATTCATTTTGGTATCGGTCTGTGCCCTTACGCGGTTTACTGTACAAACCGCCAGATTGCGAACATCCGGGAAATGTCGGCCCAACCTCGCAGTTCCAAAAATAGCGTGTGTAATAACTAGGGAAAACATGAGAAGATAATCTCCTTGAATCAAACCCGCAAACATTTTGTCTTCATCCACCAAATCACTGCTACGTACTACACTCCATCTTGTAATATTGACCCACCCATACACGATGCGGGTTGTTGGCTGAGCAAATTCAGTTCAGTTATCGACCCGTCTTCGGATATGTAATGTTCGGTCCTTCCCGTAACAGATCGGCAATGTAATCCACCTTTTGATCGATTTTTTAGTTTATTCATGCGAAGTTACCTGAGTTATTCAGCTTTGCCCTGAGCTGGTGTCGTCTTACCTTCGTAGTTCCTATTTTTATTGACTCCAGTTTCAACTAGCTTTGCTCCGCCAATAATATCCGACGTAGTTTATTGTCAGGTTTTTTACTATCAGGTATATTGCTTGGAATGGTATTGGGTTCTTCGAACGGCATCAATTTTCAACGAACATTTTCGAATCGCCTCATCCACGTAACCGGCGGTTTGCCAAATTACTAACCGCATACCAGAAATGGGTTTACACCACACTAACACGACTTCCTCCCACTTGATAACCAACTAATTAGTATCTCCGTAGGGAATAACTCCTATTCGGATTTCCCTATTCCCTTTCTTGGAGCTTCACAGGGCTGCCATGTTAGTTGGAATTAACATTAGCCTCTGCATAACGAACCGGGATTACCTTTGTGGCTGATGAGGGGTTGGCATAGACGTGGATCACTCGAAGAGATTGAGAACCCACCAGGTCTATGTTTTAAAACCCTTTACGGACAGGATGGGTGCGCTCAGAGCGCCAAGCCCTGTCAATATTCAGTACAAAGTGTTTGTTTGACGACGGTGCAGAGGGATCCAATGAGGTGGTTAGGGATAGAAAACGACTCCTCTGATGGTTTGGATAGTAAATTGTAAACAATTGTGGTGTGGGGACCGGTTTCAAGCAAGTAAGCTCATCTACAGCCCTGGCAAGAAAACATTAGTCATTAGCATCAGAGATAAGCATAAAAATGTAATATCGACGGTCGGCAGGGAGAAGGGCGTAACTGCCACCTTCGGTCTGTCTGTCCGCATTTCCTTGCCACTCCCATAACTTCCACAATTTTGATTGGATTTCAATTAAATTTTAAGGAATTGTGTGGGTATGAGCCCTAAATGGTCCCTTATCAGTTTCATCATGATTGAATCAGCAGTACGCTCAGCGCATGCGCGAACGTTTCCGCCATTTATTCGCCCGACAGATGGCAGTTACGCCCTTCTCCCTGCCGACCGTCGATATAATATATTATTTATTTATTATTATATATTATTACACTGATGGTATAAAAACAAGTACCAATTGTGTAAAGTATAACTGATGAAACCGGTGCAGAATGATAAGCATAAAAATGTAATATAATATATTATTTATTTATTATTATACATTATTACACTGAAGGTATAGAAACAAGTACTAATTGTATAAAGTATAACTGATGAAACCGGTGCAAAATGATGTTGGGAACTTGAAAATAGTACCTAATTTTGGAATATGGACCCACTCTTAAAATTGGCTCCATGACTGATGGCCAGTGAAACATTTGAAAATCAATTAGGCAATAGGTACTAAACTAGCTATTGAAATGAAAAACTATTGATTATTCTAGTGGTAATACAGATTCTCGATATGTGGGAAGTGACAAGGAAAAACTGAGATGAGATGTCAGAGGTAATTTTAAAAATGGACCCATTTGACAAGGTCATTAATGGGTAATAGGAAAGATCAGGTTGGCATTTTTTAGCGCAACCTTTCCCTCAAAAAATGGAAAGGTGCGCTCATTTCTTTGAACAGAATCTGTTCAAAATCTGATTTTCCTGAGGGTGGTCTCATTGTGATCAGCGAGTTCTGGGGGTGTTTATAGGCTATCAAAATCACCTCCATCGTCGACGATTCGTCCAATCCCGACGATATAGTTTGGACGTTAGATACCTAGTGTGTCAAGTTACGAATTCTTAGTTACGGTTTTGGTTTCGTAGTTACAGAAAGCCTGCGCTCTTCTATTCAATTCAATTGATGGCTTGTTTGGTAAGTAAAAATATAGTAAGGGCCGGTTTCACCACCTCGAGTTAGGCTAACCCACGAGTTAGCGAAAAAATTCACGTTTCACCAGCTGTTGTCTCCTAGTTACCAGGACGGTTAACTTCCACTTTTTTAACTTGCGGATTTTTGGAAGTTATCTCGTTAACTTGAAGTTATGTTTTTGTGTGCTAAAACTGATTTTATGTCAATCTCTAACCTCAAAATAGCTAACTTGAACTTTAACATGAGGTTGGTGAAACAATAAATTGATGACATACCGTACTAGTTGACATGGTTTGGGGAATTTTGAATTTATACAGAAGGTAAATTTGAATAATTCAAATTTAATTAATTATGAAGGTTAGAATTAGAATTGAAATTATTTATGAATCTATTTGAAGTTACTGTTTTTTTTTTTTTTTTTTTTTTTTTTTTGTTTTTTTTTTTTTTCACGCGAAAATATTTATTGAGCATAATTAAAAAAGAAACGAGCCGGTATCAGGGCCTTCGTTTCTTTGAATTTACTGTTACTGTAAAGAAACGAATTTGAAGTTACTGTTGAATTTTGAAAAGTTAAATTTATACAAGTTAAATTGAAAAACGCTGCAAATTTTACATAAGGGTTTATTATTCTTTGATATAGGT
Organism: Pilophorus perplexus; assembly: GCA_955831195.1. Taxonomy (NCBI): domain Eukaryota; kingdom Metazoa; phylum Arthropoda; class Insecta; order Hemiptera; family Miridae; genus Pilophorus; species Pilophorus perplexus. Next base: position 33,033,891 of record OY037009.1, on the reverse strand, counting down.
TACATGTACAGAAAATTAATTCTGTCAATAAAAAACATTAAAAATTTTTTTTGGATTTTTATATTTCAAAAAAAAATTTTTTTGGTGGATTTTTTTTCAAAAATTATGTATTTTTTCCTCGAAAAACATTTAACCTCCTGTGATTCTTCAAAAATCCCATTTTTCGCCCCATGAAAGCCCTATAGATCGCGACAGTGAAATCGGATCGTTCCGGGACCCCCAAAAATGGATTCTACGTCCAAAAATACTTCGAAAACGACACCTAACTCGATCCCATACCCCAAAGCCTTAAAAAAACGCTGCAAATTTTACACAAGGGTTTATTATTCTTTGATATACGTTACTTGTGCAGAAATTTAATTCTGTCAATGAAAAAATATTTTAAAAAATTATTTTTTTTTATTTTTATCTCAAAAAATTTTTTTTGGATTTTTTTTGTTCAAAAGTGTTTTTTCAAAAATTCTGTATTTTTTACTCGAAAAATATTTAACATCCTGGGATCCTTCAAAAATCCCATTTTTAGCCCCATGAAAGCCCTAAAGATCGCCCCAGTGAAATCGGATCGTTCCGGGACCCCAAAAAATGGATTCTACGTCCAAAAATACTTCGAAAACGACACCTAACTCGATCCCATAGCTAAAAGCCTTCAAAAAACCCCTCCCGTAGCCCCATTATAGCCCCATAGCGCCCCGGGTTTAGGCGATCGGACTGAAAACCTTGCGGGCACAACTAGATGGTAAACCAAGTATTTCGTCAAAATTTCAGATTTAAAAAAAAAATTCCTACTGCCCAAAACGGCCCGGACGGCGTACGGCGGACGGACATTTCGGATTTTGAATGTAGACCTCTTGAAACGGATAATGTCAAATTTTGAGGCCGATCGGAGTCGTCGACCCCCGTCGCGAAAACATAGGTCTATTATTCCAAGAATAATAAACCAGAAGTACAGTTCACACAGTGAGGTAAATTCTAACAAGGCAAGTCAAATGTTTCACTGGCCATCAGTCATGGAGCCAATTTTAACAGTGGGTCCATATTCCAAAATTACTATTGTCAAGTTCCCACCATCATTCTGCACCGGTTTCATTAGTTTTGAGGCTTATTTATTTTCGATACCGTAGATCTACCTGTATAGTCTAAGGAGAATTATGAGACCTCCAAAAATGGATTCCACGTCCATATTTACTTTGGAAAGGTCTCTGTATTCGATCTCCTAGCGTCCTTCAAAACCCCCATTTGTTGCCTCTCAGTTTCCCGTGGCCAGGTCGAATGGGTCCGGGACCCCAATCAATGGATTAAAATAGATTCTACGTCCGAAAAAAACTTACAAAACGATAGGTACCCTACTCGAACATCACCTTAATAATTTTTCCCATTTCCGTGAATAAAGTCACCAGATCCACATCTTCTAGGTCGATATGTGTTGTTAGACATGGAGGGGGGAGAAATGCGGGGCATGTAATAATGAGAGCACAGCGGCGGTTTCTCTCTCCATCATGTGGGGAACAGTTTCAGAAAGGAATTTCTCGTTTTCTAAAGAGACATCGCATTACTGCAACATCTAGTCCCATCCAAAAAGCTGATACAAACACACCACCACGGGCTGGGCTTATTTTAGGATAGCTCTTTTTATTAGGAAACATTGTACATGGTTTTCTCAGGGGTTACTCGGTTTTTGATACCAAAGAGCCAGGTGTCCTGTCAATCTTACCACTTCGTCCCTCGTCCGTACACAATGGGCCCGGGAACCGAACGTCGACTAATACTTTTTTCTGATAGAACTTCATAATTTGATGGCATAGTAGTGAGTTTTGGGCTCCTACGGTGTAATACAAATTTCTAGGGCACTTTCGAAAATTTCAACTTTGAATCTGGAGGGAAAAGTGGCGCTACTCTCTCATTGGCTGCTGTCATTTTTTTTACACTCTACTTCTTACGCTAGCGCACTCTGGCGGATTAGTAAAAGTGCCACCGCGGGAAAATTCAAAACGCCAAATATTCACTAGTGATTTCCTCTGCTCAGACACCTAATTTCTCACTGCTAACTGTACTGAGTACTTTGTTCATTACTAGTTCAACTATGTTCGGCCGAATTTTCCCATTTATCTGACCTAGTTCCTTGGCCCATTGCATGTATTTTGGTTGGAGGAAATGGGATGTGATGGTCCAGGTTCGCTTTCCTATGGTTCATGCTTGCGATGTGAAGGCTCTGATGGTTGAGGCAGTGGAGACAAGCAGTGCACATTCATTGGAGATGCCCATAATATGGTACATATTATGTACGATGCACCGCCTCAATGCTGCCTCCAATCTCCTCTAACCTTCCTACAGATGTCGGATCACCAAAGAGTCCTGGTGGCACTTCTCTTGAAAGATCTTGGTCCCCAGGTCCAATACCACCCTCGTAAGATCAGACTAGGGGCCACCAGGCCCTCCTGTCCAGTCCGGGGTTTCCCCCTTTCTGGCCACTATGACACTGTACAGGACGGGGTTCGCTTTCCCGCGCGCGGATATAGGAGCTCGAAATCTGGCGGGCGAACGGTGAACTGCTTCTGGCCTTCGTGAAACGACTCCTTGTACAGATTACCCGCGTGAGGGTGATACCACATAACCCAAAGACAGCAATGTTTTCGCCACTCTAGATCCTGAAGTCGAAAAGCTTGTTGGTTTACCCGGAAAACGTCTGGCGTTGTGTAGAAGGTCGGTAGTTAGGCCTACTCGTATAATATAACGTTCGGTGTTCGAGTTGTGGACGGTCTGAAACTTGGCAGGTTTCCGGCTGCACCAGCGTCTCCCGACATTAACTTCCTCCGTTGATGAACTACAAGGGAGCTGTTCTATTAAATCAAAATCAGGCCGAATAGGAGGAGTTGACAAAGAGAAGGGAAAGGGAGGGGGTGCTTTCAAACTGGTTGCACAATCTTCAATTCAACTCTCACTCAGGCCGGCATTGTTGTCTGTCGAGTAACTTGCGATACACCAGGACCGTTTATGGGGTAGAGTGAGGGAGGCTTATTGAAAGAGCCTGTAAAGCCTTGAGGTGAGTGCATTAGCAGATTTTGGAGTTGTATGAGCCATGAAGCCATTACAGATTGTCTTAACCAAGCTGAGTGGCCCTCTGAAATTTGACTGGACGCTGATATGAGTGGATTCATGAGGACAGCTTGAGCTGAGGACTATGACCAGTACATCCAGGGACACGTTGACTGAAAAGTCAACGCATAGAAATATGCAAGCATGCTGACTCTGGGTTATCACTGCAGTGATCACCCAGAGTTGATGAGCATTCCCAACACTTGAGATACAGGGAAATCATTATCAATCACCTTCACGGTAATGCAGTGCCCAACTTCATTCCGAGATTCGTGTCGTTTATCTGTCCCAAAATCAAGGTGAAAATGGCCTCCATAACCCCGTATTACCTCTCCAGAGGTACCTTTGGGAAATAGCTACCCACCAATCATTTGCTAATGATTCCTGATGGAAAGGGGCACCCCCACTAATCGGTCTCTCCTTATCGGACCGCCTCATTAGGATCTATCAGAGGTGAACCCCGACAGGGAAATGCTGTCCATCACGAGGGTTTATTGGCGCGTAGCTTACCATTGATTATTTGATTTTAGAGCGATCGATCCAGATGTCTGGGTTGTTGTCTGCCTTGAAGTTTGTTGATTGATTGCAGCGATTAATTGTTGAAATACTGAGTATGTACCATTCAACTCGTGAGTGCATTCAATATGGTTTGCCGATCAACGCCACTTTCCCAACCTCGGCTTGTAAAACCAATTAGAAATCAAATCACTTCCTGCCTGAGCTTGGCTGCTCAATGTTATTACCACCGTCTCATCCCGAGGCTGGCCTGAATCAACCTCTTGCCTCTTGCGAGATACGAAAGAGTAATCATCCAACAGGTTCTGAATAGGCAATGACTCCCCGGTCAGAAACATGCGAGACTATTCATTAGAATCTTCAAGTCAAGAGGTGCACAATTTGAGCCTACATTCTAACAGCTCCCTTCTGTATCACCTCCAAAATTATTGGGCTATTGGATTATTGGACACCAAAGAGTGCCGTTGATGCAGTGTCGATCCGGAGTTGGTAAAGTATGAGCTTAGTTCTCGGGTGTGCACGCTATATATCATCAAGGAGTGGTAGAGAGAAGCAGGCCGCCTAGTTTATGGACTAAAGGGCTGGAGTCCAATAGATGATTATCCAAGACAGACACCTAGTCTCAGGAAAGGGCGAGGGTCCACCCATAGTACAGTACCGCTGCGCAGGTGAAGAAATCTAACCTGCTACATTGTTTCTACAATGATATTCTGTTCTAGAAAGGGCCTGTGTTCAAATCATGATCATGGCTGTAGGGTGTGTGTCCTACTCAACGAGGCCGCTTCGGGGAGGGATAAATTTGGGCACTGGCAAACCCTGATTGGCAATCAAGTGAGCAGGGCCATGCGTCACTACTTATCGCCACAATCAGATCCCAAGGGACTGAAGTAGCCTCCTCGACTGAAAATATCGAAAGATTGGTGTCAAAGTCTTGCAAGCTTCCATCTACCAAGTTTTTTTATATTAATGCCAGGGCGTGGGATCTTATGTTTGGAATGGGTAGAATCTTCTTGCTAAGGGAGTATGTGGACCAATCGCGCAATGGATGTATTGGTATATAATATAACACACGAGGAAAAGGCATGCCAAATTCACAGGATCTAGATTCTGGGGAGAAATTATAAGCCCAACTCTGCTTTAGAACTGGCAACACATCTGGAAAATCCATTACGACACTAAATGGGCATTGGGATTTGGCAATTCGTCCTTTGCATAGGTACTTACAACTTTGTTAATAACGAGGTCACTTTGTGAAAATTTCAGCATTTAATGCTGCATGCTTGACGAGTATCGCGTTTGAATGATTTTCTCGTTTGGGTTCTCAGGTGGTCGAGCTGGGGGTTCATATCAAAGAAATCGGCCCCAACACGAGCAACATCTCCCTCCTCTACACATCGTCGACGATGTACATCTCTCAGACCCTGGCCAGCTTCCGATTACCGACGTCCTTCTCCACCTGGCAGACTGTCGGAATCGCCGTGAAAGAGGACCGGGTTGACCTCTCCCTCAACTGCGCCCACCTTGACGGAATTTACGTCGTCAAAAACCCGCAAGAGTTGGATTTCGACTCCGCGTCAACTTTGTACATCGGCCAAGCTGGACCCATCATACACGGAGCTCTCCACGTGAGTATGATCACTTTGATCGAAGCTTTTCCTCTTTGGACTTTTAGTAACTATCAAGTGACAGTTTAAACCAATCGTAGGAAAATCAATGCGATTTGAGTGAAGCCGTTTGTACAATGACATAATTGAGCCACTCCGGTCAAATGCTTCAATTATCGACAATCCCGCCTATAGTGGTTGACCAATGTTGATCGCCCGGCTCTGGATAAAGCTTTGACGAACGGGCTCGAGCTATATTCGGCCCACACAATCAATCTCACGCCGAAATGCTAATGAAGCGTACCTACCTACGACACAAGTGCACTTGGTGATTTCTAATCACGATGGCTGCTCCATCGTGCTCTTCGTGTTCAATATTGTGAATTTCTCAGTTCGACTTGGGGTCAGGCATTTTCACTTTATGACGCTTATATCGAGCAGCCAGTGGAGCGGGTGTGATAAGAGATGATTAATTGTTGAAAAACGGTTGGAAAGAGACTTTTCTTTCTAGTGTCGTTATCAGATCACAGGAAATTTCTGTTTTATGGCGTGTGGCTGCTTCGACAGTCCCAGTAGAGCTACGGGGAATGGAGGGTATCAATAGCCAATTCGGTTCTGGAGTGGTGAACGCGCTCTGAGTCGTTTGCTAGCCATTGCAACTGTAAAAGAAAGAAAAATCCCGCGTTTTACCAGGCTAACACGGTCGACCGAAGGCAACAGTGAATTACAAAGTACAAATTCAATGACCAACAGTGACTACATTAAATGTAGAATTTGTACTTTGTAATTCACTGTTGCCTTCGGTCGATCGTGTTAGCCTGGTAAAAAGCGGGATTTTTCTTTCTGAATCCCTAAATGGGTCCGTCTCTCGACGAACTTATCCTGCACGTCTGGGACAAGATTTATTCTGAGTGCTTCGAGGCCATTACCGGGAATCCTGCTAGTGACATGACGAGGTAAGGGTTGCACCGACGGGTGTTCAGCTCCACTGAATAGTGTCGCACGATGTCAGAAGACGGGAGCTATTGCCGGTCATTTCTCACCAACTTCTGCCATTGGGGAGAGTTTTCTTTTTAGCGCAACCTTTCCCTCAAAAAATGGAAAGGTGCGCTCATCTCTTCGACATGTTTTTTTTTTTTTTTTTTTTTTTTTTTTTTTTGTGCCACAGCATCACGCCCGAACGGCTGAACAGATTTTCATTAGGGTGGTCTCATTGTGATCAGCGAGTTCTGGGGGTGTTTATAGGCTATCAAAATCACCTCCGTCGTCGACGATTCGTCAGATCCCGACGACATAGTGTGGTCGTTAGATACCTAGTGTGTCAAGTTACGAATTCTTAGTTACGGTTTTGGTTTCGTAGTAACAGAAAGGTTGCGCTCTTTTATTCAATTCAATTGATGGCTTGTTTGTATCGTTGTTTTCAATTTTCATACTCTATGCAGTCAAGCGGGATTAGACGTGGATCTCCATTAAGAGTACCGTGCAAATGATTACTGGTGATGCAAAGGACATATATGTCAAGAGATATATCTCTTGGAATTGCAACGTCTGTTTCGCAGCTGCTTTTGAACCACAGGCAAAACATGTTCTGAAGCTTGGAATGGAAGGGCCATAACTTGATCAAGGTTCAGGAGATGGGTGGTGCAGGTCGAAAAGAATTGGCTGTCAACGTGGAGGATAGAAGCAAAGTGGAAGAAAAGACTCAGATTAGGTATTGGGACCAAGGAGAATAATATAAAATGGACCATATCGACCATGGACCATGCGAGTCGCAGCTAAATCCTGTGAGGAAGCAAGCTGGCACTGGGTTTCAGAGGAAGCAGTTGAAGGATACAAGGTTGAAGAAGGAACCAAGGTTCCTCTCACCATTTTCCAGATGTCAACCATTTAATCCCCAGACCTTGACCTCCTTGACTATTTACTATTCCCAAACTTGAATGACTTGCCATGTTTGAAGGACTCAAGGCATACGTCAACGAAGTTTTGAAGGAGATGGCTGTGTGAGAAAAAGGTCGTCCTGAAAAATAATGTGTAGCAAAAAGAAGGTTTGAGGTCTTGAGTCAAGAAATTCGAATAAGATCCTTTTTTTTGCAGACATCTGTGAAACATAGAGGAGGTGTACCAGTTATTGACCAGACACCAGTTATTAACCATCTAGCTCTATTTATGTGTATAATTAGGATCAAAAAGGTATTTTGACCCGAAATCATACACCTGAGGGAAGGGAAACGACCTCAGAACCGTACTCATGAAAGGGAGGGGGAGCCGGATTACGGGTTTATTCGTTACCATAATAATCTTTACCTAATCACTGTGGTGTAGTCAATATTGTATCTTTCTTGTCACTATTATAATACAAACTGCCTATTCATATTAAACTGGACGAAATATTTTACATTGTTTTTATTTTGGAAAAATATCAGATATTAATTTTTATTTTTAGGTACATATAACAAAGGATAGATAAATAGATATCAAAGTAATATATAATATAATTTTTCCCATCTCCCGAACTCGCGAATCTATGGGAAGAAATTGTAAACCAGTTACATGTTTGACTTGTAGACCAGGGATTCAGTTAAAATACATATTAAATTGTGTTGAGAGTTTAAGGAGCTGTTAGATTAATCAAACAGTTAGAGAAAGCCTGGTAAGTGTTGTTGGGTCGTCAATTTTTTTTTTTTCAAGGGGGCTTTTCGTAGAAAGGGGCCGTTATTTGAAAAAATAATAAAATTTAATTTTGAGTTTTCAAATTTGAAGAGGTTCGCTAGCTTCTGGGGAATTCAGAACTGACCTATGAAGAGGAAAAACAAATGTGTAGTGACACACCAGGCGGAATTGAAGTTGGATTAAATTTTATGTGGTCTATTGCTGGCACACTTACCGTAATTTTACTTTTTTTGTACAGTGATAAAACCCTGATTCGCGTTCGTTCCCTTGTGTTCCTTGATACACACCAACCGAACCGTTGGTGAATTAAACCGAAATGGTTCTCCAGCAACCACCGATTTCCCCGACAGGCCTTGCCAATGGTGAAATCCTGTTCTTAAATCCTGTTCGCTGTTGCGTTCCACCGAGTCCGACTTCCCTGGGAACGAGACTTTGAGAAAATACCGACCCTCGCATAGCTTCCACCGAGTTTCTTAAAACTCCTGTAAAGGTCAAGAGGCTCCGAGGTTTTAAGGAAAGGCCCGTGTAACTCACAAAGGCCACAAATCAACCTGCCGAAAAAGGCGAGCCGCACTGTGGGAGGTTACAAACGGGAAACGGTTGGCAGAAACAACCGGAACACTTTTCCTTTTTTCCCTTCTCTCTCTCTCTCCCTGTGAAAATCGCCTGTTCCTCACCCGACTACCAGCCCTGTTCATCCCGCGACATTTCCCCCTTTTCTTGAAATCCACTTGATATTTCAACGGGAAGTTTTTATTATTTCCATAACAACTGCCGGTAAAAAGTAATAATTCCGCCGTCCGCTTTCCAGATAACTTTGGGGGAAAAAGAGGGAGGGAAAACTCGTTTTGAAAGAGTCAAGAAGAAAAACTGTTATTTTGCAAACCTTATCAAACTGAAGCTGATTGGGCCGATTCTATGGTGTACATCCCCGGGGGAGAATATCCAAGAGATTAACCCGACACCTGACGTTACTTTACCAATCAAAAGTTTTCCCGTTTGTACCTGCCTAGTGAAATTGTCTTCTTACTAAGCCAATGGTCCGGTTCTATGCAATTTAATGGAAATAAGGAATTTAGCGTTTGTCATAAATCATCGGTATTGTCTTGGGAGAGTTCGGCTCAGAATTGGGTTCAAAAGGAACAAAGAAGTTGCTTCCCGCAAAAGCTCATTTCCTAAATCCCCCTCTTTTCCACTTTCATCTTCTTCGATTTGCTGATCAATGTTCTTCACCCTTTCGGAGATTACGTCTCGCAGCCCCCGGACCTCAAACAATTACCAGCCGAGGAAGGAAGAGAATTAGCAGTTTTATTTCCTATTTTAGGGAACGTGCTAATGGGGTTGCCTTAACGGGGTGTTTTGTTCGTTGTAAACAAAAACCCTCCAACGGACCCTCGTAATGAGTGGGCGTCAATTTACCCCGAACTGGTTTTGTCCTGGTCATCTCGTGTTCCTTTTATTGCCAGCCTGTAGTTTTTCTTTTAAAAAAAAGATGAAAAGAGGGAAATGCCGAACGAAAAAATCCAATACCGAAAAGACATTGTAGCCTGCCGAGGAGGCGGCGAGGGCTCCGTGTTTAAGGTTACGTACTTTACATAAAACCATCATAATGAACCAATTTTCGGTTGAAACATTCATCGTTTTCTTAATCTTTTCAAATCGGTTATTGTCCTTTTAAAGCTGTTCGGACGGCACCCCTGCTGTTGTACTAAAATGGTTAACTAGAACGAACAATTCTTGTGTGGGAACTGGATTCGAGCGACTAAGCTCATCCATTACCATCCCATACTTTATTTAAATACTTTATTAAATACTTAGAAAACGACACCTAACTCGACCCCATAGCCGAAACCCTTCAAAAAACCCTCCCGTAGCCCTTTTGTAGCCCCACAGAGCCCCACGGGTTTGGGAGATCGGGCTGAAAACCTTGCGGGCGCAACTAGATGGTAACCGAGTACCTATTGGGTCAAATTTTCAGATTTAAAAAAGAAATCCTACTGCCCAATAGGCCCAGACGGCGTACGGCGAACAGGCATTTCGTTTTTGGAATGTAGACATCTTGAAACGTATAATGCCAAATTTTGAGGCCGATCAGAATTTTCGACCTCTGAATAGAAAGTGATTTTTATTCCTTGGTTAAATCCCAAAAGTGTTTTCAATACTACGTTACTAGAACCTTCTCCTGAATTTTCTGGCTCACAAAAGAAATCTGATAGGTATCATAAAAGACATTCTCACCATGTCTTTTTCTGGCTGGCAGAGTATGTCACAAGCCTTCTCCTCTGAAAAGGTACCTAAGTGATGAAACTATGGGGGACTTTTTTTCTATAGTCTCGGGATCCCGTTTAGCTACTAATAGGGGGGTTGAGATCCTCCCAAAATGCCCGCAAATCGGCGCATTTGCGCCCAACGTTCTTATTTTAAATAGGATTTTGGTTAATTTTTATTTATTTATATTTCGAATTTGGGTTCCCCGGCCATTTTTACGTCCAATAAGCGCATTGAGCGAAATTTCTGACGCGCGCAAATCTGCGCAACTCCTCGAATCTTCGTTGTTTTCAGTCCGATTGAGTCGGCTTCTCCTATGTATCCTACCTAGAGATCCAAATTTTACTAATAAATCCCTATTATTCAAATGGGCGAGCGAAGCGAGGCCCCCCTGGCCAATTTCAGAAGTTTTTTTTTTAACGAATTTCCTTCGTTTAGCTTCCGAGTCTGCGAAGCAGCGGAAGCCTTGTGTTCACTTTCGGGAGCCAAAAAATTTTTGTTGTCCGAATTCAAATTTTCCACTCGCATTTTGCGTTTCATAGCCTGCTGAACAAAATTGGTTCCGTGTCTGTCGGTCTGTCCGCATTTCCTTGTTACCGCCATAATTTCCACAATTTTGAATGAATTTAGCTCAAATTTTGAGGGATTATGCGGATAAGGCTCCTTGAGGTCCCATAAGAATTTCATCACAATAGAATCAGCGGTACGCTCTGCGCATGCGCTAACGTGAAATTCTTGAAACAGGCATAACTTTCACAATTTTGATCGGATTTCAATCAAATTTTCTGGAATTGTTTGGGTTTAGCCCTAGATGGTCCCCTATCATTTTCATCACGATTGCATCAGTGGTACTCCCTGCGCATGCGCGAACGTAATTTTCTTGTTACAGTCACTACTACGTTCATTTTGAACCTACATTTCATACAATATGCGAGGAAGCTATGGGCCATGTCCCACTTGCCCGCAAGGTTTTCAGCCCGATCGCCCAAACCCGTGGGGCGCTATGGGGCTAAAATGGGGCTACAGAAGGTGGTTTTTGAAGGCTTTTGGCTATGGGATCGAGTCAGGTGTCGTTTTCGAAGTATTTTTGGACGTAGAATCCATTTTTTGGGGTCCCGCAGCGATCCGATTTCACTGTTGCGATCTATAGGGCTTTCATGGGGCTAAAAATGGGATTTTTGAAGGATCCCAGGAGGTTAAATATTTTTCGAGTAAAGAATAAAGAATTTTTGAAAAAACATTTTTTTTTTTTTTTTAAATCCAAAAAAATTTTTTTGAAAAAACAAAACCCAAAAATTTTTTTTCCAACATTTTTTCTTTTGACACGGAAATAATTTTTGCGCAACTAACCTATATCAAAGAATAATAAACCCTTGTGTAAAATTTGCAGCGTTTTTTCTTTTTTCTTAAAGCTAATTTTTAGAAAATGGGATTTTTCCCGATTTACTGCAGTAAATATAAGCATGCTTTTAAGCCTTATAAGCAGTAAATTGGTACAAATTATTTCATCAAAAAGGTAAAAGATTATTTCATCCCACCGCTGCCCCAGCCGGGACACCACATTCCTTCAAATGCCAGACGTCCACCAACAAGTAGGTACACGATGCCCTGGGCCTGGTCCGACTGCACAAAGTTTCTCTGAGAATGAGCAAACGGAAAGCGTCTAAAATTTTCAAAAAAATATTGAAAATGACAAAATGGCTATGAACATAATATGTGAGTGTAATTTGTGGAATGTCTGACCTAAAACTGAACCAACGGGGATTTTGGATTTTCTTTCTTGACGACCGGAACATGCATGTGACCACATTAGGTGAGGTCCATTGCAATATCCCCTTCTTATTTTGTTGTGGATTTCTCGCCTCCACCTCTGGAACTTCTGGCCCACGTGGACACCACCAACGTGGGGTTTTTCTTCTCCCCACAGGGTCCCTCGAAACCAAGATGAAGTCAGGAAACATCCGGGGACATCTCCACCACGGACCTAACCTGAATTGTTCATTTCAACTTCCATTTTGCTTCCGAGTCTGCGAAGCAGCGGAAGCCTTGTGTTCACTTTCGGGAGAAAAAAAAATTGTTGTCCGAATTCAAAATTTCCACTCGCATTTTGCGTTTCATAGCCTACTGAACAAATTTGGTTCCGTGTCTGTCGGTCTGTGGGTCTGTGGGTCTGTCGGTCTGTCTGCATTTCCTTGTTACAGCCATAATTTCCACAATTTTGAATGAATTTAGCTCAAATTTTGAGGGATTATGTGGATAAGGCTCCTTGAGGTCCCATACAAATTTCATCACAATAGAATCAGCGGTACGCTCTGCGCATGCGCTAACGTGAAATTCTTGAAACCGGCATAACTTTCACAATTGTGATCGGTTTTAAATCAAATTTTCAGGAATTGTGTGGGTATAGCTCTAGATGGTCCCCTATCAGTTTCATTAAGATTGAATCAGCGGTACGCTCAGCGCATGCGCGAACTTAATTTCCTTGCCACAGCCATAACTCCCACAATTTTGATCGGATTTCAATCAAATTTTCAGGCATTGTGTGGGTATAGCCCTAGATGGTCCCCTATCAGTTTTATCGCGATTGCATCAGTGGTACTCCCTGCGCATGCGTGAACGTAACTTTCTTGTTACAGTGACAACTACGTTCATTTTGAACTTGGCACGAGGAAGCTCATGTGCCATTGCCTTGGCAGTGTATTTCTATTCATTTGCGATTTTCCTTACCCTAAATTGCTCAAATAACGCACTGTGCTCAAGCTTAGTGCCCATCCAAATCTCTCAGACTAGCATACCAGATTAAATTTTCCTTTTGCAGCCTACAGTGCAGATACATTGATTGATTAGGTGTGAAACAGTCATGTCCAGGGAACTGAAGACGTTTCCAGCATTTGAATGGTATCGCAAACAGCAGATCAACTCCATCAAATTAAGGTGAGAGCGTCACAATGAAATTTTCTGGAAGGTCTTTCAACTGTGCTCAAGTAGATGAGATGAGTTTTTTTCAGCATGCGCTGCATTCAATCTGTTCAATCTGTAATGCATTGCAACAAAATTTGTTCTAATCAAACCCCAACAAAATATGTTCAAGAATGCAACATCATCTAGTAAAGAAACCTTTCCGACCGCCTGCCTGTCTTACTATGTGACGAACTAAGCGGCAGTAAATGAGCTATTATTGTATGAACCGTTCTCATGATTGTGTCAACTACATTCAGTTCTACGGAAACTGTTGGCTGAATAAAACCGAACGTTACGTAACGAGGTAAAACGAGATAGAATTCTTGAGTTTTTAATCACGTAATAGGGAATTATTTATTGGGAAGTGTCGAGATTTCCGAGAACTTCCACTCGGTGTAAAATGCTTTACTCCAACATATTGGCCGACCCGCTTGGTAATAATAGAAACTGTTTGACTCTTGTTAGTGCATGCGATCACCGAACCAACTGAACATTTTTTGCCACACCAATTGAATCCATACAGAGGGCTTAACCCTCCGACCACCTTTGCCCGCATTCCTTGGGACAAATAGCGACAATTTATTCGCGTCCCCGGGATTTAATGCATTCGACCAAAGCCGTCGAGAGGGGCAAACCAACCGCACATTAATCTCGGGGAAATCGCGGGTGGTGTTTTCCCCTGTTTTTACGCGGGTTGCCGGTTTGATTGCTTGGTGTATGGAGGTTGTTGGAGGGGAAAAAACTCTTTCCGCAGGTTGGGTTTAACAATGTGGGAAACGGGATACATCGTGTTCATTTTGCTGGAAAGATGAACCGGTGAGTTTTATTGATCGCGAGTTTCGTCTTTCATGCAAACTTACACCTTGTAATGTTTTCTTATACCAACTGACTCATTACTAGGCAAAAACAAGATTTCAAAAGTATTAAACATAATTGGCTAACTCGACACTTCTCCTGGATTAGGCATTGTTTTCTGAATTATCAAAGTCTTCACGACGGGGGCGAAAAATTCTGATAGCCCGCAAAATGTTTCATGGTGTGTGTATTCCAGAAATGAAATTAACTGCCTTCCATGTCGTTTCGGGCAGTAGGATTTTTTTTTAATTTTTTTTTTTTTTTAAATCTAGATTTTTAAATCATAGATGATTTAAGATTTTTTTATTTTTTTTTTAAATCTATAGATTTTTAAATCATAGATGATTTAAGATCTTATTTATCTTATTAAGATCTTGAATGTTCACGATATACTCAGTTTCCCATTGAGTTTGGTCCAAAAGGCTTTCAGCCCGATCAGCTGGAGGGTTTCGTTTTTTCCACCATCGCTCGGGATGTGTAACTAAGAGGGGGGAGGAGGACGCGCCTCTCAGCCAATCAGGTTGCACCTGTAATCGTCGTCTACGGGGACAGTTCCAAATCTATTCCAACCACGCTGTGTCCAGATTCTGGACCAGTTCTGAACTGGTATGATACAGGTCCTGTACGCTCTTGCGTGGTACACGGTTGTACACATGTTCTGGACAAGGAGGTTGGAAAATACCTAGGGTGGTCCTATCTGAGGACCCGAGGAAATAATTGCAATCTCATGAACGATTTAATGAGGGGGTCGTCGGATACGCCACCCGGAACTGGCGCCTCCCGCGAGCTGAACGCGAAGGAGGAGAGGTGGCCGACCGAATTTAAGAACAAAGAGTTACGCTCATGTCCGAGCGGCCACAGATACTGATCCTCTATTATTTACCTTTTGATCAAAAGATCAATTTTTTTTTTTTTTCGTGTCCAATTTAAAATGGAAGTCAACTTTCATATTAAATTGGATACGAAAAAAAAAAAAAAAAAAAATCGAACATGCAATCTTCACGATCCTACAGTGGCTCTAATGAGGCTAACTTTGTTATGTAAACTGCTACCGATAAGTAATGTTTTGTCTCGACAGATTCTGACGGGCGTTCATCGATTCGTCCCATCAGGGGACGAAACGATACATGTATGTATCGGTTCGTCCTTGCATTGTTCTGTCCATTCCTCATGGGCCTCCACAGGCCACCTCTGACTGTACTGGGTGGTCCAGGGTATAGGGAATTGAAAAAAAAAAACAAAAACAAAAAAAACAGATTGCGTACTAGTCCGCAACACAGTGAGACATTTTCATGTTTATCATGAACTTCATGTGGATAGTAGGTAGGTACCTATGAATCATTCTCAGTGGCCGATAAACAATCTACTGTAGTAATCTACACATAGTAATCTAAACATTGACGAGGGATTGTTTATCGGTATCGCGTAGAAATTTTTGGTGTCGCGTTTTGATTTCGTGTGCCATAGTAATGACATGAAAATGTCAAAAAGATTCAGATTCATCATACCAATTCGTCTTAAGTTAGATACCGATTCGTCTTAAGTTAGTCACAAAAATAAGAGTTCAATGGAGATCAATGTAAGATAAACTTGATAGGTTTTGTCTTTTGCCCAATTTTTTTACCAATTGAGTCTTAGTTAAAACCCCTTGGTCAAACGCAGCCCACAACGCTTCAAGTTTTTCCCGCCTCTGACGAACTTGAGGAGTTGAACGGCAAACCGGATGTGGGGATTGACTTTTGATGCGCGTTTCCACTTGAATAATTCCCTTGAGGACTTGCAAAACTTTCCAGATGCAGGGGTGATGGTAGTAAAATTGCGAATTGTAGTGAGAGTGGAAAGAGTCGGATCCGTTTGTAGTCCCGGGGGGTCCTGTGTTTGGTTTGCCGCCCACATAGCTGGAGGGAAATTCGCTCTGATGGAAATGCTTCATGCATCACTGAAGAAAGATAATCGAGTGTAGAAAGTGGGAAGCCATCCCTGCACCGTCGACTTTGCCGTGTATGGGTCCTGCTTTAGCCAAGCATGGGATGCTGAGTGCCATCTACCACATCGCTTTATCAGTGAGCTCCACTTCTGTGCGTTGTGGCTGTATGCATCTGCAGGTAGGGGATGCTTTCCCATAACGATGGAAAAAATCATTTTTTTCATAACTTCCATAGTGGTTCCATAGATTCTACCAGCTCACAACTTAATCTTACGCCTTCTCAACCAGATAATGTCTGCTCGTGTTAATACCCCAACCCGCCATATTCGAAACAAATCCTTTCAACAGTCTTACCGCCTACTGTTATGTTGTTACGATGCGACGTTATTGTATGTACAGCATACCCGGTTCCATTATAGGCTTAACCAAATGGCTTTACCTTCTGCGGCCTCTCCCGCTGAGCTGACGGGATTTGGAATTACGTTTTCAGCCGTATTTGACCTTTTCATGCGGTTACACGAACATTAAATTCATGAGGCCGGGGGAGATATTCAGTCTGAGAGGCACGTCAAACGGGACCCACATTTTTAATGAGAGCCTTTTTTTTAGTCCTTTAGTGAAAAAGCCACAAAATGAATGGCATTAATCACAAGGTACAACGAATTCGTTGTGGTAGTCATTTGGACAGTCTGCGGGAAAACGCCGAACACATTAAGGCCATTGTTTCTCATGGATTTTCCATTCGGCCTCTTTGGGGAAAATGTTCCGAGTTCCGATAACCCCTTTGAGGGAATTCATTCCACTCAAGTGAAGTGGAGTATGGCGAAGGGAGTTGGAAGGTCAATAAAGGGGACCCTAACAGAGTCCCACGTCTCTTCACAGTAGGAAAGAAATAGAACTCAATATGGGGATACGAAGGAAGATATCGCCGGGATTGCAATGGCTGGTTGAATGAGATGGTCACTGATTAAATTCACCCAAATCCTGGAATCGGGGCGTTGAACCAAAATTCATGGTAATAGATAAGAGCTCTTATTGAATACCCTAGGGTATTCAAGGAAATGTGTTCAAATAAGTACAAAGGTTCAGCCCGGTTGCTCAACATAGGGGCTTCTTGTGGTTGTGGTTTTCGAAGGTAAGGTCGAGTGAGTCACTTTCAAATCAGTTTTGGACGCATTATTGGAACCTGAATGAATTCCGGCGAATTTCGTATATTTACGTGTGTTTGTGATTTGACGGAAAGTTGTAGGCGCTATGTCTATAGACATAACTTGTAAGTTTTTCAGGGAGATACTGGGGATGAATTCAAGTACGTGTGAAAGGCGGAAAGACGTAGTCGCTCACTGGTCCGGAATGGGCACCGGTTCCTTGGGGCTCCACTTTCAGAACTTTTGGAATAGAGAACATCCCAAGGCCGAGGGTTACAACGTTGGCCTCCCCTCACAGCAACGCAGACGAATCTCCTACTTCCCCACGTACATCAACAGAAGGCCTGCATCGTCACTGCCGTCCCCAAGCAGTAGATTAAAATCAATCAGGGATTGACTGAGGGTTATTTGGCCTTTCACACGTACTTGAATTCATCCCCAGTATCTCCCTGAGATTTCACTGCTTTGAGGGGTGAACAGGTCAAATAACCCTCGGTCAATCCCTGATTGATTGTAAGTTTTTGTGGCCGTATGTTTTAGAGAAATCCGTGACGTGGAGTTTCCAGGTTTCTCGACATAGGTCGGAGTGGTCGTCCTAAGTACAGTCCCACTGTTGGAGGCAGAACGCTTCTTTAAGATGGCGCCACTGGTCCTGAAACTTCACCCCGCTCGACGTAAAGTCAGTTTGTTCTTGTGGTTTTGGCCATAAAAACGGGACCTGCCGTTGGTTCTGATGTTTTCCTAGGACTGAGTTTTCCTTTGGGAAAATAGTCGTTTAGAATTAATTGATGCTTGATTTGATGGCTGCTGGTGGTGGGGTGGGGGGGGGGGCTGCTCCCGAATCCGTCCGCACTGTCATACCGGGTAGGAGCGAGCACCGCTGTTAATCCGTTTGTTTTTAGTGACACCTAGCGGCACGTAAGTGAACCGCAATCAGCTTGAACTATAGAATAGGGTTCCCAACACTCACACTTTGTTTATTCGATTATACAGAAGCGAAAGCTGGCATTACATCGACGTGTGTCGTTTCCGTAGTTATTGTGAACGTAAAATCGATTAATTAATATAAGCCCCAGGGACGACGCGTCGACGTACGGTGGGACAAAGGCGAAAAAAAAAACAACCAAATTGAATGTTTTAAATCCCTTCAAAAATGGAAATTTTCCAATCCGTATTAACCTACCTAAGTGGAAGCAAATTAACTTACAAAATAGTTAATATACCTACATTAAATGTAGGTATATGTTTTACCAATTTTGTAAAATGCAGTTGAATTCTAAAATTCGTAATTACTGGGCGGATTGCTAGAGAGAAATTCACATTAAATTTTGCGTTTTTTTAAATTACATGAACTGAAGATTTTTGTGATACTATTTTCATTTCAAGCATTAGTAAATGTCGTTGCATAAATATTTAGTTGAAAAAGGAAATTGTTTCTTCTTATTGTTTCTTCAAGTAGGTACTCTGTTATTTTTGTACTTTGAGAGAATCCATGTTTAGCCTCCACACTGAAAAATGTACTGGAAAACGTGGTTTCTTGAGGTTTTTGGGCTGGGAGGTCATGGAAAAATTTGCGAGACGAGATTTTCACCCCAGTATCTAGGTTAAACAAAATCATTGTTACAAACCTTCGTTGACGATTACTAATAATTCAATATGTATTCAATAATAATTACGGATTCTTTTAATATTACAATTTTTTCTTGATATATCTTGTGTGGTTTTAATTAATCATTCAAAATCTATGATTTTGATTATATTGAATGATATTGTTAGGTTGCCAGTGGTGTTCATGGTGACAGTCAAAAATATAAGTTATTCATTCGTCTCTAAATTTCACTGAAAGTTACTTGTTTAACATTGGTGTCAGAAGTTGTTGATTTTGAGCCCACACATGTTGACGCGGTCTCGTAGGCGAGCTCCTGCTGCTGAAGGAGCTGTTGTGGAGGCTTCTACTGCTCCCTCCGAACGTCCGGAGCCTCCGTCTGCGGGTCCTTCACGGGAGGCCGACGGGGCACAGGGTACTCCGGAGCGAGGTGAGTCTTATTCTCGTGCCGAGGTGGAACGATTATGCGAAAACATGGAGGTCCACCTCGAGCAGCGTTTGGCTATAGCGCATGCTGAGATAGACAGTTTACGTACTGAGCTCAACACTGCCAGGAGTGCGTTTGAGAGTGAGTTAGTGTCACTGCAGCAAGAACTAGCTACGTTGCGGCAGAGTCATGAACAAACGAAGGTGCCGAAGTTCAATGGAGCGATTGATTGGCCAGCGTTCCACAAGCAGTTCGAAGGCCTAGCGCGAAAGCACAATTGGTCGGACGCCGTAAAGGCTGACAAGCTGCTTGCCTCACTGACCGGCGAAGCGGTCAAAGTACTCAATCTGGTTAGCGACCCAAATGACTACGGCCAGTTAGTTGCAGCCCTGACTGACAAATTTGGCGATGTTTGTTCCGCCCATTCTTATGTTGCAGAGCTGAACTCGCGTACACAGCGGTTGAAGGAAGGCATCCGAGAATACCACTACGCCTTAAAGGAGTTGGCTGGCAAGGCCTGGACCGGGGACAGCCGACATATGGAAGGCCAACTGATTTTACTGTTCGTTAAGGGGCTTCGGGATCCAGACGTTGCCCGTCATGTGCATATCGTCGGTCCCACGACTATGGCCGAAGCGCTTGAACTTGCCTTGAAGGTTGAGAGCGCGCCACGCAGGGGAAGTGCAGTGGTCAGGCAGGTCACCCCAGTACCAGAGTCCGCTAACACGGCTACTACCTGGGCTACCATGAAACGACCCCTTCCTGGGGAGCTGAAAGCCAGTCTGCCACCTCGTAAGCGCCCATTCTTATGTTGGCGATGTGATGAACCTGGCCACACGTGGTTCACTTGCCCGACTCGGCTCCCTCATCCACCTGCAGATCCACCGGCAGGGAAACGGGGAAAGGTCAGATTGAATGGCCGAGGTCTGACCACCCATTGCACAAAGGCCACACAGACAATAGGCAGTAAACAGGCAGCACTGGTTGCGTATCACTTTAGGAGTTGCTCTTCTATAACGCTGGCGGGTAAGCTGAACGGGGTTCCCTGCATCATGATAGTAGACAGTGGGGCCACCAGTACGGTAGTTGGCAAGGACGTAATACCAGCAAGGGCACTTGCCCGTGAAGTGCAGGGTTATGGGTGGTTAAGGGCAATCACAGGGGACACAGTCCCTGTGCTGGGAACAGCGAAAGTTGAGATTGATTTGGGAGATGGTCTTCCAAGAATACACGAAGTTCTAGTTGCTGACATTCGAGAAGAATGTGTGATAGGAATGGATTTTTTGAGAGCGAACGAGGTGCAAATTCACGCGGCAGACAGTAGTATTGTGGTTGGGAATACGAAAATACTCACAAACAACCCAGTTGTGGAGCTAACGTCATGTGAGCAGCCAGGCACTGTGGATACGTTGAGCACTCAAGGGTTTCAGGAATTAGAAGCGTCTGTACTGCCTTTAGTTCCAGTTGTGGAGGTCATGGCGGTTGACACAGGCGGTATTCCTCCCCATTTGCAAGATCTCGCGATGCGGTCTGGAGAATGCTTAAAGCCAGGGGATACTAAATTACTTCAAACCCTTTTGATAGACTTCGCAGATGTTTTTGCTCGAAACGACGGGGACTTGGGCTGCATCAAAGGAGTGAAGCATGCAATTGACGTTGGATCACACAAGCCAATTTATCAGTCCCCCAGACGCTTGCCTCCACACAAACTGCCTGAAGTTCAAGATCTGATTCGGAAAATGGAACGGAATGGAATTATTGAGCCTGCTAGAAGCCCATGGGCTAGTCCTATTGTCCTAGTCAAGAAAAAGGATGGTTCAACTAGGTTTTGTATAGATTACAGGCAGCTGAATGGAATCACAAAGAGAGATGCATTTCCACTGCCGAAGGTCGACGAACTGTTGGGGGCGTTGGCTGGTAGTGCCTGGTTTTCAACCCTGGATCTGCAAAGTGGTTATTGGCAAATTGCGATGGAAGACTGCGACAAGGAAAAAACCGCATTTTGCACTCCCCAAGGGCTTTGGCAGTTCCGTGTAATGCCGTTCGGCCTCACGAATGCGCCAGCCACATTTCAGCGGGCAATGAATAGTATGTTGCGGTCAGAGCTGGAGGGCGAGCATCTAAAGGTTTACCTCGATGATGTGCTGGTCCATACTCCTTCAGTAGCTGAGCAAGTCACATGGCTTCGCCGGGTATTTCAGAGATTTCGGGAGGAGAAGGTTAAGCTCAATCCCAAAAAGTGTGAGCTGTTCCGGCAGAGCGTTACATACCTGGGCTACAAGGTTTCGCAAGACGGGGTAGCAACTGACCCTGACAAGGTGGAAAAAGTCGAGTCGTGGCCAGTACCAAGTAATGTCAAGGAACTCCGGACATTCCTAGGATTTTGCTCTTACTACCGTCAGTTTGTTCCTCACTTCGCGGAGACAGCAGCTACACTGTATCCACTACAGGAGAAAGGACACCCCTACGAGTGGACCCCAGCATGTCAAAACGCCTTTGAAACTCTCAAGAAAGCATTGACGGGAGCCCCACTGCTGGCACACGTTGAACCAAATGCACGTTACATCTTAGACACAGATGCCAGTGAAAAGACCATTGGTGCAGTACTTTCCCAAGTCCAAAGTGGGAAAGAGAGAGTTCTGGCCTATTATAGTAGGTGTTTGCACAAAGCCGAACGAAACTACTGCCTGACGCGTAAAGAGTTATTGGGGTTGGTGGATGCTCTTCGACACTACCGCTCTTTTGGCCTGGATTCAGGGGCAGAATTCACTGTTCGCACTGATCATGCCGCCTTGCAGTGGCTTCAAACATTCAGAGAGCCTGACGGTCAAATGGCAAGGTGGTTGGAACAGCTGCAGGTGTACAACATGAAAGTTGAACACAGGCCTGGTTCAAAGCACTTGAATGCAGACGGAATGTCCAGGCGGCCCTGCTACGATAGTAATTGTCGGTACTGCATTCGTGCTGAAGCAAAAAGAGATGCCCTGTCAAATGACTTGCGCGGGATGAAGCTGGAACCTGACGTAGACTGGCGGTCTAAGCAACTGGAAGATCCTGATTTGGGCCAACTGTACTCATGGGTAGATCGGCGGCAGCGCCCATTGTGGGAGGATGTTGCTCACCTTGGACAGGGAATCAAAGCTTATTGGGCAATGTTCAACTGTATAGTTTTGGAAAAAGGTGTTCTGAAGAGGAAATGGGAATCGGACAACCAGAAATCAGTCGTTCTTCAGATTCTGGTGCCACGTGCACAGAGAGCATTGATCCTTGAGCAAGGGCACGGTCTAGGGCACTTTGGACATAGGCGCACGATCAACACCCTGCGTACCGCTTTCTACTGGGTAGGAATGCACAAGGATGTTCGGCAATATTGTGAGCGCTGTGCAGTCTGCAGCCGACGAGGGAAGATGAAACCGAGGGCACCGATGAAAACTTATACGGTTGGTGTCCCTTTCGAGAGAGTGGGCCTGGACTTCATGGGACCTTTGCCAATGAGCCATGGGGAAACAAGTACATTGTTGTAATGGTGGATTATTTTACAAAGTGGCCAGAGGCCTTTGCGGTTCCTGACATCAGGGCGGAAACTGTGGCTCGCTGTCTGGTGGATAATGTGATAGCGAGGTTCGGAGTACCCCGAGAGCTGCACACTGACCAAGGGAGGTCGTTCGAGTCCACGATTTTCCGTGAGGTGGTCAGCCTGCTAAACATCCGGAAAACTCGAACCACTCCCATGCGGCCCCAGAGCGATGGTCAGGTCGAGAGGTTCAACCGAACGCTCTGGGACCTGTTATCGAAGCTCACTGAGGGCCGACAAAGGGAATGGGACCAGAAGCTACCGCTGGCGCTGCTGGCCTATCGGGGGACGGAACAGGCAACGATAGGCTTTTCCCCCGCACGCCTGTTGTTCGGTAGAGAGCTCAATCTTCCCGTTCACTTACTCTATGGTAAGCCACCCCACACGGAGAGCAGAACACAATTCGCAAGTGTGTTAGAGGATAACATGATGACAGTCCATGACCTAGCCCGACAAAGACTACTGAATGCAGCTGAAAAAACGAAAAAGAGGTACGATGTCAAATGCAGGGATCCTCAGTTCGCTGCTGGGGACAAGGTATGGTGCTACAACCCACGAAGAGCAGTAGGGCGGTGCCCGAAGCTGGAGTCCCCATGGAATGGCCCATGCGAAGTGGTAAAGGCGATCTCCGACGTCGTTTTCCGGGTTAAGATGACGAATGGAAGGTACAGCGTCGTCCATGCAGACCGCCTTCGACTCTTTAAAGGAGGGGAATAGTGTTAGGTTGCCAGTGGTGTTCATGGTGACAGTCAAAAATATAAGTTATTCATTCGTCTCTAAATTTCACTGAAAGTTACTTGTTTAACAATATTATCATTTGGATTGGCTGGGTGTCAGGGAAAAATCTCCGATCAACAATCTCCAATCAATGAATTTTAAATCATTCAATTATTTACCAAAGACATATCCATGATCTGATGTTTTTCCCTGAAAGGGAGAAATTTCGTTGTTTTTTTTTTCACTTTAAAAAGTGAATTACGTATATTATATATTTTGAAAAAATAAGGCTAAGGACAAATTGTTGGTAGGTACCTTGGAAAATATACCCTATAGGAACATGGGGTATATTCGACAAATTTCCAGCGTTTTTTTTTTTTTTTTTTTTTTTTTTTATGTGGTCTACGAGGCTCTACGTTCCATTATTAAAAGTCATAAACTAAAGTTTAATGATTTGCAGCACTTTGCTTATATTTAGATCTTGACAGCGGCGTATGAGTGCTTCATTTAAAAATAGGGCACACATGTGGTCCTTTGATTGCCTCTTACTGAAGCCCTTGAGATATTCTTCCCATTAAGGGGGGGATTATTTCAAGTTTTCTTGGAGGTCCGCTGGCCTGACGCGTGGCATCAAATTCCTCTAGAAGTAACTTGTTTTTTATGTCTCAGTTTATTGACTACTGAGGAACCTGCGACATTCTTTTGACGTGAGGCACTTCTTCAACTGTAACGCAATCCCCGGAAATGGGAAAATTCCGCGCTTATTCGATATTCAATTTTTCTTTCATTCGCGTTTAGTATTCCATTTTTCCGATTCAATAACTGGAGATTGGAGAGGTGGGTTTGTCGTTTGCTTGGAAATAAGGGGAAATGTAGCGTGCGAGTCACCCAGTGCCCTACTGTGCGGATACAGGAAGCCCCCCCCCCCCCCCCCCCCCAATCCGATCCCACCCTTCTTAGGTGGGGTAGGTAGAGGTCGACTGGCTCCCGCTTTTTACGTCACGCTTGAGACTAACACAACTGTAGGTAGAGCAAAACAAATAAATTTTATAATTACTCTAAAAAATTATTTTGAAAGTTCCGGCGTCTAAGTCTCGCTGACGTAGCCTCACGTACGCGACGTCACACCGGACTAACGTGACATCGCGCGCGGAGTTGTGAGCCCTTCCATCTGTTATGGGGGCGGTCTGCCCTCGTGGTCTCCTTTTCCAGTCTGCCTGCCGCCCCCGTTCCGCCAACTCCGCGCCGCTTTCCGCCGCGCATCGTGTCGCGTGTTCCGAACGCGATTCCCCCAACGGCGGACTTTTCCCGAATATGCTGCGTGCCCTAAAAACGATCGTATCACCGAAACCATCAACGGGAGTGTCGTTCGAGATTCATCACTAATTTCTAATATTGGATTTCCTTCGTTTAAAATTTGAGATTATGTAATACAACTCATCTATTTTTACAAGCTCAATAGGTTGGTATGACATAACCAATTTATTTACTGGGGTTGGAGGGTTGGAGTTTTTTCCTCGACTGTACGTTTTCTCCCGATATTAAATAATTTTTAAACAGTCGTAAATTATACAACTGTTTAAAAATTATTATAAAATCAGTACCTACCTAAAAAATCTTTGATTTTAATTTTAGGTTGAAGTTGGCAAGAATTTAAAAATCCTACCGCGCTTTGTTGAATCAGCGAATTCCCTTCGAATACAATTTGATACAGATTCCAAGCTGAATCATCAATGTAGTTTTGATTCTCAAAATATTCTGAAACGATGTTTTCGCGACCAAAATAAAAAAAGTTGTTTGTTCCTCTTCAGACTAAAAGACAAAATACTTTGTTTACCATCTAGTTGTGCCCGCAAGGTTTTCAGCCCGATCGCCCAAACCCGTGGGGCGCTATGGGGCTAAAATGGGGCTACGGGAGTGGTTTTTTGAAGGCTTTTGGATCGAGTTAGGTGTCGTTTTCGAACTATTTTTGGTCGTAGAATCCATTTTGGGGGTCCCGGAACGATCCGATTTCACTGTGGGGAGATATAGGTATATAGATATAGTGCTTTCATGGGGCTAGAAATGGGATTTTTGAAAGATCCCAGGAGGCCAAACATTTTCCGAGTGAAAAAAAAAAATTTCCAAACTTTTTTTATTGAGACAGATTTAATTTTCGTACAAGTAAACTGTACACAAAACGTACAATGAATAATAAACCCTTGTGTAAAATTTGCAGCGGTTTTTCAAACTATCTTTGGCCGTACAATTCGTTTATGGGAGTTTCAGACCCACCCGACTAGACCCGTGGGTAACTGTGAACTCCAAAAAGGGTTTTTGGAGTAGATGAATCAGGAGGCGAATGAGGTGTCATTCTCGAAGCAATTATGAACATTTTTTTGTGGTTCCTTATCTCTCCTGACACTACACTTCTGCAAGTTTATTTATGTACTGTATTGTTACGGTATTGCTTTTATGTATTTATTTTGATAGGTAGGCTTAGTTTTTCCAAAATCTATACCTAATAGTGATGAACTTTGTTCCAATTTATTTTAAAAAAAATTATCCTTGAGGCTTTGTAGAATCCGAGGTGTTCAGGTTTACACTTGAATGCCTTTCTTCTTCTTTGGGCGCCATACCCGTAAACGGGCGTTGGCGACCTCTCGCTATTAACTTCTGTTGAGCGTGTTGAACAGTTACTACAGAAGAAGTAGGGACCTACTGTTAAACGGCGGTTCCGAACGAAAAATTTGAGAGGTTTTATAGGCAGAGTACTTTCGGTGGGTTGCCATTTCCTTCCGAAAGGTGATTATCAGTACAAGGAAGACGTCCAGCGGCTGCTGAGATCGAACCAGCAACCCTTGACTCGGCAGTCCAACGCTCTAACCACTGAGCCTCCGATATCCACTTTACGAATGACTTTACGAATTCAAAAATACTTTATATCGTGCTGTTTCCAATATTATCGTCAATAAAGTATAATTAATTGATGATAGTATTGGATATTTATCAACATGATTCAGAAAGAAGTGAATAATGACAGAAATATAGTTTTAGCTAATGAACGTTCCAATCCCCCCCCCCCTTACACTAACTACGTCTACTGCTGGTTCAATTATATTTCCAATTACAATTAAAACGGCGCAAGCTGTAAATGGCAAGAGACTTGGGGATTTTGTGCAAATATTTATTGATTTTATAAATTCATTTTGAAATTGTTCCTTTTAATGTTTTCTTTGTAACGCTACAAGCCCTGAAACCTTAAACGTGTCATAACAATTTTTTCTTTTGACATGGATAGATATACATATGTCTTAGTTCTGTGGTCTTGCAAAATTTTGCGACACACAAAAAATGCAACGTTTTTTATTGGTTGCACCCGTGGCAACCCGTCAACTTAATTTTTCATAGTAACAACGTCTATCACCAACTATATGCAGCCCATAGCAACCCATCAACTCAAAATGAAATTACTCAGTACCTATTAATCAAATCGAAGGCTCGCAAAATCATAAGACATATCCATGTACAGATGTATCTGCGTGCGGTGTAGATACTCGTCATCATTTTACTGATGATTTGCGTTTTTTTTTATAGTGAAACTTTTATTACATCGTACCAAATTTTTTGGTCTGTGTGTCGTTTCTTGTAACGTCACGCTACCGTTGATTTTCGCTTACAACCGATTCGTTGCTACGGAACTTCATCTTCGCCAGTTATAATCGTACAAAAATCGTTCACCATTCGTTGGAAAGCTCTCGATTTATCACGCATTTCTTTCGTACTTGTTCTTTGTCATTATGTCCCCATTTTATATTTATTGATGTTATTAATGGATGCAGTAAACAATGCCGCTTGTTTTGTTGTTATCAGGTGCCACGTTAGAAATCAATTTGAGAAAACGCCAAAATGAAGCCGTAGGTAGAGATAAAAGGGTAGGTGAATGAGTAGGAAATGGGGGGGGGGGGGACTAGACATAAAAAAACGTGTCCATCGATGCTACGTACCCCACTAGGGGAGCGAGCGAAGCGAGCCGGAGAGACTAGTGGGAAAAAAGTTTCACTTTTACCGTGGTTTCATAAAACCACACCCGTTTTTTTTTTTTTTTTTTTGGTGAGGTTTTTTCACAAAATTTCAATAAATTGAATCTTAATTTTTTCTTTCACAATTAGGTTTTCCACTAATATATTAAATATATTTTGCTTTTCTCGGGCATGAATCGAGGAGTTGTGGAAAACCTAATTGTGAAAGAAAAAAATTAAGATTCAATTTATTTACCATACTAATAAATTACACAATTACCATATTATTCCGTAAACAATAATTTTATTATTATGTGGCATCACTATTGATACACGACTGTCTAACGATGAACATAACACTTTCTCTTTTCGTTTAGAATTGCCCTTTGGAACGTCAACGACAAAATGTCTAATATTGATGTCACGAATACGTAGGTTCATGTTGGATATTTAGTTTTTGCGCCCCAGAACAAATAACCCTAAAATATAAAAGAGAAAAAAAGTCGCAGAATTTTTCGTTGTCCTGAATTCACTAGTTCGATTTTGATGAAATTTGGCTCGAAATGGTCAGAATGATGTCCCCAAAAAGCTTAACCTCCGATTGTTGGGGTTTCCAAGTATTACAGAGCCCACCGCACAAAAAAAAAAAAAAACCTCATTCCTTTTCAAACATTAAAATGAAATAATTCTTTGTCCAAATTTACCGATTATTCGACCCATTCGTTCGAACGGTCTACACCAACACAGAAACATGAATTGAAACTAATTACAATATCCAGTTCGAATCGTTCGCTTGATTAAAAAAAAAAAATGAACACTTGCGTAAAATTTGCAGCGATTTATCTGGCATGACAATCCTTTAGTAAGCTTCACTAAGATTTATAAATGAATCAAAACGTCGGATTTTCGAAGTATTCGTACGTATCGAACAATTTGAAATCGTACGAACTACACACAACAACTGAAATACGTTCGAACAATTGAACAAATCCATTCAAACAACTCTTGGGACAAATTGAGCGGCAAATGAAAACCTACGAGAAACAGAAATATTGCCGCCTGTGGGTGTATTGCCGCTTGTGATTTGTGTAGA
The DNA here is from genome assembly GCA_955831195.1 of Pilophorus perplexus. NCBI lineage: Eukaryota > Metazoa > Arthropoda > Insecta > Hemiptera > Miridae > Pilophorus > Pilophorus perplexus. The sequence continues at coordinate 33,005,431 of OY037009.1, read as the reverse complement.
TCATGGTACATGATTGTTTTATGACTTACCTGTGGGACACCCCCAGACCCCCTGATTATCTAAGTTTTGATCAAGGATCATATTAAGGAAACATGGTACATGTTTTTCGGATTGGTATATTTAAATTCGCGATAAAAAAAAGTTTATTTAATAAAAGGGGGTTATACATTTAAAAAAGGCCATACATTTAATAAAAGGGGGTTATATATTTAAAAGGCCAGTGTCGAATCATGATGAATGAATCATGAATTTAATTTAATCCGCGGGGTTGCGCGCGTCGCGCGGGATTTTAATATAGCCTATGTTGGGGGCAATCGCACCCGAAACCGTTAGAAAAAACCCCATTCAAATCCGTTCAGCCGTTTAGGCGCCTATAAGTCACGACAGACACACAGACAGAAAGCTCAACATCTCAAGGGGGGCTCGACCCCCCTAAGCATACTTTAACGGTCCACCAAACCAATAGAAAAAATCGCCGTATTTTTATCGCTTACCGTTTAGGAGGAGGAGAGGAAAAACCATGTACCATAAGAACAAAATTTCGAAATTTCGAAATTTCGCTGGGTTGCGCGCGTCGGGCTGGGTTTTAATATAGCCTATGTTGTGGGCAATCTCACCCGAGATCGTTAGAAAAAAAAACCATTCAAATCCGTTCAGCCGTTTAGGCGCCTATAAGGCACGACGGTTTACGGGGGGGTTACTTCAAAACTCTTACATTCGAATCCAGAGTACGCCCGTAAAAACATGTACCATGTTAAAAGCTCTCTTGCTAACAACACTGGGACATACAGTCGAGCGGTTTGCCCTTTTCTGTTACCATATTGTGTCGGATGGAAGCGCTCAATTTCCGACAACTTGCCTTCCTTCACTTTCGAGGACGCTCCTTTTGAACCCGCCAAAATGAACATTGACATTGTCTTCTTCTCCTCTTTTAATTGTTCGATTTCCTCGGCTTTTTAATTAGTTGTCGGTGATCGAAAAGAGGGTCTTATTTTCGGTACGTCAAAGTCCTTGGTTTCAAAGGACTGCAAAGAAGTTTCAGGGTGTATTGGAAGTTGGGAAAGATTAAAAAAAAAAAAAACTTGAATTTTTCAGCCTTGATTCTGAGCCCCTGAAGGTCATCTTGAATGAATTCCGATTATACCTCACCGCCACGACTTGGATGTTAGGCGGGTGTAGTCTAAACCCGAACCGCATTTTTTTTTTTCTCGTCTCACATTCCAACCAATCCTTGCCCCATACAGAGTTTACTCTACCTTCTTCGCCAATTTCCAACTTGTTAACCATCCATATCAATCGTTGTCGTTAACCAACTTATCAATTAGTTTCTCATAAAACTTGGCTCGTTTGTCTCAAAGAGCTCAGTCAATATCGGGATTTGACAATAAATCAAGTAAATAACAAAGAAACCTTGTTTCTCAAGACGGTCTTCCTTGTGACGCTAGACGATCTATCACTTTCAGGGGTTCTTTAACGGGCTCCCAAGACGATCAATACGAGTATTCCCGATTCTCTTGTGGAGGTTATTCCCTCATGCCGAATTTCTTAAGACCCGAGGTTGATTAGCAGCCACAATTCGGGATTCAGCGATGTCCACTTCACGCATTTCGCCATCGGTTATGTTCTGAAGATGTTCCCTGGATTGGATGAAGCGAAAAAGGTTTCAGTTTCCAGAATGGAAGGATTTTGAAAGGTTTTTCTCGTTCATATTTTCACTTCAAAAGTGTATCGGGACCTCGAAAAGGCTTTTCAAGCACCATTTTTCCAGATTGCGTGGGCTATTTGTGTTTGGTCTCCTTTGAAGCTGTTCATCGATTGTTTAGTCAGGTTCATGAATGGGCTCTTTGATGAGGCCAGGTTATAGATAAGATGAACATCGGTTGAAAATAATGATGAGATTAATAAGGGAATTTTTCCTACCGACTCCAGATCTTTCTCATTTCACATGGAAACCCCCCAATTTTTTGGGTGGTTTGGATTCCACGCCAATTCTAACGTTCTGAATAGGTACCCACAGAGCAGAATTCCCTGTAAGTGAGTTCGTGGAGCAATTCAAGCAGTTTGGAACCGTTCTGCGGTGCATGCTCAGTTATTTTCGATAATAGGTATTATCGATAATTTCTTTCGGTACGATCGGAATATCTATATTCTGATTCCCTCGTCCATTTGCGGCTTGCCCCTAATCTGACCCTGCTGGAACGAAAATACCGAAATTCCTTGAATGTATTCAAAATTAGTGTGGGATAAAACCGTCACCTGAGTCTTAGAAATGCTTTAGAAATTTCTTCCTCTTCGTCGGCCCGAATCGGCTGCCCAATGGAAGAAAAAACTTCCTGACCTGAGTGAGTATAGAACCCAGGTCTTACACATCACTGTGGAGTGGGGGGTTCCCTCTCCTAGTGAAATGTTGAAAGCTATCTGGCTGCTCGCCTGACAGCTACAGTGCTCAAAATCAATATTGGGTACCTACTACAGCTAAATCCAGAGTTTCCTGCATGCGGGGTATGACCCTCCAGACGTGTGTCATGCTGAGTCTGAATATATACCGCAGAATAGTCTGGTACGGGAAACAGTGTACACATCAAAGTTAGACAATCGCAAATTCAACACTATGTTTAGTGACCTACACGACATGAAGACGTCGTGCCCCTGTTTCGCTAACCTTTTCCTGGTGAAAGGTTAATGGCACCTCGCCCAATATGAAAATGTTAATAGCGCGGCATCGACGAACGTTAGTTATTGCTTCCAGGCTGTCTTTCTAATACCATGAAAAATCCCTGAAGCCTTTTTGAAGTCATGACGTAATGTGGGAGTTTTTTTCTCGTGGCCCACAGAGCATTCAACTCTCGATTGACGATCAGGATATAAATGGAAATGAGTATTATTGGAGCTTTGGAGGCAAACAGTAAAACGGTTAACGATATTTTTCATTAAGCGAGATGTCAAAGCGTGTTTCCCTCTCAGTTCACTTCACCAAACCACCCATTCCCATTTCAGGCCTTTTGCTCCCTCGTTTCTCAGTTCCACGCTCATCGGAAACCACTTTACAGTCTTCTTCCTTTTCGGGCTTTCATTTTCATGAAAATAAAAGAGCGGAGGTGAAATCCGAGGGAAAATCCACGTTTGAAGACAAAATGGGGTAAATAAAGCGGGCGCTCTTTTTCGATGTGAAGAGGAAACGTTAGGAGGTGACGGGCGAATCAAAAGTCACGATACTTGAATGAGATCGCGTTTGTCAGGCCGGGTTGGTACAGTTTTCGGGATGACTATGTACACTTCCGACGGAAATCGAAAGTATTATTTTCTTCGTGCTTGTGGGAAAGTGGAAAAGTGGAGAGAATATAGGAAAAGTTTTGTTTTCTGTATCTATCTGGCGGTGGTGTCACTTCAAGAAGTATAGAAGAACATTCTGAAAACTTGTGGTGGAACAATTGGCAGGAATTGAAACGGCGAAAGATATCATGAGAGTGGTTGTTCTATATTGACATTCAGGGAGACGGAAAGTCTGTAGGTTTTATACGATTTTTGAATTCTACGTTCTCGTGTCGGTTTTTTTTTTTTTTTTTTTTTTTTTTTTTTGTGTGTGTGCGTGTTAAGTGTTAATGTTGGGCTCTATCCGACGTACTGAAGTATATAACAGTATCTGGATTGTAAAATATCGGGAGAAATTAGTGCGGAATAATCCCCCACTTGTAGGAAACTCTGCACTGAGTGGTGCACGAAACCAGTCTTACCTCTCAAGTGAGCCACTAGATCGTGCTCAGCATCCAGAGTGTGGGAAAAGCTGGACGCCACCGCTTCTTAGTATGATGAAGCCAACGGTACGAGGATCCCCCCCCCCCCCCCCCTCGCTTTCGCAGCGGGCTCCAGGCTTCTCGATTATTTCGTTTGGGATGTTCTATAATTACACGATGGTGAACGCTGGTTCGGATTTGTGGAATTCTGACTCCTTCACAACTGTGTCTTCGCCTGGACTCACGAGTCTGATTCATACCAAGAATTCCTTTGCAAGCCTACCCTAAAACTCCTAGTCGTCTCCAAGAACTCAGTTGCGAGAACATGGAGTATACGCCTTCGAATCTCCGCCAATCACAATTTTAATTTCAAATAAAATCCTAAAAACTCTACCACACCTTCGTACACAACAAAAACTGGGTTCATGATCTGTACTGCTAATGGGCTCCTTGAGAAGGTCGGAATTCGTCATTTCTAACAAAATATTCGGATTCAGCAATCTTTAAAACCCCGTACGCAAATTTTTAGTTCGAAAATCATAATATTATGGTTACGTGCAGAACAGTTTTAGAAATGTTGAGATTTTGAAATGAAAGCCGAGAGCTCATGAAGTCACATCAGCATCGATTAGTTTGGCACGGAGCCGTGTATGTCGCCAATTCACTCCTCACGAAGGGTAAGCGATCAAATTTGATCATACCAACTCGAGATCCCAGCCTCTATGCACTTTCGCGCGTTGACCTCCCACTTAGAGCATACACTCATTTCGCGATAAATTCCGATTCACTGGAATTCCGCGAAAGCAAAATACTTCTCCATACTTCGTGTATGCAACATTAAATGTTGCAAATTTTGATCGTTTGTTCCCTCGGTATAAATATTAATGAACTCGGTTCCTCTCATGAATATTGATGGTTTAGTCGGAGACTTGGAGAGATTTCGAGTGTTTCCGAGCGTTATCTCTTAAAACAAAACTACGCTATTCGAGTGGAAGGGGGGGGGGGGGGGGGGGGGGGGTTCAAGTGGGCACTTGTTACAGTCCGTTTAAAACCTGGCAATATAACTTACAAACGATATTTTTAATACCACTTCTGGATAGAATCTTCTTTGGCTGTTTTTTCCCCCAGCGGTTATTGGGACATCATTGGTGTTTTGACAAAAATACAACTATACCGGGAGGTGTAGAAGGTGTTGGGCCAGGGTGTCATGTAAGGTGTCGTTCCTAAATTACGCGAATTATTATTTGTACGCGATTTTTGGGGGTTCCAGACTTGTTATTCTATATAACGGGGCGTTTTTATGGGGCTGCAGGTGGATTTACGAAGGGTTTTGACCAACGATTCGAGTGAGGTGCGGTCATAGAACTACCGCGGTCATAGGTATAGTTCTATGGGTGCGGTTTTCGAAGTAATTTTGAGCGTAGAATGAGTTTACGGGTCTCCGATCGTCCCGATCGAACCCGATCGTTTTACTACGATTTCGTATTATGTAATTAAAAAACCCTCTTAAATTGCAGCGTTATTCGCCTCCCACAAAATGCGACTGATGTTCCAAACAAGTTGAAATCAATTTGCATCTTCAAACCGATTGAAATACATGCGCTGAAACCGAGCGAATAAGCGTTTGAACGTATCGAGCCCGATATCACCGCTGTTCGTAATGTAAGCTAAATGAAAGCATCCGTATGACGACCGATAGACGACACGTTGCAGATATGTCCAAACATCATACAAACGCAACACGCTATTCGAAGGGCGTAATGGGACTGAACCCTTTGGTATTATCACCGCTATCAGTTTATTGATCATCAGCAGACAATTGCATCATTACCACCGTCGAGATCTGCATATTTTATCACAACCCACTGCATTAGCCCCCCCCCCCCCCCCCCCTTCCATTCCAATACTGCTTTCGTTCGTATGTTGGTAATAAATTGGCAAATATCAATGGAAATTATGCGATGACATTTTCTGCTGGGTTTTAACCATCTCTGAAGTAATGATTAACATCGAAATGTGTAACTTTATTTTACCTCCGTTCAAACACTTCTACAAAATGTATCACAGTTGATTACAGTATAATAATTATACTAGAATCAACTATTATTATCATGAGGTTCAGTGAAAATGCACGCAAACTGGTGTCCTGACGAGTTTTAACGACTTATTTGCGTCCAAAGAGAAGACAGTGTCGGGGCGAATCCTGAGCTGGCAGGCTGAGCAAGCACACAATAATTGGGTTCCCCCTCCCACTTCATCACCTTCGCTCATCTCTGAAATCCCCACGATAAACCTCAAAATCTTCTAATCTTTCATATGCAACTTTCACAATTACCAACAGCGAACGTACAGAAAAACAACGGGGCCTGCAGCAGTGCTTGTATGCCACACCTGCATGAAGCCATTCTGATTGCCGATTTCTCACACCCGATACACAAAACACAGAAAAAACGAAGACCACAAGTAATAATGGCAATAAAACTAAACCAAGGTAAAATTCAAGTAAAATTTACTTGAATTTTATCACAGTAATTACTTGAATTGATCACAGTAAAGTATTTAATACTTCAACTCAATATTCAATACTGTAAAGAATAACAACCCGTTAACAACCGACCAAGATCTTTACTCTTGTCAAAAACTCAACCACACGATCAACTTGACTCAAAAACAACAACTCCTCATCTTTTTCCTCCAGGTGTTCAATAACAGGGATGCTAGCTGTCTCCACGGGGAACCCCTAGCATCCCTGGAGTATCCTTTACAATACTTTACTATCAATTATTGATCACAGAAAGAACTCTTTCAGAAAGTAAACAACTAATGGAGAAGTTGGCAACTGAGGATCAATGTCCACGATCCTATGAGTGAAAAGTCAGATGAACGCCCCAAGTGGAGGAAGCACAAACCATAATGCTTGCCTTCCACTATTTGACCTGCGGCTCTGCCCCCACAAGGTCTATGAAACCAGCTGTTTTCCTGGTTCAACCAAGTCGAGCCAAGGCAATCAGCTCCGCGGGTACTTGACTAGGGGGGAAGATGCTCAAACGGTAGTTCTATACTCTCTTCTCGCGGTCAGTTAGCTGAGCACCTACTTTGTGTACAAGTTGACAGTAAAATTTCCATTGCTAAAGTAATAATCATTTGAAAAATTGTCCGAAAATTAAAACACTAAAACAAAAAATTATTAAAAAAAAAAAAAAAAAAAAATTGCCAAGCACTGGGTAAGCAGTGCTTATCTTGCTTTGCCAGAGAATTCGCCTCTGTTTGACACCTTCTCGGGGTGAGAAACATTAGGTTTGTTCCAGGTCTGACTGCGTCTGTCGACAGAAGTTGGACAGCTGTCGACAGAACCCGACCGCACATACTCGAGCTATCGGTTTCCGTCCAACTTACGATCGACCTGGAACAGCAGTTTCTAAACTGCGCATGTCTCCGGCGATTTCTGTTAACATTCCGTCAAACCTGGAACAACCTATTTTTGCTTCCCATGAGCCGAGTATTCTTGAGCGAGTCATTAAAGTATTTCTCAATCGTGCGAGAGAATTTAGGGTTTTTCACCGCCAGCGGGGTTCCAACCCATGGGTTGGGGCAAGCGCTAGCGGGCGAACAACCCCCCCCCCCCCCCTCCTCCTCAACCACACCCTTGTTCTCTCCAAAAATAGGTTTCTCCGCATCAAAAAACGGTTCTGCGTAATTAAAACTCGTTTCAACCCACCGGAAACCGGTTTCTGCTGATCTAGACTAGTATGTAAAAGATCCTGCCCTTCCATCCAGTTTCGTACCCTAGCGGAGCAAAGAAACGTATTATTAATGGTGTCACCATGTACGGTACCGAATGTGCGGTGCTCAAACGTCGCCGTGTAGGCACATAGTTATTCAAAGCAGGACAACCCATTCGAAGAACATGGGGGACACCCGATGTGGCCCGTTTCAAGCCTACAGGAGAGAAAAGCGGGAAAGCCGGTTGGAGGGGGGAAGGCGTTTAAGTGGAAAAACGGGCAACTTTTAAGCAAGCAGTGCATAAACCGATCACGTGAGAAGGTTGCGGAAGGATCATTGAGGGTATTCGAGAGATTGGAAGCCTAACGTCCCCGCCTTCGCGCCATCAACTTCCCTCCCTTTTTTCCGAGGGATTTACTGCGCGTTCGTGAGCTCTGTCGAGCTTTAAAGGGGAAATCGGGGAGGAAAAGGAGAAAACTCGGATTCCTTTGGGATAATAGGGTTGCGCTAAACTCAAGAATGTAATTATTGAAAACGTTAAGGTGCCTCTTGGAACTCGAAGGGATAAAGTTTTTTTTTTTTTTACACCTTAAAAGCCTTCCTCTACACTCACATAGAATTGGTGGACGTGATCTACACTGAGCCACTTTGGGGTATCCACTCTGCATGCAAACTGCCGTGTTGGAAATTCGACCAAAAATAGTTTTTACCTTGAATCTATTTTACTTCAAGCACCTGAAATTAGAAGCAATTTCTTTTCATTTGTCAAAATGAGAAAAAAAAGGACATTTTTCGCTCTGAATTGTCGTCCTTATTTTGAGGTGCGCTGAATCGTTCAATTTTAAAAATCACGTTAGATGTTTTGCAAATCAAAAATTGTACAGAAATACCGCCAATTTTCGTAATTTTTTCTTTTCCGGACTTTTTCTGGGCCAGGTCTGGTTTTTCATTCCCTTCGTCACCGTGACCTCAGAGTGGGTCTATCGTGACGGTTACATTAGATCGTGACGGAATCTCTCAAAATTTGAATTTAATACAGCAAAACATTTTGTCTATTGTATAATGCAGGGGTTCCCAAACTGTGGTCTGCCGACCCTCACTAGGTCTATGAGATCTCCCTCAATCCCGACGATTTCTCTCTCTGTAGATTCCATCACTGTTCATGACTAGCAGGGTTGGATCAGTTGAAAGTCTCCATAAACGGGCGAGCAAAGCGAGCCCCTCCTGCCCGAGAAAGTGGCTGAGCAAATCGAGGCCCCTCTGTCCAAGAAATTGTTTCTACGACCCGGGATGCGATTTTATTCCTCGCTAATTTCAGACATATTCTGGAGTAGCAGGTACCTATTTTCGAGATCCACGGGGTCGGATTGAAATTCCAACGATCGGGAATTCCCTGAACAATTTAAATAAACTTGACTGTTTTTGTAAATTGTTTTAGGCCCAGTTACTCACTAGACCACCCTGACTTTTCCGATTGTTCCTAGGCGAGCTAGGGACAAGCCTCAGGGAGGAGACGATTTTATTTATTTCTAATTTCGAATACAGTAAGTGATTTTGGGTAGTTTTATCAGTAGCGGGGTTAGATCAGGTGCAATTTCACAAAAATGGGCGAGCAAAGCGAGCCCCCGGTCCAATAAAAGCCCCCCCCCCCTGTCTGAGAAAGACATTTTTTGCTTCCCACGATTTCAGAAGTGAGTACTTTAATGAGAGGAGATGATTTTATTCCTCGCTAATTTTGGATGGATGGTTTTAGGGATTTCCAACACCCAGGTGGTCGGTCTAGAATTTAACGCATTTAAAATCATTAAAAGTGGCTAGCAATACACCCCCCCCCCCCCCCCCCCCCCTGCCACGGAAAGTGGCTCCCTGTCTGACTCGGGGGGCGGTCGTCAACTTGCACACCCCTCCATATCAACTCGCCCCCCCTCCAGAAAACAATCTACAGGGGTCCGTCAGAAAGAGCGGATGTTTTGTGAACTGCTACTACTCGGCAAGGGGTGTTCCGATCGTGGTGGGGTTGGTCGCGTTCTAAAGAGGGGAATGGGAATTTTTGTTAGGGATGTCCACACTGAAGAAAAATATCGATATTCGATATATCGATAGTTTTAAAAATATCGTTTTACAAGGTCGATATATCGTAGAAAAATATCGATATTCGATATATTGTTTAAAAAATATCGATATATCGGATATTAGTCCAAATTAAAAAAAAAATCCATGCCTTTCACGACTTTTGATTACTAGTAAATAAATTAAGGTTATAAATTCTTCGAATAATCTGTAATGAGTATGTAATTATTTGTAAAATCATAGAAACAATTTATTTGCTCAGTTTATATTGTTCTGAGAAAACATTCAGTACATGATTAATATTAAATATTAACCCTAGAATGGAAACGCCTCCTTGTCCCCCCATTAATGTACAGAAAATTTTTCTGCCAATGCACCTCGCTGATCATATTAAATCAAAATCAAAATCAAATTTTGATTTGAAATTCTTTCAGTACAGTTACCAACACGTTCTTTGATCCTATTTCTAGCTGGTGTTCGGATTTATGTCGGATCTCTCTCAAAAATATCGGTTCCCGATATTTAAAAAATAATATCGATATATCGGTGGAAAAAATATCGCCCAAAAATATCGATATATCGGCGGAAAATATCGATATTTCGATATATCGATATTTTTTGAGCATCCCTAGTTTTTGTTTGCCTCATGGTGTTGCCATATGTGGAGTGAGAAGGAACGCGAGTACGGCGCACGGCAGTTCTTAAAAAATGACGAATCTGTCGTTCAGACGCAGCGAGAGCTCCGGAATTTTCCAAATTCCGATTTTGGCTCGGCGGTTTTGTTTTCAACTCGTTACCTGTACAGTTGAAGGTGGAGACCCATCTCCGAGCTGAAGGAGCCGTTTTTTTCATTGCCCTCAAACCTCTGAGCACCAATTTACACACCGGATAGTCTGTTGTGAAGCGCTGCCACCTGAATGCCTTCCCAGACTAACCTGAATTTGAACGTGAAGGCTCCTGTTGCCTTCAGTGCAGCCTGGCCGTCTGAGAAGATGTAGATCTTGGCTCTTTTGAGTCCTTTCATCTGAATCTCATGGGCGCAAGTTGGAATGGCTATAGCCTACTATAGTAGTTGCCTCGGCTTGAAATTGGGACCCGTTATTTCTGCTCCTACCTGACCTTGACTGATCCGTGTGTAAACCATAACAGCGCCCCTGGACGGGATGGTTATGCTGAAAGGTAGTTTAAAATTGGCCTGCTCTAGCATTATGTCTGTAGAAGCCGAACATCTCAACCCTTTCAATAAAATAAAGTTATTAGTAATACGTAAACATCTTACCTAATTTCAACATTTTGACCCCAGTACTAATCAGAGAGGTACCCCGAATTGTCCAGTTGAAAATGTTGCATCTGCCCGAAGTGTTTTTCTTTTTTTAATCCTCATTTTCGCGTTATTTACCCGCTGAATGGTCAAACCATCGCACTGTGAAAACTGTAAAACCCGATGCCTTTTTCTTCTCCCGTTTTTGGGAAAACTATTTTCACCCGGCAACTGTCTGAAATTGATTATAGCCCCGTACAAAGACAGCAATGAAACGGCATCAAAACAAAAAAAGCGGCATTGCGTTGTTCTGATTTGATTCTTTACTAGAACACGAACACAGAGGCCTCGTTTCGCTCGGCCACTTTATCTCAGGCAGAGGGGGCTCGCTTCGCTCGCCCATTTGTGCAGCCGATCCAACCCCGCTATTGATGAAATAACCCAAAATCACTTCTGAAATCAATTATTGCTCGTCCTTCGTCGTCGGAATTCGTTCGTACGAAATTTACTATTAAAATTCAGTTCCAGAGGAAGGCGACAATGGAAACGCAATTTCAATCGGGCCGTAAACAGCGAAGATGGGAATAGTCGCGCCAATTTACGCGGGTCCCAAATTGCGCTTACTGGGCTTATCAGAAGAAACATTTGCTATGGTATCCGAATTCACCGACAAATTTTAGGGTTACCTTTTAAAATGAGAAAGCCATTTTCGCGCATTTTGGGGGAACTTCAACCCCGACAGTTCAGGGATTCCAGCTCGGTAGGAAAAATCGCCTTATTGTTATCACCGTTTAGGAGAAGTAAGATTGTGGCCTACATTTTTTTTTAATAAGCATTTATTTGGAGAAAAAACAAAAACAAACAAATTAATACAGTTCAAAAAATAAAGTTCTCAATGCTACTCCCCACTTTAAGCAAAAGCTTGCGCTGAGGGGAGGTGTTCAAAAGTTGTTACATCTCTGTGAATATCAATAAATGTACATAGTGGAATTCCATAACGAGCTATGATGTATTAAAGACTAACTTAATGTAATGAATTTTATCAACAAACAAAATTTGTTCATTTAATGAAGCTGAACGGTGGAGTAATTTAATGACGAACTAATGGCTTACAAATACGCGCAATTTAATAAAATCGAAATACTTTTCGGGAAGAATCACCGCTGCAGAGAGCGTTTCTTTATTTCAATTTTAATGTAGTTAAATACACAAACACATACATGCATACAGATCCGTTCTGAATTAGTGGTTTAGATGCCAGTTAAGTTCATTGTACTCACGTAACGAACTTCGTTGAATATTAAAATTTTTGGTGATGCAAACTAAGCTCAGGGCTCGGGTATTCACGGTGTTAATGATCATTTGCTAAAACTGTTGACCCAAAAAATTAAAATGTGAAATGCGGACGGCGATAAAATCCTTGTAGCTGATCCTAGTTGATGAATTAACTCGAGTTGAAAGGAAGCCCGTCAAGTTAGTTTCCCGCTAAGTGGTGGACGAGGTGATTACAGATTTGGATCCTTTCATTGTCTAATTGAATAGTGGCTTTCAATCAGTCGTCAAAGTTGGGGTTTCGAATTGGGTTAAACGTCTGGCAGAGTCTTTGTGGAACTTTACTCGGGAGAGGATGTGAGATCAAAGAGGGTAATCTCTGACGGGTGTCGGTCGAGGCAATAAAATCTTTTACTGAACTAAAATTATAAGTTGATATCTCGCACGATACTCCGGTTAAACTCGAGGTCGTTGCCCTCCAGCGTCCCGCCGTCTAAATGGAAGTGCGTCGGAAACCGTCGGATGTGACGTCGGAGTGACGTCGGGGAGTGACCTAATCGCGGGCGGGTTCGTGAGCCAAAAATGGCGATCGTCATGTCGTCGAGGAGTAAAATCGTCATCGGAGGGGTCGTCTTCACTTTCGTCCTGGCGATGGTCCTCGTCATCGGGTCGACCGCCGGGTGGTTCCACGGCAAACAGCCTCCGATGCCGGCACCGTACCCGCTCCAACACGGTTATGCCAAGGTAGGCCTGAAAATACACTTACTGTAATAAAGAAGGTACATAATTAGTACACTTTGCAGTGTCATATCCGACCTCATCCCATACCATTTAATTAGGAAAAATGATTTTTTAATCATTTTTCCTAATTAATGCCGTATAATTTTCTCCTGAATTCTCCGTTTTGGGTAGGTATATATATATCCCTACATATTTTTTTCTTTCTTTATTTATTTTTTCTTTCTTTATTTATTTATTTTTATTATATATTTTTTATTTTATTTATTTATTTAAGTATTTATTATATTTATTTATTTTTTATTTTTTATTTTTTTATTTTTTCATCTAAAATTAAAATTTTTCATCCTCAACCCACTTTCATATCCCCTTCAACCAAATACCTACACCCACTTTAAATTGAACCTTTCCCTCCGCCATGACTACATTCTGCGCCAACAACAACATTTCATCCAGCTTCATCTTCAAGTGACCGCCATCCACCATTTCTACCCCTCTGATGAAGCCAACTAATAGGCGAAAATTTAGGTAATTGTTTTTATACTTTTTTAGTGTTCCCTCTACTAAGTACCTACCATCTGTCTGAACAATCAAAAACATATATCTCGTCGCGAGTCTGTCAATCTTTTGAAAAAACGAATTCACTTAACGTGTGTTTCAACTCTTTCTGTGTATCAAACCTCGACGTGATCGCCATCGCCGCGGAAGTGCCGTTCATCCATCCTTTTGTCGTGTTTTTGTCGACGCAGTTTATTACTTCGTCGTCGTCGTCGATACTTCAGTGTTCCTCACCTTTGACCATCTGTCCGCCTACCCTTTCGTTTTCCAGTTCTTCCTTTCACTCATTCTCACCCCCTCACCATACCTAACCTTCAACACAGGTAAAGTCCATCACTTTTCACCTTCTCTCATAAAATGAGTCATCCCCAAACATTTTGGCTACATAGCTGCCGCTACCATGCTTACAAACTGGCGAGGCTCCAGGGTCACGTGGAATTCCTGTCAGCCTGCGTTGACAGTGGTTTGGTCCCCAAGGGTCTAACCCTTACATTTCCCCTTTCCGGTCTACCACCCTCCATCCATGAACCCTTCCTACAGTTAAAACAGAAAATGTCCTTAGAGTTTCTAACTCTGGTCTTGAACAAATACTCCGACCTGAAGACCTATCATGCACGTTGTCTGACGTCACTTCTGAAGGTGATTTACTCTGCTGCCCACTCAGTTCTGGATCGAGCCAATGTGATCCTCGGGGGTGCCGTCCAGTTCCTGGATCGTTGTCGGCGCTTACATCTGAGAAAATTGTCGTCCCTGTATAGAGCCCATTTGAATGGCGGTTTGAGTGTTGGACTGACACCGACTACCCCGGGCACTCCTTTGGTTGCCGATAGACCGTCCCTTCAGGTGATGTTCAACCTCACGCCACCCCCGAATCTTCCACCCAGGCTACCCAGACGACAGCCTCAGCCGCGTCGTGGGGACTCTGCCCAATGGCCAAATGAGGGTTCTGTGCCTCGGGTTGGGACTGGAACCTTATTTCCTTCCACTGCCCGGGCGTACTCGCGGAGCCCAGTTTACCTTGATGTTGGAGATCCATCAGTATTTTCCACCCCCTCGTTTTCAGCGGGAGTCCAGGTTTCTGGGGAGGATCCCTCTTCCGTGTGTCAACCTTCGACATCCTCTACATATATTGGACCCCCACCCCCACCCCTTGTATCGTCAGGTGACTCTGAGGGCATATCCTCTCCAGTCCTGGCTGGTTCTGCTTTTTCAGCCGGTAAAATGCCCTCCCCAGGACCCCTTGGTTCCAACAGCTTGGCCTCACTGGCTCCCGGCCAACCTTCATCCCATGCTGGGCTCCCTCAGGTCTCACCCCTAGATGCCGCTGGTGACGTTATCAATTTGTCTTCCCGGTCCCTCACTGAGGTTGAGATTTCCGTCCTTTCGAAGGGGTTGAGCTTTTGTCCAACTCCCAGAGTGGACCATTTCAAACTTATCAGCGATGTGATTAGGTACTGTAAAAATCTTCGTTGGCGCGCCTTCTGGCACGAAAACCCCCCTGAGGATAATCCCGACAATGCAATTCACCCTTCCTTACTACGTGTCAAGCCCCCGTCCGATAAAAACCCACCCTGTTTACCCCCTAACCACCCTGTGGAGGTGTACATTAAGGCATTGGTAGACCGAACGTCTGACCCCTACTTCCTTAATAGTCTGGACCCCCTTCACAACCTAACACGGCCCGAAATCCGCGCCCTCACTTCTTTGAAAAATGATGCGAATATAAAAATTTTGTCCGCTGACAAGGGGTCTTCAACTGTTGTTGTGAATCTGAGTGACTACAACGTAGAAGTTTTGCGCCAACTGTCGGACACTCAGTTTTACAAAAAATTAAGAACCAACCCTAATGTTAAAATTCAACAATCCATCTTAGCTTATGTCAAACGCAACGGTGATGCTGAGGGCCTTTCGCCCCAAGATATAGAAATTCTTTCACCTAAAAAATTCCGCACCTCCAACTTTTACATCCTTCCGAAAGTCCACAAAATTGATTTAAGATCTCCGAACCCACCATTTCCGCCGGGCCGGCCGATAGTATCTTCATACGATTCACACGGAGAGAAAAAATGGCTGATTTTGCCCGATAGAACGCTCGCAACGTAGCAAATTTTAGGAAAAAAGCCCGATTGATAGCAAATTTTACCCGATAAGATTTTAAATCAATCGGGTCTGCGTAAGGGGTGCCTGGAGAGACCGGCCAATCGGGTGATTTACAAAAAAAAAACCGATTGATCCCCCGTTTTGATAAGAATCAATCGGGCGTTTTTCCCCAAAACCCCATATGGGGCATCTAAGCATGCCCGATAGAGCAATCTATCGGGTACCACTAACCAACCCCCCCTAATAATCAATCGGGTTTTCCGAATAAACCTATCGGGCTGCACTAAAAGCCCGTTTGATTTTCAATCGGGTTTTCCTAATAAACCTATCGGGCTGCACTAAAAGCCCGTTTGACTTTCAATCGGGTTTTCCTAATAAACCTATCGGGCTGCACTAAAAGCCCGTTTGATTTCCGTCTATCGGGTACTCCTTCGCCGCTACCCGATTGGATCCCTTTCGAGCTCCTACAACCGCCTGATTGGTCGTCCGTATTGCTTCCGCTTGATATTCAAGAATGAATAGATTAATATACTGATATATCAGTATATGAATAGATTCGTTATTGAATATCAAGCGGAAGCAATACGGAGGACCAATGAGGCGGTTGTAGGAGCTGGAAAGGGATCCAATGGGGTAGTGGTGAAGGAGGACCCGATAGACGGAAATCAATCGAGGATGAGGGAAAGTGTACATACGGAACATCAATATATGAAATGAAATTGACAATTTCGACATATTAATCAAAGTAATCCATTATCATGCGCAGTCATCAACCTAGGTTAGCTATTACATACCTCACATTGAGTGTATCGTATTCATTCATGGGGGACAAGTCAGAAAAAGTTAGTGCAAATTAAATAAAACTGTTTTATTCACATATTTACATGGAGCGCATTTAACAAAATACACTTAATTGTATTGAACACATGAAGGTGCTGTTTCCACTGATACAGAAATGAGTTCTAAGAATTCTACAAAAGTTACTAAGTCCCTAGTTTACTGCAAGTACAGAAAATGGTGCATGGCAAGTTATACAATCCAAAACAAAAACGTTAAACTATGAAAGTGCAATTTCAATAACATTCAATATAAGATTCAAGTGCTACATTGTTGATAGGTGATGTGCATTTTGCACAAAAGTACGTACATGGTTTGAGTACAACCTGAACAAATTTGTTAACGTCCTTACACAATCGAAAAAGACAGTATTTCTTGTTATGCATTGAACTGTGACAATTCCGTTTCAGTGACATTCAATATAAGGGTGAAGTACTAAGTTCTTCGTGCATTTTGCACAGAAATACATACACGGTTTTAGTGCATAATATGTTGCTCATATTATGAGCAAATGTGTTTACGTTTAAAAAAATGAGAAGGTGTTGTGCGCGTAGGCAACGAGATGATGTTGTACTACAGTTCGAATTGTGTTGTCATTGATAGCTGAAGTAAGAATGAAACGTGATGTACGATATGAAGACTACAAGCTGTTTCTCATTACGACGTAGGTATTGTCGTCTAAAGCGGTGACTAATGTATTAGGGAAAGGGTAGCGCCTGTTGGACAACTTGTAGTAGGAGTGACAGTGTAGCGATTCCACTTCGTACGCTTGGAAATGTGTTGAATGTAAATGAGTGACAAAATTTTCGCAATTAAACACGAAAATCAATTTAAAACATAAATCTACGGCTTGGATGACGGTTTCTACTCTGAGACTATTGTCCAAATATTTAACTAGGCAGTAGGAAATCGTACCTAGCGATCCAATTGCGACGACGTACGGTTGAATGGTGCCACCGGCGTCCTTTTTCAGCTTTTCGTGGAATAAGTTGGCTTCCGTCTCAGTGGCTAGCAACTTGACGAAGTAGTCCGCCGACTCCTTCTTCGAGATCTGCGTGGGGGCTCTTTTTTAACTCGTTGCGTCCCGAGTGCGTAGGGTAAGGCCAGCAGTGCCGCTGTTAATCGCCGTTCAATGTCTGAAAAAAGAGAAAATGCTATGTAGCTATGCTATGTAGCAATAATTGCATACAGTGGCAGGAGAAAAGTATGTTGGTGAAGGGACGTGAAACGTGAAAACTCATTCTTACCAGTATTGTGGTCGTAGAATGCCAAAATTGAATCGTCAAAAGCACCTCTGCCTTTAACAAATTTGCCCGCTCGAGCCTCTGCGATAATGGCCGGATGTACGGACAGCAGCTTGTGATACAACTGCCCAGAGGGGATTCCGTAGATTTCTTCAAAATCCACTTCTATCTGCAACAGAAGGAACAGAACAATTGTGCCGTGAGCATTAAATGCAAAATTTGCATTTGGTACGGGGGAATAACCATCAATGTCCACTTTTTGCCGAAATGAAACGGACAGCACCATCTATTGGTGTTTCAAGAGTACTTTCAGATGGTCTGACCGCATGAGGAGAGAACCGTTGATATCCCCTTGAAATTTGAGGCCAAAGATTGTTGGTGCTGGGGAAAAACAATCAAAATCCTCGAGCGTCGGGGGAATATCAATCGAAGTCCATGTAACCTGGGTAGGTAGGAAGAACCTCCTGCTTTCAACGGGTTATATTAAATTTTAATGATTCACGTTATTCACTGTGATTGTTTTTTCGACTTCTACTAGACAACGCGGGTGATATCCAGAATGAAGAAAACGACGATTTTATTGATGACGTTTAGGTTGATTGAGAGTGAGGTTGAAGGGTTTGAACATTTTCGCATAGGGGAAAGGTGGGTAAGACCGGGTACCATAACTATTGTAGGGTATAACTCCATCAAAAAATGAAATTGCACCAAATAAACACATTACTGCCTTCGTACACATCTTGGCTATCAAGAATTCATACCAATCTGGTTGAATTATTCTTTCCCGATCCGTAACTCGAGTAAAATGAAAAAAACTCGAGTCGTGCCTTTTTTTAGGTTAGGGTGGGTAAGACCGGGTACCTACCTCAGGAAAAGTACTAAAAAAAAATTACCCCAAGCAATTTTTATTAGAGTTCTGAGTGATTGAACATGTAAAATTATTAAAAAAGGCTTGTTCTCACATTTAAAAAAGTTCAAATTAGTGTAAATTTATGCCTGATAACGCAGGACGACGAGAGGAGACCTCCAAATGGGACCACACCTAGAAAGAAAATTCACTTTTTTTCGGAAAACAGGTCGTGAAAACGATTCAAATGATATTTCCGAGAAATGGTCGGCTGGTCAATTTCTTGAACATTTTTAACCCTGCTCTATCATAGAAATACGGAGGAAGAATCATCAATGTCCAGTACATTGATGATTCTTCTCAAGTGCGAGTGGCACTCAAGTTAATTAATCTCATATGTAAAACAGCTTATGATTTTAAGGGAAACTTAGGTTGCAGAATATTCAAGAGAATTAGTTTATGCATCTCGTGATGCTATCAAAAATTTTTTTTATGAGATATTATTGAGAGTTCTCTAAATGCAAAGTTTATTTTTTTATTTACTCAAAACTAGATCAGATGGACAAAGATGGTTATTCCCCCGTACCCTTCAAATGCAATGTCATTGAAATGAGGGATGTCATATACAGATGAGCGAGTGAAAATGTTTAACATTGACGGAGACAAGAGGAAATACTCACAACTAGCTTCGTCACGTGAGCACTCTTCAAAAACGGGAAGACGTCCAGGTATTCACGCAGGTCGTTCCCGGGAGCAAGTAGGACGTTGCGTCTCGCAACCGCTGTCTTCTGCACAGCCTCCCGTATGGGTGGAGACAAATGTGCACCCTTCAACCAATCGTTGCTCTTGAGGATCTGGATGAGTGGCTGCGAAAGTAAGTGAACACGTCGCTCTGAAACATGAAGTAAACACTTGTGAATATCACTTGAGACAGGTTAGGTGACAAGACGAGAGAGGAAAGTGTGTAGCAAGAGACAGTTATAGACAACATTATTTCTCTGGGGTTCCCGTAAGGTCCATGAGGGAACCCGATTGGTTTCAAAATTTACCCTACAACTTGTACACTAATCGGGTTTTCCTCAGGGTTGTACAGCCCTTATGAAAACCCGATAACTCTAAAACTTATCGGGATAATTTTGAAATTAATCGTTAACGATTTCAAGTGTTACGAGAGAAACATATCCCTAATTTTCGAATCAAATCTGAAGTACTACAAGCTCCCTGTTCCCCTGGATTATTCGACCTGCTCACAGTACTTACTTTTACGTTCCCAATTCAGAGACGGTTGGTGATGAACACAGATATCTCCAGAGGTTCACTGCAAAACAGCACCTCCCGGTGGAACTAATGTATCCAACGGAACGTAACGATCACATCTGTCAATGGATGAGCGAAATTTGCACAGAAAATCCCGTCTACGAAGGAAATATAACACAAACGCGTACACCGCACGACGCCCGACGACCGTTGAACAATGACTGTCGCCATATTGCATCAGTCTGCATTTCACTGTAGTAGCACTGAAATCAATCGAGTACTTCCAAAATCAATCGAGTCTTTCAATAATCAATCGGGCTTTCGAAAACTGATATCATTTTACTTTCTGCAAAGTTGAAAAACGGTTCCCGCTAAACACTTATTACGGTCTTTTTCCACCTACATTTCCGTACGCAAAAAATTCTGAAAATCCCTCGATACTTTCTACGTATACCAGCATTTATTTTAAATGTGTTCCTCGTCTCCAAGACACGAAAAATACATGATGAAATTAGTACTTGGGTATACTCATATATAACCTAATCTCACATCGATCCTAATCTCACATCGATTGCTAACCAAACGGGTATTGTTCAGTTGTTACCACCCGATTAATCAGTACCCCCTCACCCGATAGACAAATCAAACGGGCATGTTGTTCTTAATCTCACATCGATTGCTAACCAAACGGGTGTTTTTCACTTTTTGACACCCGATTAATCGGAACCCCCTCATCCGATAGATAAATCAAACGGGCATGTCTCATTTCATCGATGCCCGATAGGTTTACTTACCAATACCCGATTAGTTATAGCAACACCCGATTGGTTTTCGTGTTCTCCCGATAGGTTTTATAAAAACCCGATTGATTTGCCTGCTACGCGCACCCGATTGACTTGGCCCCCTCATGACTGCCCGATAGATTTTACAAAAACCCGATTAATTTCTTAACCATTCCCGATTAATTTGTACGTCCACCCGATTGATTTCGTGTTTACCCGATACGTTTTACGGTCTCCCGATAGATTAACTTATCGGGCAGTCACAACATTTCCTGGAATTTCGAGTCTATCGGGCACGATTCGGCCCTCTTTTCTCTCGGTGCACCTACTGAAAAAATTTCCGCTTTCGTCGATTTCCATCTGAAGCAGATTGTCACCGAACTTCCTTCCTTTATTGGCGACACTTTTGTTTTTGTGGAAGCCTTAAGGAGTGTTGTCATACCCGAGCGTTCTGAGATTATCTTGGTCACAGTGGACGTCTTTGCACTGTACACGTCGATTCCTCATTCCGAGGGTCTTGACTCACTTCGGATGTTTCTCTCCCGCCGCCCCCAGCTTCATTCCGCGTCCACTGACTTCATTATCAGGCTGATGAGGTTCATTCTTGAAAACAACATTTTCACATACGATGGAGAGGTCTACCAGCAAATGAGGGGGTGTGCGATGGGGACACGAGCGGCCCCCTCGTACGCAAATTTATTCATGGGGCACTTGGAAGAACGTTTCCTGCGTGACCAACCCCTCAAACCCATGTTTTGGAAACGGCTAATCGACGACATTTTCTTCATATGGCCCCATGGTGAGTCAGAACTGGTTCGTTTTCTTGGCGAACTGAATTCATTTTGCTCACTGGACTTCACGTCGTCCTTTTCCCCTACCTCAGTTACTTTTTTGGACGTCGACATCACTTTTGAATCCTCCACTCGACGTTTTGAGACCGCTGTTCATGTTAAATCAACTAATAATATGCAGTACCTTCATTTCAACAGTTGCCATCCGTCACATGTCAAACGTTCCATTCCCTTTTCTCTGTCGGCCCGGGCACATAGGATATGCAGTAACACTGAAAACAAACAGGAATACTTGGGAAAATTGGAGCTGGCCCTGTCGAAGCAGGGTTACCCGCCGGAGGTTATTAAGAACAGGGTTCTCCCCGCGGTGGCTTCTTTTTCACCTCGCGTGAGGACGGCTCCTAGAGAGTTTCCACCAGCCCTTCACACCACATATTTCCCCGGGTCGGAAAAGCTCAATGAGATTCTCAAAGATCTCAACCCTATCCTGATGAATAATCCCCAAAGTAGGGATCTGTTCCGGGAGCCCCCTCGCGTAGTATATGGCAGACCCGCAAATTTAAAATGCATCTTCAACCGTCAAAAACCGCCACCTAATGATCCACCAGCTGGGTCGCATAGGTGTAATCGTCCCAGATGTAAAACGTGCGAGCTGATAGATGATAATCCGATATTTTCTTCTCCCCATACCCCTAATAACTACAAAATCCCCACAACGGCTTCCTGCTCCGCATCTAATGTGGTGTACCTTCTCAGTTGCAGGCTCTGTGATAGTTTTTACGTCGGTAAGACGGAAACTGTGGCTTCACTGAGGATGAACACCCACAGGTGCTCTGTGGCCAATTACCCCGATTGTCCAGTGGCGGTCCACGCCAACTCCCATCAAAAAACGTTCAATGAGTGCTTTTCACTCCAGTTCCTCCGAAAGTTGCCGGACAGCATCCCAAGCCGTGATGTGAAAAATCTGGAATCAGGCCACATTGTTGTCCTCAAGGCAACAACCCCCCCTGGCTTGAACAAGCATTGGTAGCGGCACTGAATCACTTTTTTTCTTTCTTTATTTATTTATTTTTATTATATATTTTTTATTTTATTCATTTTTTTATTTTATTTTTTTATTTAAGTATTTATTTTATTTATTTATTTTTTATTTTTTATTTTTTTATTTTTTCATCTAAAATTAAAATTTTTCATCCTCAACCCACTTTCATATCCCCTTCAACCAAATACCTACACCCACTTTAAATTGAACCTTTCCCTCCGCCATGACTACATTCTGCGCCAACAACAACATTTCATCCAGCTTCATCTTCAAGTGACCGCCATCCACCATTTCTACCCCTCTGATGAAGCCAACTAATAGGCGAAAATTTAGGTAATTGTTTTTATACTTTTTTAGTGTTCCCTCTACTAAGTACCTACCATCTGTCTGAACAATCAAAAACATATATCCCTATAATATTTGGATATATTATATACCCAATATTTTCTCATTGTGAACTCTCAACACGTTTTCCCACGTGGTTTATTCCCTCCAAACACCGAATCTACAGGTATTCCTTCCCATTATTTACCGACAGCCTGTTTGCCTACCGACAAAGACACTATCAAATATTGTCACGTATATATTTTTCTCATGCCTGGTCTATCACCTGGTCCTTGATCAAAAAACACACATTAAAACCCTAGAAAGGAACCCACGCCCTAACTTTCTGATAGCTTATGTTCCCATGAACTTTGATTTTCACAGACGCGTTTCCACTTTTCTCCTTCTCCTGAAACTGAAGATCCCTACCCTACCTCATTTACCTGGAGGATGTAGGACCCCCCCTTAACTCCGCCTAAACCCCTCCAAATTTACCCTCTCCTACCCTTGGTGATAGGCTGTAGCCACTGCTATAGTTTCAAAAATCCTATGTAATTGAATAATCGAGTTGCTTCGGAGGCTCTTCTTCGGATCTGGGGTTAGTCTTCCCATCTTCAGGGTCTCATCAGTAACGATGTTAGGCTGTTAGTGAGTCGGTACACAAGTCCCGGCTCCTCTATGGAGCAGTCGGAGACGTTCGTGTCATGCTAAGTTCGGTTTAGCTTTTCTGCTGCCCTCCGTCCTGTTTTTTATTTATTTATTTATTTTTTTACTGTTGCCGAGTTGTATTCAATAAACTGCCTGCACCAACCTGGCAACCCTCAGCAAACACTTCCCAACTGAATCCCCCCCCCCCCTCCCCGTGGCATTAACTGAGGGCAAAAGAATCTAATCCACCATAAATTTACCCCGCAGATGATGTGCTATGATGTATCACAATAATTTTGATTCATCATAGCAGGCGCGACTCGTGAGGGAGGCAGCGTCGCAACTGCACCCCCTCGTTGCAGAATGGCGAGAGGGGGGCTACGTATTACCTACCTAATTAGTTACCTACCTAAAAATGAATCAAAACTCCTTGGCTCGAATATCTACGTAAGTTCTTGTAGACCTTACATAGTTCGCGGAACGTCTGAAAAGCCTGTGTTGATAGTACAATGATAACAGGAGCACTGCACCTCTTGAGACGATTTCTTTGCATGGACCTTATGGAACAACGAACTAAGTGTGAAGCCAGAAATGTCGAAATGTGGTGCAGTTCTGGGCACTGCACACCCTTCCTGTGATTGGCCAACCTTTATCACCAGATGATAAATCACCTCCACAATCAGTGTTGGCAGTCTTCGTTCATGGGCAGGGAATTTTCGTTTGTAATGAGGGACTCATTCAGGATCTAATCTGTCCCAAATCATAGAAAAAATAGGGGCTTACTTTTGGAATATTTTGAAAACTTTTTGGTGTTGCTATATATATAATATCGATACCGAAATCCCAACATGACATAATTGTTTTTGGCAGCTGTTCAGGAGAACGAAAAAACTGTTTCATTTCCTGTCCATTCAACTTGGCATAATTACATGCTCCCACATTACCTACAACATAGCACCATTGCATGTGCACTCTTTCTGGGTGTACTGCATTGATTCTGGCATTCCAGGCCAAAGAGAAATAAGGGATCATCATTCAGAAAGTATCTAATTAGGTGGTTAAAAAAGAAATTTGAATATTCATCACCAAATAATAGCTTGAAAAGAGGAAAACTTACCAAGCCTCCGTCAGAGCCGCCATGCTTCTTCTGACGAAACTGACCTGTTGTCATGTTGGATTTCAAATCACTTTATGTCATGTTGGTCAACTTGTCGATTCCGGTGAAACTAGCTCACCCAGTGGAAAACTGACGCCGCCATTCGATTTGGCGCGTAGGTAATTTAACTTTAAGAAACGCAATAAAATTTTTTTCGAGAAATGCAGTTATGTCATGTTGGGATTTCGGTATCGATATATTACTTTGTACGGTATGAAATCATAAAATTTCGATCGACCAAGGTTTCTGATTTTTTCAGTTTTCCCACAAAGGTATTTTTTACCAGAAGCTACAGCAGTTGAGGGGATGGCATCAGGGGTTTTGTGTGCTTCCATGTTTTCTAGGAAGTGTTTTCTGAACTCTGTGATCTGCGTTTCTCATTTATAAGTTTTTATTGGTTCGTTTCATTGTTCATTTCATAAAGCGTTTGTTGGATAACTCTATTGATTTCATCTTGAGGGAGTTTTCCCGTTTAGGCGTGAGTGAGAAGTGTGCCATTCGCGACATGGGACGGCCAACCTCACCTTTACCAGGTTTGCAGCGTGTACCCGTGTATTTTGAAATGAAAGGAAACTGGTAATAGTTAATTGGAATTTTTAAACGAATAAATAAATAAATAAATAATGAACTATAGCACATCTTGATAGTACTTTTTATCTGTATTAGGTGCAATAATATTTTCATAAAATATTATCACGAATCCGTGACTGCACCCCCTTGTTCTGCCATCACCAGTCGCGCCTGCATCATAGTATCATAATAATAATAATTTTCATCCTGGTGGGTTTCAGAATCTCTCCATCTGAGCTACATGAAGGACTAATCTCGTCGGAAAGTTAGCCAATTTCGATACAACCTGGCGAGGGGGATGAACGGGATTGACGCTGAGGGGAATGTTCCGTTCGATCGGGTTAACGGCAGTCTGTATAAACGGCCGAGCCGCTGAGCCGTTAACTTTTGGTCGGGCCCTGTGGTTAGGAGGGGGCTCCAATATATTGCAGTTGGTAGTGAAATATTTGCAAGACCCGGTCGACCGTGAAACGCTTCTACATTACGTTGTAATAAGGATGGTTGGGTTATATAGTGGCAAATAAGATGAGGACGGGGAATTTAGTGCCAACGTTGGTATAATATTCAGTCGAGCGTGTTTTGAGGTTTTGAGCAATCGGGAAATGGCCTACCTATGTTCTTATCAGAGTTAACGTTACTATAATAATTCTGGTATAGGAATGTAATTTTGAATATTGGTGGAAATTTACTGCTGGTACGCGGTGGGGTTCTGCAAAAAGGCGATGCATCTGTATAGGAACTGACCGTACAGTGCACGTGTCCTTGGTACATGGTGCACCCATGGGTGTGTTTCGAACTCCACACACGCAGCGGCTAACAGAACATGGACATGTTTTTGGTCCATCCTTGATGTGGAAAGGTCGAGCAGTGAATCTTCGCTGGAGCTGTCCTGGTAGAATACACCTTCAGCCCCGGCCTCAGAGCCCACTACGATCATGGGATCACCTGAGTGTCCGGTCACTGATGTGATGTTCTTGGAGGTTCTGGATTCCCCAAGCCTGTGGGACCTGACAATCTGGGATCCCCCCCCCCCCCCCCCATTCGGCCAAAAGCTCGTGATCATGCAATGTAAATAGCCCTTAATATGGACACGTTTTTGGGCTAGGCCTAATACTATGAACTGAGTTAATCAGGCAGGGTCTTCAGGAAGACCACCTCCTCCTCCACCTGCTCCTCCTCTTCGATAGTTGTTGGTCGTTGAGCTCCATTTCTAGGTTAATGTCAATTTTCTCCATGTTTGCGACTCGTCTGCAAAATGTTTTTAGTTCAGAGATATTTTGAAAATTTTAAAATCTAATATCGTCGACCACCATGTTGCCTCCACATCTTGATCCTACTTACGAAGCAGAAGAAAAAAATCCTATGCAAACCTATTCACGGCTGATAATCACGTGATACTGGAGGTCAAAATAATTGTCATTTAAATAAATTTGCCCAACACATCGCACACCTTCCCGTAGCGTTTTTCATCGACCTTTCACTTTCAATCTCCTAGTTGCCTCAAATAAGAGTTCAGGACCTGTTTGGAGCAATGCTGATTCTACTTTTGAGAAGGTAGCTTCGTTTCCCTCGATGACCGCTCATCATCTTCAGATTTAAGATTCTCACAATAAAGCCAACCTTGATGTACCTAATCAAAGAGGATTCCGACCTGCCAAAATTGACCGCTCGGTAACTCCACATCTCTCATTATTATCGCAAATCCCTGAATTTCGAATCCCTTCAACCCTAACGTCTCATGGTATAGTCATCGCTGGAAATATGCATTGATAATTATCAGACACTCAGGCAAATGATCTTTCCTAGCTCATGAATAAAATAAGATGATTGCATAAGCGATTCATAATGACAACCGCCTGACGGTGACACATTTCAATTTCAAGTAGGTATCCACTGATGCCACGCAGCGCATTTTTTGCCGAACATCGATGTTTGTTGCATTGTTATGGTCGTATAACTGGCAACGAAAAGGTTATGTACCTACTCGTTGTTCGTAAATAGAATGAATACGACGAAGCATAATAATATTATGTTTCGTCGTCTTCATCCACAGATTAAACTACTGACGTCTTCATCCTATTTAGCCTGCATAACCTATTATGTTGTATGCAACTATATTGCAACTATATAACGTATTATGTTGAATGCAACTATACAATATTATTGTAGTTGCTGCGAACGCGGCCGGCCAGTTCGAGGTGGCCTCATCAGTTGACTTTGATTGTGAGAAACCGATGTTTATCTTCACTATTCTGTCTCTTGTTCCATGCTATTGTTATTATAACTACCTACACAACCGTCACAACCTTAGTGGTGGATGTACTTTGCTTGAAAGTTAAAAATACTATGATTTCAACAAACTATGAAAAATTTTTCAACCTGTGCTTTTCCGTCTTTTTATTTCATCTACCTACCTACCTATTTTAACATTCAAACTACCGTCAGAGTATGATATTTCAATTATTTAAAAATCGCATGTGAATACCAATAGCACGCTATTACCATTTTAGCGTCACTATCTCATGAAGAGATGGGAGATTGATGCCCGAGAACTTTTGCGCCAACATCGTCATCCGGACTGAGGATGAGCGTTAGCTCGAAACCAGTCTCCATTTTGTCTACATACAAAAGTTAAAAGAAGAGGCAGAGGGTTCACTTTAATGTCAAACCCTTTCTGAACGGGATGTTATGTTGCGTAACAATAAGTTACTTTTAACTCATGTGGGGTTTGCTCGGTAATGGAATGGTGAATTCCTTTTCTCTACTTGAGAAAAGTAATTCATCAGGTAGTGGTAGATGAAATAACGCTAAATGCGCCCTTATCCCAGTACTGAGAAACAATTCAGCTCTGAATCACGTATTTGCAGCGAGCTTGGAACGATAACGAAACCAGCTTGTGTAAGAACTGTTACCCACTTTCTGTAGCAAATGTGTACAAGGTATGGCGACTTCGTATGGCACACTCTGTTTTTGCTCTAACAAATCTACAAAATAGGTACATGATTTTTTCCTGGTTACTCATAAGGTAGATAGGGGAAGGATGCCTAGATTGGATACTTTTTTCTGGAGCTCTTAAGCCATGGTTTAGCATTGAAATTATTATGCTGATTATTTTCAATATTAAGCTGGATACGTGAAGCCTCATCTACCAACTACCTTTTACTCTGATTTACTACAGATTTTTCCTTCAACCTCAGTAATTTGTGGTACCTCTTAATTTGGTTGTAGCAAACCAACAATAAGTCACTATTTTTGTTGTTATTTATTTAGTAAACATTGATAAGATACAAAAGTAACTTTTTTTAAATTATCACTCATTTAAAATAATTATTATCCCACAATGGATTGCAATTCGATGTTTTCCTTCACTGCGTGGTAACCTTGTTGTTATTTATTTTTGTTGTTATTTATTTAGTAAACATTGATAAGATACAAAAGTAACTTTTTTTAAATTATCACTCATTTAAAATAATTATTATCCCACAATGGATTGCAATTCGATGTTTTCCTTCACTGCGTGGTAACCTTTCACGGGGTTTTCCATAAATTCAATATTTCTCTTCAATACCCCCAACATCTATTTGAGTAATCCTAATTTCAGACGGGCAAAACCTCATGAGGTAGTAGTCATCAAAAAACAAGCATTAGCCCATCAGCAGAGGCTTCGGGGACACATCAACAGCGAGGTTGTCCAGCTCCTCGACGTTGAAGGCCTGCTCAGAAGACTGAAAAGAACAAAACCTCATGACCTGTGGGAGTGGGGTGCCCTGTGAACTAATTATCAGCTCAGTGAGTAATTACTAGTGCGTCAGTTGCACAAAACAACAAGTCGTATAGAAGCAGTGTTATGTGTCATCGCTTCTGGCAAGTCATTTAGTATGTATACATCAATTGTAAATTGCTGATAAGTTTGCTTACTTGGTGCAATAAAAGTTTCAAAAAAAAAAAAATAAATAAAAATAATACTAAAAATGGGGTTAAAACACAAACTGCAAGCTCGTATGAATTTATAAAATTTATGGAAAAATTGCTATTTGAATTTTGGCGGGAACCCGAGGTCAGCTCCTATTGGTCGACACGTTGGCCACCATTACAAAACTAAAAACTAAAGAATCGGTCATTGGAATAAGTTAATTTATATCACAAATAAATTGAGTAAATAAGCATGATCACAATCAAAACAAAGCGAACACGGCCATTTTCTCTTTACTCCAGTGTCACTAGAGCCAAACACCAAGAAAAAATCGAAAAAGAAGAAAAAATCGACCTGCACTCTGGTGTCTTTTGATTGGAAACTGGAACACCTGTAGGTGACGTCACTCACAGTGGTTTTTGAATCGGCCTAAATTACTTAAGATGATTGTAAACTACGTGAAAGACTTTTTGTCACAAAAATGATGTATTTTTCCCTTTTTGACTTCTAACAACACGGTACAGGATGATTTAACCCGAAATTCGGGAGCACTTCCATTCCTAATTGGAGGGAGAATGAAAGGGACACTGGGAATAATTGACGTTTTCAAATCGTGATCCAACAGTCGAAATCGTGATCCAAATCGTGATCCGAAATCGTTTTCAAATCGTGATACAACAGTCGAAATCGTGATCCGAATCGTGATCCGAAATCGTGATCCAACAGTCGAAATTAAGTCCTGCGGTGATTGTGACAACATGGCAACAGAATTGGAGGGAGAATGAAAGGGACACTGGGAATAATTGACGTTTTCAAATCCTGAGCGTGATTTTTTTTGTGATACATTTATTTTTGAACGACATTTCCTTCTACATTCTTGTCAAGAATTGTTCAATTTTCTGTATGTACTCGTAATTATATAATGTACGTACCTACTAATGTACTTTTAAGTTGCCCCAGCTGTAGGAATTTTATTCCCACATCAGCATTAGTTTTATCGCTATTTTACTCATTTATATCAAATCCACGTCAGTTTTGGTAGTCATTATTCTTTCTCTCTTGTCATTATGGCGGTACATATTGCCTACTCCTATTGAACTGTATGAAAAATGTATTATTGTTTTAATTTTGAAATATATTATAATTTAAACTGAAACAGTGATATCTATTTTTTTCAATCTCTCAAACTCGCCAATCTAGGAGGAGAAATTAGAAACCAGTTGCATTTTTGGCAAATTTTCAGTTAAAATACACGTATTTAATTCAGTTAACTCTGTTTCGGGAGCTGTTTGATCAAACAGGTAATTAGAAAGCCTGATCTTTGATGCTAGTAAGGGGTGGTCAATAACTGGTACAGAGGTGGTCAATAGTTGGTGTCAAGTGGTCAATAGCTGGTGCAAAAACGTTTTTCCGTATAAAGGGACCATTATAAAAAAAGTATTAATTGCATTTTGAGTTTTGATTATACCACTCGATTCACGAGCTTCTAAAGAATCCATAACTGACTTTGGATAGTAGAAAATGTTTTTTTAGTAATATGCCAGGAAGAAGTGAAGTTGGATTTCTACCTTAAGTGGTCAATAGCTGGTACACTTCCCCTAGTTACTAAGTACAGGTTAGCAGCCATGATAACCGCCCCAATGCCCCCAACTCAGCTAATCTCTACTGATTGACTATGGCTGTGGGCTACTTTACCAATAACTTCTCTATGGCAAAATTAGGTCACCTTGCCCTCTAAAAGACCGCCCCATTTTTGTGGCTTAGTGGCTTTTGACCGCCCAATGACGTCACTTTCCTACACCATCGCACGCCACTTCTCGCCAGACACTAGCCTGTCAGATGTTTTTCTTTTCCCCCAACTCAAATTAACGAAACGGCTTACCCGCTGAGTGGAAAAAACTTTTCTCCCCTGGAAATCTTTCCGTGCCAAAGCCTCGAACGTTGTCAGTCCCAAGTTTCTCAGCGAAGGGGCGGGATAGTTGCAGTTTTCCCCACTGGGAAACTACACGGAGAAACCTGTCGAGCGTGATAATTGATTTTCCAGCCGATACTTCCCTTTAACGGCTGATTCCTCGCCCTTTTTTTCAAGACTCTTCTGTATTTACTAGTTGAACTGCTTTATAGCGGCTTTAGATCCTGGAGGTCTTGTCATAGAATGGCCTCTTTGAAACGGAAAAAAATGAGAACGGGGAGACAAATTTTCTGTTATCTATTTTGAAACTGAAGCGGAAGTCTCTAAGAAAGAACTGCTAATGGTACTTTTCTGATCGCCCACTCTTCTCTTTAAACTTCAAATTTTGTAGTGTAATGACCCTATTTTTAGACTAATTTTGAATTAACCCTCGATTTATAGGGAGTCCCAGGTGTGCCCAACCATTCTACACAATCTTCGTGTATTGAGAACTAGCTGTACCGTCTCGTGCATCACTGTGACACATTATGGTTGCATAGATCAGAAACGAGTAACAAAATTTATCGTACAACTGTTGACATTTATCGAAGAACTTTGCAAATAGGCATGCCTATTCAAAGTTTGTAATGATCATAGATAGCACAATGCTTCACGAAGATATAATATTATGCGCTTTAATTTGCGGGCCCTGGCACGCTCGAAAATATTTTACGGAACATTGGACATTCGATCAGCGGACCGGCATTATTTTTCTTATTAATTTGAAGCCCGTGATCATTCACGTCCAACAGATCATGGTGGTCAACACGTCCAACAAAAATTAGTTTCGTAACATGGGGTAAATGGGGAATGGACTCGCGCTATTTCCCATGTATTCGGGACCCTTGGTCAGCAGACCCCAAAAAAAAAATTGTAGATACCTATTGGGAAATGAGATACATGGGCAGTGGACTCCGCTCTAGTTGTCTTACTAGAGAGGGTTAAAAGAAGTGTCACGTGTAGGTGACACTTCTTTTAGGACCCACAAATCCGTCCAGAATTCATTTTACTGCAATTTGTGGCTATGGTAGGCTTCTTCAAGAGTTCCTAAAGTCGGAAAAACAAGAAGTTAGATTTATAATCCTTGAGCGACTTTATAACCTTCCAAAGTTCGTGTTCACGTCAAAGTTCTCGTGCTGACGACCCGGCAGTGATTTTTTTTCGACCACGCATATTAAACGGTTTGTAATTCAACTGTTTTCGTATTTCCGTGTAGTTGGATAGTTGTGTGAATGGGATGAACAAAAACGTCTGTGAAATTACCTCATGTGTTGCAATAATGGGCTGTGGAACTTGAGTGTCATCCGTAGGTGGCGTTTGGCACACTGGCAACTTACGCGTTCATTTGGGCAGAGGGTTGTGTTTTCTGTTTTCGTTCGTGTTTCTATGTTGCAGGCCATTATTCTCATCTTTCTTCCGAAAAATGTGTGTTTTGTGTGTTAGTAGGTGCATGTCACGTTGTATTTTCATGTGAAATCTCATGTTCATGCATTGGAGACAGTGTGTGACCTGTAGGATATACCTACGGTTTTTGGCAATTGGGTAAGGTGTCGTTTTCGAAGTATTTTTGGACGTAGGATCCATTTTTCCGGGCCTCAGAGCCGTTTTATTTCACCTTGAGGATCTATGAGGCTCTCATGGTGGGACAAATGGGGTTTTTGAAGGATGCTAAGAAGTCGAATGGGGGTCGTCTTCCGAATAATTTTGGGCGCATAATCCATTTGGAGTCCTCCGTCCATCCACAAACAGTAACCTCTTCCTACCTACCTTACCTAAATCATAAATAGTTTTTGCACATCTTATATCAAAGAATAATAAACCCCTGTGTAAAATCTGCAGCGTTCGTTACCAGTCTTTATCTACTGTTCTCCGTTCAATTCTCGTGAAATGTTTTGTCAACCCCATTTATTTTCTGTCATCGGCTCGAAGATGATTTTCATTGGGATGATCATTTTTCTCGATTTCTTTCTATGGTTCTATTCAAAATTAGGTACCTCGTCGTAAAACCGCTGAAACCGAAGGAATAACGCTGCAAATTTTACACGAGGGTTATTACTCTTTGATGTAGGATACGTTTGATTCCTTTGTACAGTGTGACCCATGCGTCCACAGTACCTACTCAGCTTACCTTTTCCTTATGACCCTTCCTAATTGTTTTCACTCAGTTTTCATACGCATAAAACTTTCTTTTTTTCTTTTTTTTTTTTTAGCACAAATTGGGCATGCATTGCTCAGTCACCTTACTCTTATCGTCTAAGTTTCCCGGGGGCCCAATGTCACCTCCTGGTGATGGTCTCACTGCGCGATGCCAGGAGAGGGGGTAATGTTAAAAACCCATTAGATGTTCTATTTAGGGCCTAAATAGCTCGGAAATTATGAACATTTTCAAATTTTTCATGTGGGGCAACATTGGGCGCTGGAGGGAATTAAATTTTAAAGCGTTAGGAGCAACCAATTTAACTTTAGGGTAACCCTATAATAGATATAGAAGGGAAGATAATAGATCCTGTATGTAGTTGTATTTGCAGCGTTTTAAAGAAACAATTCACATCTATCCTTGAAGGTGGCAGAACAAGAAGAAACGTTGAAAATCAACACTGTTGCGAATTCCAGTATTTTCAAATTCTAGCGAGGGATTTACACCCATCTGTCAAGTGGGTTAGGGTGTGTTCGTCCTCGCAGAGGCAAAAGTTCAGTGGTACGGACAGTTGGGGCGTTGTTCATTACCCAGTGAACATAAACCTCTCCAAAATGCACCTCACGACTGCTAAGGCCATCTCTCCAAACCCGAACTGCAGAGAACCACATTCAGTCATTTAGGGGGAACGTTGATATTAATGCCTCGGTGGATAAATCTCTCGTTACGATTGGGGTGGGTCTGCGGGGAGCAAAATGACACGTGGTACCTCGTCATTTCGGAGCAGAGCTCACTTTGCGACGATCTCTGGTCAAGTGACGGTGGGTTGGTTGGGTCGACTCATTTTGACGGCTTCTCCCGGTCGATCCGTCAACTGCTGTTGTGATGAAAAAAAAAAAAAAAAAAAAAAAAAAAAAAAAAAACGAGAGACGATCCCCTCGACTGTTCCATAATTGCTTTTCTGGTCATCAAGTTATTAACTGATTGACCAAAATCTGAAGAGCTCAAAAAGTAAATGAGGGAGGTGGGTGGGAGAAGGGCGTATAATAGAAATGGATTCTCAGTGCTGTCTTCCGTTTTAGTACAAAGGTCGGTTGGAAAATACATTTTACTTTTGTATGGTACCAAAAGCGCGCTTCTGAAAATCTACAAGAAGGGCGTATTAGATTGTTAATATTCTACCGATTTTTTATTAGAATCAATACAAGTACCTAATCCGTATTTTCACTAGTGGAATAAATATGAAGTTGAATATGACGGAGTTGGGGTGGAAAGGTTTGGAGAGGTTAAAATATTTCAAGAGCTTGGGGCAAATTTGGAAAAACTTGGGCCCCCTTTTTTTCAAAACACAGATTTGACGCATAACCTACCCTCTTGTTGCACCTCAATAGTTACGGTGACCAGATTTCTCCCCCCCCCCCCCCCCCCCAAAGTATTCGTTGCGTGGCGGGACAAAAATATAAGTAAGTAAAACCTTTAAAACAAGCCATCAATTGAATTGAATAGATGAGCGCAACCTTTTTGTTATTACGATATATTTAATGAGCGAGAGAAACTAAGAAACAGTAGGTATCTAGCGACCAAACTATGCCACACAACACATCATTACGTAAACAACTGCACCCTAACGACCGATGCGTATCTTATAAGAAAACCTTATGCCGATCAGAGGTACCGAACGGCTCAGGCTGCAAAAATCGTTTTGGAGTCGTTGGAATCAGCCTGAAAAGCTCATTCCATAGACCCTTGTACCAACAAAATCGGACAAAAACTTTCGTCCCGCTTTTGAGGCCTCCTTAGTTACACATCAGAGATGAACAACTTTCGTCGTGAAGGACCTCCCGAAAACCGATGAAGGGGATGAGAGAGGAAAAATCAAGGTAGCCTATAACCACCCCCCGAACTCGCTGATGACAATGAGACCACCCTCATGAAAATCTGTTGAGCCGCTCGGGCGTGATGCTCTGTACACAAACAAACAAAAAAAAAAAGGAGGTGAGCGCACCTTTCCATTTTTTGGAAAAAGCCATCAATTGAATTGAATAGATGAGCGCAACCTTTTTGTTATTACGAGAGAAACTAAGAAACAGTAGGTATCTAGCGACCAAACTATGCCACACAGCACAACAAAAATATCCACGTGATGCTCATTACGTAAACAACTGCACCCTAACGACCGATGCTTAAGAAAACCTTATGCCGATCAGAGGTAACGAACGGCTCAGGCTGCAAAAATCGTTTTGGAGTCGTTGGAATCAGCCTAAAAAGCTCATTCCATAGACCCTTGTACCAACGAAATCGGACAAAAACTTTCGTCCCCCTATTGAGGCCTCCTTAGTTACACATCAGAGATAAACAACTTTCGTCGTGAAGTACCTCCCGAAAACCGATGAAAGGGATGAGGGAGGAAAAATCAAGGTAGCCTATAACCACCCCACGAACTCGCTGATCACAATGAGACCACCCTCATGAAAATCTGTTGAGCCGCTCGGGCGTGATGCTCTGTACACAAACAAACAAAAAAAAAAACAAAAAAAAAAAACATACATGTCGAGGAGGTGAGCGCACCTTTCCATTTTTTGGAAAAAGGTTGCGCTAAAAACATACATGTCGAGGAGGTGAGCGCACCTTTCCATTTTTTGGAAAAAGGTTGCGCTAAAAATAATAATAAAATTAAAAAAGTAATCTCTTTGATTATCGAAATCCTAACCAAACTTCAGTTATTTATCCGTTTACTTATCTTCTTTATTAAATAAATTTGATCAGTTTAAATAAAATCAGTTTTTTCTTTATATCGGTGAATCTTTAAGCCTACTGCTGGAATTTCTAACTTCAGCTTAAAATTGTTCGTACTATATGTATATTTTTTTCTTCATTTTTTGTTAATATTATTAATTATTGAGCCCAACATGGCGGTGTCTTCGCGAAGCTCTCGCATCCGAGATTTCACTTCATAGCTGTCACATTCGGATGCCAATTCCGACCTTCCATTGGTCCATTGGAGTCAACTTTGACCGATTTTCCATCTTTGCGAAGAGAAAAACTTTTTATAGATGGACTAGAAAAGTCTATGTAGCCTATTTTCTTCCAATTCCATGCATGTATGGAACATTTTCAAAGCCCAAAGCTAAAATTATCATCGCCGAAGTAAACCCATGGTTACAACCTTACATTCTCAACGCAACCCATAGGTTGTCTATAGACAGTCTTCCCCCGATAAGGTCTACATTCCATTGACTTCAGCTGGGATTATTACCTTCCTTGATTAGGTTAGGGGTTAATCTCCATGGAATGGAAGACAACATTCATTATTAAATATTTTTTCCCCTCAAATCGCTTCTACTGGAGCTTCCTGAAATATAATTGACAATCTTGAGGGACTTGGCGGAAAAACTCCATTCACGCAACTTATTCATATTTGAACGTGTATATTTTCCATCTTGGAAACGGCAGATAAAAACCAATATTTAATTTACATCCCTCGACCGTTGCAGGCTTTGTCTCCTGGGGAAAAGCGCATTTTTCTCGTTTTTCTTCCAGCACAAATTGGATACTGTGTTAATACCTTTGATGACAAAAGACTGCCCTCAAGTCCCCTTTTGTTACAGTCACGTACACCTGGGGTTTTCACCTTTTTCGAGAAAGCGCTTTGCCCAGGCAAAGCTTTTTCTCCAGAGAGCGGAAAAAGCCCTTAGTTTTTTTCGCATTTTATTAATTTATTCCGCTTCCTTTGCGTTGAAGGTTGGCGAGATTAATAGGTCGACCTCCCGTCCGTTCGAGAACAATTAATGAACGAGAGAACGTATGTTGGCTTTTGTATGTGATAGCGGTTGACTAATTAACCATCTTTGAAGAGCTCCGGTTTTAACAAGTGTCAAGAGCCATAATATGGCCATAGGATGAGTCCATATTGAGGTGAAGCCTGTTCCATATTAAGGAAGGTCATCAGTTTCCTAGAGGTGGGCGAAATTCAAATAAAATTAACAACCATCTTCGTTTATTGGTAAAGTGCTCCATAGTTCGAAGAATCTTTTTACTGAGATGCCTTAGTGACTGAACAAAATCCCAGGACATCCCCACAAACTGGAATATACCTATTTCTCATAAAACTACTCCCAAGGGGTCTTCACGTCACCAAACATGTACGTTTGACCTCTTCCCGTGACCTCCATTTCCAACGCATTTCTATCCCCGATCCCGTTGCAAAGGCATTATAGAACGTTATGTCAACGCTAATTCTGAGATGTTTCTGAGCTCCCCTTTCATCCGGGCCGGAATATGTTGCAGCATCGCGGGTAGAGCCTATAAAATATTCATCCTGTTTTCTTGCTCAGGGTCATACCACCAGCCGCGGGGAGTCGACAGCAGAATTATTCATGTAGGTCGGGTTTGGAGGGAGACTGCTTTTCGTAGGATTTATCAATCACGGAGAAGGAATTTCTAATCAGGTTTGCCATCTTCCTTCATTCGCAAACTGACCTAAAGGCGGGGTATATTTAATCAAGCTGTGTTGCCGAATTTCCGTTGGTCAAGTACGTTTTGAACTTGTCTGGTCTTTGGCTATGAACTTACCCGGTGAGCTGTTAAAAGCAGTGGTTGTGTGCGTTATCGGTGCTCGGGGACTCAGAGCATGGGTTTTGGCGATTTGATTAAGCTGGAACTTCGATGGAAAGCTTTCAAGTCCGATGTCAAGGCCGATTATACTGCTCCTTGAAGATTATAACTGCAGGATGTCTGACCTCACAAGGTCATTTGTGCGTGGATCTCACCCAGGTCGAGTGATTCCCGGGTTAGACATCTTCTGCGCTCCAGTGCTTCACATCCAAAGATCAGATGAACAGCAGTCGCTGACTCTTCTCTGCATAGGTTGGCAGTAACTGTTGGGTTCCTCGTTTATTACGTTGTTTACGTGGATACGTTTGTTTGCCAGCCATCATGGTGTGACCACGCTGCTGTTGCGGGTTTCATTCCAATCTACGGTGGTGCCATGTCCTTTACCACTGCTATAGCACATCGCGTATGAGCGCCGTCCAATAAATAGGAATTATAATTATTCCTAGCTGGGAATTTGCTTTCTCATTCCCTGGTACTCTGGCGTGGCATCTGAGAAAAATCCCGTTAATAGTCCCAACTTGCCTTATGAGTTCCCAGCAGTCGAGCATCAGTTTTGAATCAGTGACCATTCTGGAATTCATGGTGCACCTATCGCGTAGAGGTCGGCTTACTGTGGACCATCAAGGACTAAGGAACTGCTTTCTCTGAGCAGTGACAGTTTTTGAATTGATCCTTGTGGCCCCATCACCATGCAGTTCCAACCTTGTGTGTGGATATATATGGGAGACTTGATAGAAAAGTGTTCTACCTGATGCAGAACGTGGAGAGTATGTAGCGGTGACAGCTGAAGTTGCTGCTGGCCAAAGATGTCCAAAGCCGCAGACGTTTGTAGTGAAGCTGGGGGTTCAGACTTCTTGACAGGAGTTGTTGTTTAGCTCTAAGAATTACTGTCATTGTGACGGGGTGATAGTATCAAGAGTTATTTTACTATTTTTCTACATATTATGCAACACACCTCACTCCATATACCGAATGCTTGGGACTACATCTCATCGGCACCGCTAGGTACCGCGGATCCCCCCTTGAAAAGGATATAATAATTAT
This sequence comes from Pilophorus perplexus, assembly GCA_955831195.1. Lineage (NCBI taxonomy): Eukaryota > Metazoa > Arthropoda > Insecta > Hemiptera > Miridae > Pilophorus > Pilophorus perplexus. The sequence goes on along the minus strand of OY037009.1, from coordinate 32,966,818 downwards.
TATTCATGGGGGTGTCGCCGCTTCCCAGCACAACCGGGTGAATCCCCCACCTCCAGTGGGCCCGGCTCCTGTCTGTGCGATCCTCAACTCGGACTTTGATGACTGATAATGATTTTAGCACTGTGGGGCTTGAGTCATTCTCTGATTCATGGGACTCAGTCCTAGCCCAAGATCCTGAAAGCCATCTGTTCCAGTGTTTGCTGGCTTGGATTCTTACCTATGCTTAATGAGTCTTTTGCCTTCGAATGACCAGGACTTTAGACCTGGCAGCCACTCGGACGACTGGGAAACCTTCCTGGACTTTCATTTCAGATCCACCTTTGCATCCAGCAGCTGGCTCAAGTCCAGCCAAAATCTGCAATCATTGTAAAATGTAATTATTACAGTCACCATGTAATATTATGCTTATGTAAAGCCAAGCAGAGCAGCGCTATGCTTACTATCCAGTTCCTCGTTGCTCGGACCTAACCATGAATGAAACCCGAAGGAAATACCAATCATATTGATAAATTTCACTCAAATGAACACACAATCAATCCTACTGATTGCGGTCCAAACAGGAGTACCGCTCACGTAAACACCCCAATATTCTCCAACCAATCGCTCACCGATGGACGTTGAATGGACAAACAGCAATTTACAAGTGCGGCCGAGGCCCCGGAACGGTATTAACTAAACACGTTTGGCCTTTGAGGACTCCGGGACTACCAGGGGTGTCATGAATTCGCTATCACTTCCCCCGATAATCAACCCTGCGGAGGACGCGGAGTAACCTCATTAGAACCTCCCACCCGCCCGCAGGTTCAACGGTAATTGCATAATTCTCTCGATTCCGCCTACAGTGTCCTTTTTTTCCGCAACGTGAACAGCTCTCCGAACGAAACACATTTAACTGGCCGAGGTTGCTTTTTAATCATTTGCACGCAGAACATGTTTGAAATGAAGCTGGTAATCACCGAATCGATCTCGAACATTCTTGACTTTGGTGCAAAACAATATCCCTGGCCTGAGATGCTTCTCGCACCGCAAGTTGTAGGTGCAAGTCTTTCAAACTAAGTCAACTGAGAAGTTGACTAGAAAACAGCGCTTAAGGTTCATAGAGGATATTTTGAGGGGCTGAAGGGAAAACTTGGGCTCCCCCTCAACCTCTTTGGACTTGGCCTACAAAGTTCCTTGTGAACAGAGTTGAACGAGACCGCATCGAGGGGGTTGGAACTCTTTGACGCGGAAAGCGTGAAAAGCCAAGGGAGCAGAAAACCTTCTGTTTGCCTTTTTGCTCTTCAGTTCTCAAAAACAATCCCTTTCTGCTTCTGTACGCGATTACATTTGAAATTTTAACGAGCTTCAGGTAGCATCACGAATGAATTATTCCAGTCAAGTTCAGCGAATGAGTTGTTGGTAATGAGTATTACTGATGGGACCGTGAAATTTGAATAAGACGTAAGTATAAATTATTTTAACCCTTACGAGGAAACAAAAAGAATAAAATCAGGTTTCGCAGGACTAACTATCTCTGGAATGTCGAAGAGTTGGAAAGGAAGTTTCTAAGGAGGTCCATGTTTCTAAGGAGGTCCCAGCGAAGTTCTTGGAGAATGTGCCGATGCTGTTGGTCTCCCGGTTGAACATTGTGCTGAAATGCGCTCTCCCAATGATGTGCTTCTGGGAGGCCATCTTGAATTATCCTGGGCTTTTAGCGCTTGTGTTGACCTGAATAATTCTTAATAATAAACGTTAATAATAGGTAATAACTGGAAATTATTGCCAATGGGGTTTTTTAGGAGGCAGGTATTTTCCATTGACTCCAAAACCCCCCTGAGTAGGTATCACATTTTGGACTTAAGCAGTGTTGACCTGCCATTTTAGTGGCTGCTGCGACAGCAGCAGAGTTGCTTCAATCGGTTTTGGCTTATTATTCTTGGAGTAATACACTTATGTTCATGTCGGAAGTCGAAAATTCTGATCGACCTCAAAATATATCATTAAGTATAATATACTTAATATAATATATTATATTATATGTTTCAAGATGTTTCGATTCCAAAAAATTCCGAAATGTCCGTCCACCGAGGCCGTCCGAGCCGTTTTGGGCAGGATTTTTTTCTTTTTAATCTGAAATTCTGACAAAATACTCGGTTTATTATATCGTTTTACCCGCAAAGTTTTCAGCCCGATCGCCCAAACCCTTGGAGCTCTGTGGGGCTAAAAAGGGGCTGCGGGTGGGATTTTTACGGTTTTCGGCTATGGGGACAAGTTGAGTGTTTTTTTGGACGGCTTATGTGGGGCTACAAGTGGGATTTTTCAAGTATCCCAAGAGGTCAAATATAATGTCGTTTTGCGAGTAATTTTGGACGCTTAATCCATTTTCCCACATCTGTCCAAACATTGTACCTACAACAAAATTTTGTTTAAATTTTGTCAAAAACATTTCCTTAATGACACAGAATTAACCTTAGTATATCAAAGAATAATAAACCCTTGTGTATTATTCTTGCGTTTTATTCAATTGCCGAATAATTCAACTATACAATGTTCTCAACCCGAGTCAGCCTTTGAATGTACTTACCTCGAACCCCATAATTTCAGGAGAAGGTCGACGAGATATCTGGCACAAAACAAACTTCAGAGGGATCTCCAAACGTGTTTAGTGTTGTTCGGGTTTTTGAGGGGGAACCCAATACCCGGCTGGAGGAAGTGGCAGTGGGAAGGGGAAAAGACGCGTAAGAAAAAAAGTCCGCGTTATCTAAATGGAAAAAAGAAAGACAGCAGGGGCCTTTCTATCTTGTACTCCACCCCCCCCCCCCTCTCACTACTCTCGTTCACCTATTTTTGCTACTTTGCCACCTAAGAGCAAACCCCACCTCTGTCTCAACGAAATCGCGAATCTTATTTCACACTCCAAGAATCAAGGTGAAAAAGGAAAAAGGAAATAAAAGATAGAAAAGGTTCTTTCTTCGGTGCCTATTCTCCGCTTAATTTGAGAGCTCCCGGCCAGATTTGTATTTGTTTTTTTTGTTTTTTTCTCAGCGCGTTGCCTCACTGAAAACTCCCACGCGATCGCTCACTTATGAGAAACTTGGCTTTCGGCGTGACTTTTTTTTCGCCCTACCGACCTGAAGAAATACCGTATCACAACCCCCACCACAATGTCGTCAGGCCGTATCTTCTCTTTTAATAAAGACACTTTACCCTCTGAGTGGATCTCTTTCTTGGCGTTTATTTGTCGAGGGGATTCTCGAAGGTTCAATATCGCTTTATATTAGCGGGGATTTCGTTGGACGTCTGAGTTCTGTTATAACAGAATATACCAATGGTATACCAATGGAATTGAGGTGTTTTGATCTCGACCTGACATGTTCATAGTATTATTTCCTTAAGCATCGTCGGGCATACTTGGATAATATCTCCTTGGATAATATACTCCTATAATGATTATGTATGTATAAAATTAGTGTAGGTATGTATGCTGAAATGGAAGACACTATCTTTGCGTTAAGAGAGGTTCTTCGGAATATGCAAAAAAAAAAAAAAAAAAAAAAAAAAAAAAAATGGGGCCGTCTAGGGACCCCGAAGGAAGCGAAGCTTTATATCATAAAGTGTAGAATAGAAAAAAGGACACGAAGGAATAACACATGAGGAAATTAAAAAAAAACACGTGAGGGAAGAAAAAAAACTGAAGACTTGGGGAAATGAAAAAACCCGTGAGGAAATAGAAATAAACTTAAGAGGATGGGACCAAAATGGTCTTAAAGAAATCAAAGAAAATGGAGAACACGCAAAAAAACGCAAGGCTTCGGCGGAGCTCTCTTGACACTTTCGTATAAAAAGTGCATGAGAAAGTCACAAAGAGAGCTCCGCCGAAGCCTTGCGTTTTTTTGCGTGTTCTCCATTTTCTTTGATTTCTTTAAGACCATTTTGGTCCCATCCTCTCAAGTTTATTTCTATTTCCTCACGGGTTTTTTCATTTCCCCAAGTCTTCAGTTTTTTTCTTCCCTCACGTGTTTTTTTTATTTCCTCATGTGTTATTCCTTCGTGTCCTTTTTTCTATTCTACACTTTATGATATAAAGCTTCGCTTCCTTCGGGGTCCCTAGACGGCCCCATTTTTTTTTTTTCTATCCTTCAAGTAGTAAAAAGATTGAAATAATTTGCATCCTTCAATTTTTGCAAAATCAGTTTTATTGCATACATTTTCTGCGACCCCCCCCCCCCCTATTCTTGCCAAAAGGTCGGCAAAAAAATATCATTTTGCAAAAATCAGCTGCCAGTATAGTGTCCTACTAGATTAGATTAATACCAGAGAGGGCAAAGAAGTGGGTTCCTGAGGGGCGCCCCACTTCTCGCACTTAGGCCTATAGACCCATTGTGCTACCTCTCGGAGTTACTATGGTAGGAGTTCTGTGCCCCTTGAAGAGGTTCAATAGTCCTCCTACCAGGTCCTTTCGCGCCAGTATCTCTCCCCGGTCTACAGAGCCCAGAGCAAGATACCTTCTGCGCTCCAGGGCCTCACATTCAAAGATGAGGTGGTCGGCTGTCTCCTCCTCATCTTTGCAGAACCTACAGGTGGGTTCATCATTTGTGACCCCTATCCTGTTTAAATGCTTCCTGAAACTTCCGTGTCCTGTATACAGGCCCACGTCCTACTAGATGCTCCGGCTCGCTATTCGTAGCTAAAAGGTCGGCAAAAAATAAAAAATAAAAAATAAATAAAATATTTCCCCGCCTCCTCCACCAGGTCCCTGAAGCCCCACCACGGATTCCACCCGTTCTGAGTAAGTCTTTCCGACTTCCTTGACAGCGGCCGGGTTGGAAGAGAGTATAATATAAATATATATTATATAAGTTGTGATCAATCTGACTCACTCACGATTTTCACTGGGAGACTCCCCGAGCAGCGAGCGGGGGGCGTCCGTATAAAAGCTTCGCTTCAAAAGCGATAGGCAAACTAAAATTTTGTTAAAATTTAAAAAATTATTTTAAACTTAAAATTTAATTTTTCATTTTTAATTTTTTCATATTTAGCACAACTCATGTATAGATTCACTGGAAAAGTGACGTTCTCTGTAACTAACGTAACGCGAGAGGTAATGATTCAAAGTTTATAGAGAGGCCCTTTTGCCACCATCCTTTGTAAATAAGCAATTTTGCAACTTCGGGTCCCGTAAAGATCCAGTTGAATCTTCTGAAAATCCTGTAGCATAATTGAAACTCCGTTATAAAGTGCATTCAAGTAAGCAACTAGTTCTACGACTAACCGTCATATTTGAAATCGTTTTCAAGGGGTTTGGAACGCGTTTTGCTTGAAACTGATGGTAACAATCAACCGAGTGCAAAAAATTCTGTTGGAAACCATTGCCATCTGAATTTTGATTGAAATCGTATACAATTTTATAAAGGAACGTCTTAAGCTCTCAAGGTTTGACAGAATGATGTCTAGCCAGCCCGTTTGTCGTCGCGCGTCTCTTCTTTGTCTTCCTCTTCTTCCCCCTTTTCATCGTCTTCAGTCAGTGGGACATCTTCCACCTTCTATACCGCAGACTGACGAATCGTGAAACTCCGAGAGGTCCTGCTGCCAATAAGTATGAACTTGTGGGTTTAATGCCAATGCTGTTCCACTAAAGCCTGGTGGTGTATGACCAGTGACTATACCTGCTCGTCTGGATTCTCGAGTCTAGCCAACCACTTGTTCCTGTTTGCATCGGCGTTTGCGACTGGGATGTTTCTTGCCTTTATCATTGCTGGAGAAGAGGACTCTGGTAATCGAGGCTGTTAAACTGTTGGTACGACTGGTCCATATCTGCCAACCCAGTACGACATCCTGCATCCCCTCGTAGAAGAGTGAAAGATCAGGGACTATACCAGCTCGTCTGGGTTCTCGCTTGCCTTCGAGCTCATGCAAGATCAGTCAGTTCGAAGTGGTTCTTACACAGTAGGACCTGCTACACCAATGCCGGTACCATTGAGAAGTCAGCGGCGTTCTCATAATATTCTCAAATTGCACTGTTGCATGTTATTGTTGCATCATATTGTTACTGTTGCATGTTAATTCATCCCTTCTCTCAACAACAGGGCAAGAGGACCGGCAATTACTGGAACTAATATAGTCGAATGACAAGACCGTCACTTGTACTGATACATTTCTCTCTTACCATTAATATCACGCCATACAGCCAACCTCAAATAGTCTTCCAGAGGCTCCCACAACGATAATAATATTATAATAGATATTATATCGTATTATGACCCTTGGCGTATGTCAACCTTATTGACATTTTCATTACGACGTTAGCTTCATATCGGAACTGCATGATTTTCCACTTTGAGGGTGAAGAGCACTTAAAATCCCCCACGCTGTTGCATATAATTGACCCTTGATGCTCGTAGTCCCCAGTCATCAATCAACCGGGACTACACAACTTTTCAACCTGAAACCCACTCCCGGCTTCGACATTCGTTGATGAACATACGTTAATTATTAATTATTAACGCCGGCACGATATTTCTCGTCGAAAGAGCTAAATAAAAACGCTGCAAATTTTACACAAGGGTTTATTATTCTTTGATATACGTTACTTGTGCAGAAATTTGTCAATTAAAAAATTTTAAAAAAAATGTTTTTGGATTTTTATCTCAAAAAAATTTTTTTTTGGATTTTTTTGTTCAAAAATGTGTTTTTTTCAAAAATTCTGCATTAAATGAACAAATTTTGTTACTCGAAAAATATTTAACATCCTGGGATCCTTCAAAAATCCCATTCTTAGCCCCATGAAAGCCCTAAAGATCGCCCCAGTGAAATCGGATCGTTCCGGGACCCCAAAAAATGGATTCTACGTCCAAAAATTCTTCGAAAACGACACCTAACTCGATCCCATAGCTAAAAGCCTTCAAAAAAACCCTCCCGTAGCCCCATTATAGCCTCATAGCGCCCCACGGGTTTGGGCGATCGGACTGAAAACCTTGCGGGCACAACTAGATGGTAAACCAAGTATTTTGTCAAAATTTCAGATTTAAAAAAAAATTCCTACTGCCCAAAACGGCCTGGACGGCGTACGGCGGACGGACATTTCGGATTTAGAATGTAGACCTCTTGGAACGGATAATGTCAAATTTTGAGCCGATCGGAGTCGTCGACCCCCATCGCGAAAACATAGGTGTATTATTCCAAGAATAATAAACCAAAACGAGACTTCCATTTTCCAGGGGGTGGTACCTACTTAGAAAAAAAGAAAACCTACTGTATAAGTAAAGTTTAAGTCTCACCACAACCAGCCGGTAGGGCAACAACGCAGTTTGGAACTGAAGTTACACCCAAATAAATCCGAGGCAACTCCAAGGAAACTCAATTTGGACGTCATTTAGCAGCGAGGCCCGCCCGAATGAATAAATCACGATCCCTCCTTTGAAACGTCAATAGTTTAGTTGGACAACACTCGGGTGTACACAGTCCTGCTTGTTTTCAAGAGAGGTTTCCTTCAGACCTTGTTTTTTCGTCCCTCGGATTTCCCAATTCTCTCGATAAAAGGTTCGTTCCCCCTTGTTTCAGAATAGTGAGTAATCGGATTCTCCTCGGGGTACCCCTAGAGAAAATATCATTCGTTCTCATCATTAGGGCGATATAAAATGATCCGCTCTTTGAGGTACAGAGAGTTGGTTTTTTACAGTGACGTTCAGGCAATAAGGTACAAAATTTGTTTATTCTGGTTGTTTGGTCTGAAGTCAGAGATAACGGTTTTCAGGCTGATTTTGTGTGCGGTAGAATTTGTGGGCATCTTTCCGTTTGAGGTTCTCGCTTGTCGTCTTATCGTTTCTGCAGGGAATCCTCCCTCACGAGCGTCACTCTTAACGAACGGAAGATAGAAATTCTTCCTTGCTCATCAGGTAGATCACGAACAACCGTTTCGGTGTGTGGGAAATAGGGGGACGCTCCTTCCTAGCACGTCATGGCACACAGACAGTCTCACTTGAGCACAGTCGTATTAATATAGGGTTGTCATCCGTCCATATTTATACGGACATGTCCGTATTTGTAAGGTGTCCGTATTGTCCTGTCCGTATTTTTGGGGTGTCCGTATTAAGCTTATATTTGTCCGTATAAGTGTCCGTATTTTTCAAATTCACAAGATCACTGGAAAAACATTGAACTTAGAAAAAGTTTGTGAATTTGACATTGAATTTGACACTCAAATTTGAAAAAATTTACCTACCTACCTCTAAATTAAGACGAGATCGAGACACCTGCAGCCTTCCTCTATTCACAAAAGGATAAAGAAGATTTTCAAAAAAAATCGGAGCAAAGGTGGTCGACGTTTTTCTTGAACAATAAGTACAACAAGCAGTTCCCTGAGCTACGCAAGGTGACAAGTTTCGTTTTCTCATTGAGCGCTCACAACGCCTTCGTCGAGCGCATTTTCTGCGCATTGGACAAAGGTATGCAAACTGCTCGATCCACAAACGGTCAAGGCTTTGGCAAAAGTAAAAACTAATTTCAAATATTCCTGCCCCGAATTCTTTGATTACATAAAAACGGAAACGGCATTTTTGAAGAAAGTAGGTGGGGCTGAAAAATACCAAAAGTGATTTTTTTTTTTTCATGGTTTTTGCGGGCACGTTCGTTTTCCCTCCTGGAAAGCCATTAACTTTGAGAGCGGCTTAGGAGCATGTTAGGTTTCCCTCCCGGTGGCCCGGGGTCGGCTTACAGAAATCTTAGGTTTCCCTCCCGGTGGCCCAGGTTCGGCTTTCAGAAATCTTGGGTTTCCCTCCCAGTAATGACTGAATTTGCATGGCGAGGATTTTCTGACGGGTCAACGTACGTTTGTCTTTACTTCAGTGCGGGATGTGCCTACTGTTGATGTGAACATACATCTCGTTCTGAAATTTCAACAGCACGTCGGCAAATGAAAATATGTTGGGGTGAGTGTTGGTGAAATTTTCGCCAAGGTGGGCGTGAAACGAGTCGCAGCAGTTGGTTGTGAGATTTCGCTCTGCTGATAACTGTGCCCAGAGGTGTGGGGGGTTTCCAGCTTTAACACCGACGTAGTTGGCCTGTAAAAATTGCACAAATTTTGTAGCCCCACTACAACGTCCGGGCTTTCCCGAAGTCAACTCGCGGAAAGTGGAGGGCACATCAGCAGGTGGCAAGAATATCAGCCAAAAGAACTTTATCAGCCACTGGCCGACCACTGTTTTTTGTTTGTACTCCGTGCTCAAACTGAACCTCTGTATGGCTCGCCACCATGTCTGACAGAGATGGAAGCGACACACGAACAAACGAGCATTAGGCCAAGTGACGGCACATGCGTTTTGTATCCCCTTTTCCATAGCTGTTACCACAACGTCTGGGTTGAAATTTACATTGAGATGGGAACATTTAATGTCAGTGATAGCAGCCAAGACTTGAACGTAAGTGTCCTCTCGCTTGTCGGGCAATAGTGCAAAAGCCAGCGGAATGTAGTTCCCGTTGAAATATCCATGAATGGAAAACAGTTGGAGGAAAAACTTGGCACAGTATTTAAAAGTTCCATCCATGTAAACAGGACTTCACACAACACTGTCAAGCTTTGAACAGTTCCAAATACTACTATGTCGACCGAATGTCCACGAGAAAATTTTCGCAGCCTCGTTTGCTGGCGACATTTTTGAGCGATAGCGTTGTTGTGGGACGCACGTGTAATCGGCTGGGAGGGAAACCTAACTTTCGACCTGTGGGCGACTCCCCTCCGAGGAGGGAAACCTAACGCTTCGATAAGCCGCTTCTCGGACGTCTCGACTGCTAATTACCACTAATGGCTTTCCGGGAGGGAAAACGAACCCGCCCGTTTTTGCATCCTAGTTCACTTTTCTGTGATTTTTCTTAACTTATTAAAGTTTTTCTTAAATTATTAATGGTTTTTGCATCCTAGTTCATTTTTCTGTGATTTTTCTTAAATTATTAAAGTTTATTTGAAGTGTCCGTATTTTTTTACGTGAGCGTCTGTATTTCTGACCTGGCGGTTTGCACCGATACAGTGTTTTGGCGCCACACTTGAAACGTTTTTTGCCCACGGTTTTTTTAATCGTCCAAAAAAGTAAATTTACCACGGGGCTCAGGCCTTCAATAAAATGAACACATTTTTCTCGAAATAAAGAAGTTTCAATTTTCTGAAGTCCGAGCTGGGCATTAAATGCCCAAATGACTCCCTCTCTCAGGGCATGAGTAGAATGTTCGCAATCTAGTTACGAATATCTTTCCCCATCATATCTTCTCTCGGACTTTTTCACCCGCTCTCCCACCACATTATTATAACCATTGATGATAACGGCCTTTTGCTAAACTTTCCCCACACGGCGAAGCTCTTCTCGCCCAAAAAGAAAACTTTTACCGAAACCCCCGTCACCTTCGCCCGTCGAGTTTTCACTTTTTCCCTCTTCGTCCGGTTTTATATGCACTTTTAGTTTCCTGAGCCAAGGAAAAGGGAGGGTTTAAAAGGCTTTCATTTCACCCTCTTTTCCCCCGTCTGCTCCGTTGGAAAATTGAACACTAAAGGGGGTTTTTGAGTTTGGGACACAATGAAAAAACAATGGGCTTTAGCGTGGAGTTCCTGGAGGTTCCAATATCTATTTACGGGTACTGTAAATTCCCTGATCGATTGTGGGGTTCGATGGGATTGTCCCATTGGCTGCAACAAACAGCATCAATAAACTCATTTAAGAACTACACAGTTGTAGAGTGGCCAGACAGGTCTGAGTTCATCAATTCCTCGTCAACTGTCGCTTCGAAAATTACACCTCACACGACCTAAAGGCCAAAGTCCTTAAAACCGAGAGTTAATTAGATAGAGTCATTTCAAAGACTTTTATAAACTTTATACATTTTGATTTATAATTCAGGGACTAGGTAAAATGTAAATGTAAATTTTCCGGGAGATCGGAACACTGCGGGCAACACCTTGGGGGAGTACTGGGGATGTACGGATGCCTTCTGGCTTATTGTACTCCCGAGTGTCCGTTTTTGACTCTATTTGCCTCCTGAGTGGTCGAGGTCGAATTCCTAATTACGAATAGATAAACTTGACGTTCACCCCACACCTGTAGCCCCCCACCCCGTCAGCCAATCAAACCCGCAAACTCAGAGATGCCAACTCAAGAAACCACTTTTCCGTAGATTGTTCACACAAATTCAGTAGATTACGCAAAAAGTCGGTAGCTAGACTAGCGATCAAAAATCACTAACAAACGCTGCAAATTTTACCCAAGCTTTTATTATTCTTTGATCCAGGTTCAAAGGGAACTTTGCTAGCAACCTGAGGTGCGACTTTTTTCTTTTTTTTTAAGCATCGACGTGTTTGAAACACATCTCCAATAGAAACATGACTTCGAGTCTTGAAGGTCTTGCGTTCTACTCTTAACTGTTAAGACTAGAACGCAAGACCTTCAAGACAGAAGCGGAATTTCAATGTTTGGAAACGGTCGATAGAGGAATCCAGTCCCCTTGAAGTTTGTTGTACGAAACACGCAACGTTCGTCTGAAAAACGTTGCATACAATTATTATTAATTAATACAATAACTTATTGTATAATTAATATAATAATGTAATTATAATATAATTATCGTTGCATATAATTATCGCTTCAATAGAGCAGGTAAGGCTCGGACACGAGTTGGAAATGACGATCGCAAACGTGAACTTAATTTCAAGGCTCACGGTAAATTAATAATTAATGCCTTGAGTAAATTTTAATAGAAAGAATAATGAACAATTTTTCCGAAGTTTTCCCCTTTCTTCCCCTTTTTGTTTTTCAAACCTTCCCCTTTCTTTCCTTTTTTTTCTTCAAACCTTCCCCTTTCTTACCCCGTAATTCGGATCTTCCACCTTCTTTCCCAGTATTTTCAAATCTAGCACAGGCTCTATCTCACAGATCCTCCCCTTTTTTCCGGTTTTCAAGGCATGCAATGAAACTAGACCCTCCGGAGAATTTGTTGGCATCCTTAACTCATTTTCGAAAAAAAAGTGACATTCCCCCTTCTTTCCCTGTGGTCTTCATATAGATTGGTAAGTAACAAAAACGTCGGTAAAAAAAGTTGGAAGTTCCACTACGAAGGCACATACAGCGCTGGCAAACCTGAGTTTGTGTGGTTGATTGGCGGACGGGGTGAGGGGCTACAGGTGTGGGGTGAACGTCAAGTGACGTCTTATCACTGCGTCTTCTTGGGTGGAAGGGGGGGGGGGGGCACAATCCCCACTCCCCTTCGACCGGTCAAGGATGGGTTTGGAGGAATTGATACTTCCTCCCTCTCGTCCTTAGCCCCCAAGACCCGCAGTTGGCGTGACTAGTTTAACGTTCTCAGTAATCGAAGACCTGTTTATACCGGGCCAACAGAAAATGTTTGTCCCGGTCCCAAGAGAGGTACCTAGTTTACAGTATAAACTTTGTTCCTCAGATTTTGTGTTTTGAAGAGAGATGCCTTGGCTGCCTTCGCCACTGGAGCCTCTGCTAGGATCATAAACTTTCAAAAGTTCAGAGGTGAATTGTCAACCGACAAGACAGGACCTGTACCTGGTATTACAACACATGATTGACTTTTGGTCAAACATTGGTGTTCGTCCCCGGATTCGAACCAGGCTGATCAGTGCTCTGACTGATTGTAAACAGGCGTTTCACTGATGACGCCCTAGTTCACGGGGCCACCCTGTCCCCTTCCAGAGACTAGGGATTCGTGTCGGAGGTTGACAATTTTGATCGGTCTCAAAATTTATCGTTTCAAGATGTATACATCTCTTTATAGATTCTATATATAGTATTTTATATATAGATTCTATATAAACGTATTTTATATATAGATTCCAAAAACGAAATGTCCGTCCGCCGTTGTAGCCGTTTTGGGAAGTAGGATTTTGTTGTTGTTTAGTCTAAAATGTTGACAAAATACTCGGTCTACCATCTAGTTGTGCCCGCAAGATTTTCAGTCCTATGGCCCAAGTCCGTGGGGCTCTGTAGGGCCAAAAGGGGGATACTTTTTGAAAGTTCACGGGTATTATATCGATTGGGTTGTCGTTTTCGAAGTATTTTTAGACGTAGTATCCAGTTTTTGGGGTCCCAAAACCATCGGGTTTTACCGTGAGAACCTATGGGGCTTTCATGGGGCTACAAAAGTGGCTTTTGAAGGATGCCTGGAAGTTGAATGAGGTGTCGTTTTCCTAGTAATTTTGGTAGATAATGTATTTATTGGATTTGGTCATCCGTCCACACACTTTACAAAAAATTAAAAATAACTTTTTTTAAATAAATTAAATTTTTCTTAATGACAGTAATAATTTCTACACAACTAACCTATATCAATGAATAATTATTCATTGATATATGTTAATTGTTATGAACCCATTAATTATAATGAACCCTTGCATTTGCAGTGTTTTTAATTTATCCTTATTCATTATTAAATAAATTTTATTTAACGTACTTCGTTATGTTTTATATATATTTTATATTTAGGATATTTTATATATTTTATAAAATATTTATGACAGAAAAAAAAAGAAAGAAAAAACTTGAAGGAAAAAGGTACATATCTTAGAATTTTAGGTTTCAAGCGTTGTCAATAAGTATTTTTTATATTAACCAAAATATCGAATGTATTATGTTCAATACCGTCTAATAATGAATTCTATAAATTGATAATCCTCCTTAGGTACTGCTCATTTTACATCACCTCAGGTTTGTCAGTGTAACGAACTGAACGAGTAATATTACAAGCGAAATCAGGAGTCGATTAGTCTCGAGTGGCCTTTCGCTTCCGGGGAGCTGACGAGGAAAATGAAAAACAGCCGAGGAAGTTCTTTAGCATCATCAGCGAAACTAAGCGAAAAGCCGATCCTGTCAAAAGCTAATTACGCGTATTTTAAGACCGTCCGCCTCCTTCCTAATGATTTAAGGATCTTATAGGTTTTAATTAAATGCAAATCCGGCGAGTCCTTTGAAAACATTTTGTATACTTTCGTTTACGTCGTTTCGACTTCAAACGGTGCTGAATGAGCTAGAGGAGATGAAGAAACAAATACATTAAATTTATGCAAATTTTGCATAGTATTTCAAGCATAGTATTGCATGGTCATTCAAAGCGCATCTATCTGTTAGAAGAATATATTACATTTACAGATCTGACTACATTCAGAACGGCCAGATCTGCATTTTCAATTACCTAATCACAATCCACTATTCTCTCTATTTTTGACAAAATTTGAGGGCAATACAAGGTACACTTTAAAAGATGCAGCTCTTCCAAATTACCAGATATGACATCAGAGAGTCGCAGTCAATAATAACACTCCAAATTGTGCTTCGTGTGCTGCAGCTTGGGCTTGTAGCGCATCTATAGTTGCCCATCAGTGCGACAGAATTATTTGTTTTGCAATAAGAATCGTCCACACAGGGAGGTTATTAGATTGGTAAAATGAAGAAATTGATTGATGTGAACCTATAAAATTTATACCCATTTAATGGGTTAATGTGAAATTAATTTTAATTTGTGACAACGTTTTTTCGAGTCTTGCGGGATACCTCGGTTCGCATCAGCTTTGTCTCCACTATTGTGCAGTAAATCATGAATGTTGGATACTTTAAAGCTAAAATGTTATACATTTTGAATTGCTCCTATTTGTTCTTGCGAGGTTTTCTGTTCTATTTCACAACACAAAGGGCTCTGATGGATTTAATTAGAGAAAACGTCACTGCATTTGACCGAAGTCCCGTCTTTTCATACGGCGGGCTTTGAACCCCTGGAGAGCGGAATCGCATTAAATCTAATCTTTATTACTATGTTATTTTCATGGGTTTCATTTTCATAATCTTGACTTGACTATTTTTTTATGGAACCATCCACTAAAGTGATAAGCTGGTGTATTTGTTGAGTTGGCATGTCTCTTGATTATAATCCACGTTGGAAAATTGAGAATTTCGAATAGGACACATTCGTATAAACGTATACGTATTTATAGAAATTTGTTAATTTCTTGATGCTGTTCATCAGATCCACTAAAAGCTTCTCGGGGCGCTCACCTCGTGCTCTAAGGCTGTGCATAATTTTTTTTTTTTTTTTTTTTTTTGAAACTTTTATTGCACCAAGTAAGCAAACTTATCAGCAATTTACAATTGATGTATACATACTAAATGACTTGCCAGAAGCGATGACACATAACACTGCTTCTATGCGACTTGTTGTTTTGTGCAACTGACGCACTAGTAATTACTCACTGAGCTGATAATTAGTTCACAGGGCACCCCACTCCCACAGGTCATGAGGTTTTGTTCTTTTCAGTCTTCTGAGCAGGCCTTCAACGTCGAGGAGCTGGACAACCTCGCTGTTCATGTGTCCCCGAAGCCTCTGCTGATGGGCTAATGCTTGTTTTTTGATGACTTCTTCGACAGTAGGAATTTGAAGTTCCCGGTGTAGTCTTTCATTCCTGGTGTAACGGTACGCATTTACGCATGCTCGTAGCACGTTATTTTGAAATCGCTGAATGATCAAGCGATTGCTCGGAGCGGTGCAGCCCCACAATTGTGCACCATACTGGCCCCCATATTGGTGCCAGGCCCAGACTGGCTTAAGGACCTGATTGTATAGTGTTAGCTTGTTGGGGATTGACAAGGATGACCGTCGCCCCATTAGCCAATACATCTTTCGAAATTTGGTGGTTAGTTCCATCTTCTTTTTTTTTACATGTGCTTTCCACCGAAGCTTAGCATCGAGGGTCATGCCCAGGTACTTGGCTTCGTTTGCGTGCGGTATGACTTTGTTGTTGAGGTGAACGGGTATGTACTCACACCTACGGTTTGTGAAGTCGACATGTACCGATTTTGCCTCATTCATTTGGATCCTCCACTTTAAGGTCCAGCTGTGAAGTCTCTTGATTGACCTTTGTAGTTTCGAAATTGATTCCAAGTTGGTATCGCCGACAGCAAGGACTGCAGTGTCATCTGCAAACGTCGCTATGGTATTCTCCTCTCTTTCTGGAAGATCTCTGGTGAAAAGGACGTACAGGAGTGGGCCCAGTACGCTACCTTGCGGTACTCCAGCTTGAATCTTTTGAGCTTTCGAATACGCATCTTCTTGCTTGATCCGGAAAAATCGGTTTGAGAGGTAGGACTCTAACAACTTGGAATACGAGGCGGGAAGTGTTTTTCTGAGTTTATAGTTGAGTCCTTCGTGCCACACTTTATCAAAGGCCTGTGTAACATCAAGAAAGACGGCAGAACAAACCTTTTTTTGTTCAAGAGATTGTTCAATAATGTGCGTTATTCGGTGCACCTGATCAATTGTAGAGTGATTTCGACGAAAGCCAAACTGATGGATTGGAACGAGGTTCCGTTCCTCTACTATTTTCAACAGTCGTTTTTGAATGATTTTTTCAAACAGCTTTGAGAGAACTGGTAGCAGAGATATTGGTCGATATGAATTCAATTCCTCAGCAGGCTTTCCAGGTTTTAGGATCATTATGACCTCTGCAAGCTTCCATAGCTGAGGTACATAGCAAAGCCTGATGGCTGCATTGATAATCTGTGTGAGTTTAACAATCACCTTCCGAGGAAGGTTCTGAAGTACCTGGCCTGTAATTAGGTCATATCCAGGCGCCTTCTTCGGGTTAATATCATTTTTTATTGTCATCTGCACTTGTTTGACAGTTACTCTTTCGATCACAGTCTCCAGGTCACTGGACCGAATCTCCTTGAGCGGCTCTTCATCAGGGCTGCCAGGATTTGGGGTGAAGATGTTAGCCAAGTGAGAAGCAAAGGCGTCAGCCTTCTCCTGGTTGGTCCTGATCCACCTATTGTTGATCGTGTCCAGGATGGGTGGTGCCTGAACTACGGGTCGCTTCAAGTATTTTGTTGCCTTCCACAGGGAGTAATCAGTGTCCCTGTGGCTAGTAAGCGTTGAAAGGAGTTCTTTTTGAGTTTCTTCTTTGATTTCTTTGATCATTCCTCTAAGTTCATTAGCAATTTTATACCATTTGGTCTTATGGGCTGGGTTACGCGTGGCTTGCCAGATTCTCCTGGCTCTACGCTTCTGTTTTATGGTATCTACTATTTCCTTAGGGTAATTTATCCCCTTCAGCTTTTTAGGAAGATCAGGAGTATTTTGCCAAGCAGCATCTTGTATGGCAGCTACGACTTTTTCCAGCTGGCCGTCAACCTCTTCTGGCGTGGTCAGTGTCACACTAAGGTCGATACGTTGATTCACGTCCATTTTGAACTGATGCCAATTTGTTAGCTTGTTAACTAAAACTGGATTGTGTGGCTTAATGATAATCTGGTCGCTCAGTGTGAGGATTACTGGTGAGTGGTCCGAACTGAGATCGAAGCACTCGTCGGTGTACGCATAATTAGCTGAGATATTTTTTAGTAAGAAGAAGTCAAGTAGATCTGGTTTTTTCCTTATATCACTAGGCCAGTACGTTGGTTTACCGGTTGATAAAGAGATGCAGTCTCTTAGCTGCACGTATCTGTAGAGAGCTGAGCCGCGAGGCAGGCACATTCGTGAGCCCCAATATATATGTTTTGCATTGAAGTCTCCGCCAATGATGAAGCGATTCCCCAGTTGATCAAACGCCTTACAGAAGTCTTCGTCTGTAATGGTATGTTTAGGTGGGCAGTAGATGCTAGCAATAACCATCTCGTATGACCTAGTTTTGACTGAAATTGCACAAATCTGGATTTTTTCCGTTTCGATCTTTGTCCATTCATGATGTTTGAGGTTTTCTTTTACGAGAACTGCGCTACCTCCGTGTGCTTTGTTTGCCGGATGTAGTGCATGATAACATTTGTAACCTTTTAATTTAACGAATGATTGCTTTGTGAAGTGGGTCTCTGAGACAAGACACACATCGATGTTGTTGACGTTGAGAGCTACCTCTAGCTCCATTCTTCGTTGAATGAGCCCGTTGGCATTCCAGGTCATTATTTTTAGGCTGTGCATCATGATGAATGCTTCCTAGGGCGTATGGTCTTAGTCCCCCTCTCCAAGACCGTAATTCTCTGGTTAAATGAGTTCATGGTTGACTCCATTCTTGTAATTGATGTTGAGAGGCTCTGTAAAGTGATGAGAATGGTATTAAAGTCTGCCACTGCAGTTTGAGGAACCAAGTGGGCTTTTTCCTGAGGCTTTTTGGGGCCAGTCACAGCCTGTCCGTACGAACCTTGAGTATGGCCAAAGTTCTTATTTACTGCCAGGATGGGGACTTTGGGTGTGAAAGAGTTTTTTCTGAGAGGAGGAAGCTTAGCCAAAATTGGCTTCTTTATGGTGAAGGACTTTCTACGTTCGGGTTTATTTTCATTACTGGCTTTCTCTCGGGGTACCTGGAAGTCAGTTTTCGGATTTGATGAATGAGCAGACGATCGCAGCCCTTTGTATCGGTTACTGGCTTCAACCGCGACCGGGCATCCCCGGTAGTTAGCAGTATGTGGGCCCCCACAGTTGGCACAGGTAGGTAACACCTCCAGAGGCTTTTTGCAGTCCGCGGTTGCGTGATATGCACCACATTTTACGCATTTCTCTTTTTTGTTACAGTAATTCTTGGTGTGACTGAATTCCTGACAACGTTTACATTGGGGAACTGTTATGTTTGGCTTTAAGCTTTCGATGGTGACCTTACAATTCAACAATTTTGTTATTCCGTGAATTAGATTAACGTCAGACCCATTAGCAAAGTCGACAATGTACATGTCCAATTTGTCTAAGGTTTTCCATTTGAGTTTTTGAATTACTTTCTCAACTTTCAGAGGTGGATACTCGTGCTGTATAGAATCTGCAATGTACTGGGTGTCCATACCACCTGGTAACTTTTTAAGCATGACCGAATAGGGCCGAGTTTGCTTGTTTTGATAGGTGTAATAGGGGCAATTTCGTTCTTCAAGAAAGTTGTCTATCGCCCGATATTCATCTGAATTGGATGCATTTATTTTAATTTTTTTATCACCCAACTGAGTAGTGATTGCATCTCTAGCAATTTTAGCTAGCTCCTGCTTGAGTTTTAGGAAGTCGTCAACTGACTTCAGAGGCTCCAGGGTGATTGGAGGAGGTTTAAACACCCTTTCTTTGCCGGGCTTCCTGGACTGCTGTGCAGAAATTCCCTCACCAACGCATGGTGAAAGGGGGCTTTTCCGCTTTCTTTTGATAACTGGCTGAAACTGTATTTCGCCAGTGTCGTATGCCAACTGCTCTTCGTCAGTGCAATACTCGTCTTCCATTTCTGACGAGGGGTTTCCCCCATATTTTCGGAGGCATTTTTATCGGCGATTTTCGCCTCAAGCTCACCTACTTTCATTTTTTCTGCATACACAGCTTGATTGGCCTGTGATAGGGCATTGCAAAGGCATTCTATGATAGAGTACAACTCACCAATTGACCGGGATGCTGGTTCGCCGATTTGGAGTCTACCAATATTCTCCCGATGTATCGCGATTTTCGATTTCGTTTCGGCTAGGAGGCCTTCGCAGGTAACGCCTACGTCGGCAGAGTTTTCACGGCCGCCCGAGTTCATCGCGCGGATTGTTTACACTGTGTCATCACTTTGCCCGACTGTTTGTCTTTCCACGGATCGTCTTGAGATGTTTCTCGTTCGGAGGTTCAACAAAGACTACTGGCTGTGCATAATGGCTGCAGAGCCTTCATGTGTGGCCATGAACCTTACAGTGGAATCACAAGGAACTTGGGTGTAGTCTATCCAGATACAGTTGTGTGCCTGCCGTTCGATCTGGTGTCTGCCTTCTTTCAGAATTTTCTCTCAAGGCGTTCTGATCAAAAGGGAAAGAAATTTGAAGAACGGGCTTTTGAAAGTTCTGAATCCAAATAAAAATCAATGTCGCAAAATGCCACCCTCTCTAAGAACTTCAATAAGGGAACGACGCATGCGATATTGGACACCTAAGAAAATTACTTGATCTGAACTCTCACGGTCGAATAACCCTTGCCGGAGATGAGAATGGAATTTCAGCTTGATTTAATGTGAATCAACTCGAGTGGAAAGTCCCTCTCCAATATACATTTTTATTGAGGCCCAAGAAATGCTGTTGTAACAAACGCAATAAGGGAAATCCTCCGAGGGGAATAATATTTGAAAAAACAAAAAACAAAAAAACTGAAAAATGTCGATTTGGATTGGAGGTCCCGCAAACGAGAATATTATTATTCATAATCTCATGGAATGTCGTTGGGAATAATCAGCGGCAGTCTTGGCCCAGAAGTGGGAGTTGAAGGAAATGGTGAGGGCCTGAGATGAGGGACTGAGTAGAGTAGAGCAGACCCTCATTTACAAGTGTGAGCTATGGAAATGACTCGGGGAGAAAGGGGAAAAATTAAAGTCTCCGGGCCTATTGGACTTCCCCCTTTTTTACAATTTATGTTATAACGGGGGGGGGGGGGGGGGGTTAGTTAGCTTGTTGGGAGTCGTAGTGTGGGGGGGATTAACGGGATTTTTATGAACCGAGAAGGAATATAAGAATAGAAAGAAAGAAAGCTCAGTTCCAGACGACATTAAATGTATTAAAGGTAAATTTTACCTATCACGCCATTAAATGAAATTTTTGCCAGAGAACTAGTTGCTCATCGGTGGGCTGAGGGGCCATCGCTATTGAAAATTGGCCTGTATTTTAGTATTACCGGATTCATACAATAACCGCCACTCACATCCACTATCGGAAAGTACCTAGTAAATCCTCTGAGAGGGAATTTGGCGAGATGTTGCTGACCAAGGTTCTCCCCGTTGACAGTTACAAGGGAGGTACCAAAAAGGTGTCCCGAACGACGTAAATGGAAATCCTAGGTTGTTCAGCAGAACCGATGATTTGGTGGAAATGGTCTGACCCAGCCAACTTGGCAAGGTAGAGAGAATCGTTCCTTTGCATTTCAGCACACTGAACTGAGTATTGTGGAATGAAGGACAAGAATCGTGTATCATCAATACTGACTGGTAACAAGGACGTCTCAGAGATCTAGAGGGATAACTCCTCTCGCCTTGAGCTGTGACTCACACAGCCTGTGAGTCCCTCACATCAAAATCCCAAGAGTCGACGATTCGAATAGTCATTTAATCGTTTTATTTATTTATTTATTTTTTAACGAACTAAGTCGGATGATTCGAATTTTCGGAAAGAGTTAAATATCCCATCCTTATTAGGGATGGTCAAAATGTGTCGAAGTGCCTATATGTTCCCTTTGATATATCCATATTTTTGGGCGATATTTTTTCTTTCAATATATCGATACAACGATATTCTTTTTACAATATTGGGATCCGATATTTTGTCTCCTGGAAAGCTCAGAAATAAATCCGAAACACCGGCCAGTAATAAGATGTAGGAAGGTAATAGGATGTAATAGGATGTAGGAAGGTCTAGATAACTGAATTTCAAAGAACATGATAATATCATGAACATATTATGTTCTTAATTATTATTAGAACATAATATTATTAGATTACCATAAGGTAGCACTGTTGGAACATACTCAAAATTCCACAGCTTTCAAGGGTGAAGACAAAAAACCAGAACATCACTTTTTCTTCTTTGTGACGTTTGAGAACTATTCACTGAATACATACATAAAAAATACACTGAATAGTATTCAGTGTATTTTTTAATCCCCTTATATAATTACCTAATCGGTAAACTAAGTTTACCGATTTTTGACAAAATACTTGGTTTACCACCTAATTACCTAATCGATTCGTAATGTTTCCCCTATATATTTATTATTATTATTTTATTTTTTCGTTAATCGATTCGTAATTAACTAAGGAGTTGAAAAAGTAACTGCAAACGGGCAGATGAACATATTAATATTATAAACAGTACCAATAATTTGTTTCTGCGATCTTCCATCTTGAAGATATTTAATATCTCTGTAGTCATCAAAGACTTCGCGAATAGTGAATAATTAATAAATTACCTACTTAGAAGGATTAATTTACAACTCAACAAAAATGGTTGAATATAAGTTAATTTTTTCAATTTTTTTGAAAAATACCCGATACATCGAATAGGTATTGATATTTTTCACGATGTGACATAACTAGTCAGGAAGTGTTCAATGAACACTTCCTGACTGAACGAGGGAGGTACAGACTGTACCGTGCAGTGCTGAAGGCACAATTTCCAGAACCATAGTGAGCGTCCTGAGTGGTCCTTAAGAAATGCCGTGGACCATCCATAAATCTATCACAGAAGTCGGCGAACATAATCACATTGAGTGAATATAAATGTTCAGAACTACTTCGTGGAGGGAAGTATTCCGTTAGTCGCTAGTCGTTATCGGGGAGGGTGGTTGTCGAGTGGTTTTTAGGGGTTTGAATAGACCTATCGCCGGTAATTTTTTACTATTACCTTGTCACCTCTAACTTTTTTAGTATGAAGACATTTGACATATTTATGTTTGTTAATAAAGAATTTACATTTATTAAGGCCCGGAAAAGTGAAAAAAGTAAGATACTTACTTCAGAAGTCGTCTTCAGATGAGGTACTGTGCCGCGGTACGGGAACAGGAAACATCATCTAGTTGGGCACCTTGCAGAATTTATCTTTAGAAGAACATATCCAGACTATAATAGCCGTATTCACGCTCTTTTTAAAGCCATTGGCCACATGTACAACGGCGAAGACAATACCCAATAGTAGATTTTACCGACCCGTTCTGCGCATGTCGATGGCGGACATAGTAGCGAGGCCATCAAAAGTAGGAAACCCAACAACTCGAGGAAAAAGGAGATGATAAGGGCTGTGATAATATCTAGGACGTGGAAATGTGATACCTACTCTATTATAATAATAGTTGCATCCCGTAAAATAATTCGTTCAGAACCCAATTTTGCAAGAGTTGTGGAAATAGGCCATTTTTTCCAAAATATGAACATTTTAGTTGAAGACCTTCTTTAGACCAAAGTTGCGGGTAAATCTTTAATCCTAAGGATAAAACTCATAGAACAGACATTTTAGGCAATCTAATTAGTATCAAATTAAGCGCAGAGCGGGGTCAGTAGGCCCTCTAGTTCTTTCAAAATCTCAAAAATCGATATAATGTAAAATCGCATTTTTCCACCATTTTTCCAAACCATTTATTTGCTATCTTTTGAAAACCTTATTAGGTACCTATCTTTTTTTGTGTGTGTGGTAATGACAAAGAAGGCGTGCTATCATTTAAAAAAGTCGAAAATTTTCAGACTAGCAGGTCGCAAAACATATAAAAAGACATTGAACACGGGTTTGCTCCACCAAAGTGATCACTTTTCACCGTAATGGCTGCTATGGCAGCTAATCTGAAAACTTGGATGATCAACTTATGTAAAATTTCATGATCAGATCAAGAAAGTAGATTATAACTTTCATTCAATGCATTTTTTTTTTACTAGGACTAACCATTTCAACGTTATAACTGCTGGAAGAGAACCACTCTCTTTAAAATTTTGCTGGGAATCGGAAATTTTCCCTCTGAATACCTATTTGGGGAACCCCTTTATGCATGTTTTCCTGAGGTCTCCGAAAATCATAATATCAGTGCTGAAAGGAAATTTAATCAGCTTTCGCGTGGGGGCACTGAAATTTCGACGGAGAAATAGTCTTGGAGGGAGAGAAGAAAATCTTCCGAAAAACGTGGTCGTAGAGGGTCAAATATCTTGTATCCACCCTTTCCGACGAATACGAATGGCGGTTTTGTTGTTCAATAGACATGCAATGTGCCGTCCCCTGTATAAAATTTAATCAGCTTTCACCTAAATAGAAGAAAAGTAAGATCGGACCAAACCGTTCCCACGTTATAGGCAAAAATGTGCAAAGAAACAGGTTTTTTTTTTCGAAATTTGCAACTTCTTTGCTGTGCCCTCCCCTCCTTTATCAAAGCTTAAATCAAAATTTCACACGGAATAGCTGCGAAGGGGGATTTATTTAACTTTCACGAGAAAAAAAGAAATTTAGAATCGGACCAATAGTTTTGGGGGCTAAGGCCGAAAACGTTCTGAAAATCGTGCTTCCACTGTTTTCAGGTCTTCAACTAAAATGTTCACATTTTGGAAAAAAATTGCCTATTTTCAAATTGCCATAACTCTGAAACTAATTTACTTACACAGCTCCGGTTGGGCTTAAATGAGCACACACTTAATGCTATTTGAAAACTCATAATATGAGCACTATATTATAGTACTTTTCGTTGAACAATGCATAGTTTATTAGATATAAAGCAACAACCGAAATAAGTGATAGAATGATACCCCTTCTTTCGGGTACCTAACGTTTATCGTTCTTACAAATACCGAAGCAACAATGGGCCGGCATATCTAACAATGATTTTACAATAAAGAATCGTAAAATCAGTATTTAGGAAAAACTCTAAACAAGCGTACTTTCGGGTAAAAGAAAACTACAAGTACATGATGATGACAAAACGGTGTCCGAAAAGGGTAGGCAACACAACAATCGCTGATATCCTACGAGAAATCTGTAGGAAAACGGTTGTTTTCTCAGGTTGGCCCAGCGCATGCGTATCTCGATTTCTGTCGAAAAAATCCACTATTGTCGCCACCTTGTGAAACATCTCCGGACTCCAACGCCAGTACCTCATCTGAAGACGACTTCTAAAGTAAGTATCTTACTTTTCCGGGCCAACAAACATGTTTATCTTTCGTTTGTAGGCCATTGCTCATAACATATTCAAGTAGCAAACAAGTTGAAGGTGACAAGGTAATAGTAAACAATTACCCTATCGCCATATTGGGATAACCAGATCACACGAGATATGTGTACGTAGATCGCGAAGGTGACGAAGGTGGGACATCATATTTGGCCTACTTCCATCAGAAGGCCAAGTCTCCAGGGGACATCATTAGCAGAAATTAGTTCACGGATACATCCGGTCATCTTTCGAAAATTTTTACATCCAAATATTTTAGGATGTGAAAATTGTTGAAAGATGACCAGCCAACATTCAGCTCCTGTGAGATGAAATCCGGTTTGACGGGGAGTCCCACAAGTGGTTTAGTATTGAATCTATTTCCGCTTTCAGTCAAAGGCGTAATCGGACCAGTGAGTTAGGAGTTCACCTGGAAGTTTCCCTTTTGGCTGGGACTGGGGAGGGGGGTAATCCCTTCCCCACCACCGGCCTGAGGAACCCCACTGGGGAAGGCCGAAAGCAATACAAAGCCCGTCTTGCTCAAGTTACATGCCAAGACTAAGTCCCAGAGCGGTTTGCTACAATGCTCGGCCTATTGTAAGTCGATTGGGATAACTTGTTCCGGACGAGAAACTTTGGATCTTAACGACCTTTCCTGACCAGAAGCCCGTAAGTTTTGGAACCGTCGAGCTCATATAAATATTCCACTTGAGGACCGATTGATCTCCCGTTTAGGTCTAAGGGAACCTTCACAATCTGCAGAACTGTAAGCACCCCAGAGAGGCCAGGTCCACTTGTTGAATTAACTATAAATACCAGCTCCCCCTTTTTGAAAATATTTTTAAAAAATGTGCAGTCAAGCCAAGCTGTGGAGAAAAGTTTTAGACTTTAACTAATTGAACTCGATTGTACCAAAACTGATATAAATTCCTTTGGTGGGTTATGTGGTGTAGGTCCATTATACGGATGTTGTACCGCTAACCGCATAGCAGTCATAACCTAACCACAAAGCTCGGCCTGCCATGGTGGCCTAGAGTGCTAAGAGGCGGTTATATAATATATTACCTGATTGTATTATAATCAACTGGGAGAATCGAGGTGAACATAAACTGATCCATTTCAAATATAAAATGAGGATTTACATTAACTTCAACGTTCTTATGGTTGCAAAAAGCCTGACATTTCGGACCATTTTGTGAGGTTTGGTTTGGGCATATTTCTCTCCACGTCTCTCCAGAGTGATCTAGGGTGGCCGAACGTCCATGGAACCGATTCCTCCCACAGCTTCCTTTACTTATGTGGGGTCGAATGGCCAAATTCGGAATGAGGGTTTTAAAACCTTCATACTCATGATAAATTTGACGCCGATCATGTATCCCGTGTCCCTGTACCTATAATTGCTCCAAAAACCTTTTAAAAAAAGCACGCTTTTCAGTATATTTTTCAGTGTGGAAGCCGAACAAGGATCACTTCGAAGTTTGTACACCGAGAAAAGTTATAGAGCAATACATTTTCCGTCGATCAAAGGCCCTTCATTTTAAAATTCCTCAAAAAATTTCAGAGTAGTAGATGATTTCTATTGAACATCCTAAAATTGAAAATTTCAGCAAATTTAGAATAATAATTATTCTAATTATTTGAAAATTATTGTCGACCCTGCACCCTACAAAAATTGTCACCCTTCATAAAACTATTCATGTTCGAGCCAATCCACTCCTTCAGTGAAAGAAGTTCGCGCTTATTTCAGACGGTTTTATGTTTACTCCCATTTGTGCAAAACAACTTTTTAAACGTCTATCGTCACTGTAAATCATCCTTGCGGACTCAGTGGGGCTAAAAAGAGACTACTGCAGGGGGTTTTGAAGATTTTTGGCTATGGGACCGAGTTAGGAGTCGTTTTCAAAGCATTTTTGGTGTAGATCCATTTTTGGGGGTCCCAGAATTATCCGATATCACTTTGGGGTTTTCATGGGGCTACAAATGAGACTTTTGAAAGATCTCAGGAGGTCAAATAAGGTGTCGTTTCCCGTTTTGGACTACTAGCCCATTTTTGAAGTCCCGCACCTGTCCAAACGTTGCACAGACTATTTTAATTTTTTAATGACAGAATTAATTTATTTTTATTACGATGTAGTAAATATATCATATTAGCCTATATCTACCTATGGCATTTTACTACAATCTTGATATGTCATATTAACCTATACCAAAGAATAATAAACTTTTGGGTAAAATTTGCATCTTTTTTTTTTTTTTTTTTCACCTGACTTTATAGACGGAATGAATTTATTTTGTACAAAATTCCGTCATTTAATGGCGGATTTTAACTAACTTGAAAATGTACTTTCAGATGGAGTTCTAAACTACAGAAAAATAATATTGGAGATAATGCAACTCTTACTTTTTTTTTTTTTTTTTTTTTTTTTAGCAACTAATAGCAAGTAGAAGAACGAAAGAAACAACGTCGAAATCGAACCTTTGGGGGGGGGGGGGGATTCCAGCCCTGCCTCAATGTGCGTCTCATTGTTCGCCATACTGCACAACGGAACTGTAAACTCGTCGTCACAAATTTTGGTTGTCGAGTTGAAACAGTTTCTAGTAACCAACCGCCAAACTTCCTTACAGACCAATCATGTGATTACAGTTTTCGCGATTATATTGCGGAACAAATTTCGGTGTCGCTTGGTGTCGTTTGGTGTCGCAAATTTTAGAATGACCCCCAGCCCAAAAACATATCCATGTTAAAAAGAACGCTCAAAACTATGCCGCACTATTATTTTTAACCCGCGACGAAATGAAAAGACACAATTCCCCATCATGCCTGAGGCCATAATCAACAAAAACACTTATCCCACGTCCCCCATAAGGGATAAGCGGATTTGTACGGTTTTCCACCCCCGACCTCTGAAAATCTCGCACTCAACTAAACCCCCATCTCCCAATATGCTCAGAAAGTGGTTTTACCTTTAGGCTCCGCCTCTTCCCCAGATGAGGGAAGTGGGTTGTATTAAATTATGTTTCTCTCCCACCACTTTCCGCGGGATGTTATCCCTATCCGTTTCCCGGCCCAAAGTGTAGCGCCACTCCAACGGCACTAATGAACCTCATGGTAAATTTATCGCGTCTCATTTAGGTATATTCAACTGCGCTGGTGGTAAACCCGTTTGGAATTGAAACGCACGAGGTATATAAAGGATTTTAGGATTGCATCAACTTGAAACTGTGACCCCAGACTCAAAGTAAAAGGTGTCCTGCCTTGGCACAGCTCTCGACAAAGTGTCCTCGCCACGTACATCAACAACATTGTCCCCCGACTGGGGCTCGTTTGCAGTACAAAAGGAAGATGGCGACCACAAACACTCCGAGCCCCGAGACGCTCCAATAAACGTACATTTTCTCTCGGGAGACAAGCCCTAATTCAACCACAGCTCATTAGACGCTCCCGAACCTCAACTTGCCAACTTGTTGACGCTCAATGCGTTTAATAAAGTTACCCTCCGGGGGCGGAAAGTGACTCGCCGTAAGTTTTACTCCGTCGGGCTAATTCCTTTCAACTTCCTTCTCCGGGAAAAGGGGAAGATGAATCTTTGTCCACACGAGCTCAACACAACAACCAAGTTCCGGGAGACAAATAAGTTAGCGCCGACTGAACTACTCGACTTCCTACCGTGTTCGGATGCAAAAGTTTGTTGTATCAAGGCGCTGGTCTGCCTTCTAAATGAGCAATCGCACTGTGGGGAGACACTAACCACAAAACCCCAAAGATGTGACTTCACTGTGTTATACATGCTGAACGTCGGAAGGGAAGGTTAATGTAAGCTCGTCCGAGATATCTACCCCAACAAGGTGTAGTGGTTCCGCCCAATACAGAACGGGAAGACCAGTAAGAAGGTCTGATGAGGTAGGACGACACCCCGGCTTTTCCTCCCCGCAGGTCAGCTTATCTGACAACTTTCATTAGTAAGGCGTCTTGTCTGAACGCGTGTCTTCATCAGATTGGAGGGATACCTCTGTACTAACTCAGGTGTGAACGGACTCCCTGCCTTTTCTACCCTCAGGCCTTGGAAGAACTGGCTCAATTCCTTCGGCAACGTCCAAGAGGCCCACTCGATTCTTCAACCAATGGCGTGGATACCCCGTCCCACAGTGGTCCAGAATTCAATTCTAGCTGGACAAAAATCAAAAACTGTTCGTTTTCGACCAGATTTTGTATCTAAGAGTTTTTTGGGGCCTAGATTCCAAATTTCGGGTCCATTTAGTCATAAAATGAAGTTCCCTTCAGTTTTCGAGTTTCCTGAAGAACATTTTCACGAAAAAACAAAACAAATAGGCAATAATATCGCTGATTCCATTTACATCATTTCATGAGCGAATTTTCAATGAAAAGATAGAATGTAGGTTATTTAGGAGTATTTCAAGTTCTCGAGCCAGCTAAGAAGCCTTTTTTAAATAGCTGTATCACGTACGCATACTGCGCACATAACATTTGTGTACTTTTGAACGTAAACAAAATGGGGGAGGAGGTGCTTAATAAAACAAATCAATAACGAAGATAACATAATAATTTTATATACTCGATTGATACAGATAACTGGAATTACATACTTAATAGAAAATTAATGAATGAAATTAGCTGTACTCTGAAATAACCTCTTGAGGCAAAAAATGAAAGGAATTCAACATTGAAATAAAGAAAGAACGCTGCTGGAATAAATAGGAACAAATCAGAACAATAAAATTGAAATTATTCTTCTTCAAGATGATCATCTTCCTCAGCCACGAAATCGAGGGGTTCCAAAAAATCTATTACATCTTTATTGTAACAAGATTTTCTTCCTACTGGCATAGTTCTTAGCCTCATACTAGATACTACAGAATCCGAAGATAGAAAGGAGATCTACGTTAGCCGATTCACGAGAAATTTTCCTGGTATTATGCTCACGGCCATGGAAGAAGGCTCACGGCCAAATTCAATCAAGTTCTCTTCTAGCCAATAAGAATGACGATTTAAAATATTGTTCTCAACCCTATTCGCCCCTAACCATCAATTTTTCAATAATTTATGGAAACTAATTAAAATTGACCTTAGAGTGCTGTTTTCTTCATAAGAAAATCCATTGCCAGGCTCCTCGCGGTCACGTATTTGGTCCATCCAAGCTTCCACAGCAATATTTCTTGATGGAAAATTCCCGAGCGCCTTCAAGACGAAAGAAAGAGTTTTTCGCGTAAATGCGATTTCTGGACCATCTGCAAAAAAAGCCCATATTTCCATTACGTGCAAATTCGTGCAAACTTTTCTTGTTTTATGGGAGTCTTGGGGTTCATACCAACACGCCCTTGGTCTCAAAAGAAACGGCCAAGAGGTGCCACTAAAGATATAGACGTTAAAAGGCATAAAAAAGTGTTAAAATCTCGATAGCTACTGAGCACGCTCAGAAAGCACTTTCTGAGATTTTGAAAATGGCATCATACGCTACTTACCTCTAATGGGCCCCGGAACCGACTGTCGAATAATACTTTTTTCTGAAAGAACTTCATAATTTGAAGGCATAGCAGTGAGTTTTGGGCTCCTACGGTGTAATACAAATTTCCAGGGCACTGTCGAAAATTTCAACTTTGAATCTGGAGGGAAAAGTGGCGCCACTCTCTCATTGGCTGCTCACGGCCGCCATTTCCGCCGTCACCTCCGGCAGATTCCCGGCGGTCCCTTCTTATGCTAGCGCACTCTGGCAGATTAGTTATAGTGCCACCTCGGGAAAATTCAAAACGCCAAATATTCACTAGTGATTTCCTCTGCTCAGACACCTAATTTCTCAGTGCTAACTGTACTGAGTACTTTGTTCATTACTAGTTCAACTATGTTCGGCCGAATTTTCCCATTTCTCTGACCTAGTTCCGTGGCCCATTAAACGAACCATGACGATCAAGAGGCTCAGACGGCTTCAAAACGGCACCAGTGATCACTTGTTGAACGATGAATGAAGACTGCATCGAAAGATACAAGTCTTGCAATTCTTGATGAGGCCAGATAAGGGCAATATCATGACTGAGCGCGATAAGAGGGACTGTCAGTGCTAGTTTAGAGCTTTGTGAATGCATGCTTGAACCTGGCTTTGTTGTTGCTTCCAAGTCGATAACATGATTTTTGTCCAGCTAGATTTGAATTCTGGACCACTGTGCGTCCTGCCCCTAAAGTACGTCTGGAGATGTACCATACCTACACGCTTATACTGAGCGTGCCTATAGTATATTCCCGTCCATCCCCCTTGTAAACACATGTTACGTGTGTTTGCAAGGGGGATGCTACAGTAGCAACCTGTTCTTAGCGTTTGTCGTTGCGAAGTATCAAATTCCCGTCTATCACCAATAATTGCATAATATGCAATTATAATTATCACCAATAATTATATTATAATTATTATATGCAGCCCATATCAACCCATCAACTAAAAATGAACTTACCTAGTACCTATCAAAATGATCGAAGGCTCGCAATAAATCACCAACCAACGATCTTCGAATAACTTCCGAATGTGTTATCGCACAGAAATCGTTTTGTACTCGTTGAAATCAGCGCGAAAAGCTCGTTTTAACCGACGTAGTTCCAATCGACGGCAAAAGTTGCACGGGGTTTCGGCGTTTGGAAAAATTTCCTAGTGATCCCTAGTAACGACGCTATTTGACCCGGCTCTCGTCGCGAAGGAATGCTCCGTTCGCGATGAAGAAAGAGAGTTCGCGAAATCTACTGTAAGTGGAAGATTTGCTTGTACTAAGTCGTGTCTTGAGCATTTCGCTTTTGACCTACTATGCTAGTAAATGACTGCTACCACTCAAATCGCATTCAAACCACGTATTAGCATACTTACCTGTCACGTACCTGTCACTTGAACCGATGATTTCGAGGGAAAGCTATTCTGGTATACCAATCAACATCCTGAATCCAAATCTGATGTTGGCTTTTTTTAAGGGGGTCATCCAAGAGCTGAAGGTCTACGGGAAGGCTCACCTGGCTGAGACCCGCTGCAGAGTTTTTAAGGTAAGATATTGTCCGTGAACCTTTCTAGACATTGTAAAGAGTTCACGGTGTTTCTCATGTTGTTTTATGTTGTTCATGTAGTAACTACAGTAGAACTGTTCCAGAGTTAGTAGTAGTTTACTATAACTGTAGTTCTACTAAATCAAAAAAATAAAAACTAATTAACTTGATTGTTAGTTTCACGAGTCGAACTAGACCTTAATTATTTATTAGTTTCACTTTTGAAACTAACTTTTGAACTAAATTAGTTTTTAGTTTGAATTGTGAAAATAAAAACTAATTTAGTTGTTATTCGAAGTTGTACGTATAGCAACTAAGAACTTACTTTTTGGAGCATCTGTAGAGCAACTTGTTGCCACTCCCATCAAGTGGCAACAAGTCGTAACAACTAATCATGGATTTTACAATATTCGCATCTTGATAATCGATTATCCAATGATTGATCATTTCCCATAGGCACGTTCGATTAAGTTCGCGAAGGTATCCGTGTTCTCAAGGCCACATCACCTACCTTGTTAGATCAGCTAATATCGTATGAAATTTAAAAAAAAAAAAAAAACGGTTTTAGTTTTAGTGGAACTAAGAACTAAAACTATTAGTTTGAGTTTCATTCTGAAACAAACTTTGAAACTAAATTAGTTTTTAGTTCAAACTAAAACTATTTGAGTTCAAAATTTAGTTTCAACAGTTTTAGTTATTTAGTTAGTGAAAACCAACTAATTTAGTTTCAGTTTTTGTTTTTAGTTTCGGAATTAGTTTCCGCCCAACACTGAACTGTTCTGTTTATTCAACGATGCCATTTTCTCTGCTTTCAATCATAAAATTTATGAAATATTTAAAATTTTGAGCCCAATATTATAATACGGCCAGCCTGTCAGAGCCATATATGGCTGTTAGAGCTATATATAGCTGTAGCTCTAGAGAGAGTCAGTCATCCTAATGATATTTTGTAGTAATCACTCATCTTCAGATCCGTTGGTGTTAACGGCTGAATATTACTGTCCTTCACGCTTGGTACCGCACGTTAGGTACCTACACTACTCACTGACAGGCAGCGCCTCTTGGGCGGTGTTGTTGGTGGGGGGGGGGGGGCTGCCTATGACGTTGGCGGCGTTCGGAGCAATCCCTGTCTCCTTGTGTCTCCTCAGACTTTTTTCGCTGATTTTCGGAGCTGTGCGTACTCCTGTGCTGTACCCCTACGGCGACCAGGCACTACTACTTTCCTTTGAGTGTTTGTCATCAATAATCATAGAAGTAGTAGGGACGTACTGTTTTGTAGGGTTGCCATTGCCTTTGAACAAGTGGTCACAAGTTATTGCCTGTTGGAATTAATTTTGCGACCTACTGTCGACACAGCATAAGCTTTGACACAGCAGTTCAACGCTCTGACCACTGTCATTGAAAACCACTTACAATAATAATTATTATAATAATTATTGTAAGTGGTTTTATTGTATTGGTAAATACAGGAAAAGATGAGTAATTCCCATTCAGGAAAAATTAGTTTGTTATAATTATTATAACAAACTAATTTTTCCTGAATGGGAATTACTCATCTTTTCCTGTATTTGCCAGCTTGGACGAGGAAACCCCAGAGTCTGCACAATCAATGAAACCCATGGCAGCGCTCTCCATTGCAGGCCAAACCGTGGAAAGCTGGGATTTCACCTCTGAGGACTCTAGCTGGGTTACTCGATTGGAGACCTCTGGTGAAGTTACATATCTTTAAAGAATCTTCTACCTTCGCCTTCACACAGATCATAGACCCAGGAAGTCCTCACACATCTCCAACAGCCAACCTGAACAAGTCTTCTCGATACAGTGTCATTTCCTCCAAAATACACTGCCGCGAAGACCTAGACTTAGCGCGTTATGAGTTCTAACTTCAATCCAGGCTCACTAAATTTACAATGCATGGGCCGGATTCCCATAATTTTGCAGCAATTGGCCAGTTCTTCTTCCTGCAGCGCTTCAATGCCCCAAGCTTTAGCCCGTCTTCGTTTGTTGCTGTTTTGGAGCTACCCAGAAGAAACACTTCTGGTGAACCTCCTTAATCTGGATATTCTTTTACACTCTGCCAATGGCTTCCGTAACGACGCTCTTCCATAGCACATTACCGCCTGATGCAATTTTTCAACTTTAACAAGGCAAACTTATCTACTTACCCTGAAGACAATTAGGGTAACCGCTCTAATAACTTGACTCGGGAAGGAAAACAAAATACTCATCGCCCCCACCAGGCAAAAAGATCTTCCCGCAAAACGGCTCGTTAATCACAATTTGTTGGAGCATCATCATCATATTTCTTGTTACATCGATATTCCCCCAGAGGCCGCCCTGACCTGCCACCCTTGAAAAGGCGAGTTGAAGGAGGAGCCGCCTGGAGATGATTAATGGTGGGATTTGTGCTTTGACAAGAGCTCGTAAGAAAACCTTGGAGAAAAAAAAAAGTTCTGGAATGACAGGGAAGTTGATCAAATTATGAACCGTTGGGTACTTCTTTTTTTTTTTCTTTTTTTTTTTGGTGTTTTCGTTCGCAGATGAAGTGATTCCATTCAAACTGGCCGCCCAAAATTGTATGTTTCAGTGACAATATTTCCAGTGTTACATTTATAAAAAATGCATCGTAAGAAACGTGAAAATTGTTTTGTCGAACCTCCCAGTCACCAGAATGGGTTTTGACGTATTAGTAGCGTGTCAGATGAGGACGTCCTCCATTATTGCCCGATCTATCAGCACTATACTATGATTACATCTGTACGCAAACTCTGTGACCCCCCGAACATTCACGAGTTTACATTCCCTGTATAACCCCATGTGCCATCAATAAATCTGATCTGAGTATAACTCGGGATCAACCTGGTTTATTATCTTGCCAAGTTACCTATGTTCTGAATTAGTAACATAGCCAATGGTGATGCGAATGAAAGGTTTTGTCAAGGAATTGACTGTGGAACACGGTTCCCTATGAAGTTGTATCAAAAGCTACGTCAATATTGTTGCGCTCGAGGTACGTCGTACCGGGAGCAGCATTTAAATTCCAAATGTGGAACCACATTAAATATTGTTTCCCTACTTGGTTCAGATAATCAATATTTGTGTCATGTGTTTGGGGGAACAGGAAGGGAGTGCTTGAACATCCCTGCCCAGTGCATAACACGAATTGTCGCGATCTGCAGATCTGAGAGGCGGTGACGAAGCAGAATGGGAAAGCCCACAAGCCCCAGGTTGGCACGAAGTGTCGTGTTGATGTGGGCTGCGTTGAGATGAGATCAAGATTGTCCGGTATCGATATTGAAGTGTCAATTACGACACCGGCTTCCCTTGATTCCACAGCCAATACGGGGATCTGGGAACCGGCTTCTCCAGACGAAGTGTCGCCAAGAAAGGCCACGTTCTCAGAACCCGTCATACGGAAGTCTGATCTCCCGGCTGCCACAGTTGAGCTGTCAACAATGGCGGCCTGGGCATCAGACTCGCGCGAATATAATACCATGTCCGCTGATTCAGCTCCCACAAACGAATTGTCGTTAATGGGTGCCTGGTCAGCAGGCCCGGTCAAAAAGTTGCTGCGTGACGTCATGATAAGTGCACGAAATGGTCAGTGTGTGATAAAGTTAATTTGATCAAGGTAAATTTCAGCTTGATGTTTCTTCGGGATTACTTCCCCAAAGAACACCTAAAATCCATTTACATCGCACATTTTCAAGCTAGGGTGCGCTATGGATTGCTCCAGTTTGGTGGTGCCTACCGCGAAACCGCAAGCTCACTATTGGGCGCCTTCCGGTATGCGGGAAGGTTGCTCGGGGTTGGTGAATTTGGATTGGAGACAATTGGGATATTACCATTCCTCAAGCTTTTCTATCACAGCGCCTTCTCGTACGCCATGGAACACAAGGAAAGGGAAGTTGAAGGTGGCTCGGGAGTGGTGTCGACCAGAAGAAGGACATATCCAATCATCCAGCAGCCAGCTCCGGCGTTCGACCACAGCAGGCGACAATCAACGTTCATGATCCCGGCTTGAGTGTATTTTTATTTTTATTTTATTTTTTATTTTTTCTCAATTTACGATGTGATTGTCGATGTGATTGATTTAAATATGTAATTAATAGTTTATTTATTTTTAAGGTACTACAAAGGTAATGCACTGTTTAAAAAAAAATGCCCCACGCGACCCCATAGTCTTGGGGCATCTAGCAAATTGTGAATCACTGGAACAATTAAACGATTTCGTAATTCGTAATTCGTAAGTAGGCGGTGCGGTTGAGGCCACCCCGTAAATAGCGGGGGTGCCGTTAACAAGATAGGTAATACCTAAGCTTTGTTGATAAGGTTTTAATATTCTTCTCCCAATTTAGACACTGTTCTATTGGAACTCAAAGGTACTTGGTTCACCCTACTTTTTTCTATAGATGGACATCTATAATCCTCCTTACAGCCGTGATTTGTGTGACGATTTGAAGAGTTTGATTCCAAAAGGTACCTACTATAATATAAGGTTAAATATATGGAAAACGTAATAATATGGTCAAATATATAAGGAAAAGGTAATAATATGGTCAAATATAACGCGCAAAAACATTTTCGACCTTAAAAACGTGTTAGGTATAAGCCGATGTTATTATTAATATCTTTCTAAATTGTGAAGAATATTTTTGGTAAAAAGTGCTGACTTATTCAAATTACAAATAATTTGGAAGGAGATTTAAAACCTCGGTTTTGTGGATAGGTATAGTAACTATATCCTGGGTGACGGTACTGCACTAGGTATATTACTTCAAAGAGTCTTTTTGAAACGAAACGTGGCGTTGAGTACTTTTTGAAATCAAAGTATTCAACGCCACTTTGTGGATCCTTCGATCGCCTTTTGAAACAAAATATCCTGCCCCTCTAAAATAATAAGCTGTTCTGTCACCTATAATAAAATCGCTGCAAATTTCACACAAGGGTTTATTATTCATTGATACCTATAGGTTACTTGTGCAAAAATTAATTCTATGTCAATAAATACCTAAATAAAATCTTTGAGAAAAAAAAAGTGGAACCTCGAAAAATGGATTATGCGTCCAAAATTACTCGGAAACCCACCTCATTCCATTTTCTGACATCCTTCAAAAGCCCCATGAAAGCACCATAGATCCGATGGTTATGGAACCCCAAGAAATTGATTCTACCTACGTCCAAACATTCGTCGAAAACCACACGATATCAAACCCGAAAACCTGCAAAACCCCTCCCTTAACCCCTTTTTAGCCTCACGGAGCCCCTCGGGGTTGGGTGATCGGGCTGAAATCCTAGCGGGCTCAACTAGATGGTGGACCGTGTATTTTGTCAAAATTTCAGATTGAAAAAAAGTCTACTGCCCAAAACCGCTCGGACGGCGGATTTTGTTTTTGGATTGTAGACATTTTGAAACGGATAAGCTCAACTTTTGAGACCGATCTGAATTGAACCTCCGTCGCGATGACAAAGGCGTTTTATTGTAAGAATAATAAACAAAAAACGCTGCAAATTTTACACAAGGGTTTATTATTCTTTGATATAGGTTACTTGTGCAGAAATTATTTCTGTGTCGAAAGAAAATAATTTGAAAAAAAAAACATTTTTTTGATTTTTTTTTTCAAAAAAGATTTTTTTGGATTTTTCTTTCAAAAAAATTGTTTTTTCAAACATTCTTTATTCTTTACTCGAAAAATATTTAACCTCCTGGGATCCTTCAAACATCCCATTTTTACCCCCATGAAAGCCCTATAGATCGCAACAGTGAAATCGGATCGTTCCGGGACCCCAAAAAATGGATTCTACGTCCAAAAATACCTCGAAAACGACACCTAACTCGATCCCATAGCCAAAAGCCTTCAAAAAAACCCTCCCGTAGCCCCATTTTACCCCCAGCGCCCCACGGGTTTGGGCGATCGGATTGAAAACATTGCGGGCACAACTAGATGGTAAACCAAATATTTTGTCAAAATTTAAGATTTTAAAAAAAAATTCCTACTGCCCAAAACGGCTCGGACGGCGGACGGACATTTCGGATTTTGAATGTAGACCTCTTGAAACGGATAATGTCAAATTTTGAGGCCGATCGGAGTCGTCGACCCCCGTCGCGAAAACATAGGTGTATTATTCCAAGAATAATAAACCAAAATGTACCCATTTTAGTTCGCGGTACTCACAAACACAAAAATAGAGTCCCTACCTTCGTATCATTATTTTTATAGGTAGAAGGGTTTCTCAGGTAGGTACCAATAAAAATACTGGAAAACAAATTCAAAGAATATAATTTATTTAAAAAATTCCAGGCTCATGAAATTCAAGGAACTATTTGGTCTAAACAAAGACCTTCACTTGGTTTACTAATTCTTATAATCTGCCTACATATTATGTAGGTAGATGTTCATCAAGAAAATATTGCATTAGTAAACGACAGTTTTAAGAGTTAGGTAGCTCAAGTGTAGAGTCTTCCTGTAAAATAGATGAATCCCGTCGTTGAAAAATATCAAGGTGATTGAAAAAATAACCTGAAACCTGAAGAACACAATGTGTGACAATCATCACAATGTCATGTCATGTCATGTCGTGTGTTCTTCAGGTTTCATTAGGTTATTTTTTTCAAAAAAAAAAAAAAAAAAAAAAAATCACAATACCTGCTTGGTTGAGATATCACAATGTTTAATAGGTATGCCATACTAAGTATTACATACCTACCTATTACACATTGTGATATCCTAATAAGTTTTATTAAAATTTAAAAAAGAAATGTTGGCTCCTCCCACGAGTCTCCCGGTAGTAGAGATTTGTTGCCGCCTCCAACTGCGTCCATCTTGCTTTCTGCGGGAAGAAAAATCTTTATTGGTCACTTTTCAATAACTTTTGATGCACTCCATGAGTTGCAATTAGTTAAATTAACGTGAATATTACTCACCAAATAACGGTAGTATTGAGTGTAAATCATGATCATGGCAGTGCAGTGCAATGCACTGAGTGCACTGCCACGTTTTCAGGTTTTAATAATTAAAATTTAATAAATATATTAGTTTATAATAATTATAATTTTGTAAGATTAGAGTAGCCCAATAGTGGTTTCACCAGTGCTGCCAACACATTTCAGGTTTTCAGGTTTTAATAATTAAAATTTAATAAATTTATTATCTAATAATAATTATAATTTTGTAAGATTAGAGTAGCCCAATAGTGGTTTCACCAGTGCTGCCAACACATCTTCTATTGGAATTAATTCGAAAAACTTGAAAACTTACCTTGAAACGTAGGTACTGCAAAAAATTTCGAAAAGTATATTCAACAGTCGAGAAATCGCCGAAAATAATGGACATAGTACCGTTTGCTTGAAACAGCAAATCCTGTATGCTACCTGTTATTGCATTACATTCAGTAACAGGTAGCATACAGGTTTTGCTAAAAGTAGTATAGTATACTATACTATTACTATACTATGCCTATTAGGTACTACTTTTTGATACAAAACGGCCAGTGTGCTGGATTTAGTACCTTTTGAAATGAAACCGAATAGTCATTCACGTTTTTCAAGGGGATAGACTATCTTTTGCTCCAAAACAGTCGTTTTTTTATCATTTAATAATGATTAACAGGACGTTTTCATTTTTTTCCCGTCACGACACAAAAAAAGCGTTACGCAACATAATCGCGAAAACTATAATCACATGATTGGTCGGTTGGTTACTAGAAACTGTTTCTACTCGACAAGACTTAGGTCGACAAACATTTTTTGGGTGGAAAAATTGCGTAAAATTAATCATTATTAAATGATCTGACTGTAGAACCATGGGTCTACCGTCCGTTTTTTTTTTTTTTTTTTTTTTTTGACATTTTCATGTCTTTACTTTGGCACACAACCGAAAAAAGCGTTACCGAAACCCGTGGCAACCCGTAAACTAAAAGCGTTACCGAAACCCGTGGCAACTAGTAAACTAAAAGTGTTACTTTTTGAAGTGTTACTTTTTGAAACGTTACCGAAACCCGTGGCAACCAGTAAACTTTTAGTGTAATGATATCGCCATTAGTGTTAACTCCATTTTGACGAAAAATGCCTTTAGTACCTTTTGAAATCAAATTCTTTAATTATGTTCCCTAAAATGGAATGGATGATGCAAGCCAAGAGAACGCCATAAAGTGTTTTTTACTGTAATTATGTTTTAGGTTCTGCATTTTCAAAAATATAATAGGTTGGTATATAATATATATTTCATAATATGAATATATTATATATAATTTAATAATATTTAATATGTTATATTAAATAATATAGCTGAATATTATTCAGCTCAGTGATACTTCTTGCTGCTTTCTCCATTACATCTTCCCATCAATTTCCTCTAACTAACGGCGCTGAGTCATCAGCCAACAAAAAAAAAAAAAAAAAAAAAATACACTGCCAAGGAGATGGCACAGCAGCTTCCTCGTTACAATCAAAGTGACACCATTATAAAATGCGCTGAGCATACCCCTGATTCAATCTTAATGAAACTGATAGGGGATCATCTAGAGCTATACCCACACAATTCCTGAAAATTTGATTGAAATCCGATCAAAATTGTGAAAGTTATGCCTGTTTCAAGAATTTCACGTTAGCGCATGCGCAGAGCGTACCGCTGGTTCAATTTTTTACCCAAAGCCTGGGTAATCATCTACGGCACAACCCGCGTAATCCCTGAAAATTTCATCAAAATCGGATCAATATTGGCTGAAATCCCCACTCCTTCCCTTCTTTAGGGAAGGAGAGGGGGCTGAAGGAGGGGAAAACGGAAAAAATCCTTGAGGGCGCTCAACCTATCTCAGAACGTACATCATTTTTGAATTTCTCGAGATTTTCAAGAATATATATATAAATTACGTTCGCGCATGCGCAGGGAGTACCACTGATTCAATCGTGATGACACTGATAGGGAACCATCAAGGGCTATACCCACACAATTCCTGAAAATTTGATTGAAATCCGATCAAAATTGTAGGAGTTATGGCTGTGGCAAGGAAATTACGTTCGCGCATGCGCTGAGCGTACCGCTGATTCAATCTTGATGAAACTGAAAGGGGACCATCTAGAGCTATACGCACACAATTCCAGAAAATTTGATTGAAATCCGATCAAAATTGAGAAAGTTATGCCAGTTTCAAGAATTTCACGTTAGCGCATGCGCTGAGTGTACCGCTGATTCAATTGTGCTGAAATTCGTATGGGACCTCAAGGAGCCTGATCCACATATTCCCTCAAAATTTGAGCTAAATTCATTCAAAATTGTGGAAATTATGGCTGTAACAAGGAAATGCGGACAGACCGACAGACCGACAGACCCACAGACCCACAGACCGACAGACACGGAACCAAATTTGTTCAGTAGGCTATGAAACGCAAAATGCGAGTGGAAATTTTAAATTCGGACAACAAAAATTTTTTTTCTCCCGAAAGGGAACACAAGGCTTCCGCTGCTTCGCAGACTCGGAAGCAAAATTAGTGGGGTTGTTGCAGGTCCCCCGAT
The DNA here is from genome assembly GCA_955831195.1 of Pilophorus perplexus. NCBI lineage: Eukaryota > Metazoa > Arthropoda > Insecta > Hemiptera > Miridae > Pilophorus > Pilophorus perplexus. The sequence continues at coordinate 32,925,646 of OY037009.1, read as the reverse complement.
TTCATTTGCAGCTCCCCCGGTTTGCAACTCCCCCGGTCAATTTCAGATTAGCAGCTCCCCCGATTATCAACTCCCCCGGCCAGAGGACTCGCCCTGGATGAACAGAGAACTATTATTGCCGCGACGCATGGATTCGTGTTCCCTTCGGCCTTCTCCACCAGTTTCGTGTATTATGTAGTGATGGTTTCTTGAATTTTGGATAGTTGGAGGACTTCCAGGAGCAGGTCGTTTCTCACGTACCACGGGGCACCTGTCTGTTATGGAACGATGATATTTATTGTTGTCGCTGAATCTGTTGTGTGGAAGTGTATACACTTCCACACAACAGCAGGCTGCTATAGCAGGCTGTACCCCAGATCTCGCAGCCATAAGTCCATATAGATCTTATGAGAGCCGTGTAAAGGAGCTTCTTGTTCTTCAAGCTCAGCTTGGATCTCAATTCAGCATTGGCCAGCATAGGAAGGTCCTCTTTTTCATAGCGTCTCTGACGTTCTTGATGTGCCCACATCCAAGTTAGTCTACGGTCTAGGGTCAAACCTAGATACTGAGCTTGACTTTTCCTTGGAAGCAAACCACCACAGAGACCGACGTTGCCGACCGTTCAAGACTACTAGTTGAGCACCGCGTTGCGAAGTAATATAATATTATTCGATCACAGCAGACATCATCAGCAACAATAAACAGTGGCCGGGGGAGCTGTCGGGCATCTATCTCATTAGTGAAATGTAAACAAGCGGAGTTGATACTTTGGATTATAAAAGTCGCTTTCACTTCGGGGGAGATGCAACCGACCCAAATTAGTACCTCAATCATTATGGCATATGATCTCAATCGAGTGCTTTGCACATTCAACAAATGTTGTAGCTTTTTGCTATTAACGAGGTACTTTAATGAAAACGAGAAACTTCTGAGTTATGATCGGTGCGAGAGGTTCATACATCGATGTGTGTGTCGTACACTCGAACACTATATACCGAGTCGAGTGAAAACGTGCGTTGGAATTGATTTCATGCTCCATCGACGGAAATACACACACCATCAGGCCCCTTGTGGAGCTCCGGCTTGTTTGAGACGTATGAACTAGGTACATGAATATCGAATAGCAGATTTATATATTTATGGGTATGAGACCAAATTGGTCATTGATATCAATAATTGATTCGTTAATCATTAACGATTACTACACTGACGTTTTGTCAAATAGCTCATTCGGGATTATGGCGAATTGACTGGGATGTCATTGGATTGGCAGGAAGGGTTTGAGTTGTTTAGCCGCTGGTGGCCTTAATTTATCCTATCGTATGCACCAAAATTTCAATTCGAAATACTTTCATATTTATCGATACTGGAATTTTGCCTTCTCCAATGAATAACAGAGATGCAATTTCTTGCGAAGGTGGTGCAGTGCCTGGGGCTGACCGGTGTTGTTGCTGCTGATCAGAGCCGAGGTCTGGTGGGTGGAAATCTGGAGAAACTAGCGAAGTATGGACTGGACGCGTTCTTCTCTTTCAATGCTGTCGGAGAGAGAACAACGTCTACTAGCCTTTGGATTATCCTCCTTTGTCAGCGTCGCTCGCCAGCGTGAGCGTGTCCTTTTCTTGTTCCCTGATGACGTGCGAACAACTGCCCTGTTTGGTGCTGCCACTCGCTGAGTTTACATTTTGCCAACCTCGCCCAGTCTGTTGGGCCTTCAATTCTGTCAGCTCCACCAATTCCCAAGTGTGCTGACCAACCGCTCCCTCAATCATATCCAGAAATGAACATAATCATAATCTATCATATCGCGTACCTAACACATCCCTTAGATTCCCGGAATCACCTGGTGTTGAAACGAGGAGATTCAAATTCCATTCGTTGTACACGTTATTAAACTGCAGTTTGTTATAATTCGATAACTACATTAGTCATAATGACCAGTTATTATAATAGAGTATACAACTCTATCACAGAAATATTAACCAGCTGCACCAAAATCAAATTTCCCTCAAAACCATGGTTCAGTGCACTGACTGAGCTCCATCACGAAAAAGTTCTCAATTTGTAAATACTCGCCATTCGCTCTTGCTCACACAAGCACAAAAAGATGAGCAAATAAAACTGAATTGAACGGAATGTGTAATATCTGTTAATAAAAACCTACAATCGCAGTTCCAGCGAAAGGGTGGGAGTAAAAACGAATCCGATGGTTGGTCGAAGGGACATGACATTTTTTTTTTTATAAATTTATACATTGTATACATTTATTTAAAAAAAAACAGCGAAGCTTTCTCCTAATCAAGCGAGACGCTAGTCTCGCAATGCCAAGCTAAGAGAGATGCGGCGCCTATAATCAAAGCGAAACACTAGTCTCGCGATGCCAAGCTAAGAGAGACGCTTAAATACAGTTGATAAGATCGGGCCAACTTCCGCCCCCTCCCGAGACAACCCCGCGTCGATCCGAAAAACTTTTTCCCGATATTCGGTGATCGGCGAGTGCCCTGAGCAGAAATATACCAAAATTGAAGGGTTAGACACTTTCCAACATCAAAATCCAGGGTGCTCAAAATGCATGTTTTGGGACTTTCTTCCTTTTTGGTCTTTGAAACTTGGGGTGTGGGTTGGCTTTCAAGTCCTGATTAACCAATGAAGGTGGGGGTGCTGCGGTTGAGTGAGGGGAGGTTGATTTCAATGAAATTTGGAATGCGAGTCAGGTTTGATGCGAAGAAGAAGTTTTAGTACCATTCGTGACCAATTTAGGGTGGGAGTAAGCGTGTAGGGATGGGTATGAAGAAGAGGTCTCCGTTCGGGGATCCGCAATACTAACAATTCTAAAAGGATCGGAAAAGTTCCCATTCTTAATCATTAAAGGGGAATAATAATTTCCAAATTGATTTCATATTGTTTGCGGCAGTTGGGTGAAAATTTCTTTGCAACTAAACAAGTGGTCTGCTAAGATCACTAGGACTGTCGATCGAAGCGAAGCCCCCTTCCTCTTGTCAACATCATCATAGTCTTGCCCAAGACTGAACAATAGCAGTGATATCCACCAAAAACCCCACAGGGGTTAAAAGATATCAAAGTTGTGCCAACCAATCAATTTAACAATGACTTTTACACGTCCCTTCTGCCCCCAAGTTGAGCCTCAACCGCATCCCCATCCATTCCTGCTTGGCCGGGGAGCTCATATAAATGACATTAGCGTTCGAGAGTCAATTCAAAAACGTAAATAATCTGGGAATGAACTTAAAAACGCTGCAAATTTTACACCTATGTTTTCGCGACGGAGGTCGACGACTCCGATCGCCCTCAAAATTTGACATTATCCGTTTCAAGAGGTCTAGATTTCAAAACCGAAATGTCCGTCCGCCGTACGACGTCCACCGTCCGACGTCCGGGCCGTTTTGGGCAGTAGGAATTTTTTTTAATCTGAAATTTTGACAAAATACTCGGTTTCCATCTAGTTGTGCCCGCAAGGTTGTCAGCCCGATCGCTCAAACCCGTGGGTGCTATGGGGCTACGGGAGGGGGTTTTTTTTTTTTTAAAGGTTTTTAGCTATGAAATCGAGTTAGGTGTCTCTCTTTCGAGGTACGTTTGGACGAAGAATCCAATTTTGGGGGTCCCGTAACGATCCGATTTCACCGTTGCGATCTTTAGGGCTTTCATGGGGCTAAAATGGGATTTTTGAAGGATCCCAGGATGTCAGATATTTTTTCAAGTAAAAAACAACAAATTTTTGAAAACAAAAAAAATTGTTGAAAACATAATAATAAACCCTGGTGTAAAATTTGCAGCGTTTTTAAAGTTCATTCCCAGATTATTAACGCTCTTGAATTGACTTTCAAACGCTAATGTCATTTATATATATGAGCTCCTCGGCCAAGCAGGAATGGATGGGGATGCGGTGGAAGCTCAAGTTGGGGGTAGAAGAGACGTGTAAAAGTTAGGGTGTAATTGTTAAATCGATTGGTTGGCACAACTTTGATATCAATGCTTTTGATGCTTGGCAATCTTTTCAACCATTTGAAATCACATGTAAAAAGAGCTAAGTACTTTCACTACTTTGATAACGAGGTGTAAGAAGAGGAATATTCAATGTGTTAAGGTAGACTGAAAAGGGGAAACAACCAAGCTGAAGAACTTACTATAGTTTACATATATGTTTACATACATATATGTTTTAGAAGATAAAATACCTCCTACCATGGCACATGCATGTTGCCGCTTCCTTTCATAAGACATGGTCACAATAATCAACTATCATGTCAATAATGGTGTAATTCACGGGTTCGAATGTGTCCAAACAAGTACATTAATGTGTCAGCAATTAAAAAGGTATTAAAAATTAACAGCGTTTCTGGTATCCGGTGCTACGGAAAATTGGGCATACGTGAACGATTCGTTGGCACAGTATTTAGCCTAATGGCAGTGTGGGAAACGAAAATCTAAACATTTTTGAGAAACATCCACTCGAACATTTTTATTCATAAACACGTCTATCACATCCCTCCCAATAAATATTTCGCGGGATGTTTCCGTTTCTGCGGATAAAAGGCCTTTTCCTGTCAGAGTTCACCCGCATGAAAACGGCGGTGTAGACAACGGTGAAAACCTGTCAGTACCTGTACGAGCAAATAGTATGGTGGGGAGGGAATCCTGGGTTATAAAGTATTCCGAGGGTTCGACACTCGTTCCGAATAAAATGCTCTCCATCTAGGGAACTCTTCGGTTTGTAAATAGGAAAGGGGGAAAAAATCGGTTGGTGTTTCAAGCCCTCAGATGCTTCGGATTTACTGCCTCCCTTTGCGGAATCCATCCTCCCACGTCGACGGCTGAAAATAGTTGGATGCCCGTAAAAACTCATGCGGCTCTTCCTTCGAGAGAAAACTCCTGCGGAAAAACGGCACCAAAGTAGATCATTGTTTCACCGACGCTTCAAGTTGATTTTGTTTTTTGCTGTTTAGCCCCAACCTAGGGCAAAGCAGGTCTCCTGTAGGAGGTGAGTAGCAGTGCGAGGTAAGCCGGAAATCAACAATGCTGAGAGCGAAGCGAGAGGTTTGCACTCTTGACACCTGAGAGACGCAAGTCGAGAGATTGAGTCTCCTCGGATCGGAATTGAGGACTAGTGATCAAGAACGGGACAAGGAACGAAAGATACCTGGGAAGGTCAAAAGAGAAAATCAATAGAAACGGTTACGCCCTGACCAGCTGGTCAGAAACAGGCTCGCCTATTCATCAGAATCTTCTAATCACGACGGTAAAATGCCCCCACCCAGGGCCACTCGTTTGACCCAGGGGTCGAAAACGCCTCTCTCCATGTTCTTCGAGTGTTGGAACTACCGACTAACAGTTATTACAAAAGGAGGCAAAACCAGCTATTCCGGTGGCTCTATCTCATGGTGACATCTGTATGAGATAAAACCTGTCTTAGGGACCCAAGACATCGATAGAGTCAATTCAACACGTGAATGCGTCTGCTCTAAGTACAAAGGGCTCACAGGAGGTCGTGGGGGCCTAACTTCTGATCAGGATGGAGGACACAATCAAATCAACAATCAATCGATCGATCAATCGATTGTTGATTTGATTGTGTACGCTTAGACAAGGGCTCAGAAGCCTGCTTGCTTTTGCCTCCTGGAGGTCGAGATCCATCAACAAGCTATGCGGCCATAGTATTGTTTTAGAGAAACCTAGAGAAAGAACCCTCACGCTCTCTCCCTTGAGACGTTCCCAGCAAACAAAGCTGACTCAAGAAACCCCACGGGGCAGTGCCGAATCAAATCAACAATCAATCGATTGTTGATTTGATTGTGTATCGAAACCTGCTGGCTTTTGCCTCCTGGAGGTCGAGATCCATCAACAATCGACGTGGCCATAGTATTGTCTTAAGAACCCTCACGCTCTCTCCCTTAAGACGTTCCCAGCAAACAAAGCTGACTCAAGGAACCCCACGGGGCAGTGGCCAAAGGCGGTGTTAGCAGCCCAGTAACGCTCTTGTATGTTTGTAGACAGCTGAGGAGGACGTTACGAACAGTGACTGGTCCTCAAGACTGGTTTAGATCGTTGGTGTCGATCGTCGTAATTGATCGTCATGTCAATGTCGATCGGTTTCGAGCAAACGTCGCGTCGATGTAGATGGATGTAGATTCAGCTCACTCTGTAATCTGCTTTGAAACGTCTTGCAGTCACTTCTTGAATGCCTCGCTTCCAAGGACCAAGATTTTGTAAGCGTCATCCAATTTAGATGTCTAACCTATGGAACCCACCATTTTGGAAAACGGTGGCGCCATCTGTTCTGCCTTGAAGGAATTTAATGGAATTCCTTTGATTAGCGGGCTCCCTTGATTGAAATTCGGCTTAACCGGGTTCTTCTCTACCCACCCCCACACAATTCAACCACTTTAACGTTGCACTTAACACGCCATTCGTTACACCCCGCCGTCCAAGTCCCTTTCAGCACAACACCTTCCGGTCGATGGATTGATCGCGTTTCGCCCAATTAACCGATTTTGCGTATCTGCCCGGGCACAGCCTGTCAATCGGGCCGCACTTCCACAACCTGAATTATCCGAAGCCCCTCCGTCCGGGCCATTATCGTTAAACGGACGTCAGTCACTGATGCCAAAGATAATGTGGAGCCGACAACGCCCCATCGTTAAAGTGACTGCTCTATTCAACTTTTTTTGTTAACGCCCTTACCAATTAGCCTATTACGTGTTGGAAAATGAGTTTTTATGGATATTCCCCTGAAGTCTACAAACTGACTCCCACAGAAATTCTCATTTTCGCTGATGAAAAATGATATCAGTGAGAAGAAGGGGAACAGATTCGGGTCAATCCACAAAAAGTGTTTGCTCATCCTTTTGTGCTTGTGGTGGAAAGGGCGGAGTGAAGGTCAGTTAAATATTTACAAAATGAGGACTTTTCCGTGATGAAGCTCAGCCTGTTTGTTTAGTTCGAAAGGTTGATCTTTATAACCAAACAAACAATCCCTGATATCTGTATCCGTATCTCTTTCGTTCGGAGCAACCTCGATAATAATGAAAAAAAATTTTTTTTTTTTAAGCATGGGTTCCTGGATTAAAATTTCTCCAGCAAACAAATCAATAAAGAACTCAGTTCAACCACCGTCGTTTAATGAGTCTATCTATCTATCTATCTATAATCTATTACTATATTATAAAATTCTCTTTCTGTATGTATGTATGTATGTGCCCAGTAAACTTCCGAACGGCTGAACCAATTTCGTCGCGGGTGGGCGCAAATTGACCCGCGTGATCCGACTGGTGTTTGCACGGGAGATGGATATTTCGTGCGAAGCACGGGTGTCCCAGCCTACCTATTGTGACACGTCAACAAGCGTTGTTGGTACTTCGAAAAATCACGAGTTGATGGGTTGCTACGGGTGTTCTAAGTGATGCATCATTGATAGGGGGCTTTGCGGAATAACGAATTTCTCTCCTGCTCATCCCAGAGCGCTAAAATTTGGTACGGGTACAGCTATTTGAGGATCAATCAAAGTGAACCTACATGGACAGGTAATTTAACCCTCTCCTATTATACGGGCCTTCGATTCGAAATAGTTCGATACTTCACAACCAGAAACGGGTCAACAAGGTTGGACGGGTTGGACGTGCTTGCTTTCCGAGTGAAGGATGGACGTATTATTGAAGGGAATTTGAAATTTGAGGGACGTATTAGGGAATTTGAAATTTGATATTTCGTGCTAAGCACGGGTGTCCCAGCTAGTAATATATAAAATTCTCTTTCTGTATGTTTGTATCTATGTGCCCAGTAAACTGCCGAACGGCTGAACCAATTTCGCAGCGGGTGGGCGCAATTTGACCCGCGTGTTCCGACTTAGATAATAGGCTATGTTAGATTTCGTGAACTCTATTCCTTCATCGCGAACGGAACTTTCCTTCGCGACGATAAGCCGCGTCAAATAGCGTCGTTACTAGGGATTGCTAGGAAAATTTTCGAAACGCCGAAACCCGGTACAACTTTTGGCGTCGGATTTGAACGAAACTACGTCGGTTAAAACGAGCTTTTCACGCTGATTTCAACGACTGCAAAACGATTTCTGTGCGATAACCCGTTCGCAAGTTATTCGAAGATTGTCGGTTGGTGGGTACGAGTATTTTTTGCGAGCCTTCGATTAGTTTGATAGGTAATTTCATTGTTGAGTTGATGGGTTGCTATGGGCTGCTTATAATAATTATAAGCAATTATTGGTGATAGACGGGAATTTGATACTTAGCAACGAGAAACGGGCTAAGAAAATTACAAGTCGATGGGTTGCTAAGGGTGTTTGCATCGGGGATGGACGGGAATGTGATATTTCGTGCGAAACACGGGTGTCCCAGCTAGTACTAATATATAAAATTCTCTTTCTGTATGTATGTGCCCAGTAAACTGCCGAACGGCTGAACCAATTTCGTCGGGGGTTGGCGCGAGTTGACCCGCGTGTTCCGACTTAGATAATAGGCTATATTAGATTTCGCGAACTCTATTCCTTCGTCGCGAACGGAACTTTCCTTCGCGACGAAAAACCGGGTCAAATAGCGTCGTTACTAGGGATTGCTAGGATAATTTTCGAAACGCCGAAACCCGGTACCTACACTTTTGGCGTCGGGTTTGAACTACGTCGGTTAATACGAGCTTTTCACACTGATTTGAACGACTGAAAAACGATTTCTGTGCGATAACCCGTTCGCAAGTTATTCGAACATCGTCGGTTGGTGGGTACGAGTATTTTTTGCGAGTCTTCGATTAGTTTGATAGGTACTAGGTAATTTCATTGTTGAGTTGATGGGTTGCTATGGGCTGCATATAATAATTATTGGTGATGGACGGGAATTTGATACTTCGCAACGAGAAACGGGCTAAGAAAATTACGAGTCGACGGGTTGCTAAGGGTGTTTGCATCGGGGATGGACGGGAATGTGATATTTCGTGCGAAGCACGGGTGTCCCAGCTAGTTATAATATATTATGCTGAAGTCGTTTTGTGTTGCTATGTATATCTTCGATAAATCGGCTGTAGGCTAAATAGTGGATATATATCTAGTTTCATTAAGAATCAAATTATAATTGGAATGTGGAAGTAATGAAGCCAAAGTCCAGAGGAAATCTCGACAGTTGATTCAGCCCGGATCTCCTCGGAATAGCAACTCCTAATTGCCAGGTGTATTTGCAAGTCAAAAGTTTACCAGAAGGAAAAGGCTTAGAGGAAGCAATGCCGAGAAGTTTGGTCTCCTAATGAACGGGGTGTATAATTCTGCCGAAGAGACTCTTCTCCCACACAAGGAGGGGGCGAAGAGAAATGAAGTGTTAACAGAGTAAAACTTATAGTGGAGTTCCCCAGGGTGGTGCCCTGAGTCTCCTCGATATAAACCTTAGGGAGGGGGGAAGGAAATTAAAATACGCTCGCCAATGAACAAACTGCTAAATGGGGGGGAAGCATTTTCTCAACGATCCGGGAATTATGAGGGGCGCCTTGCAAAACTTTGTACAGCGCCGAGTATTATTACTTTTCCCCTGGCGAGACATCTTCGGTGTAGGAGAGAGAATTTTACATCGGCATTATTAGGTACTACCAGGCTCTTCAAAATGTCTTAAGAGTGGATGTATGTTTAGTTCAAGGCTGTTTGACTCGGGGATTGAAGTGGTGCATGTGGTTGAGGCGTATGCCTAGGCTCATAATGGGCCATTAATAATGGCCTAAGAGCAAAGACTTGTTGGATATTCGATAGAAAGGGGAATTATAAGGAAAATACTGAAAATTTACCAGCAATTAATTTTTAGATGGCAGCGACCTGGATTTCTTCAGAGGTTAATGTAACGACGCTATGAAACCCACTCTTCTTTCTTATTGAGCCATACCTACTGAATGCACTCTCTGTACCATTAAAGGCTCTACCCAAGTAAAGCCTTTAATTTATTAGCGATGGTACTGGTGCGGGCGCCTATCCTCATACAATCAGTCTGACCTTTTGGGGATACTCTGGTCCCCCCCCCCCCCCCACCACCCTTTCATGAAGAAGTCGGCGCATGAAGAGTGTGCACACTCAATGTCTCAAGACAAGATTCAGGGAATCCTGGGTCTTCTCCGACACTGCTTCAGCAGAGGAAACCCAGAGTCTCTCTGGAACTGCATACTTGGGACCAGGGGCAGATCTCGCGGTCGCCTACTAAACAGGATCCATCTGTCCCATCTGTGAAATTTGGGGAGGAGTATCCTGTTGTTTCTGGTGGAACGGTCCTGTAAGAAGACTACTGCCTCAAACTCCTCTGGGACAGCAGAGCCATGAAGTCACTTTGCCACTTCCGAAGACCTGGAAGACCTGTCCAGGGTCGCTATGCCATCATATCCTCTAGACCTCGAAGAGGATTCAACCCATTTTGGCACAGAAACCGCGATGCTCCCCGATCCGGTTGGAAGACGTACAGGAGATTTCCAAATCGATCGCCTGCAGTGTCGTAGCCAAAACACACCCACAAGGTTGACCTTCTCACCGGGAAATTGAGAACTATAGTTCTCCCCGGAAGGCGTGTAATTACTCCAAGGAAGCCGACTACTGACGTCTCACCCTTTTCTCTTTCTCGATTCTCGACGCCGCCCTATTTATTACTTTAATTAAATCCTCTTTCAAGTAGGCTGAAAATCTTCGTTAACGGGAACGCTTACAGTTTAAAACCCTCAAGTTCGGAGGGAAACCATTAGAGTAATTGAAGTTTCACATTACCAACTAAAAGCGTTAGCAGAGAAAACACGTATTTCGTCCCAAAGGCATGAATATTTATGTGACCCCCTCTCCTATCATTCACCACTTAAATAATGGGGGGTCGATTATTAGGCTTTAAGAACCCCGACTTAGAAACGGGGTCAGGAATCTGAGACCGTCTCATCTTTCTATTATGCTGTTTTAATTAGATTTCGGCGAAGCCGATACAAACAATTCCGGAAAAGTGTGCAATTCAATTAATAGAGAGTTCCTAAAGCCACTTTTTGCCTAACGGTGATGAGTTACGGTCGACGTAACTCGAGATTTCGCGCATGCGCAGAAATAACGGTGATAACTTACGTGCTTATGCCTAACGTCGCCGTTATTGCCGTAAAGTTACGGCAATAAGCTTACGATCTTAAGGATATCGCCGTTAATTTCGAGCAATAGAACGTAAATAGCGGCACTTTAAATTTAGCGTGACTTTTGATAAGACCGTATCTCTGTTACCGTCTTATGTGAAGTTAGCTTTTCTTTGATTCTCCCTAGACAAATCCCTTACGGCGATACCAATTAACGGTCGACGTATCTCGGATGTTTCTTTAGGAACTCTCTAATGATTCTCGCAGTACCTTTCAGGATGGGATTCTATGCAAACCCCATCAAATTTCCGTGCAATCAAAGTCGACGCTGAAACTACCTATCATCAGCTCAAGATTCTTCATTAAATGAAAATTTTTCGTCTTTCAAGTGCTTCTGCATTTCGACGAAACACTCTTCTTTGGTCAATACCTAGAGTCCACCAACCCTTTTGATTGAGACTAGAGTCTCACAGTAACTGGTGGACTTTCGTGTGCCATTTTCGACCTAACTTTTAGTATAATGGAATCTTGTAAAAGTCTTTGCTAATCATGTCGACTGTAATACACTAGCAGGGAACCCGCGCTTTACTCGAAATATCATATTCTTTTCCATCATCTATCAATAATGCAACCCATGCTTCCCTCGGGACACCCGTAGCAACCCGTCAAAGCTTCTCCAGTTGTCACGATTTTCTGCCGCAAACGTAGGTAAAAAGAAAAGTTCGGGTTCCAAACAAATCGTTTGCGAAGGGTAGCGCCGTTTATGAAGTAGAAGGAAGTTTTGTGCGCCGGAACTCGCTGATCATTTTACGACCGCTCCCGTCAAAATCGGCCCGACAGTAACTTTAGACGGCTTTTTAAAAACACTTTTTAGACGGCTAAACTGTTTCGTCGTCTACTGAGAATTAATGATAACATGGACTAGGTAAATAAGTTATTTAATTGTCGACATACTTACTTAAATTGTAAATTCGAGCCCTGTTTTCAATCAGAAAACTTTTGTTTGGAGTGAGGGCTGGGATGTAGGAAGGAGGAAAATACCTACCCCACGGGTAGAGTATTTCAAACCTAGGTATTTACCCATGTCTCGAATAAGTAACTTCCCATGAATACCCACCCTACCAAATTTTGATTGAAAATGTTCATTTAAATTTTTAATTTAACAATGATTTTTTAACCTAATAGATTGGTTAATTTGCTGAAAAAATCAACCCCCCTACATTTTCTTCGTATCCCAGTTGAGGAATTATTCCGTAGTAAATTTGTGTCCCTCATGGATGCGGCGGACTCCGTACGCAGGTAACCTGTGTATAATCGTCTGTTTTGACCTGTTATCTGCTGGGGCACATGATAGGGAATGGTTTTAAATCATGGGTGCTCCCGGTAATTGCCATTTGGGGCGAGAAAGCGATTTGTTTCAAGACCGTTTACACTTTCACACTTTAGAGAAGAGAAGCCTGGAATGAAAGTCAATTTTAGCGCTGTTGAAGTACAGTGGCGCCGAGTGAACGATTTCACGATTAGCATAAGCGTTAAAAGAGTTAAAAAATAGGTACAATTTTTAGGGTTTTGGTTTATTATTCTTGGAATAATACACCTGTGTAATCGTGTCGGAGGTCGAAAATTCAGATTGGCCTCAAAATTTGACATTATCCGTTTCAAGAGGTCTAGATTCCCAAAACAAAATTTCCGTCCGCCGTACGCCGCTCGGACCGTCCGGGTTTTGGGCAGTAGGACTCTTTTTAAAACTCTGAAGTTTTGACATAATACTTGGTTTTCCATCTAGTTGTGCCCGCAAGGTTTTCATTTCGATCGCCCAAACCCGTGGGGCGCTATGGGGCTAAAATGGGGCTACGGGAGGAGTGTATTGAAGACTTTCGGCTATGGGGTCCCAGAACGATCCGATTTCACTGTGGGATCTACAGGGCTTTAATGGGGCTACAAATGGGATTTTCTGAAGGATCCCAGGACGTCTAATATTTTCCGAGTAAAATAAATTTGAAGCCCCAATAATCATTGAAAAACCATTGGACCCTATTTCATGTTCGTTGAATGAATACAAAATGAATAAAATGAATGCAAAACAACATCATTTAATAATCTGTCGCTCTTTGAATTCTACTGGAATGGTCGAAAAAAATTGCCAATTGACTGCAGTCCATATTTTTGTTTTCAAAGTGGTGCGCCTTTTAATCCGAACGGACTACTGCCATCCCAAATGGATGCTGGAAATTTTTGGTAGCAATTCGATAAACCCGATTATTGTTTCAGTAATGTAATAAGTAATAATGTTTCAGTAATCTTAGGATGGAATAAGCAATGTGAAAGGGTACTAAAAGAAAGCATCCCACACTATGGAAAAACTCCTTTCGCTTCTACCCTGCGAAAATTTTGTAGGGATTGTCCAGGGAGATGACTTCCGACACTTGAAATATTTAAGTTTAGATTCTCACAGTGGGAGGCTTCGAGTTTGTTTGATATTGATCCCGGTGGAACCGAAATTGCCCGAAGTTGGATCCCGTCGAGAGGACACTCGAGTGGCGATATAGCCATAGCCGGAGCTCCACTTTCGAAGGTATCTTTGGCTTCGTCCTCCCACTCGAGCTCGGGTGGAAACCGTCGTGGAAGATGCCGAGTCCTAAACCAACAGTTGGATTACCTTCATTTCGCCTCGAGGAGTATCGCCGTACCCCGAAAGGTGTTTGATTTTGCGTCGTTTAGTTTCGTCGGGTTATACTGACTACACAATGGCTGGGCAAACAGACTAACATTGACTTGGGCATTTATTTGGCATTCTCACAAAATTGACTTGCTGGTTGACAATTTTAAAGGAACTTGAACGGAGAAAAAGTTGACACATCAACCAAGTTAGCTTAAAAAAAAGATTCAGGCGCAACCGACACCTTACCGTACTCACCTTTAGGTCTTGAGGGTTTAATCTAACAGAATAATTCTGATATTGGGATTAGGGATGTTATAGGGAAACCTACTTCCCGTTCTTGGCCCTAATCCCAATAAAGCTCTGACACATTGGGTCAATCTTCACTATTCTCTTAATAATTATTACACAATCCATCCATTTCCTTCCTCTCCATCCATCGTTTTTCTCATTTTTTTTATTTTTTATTATGCACTATTGAATTTCTATTTGTTTACAGCCGTTTGCTGAATTATGTTTTTGTTTCTTTGTTGTAATGTTATATTGTTAATATGATCAAAAATGTAAGAAGATTAAAAAGCCATCAAATACGGGAAAAATGTTTTATTACGAGCGATGCAAATTTTAAATAAGGGTTTATTGTTATTTTGTTAGTTTAAATTGTACAAAAATTTGATTCGGTCAGTAAAACGCTGCAAATTTTACACAAGGGTTTATTATTCTATGATATAAAATATCCAAAAATGAATTCTACATCAATCATAAAAATTTTCGATTAGGTAAATAAAATAAAAATTTTTATAAAAAGTTTTTTGGATGTGGGACCACAAAAAAATGGATTCTACGTCCAAAAATACTTCGAAAACGCGAAATCATAGCCGAAAACCATCAAAAACCCTTCCCATAGCCCCTTTTTAGCCCCACGGGTTAGAGCGATTGGGCTGAAAACTTTGCGGGCACCACTTAGATGGTAAATCGAGTATTAAATACTCGACAAAAAATTTTTTTGTCAAAATTGCAGGTTTTTCAAAAATGCCTACTGCTGTTAACGGCTCGGACGGCGGAAGAACATTTCGTTTTTTGAATCTTGAAACGTATGCTGACAAGTTTGAGGCCTTTCAAAATTTTCGACCTCTGACACGAATACATAGGTGTGTTATTCCAATAATAATAAACCCAAATCACTATTAGAATGTGCTCCCGACTTCCCTACTGGAATTCGCAAAGCTCAGAAGTCATTAAAATGTTTCTAGTTCGCATCCGTCGCGAGAATTTTCCATCATCTTGAGCGGTTCAAGTTCTCGCAAACTTGGTGAGGTTCGTAAAATAGGGTTGTGGAGTGGTGTGGGAAGGGAGGGGGAAGTGAGAGATTCGAAGAATTCCCGAAAGAAAATATCAACTACGGAGCAACTTTAAAGAGCCTAAAGGTTATTGGAAATCCGGCAATAACATTTTCTGGGAAAGCAAAAATACCTTCAAATGAGCCGAGTATTATTATTATTATTATTTTTTTTTTTTTCAAACGCCATCGATGACGTAGGTAGTGTATTCGGTCACCGTTCATTGTCGTGAGTGAGACGACAATAATTTAAATAATTTTCAAGAAAAGGAAACTCAATGGTTCGAAACCCAGCCTTACTGTTTTAGGGTTTGGTCGGAAAGCATGATGGTTGGAGGGTGCCCCAACCCGGACATACCTCAGTAAGAAAATAGAAAACCCAATCATTTATTTTCGAGAAGAATTGGGTACCACAAAGGTAAACTGTTTACCTTTGTGGTACCCACTTCTTCTCGAAAATAAATGAGTGGGTTTTCTATTTTCTTTTTATATTTTATATTATGCGAAGTTTAGGGAAGAATTTTTAATGAAGATCCGTTGACCCAGAAAGTTCTCTAAGCCATCACATATATGTACCTGAGAACCTATAGGTACTTCAAGTTGCTATTATAGCATACTACAGCAAGACTTGCTGTAGTACTTAGTATACCTAATTCAAACTTACGGCTAATATAACTGCAGGAAGACTGCTAGGTTTCTCTGCCCCAGTTAAACCTACTCGTCACTAAACGACAACTGTAATTTGCACATCCATTTTTTCACAGTTGTTATTACTCTTTCAACCTATTCCTAACGAACGAACCCAAAAACCAAACGACGAAAAGATCTGATATAGACGAAGTGGGAGAAACCAGCTGAAAGTGAAGGGCCATTATGTTTTGGTAGATAACCCGGTTGTTGTCGTAAGGTATGACACCTTGGCTTATGATAATGTGCATGGAGGAATAGAGAGGAGAGCTCACTCTGTGTTAAACCGTTCCCAAAACGCCAACCCAGTGATGGAACGGCGGGGGGGGGGGGGGGGGGATTGCGACTGCAGCGCGACCCCTACGAGACGTAGTGAACTTTGAAGGTGGTAAGTTACCAAAACTGAACCAGAAGATGGCGCCCTGCGAATTCCGACGTGTCGTTTGCATTCACAGTGTACACAACTACACAATCAATTTGGTTTAACGAAATTCGTTATTCAGAGATGGTTCCTTCAATTTTTCCTTGAATAGCCCAGTCAAATTAGACAAATCGGGTGAACTAATTTCCGGTGAAGGTTTTATAGGTTTAATCGCTTCCTTTCCACTTCAGGATGATGGGAAAACAAAGTCCTGGTGGGTGGGGGGGAGGCTCGAGGGAGGGGGAAGCTCTAAAGGTCACTTTTTTCAGTTTTTCGTCTATATCTCGGGAACCGTAATTCAAATTGAAAAATTGTATACATAAAATTTGTAGCTGACTAAATTGTCTACAAAATTGGTCCTGTGTGTTTTTTCTATAGGACTAACCGTTACTGAGGTACAGAGCAATGAAAGTAGCCAATTGCCGAAAATTGAGCTTTATTCGCCAAATCGATTAATAGAAGTGAGTTTTCTTTTCGTTGAGTAAATGGAACTTGTTTATTTTCATGAATTGTAAACTTAACCTCACACAAGTTCGTCCAAGGGGTCCAGAAGCTCTTCATTGTCGCCATTCATCGAGTCTTCGTCAGCAGGAGGGCTATTTGTGCAGGAACCATTGCAATCCCCACACACTATTGAGCAGAAGATCCCTGCCTTCCGACAGCCACACCGTGTTCCACAGCCGGTCTTGCAGGAACAGAATATTGATGAGAGGATTTCAGGAGGAGCAGGAGAGTCCAGGGTCTTTAAGGGGTGCAAATGCCATTGAGCGTCCTATCCTCACGTTTGGTGCTTTCATCTGGTGGAACAAAACCAACCAGTCCACAGCGCAGAAACTGCTTTGCAAAGTGCAAAGACTGGCATGTGTTGGTATTACTGGGTGCATCCGGAATTGCCCTACTGATGCGGTGGAGGTCCTACTGGGCCTATCACCCATCCACATCCATGTGCAGAGGCTGGCATACCTGCAGGCAATGAGGATGAGGAGCATGGACCATTTGCGTAAAGGTCAAAGACGAGCACTTCACGGCATTCTGGATAGAATACCAGTGAATGAGGCAGCGTCAGCTGTCTCTGATGCCATGACAGAGAAGTTGAACTTCGACCTTCCCTTCAGGGTCCTCATCCATGAGAGGTTGAAGTGGAGGGAGGGGAGACCCCAGTTCGAACATGGGGCTATGGTCCTCTACACCGATGGATCTGTCATGGATGGTAGAGCCGACTCAGGTGTCTTCGGACCAAGGACCCGGGTATCGGAGCCACTTGGGGCAATGGCTACCATGGATGCATCTTTCAGTCGGAAGTCAACGCCATTGGCACTTGTGTGCACCGGCTGCGATGTTGGCCGAGTCTATATACTGTCAGACAGTCGGGCTGCACTGAAGGCCTTGGCCTCGTTTTCTATTACATTGAGGCTGGTCTGGGACTGTCTGAACAAACTCAAGCTCCTCGCAAGGGGCAATAGAGTGACCCTCGCATGGTGTCCTGGTCACCAGGGCATTGAGGGTAACGAGGCTGCTGACATCCTTGCAAAGGAGGGCTCAGCATGTCTCCCAATAGGTCATGAGCCATTTCTCGGGACAACAAAGAGTTTTCTGTTGAATGAAAACTCTAAGTGGGAGACAAAGGAAAGAGCGCTGCACTGGCAAAGACTCCCTGGTCAGAAACAAGCGAGGTTGTTCATTGGATTCTCCAGCTCAAGAGCAAGGGAGATGCTTCACCTGGAGAGAGGTGATATGCGGATACTTGTGGGCCTATTTACAGGCCACTGCAGGCTCCGGTACCATCTCCATAAGTTAGGATTATCAGACACTGAGGTATGTCGTTCTGTAATGCCGAACCAGAGTCTGCGGAGCATGTACTGTGCACATGCAGTGCGCTTGCACGGCTCCGTTTCCTGTCCCTGAGGTGCGTTACTTGTTATCCTGGGGACATAGTTAAAACAAGGTTGGTAGATCTCCTAGGTTTCATAAAGTCCTGGTGGAGGCTGGTGGATGGGCCAACCTAGAAATAAAAGCTAAGTTTTAGGTAGGTAATGGAAAGGGCTGGAGTCCGATCCTCATAAATAGCTAATGGTGAAGATGGAAATCCACACCGAGTCACGGATCTCTGGTTAGGGCGTGTGTCCTACTTGGAGAGCCTGAAGGGACGGGCGAAGTGTCCAAACCCTAAACACTAACAGGACCAGATAGAGGGGCTCTTGTCCCATCCAAGGGTTCCTTCGGGAGCCCAACTTACTGGATGTTAAATCCACTTTTGGTCAACCAGCAGGTGCTGGTGCCTGCGTAAGCAGGGAGGCAGCCTAGCAGGCAGGGGCGTGTGTCGCTGCCTGCCGCCACAATCAGACCCATCAGGGACTGCAGTGGCGTCTATTGCTGTATAAAAAAAAGGGGGGGGGGGGGCTGCAAATACCCATCCGATTTCCGCACCCAACCCCAATCTGTTGGTGGTAGTGGGTTTCCCAACCCCCTTACTTGGCACCACTGGTAGTACGTACCTATCTCGCCCCTTGGCCGCACGAGGGTGGAAATGGGCTCCCTAGTAGTGAAGTTCAGCTTATTACCTCATCAAGCTCCTTCCTCTTTGTTTCTCCCGTCGAATGCCGCTCCATCACCATCACATCATTCCAAACCTTTCCATTTCCTTGTTGCCTTCATCAAATCGTCTCAAAAACAGGTATTTTTGCATTTATGAGCGTGAAGAACACCACTTCAGGCAAATTATAAAAATGTTGGAACTTAAAACACTCATAGCTCGTCAACGGTTTGTCCTACAGAAAAAACATACAGGACCAATTTTGTAGGCAATTTAGTCAGCAACAAATTTCATGTATACAATTTTTCATTTTGAATTACGGTTCCCGAGATATACCCGAAAAACTGAAAAAAGTGACATTTAGAGCTTCCCCCTCCCTCGAGCCTCCCCCCCACCCACCAGGACTTTGTTTTCCCATCATCCTGAAGTGGAAAGGAAGCGGTTAAACCAATAAAACCTTCACCGGAAATTTGTTCCGCTGAACAGCGGTTTTTTGTCTAATTTGATTAGGCTAAGTAGTAGCACAACAGTGGAAGATAAATCCGTTTAGTGAGGTATTTGGGGCTTTCCTTCGTAAGAAGGGCTAGTGGCTCACTCTAGTCGGGTTTGAAGGTACTATGAGTAGTTCACTACGTTCCGTAGGGATAGCGCCACCGTCGACTATGGCACATGAAGTCCTATTCAGTGAACTCTCCTCTCTATTCCTCCATGGATAATGTGGTTACCATCACATCGGTCATCTCTCAACGCTTTCCGCAAAAGCAGGAGCTCGCGATCTAGCGGGCTAGCGGTGAACTACTATTAAATGTCAAATTTTGCCAAATTTTGGCTTTCCTACGATGATTCTGGGTGCTGAGCCCCCCCCCCCCCCCCCCTGATTACGTGGCAATATATCTTTCAGCCCTCAGGATAGGGAATGAGCTGGTTAAAAGTGAATCTCGAATGAATAATAAGGCGAACCAGACTATTTCAAGAAATTTATAGTTACCTACCTATTCATTTATGGATATATACGAAATTTTTCTCTAAGAACACAATTGCAGGTTCATCGTTTAACGCTAAAACCTCCCTCCAGGTTTTGCCCTCTCCGGGACTCGCACTTCATCAAAACGTGTTTGTTAAGCTCGGCGGGTATTAAGAGCGCCATCTGGCGGGCGGTAATCAAATCTCGGTAACTGTGAGGGGATGAGGGGGGTGAACTTTGTGTTCTGCGGGTTACAAACTCCCGAGCCCCCCCCCCCCCCCCTCCCATAACGACCTTTCAACCGGTTCTGTCCCTACCAGCCTTAATTGACGCTGGGATATTGTTACCATTTCGGAGTTGGATGGAGAAATGTGAATGTGGAGATGGGAATGAAAACGTTTCGAATCAATTGATATGAGGTGCATTTTTAGTGAAGTTTACGGAAAATTGTTTGAGGCTTAAAAACTGCTCTCTGCACATTTTGTCAATTAGGTACTTTGTATTTGGGACCCTCCACAAGACTAAAAAAATCACTCTTTGGTTTCGGCGTTTGATTTTTAAAATTATAACAAAATTTGTTATTCTCACTACTTACTTTAAATGCTCAGAATTTAATTCTCACTATAACCTGATTGTTAAGATTTTATTAGCCAAACAAACAACTGTGGCGGATCTTTCCCCTCATTCTCAACATGGTAAGCTCTGCAGACTGCTCAATTTAGATCCGCCGTAGTACGCCACGAGCGCGAAGCAAGTTGGCGGGAACACGTGAATCTTATTGTTTTGCCGTTGACGGTTTTACCATTATGGGAATGGGCTTCGTGTGTCCCCACCAACCAATATTGCGCTCCGACACTGCATTCTGGTGGCAGAAATCAAACTAATCTTCGTACGAAATTTCCCCGGTCCCCTCGTTTTTCCCTTCCTAGTGGCAGCACTTTTCTTTTTCGCCCCTCAAACGGGTTTTTAATTGAAAACTTTTGAATTTCACATGATTGAATGTAACCTAGCGACTTTTTATTTTAGTTTTGCTGTTGTGCAGTTATTAGGAAGAATTAGGCATAGGTACCTCAAAATGTAAACAACAGTAACATCGCTAACGTTCACTTAATTCTGTTCTTCCTCCTCCCTGGCGATGGACGTAGACATGAACGTAGACTTCGTCCTCCTTGGCATCGTTGTAGACAATTTCCCTCGCCTGACTCCTCAATGGCTTTCCCCGAGAAATTTTTGTCTTCTTCTTTTACACAAACTTATGTATTGGGAAGAATTAGGAATACCAAAACTACACAACCGGGAGACCCACAACAAAACGGAGAGCAAGCTGAGACAATGTTGCCAACAAAAAACTTGAAATCCCTTCGCTCTTCCTCGGCTCAGGATGCCACAACGCCGCGGCGTTTCCTTTTGCGGCCACCAGACTGAAGTGTCGGAGCGCAATATTCTTGTAGGAGACCTATAGTTATTTTTTATACTCAAAAAATAACTATATATTATAACGATTGCAGTGTTAATAATTAACACTGCAATCAATTATTGAACCAGCTGGAAAAGGCAGTTTCAACGTGGGAACTCCCCCACCCGCGTCTGTGTCCTACCGTGACGCTCAAGCAAGCAACATCCTATGTGGTTTCACGCTTTGGAATCCGCCTTCAGAGGCTCGCCTTCTACACTTCGAGCAATAATATTGCGGATCCCCCGGATTTCCATTTCGAAGGTCCAGGAGGTGCATTATACCCAGACTCTTTTTGGAAGAATTAGGTAATGACTTGAGGGAATTTTGAACTGCTTCCCTCATACAGTGTTTTATTTGGGGAAGGGAGGAGTTATTAAATTAAATTCACACTGAAATTGAATTCTAATTATGAATTTAATTAAGTTATTACAAGAAATCAGAAGGGGAAGGCCGAAAAATTTATTGGGCCTCAGGTGGGACTCGAACCCACAACCTTCGCATTACTAGTGCGACGCTTTACCAATTACGCCACTGAGACCAGCAGTCATGATAGAACATCGGAGATTGAAGGCTCAACCGTCCCCCTGCCCCCAACGCTTGATTCGGCCTTCTCATATTGTTGCTTATTTTCCCCCTCTGAACCCTGATCTGATATGAAGCCAGTAGACATCCTACTTTTGTCCCTCTTCCTAGGGGTCCCTTAATTCCCCAGGAGGAGTAGTTTCATTAGGTAATGACTTGAGGGAATTTTGAACTGCTTCCCTCATACAGTGTTTTATTTGGGGAAGGGAGGAGTTATTAAATTAAATTCACACTGAAATTGAATTCTAATTATGAATTTAATTAAGTTATTACAAGAAATCAGAAGGGGAAGGCCGAAAAATTTATTGGGCCTCAGGTGCGACTCGAACCCACAACCTTCGCATTACTAGTGCGACGCTCTACCAATTACGCCACTGAGACCAGCAGTCATGATAGAACATCGGAGATTGAAGGCTCAATACCCAGACTCTTTTTGGAAGAATGCTAATGGACCTTCCGTGACTGCAGCTGTTGTAACTCCAGGAGCAGCCCACCATTCTTCGTGCACCAGGAGAAGCATTATCTGCATTCCCTTCCCCTTTCCATCTTGTTTATTATACAAGACATATTATATATATCCTCCTAGGCTTGTCTGGCCGGCTGGGTGCTGTGGGGTTATAGGAGGTGGTTTGAATGATGAGTCTTATGGCCAAGCTTTCGGGCTATATTTAGCCATCATCAGGGCTCTACAAATAGAAAATAAACAACCTACCATTAGGAAAACGGGAAACCCCATCTATAATATAGAATCTATATTGTAGATGCTACAAACCTTCTTGAGTGGTGGAAATAGTACTCAGTCACAATGTCATGTCAGGTTCCTCCGTCTCAGTCTCCAACCATACGCCAGAACGCCAGGTTACATAATATTATGACATATTAATTGTGGTCTATTTTGAGGTGGGCCGGTTGCATTATGCTAGTTGTGCTTCCACTTTCCTGCACGACGTAGGGCGGCGTTATCAAAGATTAACTCATTCGGAACTCCGCCATTCACAACACAATAGTTTAGGTACACTCCCACCTGTAGAGATTTCAAAATTTGAAATTGTATTTAATACAAGTCCTCATCAAAGTTAGAATGAATTTAAAAAGAATAAATAAAATTAAGTCATGGAAACACAATTTGTCATATCTAATATAGATCTAATATAGAAGATCACTGCAGAAGTGAAAATTTCTTTTGATTATTGAATTATATCACTTAATGATAACCCCAATGTTGTAGATATTTCCATTTTTGTTCATAATCAAACTTCTCCCGGAGGGGTTTTCCTCGAGTTTCCTCT
This sequence comes from Pilophorus perplexus, assembly GCA_955831195.1. Classification (NCBI taxonomy): domain Eukaryota; kingdom Metazoa; phylum Arthropoda; class Insecta; order Hemiptera; family Miridae; genus Pilophorus; species Pilophorus perplexus. The sequence goes on along the minus strand of OY037009.1, from coordinate 32,902,652 downwards.
TCAAAGCCGGCAGGAAACGCAATAATCCCCCCCCCCCCCCCCAAGAACCAGCTCATTCCTGTACAGTGCAAGGCGGGATGGTGGGGGTTGTCGTTCAGCTATCGGAGTTTGAAAAGTGTCGGTCATGAATGGCGAGGCAGTTGTTGAGGGGAGAAACTCTCGTTAGAAACTACATATGACCAGCAAAGTGAACCAGCTGGGGCCGTCTGGAGTCGGGGAAGAGGTTCGTAATTGAATTCCACGCTCCTCATCCTCCTCCCCTCCTCTTCCTTCTCCACCAATCCTCCCATACAGAGAGGGATTACGGTCCACGGAAGTTGTTGGGAGCCTCCTATTTCAACAGCGGACCTCACACTTAAGGCTGTTCGAACCGACGAAGTTTTTCCTGTAGTTTTCCCTCCTAACGAGACGTCAACACTGTCATATCTTAAATCTTCCCACCTCGTTGTAATCCGGATCTCAGCAGCGCCGTTTTCTTTTTCCACTTCCAAACGATTTCGATTCCCATCAGTTTGGATGTTCCTCGTCGACGTTGACGTGTCACTTAACTACCACTTCGACCCTCGGAATTGGCTGTCGAGCGAACACCTTCGCAACCGATCCCTATCAGAATATCGAGACCGAAAATTCAATTTCAACGTCTATTCGACGCTTACAATTCCAGCGACGAAAACGCCCGGATAAAAGGCCAGAAAAAAAATTTGGGTCCGCACTGGTGGGAGTGAGAACAACCTATCTTTTCCATACCGTATTGACTCGCTCCCCTGACGCCCGAATCATCACGGGGGTCAACATGTTTCATCATGTTTGGAAGATGAAAAATACGTCTCCGTGAAGTTATTTCCCCAGCGGAATGTGAGTGACAACTTCTTATTGTATCGTGTGGGGAGCAGAACGAGCGTCACGGAACGTAACATGTCCCATCTCCTGATGATATTGAACGGCAGAGGAACCACAGCATTTTCGGATAAGAGTTGGATTTTGCTATTTCAAGGGATTCACTGGTGGAAGTCGTAGTGAGTATATTGTTTAACAGTAAAAATTGATTGATTTGTCCTTGAGAGACTCGCGTGACGTGGTAAAAACAGGGAATCATTGTAGGAAAATGAAGAGGTGTGAAGGAAACTTTCGCCACCTAAGGAATAACAAGGTAGGATGATTTGAGCATCAGCTCTTTAAGACTCGAAAGGAAGGAGAAGATGATGAGTATGGAGATGAAGACGATGAAGATCTTTGAAAATGATTAAGGTCTTACGAGGGTGTTACTTATTAAGACAGCAGCCGTGGATGAGTATTGCTGTTCATTGATCACGAGCTTCCGCCAACCAGGAGCCTTCCCACTTCCTCAATGTCTCTTCTACTCCTCTTTATGATCCTGACGACTTCCTCTGATGACTTCATTTTTCTTTAGGAGTCGGCGTTCTGGAGCGCTTGAGTTTGGTGAAATTCCCGCAATGGGTTTGGAGGAAAATCGCAATGGTATTGGGGGAAGGCTACACGGAGAAGGACACTCACAGCGAATGAAAATCTCTGAAATAAGCCAGGCTGTCGAACACTTGATTTTGCTGAACCGGAATAAATAAAATGCCTCAAGTGCGATAATCTTCTATTTGTGGATATAACATAATTGATTGCTGGACTCGAAGCAATGTATTGACATGGAGCTATGAACCTTGGAGAACATGTGGCCAGCATTTTGAGTGCTATAGCACTTCAATTGGTATTCTAATTGAGGGCTTGGCCGTACTAATAGGGCTTGGTATACTAATTGAGGGCTTCTTTCATTTCAGAACTTGATTTGAGTCTTCCCTTACAGTAGGTTCCTATGATGAAATTTAGTTCCTATTTGATGCTCTTTTCAATCTCTCCTTTTGCCTGCTGCTATGAGGACATTCCTTTTTCGCCAATTTAGGACTTCATTTTATAGATTTTAGAATTGGATATAATTTATAGCTAGAGTTAGAGCAACGTATTCATTTGAAGCTGAAGGCCTTAATTGGCCAATTGGCGAATACGTGGCAGGTATTTTGGATGCTTTCACTTCAGGACTAGGACTTGCTGTAGCAAAATATCCAAATTGTTTAGGTGCTTTTTCATTTCAGGACTTTGTGCCTTTCCTTATAGTAGGTTCTATAAGGTTTCCGCATAAGGTTTCTACCATATACTGTATAAGATAATATACGACCTTACTGTATATTATTCGACCTTTCACTGTCCATTCCCCCAAATCCAAGGTCCTCGGCGTTCTGCAGCCCTCACGTAGATCGGAATTCGGAATTTGGGTTCGGTTCAACGCTTACTCTGTTGGCAACATTCACCAGCTTGACATTGTGCAGATTTAACGTGGTTCCCCAAGTTCAATGGATTAATCCACTCAGGTGGTGGAAGTCAATCCTATTGAACGTGAGTAGCAACAATCTCAAAGCGCTATTATGACGCCGAGTAAAGCGATGTTGACGAAGTTACGTGAAGAGTCAAATTCCGCTCGGAGCTGATGGAATCGTGACGAGAAGCCGACAACAGGTTGAAAACGAGATGAGACGAGAACTCATCTTGCCTGAACATTAGCTCGTAAGCCCTTCGATGACGAGGAGGGGAGTGTAAAAGGAGGCCGATCTTCCTAAGCGTTTAATAAGTCCTTTGAAAAGGCTTCAAATTACTCATCAGCGGGTTTCAATGGGTCCCTTCGTGTTGGGGGCTCGCGGCGTTGAGACATGAAGGCATTGTCCCGGTTGTCGCGTGACTCTGACAAGAGTTGTCCTATGCCTTTATTGTCAAGATTTTTAATCATGAGAAACCCTTGTCATCGGCCTGGGTAAAGAAAAAATTCATTTCGACAGAAACACCTTTTATTGCCACTTGAGCGAGGCTCTTCAACTCAAAACGAAAAGAAGAACGTTTTCGGCCCTACCGAAGTCTCAAAATAATTCAGTTATTCTGTAATCATTAGTCTAGTCACGAACTGCTTGATATACAAAGCTCAGGTGCATGAGAAAAGGGGTTTTGGAGGGTCATGATGGATGTGCTGGATGCTGAAGACCCTGACATCAGTCTCCTCCCACTCGGTCCATCTGTACCCGTTATAAATCCCCTTAAAACACGAAATTCGGCACACCCAGGCAATTCGATCTGCTCTGTTTCGTCACCCAGGATGAAAGCACTCAGGTTGCTGGCATCAGCATAATCGACGCCTCCCCGACGACGAAGTGCCCGGAGTTGCCTTATTCATCAGCATTAAAGCCTTACGGTGGGGGGAGGGGGGTCGCGTTAATTAATCATCGGCCCAACTTACCTCAGACGGTACTTATAGGGCTTTATTCCTCGATCCCACCCCGTCCCTGAGGGCGCTACGTCAAATCATCTTAACGGCTGACTTCCTCTGAACATTAAACATGCAACAGCCATAACCTCAAGAATAGCGTTTTCTATTCAGAGGAAGTTAAGTCAGGAGATCCGCTCTGGAAGACGCCAATCTGAAGTTGGTGAAGGCGCATTGAGATGACCAATTTGTACCTCTCCACCTCGCTCGTCACTGTGGTCATAACCATGATACATACAACTGCAGTTGTATGAATACAACTGAGAATCAGGGGATGGCCGAGCTCACCACCACTCACCACCAGTAGAAAGCGATTTAGGTGGATTCACCAGTTTTAGGTTGAGAAAATCCGAATTTTTTAGTCATTATTCTTGGAATAATACACTTATGTATTTATTTATGTTGATCAGCCTCACAATTTTTTTTCACACGTTTCAAGATGTGTAGATTCCAAACATGAAATGTCCATCCCTCGTCCAGGGCGTTTTGGGCTGAGCATTTTTCTTTTAAACCTAAAATTTGAAAAAAATACTCGGCTTACCATCTTGTGTCCTCAAGGTTTTCAGCCCAATCGCTCAAACCCGAGGGGATCTGAGGGGCTAAAAAGGGGCTTAAAACGATTTCGAATATGGGGTCGAGTTAGGTGCCATTTTCGAAGTGTTTTTGGACGTATAGGTATACCTATTATAATACATTTTTAGGTGTTTCAGAACGACCCGATTTCACATCGGGAATCTATAGGGCTTTTGTGGGGCTATAGCCTCAATTGTATACAATTGGGACTTTTGAAGGTTGCCAGGGGGTCGACGGAGGTGTCGTTTTCAGATTAATGTTGGACGTAAAATTCATTTTTTGTGGTCCCACATCTGTTCAAACACTGCAGGAATACTTTTTTTTGTTGAAAATATGTATATTAAATATATTTTCAAATAAATAAATTTTATTTACATACCTTTTTTTAATGAATTTGTATCCTCATGATTAATTTTTGGATCATTTATAACAACGAATAATCATTATTGACCCTATAAATAATTTATTATAATAAATTTTTAACTCTTTTAATTTTTCTACCGAATTTACTAATTCTTTAATAAATAATTATTACCTATTGAAATTAAAATTTAAAAAAAAAATGCATATAGCTCACTTTAGTTAGCCCAGTTTAGTCTAAGTGCAAAGTGGTTGTTTGCCGATGGTGCAGAGGTCTAATCCAATGAGTTGGTTAGGGAAAAATAAACTCTCCTATAAACTAAGATTTTCGGCGCTTTGGGATTTTTCCAAGGTGTCCATTTGTTCATGACTGAAAATTTTACACAACTCCTTCCTACGGATATTGCAAATAATTTTGTGTTAAGGGGAAAAAAGTTGCTTGATTTTTTTTTTTTTTTTATCGGCATAAAAAAGTCGTTTTTTGATTTTACTGAGTGAACGAAAAATTTCGAGTATAATGTGATTTTCTTGAAAAATTGGTTTTCGATACCCATCCTTCTCAGAGCTTCGCATATTTTGAGCCTTTCCTTGTTTATTATTTAACATGTTATAACGTGATACTATTCACCCTAGCCAGTCCGACTCTTTTGATATTTTCCTTTCAGTTTTCTGAGAAGAAACTTTGAACCTGCGTATATTTACAGTCTGGCGTACTTAACTCACAAGTTAGTGAGTTTTGTTTACAAGAGACACTGTTTTGAAATTTGACAAATGAAAGAAATGAAGACAGTTCTTACAGGAGTTTTCATGCTGAATCAGATTTTGGAATCCGATTATTTCCATCTGCCGTTGTTTTATCAAAAACTGCATTTACAGATGTATTTAAAGTGTTTTTGTGAACTTTGTCAACTTTACCGCTGTTTTCCGTGGAATGGAAGAAGACAGCTAAAATCGGGTTTCAAATTCGGAATCTGCACCTCGTAAAACGTAGAAACAGTGGTTGAAAGTGAAAAATTAATTGGGATTTTTGAAGGGCTATTTTAAATCTCAAAAACTAAACCTGATAGCCAAAAAACGGGTTTCAGATTTAGAATCAGAACACTGAAAAACCCCAACACTAACCCTTATCTCCTCGGCACCAGTCACCTTTTTTCATCGACGGAGCTCACTGGGCAAGTTGGTGAAATTCACCGCACTCAATTTTGAAAAATTCCCCTCAAAGTCATCTAAATGTTGCCTCTGGAATCTCCAGAACTCACTAACGTTCGAATTATGACTCCGAGACCGGTCCCTCTAATAAGAAATATAATGAGACTGTAAACTCGCCGTGGTTCGGCGAGGGGGGGGGGGGGGGGGGGGGGGGGGGGGGTGTTTTATTGCCAAGTCAAACCCCCTCCTCTGAAGATCGTCTGAAAAGGACCAATAAATCATCGACAGCTTATCTGCAGACGATGGTGGACAAAAAAGACGTTTTCTATCGCCGGGTCGGGCCACATGGCACAATAGTGCAGTTGGAGGGTTATAACGTGGCGTAGGTCCAGACCTCCTGATAACGAGTTCATCTGTTATTGAACTGAAATGGACAATGGATTCGCTATAAAAAAAAAAGAAAAAAACTATTTGGGTTGGGTTTATCATTTCCTTTCTCATCAATAAACCGCAATTCAATCAGAGTGACACCCCAAAGGGACCCCTATTGGGACACCTGAACCTCTTGGGAGAATTCCGTTCTTTTTTTTCTACAGAAACCTACATTGTCCGCAACTCGGGCCAGAACTCCTGCTAATGGTCGGAATGGGGTTCGAAAATGTTTTCGCGTTGAAAAGGGAACCTGAAGTGGTGGTAATGGTCCTTGACAGGATTCCCCAACAAGGAGAGCTTTCCGAACTCGTTATGTTCCGGAGTGAAAAGCGCAAAAGGGATTTGAACGAGCTTGACGGGGAAATTGCGTCATTCAGGGATTTTCCCCATGAGAGCCAATACAGATCAACAACAGATGAGGATACAATTAAACAAATTTTGTTGTTACTGCGACCCGGCAGGCGTGTACTGAAGTTGATCGCCCTCGACTAGCCGGGCGCATCCCCTTCACCATACCCCGACGACGCGTCGCGACGGTGACTAGGTCCAGGGGGGGGGGGGGGGGGGACTCCAAGTGTTCCACATGATCTTCTTGTTTATGCCGTTTTGCACCCTCTGTCCCCGGACCTGGACAAGGAGTCTGAGGACTGTTCGTCTGCAAAGGTAGGCTGGGGACCTGCAGGTCCCATGGGCAGTTCAGTCTGAACTGTTCAGACGATGTCATCACAGCCGCTCTGGTGATTGCAGAGCAAGCCGAAGATACTTGTCCAGTATCACAGCTGGACGTCTCCACTGAAAATATTCTGATCAGATTCTCCACTCTTGCCGTCGGCCGTGGACTTAGATCCAAATACAGTATTGTTACAAATTTGCAACGTTTTTATTTTAACTTTAAATTTGATTTTACACCAGGGTTTATTATTCTTTGGTTTAGGTTACTAATGCAGAAATTTAATTCTGTGTCAATGGAAAAGAATTTTTTTTTTTTCAAACTTTTCTAACATTTTTTGTTTTTTACTTGACAAATATTTGTCCTCCTGGGATCCTTCAAAAATCCCATTCGTTGCCCCATGAAAGCCTTATAGATCGCAACAGTGAGATGGGATCGTTCCGGGACCCCCAAAAATGGATTCTACGTGCAAAAATACTTCGAAAACGACACCTAACTCGATCCCATAGCCAGAGGCCTTCAAAAAAACCCTCCCGTAGCCCCATAGCGCCCCTCGGGTTTGGGTGATCGGGCTGAAAACCTTGCGGGCACAACTAGATGGTAAACCGACTATTTTGTCAGAATTTCAGATTTTAAAACGTATTCCTATTGCCCAAAACGGCCCGGACTGCGGACATTTCGGTTTTGGAATCTAGACCTCTTGAAACGGATAAAGTCAAAATTCGATGCCGATCGGAGTCGTCGACCTCCGTCGCGAAAACATAGGTGTATTATTCCAAGAATAATAAACCAAAATGAAACTGAAATGTAATTTGGGAGTCACAGTTCGAAACAGGGGAGCCAAACCCACCCCCATGGCTATACCGTGGTGCCCCTTCGCCCTGAATAAAATAGGAGATTGACCCCGAGGGCACCGCGGCTGCAAATGTACCAATCATACTCATCGAACAGAGCAGACGCATCTCAGGTCCGAAGTCCCAGAGCCAGGCTCTCATACCCAACTCTTGACTTATTAACCCAACTCTTATTATTACCTATGCCTCAAAATTTGACATTATTTCATGACACGTAGTAATAAACGAAATTTCCTTCCACCGTCCGAGCCGTTATGGGCGGGCAGTAGGTTTTTTTTTAATCTGAAATTTTGACAAAATTCTTGGTTTACCATCTAGTTGTGCCTGCAAGGTTTTCAGCCCGATCGCTCAAACCCGTGGGGCTCTATGGGGCTAAAAAGGGGCTACGGGAGGATTAGAAAGGTTTCGGCTATGGGGTTGAGTTAGGTGTCGTTTTCGAAGTATTTTTGGACGTAGAATCCATTTTCGGCGGCTCCAGAACGATCCGATTTCACCGTGGGGATCAATTGGTCTCTCATGGGGCTACAAATTGAATTTTTGAATGATCCCAGGTCAAATATTTTCCGAGTACCTAATTTTGAACGCATAATCCATTTTTCTAGGTCCCACATCTGTCCGAACAATGTACAGAAAAAATGTTTTATCAGTTTGGCCAGTGGCCTACTCGAGTATTTGCCAAAATCCTGTCCCTCGATCAAACCAGAACGTCACATTATTAACCCTGGGAGTTTGGTGTCTTGAAAGAAACACAGATTCTCCGGAAGCTGTTTATTACGTCTTAGAAGTGAACACGAAGCAAGAACGTACGAAAGCTAGGTTTTGAATAAAACTTTGAAAAAGAACGAAATAATATTTATAGTACGAGCGTGGATACAGGCTGATGACAAAGTGAGCGAGATTTAGGAGTCGCATGACGTCGGGCAAGCTAAGATCAATGACACCAACAAAACAAAACAGGAGGTGTTATCAAAGGCTTAAAATTACGTAAGAATACCCTATCGATTAGTACAACGATATCAATAGTTCACTTATTACTGACTTTTTTATTTTTTATTTTTCAACACATGGTTTTTATTGACACAGAATTAGTTTTTGCACAAGTTACCTAAATCAAAGAATTATAAACCCTTGTGTAAAATTTTCAGCGTTTTCAACTATCCCACCGATCCCAATAGATTTCCTAGCAATCTTTCTCGCGGAAGGGCTCAACTCAATAAACGACCCCTCTTAATAAAACAGTTTTATCGCGGGCGATTAAGGTCGTAACCGCGTTACGAGGGGTCAGTCAAAGGGAACGCCAAGCTTGCGACGATGTTTGGATCGATTGTTATTATCGAACCGGCGGTGTTGCTTTAGACCCACCTCGTCTACAGTAACAATCGACAGATATGAGCAAATCCCCCCTCCCCACACGAGGTAATCAGGTAAGTGCCACAAATTGAGTCGGCATTAGGGGTTTTTGTTGTACGGGAGAATGCGAGGAAGGGTTTGCATGTCTACATCAGAGAGTGAATGAGGGATTTGAGGTACGAATCGTTGCAATCTAAAGAATTTGAATGTAAAATTGTTGTTAATCAAACGAGATTAACTTAAATAATAAGAAAGCTCCTGGATATGATTTGATTACAGCAGATTTGATCAAGAACCTCCCCAGGAAGGGTAAGGCGTTCCTCCTGAACGTGTACAATGCACTCCTGCGCCTTGGGTACATGCCAGCAGTGTGGAAACATGCTGTGGTCATAGTTGTTCTGAAGCCCGGCAAACCTCAGCAGGACCCGGCCAGCTATCGCCCAATCAGCTTGCTACCTCTGCTGGTGAAGCTGTGGTACGAGAAAATTCTTCTCAAGAGGTTAGAGAGTGCTCTTCAGGTGTCATCAATCATCCCGGACCATCAATTTGGGTTCAGAAGCGATAATTCCACGACTCAGCAACTACCTACGCAGAGTTGTTGACTACATCCTGCATGGCTATGAACGAAAGAAGTATACTGCAGCAGCCTTTCTAGATGTACAGTTTGCGTTTGATAATATCAAACTATATTAAGTTTGGCACGATGGACTCCTCCTAAAAATCCGACCATTCCTTCCGAATTCCCTGTTCCTCTTCCTCAAGTCATTCTTGAGTGGAAGAACGTTTTGGGTGAAAATCGTCGAGGAATATTCGTCGTTCAAGACAATCAGCGCGGGAGTTCCACAAGGATCGCCTCTCAGTCCGCTTCTCTACAACGCCTACTGCCATGTCTTCCCTGGTACGTGTGACACGCTTCTGGCCCAGTTTGCAGACGACACAGGAATACTCGCCTCAGGAGACACCATCATGGTGGCAAGATGGCACCTGAAGAGACACTTGGCCAAAGCTGAAGAGTGGCTCAACAAATGGAAGGTGAAGGTCAACCCAACAAAGTCCTCGCTCATCACCTTCACGATAAGGCCAGGAACGGCCGGCAACGTCGCTCTCTGTGGTGGTTTACTTCCAAGGAAAAGTCAAGTTCGGTATCTAGGTTTGACCCTGGACCGTAGACTAACTTGGAAGTACCACATCAAGAACGTCAGAGACGCTATGAAAAAGAGGACCTTCCTATGCTGGCCACTGCTGAATTGGAGATCCAAGCTGAGCTTGGAGAACAAGAAGCTCCTTTACACGGCTCTCATAAGACCTATATGGACTTATGGCTGCGAGATCTGGGGCTCAGCCTGCTACACTTCCACACAACAGATTCAGCGACAACAAAACAAGATCATCCGTTCCATAACAGGTGCCCCGTGGTAGGTGAGAAACGACGTGCTCTGGGAAGACCTCCAACTATCCACAATTCAAGAGACCATCACTACACAATACACAAAACTGGTGGAGAAGGCCGAAGGGAACACGAATCCATGCGTCGCGGCAATAACAGATCCACCAGGTTTTGCGACAAGACTCAAAAGGAGACATCTCAGACGTATCGTATTGATGTAGTGGTCACTGCTCTCACTCCTCACAACAACCAAGACATCCCCTTCCAATCACACACATCCAAAGAGCTCATTGGAGCTAGCGGAGATAGGTAATAAAGAAACTTTTGACTTTGACGTTTGATTAACGTTAACGTCGCTTAAAACACCACGAAGGAGCCGGTTTAATCTGCGGAGCGGCTAATTGGTGAAAGTGAACCTGTATTTAATACACAAAAGACGGGTCAGGTTTAAGCGGGATGGGCACGGAAGCACCTCAGGGGTTTGTCCTCCCCTGGCGGTGCGGAGGCCGTAAAACGGCGGAGGCGGTACTGGACCCCCGCATTTGCACCAGATTGCCCGTAGAAGTAAGGAGAGAGGAGGGGGTAGAGTTATAGCCCGTACAGCCGTCCTCGAACCCTCCCAACTGTCGTCCCAACGCCCCAATCAACCGCCCCAATCAGCCCCTCAATCCCCCGCCCTACCAATCCCTAAATCCCGGAAGGTATTTCTCCACAGGATCGACGGGTTTTAACTTCCGACAAAAACCCAAATTTCGGGTTATTCAATTTTAAGCTAGTGGAAGTGTTCGATAAAAATCCACACTTCATGGAGATGAGCTTCGCTCGGCCAATTAACTGTCGGTAATGGCGTGCTTAACAGTCGGTATTGGCTCACTTATTTGCGCACGGTTGCACGCAATCCAATTATGCCTGCCCCCAAGGACTCCAAGGTTCAGAACAGCTCATTGAACTGAGCTCATCTGTAACCCTGGCCTCCAGTAACTGATGAGTTTCTTGCGCATTCTCGAAAGGAATCATCAACCATCGCGACCTGGTTTTCTTCCTCACTCATATCGCTTTCGCTCACTTCATGTTTGGTGTTATGCCTCTCTGAAAGAACTTCATAATTTGAAGACATGGCAGTGAGTTTTGGGCTCCTACGGTGTGATACAAATTTGCAGGGCACTTTCGAAAATTTCAACTTTGAATCTGGAGGGAAGAGTGGCGTTTCCAAGAAGTGCTCTCTGGTGGTCAGCCAATGAACTAAAAGCACGATTTCAGAGAGATTCACGAGGTGAAATTGCAAGGAAAATAGTCGTTCAGATTTGTTCTGATGCTAACATGACGGGATAGACCATATTCATGTTCACCAACAACACATAACCCAAAATAAAAAAGCTTTTTTTGTACACTTCCTACTTTTTGTGCGAGTGCACTCTGGCGAATTAGGTAGTTAAAGTGCCACGGCGGGAAAATTCAAAACGTCAGATATTCACTAGTGATTTCCTCTGCTCAGACACCTAATTTCTCAGTGCTAACTGTACTGAGTACCTACTTTGTTCATTATTAGTTCAACTATGTTCGGCCGAATTTTCCCATTTCTCTGACCTTGTTCCCTAGCCCATTGAATTGAATAGAACAGCGCAACCTTTCTATTACTACGAAACCAAAATCGTAACTACGAATTCGTAACTAGACACACTAGGTATCTAACGACCAAACTATGTCGTCTGGATCGGACAAATCGTCGACGACGGAGGGGATTTTGATAGCCCATACCCACCCCCAGAACTCGCTGATCACAATGAGACCACCCTCATGAAAATCTGTTCAGCCGTTCGGGCGTGATGCTGTGATACACAAACAAACACAAAAAACACAACAAAACAAGCCATCAATTGAATTGAATAGATGAGCGCAACCTTTCTGTTATTTAATGAGCGCAACCTTTCTGTTATTTAATGAGCGAAACCTTTCTGTTATTTAATGAGCGAGAGAAACTAAGAAACGGTAGGTATCTAGCGACCAAACTATGCCACACAACACATCAAAAATATCCACGTGATGCTCATTACGTAAACAACTGCACCCTAACGACCGATGCTTAAGAAAACCTTATGCCGATCAGAGGTAACGAACGGCTCAGGCTGCAAAAATCGTTTTGGAGTCGTTGGCATCAGCCTAAAAAGCTCATTCCACAGACCCTTGTACCAACGAAATCGGACAAAAACTGTCGTCCCCCTTTTGAGGCCTCCTCAGTTACACATCAGAGATAAACAACTTTCGTCGTGAAGGACCTCCCGAAAACCGATGAAGGGGATGAGGGAGGAAAAATCAAGGTAGCCTATAACCACCCCCCGAACTCGCTGATCACAATGAGACCACCCTCATGAAAATCTGTTGAGGCGCTCGGGCGTGATGCCGTGTACACAAACAACCCCCCCCCCCCCCCCCCCCCCCGGTTCCCTAGCAACGATTAAACTTAAGACATAAAAATTTAATGTCCTAATGTGTTGCAGACTCGTATGCAAGCGTGTTTCATAATTTAAATAATCTGTTTATGTTTGGCTTGTTACCTTGATAAGGATTTATCTCCGGTTTTCCGAATTTTTGCAATCGATTGATTGTAGCGATTTTTATCCCAAAATCGATTTACATTGGGGGGTTTATTTTCTGTCTTTCTACTCCTCTGTACCTACTCCTTGTTTAGTACTTATACAGTATACCCACGAGAAGGATAACAATGAGAACATCAGATCGTAGATTTTAAGAAGGGAGAACCAACCGAAGGACAATAATTAGTGCCCACAAGGAAAAATTTCTGTGCAGAGACTAGATGATTCCCACCACCACTACCACTACTACCTAAATCAGTTGTTTATCTCGAGTCCTCTATCGATCCATTTTTATTTGTTTGTATCTTCTGAGCTGATGGAATTAACTCACCCCAACCTCACTCACTTTTTTTATTTAAAAAATTACGGTTAGTGTTCCTCTTTTTTCGAAAATGATATGATCAAATGAAAACCACCGAATTTCGGTAGGTAAAATACTTTCTTCTTCTTTGGGCGACATACCCGTAAACTGGCGTTGGCGACCTCTCGCTACTAACTTCTGTTGAGCGTGTTGAACAGTTTTTACCGAAGAAGTAGGGACCCACTGTTTAACGCCGGTTCCGAACGGCAAATTTGAGAGGTTTTATATGCAGAATACATTCGGTGGATTGCCATTTTCATCCGAAAGGTGATAATCAGTAGATATTTATACTAGGTACTTATAAATTTATACTACTTATAATCAGTATTTATATTACTTACCTACTTATAAGTAAGATGTCCAGCGGCTGCTGGGATCTATCTAGCAACCTTTGACTCCAGCAGTCCAACGCTCTAACCACCGAGCCACTGACAACCACAATACAATTTTTTTTTTTTTTTTTTAAACTTATTGCACCAAGTAAGCAAACTTATCAGCAATTTACAATTGATGTATACTAAATGACTTGCAAGAAGCTATGACACATAACTAGGGCTCGGCAGGATATGACCAATAAAATCTGGAAATATGACCAATAAATATGACCGTAATATGACCGAAAAACCGCAAAATATGACGCAAAAACATGCCCGGAAAAGTTAATAATATGCTCAAATATGCCCCCAAAAAATTGTGAGAGGGTCATGAAGGCAAGAAAAAATTGCATTGGGGCGCTCAACCAACTTTTTTATTGTTACAAGTCATCTTAGAAAATTATCAAACACATTGACCACATATTTAGACACTAAAATATTTACATAGTTAAATATTTACATATGTAATTTACAATAAATATTTACATAGTTAACTACTAGTTATGTACAAGCAGTTTCATATTAACGTCTTATTTACATATTTACAACATACCTACAAGTCAAAGGCTTGCACAACCAAGTGTTTTTCAATATTTTCGGTCTTGAAGCTGTGGCGCAAGTCACTCAGGAGAAGTTTCAAGCAAGTCACTCGGGAGAACGAACGCTCAACATCGACGGAAACCAATGGTAGAAATTTGAAGGAAGAAAGTTCATGGAGAGTGTAGGAGAGTTCCGTTTCTGGTAAGTCACCTCCTATCACCCTGGCTACGTTGACGACAGTACCCCAGCCTGGGTTACGGGCGAGAACGAATTCGAGCTTGGTTTCAACAGCTTTCCCAATCTTCCCAGGCCACAAGGAAGCCTCTTCCTGAAATTTTTGAACCTCATTCACCACTTCAACCAGCTCCTTCTCTGAGGCCTCATGCTTGAGAATCAACTGTGGGATCGACGCCATAATATGTGTTTTAATGAAGGCCAGCATCGCTACAGTGTCCCTGTCCGCCATGCTTTTCTTTGCCTTAGTTATTTATTTGCTGTCATTCTCGTCGAACGAATCCACTACTGATTTGACAGCCTATAGGTGTTCAGCATAGTAGAGCGCTGCAGAAATCCAGGTTCCCCATCGAGTCTGGATTGGCTCAGGGAGCAGCGGCAGTACGGGATGTGCCAATTTAAAAGCGGGCACTCGGCTAGGTGCCTTTACGAAAAAATATTTCCCTGCAGAAATGAGTTTGTTGGCGCTGAGAGAGAATGCTAGTTGAGAGAATTTATAGTGTTGATGTCAAAAAATCTTAAAGTATGCAGAAATATTGAAATAAATAGGAAAATATGCTGCCAAAGAGCGAAATGGCCCAAATATGCTCGTATCCAACAAAACCCCAAAATATGCAATTATATGCCCGAAAAACTCGAATTTGGATCATCCGATTTGCACAAACTTGGTATATTTAGGCTTCTTATAGGTTGGGCATATCAGGAACGAAATATGCAAATATGCCATTTGCCGAGCCCTACACATAACACTGCTTCTATGCGACTTGTTGTTTTGTGCAACTGACGCACTAGTAATTACTCACTGAGCTGATAATTAGTTCACAGGGCACCCCACTCCCACAGGTCATGAGGTTTTGTTCTTTTCAGTCTTCTGAGCAGGTCTTCAACGTCGAGGAGCTGGACAACCTCGCTGTTGATGTGTCCCCGAAGCCTCTGCTGATGGGCTAATGCTTGTTTTTTGATGACTTCTTCGACAGTAGGAATTTGAAGTTCCCGGTGTAGTCTTTCGTTCCTGGTGTAACGGTACGCATCTACGCATGCTCGTAGCACGTTATTTTGAAATCGCTGAATGATCAAGCGATTGCTCGGAGCGGTGCAGCCCCACAATTGTGCACCATAGGCCCAGACTGGCTTAAGGACCTGATTGTATAGTGTTAGCTTGTTGTGGATTGACAAGGATGACCGTCGCCCCATTAGCCAATACATCTTCCGAAATTTGGTGGTTAGTTCCATCTTCTTTTTTTGACATGTGCTTTCCACCGAAGCTTAGCATCGAGGGTCATGCCCAGGTACTTGGCTTCGTTACAATAACATACTTTACTAAAACAGTAAAATACTTTACTGTCCATAAATTCATTTAATTAATTGCTGATGATGATATTCACCGTTCCGATGAATGTGTCGGTCCGACCGTCAACAACATTAAACGTAAATTTTACTTTTGATGCACTGTTTTTTTTTATATAAATGATTTTTAATTGATGCATTGATGATTTTTATTGATGCACTGTTTTTATATAAATTATTTTTTATAATTGATGATTCTATATAAATGGTTTTTTTAGCATTGATGATTCGTAGTATTCGTATTGATGATTCGTCGTTTTTTTTAGCATTGATGATTCGTAGTATTTTTAGCATTGATGATTCCTATTGATGTACTGTTTTTTATATAAATCATTTTTTTTATAATTTTGCTGAAAATCGAATTTTAGTGAAAAATTGATTTAATAAGTCCCATTATTGCACCAATTAATCGAACTTACAAGTAATAATTATTATTGATTGTTAGCTTTTGATTGAGAATCGATTGTTGGCTACTGATTTTACATCCCAATTTGAGAAGTGCCACAACATGCGTATGTCACTCCAGCATCCTCGAAATTATTCAAAATGAATCACTTTGGCTCTTCGAGAGAATTTCGGTAACCCGAGCGGAACCTTCCCCAGTGCACGCCTGCAACGCCAATTACGTTGTGTCAACGCCAACGTCGACGCGATCGTCGGGGAATATTTAAACGCCCTCACATACCAGTGAGATGAATAATTCACTATTTAGGGAAAGTATGAGCCAACAAAGGAAACCAATTACACCCTTTATGAGGAGTGGGGGAGTTTCGTTGTAGACGGGCATGAAGGGGGGGAGTGGAGAGGGGACTTTGCATTGTAAACTGTGCAGGATCAAATATGTTCCTCCTCCGCCTACATTTATTAACTCCGCCTGCCAGGGATTGTTAAGATGTTCGTGTCACTCAAAATCGAGGTTATAACCCCCCCAACGCATTTAAAGCTCATTTGAACAAGTGCCTCAAGAACTCTCGGGGCGGAGTGCCGCCTGAACTCCTACCTACTGTAAAAAAAAAAAAAAAAAAAAAAGTTGTTCATACTCTTAGAGGGACTTTCCCCCTGATAACGTCAAAGTTTCGTAAATATATTCCTTCGATGGATCTTTCACCTGTCAACTTTTGGTATTCCAGACAGCGAAAGTTGAAAAAGATCTCTGCGCTGATAAAAATGCACGTTTTGGGGGAAAAGATTGAAAACGAAACTTGCTAAAACGGATAATCAATCCTAGTTTTTTTTTCAGGTTTTCCTCTCTCCTGGAAAAGAATCTCTCATTTAATGGGCTCCTGGGTGGGCAAGGCTTTTTAAAAAGGTTTCGCGATTAAGAAGGCCCAGATTTTCCTCCCCACCTCTTTAATCCCGCCGGTGGGGATAAAGGGGGGAACCCGGCCAATCGTTTAAAAGTACAATTTTTCCCATCACTACCTACCTTCGAAAGCTTTTCCCCCCAAAGCCTTTTCAAAAAGAGGATTGACGACGATGGGAGGAGGCTTCTAAATAATTTATTCTGTAAAACGGTTTTAGCTGTACAAAAAAAAAAAAAAAAAAAAAAAAAAAAAAAAAAAAAAAAAAAAAACGTGAGGGTGGAATGAGGCGGGGAATCTTTTATTAAAATAATGAGACGATTAATAAAAGGAAGAAAGGGGGGGGGGGGGGTTCAAGCGCTAAAAGACCGCAGCCTCTTTTGTAATTGTTGGGAAATTGAGTTTTTATTTCGAAAAGCACAAAAACGACATCTTGTAGCGAGTTTGGAACGTGGGAGGGTTTGTTCCTTTCAACTTTTTTTTTTTTTTTTAGAAAAAAAACGTACCTAAAGAAATGAAAATGTTGGTCAGTGGGGGCTCATGACGATGCTGAGAGGCTGAGATGCATCCTGGTTAGCAGGCTCACTGTTAGAAAGATTATTACATTCAGTTTTAATCAGCGGGGATTTGACCGCGAGTCTCTTTTCTATCAGTGACGTCACAGTTCCAGTGAACCTCTCACCGGGAGCGCTAATATCATCAGCTTTCATCACAGATTTCTAGCCCAACTTGTTGGGTTAGAAGTCTGTGGCTTTTATGATGAATTAATTGCTATCATTAAAATTTAATTATTTAATTAATATGATACGACGAAGAAAAAAAATTCCTAATACTACTTTGTTCTTCGTTGGCCTCCATATTCGCGTATTCACGATTCCAAGGGATTCCCAGGGAGAGTTTAATAATTAAACTAATTACCTATTAAGGCCGTATTTTTTCTTCAACTCCTTTACTAGAAATCCCGACGTTTCAAAAGCGTGTCAGCTTCCATCATCAGGGTATTTCATCATTCATAAATCTCAATGCCACAAGCATCGTCGTCAACGAGGAACTCTCTCTAGGACATCTCACAACAGCAGATGGAACAGGACACCAGGGGTAAATTTCATTACCTACTGCGGCATAACTACTCGACATAATATGTCCGCTACAGCTGTCGTTGGATTCAGTATCAGTGGTATCAGCCAGGGGATGTACGTATATCGGTCACTCTCAATAATTTCATTTTTATCAACAGTACGACGAGTATTTATCGACTAACTCTTTTTCTGTGAGAAGTTCATAATTTGTTGCCCTATAGGGCCAAATAGGCCCTATAGGCCCATTGTAGGAGCCAAAACCTCACTACTATAGTAGTGAGGTTTTGGCTCCTACAATCTCCAGGACACTTTCGTTGGGGTGTTGGCATTGATTTTAGATTTGGAAATCTTCCCTACCATTCAATAATATGGCTAAAAAGTTACGTGCACAGCCTCCAATACCAATGAAAAAAAATCATTGTAGGAGATATAACGTAAAAACGAACGCTCGGTTTGAATCAGCCGCCGTTTCCCACCACTCACTGTTTGAGGACATGACGTCACAGTTCCAGTGAATCTCTCACCATCAGCGCTAGTGTCGTCAGCTTATATGATAAATTTATAGCAATTACGACTTGATACGACGGAAAACATAATTAACTGTTATGTATGATACACGATAATTGAAGTTTAAAGCCTTATCAGAAGGATTTACGGCTAAATTGAATTTCATTCTGTGATTAGTGTAGTAGCAACCCTGGGCGGAAAAATCCCCCACACGTTAGCGTCACTTTCGTGCTTAATGCTCGCAGGCGTTGTTCTTCGCTGTTAAATTTTCTTCAAAAATTATAAAATTATTATGCCGTGAGGTGTCCGAAGGCGACAAGTCGACGAAGGGTATGAAACCGGAAATGGAGAAAATATACCCTTCGTCGACACCGTCATGCTCGTGGAGTTTGTTTCGAAGAACCCGGACTTCCATTCCTCTGAAACAAGGGGCTCAAAAGACCAACGGTAATTCTTATTTTTGTTATATTATTTTCTTCCTAAATAGTGGAAGTACTACTCCGGAGTAGTACTTCCAGATTCTGATGTCCCACGATCTCGGAAATTCAGCTGCTTCGAGCCACTGTTTTCGACGCGCTGGAGCCTTCCGATAATGCGGAACTGTTACAAATACCTTTCCCGAATTGGTATCGTTCGGGCAATCCTTCATAAAGCATTTCAGCGACATTGTTCAATCAAAATTCACGATCGGTACGTCGATTGATGAACTTAGAACGACCGCTTCTCGGTGACATTGTTTACATAACCTGTCATGAAGATAACACTATCGACGACGCTCTTCAGCTGTCATGAGGATGTGACGTCACGCTCCCTCCATGGCCGTGTCCCCCCAGCATTTTTCAAACGCCGTAATTTTCGTTAAATTATTTAAATTTTCTGGAAACGATTTCAGGCGGCTGACTACTGTTTTCCCTACATTCTCAGGGAGGACTTTCAGAAAAAAAATAGAAAAAAATCAATGCCAACTCCCCATTTTCAATTTGGAACTAGAGTGGGGTATCACGGTGGAGGGGTGGGGGCTCATTGGTCGTTCTTCGGCGGTGACAGGCTGTATTCATGGCCATCAACATAACAAAACCGAAAAAAAATAGGTAATTCTTTTTAGCACACTATTTTTCGCGCAAGTGCTCTAGCGGATTAGCTTTAAATGGGAGCTGGCTGAATTCAAAAAGCCAAATTTTCTCTATAGTCATTTTCTCCTTTTTGGTTTTGTTGTCCCTCCCCGGAGCCTGTCATCCCCCCTCCGCCGAGATACCCATTCCCCAACTTAATTCAATATTGAAAATTTCGAGAGCCCTGGAAATTTGAATTAGATTGTAGGACCCCCAAAACTCACTAGTACAGTAGTAGTGAGTTTTGGGGGTCCTACAACAGCCTGCTACAAATTATGAAGTCCTTTCAGAAAAAAATGTTATTCAAGATGTGAATGCGGTTCCTGCGCCCATTGCTGCTTTTACCCTAGAGGTTGAGATACGTCCTGGTCAGCAGGCTCACTAGGCAAGTAATGAAGGCTGTGGTTCATGAACGCTTTTTAGTACCGAAAAAAAAACCTTTACGTTCACCGTCCAACCACGTTAGCTTCGCGCTACAGGTCAGCGAGCCCCGTAGTTTTTTTTTTAGTTTTTTAACCTCGCATAAGGCGGCCTTGTGTGAGCCGGTGCAATGCCGCGGGGCGTTTTGGTGTGGGGGCTTTCGTAGTAGCGGGGGTTGAGAGGAGGCCTCTTGGGGAGTCAGTTGCGTGCGGAGCTCTTCAAACCCCGTCATGCCCGATCGCCTTTTCAACAAGTGCGCTACAAGTTTTGTCGTTCGATAGCGTGCGCCGTGTTTTTTTTTTTTTTAAGCAAGAGTTTTTCCCCCACACGAACAACCCTATTCCCCACCTTTCCCTTATTTGCAACGTGAACTTCCACTGATCCAGTGCCTGCGTTAGTCTTCACAGTACACTTCTTCCCTGCCACTTCATTAACATCATCCATCACTCCAAATCATCATCAAATTCGCTCACTAATAATCTTTAGTAGGCATTATCCACAGTTACCTGATAAAATCCTTCAAAGTTCGTTGTTTTTCTTTTTTAAATATAAAATTCTTTTATACATAAGTAAATCTAACATTTATATAAAATCTAAAATTGTGAGAGCCTCCGGGTGCTAATTCACGTAGGTAAACATTTTCACCGTCTGCGTCATGGAATTTTGAAGAAGAATTAAACTTTTCGATAAATTTTATTGGAAATCCCTCTCGTTCCTTCTACAAAAAAAAAATCCCGTTGGGTTCCTATTTAATAAAATCTAATCTAATAAACACTTTTCATATTCCGTATTATTAAGGTTCTTATCGTAATTTCTCCCTTAAGAGTATTCAAAGTAACGAGTTATTTCGCGACTTTTTTTTTTGTCAAATTCTTGAAATAAATTTTTTAATCAGGTTTCCCGCCCTAACCTGCTTTCCCTCATCTTTCCCGGCTGTCCCGCCACCCACGTACTTAATGGACTTCCCTCTGATTTCCCAGGAGGCCTTTATGAAATGCCAACCGTAACCCGTTCATTTTGATCAATGTGAGACGCCCAACGCCGTTTTCGGTGGCCGGGTCGAAAATCTGCTTTAAGAATTTTTTCAAACGTTTTAATTCAACTCCTCCAGCTTAAAAAAAAGATTTTGGGCCAATTAAAAAAAAGAAGTTAATATTTAAAATATTAAAAATATCTAATATTTAAAATACTTGATATTTTAAACTCGAAATTTAACTCTACAACGATAGCTTAAGCTGCCTCCACCTCAGCTCTCTTAAATGTCTTATAATATAAGACATTTAACATAATTAAATTATTTATTATTATATTAAGAGAATTTATTATGTTTGTGAAATTGGCACTAAGTGAGTTCAAAAGCTGGAAGATAATGCAGGAAGACGGAAAGTGATTCGTTTCCCTTTTTATTGAGCTGATTTACTAACTCTCATTAAGCTGATGAATTGATGGCGATCAAAATTTAAGAGTTTTGACGTTGAGTAACCATTCAATCTTCTTCTTTGGGTGCCATACCCGTAATCGGGCGTTGGCGACCTCTCGCTACTAACTTCTGTTGAGCGTGTTGACAGTTATTACAGAAGTAGTAGGGACCTACTGTTTAACGCCGGTTCAACGGCAAATTTGAGAGGTTTTCCAAGGCAGAATACTTTCGGTGGGTTGCCATTGCCTTCCGAAAGGCGATTATCAGTATGAGGAAGACGTCTAGCGGCTGCTGGGATCGAACCGGCAACATTTGACTCAGCAGTCCAACGCTCAAACCACTGAGCCACTGATAACCACAATCCCATTCAATAGCAAAATTAATTTTGAAAAATAAAATGATTAGGTAAATTTAAATTAGTTAATAAAGTTTAACAAACAATATTTTTTCGTCTTCGAGCGTTATCGGAAAAGCTATGCGGTTTCAACATGGACATTCTACTTCAAGTGTTGTTAGCGACAATTATTTTCTTCTCGTTGGCTGACGTTGACTGCAAAGTTTTCAAGGTGAGGTGTTTCGTATTCAATGCAGTTTTTTGGGGGGATTCAAAAGCATAAAGAGTTCAGGTGTGATGTTTCAGCATGTTTCGAATACGGTTTGACGCGAGACTAATGCAGGGATTTGCGATGATTTACCGCTAATGGAAATGTCCGTTCTCGGGTGGGTGGCAGGCGTCGCAGTTAAGAGGGAGAAGTGAATTTGGCTCGACCCGTATTTCGAAGTGAAGTGAGTTCGAGTTTCGGAAACCACTTGGCGGATTGTGGACTGGTACCACATTGCGCTTGGGATGACCGTAGGCCAGAGGTGGTCAGTGAGCGAGGAGATTCGGATACATGTATTGTGGCGTGGCTCAAAGCTATGCTATAGCGGCTGCAGTGGGTTTTGGGGGATTGTGAGCGTCCTAATTTACGTTTTTGTCATTGGGCGTCAGCGCTCACAGGCAGGTGTGCGTCGAGGGAGAGAGACGGCTTTTGCCTGGAACTCATAATGAGCTGGGAAGGGGAGATCTCAACCTCGCCCTATTATGGGACCTGCCCCAGGACGAGTGAAGATATGGAGCTGTTGGACCTGACTTGTCCCTGACCAGACCCATTGTTCCCTTCTTCAGAAGGTCCATAATGATTGGCGATGTTGCACACGCCCTGTATCCAGACGGGCTGAAGGCGTCACCCCCAATATTATCTCATAGCACTGTGGAACGCCTCGTCCCCCCTGATGCCCTTTTCCTCATGATGGCCAGTGCCAGTCAGTGGACGTATATGTAGAAGTCCCACGTCCACTCAATGGTTGGGAGGTCCTGAGATCGGACAACTACCACTAGTGAGCCACTGATGAGTCCTCATCAGTGGCTCAACAGTGAGACTCCCAATGGACTCAGGGGTGTGGGATTTTATGCATTTTAAACTGTTTCTGCGTAGTTACACAAGACTTTCCCAAAATTCAGAGTGCATCATCATTCAGGGGTGTATTGACGGTTTGTGCCCATTGCCAGCTCAGTATAGGTTGGAGAAGTAACACAAGGACTGCGACTTCCTCTTCCTTCTCCATGAAACTCTCCTGCTAATGTAGCCCATGCTGCTTATTGAAGTGCATTAGACTGGAGGTCGAATCCCGTGGCACCTCAAGGAAGCCTTCTTCCCCCAACAACCTTGCCCAACTGATGAGCAGGGCCAGCTCCGAGGCGCACTATGCCCCTCACCCCTGCAGCGCTCGTTCGGCCGACTAAAGACCAGTAACTACTTGAGGGCATGACCGGCTCTACACCACCTTCAAGTTATTGCTGTACCCGCTCAACTTCACAAAAGGTACCCGTCACTCCCGAACATTATCTCCCCGCTTTGTAATGAATCCGCGTAATGTCCGTGCATTGTTTTCTATAATGGAAAAGCCCAGAGCTCGGACACAAAAGAAGTTGCCTCGGCGATTGCTCCCTTGCGGGAGGCTTTGCCCTAAAGATCGGCCCCGTTGCCCACCTGTCATCTCTCCAAGTTCACTCGGTATCTTTCCTCAGGAAGCCTCCCCCTCGAAAAAAATCCGTTAATTAACTCTTTGTTCTCTTTTCGCACAAAAGTTGTTTTAACATTTCCAAGCGGGTGTTCTCGCCGATTTTGGATTTAATTACACTAAAGGAAAGAGAAGGGAATTTCTTTTGCTCCGGTGAGTTTTTCTTTTCACTTGAGCTTATCCCCCCCCCCACCTCCTGCATTCTGTTTCCCTTCTTTTCATTCTCCGCTAATTCATCGTTACGGGGTTCTGTCCAATTATCAGGATCACTGCTGTTTTTCTGTTCTGTGGCAAAAAAATATTTTCGAAGATGTTCATTACGCCCACCGAAATACACACGATGAGTAATTATTACGGGGTTACAACAGTGTTGGGTTTTTTTCCGTAATGAAGTAAGGAAAGACGAGGTCGAAAGGGACCCCGAGTCGAAAGCCTTCAATAAAAGTAAATTAGTGAGCAGAAACCGGTTTTGAGGGAACAAACATTTGTTTGGGGGAAGTAGAAACCGGTTTAGGTATAGAGGAAGCAGAACCCGGTTTAGGCGGAGCAGACACTTGTTTGGGGGAAGTAGAAACCGGTTTATAGTGAGCAGACACTGGTTTCACCGGTTTAGAGTGAAGGGAAGCCATTGTGCCAAAATGTGCGTCTGGCGGGCTCGAGGAATCTTATCAGCAATTCTTTGTTCTGATACTATCAGCACATATTATGTGCGTTTCCAATAAGGTGGTTGAAGTAATCAGTGCATTTCAATCATTGAAAGCTTCACAGCAATTGATGGTCAAACGAGTGGATCAGCTCACATTTGTGAAATGTAGTCAAAAACCTTGCCGAAAACCTGGTCGTCAACCGGTTTCAAAGCCATGAGATCATAGGTGAAACAGTCAAATACGTGCGATGGTGTAAGACAGATCGAATAAGTGCTTCGGCGTTCTCCCAACTTCTGAATTAAGTCTAAATTACGATGTTAGCCTCTTTCATTCAGGAAAACCAAATTTTCGCCCTTCAGAGAACTCTTCAAAACTTTCGAAAGAGGGCTATGGATATGAGCCGAGGGGGTGGCCATGGTTTTGAAGGAAGAGGAAACTGGTTCAGCGGAGCATAAAATTGTTTGGTGAAGTAGAAACCGGTTTTGAGGGAGCAGACACTTGTTCGGTAAAGTAGAAACCGGTTTTGAGGGAGAAGACACTTGTTTAGGAGAAGGAAAACAAGTTTAGTGGGAGCGGACACTTGTTTGGGGAAAGTAAAAACCGGTTATGAGGGAACAGGCACTAGTCTAACGTCTGGGTATGATAAAGTCCTCTCACGAAGAGGTATAGGGTCAAGCAAGTTTTTTTTTTTACTCCCCTAACACTGAAAGATGTATCCGTGTCACCCTCTGTCGAAAAAGCAAATTGTATGGATGGTTGCCCAACTGAAGACCTCGGAGGGGCCGCAAGGAGAAAACCCGATCGTGTTATCCTTTTGGACTGAGTGCACGGCCGGGCTGACTACGCAACACAATTATTGTGTCTCTGAACCTTTTCCCTTACTGAGGACTCACTCATGATGATGAAGAAGCATAGGCCTTCTCTAAGTCATTGAACATTTGTGTGAGTGCCTACGAGGAGTGATGAATTTCGGAAAGGATTTACAGGCCCCGAAAAAAATTGGAATGTGGGTGAGAAAAAGGTAGATACACGCTGATAACGGTGAGGGAGTTTCGGAAGTCTGCAGAAAATGGAAAATGATAGCTGTTTTTCCGTGATAAATGATTCACAGGGAAAACGGGAAGTTACCCCCGAAGTGTTCCCTCGTGTGAGTGTGATATGCTATCGCCGTGTGAGTGTAAAATATGTGGGTCCGTTGGGGTGAGCGCTTTTATCTCGGAGGCTTCATCCGTTGATAAGCTAACAGCGGGGCATCAGTATTCCCACCCCCGCTCTTCCATCTCGTAGTGTCTTGTTTTTGATGGGGGATGATATGATAGATGGAGCCACTTATGGTGCTTGTGAAGGGTTCAATTGAAGTGGGATCATGTGGAAGGGCTCAATTGGTCATCAAGCGAATGTAACTTCCTTACAAAAGTAATACATAATATAGGAAGTGACAGGTGTACAGGTAAGTCGTGCTGTTCAAACGAGACTGTTTGCTTGGGCCACTTCAAGTTAAACCAAATAAAATTGAAATAACGACTGACGGTACTTGTCATGAGTGACTGTTAAGTTATCAAACTATAGTTTGATATATAGGAGAAACTTCTTCAAGTAAAAATCATAATATGAGGTTTTTTTTACAATTATATTATAATTGTAAAAAAAAACCTTAAACCCCTGTAAATTGTACAGAAGGAAGTTTAAAAAAATCTGGGAATTTAAAAAATGTAAACCTGGATTCCAAGTCCAAATTACTCCGAGAAGGACGCGATTTTGGTTGGCTTTGGGTGCGTTAAAGCCATCGGGACGGGTGTGAATGAAAGTCGAAATCGAGTGGGGGGGGGGGGGGGGGGGGGTGTTATAACAAAAAATTACTCGAATTTGGGTGCCTTAAAGCCATCGGGAGGGGTGTGTATGAAACACGAAATCGGGAGGGGGGATAACGGAAAAGTACCAAATTTTTTATCCCCGTCGCGAAAACTTAGACTGATTCTGAGAATGAGAATCCAAAATCAAATAAAAGTGGGAGGATTAAAAGGGCACGACATGACATTGTTACAAGACTCATCGAAGAATTAAACTCAACCCAATAGTGCCCAAAGGGAACTGGACGAACGAAAAGTCAATGTAAGATGAAAGGGTTCAAAGTAATGAAAAGGGCTAAAGTATCGAAATCCCTGACAAATTGAAGGCCAATCTGCTTGACCTATGAGAACTCTCAAAATATATCGTCACCGACATTTTGAGCGATATATATCGATACATCGTTATTAGTTTTACAAATCTCTTTTTTTCTCCTGGAAAGTTCAGAAATAAATCTGAAACACCAGCGAGCGTATCTAGGATCTAAGAAGGTGAAGGTAACTAAATTTTAAAACACGACCAGTGGGTAGTCTGGTGGAACATGCCCAAAACACAGCCTTCAAGAGGGAAGACAAAGAACCACAACAACGCTTTTCTTTCTTTGTGGCTTAAGTTATAAACCGTTCAATGTATTTTTTGAAACCCCTAATCTACTTAATCGGTGTAAGTGATGAGTTGCAGACGATCCGGCGTGCAGACGTGCAAAGTCTAATTGCAGATAATACACAGTATTATGTATAATATTACACTCAACACAAATAACTTGTGTGATCTTACAAATTACTTAGCAATTATTATGTATAATAATTGCTGAGTAATTTGTAAGATCACACAAGTTATTTGTGTTGAGTTACTATAGTAACGAGAAGAGTGAAGAACGTTAGTTTACTAGTCAACAAAAACCATACATGAAATTGTTTTAAATATCCGAAATATCGAAGTAGGTACTGATCGTTTCCTACGATAATTATAAGGTATATTATATTTCATTGTTAAACCGATATATTTATTTTAATGTCGATTTATCGAATATCGGTATTTTTCACGATGTGGGCATCCTTACTATCGAGTAGTTGCGTAAATTTCACAGCTTTGCACCAAAAATCCCAGTTGTGTCATTCATAACGTATTTTTGTATCTGTTGCAGGTAAAGAATTTCGACGGGATGGTGAACATTGGTACGTAGTTAGCGCTAACTATAAATACGTTCCCCACCTCTGTTGATAGTACACAGGTCCCCTTCATATTTACTACAACAGGCGACAAGATTAATCTACAATTAACGGCTGATATTGTATTGCTGCTGGACAATTAATAGGGTCAGGCTATTATGACATCCCGTATACCCTCTACCGTGCGAATTAATGTTTCAAGATCAATACTGCTGTGGTTATAGTTGATGGTTCATAACTAGTGTTGACCAAACATAAACCAACTAGTTTGTAGTAGTGCAACTGGTGTACATCGGTTGAGCGAGTAAAACAACACAATTTTGACATCTTTCCCCCCACTTAGAACATTCCTATCTTGTACTTCAGTCGTATGACACTCGATGGATTCCATGGTATAATTTTCACAGTTACATGATTCAGAGGGAGCAATGAAGTTGAAATGACTCGTGATGAATGTTCAACAGTTCATTTTCCGCACGTCGGCGAAGTAAACCCGTTTTGGGGGTTGGGACTTAACAACTTAACCATCCTCAACCCCCTTAACCGCCTGAAACTTGCCTCCCGAACTTACACCCATTAGAATCCAATCTTCCAGATTCTCTTGTAAACATTTCCGACCGCCTGCGGTTTTCCCCTTTTCTCCTCCTACTGCCCCCACTCGCCACTGATATCTTTATTGCCAAATTTGTTAATACTCTAAACCTCAAACCCGCCCTCGCCAACTTAACTCGCCATCTTAATTTGAAAATTAAGTTTACCTAATCAAACTACAGAACCGCTGGATGATCATGAAAATGAGCATTTCAAACATCAAAACTCATGCATCCAATGGTAAGTCCTTGTGTACAGGACTGCTGTATTTTACCTTTTAGTTTTCAGAAATAATGCGCACCTTTGAAATTCTCAGTTTAGCAGACGAAGTAAGATATGGATACCTACCACACTAATTGGGCTCACCGTGTTGAATATTTCACACCCCCTACAAACCTGCACAAGGGTATGTCACCCCGTCAGGAGTACCCTTCGTCGTCCTCTGCAAATTTACTATTCCCTGTGGGGCGCGTCTTTTTTTTTCTTCTTTTTTTTTACTCGTTTTTCCTCTTCCGTTTTCTCAACTTCCTCTCTGCTTTTTCGACGGTTCACAGAGGCCAAAAGGTTCCGCTTCATTATGAGGAGGACAAGGTTTTTTTTGTTTTTTGTTTTTGTTCCAAGGGAATATCTGATAAAGAAGCAAAACGGGAGCTAATTTGGTTAACTGCGATATCCGTACATTAGTAAAGACCAAAAGCACGTGAGTGGGCTGTTCAAGAAAATCCCTGAAAACCCACTTTTTCGCAAGAACGATTACTCTGCAGAGGGTCTTTGCAATCAATATGTGAAGTCTCCCAGGAGAGCCTGAATTTCTTCGGAAAAACAACAATCCCACAGTCTTCTGCAAACGTGATGGAATCTTCTTGGAATCCCTCCTCTTCTTGATTTTATGTAAAACCCAGGGACAAGGCTCCTTAGTGGCCTTTGAAATCTGTCTGGCAATCTCTAGACACACCGGAATAATTCAGGAATTATTCTTGGTGGAAGAACCTGAAAACCCCCTGAAAGCTCTTACCTATATCCTCCCGATTTCCATCTAAAACCGTTGTTAACTTCTGGAATCTGTCTATAATTCTATGAATTCATTCAACTTCTTGATGGTAACACTATTCACTTCGTAGAACTCCATTTGATTTGGAATAAAAGTCAGTAGCTTCTGTTCTACGCCTTTATTTGTGTTTACGTTGAGCCTCCCTGTGATATTAGTTTTTAATTCAATTTCCTATCTTTCTATTAATGTTCCTGACAACGATAAAATGACTGTGATATATATGTTTGTATATCACTTTGATGGTATGTGTACTGAAATATTGTTTAACTGCCTAACTTACAAGCTACCTTACATACTAAGTCTTATATACCTAATCTACAAGCTAACTTACATAATTCTTACATACTAGAGAGCTTACCTTACGGTAAGGTACACGTTTATGGTTGATGGATGTTTCAGGATGCCTGACGATGACCAGGATGGTTGAAATCGATCGCATGTAGGAGAACGGAGGAAAAATAAAGGCGTAGAACAGAAGCTACTGACTTTTATTCCAAATCATCTATGAATTCACGTCAAAACGCCTTAAGGTGGGATTTCCCTGACGCGTCTGCGGCCCGCGGCGGCGGCTCGCGATTTTGTCATGTTTCTACTCAGCCGCCAGCCGCGCCGCGCTATGGAAGAGTGGTTTCTCAAAGAGGCGCGGCCGCGGCGGCGGCCAGAGACCGCCTACCTTGGCCCCAGCTTCAGTCGAGCGAGGTTATTGTTGTGGCCCTTTTATTGTCAGAGAAGGACGAAGAAGAGGGATTATTGTTGATGGATAGGGAGCCTCACGCCCCTATGTTTTTAAGACGAACAGAAGAGGGATTTTTTTTTAACATTCTCATCGACTGCCACTTGAAAAAGAACGAAAAACGGTTCAGATCGTTCTTTCGGTTGAATTTCCAACAATTTGACTACCTAGGTTGTTTCACTGGTGAGAGAAGACCGGACGAAAGATGCTACAGCTACCCATGTTTTTTCTTTCTTCCCAATGTCCTTGTAGTCTTCCGACTCACTATCATACCTACAGGAATGCCAAGATGTGGATGAGAAGTTCGTCCTCTTCGTTTGTGAACTTCATTTCAGACAAGCACACAAGCACACGAACGCAAACGGAAAGATAAAATTCACTCGTTTCCCCCCGCCTCTCTTTACTTTACTTGCTGCGTCATGAGCAGGCTCAATTTATTTATTTATTTTATTTATTTATTTATTTATTTATTTATTAACGGGCAAGCCCAATTTACAACAGCATAATAAAAGTAGCAATTCAGTGTATACCGGAACTTATACATTCAAGAAAAGGAACGATTTTACCAGAAACAGCAATAGGTAATGTAGCAGTGATATAAATTATGAAAACAGTGGATCAATTTGGAGATAATAGTCAAAACAAGGCGGGAGAAGAAAGCTGTGACAATTCTGTGATTCACAGTCAAAGAAAACCACTGGGGACATTGTGAAGGTTTGCATACCCCAGCCGCGAAGGCGCGCGGCTTGACTGCTAGGGGGAGGAGTCTGGCCGCCCGGCCGCGCGTCTCCCATGTAGCTCGGTTCAACCCCATGTAGCCGCTGAGACGCGCCGCGCGCCGCAGCCGCGCTGGGGAAATCGGTTCCATCTGAAAAACACTGAAGGAGTGGGGAGCGTCTAGACGCGAGCCGCCGCCGCGCGCCGCAGACGCGTCAGGGAAATCCCACCTTTAGGAAGCCTGGGGAATCCATGGTCAATGACCATTGGTCTTCCATCAAAACCTCTTGAACCCCTTGGAATAATCCATGTACTATTGGAAACCCATGGCAACCTCTTGGATCCCTTGGGGCTGTATGGAAGTCGACAGACCCGCGTGAAATTCCCTGGCAAACCAGAGAATCCAACTACAATCCATCAAAACAAGGTTGAACCATCACGAACCCTCTTCTGGAATCTGGATATCTGTCGAATCACGGGACAATTTCCTGGAAAAACATGAAAAACTCATTGCAACCCCTGAAAACCTCTTGAATCCTTTGGAAATGTCTAAAATCTGTCCACAATTCTTCATAGATTCACTTGACAACTCCTTAGAAAGCCTGGAAATTCCACGAGTTTCTTTTGTAACTCACGAACACTCTTGGAATCGTCTGGAATCTGGATATCTTGGACTGACGGGACACATTTCTGGAAGAACATGGAAAACTCATTGCAACCCCAACGAGGACGTGCCCCGGACAGCAGGCACTGGCGGTTATAGTATACTATAACCGCCAGTGCCTGCTTCTATAGAAAACCAAACTCAAGTCCAGTCCCCAGACCAGTTTGTCTCTCCTAACTGAATTGAACTCGGTTACTGCCGAGACTGGTTTGTCCATTGTGCTGGTCGGGAGAAGTGGCCCGAAGTTTGGGCTGAATTTGAAAATGAACTCGCGGACTGGTGGTGGTATTCTGCTACAAGAATGAGACTGTGGCCGTTGCAATATGAGAGCGTCCTATGGTCAGATCAGCCTGGAAAGATGTGTGACGGTTGCCGCGTGATTCCTGTTCTGCACGACTTTGCCGTGGACGTGGAGAAATTCGTGAATGTTGTGCCAAAAGTGAACACCTCTCTGGTTTGAAGGGGAGAAACGCCAAAAGACAGGGAACCTGGCCCTCTTAAGTTAGTGGCACAAGCGGATAAATGAAGAGAGGAGCTGGTGGAAGATTGCAACATTTTGAAACATCAAAAAGTTCCCCAAATTGATGATCGGAACAGGTCTACGTCAGGAGGTACTGCTCGGGCCCCTACTGTCCATCTTGAAGTCACCGATTGTCAAAGAGGGCGTCGAGGTAGAGGAACGAGTACGAGGAGCCGCTGACAATACACTCGGAAGACTACAGGCTTCATGAAGACACCGAATATGAATCGGAAGGCTCTAAACAGGCAGCAAAACACGAAAGACAGGAAACATCCTCAATTGCTGAGTTGCTGCAAGAATTAGCAGAGATCCTTCCTGATTTCAGGCCGTCACCCTCTCTCCTAAAACGGCACAGGATATTGGTACTTAATTAAGATAGGGCGAGCGAATTCGTGAGGGATTTCCCGGCGAACACTCTTCCGCAATGATGGCTGGGCAGCGAGAGCGATCCATGTCACGACCTCGAGAGTCAAAGGACTGGACTGCTGAAAGCACTTCCAGCATTCTGGGAGCTGAGGACAATACACGAAGCGTAGCTTCATGGAATCATGACACCCTGGGCGCTCCTCTCTTGTCCCATCTCCGGGCGTCCCGGACCTGTCGAACAGGAACATAATATTATGTTCCTGTTAATAATATATATTATTGGCGGATGCTATTCACATAACAAGGACCCTTAACTGTGCTCTCATTTAGAAGCCTACCGACGTTTTATCCTCTACAATACTGACGTGGCACCTGAAATCGCTAATTAAATAATGGAGTCATTACCCAGCTTCCATTAACTAGAACACTTAGTTTAAGTGATCGATATGCTCTTCTCCTGAACGCGTTTAATTCATTCAATAACTTCAATTCATTCAATACATTCAATAGCGGGCATAACATCCATTTGTTTTCCGAGAACGCCATCATTGGGCGGACAGGGAAGTTTCATCCTGTGTGGGATTCATTAAAATAGTTGTTGAATTTATCTAAAAACCTTTTAATTATCGCCCCTATTACAGCAGCTGAGCAACAAGATATCCCGGCAGAAATTATGTTTAGCTTATTGAAAACCGAAGGCGTTGAACAATAAATTAAACTACACCGACAATGAAATTTGAGTACCAAGCGAGGTTAACTAGAAACCAAACATATGATGGGAACTTGGAGGATGTGAAACGAAATTACATTTTTAGTTAAATTGCCGCTCAAATGATTACAATGAGAAAATATAAACAGTTGGTTGAAGCTGGGCTTGGGTTGGGCCTGGGGCTTACTTTTGGAGCACTGACGCACAGCATGAATGGTGAAGTGAGAGCAAGTAATGGCAACGACAGTAACAACCCATACGCTGAACAAACTTGCGAAGGTGAAGCCTGCCCGGTGTCCAAATGGGACGATGATTGGGACAAGATGGCGCTCTTCGCCAACAGCCAAGCGGCAATACACTATATCCTGATTTCGCCCGGACCGACTGACGAGAAAACCGGAGAGTTGACCAAAACGGGGAAGCAAATGATTGACAGGTTGGTGTACAGGTTGGCCAAACTGAACTTGGACTTCAAGAAGGTGGTGACGTCGCCGAACCTCAAGCTCCGTTCCACGGCGGCAGTCATAGCCGAGAAGCTGAAGAAGCCATTGGAGGAGAATCCAATGTTGTCGCAGTTGATCCCAGCGAACACTGTCCCACCGCATCTGAATGACGACCACAACCTCTTCAGGAGCAGCCAAGTCGCCGAAGCCAGTTTTCGGGAAATGTTCCCAAGACACTACCAAAAGAAGGACGTCCCCATCGAAGGAGACTCGGTGAATATATACGTAACGTCGACGAATCTCATCAGGTTTTACCTTTGTCGAGCTCTTCAATTCCCCGCTGAAGCCTGGCTGCGCTTCAGCGTCTCCAAAGCGTCCATCACATGGATCACCATCCACGGCAATGGCTCTGTAGAAGTTCGATGCATTGGTGAAGAAAGTGGAACACACTACACAACTGACTGAAGAAGTTATCAATAAAAAAGACCCCACAGGTTACTGCTTAGAGCCTTTGGCTAAAATTCAAGAAACAAGGAACATGCTTTGCCTAGTAACGTTGCCAAGCAAAATTTCGTGGCACATCCTCTGCTACACAATGAAGCAGGATTAAATCCCACTAAATTTTACCCACCCGTCGGCGAATTTCCTTATTTACGGAAGAAACGTAAACACTCGGTCGGGAAGGAACGCCCGAAGCGGGGCTTCGGGAGAATGAAACCTAGTATAGCCTATGTCCGTCCCCGGGTTCTAAGGAATCGAGCGGAAAAAACGGCGTCTATATAGATTCCGCTAGGGCACAATAACGGCTCACCTCCCATTAACGGCTCATTTCTCGTGAGCCGATAATGGGCGCTCGGTATATCACCCAATAACGCCTCACGCTACCGTTTAGGCGTGATGCCGATACAAAAACGTAACGATTTTTGTCAGTTAGCTCAAGGCTAAAGCATGTTCCATGCTTAAATGTACCTTGTAATATTTTTGAGAGGTCCTTAGCAACGTCTTTTGAGCACCGATAGAATGGAGATCAGTAGGATGTGATTGAGGACCTAATCATCGGTAGGTCTATTATACCGCGCTATAATAGCGCATAAGTCACCAGATCAGCTGAGCTGTGAATTAGGGACGTCAAAAAAGTATCGATTCTTAAATGAATCGATTTTTCTTTTTTTTAAAGTATCGATACTTTTAGACCCCCCCCCCCCCAACCATTGTATCGAAGAATCGATTCAAAACTTTGAGAATTGGCCCGATTCTTTTCATTTTTAAGGACAATTTTTGACAATCAAGACTTTAATTAGGTGTCTACATTTTTGTAATAACATTCGTCATTAGAAGATTATGGTAAATGCACTCTGACTCGTTTCGAAATTCGAAGAAGTATCGATTCATGAAACATTTATATATACCTATGATAGTATATATTTTTTGAATTGCTTACTTTTTTTTAAATGTGATTAGCGCAACCTTTTTCCAAAAAATGGAAAGGTGCGCTCACCTCCTCGACATGTATGTTTTTAGCGCAACCTTTTTCCAAAAAATGGAAAGGTGCGCTCACCTCCTCGACATGTATGTTTTTTTTTTTTTGTTTGTTTGTGTACAGAGCATCACGCCCGAGCGGCTCAACAGATTTTCATGAGGGTGGTCTCATTGTCATCAGCGAGTTCGGGGGGTGGTTATAGGCTACCTTGATTTTTCCTCCCTCATTCCCTTCATCGGTTTTCGGGAGGTCCTTCACGACGAAAGTTGTTTATCTCTGATGTGTAACTAGGAGGCCTCAAAAGGGGGACGAAAGTTTTTGTCCGATTTCGTTGGTACAAGGGTCTATGGAATGAGCTTTTTAGGCTGATTCCAACGACTCCAAAACGATTTTTGCAGCCTGAGCCGTTCGTTACCTCTGATCGGCAAAAGTTTTTATTACGCATCGGTCGTTAGGGTGCAGTTGTTTACGTAATGAGCATCACTTGGATGATGTGTTGTGTGGCATAGTTTGGTCGCTAGATACCTACTGTTTCTTAGTTTCTCTCGCTCATTAAATATATCGTAATAACAAAAAGGTTGCGCTCATCTATTCAATTCAATTGATGGCTTGTTTGTTTTTTTGTGAACAGAGCATCACGCCCGAGCGGCTCAACAGATTTTCATGAGGGTGGTCTCATTGTGATCAGCGAGTTCGTGGGGTGGTTATAGGCTACCTTGATTTTTCCTCCCTCATCCCTTTCATCGGTTTTCGGGAGGTACTTCACGACGAAAGTTGTTTATCTCTGATGTGTAACTAAGGAGGCCTCAATAGACCTTTTCATCAGCGCGCATTGCGCATGCGCCATTACTTGTTATCATGTCAATGTTATCACGTGTTATCAACACGTCGGACCAACCTCCTTTGTTGTCATATTATGACACGAGCATCTGGCCGAGAGCATTGAGCTTTTTCCTTCGTTTCAAGTCGGTGTGTATTACCCACGGCTGGTTGAATACACTGTAACGGTCAGGAGGCGTGGCCGCCGGGGAATCCCCAAGGGAAGTGACGTCGCGGGGTCCCCAGACAGTCCGAGATTCCTATGCATTTAGGGTGTAACTCAGCGCTTTTTACGTTTCTCGAATTTATTTTCCCTTAAAAATGGTCTGTTGCGCGATCGTGGGGTGTTCCAACCACGACAGGCACATGAAGGAACAAAATTACACCGTCCAATGTTTTCCACGAAGCAAAGAAAATCGTATGAACAATGCCCGGATGGTTCAGCATTGGGATACTTCCACAGACAATACATAATATTTGCACCCAAATTCCGCGAAATATAAGTGCTCCAATTTGAGAAACATGATTGTTGATAAAGTAGGTAAAGAGCATAATATGATATTTAATATCCTAATTTTATTAGTGTGGAACTCCGATTTAGTTTTGAAACCCGTCAAGCATTAGCTCAACGCAGGGCGTCTGTAGAAGTGGTGACTCCGTGACGTCACAGCCCGGAGCACTGTGGTCTGTGGCCCGGAGTCTCCGTTTCCTTGCCCCTACCGTGTATTCAACCAGCCGTGGTAGTACCACGGTGGTACCACCTACTTATCCATGTCGGGATTAGTGCCATACAACTTGGATGGAAGTAGCGTTCCCGGGGTGCTTCTCCCCCTATTCGTAAAAATACTTCGTTCATATCTTTATTATTTATCTTCGTTTATATCTATTTCACAGCGAATTGTCATTTCATCAAAATAATATTATGATCTTTCTCAGGGCTTCTGTGTTGCGATAGGCCACAATCCCGAGGAGTTGATATTTTATTTGACTTATAAGTTGGTATGTTCATCACTATTGGTACCTCCCTACGTACGAGTTCAGATTGTACTTACTGGTTCTCCAGGAAACTGTTCAAATGCGTCGAGCGTTTGCAAGTTTCCGGGGAAGTGCTTTGAACAGATACCTATAGGTGTCCTTTGTGATGTAGGCAATCGAATCGAACTTCCCATCATTCCGCTTGCATTTCATCACCCACTTCTCACACTTCCGACACACCTCGCAAGAGGAAACATGATTTTTAATGTACACTCGAGGGTCCGAGACGACGCACTGAATGCGCCCACGATTTTGATATTTTGAAATGCTGGAGTGGCGGATGTCAAGGCAAGGTTTTTGGAACGAGAAAAAAGTGATTTCGGAGGAAAACTCGGGTCTTCCTGGTCGACTAACCGAATTACAGTCCCCGAAACAACAATGTTTGTTTGCTCCGGACATTACGAATACTGAGTGACGTGACAAAACCGACAAGCACTATGACCAAACTTCCAAACTGACTGAATACGGACATAAACAAACTGATAGTGGTCCGACAGACCGGTTTCCGGTTCCGCAGTGTTGCAAGATCCGCCATGTTGGAAGATCACTGATAACAGATGAAAAGGGGGACGAAAGTTTTTGTCCGATTTCGTTGGTACAAGGGTCTATGGAATGAGCTTTTTAGGCTGATTCCAACGACTCCAAAACGATTTTTGCAGCCTGAGCCGTTCGTTACCTCTGATCGGCATAAGGTTTTCTTAAGCATCGGTCGTTAGGGTGCAGTTGTTTACATAATTATATCTAATTAAGAAACGCCTCATATCCGTCGTTAGGGTGCAGTTGTTTACGTAATGAGCATCACGTGGATATTTTTGATGTGTTGTGTGGCATAGTTTGGTCGCTAGATACCTACTGTTTCTTAGTTAAATATATCGTAATAACAAAAGGTTGCGCTCATCTATTCAATTCAATTGATGGCTTGTTTTTCATTGATCCATTTCCGGAACCAGACATTGACGACGATGTTTCCGAAGTAGCGGATTTGTGAAACCCTTATTAGATATGGGTAACCCTTAGGGAAATTTTCCCTTTTTGACCGGGAGCCTTAAGATTCCACCGCGTGTTGTCATTATCTCGAAGGATTTGAGCTAATCACTGATCCCATCGGCTTAAGAGTGTCCTTAAGACTCCACTCGGTCTATTGTGGCCAGTTGAAACCGAACCTTATGATTCCACCCAGCCAAGGTCATTGCTGATATTTGTTCCGTCCACACCTTCAGCTTGAATCTATGGATACTGTTGTGAGACTTGGAAGTAGGCTTAAAAAACGCACGTAAACGAACTTGTCCTTCAGCACGATTATTCGCTTGCCGTTTCCATCTTTGCCAAGCTTGGTGGAGGTCTATCCAAAATTCCGGACTGAGTAGGTCCTACTGATTGTCGAAACCGAACCAATATGGGTATTTGGCTGAAAACGTTTTTTGGTCTCATCTTTTTGCCGCCATTAGAAGTACCTCTGGCCTTTGAAGATTTGATTAAAGAAAAACGAAAACCACTTGGGGTGTCATTGTGCCCTAATTATTTTATTCTTGAAAAATATGCTCGAAAATTACTTGACTTCCCAATCCGGATTTCCTTGTATCCAAGTCCAGGAAAGGGGGGCAGCTTCTTGGTCTTTATGCGGTGTAAAATGTATCTAAGCGCAAAATTATTGGTGTTTGTTATATAACCCCCCCCCCCCCACACACACGCACAAAAAAACAACCACCACGCGTTTTTTTAAATTTAGTAATATTTAGAGTGTATTCGGTAGTATTCATGTAATAGATAAACCTAAATTGTCAAACGCGAATTTCCCTCTAATTTAGAGAATACTTCTCGATGTGCGAGTTTCAAACCTGGGAACATTGATGAAAAAAGGGAAACTTTCGAAATTCTGCGGAAATTTGATGAAAAACAAACTATTTTGACGAAAACGGCGAGAATGTGCATTTTACTTTATTCTAAATACGCATTTATTCCGAAAATCATTGTTTTATACATTTATATGCTCGATCTGTATCACTAATTTTTAATTTAAATTCTGTTGGTCCCTGTGAGGTGAAAATACTACCAAATGCTCCTTTCAATGTTTATTATACAGGAAAAAATAATTATTAGCTAATATGCTACAATCCGTCAGCGTAGTGAATGAGGTGCCAAATCAATAAAGAAGTGCATGTTGTACTATAATATAAGCTGAGTTATTACTTAGGAGCCAAGTCAGTAGAGAGTCTTGAGTTAGGTTTGTGTTTTTACTGAGAAGATAATATAGTAAATGAACAACAACAATAAATTATATATTACATAATTTAATGTTGTTGTTCATTGCATGAAATTGACTGGGTGAACGTCAATAGGTACATTACAATGTTGGTTTTTTTATTGTTTGCTTAAAAGCGTGGGGTGACGGTTTTAGAGCGTTGGTCGTAAGGCCTCGAATGGCTGCATTGTGGAACCTTCTCTTCTGAAACGATTCAAAGAAACGCCGATCCTTTCCCAGTAATGAAAACCTACGGGGATAGT
This sequence comes from Pilophorus perplexus, assembly GCA_955831195.1. Taxonomy (NCBI): domain Eukaryota; kingdom Metazoa; phylum Arthropoda; class Insecta; order Hemiptera; family Miridae; genus Pilophorus; species Pilophorus perplexus. The sequence continues at coordinate 32,863,905 of OY037009.1, read as the reverse complement.
GATTTACACAAGTTTGTTGTGCCCTAAAGCCCCTTCCGCCTACAGTGGAGCCCTACAACGTTAACGTCCGCACAGCCGGTCGTACAGGGGGTTAATTAACTCTCGACAAAGTTGTGCTCCCCACTGCAGGACTCGCCGGGGTTTCACATAAATCGTCGTTTTGCCCCTTTCACCATAATTTTGAACAGAATTAGACCCAGTTTAAGGTTCCACCCACCTGTACGCCTTATTCTATGGGCAACCTGAGTCCGAACAAGATCCGCGAAAATACCCAGTTCGCGATTAACTATCGATAGGTAGTGAGGCTGAACACTGCACAACATCGGCCCGCATTTTCGGAGGCCCATCAATAATAATAATTATTATTGATGGGCCTCCGAAAATGCCTAATAATTATTGATACAAGAATTATTCTTGGAGGGAGGTAAACCCGTCCGGAACACAAGTGCAAGTCTTTCTATGCTATTCATTGTCCAGTAGACTTCCTTAATGAAAGGCTGATGGGGGCTGGAGCTTCCTTGGGCAACAGAATTGTCGTCACAAAAGGCCTTGAAAAGCCACACACCCAAAAAGACGTCAAAAACGTGATGAAGGAAATTGTTTTCAGTGGAGAGGAAGGTTTCTGCATTACGTATCGAATAAGAGGATTCGAAAAGGACTACTTTAGGATTCCTTTTAAATCCTGGACGACTCTGCACTACGTGAAATGGTAGTGGTAATGAGTGATGTTTTTTTTTTTTTTTTTTTATGTAATAATAATTTAAGGATTGAAAAACCCTCCCATAGCCCCATTTTAGCCCCATAGCGGGGCGGCTTGGAATTCCGTCCCGGGACCCTCATTAAAGGTACGCCCGGCTTAAAGAAATCTTTGAATTCCCTCCCGGCTATTAACCACCTGCTTACCAGCACCTTGAAATTCCGTCCCATGAACCTGAGCCCCGCTCAACAACACCTTGCGACTCCGTCCCGGGAAAATGGTGGTTATAATTATAACCACAAGATACGTGTCAACAATTTTCTCAAAATGCCAAAAATACTTATCCTTCTAGGAACTTGCTCACCTACTTACTCGGTCGGCATAGAAGTGAGCAACTGAAAAAACAAATTGTGCCCTAGTTATTTGCCTATCGGTAAACAATTTGGTTTGCAAGGGCTTTTTGGCGGGTTACAGGGCGAGGATCATGATATCTATGGGGTACATCTCGACTATTGAGTTTTATGTAGACCTCATTCTGATACTTTAAAAAGGTGTCACTGAAAATGTACATGTCAGGGTGTGAATTAGGAAAGCTGTCCGAAAGATGACTGTGGAAAGATTCACAACAGTTAGTTGTCCGGTTCGTGTCAGGAGTAAGGTCAGCCCATAATGAAGGAGTATATTTCTTACTTTCAATATAATTGTTTTGTAAATATTTCAGAAACTTGGTGGCACCGCTGCTTCGTACAGGTTTTTCGGCTCTCAAATCTCTAAAAGCAGTGTTGACGTCAAAGGGTGGCAAAGACATGAGCACGAAGAAGGTTCTGAGCCAAACACCTAAGGATCGACCAAATATCTGCAACGATACCCAACACAAGCCACACACAACTATCACGTGACGAGGGAGGGAATTACAAGATTGCTTCAACCTGCTCGCTCCCCCTCGGGAGGGAATTTACAGGTTCCCATGAGCCGCCTCAAGTACGTCGCGGATTTAATGGGCGAGTTAATGGGGTTCTGGGACGGAATTTCAAGGCGCCCCCATAGCGTCCCACGGATTTGGGAAATCGGGCTGAAAACCTTGCGGGCACGACTAGATGGTAAAAAGTATCTATTTTGTCAAAATTTCTGATTTAAAAAAAAAATTCCTACTGCATGCGCAAACCGGCTCGGACAGCGGACGGGCATTTCGGTTTTGAAATGTAAACCTCTTGAAACGGTCAAATTTTGAGGCCAATCCGAGTCGATGACCTCCGTCGCGATTACATAGGTTTATTATTCCAAGAATAATAAACCAAAAACGTGATAGGAATCTTGGCTGAGTTATACATCGTGGGTTAGGGCGTAGGAACTTCGCACTAACGCACGATGTACTTAGTGTAATAACGCCGCAGGTACTTTTCACTCGTAGATCCCCCCCCCCCCCCCCCCCAGCACCGATACATTGGGAGATTTTTGTAAAGGGTACAATTTCGGGGGAATTTTTTCGAGGCGGTTTTTAGGGGGATTTCATTTCACGGGGGTAATTTTGGGGGAAAAGCAAATAATAACGGAATAGGAATAGACATAAATAGAAATTGTGTTTAATGCCGTAAAGAATAAAAGAACGTCATATTAAGGCTCCATGTCAGTGGAGCCATTCAGAAGATGCTGACGTATAACAGTCGCTAGAGGGAACCATTGGTTCAAAAACTTTGGGAATTTCGCTCTCTCGCTGCTGTCACTTCAGATTTCGAGCGCTGGAGTTGAGAGATCCTTCTCAATTCATAACACAATCAAAACTAAATTGTGAAATCGTATCTACATCGAATTAATTCGAAGCATTCTGATGATTAGGTAGCACAATGATGGCATTTCCTGCGTCCACTTTTCTCCATCCCACTAAAAACCCTATGCGCAGTGTACTCTCTTCGTGACGCCTCATTGGCGTCACGAATGAGGCTTCATAACTTCACACGAATCATTCTCGATTTTTGTTCTTTCTCCCCACAACCTTACCAACATTATAAGTGGAACATCCCGAACGTGAAGCCACATCTAAAAAAAAAAACACCTTTTCCTCTATCACAAAGGGTCATCAAAAGCGCGCGAGATGGGTTTCATCCCCAACCCCGTCAAAACTTCCACGCGGAAAAAAGGGGCCCGGCAGATCAAAGAAGTCAATTCAGTTGGACTCCAACCCCATTCACTTTGACCCGCTCGCCACCCCGGCCTTGATGGACTCTCCAATTTTATACTGGTCCGCTCAATTTGCCGCTTGTTTTTTTTTTCTTTTTTCCATTTGACTACGTGTAAAGGGAAAAAGCGGGGGAAGGTACGTTTGCACTTCCTTTCCTTTGCGATTTTTTCTGTTCGATTTGCTCGGCAGAGCTCCGCATTGTACGGATCACTGTTTACCTTACGTTTTTCCCCCCGTTTTTTACATCATCCTTTGGCTTTTTGCTCTCGAAGCAATTTCCGGGGAAATTTTTCCAGAGCATTTATTCGATCGTTAGCGAGTTTATTTAATGTAAAAATCTCGAATCGGCGCAAATGACTGAAATTTTAATGTCATGCAGACGCTCAAGTTGAACGAGTAAACAAACTAGGAATTGAAACACGTATGTTGTTAAGCTGGTTAGAATGTAAAACGCTGCAAATTTTACACAAGGGTTTATTATTCTTTGATATACGTTACTTGTGCAAAAATTTAATTCTGTCAATGAAAAAATTAAAAAAAAAATTTTTTTTTTTATTTTTATCTCAAAAAAATTTTTTTTGGGATTTTTTGTTCAAAAAAGTGTTTTTTTTTTTTAATTCTGTATTTTTTACTCGAAAAATATTTAACATCCTGGGATCCTTCAAAAATCCCATTTTTAGCCCCATGAAAGCCCTGTAGATCGCCACAGTGAAATCGGATCGTTCCGGGACCCCAAAAAATGGATTCTACGTCCAAAAATACTTCGAAAACGACACCTAACTCGATCCCATAGATAAAAGCCTTCAAAAAACCCCTCCCGTAGCCCCATTATAGCCCCAGAGCGCCCCACGGGTTTGGGCGATCGGACTGAAAACCTTGCGGGCACAACTAGATGGTAAACCAAGTATTTTGCCAAAATTTCAGATTTTTAAAAAAATTCCTACTGCCCAAAACGGCCTGGACGGCGGACGGCATACGGCGGACGGACATTTCGGATTTTGAATGTACACCACTTGAAACGGATAATGTCAAATTTTGAGCCCGATCGGAGTCGTCGACCCCCGTCGCGAAAACATAGGTGTATTATTCCAAGAATAATAAACCAAAAGTACTGTCCGTTTCGATCAATCGTTAGTATTAAATTTTGTTAATGTAGCGTATCCATCTGGACTTACAAAAACATATTAAGGCAAATCCTAGATTGAAAAGTCCGCTTTTAAGCTTTTCACTTTAAATTTTTTTTAAATCCGCTTTAAAAAAAAGAATAATGCTGCAGTACTAAACCATGCTGTAGGTAAATGTAAAATGCTGTACCGAGCGCCACCCTCAACATTTTGCACAAGGAGTAAAGATAAAAAACTTTATGCATCTGATCCGACCATGCTTCCGTGATACCGGGAAAGTGATAACCAGCTGATCGATAAGACTGTCATCTTATCAGAGCGTCACAATGTTTTTGAGACCACGAGACGTTGCCGACAGCCCATGAGTACAAGCAGCGCTTCATCTGCGGAGCGTAGAGGAACTTATGTTATCACTCTTGTCAGCTGTGTCTCACTCTTGTCTTCAATTTCAGTTCCTATTTCGTCAATAATGTGATCATCTAGTTGATATAATATATATTATATAATCTTAATTATAATTTTGCGACGGAGGTCGACGACTCCGATCGGCCTCGAAATTTGACATTATCCGTTTCAACTGGTCTAGATTCTAAATCCGAAATGTCCGGCCGTTCTGAGGGTAGTAGGATTTTTTTTTAAATCTGAAATTTTGACAAAATACTTGGTTTACCATCTAGTTGTGCCCGCGAGGTTTTCAGCCCGATCGGCCAAACCTGTGGGACGCTATGGGGCCAAAATGGGGCTACGAGATTGGTTTTTGGAAGGCTTTTAGCTATGCGATCGAGTTAGGTGTCGTTTTCGAAGTATTTTTGGACGTAGAAACAATTTTTGGGGGTCCCGGAACGGTTCGATTTCACTGTGGCGATCTACAGGGCTTTCATGGAGCTAAAAATGGGATTTTTGATGGATCCCAGGAGGTTTAATATTTTTTCGAGTAAAAAATAAAGAATTTTCGAAACAAAAAAATCCAAAAAAAAAAATTTTTTTGTTGAGATATAACAATCCCAAAATTTCGTTTTTTAATTTTTTCATTGACAGAGTTAAATTCCTGCACAAGTAATGTATATCAAAGAATAAGAGTCTTAAAATTGAAACCACGACATCGCATTGTGATCTTCAAGACTGCATAGTATGCAGTCTTGCATTGCATACTCTTGACTGCATGATATTTTTGTACCTTTCTAAGGATAGCTTTTTTGAGCAATAAATATATTCATAATTAAATAATGATAAAATAGGTACGGCAATAAAATATCACACGTTTTTTCTCCCTAACCTGTTGAGTCAGTAGGTATCCCCTGAAAAGTAATCACCGGGATACACTTAATTCAGAGGTTAATTATTAACCTCTGAATTACGTGGATCCCGGTGATTATTCGCCCTAGGAATATATTGACAGCCCGTTCAGCTAAAACTAAAGGAGACAAAAAATATTTTTCCGAAAAAACTTTAGACTATAGCTATCTATACGGAAAAAACTGTAGACGATGCAAATCTGGCGTCTGTAACTAGTTCATCTACGCTCCGCAGATGAAGCGCTGCTTGTACTCATGAGCTGTCGGCAACGTCTCGTTTTGAGATCTGTCCGGCTGCGTAAGTTAGGATGACCTGGACCAAAGTGAGTGAATAATTTGGTTGAAATTTGTCCTAGTGTGTAGAGAAGCACTTTCTCATTTTCAAAATCGTGAATTGTTGTCAACAAGTTTCTTGTTTGATCCAACTCCAAAAAACCAAATTTCGGCTATAGCAAGGCTAAGGAAATTGTATAATATAAGGCGCCTATTTTCATTATTATTCATATTACATAATAATATTGTTGAGCCTAACTTTACCCAATGGAGCCTAATCAGTGCCTAATGAAGAAGGAATGAAAATTGCACTGTTGAGGTGGATCTCGCAGGTATGGGGAGCCAGCCTGTTTTAGGCTAAACTATCAAGGTTCTGAATTTACTGTTTGAGGGGGATCTCGCAGCTATGAGGAGCCAACCTGTTGGCCTAGTAAGACGGATCTCACAGCTTTGGGGAGCCTGTCTGTTTTGAGGTGGAGCACACAGAGTTTAGGTAAGGTGAGGAAAGTAGAGTGAATTTGATCGTTTTAAGAAGAGCACTGGAATGAAGTCCTCTGGCTGGAACCAGGGACTATAATATTATACTACCTGCGCCCCACCCTGGGGCATCCCTCTCTTTGGTAGTTGCCAATAGAGGGTTGAGTCCCCTTGGTGGGAGGCCCTCTGGGGAAGGCAGAGCCTTTCTGCAAGAGGCGAGCATCGTCGTACCTATATTTTCCTCTCTGCTTTCCTTTTCTTTATTGCTATCTGTAGTTATTACAAGTTATTGATACTCGTTATTAATTGTGGGGGGCTCCCCAAATATTATGTAGGTATTAATATCACATATTATGTATACACATTAAGTATAATAAAAATAGGCGCCTTATTAATAATATTAATATAGAAGAATATATTATATTCTATTCTAATATAGAAGAATATATTATATTCTATTATAATAAAAATAGGCGCCCGGTACAGCACCTTACCCTATGTAACATGTTGTGTTATGGTGTAGCGGCTACAATGATAGCTAATGCTAACTACAATAATACAGCTGCACACAATAATTGTGTGCAGCTGTATAATTATTATATGTTGCTGTTTTCATCTATAACTGTAGCAGAATTAAGTTGACGCCAAAGGAATTACTACATTTATCGAAACTGTGGTTTTACTTCGAGGATTTACAGGCGGTTTACTCGAAAGTTAAACCAAACTGAGGGCAGTGGGACAAGTAAATTTATTAAGCGATTCGGAACTGCGGAAGTTCCGAAAGCGACGTTGGTTTTAATGGGACGATTCGGGTGGACAATCTGGAGGGTTTCGGGGGAGAGTGCGGTGTTTACGTCGAGGGCGAAGGTTAATAGCCCGAGTCAAATTACTTTAATCTATTTACTTGAGTCAACGAGAACGAGGTTGAGTTTCAAGTAGATAGGGTTCAATGTGGGGGATTTTAGCGTTTGCAGGTTACCTGTATTAGTTTTCATTTTTTCATTTTTACGCCCCCAAGTATTTATTTTTAAAAAACGGTTAGGAGCCTACATCATGTCGACTGAGGCAATTCTTGTACGAAACCTGTAACGACACTAGCATACCGTAGGTACTGCTCGAATCGGATTAGTCACGTCATGTCTTGACGTGATCGAGCACGATTCCCATTTCCACGGCACGCGATTCGTAAACTCGCCTTCTCGCGGTTTTCAAATTAATCATCTTATGTAGTGATATAATTTAGGGTTATGAATAATATGATATAATAAAAGTGGATTCCGAAAGGTTATACTTTGGATTACATGCTGCGTATGTTTGCAAGCTGAGTTTTCTTTATTTCAGCACGTACCTATACACGAATATTATTTTCAACACTTAACGAACAATGATTATGTCGACATGAAACGAAAGCAGAATAAATATTAAGTATAAAATCCTCATCACTTTCGCACGGACCTCAAACGGCTGGGCATTCATAGATGACCAAATTTCGTAATTTCTGATAATTCCACAGCCTTCTCCCCGATTTCGTGTTGCCAACACAAAAAAGTATCACAACTTACCTGAGAATTCTTCCCTCAGTAAATTCACGCAGCAAACCCCCAGGTCCAGAAGGTGGGAGACCACCTATCCTGCAGGGTCCAAGCTCCCAAATCCGTTAGTTAGTTCGACGCAGAGGATAGTCACAAGTTCGACCATACCAACTTAGCCTTGTAGCCTGTAGCCTTTCCATAGCCTTCCTTTATGCAACCCTGCAATCAATTTTCCATCTCGCCGAAATTAATGGAAGGTTTTTAAAAGACCTCCTTTTGACCGTCGGATTCCGGCTTCCTTAGCGTTGTGCGGTCGATGCTCCTTTTCAGGCCACCCCGACTAATTGCTACCTAAAAGGCCTCTCCTCTACGGTTCATTTCCACGGCGAACGCCCTGTCGACAACTTGAAAATCTGATAATTTACCCTCCGCCGTCGTTTCATTGACGTCACTTGAAAGGGAGAAACCGCTAATGGAATACCGGATGGCTAATGAGAAGGAGGCACGCCATCTAGCTATTAATAAGGTTCGTCGATCACTTTTTTTTTTTTTTTTTTTTTTTTTAATAATGCCGGTTCAGGACGACCCATGCTCAAAAATTCATTGGACCACACAAAACTGAGTCAACAGCCGTGTGGTGCGACTGCAACATATCACATCAAATTCCAGTGTGTGCGTATTGCAAATTACCAATTTTCAGTTTTATTAAATGCTGAAGTAAGTAAACCAAATTCAATTTCAGTGTGAGGTCTAAAACAATATTTGGGGTTGAGAGTGTAATTGAAATTCCTGTCGCTCGTGTTTGCATTGCCTTCACTCACCAATGGGAAGATTGAAGGTGAGATATTCATAATATGAAGAGATATTATGTATGTTGTTTATGGCTGTTGGGATTTTGTCATATCTGTCCAGTTTCTTCTGATTCACCGGTCCTGCAGGATAACCACTGTTCCTCCTGTGGGAGACCAAGTTCGTTATCTTCCGAGGCCTGCCCCTCCAAAACTCGTGCGGTTTCCTTTGCCGTAGATTTGTGGCGAAGAAGACGTCATTCGATGAGATTTAATGCTTGCCCAAATCTTGGCAGCAAATAAGGCACTGTAGTCAAGGACTGACAGCAGTGTGTCGCTTGACATGCTAAGTGATCATTCAAACCACATGGATATGGTGGGTCTTTAACGGAACTGTTTCTGATGTTACATGACGAGAGTGGTTAGACGCTCGCATTATCGGGCACATGTGGTCATAACCGGAATGAAGAAACAGCTTCAACTTGCAGCAACGGATTTTGCTCTTCCAGTAACTTTGTGGGTTTCCCCAGGTTGATAGTGTAGTGTCAGATGAGGACAACGTTGATTCCAGCAGCAGCAGTGATGTATCGCCTTCAGGTGAAGATCCCCATACTCTTGGTGGTCATGAAAAGAACAAGTTATTTGTGCCGTTTTGGACCGGCTAGGGTGGCAAATGTGAGTAACAGGATTGCAGGCACCTCATATTCATTGCTGTACTTCGAGAGCGTCACTAAGGCAGTGATGACCCTTGGAGGAGTTTTGGACATGCGGACAGCGTGAGGGCATTCGGTCTTCGCCCCTTCCGCCCACGAGGGCGTCAACAGGTCCTGAGTGGCCTTCCCCTTGTCCTCACACTAGAATGAGTCTTTCCAATTCATGGTTTTTGGCATTGTAAAGGTAGAGTCAAGATTTTTGCCCTATCTCAATTCTGGGCCAAGAGTCGGATAGCCTTTTAACATTTCTGCAGAAGTGCCATGGTACTTTTCTGGTTAGGTATTTGAGAACTCAACACCAAGCCATTATAACCTGAGCTCTCGTCTTTAAGGGCAAAACTACAGGAACTAGTTCTCTATTGCTACTCTCTATGGCTACACATCCAAAGACTTTGGAGGGGTGTCTCACGTCTTTATATATAAATTTAGGGTCAAGGTCCTGTGGTCAATGGCGTATGCACCGCCAGCGTATCCAGTGAGCTGTCTGATACTCCCGTTTCCACTCAGCCAGCAACCTGGTGTAGTCCATGGGAGCCCCTGTCCCTTCTGTATGCTGTGTGAGACCGCTAGTTAGCTGGCTCTCGATAAACCCTAATCTAGAATTTCCTGAGTCTGCCGATCTGCAATAGTTTGTAATGGTGCGGGAGACGGCAGGCTACTGATACGCGCCCTTTGGAGAACCGTCCCACCTTGTGTGATATAATTGTGTTGGAACCCGAGCGCCATATAGCACCCACCGAAGGGGAATATTACACCTGACAGATACCACCGGGGTAGGAGCACTTGGGCTGGTAATTTACAACGATCGCGATACAGGCAGCGTCAGGGGTCCCTCGAGCACTTTGATCTGCTCCCCTCAGCAGTTACGGCGGTCGGGAGAAGGAGGATGTTTCTCCTGACTTATGGGGCTGTAAACTACCGTTCAGGCCGCGGAGCTCGCTTAATCCCGCAGTTAATAGTATCACGATCAAAATTCTCACCACGTGCATCGCTGCAAAAGCCGCTGGTACGTGTTGAAAAACATTGATTCGATAGTTTATTAATTTCTTTGTCATTTATAGATTCTGGAAACTCCCAGCGAAGGCACATTTCAAATCAACCCTGAGCTCTTTGATTGCTAAGCCAGCAAAATCATCAATAGTCGTAAAACTTGGTGCAAAACGTCGATTCCCTGGAGCACCGCCTGGCCCAACGACTTCTTCTTTGTGTGGTTTTCTGGAAATATAAAAGTGTAATAAAATCATACCCCGTGGTGCACCGCCGAGAAGTAAACGCAGTATGTGAAACACGTGTGACGCGCGGTGCTAAGACCCTCTGGTTATGAAGACAGCTGTCTTCGCACTTGTATAAACACGTACACGGGCATATTATGACCCTCCCATGTTTCATATTATGTGGGGATGTTTTTCACGTGGGCCACCGCGGTTTTTACGGGCTGTCTCCTCCCCGGGGACTCATTTCAAAGTTACGCTTCTTCTTTGGGAATATTTCCTTTCCAAGCTGTTGCGAGTACGAAGATGTAACACTTGGGATTTCATCAGTGACGCACTAATAAAAATTTCCTGTTTCGTAAAAAGTCGTTGATAAATATGCAGTTCCACAGACGGACAGACGTGTGATGCATCGACGAAGCCCTTCACGTCATTCACCTGTTTAACAGCCGCCTGCACCCCGTCATGGCGGGCTAAAACCAACCCTTTGCATAATCCAAAGCTCGAGCTCGGGGAAATTGACCTCGAGGGGTTTACAGGGTCCCTGGCTTGCCAAGTCCCTAACACCTTAATCCCTCCTTAGCCTTTCCAACCTCAAGTTTCCCCGGATGGGACTTAACCGGCTGTTAGACTGTTCATCAACACCCAAGGAAAGCTGGGGGGATCATTACCGAGCTGTTTATCTGATGGGAACGAAGTGCCCGGAAAGAAACCCGACGGTTATTTACATTGGGGCCTCGAAAGGAATTGGGGTATTTCAGGCCGATTTAGGAATCAATTTAAACGGAAATCCATGCGCCCAAAGTTTCCGAAAGAGGCATCATAAGAACCCAGAATGAGGATTGATAATTTCAATCGGTACCTACCGTCGGTCACATCCCCGGAGAGTGTAGCGGCATTAGGATTTTCATTAGCACGCACTAGCGGGGAGTGTATGTACATACCGGCATAACTAGGGAATAACTTTGAAATCCGACGTGACTGCAAAAATAGAATTGGCAACTATAGAAGTAGGTATACTTCTATATCGGTTGAGCGGGTAATTGGTCCTCAAAAGCAGAGCTGACATGCTATGTGGTCATCCCAGATCGTACAAGCGCAGTTGCTGGTGAGGATTACATCAAGGCATACCAACTATTGGCCATGCCTGAAGCATTGCTTTGGTACCAGATGATTGGAGCAGCCAGCATTGGTCCTGCACACAGATAGCCTGGTATCTCTGAACCTCGGAAACCTCATGAATCTACGATGACTCAGTAATCTCTTGTGATTCTCTCGGTTTTGTAGTTTTAAGCTCGGATGAATTTGTCTTTAAAATAAGGTCCAGAAAATTAGGAATGTCACCTCATCCCTAATGAGAACCTCCTTGAACGTTTTCTTGTAACGAGGACGCCAAATCCAATACCCACATCGAAAGTGCAAAAGTTATTTCAGCTCTTGCCCAGAAACACAATTACTGTTCAAGAGTTTGATTTCCCTCAATTCAACTTCTCCAAAAGCTTCCGTTTTCATTGTGATGGCCCTTTCAGACTGACCCACCAACCCGTTGCCCCTCACGCAATTCTCTTCGGGTCTATGCTGATGAGATTCGGCCTTAATTAAATCAGATTGTCCATAATAATTCTCCGGGGTTTAGGAGAAAGGGGTCGGGCGGGGGAAACCTTCCTAGCTATCAAATTCCCCACATCCCTCCCGCTTTATCAGACCTTCCCCTTCCCGCCGTCCCAGTCATCCACGACTGCCACCCTAATTAATCCAATTGACCGGATACTGAAAGCCACCAGTCAAAAGTTGAGCTTCCTGATTCGCACTGTCAGAATCCAAAGCAAACTTTTCGACCTCACTGCAGTCCTGGGCTTACGACCTTTTGGGATCCGAGTACCGGTCAAGCTTGAAAACTTAGTAACGCTCAACCGCTTTTAACATGCCGGTAAAATATTCAGTACATTATTCATATTGTGAGAGGGAAATTCCAATGAACTGGACTTGGGAAATGGTTCTACCTGGGGAGCATGACATGACGGACTACGGCTGTCCCATTTGATATTTATCCTCCTCGTCTCAACGACCTACTCTCTATACGACCTACAGTATAATGTATACATATTATGCATTGGGGGAAGAAGAAAGAAAAGTTGAAATTACTTTGAAGTACTTGAAATCCATCGTCTTGTAGCATCTGGGGTATTCTACGCCAACGATTGAACTCAAGAATATTTATTTAATAAATATTCTCTGTTCTGTATTTTGTACGCTTCGGGGAGAACAAAGTTTGCACCTTGATTTAGGTCGATTGGTCTCGTTCTCGTCACTTCATACGCATTCAATGTTTGCAAAAGATATATCTTTGGGGGGGGGGGGGGGGGGGGGGGGGGTTGTGGGTCTAGTGTATTTCGAAACTCAGATGTAGTGAGTGCTATACCAAATACACTAGACCTACACAACCCACTTCAACAAACCCAAAACAGTATGAAAACAATGGGTTCATGTCATGGTCCTTCATCAAAATGCTGAGCCCTACCGGACACCCTTGTTCCTGTTAGTTATCAATCCATAGAAAGAACTCATAAAGTTCGTACAGTCAGACCCACCGAGAGGGGGCGGGCGGGATGGGACGTTTTGTCCCGGGCCCGGAATTTTACATGGGGCCCCAGCGGGCCCTAGAAAAATAAAAAAAAGGGAAAAGGGGAAAAAAAAGAAAGACAAAAAGAAAAAATGATTGTTGCCACTTGGCAGGCAACGTAGTCTTCCGTGTGATTGGGCTTTGTAAAACTCGAGCAATGTGAATCATAACAGAAAATACACTGCCAAGGCAATGGCACATGAGCTTCCTCGTGCCAAGTTCAAAATGAACGTAACAACAGTTGTTGTTACAGTTACTGTAACAAGAAAATTACGTTCGCGCATGCGCAGGGAGTACCAATGATTCAATCGTGATGAAACTGATAGGGCTATACCCACACAATTTCTGAAAATTTGATTGAAATTCGATCCAAATTGTAGGAGTTATGGCTGTGGCAAGGAAATTACGTTCGCGCATGCGCTGAGCGTACCGCTGATTCAATCGTGATGAAACTGACAGGGTACCATCTAGAGCTATACGCACACAATTCCTGAAAATTTGATTGAAATCCGATCAAAATTGAGAAAGATATGCCTGTTTCAAGAATTTCATGTTAGCGCATGCGCAGAGCGTACCGCTGATTCAATTATGATGAAATTCGTTTGGGACCTCAAGGAGCCTGATCCGCATAATCCCTCAAAATTTGAGCTAAATTCATTCAAAATTGTGGAAATTATGGCTGTAACAAGGAAATGCGGACAGACCCACAGACCGACAGACCGACAGACACGGAACCAAATTTGTTCAGTAGGCTATGAAACGCAAAATGCGAGTGGAAATTTTGAATTCGGACAACAAAAATTTTTTTCTCCCGAAAGTGAACACAAGGCTTCCGCTGCTTCGCAGACTCGGAAGCAAAAGGTCAGGATGGACGCAAAGCGGTATGAAGGATGGAGCATCGAAAGGAAACATCGATGTTCATCATTATTCGTTTTATAGACTGCAATCGTTCTCTTTACAGTAATACCTATATTATCTTAGAAACTTTCATGAACGATGAAAAATACAAATAATATTAATTTAATTATACCCTGAATGAAATGAAAATTGAACGTTCATTATTGTGAACCGCCCCCAACCTCCTGCTTACATGGAGGCCCTATGCTCTCCTTTGCCCCGGGCCCGCTTTTTCTCTCGGCGGCCCTGCGTACAGTAGTACTCATGAAGTTCATACATAGGGTGACCAAAGGTCCCCTTTCGACCTTCCGGTCCCCTTGTCCCAAGAGAAAGCTAAAACGTCCCCTTTTCTGAAGAGAATACCAAAACGTTCCTCCACGTTGTCCAAACGCCTTGGATCATCTCATCACCAACCAACAGACTCCATAATGTCGTCACAACCAGGACACAGAAATGTGAAAGTAGAAGAAGAAGATGATGATCGTCTTATCAAAAACGCACCCAATCACTATCACTATCATTCATCCTAGTGGGCCACCATCGGATGGTTTTGGTGTTGCCCAATCGGGGGGGGGGGGGGGGGGGGGAATTTTGGGGGAATTTTTTCGTGGGGATTTCATTTCACGGGAGTAATTTTGGGGGGAAAGCAAGTTTATACCTAATAATGGAATGGGAACAACCATAAGTAGAAATTGCGTTTAATGCCGTAAATAATAAAAGAACGTCACATTAAGGCTCCATCATGGAGCCTCCATGTCATTGGAGCCATTTAGAAGATGTTGACGTATATCAGTCGCTAGAGGGAACCATTATGGAGAGAGCGAAATTGAACCTATGATAGCTTCAAAAACGTTGGGAATCTCGCCCGTCTCGCTACTCTCACTTCCGACTTCGAACGCTGTAGTTGACAGAGCCTTCTCAATTCATAACATCTTACACATTTTGTTTTTCACAATTTAAAATCTAGTTTTGCTTGCTTTTCCAATGGGTTTTTCTAAAAAATAAAGGATAAGTACCTATGGATGATTGCCGAGTATAATATACTATAAGTATATAATAATATTATATACTTAGTATATTGCCGAGTAGGTATAATATACTATAAGTATATAATAATATTATAATAATATTATATAGTCAGTCGAGTAAGTAGGTGTCCCCTTTTAAGCTCAAAAATTTGTAGTCAGTGACCACTGGTCACCCTATTCATACAGTAACCTTCTACACAAACTCGAGCGCCTCCCTGTTGACCACTGGAGAAATTACCTACCCTACGAACGCTACTGACTGCTACTAAAGACCTGAAAGGAAGGTACAATCTCCAATTATAATTGGAGGGTTCGTAGGGTAGGTAATTTCTCCAGTGTCGTAAATCCCTCATGGATTGCGAATTAACCCAACATGTATGATAGTATGGTATATGGTATTACACAGTATAAGAAACAAAATATGGTATGGTATGGTTCAGCAAACCAGGCAGCATTCTGCCTCTAAAAGGTTTTGTGTAAAGTGTACATTGTACAGTGTACAGTGTAAAGTGCCCTCCTCCACCCCTTATAGGCACACCCAACCTCACATAACTGTGGTTATCTTCGTAACCAACACAGCTATCTTACTTAGCTGTACATACTGTGTCATCTCAGAACGCCACAACGTCATATACAACACGGTTTATACATGTATCATGTAAGTGTCAGGATATTTCACCACCATGAAATATCCATGTATGTATTGTGTTAGTGTCCAGATATTTCACCACTATGAAATATCTATGACTGCTACAGGGGCAGACATTTCACCACAATGAAATGTATCTGCTCAGCTATATGTACTATGGCTTCCTCAGAACACCACAACATTATGTACAACACGGTTTATACATGTATCATGTGTCAGGATATTTCACCATTATGAAATAACTATGACTGGCTATAGGGACAGACATTTCACCACAATGAAATATCTCTGTGCCGCAATATGTACTGTTGCTTCCTCCAAACACCACAACATTATACCAGTGTATCATGTATGTATTTTGTTAGTGTAAGATATTTCACCACTATGAAATATCTATAATTAGCTATAGGGACAGACATTTCACCACATTGAAATATCTATGTACGGCTATTGGTACTCAGTGTATCATGTGTGTATTGTGTTAGTGTCAGGATATTTCATCACTATGAAATATCCTTGTATAGCCTGTATGTATATAATAGTGTCAAGATATTTCACCACTATGAAATATCCTTGTATAGCCTGTATGTATATTATAGTGTCAGGATATTTCACCACTATGAAATATCCTTGTATAGACTCACCAACCTCCTCGTCCACAAGACACTGAAATACTACCATTTTCCCGTGGGATATTCCACCACTATGAAATATCCTTGTATAGCATGCAACACACGCGATATGAACTCACCAACCTTCACTCGCAGTGAACACTGCCATACTACTCTCTTCCCTTGGGAGAGGCGCGGGCCTCTCAACTGCCCCTCTCCCCTACGGAGAGGCGCGGGCCTCCCCTCCCAAGGATGCAGGGACCACCGCACCGGCGCGCCGGGTGAGACCGCTGACGGCCTCAGGCGATCCACCAAACATTGCCAACACCATTTTTCAGCCAATCATGATTTAAATCACATTCGCTAGGGAACTAGCGACACTGGTCACCCTATTCATACAGTAACCTTCTACACAAACTCGAGCGCCTCCCTGTTGACCACTGGAGAAATTACCTACCCTACGAACGCTACTGACTGCTACTAAAGACCTGAAAGGAAGGTACAATCTCCAATTATAATTGGAGGGTTCGTAGGGTAGGTAATTTCTCCAGTGGTCAACAGGGAGGCGCTCGATTTTGTGTAGAAGGGTATACCCCGAACGCGAGCTTTTTGTGGTTGAGCGACATCCTGACCTCCAGCTAAATACACCCGCTGCTCATCTGTCCCTAAATGGTTACAATGGTTACAAAGACGCCATAAGCCCTGTAGGCCCTATTATAATGAGTGGCGAGCCCTTGCTGCTGAGAGATATCATATGAGATACCCTGCAGCTGCTGCAGTGCAGCACATTGGATCCATCCACTGACGGCTCGTGGTACAGGGAGGGGCGGCGTGTGGGAGCTGGCTGCTTATCTGTGGATCTTATTGAATCTTCAATTTCTCTACCTCAGCACTCCACAAACTTTAATGCTGAACTGATGGCTGTAAATTTAGCAGCCAATAAAGTTTCCACTCTAATCGGCGGAAACGTGTTTTTCTCATTGACTCTCTCTCAAAAATACACCTCTCTTCAGCCGACCCACCTCCAAGAGAACTTGTACGCTCCACACGGCTCGAAGTCAGCAACCTAATAATTAGGTTATCCAATTATTGGAAGAGGGTGGGAGCTGGCCTCCCAGTGGATACCTGACCTCTGTAGAATAGTTGGCAACGAAAAAGCAGACTCTTTCGCGAAAAATGGGAGAGAATTGCCACCTCCAGATGGCCAGGCAACCTTTGGGCATGTCGTGGCAACGATGAAGCAGCTAGGAGGGATCTTGGCGTAACAGCAGCCCAGGGAAAGAAGTGGGAGTCGCTTCTCCAAAACCCTATCCCACCGTCTTCCCAATTGAAAGAGCTAGTGGAAAATTTCCGCCTTAAAACTGGGCGTGACTACTTGCAGGCCCACTTGCATCAAATTGGTGTGAAGCATAGGCGCGCCGTTGTGTCCTCTGTGACCTGCAGGAGACGACCGGAAATCTGCCCGAAACTCTAAACCCGGCGACTACACTTGGAGAAAAGCATTAAATGCTATAAAAAATTTTTATACTGGGCAGCTCTGAAGGGGATGCAATAATTGCTTCCCTTTCCGAGCTGCCCAGTATAAAAATGCTTTTTCTCTAAGCGTAGTCGCCGGGTTTAGAGTGCACAAGTTTCGGGCAGATTTCCTGTCGTCTCCTGCAGGTCACAGAGGACACAACGGCGTTAGCATCACACCAATTTGATAATAATAATTATTATTTGATACAATTTGATAATAATAATTATTATTTGATACAATTTGATAATAAGATTATCAGAAAAATTATCAAAAAAAAAACAAAACAAAAAAAAAAAAAAAGTACACATACGTATTATGGAGGGTTCAGGGAAACAGTCGAGAAGACATTGAAACATCATGAACGGAGGGTCTACCCAGGGGGTTGGCTGCAGCTGTGGGCCTGACCGACGAGTTTAATAATTAAACTGGAACAATGATTAAAAATAATTAAATTGGAAAAATTATTGTTCCTGGCTCGAGCACACGCCAGTGCCAGTGCCTGTCTCTTGTCGACTCCAGCAGGCACCAACATCGCGCAATGCCTCAGGCAACGACGAAGTTGGTACCTGGGTGTGTTACCTGTGTAATTGGTATAATATTCTATTATAAGGTCCACTAGATAACAGAAAGTAAACAAGTGGAATAATTCAATTATAATGCAATAATTGCAAGGTCCGGTAACAACTAATACGCTCCCTTCGGTGGAATCGCAATCAACCCGATGAATTCTGTATCCAATCACAAATACGAGACACATCCTTCAGGATTACAGCTGCGACACCTAACATTGAAACGTCATCTTCCCCCTTAGCTCGTTGAACTCTATATATGTGACACGGACCCCTGACACCGTTGTATTTCTGGTGTCGACCTTTCAGACCCTGTGTTGATGACCTAGTCAGCCCTGGTAATATTTTTAAACCCTTTCAATATGCATTTCTTTGGTCTGGCATTAGAGTAAAAACGCACTAACCAAACATTTTGTTTTTGATTGGACATCCGTCTGACGTCTGGTGTATTAATTTCAACGGCACTTGAGTCCGTCGTGAGCTAGTTAGTTAAATTCATTAGCATCAGCGTTCACACGCTAATTTTGGCGAGAAGGGAAAAAAACGATGAAAATACGATGAAGATAAGAGAAAATGGCTCTTCTGAAAAACTGAAACGGCCAAGTCATTAGTGCGACTTTGTATAGTGCACGTTTGGTACCTGCAGCTGAGGAAGACGTTAGCGTCAGGGGGTGTCTTTATGGGGCAGTTTTAATTAGCCAGGCAGCCCGTCAGGTAGGGGAGTGGGAGGTTAGAATTTTTCATCGGGAAAAGAGGGTCTCGTTTAGTGGGAAAATAGCCGGTGTTTAACGGAGAGGAAGCAGCCCAGGCTCTCATCTGTATTATTGAACAAGACTCATCATGTGCTCCCTAATATATCATTTTGCTAAATGGCGGTTTGTCGACTGTCACTCTGCCAGGGGTGAATAGAAATGCCACAGTTGTACCATTATCTTATGTTTCTTCATTTTTGTCATTAATCATCCTCATTTGTTCCTTGTTTTATTTTAATTAACTCAAATTTACTTTATTGTTTCGCAGGACGATGGAAAGCTCGAAGATGAAGAATTTTTAAAAATGAATGACATTTTTTCCGAAGTAAGAACAGTTTTACAGGCCCTTAACCATCTCTGCTTTCGCGCTTTCCTTAACCTTACATCGGGAGGGTTTTAATAAGTTGAATTTTTCGGGGTGGTATGTTTTGTACGTATATTCTACTAACAATATAATAAACTCTAATATTTTGAAGCCAATTCTGTTACCAATTTATATGACATATTGTGAATGGTTAACTGAATTATACGATTCTATTAAATAGAATTTAATTTAATTCAGTATAATATAGAAATTTTCTATATTAATCCTTCTATCTTAACGATCTGATCAGATAATTGCATGAAAGGTTGACTATAAGCTAGTGAGTGAAATTTACATTTTGAGTGAAGTTTGGGTGTTCACACTGATAACGAAGAAAAATGCTGCATGTGGTGTATCTTAGTATCAACGTGTTAAAGATTGCCAGCTTGAACTCTAAGGAAAAGGTGGGTGGTGGATAAACCATACAACCATGACCAGTGTGGTGATCCAGGAAAAGACCCTTCAACCCTGTCAGACGACTAGTGAGTCTAGAGAGACGCCTCAAATCTGTCAGACAAGTTTGATTATTCAGAGAAGAGCCTTCAAACCTGTTAGACAATTGAGGAGGTCTCTGCAAGAAGGGCCTTTGTGGTAAAACCACGTTTTGAGATACAGATTAACAAATAAGGGCCTATGACGAAAGGTAACAAAATACCAATTACCAACAAAACGGTTAGAGATTTGTTAGTAATGCTGGTTTCACCGACAGATCACCTGCAGTTCTCTGACCAATCACTTGCTGTTCTACGACCAGTTACATGTATGTTTACGTTACATATACATATGTGACTGGTCGGCTGTACCATTGCACTTCCACCAATCGGCTCCAACTTGTAAAAACTGCACTCCCGCCAATCGCCTTCTGTTCCCCAACCAGCAAAACATGTGACTGGTCGGCTGTACCAATGCATTCCCACCAATCACTTACCTTTTTTTCTCAGTGTACATACCAAAGATGGGCATTATCCTTCATGACCCCCCTCCAATAGTGCTTAATTTCACCCCGCCAGATCTTCCCCAGCGCTTGAACAACCGCCAAAAAATTTACACCTCAAGCCGTAACTTCAAATGAGGCTCCCTTAACGGCAAACTACACCGTGTGAACAAAGACGGTTAAAAGAAAGTGACTGCAGTTGCTAGGAAATTACCTGGACGGTGCCTACATTTGATGTTCGTGTTTGATTCAACACAGTACACTGAGAACCTGTGAGGGTCCCTGTAAACGTAGGTGTAGAACGTTAGTGGGACATAAGGGTTAAAAGCACTTTTTTGTCTTCATTTTCTTTTTCCTAATTTCCTAGTCCAGTCATTCCAACCCGTTCCGCCGGGTTAAATTAAAGGGATAAAACCAGGTCGGGTGGAAATGGCAGTCCCGCGGCAACTTGTCTCTTCAAAAGAAATGGAGTTCGGATAAATGGAGGAAGAAAAAATCTGATTTCATTCAAAGGGGTTTCGGTTGTAGAGATGTTTGACGTCATGTTCTATTTGGTCTTTCAATCAGTACACACAATCATTGATTCCTATTGGACGGCCGAATACCTTTTTGATGCCCAATTTTCCTACGCCAGTTTTTCCATTCACAATCTGTATTTACTCGTATTGCCGTTAGCATCAGGTTCAGCAGACACACGAAAGAGAAGCTGTGAACACAAATCTCATATTAAACCTTTTTTATGAGTCTCGCGAGACTTTTGCAAACGAGGAGGAAAACCCCCTCTCGCCCTTTTCCTTGATTAACGATTCGCGAGTTGTTCGGACGATATTAAAAATGTAATACTTGAAGGGTGACATCTGAAGGGTATACTATAATAATTATACTAGGGTATACCAATAATAATTATTATAATACCTGGAGTAGGTATTATAATACCTACTCCGAAAGCAGTTAAGTTGATTAATTCTCATTTTCCGGTCATGCTTTCTATTGGAATGGGAAAAAGACAGTGAAACCCGACTGAAGGGAAGAGCTTGAAAACCGGGGGTTGGCCAACTGCGACTTTTTTGTGCCAACTGCGACGTCCCAAAACCATACTCCAACTGCGACGGTGCTACCGGGTAAATGGGGAGAATAGAAGTAACAATTTTTCATGCAAAATTGTTATATTCAACCAGAACCAGGATCTTCGTCAGTACAATATGCAAGTTTTTCCTGTAGTGGTATGCAACACTCTTGAGAAAATTAACTCGGTCAATCAAGATTGCGTTCTTTGTAGTCAGCAAGCAAACGCGAAATTTTTTCCTTTTGTCTGCGTAATCGAGCATTACCTAATGTAACTTCTCTAATTCTCTAATCTCTCCCTGTTCTTTGTACTGGGCGAACAGATTGAATTTGCCTCCACGACGATTGACTGAGATGGAATCTGCACCCGAGAACATGAGTGTCTCCCCAGGTTTTTTTTCGCTGCTGATCGAATTGCTTCCTCAAAATCAGCAAAGACTTTGCTGGGGTTAAAAGTGAGACCACTTTTCACAGGTCATCATGTTTTTATTTCTACCCATGGAGGAAGGCGCTTCCTCCATGATTTCTACCTATCTACCTGCATCGAGTGCAGTGGGCACCGTCGCAGTTGGCATCAACACCTCGCCTAATTGAGGATTACCGTCGCAGCTGGCCGTAACACCCCTTCAAACCAGTCAGACCAGCCTGGTGATTTATGGAAGACCCTTCAAACCGATTTGACCAGTCTGGTGATTCAGGGAAGACCCTTAAAACTTACTATACCAGTCAAGTGATTCAGGGAAAACCCTCTAAACTTTTCCGACCAGTCTGGTGTTTCAGGGAAGTTCTTCCAAACCTTTCTATCTAGCTCTAGTTGGTCAGGAGGGACAACTTAGAAAAAAAAGAAGAAAAAAAGACATGGTTCAAGCGATGTAGCACGCCGTGTTTGCTATTTTATTCACAGCCTTCGCTCGGACGAGATAAAAAAGATTCTAACCTCTGTCCGGGCTAAGTGATGTTGATTCAGAAGGGGATTTACCTACTTGTTGTACTTTGATTCATTCATGAGGGTCGTCCCATAGATGAGGGTATTCACAAGTAGATCCTGCGAAGGGCCCACCGGTTCAAATGAAAGGTATCCCTGTGAGCTTCATATCCTCTCTTCGCTCATATTTCCGAGAGACATTTCAATGGGAGTTGAATAGTCTTTTGTCCCTCGAATGTGCTCTCATCCGCGAACAAAACTTCTCTTTTTAAGTGTATCCTATTTGAATGGAAAATATGATGGGTTTTATGGCAAAGGAAACACATAGCTGATGAGCAGAAAAATAAAAAAATTGTTTTAAGTGGTTTTCAATCTAAGAAGCTACGGGGGCAAAAATAGATCTTTTCATCGATTTTTATTGTTCACTGGGTGCCTCCAAGCCAGCAGATTTTAGGAATAATTGCAGTGCAATCACCAAGACATCTTTAAGAACGAAGATTTTCACGTGACAATGTTGGAGCAAAAGTTACAGGAAAATTTCCAAGAAATGCTCTTAAAATACATTTCATTTG
This sequence comes from Pilophorus perplexus, assembly GCA_955831195.1. Classification (NCBI taxonomy): domain Eukaryota; kingdom Metazoa; phylum Arthropoda; class Insecta; order Hemiptera; family Miridae; genus Pilophorus; species Pilophorus perplexus. The sequence goes on along the minus strand of OY037009.1, from coordinate 32,841,108 downwards.
AAAGCTGCCTGTATCCGTTTCCCGAACTGACTCCCGGTGAATATCAAGTTTTCAAACATGGCATTGAACTGCTTTTTATAGCTCCGAGCAGGTTTTCTCCTGTTCCCTGAAAAGGTCACTCTCCTAATTAATTATGTGCCCCTCTTTTGAATTTATTGGTGACGCTGATTTTCTTTTGGTTTATTATTCTTGGAATAATACACCTGTTTTCGCGACGGGGGTCGACGACTCCGATAGGCCTCAAAATTTGACATTAACCATTTCAAGAGGTCTAGATTCTAAATCCGAAATGTCCGTCCGCCGTACGCCGAGCGGGCCGTTTTGGGCAGTAAGATTTTTTTTTTAATCTGAAATTTTGACAAAATACTTGGTTAACCATCTAGTTGTGCCCGCAAGGTTTTCAGTCCGATCGCCCAAACCCGTGGGGTGCTATGGGGCTAGAATGGGGCTATGGGAGGTTTTTTTTTTTTTTAAGGATTTGGGCTATGGGATCGAGTTAGGTGTCGTTTTCGAAGTATTTTTGGACGTAGAATCCATTTTTTGGGGTCCCGCAACGATCCAATTTCACTGTTGCGATCTATAGTGCTTTCATAGGGCTAAAATTTGGATTTTTGAAGGATCCCACGAGGTTAAATATTTTTCGAGTAAAAAAATAAAGAATTTTTGAAGAAATAAATTTTTGAAAAAAAAAAAAAATCAAAAACAAATTTTTTAAATAAAAATAAATAAAAAAATTTCCAAAATTTTTTCCATTGACACAGAAATAATTGTTGCACAAGTAACCTATATCAAGGAATAATAAACCCTTGTGTAAAATTTGCAGCGCTTTTCCATTGACACAGAAATAATTTTTGCACAAGTAACCTATTATAGGTTACCTATTATAATATAAAAGAATAATAAACTCTTGTGTAAAATTTGCAGCGTTTTTGTCTTCGCCCTCCATCCTTCTGCCTCTTAGGTAGGTAGGCAGCATGAAAGGACTGGGAATTTCTGATATGATCTCAAGTACCTACCTGGCGTTTCCACAACACAGATGAGGCTGACTGGTGGATTTAGATATCTACAAACGTTTCAGCGGAAGAAAAGTGAACTTTACATAAGGGGTTATTATTCTTTGATACCTAGGTAAATTTTGCAAATTATAATTCTATGTCAATAACAATTCATTTTAAATAAATTTTCTTGTGTAATCTTTGGACAGATGTAACACCCCAAAAAGTGGATCATGCGTCGAAAATAACGAGGGAAACGATACCTCATTTCACCTCCTGACATCCTTCAAAAGCTCCGTTTGTAGAAATCCCCATAGATTCCCAAGATGAAATCGAATGGTCCAGGGGCCCCATAAATGGGTTCTACCTCAGAAAATACTTCGAAAACGACACCTAACTCCATATCTGAAACCCTTCGGAACCCCGTCCTACAGCCCCACGTATAATGTCATATTTTGAGGCCGATCAAAATTGTTGACCTTTCGTCGCGAATACATAGGTTTATTATTCCAAGAATAATACTGTGGTGCGGGCGCCTCCAAGAGACTATGGGTTGCCACCCATATGTTATAGTCCGCAGGTGTTGGGTTTGAAATGGCAATTATATCAGTTCAAGTTCGGAATTGGTTGTGGATTTGTTCACTCGCGTTTAACATTGGTGACAGCTGTGTGGGATGTGATGATTACTCCATCGGGCCATGTATATCAGCCGAACCGTTGCATTGGTTCCGTTTCCGTGCAACAGAAATATCAGCCGCCAGCTGCGGCGCCCGTGCAGGAAGAGGAGGAGGTATATCACCTGGCGCAGGAAGAGGTGGGAATATCCCCAATTCCCTCGGTTTGCTCAGAACAGTACCTACCAAGCCCTCCTTCAGAGCTGGCGACAAGAAGCGGGCGAGACCATCGACGATTTTCATAGACAGATCAAGGAGGTCGTTCGGAAAGCATGGCCGGATGGGGGAGCGGCGGTAGAGGGAGTGGTGACGCTCCGGTTCGTGGAAGGGCTTCGAGATCCCTGTGTGCGCGAGAGAGTCCTGTTGGTTTGGCCCCAGACCATGACTGAAGCACTGGCGGTGGCCCTTCGGATGGAAGCGGTATTGCGATTACCGAGTATGAGCCATCAGCAAACCAACCTCCCAAGAGACTCTGCTAGGGAGGTCCAGTGCTACATTTGTGACCAGCCCGGCCATAGTTTTCGGAGGTGTCCTCGACGCCAATGTGAACGGGAGTGGCTCCAAGAGGCTGAGGAGAAGGCAAAAGAGCTCCAAGAGGCTGAGGAGAAGGCAAAAGAGCTCCAAGAGGCTGAGGAGAAGGGAAGAGAGCTCCAAGAGGCTGAGGAGAAGGCAAAAGAGCTCCAAGAGGCTGAGGAGAAGGAAAAAGAGCTCCAAGAGGCTGAGGAGAAGGCAAAAGAGCTCCAAGAGGCTGAGGAGAAGGCGAAAGAGCTCCAAGGGACTGAGGAGAAGGGAAAAGACGTTGAAGAAGAACGCAACGAAAACGACGATCTGCTCGAAGACGAGGATGACGAAGAAATAGACGTGGGCAACGAAGAAATAGACGAGACTGACGCTGGGACTGAGGACGAAGAAATAGACGAGACTGACGCTGGGACTGAGGAGAAGGGAAAAGACGTTGAAGAGGAACTGAACGAAAGCGACGATCTGCTCGACGACAAGGAGGACGAAGAAATCGACGTGGGCGCCCCGAGTACAGTGACACTACTCGTCACGTACACTGAGGAGTACACTGAGGAGTAAACGTCCGATGGAGCGGAGCAGCTCGTCCGATGGCAGAGTCTTCGAGGACAGCGTCCCCTGCAGCAGGGGAAAGATGTCGTCATCGGTTGTCATCGTCGACGAGGAAAAAGAGGTGATCGAGGACAGGAGCTCGAGGAAGAAGCCAGAGGCGAGGAAGGCTGCGAAAGTTGTCTCCAACGCGAAAACGCCAGGTGAAAGATGTGGTGACTACGGGTTTGGGGCTATGGTGACCACTGAAGACGCTAAGGCCTTCATCACCAATCTCCACGAGCTGGTCATCAAACGATGGTGGAGGTATAGGCGGCTCAAGGAAGTGGGGGTCCCTCTTCTTTTGGGGAGGGACGAGTGTGGTGCGGGCGCCTCCAAGAGACTATGGGTTGCCAGTGGCAACTTGCCACCCATATGTTATAGTCCACAGGTGTTGGGTTTGAAATATCAGTTCAAGTTCGGAATTGGTTGTGGATTTGTTCACTCGCGTTTAACAATACGAAACCAAAACGAGACCATGTTCATAAATATCCCGTAGCCAAATTAGTCATTTAAATGAAAATGTGTATCAAACCTCACTCTCATTAATTCATTATTAGCTACCGGAAGTCACTGGGCAGTTTCTGAAAACGCTTTAAAAATGAATAATTCCTCAATCGAACTTTGTTCCCGTTCACGTAGGCTACAACGGGTTAGTATTATAATTGCAATGGTGTTTTGCTGTGTATAAAACATTCCCTTCTTCAACTCAATAGTGAGATTGTTTAACAATAGCGTTTCGGGCAATGGAAAGGGCAATGGAAAGAGTGCTTCAACGCGCTGGATAAATTTATACCAGCAATACTATAAAATATTTATGTTGCAATCTAAAGGTGGCGAATGGTTTATAGGGTCCTGATCTGATTATAAAGCGTAGGGGAAAATTATTTATAAAACGCTGCAACTTTTACGAAGGGTTGATTATGCTTTTGTTAAACCGCAGAATGGTAAAAATTTAATTCTGCCAATGAAAGATCATTTTAAACCAAACTTGTGTAAGATTGTATGCATTTAATAGGACTTACAGGCGACCCCCGAAAATGGATTTGACGTCCAAATCACTTCGAAAAATACACCCTAGCGACGAGTAGGGTGTACTGTACACCCTACAGTACAGTCGAGTCGACGCCTTACCCCAAACCCGACCCTTCATATTGTGATAACACCCAATTTTAACAATGTACAACCACGTGTATTTCTCAAACATAACTGTTTGACTGTTGAACATGTGATGGTTGCCATCATACTACTCCCCTCTTCACGTCGGCGAGATCCAGCCGGTTGACATGGACCATCTTCGTCACTTTCCCTATACTAGCCGAACCCGCTACAGCACGTCGTTCTCAAGGAGGTTAGAAGAAGAAACTCCTTGGTCGTTCTTCTTCTCCTTCACGACCCACACAATGGTGGCAACCAGGCAGTGTGATGGCAACCATCGCATTATTGCCCCTTAAAAGCCCCACAGAGACCCGCGGGACACAAATGGACGGACAACAGTTGTCCCAAAAGTTATCCCAAGATACTTGGGATATTGCCAAAATTTTAGATTGATTGTAAAGCAAGAGGAATATTTTTGTAATTCTGAAATATTGACGAAATTCTCGGTTTCTCATTTAGAACTAAATGAGAAACCGAGAATTCGTGTCCGCAAGGTTTTCAGACTGATCACTCCCTTGGAGCTCTCTGGTGCTAAAGGGGGGGGGGGGGGGGGGTAGAAGTAGGGTTCTTGAACATTTTAGGGTATATGGTCGAGTGGGGTGACGTTTTAGAAGTAGGTGTTTTCGGGCGTAAAATTCATTATTGAGGGTCTCTAATCTGCCCAAAAACTGTACAGATATACAAATTTTTAAAATAAATTTAATTTTGTAAAATAATGTCTCATGGACTTCTAAATAATTCTAATAATAATTCTAAAATTAATTATTAATTTTCACACAATTTATTCAAAATAATAATAAACCTTTGTTGAAAATATTCAACATTTTGACAAATCTACGCACCCCGGGGTTTATCGGCCGATACATAGGTATAAATTTATACCCAAAAGAAAAAATTCGATGCGATGATCAGAAAAATTGAATACCTATACCGTGTTGAAAGTATCCTCTTCATTTTCCAATAGAATGTGCTTCAGTTGAATTTTTAAATACGTACCGACTGTTGGTATTTTTATTGTGAGGGTGGAAAATGGAACCCGCTCGTGCTTTAGTGAGCAAACAATCGACCACTACCCGACCATTCGGTGCATCGGGGGTTTTTTTTTTTTCCTTCAGGAAGAGAATAAAACTATCGATTGGCAACACTTGCTCGAACCGCAAGCGTTGGGAAATTTTTTTAATAAAATGTAAATGTCGGCTCCCGGTTACCGTCACAGTCATAAAAGGGAGACACTCCCACAAGTGAATTAAAGTGTGGCGGAGTTTTATTTCCGAAATATGAAGATTTTAATTTTTTTTTTAATTCGAGCATTTCCTTTTTTTCAGAGCGAGTCCGACGGAAGCGGTGACGGCGAGTGGAACCCGCCGACAGCTTTACCCCCGCAGGTCAAACGTAAGCCACTCACAATCACTCGTTTATTTTTAGGGTAAGGACAATTAAAATGGTTTTTTTTTAACGCTTTTTTCGTTTATGTGCTAAAGTAAAGATATAAAGAAAGGCTTGCATACGAGTCTGCAACACATTGGGACATTTTATGTCTTTAGCCCCCCCCCCCCCCCCCCATTTCCTTTAAGAGCCACTCAGCTGACCCGGACCCTGGGCATCGTCAAGTAAATGTCTTTAATGTCGTCTGTAAAGAGGCTACGTACGAAATTACAGCTTCCTAGAGCGTAAAGCATAGAAATTAGCTTTAAGAGCCATTCAGCTGATCCGGACCCTGGGCGTCGTCAAGTAAATGTCCTAAAGAGGCTAAATACGAAATTACAGCTTCCTAGAGTGTAAAGCATAGAAATTTGCTTTTAGAGCCACTCATCTGATCCGGAAATTACCAATTAAAATGATTTACCCACCGCTTCACAAATCAAACCGTTCTCGCAATATTCGGATCACCTGCTATGAATAAAATCATCGAAACACCAGCTCAATGAAATCATGATCACCTGATTGTACACAATTATTCAAAATTTGAATTGGTGTACAATCTTGATCACCTGATTGTACACAACAATCATGATCACCTGATTGTACACAATTATTCAAAATTTGAATAGGTGTAGGGTTGAATAGGTCTACCTAATTGTGGTTATTTAATAACCAAGCTCATAACTCAGCTTGTTGGTCACGCACTTCGCAGAAGTTGGGTAAATATGGTTGGATAAATTGAGAGCTTTCGAACGAATGGTCAACGAATTTTGTGGGATGAAAAACGACCCTCCACGAAGTACCATTTCCCTAGCAACGACTCGGTTGTAAGCGGAAATCATCAGAAAACCAACCGTTACGCTTTCAACGCTTTTTTCGTTTATGTGCCGAAGTAAAGACATAAAATGTCAACAAACAAACAAAAATCAACGCGCCTGCCTAAATTATGAAACCGTCCCATTGTCAAAATGAAGTAAAATAATTTTACCTTGTCAGCAATTATTGCTGACAAGGTTACTTTTTTTTATTAATTCATTGAATCGTAATGTAATTTTTGCATAAGACGTGGGGATCATAAGCATTTGGATGTTATTTAAATGTATTCATTTCCCTAAGAAATCCTCTCCATACATTTTGAAAGTCATTGAAGATTCAGTTTGGAAACCTCCAAATGTCTCGGCAAGGACCAGGGGGCCAATGACAACGCTCCAAATCAGGTCCCACACAGATGTGTGGCCATGGACCGCATATTGGATTAACAAAGGTCATCATTGCCTAGGCTAGGAAATTTATTTTCATCAAACTTGTGACGTCAGTTTGTAAATTTAAAATCCCAATCTTATCCCTTACGATTGACAGATTGTTAGCTCTCTATTGCAGCCGAAGGGCTGTTTCTGGCAGTTTGTGGAACGAAAACGTTCCATGGTTTCAGACTTACACAGTCCATGTTGAATGATTTTTTTAGTAGAAAGAAAAATCATCCTTAGCTTTTATTTTCACGACATTGGTCGAACTTTAGTGTAGGTATTTGTTTTTATTTTGCTCATTTCATTACATTTTTCCATACGACTTTTGGGAATTTCCTTCGAACTTAACAAAGTAGTTTGTGAGAACTCGTTCCGTTCGTGTACCATAATGATAATTCCAAGCTAAAATATGGGAATTTACGGGATAGAATGAGTTATTTTCCGAGTGTCCTGTTTTGGCAACCATGGTCAGGGCAGAAGGAGTAGCATTATGTTTGAGTCAGCGCACTCTGTCATCCAGTGAAGTACTAGCTCGCCGTTTGGGATGCTGCATTATTTTAAAATCTTACTCTTTCTCATGTCTTTCCTCTCAAAACGAAAAGGAATTTGGTTCGGAAATTATATTCCGATTACCGATACGAGGTATACCTAACGAAAACTAAGCGACATTTCGTGGACTTGGGCCGTAAGTTTTATTTTCGACGGTGAAAATGCCTGCTTGTATGTGCGCGAAAACATTTAGATCGGCACATTCAACCCGGCAAAATACGTGTATGTAAATACACAGTACGTGGACGGAATTACCGAGCCGTTTTGGTGCCGGTGACGAAACGGATACTTTCCGTAACGTGTCGAAATGGCCCTCACACTCCTACCATACAGTTTTTGTTGTGTTGCAGAACCTGACCACTCCCCGGCGTTCATGACCAACGGAATGGTTCGAGGAGAGAAGGGGGAAAAAGGGGAACGAGTAAGAGTCCTAATTTATTTGTAGTAAAAAAATGTTGTCAAAATCCAAAATTAACTTTGCTTTCTTCCTTCGATGAAATCAAAATGGTTATGACCTGGATTATGGTTTTGGTTCTGCAGGGACCTCCAGGGGAAACGATTCGAGGGCCTCCAGGCCCACCAGGACCTCCGGGACCGCCATTTTCCGGCTCCATGCCCACCGACTACGGCTCAGGTGACGGATCGGTAAGTCCTCGTCCGAAAAGGAAAGTTATCATTGGATATACATAATATATTATAACAGCAACTTGGAAACGCTATAATACATTTTTAATTGTATTTACAGTACAAACCAGGAATCAAGAACGTAAGAATAATTTCCTCCGTTTACGAATTGGATTGTTACATGTCTTGCCCACCAAAACTAATCCCTACCATAATTTTATCGCTCCAGCCCTGAATATCATATAGCTAAATAATATTGTCTAAAGCTTCGCAGAACCGGTTGTATTTCCATTCAAATCCATCCTGGGTAAATGAAAACTTCTTTAAAGCACCATCAAATTGGTTTTAATATCCCCTTAAAACTCTTCGAACCAGTTTAGAGTCCGCTAAAAAGTGTTTTTAACGCTTTCTAAGCCGTTAAAGACTACCTCAGATTTGGATCCCTGAAACCGGTTCTAAAACAACCACATTGTGTTTGGAACCCCTCAAGCAGGTCTCAGATTCTTCTATTAGATCTTAAATTCATTCAAACCGGTTGCAAACCCTCTTCAAAGTAAATAACTGTTGTTACAATTCTACGGGATTAGTTCTGAACCCTCGATCCTTCAAATTCGAACCCACCTGGAAAGTGTTTATAATAAACAGTTTCAGACCCCCTCAAACCCATATTGGATCCTTGAAACCGGTTCTTAATCTAACAAATCCGATTCTGAAACTCCTTGAACCGGCCAAAGATCCTTAAGTTCCGTTTAAAAATCAACAATAATAACGGTGAAAAAATAAATCGTCAACAAACAAGCAACCCACAATAACCTCCTCCTTCAGTCAAATTTTTCCTTTCTTCTTATTTTGGTTATAGATCCATTTCAGCCGGATTCGTGGCGAGATGGCGGAGAAATTGTCAAAAATCATCTTTTATAATATAAAGGCTTTAAAACCGGTTTGAACAGTTTCAGGGATCAAAAATCCGTTTATTGATTTAAGACGGATTTAAGGATCAAAACCCAGTTTGAGGGAGCCTAAAACGGAATTATTTCGAATTATTAGAATTATTTCGAACCAGTTTTAGGCTCCCTCCAACTGGTTTTTGATCCTTAAATCCGCCTTAAATCAATAAACGGATTTTTGATCCCTGAACTGTTCAAACCTGTTTTAAAGCCTTTCAAAGTGCTTAAAACTTTCAAACCAGTGTTGGGCCCCATCTAGCCTGTTTCACATCTTCAAACCCGGGTTAAAAGACCTTTCAACCAATAATTGGTTGAAAGAGTACAATTATTGTACTCTCCTAAAGTGTTATGACACTTTCATTGTTTCAAACCCCCGTAATAATTTTAGACGAATCAAAAATATCATTGTAAACTATAAAAAAGACGATTTCAGACGAATTAGTCCATTTCCACGATAAAATAATAATAATAATATATTATCGTGGAAATATACTACTTCATCTGAAATCGTCTTTTTTATAGGATGGATTCCCACTCTCTCGCCACGTCCACCTTACAATTGTAAACTATCCCAATTGCAATTCATTGACACAGTTTTTAATGTTCCTAACTCAACAACCGGTGATAGTTTTCTAACGCTCAAAACAACCTTGAAAACTACGTGTTTTTGCTGTAGGTTGGGCTCAAAGTAGAAATTACCTGAAAATGTCAAATAAGCTGTTTCACCTCTCCTTCGTATTTTCAAGCTGACGTCATTCTGATCCCCAATTATTTTCCCTGATCGCATTATTTCCGTGCGTCAGGCTAATGGGCGCGTTATCTGTTTGTTCAGATGGGCGGCTAGATGTTGCTGCGAAGGTTTGGAGATGTTGTCAATTCCCGAGAGTTCCACCTCCGCAGCATAATCGTAGCCGCACAGGTGCGCCGATCCGATCACGAGACTCCGGATATTCGATTAGGAGTTAATGCCCGACCCCGAGCTCCATACATTACGACCCCCGGAAAATCCCTCGTCATAACGGTCTAGTCATGGTTTAGGGAAAACCCCAAGAGTGCGATGCATAACAGCAGATTTATTAAACCTGCAGTTCGTTGGAATTTTTGAGGAATACAGAACGAAAATTTGTAATATAATGTTTTAGTCTAACTATTATGAGCACCATTTCTCCCGCAGATCGGAAGCTTCGACTATGGAGGACCTGGCTACGGGGTTCCTGGTCCCGCTGGGCCACCAGGACAATGTGTGTGCAACATGACGAGGCTGTTGGAAGGATTCCTGATGCCCAAGATGATCCAGGGTCCTCCAGGCTCTCCAGGCATCAACGGCCAAGCTGGCGTGACGGGCCCTCCGGTAAGTACACGTACGCAAAATCAAAAAATTTTGGTTCATAGCTCTTTTATCTCCGACGGGTCTTGAAAATGAATTGTTAATGGTTTGAGAGAACTGCTTTCTTATTTCTTTTCTTATTTCTTTATTTCACGGGACGAGCCCAATTACATTCTATAAAATCAGTACGTCATTCTAACCAGGGGAAAAATGAATATGAAATGAATATAACGTGAATATCATATCATATCATATCATCATATCATCATCATATCATACAATAATATAAAATTGTGTTGGCCGACGTGTGGTAGCCGTGTGGTTTGTTGGTACGGGATAACGCGTTCCCGAGTGAGTTTTTTCACTTTCCGCTCGCTGGCCGTTTAGGGGGTCGAAAAAATTACGAAAAAATACGAGCCGTGTAGATCAGACCTGGAGGAAGACGTCAGTCAAATCGTAAATCCGAAATTCGCCCGGGAAATTCGTCGAAAAATCGTCTTTCTCCCGTTTGTCCTACGTTTTCCACTTTCAACTCGCGCCAAAGCCCGTTTAAGGGGTCGAAAAAATTACGAAATAATACCAGCCGTATAGATCAGACCTGGAGGAAGACGTCGGTCAAATCGTAATTCGGAAATTCGCCCGGGAAATTCGCCGGAAATTCGTCGAAAAATCGTCTTTCTCGCGTTTGTCCCACGTTTTTTCGGGTTCAAAAATACCCAGTAAGGAGCCATTTTTTGGGTATGGTATCCGCGAGCCAAATGCGCGCCAAAATATGGCCAATCCGATTCCGAAGTCGGATTTCAAAAAAACCGAGGGGGAGGGGGCGATTTCACGGTGAGAAGACAATTGGATCGTTTTAATTCGCGCAGGGCCAGGGATCTTAGAAAACGGAGGGTCCAGGGACCTTTGATAGATGGAGAGGCGGGGAAACTGGTCGGCCGAGTATACAAGTGATTTCACTAGCACTCTGACAGGGGGCCCTTACTTCGCTCAGCTAATCATTTTATCGGCCAGGGGGCTCGCTTGGCTCGGCCATCCATGGGAAAAAATTATTGAGGGAAAACTTTTCAAATTTGATTAGACAGAGAGGGGGAGGGGGTTGCTTCGCTCGGCTGTTCATTTTCTCGCCAGAGGGGGGCTCGCTTTGCTCGGCCACCCACATAGTAGAATATATAATATATATTATAGTTTCTTGAAAATCTTGAGAAATTAAAAAATGATCTACATTCTGAGATAGATTGAGCGCCCTCAAGGATTTTTTACGTTTTCTCCTCCTTCAACCCCCTCTCCTTCCCTAAAGAAGGGTAGGAGTGGGGATTTCAGCCAATATCATTTTATCAGCCAGGGGGTTGATGTTGAAGGAGCAGTTGACCCCACGTGAATTTGGCTCGGCTTCACTCCAACTGCCTCTACCCCCCCCCCCCCCCCCCCCCCCACCGCCATCAGTCTTCACTCTGAGCGGGTGGGACATCAGCCTTTAAGGGGCGCTCGCTAGGTCTACGACATCTCTCCCCGACGGAAATGGATGTAAATTAAATGAATCGATTTAAATTGAATCGATTATTTAAAAAAGTTGAATTGAATTAAAAATAATAATTTCCTAAACGGTAAGCCCTAAAAATACGCCGATTTTTTCTATCGTCTCTGCTACGAATAGGGAGGGGGGCAATACACCCCACAGGCGGCAATACACCCCACTAGGGGAGCGAGCGAAGCGAGCCAGAGAGACTAGTAAAAATGATAAAGGTAAGATGCAATGGAAATTACAAAGTAAAAAGAATCAATATAAAGGGGAAAAAAAAGCAAAAAAAAAAAAAAAAACGGAAAACTGTCTCTAAGTATAATTGATAGGGGACGAGGAAAGTTGTGATTTTAACGTGGCTAGGGAGGAGTGAAAAAAGTCGAAATCGGGGTTTACAGTCAGGAAGAGGTTCGGAATTCTGCGTAGGGTTGGCTTCTCTGGTAGTTTGTAGGAGAAAAAGGGATGTAAAACAGCACTTGCGAGCGGGTAGAGGTTCGCTGTGCAACAAGGCTGATCTTCGACAGAAGCGTAGGGCAGTCGATTTGGTTATTCAGTAGCTTGAAAAGCAACGTGAGATCGGCTGAGCCACGACGCCTCTCCAGCGACTCCAGGCAGCACCGCTCACGAATATAATCGTACTCAACATCGGCTGAGGGGATACCCAGCTTGAAAGCAACAAATCGTAAGAATTTGTTCTGGACTCGCTCAAGCCGGTATTTGTGCACAGCGTATGACGGGCACCAGACAGAAGATGCATATTCCAAGATTGGAAGAACCAGGGCTTTGTAGACCGTCACGATAGCAGGTATACTTGTGAATTCCCTTGTGTTCCTTTTCAGGAAACCAAGAGTGCGCATAGCTCGGTTAGCAAGCCCTTCTATATGCTGTGAAAAACACATCTGCTCGTCGAAAAGCACGCCCAGATGAACCATCTCACTCGACCTTCGCAGGGGAGCATCGCCAAGAATGTAGTCAAAAATGAATGGCTGGTCCTTGCGGTTTAAAGTAATCACCGAACATTTAGCCGGGTTAAGGTGAAGGTGATTTAGCGAGCACCACTCCTCCAACCGAAAGATTGCATGCTGAAGGGTCTCACAGTCAGACGGAGAATTTATCTGACAGAAAATCTTCAGGTCTTTACCAAAATGAGGCCAAAAAAGCTGAAATTCAAAAGCATCAAACGCTTCTCGCTTCAAAATGAATCGTTTTTATGTTTCATGAAGTGATTTCGGAGTTCTTGTTACTGGTTTCAAACGCCTAGGTTTTAAGCTTCTCCAAACCAGTTTAAACCCCTATAAACGGGCTTTAAACCCCCTCCAACTAGGGTTGAACTACAACAACGGTATTCAACCCCTCCAAACCAGTAAGACCAGTCTGGTGATTCAGAGAGCCCTGTTTCAAAATGGAGGACCATTCGATTCCAACTCCCCAAACACAGTTCTACGCCGCTCCTACCGCTCATTACCTCCTGATATTCGGGTTATTCTTATTACTGATTTTTTTTTTTTTTTTTTTTTCAATACTTAGGTACCTCGATAATAATTATTAAGCTGATCAGCATGAAAGAATTCACGCGTCCTACTTACGACGCCGGAATGTTTACGCAAGCGCATAATTGTAATTATACAGCGTAACAATGAAAATACAACTCATACGCCCTACTTAATTTTGGTGAAAGTTAAATTTTATTGCCCAATTTTGTCTCATTTCTGAAGTGGAAGAAAAACATCGTTTCCATGAAATGTAAAATTAGGTTTCCCTTTAGAAATCACGGAGCTACTGCTCATTTGAGCAATTTTGGGCAATCGGCGATACTAGATCGGGGATTACCAAACAAGTTTCCAAAATAAACCCATAGACGTCTAATAAGCCTCCGTAGACCATACACCTAAACCCCCATATCCCAATCATTTTAAAAATCCCATCTTCAATTTCTTCCTATTGATGAAAAATACATACCAATTCAGAAACTTTGCGGATGGTTATGAGAGTGACGTTTAATTTGACATCGTTTTCTTATCAAAAGTAAATAATCAGAGTTAAAGTTTAACAAAATAGACATAAAATTTGGTAAATATGAAGTTGAAATCAAAATTAAATCTCATCAGAATTAAATTTTAACAAAATAGTCGAAACATCCAGGTTTGTTCCAGGTCTGACGGCGTCTGTCAACAGAAGTTGGACAGCTGTCGACAGTTCCCAACCGCACTCATTCGAACTGTCGGTTTCCGTCCAACTGCTGTCAACCTACGATCGACCTGGACGCATGTCTCCGTCGATTTCTGTTAACAGTCCGTCAAGCCTGGAACAAACCTATTATCGACTAGTTGAGTTTTAATCAGTAGCAATATTTAATACTACTCCCCGCACGGACATTGGTTTGGCCGTTTGTGCGTGATGTTGGAACAAACAAACAAACATCCATTATTATTAATGGTAATAACAACAATAATAATAAAATAATAAATGTAAAGAAGATTCGTCATTCTTATATCAAAGTGGTGCACGTGACGCAACTTATTTGAATTCAATTGAACTTACTGGAATGTTTTAAATAAGAACTTGTGTTAATTAATAGCGGTCGACTTTTTGACATGGTACGTTTTGTGGTTTTGATTCAGCTGATTCATATACATATTTCATCAAAAACTCAAACTTCGAGTAGTCGTTCGGAATTGTTTCCAATCAAATTTCTCATCGTATTGTTTCCCATGTTATATATTGTTTCACAATGTGAACATTAGCGTAACTAAAAAAAGAGAGGAGGAAAAATTTAGTGGACTGTATAAAATGGAAAATCTTAAAAATACTTGTTTAGGTAGCTTTGAAGGCGAACTGATACTGATAAGGCGAACCTTTGAAGGCGGATTGATACTGGCGATTGTTGGTGATGGGGCGTTCAATGTTCCGAGGCGAGTCCAAGTTCAAAAAATTAAACTAAACTCTAAAGTTTATCGATGTTGATATATTATATCAATTTAATAAATGTGTTCTCACTCTTGGGGCGTGTTCTTACGCCTATATCTCATTATATCTTTCTGCAGTTTTATTTGGAAGATCTCAGAAAATATCTCAACCTTAAGACTCTCATAAGTGCTTCAAATATAAGAAAATCCCAAGTGGAGCACAAAACGTTGTATCCCCCCCCCCTCCACCCACAACCACGCCATATTCCTCCTCTACGGCAATAACGAAGGTCTTTCCCTCTCCAAAGTTATACAGCTAATAACGTTGTCCACTTTTACGACGGGAAACCACTCAACGAAAACTGGGTTAGACTGCTATAAAAGTTACCACTATGAAAACTAAAACCTCCCTCCCAGAGGCTTGTACTAGTCACATGACTGGGAAGGTTTACCCCATCTCGTAACGTTTTTCTAGGTGGCCTCGGGGACTTGAGGTCTTGAAGGAGGGGGAAGCGATATGTTCGACTGGTGCACTCTCGGCCATTTTCCAGCCTTTTTCCCCGGAGGGGGTCGAAGGGGGAAAACAACCAGTGATTTATAACCAGTGCGATCCAGGGGTGATCATTTTCTGGGGAATAAAGCTCCACTTTGGATAGACATCTACGAGCAGTTAGTGCAGCTTATTGGCACACGCCGAAAAATTATTTTGGTTGATTATTCTTTTGATGAGTTTTTTCTTTTGATCAACCTGTACAGTGAAGGTGTTTTTGAGGAATTGATGAGGGGTGTCGTTTTTTAATGTATTAAGTAGGATTCACACTTGACGGGCACGGCAGATCAGTCAACGATCGACTATTTCAATCAAACGTTCGTCTTCAATTTCAAAAAACGCTGCAAATTTTAAAAAAGGGTTTATTATTCTTTGATATAGGCTACCTACTTGTGCAAAAATTATTTCTGTGTCAAAAGAAAATAATTTGGAAAAAAAAAGTTTTTGGATTTTTTTTTTCAAAACACTTTTTGGTTTTTTTTTCAAACATTATTCTTTACTCGAAAAATATTTAACCTCCTGGGATCCTTCAAAAATCCCATTTTTAGCCCCATGAAAGCCCTATAGATCGCAACAGTGAAATCGGGGCGTTCCGGGACCCCAAAAAATGGATTCTACGTCCAAAAATACCTCGAAAACGACACCTAATTCGATCCCATAGCCAAAAGCCTTCAAAAAAACCCTCCCGTAGCCCCATTTTAGCCCCATAGCGCCCCACGGGTTTGGGCGATCGGACTGAAAACCTTGCAGGCACAACTAGATGGTAAACCAAGTATTTTTTCAAAATTTCAGATTTAAAAAAAATTCCTACTGCCCAAAACGGCCTGGACGGCGGACGGACATTTCGGATTTTGAATGTAGACCTCTTGAAACGGATAATGTCAAATTTTGAGGCCGATCGGAGTCGTCGACCCCCGTCGCGAAAACATAGGTGTATTATTCCAAGAATAATAAACCAAAATGTAAAAAGAAAGAAAATAAATAAAAACGCGGACGTGAACGGTCGGGAGGAACGGAGGAGGTGGAAGTGAAGCCTGTGAGTGAAGGGTGGGGGAAGAGGCAGACACCAATTTTGATCGGTCCGATCTCGAGGGACTGGGCAAGGTCCGGTCAAAGACCGGTGCTTGAACGGACCTTGCCCGCTGAGTGTGAACGGTCGCATTACCTACATATACATTGGAGCGATCAAAACCGAACCCTGTCCGGTCCTTGCCCTGCCCTGCCCTGCCCTGCCCGTATAGTGTGAACAGGGCTTTAGGGTGACGAGACGTACTCCATTCGAGAGGACACTGCCCTTGTCACAAATCCCCCCCAACCCTGGGGGACAAGAAATGTTCCCTTTTTGCAGATCAAAATCTATAATATTAATTTATTTAAACGTTGCCGCCCGTGGGGTGTATTGCCGCTTGTGATATGTGCCACATGTGAGTATGTCGGTATGGTTAATATAACAGTAACTGTTATATTAACCTAATATAGTTACTTAACTTAATAATATATTTAATTAACTTAATAATATAGTTAATTAACTTAATATAACTGTTATATTAACCTAATATAGTTACTATATTTTTACTTTAGTCCTGGGGGACACCATCAGATTGATAACGTTATGATAGAGGATCAAACCAATGATCGGTACCATCGGTATTCTGCCGATTATTTTAAATAATTACAGTTGTCAGAGGGGTGGGGAGGGGGGAGACTCTCTTCCCATTCAGGTATAAATCCTTCAATGGTGCAGGGGTGATGTCGAGGGGGTGAGGGCACGCGATGGTAGGGTAAGCCGAGAGGGTAGCACAGGTGAGTGGTTGAGGGGGCGAGGGAGGAGAAGCAGGTATGCTTGGACCTGGGACAGGGACAGTGACATTTTCAAACCGTGAGACTCTCGCAAAAAACACATTCTGTGTTAAAAGGATGTACAGTCGAACCTTGATAATATCACTATATTATAGTAAAATCCACCGGACGACAGATACATTAAATAATATTTAATATATTAAATACATATTAATATACATTAAATAATATTTAATTATATTATAATACTCTCGGTATAGAAAAACTCTTGTTACCGCGAAATGTATATATATATACAACTTCAACCCTTTCGATATATATATCTTCATATCGAAAGGGTTGAAGTTGGAAATTCACAATAACGAGAGAGATAAAATAATGAATTTTTATTAAAATTAAGGTTATTATACATTTAATGTATGTATTACATTTCGTCGATTATTCATGCCAGTCTTTAGCGGGCAAAATTATCCGTAATTTTCTTCAGTGTATGGTTGTTCCAACGAGCTGAATCAATAACTTTTTCAATTTTTAGAAAAGAAGGAAAAAGCCCGTGTCCATCTTTCAACGAAATCGCGTGAAATACGAAATGACCTCATCCCTTCCAAACAGGTGACTCTTTCAGAGTGACTGTTGAATAAGGATCATTAAAAAAATCCTGAATGTCCCCCCAAGCCTTTCGTCAAAAATCTGGTCACCTTAACCCTTTCAGTTACAAGAGGTACAACCCATTAATGTGGGTCTGAGACCCATTATGATAGGCCTATGATAGGCCTATAGGATTTGTGTACAAATCGAACGTCTCAAAGCCACCTGTCAGATCACACTTTCAATGACTTTACGGAGAGCCAAAAAATTATTCGAAACCATGATGGTGATGAAATATTCGTCGGTAGTATCGGGATTAGGATTCAACGAAACATTTTATTCTTTCGTTGAGCTTTCGAAACGTTATATTTTCTTCCTCAGGGCCTACACAGAACTACACACGCTACCGACGAGTTGATACATTTTGGATCGATCTCCACAATCTACAGTGATGAAATATTACAACTTTTTTATTTGAGCACAATTCTTGTCACATAAATGAAAATTTAAAAAAGTCTATCGCGAAGTGGTTGTTTGCCGGTGCACAGGTCTAATCCAATGAAGTGGTTAGGGAGAACAAACGACTCCTCTGCTGATGTAAGTACTAAATTGTTTATCCGAATAAGCAATTGTGGTGTGGGGACCGGTTTCGAGCAGCTCATCTACTATGCAGCCCTTACATATACTGCCCAGAGTAACGTGATGCAGTTGAACCTGTACTAAAGTTTTCTCGAAACCCAAGTATAGGTAAACCTATTGTTTATTCAAACAACAATGTAGTACCTTCACCAGCAAAGGAGTTGTTTGTTCGCCCTTACCACTTCAAAATTAGATCAATAATTGCAAGCAAAAGCAAGCCAATTTTGTTTTCGTAATTATTACGAAAAAAAAATTGCTTGCTTTTTTGATGATACAGTCTCTTTGACACCCTCGACATGAGGTTTAAGGACTTTAGATAGGAGATCGAATGAGTTGTGTTTTTGAAGTTTTTTTGCACGTAGAATCCATTTTTACTAATTAACACAACACACTAATTTTTAGATTCTTTTTCTTGTTTATTTGAAGCACCAATTTTTATTTTATTTTTATTTTTTTAAATGCACATTTGCACGATAATAATCAGGACGGGGTCATGTAAAACGGGGGGTGTAACGTGTGTCATGTAAAAACTGTACTCCATCCAAAAACCAAATTCAATATCCCTATTAAATAGGGATAGGATCGTGAAATTTTCACGAATTGAGTTCAGAAGGTTGGTCACGTGTACACTTGAGAGTAGAGCCGTGTTACAGCGTCTAACGCGATTCAAAATGGAAACGTCGCAAAGTTTGAATTGATGAAGGTCGATTACTATTAGAGTTCAGACCGTAAGAAAATTACCCGGGCAACATGCGAGATTTACGATGGGCAATAAGGTATGGAAAGTTGAAAACGGAAATCCTGCTAGGGGGAGGAAAACTTGTCTCATCAGGTCTTGCCGCGGACTTCGTGGGGCTTATTGGAGTTGAAATGTCGAGTCGTTTTGAGTCGAGAGGGATGAGAGATTTAGGAAGCGGGAAAGGGGAGGTCGTATAACGCGCAGAAATGATGGGGAAATCTCAGGACTAAAATGTCCCTTCGCACAAGGAAAAAGGGGGAAAAAATACCGGAGGAAAAAGATGGGGTGCAGCAGGTTTGAAATCCTCCGGCCAATTAGGGTGAAATGGGGGAAAGGCGAATATTTGAAAAAGAGGTTTTCCTCGTGGGAATGAGCGGATGGAGGGGGGGGGGGGCTGATGACAAGTGTAGCTTTATCTGTCACGGCGACTCGGGCTTTTCAACCAGCCATCTCACTGTGAATGGAGTTTCTCAAACAGTCAGCTTTTTTTCTCCGCATTTTTCTTTCGTTCTGTTCTTCGATCCTTTCAATCACCTTTATGCGAATTTCACTGCGAATTACCTACCCGAAAAATGCGATGTTCTTAACAGTTAGCATTTTGTGAGTTTCAGCGCCTACTCAAAAATATTCAAGGCTGTTCAAACCGATCCCGTTATTAGTTTGGAAAATTTGACTCTTGAACTGTTTCTTTGGTAACAAAACAAAAACTGTAGGTAGCAAAATATTAGGCGTTTAAAATCAAAACCAGACGGATCCAATTTTGTAAATTTTTCAGGAGGGACAAAATACTGAAAATTTCATTTTACGACTAAATATCAACAACTGCCAGGTTGTAAATAAATTGATCGTGTAATCTGTAATCACTAACAGGGCAGTAAGTTATGTTGCTTCAGGTTGCTTACTTAAGCAGAAAATTGCGATTTTGAGATGAATCAGACTGGTTTTGACTCTCATGAAACAAATTTGGTCGAGTTTCAAAGCTTTTTCTTTGGCTTTTGTTAATAGCGAGTGAGTTTATTCTGAAAAAGAACATTAAATGCAAATTGAAACTCATTCTACTAACAAAATATAGGTAATTTATTTTTTAGCAAAAAGTGATTATACGTTCAAAATTACTCGGAAAGCGAGACCTTATTCGACCTTTAGGCATCCTTCAAAAGCTCTATTTGTAGCCCTATGAAAGCCCCATAGATCCCCACGGTAAAATCGGATGGCTCTGGGACCCACAAAAATGGATTCTACGTCCAAAAATACTTCGAAAACGACGATACTTCATTTTTGGAATCTCCGCATCTTGCAACCCTATAATGCAACTTTACTTTACGTTAATTTACTAACAGATATAGTTACTATAACATGTAAGTATTTTATATTATGTCAATCGTCCTTTTTTTAATTAAAAACAAAATACACCTATATTATACAGATTTAATTTTTTATATCTCTCCTAACACTACCTATAACAAGGGTTGTAGTTGTCGACCAGTGGTGTATAACGTTTGTTTCTTGAGGGTTCTTGAGGGTTGGTCAATTGAACCCTAACGAACGTTATACTACAGCGTCAGGAGAGATTAGGGACACGAAAAATGGATTCTAGTTATAAAATTTCTTATAAAATAGTTATAAAAACGACACCTTATTTGACCTGCCGGCAAAAGTCCATCAAAAGCCGTAGGTCGTTTCGGTGCAGTCTTATAATTGAATAAATAAATGATTGAAGTATTGAAGGCTTCTGGAGAGAGTTGAATTTAATCTGGGATTACCAACGCGTTTTCGGGGTGGCCATCAAATTGGAGAGCATCCCGTAACGTGGATTTGAGACCCCATCAATCGATTATACGACTCGTCCACAAATACTTCGAAAACAACACCCCACTCGAGCTCTACCCTAAGTCTTTTTAACCAGAGAGCCCCACGGGGACAAACTTTGCGGACACAACTAGAAGGATATCGTGTATAATATACATACACATAATATTATTATAAATATTTCAGAATTTAAAAAAAAACGGTTGATTATTCCGAGAATAATAATACAAAATGGCTAAAATTGAGTGGTAAAATAGTTGGGAAAAAGCTCAAATTACCTCAATTGGAACCTAAACCTACCTTGGAATTACTTAAATTTCAAGTGAAAAAATTGTACCTTGTTTGACTCAATCAACATTATCATCAACATGAATTAACATCAACATTTAATTTTGATGCTAATTTAGCTCTCCTAAATAAACAGGGTAAATTTCCTTGTGTGGAAAGGATGTCGTGTGTCTTCTTGTCCAGTAAACATCCAGTGTGATTTGCGGGTGGAAAAAAGGGGGGAGAAAATTTTCCCTCAGTTGAACCCCCACAAAAGGAGTAATGGACAGTATTTCTTCATTAAGGACCTTAGGCCCCGTTTTTCCTTGTGAAAAATGTAGTCCCTCCAATGGGAGAAAAAAGGAAGAAGAAGTGCTATTGGATGAAACCAACTCCATCTATTCCTGGTTAATTCTGTTTCCGTTATAATGTCAAACTTTCGAGGATTGGTCATGAAGATGAGGTGTGAAGGATTAATTATTTAATTCATGTCTAAGTATTGAAAATGATATTTCAGGGTTTGACTGGACCTCCGGGTGAACGTGGACCAACTGGAGCACAGGGAGAGAAGGGTGAACGGGGCGATCAAGGAGCAAGAGGGCCAGAAGGACTTCAGGGACCAAAAGGTAGGGTTTCAGTGTGTTATGACGGACGATGAAGGTAGGAGCACAATGCAACATGGAAGTGCGAAAGGATTTGGCTGTCAGGGAGACCGAATCGGCTTGCCGGCTTGAGGAATCCTGTTGGTTTTGTGAGAAATCACTTTGGCTGCTTCAGGATTTGGTTGCCTTAGGTTGCCTGGCCATCGGTTCCATCTGCCCATGTCCTAATCCGATTGATCATGGGGACTCCCCCTTAACTAAGTTTACAAGTAGGTAAGTAGGGGACGACATCTGGTTAAGCCCAATAGTCGTTCCCTCAGGCCTGGTGGCCGCTCCTTATAAATATGGGCAGATGGTGGCTCCTGCCCCTGAGGCTCCTGCTTGTCTCTTCACGATCCATTCCTGGGGTTGTTGAGAAATAGAGCAGGCTCCTTCCCAGCATGCTAGTCCCACAGGAGTGTTGCAGCTGCCTAGTGACAAACTTAGTTTTCTTTAATCACAGCTACGATATAAATGACAAGCTATCGTCCCTCAGACCATTTTCAGATTTCACGCTGCAAGCGCTTGGAGCCAGGATCGATCCCATTTCGGCCTTGCCAGCCGATCACTTTGACTCACAAGGGAATTCACTTTGATTCATTTCCCGAACGATTCGACCTTATTGCTTCTGACCACTCACATTAGTGCCCTTCCAAGCGGACACAACCAAATTATTCACCAACATTGTTGGAACTTATTGGCGTAATGCGATTCCCTCTCGGGTTATTCTGCGTTTAAGAGATGAAAGCTAAATAGGTACGCACGAAACTTCGGTGATGCGGCGTCATGGCCTCAAGGCAATGTGGGAATTCCATTCCATTGTGTTACATCGTGTTTATGTCGACCCTATTTGGCAGAAGAGTCTACGATGGTTGTAGTCCCGTTGGCTCTTGTTTTTGGGTGATGCTCTGGAAATTAGGGAATTACGATCCGATTTCATGTGCAGATAGGTAGTTTTATGGGATCTGGTCAAAGTTGGTGGGCAGCGTAATTTTTCAAAAATGTGTGTATTCCACCTTCGAAATTCCGTTGTTTCCTCACGAACTCGAATAGGCCAATAAAGTTCCATTTATAATTCTGTTTCATCCTGGAAATTCTTTCGAAAGTTGGTTGTGCTGACCGATATTGTGAAACTTGCTTTAGATGACTCGGGACCTTCATCTTTGCTTATTAGCTCAGTTTCAACTAAAACCTCCTTTGAAGTTTATAGTGTTTGGAGAATATTTCACTTGTTACTGCTTTAGTTGCTCAAAGTTTTGTTTACGTTTAGGTGAAAAAGCGTGGCGGATTATTTTATAGAAACGTTTGGAAAACAGGTGCTCGCTCCCAATCCTGTTTTGTAACTATCGATGTTTTTCTTTGGTGCGTACTAGCAACATCGTTAGATCAGGCGTGAAACCGTTCAAAGGATAAACTGACGTGAAATTATTCGAACCTGCAGGTGAATCTGGCCTGGACGGAGCTCCCGGTATCCCGGGCAACCCTGGGCCTCCTGGACCACCTGGAACTTCAGAGTTTTCCAATTTCGACGTAAGCGCTAAAATCAAGGTAAACATCCTCTACGTTGATAAAAGTTATTTGTTGAATTAACATGATTCAATTTGCTCATGCAGCCGAGCTGGAGGCCTCGAGCTATGTTCAAGGTGAGGTGTACAATCGGTAAACAGTTCCTTTGTTTCGGCAAGCGAGATTGATTTTGAGTTTGAGTGTATGTTGGTAAATTGAAATTCAATCTTTTTGTACAGGAAGCTATCATGGGATCGGGCTTCGACAGCTCGATGGGACGTCCTGGCTCTCCCGGACCGAAAGGCGAGCCAGGAGAGACGGGCCTGCAGGGACCCAAAGGGGAAAAAGGAGTTCAAGGAGCCAAAGGGGAGCGAGGAGAGGCTGGACTGAAGGGACCTAAAGGCGATCGGGTGAGTGATGATGTGCACAAGTAGGTAGGTATATTACAGGTGTCAGTTTGAAGTTACTTTTTCTTAATTTGAATGGAAAAAATTGAGATTAGGGGCCATCCATCTGATAACTTAGAACCTGGAGACTCATCCAACGACGTGGGACTTTTAAGGCCACTCATCTAAACACACCAACCTCAAGGACTAATCCAACGACACGGATATGTACTAAAACCTCTTATCAACAATGCTCTCCCAACCCCCTCAAGACCCTCAGGCTACTCATCTGGTAACTGAATCTCATGGGTCCAACCAAAGATGCAGACCCCTAGGCCATTCATCTAACCTAGATCTAGATGAATGGCCTAGGTCTAGAAGACTTCAAACAACGCAGACCCTAAGGCCTCTCATCTCGTAACACAACCTCTGGGGGCTCTTCCAAATTCATACACCCCAAGGCCACTCATCTAACCATGGTTAGATAGGCGGTTTTAGGGTTTGTATCGTTGGATGATTCTTCCCCGAAAACCGCCTATCTGACAATATGGACAGAAGCGACCTTAGGCTGACTGGTAACTGACTCCATAGGTTCTCCCAAAGACGCAGACCCTAGACCACTCATCTGGCCACTGGGACGGAATACTCTCACGGAATACAGAATTCATGACCATATAACTGGCAAAATGGACCCAAGGAACTGGTCCATAACAAAGACCCGTATGGCCTATCTTTACGCCACTCATCTGGTAACAGCCCCAACAGGCTCATCCCATAACACAGCCCCTTCCATAAGGCCATCCATTCCGGAATGGATAAATAAATATAATATATTATACATTTTATAATATTAACTCTTTATGGGGATTTACCCTCCCCCCTGTTCAAACAATTTGGATGCAAAAAAGTACTCATTTCCCCCCTTATTCTTGATACAAATTCTCATGGGTTGAGGTGTACGTATCAAAATCATATCCCAGTAGCTACAGCTTACATAAGTTACGGTCATCGACCACCTCCTAAGAATTCGACGTTGACTGTTGCAGGGACATCAAGGACCCCCGGGGCTGCAGGGGTTCAAAGGCGAGAGAGGCGAACCAGGACAGAACGGCGTTCCTGGCGTTCCTGGTCAGAACGGCCGCCCAGCTGTCAAAGGGGACAAAGGTGAGTAAACATTTCCAGGCTCCTGCCACTCCTTCCTCCTTACTTTAACGCTCCAGTGTGGATTAGCTCCCTCTAAAGGAAGTCTTCCTAGTCAAACAAGTTTACATACTATGTACACCTTGTGTATTCATACAGCCCGGATCTACATGAATACCTACTTAACTTCGTCTCTCCGTCTTGAATGGGATCCGAAATGTTACTACCAGCCTGTATCGGGTGATATGCCCACATATTTAAAACATAACCCTCGCTATTGGGCTGAATTACCATACGGAGGAGATTATTTTGCATAACCTAATTACGAGCTCTTCCCCGAGGACCTGTCGACTACGCGTTCCTTCCGTGTTTGTGTAGGCGGGTGTGGGGGTTGGTGAAGCAGGTGCTGTACTGCCATGAACCTCAAAGTGACGGACCGCACTGGTCTGAAATTCACACTAATTGAAGTCATATCGGCCAGGCAACACAGGGGCACAGTGGGGACGGAAGAGCGGTGTAATGCGTTCAACGATGAGCTTCTCAAAATCCTTCGGGATGGTTGACAAGGAGCAGATTGGTAGGTTGTACGCTGAAATCAATGTAAATTCCTGGTACCTAACATTTTACGTGACGATCATTTAAAACTCATGTGCTAGCCATATGCCAATGTATTTTTTCAATTAAATTGAATTTTTCAAATGAATCAAGCCAGCACTCTACTCTACTCTATAATATAGTACTTTCATTGTATTTTTTTCCTTTACGGGATTAATCCCTTAATTAGCAGGTTTTCAGTCCGACAGCGGGGAAGTCCCCTCCCTTCGGTGGGACTCCTACTTACATCAGGATACCCACTAAAAACGCTGCAAATTTTACACTAGGATTTATTATTCTTTGATATAGGTTACTTGTGCAGAAATTTAATTCAGTGTCAACGAAAAAAATTTGAAAAAAGAAAATGTTTTTTGATTTTTTTTTTTTTTCAAAAACTATTTTTAGGTACTTGAAAAATATTTAACCTCCTGGGATCCTTCAAAAATCCCATTTTTAGCCAGATGAAAGCCCTATAGATCGCTACAGTGAAATCGGATCGTTCCGGAATCCCTAAAAATGGATTCTACGTCCAAAAATACTTCGAAAACGACACCTAACTCGATCTCATAGCCAAAAGCCTTTTTAAAAAACCTCCCATAGCCCCATAGCGCTCCACGGGTTTGGGAGATCGGACTGAAAACCTTATGCACAACTAGATGGTAAACCAAGTATTTTGTCAAAATTTCAGATTTAAAAAAAAACTAGCACTCAGACTTAAGGCCTCCAGTGGCGGAACTGATGGTGGGGGGTAGGGGCGGCCCGCCCCGAGTGCCACCCGGTTGCTGGGGTGCCAAACAAGCCTGTTTGATATCAACGAGACTATGATCATTTCGGGCTCCGGACCTGCTCCCTAGCTGCGGACGCAATGAGACCGATGAGACCGCTTGGAAATCCTCGGGAATTTGGGGCGGTGTGGTAGTAACATTGTCTCCCATCCAGCTGTTGGCGACCGTCCGCGTTGTTTGCATCCGTTCGTGTTTGACGACAAAATTTGTTTTGTTTAGTGCCAATTTTTCGGTCCAGTCGTGAAAATGGATCGCCAATCGACAACTTCGGGTACATTGAAGAAGAAAGTCCTTCGTAGCTCTGCTGAAAAGTCGCGTGGATTGGGGGAGGGGGGGGGACTACTCCCACGTGTGCCGCGTCAAAGTGATAAAATCTCCCGAAAAATGTCTCAAATGGGGAGCAGGTTCCGAGCCCAACGTCATTGCAGACAGACTATAGTCTCCTCCCTTTCCACTTCTATTTCACGCCTTAGCAGCGGCTCCCTCCTCATTCCCACGTCTGGGGTAAATCATAGTCCCCATTTTTTATTGTCATAATAAACCTATCAGTCCATATTTTGGAATTTCATTTCAGAAGTAACTTTTGTGAGTTCTAATCCCACTTCTGAGTGTGTTGGGGGCGCCTTTCTTGATCAGTGTTGTCTGACCACATACACCTACCGCATTTGGGTGACTTGCGTTGATAATCCGTCTGTGAAGGAAGGGTTGTCTGGCAGGCCTCCAAAAGGCTTAGGGTTGGGCAGAGGGGTCTCAGTGAGCCGATTGCTGGAAGCAATTTCCTGTCAGGTTCCCGTCCAATAAGACGTATGGGTTGCCGAATAATCGCTTCGACTCGCCCTGTTTCACGTGTGATGCTGTAAAATGGGAGCACTAAATTGATTTTCAATACCAAACTCCTCAGCTTAGTTACTAAGCTGACTATGTCCTTCACTTTGGCAACACTGCATATCGTCTACGAGTGGGGCGTATCAAACGCCAAATCCTCTTTCACTAAGTCGAACTCTGACTTCGAAATTTCCTGGTTTAACCTCAAGTCATTTAATCCACCCTGTAATAATAGTTTTTACCTCAATAAAAGGCGGAAAGCTATAAGCCAACCTTGTAAGCCATGAAAGGCTCCCTTGGAAAGTAAAAATGGGAGAAAACACGCCAACCCGCGTGGGGGGGGGGGGGGGAGCTGACCGTAAAATGCGGAAATGCAACCGGAATAAAGAAACAGGCGATAAAAGGGAGCCACGTAAACAACTGCGCGTGAACGGGGTAAACTGTTAGCAACCTCCCCCTGTCACACTCACCCCATCAAACAATCCCACTGTTCTCTACACAAAACCCTTTTCAACCCTTCTTGAGCAATCAGTTGTTTTTCTCGGCGAAGTTTTCCGGCTGGGCAGTCAATTCCCTTTCCGGTGGTTTGATCGGATGGTCAACATCAATGCACGCTACAATAAATCCAGAAAATGCAAGAACAACTGGTTTATTCGTAAATTATAATTTAATATTATTGTATAACAATACGTATAATATTATACGTACTTGTTAACGAATTATTGAACTCAGCTTCCCATGATAGATTTGACAATTATTATTAAAGGGAGAGTCTGATGCCAGGTGATACGAAAATCCCCTGGCAACTAATCCTGGATTGCAGTGTTGCCAAGTTCATTGTTTATATTTTCCTTGTTTACGTTCGTCCTCCGCTTTTGCGTGTAAAGTTTATCAGATTGCGCCCGAAATAATTAATTTCTGGTGATTCTTCCCATCTGCGGTGAAACACGAAAAAACTCAGATAGGGTTCATTCCCATGGTTTACAACAGTTTACGTTATCTCACAGATATGTATATCTGTACCTCATTTCATTTTCATCAGTTATTCGGATTGGCCACCTGTGTTGCAGTAATCATCTTGTCGAATAATTCAACGCCACCATCAACAGTCACTGTTCAAAAATACGGGAACAGAATCTGAATGAATTTGCCTCCCCTGACAAAACAATTTTGCTTTAGTGGGAGAATCCCAAAAATAATCGTTCAACAGGATTATTTAGTATTTATAATGCAAGGAGGGACCCTTTAAAAGGCTTGAAAATATGTCAAAAGGATTCTATCGCCTGAAATGGATTAACCCGTAATTTGATTCATCAATGGTCCGTTGCAGCCAAAGGATTTTTTATCCTTTTTATCGCCCTTGTTTACCCGACGGAAGGCCGACCCCTTTCTGTGATCTCTTTTTTATCGTCTCTAATAAATCCCCAAACTGCTCCCTAATCCCTTCAAAGCCGAATGGTAGCGTTCAAGTTAATCCCCTATTTCCTGAAAATGAGACGGAACAGCCTTGATGAGGAGGGGGAGTAGTCGTAGTGGTGGCAGGATGACTTCGTTGGTATGAAGTTGTGCTTGTCCTACCTAATCTAAGTTTGTTAATTGTGATTCACAGGTGACATGGGGCTTCAAGGACCGCCGGGGCCACCTGGACCACCAGGCATCACCTACCATCTGAAGGGGGCCGAAGATCTTCCACCGAATCTCACAGACTTAGAAGGTATTGCTGACACAGCATTAAATAATTAACAAGCCAAGAGGAAATTTTCCTCTTAGGCTTGTTCCTGTAATTACGGTTGATCTTCAAGACCATCGGTGAACCGACCGGCTGGTGATCTTACTGCGCCACTTATTTATCCGGGTCCGACAAGTGGTGGTAAAGTTCCCGGGACTTTATTTTTCCCTATTTCCTACCTGGGAATTTATTTTTCCAGTGTGGTGTTTGCCGACGGTGCAGAGGTCTAATCCAATAGGACCCGGGTCCATTTTTCCCTCATAAAAATGATTTTCACTATTCCATCGTTGAAGCCGTTCGTCGTTCCACCGTTTCGTTCTATCCACGGTTCCATAGTGCGGCCAATAGGCATAGGAAGGTTCGCCTTGATTAAAAAAAGAAAAACAACGATATGGCAAAGATTTAAATCTGCAATTAAGTAAAGCAATATTTTAGAAATTTTATTTTAAATGTTTCTAAATATTGTACGTCTTGCCCATTGAGCTGAACTACGAGAAGATCCTGGAACTTGTCGAAGTACTTTCGTCGAAGTACTCTCATTGCCACCCACTCAGTCTGATTTATCTGTGCCACCCGAACTTGTCCGACCTGTGTGCCTTCACAAATCATTCCTCTTCCTAGTCCTCAACTCCCGGACACAACTCAAATCAGTTCACTTGATTACCAACACTTTGTCCATCCCAACCGTCCTTACATACTACTCCCTTCACTGTTTCAAAACGAGCAACTTATTTGTTTCAAGAATTCGGTGGCCTCACGTCCGGCGCCAGGGGCGCTAAGGGAGAAAGGGGCGACCCAGGCTACAAAGGCGAAAAAGGGGCCGAAGGTGAACGAGGACCTCCCGGATTGCCCGGCGCCAACGGAATGCCGGTGAGTTAAATTTGAACATTTCTCTTGGTCATTGAGTAAGTAGGTATTCGCAGTTTTAAAAAGCTTAGCGACCTCGCGTTCCCGATGTACTACTTAATCAAAATGGTGGTCGCGAAGTGGAAAATGAATGTGTATCACCCAGATGTTTGTACCCTGGAATTCGATATTCTGTCCCGACCCAGTGAACGATGATATTTACGGTGGGGGGATTCCGAGTAGGTATCCGAAATTAATCCCAACTATTCTGCTAACCAAAGTTAGCATTTCATTTGCATGAGAGTGGAATCCGATTAATGAAATTAGGGGAATTTCGGATTTGACACGTCTGCTAATGAAGTGAATGGGTCTTGTTGTTAACGGAAATGATGAAGTTAACGGATGTTGTTCTGTTTTATTCGCTTTGCAGGGCGTTCCAGGTGAGAAAGGTGACTCGGGACCGATGGGACCTGTCGGACCCAAAGGCTCCATGGGACCTCCAGGACCGTCCAACGGACCCAAAGGCGAGCGAGGGAAGAGGGGTAGGCGAGGGAAACCTGGACCTCCGGGGCCTCCAGGCAGGACGATCGAGGGCGGCCCACCCGGGATCGGAGCCAGTGGTGTAAGTCAATTAGTGCTCCGCCTATGATAAGTAGCTGGAAGGCGTATCCTAAGAGCAAGCAACATAATATGTGCCATGCGTTCCATATTATGGAACGTATCATACGCAGGTGATCTGTAAGCTTATGTGGGTGTGTGTTCCTAAAGATGTTGAGTTAAGTGTTGGGTAGAGTTACGAAGGCACTATATCCATAATCATGCCACTATTGGAGGAATGTGGATGTTGTGAGCTTTCCTAGGGTCCATGCATGAGAAGTCATGTATTATCCCTTTGTCCGCCACGCTGGCGCTGATGTTGGAGGCAAGCAGTGTGCTTTCCTGGTGACTCACTGTGGGCCGAACTCGAAAAAACTGTTTAAAACTCCAGGACTTGTGGGGAAAACGCTGTAAAATTTAATTTTACACAAGGGTTTATTATTCTTCGATATAGGGGGCATTCCACTTCAAAGGTTGAACTAGAAAAATAAAAGTTCTCCGAAATTAACCATTTTTGAATATGTTGCATCCCTAGGTGAGAAAAATTTTTCCACAAATTGCAGACCGATTCGTCGCGTTCTGCAGGCAGTCAAAGCAGTCAAAGTTTGAGAAACAGGCAGGTTTGGGTTCATTTCGCCGGCTGCCACCGCACTTTTCCGCCATCAGAAAAAAATAACACCGCCAGTGTTTTGGAAAGAGAAATGCTTCCTCGTTTCTTTAGTGTAATCTTTATTTTCCATAAAAATTATATTTCGCCTAAAAAATCGTGTTTGAAAATTTAGAAATGAGTTTTCTCCCACTTGGGCATTTTTAATTTTTTTATTTTTTTTGCCTGATTCAAGACATACACCTGTGGAACATCCAGTTAAAAGGGCACCAAGGCGATAAGTCAGGAAAAAAGATATCACTGATTTATGAGGAAAACACGTTTTTTCTCACTTTTACCGGGTTTTCCTTGGTTGCATTGCCTCGCATCCTTTTTCTACGATAACTCAGACTACAATGGACTTCATCTGCTACTCATGAGCTTTCCCAGGAGGTTCCAATATTTTTATATAAAATATAAAAATATTGAAATTTTCAAATTATCTTTTTTAACTCTTACTATTTATTACTATTACTTATTCAAATTGTCCTAAATTGTAGGCATTTAAACGCTTTCTATTCGGTCCAGATTCCGTTAGTTACCTGTTATAACTGTAGGAGATGGTGAGGATGTCGCTTTCTGCATTCATCACAAACTACATTTCTCTTGACATTTTTTTTCCACAATACTTGGCGATACGCAAACTATCACACCGTGTCCCAAGGGGCTTATTATGGATGAAGACAACGAGAGCGAAAAGAATCCATGGTCAAGCGAAATGTCGTACCTATGTGATAAATGCAGAAAGCGACATCCTCACCATCTCCCCCAGTTTGAATTGTAAGAGTTGAAAAAGATAATTTGAAATATAAAAAGATTGCAACCTCCTGGGAATGCTCATGAGTTGCCAGGAAGGGGCGGCCTCCCATTTTCCCCCAAACGAACGCTCGCGGTCTGGCGGTCCAGTGTGCACTTCCATTTTCCAGTTGCCGTGGGAACCGCGTGTGGGTGTTTTCCCACACAAAGTAAGAATAGACCACTAAGTAATTGATCTCGCGCCTGTAACGCGCTCAGAAAAGACTTCCCTTTTCTTACCTGGAGGATGTTGATTGATTGTGTCCACCGAACAGGAGCTACGGGCGTTTTTCCCGCATTTGATGAAAACCATGCTTTAGGCTGTTCGTCAGGAGGATTGCTGTTTTTGCGTTCGAGCACGCGGAAAGAGGAGCTCGCTTCGCTCGGCCACTTTAATCGGACAGGGAGGACTCGCTTCACTCCCCCATTAGTGCGCACTTGCCCCAAATCCAACCCTGCTAGTGGTGCAAAACCCCAAATTCTCTTGCACGTTTATAGATGCTGTAGAAATAACTTGCTCCCGAATTATCCGCTAGGAGCAAAAATGTTTTCACCCCGAGTGAGTATCGAACCCAGGTCTCACTGATCTTTTGTTGCTTTTGAGAAGCATTGAGGGGCATATTATTTGACCACGAACTGTACTCAGTTTCTGAGTTTTTTGAAATTCATTTTTGTATCTGAGTGAAATCTCTATGTAGGTCGTTACTCAATGTCTTCTCCTGTTTTTTTTTTGTTTTTTGTTTTTTTTTCGTTTGTTAATTATTACGTGTTTTTTATGTTTTCTTATGTCTGACTGTTACTAATGTTGCTTATTTAGTTTTTAATTTTAACACTTAGAACGATTGCTATGTCAGTGTTGGCTTCGGCAATGAAAAACAAGCCATCAATTGAATTGAATAGATGAGCGCAACCTTTTTGTTATTACGATATATTTAATGAGCGAGAGAAACTAAGAAACAGTAGGTATCTAGCGACCAAACTATGCCACACAACACATCATCCACGTGATGCTCATTACGTAAACAACTGCACCCTAACGACCGATGCGTAATAAAACCTTATGCCGATCAGAGGAAACGAACGGCTCAGGCTGCAAAAATCGTTTTGGAGTCGTTGGAATCAGCCTGAAAAGCTCATTCCATAGACCCTTGTACCAACGAAATCGGACAAAAACTTCCGTCCCCCTTTTGAGGCCTCCTTAGTTACACATCAGAGATAAACAACTTTCGTCGTGAAGGACCTCCCGAAAAGCGATGAAGGGGATGAGGGAGGGAAAATCAAGGTAGCCTATAACCACCCCCGGAACTCGCTGATGACAATGAGACCACCCTCATGAAAATCTGTTGAGCCGCTCGGGCGTGATGCTCTGTACACAAACAAACAAAAAAAAAAAAAAAAACATACATGTTGAAGAGGTGAGCGCACCTTTCCATTTTTTGGAAAAAGGTTGCGCTAAAAACATACATGTCGAAAAGGTGAGCGCACCTTTCCATTTTTTGAAAAAAGGTTGCGCTAAAAATTATGATTGATTGATTGATTGATCACCGCCCGCTTGGCCGTAAATAGATTAGATTAGAAATAAAAGGGATCCACAGACAATAAGAAAAAACACAAAACACGCTTGCATACGAGTCTGCAACACATTGGGACATTTTATGTCTTTAGTCCCCACCACCATCACCCCCCCATTTCCCTAGAAACGGCTTGGTTGTACGTGAAAAATTTGATTTAATCATCAAAACACAACCAGGACAATTTTCGTCAACAGTTTTCGTGACGATTTTTGAGTTTATGTGCCAAAGCAAAGACATAAAATGTCAAAAGGGCTGACTGTTTAAGAGGAGAAGGCTTTTGGTATAGATTGATGTGGCTGGTTTACCATCAAACCGAACTTCAGGCACGTCTACCAGTAATTTGGATCCTCCTGAGGACTCCCAAAAGTACTTCTTATCAGCGTGCGTGAGGTTTAGGTAAAGAAACTTGTCCACTGGACAATGTCCAGCCTGATGAATCTTTTATTGGAGAGTGACGAGCCTCTGCTGTGTGCTCTAAAGTGTTACTTCTAATTGTTTGCCAAATTTTTTTGTTACCTCTAAATTGGGTGCTCAAATTGTTACATTAGTGTGGGAACAGAAACAAAATTTAGATTTAATGTAAAGTGGGGACTTGTTTGAGCTGAGTGACTGGAAGCACTAGGCCAAACTCAGGTATAACAGTTATACAGTTCCTGTTATACGTTGAGATGACTCTCCTTGAATAT
Organism: Pilophorus perplexus; assembly: GCA_955831195.1. NCBI lineage: Eukaryota > Metazoa > Arthropoda > Insecta > Hemiptera > Miridae > Pilophorus > Pilophorus perplexus. The sequence continues at coordinate 32,807,488 of OY037009.1, read as the reverse complement.
GTTGTTTTTGGAGTAGAGCCCTCGGGTGGTGACACTCCCTTGTACATTGCATATTCTTGTTTCTTGACCATTCACATCGACCAATACAAAACTTTGAATTCTCAGGGAGTGTCGATACCCAGCTACGGCCTGGCTGGTCTTCCTGGGCCTAAAGGGCAAAAGGGCGAGCCTGCTGAAAGACTTCCATACGTAGACCCATTTTCGGTAAGTAAGCTTCAGAATTTATTTTTATTTATATATATTTTTTATAGTATTTAATTTTTATATTTTTTATTTATTTATTTTTTATTTTTTCAATTTGACTCATTTAAGTAATTTTTTTTTAGATGAAAGGAGAAAAAGGTGAACCGGGAAGAGATGCCCCGACAATGCAGAAACAGTTCATCCCTGTCCCCGGACCCCCTGGACCACCAGGACCACCAGGACAACCTGTACGTTCTTCTTCCGATACCATGGTATGCATGTTGTATGATTTTGAAGTCGCCCGATATGTTGACTTAATGTGTTTTTCAGGGACCGCCGGGACTCTCTGTGGTCGGGCCCAAAGGCGAACCCGGTGCTCCAGGGCCGGCACACATAAGGCCCGTGACGTACGCCGAACCCGCGTACGGGCCATCCAGAACAGGTATGAAAAAACAACGTCTTTTTCTCTTGTATTACACGGAAAGAACCTTCTCGCTTGCTTACCCTCATTGTGGTTTTAGCTAATAGCGGGGCTCGCACTCAATATTGGATCCCCCACCGCCTCTTAACTTGGAAATAGTGGTGTTATAAAATTACACCTCTTAGATGGGCAATTTCCTACCGCTTTAGAACCTCTCGGCAATCAGTGTTTACCCTCGAACACCTTGTAAATTAGTAACTTTACGTGCCCGCCGACCGTTCTTGCGCCCTCCGGTTAATTGATGTGAATTAGTTCGGTGCCGAGTCTTTTCTAAAAAGGTTCTTAATCAAGATTAATGCTCCGCGATAAAGTCACGGTTTGAGCATTTTATTACTCCCGATCGGTAAGGAGAGCAACTTGGGAAGGAAATTGCTCCCTCGAACGGGGTTTGTACATTATCTATGAGGCAGGTGCCGATGTTATGTGCTGTTTTCATGGCCCCAGGGACAAGGGGGGCTTCGCTTGGCTCAGCCATACGTTAGCCCGTCGCAACGTTCACAGCCGTTACTGTACGTGTGTTCTCGCCATTTGTGAAAATTTAGCCTTTATGGTATACATTTGGGTATTTTGCAAATCAAGGCGGTTTTCACGTCAAGTCCTGAAGTGTGTGTGGGGGTACCTAATATAGGCCAATGTTCCTTATTGGATGACGGTCCTGCGGAGATGCCCCTATAATGCCCAGGTAGGGTTCTGGTCCCTGCCTGTAAGATCCCTCCTGGGGCTCTGCCTAGCCATGGCGTCTGCTTTTTCTCATCTGGAGCCCCAACTCGCCTGACAGCCTCCCATCAATTGAACAACATTTTTGGATGTACTAGCGATTTCAACGCGGCTTGGCTATAACCAAGATATATCAGAGACTACTTCACTATCTCAAACGAGATTGGGAAATGTCAGATGGTGTAGAGGTTATATTGCTTATCCTAGCGAACGGATGGGCAATGAAAGTAACATCTCTGCTTCTTCCTTTTAACTTCTGTATTTAGTTAAAATACATCAGTTGGAGACCGGTTTCGAGCTTACACGCTCATCTTCAGTCCAGGAGACGATGGAGATGAGCGTGTAAGCTCGAAACCGGTCTCCAACTGATGTATTTTAACTAAATACAGAAGTTAAAATTTTAACTTCCTTAAGGAAGAAGCAGAGAGATCACTTTCATATATCAGAGAATAATCGTATGTGGGTGTTCCCTAGATTGCTCTCCTCTGACTTTCAGCCGTGCTCTTATCGCCTTACCTGCAGCGTCTTCGTCTTGACAAAGTTTGAGAGCACTCTGATCAAGAACGGTGTGTTCCCCCGTAGCATTTGGTTTCCATTACCTATTCGCACCATTTGAGGGGTGCCGTTCTCTTTGCTACTACACGGGTCTCACCCAGATATCCAGGTGTGACAGGTGCAATAGAACCTCCATAACTCCTTTAGCACTTCGCTTCACCTCCATACCCTGAAAACCCGAATTTAAAGAGAGGAAAAAACGCTCGTTAGGGCACAATTGTGCTATGGTATGCCAGCTTCAAACTCCACTTTTAATAAACGTTCTACACGGCGTAAAATCCTCTAGATCGTCATGGAGAAGGGGGGGGGGGGGGGGGAGTTTGACCGAACAACTGTAACCTGTCATCTTTATAAATTAAATGCGGAAATGTGCCGGCGCGCCGTTGATGAGCGAATTACGGGGTTGGTTTTAGGCTCTTTCGTGGAAAACTCAACTTTCCTCAACGACACACTGGATTTCGTGTTTCGACTATATGGATTTAGGTGGAAAAAAGTCAAAATCAACCATAAGAACGATCAGCGAAAAACGGTGATGTCCTTCTATTAGCCTGAGAGTATGAATGGTTTATCCATCTTCAATTCATGCTTTATTTTATCATTTATTAACTCTTTCATTGAAAAATAGGCATTAATAAAAGTTCTTATTTTAATAATATGAGTAATATATTAATGAATAATAGTATAAAATTTATACATGTGGATAGATCAATAAACAATATGGATAAGTAAATAAATAATATAATATAAGTTATCAATGAAAAAAGCTGGTCCTGGGTTTGTTAAGACATGAAATTAGAAGGATCTTTAAGAGAAATTAATGCTGTCTGCGAGGATTCAACCCGATTTTTTCGCGCGACCCCCATATTCGCAGAAGAGAAAATTCTTTAAAATATATTTTAAAATTTGCTAATAGAAGGAAATCAGAATTCTAATTTGTATTCCAACATTTGCAAATAACAAGACATCATCCGCATGTTGATTTTTTTTTTTTTTTTTTTTTTTTTTCCTGATCTTGACTTTTTTTACACAAATACATAGGGTCGAAACACTGCGACGTGGAAACAACTTTACTATTTGTGTATTTGTTTGTTATTTATTATTTGTCAAATGTTGATGGGGTCGGCTCACGTGTAACGACGTTAGGACAACAAATTCAACGACACCAAACGTTTTTGGTGAGTTGAGCCCTGCCGTTTTTACTCGTAAAACTAGATCTCTTGATTTTTAAAACGCCTTATTAACTGCAGCAATGATGTTTGGGAGTTTTAACGTAACTTGAGGGTAAAAAATGGATGGGAAGCTTGGTTGAAAAATTAATTCGGTACAACTTGAAAACTATTTGATGAAATTTGAATTTCATGAATTTGAGCCTTTTGTGGCTGCTGGGAAAAAAATGGCATGGTACGAAGACCAACCAGCATGGGTAATAATGCCTAAGTACGGAGCCATCCTGATTGGTCAGTGGTTGGCCCGGGCTTAATTTCCCTCCTATAATTTATCACTATTCTAGTATTGAATATATAGGGTTTGTAAGTTCGCTAGTAAATGATTTCTTACCTATATACCAGTAACTGTTGGTCAAGTCGGTATTCTACTAATCTTTTGGGGCTTCTGAAAAAATTCACGAAAATAAAAAACATGGTGTTACGAACTTCAGCTAGTTGTGAATATAGAGAGAATATAATAGAGAATTATATTAGGTATCCAAAATGAGGTCCATCTTTCCATGAGCTGTTTAGGACTGTTCTCGTGACGGCGAGTCGTTCATTTCACTGCCTTGAGGGGGTTTCACCAGTGAAATTCCCTTCAGTTAGACCCGGTGTTTTCATTCTGTTACTCGGGGCGTTTATCGAGAGCCGAGTAATTTTAAAATTACACCTCTTTTAAAAATGAGGTTTTTTCCTCCGCTTCCAACAACGCAATCTTAACGGCGATCTAAACTCATTTAGTATATTGTTTTTAGGCATGAACGGTGGGAAGAGTTGAGACGGGGTGAAAAAGTGAAAATTTGCGTTGAGGAAATGACACGTTTGGGAATAGGACGACTCGAAACACATGTTTTAGCGGGGTAACTACAGTTTACGGCGTAATTTTAGTTGATTGTTGTCCCGTCTGTTTCATATAGGGATATACACACTTCAATCATGTTTTCCTGAATGCTTCGAAATTCTTAGCAGTTAGCAGCGTATTCAACAGGTGCCCCGTTCAATATCCTAGGTTTCCATGTATCGGCGTATTCCTTCCCATTTCCTTCATCCGTGTTGACGGATGAGCGGATCACGTGTTGCCTATTTGTGGACCTAACAGGCTTTCATGGGGTGAATGCTGACCTTTGTATTGATTGCTCACTGCCCCGCTAGGCAAATCAAATCCTCTTACTGAGTATTACGGTTTCCTTTTGCATCGTTGAATGAAGCAGAAGAAGCTACTGTGCACCACGTTTGAGAAAGCATTTTAAATGACCTGGGCAATTCTATTTTATTCTTATTGAGAATTAACCATGGAATTTACTCTTGAAACCTTCTTTTCTCCTCTATTGTAATATTCGTATGGTGAGGTAGTTGTCTATGGAACTAAAGACGCTCCTGGGACAGATATCATGCGTGAATTTTGTGAGGGGGGTGAAGGCGTTGTGGTCAGGATCTAGCTGTCATTTGTTTTAAAAGATTTGATGACTAAGAAATGTGATACAGGTTTCCCAGGTTTCTGAGTGACTTGCTGTGAGGGTTCAGCGGCAGAAGTCTTCTTAGGGCGATTTAACTAGCAACGGCTGGATGCTCCGCCCCGCCAAAAACTTCAGAGGTGATTAGTTCCTATGGCCTTGCCCATGATCGCGAGAGCTGCCAAAGGTGCCAACAGTGCCAGCATTTGAGAGGTTCTGAGGTTCTTCCTGGATACGCAGGAAATTCCCAGAACCAGGACTGTCAAAAATGGTGAACGGTCAGAATTGTAACATGATTCAGCCTCTCGAAAACCCAGTGCGAATATTGACTGACATCGCCTGTTGAATGGCTGCTCGATTCAACAACCTCAACTACGGGTCCATCGACATGGAGAGGGTTGTCGGGAATCGTTGATTCGATTGGGTTTGGTGGATAGCTCAGGCACTGAAGAAGAATTGTGGAATTCATAGCGTGGCCTCAACAGTTTTGAATAAAATCTTTCAAATCTTTCTTCTGAGATCAGTAATCTTGTAGAAGGATGGGTGCTCTGCAAAGCGTCGGAAAGTCATTCAACTTTTCTACCTTCAAAGTCGGCCATGAAAATAATTTCAATACACCGTCAAAATTTTTTATTTTATGGATCCATCACGTTCTTATTGAACCCAACGGTTATTGGTCAATGGATCATCTTTTTGATCATCCTTCATAGTTGGCGAAAAAAAAAATCTCGTGTACAGTTACAGGTAGGTCTACCTGTTTTGAGTATCAAGTTGGGGGTTTCAATGTTTTGACAGAAACATTTGTCTTACGGCTGGGAAAAAATTCACTCGAAAAATGTTACCCAACAACGAAGAAACAAATTAGGAATTTTAGCTTCAATAATGGAATGGTTGGTGGTAGTAACCTTAAAACCTATTTTCGATATATTATTATTTTTATTATTATTCAGTATATATTATTTTATATTAATTTATAATATTTATATATAGAGATAATAAGACCTAATATGTGACATAATATCATAAGATGGATATTATCCCTGTTCAGATGTTTTCCACTTCCTGCCCCTCCTAGAATAAGGTAGTGTGTCCCTGCGAATAAATTTCACCTTTCGTTGCCAAATTGACATGGGAACATCCCTGCGGGGAAACTGTTTAAAATGCTCGTTTTTCGAGGCCATAACTGTCGCGTGTTTCCCCATTTCAATCTCACGCCGCCAAGATATTTTCCGCGCCTTCGAGGCGGCTCCCTGAAGGTTAATTGAAACAATGTTTTCCATTAATAGCTACCTCCCGTGTTAATAATTTCGTCGTAAGTGTTGAAAATCAGGCTGCGGGTAGCGCGAGCACACTCTCGAGGGAAATTCCGCTACAAGCCTTTGTACACCTCGCTGAATGCTTTACAGCCTCAAATTGATTAAATTAAATTAATGTCGACATTCACCTTCCCGTGTTGGTATCGTGGGAATCGTAATGAACCCCCGAGAATTAATAATGGCTTTACCAGGAAATAATTCCGATTCTGTTTTCCCATTGACCTGTTTAAACATTGAGTTCTTCTCGAAAAAAAGCTTGCACTAATAAAAACGAAAGGATGTATTTAAAATAGACAATTCTTGATGCCGATTGTGCTTCATTAATTGTCAGATAGTAACAAGGAAATGAAGCCACCTATAATGAATGTTCCTAAATTATTCACAATTTGTTTTCTAACTAACTCTGATAATGAAATATGTGCAAAGCGCCCAGGAGCAGCAGTCTGGAAGAGCTTAAAGCTCTAAAAGAGCTTCGAGAGCTCAAGGAGAAGTCGGAAAGTAAGTCCATTAATAAGGAATTCCTTTTTTCCTCGAACTTTCGCAATGAACCTGATGTTATGGATTTCCCACAAATCGAGGAGAAAACTCGAGGGATTTATATTCTATAATTCCTCTTTTATCATCCCGGCAAACTTCTTTCCTCCCGAATTCAATTTTATTTCGAAGTTGTTTTTTTCTTCTTTTTTTTAAGGGGTAAAAATAACAAACCAGTTGGCCTTAAGACCGTTTTTTATCGACTTTTGGAAATTCCTTGCGTCTTTTAATTCTCTTGGAGCCACTCGGTGTCATACAGATTGAAATCGATTCGTAACTGGGGGGCAAGTGAGAGAGAACTCTTGTTGATTGTTTTATAAGTAACTAGCTGCTCCGGCTCGCTTTGCTCGCCTACGCACCCATCCGGGGGGCTGCGCCCCCCTGGACCCCCCAGTGGGTGAGTAGCATCGATGGACACGTTGGAACCCCCACATGAAGGAATTCCCAAATTCGCAGAATTGCAGTGCTCGGTTGGGACAGCTTGAAACAATAATAATAATATTTAAACATGTCTCATGTAGAATAATAAAGTTGAAACATGTTTCAATATTATTATTATTATGTTTCAAGCTGTCCCAACCGAGCACTGCAATTCTGCGAATTTGGGAATTCCTTCATGTGGGGGTTCCAACGTGTCCATCGATGCTACTCACCCACTGGGGGGTCCAGGGGGGCGCAGCCCCCCGGATGGGTGCGTAGGCGAGCAAAGCGAGCCGGAGCAGCTAGTACTTCTATATTATCGTCAAAGTGCTAGTGAAATCAAATTTAAAGTCCACCATCAATCCCTGAAAATTTCATCAAAATCGAATCAATATTGGCTGAACCTGCTGGGAGAAGGTTAGGCCAGTGTCGACTCATGAATGAATATACCTATTACATCTCTAATGGTTGAGGATAAGCAGTTAGGCAAGCTCCAAACAGATAAATCCCCCCCCCCTCGCCTTTTTCAGGGGAATTCACACTCTCGGGACACTTTAGGACACTTTCAGGACACTATTTGAGCTCACCCCAGGGTCATCATATGGGACACAGTTGGGACAGCAGGAAACGGCTTTTCATTGTATGTATATAGGTAAACCATTCGTTCCCGAGGGATTCATACTCGCGGGATACTTTAGGACAATTTAAGGGACACTATCCAAAACTTTTTTTCTGATCCCTGAGATCACGATGGAAAAAACCGCATCTCCCTATCTTCAACGGTTTTATAGAAGTACTGCGCTCCCCCTGGACCCCCCCCCCCCCCCATCTCTCTATCTCTCATGGAACATCCCATCTCTCTATCTCTAATGGTTGAGGGTACATGGGACACACAGTTTCATTGTGTATAGGTAATGATAGTATATAGGTAACCCACACAGTTGGGACAGCTCGAAACGGCTTTTCATTGTATATAGGTAATGATTGTATATAGGTACCTACCTAATGATTGTATATAGGTAACCCATTCGTTCCTGAGGGATTCATACTCGCTGGACAACCCCACTCTAATTGGACAATCGGGACTTGAAACACGTACAATCACAATCCGCGATAAAAAAAATGTGGATTATAGGCGACAAAAATCTATCTTCAACGGTTGCAATAACTCGAACAAACAAACGCCAAGACCAGCCAAAATTAGCGGAGATTAAAATCGTCTCTCGAATTGTCAAAAAAAAAAGTCTTGCCCTGAGGGGCTCCTCCCAGTGGCACTTTCCAGCGTGTCGTCTGTAAGGTGCCTTGTGAGGTGACGATGGGCCGACTGGGGTGGAGCCAGATGTTAACCACCTCCTCCTAATCGTCAACTTCAGATCAAACAATGTACCTACATTATAGACGCTACCTCGCAGAAGGCGAATTTCCAAATGCCTAATTACCTAAAAGCCAAGAATATATCAAAAATTAGACGATTTCAATCTCCAATCGTCTCTCGAATCGTCAAAAAAATGTCTTGCCCTGAGGGAGTCCTCCCGGTGGCACTTCCCAGCGTCGTCTGTAAGGTGCCCGAGTGAGGTTACGCCGTGCAGTGGAGGGTGGAAGGGCCGTACAAACGCGGGCGCGTCATTCCCAGCTTCCACCCGCTTTTGCGTCCGTACAACTTCAAATCCTATAAAATAAATTCGCCGTGTACATTCGCTCAATTTCGGAATGAGTTTGTTCAGTATCTCCTATTAAAATTCGGATCTCTAGGTAGGCTACGGACGAAACGCGGACAAAATCCGTCTATTAACGGCGGAATAAATCGAAAAAATTAATTGAGCGAATTCGCGCGCGCCAAAAAATTCGCGCAACCGGTATTTCGGACGTAGAATTAAACGTAGAATCGGAATCCCCGATAAAAAATGGGGGTTATAGGGGAGCGAAAAACACGTTTCGCGCAAATTCGCGGGTTTGCGCGCGTCGCGCGGAATTTTAATATAGCCTATGTTGGGGGCAATCGCAGCCGAGACCGTTAGGAAAAAACCCCATTCAAATCCGTTCAGCCGTTTAGGCGCCTATAAGGCACGACAGACAGATACACAGACAGACAGAAACCCGATTTTATAGAAGTATAGATAGATAGATAGATTGGAATCATTGTGTGTTTTTCAGGGGCCTACAGGCGGCCTCAACATACTGCTTTTTCTTCATTACAAGTTGTGCTTTTTCGTGGTTTAATTTTCAGTTCTCATCTAACCAGTTGATGTGATAAGAGATGAAGATTCGAATTCAAAGTTTGATCTTAGTAGAGCTAAAATCATAATCCAATGATTTCTTTATTTTCCAGCTCGCACGCCGGATTACTTGGATTCGCCGAAAATCGTCCCGGGTGCTGTGACTTTCCAAAACCTCGACGCCATGGCGAGAGTAAGTTTCATTTGAATTTTCAAGTGGTGATAGGTCCGTAGTCATCAAAAACCTTGTGGCCCTGTCCAACCAGATGTAGAACAGCTCTTCGTGGTCTGGCAGGTCCCATACGTGATGTTCCAGTGAAAGTGGGAACAGAGGATAAAAATGACACTTGGACGAGGATTTAAAAAAAGGGGGTATCATAAAATGACTCACCAAGTATTGGTAAATGAGCGGAAGGTCCGTACAGATCACAAATCGGAATCGTACCGATGGCAAAGGGAAAGGGGGAACTGGATATCCGGCATTCCAGTCATAGACTTGACTAAGTGGATTCGTTACACTCCCCCCACGAAAATGCAGTTTTTTAACTTGGTACATTTTCTCAGGGAATAAACTCTATCTAAACCGTCCTCCGGACAAGCTTTCTGTACATCACCTCCTTCTTTGTTTTGATCCTAGATCCAAACTGATTTCCCCCAGTCCTCCTGAGTTGTAATACGTCATACAATGTCAGGCATGTCATGCCATTCTGTTGCAATCACTAGCGGCAACGCTTTATTTTATTCCCCGTCTTTTTTCCACCATCTGCCATGGCCTGACACTTTGCAACATTTAGTGCAAACTCCATTTTCCCGTCTGAATAACTCACAGGCTCGTCAATCGTCGTTATTTCCTTCATTTCTGGTGGACTCACAGTTTTTAACAAAAAAACGTGATAAACACAAGAAAAGTCTGCCAAATGATCACCCTGGATGATATATCCTAATTGACACTCAGCGTAGAGATTGACGGACTTATTTTTTTTTTTTACATGGAACATGTTTTTGCCATCAAATCCGGGGTAACGTGTCACTTCGGGGGTTTTAAGGGGTGGGGTTCCAGAAATTTTTTAACCAATTCACTCCTGGGTAAAAACACATTATGTGATAAAGCTTTTACATCAGTGTAATAAGTGTTTATATTAAATGGTAATTTTTGAGCGCTTTAAATTTAAAGTGCTCAACGTTGTACTAAGAGTAAGTAACAATATTCGCCGCTTGCCCAGGGCACCCTACATACTTCAGTAGTGCATCCAAACGTCAAACACCTCTGCAAAAAAAGCTCCTCCATAATTTTTTTTAATAACACATAATATTACTTTATAATGAGTTCACACTTCGTTAAGTATTAATTCAATTTCGACCATCTAATCGATCTTCGAACTCAGTATTACGTCACTCCTAAAGAGTCCGTGTGCCAAATTTCAAGTTTCCATATTAACTATTAACACAAGTTATTGATCAATGATAGCTTTTTGGTGACTTCGCCCCACTGTGCACCGTCATTCACCTCTGGTGTCCAATGTGTCTCCTCATTAGCAAGCATTACCGATGAGCAGTTACCCGAGAGATGATACTGCGCTAATTGATGCTTGTTTCCCAATTCTGCTCGGGAATACACCCCGCGCGGTGCTATTTATGAAATCAGCCGTATCCATATATAAACACACGTAATTGGGACTGCCTATCAAAAAGGTTCGTAGGTACTGTTCAAAACTCAATTCCACCTAATGATGCTTAACCCTCCTGTAAAATCCCCGCATTTTCCCAATTTCCTCTCGAAGTGGCAGAATTCACTGAGAAAATAAAAACGCAGATAATCAACAGTTAGTAGTAGAGGTAACGTTGGTTTGACCCGGCCGAATAAACACCGATGGTCTTCGTACTTGGCGAGGTCGTGTTTCCAAACTTCCAGAAGGCTTTCAATTATAAATTCGAAAACAGTGGCCTGCGTTGCCAATTAAAGCTGAGATTATTTATTTATTGTTCACAAACACGTTCTATTTGCGTGTGGTTGTTCGATTACTTCGAGGGTAAAAGAAAGTAAACATGTTAAAAAACTATCCAAGATAATTTGTTTCATGCATTGGCAAGTTTCACGATTTATACTCCGTGTACGTGCACACTCCGTGTTTCAAGGTTTATTTTTTATTTTTTTCAATAAAACAAAAACGTGGAGGCACGACCGACATCTCCAATCGAACCAAGAACTGCCCTACTTTGGGTTGTGTGTTCTATGAGTGATTGAGTCAGCTCCTACACTCTCCCCCTTTTTCACTTTTATAAGCCGCTCTTTAGATTTCTCATTCTCTTTGATGGGCTCCGTCTGTTGGCTGCTTTATTTCAAAGAGAACGCCGGAAAGTTGATATTTATTTGAACAAGAAAGGGAGTTTCACAAAAAGTCCCTTACCTACCTATCAGATCTTCGACGAAATTAATCAACGGAAACGGCGTATCGGGAAAAGCTAAATTTTCGTTTTGGGAAAGGATGAAGTTTTCTACCATTCTACCATTGGTTGTAAAAAATAGTTTTTGGTTAAGAACAATATTGAATCTCTGGCCAAAACCCTTTGGAAGCCCCACTCGCGTCAACGCCGTTGGACGGGTCTGTACTCATCATAAAACGAGCTTACCAAACTGTTGATGGCGATGTTGACCGTTTGAATAAATGTGGGTTTCATTCCCCTCTCTTATTTCATTGATTTTTATTTGGTTTTATCTTATAATTTTCTGGTTGCTTAATTCCCTCCACACCACTCCCACACCACTTTCTGCTGTTTACGCTATATGTACTCTAACTGGTAGATTTTAATGTGCACATTCTCTCTGTTGCAATGACCTCCGAAGTTGTAGAATCTATGTCTATTAGAGGGTCCCCCGTGCAGTCTAAAGCCAGCCAACCCCCGACCTGGCCTCAAACCCCTTCTACTCGCTTTCGATGAAGTATTATTATTACTTTTTTTTAAAGACATACAGAATGACTGTTTTGTGGAAATCCAATTTTAAATTTGGATTCAGCCTGAAGAAAATTTACATTTAATGTATGGGAAAACTATGGATAGTTCTTCAGTACACTAAAGAATATCGTTATAAGAGGAGAAATTTGAAGTCTCATTTATTATTGAAAAAAGTATAGGGCTTTATTAAGTAAACAGATTAATTTTCGTGTATGTTGCCTCAATGAATTCAAAACAAATAATCTGTCGCTATTTTAATTATATTGCGAAGGGCGAAAATCATTCTTGTTCAGTCCGTTAGCGCCTGAATATAGAAGAATACCTATTTGTCTTGAAACGCCGGAATATTCTTCATCTTATTTGACCAAACCTCATCAACTTTCCACTCTCTCAGTTTTTACCAAAATTCTTGCAACAACGAACCTCACACGACCCTCCGGTCAAAAGTTCCAAAAACCTCACAGATGAGGGTTTAGATCTGAACACCCTTAAAAACCAAGCCCACGCTGTTTTCCCCATCAATCAATTTTCCATAATGACGTCCATAATGACTTTGAAAACGACATCTCACTCGAACCTCATTACAAACCCATCAAAACACCTCGTAGACCGCAAAGGTTGTGCAATAAAAAAATTTTTTCATGTTTTTTTTTTTTTTTTTTTTTTTTTTTTTTTTCAGATGTCCAGCGCTAGTCCTGTTGGAACGCTCGCCTACATTGCTGACGAAGAAGCTGTCCTAGTCCGAGTGAATAAAGGCTGGCAATACATATCTGTGAGTAAATATTTCCACGTTTTTTTTTTTTTTTTTTTTTTTTTTTTTTTTTTTTGTACCGTGAAGGTTGCCCAGGCGCCCTGAGCTCTCCAAAGGGGAAAAACTTTACAGTACATTCGCGTTCTCAAAAAAGTAAAAGGCTCACCGTCCAGAGCCAATTACCATGGACAGCCGTCAGCCCCCTACGCGATAAAATTGCTGCGAGCGAGGAAACGAGGTTTGCTAAAGAACAACGAAAAAAAAACCAACAGATCGAAGAGCCCTCACTCCGGCGTAAATGCTTATGAAACTCCCATCTGGCGCTGTCAATTGGACCGAAAATTACATGAAACCCTCCCGTGTTTTCCGGTCGTACTGAATATTAGCGAACATGGTTAAACGGCTAGCGAGATGTTTATATCGAGAGAGCAAAAAGCGGCCTCTGACCGGAGCCCGGTCCAATATTCGGTGTCAGTTACAACACTGCAACAACCCCTGTTCGAAGCTGGACAGCTCGTGATTTCAATCGTAATATAGACGGTAATATAGACGGTAACGGCTTGTTCAATTGAAGGGAGTGGAAAAGCGAGAAAATTGAACAGAAAATTAATTGAATGAAAGGAGTCGCTGTACCATAGTGGTGGTTGTGATGGACAAAACGAATGATTTAATAGGTAATCGAATAAAGTATTTGACTGGGACAACCGCCATTTGGAAGTAAATGCAAATTAACCATTATGGTATCAGCATTGGAGTTGGTACGCAACAAGTACTTCTACTTTTAGAACATTTATTTCTACTCGAATGCAGGACAACCAATGGGAGGTTGGGATTGGCATTCGAAAGAGACAGCTTTCAAGTGAGATTTCAGATGCGAGGACTTAGCGACTACACCGCCAGTTTTTCTGCTAAACAAATGCAAAATTATGGAGTTCAGGATTGGCATCTGGATGAAACAGCTATTAATAGGTAGGTACCTAGTAAGTGAGATCTCGGATACGAGAACACCCCGCCATTTTCTCTGCTAAATAAATGCAAAATTATTCGAATACTCGCATTCGAACAACCGAATGATTTCAATATTCGCGAATGTCCCATCACTGTGGCATTGAATCTGCTGCAAGTTACCAATACAGTTAACAATAATTGTGGCCGCGTGGCCTTAACCCTGCAAGCTTGAATTCGCTCGCCTGCCCCACATCGTTCAATAGCGGGCCACGGGAATCGCTACTTCCGGCGGCTGGACTTCAATCGGGAAGTCCAACTTCTCCCGCTAACGAGGTAGCTGCTAATTACTCGTACTCCCCGATCGCGCCGCCGACGTTTCATTTCACTGACCGCTTATTTCCATTGACGTAGTAGCAAATTGCAGTTCATTTTCCCGTTTTTCCGCGCTCTTTTTGACTTCTATGATATACATATATACCTAATACATACATATCTGTACGTCTCCTAAGGGTTTTTCTCGCTGTTGGTAATGGGACTGGCGATGGTGAGGGGGAACGAACGCAGGACCGATTCCAATTGAACGAAACATTTTAGGGAGTGAAAAGAATTGAACGAATCCCGAAAATGAATGGGCTCAGTGACGGGCCCATCACTAATGTGCCAGCAGAGGTTGAAGGGTTGGTTGAATTTGTAGAGAGCTAGCTACTCATTTAAGAACGTGGGGAAAGAAGAAGAAGTAAAGACAATATTGTTCCTTCTCCTTCTTTTTTTTGTTCTCATCATCCAGTCGGAAATAGGTGTGAAGTCCAATTAGCCAGCAAACAATCATAATAGTCTTAAAGCCGGTAAAATTCGGTCTACGTTGGGTATCCGAGGGATTACAGAGTTTTACAGGCTCTGGCACCCGAATGTCTTCCAACTCTCGTCCCTAATGTGATGCGGATTTCAAAAAACCGTCTCAAACATTGAAAATGCCGTTAAGTTGCTTATTTCAAAAACTTGACGATATTGCATTGCATACAAAACTTTTCATTGCGCAACTTGAGGGGTTGGCAGGATAGAAACTTTAAAATACTTTTCGGGTCCTGGATTAGAGGAGCAGCTCCAAGCGTTAGAGAGGCGTTAGCGGAGCACGCCCCTCACTTTAAGGCCAGCTCCAGTAGGCCCCAGGAGGCCCGAAGGGACTAGCGTCCACTTCTACCGCTTTACATGTCCCTGACACCGAGGTATCAGCCTGAACATTACAGGGGTGGGCATGAGGGCTCGGTCACCTGAGTCAGTCGGTGGGCCGTAGCACCACCGGCATCGTTCCCAGGCATCCGGGAACGGTCCTGGTGTGGGGGCTACCTTGATCACGAAGAAGGTTCCCCCAGGGTGAGGCCCTTCCATAGCACTTGGGCCGTTTTGAGCAGTAGGATTTTTTTTTTTAATCTGAAATTTGACATTACCTATCAGTTTCAAGAGATCTTGATTCCAAAACCGAAATGTCCGTCCGCCGTCCTAGCCCTTTTGAGCAGTAGGAATTTTCTTTTAAATCTGAAATGTTGACAAAATACTCGGTTTACCATCTAGTTGTGCCCGCAAGGTGCTACAAATGGGCTACCTCCGGGAGAATTGTATTAAGGTTTTCGGTTATGGGGTAGAGTTAGGTGAGGTTTTCGAAGTAGGTACGTTTCAGCGAAGAATCCATTTCACCGAGAGGATCTACGGGGCTTTTGAAGGATGCCAGGAAGTCGAATGAGTTGTCGTTTTCCGAGTAATGTTGGACGCATACTTCATTTTTTGAGGTCCCACATCGTCCTTTATATAAATTTAAAAAAATTTGAAAAACTTTTAAATATGTGATAGGTAGGTAATTAAATTAATTTTTTTTAAATTGATATAGAATTTAATTGTTGGATAATTTTTATCAAAGAATAATAAACCCTTGAGTAAAATTTGCAGCATTTTTTTTCTTCGTCTTTTTTATTAAATTTAATTTACTACTGTAAGCAAGGCTTATGTTTGCAAGGGCCATTCGGTGCGTGAAAACCCAATTCCACTTAAAAAATTACTGTTTCATGAAAACGTATCGTATGATATTTTCAGTGTGGTTTCAGTTTTTCTGCTATGGAATATTCAGAGACTTGTCGTTTCCGCTGGTTGCAAATATTTTAATCAACCGGCTGAATTTAATTATTGAAATGCGTTGTGTACAGCTCGCTGTCTGGTGAGATTTTATCATTTAATAATGATTAACAGGACGTTTCCATTTGTTTTCGTCACGTCACGAGCGTCACGTCACGGGGGATTTTGAGCGCAACATGATCGCGAAAACTATAATCACATGATTGGTCTCTAAGGAAGTTTAGCGGTTGGTTACAAGTAGAGGGTTGGTGTAAAATTAATCATTATTAAAATTTAATAATGATTAATTTTATCATTTAATGATCTGACTGTAGAACCATAGGTCTACCGTCCGGTTTTTTAAGAAAACAAATCCCTCACACAGTTTGTGTGAGTGAATAGGAAAGCATCATGAACAAAATGGGGAAAAATATCTGTCATACAGTTTTTTACCTACCTTCACAAAATTCACTGAATTTTTTTGTTTTCTTTTTAAAAATATCGTATAAATATTGTTCAATATTCGTTTCAAAACTATCATTAGGTACTTTTTTAAGAATCGGACATCCCAACAACTTGAATTGAGTCCTTCTATCTGTAAGTCAAAGCGGTTCAAATTCAGCTTATGCAACCAGGAGCTTTGATAAAGAAGGTACTTAGCTCTGAATGAACGGAAGCTTACAGTTAAGGGGGAATGAATTCCTCTTTGTTCGAAGGTACTTAGCTCTGAATGAACGGAAGCTTACAGTTAAGGGGGAATGAATTCCTCTTTGTTCGAAAAAAGCAGTTTGTGTAATTCACATTCACAACTTTTTCTGTAAATTAAATTAAATTCACAAAAAATGTAGATAATAATAACAACAACTACAAAAAACCTGTGAATTTTTTAAATTCACAAATAAAACTGTGAATTTTTTAAATTAATTCACATTCACAAACAAAGCATGATATGAATTAATTCACAACCTTATTTATAAATAAAAATCTGCCCAACTCTGTTGTGGGTACCCATAGATGGCGGACCGAAAATTGCCCAAAACGGCCTGGACAGCGGCCGGGAATTTCGTTTTTGGAATCTGCACGTCTTGAAACGTACATTGACAAATTTCTTGGCCGATCAAAATTTTCGACCTCGGACACGAATACATACCTAGGTATATTATTCCAAGAATTATAAACCAAAACGCGACAAGAAATTTAGATTTTTGTCAAAGAGAAAGGATTTTGGGAATATTAAACTAGGGGCGGTATCAAATACGCTAAATTTTAGCTTTGAATAAAGGACTAGGGGACCACCCCCTGCTGGCTACGCCAGCCAACCCCCGACCTTTTTTTTTTATTAAAAAAATAGAGGATGAGGGTTTTTTGAAATTCTAATTTGAATTTGGATTCAGCTTGAAAAATGTAAGGGATACCGTCATCCTGTATTTGATTCCTGAATAATATAAAAGAGATGAGAAACTGTAAATTTTGATCACAGAAATAGGTACCCTTCTTTCTATCTTACGATTCTCAATTAAATACATGGGGGGGGGGGGGGGGGGGGAGCGTCCCAAACGCGTCGCCTGAAGTCGTTCCTACTATGAGATACACAATCCGTCGCCACACGCTGCCCATCCGTGTATTTTGATCTCTGCGGTCTTCTCGCAACCCTTCAAAGTCGCCCCTTTACTTATCGCTAAACCGCAAATCTCCCCCCCCCCCCCCCCCCGGTCGACAACCCCTACCCCCACCCCGTGGAGATCTTCGAATTATTCACAACATTATTTTTCCCCCTTCTTTCTAACATTCTAATGTATTGTTTGCACCTCTCGTCGTCCCCGCGTCGACTCGCGAACTCTCCCCCCCCCCCCCCCCCCCTCCCCACGGCTTATTATTAGCTCCTACCACAGAGTAACAGAGAGCGACCACCGATGGAGGAGCTGATTCCCCCCTCAGCCGAAAAATGGGTATACATTCTCCTGGGAATTGCCGACCACTCGTGTCTCCTGGGAAGCGCTAGTAGGCTGATGTTTCGTTCGATTTGAGTTCGTCAGCCTTCCGAGGTTGACAGGGACAATCCGTCCTCAAGCCCCTGCGCAATTCCCATGCATGGATAGGGATTACGCGCAACTCACATTGGACTTTTTGGTGTTTTCAGTCTTACCTATCTCGTACTATGTTTGCCAAGACGAATTTTTTGGTTTGTGATTCAAATTTTATCGACATCTAGAAGTGCCTTAGAATAAAAATAAGCATTCCCCTCCTCCTCCTCCTCCTCCTTGTGGGACTGCAACTCCAATATAATATATCCTAATATATTATATTGGAGCTGCAGCCTTATATTATAAGTAAATCGATTCCATTCTCTACGTACGAAAACTCAGTAGTTATTTGTGGTAGGTATAGATGATTCACGCTGAAACAGATCAAAGTGATGACTCCCATTAATTTTATGAGATGGTATTCGAGGAATATTCAACAAGGGATTTCCAGTGGAATACCATATTCGTGGAAATTTTCGGAATTTCGGAATGGATGTTTACGGCCATCCGTGAAGATAATTCCTTCTGTATGTATGTATGAAAAATCGATACCTACCTAAAATTGGACCCCCATCTCCTCTTGTGTCCCGTAATAATCACTCCTATATTATAGGACATAATATTATTATGTCATAACTAGTCTCTCTGGCTCGCTTCGCTCGCTCCCCTAGTGGGGTGCGTAGCATCGATGGACACGTTCAAAACCCTGCATCAAGGCTAACTGGTCCTTCAACATCAACCCCCCTGGCTGATGGACACGTTCATAACCCTGCATCAAGGTACACTCCCCCCCCCCCCCCTGTCAAAGTGCTAGGGAAATCAAATTTGAAATAATATAACTACCTATGTGGGGGGCGAACAAAGCGAGCCCCTGACCGATAAAATGATTGGCTGAGCGAAGTAAGGCCCCCTTGAATTTGAAAAGGGTGCTGGAAGGGTGTAGGGGGGGGGGGGGTAGAGTGTAGAGTGATCGCGGCGGGTGGGTGGGGAACTGCAGACGCGAATTAAAACGATCCAATTGTCTTCTCACCCGTCCTACACAGAAATCCGTTCAGCCGTTTAGGTGCCTATAAGACACGACAGACACAGAAACCTGTGCCTCAAATCACCCGCCTGCAGACCCCATGTGAATTAAAACGATCCAATTATTGTCTTCTCACCGTGAACTCGCCCCCTCCCCCTCGCTTCGCTCGCTCCCCTAGTGGGGTGCGGAGCATCGATGGACACGTTCATAACCCTGCATCAAGGTCAACTGCTCCTTCAACATCAACCCCCCTGGCTGATAAAATGATATTGGCTGAAATCCCCACTACTACCCTTCTTTAGGGAAGGAGAGGGGGTTGAAGGAGGAGAAAACGTAAAAAATCCTTGAGGGCGCTCAATCTATCTCAGAATGTAGATCATTTTTTAATTTCTCGAGATTTTCAAGAAACTATATAATATATTATATTCTACCTATGTGGGTGACCGAGCAAAGCGAGCCCCCCTCTGGCCGAGAAAATGAACAGCCAAGTGAAGCAACGCCCCCCCCCCCCCCTCTCTGTCTAATCAAATTTGAAAAGTTTTCCCTCAATAATAATAGAACTACCTACCTACATAGATGGCCGAGCCAAGCGAGCCCCCTAGCCAATAAAATGATTAGCTGATTTGATCAAATTTGAAAAGTTCACCCTCAATAATAATAGAACTACCTATGTTGGTGGCCAAGCAAAGCGAGCCCCTGGCTGATATAGTGATCAGCCGGGAGAAGTAAGGCCCCCCCTGTCAAAGTGCTAGTGAAATCAAATTTGAAAAGTTTGAAAAAAGCCTCTCCTGGCCAGTAAAATGATCGGCCGAGCGAGAAAGCCCCCCCCCCCCCCCCCTCCCTGTCAAAGTGCTAGTGAAATCAAATCCAATTTGAAAACTCACAGGAAAAAAGGATCATACTCGGCCTACTACTTGTATTATACTCGGCCGTATACTATAGTATAATACTCGGCCGACCAGTTTCCCCGCCTCTCCACCTACCAAACGTCCCTGGACCCTCCGTTTTCTAAGATCCCTGGCCCCGCGCGAATTAAAACGATCCAATTGTCTTCTCACCGTGAAATCACCCCCTCCCCCTCGGTTTTTTTGAAATCCGACTTCGGAATCGGATTGGCCATATTTTGCCGCGCATTTGGCTCGCGGATACCATACCCAAAAAATGGCTCCTTACTGGGTATTTTTGAACCCGAAAAAACGTGGGACAAACGCGAGAAAGACGATTTTTCGACGAATTTCCGGCGAATTTCCCGGGCGAATTTCCAAATTACGATTTGACCGACGTCTTCCTCCAGGTCTGATCTATACGGCTGGTATTTTTTCGTAATTTTTTCGACCCCTTAAACGGCCTTTGGCGCGAGTTGAAAGTGGAAAACGTAGGACAAACGGGAGAAAGACGATTTTTCGACGAATTTTCGACGAATTTCCCGGGCGAATTTCGGATTTACGATTTGACCGACGTCTTCCTCCAGGTCTGATCTATACGGCTCGTATTTTTTCGTAATTTTTTCGAAACGGCCAGCGAGCGGAAAGTGAAAAAACTCACTCGGGAACGCGTTACCACACGGCTACCACACGGCCGTCTACCACCTACCACGTACCGTCGACCAACACAATTTTATATTATTGTATGATGATATGATGGGATCAATTATATAAACATATAAATCCCATTATGTTGTTAACTGTATTAACTGTGTTGTGTAATTGTTTTGTTGTGTAAACCTTTCCGGTGTGGAATTTCGAGTCTTTTTTTTTTTTTTAGCGTGAATAAGATGTACGTATGTATGTGAATAAGATTAGATGGTAATTAGAGATCTCGACGGATTCACATGAACTTGGATTCAGAGGTTAACTGTTCACAGATGAAACAACTACATTTGATTGACGTTGAGTCAAATGATGTTATTTTTTGTTACAGCTAGGATCTTTGGTGCCGATCCCCACCGACGCTCCACCGGCGGCCACCGACAGGCCGAAACCGCTTTTTGAATCGTCGAACTTCCTCAGCGGGCAACCCCTTCCGATGGACGGCCCAGCTGTAAGTTTTCATTCTTATAAATGTGGAGTATAAAATTGTTTGTTGTAGTTAGGTTTCATTCCTAATCAATGTTGGTGGCTAGTGCTTTCCTGAGTTCTTAGATTTTAGATAAGTTAGACCAGGATTTCCAGATAGAAGGTTTGTTGAAATTGGTAGAAGTACATGATCACCATCATCGTCAAGGTTAGGTTCGGCGTTAAATTATGTATGATTTCATGGAAGAAGGCTTCCTTCTTCCATGATATGATTGATTCTCTTGGCGATAGTAATTTTTTTACAAATTTGAGGCTAAAGGGTTCTGCCTAGCTGACAGAAGTCTGACTGAATCCAATGTAGGAATCTGATGGGGATCTGAACAGTCTGGCCGTGTCAGTTATCCGCTTTGACAGCTGTTGACGGGAGCTGAAAGGACCATTCGACAGGTCGTCTGGAAAGCCGCTTCCAGATCTTCACCTCACATTATGCCGGACATTACAGGCAGTTCACCCGGCTGCCTGCAGGCGGTATTGAGGTGGAATAAACCATTGACCAATGAGCACACTTTGAGTCAGGAACCGATTTACTGAGGTGGTTACGTTCCATCGAGTTACGTTATAGAGTCATGATATGAGGTTGTAGTCACTTAGGGTCTGATTCTTGCGGTAAGACACTCGCGCCTGTTTACTTGAGTTATCCCCCCCCCCCCCTCCCACCATACGTGATATGACAGACCCTAGTGACATAAAGCGGAATCGTGTCCGTGGACTGCATGTGCCACATGTTCTGCCAACTCCAGTGCGACATTGCAGGAATGGCACTTCTCGATGACTGGTTATCCTATATTATGGTGGTGACAGCCAACCAGCAAGAAGGCCAACAAGCAATTGCATATCAGTCAGCTCCAGGTTAAGCAATTGCCAGCTCCAGGTTGCCTCTGAGGGAGCCTTTGCCTCTGAGGGTGCCTTGCACTGGCAAACTCTCTCACTCTCTGCACAGAGAAATGCACAGAAAAAAACAAACAAGAATGTACAGATAAATAAACAAATCAGTCAGTCAGTCAGTCTCTCTCTCTCTCTCTCGCTCTCTTGTCTCCCCCCCCCCCCCCCCCCCCCCGGGAAATTTCATGTAACATAAAACTCTTGATCGTTCCCAGAAAGGGTTCAGTTCCTAACCGGAAAACATGCCGAGCACTTCTTTGCTAGAGCGTTAGCTAATCCATCTCGCAATGGATTCAAGTTTATTCATACAGCCGCATAGCAGACCTGTTGTGATCTGATGGAAATTGAGGTCAGGGCCTCCAAAGCGGGGATTCTTTTCAGAATTTGAGAGTCGTGGACGTGAGTTTTCACGTTTCCATAGATGTTGGTCGAGTCTGGCTTCGTTCGTCGTCACGTGCTGTTTTGGCCCTGGTGAAGAGCGCTAAGTGAAAACATCGTCACCTGTCCGATGATTGGTGGAGTGTGTGGGATGTTGGTGGAGTACTACTCAAATGCCAGACGATGATGACTTCATGTCAAAAACGCTCATCACCAGCACCAAAACAGCAAGTGATGACGTACTCAATCTACAGGTTGAAAAGAATGTCTCATGGTTTAGACCGCCAAGGAGTATCTATGGATTTTCGGTGTACGAGCGCTTGTACAAGCGCGAGAATAACCGTTTCCTCGTTCTCCTCGCATTGTTTAGGATTTTGTCAGCTTGTCGCACCATTACAGTCTTTATAAAAGTGACTAATTAGCTATTGTCCCCATATTCATCAGCTTGATAGAAGGAATGAGCTTAATTACTCCAAAAATTTGTATTTTTCATGTTTCACTTCCTATATCGACCTACGTTTCTAAAATTCATATACATGCATCATATTGTTTATCACAGTTGACCCTTACAGAATCTGGCCACCATCAAGTAAAGCTACAACATTCATTAATTTGCTAGGAATATGTGTGTAGGTTTGGTGCAATGCTGAAATGTCGTTAAACCATAGATAAATTTCATCTTGCATGAACTGTTGTTTAACCATCCAACCTTCACTGTCACCTCATTGTAGTTAACATGCCTTTTTCTGTTGCACGCTTCGCTAGGAATGGCAACCTAGAATGGTAAAATTGACATTTAATGTCAAAGGATAATTTAGATGAATTGTACCCTATAAACGTTTGTGCCCTTTTTCATTAGGTAATTAGCACAATCCTGTCTGTTGATTACAACGTTAAAAGCCCCCTCATCGCACTCGTCAGTAATAATTACTGACGAGCAACCAATTATTGGGATTGCTTTGCTGGCAATGTTGGATGTATATTGATTTTGTTGATAAATGTGCTCCTTTATCTGGTGAAAGTAGGGTATTATTTATAATATAAATAATATGATATATATTATATAAAAATTGTTATATTATAACAATTTTTACGGTGGGGTATTTTGCATGCGATGGGGATGTTACAAAAATGTTTGGTACCTAGTGGGTAGATTGAAATTAGGATCTAAGGAGGCTGGATCAGAGTTTAAATTGGTTTCCTGCTGTGGGTCTCTTGCTGATAACCCTCTACTTGGCAGACTCCTTAATAGGCGACTCCAGCCCAGACCATACTGGCAATGGTTTGAGTCTGTTGCTGATCACCCAGGCAACGGGGCATTGCGATCCATTCCCGTTGCGATGTACTGCCTTTTCGGACAAAGTTAAAACGGCGGTCGACTCTTAAGCACGAAATTTAACCCTTAGTCAGCTAGGGACCAGCTTTGAATGCCTTGGACAGCTCTGGAAGCTCAGGAAGCAAGGTAAGAATCCTCACCACTCCATCACGAAAGGGGGGGGGAGGAATGCTGCGTGGGGTCGGAGGTGCATTTTCATTTCCGTCCGGGAGTCGATCGCACTGCCCCCTAGGCAAAGGCTGGAACCGAAATCAGCCCATTCAGTCAAAGACTGGATACCAGAGCGTTTTGTGGCCAACGCTAGATCTACCTCAGAGATTAGTCTTTTAACATGGTTTGATTGAGGTGAGCCCTCGCATCTGTGCTACTACCCCACTGAGTTTGCGTTTGTCCTCTCAGCCCTCCCCCTCACCAACACCCCCGCTCACGGCACCTACTTCACTGTTTGCTAGCACAGACACTCACAAAAATGTTCCATGATTATTTGCTTTAATCCTTGATCAAACCAACCTGAGGTAATCCTGGGGGTGTCCCCCAGAACTTGTAAAATACAATGCCGAGAAGGCAATGGTTTATATAGGTAGTGGAGAGACTTCCCAGAGGATCCAATGTGACTTATTTCTTGCATAGCAGAAGACCTTGGACAGAATAACCTACAAACACCTATAGGTGTTTGTAGGTTGTTCTCTCCACGACATACAACCTTCTACTCAAACACTATCAACCGTCTCAATAAAGAACTAATCCCACTTTGCTCTTTCCACAGCTTCACTTGGCCGCTTTGAACGAACCTCACAGCGGCAGCCTGAAGGGGTCTACCGGCGCCGACTACTCCTGTTACCGCCAAGCCCGACGAGCCGGGCTCAGAGGCACTTACAGGGCTTTCGTGACCTCCCGAGTTCAAAATCTGGATTCTCTCGTCCGGTCGTCTGACAGACATCTTCCAGTCGTCAACATAAAGGTGATTTTTCTTTCTTTTTTTTTTACCAATGTTCAGCAACGACTAACAACGGGAAAAAGATGTTGAGCTCTCCCGTCGTTCCTGTGAGACTCCTGGATGTCCTTGTGCCTGAATGGTTCCGAATGGGCAGATAGTGATGAAACATCGTCGAGCAAAAATCGATTTTACCGTCGATTGTACAATTGGAAAGCAACAATCGATTGAACCGCCTAATGGGACAAAAACATTCGATTTTTTCACTTGTTTAGTACTTTTACTTAAAAACCAATAATTGAGGTTGAAATCTTGAAACAGAATATGGAGGAAATAACACGAATATTATAAACCATTGTTCTCAAAGTATTGGAAAATATCTCTGCGAACTTCCGTACATTGTACAATGTCATGCATCATTGCTTTCTGTTTTCACCAAAATGTCTTGTTTTAGGGAGACGTGCTGTTCAACAGTTGGCGGGACATATTCAACGGGTCATACTTTGCTCAACAACCCCGCATTTACAGTTTCAGCGGGAAGAACATCATAATTGATATTTCGTGGTAATTATGTTTTTGTGGTTATCCTGAAGGAATACAGAAAAAAAATTGGATTGAGGCAAACGTTGTTTTCAGGCCTCAAAAGTACGTGTGGCACGGCGCTTTGGCCAATGGCGAACGTGATCTGGACCGGTACTGCAACGGCTGGGAATCAGATTCGATCAACAAAATAGGATTGGCGTCTTCCCTAACGGGAGGTAAATTCCTCGGACAAGAACCACTTTCCTGCTCCAACAGGTACGCCATACGGCCAACGCTGTCATTGCTGGTTCACTGTAAATATTCAAAATTCACCGTCGTTTTCAGGTTTGCGGTGCTCTGCATCGAAGTGGCTTCGACCACTCACAACCGACGGCGGCGAAGGATCGACCCCGTCCTCTCCCCCGAAGAGTACCAACATCTTCTCGCGTATCTCATCAACCGCTCATCACACCGAGTGAACTAACCACAAGTTTTCGAACTTCCCCGATACGGGTTTTTCGTACAAACCTCCCCTCACATTTTTGATATTGTCGTTATTATTAAGCCTCGAGTTAAACTTGACCCCTGCAATATACTTGACGCAGAGTTGCCAGCTGGTGCCAGCAAACAGTGAAGTTTTAATCACCGTCTGAACTCGAAGAGTAGATTGACGCCACTCGGTGAAAATTGAAAGACAAATTCAAATTGCAGTGATGGTGAGGTCGTCCAGTAAGCGAATTATTATCCACATACCTGTCGGTAGAGCCCCTCAAAACTGTTTTGGTTATAGTGACGAGCGATTTCCCCATTAAGACATAATTTGGCTATTTGAAGACTCTTCAAGCGCTAGCGCTTGTCAAGAGCACCAAAACTGTGATGACGGCCTCCCAACTGGCAGGAAACGAAAACATTCATGTTCTGAATCAAACTTACGACTCACCATAAATTTTTGTCGGTACCTAGGTAAAATACCCCAAACCGTCGGCAATGATCTACTCTTTGGTAGCAAATGTGTTCAACGATCTTCCTTACGTTTTTGGTAACTTTCTGCCATTAATTGAATTTTATACTTTTATACCTTAATGCTTAAAACATCCTATATTATTTATTGTTAAGAAATAATTACTTTAACATTTTTTCCCATAATTACCTTCTAAAGTAAAATTGTTGAGTCGCAATAGTAATTTTTTTGTATGGGTTAGCTTCCGCAGTCGCATTTTAAGTCCATGAGGTAATAAATTATTTATGTTAAATGTTTGTTTAGTAGACTAATTCGAGACTGACTGAGCAGAAAATATTGTTCGCAAAATTTGAATTTCCACTGAACGGCGAAATGAGTGGAATCAAGACTTTATTTAAGCTTTTCTTCCTCGAAGTAGAGCGTAGTTAACATTGTCCCGAGGGGCATCGGATTAAAAAACGTTTAGAACAATGGAATTTCACTTCAAGCATAACGAAGAGATCCCTGAGGATATGGGCCTGAAGTTCCTCCCTCGTTCATCCATTTGGAAAACGACGGCGAAATTATTCCTCAACAATCAGCAAATTTCACGGAAAGGTTTCGTCGTAGATTTTTAAAATTCACTTCCTGCACGAGCTTTGTGTTTTGTAACTTGACTAATGCTTAAGATTATTTAGTTTGTCGTCATTCCAGTTTTTAAGTGATATCCGTGAACTAGCAATACTCACGTCTAGTCGTATTAGTAAAGGTAGTAGTTACCTGTGTAAGCGACTCACTGTTTGCTGGCAATCGAACTCTTTTTTTGCCTCATCCATAATAATCAAGTTGGGGTATAATAAAATAGGGGAGTTTGCTTCGCTCGAATCGTCGTACATTTTAAGGGTGGGGACCCATGAGGCTCTTCTCAATGTTGATAGCCCATCTAGCAGTTGTCATACTTAGTTAGCCATCAAAACGAACATTGAGAGCCAATGCGCATGTTTCCACTACTTTCACGATACGATTTACAGGCTTTGAATCTTCGAAAAGATCCTCGAAATTAGCCGACTTTTTCATAGCAGCAATAATCTCTTATTTTCTACTTGCTGAATTGAGCGCATCAACATCTCAACTGATGCCAGGGGACTCATGAAGTTCACTCTTTCACTAATCGAGTGATTCATGAATCACTCTTTCGATTTACGTCGATTTGGTTTAGCGAAGCATACTAAGAATATCCCTATTCAACACTTCGCTCTTTACTATCTCCCATTGAGTGTGAGCCAGATTCTGTCGTTTCAGATCGAGCCAGTTGTCAAAGACGAAGAGGTCCCACTGATTCCCACTGGCAACACTGCTATTTTAAAATTCCCCTTCAGCATACTGCCACAGGGTGGCCACGACTCGACGTTTGGGAGCAGAAAACCTGAACATTTCGTGTTCCACCAGTCCCGAAATATCTTGTACAGTCACACGTGTACTCACATTTTTGTTCACCCTTCCTACCAGTCGTTTGTTTTTACTTGGCAATGTACTCAGAACAAGGTAGCTATCGATTAGATCTAGTTTTTTTAAACGATGTTCCCAAGATTGTACTGGTTGCAGAGCAGCTACGTAATCTCCCTGATCTATGAAAACTAACCAAGACTTCTTTTATCAGTGTCACTGTGGGATTCAAACTTATTGTTTATATCGTTACCTACATGTTAGGCGTATAAAGCCATCGTCAACGTTCAAACTGAACCATTTGAGATCGCTTGATCATCACAATGAGCGCATAAAGGCCTACCCCGAACAATTTATCGATATTGTGCCATATTTATTAGAAGGGAAGGAATGCAGTTGTATAAAAAAAAAAACTTAGCATTTTAGACTTTTATATGGCCGATTTTGTGTTGATGTTCAAGTTCCAAAGCGGTTGTGTAAATAATGAAACGAGGGCGATTCGTTGTTTTTTTATTTTGATAAGTAACATATTTTGTGTCAACCATCTGAAAATGTGTGTAAATATTGACAGAGGTTTTTCTTCTTCGTCGAATAAAGAAAGGAGCCGAACTTGATGTTGAGGATATTTTGTTTTTTGACTGCACATCACCAAAACCTTCAGATGATGAGGGGGGGTTATGGTTTGAATTATTCTGCCCTGCTAAGATGAATCTTCGTTACGACCATTTTGGTGATTTTGAGGTTAGGCACATGGCTATGTAGATCTCGACGAGGCGCGTCTTTTGAGCCAAGTTAGAACTTCGTATCTCCATTTTGCTGATTTGAGCCCCTCTTCCAAGTGAAAACGTCCCAAGCTAATAAGCCGTAAGTGCCAAAAAATGTGGAGATAGGACTTTGTAATGTACTATTACCTGCATCCGTTTGTAGCTTCTCCTAAATTAAATTGATGTAAGTGCGCGAAAATACAGTTAGAAATTTCTAACTTAGTAGTAACTGGTGTTACTCATTGTCGTAGGACAGAACAATAAATGCAAATTTCACAAAGCTAAGGTGAAGTATTGAGAACATGCATCTCACACTTTGTAAATTTTACAGGAAAACCAAAAAACTTGGATATTGAAATCTAATGTACCCTATTTTCTCTTTATTACGAAACATGAGGAAGATGAAGATGGTTTGGGCAGGAAGGACATTTTAAGCTAGTGCCCCTGAGAGATAATATCCTTTAATATATCGGAAGATAAAGTTGCGGGGAGATATTAGGAAGTTGTGGTAAAACTTTCATATAGCTAGAATGAAATTTGTGGACTTGTACAACGATTCTCGCTTTTGTGTCTTTCTCGAAAGGAAAAATTGGAGATACCAAGATCTGACTTACGAGAGCAGTATTGCACTAGTGCGCTCCAGGGACGCGCAAGCCAACGATAAATCAGGAATAATTTAAAACCTTAAATTAATATGCGTACTGAGATCCTGCACTGAACGTTATTACTGCAGTAAACCAACGGGGTCCGTAAACTCAATATAAAAGATGAGCAACGGGGCTCCTGAAAAGGTAAGGATTTTACATTTTTCACATACTATTTTGGATTCAGGGTATGGTTCAATTTGAACAGGGTCATTTGTTGGGGAAAGTTTGAGCTTCCTCATAACAAGGTGTGCAGTTTGTGATCATCTCTTCAAATTCCTCGTTGACGATTCTCGTCAGCGTCGCTTCTTGGAAAACATCGCTAGTCGACTCCTGTAAAACGCAAAATTTTAGTGCGTACAGAAAATCATTTTACTTTAAGAATTATGAAGCCAATCAGACGTCGGTACTCACTTTCGTGAAGGTCAATTTTTCAAACATCTTGATGCTGATTTCATTTTTTAAAGATATCACAGCTTGGAAACGTCGGATTTTCAAGGCGGAGATCCCTAAAATTGGTAACAGAACGATCTGTACTCTGGGGAGAGATGTAGACGCCATCATTGATTTTAATGCCACTTACCGTAACGTAACAGGCAGAGGGCGATTTCTCTACCTAACCCCCTCCCACGGAAATGATGATCCGCCACCATCAGGCCGACTTCAGCGGTCGGACATCCTTCAACGTCGGTCAGGTACAAGTTGGCGTCGCCGATCATCGAGTCTACGAGAAAATTAAAAGCTTATTTCGGAGTGTTGGTGGGCTCCGCTGTCCGAAAGGACCACGTTTTCACGCAGTTGCTTGAGCCTGTACCATGTAATACGACGTATTGTGGAAAAGATTATACGTTTACTGAGGGTTTCAGTTCTTGGGATTATTTTGAGCTATATTTCATCAAGAACACGTTTGAATTTAACCTACTTTTGACATTGATATTTTTAAACTAAAAGGCAATTCAGAAACACGAGGAATTTTCGTTTTATTGAATTATCTGCCTTCGTATTTAACCGATGAAATCTGACTTAAAGTGTTCGTTAATACGTCCTCAACTCCTTACATCTCCAATATTTGACACATTCCTAATATGACGTAGATGTCTCTTGAAAAGCCATGCCAAACGTGGTCCATTCCCTTCAAAGTGCCGAGCACTCCTTTGAGGTAGCAGATTATTAAGAGGACTAGG
The DNA here is from genome assembly GCA_955831195.1 of Pilophorus perplexus. Taxonomy (NCBI): domain Eukaryota; kingdom Metazoa; phylum Arthropoda; class Insecta; order Hemiptera; family Miridae; genus Pilophorus; species Pilophorus perplexus. The sequence goes on along the minus strand of OY037009.1, from coordinate 32,777,491 downwards.
CCACACTCACCAACTTCACTTTCCGTTTTCAGCATAGTTTCTTTGTCCAGCGCTATGAATGTACATTCTGGAAAGACAAAAATGAAACAATCATTACAATGAAATTGTTGGGGGGAAAAGTTCTACGACTGTCAGAAAGCAGAAAAGCTAGAATTCGGGTCTAGGTGAGAAGCGCACAAATGTGTTACAAATTGCATTGCCAGTATATTTCATAAAATTAACATTAAACACTAGTCTTACTGTTGTCATCGCGTAGCCAAGTTTGTTGCATATCGTACTCCTCCAGGAGGGACAGCCTTTCCGAAGCTGTTTGTTCCCGGAGTTCATCGTCTTCCATCCACTTGTGGTACCTGTCGAAATGAAGCTTAGTACAAAACGGGACATGGCGAATATGACTGTAGTCGGTGAGGGACAATAAGGACGAGGCGATCACGAGACTGGGTACTCTCGGATGTATCGTCGTGTGCTTAGTAGGCCCAAACCTGTACACATGGAACAGATAGTGGCAGCCGGAGTGGAACAAATCTAAGCGAAAACTATGTGAACTCCTAATTGAATCTTGAATACGAGGACCGCCAGGACGTTTAGAAGCTTTTTTCAGTTACTTACGTTTGAGGTCTCTTATCCCATTGCTCCTCGGGACGACAAAGAGCTTTCTACTGAAAGAAATCTCCAAGTGGGAGGCAAAGGAGAGAGCGCTGCACTGGCGACGGCCACCTGGTCAGAGGCAAGCAAGACTGTTCATCAGATTCTCCAGGTCAAGAGCAAGAGAGACGCTCAACAGGAGACAACTCAAGGGAGAAGTAATATGCAACAGCTTGTTGGCCTATTTTAAGGCCACTGCATACTCCGAGATCACCTCCACACGATAGGATAATTAAAGAGGAGTGCTGCAACGCCGGAGCGTGTATTATGCCCATGCAGTGCGCTTGCACGGTTCCGGGTTTTGTCCCTAAGGCACGTCAATACAAAGCTGGGGGATCTCCTATGCTTCATCACGTCCTGGTCGAGCTGTAAGATCAACCAACTTAGAAACAAGGGTTAGACGAAAGAGGCTAGGGCTGGCGTCCAATTCTCGTTAATAAATGGTGCGGATGAAAATCCAAACCAGTTCTACAGGTCGTGTGTCCAATTCAGAAATCTGGTGGAACGGGCGAGATGTCCAACTCTCAAGTAGAGCATACAGCCAACACATGGCAGAAGGGACGGGAGTGATCCCGCAGAGGGAGTTTCCTGGGTTTGTCGTAGCTGGTGGGACGGGTGAAGTGACCAAACCCCCAATTCTTTCAATGACGGTCTCGGGAAGAGCATAATAGGTAGATTATGTGCCCAGCCTGCTGGATGTGATATCCACTTATAGGCAACCATCAGCTATTTCTGGATTTTGTGCTGGTAGACCCACTAATAAAAAATAAATTTAAAAAAACCATCGTTGCTGCATTATGATCTGTGCAGTGCTGCAGTATGCTACCACGGCATTATCTTATACTGCATCCCTCATAATTTCTGTTCTTCCTAAGACCCTGTTTGAAGGAGAAATAAAAGGTGAATTATAACCAGGGCAATTTAATGGTAGGTATCTATTAGAAAATGAAGAGTAAAAAATCGTGTTCACCGGCACAATCGTTTTCATGCATTACCTTCCCCACCACTCATAGTTTTCCCACAATACCGAACCTGCTCATGCAAGACCCCCCCTCTCTTTTTTTTCTTTCAAAAACGTCTTTCGAGTTTCGTCAATGTCTGAATGCGCGTCATCAATGATTGAACAAAAATTAAACTGCGCTCCTGCACGTTGTGCAACATTATGCAACTCATCATCAGAAGATTCTTCCCCATGCCCCATGTCGCCGTTCAGTTAACAGTTTCCCTTCCATTTGGTAGGTACCGTCAACTTCGTCCGTAGATAGCATAGTAACATAGCAACTCCTGGACGTCAGGGTAGATATAAATGTGGAGGCTATTATAGCACCCGGTTGGGTGTCGGTAGCAAACTATCGTGGTAAGTTCCTAACTCTCAAACCGCTTCAAAAATTAAATTATTTCGATTGCTTAACTTACGAAGAAAAAAAAAAGGTTGGCTCCCTTATTGCACCTACCCAGAAGGGAACCCCCAACAATAATTATTATTATTGAGAAGTTTCTTGGCGTAAGCATCGTCAGGACCCCTTCTCATTTTGCTAGAATCATAACAAACGTAATTCCAGCGTTCCCTGGATGGGATCCAAACGCTGAGTGATTAAGTTCAGACTTATACGGATTGAGGCCGTTAGTGCAAGGGAATAATATTCCCTTGCACTAACGTCCCCCTCCGGGCAGAAGGGCGAATATTGCAAAACGGCGATTTTGAGTTAGGGCACCCATCTTTTTTATTAAATAAAATTTTTCTCCTCCTCTCCGAATTTGAAAAGAACGGGACGATCCAATCACTCAGAAAGATGCTATTTGAGGTTAAAAAAAAATATGTTGGGGCGAATATGACAATGAAACGGGCGATATGACAATGAAATCGCGATTTCCCAAAATTCAGCTTTTGCAATATTCGCCCTTCTGCATTTAGGGGGACGATATGACATTGTAATAATATTACGATATTTTGTAACATAATATGTTACAATATATATCATAATATTATTATGATAATATCAATCCCACGAACTAATGGCCTCAGTCCTCTGATGGATCCTCAACTTACTTTTCCACGTGCTCGATTCTGTAGGGCACTAAAATTATTTTCTCGGAGATTATTTGAGTCGAACTATTCACACGCATTGTCTACAAAGCGTTGATTCCCACAGCCCACATCGGTGGTGTCTCTGGCAGAGACTCTCCGCGCTCTCAACGTAAATACAAACATTTTTATCACTGATACATTATCATTAAGCAGTCGTGGTAGTCAGGGCTGCCAGGCCCCAAGGAGGTTAATCCGCCTGACAACCCCGCCCGTTCCTAGAGCCTGTGAGTCATGGGAGAGGCATTCATGGGAGAAAGTGGCTACTGGCTATAATCATATCATTCATACAATAATATAAAATTGTGTTGGCCGACGGTAGACGGCCGTGTGGTTTGTTGGTACGGGATAACGCGTTCCCGAATGAGTTTTTTCACTTTCCGCTCGCTGACCGTTTAGGGGGTCGAAAAAATTACGAAAAAATACGAGCCGTATAGATCAGACCTGGAGGTAGACGTCGGTCAAATCGAAAATCCGAAATTCGCCCGGGAAATTCGTCGAAAATTCGTCGAAAAATCGTCTTTCTCATCAGAATCAGAAAGCGTTTTATTTGCCATATTACACAGAGTGTTTTTGACAATGGTCACGGTTAATTAAAGTTAGGCCTGAAAATACAAAGTAAGATGGTAACATTAAATCGTAAATTGATGAATTAAGGGCATGTACACGTTAAAGACGTTTCACTGGATTGATGTTGAGAAAAAAGTCTTCAAATGAGTAAGGCACCATTTGTGACAGTCGGGATTTACATGAGATTCTAAATTTTGGCACAGGCTCTTCTCGGACAGATTTTGGAAGGGCATTAAAAAATTTTATTCCCCACCACGATGTAGAAGTTCTACTGACGTCCAAACGAGAGTGGGGCAACGAAAGCTGACTGGCACTTCGTGTATTGTGAGTGTGTGAGGCTGAGGGGAATGAGGTGATATTTTTCCGCACATAGGTAAGGCAAGCGAGGATGTACAGGGCTGGTACTGTTAGTATTCCCAGCTCCTGAAAAGCATCTCTGCAGTCCTTCCGACAGTTTAGGCCCATGATAGCTCTGACAGCTCTCCTTTGACTGCTGAATACAAGGGCGCTGTGTGGCGAGTGGCCCCAGCAAAGGATGCAATATCCAGCCCTACTTTGAAAAACTGAATAGTAGGCAGCAAGAACGGCAGTCTTGGGAAGCTTGTCGGAAAGTCTTCGCAAAAGGAAGGAAACGCTATTTAAGGACGCGGCCAGCTGTTCACAGTGAGGCCTCCAGCTCAGTTTCGGATCCAGTACAACACCCAACATTTTAACGGACTGAGGGTTACCAACACTCACTGCCAGCGATAAGTCCCTTAATCCAAAATACATCACCTCCGTTTTTGAATCATTAACAGCGAGACGGTTTTTATGGAACCAATGTCGAATAGCGCCGACAGTACTATCTGCATTTTCTACCAGGGCAGCCAACGAAGAATCTGATGAAAGAACCGTTGAGTCATCCGCAAACATTTCTTCCGTTAGTCCTACGTTTTCCACTTTCAACTCGCGCCAAAGCCCGTTTAAGGGGTCGAAAAAATTACGAAAAAATACGAGCCGTATAGATCAGACCTGGAGGAAGACGTCGGTAAAATCGTAATTCGGAAATTCGCCCGGGAAATTCGCCGGAAATGCTTTTGTCCCACGTTTTTTCGGGTTCAAAAATACCCAGTAAGGAGCCATTTTTTGGGTATGGTATCCGCGAGCCAAATGCGCGCCAAAATATGGCCAATCCGATTCCGAAGTCGGATTTCAAAAAAACCGAGGGGGAGGGGGCGATTTCACGGTGAGAAGACAATTGGATCGTTTTAATTCGCGCGGGGCCAGGGATCTTAGAAAACGGAGGGTCCAGGGAACTTTGATAGATGGAGAGGCCTTTATTTAAAAAAAGTTGAATTGAATTAAAAATAATAATTTCCTAAACGGTAAGCCCTAAAAATACGCCGATTTTTTCTATCGCCTCTGCTACGAATAGGAGGGGCCGAGCGGAGCGAGGCCTTATGTCTGAGTAGGGGTTTGAACGTGTCCATCGATGCTACGCACCCCACAGGCGGCAATACACCCCACAGGCGGCAATACACCCCACTAGGGGAGCGAGCGAAGCGAGCCAGAGAGACTAGTAGCCAATAAAATAATTTTTGCGGCTGCTTTCATCATTTTAAGCGCTAGATTAGATAAAATTCATCTTTGGAGAGCAAACCTGAAGTACAAGATGGAGAAAGTTGTTCAGGTAAGGATTTAGGCCTAATAAGCAGTGATGAAAACTTCATTTAATGAAATTTTTCTAGAGGTCTAGACCAATATTGGGCCATAGTATTGGATCGCCTGGAGGGCGAATTTTTTGGCGAAATCGCCTGCCGCAAGTTCCATTGTGGTTTACTTGAACCCACTAATGAGCTCGTTACAATGTAATTCAAGGAGTATAATACTCCGCTCATTAGTGGGTTCAAGTAACTAATATAATATTAGTTATAGGATGATAAATTTTAGAATCCTTGAATTTTTGAGGTCGAATTTTCAGAGTTTTGGCAAAAATGGTATATATGGGGGAGATTGTGGTTAGTCTGACCACTTTCTCCCTCAGATGGCTACTTACTGACCTGGAGGGCATATTTTTCGGCAAAATAGCTCATAACATAAATTTTAAAAATTCTAGGTCGAATTTTCAGGTTTTTGGAAAAATTACTATGTGGGAGATTGTAGTCAGTCTGACCTCTTTCTCCCACACCTCTGACCGCTTACTCGCTTTTGAAAGTTGACAGTATTAATTGTGTATAAATTGTTACTATTTTTCAGGAATAAAATCGTTTTTATATAAGATTTTTTTGTTTTTGAATGCTGCACATTTTCTCCCATAAGTACTCCTGCCCACTTACTCCCAGAGGGTGGGAGATAATGGTTGAAAAATGTGGCATGATAATATCATCATTATATTATAATCGTTATATTATAATATCATTATATTATAATCGTTAATAATTATTATTATGAGCAGGCAAACAATTTATTAAAGCTAAGTCGGTGATTTTTGGGAAGCTGAGATCCCAGGGGTTCAAAGTAGGTATACCTACCTACCAAAATGTTTACGAAAACTTGAAGGTGCCCAAGCAATTTCAATATGAGTAAAAAGTGACAACTTTCACCCCGTGCTCCCCTTAGTATCCTTTCACTATGTGGAGTAACCAGGATTTTTTTCTCCATTATACCTACCGATTGTTCAAATCTTATTTTTAGCATTAGGTATACATATTAGGTAGTTTAAAAAATTTTTTTTTTACTGTACTTTTTTTCCCACTCTTTACCATTTTTCTAATTTTATTCATAATCTACATAATCTTCCTGCAGCTGTCAACCAATTTTTATGATTATTATTGTTTTTTATTCCTTATTCTTTTATTTTGTTAGGGTTTTATTGGATTAAAAGTTGTATTTTTGAGGGATGTTGACCTGTAACCCCCCCCCCCCTCCTTTAATTATTCACCTAAACGTTAATTAGTTTTGTTGAATTAATTCTTTTTACTTAAAAATGAATCAACCGTCGTTTTAATTCATGACTGGTCGTTTCACGTTGTAGTTGGAGGGTTAAATAAATAAATTATATGCATTAATGTTAATGTTAATCAACATTTTGTTTTGTTTTTTATTTTTCCACTCTTTACTATTTTCCTTATTTTTATTCACATTAATAAAGTACCTAAATTAAATAAATAAATTGTATTTATTACTCCCCCTAACCACCCCCAAACGCCTATGCTTTACTACCTTATATTATTACCTTATATTATTACTCTGTGGCCATGCCTTCCACGCAACTCGATCCTGCAAAATTGATGTTTGGAATCTAAATCGATCGAACGAAGTTGAGAGGAAAAATGGGTGACAACTGTTAACGTGTGCTTTAATGTGCTTAAAATTTAAGCACATTTAATGTGTTTTTCCTTGAAATTTCAAGGAATAGGTACCTAGGTAAATTCGTTAGAATTGTAGGAAATAAATAATTTAAAAAAATAATAATAATAATAAAATATTATAAAATAATTTTTAAAAATTCCCTAAGTCTTTTCTATAATACTATTTTAAGATAATATTATTTTTATTACTATTATTACCTCATGCGGGGTCAGGCGGGTTTCTTTTTCTATGTCCTGGCTATGTCTGGTCTCTTTTACTCTGTGGTCCTGGCAGCCCTGTTGATGCGTTATCTCTTATCGCACTAGATTTCCCAAGGCGCTCATGAAATTGCCCGCATTGTTATGATGATTATGAGTTCCCTACCGTTTACAAGATGATGAATGTCAATAATCTCATCCCTAGCGCCAATTTCAACGGAGCTCCTTTCGTGTTGGAGCAGCAGCTCATCAGTGGCCTCATCGCCAACCGGGAAACCGCCGAGAGTTGGGAAAGAAGGAAGAAGGAACATGAAGAGCTCAAAAGTAATTTGGAATTTTACGCCAAAAGAATGAAACACAGGGTGTTTGCTCCGCTCGGCAACAAGGCGATGATAAAGGCGGATTTGATACACACCAACGAAATCACCGTTTCCTTAGGTGAGTACATATGTCTCCCAAATGATAATTTGTTTACTTGGAATGATATTGCATGTTTGTGATTTCCAAAAGGAGCTGGCTGGTTCGTCAAGGTGTCAGCGTCCGACGCTGTGGAAATCTGCCAGAGGAGGATAGCCGAGTGCGAGGAGACTTTGAGGAAATGCCGAGCGGAAAAGCAGTTGCTCGAAAGCCGGAAAGATCCCAAACTGCGTAGCGAGGCTTTTGGAGGACAGGAAATCATTGAGAAGTTCGACGAAAATGAAGAGGAGACGTGGAAGAAGGAGCACAGAGAGAAAATGAGGGAGCACAAGAAGAAGTTGGCGGAGGTGAAGGAGAAGATTGCGGAAGGGTCGACGAAAACGGAAGAGGTGAGATAGTAACACTATTACTTATCGTTAAATGTTGGTAAACCTTTATTGAATAAAGGTTCACCAACGAACCACCATTTAACGATAAGTAATAGTGTTAGTATTTCTTGTTTAATTATTAATCTTTATTTAATAAAGTTTCACCTACATGTAACGGTTTTAACGATAAGTGTTAGTAACACTTATTAACACTTATTAACACTTAGTAACACTGTGTTACTATTTTAATAAGTGTTAGAAATCCTTAAAACGGTTTTGGGATTTCTTTGACACACGTCCACGCGTGAAAGAGCTCAGAGTCAAGGAGGGAAGTAAGTTTAGGTGCTGCTAAGTGTGTTGTTAGGTTTGTTAGGCCCAATTCACACAGAACGGGCGTCGTGGGGCTGACCAGGCACGGACGTGGCGGCGACGTGACCCATGCAATGCACACAGAAGAGGTGTGTCACTGGCGAGAAAGGTCGTCAGTTAGCTGGTTTTGTCATGTGCAACATGGATTTTTCGGCGGTTGTAAACCCTCATTGGCTAAATAGAACCTGATCATACTAAGTAAGAAAAGTTTTTTCATAGAGAAGGTTTCTAGACTAGAAAGACGACATGGAGAAATCTCAAGGTTGCGATAAGGGTTGAATAAATGGAGACTCTTTATTATATTGAATTCTGCCATGGGACTTTTTTATTTATTCAGGAACTGTGGAAACACCTCGACATGCTGGAGCTTCAAGAAGAGTTGGAGGACGAACTCGACCGAATGGGGGAAGATGACGACGACGACGACGATGATGAGGACGAAGACACCGAAGACGACGAATGCGTCCAAGAGGAAGAGATCGTTCCTGACACGACAGACAAGAAACGGGTCAGATGGGCGGACAATTCAGAGCCGGTCACTGACGTCGTGGAACCCCCTGCCCCTAAAGAACCGCCCAAAGAAGTCGTCAAGACGACCGCAATCAAAGATGAAATCATCGAAACGAAACCAGCAACGACCACCAACTTAACGCAACCTCCTCGGCCTGTCAGCAAATTTAAAATGTCCCGTAAAGGAACTTAATAGGCGAATTAGCTTGTGGCTTGGGACAGTTCGCGATGTTTATTCGAGTGGACTTGTTTTCTTACTGTTTGCACCTCCAAGGATGTTACAAGGCGTGTTTCGTTATCATGTATCGAATTTTGAGGAACAGACTGATCACGTCGGGTGGACAGTTATTGTGATACAGCCGCGAGGAGCCTCTATGATGACCAATAAATTTGTGTATTTCAATAAATTGGTTTTCATTATGAACGGGCAGCTACAGGTGGAGTTTTCGAATGTTTTAGCAAGGGGTTATAGAAACTTGTCATCTTTGACGTTGGATTGACTTATGGGATCTCAGCTCTGTCCGACCGACTCGTATACGAGATCCAATTCGCTGCGTTTTTCAACTCAGTGATTTGTTATGAGTGTGTGAGAGTAACCTGTGTGTAAAATTGTAAAAGGTGTGACAAACCTGAGACAAGAAATGTCACTGACGACTGCAGGGAATTTACAAGAATTACTGGTGGCGCGAATGGTCCCGCCGAATACGCCGCTGGACAGTTTCCGCGGCACAGGAGAAGAGTAGGATAGTTGAGCCAAAGGAGAAAGTAGTGTGAGGAGCACTTGAATCGGTTTTTTTAAAATAGGGGCTATGTTACGTTTAATAAACGTAACATAGTATAATATGAAACTTTTAGAAAAACGCAAAAAACTGTCCCATGTCGTTGAAACGATCAAAACCTCCAGTTTTTGCTGATTTTCCAATAAAACGAAACTACAATTTTTCAGAAGTTTTCCGATGTTTTTCAACGAAGGGAAGCGACCCACGTTGCAATTTAAAAATAAGTCACATAGCCCCTTTTTGAAAAAAAAATTTTTTTTAGGATATTGTGTATCGAATGAAAGTATCCGATAGTATAGAAACTCCTTTTCCGAAATGTACCTACCTATTTATAATGATAAGATTTTTTTTTTTAATGGAAAACTTCAAAAACCTATTTCCTTTACAAGCCCTTCATCAGTCGCTCATTTAACCTCAAGGTAAAATACTTCAACCCCCTCCATCCCCAAAATCCCTCTAAAAGCCTCGGACAGGTCTGGGACCCCCACAAATCGAACCTACTCTCGAAAACGACACCTCACTCGAGCCCCTGGCCAGAACCCGCACCAGTAGTAGCTCAATAAAAGGGTGGTCGGACTTGTCTAGAATTCCACTGAATCGTTACTACCCAAAAAATGTCTGCGAAAACGACACCTTACTGGAAACCCCCGTTTTCCCCTGGGAAATCCATCAAAGTTGCTTCAACTGTTGATTCCAGGGTTGCCTCATCCTGACACACTTTTAACAATCTTTCAATTTTATTAAATACATTTCAGGCTAAATTTCAGCGTCTCCACAACCCTGAAATTCCACGGTGACGACAGAGAGGCAGCAAGTTGTCATTTGAAAGGGGTTATGTGGCACACACAGCCCCTTTCAAAGGACATCGGAAATGGCAATCCTTTCAATGGCAATCGATCTAACCATGTAGGAAGACTCACAAAAATTAACAGAAAAAAAAAAGAAGTGAAAATGACCAAAAATGTCACAGCCCCTGAAAAAAACCGATTCACAAGTCTTGTGAAGCCTGTTGAAAGGGCTTGTGGATAGTTTCTTCGAGATGACGCCGGCTTAGCATCTAAATACTGCTGGTGGGGGGGGGGGGGGGGGGGGTACAGCATCCTGGGCTGTGTTCTTAAAAGTCAAAAGGTGGGGAGGATATCATTTTTGTGACCAAAAGTCTTTCACGCTGTTGATATTAAATTTCGTCAACTTGTTCTGAACGATTTGAATACGTAGCTGTGACGTCTAGCAAGGGTCAGTCAAAAAGTTTCAACCGGACGCCGCACAGTGGTGCAAAACCGCCAAAAAGCGGCCAAAACCCCTTTTCATCGGAGTATTTCAATAAAACTCGGTACACTCATGTTTTTCGGGGCGTAGAATCCGAATTTGACGTCAGTTATTGCGCTACAATTTTTTAAAGACCATAATTCAACATTTTAATGGGTATACTCACTGGCTCTCCACTTTTTCAGCTGTTTTTGCTTATGTTCGAGTATAACCCATACAATTTATCCCAAGTTCACCGCTCTATACAGTAAAAAACCATTGTGTCTTGAAACCTGGGTTGAAGGAAGGGTTTTGAAAACAATTCAAACCATTTTTACGAAATTTATGGAATAAAAATGAATGAAAATGAAAATAGCGTTAATTTCAGAATAATAATATTATACCATTAACTCAATTAGTTTGACTTGAAAGCTCTTTAATAAAAAGGAAATAATCGTTTAAAATATTACAATGACAGCTAGGTAAATAAAAATTCAATTAAAAATCGTCTTAAATCCTGGACTTTTTTACGTTGCGTTCGACTAGCACAATCTGCGAAATGTTTAGAAGGCCTTCCACCCACATTGATTGCATCGACACAAGGTGATTCAAATTCCAGCTGAAAATTGCGCTTCAGCCACTCCTCATATTTACGCTTAAAATTCACCTTACTGTGTTGCACTCCTTTCTTTTTTTTAATAAAGGTGGGTAAACATTTTTTAGTAACTTCAAGTGTTACCTGGTCCAGCTTGTCCTCATGTAAATGCGGGTACTCTTCTCTCAACCCTTGTTTAAGGGTGCATCCCGGCCGAAACAATATATCGCACAAAACACTATGAGGAATAACCATTTCCATCTTTCCTCTTGCAAAAAGGACGCACACTGCAACTGAACTCTCCAAGAGGTGGCGAGACACTCTTCAGACCTTGTCGGATTATCGCGGACGCTATCTTTATTAATTTCTTTCATCTCTCACTCTCTTGGTGAGGCCGGTTTGTCCTCTTCAGCATTATCGTGCTCTGAGCTGCTGATTGCGCGATACACAACAACTGTACGATTGTTCTTTCAGAATGTTGTCGATTGACGCACCCATCTTAGCGACTTACAACGTGGACCCTGAACATATACGGCGGATAACGGCGATGAAAATTTGAGAAAAGACACTCCAATAGGCACAGATTACAATGTTTCTACTCGCGGAGCTCAGCTCGGTGCAGCTTTTTTTCCCGATTCCATCGAAAATGCGAAAAATACGTTTTTTTTATTACCTACAAGGTCGTGGCACAGACAGTACAAACTGGAATTAATCCCTCAACTAAAGCAAATTTTGGAAACTACATTAGTATAGTAAAGTTCATGGGTGGTTACTTAAATTATACTATTCATTACAATAGGTTAAAAAAATGGTGAAAAAGTAACATGTAATTCGTAATTTTTTAATTAAAAAAAAAAAAATCAACTTTCAAGGACTCTCAAGTCTCCAAATAATTTTTTAAAAGAAAACTAATTATGAGGCTTCATTCTACAAGTATTAAGGTGTAAAACCCACTCATAAAAACTGGGAAAAGGCACAACTCAATTTGGGGGGTTTCGGCCGCCTTTGCACCACTGTGCGCCGCTATAGAGGCGTAATAAAACTAAAAGTGGCCATATTGGTCTCCTGGCATTATTCATCGGGGTTAGATTTTTTTTTTTTTAATCCAAGGACAATCTTTCCACGACCGGACCTCTCCTTTTTTCCGGCATTCTACAGTAACTGTAGAATGCCGAAAAAAGCCTGCTAACTGTTAGCATGCTCAGGGAAAATAAAAAAATGAGCGAATTCTCATTCCCCTGACATGTCCTCAGCCATAGATTCTGGGGCTGTCACTGCAGCCAGAATATGTATTTGTACAGGCCTTCTTTGTATATAAAGAAGGTAGGTTTCATCCCATAGTGTACAAACTTCTTCATTACATTACATACTTCCTTAATTTTAAGAACATTCCCTGGATAAAGTTAACCAAAAATACCTTGTCCATGGAGTTCCTATCATTTACCTGGTGAGTAGGTTAAGTGGGCTGTAGAGGTTCGCGCAAGTGAATGGTAGGCGAAACTCGATGGCTTACCGCAAATGTATGGTGGGGTTAGGTATAAGCACAAATAAACGCCACCGAAAATAACATCCCGAGTTTCTCAGACCCCTGGAATGTCCGATGGTTCATTCCCAGAAATAGTGAACATCCTTCTGATTCAGGGTTTGTCATTTGGGAGGAAATCGCAATCGTGTTGGATGTATTGATATTCGTTCGTGCTATCTGGTAAGAAATTGAATTTTCCCTCTAATGGATGACTGCTTCATGAATTCGTAAAAAGGGGTGTTCACACTTTTGAACGTCACAACCTTTATCATTTTTCAATGCCGGAGAAATATTAGAAAGCAGGAGTTCCAAAGACTAGTTTTGGTTGGCATTCCCGCCTTTTCCCCTCCAAAAATCCAATGTTTTGACAATTTTGCAACCTCCCTCATCGTCTCACCAAGTGCTCAGTTGAAGTTTTGTAGGGGAAGTGTGTCTACATCCTTTATAAGTGCGTCATACGACTTCACACTGATAAACACATAGTAACAGTAACTAGTTCAATTATCAACATGTGATCATTAGGACTTACCATTGGAATAGTCCCTCAATGAAAAAGCCAGTTATCAACTCGCACATGAAGAATGAAAGGGGCACAATTTACATTATAAATGCATTCTACATGTGCGAACTATGCGGATCGAAGACATAACCTAACTTTTATCGGAATTCTCACGCCCCTGATCGCATAATGTCAGTGGTGTGGGGTTTGTGACCAGGTAGTTACTAATAATTAGTCAATATCAGGAATTGTTTCATAGTTTCGTCCCTGAATCCTGGCTATATCTATCTACCATCAAGAAATTGAATGGTAGGAATCCTACCATTCCTGAGACAGTGTGCCTAATAAATTTATTTATAAATGTATATTATTTATCTTTGTCATTACATTTAAATGTAATGATAAAGAATTGGTGTTGGTTCACTTCGGCGCCCGGCCAGTATTCACATGTCTTAACCTTTTTTCGTTTAATTCCCCCCGGAAAATTACCTGCTCAACCCCACCAACTCGTTTCATATCGGCGCGCATCATAAATCAAGATTTGGGAGCTTAGTCGAAATCCGATTATCATAATGAGTGGACGAGGAATCGTTTTATCAGTGACCTCGAAACGTCCCTACTATAATATAGTAAGTATTATGATGGACACGAGCACAAGAGAAAGAAAACCAATAAGACAACTGTGAATAGGGAATGCTTGACTTCATCCAGAACTGGTTGCAAAGGACGTTTGACAACGAATTTGGAAGCCACCGAAGTGCTCAATACAGCCTCCCACTCATGTACTCCTGATTTAGCGACACAATAAATTAAAAGGTCAGTTTTCTTGTCATCCCTATTTCAAACTGCTTTTTTTGCACAACGCTTAGGCCTAAGTGTTTTAACATGATCTTTTTTCATTTTAGGTCAATACTAGCGTTAGTCAATAGCGAGCAGCTGAGGAAAACGTTAACGTATAGGAATTCCTATACCCAAAATATACGACGATGAGTTCTCTCGGATTTCGGAAAAAGGCCTAAAGTTTGTTACGCGGTGCCGTCATTAAATGATCAAATTTTGATTCCCTTAAGCCCACTTTCGCGCCCCTTATCGCGCTGGGAGCTTACAGGTCATCTCAAAATTCGCGGAGACCGTCCCGATGTCGATATTCCAGAACATGTGAAAAATATGCCAGATGGAACAAGCTTTGTGCTAACAGATGACGGGAGCGAAGTCCATAAACCAAAGTAACGATCTCACACCCCTGGAACGAAAGATTTTATACGAGAGAAAATCAGGCGCGGACACACAGGTTTGACGGGAACAGACTGGCCCTTCAAAAAAAAAAAAGTTACGAGGAAGAGTTCGTGTTCGATGATCTTTTATTCAAATAAAGTGATCTCCAAAATTTTAACAAAATATTATCTAGCAGTCACTAAAAAGATACCTTCAACGGCAACGAGATCAATCATTCAATGGAAAACACAGCTGAGAGCTAGAAGAAGAATAAATGTACCAAGTGATTACATGAGGAGGAAGAGTGAAAGAATACAGTCTGAAGCAAATGCGACGTCGTCAGAACCTGCTGATGGGGTTACGGCATGTCCTGGAAGAAGCTTTCTGAAAGCCATTCATCACAACTTGGCACGTCCAGTTGATCGCCGTCTAGTTTCCCTTTGAGAGTTTCTTGTAATTTGTACTCTTCCGCTTCTTCTTGTAGTGTTTCATACTTGGTCTGCATTTTAAGTTTGGCAACATTGACGATTTGCATGGCTTGTTTCAGAGGTAGATGGAGTATCACTGATGTCAAGGTTTTCGGGTCCGCTTTGGCGACGCTGAGGACGGTCTTGAAACCGGCTTTATACATCTGTTTGGCTCGGCCCATTTTGACCGCGGGGAGCTCCATGAGGGGGAGGAGGTCGGCGGAACAGCAGTAGTTGAGTTTGTCGGGGAAGACGGACAAGAGTTTGACGAAAGGCCAAAGGGGCTCGATGGCTTCGCAGAAACGGACGACTGACGAGGCGTAGGAGGTGGTTTGGAGGAGAAGATTGTGAACAGCGCCGCGATCCACTTTGTAGGCTGTGGACACGTCGTGGACGTTACTTCCGCGCCACAATTGGTACACCATCAGGCAGAGGTAGAACTTTTCCAGAACCCTCGCGGGAGTTGTTTTTGGTGGAGGTTTACCCATCATGATTCTAGCAATCACCAATTCCGTTATGCCCAAACACGAAGCCACGTAAAGCTCTTTTGTTCTGAGATTTGCATAAGTCGTAGCTATGACTTCATGAACTGGCTTGATACTGTCAGCCATGCTATGGGGCGTCACTAAATACAGCAAGTACAGGTCACCAATGAGAACAAGTTTCTTCTGCGCCTCAAGAAGTTCTTTCATGAGGTGTTTCCCATCTTCACAAGATATGTTTGCTTTGGCTATAGCTTTACCGAAAGGTGTCAACTCAAAGTTCTCATTAAGCACCTTCAACTCCATCAGATTGTCCAACGCTTCAGATACCATGTTGTCCATCTCAGGTGCACACAATTTCAAAAACGACAAGTCTAAAAGTTCTTGCAGAGATTGGTAATTTGTTGTCAGTTTTAAAAAGAAACTGCTCAATATGAATGTCTTCAAGTCTTCTCCAACCAGCTGACTCCAGCAGCAGTCCATGGGGTTTTCCATCAATTCCCTCACTTGAGGCGCCAGATGAGGCTTGCAAATCAAATAGCTTTCGCCCTTTTCGGTTAAACCAGCACGCCCCGCCCTGCCGATCATTTGCTTGTAAGTGCTTTTGCTCAGGAACGACGTCCCGACGAAAGGTGCCCTCAAGATGACCCTTTCGGCTGGTAAATTTACTCCGGCGGCCAACGTGGACGTGCAGCAAATACATCCAATCGTCCCTACGGCGTAAGCTTCTTCAATAAGCTTTCTTTCCATGACGGTGATGCCTGAATGGTGGTAAACAACCCCGTAGGGTATCGTCCTCTCTAAAATAGGACACAACACATCATTTTCCAACTGTATCGCCTTCAACAAGGCCAACCTTTCTTGCTTCTTGTACTCAGTGAATTCTTTCTGCACATTTTTCAAATTTATGGTTTCGACGACAAGTTGAGCTACATTTTCACAATTTTTTTTCGACTGACAAAACACCAAACACGACCGCTTTGGAAGGACCTGCTGAACTAACATCCCAACCCCATCAGGATCTATCGCCCTAACAGCTTTATTACTTTCTTCTTCGCCCGTGCAATAATATTCTATCACTTTGTTTTCGTTGACTATGAAAAATTCATTTTCAATTTTCACAAATTCCTTCAAACTGCCGGGACGAAAATCGTGCGTGTACAACGTGGCATTGAGGAATTTTGACAGATCCGCAATGTTGCCAACTGTTGCGCTCATACCTACGATTTTCACGCGGAGCTTTTTCATTTTGATGCAAATGTTTTCCAAAGTGGCGCCTCGACGGGGCTCGCCGATGAGGTGAACTTCATCAATTACGACCAATCCCACTTCTGATAGGCGTTTTTCTTCTATGAGAGAGTTTAACAAACCCATACCTTTCTCTATAGTGCACACGTACAAAGAGTTTTTCTTTCTGTGCTTCGTCGGCGGATAAACCCCTTTGCTCCCCGCATATTCCTCAACCCAAAATCCCAAATCTAACGCCAACGCCGACAAAGAGCTGACTTTTTCTTGGACGATAGATACAAACGGTACGATGAATACGGCGTTCCGTTTTTTGACGAACAACTCTTTCAACATCAGAATTTCCGCAACGAGAGTTTTCCCTCCGCTCGTCGGGACGGTATAGACGAGGTTTCGGTCAAAAGTGCGCTCATGCTGGTTCAAACAGTCTTTTTGCCAGTCGTACAAATCGGGAATTCCTTTATGTTTGAAGAGGACTTGTCTAGTGTAGGGGCCGAGTCCGTAGAACGTGTTCACCTGCAAACAGATAAAACGCTTTGTAAGGATGAGAATGTTGATTAGGTTCATGCAGAAAAAGACTTGAATCCATTAACCTCTTTTCGAGATTTTTTTTTTTTTTTTTTTTTTTTAACCGTGACAACTTCTCAAAATTTGGAGCTCTCATTCATTTTTGCTTCAAGGCAGAGGAAGTATTGTTTTCACCTTCGAAATACATAATGTGCCACATTAAATGTGGACAGATTAGGTGCGTTCGCAGAGTAAGTTCTGGCATCCAAGGGTGGTCGGACTGGTCTAGAATCCCTCTGAACCGTTTATACCCAAAAAATGCTGCAAAAACGACATCTTACTCGACCCCCTGGGAAATCCATCAAAGTTACTACTGAAGTTGCTTCAACTGTTGATTCCTGGGTTGCCTCATCCAGTCCAGACTCACTTTTAAGAGTCTTTCAATTTTATTAAATAAATTTCAGGCTAAATTTTAGCGTCTCCACAACCCTGAAATTCCACGGTGACGACATAGAGAGTCAGCAAGTTGTCATTTGAAAGGGGTTATGTGGCGCACATAGCCCCTTTCAAAGGACATCGGAAATGTCAACCCGGGTTTTCCCTAGGAAAGTCAATGTTACGAGACTCCTTTCAATGGCAATCGATGCAACCATGTATGAAGACTCAGAAAATGATAAAAAGTGAAAATGGCCAAAAACGTCACATACCTAGCCCGTTTAAAAAAACGGGTTCATTTACAAAAAAAGGCATCAACATTTGCCAGGCAAATTTAATGAATTATTCATTTCTTGGGGCTTGACTCGCTTCAATGAAGCAACTTGACAGAATTATCAAAGGCATCAAATGAATGTGGCGAGCTCATAAATAAATAGCCAAGCATGACACACGTCGTACGATTCAAGACCACTCTACCAATCTCACTAGATAGTCAAACTATAGCCAAACTATTATAATTATTACCATTTTCGTGACATCAGCATGACCAATTTCGACGGGACTTAAATAATCGATCGAACTGACAAAACGGCGAGAGGGAAAATTTAAACTGAATTAATTGATTAAATCATCACCTCAACCAGTCATTACCACACCACCAAAATCATAACAAAACAAACTGTCAACAAATCGCCAAATTTGAGCGGCAAACACCACGATGATAAGTTATCATTGATATCAAGCCATTGGCAACCCGCCTACCAGCCCGAAAACCGCCCGCTCGAGTGTAACACGAGGGTGGAACAGTTCCGCATTCACTAGGAAATATCCCTTGATTAGCAAGTTTCAAACCTTAGTTAGGGCCCAAATTCTGGGAAATTTGTCAAAAACCAACTGTTTCTAAACGACCTCTAAAGACGAAAACCAAGACTAAGTAGAATGGTAGGTAGTATTCGAATTGGGGAAAACCGAACTGAAACGCAGTCGAATTGTGGAACGTTAGGAATCGAATTAGGGAAACGAAAATTGGGAAAATTTAATACTCTGTGGGAAACGGTTGCGAGCGAGGGATGATGCGTGGAAAGTGAAAGTACGGACTGCCAACGTGTGGGTCATCAACTAAGGTCCCCTAAGGGGTTGATCCGTCGTTCGTCGTGTTTCCTGCTAAGTATCTCCTCTGCAGAAGATAGCAGGAGGAGAATAGGTATATACTTCGCAGGAGGAGAGTATATCGAGGGTCCAACAGCAACACCACGGACTGTCATTTTTGGCCAAAATGAGTTGAGGATACCATTAGAAGCGTATTCTCCCGGCGGATCAGGTAAAAGTATAAGTTGGGATGATTTCTCAATAGATAGCGCAGAAATCACCAAAATGTCAAACCAGAACTCGATGCAACACCACGGACTGTCTTCATTTTCAATGAGACTCTTTTGGTTCTCCTGAAAAGTAGCTAAAAACGCAGTACTTACGTGGTGTTGGACCCTCGATATCCAATCCAAAAATCTATAAAATGTAGACCTAAATGATCGAAAAAGGATTGTCCTCATAGCAGGAGACTAGAAAAGAAACTAAATTTCATCACCGGAACCTACTATAAGGGAAGACACAAATCCAGTTCTGAAATGGAAGAAGTTCTGGTTCAGACAAACGAACCAAGGCCAAGACCGATGCCAAGGCCAAGCCCAAAGTGGCAGCATTACAAATTTTGTAATGCTGGCCACCTGTTATCCAACGGCCACAGCTCCATGTCAATACTTTGCTCCAAGTCTGGGAATATTACATTAGTACTGGAAGTACAGGGTATGGAAGTGGGTTCATGAAGGGTGCCCCACTTCCCACACCTAGGCCTGCAGACCCATTTCAAATGGTCTTATGGGTACCTACCTAGCACAAAATTTGTGCTAGGTACATTTAATGGGCCATTTGTGCTAGGTACCTACCTCTCGGAGTTACTGTGCCCTTGTAGAGGTTCAAGAGTCCTCCTACCAGGTGCTGTTGCCCCAGTATCTATCTCCAGTTCTCTGATCGAGGAGCAAGATACCTACCTTCTGCGCTCCAAGGCCTAATACACGGAATAGAATTCTATTCCGTGGCCGAAAATTAGGTGGAAATTATAATACTTATACGAAAATTATAATACTTGAAAATGAGGTGATCGTTCTCTGTTACTCTGTGGGTGATCCGCTGCCATGGGAATTCCCATCTCTGGCTGTGCTGTGATCTGAGCAAAAAAAACTAATTCTCTGGCAACCCTATCTTAGGGATGTTGAAAAAGTATCGATACTTAAAAGTATCGATACTTTTCAAAAAAGTATTGATACATATCGATACTTTTTGTCCCCGATACATATCGTAGTATCGATACTTTTTTCCGGTATCGTCGCCGATACTTTTTTTATCCCACACATTTCATCAGATTCAAAACTTACGGCATAGGTATAGGTAGTTGACAGTACCTCTAACTTGACCAGCAATTGAAGAATGTTGATGTAGGTACCTACCACCACCTCCTGGAGCTGCACCAGCTCTCATATCAGAAGAATCAGCCGTCCTCGGATCAAGGGCGGACCACCAAAATGTTGGCCCAACCAACCAAGCCAACTCACTCATCACAGTAGAAATTAGTGTGGCCACAGCTACACCAAACGAGGGAACGTTCCCCTTTTTTGCTACCTGTACCTACCCCCCTCCCCCCCCCCCCCCCCCCCCCGAGGCTTGGAGTAAGGTTTTCAGTCCGATCGTCCAAACCCGTGGGGCGGTATGGGGCTAAAATGGGGCAACTGAAAGTTTTTTTAAAGGCGTTTGGCTATGCATAGCCCATGGGTTCGAGTTGGGTGTCGTTTTTTAAGTATTTTTGGCCCTAGAGTAGGGTAAGAGCACCAGTTATTGGCCACCCCCCAGTTATTGGCCACCCATTTTTTAAACTCAGTTTTCTAAAACCCAGATGCCTCTGAGAATGTATGACTATTTTTCCCGCGTCAAGTAACTAATCGAGATGGCTGTGATGTGGCAAAATCAATTTTATAACCAGTTGTAACCTCCTGAGTCGACAAAATACCAGCCTCAGTACATCCTTCGACGCAGGAAGGGCTGTTTCTTACGAAAACGGTAAGCAAACATCACCTCATTCATAAGGTTTTTTAGAGGGTTCAATCCAGTCAAAATCACTTTTTTTGGTATGAGAGCAATCTGCAGTAATTTCTTTATCGATTCGTGTAGGTTTTTTTGGTTTTGGATGAATTTTAACAATATTATTGACGTGGCCAATAACTGATACGAAAAGTATGAGATGTTTCAGTTATTGGCCACCCTGGCCAATAACTGAAACAGACGTATTTTTCAGTGAACCATTTATTGGCCACCACCTGAGCTGGTGGCCAACGGCTGGAAACCAGCCGTTCGTAATGCTTAATGTCCCAATCAATGGCATACGGTTGATTGGCGAACTCCCACAAGCAATGGAAGACTGATTGAGACTATTCTGTTTAAAAAATTTTCATTTCACATTTAATGTGATTTGATAATTTTGAGCTGCGTTTTAATAAGGGTGTATCATTAAAAAAAGGGTTTTAATTGCATTTTTTTATTGTTCTCTTTTTTGATTGATACTATTCTATTTTAAACTGTAATTTGATAATTTTGAGCTGTGTTTTAATAAGGGTGTAACAAAAATCCCATTTGTAGTCCCATGAAAGCCCTATAGATCCCCACAGTGAAATCGGATCGTTCCGGGACCCCCAAAAATGGATTCTACGTCCAAAAATACTTCGAAAACGACACCAAACTCGATCCCATAGACAAAAGCCTTAAAAAACCCTCCCGTAGCCCCATAGCGCCCCACGGGTTTGGGCGATCGGGCTGCAAACCTGGCGGGCACAACTAGATGATAACCAAGTATTTTATCAATACCCATTTTAGATTTTTTTAAAAATTCCTACTGCCCGAAACGGCCCGGACGGCGGACGGACATTTCGGATTTAGAATGTAGACCTCTTGAAACGGATAATGTCTAATTTTGAGGTCCATCGGAGTCGTCGACCTCCGTCGCGATCATATAGGTGTATTATTCCAAGAATAATAAACCAAAAGTGCTAGTTTTTATGACTGAATGATCCCTCTTCCCAAACACAGAAAAATCGGATATTGCCATGACATGTAGGCGGCTAACCAAAGCGGATGGGTAAGAAATCTCTTGCATAGGAGGAATCTGTGCATCCTGGGGATCATTTTGAGTGCAC
Organism: Pilophorus perplexus; assembly: GCA_955831195.1. NCBI lineage: Eukaryota > Metazoa > Arthropoda > Insecta > Hemiptera > Miridae > Pilophorus > Pilophorus perplexus. Next base: position 32,755,740 of record OY037009.1, on the reverse strand, counting down.
CTGAGTTTAAAAAAAGAACTAATAAGAAGTACGGATTGAATGAATGGACGGACAGACGGAAAATGCTAGGTGGCCAATAACTGATGCACAGGTGGCCAATGTTAGAAACATGTGGCCAATAACTGGTGCAATTGACTTTTCGCACAAATCGTTAAAAAACAGGTATTTTAACAAAAAAGTCGGCCCAAATTGACATTGGATCGCATTCGTTAGATGTTTTCCTTTTCAAAAACCAGTGAAAAATGTGAATATAACTTTTAATTGGTTTTGTACGATGGGGAATACCCTTAAGTGGCCAATAACTGGTGCTCTTACCCTATATTTTTGGGGGTCCCAGAAGGATCCAATTTCACTGTGGGGATGTAAAGGGCTTTTATGCGGCTACAAAAGGGATTTTTGAAGGATCTCAGGAGGTCAAATATTTTCTGAGTAAAAAAAAATTAAAAGAAACACTTTTTTTCAAAAAATTTTTCATTGAGACAGAATTAATTTTTGCACAAGTAACCCATATCAAAGAATAATAAACCCTTGACTAAAAATTTGCAGCCGTTTTTGAAAAGTATCGATACTTCGATACCGATACTTTATTGAAAGTATCGTATCGATACTTTTAGATACTGTCTGGATGTATCGATACGATACTGTATCGATACTTTAGAAGTATCAAACATCCCTACCCTATCTACGCGTTTTAGTGTAACCGTTACACTGTAACGTCTACATGAAGTGGGTAGGTCCGTTAACTGATGCTTCTGTAGACCTACCAGCGTTTACTTTTCAACGTGGGTCACGTTCAATAGGTATAATAGCTAGAAACTATAATAATGCTATATTATAGCATTCGTTTGGCCGTTTGGAACAAATCTGGCGATAACTGACCGTGAATAAACCAGTAGATGGGCAAAATTAGGGTTATTCGAATTTTGACAAATGCACAAGGAAGGTATTCGCCTTCACCAAATATTGGAAATTCACTGGCAGCCTGTTTCAGTGTTGCCGCGAAAACTGCGATGTTTGTTTGGTGAAGGTTAGTTTATCAGCGGAAGGTTACGTTATCTACAAGTCATCAATTCCATAACAGTTGAATATTGATTGTAAATTAATACGACACAATTTAATTGTTTCAATTGTTTTTATTCGTGTTCGACACCCGCCCAGGTGAGTGTGATGTTCTATTAACGTTTTCCTCTATGGAGAATAGTTTTTCAACGTCAAATCGATACTCTATCCCAGTAGTTGGCTTGGGGAAGCCAAACATTCTACTGAGTTGCACCTGTTTAATTTATGGTGTTCACTCGGCTGTAACGTCAAATGGTGAAGGTCTAGGGGATTTTATCGATATTGCAGTAGAAGCAATGCAACTCTCTCTTTTTTCTACAGAAGAGGGAAATGAGTTGTTGCTATGTGGAAGTCAGCCATGTTGGCTGAATGTAGGGTTGCCACACATACATAAGAGCAGTAACTGGTCTTACGCTTTTTTTTTAAATTATAAAACTTACCTCGAAAATGAACAAATTTTTTAGGTACTTGGACAAAAAAGTTGTACCTAGTCTATTTTTCGGTTCTAACACCTACCAAGCTGAAGATTTGTGTTTCTTTTAACTTGGAATTAACTAAAAGTTAGCTGTTATTGCTACCCAAATTTTTTTTTTTTCCCCAGAGCAAAGCTATCTTCTTTGACTTCCCTTCAGTTTCGACAGGTCCCCCTGTCGAAAAATGCCTACTCCCCTTTGATAAAATTGAGTGGTCTAATTATTACAATCAGTGTGGCCACTACACACTATACTGTTTTAAGGCCTCCTCTGTAGTAGGCATGTAAATAGGGAGGCAAAATCTGAATAATGTGCGTTGGTTATTGAATTGCAGAATACGATTGACAACTGCTGCGCAGTCTCTTTTCAACCATGGACGTTGGATAGCTGCACTGGACCTTCATGAGCCATGAACATCAAAACTGAATCAGTTTCCGATAAAGAAGGTGACCACTGTATAAATAGCTTTATGTCTGAGCTCTATAGATGGTGCAGTTTTCCTACGGGTTGCTTTTGTATTCAGAGCAAGTTCAGGAAATGGCCTCTGGCAGAATCATACTGTAGCCTCATTTATTGTGGATAGTTTGTTTTGTTTGTTAGAAGTACAATTTACCCCTAACCATTAAAATAAACTGTCCACATTTACGTTCAACATTGTAACATTCAATGTTCCTTTTGTAGGTGCTGAACCAGACGAACATTTCCCCTCTTTGCGTCGAAGTACCCGAGTGAAAAAGAGTATACTCGACTTTTCTTTGATAAAACCTCGACGGAAGAAGAAGGCCAACAACGAGGACGGCGTGAAGAAGGAACTTTCCGAAGTCCACGTGAAAGTCGAAAAATCCTCTTTGGACATCCCTCTTGGACGAGAGGATGGTACGTTATGGAATGACGTCTTAATTGTTGGTCATTGATGGGGGCAATGATTAAGGCCTCATGGATGTGGGAGATGCAGGAGACGGTGTCTGAATGGATCTGATCTCGCTGTTCGTTTCACTGATGGCAACATACTGGGTTCGGTCAGAGAGGTAGCTGAAAAACCATCATCTTGGCGTCGCGGCTGCTGTAACGCTTCTGAGTGCGTCCTTCACGCCACGTGCCTCTCTGAAACTGTGCTGTGATGGTCTCAGCAGTTAATTTGCCTTCAAATACCCGACCAGACTCAACTCGACCCATTTTTTCAAAATTTTCTACGCAACCCCCAGCAATGAAACGGTCGGTAATTTCCCGGGTAAGCTTCGGACCCTCCTTATAAATTGGGACCACATTAGCAACTTTGAAGACGATGGAAATTTAGAGTAGGTTATAGACTAGTTACTTTATCACTTTCATAGACTAGGGTTGCCATGTCGATTTTTTCGAATAAAGAACATCCAATTCAAATAAAAGGGAAAAAGGACACCAGATTACCGTATGAGAACAAAAAAAAAGAGCACGCTTTTAATCAAGCGTCTGACTCCAGAGGCAATGCAAAACAAAAGTACATAGCACCTAGGGTTCACCAAAAATAGTGTCGGATAAATGGGAAGCACAAGAAAATAGTCGGCTAGACAAGGTAAAATGTATCGGGTTTCAACGCGCCCTAGCTCCTGTTCTACTGGATCTACAATCAAAGTTGACCGATGAATTTTATAGGGAATGTAATGCTCTTTCACTTTCTTGTAGGACGTTTGTCGTAGGACGCATAGTTTCGGTGTTTCACGCAAAAAACATAAAAAAGTGCCGAAATGTTACCAATAACGCACATTTTCTTGTCCTGCAGGTCCCTATGTGATGGAAACCTTCATCCAAACGTCACATGTTTGATCGGAAATTGAATAAGTTTTCGCGTGAAAATAAAAACGAAATTTGAATCAGATCAATAATAATAATTATTATTGATTATTGAAATTATTTCTGAGCTACAGCCAAAAATGTACCGAAAAACGTGGTGTTCTTCGTACGTTTTGGTGCGTTTTCATATCACATGTTCTTAAAACTCTGCCTGCCATTCGTACGGTAGGCACTTTTCGAAAAACTTTGGGTGCCTATCCTATAGGAAATGTAACGCTCTACTACTTTTATTATAGGATAACATTTTTCTGTAGGACCGGCCGATTTGAAGGGACAGCTATTTGAATTGCGAAAAAGTGGTTTTTCGCAAGCTCCTGAACTATTGGGTCTGCAATCAAATTTGACTATAGGTCTGCCACAGAAACTTTGCCTCCGTGTGGCGCCCCCTAGGTGGCGGATCCGCGAACTATCGATCGAGTCAACCTTCCATTGTGAAACCTTGACAAGGAAATTGGAGCGATGAGAAATTTGATGTTCGTGTAGTGGCTGCGCTGTGAACGTGTGCTCTCAAGTTCTCCCTCCCGAGGAGGGAAATCATGTCACTTTTGAGGGAAGAAATTCCCGAAAAATTATCGTACGCAGGGCAATCTGCTTGATGATAAGCGATGATAAGAGATAACTAGTTCTATTTTCTACAGAAGAATGCGCCAAAGGTAGGCCAAGTTTCTGTGGCAGACCTATAGTAAATGTTATAGGAAATTTAATGCTCTTTAACATTTGCCGTTGGACGCATACCTAGTTTCGGAGTTATAAGCAAAAAACTGATACGCGTGTGAAACGTTCGGAGTTTTTTACGAATATCTCGAAACGCATTTATGCGTAATATCTGTTATAACAGATATTAAATATTGTTGGATCTCTTCAGATTCGGATTCAGCACCCCAAAAAAACATTGAATAAGGCCAAAAAATCCTTCGTTATAGTTTTCTCTACAGATTGACTGGACTATAACTTCACTACTGGGCAAACATTTCAGCTCAGCACGCCACATAAGTAGGTAGTGAAAAGGGTTCAAAGGGCGAAATGAGGTTGAAGATGATTGTTACTCATCCACTCGACCCAATCTGGAACAGTTTTGAACGCAATTAGTTTTTCTAGAACAATAATATTGTTAATTAAGATAATATATTAAGATAAGATAGATTATAACAAATTAAGATAACATTATATATATATTATTAAGATAATATATCAGGATATTATCTTAATTTGTTTACTCCGTTCTAAAACTTTGAACGCTCGTCCTGAAAACCTTCCGAAAAAAAGATGTGGCCCTGTTGCACTGATGGTGCGATATACTGGCACTCACGACGCTACACAGTTTCAAAAGATAAAACCTACCGTGGGACGAGCCGTTCCCCACGAACGGGAAATTGCGCCCCGTACTTTTTTTTTATTGTGGGTAAATCCTGCTTCATTGAGTGTAAAAGTTGCCCGGTAATTCGGGTCACCTCAGCAACGAGGAAGAAGTAGGTTGTTAGGTTGGTTTGTTGACGCAGCCATCGATTTATGAAAAATCTCGATTCGAAATTCCGAGTTTGGATATCCGAAGATGGGGTGTGAAGCAGTACCGCATTGCCGCTTGTATGTTGGTAATGTAAAAACGTTAAAGATCAGCACACTTATAAAACCTCTCCTGTTCACCCTTGAGAAATTGAAATTGTTGAGAAATTTTGAGAGGGAACCCTTCTGGGAGTGCGAGAGGCGATTCAAATGACGGGTATTCTCCAGATCAGCTGACGAGCTAAAATCTCTCCTGTTCATTTTTGGACGTTGACATTTGAGAGGGAGCCCTACTGGGAGTACAAGGGATGATTCAAATGACGGACATTCTCCTGATCGGCACCGTGTGTCCCGAGAATGTGAATTGCTCTTAAAAACCATGGGTGAAATATATTTCACGCATTTCTCTATATCTATCTGTTTAAGCTTGGGAGTTGAGGACACTTCGGACAACTGGGGCACTGTTGGGACAGCTAGAAACGGATTTTCAACATATGTATATGTAGCTGTCCCAACAGTGTCCCAAGTGCCCCAGTTGTCCGAAGTGTCCTTAACTCACTAGCTTAAACCGATAGATATAGGGAAATGCGGCTTTTCCCATCGTGATTTTTTGTACCCGGCGATGACGCGTGACTGATAAAAAGTTGACCAAGTTGTCTGTCCCGAGAGTGTGAATTGCCTGGGGAAAAAATGGGTTATGGGTTGGAAGTGTGTTTTCAGGTGTCCCAACTGAGCGATTCGGTGAACAGGTTCTTGGAGACCTCTGGGAATGATCACTGATGGTAAGGAGGTCTGTGTTAAAACAAATTCAAGTTGTTACAATTGGTGCATAATTTGCATGAACTGCGAATATTTTGAGATTTGTATGAGGGGGGGCTTTCTTGATGTTGGTGTTCTACCGAGTCTATCGATGCTACTTCTAGTCAAACTCATTGCATTAATAATTAAAATTATTTTCAAAGTTATATAGGCATCAGTGCAGTTGTGAAGTTTTGGGTGTGACCAAGGGACAGTGACCAAAATGACGAATTTCAACTTCGGAGTTAAATTGTCCATTATAAGAATGGATAGTTTGGATAGTATCGGACCCATTCGAGCATCAACAATTTTTTTATGAGAACAACATTGACTGTTATGTGGTCTGGGGACATCAAAGTGTTGCTACTATGAGAAACAGGGCCATAAATCAAGTTTAACTTAATTTTAATGGGATAATCAAGGGTATGTTTGTACATATGTACCAGCATTTGAGCTCTAAGACGCGTTGCGTTCGCCAGAAGGCTTACAGAAGCTGCCTTACTTCGAAAGAATTGTAAATTGTAAAAATGATTGTACATTTGAATTGTTCCAATAGACTGTGGAGATCGATCCAAAATTTATTACCTCGTCAGTAGTATCGGGATTAGGATCCAACGACTACTTACTCAACGATTATTTACTCAAAGATATACTGCCCTAATGTGACAAAATTGTTCTGTGTAGGCCCTGAGGATGATAATATAAGGTTTCGAAAGCTCGGTAAAAGAATTCTTTTTCCAGAATTTTGTCACAATTTGGCATCATTCATGAGATTTTTCGTTGGATCCTAATCCCGATACTACTGACGAGGTTTGAATTGTTCATTTATTAAAAATATCAGTCATTCCGAGGTAGGTAGGTTTATATAAATATTTTTTGTAATTACGCAATAGCGTTTGAAGGGGAAAAAATTCAAACTTTTTGCAATTAAATTAAATTGAATGAAGAGTCTCTTAAAATCGCGTATTTTATTAGTAATGCAATTTCAAAACATTGTGCAGCTCTTGCACTATTATTCATTATTCTTGCAGCAATAATTGCCGCAATAATTATTATTCAAATATAATTTGTTCGCTAAGGGTCTAAAGATCTAGCCTGTAGGTACAGCTAAAAGCTGCCGAAACGTGCCTAATCGGTGTTTATCGATCCCAGAGTTCAAAGAGCGGTCGAGAAAATGCAGGTCCATGCCCGTTCTATTGTAACGCACCTCTCGGGGGCAAAAGGTATTATTATTTAATAATACCTTCGTTTTCCAACATAATGACTTGAGTGAAGGGTCATTCCTGGACAGTGGTCCCAGTTGAGAGGAAAAATATCAGAAGAAAATAATTTTTGCCTAAATGAACTGAAAACAAACAAGTAGTCATCCTTGTTATTTATTTATTTTATTTTATTTTATTTTTTTGCTGAAAAAAAAAATCACTTTTTTCTCTGAATCAAGCTTGACCATAAAAAAATCCAAAATGGAGATACATATCCCCTTATTGCTGCAAGCCCCACATTGTTAAAAAACAATGCTTCCGCTACCTTCGGTAATCTCGAAGGAAAAAATCCTAACAAACTGCCTGTATCACTAAACTGCATAGTGAGATAAATTACTGATCAAAATTAAATGTTGACTGACCTAGAGCCACCCATTCAACGGTAATTGTTATTTATGAGCGCTTTTTTGCGATTCTAGCATCTGAGGAGCCAACCTCTTAATAATTTCAGTAGTCATTCCAAATATGTACGTACACTTGGTGTTTTTTAGATTCCAAATCTGTTGAATGGGGTAGAGTGGGTTAAGTTAACCCGGTTAACATTGAATTACTACCCGCTCTCTTCTTCATCATCATTATTAAATAATTTTGCAGATGGCGGTAGTCCATTCCTCATCACGCTGGAGCGTCCAGACGGAACCGAATTTGAAGAACTTGAGGAGATCGCCCGCTCAAGCGAGTCAACCCTCACTGCCTGTTCGGACGCCGGATCCGTCGACTCTCTCGCCACCGTCTCAGAAGAAGACCCCATATTCCAGGAACACTCCTACTGTACCAACCCCAAGAGGACCGTTAGGACTCACATAAAAAAAGAAAGTACGTCGTTTTCTCTGCTTCTTTTAAATGATTAATGTAATCCGATAGTTGACGTCATTTTTCTTGTAGAAAAAAGCATGGAAGCTTCTTCGGTCCCGCCTAAACCAACAGTCGATCTGTCAACATTGGCAATCTATCGAGCCCTCATGGATCACAACTATTCCACCATCACTCCATCTGCTCTTATCGAAGGTAACTCAATTCCTTTCCTACTTCATTCACTCTTCACATGAACCAAGATACTCAAATATTACCGAATTTCAGCTGTCATGTTGAAACACGACTACGTGTGTACTTTTCAAGCATTGCAAGATTTCCCTCCCGACATGGAACCCGTTTCAACTTATTTGAGTCATCAGCAGATTAAAACCGAACCTGGCGCTCTCCCCACTGCAGAAAATCAATCTCAAACCCTTGGTAAGGTTTTGTTTTTGTGTTCCCTTGTAAGTGTTCACATTTTCGTCAACTCGTTGATTTTTGCAGTGTTGAACCCCAAAAGAATCAGAAAACGGAAAGCTGTCGACAAACTGTTGGAAAACCCGAAAAATAAATCGTCCACGAAACCGGCTAAAATGGCGAAGGTGCTTACGGAAGATGAACAATTGGCGTTGAAATCTTTGAAATTACTGTCACAAGATTCTGAATCTCCCTTGAAGTCACCACTGAAGAAAGTCGTCAAAAGTGTAAACGCGATGGCGAAAGGTTGGTATTCAAATAAAAGTAACGTTTGGCTCGCATAATTGGCCCTCTGTCTCTGTCAGCCCCTCTGGGGCATCAATCGGTTCGTCCCATGTAATGCTATTGTGTGATGGTTCCCTCCTCACCTGAGCTGGAAATCCCTCGTTTCGTCCTTCTTACGTTCACTTCGCTTGACTTGACTGTACCGCGTTCATCGGACTTAAATAACCCAAGTCTTTTCACTCACAGTAACTGTTCTCTCTCGCACACTCAAGAAAATACAAGTAGGGATGGCCATTGGTAGTCAATATATCGATGTTCTATAGTATCGCTGATGAAATATCAATATCAATATAATAATATTATAATAAGTAAGATATTATCGTACTTGAAGCATCGATACTCTGTGCCACCGATAGTATCGAATAAAAATATCGATTGTTTTAGGAAAATATTGAGTTTATTAAAAAGTAAAATAAAAATAAATAATTCTTACCCATTCTTACCCATAGCTTAGGTACCTACTTTTGATGTCCGCAAACAATTTTGATTCTTTGACGATATTTTTCAAATTTTAAAAGAGAGAATACATTAGGGAAAAACCGAACGAAACCCTTGTCGATTTCGACAGTCCTCTCTACCTAGGTGACATGCGTGATGAACTCATTAATTAAAATTTACGTGATTCTGTGAAGTATAATACAATTATGGAACTTGTTCGATACATAGTTCAGTCAATATATCAGATTCAGAAAGTCTTTTGACAACTAGCTTAGGCCAGGGTGTAACGAGTTGATGCAGAATCTTCTCCCAAACGATTGAATCGTGACCAAGGGGTTTTCACGACGAAACTGTCAGGTATTTGTTACATAATATAATTGATGATTGATTTGTAGTTTTTTTTTGTCTGTACGAATACTAAATTGGTATCATTCATCATGAATCGTTGTCAGTTACTTACACCCTACAGCCCATGCAGTACCTTCAGATCTAAAACTTTGCTACTGCATAAGGGATCGACGAATCGATAAACGCCCCCTCCCTTCCCAGGAGTGATCTCCATTGGAGATAATCAAAATAATAATTTGCTCCACAGAACCCTCAAAAAAGAAAAAACCGTCCGAAGTGGCTAAAAGTGCTGCCGCTTTGAAGAAAGACAAAGAAAAAGAACGTAAATCGCTTGCGTCCAAACTTAAAGGTAACTACTCACTGGCCTTTTGCCCCTCTTAACACCACCCTTAATGATCAATTCTTTCTCATTTCTTTTAGTCGAGCTGAAGATGAAGAGGCGAAAGCGGCGAAAAAATGCGACCGGCTGGCCTTCGAAAAAGCCTCAACCGGTGGACAAGAAGCCCAGAAAGTTGTCGAAGCCCAAAAAAGACGTTACCAAAGTGAAACATGAAAAACCTTTGAGGGGCTCCATTTCCTCAACCAAAGACCCCCTTGGTGACGTCAGACCGTCCGTGGAAGTCGTTCTTTCCATAGAAGGTAAAACTTGATGTTTTCAATTTGCTCATATTCTGTGGCAGACACGTTCGACTGATTTGTACATTAAATTTCAGAAACTGTAAAGCGACGGCGCCAGAGCGTCGCTAAGTCTGTTGAGAAAACTACAGCGGGAAATGGAAAAACCAAAACTAAAGTGAGATCTGTCAGTCCAAAAAAATCCCCTCGGACTCACGTGAATACACCATTGAAAGGTTTGACAAACATTCCACATTCTGTGAAGCAAGTTGAGCCTTGACGAACGTGAGTACCTCATGGTTTGTTCTGTTGTCTTCAGGGAAACGTGAAGATGAACAGATCAAAGATGATGAGACCAAATCTACTTCTACATCTGGAAACGAACAGCCGGCTGAATTGGAGTCTAAGAAGGACATAATTCGAACTCCTTCTTCAAAAGGTATACTTGAAAATCCCTCACCAGGGAAGGATTGAAGGGGCGATTACTTTTGTTTCTTCCAAATATCTCGTCAATGGATTGACGAAATCGTATGACTTTTTTAATAACAATTTTGCAATTGAGAACAAAAAAGAAAAACATGGATGGGACATGTTCCATAAGATTCTTCTAATCTATTAGAATTGAGGGGATTCGTGTGATAGTAGCAAAAGGACGAAAAAAGGGGTTACTTTGGAAGCCCTTTTCTCCCTTATTTTAGAGCAATCGGGCTGAAAATGTTTACCACGTATTCGTGATATAGTCAACTACCCACGGGGTCTTACGTTCCAGGGGGCTTGTAAGAGCCTTGCTCCTTGCAAGATTCAGTTTGGAAACATCAAAGTTTATTTGATGACGTTCTAGAAGTTAGGAGTTTCAAATACCTACCTAAATGTTATTCGGACTATAAAATTGTGATGTCATGTTGTAGAAAAAAGCCTTCAGATTTTCCCACATTTCCTCAGGGTTTGATCAGCTGTGTTAAATCATGATAGATGGATTGGTCAACGTTTCCCCTTTTGGATAAAACAATGGCTCAGAATCAGGAGGGAAACCTACTGCATGTGTTTTTGGGGGGTCTTGTGATAATATCACAATATATTATATTGGGTACAAAAAATCGATTTTCATAGCTGAAAATAGACATTTATTTCATAGTTTTACCTCACCAGGAAGTTTGTAAAAACATTTTTCTAAAAGAAGGCTGTAAGGCGTTTGCGGTCTGTAGAATATCAACTAACAACATAATATTTCTATTATAAAAACGCTGCATTTTCCCATAGGTTTTTTATTCTTTGATATTGAAAATTTGTGTATAAATTAATGCAGTCAACAGATGATTATTTAAAAAAAAAAATCCCTACAATGTTTGGGCAGATGAGGGACGCCATAAAATGGATTATTCGTTCAGAATTACTTGGAGAACAACACCTCATCCGACCTTCTGTCATCCTTCAAAAGCTCCTTTGTAGCCCCACAGTGGAAGCGGATGCGGATCGTTTTGTGGCCCTTCAAAATCGATTCTACGTACAAAAATACTTCGAGAATAATACCTAACTTGACCCCAGAGCCAAAAACCTCGAAAAACACTTCCCGTAGCCCCCTTTTAGCTCCACGGAGCCCCATCTGCTCAAAATCTTGCGGGAACAACTAGTTGGTAAACCGAGTATTTTGACAACATTTCAGATTTTAAAGAAATAAATAAAGCCTCATGCCGGAATCGGCTCGGACGGCGGACGGATGAGATATTATCTCATGTGAAACGTATAATGACAAAATTTAATTTCGAGGCCGATCAAAAATTACGACCCTCGACACGAATACATCGGCGAATGAACCACCTGAATAATTAGGTAGGTAACTAAAATCCGCGATTACATGCAAGTTTGCGAGGTTTGCCCTTTTTTCGGTTTAGATTGAATGGCCTATGATCCTGGAGCCAATACACAAGCCTACTGTGCTGATACATCTGGGGAGTCGTGCAGTCACGTCTCATCTCAATAAGGACGTGAAAAAGGGGGTACTTTTGGTGCACTTTTCTCCCTTATTTTTAGAGCTATTGAACTGAAATTTTTATCATGAAGTCCTTATATGGTCGACTACCCAGGGTGACGGGGATTTTAGGTTTTTAGAAAAACAAATTACTTATACATCAAAATTTAAAAAAAAAAACTTTTTCTAACTGCAAATACCGGTGGGATTGGTTTTTTCATATTGAAAAGCTCACCCCAGATTCCTCTATTCATGCTGAACATGTTATTAAACAATTATTTTGTTACGTTCAATGGAACGGTAGAAAAGTGTACCAAATGTGCAAATAACGTCGTTTCGAGAAAAAAGCATTAAATGTTGACAAAGTTTCAAATTGGGAAACTAGGAGCCGCGAACAACGCAGTTTCAGCACTCAACGTCCATTCACGTTTGTTACATTTTTATTTTTTCCTCATATTTTTGACTATTGTATTATTGTATTTGTCGTACATGATGATGTCGTTCAAGACAACAAAAATAGGGGCAACAACAACGTTATTTTGCGGTTTCTCGGTGGCAGGTTCTGTTGATTATTGCTGGTTTTTCTCGTTCTTCGGTCTGTTTACAGTAGTAATTTATTTACATTTTATTTATTTTATGTGTAACTATAATGCCCCGCGTGAAGCCTTTTGGTAAGAGAAAGAAAGCCAAAGTGCAGGGGAAACCTCCATCTGCAACACCTACATCTGACGCTGTCAATTTGACATGTTTCTCCTCGATGCAAATTCTCCCGTCTTTAGGTAAAGATGAAAGATTTGGCTGTGATAGTAGTGTGTTCGATACTGTGGATTTGAAGGACTTAGTAGGATCCATCAGGTGTTTTTTGTGCCAATCGGAAATTCATTTCTTTATGATACTAGAAAACGATTGGCGACTACTGTGAAAGTAACTTGTGAGAATGAGGACTGTTGTGTTTCTCGTGTAGGTACCTGACCCAAACTCCAAGAAGGCTGGTAAAGAATCACAACCAAATTACCTCTTCACAGATATACCTCCTGTGAAGACGCTTAAAGCTTGTGAATAAGTTAGCCAATTAACAAATATGTAATAAGACTTAACTGTGTCCATACAACACTTGATTGACTTTTGGTCAAACATTGGTGTTCGTCCCCAGATTCGAACCAGGCAGATCAGCGCCCCAACTGATTTGTAAACAGACGTTTCACTGACGCCACTGGGCCACCCTGTTCCCCTCCAATCGATCTATCATGATTTAACACAGCCCTTTTTCAAAACATGTACTCTACATGAATCAGTTGTCACGGCAACATCAATGCCAACTATCCTTCTCTTCGGTGCCAACCACAGAGTAACAGAGAGCAACTGAGTGGTGCCAACTGAGAGAGAGTTCTCATTAACAGGGGGTGTCGTTGATGATAAGAGAAGCTGCCTCAGTGTTGCCAAGGTGCGGCCGTAAAAAACCCCTGAGGCAACGACAAAAACCCCAAATCCCCCCAAATGAAGAAAAAAAACCCAAAAGTTAAGGATGAAATCCTGATACAAATAAATAACTGAAATTCTTTTAATAACCTAATATTATATTTGACACACTCCGATCTCAGATCGGCGATCTGCCTCAAAATTTGACATTATCCGTTTCAAGAGGTGTACATTCTAAATCCGAAATGTCCTTCCGCCGTACGCCGTCCGCTGTCCGGGCCGTTTTGGGCAGTAGGAATTTTTTTTTTAATTAAAAAAAAAAAAAAAAACTACTTAATTTCCAGATTTAATTTGAAATTTTAACTAAATACTTGGTTTACCATCTAGTTGTGCCCACAAGGTTTTCAGTCCGATCGCCCAAACCCGTGGGGCGCTATGGGCTACGGGAGGGTTTTTTTAAGGCTTTTAGCTATGGGATCGAGTTAGGTGTCGTTTACGAAGTATTTTTGGACATAGAATTCATTTTTGGGGGTCCCTGAACGATCCAATTTCACGGTCTATAGGGCTATCGTGGGGCTAAAAACGGGATTTTTGAAGGATCCCAGGAGGTTGAATATTTTTCGAGTAAAAAATCGATCAAAACATTTTTGAAAAAAAATCCCAGAAAACAAAAACAATTTTTCAAATATGAAAAAGAAAAAAAATTAATTTAAAAGGGTTGTTCAGGAAGGATAAAGCCGTTTACTCTGACACAAAAATTTAAAAGGAATATTTAATATTTCTTTCATTGACAGAATTAAATTTCTGTACAAGTAACCTATATCAAAGAATAATAAACCCTAGTGTAAAATTTGCATAGTTTTTACCTGCTGTTATTTCTTTAATGACTGATCCATTTTTTCATTTTCCCCCAAATTCCCCTGACTCATCCGTAAAAACCCCCAAAAAAACCCCAAAAAACTTCACCCCCAATTCTCCCTCTGATGGAAAAAAAACCCCAAATTTGGGGAGAAAACCCCCAACTTGGCAGCACTGAGCTGCCTTACCCCGAAACATCTTGCGCGATATCATTTTTCACGCTCTTGTGATATAACTCGGTGTTTCCTATAATATAGGAAACACCGAGTTATATCACACTATATTATAGTACAATGCTTTCATGCTGCGCCAGAACCCATAATATTTTTTCTTAGAAAAAATTGCAAATTAATTTTCTTTCAATAGATAATTATCGATTATAATCGATATACATACATCGATATTCCTCATACCGATATATTTGAGTTCGCTATATCGAACTACGATAGTCGCCTAGCTTAAATATCGATATTCTTGTAAACAGGTCAAAAATCACCTACCAAGTCTCTCAGGCAGAGTCGGAAGTCCAAAATACATCAAACTGAGTCTGCTAAACCTGGCAACAGTAAACGCAGTACAGGTTGGTGCCATCAATTCTCTTGCAAATCTTGTTGTTTCAACTTATAAATTCACAAAGAGAGATCTTTTTGTTTCTCCAACTTGAGTATTGTTGAGCTCTCAAAGTTTCTGAATGTTCTACACAACACGTTGAACTCAGCCATACAATCCTCCGTTCATTTGCTGAAATTCGAAAATGTCAAAATCCGCGATAGCGAGTAATTATCATTAAATGTTTGTTTCTAACCCAGTTACTGCTTTTTCTTGTTAGAAACGGTTGAGCCGTCAGAAACCAGAATGAGCGTTCGGAAGAGAGTAAAACGTGGGCTCACGACGTTTTTTAAACCCAAGTGCACGTCAAAAAACGTTAGCCCTCAACCGACTGAAGACATTAAAAACCAAAAACCTGGAGAAAATAGATCGCCCAAGAAAGTTGAAACTGGGAGCAGCACCCCGTCAGTAAATGAACCCTCAGGTCAGATGTACTCCGCAATCGATTCAATTTTTTGACTGCCACCGTCCTAAAGACTTCGTAATTTTTTAAATCTATTTTGCAGGTGACAAATTTGGCATTGTAGCCACGATAAAGGCTAAGAAAAAATCGAAATGGATTCCGAAGGCGCCGAACAAAATTGTTGAAAAACCACAAGATTCGTCAAAATCAAATGCCAAGTTGGGAAAACAGAAAACTAAAATGTTGAGGAATCGAAACGTGACTATGTCGCCGCCAACTCGAAGAGGTATGTCCCGCGACTGTTGCCAACTGCTGCAATTTAGTTTTGAGTTGATGTCAGCCATTCAATCTTCAAGGAATTAAGTGCAGTGGTTCCCAACAAGAAGGTTGCGGAAGGGCCTTTTGGCGAAAACGTGAAACGAGACGATCAGAGGTCACTTAAAGCAAAGTATTCACATTGAGTAGGTATTCTCATAAACTGCTAGATAGGTAACTATTCTAATCGCTGAATAAGTATTCATATTAATCGTTAAGTAGAAATTAATCTCTGTTAGTAGGCATTACGGATGAACGTTGATGTTTTTATTTAAAAAAATCAGTTACACTTGATGTATCATCTATCGATACATCGACGAGGTGGTCTAAAGCAGTCCCTTGGTGAGAGCCTTCTCTATTCCCTTCTATCCTCTTTGATATAGAAGGAAAAGCCTCGCAAAGAGCAATGAAATTAGCAACCAAGCTACAAACCACTCAAGAAAAAGGAGGTTTTTGTTTCTCAGTTTTACTTTATTAGTCTGTTATTACTAGTTCTGCCTATCACTTTATTTTCCAACTTTTTCAGGCGGGCGATGGTAAACGTTGTCATTTTTTGCCCCAAAGCCCTATTGTTTTTTAAATTTATTTTCTATGGGTCCAAATACATAGTATCGATATTTAGTACTTCGATATATCGGAATATCGATAGTATGTTCAAAAATGTATATAAATATCCAACATTGGTTTTTTTCCTTCAATACCCATCCCTAGTTGGCATTAAATGCAAATTTTTAAATGTAAATTTTACAGTTGTATTACCAAGTTGTCACTCATTTTACATGTCAGTCATTTTGTCACTCGGTAGGTATTCCTTTAAACACAATGGAGGTATTTATATACGTACTTACTAGGGAAGGCATCAACAATCACTGAAGGAAAGGTCAGGAACTGGCGGAGGAAGGCAGAGGATAGGCAGGAGTGGGGAAGGATTGTTCAGGAGGCCAGGGCTCTTCTCGAGCTGTAGAGTATAGTATAGTACTCACTGTGTAGGTTACCTCGTTATCATTACGTAGGGATTCTTAATCCACTGTGTAGGCATTTTAATCTATCACTCATTAATTATTCATATCAAGACTTGAAACCACCCGGTACAAAGTGGAAAAAAAAAAACAAAAAAAACGCACTTTTACATTCTTACCTTGAAACTATGAAGATATTCTAATCGCTGGTTTAACAAATTAAGTGTGCCCATCAAATAGTAAGTAGGTATTCTAATCACGGAGTAGGTATTCACATCTGCCATGAAGTAGGAATTCACTTTCAATCGCTGGTAGATCATTTGATCCTCGAGTTATACCTATTCCCGAAGGGTGTACAACCCAGTAAAGATTTTCATGTCATCTCAAATGACCCTAGGGGTGTTTCAATTTTGCAGAGTTGGCTTTCAGTTGATTTCTTAGTGCGACTTCGCTTCATGTGTGTGGGGTGATTTGGGTATTTTGAAAAATGTCATCGAATTAGGAATGGAAGCGTTTCTGGATTATTTTTTTAATCGATAGAAGGCGTCCAAATAATACTAAAAATGGGATTAAAACACAAACTGCAAGTTCGTATGAATTTATAAAATTTATGGAAAAATTGCTATTTGAATTTTGGCGGGAACCCGAGGTCAGCTCCTATTGGTCGACACGTTGGCCACCATTGCAAAACTAAAAACTAAAGAATCGGTCATTGGAATAAGTTAATTTATATCACAAATAAGTTGAGTAAATAAGCATGATCACATTCAAAACAAAGCGAACACGGCCATTTTCTCGTTACTCCAGTGTCACTAGAGCCAAACACCAAGAAAAAATCGAAAAAGAAGAAAAAAATCGACCTGCACTCTGGTGTCTTTTGATTGGAAACCGGAACACCTGTAGGTGACGTCACTCACAGTGGTTTTTGAATCGGCCTAAATTACTTAAGATGATTGTAAACTACGTGAAAGACTTTTTGTCACAAAAATGATGTATTTTTCCCTTTTTGACTTCTAACAACACGGTACAGGATGATTTAACCCGAAATTCGGGAGCACTTCCATTCCTAATTGGCTCGTAATGAAGGTTTAAGTCCGGTAGTCAAATCGCCTAAATGCTCTATTTGGCCCTGAGTAGGCATCCTCGTCACGTTGGGAACCACTGCTTCAATAAATCATTAAGTATCATCAAAGGATTATCAAATTTTGATCGATAAACCCAACTGTAATATGATCAACACAAAACTAGGTTCCAGTAGTTTTTCTTTCTCTTGGATCATGAGTTCACCGAACAGTACGTCAGATGCGCCTGTGATACAACAGGGTCGAAAACTGTGATCACCCATAAAATTTGTCCTTTTGTGGTGTGTTGGTGGCTCACGTAGGTTTTGGTAGGAGAACATCAACAATTTCGATAGATTTCTCGGTTTTACTCCTTGTCCGTAAAATTTTCAACCGATCACTCATTTCGTATAGGGCGTAGTAGGGCTGTGTGGGGGTTTAAAGAGGTTTTATGAAGGCTTTGGGCCAGGGGGTCGAATGTGGTGCCGTTTTGGTTTATTATTTCGAAGTATTATTGGACGTAGATTCGGACGGACACCGTGGACTGAGGCTTTGTTGACTTTGTTGACAAGCATTATGCTTGTTGATGAATAATTGAAGGCCTTTAGCCAAGAGTTCTAGTGAGTTGACGTTCTCGAAATAATTTTGCCCTTAGAATTAATTCATGGGAGTCCCACGCCTTCCCGACCTCATCACACCCATTTTTTTTTTATTATCAACAATAAGCTCGTTGCATTTTCATGTCGGCCTCTTTTATTGCCAACGATTGCGCTTTCGGCTGAGTTCATGATCATTCTTTGGTTTTCTTTAATTTCGTATTCGTTTACTATTTATAAATATGTTAATTGAAGGTTTTGTTGAACCTGGACGATGCATCACCTGTTTACTGATTGCGAACTTAAACTTGAGTTAGATGGGTTTCAACGTAATTCAATCCAATGATGGCGATTAGGGAGGACGACGACTCCTCTGCAGGTGGTCCTGAATTGTTTATTATACTGATTTAGTGTAGAATATCGGTTTCGAGCTGCAAAGCCCACATTATTAGTGATTTGTTCTGAAAGAGTCGGGTAAATTGAATGTGGCGGCGGCCTTGAAGGAAATGCCGCCAATGTCGAACTGGTTTTTTTCTCAATTGAAGAATGTTGATCAGTGTTTGATAATTTACGAGAAAAGAAGGCTACTGGTCGACTAGCTTTAACGACTAGGAATTCCGGTTCCATCCCCCAGTCCGAGAATCCGATGCTTCCAGTGCTTCCATGCTTCCACCGGCTTCTGAAGGGAAACAGCCCTTACGACGGCGGACTGGACCTGAACTCGAACCCATTCCATCACTTGGAAGTATGGTCAGTCCCACTTCTCCGCCGCTCTGTCGTTTTTTTCGATGCTGCTCTTGTAGGTTTGCAGTCAAGAGCAGATTGCGTCAATGAATGGAGCACAAGCTGTTTTGAACGTTCTTTGCTCCCTTTGGCCTTCCTTGGGTTCAGGAGACTCGTCCTCTCTCCTCGTCACATCTGTCCACTACATTCACTTCCTGTCCCACTCCCTGGTCTCATCTTTCCTTGGATCACTTCCCTGAGTGACTTGTCATCCCCTTGTCCTTTCACTACTCGCTGTGTGAAGCACCAGAATGGTGGCTTTGTTGCTGTATGAACCCCCTACAAATGTTTCGGCTTTTTGCCTGATGGCTGAGGCCCAACTACCTTGTCAAAGAACCAGTCTGAGTATTCGATCTTACGTCACCAGTGTTGCTGCCTCCTTTTCCTTGCCTGGCTTTTTGCTGAGGAAGCTCTTCCGTTGCTCTGGAATGTACCCCCACTTTAGGCCTTCCACTTTCAGCCGGTCGAACCACATAGCTAAGAATGTCAGCTTCCCTATAAAGACCGAGTCATTTGCATACCAGTTCTGCCACCACCGAGGATTCTTTCTTGCCTTTGATCAGTTAGAGGGTTCCTACCACATACATCATTATCGCCCTGAGTAATACTGTTAGGACTGCTCGAAGCCGGTCTCCCACTTTAAATCAGTTTATTATAATATAATATGTATCTTGTACATAACAAGAGTCTTGACAAAAATGTTGAAAACCCGAAGAGGAGGCGTCGTTTTTTCTAGTCACCTTCACTAAATTGGGCACATTCGTCAATATTTTATCTAACGTTACTTACCTGAACATTCCAAAACAAATCTACTTCATTTTAATAATCATAATTATGATTTTAATAACATTTGACACAATTAATAAGTTTTTACTTACCTTTGTGATTGTTCTGTTACAAATACTAGATTTTATATCTCGTGAATTTCTTGGTTGATTTCATTTAAATGTAAGAGTGATGAGTCATCTCAAATCGTCCGTAATACACATGTTATAAAGAGGAGTCAGCATGTACTCCGTGTGTCCATCGATCTAACGCAGCATGAACTTGAATTTCAGTGACACGTTCGCATCTTGTCAAAGGAAAGAAATAGAAATGTAATGAAAAGGTCAGGGTTGGTTAGAGGAACGACGGGTTTTGTTTTGGAACGGGTGTTTTTATTCGTAAGGAGGTATGGAGGGGAGTTTTCGGGTTCCCTTCCATCCCTCCGACGTCGAATTTTGGGCCCGAGACGCGCGAAAAAAAAAAGGAGAAGGCCGATTTTCCTCCGGCCGACCTGACTGAAATAAGCCTCTAGACAACTGACAGGTACGGAGACCAGTTTGAGTGAAATCCCAATTGATATTTTATTTCATTGTAAATGTTGAAATGTACCCAAATCATGAGGGAACAAAAAGAGGGCGCTGCTAAGTTCTTGGTGGTTGTTTGGCGTGGTTTGAAGTGAGCTGAATCGGAACGAATCTGAAGTCCCGTCTTTCGCCATCATGTTTGGTTTATTATTCTTAATGATACACCTATGTATTCTGGACTGGGGTTTTCTGCCCGATCGCTCAAACCCGTGGGGCTATGTTTGGCTGAAAAGGGGCATCGGGATGGTTCTGAAGGTTTGAGTGAGGTGTCGTTTTCAAAGTATTTTTGGGGGTCTCTGAACCATCTGATTTCTAAGCGGGGATCTATGGGGCTTTCATGGGGTGTAAATGGGACTTTTGAAGGATTCCAGGAGTCAAAATTTGACCTTATTTAATAAGGTGTCGACTTCTGAAAATTTAGGACGCATAATTCATTTTTCCGGGTCCCAAAAGCAGCGAACATTGACCCCAAATGCTGCGGAGGTCAGCATAGTTGATTCGCCTCAAACTTTTTTTATTTTGTGTAAAAAAATGAATTTCCCAGGACCGCACTGTAGGTTTTTAAAGGTGGCGATATAAAATTTAATGGGGATTCGTTAACTTGTCGTTTTTGAAGGGTTTCAGCGAGGCAATTCTGTTTTTGAAGTGTAAAATCGATTTTTAGGGGTTTGACACTGTGAGACTATAACACAGTCGTGTAATATACGACTGCAGATAGGGTTTGTGGGTGGGGGGGTGGGGGGAGCGAGATGTCGTTTTCGAAGAGTTTTGACGTACAATCGATACATTGATACATGGGGGTTTCAGATAGACACTTTGAGACTTCATGCGGCGTTTCCGATATGTCATCGGAAGATGAATCGATTTAACGGGATCTCAGACACATCTGATCACAATGTGGGGCTGTAAGGGGTTGTAATTTTTAGCTATCAACGTACAAATCATACCGACAACACCCCAGACCTTTCGAACGTGCCCTCTTTTTTTGTTCCCCTGTGTCGTCAGTGTTCTCTAAGTTGTAGGACTATAATGTGTGGGGATGTTCCCAAGTGTTGAACTAAGTGCAGTTGAACTAAAAAGCCGCACACCAGAATCTTAATATTCTGCGTTGAGCGCTTCCCCAGTTTCACTGTCAAACTCTTGAAGGTCAAGTTGTGGTTAACTCAATTTGGAAATCTACCAAAATTAATTTTCTTCTTCTAGGAGATACACTTGGACGGAATGATTCTACAATGACGTTTACCTCAGTTATTATTAAGGAGGAACCGATGGAAAATGAAATGTCTCCGGCTGTCTTGGACCAAAACGTACCTTCGGATCCATTATGTAAGGAACCTACGGTGGAAACTCTTGTGAACCCGATCGGCGGCATATCGGAGGACTTGACGTGTTACGAAGTGCTCGACGACGACGACGATACTGAAGGCGTCAAAACTGCTGAAGATGGTGCAACGGAAGTAGTGAGACCTATGAACAGTCCTGTAGACCTAAAATCATCTGAGAAGAACGAAATGAGCGAGGGAAAATCCCATACTTCAATCGGAGATGGTTGTGAGGAAGGAAATACTAAGTCAAAATTGAAGTCAATCGAGAACGACGATGTCGAAAAATTGGAGCGTAAAACCCAATCTGCAAGTCCTAATGAATCTCAGCTCAAACAACGTAGGGGTAAGGCACTATGTATATTGTTTTTGGTATTCATACTTATTTAACGTTTGAATGGTCCAAATGAAGAACCACCAAAGTTCACAGTGCCCACCGAGATGGCGAGAAGAGGGTGACAACAAGCAGAAGACGATATTTTGCTTCCTATATGTAATGGGGCTTCCCCCGTTAATGAACTGTAGGCAATGAGAAATGAGAAACAATATTCCCCTTCATATTGGCTGGGAAGGAGCGATTCTCTGCCAATTGTCACGTGTGATCCAACAATTTTCCATGAAAAATTTCTTTGATTTTCGATTTTTTTCTATTATTCTTTTGTTTGTTGCTCCAAGAATGAATCCCCCGAGTTTCCCTTCTTACAAGTTCTTCTTTTTCAAGTTACAGACTTTCAAAAATTCTGATGAGAGAGGACTGTAAAATTAATAGTAATCGTGATGAAATAAATTATTTAATGCACATCAAAAGCAGTAAACTCGTTTAAAATTTAGAACAACAAATATTGGAGCGCACAATATCAAATCAATATCACGGGGGGGGGGGGGGGGGGGGGGCTGAAAGTCGAAATTTCGTAGCCTGGGACTTATTTGGCTCTTCTCCTGAGCCTATGCTATGTGGGCACGGCCAGGGCCTTCAGGGCACTGGCAGAGTTTGCCCGTTCGTCGCAGGGGGCGGCCGCCCAGATAAGGCGGCCTGCTGCCCCCAGGCCTGTGGACCTTGGAGCACCTGAGGCAAGTGCTGGTGGCCCTGGACCTGACTAAATAGGTCCAAGGTGGAGTTCCCCCTATTTTTAGGGGGACCCGGTCGTGGCCTTGGGCCGACATACCGGTTTCCAGCATTTGCCTCTTCTCCTGAGCCCTTCCCTTGTACGCCCAATTATAAACATTTTCTATTTTCAGATGAACGGCGTTTGGCCCGAGAGACACGCCTAAAGAAGCGGTATGCCATCAGAAAGCTCGAAGTGAATCAAACGAAAGTATACAATCACCGGGGCAACAAACGACTTGACAGAACTACTGAAAGGGGTTGTAAACCCGACTACGTGCAAGCTTGTACCGGTAGCTCACATGAACGTAAACCTGAAGATGAGACAAAGATGTGTGGCAAATCACTGCTACAAAATGCACCAATTGAAGAGCCTAATGGAAATACCGTGGAGGTTCCGTTGGATTCAGGCGAAGTCTCACCTAAATTCAAACCAGCTCCAAACGACCCAAAAATCCGTCGTTCTCCACGAATCCCCTGGCGGTCTCTGAGTAAAGACCTAAATGGTGGAGCACCAAGCGGAGAAAAAACCAAACTTGCTCCAGCTGAAGATGTTGGGAATCAAAAGGAACTGAATGCTGAAGTGCTGGAAGCTCAGAATAGCTCTAAGGATGATGTCCAGTGTAACAACGTGCTAGCCATCAATGCAACTAATCCAGCATTCTGTCCCAACGTTGTTGCCGTTCCTCTACCACAAGAGCAAACCTTCATAGGTGAACAAGTCGGCACTGCTAATTGTCAAAATACTAAATCCAACGGAACCAGTTCTGGCGAACTACTCAACGGGCTTTCCACGAGTGACGATCCGGTTGAGAACGGCGGTTACGAGAGTGATATCAGCATCGTGGATCCATACGCCAGCGACTCGGACGATCCATCTATGATCTCTGAAGCACCCATAACGAACACACAAATCAACAACATCCCACTGCCCGCTCCCCCCAAAGCAGTACTGGTTGGTAAACGTATCAGCTGGCCTAAAACCAAGGCTGTACGTCCGAAGCTGGATCATGAGTACTGCAAGAAAGCACGACACAACGGCATCGATACTATTGCATCAGTACAAGGACGTCTGCTGCACAAATTGCAGGTTGATTATTCGTTGAGTGAAAAAGTCCGAGTGCTCACAGAGGACTCTGACGAGGAATACCAGCCGTGGATGGACGAGGATCATCTACTGCGGTCACGAAGAGATCGAAAAAGACGGTTGCAGAGAGCGAACAAATTGCAGGAATCGTATGCAAGATTGCAGCTTGAGCGAGACCCGCTTGGTCCCCATACGGGTGCACTCCGTGATCAGAATTTGCCACGAATTGATCAAGCTGCCAACAGATTGAGCAACTACCAGTATGGGGTGGCGATACGTGCGGCTACAGACAATCAAGTGTTGCTAGTAGATTTGGCTTCAAATGCGACTAAAGATATAGCTTCCCTAGGTGCTCCAGAGACTCAACAAAGTGCCCAAAAACCAAAGTTTGGAAGGCGCACGTTGTGTTTCAAAGTTGTCGGAGGAAAAATGCAACTTCAGGGTGAAGTGAAATCAGTGAATGTGGAAAGTCAAGAGAACACTGAATCTCTAACGAACACGAAGAACTACCTTGAGACCAGAGGGAGGCGATTCTCCGCCCTCAAAGTCGTTCCAGATTCAGGAGTCTTCGCTTCGTCCTTTCATACCGGTCCGCCAGTCGACACTATCGTCGGCCAAATCGTCCCCACTCGCCCTCCGGTGGAAATTCCCCCCACTGAGGATGGTCATGCTCCACCCGCCCCAGTCGACACTAACGACGGCCAATTCGTCCCAACTCGCCGTCAGGTGGAGATTCCCCCCACTGAGGATGATCATACTCCACCCGCCCCAGTCGACACTATCGTCGGCCAAATCGTCCCAACTCGCCCTCCGGTGGAAATTCCCCCCATTGAGGATGATCATGCTCCACCTGCCCCAGTGACCAGAACTCCGTCTCCGGTGGATCCGCCTTACGACGAAAAAGACCTTCCCATTGGGAGCGACAACTTTGATTGGAAGCGAATGGAATATTTCCCGCCGCGGGAAGTGGGCCAACTCTACCACCGCGTTCGGAGACGTTTATTTGCCGGAGGTGGCCCCAAACAACGCATGTATTACCGAAAGTAAGCATTTTTCAAGTACATAGACGTTTCGGAAATCTCCGACAGGGAACTACAGCGCCTCAGATCATCCTGAAAGCCTTGACCACTTAACCCCTCAGCACAAACCTCGTTTAAGGGCCTATTACACCACCCGAATTACGGAGCGTTTTAGCGTTAACGCCCACGTTAAACCCCCGTGGAGGCGCCGATTAGGCCCACTCACCACCCGAGTTACCGAGAGTTTAAGCGTTAACGCCCACGTTAAACCCCCGAGGGAGCACCGATTAGCATGGGAATCCGTGCTGAGCTCGGTCAAGTTTGCGGAGCCGTTAGTTGGTGAAATAGGCCCTTAGGGCGTCAAAGTGCTCTCCAACCCCCTAGAACCGAATTCCCAGGAAAAGACGCTTGTGAATTATCACGAAGTTTTTTAATCTGATGCACCAGTTCTGGCCTGCTTACTTTACTTTCTTGGTCACTACTTAGCACAAAAGTGATCAATGTGTACGCATGCATGCAATGCATGTTTTATGGAGAAAAAACCAGCAAATTTTTCACAAGGGTTCATATCAGGTTGGATGTTCCTTCCGCGACGAGTTCATTAAAAAATTCGGCGCAGTCGCTCTGCGCAGGGTGTAAGATACACCTGCCGCATTCCTTCCGCGCGGGTGAAAAGTTCTTCCTTGACTAGAAACCTGGACTGTACATACAAATAAAGTGTTCCTTCTGCGCGGGTTCTTTAATATTTTACGCGGGATACAATGTTCTACGCCCTCTCGAGGCAGGGTTTTTTTTTCGCTGCTCCCGAATTGTAACCTTTATTTTTGTGCTTTCCTTCGTGTTTGGCACGTTGGATATTAGTATGCGCCCTACAATCCTCTCAGTACTTCATGAAACTGCAGTTTCTATGGTAGTTTGCGCCCCACATTATATAATACTTATAAGTTCCTACCTACCTTCTCTCTAATATAATATATTATATTATATTATATTAGGGGGGTCAGGGTGGCCCAGTGAGCTAAGGCGACAGAGCTTCGTCTGTTTACAAATCAGTCGGAGCGCTGATCAGCCTGGTTCGAATCCGGGCCGAACACCAATGTTTGACCAAAAATCAATCAAGTGTTGTAATACCTGGCTTGTCGTCAGACAATTCACCTCTGAACGCAAGTTTATGTGAATCCTTTCTCTGGAGCAAGACTATCTAAGACTCTCTAACTTTATCCGTGATTATCTGGGCGCATTGTGGGGTCGGCTCCTGCCCCACTTGTGAGAACCAAAAATGGTTAAACACAATAAAACCCACATTTTTTTATTTTATTTTTATTTTATTATATTATATTAGAGAGAAGGTAGATAGGAACTTATAAGTAGTTGTATACAAGAAATCCGCATGAAGATGCTTCGACAAGGGATTGCACGGTTTTAGGGTCGGTAAACTTCCTTTGCTAAATTGTGAGCAGCTGTATCTCGGGGTCTATAGATGCTAGGTGAACCGATTTGGTCTCAAATTGTTTTAAATTTGGTCTACTTTAAAAAGGATATAAAGGTTTTTATCGAAAAAGTGGTCCTTCAGGGTCAAAATCGGGCAAAACTAAAAAAAAAAAAAAAAAGTGCGAACATTTCGTGGTTTTTCGTGTTTTTGAAAATGTTCCGGTCGGCTTCCGAGGCCTCAAATTATTCACGTCCACATGCACCCAGAGAAAAGATCAAAAAAGATCTACTAACCCCAATTTTGCAAGGTAATATGTTTTCTTTGACTGGTCAAGTGGGGCGTATGCTATTACAGAAACGCGACTGTGGTGCCATTGTAATTCCAACAATTAATTCCTCCATCCTTAGGTTTTTGCTTCCGAGTCTGCGAAGCAGCGGAAGCCTTGTGTTCACTTTCGGGGTTTAGTTTCGTTTTCGCATTCCATCTGGTGAGTTTCTACACCCGCGCTAAACTTACCCCCACCCCTTGGGTTTATCTACCCTTTCTTACAACTTACACCCTCGTCGCGGAAGGAACAAACCTATAAATTGAAGGGCTACGGGGCAAAGTGATCTAAGCGCCAAAAAATGAAGAATCAGGTTTTTCCAACAAAATTATCTAAACGCTATCGCCATTGCCGTGCGTTGTAATCTAAACGCCTCATCTCTTCCTAAATGATTACAACCTTCCAGTTAATTTCACAGTTTTCTTAGCGTTTTTGCATGCGCGTGTTTTACAGTGGTGTTTTTCTCTTTTTTTTTTAAATTAAACTTTTTAAACTTTAATTTTACTTTTTATTGTTTGAGATTGTAGAGTACTTCTAACCAGTACAAGGTCTTGTCTAGGCATGGTAAAGTTGGATCCATCCATAGGATAGGAAAGATCCATAGATCCATACTGTGAGGGAATAGATAGATAGGATCCATAGGTAGATAGATAGATCCATAGGATTGGCAGATAGATCCCATAGATCCATACGGTGAGGGGATACCCCTAAAAATGGATTCTACATCCAAAAATACTTCGACAACGGCACCCCACTCGATTTCATAGCCGAAAACCATCAAAACTTCCTCCTGTAGCCCCTTTTTAGCCCCACGGGTTTGGGCGATCGGGCTGAAAACCTTGCGGCCACAACTAGATGGTAAACCGAGTATTTTGTCAAAATTTCAGATTTAAAAAGTTTTTGGAATCTACATACGTGACATTGAATGGATAATGTCAATTTTGAGGCCGATCAGAATTTTCGACCTCCGACACGAATACATAGGTGTATTATTTCAAGAATAATAAACCGAAAATGGGAAATGTAAAATTGGTAAATACAGATGATAATGGAAAGATGATGTTGCTGAACAGGTTACGACTACGTTACGTCTTTGGCTCCGGTAATGTTGACAGGAACCTTTAATTTTTCTTCTTTTCCAGAAAGGGACGTCCACCGTATTCCTACATCGACTTGGCCGCCATGACGTTGGAAAATGAGCCTCTCAAATGTTCCCGGTTTTCCAAAATGGTCGACTTCGCCATGAAGCATTTCAGGTATTACGGCCAACCTGGGGTCAATCTGGCTAAAGGTTGGAAACACGCCTTCAGGTGCGCCGTCATGGAGTCGAATTATTTCCGAAACGACCATATCGGTTGGCATTCGTATTATTCATTCAGTAAGTCTAGTTTTTGTCTTACTTTTCCCGAAAAGTGTCTCAGATTGTTGACAGGGAAATCCTTTTTCTTTGTTACGCGACAGAGAGACAGTACAGGCTGCCTACGGACCCGCCCTTCTTTGAAAACGTCGAAGACGTTGCGACCGATTCTGGTTCCGAGGGTGGCGACAATCTCGAAGTGGAAATACCCACCGAGGAGTTCAACCCGTTCGTTCCGATATGTTCTTACAGCGACGAGGAAATGGAAGCCGCCCAGGAGTCTCTGGTGGAACACGTCAACGAGTTCCTGTCACTCGGGACTAACAAAGTGCTATCTACAGGTTGGTCACTCTTCTGATATTGCGCTTAACTGACGTTGCCCGATGGTTTCGTATAAACGAATTCCACGATGGTGATTCCATGAAAAGTAGCATTTCCCTCTTCTTCTCTGGGTGCCATACCTAACTTCTGTTGAGCGTGTTGAACAGTTATTACAGAAGTAGTAGGGACCTACTGTTTAACGCTGGCTCCGAACGGCAAATGTGAGAGGTATCCTGGGCGAAATACTCTCGGTGGTTCGCCATTGCCTGCTGAGAGGTGATTATCAGTGTAAGAAAGATGTCTAGTGGCTGCTGGGATCGAACCAGCAATCTTTGACTCGGCAGTCCGACGCTCAAACTACTGAGCCACTGATAACCACTGGCATTTCCCAGTCCCCAACAATTAT
Organism: Pilophorus perplexus; assembly: GCA_955831195.1. Taxonomy (NCBI): domain Eukaryota; kingdom Metazoa; phylum Arthropoda; class Insecta; order Hemiptera; family Miridae; genus Pilophorus; species Pilophorus perplexus. The sequence goes on along the minus strand of OY037009.1, from coordinate 32,727,159 downwards.
ACAGGTTTCAAGCAATGGAAATTAGGCTCTAGTGTTCTTGTGTCAAATTTAAATTTAAAATAGGAGTGTCCCGTAAGGGCAGTTCTTACGTTTCCCAACACCTCTTCAAAACATGGTTCTTGATACAATTGTTTATCCTTTCCATCATCACGATACTTCATCTTAAATGTCGGTATTGTTTTAGGAAACGTCACTCACGATGACCTGGAAAGCTCTTATTCTGCGACGACTCTTCCAGACACATCCAAGATGGCGCCTCCCATTCCATCTTTCGCTTGTTCCTACTGCTCCGTCACATCCACCTCCTGCCAAGCGGCCGTCGATCACGCTCTCAGCCACCCCGAGGTGACCAGAAAATGCCCTGCTTGCGACTTCACCTCCCCCGACGGAATTCAACTGCTTTGGCACGTCAACGGCAATCACTGACTAAACCAACGTAAGAATCCCGCTGCCCCAAAGACTCGTTTATATTTGAAAATGTTGTTCACTGTTAATTGTTCTCATTTAAAATGCAACTTTTGTACATATTTAAGTTAAAAACTTTGTACAGTCAATACTTATCAAGTGTTAACTGTAAATAAACGGACGAGTTATTTTATAACTTGATGTATATTTAAAAATGTAAATTTTTAAACAAAAAGATATTTTTCAGTTATATTTGATGTGAATTAACTTTAATGAAGTCAATGATTGCATCTAACGACCAGTGACAAAAAGAGTTGTCAAGTAGATCTTCAATGTTATAATGACCATGATTGACACAACTTTTTTGTTTTACATTTTTACAAAGTTGTAGATCTTTCGAGTGTTGCCTTCTGTTACCATCAACCCACCTGTTGTACAATATGTTGTCAAAATGTACTTTAGGAGTGTTTAGAAGTTATTTTGTATTTCGTTTTTCTTTGCCGGACATTGGAAACTGTTGCAAGTGTTTCAAATGTGAGATATCTAGAGGTTAGGCTATAAAATTGAAAGTTAATGAAGGTTGTGAATTTTGCTTTCCCTGGTCTGGTTACTGTTAACGACGCGGATCAAGTAATTTTTCCGGGTATGCTCGTTGTACGGTATGTATTGTTATGCTAGCCGTCAAGTCTCAGCTCTTTCCACTGGGCTAAATTGTTTGGGTTTTGATCACTGTCTCCAGAGAGTCTAAATGCCTCAAAGAAAAGGAACCGTTTGCTGCTCGTACAACGTTGAGAAAGTATCATGAAAATCATCTAGTTTCAAAGGGGGAGCTCGTGTTCTCAGGCTGTGAGGCGTAAGAGACCCGCTAACCTGAACCAGAGCTCTTCATTAGAACTGGTGACTGGTGAATTGAACCCGAGCCGATCCCATTTCTTGTAAGTAGTGACAATAATGAGAAAAGGATCTAACTCATGGCACTGGGATTTGTCGAGAATGATCGCAGACCTATATGATGTCAACAACAGACCTTATAGACCATCAGCTAGGTCCACTAGTCAGACCATCTCCTCGACTTGGCGGGAAATCCTTAGTAGACCTGCACGACTATCAGCTAGGTCCACGAGTCAACAACAGACCTTGTAGACGGTACAGAGATAATCTATGGTGCCAAGAGAGACCTATTTTGGTTTATTATTCTTGGATTAATACACCTATGTTTTCGCGACGGGGGTCGACGACTCCGATCGGCCTCAAAATTTGACATTATCCGTTTCAAGTGGTCTAGATTCCAAAACCGAAATGTCCGTCCGCCGTCCAGGCCGTTTTGGGCAGTAGGAATTTTTTTAAAAATCTGAAATTTTGACAAAATACTCGGTTTACCATCTAGTTGTGCCCGAAAGGTTTTCAGTCCGATTTTTGGGGTCCCGCAGCGATCCGATTTCACTGTTGCGATCTATAGGGCTTTCATGGGGCTAAAAATGGGATTTTTGAAGGATCCCAGGAGGTTAAATATTTTTCGAGTAAAGAATAAAGAATTTTTGAAAAAACAATTTTTTTCAAAAAAAAAAAAAAAAAATCAAAAAAATTTTTTCCCACATTTTTTCTTTTGAACAGAAATAATTTTTGCGCAGCTAACCTATATCAAAGAATAATAAACCCTTGTGTAAAATTTGCAGCGTTTTTTAAATAGGTAGGTAACGATGATAGTAGGTATTACTATTACTCTCCCCCTGGGGGATCAAAAATCATAATCAGACTCAACATTTGGGACCTTTCCTGTTATCCGACCACCGCCCGATCCAATAACCCCCCCACGCGATTTTGGTTGGCTTTGGGTGCGTTAAAGCCATCGGGAGGGGTGTGTATAAGTGTGTGTAAGTCGAAATCGAGTGGGGGGGGGGGTTAATTCCGCACATAGCATCAGGCGGTTCCGGGCGGTGGTCGGATAACAGGAAAGGTCCAACATTTGTCCTAAAACGTCTCATGTTGCGAGAATTCCACAATTTAATGTTCGGCAGAACGCTTTTCCATCCGATGGAGGGAATGCATTCAAGGGCCGAGCGAACTTCATCGGTGTTCTAGGGAAGAGGGGGGTATTGCTTTCTCATCTCTCTATGTTGCGTTCGTCGGATGTCGTCAGCTTGGCAGCGACTTCTTCTTCAATTGAACCGGTACGCAGTGTATCAGGAATGAGATGGACAAAACTCTTTTTATGGCAGATTCCTTTAGGAAATTTCACGTAGATTGCGAAAATACTCCCATGTTAGGATCGCTACCGCAGGTTTACGCAAAAAGTTACTAGGTATTTTAATTTGTTTAGCATCGTTTGAAGAACATTTAAAAATTAAAACCGGAAGAAGGAAATTAGGTACCTTTTTGGAGAGAAGTCCGAATTAAGGCTTGTTTAAAAATTATTCAAAACTAAGATATTAAATATCAAATTTTGATTTTTTTTTCTTCTTTGCAAATGATATGTACTCACCCTGAGGAATCCATCGTCGGGAGAACTCGATTTTATTAATGACTAGTCTCTCTGGCTCGCTTCGCTCGCTCCCCTAGTGGGGTGTATTGCCGCCTGTGGGGTGTATTGCCGCCTGTGGGGTGCGTAGCATCGATGGACACGTTCAAACCCCTACTCAGACATAAGGCCTCGCTCCGCTCGGCCGAGCGCTTATTCGGACAGGGGGGTCTCGCCTCGCTCGGCGAGGGTCTCCCTGGACCCTCCGTTTTCTAAGATCCCTGGCCCCGCGCGAATTAAAACGATCCAATTGTCTTCTCACCGTGAAATCGCCCCCTCCCCCTCGGTTTTTTTTAAATCGAATTTTTAAGGCAAAGTAAGGCCCCCCTGTCAGAGTGCTAGTGAAATCACTTGTATACTCGGCCGACCAGTTTCCCCGCCTCTCCATCTATCAAAGGTCCCTGGACCCTTCGTTTTCTAAGATCCCTGGCCCCGCCCGAATTAAAACCATCCAATTGTCTTCTCACCGTGAAATCGCCCCCTCCCCCTCTTTTTTTTTTAAATCCGACTTCGGAATCGGATTGGCCATATTTTGGCGCGCATTTGGCTCGCGGATACCATACCCAAAAAATGGCTCCTTACTGGGTATTTTTGAACCCGAAAAAACGTGGGACAAACGCGAGAAAGACGATTTTTCGACGAATTTCCGGCGAATTTTCCGGGCGAATTTCCGAATTACGATTTGACCGACGTCTTCCTCCAGGTCTGATCTATAAGGCTGGTATTTTTTCGTAATTTTTTCGACCCCTTAAACGGGCTTTGGCGCGAGTTGAAAGTGGAAAACATAGGACAAACGGGAGAAAGACGATTTTTCGACGAATTTTCCCTGGCCCCGCGCGAATTAAAACGATCCAATTGTCTTCTCACCGTGAAATCGCCCCCTCCCCCTCGGTTTTTTTGAAATCTGACTTCGGAATCGGATTGGCCATATTTTGGCGCGCATTTGGCTCGCGGATACCATACCCAGAAAATGGCTCCTTACTGGGTATTTTTGAACCCGAAAAAATGTAGGACAAACGCGAGAAAGACGATTTTTCGACGAATTTCCGGCGCATTTCCCGGGCGAATTTCCGAATTACGATTTTACCGACGTCTTCCTCCAGGTCTGATCTATACGGCTCGTATTTTTTCGTAATTTTTTTGACCCCTTAAACGGGCTTTGGCGCGAGTTGAAAGTGGAAAACGCAGGACTAACGGGAGAAAGACGATTTTTCGACGAATTTTCGACGAATTTCCCGGGCGAATTTCGGATTTTCGATTTGACCGACGTCTACCTCCAGGTCTGATCTATACGGCTCGTATTTTTTCGTAATTTTTTCGACCCCCTAAACGGCCAGCGAGCGGAAAGTGAAAAAACTCATTCGGGAACGCGTTATCCCGTACCAACAAACCACACGGCCGTCTACCACACGGCTTACGGCGGCCAACACAATTTTATATTATTGTATGATATGATGATATGATATGATGATAATGATGACGTTTTTTTCACCTCAAGCCGTCTCTCCCGCCGTTGATAAGTTCGCCGATTATCGTCATTTACTATCCTCTGGTAACCCCTAAAGACAAGGCATAGTCCAACGGAGCCTTCATTCATTCATGAGTTATTTATTCGCTTTTATGAGTATATGATACACTGTGTGGCGAACAAATTCTTGGGCATCATGTGGCTGACACTCAGCTTTTCTCTTGGCATCGACCCTTACGCGTTGAGTAAGCATCTGCTGTGTGATGGAGCCTCATCATTGTGATGGCAACTACTTTCAACTATGTTCGTGTTTCTTTCCGACGTCTTAACCCAAGCTGAGCAGGATCTTACACTACCTACATCTTATCATCATCATTAAACTACATTATCATCGACTCCCCTTGTTTTGACTCTCGTCGTATTAGAGTCGTCTCATTAATTTTGACCTGAAGATTAGGGCCCAAACTAGGGTTTTCAATCCGCACCTTTTCCCAATCCGCGTGGATCCTCGCAAGATTGGCTCCTTAGTTAGGTTATTCTAGTGGCTGAACTAAATTGAAGGAACAAGTACGTATGCATTGGTCCACTGAGGTGGTTTCAATAAATTACACAGTTTATTAACGTTTCTTATAAATTTTTATAGAAAGAACAGTCTTATAAAATGTTGAAAATATAATTTAAAGCCAAGGAAGCACAGAGAATGTTTATGAAAATAACAGCCGAATGGAAAATTATGGGAAAAAATGGAAAGCCAAACCCCCGAAATCTCAGCAAATTTTTAATGTATGGAAATGAGCCCTCCAAAGGCAGAGAGAGCTGAGCGTTTCATCTCCCATTCTGTCTCTTATTTTTGAACACAATTAACCCGCAGCCGAGAACGCCCTCTCAGCCACGACGCTTGTGTAAGGATATGAGAAGTTAGAGGCCTACATTTAATATAAATTATTACCCCAAGCCTGGGAACGGGAGACAGAGAAGCGCACTAGTTGAGATTGATTACGTAACTGGTGTACCTATTTCAATATCCTGTAGATAGATCGATACACCTATAAAGATACTTATAATCTATGTCTTAACAGCTTGTTGGTGGGACGGTAGAGAGATATCCCAAAGTTAAATTTAAATACTTTCCAATCTCTCCTTCTGTTTCGAGTGAAATCATTTCATTTTCAAAGTTCCCTCAAACTCTTGGGAACTCAAATTTGACTTGATTTTATGGATCGCGACGGTTGTAGAGGGTTGAGTCTCTGCGGAAATGTTTTGCTGAAGTTCTTCCTGCATACTTAGAGACAACAAATATCCCAACGTTTTCATTTCAGTGGGGTTCAGTCAATGTGCGGAGTTGAAAATCTTGCGCGGAGCCGCAAGCCACAAAAAACGCGGATTGCAAGATTGAAACCCCTAGCCCAAACGTCTGGCGCCAATCAAACTTCGCAGGAATAACAACTAATGGAAGGATGAATGATTTCAAAATCTATCCTTTGGATGTGTGAAGTTCGCAGTATTTTCTCACGTTTAATTTATTTTTGGTTGAATGGGGATGAATAATTTTATATCAATGGCCTCATCAGTCCAATTCGGTTTATTATTCTTGGAATAATACACCCATGCATTCGTGTAGGAGGTTGAAAATTTTGACATTATCGGTCTCAAAATTTGACATTATCCGTTTCTTGACACGAATATTCCAAAAACAACATGTCCTTCCGCTGTCCGAGTCGAATTTTTTCAAACTTTTGAAATTTTGACAAAAGACATTTTCACCCCGATCGCCCAAACCCGAGGGGCTACGGGAGGGTTTTTTGAAGGTTTTCAGCTAAGGGATCGAGTTTTCGAAGTACTTTTGGGTGTAGAATCCATTTTTTGGGGTCCTGGAACGACCCGATTTCACCGTGTGGGGCTACAATTAGGAATGGAAATGCACCCGAATTTCGGGTTAAATCATCCTGTCCCATGTTGTTAGAAGTCAAAAAGGGAAAAATACATCATTTTTGTGACAAAAAGTCTTTCACGTAGTTTATAATATAAACTAATATATATATATATTATTCATCTTAAGTTGTTCTGGCCGATTCAAGAACCAGAGTGCAGGTCGATTTTCAATTGTTTTCTTCATTTTCTTGGTGTTTGGCACTAGTGACACTGGAGTAACAGTGTGGTGTTTGCCGACGGTGCAGAGGTCTAATCCAATGAGGTGGTTAGGGTGAGAAATGACTAATCAGCAGAGGAGTCATTTCTCACCCTAACCACCACACTGGAGTAACGCGAAAATGGCCGTGTTCGCTTTGTTGTGAATGTGATCGTTTGTATTGACTCAACTTATTCGTGATATAAATTAACTTATTCGACGTGACCGATCCTTCAGTTTTTAGTTTTTTAATGGTGGCCAACTCGTCGAACAATAGGAGCTGACTTCGAGTTTCCGCCAAAATTCAAATTGCAATTTTTCCTTAAATTCGTACGAACTTGCAGTTGGTGTTTTAACCCCATTTTCAGTAGGTATTATTTGGACGCCGAAAAAAAACAGACAAGTTTCCATTCCTAATTGGGTGTTTTGAAGGATCCCAGGAGGTCAAATAAGGTGTTGTTCCCCGAGTAAAATCCGTTTTTCGGGGTCTCACATTCGTCCAAACATGGTAGAGAAAAATTATTTTTTTATTTTTTCAAAAATATTTTCTTAATGCCACAGAATGAATTTTTGCGCAAATCTCTATATCAAAAAATAATAAACCCTAACAAAATGTGCAGCATTTTTCTAACAGAATCAACCTTCTGGACTCAAACTTGTCAAACTTCAGAAGAAGCAGCGGTTGAAAATGGCTGATAATGACGACGGTCTGGGAATAACGATTGGTAATTAGAACAAAGCATACTCCTGAGACATAAATGGCTATGTGTGGCCTGTGTTTGTCAGGTTGTTTTTCTCGTCCAGCAGCGCTTGTTAAAATACCCCCAAGGCTTCTAGTGAAAATACTACCAACCAGTATGGTCACGTTTAAAAAGAAAGCGTTTTTATTACACTTATTATTACTTGTTCCTTTTTTTTTTTTTTTTTTTTCAGAAAAGTTTAAATGATTAAAAAGAATCACAGCAGTTTAAGAGTGTAGATTTTGTGACCGATTTTACAAATGTAGTGAGTGATGGGAAGAGTGAGATCGAGGTTATCGTTGAGAGAGGAGTCGAGGATTTTGTTGAGTTCGGGGATCATCGCCTCCATTTCAGCTTTTTTGTTCCCGAGAGCCCACACGATGCTCATGTGGAAGGACGACTCCTGTGAAAGAAAGAACACACGGTGAGTGTGTATTTGATACGGGGAAATGTCCACAGTGTGATGATTTGAATGCCTCACATCGTAGAAAGGGTGAACTTTGAATTCGGAGAGACATTTGTCGAGGAGTTGGACGGTCTTGCTGATTTCCATTTTACCAAAACCGACGGTGAGGGCGAGAAACGTCCTCGAATTGTCTTCGTTCGTGTAGACTTTCAAACCGTCAAACTGGAGATCAAACCTGAAACGCCACAAAGTCAGAAAATAGCGACAAAGGAAGACACTTGAGTGAACCTGGTGGTTTTACCGTGAAAAGGATTGTAGAGACCCTTTGACAGACGAGATGAAGCTGTCGATCCAGTGGTAGAGGAGGATGAAGGTGCGAGTGAGACTCACGTGGGGCTCCTGGATCTTCTTGAGGGTCACAAGTGGTTCGCAATGGTCGATGATCTGATCGCATAGAAGGTCGAACGGCAATTCTCTCTGGTCTGAAAACAAATAGAACCGTTAGTAGTCAAACCTGGTTGTGTTTACGGTGTTTGTAAACTCACAGGGTATGTAAACGATGGAGTTCCAGTTGCCACGTTGGTGCGGATATCGGCGAATTCTCCCCTCATGTTGCTCCGGATCGTCGAGGACTTCGTCTTCGAACGGTGGAGGGAAATTCTCTTTCAGGCAGTCCGGGAGTGGAAGCCTGAAATATCGGCAGTTGTTATAAGAAGTGGCGGTTTTAGGAGGATTTACGGAGGCCCAGACCTGTCCAATGGTTTTGACGGGACTAGAGGTGTGAGGTGTCCTTTTGGAAGTAGTTTTGAACGTTTGAGGAGGTCCCAGACCTGTCCGATCACACCCTGGGACTCCATGAGATTCAAAGAAGAATAATTGAGGAGATAACATGCAAAAGCGCACAAGTCACAAAATGGGGAAGATTGAGTTACGGTTAGTTTCTGGGTCTGTTCCTTCATTCAAATAGCTTGGAATAGTCAAAATCGAGCAAAACATCATAAGTTCCTTGAAAAAAAAAAAAAAAAAAAAAAACCAATGGCAATGTAGGCAGTTCTGAACAAAATCACACAGGTCCAAGGCGGGGTGCAGGGCAAAGAGACAAGGCCATTTCGACCAATCAGATTCCACTAACGAGTCACGTGACTGAGGCAATTTTCAGAAATTCATTTTCTGGAATCTACTTGCCTGATGCATAGGTATGAAGGATACAGGGAAAAAAGGGTAAAGACTCCAAAATACAACAATTTTCAGGAACGCAAAAATGGACTTTATTAACCTACTCGTCGTAAGTAGGCTATTCAAGTTAAAATTATCATAAATCGTCACCAACACCCCAAATGTTATAACAATTTAACTTGAACTTTAACCTTTTTCCTCTGAACTAGTCATATCGTTCAGGCCAAATCTCACAAGTCCAATCAGCACTGTGGACCACAGAGTAACAGAGAGCAAAACGCTGTGCTGTGGACTAAGTGGGCTACGTTCGAGCAAAACGTCATAGGTCCATTTCGTTCAAGCAAAACATCACAAGTTCAAACTGAAATTATTCTATCCTTTTTCTTACTATTATACCTACTGGAATTTTAGGCACAAATGAATAGGTATAAAAAGACGAAACACGAATATTGCGGGTAGAACTCAAGACAAACGTTTTTCGCCTGTACTGTAAAATCAGTTACGGTGGACCTGTGCTACATTGCATGTTACCTAATTATTGTGGACGTATAATCGATTTGTGGGGATCCCTGACCTGTCCGACTAAACCCTGGGGCTCTGTGAGGCTTCAAAGAGGTTACGACTGGGAGTTCTTGAAAAGCTTTGACAGTGGGGGTCGAGTGAGGTGTCGTTTAAGAAGGATTTTGGATGTAAAATCGATTTGAGGAGACCCCAGAACTGTCCGACTACACCCTAGGACTCCATGAGATTCAAAGAAGCTACAGCTGGGAGTTTTTGAACGGCACTGGCCAGTGGGGTCGAGTGGGGTGTCGTTTAAGAAGGATTTTGAACGAATAATCGATGTGTGGGGATCCCAGACCTGCCCGACTACACCCTGGGCTCTGTGAGGCTTCTAAGAGGTTACGACTGGGAGTTCTTGAAAAGCTTTGACAGTGGGGGTCGAGTGAGGTGCCGTTTAAGAATGATTTTGAACGAATAATTGATGTGTGGGAATCCCAGACCTGTCCGACTACACCCTGGGGCTCTGTGGGGCTTCTAAGAGGCTACAACTTGGAGTTTTTGAAAGCTCTGGACAGAGGGGTCCAGTGGGGAGAAACGATTTGAGGTGTCCCGCACGCCTGCCGATCACTGGGGATTTGGAGGATTCTGAGGGGCTACCGGTGGAAGATTTTGGCCAGGGGAGCCAGTGAAATGTCGATTTCGAATTGATTTTGAACGTTGCCTCGGTTCACAGAGACGCCTGACTATAATAATATTATAGTCTGTATATATTATATACAATTAATAGATGTTTATATCTTATTTTATTTTATCCGTTTAGGTATTATTATTATTATCTATAATAAACACGATGGAGGAAATCTCGTTATTATGATCGGTCAAACCCCAAACTCCATTTACCTAACGGGTTTCTCTCGCGTCTCTTCACCCTCAGCATCGCTGTCGTAGCTGCTGAGGAGATTCAGAGCGTTTGACATGTCGCTCGTCACATACCCCGCACACCTTCGAGATGTCCACCGCCCGACGGACTTCAAACCACCTGAAAACGTACAAAAAAAAGAACCGCTCAACAACCAAAAACAGTCGCCTTTGGATGGCCGAACACCCTCTTTGTTTGGGAGTCGGTGAAGAACTTGGATTTCAACTAAGAGAAACTACAAGTCCATTTTACTACCAAATGACAGAATATACTATTGAAAATCACTTTTTGAAAATAGAAAATTAGTAATTCGAAAAGAATTTACTTGCGAAATGAAGAGAAGACCCACAAATAAGATTCAAAACAATAGCAACAAGAGCTTCGGAGAAAAACCACAAAATTGCTTCCCGTAAACAAGATAATGCCCAAAGTGAAACTAACAACTTGCAAACATTAATCATGGCTGACACTAATGTTCAGTTTCAGCCATGAATTTATTTTTGCGAAAACTTCGTTCATTAGGTACACTTTATTATCCATTTGGATTTGGAAATGATAACGGAACAACCAATAATATTGGTTCGAATATAATGACAAAACCATTATAATAAATTGTTGTGCCGATTTCTTGTTTTCAGAAAACACGAAAACGGCAAAACAATCTGAAAACAGTTTTCTGTAAGAGATCATAAACTCTCCGTCAACGTTTATGATCTGTTGACAGAATCTGTCAACAGAATCTGATTTGATGGGATTCTAAAGTTTGGATCAGGAAGTCGAGAGGGGTGTCGTTTAAGACGTGATAACATTAGTACATTAAATCCCCTAATATTATTCAATCAAATTTAATTTAACATAATTAAATCAAATTTTGTTTTAATATGACGTCAAAAGCGAAACACTTCCTGATCTAATCTTTAAAATCCCCACAAACCCTACAGCAAGGGGTGCCATTTCCTTGGGAGGACAACCCGCCCATCGGGGGAGACGAATCCACCCGGAGAATAATTCTTGTTTTTTTAACAAGGTGTGTGTTTTTTAACAATTATTGTTTTTTTAACAAGGTGATTGTAATTATTAATAAATTACTACTTTAAACAATTGTTTTAACAGTTCTTAAGACCTGTTTCTGAAGAAAGAATGAACTAATACGTGGTAAAAGTCCAACATAATAATATTATATTATGTTGGACTTTTACCACGTATTAGTTCATTCTTTATAATATATGATATTATACATAATAATATTAGGTACCTATGTATATAATATTATACTCATATGACATATACATTGTATTATGTGTTCTTGGGGGTCATGTTGTCGAATATTTGGAGCCCAGATTCATCAAAATCGGCTCCTCAAAGAGTTACCTAATTCAGGAAAACGAATTTTCGCGATATCTCATGATATTTTTCCGCTTTCGATGAAATTTGGGTCAAATTTTTGGAAATGACCTCGCCAAACCCCAATATTGGGCTTTTCCAAGGGACGCTCTCTTCTTGATAATATTAGGTAACGAAAACAGAGCCCCTCGTATTTACGCGTGATAAATCAAAATGAGTTTAAATGGAGGATAAAATTTACAGTTCAGCTGGTCAACTAGCTCACATGGGGTTTGTGACGGAAGGCTCCTTGTTAGCGGGCCTAATCGAAGAAGTGAACTCTCAGCTGTTTTTTCTGAAGCTGCTCCGGTTGTCACTGTGACGATTCAAAGCAACTTTCCATCTCTATCGTTCTCCTGGAATAAACTCAGTTCAAGTAGAGACCAACAACAACAACAGCTGTTATCAAATGTATCACCAAAATAAATCTCCCCCACGTTAGTTTTTATTTTTCGCATCATTTTACGGATTGTGTGGACATTGGAATAAATTCTTTGTGCGTTTCAAAGTAAGACTAAATACATAAGTTTCATCCCGTGACTGGAAAAAAGTTACTGTACGATGCCAATCAAATATATCGGGAAAACTAACGACTTTTGCGGGAAGCCACTGTGGGAAATTCTCGGGAATCTGAAAAATATGGGCGTCGGTCGGTTAGTAATGAGAAACATGCACCGGAGATACAAAGAACCGTGTTTTTACAGGATTCTCAAAGCTGATCCTCTGCCACCGTGTGATGTAAGTTTTATGCATGCCTACGTTGTGTAATGGCATAAGTAACTTGTGTTAAGGTTGATTCTTCAACAGTTGAAGAACCAACCAGTTACTGGTTGGTACCTAAGGCGAAAGGCCTTGGTATGACACATTCTTCATCGGGCAACAACCAAACACTTCATCAACCCCGTCTGTAGTCTCTACGGTTTGGTATGGAGTTACGGTACCCCCTCAGTCACATTTTGCGTACAACAACGATCCAAAACGACACCTCTCACGACTCATTCTTCTAAAGTCCTGTGAACAACCCACCTGTAGCCTCTTAAAGCCTCACAATGTGGTCTTGGGGGGGGGGGGGGGGGGGCAGGTCGGTGTTCCTCCGTAAATCCAACCAGGAGTCAGAATCCTGAACACCAGATGGAGTGGAGTTGTAATGAAGTGCGGTCGTGTTCCTGACAATTTGAATTTGGTGTTGTCGTTTCAAGTACCTGGGTCAATGGTTGTCAGAGACTTGGTCGCTTGAGGGAGAGCTCAGATGTCGCATTGAGACAGCACGTAGTGCATTCAATAGTATGCGTACTTTGCTATGTCGCCGAGATCTCGACTTTCCACTTCGCTGGCGTATCGTCAAGTGTTATATTTGGTCGATTTTGCTTTATGGAGTGGAAACATGGACGTCGAAAACAGCAGTCGTTAACCGGCTGGAAGCGTTCGAAATGTGGTTAATTCGTCGTATGCTTAGAATCCCGTGGACTGCTCGGCTGCGAAACGACTACATTCTTGAGCAGAATTCCCTATCCAGAGAGCTACTGAGAACTACATATCAAGAAGAGGAAAGCAGCGTACTTGGGACACATCATGAGAGGAGAAAAATATGGACTGCTGCAGACAATCATGATGGGCAAGATAAGTGGCAGGAGGGGAGTTGGGAGGAAGAGAGCCTCGTGGCTTGCCAATATCAGGAGCTGGACGGGTATAAGCCGAGCAGCAGAATTATTTCACCTCGCCCAAGACAGAGAAAAATTTGCTGAAGTGATCGCCAACCTTCGATGACGGAGACGGCACTGCAAGAAGAAGTTGTGTAGGAATTACGAAGGTACTAAGTCCAAAATCTCGCCGCTGCTTGTTGTTGGAGGAACTGGAAAGGATTGGGCATGGATAGCTTTCCCAGAGTCCTCGCTCGAGAAGTCGAATGTTGGTCGGGGATGTGGGTCCACTGTGGTTTCACTGAAGATGTCCAGAAACCCCACACCTTCTGCCGTGGCCTCAAAGCCGCTCTCAATCCCCTCCGACCTAATCACAGATGTGAGAGCTCTAGAGGGTTCTGGAGACAGTTCTTTAGAAGCCAGAACACTTTTTTTTGCTCTTCTGAAAAGTTGAAGAAATGGACTTATGCCATGATACGGTGTCAGCAACGAATATGATACGGTGTAGACGAATAGCAATACTTATAGTATAGTATGCTACTCGTCTACTGTATTGTGTGTAAGTGCAAAAATCTTAATTAAATACCTTGAATGTCGGATTAATCCTCGTTCTTCGATAATGTCTGCCCCATATGAGTTCATTTGGAAACAACCATTGTATTTTTTAGTGTTTGCTGGAAAATGTCGTGATCCGGGTGTGTCGCCACGAAGCAAAGAATACAATGGCTCAGGTGGCGGAGTCAATAATGGCGATTTCACTTTCCCTCTTAAGGCAGCACACGCCACCAGTTCTTCTTCTGCGTCGAAAATTATCTAGTTTTTGACCTCTGAGGTTTGCTCGACGATTTCGCATTGCCAACCGTGCCGTTTCACGGCCTGCCTTGCTTTGCTCTTGTGATTGAGAAGCACGAAGTCGAGCCATACTAAAGTGGCGCTCTTCACGTGCAATTTCTTGTTCTTCTCCAGTCCTTTCATTTGCAATCCTAGTAACTAGTAACTGTTGTAGGCTTTGTCGGGAAAGATTCGATCGTCTTGGTCGCGGCATTGTTAATGATAATATCGGCACAGCCAAATCGGTTCAGCCGTTCTTGAGTTATAAATAGTGCAACTAACAAATATATAGAAGATACAGAATCTGTTGTAACATCTGATGTTAAAACTAAACGCTATCGTAATTTTTTTTTTTTTTTTTTCAGAAATTCGACGCCAGGCTGGTGAGATGTATCGTTGAAAGAGTGTTCAGGGGGCTGAAAGATCCTATTGCTATCGAATTAGAACTACAGTCCTACAAGGCTGACTTCAGGTTGGTTCCCAAACACGAAGAACCCGCACTCTGGAAGGCCTGTGAGGGAATCAAAGTCGAACAGAGGATTTTACCAGCCACCATACCGTTCCCGCCTCTTCTCGCAGTGAGTTTAGTCACGTGGCAGTACTATTTTATGAGGGCGGCGTGAGATTTTTACAGCCATAAGAGCCCTAAATCTTATTTATTTTTTTCAGCGTATTTACAAAGAAGAAATGAAAGCCGCCGGACAACCGGTAGTCGAACCAAAGTTGAAATTGAAAATTAACCTCGAAGGCGGCCTCAAAAACTACAGGTTGGCCGAAGAAGGCGAAACCCCCAACGTTGTTTTTGACCCTCTTGAAACCAACCAGCCTCATCTATACGAAATCCCTCCATCCCTCAAGCAATCCGCCTAGTTTTTCACTCCGTCGAAATACCCCAATAAATGTATCATATTAGAAAACGTGCTCATTTCATGTACCAACTCCTTGCGGAGGTTCGAAGGGTCTGAGTACAGCGTTGCCAACCTGCCGAGAAGAAATTTCCGTTCCGCCCCTCCAAAATTTCCTTTTTTTCGGTCCGACATCCCTACGATATCCGTACAATTGAGCTCTATTTCCGTACAAAAAAAATCGGCCGTTTTTCAATTCTCCTAGCTAAAAACATGAGTACCGATAAAAGTATCACTTACCTAAGGACATTTTCCCCTAAATAAATCATCAAAATCGTATTGTTGGTGCCACCAACAACCAACTTGGTGGTTTTGAGGGTTGGTAGTTAGGTAACAAGACCTAGGTTGGGGTTTCGCGGTTACATTACACATTGTGTACCATGTCATGGTACCATGTACCATGTCATGGTAATTACCTATGAACGATGGAAGCAGGAATGTAGGATATAAAAAATATTATGTATGATGTAGAATGAGTCAGAAACCAATTATTGGCAGGCAACCGAGCTTGTTTATTGCAATACCTACGTATATAAATTGTATTATCGTTGATGTATCATAATAATGAATGAACATAAAAATATTATGAAGTATTTTCATATTATGAAAATACTGTAAAATATTATTATTCAACTCCGGGTTACTAGATTGGTATAATACTATACTCTATGCAGCGAACCTGGACGTTATTCTTTCCACACAAAAAATTATAATTATGAAACCTATTCAAAAATTGATTGGTTTCTATTTCCCCTAGTAGCTTCATTTCCCCCTAGCTGGTAGATTTGAAGTAATGTAGGAACTTGCCTTTTACCTTCCTCCTAACAGGCAAAAAGCGGGACAAAGCAGGATTTTCTCACAAAAACACTTTGCTGTTGTTGTTGGTTGTGATTAGATGTTTTGGTGATTGACTTAAATAAAGACTGAAGCTAGGTATCCATTATGAGAATTGAAGAGAGCCTAAATGATTATTCAAATATCATCGCAAAAATCAATCAAATAATTTTCAATCAAAAATTTTTTGAGGGAAGTCAGCGGCACAACGAAAATTTCCGTACAAATTCTGATCGTTTTCCGTACAGACCTCTAAATTTCTGTAAAAACAGGCCATCCGTACAAGCTCTATCCGTACTCCGTACGGACCTCTAAATTTCCGTACAAAACGGATATATCCGTACGGGTTGGCAACGCTGTCTGAGTATCTACCAACTCCGTGCGTAGTGGGGTCGGGAAGTGACAGGCGCACCGTAGTCTAAGTCTAAAAACATGAATGTTTTTTTAGCCTACACTTTCAAAATATAGGCCAGTCAAAATCGACTCTAAAAATAGCTAAATTCGCAAAACGAGATGTATCTCTGATTTTTTAGTATACCTATTGTTCGGTCTCATTAGGGTAGTGTATACCCAATTTTGCAACTTCCCAAAAGCTGTGCTTCACTCGTAGCACACGAAAAACCGCGATTTTTTCGGCCTTATTTCAGATTTTGCTCTATATCTAATAAACTATGCATCCGACGAAAACTACCTACTATATGAGTGTTTAAATAGCATTAAATACGTGACAATTTAAGCCCAACCGGAGCTGTGTAGGTCAATTAGTTTCAGAGTTATGGCACTTTGAAAATAGATTTTTTTTTTTCCAAAATGTGAACATTTTGTAGCTCAAGAACTATCAGTCCGATTCCAAATTTCTTTTTTACTCGTGAAACAAATAAATAAATTCCCCTATTCTATGTGAAATTTTGATTTGAGCGTTGATAAGGGAGGGGCAGGTACGGCAAAGAAGTGGCAAATAATTGGCGAACAAACTGTGTTTCTTTGCCTATAACGCGGGAACGGTTGGTCCGATCTTACTTTTCTTTTTTTAGGTGAAAGCTGATTAAATTTTAAAAAGCGTGGGGGCAATAAAATTTCGATCGGAGAAATAGTCTTGGAGGGAGAGAAGAAAATCTTCCGAAAAACGTGGTTGTAGAGGGTCAAATATCTTGTTTAACTTGCAGGGAGTGTTGAGGGAGAAAGCCGTTGGTTATGTTGTTGAAATGTTTATTGCATTTGATGAAGTATGCATGTGCTTCCAAATTTCCGAAAACTAAGAAACCCCCTCCAAAATGAAAACCCGAAAACCGCAACACTAAAATGTATAATAAACCAAGACGACTACCACGCAGTACAATAGTAACCATAAATCTGGAAACCCGGCGTCGAGGGGCGCTCTGTTGGGAGCCTGCACGACGGACGAAAGTTGAAGGTACCAAATCACCTCCTGAAGAGCTCAAACCCTGTGGGAAGAGCGAAAGGCGCCTCGAGATGTATTGCATACTTCATCAAATGCAATAAACATTTCAACAACATAACCAACGGCTTTCTCCCTCAACACTCCCTGCAAGTTAAACATGAAAGCCGCCCAAAATAAGCACAATGAAATATCTTGTTTCCACCCTTTCCGACGAATACGAATGGCACTTTTATTGTTTCAAAAGTCATGCAATGTGCCGTCCCCTGTATAAAATTTAATCAGCTTTCACCTAAAAAAAAAAAAGAAAAGTAAGATGGGACGGTCCGATTTCGAAATTTGCCACTTCTTTGCCGTGCCTGCCCGTCCCTTATCAACGCTCAAATCAAAATTTCACATAGAATAGCTGCGATGGGGAATGGTACATAGCTGATTTGTCGGTTGGTACGGACTTTGTCTACGACTGCACGGAGTTTGGCAACTCCCGACCTTTAGATGCGGCCAAAGGTCGTTCTGATACGGCCTACTTCATAATGGTCTTTTTCACAAAGGTTACGTCCGTCTCGTTCTTTAGGGGTCTTAAAAAAACAAAGCCTCGATACGTGAATGCGTAAAATTAATAAAATAGAAAACAGCGGAAATTTTTTCAATCAAACGAGGCATCTAGTAGCGGTATAGTTCGGCGCAGCAAAGGGTCGATCGATATAATTTCGGGTAAATAAAAAAATTAATGCTTCATTTGCCACTTGGTAATTCACATGTAATTGAATGAATTACGCCGAAACCTAAAAATGTTGAAACAAGTTGAAGCTAGAAACATTAAGGGTAGGTGGCGGCAAAGCTCTGCAATTTCTGGCTTTATCGCCATATTTAACTGATGAGAAATTGATTTCTTCCAAATTTACAGCTTGAGGTTAGGTTGGGCTCTTCGAAGCACCGTCTTCTCTGATGAGAGGAGAAACAAGGAGAAAGTCAAGTCGAAACAAGGGGAGTCAAGGAGAAACTTCATATTTAAGAAAACAATTAGGTGTTTGCCCCCACTAGGCAGAAATGTATTAATAAAAAAGCGATATAGCATACAGGATCATAATAATGTAATAATGAATGAGAGAAAATATTATTTTCTCTTTGAGTACAAATGGCCTTGAAACTTGTTCGCCTAAATGAAAATGAAAGTTGATGCCTAGCGACTGGTCTCAAAATAGATCATTTTAATCTGCGATAAATACATAAGGAGAGGTTGGGGAAGTGTGTGGTATGGTTTGTAAAGTGTAACTTCAACAAAATCTCAAAAATCAGCCGTTGACGATACGTCAATTTTTATTTTTGTACTGGGTAGGTACCTCTGAATCTCTTGTCTTTCGATGTACGATTGATTTTTCGTTGCCTGTCAATTGTGAGCATTATGACCGAAATAGCTGTCCAAGGCTTACTTACGCAGTTGCACCGCCAAATTTGGTAAGTGCATAACCAGTCTGTTAGTATTTAACAAACATCATGGCTTTCATGGAAAATGGAGTGTTTACTGACACACGAAGGCGACCAGTTTGGTTGGAAACCAACAGGGGGTAAATGGGTGGTGAAGTGAGTGACTGCGCGTGTGATGCTCCTAGAGGGGAGTGCATGGTATCACACAGTTTCCCAATTATCACCACGCACATGCCCCTTCTTGAAAAACGAATGAGGTATGTGCAATGCACATTGTGCATGGTAGGGCACAACTCACTGTTAAAAAAAGATAACATTGAATTTCAATGACTTATAGGAGTGAAAAACAATTAAGTAGTAAACAACCTGAACTAAGTTGTTCATAGGCCTTATAAACGATCTTTGAAACACGTGAAAATACTCACCGATTTGAAGGATTAAACACATTAAAAACGGAGCACTGAACTTCATTCATTCGTTTCATTTTCACCGATGTTGGTGAAAGACAGTTATTCATTTCATTCAATTAAATCTCAATTATCTTCAATCATTTAAATTCTCATTAATTTCACTCATTCAAAATTCAAATTTTAAGCTGTCTTCAAGCTTCAGCTGTCAAATTTCTTCCATCGTCAATGAAGGTCTTCGTCAGACGCTTGTATTCCGCTTTCCTTTTTACAAAATATTTACAGATTTTTAGTTCCAATTGCTCGAATAAACAGCTACTTGATTGATAGGAAATAGAAATGATACCTTTTTTCTCGCAACTTTCCGTACAAAACCAAAATGTGTGTAGGTAAATACTGAATGGGGCAAATTAAACACATGTAGGGATTTGCCCCAGACAACCTGCAGGGACTTGCCCCATCTTGGCAGTTCAGAATTGGCGCATTCAAATGGCAAGGAGGAGTGAAGCGCGAACGTGGGTTTTCCGTGGCATTGAATCGTTGATTGAGATCGATCCGTGTGGACACAGTTCAATGTTTCTGTGAATCCGTGGCCACCAGTGCTCCGTGCGGCATGTAACGCTGGTGTGTGGACAATTTATCACTGATGCCATTGAAGGGCACGAAGGACTGATCGCCACGGATTCACTGATATCACTGAAATGTGTGGATCGACCTTTATAGTGCTATTCATCGTTAATTAGTTCATTTTTTTTTTTTTTTTTTTTTTTTGTGGCACAACCCAGTATCAAACATAATTGAGTTAGAACTCAAAATGCCATAAAATAAATTTTCATTACCTACATTAAAAAAGGTTTTTGGTTTGGTTTTGAATACGTGAACCTATTTAACTAAATAAACATCATGACACGGTGGTTCGGTTCAGAAGCATTTACTGCTAGCATAACATTAGATCAGAAATTGATCCCAAACGCCCTTTTTGCGTAGAACGCTTTAAACGCGTCCTCTAGGTCTCATTTATTTACCCTCAAAATTTCGTTTCGATGCGATCATTTTGTTGGTAGGATCCATGATTTTATCAAGGGCGTTTTGCCTCCCTTCTTGTGGAGAATCTCTTATCAGTGTGTTCACTGGTTCAGGTGCGACTATTCATTCTTGTAAAATTGACAAATTACCATAAATTGTCGACAATTTATGGTAATTTGTAAATAAATATGTTGTGATGATTTATGATGTTTGTAAGGACTGATCTCTAAAGGAAAGAAGGTGCAATTATTCTATTTTCAAACTAGGTAGTTTGAGTATTTCAATTTAATATTTAATTTATTAAGATTTTTCGTTCAAGGTACTTATTTTTAATTTCTGCTCACCTGAAAATCATAATTCTCTGCAAAAAGGGCGTGTAAAACTGACATTCTGTGCAAAAAGGGCGTGTGACGTGGTGTTGGTTTTTAGGATATATTTCACGTGAAATAGTTAGGGTTGAAAAAGTTAGTTACCTAACTAACTTTTGGTTTATTATTCTTGGAATAATACACCTATGTTTTCGCGACGGGGGTCGACGACTCCGATCGGCCTCAAAATTTGACATTATCCGTTTCAAGTGGTCTAGATTCCAAAACCGAAATGTCCGTCCGCCGTCCAGGCCGTTTTGGGCAGTAGGAATTTTTAAAAAAATCTGAAATTTTGACAAAATACTCGGTTTACCATCTAGTTGTGCCCGCAAGGTTTTCAGTCCGATCGGCCAAACCCGTGGGGTGCTCTGGGGCTAAAATGGGGCTACAGAAGGGGGTTTTTGAAGGCTTTTGGCTATGGGATCGAGTCAGGTGTCGTTTTCGAAGTACATATTTTTTGACGTAGAATCCATTTTTTGGGGTCCCGCAGCGATCCAATTTCACAGTTGCGATCTATAGGGCTTTCATGGGGCTAAAAATGGGATTTTTGAAGGATCCCAGGAGGTTAAATATTTTTCGAGTAAAGAATAAAGAATTTTTGAAAAAACAATTTTTTTGAAAAAAAAAAAAAAAAAAAATCCAAAAAAACAATTTTTTTGAAAAAAAAAAAAAGATTTTTTCTAACATTTTTTTCTTTTAACACAGTAATAATTTTTGCGCAACTAACCTATATCAAAGAATAATAAACCCTTGTGTACAATTTGCAGCGTTCTTCAACAAACATTTCAAAAATGTTTCCGAAATGTAACTGTGCTGTGTGGGAAACTAACTTTTTCTTATTTTTACTTTTGAACTTTACTCATGAATACTGTGGGGATACATTGGACAAATGGTCCAATCCCGTAATGGTCATGCTCGGTACCTCGACAAAAACTTCCGGGCGCTGTATCTCAAAACGCGATTTTGGCACATCCGCCCTTTTTGCAACTATCGCCTCAATTTTAACTGGCCAGTAGGTCATCATTAAATTTTAAGAAATGAGCAACTCTTGATTGCAGTAGGTTGATTAAAGTTGTTTAAATTTTTTACATTTTTCTATGTACACTTCACTTCACACTCGGCAAGCGCTTAAGATTGGAGTTTTACTTATAGGTATACTTATAGGACAAGTGCAAAGATCGCAGAGACAGCACACTTGCAGTGATGCCTAGGACGATCTGCAGCCATTGCAGTGTAATAACGATGTGAATTCTCTGCCTTGCAATCTGAGTTGGGAAATCAGCCTTCTCTTCCACATTACTTAGATGGCCCAGGAGCTTTAGTAGTTTAATCTGTGCCCAGGAGGTAAGAGTTCGATCCATTGGGATAGTCTTTGTAAACAAACGAGAAGCTGGAGTTGCGGGCTCTTTCCAGGTCTTCTGCTTTCTTCAGACGGCACCTACCTTTTCTACCTTTTTATCAAAAAAGGTGAGAAATAAACGTACCTCATTTTCTCTGGCAAGACGCCATTACTTTTGGTAAGTGTCACCTGTTGCAGAACCCCAACTGCTGCCTTGCTGGACGGTTTCCCAATCAATGAACTCTTGAAAAAGTCACTGCATAGCTTTGCCCACGCAGCCCCCCCCCCCTCCGCCGAACAGGGGTGATTCTCAATTTTCAGACCAAAATTTAGTACCTACATCATTTTTGATTTCATTTTACTGAGAATATTCATCCGATATTTTCGCGAAGAGTGAACAATTTGGCTCTCAAATGAATATATTTGTTTGTTGATTTGCGTTTCACGATCGCGTTGG
Source organism: Pilophorus perplexus (assembly GCA_955831195.1). Taxonomy (NCBI): domain Eukaryota; kingdom Metazoa; phylum Arthropoda; class Insecta; order Hemiptera; family Miridae; genus Pilophorus; species Pilophorus perplexus. Next base: position 32,704,881 of record OY037009.1, on the reverse strand, counting down.
TACCTAGTTTAGTACTTAGTTTAGTTGTGTTGCGCTGAATTCAGTACCTAGCCCCCTTCCCGCTTGTTTTTCCACTTCCCTCAAATTTGTTTGACAATCGGTTTTCAACCTGGGTTTTTCTTCCCCCGCAGTGGGCGATTTCTCGGCAGGATTCAGCCCACCAGGGGGGCGGCAACCGGCCCCGGAGGCGGACGTTGGCAGCACTGGGCGGCGGGGCGGTGGGTTTCGATCGCCGTTTTGTTGGCCCCCCCAGTGTGAGGCGGTCCCTTGCCACAGTTACCAGGCCTTCCGGCCTACCCGCACTTGACGTGGGCCCACCTTGCGGCCAACTAATTTTTTTTATATTTATTTTGGTTAACCAAAAACAACGCAAAACGTTTGCCCGAATGGAAAAAGTGCGCCGGGTAGAAAACGTTCCTTCCAAATAAAGACGGGAAACCGTTCATTTTTTTGTAGTTTTCCCCCTTTTTTTTCAAACGGTCTCCTCAGTCCCTCTAAACAGTGCGACACTTTCGGACCATACCGGATTTTCGCCCTCGCTTTATTTATATTTATTTTGTCATTTTCCGTCAACGCAATGTTCAAAATCACCTGGAACTACGGATAACTGCAGGGTGGCGGTAAACAGTGGGAGGGGGGGAAGGCTGCCAGGAAGGAGCAATCCTGTGTCGTCCGCCAATACTTGAGGTAGGTAACAAAGGTTTAAATGAAAAATTGTCATGTATTTATAGCGAAGGAATGAAAAAAACTTGGACATTTAAACGTAGCCCAAAAATATATCTGCGGCAAGTGACATACGACGACAAAAACGGCATTGCAACCGAGCATTTCCGGCACGTGGCGAATGAAGGTGGTTTCGACGCGTCCTTAAATTTAAAAACGCTCTAAATTTTAGACAGGGGTTTAAGTATTATTATTTGATATAGAAAACTTGTGCAAAAATAATTCTGTCATCAAAAAATATTTTTGAAAAAAAAAATAATAATAAAAAAATAAAAAGAAGTTTATTTATCTGTACAATGTTTGTACTGACGTGAGACCTCACGAAAAATGAAGTAGGTATGCGTTCGAAATTACTCGGAATACGTCACCTTATTTGACTTCCAGGGATCCAGGGATCAAAAATCTCATTTGTAGTCCCATGACAGCCACATAGATCCTCACGGTGAAATCGGATCGATCCGGGACCACCAAAAATGGATTCTACGTTCAAAAATACTTCGAAAACGACACCCAACTCGACCCCATAGCCTGAAACCTTCAAAAACCCCTCCCGTAGCCCCATTTTAGCCCCATAGCGCCCCACGGGATGGGGCGATCGAGCTAAAAACCTTGCGGGCACAACTAGGCGGTAAACCGAGTATTTTGACAAGATTAAAAAAAAATCCTACTGCTCAAAACGCCTCGGACGGCGGACGGACATGATATGTAATAAAACGTTATTATCTTTTTTGGAATCTAGACATCTTGAAACGTATAATGTCAAATTTTGAGGCCAATCTGAATTTTCTACCTCCGTCACGATTTTCATTATTCCAAGAATAATAAACCAAAACGAGCTTACAAATCCCTACCCCCAAAGAGCCCCTTATTCATCAATGCGGTTGGATCTACTGAAATGTGGAAATTTGACTTCTTTCGATTTTAGTAGTGATGTTAACCGGTTGAATGAATGTGATAGGTCCATTAAATGGACCTATCACATTCATTCAACAAATTTTGTTGAGTTCGGTCAAATTATTCGATGATTGTGCCGATATGACGTTTCAGAAGATTTATTCGCTCATCATCAGGACCTTATGGGATGAACAGAAAATGACTCGTGTTGCAAAGTTGTAGAATGTTTGGGAACTAGGTTAAGACACAGAAATTTGGAATGTTAGTGATCGACACAACACGAAATTAAGAATGTAGGTAGGAACTATTTCATGGTTTTGGCTTTGTTCTATGATATTTGTTGGGGAAGTTTAATATTTTCTTAATTTAATATCTGCACTTTTTTCACTTCTCATCCATGGTTTATAGTATAATTTTGGTTTTATTCTTTGTTTATTACTATTATTATAATATCGGTATTTTTTAATTTTTTGTTTCATTTTTATAATTTTTATATTTATTTTTATCCATTTATTTGAAACATTTCCCCCCTGTCCACCCTCACCCGTACATAAATTTGATTGCTGCTCACTTATTTATTCATCTGTCAGTGCAGTCACTAGCACTGTAATTTTGACTTTTGATGTTGTAAATAGGTACTATCATATTGTTCCTAATGTTCGTAACTCTACAATTTATTCCATACTCCCATTCTTAGTGTCGTACCTATTGTTTCCATCCCAAACATCCTAAATTCACTTAACTTAATTCCACTATATTCTACAACGTGGTAACACTAGTCATTTTGTGTTCATCCTATTAAGCCCTGATGATGTAAATAAATCTACTGAAACGTCGGCATATTAATCGTGTTCTCTGAACGGGCCTCATCAAATTTGCCAATCACGTTATTTTTCCTGAAATGTACAATATCTAATATACCAATCTACAATTAATTCCTCCCTCATTTTTGCGCTTCGAAAGAATCGTAAAAAATGGAGAAAATCGTACTGACTCATTTAATTTTTTCACTGACCAAGTTATCTCCTTAAATTTGAGCTTCATAGTTCTTAACTTAAGCTAATGAGGATAATAAGTTATGTTCACCCCCCTCCTTTTCAAATTTTTTTTTTAAATTTTTACTTTAACGAAACATTTTTCAATTTTCAACTCAAATCTAAAAAGCTTTGAAGATCAGCTCGTCAGCTATTGTACGAGAAGTTAGTTGACTTCATTTTGCTCTTTTCTCTTCATCTCTTTCCTTCTATCCCTCTTCTTCGATCCTGCCTAGTTAAAATCTGAAACGGTACCAAACCTTTGTTCGGAAGCTTTTTCAATTGGATTAGTTTTGACTAAGAGCGGAAATCCACTTCCTTCAACTCCTTCCTTCATTGCCATCCTCTAGCATCTTCACTGGATTGTGTGCGATCGTCGTCCATTATTCGTTTTCTCAGCATTTTCGCTCGTTCGGACAATTCCCAGTCTGCTGGTCTTGGTTCTTCTCTTACATGTTGCTCCAGCCACATCTTTTCGTTGAACATCAGCCATCTGAACCTCCACATGAAGCCGGCGTTAAGGTTCTAGCTCTCCTTCGCCTGCAACTCACAAGCCGGCGAATATTGTTAGCTAACTTGGCTTTGCCTGGTTGTATAATAATATTATGGAACCTAAATTATAGAACCAGGCAAAGCCAAGTTAGCTAAAATATTATTCCGTGGTAAAAACCTGGTTTAAGACCTTAATTTAGGTTTCTGCTCCCTAAAAACTACCGTCGACTCCCGCTAAACCGGTTTCTGCTTCCCGAAATCTACCGTATCCTCCTTCAAATCAGATTTGAAGGAGGATACGGTAGATTTCGGGAACCAGATTCTGGTTTCTGCTCAGTAAAAACTGGTTTCTACTGCTCAAAATCTAGCAGCATCAATTTCAAGTTTGTTCGACAATGGGGTTACAACCCCCCCGCCCTGGTAGTATAATAAACACGCTATATTAAGACGTTTCGTGACGACAGATCTTTAAGATCATTACAAGGCGATAAGGTAATTACATGAATTCCCACATTAACTCAACACGTCAAAATGCAATCAAAACATCAAATTCCCCAGGCACCATCTCAATTTTTCTATCAATTTATTAACCAAAAGTGTCTCCGAGAGTGTTTCATGATGATTTTGGCGTTCGAAGAGGTGATTTTCTGATTTCCGTGAGTGTCCATCTCCTGCTTCGTCTGAAGCTGTGAGACCTTCACAACAATTTCTGAAGGGTTAACAAGCCCTTTTTTTCCAAACGTTTCTGCGTTATCGAAAGAAATTTGGAGCTTCTAGAACAATATCAGGCCAAACAAGGAGAAAACGAACTGTCCAAAGATTTGTTCTGATTACTGTGGCTTGAAAAAAATTCCACTGTCATAATTGCCACTGCCCACGATTGGGGGCGAAGCGCACACGCGCGCAAAAGACAAAACGCCGCGCGAGTAGGGTTTTTGAATTGGAGAGGGCGATTGGTGTTCACACTCCTAGCGGGGCGAAGCGATTGTGAGAGATTTCGCGCGAATTGTTTCTTGCAATCGCAAGCAACTTTGCGATTTGAAGCGAATTGACGCGGATTTTGTTTGTTCTCCTGTTTTCAATTCTTTTGATTTTCGATTCAGTCATTTGGATTCAAGTTAGTTCAAGGAGTTCATCAACGTCCGGCACTGTGGGATCAAAAGAACTATTCTGAATTTCAAAATACTTTAAATTTTAAAGAAGAACGCTCCAAATTTTGCACAAGGGTTCATTATTCTTTAATATTAGTAGGTAAGTTGGTAAAAATAAATTCTGTCAATTGTTGATGAAGATGTTGACCGATACGATGAACTTTCCAACCAAATTCTGTCAATAAAAATTACACAAAAACCGTAAAAAAAGAAGAAATGTTCCTGAACAATGTTTGAATAGATGTGGGACCCCGAAAATTGGATTATGCGTCTGAAATTACTCGGAAAACGACACATTGTTTGATCTCCTGGGAGCCATTGAAAGTCCCCCATGAAAGCCCCGTAGATATTATCCTAACGTACCTACCTATATCTTGGCTGATTGACTTCATGCACCCACTTACGTTTTCTTTTAATTTTTAATGCACTATTCTCCAATAAAAACGAATTAACAGGGTTTAATAATTAATCCAATTATTGGAACGACATCATTGCGGGACACCAAACGCTCGACTGGCATATTCGCCTGTAATCGCTAGCAGTGTGAACACATCATCGCTTCGCTTTGCTTGGATATTCGCGCCTCAAATCGCTTCGCGAGCAGTGCGAATGCACGCGCAGGGCTGTCAGTGGTTTCTCACCCTCAGTCGGTATGACTAGAATCCCTCGTATAAATTTCTAAGCCCACCAATTTTAATCCCCTTTCAGTGCACAATGAAACAATTTTTTGGGGGTCGTTTTTAGGTAGGGAGGTCCCGGTAAAAGCATGTTAATCGCTAATAAAGTTTCAGGGTGTAAGCGATCAGGCTGAAAAGCGTGTTTGTCGAAATTTCAGGTTTTTGAAAAAATGCCTTCTACTCGAAACGGCGTGGGCGGCGGACGGGCATTTCAGTTTTTTGAATCTACTCGTATTGAAATGTCTAAGGACAAATTTTGAGGTCGATACAGATTTTTGACCCAAAAAACATGAAAACATTGGTTGATTATTTTGGAAATAATTTTCATAATTATAATATAATCATTATTATTATATTATAATTCATATAATCTTGAGAAAACGCTGAAAGAGTTCACCACTACTGAGATTACAAAAGTTTTCCTTTTGGTTTATAATTATTATAAACCAAAAGGAAAACTTTTGTAATCTATAATTTAAGTTTATAATTATTACAAACCAAAAGGAAAACTTTTGTAATCTCAGTAGTGGTGAACTCTTTCAGCGTTTTCTCAAGACCCAAGAAATGGCAACCTGGTGTCTATGGTTGTCTTTAGAACCCGAAATGACGTAGACACGAGATTGTGAATGAACATTATATTGAGTCGTGTTTGTTAATCGAGGAGATAAGGCGTACAACGTTTGCTCATTTATTGAGTCCACGCTACGGAGATATCGATTCCCTGGTTTCCATCACACTACGTGAGAAGTGCCAGATAAGTGGGGGGGGGGGGGGGGACTCGAATGTCTTGAGGTGTCATCAAAATCGGCTAGAACGTTACAAAAACCGGAAATGGTAGTTTCCTTTTTGATATTCCTTTCCGATTGAACTTCTTTCGAAAGGGGTTGTGCAGCAGTGTTTATACGGAAGGGATGGGGGGGGTTCCTGGCTCCTGCAGCAGTTAGAAGGTATTACGCCCCCTGAATTACGATGCCTTCGTCGTGTGCCCCTTCCCTCCTTGGGGGGGGGGGGGGGGGGGAGTCGCCTGGCGTCCAAACGGGACTTTTGCCAAAATTTATGTCGTCCTGCCATCCCCTCCACGTTCCTGGCCGTCGTCGTGAGCCAAAGGGTAGAGGGGACCCATGGAAGACCGCATCCTGTTCCAAGAGCACCCCTTCCCTCCCGTCCTTACCGAGGTGTGAGATATTGCTATAGGATCCTCTCACAACCACCCTCCTACCCAACCGTACCAAAACAATGCCCTATTTCAAGCCTCTACGAGAGAAGGTCCCGGGCAAGAATACGGTAGAATAGGGGCCGGATGAATAGGTTGTAATGGAGGGGGGTGAAGAAGGTCCTGTCGTACAGTACGACCATGAGTGGTGATGGAGGGGGGGGGGGGGGGGGGGTACTGCATTGAACGGTAGTTTACTTCTCAACGTCTGAAAACTCATAATTCATCCCCCCCCCCCCCTCAAGACCCTTCTTGTACTCCTAATTTGCCATTTATACGTATATAGACCTGTCTTATAAATATTACGATACCTCCAAAAGCCGTATATCACCACAGTCTTCCCATATTTCATCCTCAGACTGGCTTACACTCCGCTATATGAATTCAAAATTGCCCAAACTCGTGGTACTCATTCACACATTAAACAACTGTGTACACAACTACACGAAGGACACGGCACTAACAAGTTATGTTAAGGTGTTGGCAACACAGTGTTTCGGTTGGCGCTGGGCCGTTTTTCCTCTGAACCATGAAATTTTTACTCTGGACCAGAAAATTTTTCAGGAAAAAACTCGACCCTTTGGGCAAGCCCCCTGGACCTTCGGATGCTTTTTGCTTAGAGCCTACGGCTGAAATTCAAGAAACGTGGATCACGCTTTTACGCGAAACCCATCTTGCGTGTTCGAAAAGTAACTGTCCGACGCCAACCAGTGGCCAGACGGTCAGACAAGTGAGGATGCCGAACTAGTGGCCTAACGTACGACAGGTGGGGCCGCCGAACTGGTGGCCTAACGGTAAGACAAGTGAGGATGGTGAACTAGTGGCCTAACGTACGACAGGTGAGGACGCCGAACTAGTGGCCTAACGGTAAGACAAGTTAGGATGCCGAACTAGTGGCCTAACGTTCATTTATATATTAGGTACGTAATACATAAACGTGACACTCCCGGCCTAACGTTTTTGGGCAGTTAGGTCACGGCTTAAGCCTGTTCCATGCTAAAACTTTTAAAAATCAGACCTAACTACGTCATGGAGGCCTCTCATTGGTTTTAATATAACTATTTGAAGTCAATTAGTTTAGTTACCTACACACATAAGGAGGTATCTGAAAGATACCTATGCCATTTGGTCCAGACTACCTACATGAATATATATATATATACATGTATACGTGTAGGTGAATAATTCACCTTATAAATTATTTACCGTGGTAGTAAGAAGGGATTCAGATGTTTCCATCGCAATCACAGTGAATGACGACATGATGGTTCAAACAACTCATACCTTGATGGGTCCTGTTTCGTCCCAGCTAACTAATAAAATTTATTTGTGGGGGAGTCTCCTGAGAACTGTGGTACAGGCAACATCTCTGAATGCGGCACTATGTTAAAAGTGCTTAATAAGTGGTGAATACGTGAGTTAGTACACCAGAAATTGGCATGCTGAACCGAATTAGAGATTTCTACAAGGCCAGTGCTCAGGTCTGATGCTAACTTGAACTCGGGACTTAGAGTTGTACTTTGCCAAATAGCTTGGTATACGTCGGACTACCTCCTGCTGTCGGATATATCATGATATATCATATTGGAGAACCCAGTCAGAAGGGATTGATTAATAATAGACAAGGACATTCTGACGGACGGCTTTCGGACTAGTGGACTTGAAAGCCTTTTCTTACGAGGGCAATCACCCGCCCTCCAGGTCATCGCCGATTAGTCTGTTTTGTTTTGGTTCTTGTTTATAAACACCGAGGAAAATACTGAGCTCATGCAGCAAAACACCGGCTAATAATCCGGCATTGGAAAAGAAAAGCAAGTTAAGGAACTCAAATACAGAGGAAAAAATTTCAGACCTTACCCAGGATGACTTGTTGGTTGAGGTAGTGAAGTTGCTATGTGATCGGTACAAAAAAAACGGAACACGGAAATCGAGCAGGGAAACACAGGAGCAGAGGGTGCTTCTCATGATCCTGGTCTGCTTCCCGCAGATCGCAGAGGGGAAGCAAGCGGGGCAGGAGCGCTCTCCATCCATACACCAAGTCAAGCTCCAGGTGGACAGCCCCTCTGAGAAGATCGGACTCAGAGAGCAAGCTAGGCGCCAAAAGACCCAGGGATGATGGGTCGCTCAAAAGCTCAAAGTTCTCACGAATGAGACTAGAAATGGGTAATTTGAAGCAGGCAGAGCTTCTGAACCTGAGGGAACTGGAACACAGCCTGGAAACCTATAGCAGGACCAGTGGAACCTTTCTGAAATGGAGGAGGGCAAAATCAGTCTGGAGAAAGCCACATCAAAGGTGGCTTGTCTTCTCGGGGATATTCTCAAACCCCTTTTAAGGTCTTACAGGGACTTATCAGAAGAGGTTAGATACACAATGGAGGAGATGACCAAACTGAAGAGTTCTATCGAATCTTTAGACTTGATTGCCGCTGGTCTAAAGGACGCCAACCCCAAAACCTCCAAGTTATTGTTCAGACTTCATCATCAGGTACACATGGGTACTTGCAAGTTGAACTATATTATAATACTATAATAGTGTCCTCATTGCACTGTGTCCATCAAATTGATGGCATCAATCCATGATGTACAGGTTTGGAGTAAAATATAACCTCTGTTGACAAAAAGACCGACCTATGCGCTGGTAAATTGGAAAATTTCCTGCTGTCTCAAATTTTGATATTACGCGTTTCACGGCGCGTAGATTTCCAAAATCAAATGTCCGTCCGCCGTTCGGGCCGTTTTGGGTGGTAGGAATTTTTTCAAATATGAAATTTTGAAAAAATACAGGGTTTACCATCTAGTTGTACCCGCAAGGTTTTCTGCCCGATCTCCCTAACCCGTGGGGCTCTGTGGGGCTAAAAAGGGGTTAAGGGAGAGGGTTTTTGAAGGGTTTAGGCAAAGGATTCGAATATGATGTCGTTTTCGAAACATTTTTGGAGGTAGAATCCATTTTTTGGGGTCCCAGATCCAATTTCATCGTGGGGATCTATGGGGCTTTCATAGGGGTACTAATGTGATTTTTTAAGGATACCAGGAGGTCAAATAAGTTGTTGTTTCCCGAGTAATTTTGGACGCATAATCCAATTTTTGAAGGCCCACATCTGTCCAATCATTGAACTGAAATTTTTATTTTTTATTTTTCCAAAACTTTTCTTATTAACAGAAATAATGGGGTAGGTATGATTTATCGACACGCAATGAAAAGGCTAAAATCACGCAAAAATTAAAATTTTCACAAAGTCGTAGGTAGATTGCACAGAAATTGTAATAATAAGTATTCACGAAATGAGAAAATGAGTAACGAAAATAAAAAAATGTTGAACGCGAAAATACCGAGTACTTACACGATAGATAAATTGAAGCACAGGGAAATAATCTTGCTGAACGATGAAACCCGCACACGAAATTAAACTGAATTAAACGGTTCACTCGCTTCAGTATCCCGAAAAATTTTGAAGAAATTGGTCATTAGTCAACATTTCATCACTCAAAAGCTGCAGCTTTTGAGTGATGACCTCAAGAGACCGTCAATGGAAGTCTGAAAGAATGAGTAAAGCCGGAGTTACTCATTCAGAAGCAGAGCCTGCTTTGCTTTAGCCGGCCGCCCTTTCTTCCTTTTTTGCACCAATGGAATAGTTCTGGCTTTCTGGAGGTGCACGTTCTAATTTCAAACGGATTTGCATCCCCAATGTGTGTTTGCAAAAAATGATTTTCATGAAGTAGGTAGGGGCACTTGCAGTGGAAGTCGTGCACGTCTGACTCATTGATTGGTGGTTACCACATACATGAAGCCCTTAGCCTTCGGCCTCTCACCTAACATAAGCAGCAATAATAGTAGAAACTGAACCTTCGGTCAAGGCCCATCAAGGCCCCCCCAGGAAAAATTTTCGGGGGGGGGGGGGGGGGGGGGTTGTGGCACCAGGCGGGGTCCGGAGGCCCTACCCAATAAAACTTTAGAAAAAAACGCTGCAAATTTTACGCAAGGGTTTATTATTCTTCGATATAGGTTACTTGTACAGACATTTAATTCTGTCAATGAAAAAAAAAATTAATTTTTTTTTAAGATTTTTATATTCCAAAAAAAATTTTTTGGGGGATTTTTTCTTCAAAAATGTGTTTTTTCAAAAATTCTTTATTTTTTTACTCGAAAAATATTTAACCTCCTGGGGTCCTTCAAAAATCCCATTTTTAGCCCTATGAAAGAAATAATATTTCTATATTATAGATTGCCACAGTGCAATCGGATCGTTCCGGGACCCCCAAAAATGGATTCTACGTCCAAAAATACTCAAAAACGACTCCTAAATCGATCCCATAGCTAAAAGCCTTCAGAAAACCCCTCCTGTAGCCCCATTTTAGCCCCATAGCGCCCCACGGGTTTGGGCGATCGGACTGAAAACCTTGCGGGCACAACTAGATGGTAAACCAAGTATTTTGTCAAAATTTCAGGTTTAAAAAAAAATTCCTACTGCCCAAAACGGCCCAGACGGCGTACGGCGGACGGACATTTCGGATTTTGAATGTAGACCTCTTGAAACGGATAATGTCAAATTTTGAGGCTGATCGGAGTCGTCGACCTCCGTCGCGAAAACATAGGTGTCCCTATTATTCCAAGAAAAACCAAAATTGTCAAATAGGTAACCCATTTTTAGGCCATTTTAAGCTTTCATTGACAAAAGTTAGAACGACACTAAGTATACAAAGGGGGTTGTGGCACCAGGCGGGGTCCGGAGGCCCTACCCAATAAAACTTTTAAAAAAATTGTCAAATAACCCATTTTAAGCTTTTATTGACAAAAGTTAGACAAAAGTTAGTGTCACTAAGTATATAAATAATAACATAAAAATAATTTCCCCTGTTAATTTGGTGACTAGGAAAATAAATAGATAGACAATACAAATAGACTCAACATTGTTTAACATATAAAAACATATTGAACATAGAAAAACAACCTACAGAATATAGTCAGGGATTTGCAAAGTCGAATGGCGGTCATTTTTCGTGCTGCTACCTATCGTAATACATAGCGCCAAACTACATGCTTTACGGCAACTTCCGTAATGGAACGTTTGGGTCTACGCCGTTAGCGGCGGACCGCGTCCATCCACGTACGCGAATGGGTTTGTAAAATTGTAATACATTTTATAAATTATTTACGTATACTTTTAACTAGAAATTGTTTTGTACTCTTACTTATTTACCTATGAAGATCAATTATAACTTGAGTAAATTCAATTCCTATGTGTTTGAAAATGCTTATTTTTGGGAAAATTTCGGGGGGGGGGAGATCTTTTTGGGTCAAATCCACATTCAAATGGTGATCCTTTTTCTCGACTGATATATGATTTTATTCTAATGATAGAACATAGGATTATTAATATGATTGAGATAATAATGGTTAATGTTATTGACAATAATACTTTTAATATTACTTTTTCTCATAGAGATCTTTTGATTGGAAGTCAAATATATTTATATACTAAAAAAGTATCTTTTCCAACCCCTCTGACCCCCCCTGGGTACGGCCCTGCCTTCGGTAATCATGTTAAGTGCGATTTATTAAAAGTTCAGTGCTTATTTTTCTTTTACTGCTCAAGCTTTAAATCAGTGGGCTTCCTTTTATTTTTTCGTTTTATCATGTATTTTTTCGTTTCAACTTAAATAAAAATGTCGTTTCTTTCTCCAAAGATAGCGGGCTTACCAAACCGTGGTAAGTACAATTACGTTTGCGTGCATTCAGATTGTTTTTGTAAAAATATTTTGCGTGCAAACCTCTTTTTCACTGCGTGCGCTTAAATATTCCCCGAAATAATGTTGGGCCCACATCTGTCCAATCATTGTACAGAATGTTTTTTTTTTTTTTTTTTTTTTTACATTTTTCCAAAACTTTTCTTATTGACACAGAAATAATGTTTGCATAATAAACCTATATCAAAGAATAATAAACCCTTGTGTAAAATTTGCAGCGTTTTTCTTCATGGAACTCGTTCAGTGATTTTAGGGCGAACGTTTGAAATGAGTGCTAACATTTCACTGGTTTCTGCTGTACCGTAGATAGCAGCTGAATGATTTGGGCGATTAAGATATTTTTCATGGTAATCGGGGTTTCACCCCTCTGTTTCACTCCTTCAAAACTGCGTCGACCGGAACTGTCCGGCTAATTCGAAGTGAAAACCGACACCCGTACAAAAGGTTCCCCACCGCCATTTTCGCACCTGTTGAAAAGGAAAGACCTTAGTCAGGGGTGCTGCGGTTCACAGTGACATTGTGAAGGGGTGACAGGGCCGTGACGGATGAGCTCCAAAGCTGTATCGTATAAAATCCTCCCCCAACAAAACCTGTCAGATTATCCGCTCAGATAGGACACTGAAAATCCCGCAAAAAAAAAAAAAAAAAAAAAAGTCGCTTGTTGTCAAGTGAAGCTCAGGTGCTGTTCCAATCTGCTCTGTACAGTATACTGTTATCACTACCTGTGGCGACAAGATTGGTTCTTAAGGAGACCCTACAAAAGCTGTTCCCCGACATTGTCCCCCCCCCCCCCCCCCCACACCAAGATTTATAGGAAATTAAAGTAATAAATTGGGCAATAAACCAAAAGCTGAACTCACCGTCCAGTAGAGTTTCTGTAAACTTTTTTCTTATTCCTTCCCCTACATTCGAATTTGTGCCAAAGTGTTGACCGTTTTAGCATGCAAATCGGGCGATTTGTACTCCCTCCCGTATTGTGAGATCACGTGGGCGAGGAGTTTGGAAGGAAACTTGCGAATTCCACCTTTTAAATGAGGAGGCGTCGGATGCATTATTCAGCCGGTCTTTTTCTCTCTTCGGCCCCTTCCCGACTTTTTTTTCCATCTGACCTCAGCAACATCCCCAAAAGGCTTCACAACCCCTGCAGACCCCTAACATCCCCTACGTACGTATTTCACCTTTTCTCCCGATTCTGTATTCTATCTTTATCCCCCACCCTTTCTTGTAATACGGTGAAACTCGAATGCTAAAACGAATTTACACAAACCTAAAAGTCCCTAGTACAACTTTACAATGTGTCGAATTAGTGTAAAGAATGCTCTTGCGTCTGAATTTAGGGGTCATTTGCGTCTGAATTTAAATCATCCTGGGTTCTAAGAACACTCTTAGAAGAGAAAAACGCTGCAAATTTTACACAAGGGTTTATTATACTTTGATATAGCTTACTTGTGCAGAAATTTAATTCTGTCAATGAAAAAAATTTAAAAAAAAAATTTTTTTTTGACTTGTTTCAAAAAAAAATTTTTTTAAATTGTTTTTTACTCGAAAAATATTTAACTTCCTGGGATGCTTCAAAAATCCCATTTTTAGCCCCATGAAAGCCCTATAGATCGCCACAGTGAAATCGGATCGTTTCGGGACCCCAAAAAATCGATTCTACGTCCAAAAATACTTCGAAAACGACACCTAACTCGATCCCATAGCTAAAAGCCTTCAAAAACCCCTTCACATAGCCCCATTTTAGCCCCATAGCGCCCCACGGGTTCGGGAGATCGGACTGAAAACAGATATCAGATTTTCAGATTTAAAAAAAAAATGCCTACTGCCCAAAACGGCCCGGACGGCGGACGGACATTTCGGATTTTGAATGTAGACCTCTTGAAACGGATAATGTCTAATTTTTGACCCCCGTCGCGAAAACATAGGTGTATTACCTATTCCAAGATAATAAAGATTCCAAGATAAAAAATAATAAATAAATTTATTATTCTAACAATAATAAACCAAAAGTTGGGGGGAAAATTATTTTTTTAGAAAAAAAGTATTTCATGGTGTGGATATATATAAAAAAAGATGTTTTGAACGATTTGCATTGCTGCCCTTGACGTCATGACCACTCATGAGGAGTCTGACCAATGGGGGGCCGAGTTAACTGGGGAGAGGCTGTGTTGACCAATAAGGAGGCCGAGTTGGGGTGTGACTACAACCCAAACAGCTGATTCCTCTTTCTGCCTCAAATTCAAATTTTGTCTTTTCCACAAGTATGTAATATAAATGAATATCAAGAGTTTTGACATAATTTTCAGTGTAATTTGGAAGCCTACATCGATTAAAAAAAAAAAATCTAAAAGCATGTCCATTCCTCATCTTATGTCATTTTTCATTCAAATAAAAAAAAAAAAAAAATCCGTGTGTAACTTTAATACAATAGTAAACATCAGGCTAAATGAACAGTGATGAGGACAATTACGTTTTCCTCTCAGTTACAAGTAACCCCTTTTCCGTGAGATAAACTCTTTAGCTCTAGTGTCCCATGCAACCGATTTTGTAGGGCTTCTTCCAACACTCTTCCTTGCTGAGCCGATCACCGTAATCTCATATGTCTTATTGCCCCAAATTTACTACATTTATTTTTCAATTGCTCAATAGGATCTCTTCAAGGCCAGGCAAGGGAGGGCCAGTGATCAACAGGGGCATTTTGGTACGCGAAACATGGCCTGAATTAGTGTCTCAGTACTCGCCGGCGGACGTTTTCAAGGCCGATGAGACAGGTTACGTTCGAGCACTGACAGAGCACATTGGCGATTAAAAACAAAAAAAATACAATAAAAAAAAAAAAAAAAAAAAAAAATAAAATAAAAATAAAACCTAAGGGTGTTACGACCAGCAAAGAGCGCATTATCATGCATTGCTACCTATGCCAGAAGGCACACATGATTTATTAGACGAGGAATTCGCAGTCAAGCCCCTAACTGCGAATGAAATTGCCGCCCCTGACACCCAACAGAGATGAATTCATTCCAGGGCTTCAGAGTTTCAACCCCTATACGATTTTCAACGATATCAAAAAAGTGATCGAGGATGACAAAGTTCAACCCACCATACAAATACTTTTTAAATAAATTTCTTCACTATCATTGACTACTCAAATGCATTGAAATTGAAATAAATTACACATAGAACTGGTGAAAGTGCTACAGAACGTATTTTACGAGTGATGACACCAATCAAATAAGACCGATTTAAGAGCTCTAAAACCGGTTTGACAAGATTAGAAACAATTTTGAAGTCCTACAGGACAGTTTTATATATAAAACTGGTTGAAGAGCTATAAAACCGGCTTCTGAGGGGTGGCACAGATTATCCTCCCATTCCATCTAGTGCTAAGAATCCTTGTACATTCGAGCTGCAACACGAGGAGAAGAAGAGCGAGAAGAATTATCTTTATTCTGAGGTACCTACTTCTAGTAGGAAAAATGTGAAAAATCTTATTGCCGCTTGTGATTTGGGAAGACTTAGTCATAATATGCCATTAGCCTTAGTCATAATATTAGTCATAATAATATTATGACTATTATATTATAATATATTATATTATGCCAACGCTGAGGCGCAAAACTCGTTCTTTCCGATTTTTGTCGAAATTGAGATAGCAGTGGTTTTTCAAAGGATTTTTCGCGCTGTTTCAAATGGTTGAATCAGTTTTCAACGAAACTCGCTCCTTCCCATCTAAAAACATCTCCGAAAGTCACGAATATTTGCAAAACTCGTTCTTTACTCCAACAGGTGGGAAGCAAAACTATAGTTCTTTGCGTTTGAAGCTTCTGGTGGTGACAAAACTGTTTCTTTACTACCTACCTACCTAAGTATAAATTGTCTTGTCTTGTCTCTGAGACTTAATTAGGTATTTTAAAATACAAAAGAAACTCTCAGTCATTAAAAATAGTTTTTAAATCGAGGGTCCAACAGCAACACCACGGACTGTCATTTTTGGCCAAAATGAGTTGAGGGTACCATTAGAAGCGTATTCTCCCGGCGGATCAAGTAAAAATATGAGTTGGGATGATTTCTCACGATTATTTCCTTCCACGGCAGTCAGCTGCATGTCAGGTGATGAGTGCCAAAACTAGTTCTTTACTGCTTTTAGAGTTGAAAAACTGGTTCTTTACTGCTTTTAGAGTTGCAAAACTGGTTCTTTCTGGGTATTGGTTGCAAAACTCGTTCTTTCTGAACTAAAAAGTGTTCCTGCTTCTTCATGTCATGAAGAACGTTAATTTTTTCGAGGTTCACACTTATCAGTGAGGCCAACCACACAAAATAAATAAAAAAAGGATTGAAAAAGTCGTTCCTAGAGGATTCTATCGGTTTTTTGCGTTTTCTGAAAAATTGCTGATTCCGGAAAGAGCGAGTTTTGCATCTCAGCGCCTCTATTATACAACATGTACCATATGGTAGGAAAACCCCAGATTCCCGGATTATCACAGTGTTGATCTAGAACCATAGGAAGAAAATAAGTAATTGTCTCCAATAATTAATTATTAATTAATTATTAGAGACACTGATTGTCTCTATTAATAATAATTACTATTATAAATAGACGCTTGATGATGAACAAGGATACAGCTCGTCCATTATTTATCAGTTATCTCTTAATAACAACATAACTCGCAAGAGAAAGATGTTCAATGATGGCTCGATTGGGAACCGTCTCGAGAACGATGTGGAAGGGGCAGGGCCACCTGAGCACGATTGAGCCACCTTGTGAGGGGGGGGGGGGGGGGGATCCACAACTCTAACAGCTGGGGGATCTCTACGATCAGCAGCCACGCTCTTCCATCAGGTTACCCCCGTAAAAAAAAAGTGGATACCTACCATGTTAAAAAATAAATAGGTACATAAATAAATAAAAAAATACAAAAAATTGGCGAGTAAATTACGAGTATAGTCTGGAAACCACCACAAATATATTCCATGTGGCCTATCCGAGCCCTGAAGGGTGCGAAAATAGGGGCAAGACCAGTTAAATGGATGCCTTAAAGGGGAGAGGGGTGGGGTTTCCCGAGGCGGGTACCTAACTGGGCGGATCAGATTGTCGTCTTGGCTACACGGGCCTCCGAGCTCTTTATAAAATATCCACAAACAACAAAAACTGGTGCTACGAGAGGGGAGGATGCAAGCAAGGGGAATACATCCTAAGCACCCCCTCCCCCCTCCGACTGCACACATTTTTCTAGGAATTCGGATTCACTTACCGAGAAATCAGTCCGTATAGGTGGGGCTTAATCCCGAGGTTATAATATAACCCATATTATGGGGGTTGGGGGTGTCTGTAACGAGAGCAGCTACGTTTTTAGCGCAACCTTTTTCCAAAAAATGGAAAGGTGCGCTCACCTCTTCGACATGTATGTTTTTTTGTTTGTTTGTGTACAGAGCATCACGCCCGAGCGGCTCAACAGATTTTCATGAGGGTGGTCTCATTGTCATCAGCGAGTTCGGGGGGTGGTTATAGGCTACCTTGATTTTTCCTCCCTCATCCCCTTCATCGGTTTTCGGGAGGTCCTTCACGACGAAAGTTGTTTATCTCTGATGTGTAACTAAGGAGGCCTCAAAAGGGGAACGAAAGTTTTTGTCCGATTTCGTTGGTACAAGGGTCTATGGAATGAGCTTTTTAGGCTGATTCCAACGACTCCAAAACGATTTTTGCAGCCTGAGCCGTTCGTTACCTCTGATCGGCATAAGGTTTTATTACGCATCGGTCGTTAGGGTGCAGTTGTTTACGTAATGAGCATCACGTGGATATTTTTGATGTGTTGTGTGGCATAGTTTGGTCGCTAGATACCTACTGTTTCTTAGTTTCTCTCGCTCATTAAATATAACAGAAAGGTTGCGCTCATCTATTCAATTCAATTGATGGCTTGTTAGTTAGGTACCAAACAGCTTTTAGCTACTCACGTTTTTTTTTAAATTTGTTGTATTCATCTCATAGACATTTTTTACACACAACAACCAGTCACTGTTCATTCACCCCACTGGTTAGCGCAGTGGATGGACTTTTGGCACCCCAGATGACCCGGTTCGTCGATGTCCTAGGTGAACGGCTGGCAGACAAATGGAAGCGGCACCAAAGGATCGTCAAGGGGTGGCTCAGAGCACGATTAGCGTTCGCCATCGTACGTGCAGCCTCCATGTGTGTGAGGGGGACTCGGCAGAGATGGCGGAGCGCTGATGACCTGCTAGGGTTTGACGATGGGGCGGCGCTGCAGCTGGGGCTGCAACTTCGTTGATTGACAGCACCTTGATCCCACGACTTCGACGTTTTCTCCAGGAAATTTGACCCAGAACAAAAACCCCACAACAAACTCGCCTCAGAGCCGAGGGTCTAAAACGCCTTCTTCAGAAGTTACTGCCTACAACTCGCAAGAGCAGAGCGGGAGAAACTCAACTCTAAAATGTCCACATGTGGTGTTGTGATTTTTGCTCATATTCCTTGAATAAAGTTTTATTGTGACCAGTCATCAAACTTAATTTGAAATTGGATTTTGCAAAAACTATCAACCTTTATTTCATCAATTCAGCAAACACGAAATAGAGTCCTATAGTTTTTTTGATTGAAACCTTCAAATTTCTCATCTTCTATCCTTCAGTATCGTTTCCCCGTATATTTTTCTCGCTGGATCCAAATTTTAAATTTTAATCGCAAAAAACCGTCTTTTGCAATTGCAGAGTTGGGAGTCGCTTACTAAAAACGCTGCAAATTTTACACAAGGGTTTATTATTCTGTGATATAGGTTACTTGTACAGACATTTAATTCTGTCAATAAAAAAAATTTAAAAAATTTTTTTTTGGATTTTTATATTTCAAAAAAAATTTTTTGGAGGGGATTTTTTTTTCAAAAATGTGTTTTTTCAAAAATTCTTTAATTTTTACTCGAAACATATTTAACTTCTTGGGATCCTTCAAAAATCCCATTTTTAGCCCCATGAAAGCCCTATAGAACGCCACAGTGAAATCGGATCGTTCCGGGACCCCCAAAAATGGATTCTACGTCCAAAAATACTTCGAAAACGACACCTAACTCGATCCCATAGCTAAAAGCCTTCAAAACACCCCTCCTGTGCCCCATTTTAGCCCCATAGCGCCCCACGGGTTTGGGCGATCGGACTGAAAACCTTGCGGGCACAACTAGATGGTAAACCAAGTATTTTGCCAAAATTTCAGATTTTTAAAAAAATTCCTACTGCCAAAAACGGCCCGGACGGCGGACGGCGGACGGACATTTCGGATTTAGAATGTAGACCTCTTGAAACGGATAATGTCAAATTTTGAGGCCGATCGGAGTCGTCGACCCGCGTCGCGAAAACATAGGTGTATTATTCCAAGAATAATAAACCAAAATGTAGTTCAACTAAACGCAAACTACAAACTAATTAGTTTTTAGTTTCACAATTCAAACTAGAACTAAATTAGTTCTTAGTTTCACTTTTGAAACTAACTTTCAAACTAAATTAGTTTTTAGTTTGAATTGTGAAACTAAAAACTACTTTAGTTTCAAGATTAGTTTCAGAATGAAACTAAAACTAATAGTTTTAGTTCTTAGTTCCAATCAAAACTAAAAACTATTTTTTTAGTAAACCAAAACTGTAGTTGTTATTCGTGGTGCCACTAGGTTTTACCACTGGTTGCCACTGGGTGTTGGAGTGGCAACAAGTTTCTCCAAAAAGTTATTGTTAGTTGTTATATGTACAACTACAATAACAACTAAAGTTTTGGTTTACTAAAAAAATAGTTTAGTTTTGATTGGAACTAACATTGAAACTAAATTCATTCAACTAAGTGTCATTCTGAAACTATCTTTGAAACTAAATTTGTTTTTAGTTTCACAATTCAAATTAAAACTAATTTTGTTTCAAAAGTGAATCTAAAACTAATAGTTTCAGTTCTTTAGTTTGTGAAAACATACTAATTTAGTTTCAGTTTTAGTTTTTAGTTTCGGAATTTTTCTGCCCAACACTGTGTCATTGTTTAAGAGGAAAAATGGTATAAACAGGTAATATGGAAAAGCGAGTTGTTGGTCTGAGGCCGGGACGGTACGGTCGGGGGTTGGCTGGCGATGCCAGCAAGGGATATCCCCTAGCTCTTCATTATACCAAACCTCCCGACTTTACTGTTACACTGGATCCGTCCCTGCCAGCTTCCGGGTTAGAGTTGATACTAAAACCGCACGACCAACAGGCGATGAAGTGGAGGTATAACCTGCGAGGAATCGAACGGCAAACGATTTTTTTCCCCACAAGCAACACGTTCGGAGGTCGGCATTTTCCGGACCAGGTCACCGAACCCGAACACAAACCGGCGATGAGCATCAAAATTTGATCAAGATTTGACATTTAATGTCCGTCGACGACGAGTTCGAGTCGGTTTATCTTTAATTCAACGCCTCTTCGATCCACCAAGCGGTGGCCCTATGTCTCTTGGGAAGTTTCGGAGGTGAATTATTCACTTATTCACTTCAACTCCATCCAAATTCACTGAACTCCCATATGACTCATTCACCAGAGCTCCTTCGTCCTTCCCCTAATATTCGCGCTATTTAGCGCGATCATGTTTGACGAGGTCGATTCGTCAAATCGTTCCCCGCCTTTACATTTACGCTAATGGTCGCCCAAATTTCAAAACACGTACGAGCGTTTACTTCTTGTTTCCCGGTAGTTTTTAGCTATTTTCGGTCTACCGGATCGATTTCGTGAGGCTGCGACCCCCAGACGGTCATTTGACAAACCACCGACGGTGTATTTTAGGCATCCTGACCTCCAGGTGCGACAACACGGACACATCAACATTATTTGTAAGGACACAGGGTCATGACAGGCGGAGGTCCGTGGAGGGCCATTCAAAGGGATCGTTAGGGAAATCCCTCGATACAGCCGCTCAACCTGAAGGACTACAACACCCTTTTTATGTCAGTAGATAGCCCAATGCCACTCAAACCTCATTTGTCCCCATTACGCCAAATGCAAACCCTTTGTAGTACAACTTTGTACTACAAAAGGGTTGGTTTTAGCTTTTGACAAAGTTAGTAAAAAATCAATGCTTTGACGCTGACGTGAATATTGTTTTCGACATTGAAACGGTGTTTCTAGCGGAGCATGGTAGTGTAACAAATTGTCCCAAAAAGAAGATGAAGCGCGAAAAGAATATGAAAAGCCAATGGGGAAGATCACGAATGCATGGCCACATAAGTAGTATTTTCACCAATATGCCCTCATAAAAACTTCTTTTTTTTTTGGCTAAATTCTCAATATAATGAAATCATACTTTAACATACTCATATAATGAATTCATACTTTACAGAAATTCGATTTCCAAAACAACTTCATCTTGTATTCAATTTCTGAATTTATCTTGGGGTTTTTAGGGGGTTTATTCTCCCATAAAATCTACATTGTATACTTAAGGTCAAGTGTACAGTATTAAATACTGTACTCGAATTTTGGAGAGCCCCAATTTTCGTGCTAGTAGCCAGGGGCTCCCCGATGTTTTTCCCTTCGGGAGTTCTCGTTAAGGGATTCAAATTCCCCAAAAAAGGGGCCCTCGGTGGGTGTTCGGTGGGGAGTTTTTCCCCAGCTTGTCACCAGTCGCTGGTCGAACCTACCGCCTCGGCAACACCTCGAACCTACCCCCTCTCCCGACCTCTTTACCGACATCCATTTAACGGTTTTGCACCCCCCCCCCCCCCCCCCCCCCATCACCTCCGAAAATTGGTGGCCGGCAGTTGACTGGAGGCCGGGTAGGTACAGCTTCTCGAGGATCAATCGAAGTGAACAGCATGCTACACGGACAGGTACCTAATTTTACTCTCTCTCTTAAGGACCTTCGAATCGAGATAGTTTGATGCTTCACGACAAGAAACGGGTCGACAAGGTTGGAAGGGTTGGACGTGCTTGCGTTCCGAGTGAAGGATGGATGCATTATTGAACGGGAATTTGATATTTCGTGCTAAGCATGGGCGTCACAGATATAGTTGTGACGCAGTTAGACCTGGAACAAACCTATTTACAACACTATAGTCTGTTAACAAAAGTTGACAGCTGTCCCAATGCCTTCTGAATCGCTGTTGAGTTCTGTCGAACAGCCCATCTGCTGACCTGGAACGCGATCTGTCAACAAACCAAGTCACGTGAATCACCGTGAAGTAATGCTACACAATTTAATTACTTCATGGTGATTCACGTGACCGTAAATTTCAAATGGAAAAATCCAAGTGATAATTTTTGGTTTATTTTATTCAGAATAATCAACCTTTTTCAAGAGAGGGGTATCATAAGAGCGGGAATGAGTCATTTAATGTGTTTGAGGGTATTTACGAGGGCTTCGGGAGGACGTGAGTACAACTTGACGCGCCGAGCACCAAAATAAAGTGAGAAGGTTATGAGAGAGGTTTCAACTGGGTAGGGTTATCCTAGTCGACAGAATCCAACCGAACTCATTCGAGCTGTCCGTTTTCGGCGGACAGCAGTTGAACTGCAGTCGACCTACAGATCGACCTGGAACAGCCGGCGACGGCGACTTTTCGCCGACCCAGCGACCTGGAACAGCAGTTTTCTTAACTGCGCATGTCTCCGTCGATTTCTGTTAACAGTCCGTCAAAGCTGGAACAAACCTAATAAACTTACTAACCTAACCACCCCATGTCCCTGTGTTCGCTAGGTAAGTGACACTGAATTCTATGCACTATGGCTCGAAAGTTCGGATTTCTCGCTATCTCGAGTATGATGAAAATATAATAATATGATTTAACATGTCAAGTTCAACATATTACGCGTCGAGCCCCAGACAAAAGGGCGAGTTAAACGGGACGAAATCTCGACATTTACCCGAAGCCGAGAGCTTTCCCCCCGTCCGGTTCGGTCTTCGGCAAACAAAACCCTCGTCACGTTGAAGTTGAAGGATCACGTCGCTATGGCGAAATTAATTCGTACACAACAGAAGCTGGATTCTGAGGTCGCCAATTATCACAGTAGGTTTACAGTTGATTTCGCCTAGCCAACTATTCGAAATTTACCTGCTGGCGGCAAAAGATCATCACATTATCCGGTAACGTTTAAAAATTTGCTGCCAACGTTTACTCCATTGCGATGAGTTTCTGCGGTTTGGAAAAAAAAGAGAGAAAAAAGTAGCGAATGAGGAAACAAATCGGAGTTTCCACTCGAGCAAACAAATAACTTTTCTCAGGGCTTCAAAAGAGGGAAATATATAAGAAAAAGAGAGAAAATGTACCCGCCGGACCGAAACGAATCGAATAGCAAAAGCTCTTGCGGCGTTTAATCGAAGTCGGTTTCGGTCGAGCACTCGGCTCTGCCCAACTGGCCCAATTAATGACAATTATTGGAACGGCGGAAGGAGAGGAAGTGGTGGGATTAGGGATGGGAAAGTAAAACTGGAGCCTGCGGGAGGTCTGTTTACACGCTATTGACCTGAACTGGGTGGACACGACATGGCTTGACTCAGTTTTAACTGATACATGTCGGGCGGTACGCAGTGCTGTACGGACACTTTGGGGGTCACAGGTGAAAATACGGTTGGGCTTCCAGGAGTAAGAACTTACTAGAACTACTACGTTCGCCAACCCTCACCTCTTCCCACCTGGCCTAAACGACAACAATACTGCTTTCCCAAGTTCAATATGATTTTTCCATGAAGAAAAATCGGTAGTTCTCATTAAGGGATTCTGAATTTCTCAAAAAATGGATCCTTGTGAGGGGGGGATACGGAAGTCAACTTTACCACATTGAGCGAATTTTTTTATGGTTTTGGTCTTTGCTGGTACTATGCTCGCCAAGACTTAATTTTTCGTTTGTTCACAACTTTCCGATTTCTGTATTTACCTTAGAATAAAGTTGAGACTGAGGAATTAATTTAATACACGAGCGGTGAAAACCAAAACGAGCATCGCTGCATTGGGAGAGTTCTCAAGGTTGTGGGACCCTCTTGAAACGAGTCTACGTCCAACAATACTTTGAAAAAGACACCTCACACGACTCCCTAATCAAAATCCTTCGACCTCCTTCATCTGTAGCCCCTTGGAAGCCTCATAGAACCCCGCAGTGTGATCTAAACACTGTCTGTAACTCCCACAATTTAACTCTTCATCGGACATCAATCGGAACCGATACTTATTTGACCAAAATCATTCACAACCCCGACTTTAGCCCTTCAGAAGTTCAAATTCGCCATCAGATTTTAAAGTGTGACGCAAAATGGTCTAACTCCTGCCGCATCCATCAGTTCAACGTCGACGACAAGAGGGCCTTGTTTAGTAAAGGCCTGTGAAGGGTTGTAAGGGACATGTAAGGCCGTTTTTTACGTGGTCGGGCCATTTTATTGACGATGTCGAGTGGTGGTAACGCTGAGGGTGAGGAAGGGGGTTGTTTGGTCAAATCCTCCTACACCCAGAAAATAACAGAAAGATTGATCCTCCTCTCATCCCATCCATCATCGCGGTATACATGTAAGTTCTATTAAATACAACTTACATGTATACCGCGATGATGGAATGATTTTTGCGAATTTGAAGACGATTTTGTTATTGAGGTGGTTAGGGTGAGTACTCAGCAGAGGAGTCATTTCTCACCCTAACCACCTCATTGGAATAGACCTCTGCACCGTCGGCAAAAACCACACCGTGATTATGACATAGACCCCCATAAGTCAATTCTAGGTACAAAGTTACCTACTTCGAAAACGACACCCCACACGACCCCCAATCCGTAAGCCTTCAAAAACCCCTCGTGTAGCCCACTTTAAGCCCCACAGAGCTCCACGGGTTAGGACGATCGGCCTGAAAACACCTTCATGGAAAACCGAATATATTGCCAAAATTTCCGATTGACGACATTTGGCGTAGTCGGTGGAAGAAAAGCTAAAATTAAATATTTTTAAATCGCTTCAAAACTGACATTTGAGGTGAATTGGAAGGTGAAGCTCAACCAAATTAAGTTCCCTTTCAAGTTGATCAGGTTAGCTACGGAAACCTCGTAAAATTTCAATACACCAAGGTCAACTAACAAGGCCTAAAATCGTACTAAATGTACCATGAGGTAACCCAGCAGCATCGTCTACGCGGCACGCTGGCTCAAGTCGGCTCAGACGTGGCATCAGCCGCAAGTCACAGCACTTCTGCAGAGTGCAGATCATCAGATGAATACAGATTCTGTATTCTTCAAAACCTGGGGCACTCTTCACCAAAAGAATTGGACCATTGCCATAATTTGTGTCTCCTTGGTAACTAATTTTTTAGTATTTTGTTGCTTCCAAAACTACCGAAAGTACCTAGTTCAAAGTTGACTTTCAAAGTTGAATAAATTTTTGCCCTCTGAAATGATAAATTCCCCACGCATGTGTTTGGACCTCATAGGCAAATTTGGTTCCGTGTTCGTCTGTCCGGATTTCCTAGTTACGAACTTCCTCAATTTTGATCCGATTCTCCATGTTAAACTGCTGGGATCATGCGGGTAGGAATCCCTTCAGGTCCCATACGAACATCGTTATGACTTAATTGGACTCTACGTCCAGAAATACTTTGGAAACGACACCTAACTAGACCAAAAGACCAAAAAGCCCTGCCTTGGCCCCACAGCGCCACACGGGTTTGAGCAATCGGGATGAAAACCTTGCGCATACACTAAAATAGTCTCTAAAGATGAAGAACTAACAGGAATCGGACCAGGCTTTCGAGAATCTGTCTTGCTTCCGAGTCTGCGAAGCAGCGGAAGTCTTGTGTTCACTTTCGGGAGAAAAAAAAAAAATTTGTTGTCCGAATTCAAAATTTCCACTCGCATTTTGCGTTTCATAGCCTACTGAACAAATTTGGTTCCGTGTCTGTCGGTCTGTCCGCATTTCCTTGTTACCGCCATAATTTCCACAATTTTGAATGAATTTAGCTCAAATTTTGAGGGATTATGCGGATAAGGCTCCTTGAGGTCCCATACGAATTTCATCACAATTGAATCAGCGGTACGCTCAGCGCATGCGCTAACGTGAAATTCTTGAAACAGGCATAACTTTCTCAATTTTGATCGGATTTCAATCAAATTTTCAGGAATTGTGTGGGTATAGCCCTAGATGGTTCCCTATCAGTTTCATCACGATTGAATCAGTGGTACTCCCTGCGCATGCGCGAACGTAATTTTCTTGTTTCAGTTGTTATGTTCATTTTGAACTTGGCACGAGGAAGCTCATGTGCCATTGCCTTGACCGTGTATTTTAGTGCTGGGTTAACGAGATAAATCAGGAGACTCCGATTCTCGTAACGTTGGACTCCCCGGAAACAATCATCAAGCTACTGGTGGCTACAAGTCTAAAAAACCATCCAAGCTGTCTCTTGGGGCGGACAGAACCAAGCTGGAGCACGAGAGCACGATGATGAGCAGAAGAGAGCAGGACGGTGGAGAGGTAGGCTTGCTTAGCCATAAATTTTTTCATGGCTCATTTGTGCCCAGCATCATCATTAATGGATCTGCGTTCAAAAACTGATCTCACTATCTTCTACAGCGGAACTCAATTGCTTCCGAGTCTGCAAGGCAGCAGAAACATTGTTTTCACTTTCGAAATTAAAAAAATTTGTATACTCCAATATCAAAACTTTCACTCGCATTTTGAGATTTGGGGCCTCCTGAACAAATTGGCCTATATAGCCCCCTATTTGTTTCAACACGATTGCATCAGTTGTACTCCCTGCGCATGCGCGAACGTAATTTTCTTGTTACCGTCTTAACTCCGTTCAATTTCGAACGGATTTTTGTCAGATTGTCAAGGATTGTGTTGGTAAGGTGTCTCTTCTGGTGGTCAATGTATCGAGCATTAGATCAAAAGAAACTCAAACATGACATGTTTTAGTTTGTTTGTTGAACAAACTACAGAACATTGTTCTCTAGCGCCGAGCTTTCGGCTAATGAATTGCCTTCATCAGGAAAGGCTTTCGGCTAATGAATTGCCTTCATGAGGTAATTAGTTAGTACTTAACAGATGAGAAAGCATGGGAAACAAGAAACAATACAAGTATGCTCATACTGTGAGTATGGGTATAGCATTGTATGAGTTTTCTAATGCTTTTTAATTTTTCGTTGTCCGGAATTTTATGGCGAATCGGTCGTCTCTGGTCTCCTTTAATGCTAATATTTCCCTATTTTTGTTTGAACCTACCAATAAATTCCCAAAACGTGCGTGGCTCAATAAGAAGCAATTATTTTAGGCGGGGGAGTAACTTATCTCTGTCAGCCACGGCTCAGCTCCTCAACGTTCCGCCGACAACGGCGAAACGATGCGGAGTATAAATAGAGGCCGATTTCGCTCCTCTCGTCATTCCTTTCCTGCGACTTCTTACTGGACCACTGCACCGAGGGCTTACAACCGTTTCCTGGCGTTTTCTTCCCTGCGGGGACTTGTGATCGACGAGACGATACTGGACAGAGGACCCTGTTGCAGTCGAGCTCAGCTCCTGGCAGTTCGATACAGTCGAGTTTACTCCTGTCGAAAGGAAGACCTCGCTGCAGTCGAGCTAAGCTCCTGGCCTGGTAGGAGTCTCTGGACTACAAGACCATCAGAAGGAAAAGAACGTTGCAGTCGAGCTCAGCTCCTGGCGTTTCGATACAGTTGAGTACAACTCCTGTCGAATAAGAAGACCTGGCTGCAGTTGAGCTAAGCTCCTGGCTAACAGAAGATTTCAACGGACCTTCTCTAGACTCAACTTCGCCATCCTCTTAATCGTTGTAAAAGTATCTTCTTTTTCAGAGCTCTAATCTCACAACTCGCTCTCACTCTTCAACTCAGTCTCAGCCAGGCCCAACACTGACATGTCGTGAAGATCACGAGGAAGCTTCTGTGCCATGACCTTGGCGGTGTATTTATATTTACGATAATATGGGGGGTCTCAAGACCAAGTTAAAAAATTTCCGTAGGTATGTTTCTTCACAAGATTGTGACTTTATTTTTTCTTTGTGAAGCGTGGTTCCAGGACTTCATTATTCGTTATTTTCGATCTCAAACCAGGACAATTCTGTGTTTCACATTTTCCTCAGCGATATTCGAGTCGCCCAGAAAATAGAACATGTTGCGATTTTTTTTCGTCGCGGCGATTTTGTAGCTGGTGAGTGAACGACTATGCAATTATGTGCGTTTCATTTTTTCCGCGATCGGCAGGGCTTCGGTCGTGCGACTAAAAATCGCTAGTGCGGAGGGGCCCTCACTGTACTGTAATGGCATCGAGGTACTCTTGGGCCGCTTTTCATCCTCATCCTTTCTCGTTATCAGGATCTTCATTCTACAGGAAGGTGTTTCTATGCCGCAGTCTGTTTCTGGCCATGCAGCATCGGTGTCGTCGCTCATCAACTTTTCTTACGCTTTCCTTGGATGCCTTCAAATAATTCCTGGTAAACGGACAATTGGATGCTGCTCGACCTTTGCTTTACCAGTTTACCCTCACTGGATGTTTCTCACATCCTTCTTCATTTTATTTCCACAAGGGCCTTCGTTCCAATATCTTTGAAGGGTGCTTAGAGTTTCTTTCCAAGGGTGAATTATTGTATTAAAATATTTTATAGACATAAACATGTTATTTGCGAGCTCTGACTCCAACTCCCCAAGTTGTATTTCACTTCTTTTGTAATTAAAATTTTTTCCTCGTAATAAACTTGAAAATATCAAAAGGTCAACAGTTTTTTAGTCTCCTCTAGCTTCGATGAGCTTGAAAATAAGATTGATTTTTTTATGTAGTCGAAATTTAAAAAAAAAAAAATAATAATAATCGAACTGCCCAAAACGGCCTGGACGGCGGACGGACACAGGTGGGATTTCCCTGAGGCGTCTGCGGCACGCGGCGACGGCTCGCGATTTTGTCATGTTTCTACCCAGCCGCGCCGCGCTATGGAAGAGTGGTTTCTCAAAGAGGCCGCCTACCTTGGCTTCAGCTTCAGTCCACGTGACTCACTCCCGTCGCGAAAACAGGTGATGGTTCCAAAAATAATGAACCAAAATTTTAGGACCAGTCATAACTATTATTGACACCCGTTGCCATTATCCTGAGAATAATCCACCAAAATGCAATATTTGCGAGAGTCCAAGGTGGAAGTCCAAAGCTAATTTGTCACTTTTTTCTTCAACCTCTGCACGAACCGGTTAACTAAAAACGCTGCAAATTTTGCACTTGTGTTTATTATTCTTTGATAGGTAGGTTACTTGCGCATAAATTTAATTCTGTCAATAAAAAAATTTTAGAAAAAAAAAAATCAAACATTTTTTGTTTTTATTTGAAAAATATTAAATATTTTTCAAATAAAAACGAAAAATGTTTGATTTTTTTGATCAAATTTTGATCTCCTGGGATTTTTCAAAAATCCCATTTGTAGCCCCATGAAAGCCCTATAGATCGCAACAGGGAAATCGGATCGTTCCGGGGCCCCCAAAAATGGATTCTATGTACGTCCAAAAATACTTCGAAAACGACACCTAACTCGATCCCATAGCCAAAAGCCTACAAACAACCCCTCCCGTAGCAAAATTTTAGCCCCATAGCGCCCCACGGGTTTGGGCGATCGGGCTGAAAACCTTGCGGGTAAACCGAGTATTTGGTCAAAATTACAGATTTTTAAACTACTTCCCAAAACGGCTCGAACGGCGGAAGGACATTTGCGTTTTGGAATCTAGACCTCTTGAAACGGATAATGTCAAATTTTGAGGCCGATCGGAGTCGTACACCTCCGTCGCGATAACATAGGTGTATTATTCCAAGAATAATAAACCAAAATGCGCTCGTTATACGCCCGACTAATGAATAAATTGCACCGCCGTTTATTGAACTTGTCTTTGAGGGATAATACTACTCGTAAAAACAGGCATTACTGCGTATCGATAGTGGTGTAAGGGGTTGTTTCGTGACAGCCTTGTGTTTTATGAGTTCCTTACCCCTCCCTTCACCTTCGTGACGAACTTTCGAGGAAAACCTCTCTCGATAATGTAATGTACATATCGATTGAACGCTAATCAAAACCCCTCCTCCTCCCACTATAGTGTTTCGGGCTTTTCCTTCCCTTAGGACGTTTTCATCAATAACGTACGCAGTCTGCACTGTCTTAACCCCCCCTCCCCGTGACTAAAATTGGTCGGAACACCCTCCTCCCACCTCACAGCAGAGCTCTGGTTTAGTTATATTTCCACGTTACGGATCGATTCCAAATCGATCCCGTCAAGTTGGGTCAACGGCTCCGTCGATTGGGTAGGAGAAAATACTTCCAGTTCAACGCGACTGGCCGCTCGGATAAGTTGGTGCTCCCCTCCACCCCCACGACATCGCCCCACGCGTCCTAAATTGTATAAAATATAATCATTTTCATTTATTCACACTCAAAATTGCTAGGTTAGTCCTCTATAGTGCCCAATCTGTAAAAACTCCCAAAAGAACAAATTCATTATATTATAATAGAATGAATTATAAATAATGAATTTGAATATTATTAAAATGAATAATGTAACGAATTTTAAATAATGAATTAAATTTTGCGCTTTTGGGATTTCTTAAAGATTGGGTCACTATCTTCAATAAGCAGCCATTTCAAAATTTTCTCATTTCTTTTATTCCATTGGATCAAAAACTATGATTCACTATAGAATGACCTTCCGGTATTGCTCATTTTTAAAATAAACATCCCTGAGGGAGTCATGCCCGAGTCGTTATTTCTTCAGATTGATCCATTCAGTCCTTCCTTAGTGAATCACAGAAGTGCCTGATATGGATGGGTAGGAGAAGGGGAAGATTTTAATACGCTTGTATTTATTAGTAGAGGCACTTTTTGGTTTATTATTCTTGGAATAATACACCTATGTTTTCGCGACGGGGGTCGACGACTCCGATCGGGATCAAAATTTGACATTATCCGTTTCAAGTGGTCTACATTCAAAATCCGAAATGTCCGTCCGCCGTACGCCGTCCGCCGTCCAGGCCGTTTTGGGCAGTAGGAATTTTTTTTTAAATCTGAAATTTTGGCAAAATACTTGGTTTACCATCTAGTTGTGCCCGCAAGGTTTTCAGTCCAATCGCCCAAACCCGTGGGGCGCTCTGGGGCTATAATGGGGCTACGGGAGGGGTTTTCTGAAGGCTTTTATCTATGGGATCGAGTTAGGTGTCGTTTTCGAAGTATTTTTGGACGTAGAATCCATTTTTTGGGGTCCCGGAACGATCCGATTTCACTGTGGCGATCTACAGGGCTTTCATTGGGCTAAAAATGGGATTTTTGAAGGATCCCAGGATGTTAAATATTTTTCGAGTAAAAAATACAGAATTAAAAAAAAAACAACACTTTTTTTGAACAAAAAAATCCAAAAAAAAAAAAATTTTTGAGATAAAAATCCAAAAAAAAAATTTTTTTAAATTTTTTCATTGACAGAATTAAATTTTTGCACAAGTAATGTATATCAAAGAATAATAAACCCTTGTGTAAAATTTGCAGCGTTTTAGTAGATTAAAACCTGCTTACTATACACTAACAAGTCTGAAACTAATAACAAACACTCTTCGCATGTTTTAAGTGAGATGTCTTCTCCCAATGATACCAACTGCAACGGCGACATTGTTCATTGTGTTTGGCAACTACTATGTAGTATACTATGCAGTATTTAATTTTGATTAATTTGTGTCGACATTTGTGACCCAACATTATAACGATATCCGGGCCAGTTCCGCTCAAAAGGGTTTGTATACAAACCCTTTAGTTTTTTTTTTTTTTTTTTTTTGCAAGGGCACCGGGGAGTCAGGGCTGCCAGGAATTTCGAGAAACAATCGATTGAAAGAGCCGGGCGTTAAAAATTGCAGGGTATCGGCCTTTGAAAGGGTCACAGATCTAATTAATAGCGTTCGGAACGAACATAGCTCATATAAATAATTCCGTCGACGTTTGAAGCACATCGACCGTAATTGCTTTAAGCGATTTTCATTTTTCCTGGACAGACTTTCCTTCTATCGGATCGTTT
This sequence comes from Pilophorus perplexus, assembly GCA_955831195.1. Classification (NCBI taxonomy): domain Eukaryota; kingdom Metazoa; phylum Arthropoda; class Insecta; order Hemiptera; family Miridae; genus Pilophorus; species Pilophorus perplexus. The sequence goes on along the minus strand of OY037009.1, from coordinate 32,672,932 downwards.
CGAAGTGATCGGAGTGGAGACGTCAACGAAGGGTCATCCTCCCATGAGAGTCCAGCTCCGGTTGAATGGAGGAGAAGACAAGGTAAGAGAAGCTTCGAGGAGCCCAAAAGTTCTCTGGTTTATACCAAACGTTATTTCTAGTTTGCGTGTGTATCTTCCCTACTTTAAAACTAAGGTCTGGGGTAGCATATATATAACATATATGCTAAGGTGGAATCTTCATTTCTCTTTGAGAACGCTCCTCTCTATTTTCTTCTCATACATAAGAAATGTCACCTTTCTCCCGCAAACGATTCTCTCATTGAAAGAATCGCTCGGTGAGATTGCTCCCCATTTTACAAGAATTATTACCTCTCAATAAGAATGCTTCTCATTCTGTTGTACGAATACTCTCCTCTCTAAAAGAATTATCACCTTTTGCATGAATGCAATTCACGCTGTTGTAAGAATTTTCCCACTCTATACACTGGTACTCCTGGGTAGGTGTAACCCAAAAAATCGTTAGTTCAATTTCGAACGCTCATCACACCTGCAATTTCCATCCAATCTTTTTGAAAATTTGACCACAGGTTCATCAAGCAATCCCTGTTGATTGCTTGAAATTTGAAGTCAAAAGTCTCGATTAACTTCTTCTTAATGAACATTATAAAAATTGTGATCAAAGTTACAGTTGCCCCACAATGTGAGGGGCAACTGTAAATCTGGCTTATTTTCACCTATAACTTCGCGCAATACGTCCGGGACAAGACTTAGTGTAATGAAAAACAGCAATGAAAAAATAGTCAGAAAACTTTTATTTTAATTTTTATCTGTTCTTTCTCAAGTCAAACTACGAGTTATATGATAGATTAGAAAAGGTAAACATCTTAGTCTGGATTCGTTCACACTTCTCTCACAGAATCGCTGATAAAGCCGTGGGTTACACTTACCCCAATTCACACTTACGCCGGCGTACCTATCAAATGTTTCTCAATCTGCTGTCAGAATACTCTCCATTCGATAAGAATCGTCACCTCTCTCTGAAACGCAACCTCACTCTGCTGTAAGAATTCCCCCACTCTGCAGTAAAAAGGCCCTTCACCAAGTTCATAATATGATATTATCTTCGTCTGCATACCACTCCTCTCTCTGTAAGAACCCTCATCACTTCATTGTCAAGACCAACCCGTCCTTGTCTATTTTCTCAGTGTGTTGGAAGACTAACTCGCACGAAGTTACCATCGAAGGGTGTGAAAGTTGTCGTCAGGGGTTAGGGGGAGAATCCTGTTGTCATCATAAAGGCCTTTACGGCGGTTTTTTATGTTCCTGTTCGGCGAGGGGTAACCTGCCCGAAGGGGATATCAGCTTCCTGACCAAACAACCTGGAATGGAAATAAAATGTGCTCGTGAAACCGCTCACAAATCCCATCTGCGCTGGTGAAAAAAGGAAGCGTTAATGTCGCACACAATTTTTCAGCTAAATTTGTTTTCCTTAGTTCAGCTTTTTCTTCCACGTATTGCTCAAAACAGAGTTAAATAATCCCCACGCTGCACCCTTTATGTCAAGCGAGCTGTAACTTTTTTCTGCCAAGTGCCCCTGTTCTGAAGCAATTTAAAAAAAAAAAAATCACTTAGGCGTCACTATTAACGTCTGATTTTTCTAATTTATCACTCAAGCACTCATTAGCTCAACTCCCGAGAAATACTTTCAGAACCTTTCCGGAGAATCATTCCACAGGGATATTTACGCAGGTAAATAAACGAGTTTATATGAGCCGGTTTTAAAAGCTTTTGGCCGCCGTCCAAATCCATCTGGAAAACCAACAACGAGGAAAGTGTTTTTCTTCGCTCCAATCGACTAATTGCTCGGAATAAATCGGCAAAGGAATTCTTTTCTGAGGATTGGTGTAGTAGGTAGATAAGTGTTGAAATAGGAGGGAAGGAATAATACGACTTCGGGGGTTTTTCCGCTTGGGTTAAGGCGATTTCATTTGCGAAAAAACGGTGTTTGATGTCGTTTCTGGTGGATCATATTCTAGCTCAGGTACCCATTGTCAAAGTGGTCGACATGAACAAAATCTATTTTAGGGGTCGACAAGGCCTAAAAGTTCAACCTTAATTAATAATAGGGTAAGGTCAGTGTATCTCCGGCTGTTTATTTTTTTTCTTCAAAATCAAGTTTCGGTACCCCTTATTTTCAACAGGACCTCAAAAATTGCCAGAAAATATCAAAACATAAACAGGAATTTTATTAACAAGAGATGAGATGGTGGAAACAGATCTTGTAACTGTCCAGAGGTCCCAACGAGTATGTGGCTGGAGGTACAACTGGCTGGAGGCACACGCCTTTCCCCTATTAAATAGTATAAATAATATAAATTTTATACTTGTATAGTACTTGTATTTGGTTACAACCAAAGAGCTGGTCGGAGGTACAACCATGAGTCATTTTCACAAAAAACGTTTGTAACTGTGGAAACCACCAAATTCCTTCTGCGTGAGTTTCAGAAGATTCCCAACATACAATTAGGAACAATTAGGGTGTTATTGTTACTTCAGGCGCAAATGACCGAGTGTTTATGCGTCGTTCAATAATAAAAAATAAATAAAAAAGAATAAATCCCTTAGCGTGGGCTGGGTTGAAGAATGAAAACTCCCGAATGTTGTATAAACACCCACTTCAAAACTGAACAGCCGATATTCGGAAGAAGCGGTTATCAGCAGTGTTGTTACGATAGGTACCTACATTGCTTTTATTGTTGTGGTGAGAAAATTTTCATCAGATCATAATATAAATTACATTCTCATCAGATCATAATATACATTATATTATGATGTCAAGTTTACTAACTTAACCAAAGTAAACGAAGTTTTGAAATACCTAGGTCTTGGTTCATTTTGGAAAAAGTGCCTTTTGCCCAAAATAGTTTAGCCTATCACGCCACTACAGTCCAATTTGATGGGACTGTAGTGGTGTCGTGGTGGTTAAAATAATTCGGTTTGTAAAAATCTCAATCTCCCTCACTCTATAAGAATCCTGATGAGTTGCCCCTCACTCTATAAGAATCTTGATCTTTCTTTAAGAATTTTCCTCGCAAAGAGTCCTCATTCCTTCGTCAGAATCTCCATCTCACGTTATGCTCGAAGAATGTTCTCCACTTGGTACGAATCGTCATCGCTCTATAAGATTGCTCCTCACGTTGTAAGAATACTCCCCACTCTGTAAGAAACCTCATTGCTCTATAAGATGCTCAACTGAGAACAAAGGAGCCCTCCAAATATCATAAGATCGAACACTTATGTATTGGTGTTCTATTTAAATAGAACAATTGTTCTTGCTGTTTGTGTCTTGCTGTTCATGCTGTCTCTCAAGATCTAATTAGATCACTCAGCTTTAAGCCCCTGTAGTTTTGGAACGTCGGGGACGTTTTAGGCAGTATCAATGTTTTCAAATACATGTACCTACTAAACGTTTTTGGTGGCTGATGAGTTGTCGGACGAAATAGATCCGCTCATCGAATTTATCCATATGGTGGCCCCAGTTTTCAATAGGATTTCGTCCGATGGGTCGAGTAAGGAGTCATTTTATTAGCAATTTTGATTATTATGAATAGAAACCCCTTTTCATATACCTATAGCTAATTACTAATTTGGTTGTTATTTTTATTTGTACTATTCACATCACACCAAGTACCGCAAGCGGTGAAGTGGGGTCTCTCTTTAAAGAGAGTATTACTCTACTTACTAATTACTCTACTTCGACCAGCTTACGAATAAGGAAGGTCGCAGTCATTCTCTGTCATGAAATTCCCTCGGTTGGACTAGCCCAAAAAACCGAGCTACTGACCGAGTGAAAGTGATACCTCATTGACGTTCGGAACTTTTCAGCCGCCAGCCAGGAAGGGTCTTTGATGAACTCGACTTTCGAAAATTGCCGCTTCCAGGCGGAGGCCGCTCGCGGTAGCTTCCCGGGAACGGCGGCGGACAGGCGCTTCAATCGATAGACGCGCGCACGGCAGCTCACCTTCTCCCCCACACCCCCCACCCACCCACAACATCCCCCACCACGCGGACTTCCTTCACGTCCTGAATTTTTCTTACCTTTCCTTTTCCCCTCCACCCCCCTCCACCACTACAACTCGACCCTGACATAAACAGGATTTTTTTACTCTCTTCTCCCCTACCGTCACAAAAGGCTTTCTTACCGGCTTTTTCTGCACTAGTCCCCCCCCCCCCCCCCCCCCCCGAGGGCAGCACCACCCACCAGACGAATGCGGATTTGGGCGGTGACCTCCAAGATGGGCGGAGGCGGCAGAGGCGAAGGTTGGTTTATGAATGGCACCCCCCCCCCCCCCCCCCACAACCCACACCATCATTCGCGCTCTTAACTCTATCAGTGCCCTTCCATCCCACTGAAGGGGGCCGATCGCTCCATCTAATGGGGCTGTAAGGGTCTAAAGGGGGAACAGGAGGGGGTTTTGATGGATTAAGAGTAGGGGGTCGAATAGGATGTCGTTTTCGAAGTATTTTAAGGCGTAAATTCATTAAATGAATAATAAATTTTATGGGGGACTCAGACCTAACGGACCACATCGGTTGTAACTATAGTTATATATATAGCCTATATATAGGCTTCGATTGGGATTTTGAAGGACTCCGTTCAGTGGTTTTCGAAGAAACTCTTGACATAGAACCAATTTTCGGGGTTCCTTTATCTCTCCAAAAGCTATAAGTAATCAGATTTTACAATAATTAGTGGTATAGATTCATCTCTACTTACTTATATAAGGTTCTTCTTGTTCTTCTTTATATAAGGGTACTTCTAACGGTCGGAAAAATTTGAAATTGGTCTTATTAAATTTAGCTCGACGAGCATAGTACGAGAACAGTCTGAAACCACCAAAAAGTTGCTCCATGTGGCGTATCTGAGCTCCAAAAGTGGTCAAAAATAGGGGCTGGACCAGTTGGCAGGATGTTGGGATGGCTGGTGCAGCAAATTGTCGACTTGAAAATAACACATTTGAATGTTTTGAGTGATTTTTACGGGTTTGGTAGGTACGCTGAATCGTACTTTGATAGTTCTGCTCAGCTTATGTAGCGCCCTGGCGGACCCTTCTTCAAACTCTGACTCATCGCCAATTGGGCCAAACAAAAAGGCCTTCAACTCCGTTTCATTCACTCATCCCGATTTATTGGAAGAACATTTGAGCTCATTCGGTGTGTTGACGAGAACGCGTACTCTTCTCGTCGCAAGTTGATGTGATTGGTGTTGGTGAATAGTTGATATTTTACAAATTCCAAGAACCAATAAAAACTCTTGTAAGTGTTGGAAATGTGTGTATTGACTGGTTTCCTGCTGATAATTTGCCTACTGTTTCAAATGCATTCTTATCTGTGTTTCAGGTAAATCTGCCTAAAGTGGGTCTTCTACTCAACGGGTATGACTTATCAGGAAGTTTTCATTCATTCATTCATTCAGCTTTTCTGTCATTTTACTTATCCGTTTCCACTTGGGAAATACTGGTCTCCGGTTGGTCGTTTTTCGTTTGGGAAATACGATGAAAAAAAAAAAGTGAAGAGGAAAAAAAATAAATTGAGGGGAAGAACGAGAAAAAATACGGGAGGGCAACAGTGAGAGGGTGAATAGACAAAAAGACATCTTTAAAGTTAATGGCCCGAGTCGGATTTATGACGTCCTTTCCGCCGCGAGAGCGGCCATTTTAGAATTTTATCTACCGTGGTGGAAACGTTCTTTTTGTTTTCGTTTTTATGTTATTTCCAGGTGCAGGCGCAAGATGACATCAAGTCCAAGTGTAGGGCGGGAGAAAGAGAGAGAGGGTGTAGCCTTGAGTGTGGGGTGGTTCAAACCCCGTTTTGAAGTGGTTTTGGCCGAAGGTGCAGAGAGTCTCTTTAATTTGTTCTAAACAATTAAAAGAGTCCACTCCAAGAAAGATAAGAGTAAGATTTTCTTGAAAGTTATAATATCGTGAGAACTTAGAAGAAAATTGCAATAATATGCAGGCGCCAAATGTTTCCTAACTCCCTATGATGCATTTCTAATTTGTTGTTCTGGTAAAATATTAAATTTTCGGGTAGTTTTAGACGATAAGCGATATAAAAACCCCTTAGAAGTATGCAAAAAGGATGAATGTCAGTAGAACAAGTACCTACGCGGAAAAAAAGTCAATCAAATCCAAACAGATAACTCTGGCAGCATATGGATTTGGGTTAGGATTTGTCTGAAAACCAAAAAAGCATACTTCTTTTTTGTTTGTGTAGGACTGATGTTTCACACTACCTCTTCTCAAACTTATAGGTACTTCAAATTACAGGTAAATTATTTCTCTAACATTAAATGTTGAAAATGTTCTAAAAGAAAAATCTTTTCTTAAAAAATATAAAGTTGATATTATATCGCTTACACTAATAAATATTTCATTATTTTATCAAATAAATTATTCCAGGAACATTTATATTATTAAAAAATTTGTAAATATTATTTATATCTATAAATTTAATATTTTTTCTTTAATGTTATTTTATAGTTTTTCGGGAAAAACTAATTCAGGAGCGCTTATATGTATATGTTTTTGTTTTTTTAATTAAAAACAATTTAATATTACTTCATTATTTTATAGGTACCAGGTGACATTTACCAAAATCCATTTTCAAAAAGAGTGACTCATATTTCTTGAAGTGGACTCATCCGCAATAATAATTATTATTACTCCACAATTATTGTGGAGTAATAATTGTTGCCTAATTCCCCAAAAATTATATATTACATATAATAGGGATATGGGAATTAATTACCTATATTGGGATAGGTAGGTAATTTAAACTGCATTTTTTATAATATACCTACCTTCAGTATAATGACTATACTGAAGCTCTATAATCTACCATATATGATCTACCACTCTATTATAGTAGCTCGGAACCGGTCGCCACGCCAAATTTGTTTGTTCTTAATAAATAAACAATTTGAAACAACAGCTGAGAAGTCATTTTTCTCCTTAAATTAAGGAGATTAATCTTCTCATATCATCAAAACGCTGCAAATTCTACACTAGGGTTTATTATTCTTTGATATAGGTTACTTGTGCAGAAATTTAATTCTGTGTCAATGAAAAAAATTTAAAAAACAATTATTTTGTATATATTTTCCAAATATTTTTCGTCGGCTTTTTGTGACCAAAACCGAATTGAGATTTGTCGAGGTGTAGGAGACGGAAATTCAAACCGGTTTGGGCTGTTGTGGGGAGGCTTAAACCAGCAAGGGGTATCAAGATACCTAGTTAAAAACCGGTTTGGACCAGATGGAATCCAGTTTGGCGCGACGATAAGTTAAAATAGGCGTGCACAGGGTTAAAATTGGTTTAAAACATTTAATGCACATTTCTCGGACAGGGACGGATCGTTCCTTTACGCCATCCCTAACCAATTTCAACCCTGTGCACGCCTCTCACGTTGACCTGCAACCACCGTAGTTCCTTCCCTCCCCAAAGCGACTAGCGCCAGAGAAAACGACTCAAGTTTATGGACACTCCACGAAAGTCGCCATAAAAAAACGGGACAGTCATTGGGGAAACATCGACTCTTTTACGTCTTTGTTGTTTTCCCACGTAATTCTACCGTTTGTTTTCTTTTACTGATTCTGGTAAAGACGTTGGAAAGATGACTCACCGTTGGCTTGTATAACACCATTGTCGATGACGCTAAAGAAGGAATTACCCACCTCTGTTCAGGTCTGATTAGGTTAACCAAAGAAAAAAAGGAAAATTCCTTTTGGCATGCAAAGAAACTTATCAGATCAGTGAGTCGCTGCAAATGAAGGATGCAACTTCATCATGAACTGACACAAATGTACAAAACTGACTGTAGTAGGTATCTTGAAGATGCAGCACGCCCAACCTTCATCAGATATTCTATTCTTGAAACTTACACTATAGTGTATGTATTCGCATTATAATACGGTGTAACTATAGCGTGTTGGGTGGTAGTCGAGAGTGAAAGTAGACTAAGACAATACACCAATTACGTGGAGGATGTTGGAAAATCCTTCGGGGAAGATTTATTTTCATGACTTCCCTGAAGTCATTTTGTCACGAAGTGCTCAAAAGTGACTTGATGACGTTGAGTTTGGAGAGCGTTTAAGACAAAGTGTGACGTCACTTCTTTTTCGTTAACAACATTATTCATTTGGGGCTAAATTGAGTTTTTTACTGTTTGAACAGTGAGCTCACAACGCAATACACTAGGTAGGTATCAACATTGTTCTAACGAAACGGCCAACTTGAAAAAGTTTTCAAAAAAAAAAAAAAAAAAACCGAAGAGGCGACTTCAATAAGACGCTATAGCAGGGATTCCCAACCTGGGGGGCACGCCCCCCTTGGGGGGGGGGGGGGGGGGGCGTGAAGGGTCTCCAGGGGAGGCGCGATCAAGCCCCAAAAACTGACAAAAAGTCTTCCTCGTAGTTTATAATCATTTAACGTGACGTCACTTGAATCATTCAGTGGTTCCGGTTTCCAATCAAAAAACACCAGTGCAGGTCGATTTTTTCTTCTATTTTCGATTTTTTCTTGGCATTTGGCTCTGATGACACTGGAGTTACGCGAAAATGGCCGTGTTCGCTTTGGGATTGTAGGAAAAAAAGTCCCCGGAAAAAAAATCCCCGGAAAAAAGTCCCCAAAAAAAAAAAGGCGCCGGAAAAAAAATCCCCAATATTTTCCGATCCCGGAAAAAAAGTCCCCATAGAAGAAATAGCGTTGACTGAATGGAAATTAATAGAAGATGCTACTTAAGTATTAAATACTTTTGTTGTCGTAGGGGGTCAACAGTAGGTGACTGGTGTTTACAATGACTCGGTCAACGTCTAATGTTGTATTGTCCAAAAGATGAGTGGCTTCATCTCATCTTTTATCGGAACCGTTTACCTATTCAGTGTGTACTTGTGAGAAAATTAATAATTAAGAGAATTAAGAATTAGAGAATTATTCTGTCAATCAATAACATTTAAAAAAAGAAATGTTTTTTTCAACAATTTTTATTTTTTTCATTCGGAAATTATTTTACCCTTTGGCATCCTTCAAAAATCCCGTTTGTAGCTCCATGAAAGCCCTATAGATCGCCACAGTGAAATCGGATCAATCCGGGACCCCCCAAAATGGATTCTACGTCCAAAAATCCTTCGAAAACGACACCTCACTCGATCCCATATCTTACTGCAGATAGCCAGAGCTAATGGCTACAAAGATTTGATGGTTGAACGGCTGGTCTCCAAAATAAAGAGGAAAATTGTGATGAAGATGGTTATGCCTCATAATGAACAAGAGAAGGACAACTCAATTTATAGAAAAGTTGTTTACATAGGAACAACTACGGACAACGTGATGACAGAGCTGAAGTCAGCTGGAATCACACCGGCACCCTATGTAAACAATTCAATTGGGAGATTTTTGTTCAATAATAAATTGAGGATGAGAATGAAAGGTGAGGCAAGTGGCGTATATAGAATTCGATGCCCAGAACAGAACTGTACGGCCACCTACATAGGAAAATCAGGCAGAAAAATAAAAACCAGAGTGGATGAACATGTGTCTGCATTCAGAAGGGTGGTAAATTTAACAAGGGAACTCGAAGAGCTTGGTAGAGATGCCGAGAATATAAAAGTACTTATAGCACAAACGTTTTCGGGCAGAGAACGCATCAAGCTGAAAACAAAATTTGAAAATGTGAATCACCTAATAAAGAAGAAGTCGGCCACAAGATCGCGCTACAGGGATGACTCGTCCTTTGCCAGCCATCTACTGGAGAAAAACCACACTTTGAATGGTGAAATGAATTTTGAAGTGTTACACAACCAGAGTCAGGGAAAAAGACTATCCGTACTAGAAGGTTTAGAAATCCTGTTAGCAGTTAAGGATAGTTCAATCCATACTCTGAATGAACAAACCGAAATATTGAATAGCCCGCTAGGATACAGACTTGTGCAATTAATGGCTGTTGATCCGTAATATTCCTGTAATCTTATCATATCACTTATCATTGTTATCATAATTTGTTATCATTGTTGTCAGTTGAGTATTTATTTTTCTAGCAAGCATGTTCCTAAATGAGAAAACGACTGTGATACATATGTGTCACGTAAAATTTAATATGATTGACTGATATATTGGAGGTATGTTGGAGGTGTGAATCTTACTGACAAATTTCATCTTATCTACTAAACTCTTTATCTTGCATTGATGTGACTATAATTGTTGGGTCCGTGGCTCTGCTTTGCTTTCAGACCGCCGGCTGATGGCTGCTGAAGGTGGCCGAAATCGATAGCGGGAAAATAAAGAAATCAAGTCATAGAACTGAAGTCAGTTTTTTATTTCCATTTCATAATAATGGAGTTCTATGAAGTGAAGTGTGCAACCATCCAAAAAGTATTAACTTAATCTTAATCTAGTTTTTAGTTTTGTAATGGTGGCCAACTCTTCGACCAATAGGAGCTGACCTCGGGTTTCCGCCAAAATTCAAATAGAAATTTTTCCATAAATTTTATAAATTCATACGAGCTTGCTGTTTGTGTTTTAACCCCATTTGTAGTATTATTTGGACGTCTTCTATAGTATACCTACGAAGAGTTAAGTACCTACTGAAGTTTACTTGGTTGGGAAGATATGGCTTTTCCGTGTTGTTCATCTTCTCACACCTTCTGCCACACTATTCTTCTTTGGGATTTTCTCACGTCCAACTTATAATTCACTCGCCCACATGCCGCTCGTCACCAACTTGGCGACAAAAGTTGAGCGGAGATTTCCTTCGAAAAAGTGGGAAACAATAAATTTGAAGCGCCCACGTAGAACTTAGGAACTCGGTTTGACCATTCAAGTTAACGAGGAGTTGAGCGTCAAAGTCCGGAATAAACGACGGCAGGCGCATCGTTTTACATGAGGGAGAGAAAATGGTAACAAAATACGTCTTTATAGTAAAATTACTGCCGAGAAGAAAAAAAAGTTTTAGATGAAAAATCTGAAGAAAAATATGTAACAAGATTATAGTACAAAAAAGGTGCAAATTTTACGCAGGGGTTTATTATTCTTTGATACCTACTAATAATTAGTATTGTGCAAAAATTAATTCCATGTCAATAAAAATGACCCTAGAAAAATTTACTATTTGTCCAAAATAACTCGGAAAAGGTCACCTCATGATGATCATTCGACTTCCTAGCATCCTTCAAAAAGCGACTCATTTGACTTCATGACATCCTTGAAAAGCTCCATTTGTAGAGCGTTCGAAAATACTGCGCAAACGGCTCCTCAATCGACTCTCCGGCCGAAATCCTTGTATTGTGTAGAGCGTCAAGATGAGGTCGGATTGCTTTGGAAGACCCATAGATCAATTTTACGACCGAAGTAAAAAAATGACATCTCACTCGGTCCTCCGAAAAAACCTTCAAAGCTATTTAAAATCCTGAGGCACCCTACAAAAATCTATAGTAGGTACGCCTGAAGAGATTGCAAACACGACACCCCCACCACTTTGGTTTAGTGGTTCCCGTATTCAGATTGATTCTTTCACTCAACTGAACGCATTTCTATGGAGTTGAATAAGGTGAGAAAGGTGTTGGGTAGACGAGGATTAGCAGGATTTTTCTCCCTCGAAGGCGCCTGACTCGTTCCGAACGGCCAACAAACACGCCATCCTCTGCCAGGTTGTTTTCCTCCGACGTTCACATCCACCAAACTCACGGTTTGAACGCGTCAGCGGGCCCGCCGGTTAATATAAGCCACAAGGGTCACGAAATGCCGACAATATCCCTTCGCTATCTCGGCAGAGCCGGTTAGTGCGCGGATCGTAAATTTCGGGAAAAAAGCGCTCCCGTGATTGGGAGACTATGGCGGATATGGGAGGGGGGGGGGAGGAAATGGCGGTTGAGCTAAAAGGAGATGGAAGCTTTTTATCTCCAAAACCATTTCCTGCTCCCTAAAAATCTATCCTTCACGACCGCTGTGGCCCTCATGGTGGGGGTGGGGCATTATCTCCGTTTATCTACCCATTACACCTTACTCACCAGCGATGGGTGGAAATTTGTATAAGTTATTAACGAGTTTTTCTTTTAAATGGCGAAGGGCTCGGAGGAAATTGATTTGGACCTTTCCAGCCCACACTGACACGCCAACCCCCAAAAATAAAATCCATTGTCTTCGCTTTATTTGGACGCACTTAGCAGACATCGACTTGCGTGTCTGCATAAGTTGATAAATTATTTTGTTTGAAGTTGACATAAATCAAATCTCATGATAAATCGCCAAAATGTATCCTTCAACTCCAAACTATAATAACATCGGGTCGAGTTAAGGTCTTGTTCGCCGTCTTTGTTCGGCTTAATGGCGAAGACTTTACGTGTACATTGAACCAAGTTCGGAAGTTATTCAAAGATCTTCGGTGGGTAGGAGTTTATTTAGCGCGCCTTCGATTCGAGGAAGTTTGATAGGAACTTCACGACGAGAAACGGGTCAACAAGCGTTGTTACGAAAAATTACGAGTTGTTAGAGTGTTCGAGACTACGGGTGTTCACAGTGTCCCAATCCCCTTCGTACGCTCAGGGCCGTGGAGAGAAAATCCGGGCCCGGGAGCAAAATTCTTCGGGCCCCTAAAAAAAAGTATGAAAATTTGTCCTATATTTATCTGTCCCTTTTCCCATTTTGCCTCTCCTCCCCCCTTAAAAAAAAAAGTTCTCAAGAAAATCCGGGCCCCCCTACGAAGGCCGGGCCCGGGGGCAACGGGTCCAGTGCCCCCCCCCCCCTCTCTACGGGGCTGCCTACGCTATGGTCTTTGGGCTGCGAGATTGGGGCACAGCCTGCAACACTTCCATACAACAGATTCAACGATAGCAGAACAAGATCGTCCGATCCATCACAGGTGCCCCGTGGTACCTACGTGAGAAACGTGAGATATATCGTCCAGCCCTCCTACTGACAGGAGAGGAAAAAGTCTAGTCGCAAGTTGAGTTTTGCCCTCCGGGAGGATAAACGCCTGCATGTAAACGCCTGCAACCCATGCTTCACTCGGAACACCCTCAGCAACCCGTCAACTCGTAATTTTTCTTTCTAACAACCTCAAATCGAAGGCTCGCAAAAGAAACTCCTACCCAACTACCGACGATCTTTGAATAACATCCGAGCGGGTTAACTCAGAAATCGATTTGGACTCTTGAAATCAGCGTAAAAAGCTCATTTTAACCTACGTAGTTCCGTTCAAAACAGACGCCAAAAGTTGAAGCGTGTTTTGGCGTTACGAAAATATCCCCATACCTATGGGCCATTCTCCCAGAAAGCGACATTTTGATGTCCAGAACGTTTTCCAAGCCCGATTATAATTTTTTGAGTTGACATTTTTTTTAATGATTGTTTTTGACTTTATCTAGAACCGCTTTTCTCATTGTTCCGATTAATGAGTTCATTCAATAGAAAAACGTCTAAAATTGACTATTTAATAGTCAATTCGTCATTCTCCGTCCGTGTCCAGGTTCAACCTGCCCAACTTGGATGTCTTGAAAAAGTGTTTTTCGCGGATTAATCGATAATTCGCGCCCTCACAGCACCTTGGTCAACATCTGGAGATTCTCACTCAGGGATTCTCATAATTTTAAGTTAATTTTCTTTGAAAATCTAGAGGAGAATAATATTCAAACATAATAATATTATTATTATGCCCGGACCTGTTGCTAGTATCACCTCGTCGAAGAAACAGATGTTTCTTGAATTTTGACAGAAATAGCTGTTTTTTCCCACTTATTTTCTCCAGCCATTCGGTTCCCGCGCAGGATGTAGTCAACAACCCTGCACCTTCAGGATAAGACGCATACTTCTCGTCAACCAGACGTCATCATCAGCTCCACCCTCGGGTGGTCTCACGAATGCGCCAATCGGGCCTTCCGCAGTGTCGATGCGGAATTCGATTCAATCCCCATTATCGATTAATTAATTCAACTCCGGGACACCGTAACTGTTTAGATGGAGTTGAAGAAAATTAGCCACTTTCCTTCCAGACTCCGAAAAACCTGGAAAAACTTTTAATCCTCTCCTCAGGCTTTTAGTCGCTGTTAAATGTGATGACCCAGTTGGAGTTGGTTCCCTGAATAGGAATATACATTACTCCTGCAAACCCGACAATTATCAAGATAGCCTCACCGGTTTATTCCTCGCCAATTTTAACCCCCTTTGAAAACAACACATAATGGAACCAAATTAAATGAATAATTCATGCTATTGATTGATACGGCATGAGAAGGTTACGTGACTCGGTGGATTGTTAAGCCGCACTGTAACTCTGTAGGAACACTGTAGGCGTTAATTTAGAGCCGTTTGAGATCCGAACCGATTTCAAGAGATATACGGTGGGGTTTAGGAGCATACAAAGCCAACCTGGAAACAAAACCCGGATCAGGTTCTTATTAATCCTAATTTGTAATTCAATTCCCCGTAGGGAATATTCTCTGTTGAGCTTTTGAATTAGCTCTGAAAAAAACTGGGGTTGACAGCTGAGAAATTAATGTTTAATTAAGTGGCGTCAAGCACCCGCCCGCAGATTCAAACTGTCGCGAATCCGAACAGACTTTCATTGTGTCATTATGTAATACACAGATCATATTATAATATAATATAATCCGGACTTCGGTCGGAAAATGAAACAGCTGTTTTTAAAATGAAACGCTTTTTTAATGAACCATTTAAACAAAACAGTTAAATGGAAATGTTAGATGAATCAGTTCCATGAAACAAAATTTAATTTTTAAACGGAACATTTTTTTTTTTTTTAATGAAACAGTTTTTTGTCACCTGCGAAGTTGGGAAGATGTGGGTTGGGCGGTGTTGCCTCTAGAGCGACGATATATTATTATCTTCTATCACTCCTCAAAACAACCAAATTATCTCAAATTAACAAAACAGCCCATCCGAAGAGCTCATCGAAGCTAGAGGTGATATAAAAACTTTTGACTTTGAGTTGACTCTATAAAACTCAAAGTTTGTAGGTAGGTAATACTATGTTTGTTTGTATGTTCCCAATAGACGGCTAAGCTACTGGATGAATTTTGACGGGAGCGGTCGTAAAATGATCAGCAACTTCCGGCACACAACACAGAAGATTCTTCTTCTTTTTCGTCTGTAGTAGATTTCGGGAACTCTCATCACTCTCAGGCGCGACTGGTGACGGCCAAACAAGGGGGTGCAATCACGGATTCGTGATTAAATTTTATGAAAATATTATTGCACTTAATACGGTTCGAAAAAAGTACTATCAAGATTTTCTATAGTTCATGTATTTATTTATTTATTCGTTCAAAAATTCCAATTAACTATTAGGGGAAGGGCGGCTACCTTCAACCATGGGGTACCTTCAACCATTGGCGATTTGTCCGCCATGATGGAAGTTTTTAGGGCTGAGAAAATTACGAAAGGAAGAAGAAGTGAAGAAGACATTGTAACCGTATTTTGGAGGTTTCAGCTTATTTGTTTGGCTTGCTGCAATTTAAAATGTGTTTTCTAGCGATGCAAGGTTTGTAAAATCATAATTTTTGTTGCTCTGTTGTACATGTCAGGATATGTATTTTGGAATGAACTCTGCATCATTAGATTCATAATTTACTCTAGTTTTAGGAACAACTTGAGTTTTTCTGATTGCATGCTCTCTTTGAAGGTCAAGTCACACTTAGTTCAAAAAGTGAGGGTGGGGTAGATTCAACCAGAACGAAGTGGGGTACCTTCAACCACTTTTTTTGAGTGGTTGAATCTACCCCATCTATTGGGTACCTTTCAAAATTGCTTAGTTAATCTGAATTCCTATTTTTCTTTGTGATGAAACTAGAACTAGTAATAACTTTAATAACTTTATTAGTCAAAGCTGTGATGCAATAGAAGAGAGAATTCACAGATGTAATGAAGAACGTTTTCAAAAGACTGGGATATTTAGTTTTAGAAAAAAAAGAGAAATAAATTATACAATGAGCTTCTTGAATGATTAAAAAAAAAAATCCTGGAAAGCTCATGCTTCAATAGTTTCGAAAATGAGTCAACATTGCAGAAAACGCGTCTCTATTATTTATAGGGCCTTTGGAAAAATTTTATACATATTTGAATTCCGAGGTCTGGAGGGGGTACATGATGTCGGCTGCAGGATCATTTTTTGATCTCTCTCTTGCATCTATGCAAGTTAGCCAACTTTACTAGGTATGCGAAAAGACGACCCCGAAATTCAAAAATCGGGTTAATCATCAGAGAAGGTCATTAATCGAGCATTGAGTTATCATCAAAGAAGGTAGGTAATTCAAAATCGACCTGGGTCGAGTGTTTTTATTCAGATTCCGTTCAGATTTATTATTCAGCGCTCTGGTGGGTCTGTGTCCAACTACTTGGTGACGTCACGTGCCCTCCGCTTTCATTTCAAAATCTCCGACATTTCTAAAACAGTTCTGCCCGTATTTATACAGATTTTCGAACTAAAAATTTATGTAGGGGGGTAAAGGGTGCTGGAAATGATGAATTCTGACCTTTTCAAGGAGCCCATTGAGTTTATTTTTGAAGCTGAAGTATTTTGTTTCATTATTGTGATGCGAAAAAGCACCTTTATTAATAGGTACCTACTAGAGAAGAACTGACCTCATTTTACCAAGTTTGATTTAATATTTTATCAAAATTTGATGAAATATTAAATATATATATTTAATATAAAGATATTCATGCGTTTTAATGGGTGTACCCGTTCACCAAACTACCCTATGAAAGTGGTTGAAGGTACCCCACATCATGGGTGAAGCTACCCCACTGGTGGGGTAGCTTCAACCAAAAAACAATTTTTTTATGGACATAGAATACGGGTATTTGACTCTGATTTTGTAACGATTTTACTATTTAATCGTTCAGGGCAATAGTTAAACTGATTGTAGAAGGGAAAACCAATTCAAATTTCGCTAATGCAGAACAGAAATATCAGAATAAGCAAAAAGTGGTTGAAGGTAGCCGCCCTTCCCCTACCTACCTTACCAGTTTCCTTTGGTTTCAAAATACATGACATGGGGTTGGCCGTCCCACGTCGCAAATGGCACACTTCTCACTCACGCCTAAACGGGAAAACTCCCTCAAGATGAAATCAATACAGTTATTCATCAAACGCTTTATGAAATTAACAATGAAACGAACGAATAAAAAACTTATAAATGAGACAAACGCAGATCACGGAGTTCAGAAAACATGGAAGCACACAAAACCTCTAATGCCATCCCCTCAACCAGTGCTGCAGCTTCTGGTAAAAAATACGCAGTTTCCCCACAAAAGTGGGAAAACTAAAAAAATCAGAAACCTTGGTCGATCGAAATTTTATGATTTCATACCGTACAAAGTAATAATATTACTTTTGTATGTTGAACACTTTTTGGTGTTGATATAATATTATTATATCAACACCAAAAAGTGTTCAAAATATTCCAAAAGTAAGTCCGTATTTTTTCCATGATTTGGGTCAGATTTGATCCTGAATAAGTCCCCATGAACGAAGACTGCCAACACTGAACGTGGAGGTGATTTATCATAAAAGTTGGCCAATCACAGGAAGAGTGTGCAGTCCCGGAATCTGCACCACATTTCGTAATTTCTGCCTTCACACTTAGTTCGTTGTTCCGTAAGGTCCATGCAAAAAAATCGTCTCAAGTGGTGCAGTGCTCTCAAAAATGGAGGATGAATCCGTTATCATTGTACTAACAACACAGGCTTTTCAGACATTCCGCGAACTATGTAAGGTCTATAATTTTGTTGTAGACCTTATAGATACTCGAGCCAAGGAGTTTTGATTCATTTTTAGGTAGGTAACTAATTAGGTAGGTAATAGGTAGCACCCCCTCACGCCCTTCTGCATCGAGGGGGTGCAGTTGCGACGCTGCCTCCCTCACTCGTTACTATATGGGCCATTCCCCCAGAAAGCGACATTTTCAAATCTCAATGCCCTGTGTTTCGTGGCGAACGGTTTTCGTTTTTTCTCCTCAGTGATTTGTCCCACAATGACTTGGCCTCTCTGTTCTGTGCTTTCTTAGCTTGTAAGAAAATGTACTGCTTCTTAGTGAACTGCATTAGAACTAGGGCTTTTTTCCTTAATGAAGGTTTTTTTGTACTAATTACATTTAAGTGACTAATTAAGTTATATTATTGTAGCGATTGTACTATCGTAGTGATTTAGGTACCTTGAGTCGTTTTAGTTATTGATTTTACCTTTATTACTGTTTTGTTTCAACCTTGTATCGCCGGAAGGCTTTTACAAATAAACCTTCTCAATCTCAATTTCAATCTCTCTCAAGTCTAGGAGAGTACATTCCAACGCGCTCGCTCTAACTCGGTGTAATCAGCGGAACCAACGGTTAAAACTGTTATGTTCTTGGAATGACGCCTACTCGAAAAGAAAGGGTGCTGAGAGGCAGATGATCTGCCCTGAAGAAGCTCCCACCTGGCAAGCCCTCGAAATTAACCCGTATCTTATCCGAAGGGTCCACAGCCTCCGGCCAGCGGATGAAGTGGTTGGTCCGGGTGGAGGATGAAGATGCGGATAACAGCGGTGGGGGGGGGGGGGGGGTTTGTAGACTCAGTATCTAGTGGGTGGGAGGAGGGGGTTCACCTGTTGCAACCTTCTAGTGGCACTACGCTGGATGACAGTGGAAAAGGGGTGATCCTCCTGATCAACCCTCCCCTTTCAATAGCTCAGCAACATGGGGGGGGGGGGGGGGGTATTGAGAGCACCCACTATGTGTAAAGTTTGTCCTTCGCCTCCACTTCTCCATTATATGAGCTCTGCTATTTGAGAGCATCTCAACAGATGATGCACATGAAGGAACTTCTTATTACTTCTTGAAGTCTGTGAAATAACTAATCTCTGTAGACCAATAAAACCCACTGATAATCCCTACTACCTTAGGAAAGCTGCTAATAACCTCTGAAGACTCAGAAACCGCTAATAATTTCTAGAAACTTAGGAAAACTGTTTATCATCTCAAAAGGAACTGCAATAACCTCTAAAGAAAAAAACCTATAAAAAAAAGAACCTCAGAAGACTGATAAACCGCTAATAATCTCTGCCGACTAAGAAAAACAGCTTGCAACCTCGGAAGACCGCCAATAACCTTGTCTAATAATCAAACCCTACTATCCGCCCCACAGACGAGAGTTGAAAGAACAAAAAAAGTTGGGGCCCTCCGTTGGGAACACAAAGACGAGAATCCCAGCGCGGAAAAGAGAATGAGAAAGAGGAAGAGAGATAAATTTGTTTGTTTCCCCCGCGAAGAAAACGCAGACCCCGCTACCAGCCACTCTGATGAAATTAGGCTTCGAAAAGTTTCGCTCTCCGATGAAATTTATGAGGGACGAGCTCATCTCTTTATTAGTTCTCTTTTGCCTTCTTGCTCTTGTCTCTTTATCTGACTCCACCCTTTTGTTCGCCGAGTTTTCAGAATCATATGGAACCTTCCAAGTCCGGTTTTACGCACAGAATAAAACATTCAGCAGGCGGAATGTCTTGAAAGAAAGTTGGAAAAACGACGGGGTGAACCCCGACAACGTTTGGCGTCCCTGCCACCAGAGCGCTCTGAAACCATTTCCTTGCACGAACCTCCAATTTCTGGAATGAATTAATAAAGACGTTTTGCGTTTTAAACACGATTTATAATATTTTCTCCCCCTTTTCAAATCTAAACACAACATCTTATAAAAGAACATTACGAACTCTCGTGATAAAACTGTTAGGAGCTGTTAAAGGCTTACATGAACTATTTAGCAAGCAGGGGTTTTTTTTTTTCGTGCCGAGAAACTCAATTTTTGTGGTATATATATTTTTTTACGTCTCATGAAAACTCAAAATAATCGGATTTCTCGCCTTCCTCGTCTTCACCCGGTTTTTCCCTCTTTGTCGAGTGATGAGAACACAACACGTGAAAGGAACGTAGCCTATTTCAGGTTGTCAATAGGAATCCCCCACCCCACCCCAACCCACAACGGTTAAAAAGGTGCCAAGCTTCAAAAGCCTTGATATCAAAGTTGTGCCAACCAATCGATTGAACCAATACACCCCGGCTTTTACACGTCCCTTCTGACCACAGATTAAACTACTGACCCAAAGTAGAGCCCCCACCACATCCCCATCCGTTCCTGCTTGGCCGGGGAGCCCACTCGGGAAAGGGTTGCCAGGACTAACATTAAGTATTTTGAATAATCGGTTAATTTGTAATTTTAATACCATTAAATGGTAAATTTTTCATTATAATGTTCAAAACTGTTTACCATACTTGAAAAAATAAAATTAGGTAATAATTTGTTGATGATGATGTTGACCGTCTCAATGAATAATTGAGGTCGATGACTCCGAACGGCCTCAAAATTTGACATCCGTTTCAAGAGGTCGAGATTCCAAAACCGAAATGTTCGTCCGCCGTCCTGGCCGTTTTTGGGCAGGGATTTTTTTTTTTTTTTTGTTTAATCTGAAATTTTGACAAAATACTCGGTTTACCAGCATGGTTTCCAGCCCGATCGCCCAAACCCGTGGGGCTAAAATGGGGCTACGGGAGGGGTTTCTTGAAGGCTTTGGGCTATGGGATCGAGTTAGTTGTCGTTTACGAAGTATTTTTGGACGTATAATCAATTTTTTGAGGTCCCGGAACGATCCGATTTCACTGTTACGATCTATAGGGCTTTCATGGGGCTACAAATGGGATTTTTGATGGATCCCAGGTCAAATATTTTTCGAGTAAAAACATTTTTTCCAATTTTTTATTGACCCAGAATTAAAGTTTTTTTTTTTACAAGAAACCTATAGCAACGAATAATAAACCCTTGTGTAAAACGTCCAGCGTTTTTAATAATAGAATAGAAGATAGACCAGTCCGCCCGCCACAAACATTTGATTTTATAAATATAGATGATATCGATTTTTTATTGAACACGCATAAGGGTGATTCCACGAAAACTGGAAATTTTTGATGTCCAAATATGATTGAAAAATTCTTTCTTTGTTTATAGATTTTTTTGATTAGGCTTACTTTGAAGGTGGTTCAGATGAAGTTTAGCAACGAATTCAATCATACAAGTGCTCCGTTTAGCAAGAATAGAAAATTTTGTAAATTCGTAAGATGAGGGAATGAGGTAGGTATGAGAATGAGGAAAACAAATAAAATGAGACGCCAGATTGATTTTGAATGTATAATAAATTGACTCTAGCGTACATTGCTACTCAATTAATGAAAAATAGGAAATATATTTAGGTAATATAATAAAATCGTAAGAATGTAGGATCATCCTCATTCTCTCATTCCGAACCTCATTCTCTCATTTACCTATGATTAACGTGAGAGAATGAGGTTTTTGGCTTCAAAATAGGATGCTATTGCACACATTGTAATTACTGCAATTTTCAAAAATCACATGGCACAAGCACTTGGCAACGCTCACTATGTGACTGATAATCAAAATTCTGAAACTTACCGCAACTAGTTTATGAAAGATGAGAGAATGAGAATTCAAGTGCCGAAAGATAAAATTCTCCCACAAAACAGGACACCGACTGAAGAGGGAGGATATTTTGACAATGAGGATTTCTCGACGTGCAGACGCGATGTGTGGAAGTGTTGCTGACCCATTTTTCCGGTCCTACTGGGGGCATGGCGGACACACGACTTTCTCAAAATAATGTGAGAGAATGAGGTGACTACCTCCGTGACAGCCACATGATGTTGTCCTTACTCAACACGGTTCACTGTTAAAATCCGTATTCTCTAAAAAGTTGAAGGTGAAGAGCAGGTGAAAATAACGATACATTGGATTTTGGCGAAAATCTACTTGGTTCATCGTCAGTAGTTGTTGAAGTTGGAAACTCTGAGAAAGGAACACGTGAGAGAATGAGGATATCGAACTTCAAATTTGAAATTTCATACCTAAGTTTTCAAGGAAAGGGATGAAACTTGATTCGAATTAAAGCTATCGTCTTCTCCCTTAAGCCCAAATTTTTTTTTTTTTTTAATCAAATAGGAGAGCCATCGTGTTTGAAAGACCTAAAATTTCCAGTTTTCGTGGAATCACCCATAAACAACTCGGTCATTTGCGCCTAAAGTAACAATAATACTTCACAGGTCCTTTAAAAATTGGTCCTTTTGAGTTTGTCCAACACGCGGCCTACACGCTCTGAGTCATCGCCAAGGAGCTCCTGCAAGTGCATCGACGAACAGCACGTTGATACAATGTGATGAAAATTATCAGTGCATTAATGAACGAGGTAAAGCAACCAAACAAATACAAGCAACAACGAGCACTGCTGATTACAGTCTTTGGAGCAAGTCACAACAACCTTTTGAAGCAATTGCGAAACAGGCAACAGCGAATCTCAAATGGGCGTCGTGGGCAACAGGAACGACAAAAACCCCTCCACTGGTAGCCCCTGAGACAGCCGTGGCCTGTGGACAGGTGGGATTCGCATAACTAGAACTAACCGGTGATTAACGGACGAGTAATTTTCCATCTGCCTCATAATGTGGCTGGTTGAACACGGCTGGTACTGATGATTACGAATGAGGTCATCAGGTATTCCGAATAGGTTTGGGGAAACCCCAGACTGAATTAGGTTTGAGGGCATGGCGAGGGGGGGGGGGGGGGGTTGAGAGCCCTGATGGGATTCGAGGGTTGGAGGCGGTCGAACTGATGGGAGTTGTCGAGGGTAGTTACGTCCTCTGTAATTGCGGTGCACTGGTGGGCGACGGGTGGAAGCTCTAGGGAGGCCTCTGCAGAGTCTCTGAAGCTTCACGGGCGTCTCTGGGGGTGTGAGGCTTCACGGTCTAGTTCAAAATCAAGGTCAAGGTCAAAAGTTTTATTGTCTCCTCGAGCTTCGATGAGCTCTTCGGATGGGCTGTTCTGTTAGTTTGGATGGTGATAAGATTATGTATGTTCAAAATCAAACGCAAAGGGGTTAATGAGGGAGGTCCTTAGTATCAATCGGTTTGCAACCAGGAGGAGGAGTCAACTGAGAACCTAAGAAGAATCCGCTAATCTTGAGACTATAGTTCAAGTTTTCACCCCCCCCCCCCCCCCTCTCCACACACACTTGTGCCACAGCGAAGGATCTCCAATGCGATGTAAATGAGAGGAGTGCCGACCTCCAACAAGCTCCGCATCTAACTGGGTTAAGTGGCCCGGATGACGATTCCGCCACAGAAGATTACTCATCCAGCCCTCCGCCCTTTTCACAATGTGCCGCAAAAGGGCCCCTAAGAAACGATCAACCTGGGGCCTCTTTCACCGCCGTGCATTCATCGCCGTGCTCCATAGGGTTCCCTCCCCCACAATGCTACTCGGTTGGTGATACATAGTGCCAAAGCAACTAATATAGCAACTGATTCGTTTTGATTATTTCATACATCCAGGTTTGTATACCAGTCGACTAGTTCAAGTGTTGTTTCAATTAATTCAGTTACGCCGTCAAGACTCCGTGTTTGAGCGAGCATATCGTGACTCATCTTATCGCGATGGGGGTGAGAGCCTATCGTGACCGGCCTATCGTGTACCTTACAAGGGTGAAAGGATGATATCGCGTCGACATTGATATCACGATAGCAACACGTAGCCACAACACGCCTACTAGGCAGATGCACATTTTAAACCATTTGAGTTGCTTTAGGAAGGGCAGTTCTCGAAAATGGCGATTTTTGTTGTTGCGAAATAACAAAAGGTCAAAAGTTTTTTAATTGTTGTTATGAATATGTCGGCGGATATATTAATATTATTACGTCTTCCGATCCAATTTCACTGTGGCGATCTATAGGGCTTTCGTGGGGCTAAAAATGGGATTTTTGAAGGATCCAGGAGGTCAAATATTTTTCAAAGTCAAAGTCAAAAGTTTTTTATTATCTCCGCTAGCTCGAATGAGCTCTTTGGATGTGATGTTCTGTTAGTTTGATTGGGATGGGATGTCTTAGTTGTTGTGAGGAGTGTGAGTGGTGATACGATTATGTCTGAGATGTCTTTTGAGTCTTGTCGCAAAACCTGGAGGATCTGTGATTGTCGCGACGCATGGATTCATGTTCCCTTCGGCCTTCTCCACCAGTTTTGTGTATTGTGTAGTGATGGTCTCTTGAATTGTGGATAGTTGGAGGTCTCCCCGGAGCACGTCGTTTCGCACGTACCACGGGGCACCTGTTATGGAACGGACGATCTTGTTTTGTTGTCGCTGAATCTGTTGTGTGGAAGTGTAGCAGGCTCTGCCCCAGATCTCGCAGCCATAAGACCATATAGGTCTTATGAGAGCCGTGTAAAGGAGCACCTTGTTCTCCAAGCTCTGTTTGGATATCCAATTTAACATTGGCCAGCGCAGGAAGGTCCTCTTTTTCTTAGCGTCTCTGACGTTTTTGATGTGGTACTTCCAAGTTAGTCTACGGTCCAGACTCTAGAGTCAGACCTAGATACCGAACTTGACTTTTCCTTGGAAGTAAACCACCACAGAGAGCGGCGTTGCCAACCGTTCCTGGCCTTAGCGGTGATGAGCGGTGGCCTTAGGTGATGAGCGAGGACTTTGTAGGGTTGACCTTCACCTTCCACAAATTTTGTTGAGCCACTCTTCAGCTTTGGCCAAGTATCTCTTCAGGTGCCATCTTGCCTCCATGACGGTGTCTCCTCTCCCGTGTCGTCCGCAAACTGGGCCAGAAGCTAGAGGAGACAATAAAAAACTTTTGACCTTTGAGTTTTTATTGGCGACCTAGGCGACCCTCACTATTCAGCGCCTTGAGGCTTTATTTTGTACAAAATGCATGCCTTGAAAACTATTTACCTGCGGCTTATCCCTCACCAACTACCCATCATAGGTAATTTTTCCTCATAAATTGAGAAAACTGGGAAGTTTTTTAATTTTTAATTTATTTTCCAAATCCTGAAGATTGGGCATTAAATGCAAATTTTGCTCTTCCTGAAATAACCAATTCATTTTCAGTACCCGCGATAAAAATACGTACCAAATCCACGCCTTTCTCGCAAAACGCATTTACCTGCTCATCTCACTCGGAATACGAGAAACAAAAGGAGAGATGAGAAAAACAGAGACGCACTGAATTTTTAATGAAAGTCGACTTGAATCCCCCTCTCAGCTTCAACCTCTTTTTTTCTGGGTAGGTAATTTGCAACGGAACTAGACAGAAGGGGAAAAGGACTGCTCGTAATTTTCAGAGGACTTGCGTTTCAAGATTTTCTTTTTGCCGGGTTTTCTCCTCAGGTTTTAATTTGAGCTCTTGATAAGCCTTTTTTAAGACGAGACCAGATGAGACACGCGGCGTGACTTCTTTTGAATCTTTGTGGAATTTTCCAAAATTATCTTTCGTTTAAACAATTGTTTGGAAGTGGCGTAGGTAGGAGGGCGGTCTAAATTGGGGCGATCGCGAAGTTCTCCGGGAATTGGAAGAGGTCAGTGAGATAAGTAAACACATTGCGGCGGCGAACAGCCGGCTAAACATTTCCGGAACCCGTTCAGTGTTAGTACGTGGTTTCGGGCAGTTGGAAAACGATGGAAACGACAGTTAACACTTCACCGTGAAGGTTGGTGATGCATCGATTTTTTTATCTCCGACTTTCGATTTTTGCCTGCACTACTGCTACATGTCGTACGAGTAATATACCTTCAGTATAGACTGTTTGTCTAGAGACACTCATGATGTAGGGGCACCTACTGTTCACGAACAGTATGTAATAAGATTATTAGAGCTTAGACTTGAAGTTTATATCAAAACGCTTTCGCTCCACAAAAACCGCATCCGGCCCATATTGCGATATCATAATCGGGAAAATATGCTCTGCTGTCTCTTTCGAAATCCTGACCTCAACCAGCGTCTCCGTGGGTGGGGGTAGCTGAACCGATAGGAAAACACTATCAGTCACGCAACACCCCTCTCCCACCGCCTTCGGGCACTAATTCTCTTCCAATCAGCCCTTTGGGGAGAGCCCCTACCGACCCAATTCACCTCCCCTCCCCCCTAGTCCACACCATCACCCCATTCACCACTAAGCCCTCCACCGACTATCGTTCCCTATTACCCCCTCCGGTGTTACCTATTTCGGGTTCACGGCATCGACCAAGTGGAAACTCCTCTTGGAAGGGCCGGTTAACTAAGTTTCGATCCGAAAGAGCCAATCACTGCCGGAAATGCTTCCTTCCCCCCCCCCCCTCCCAAACTCCACGAACGAAAGTTTCTGGAGAATTTCCTTGGCAGACTGAAGGGCGTCTGTGATTCATATCAACAAAATGCAGTTCAAGGAAGGTTCAACCTAAGGGGTTTCTGCTCCAACGAATTCGGTATTTATTCAAGTCGGGAAAGTTCCTATCGGCCGAGTTGAGTTCAAGCAGGAACTTGAGTTCTGAGTTGTGGCCCTTCGGCAGTTCCTTCTCTATTAACAACCCCCTTCAGGGCTACCTCGTTTGCATACCATCAGTTCTGAGTTATGAGCCTCCTCGCCCCTCCAACCTTTCGTAAGATTCTCATAACTTGGATGAACCTTGACCTCCCGCTGATTCTCGTTAAGATCCCCCCCATCACCCATGCGGCAGCGGTAATAGCGAAACTCGTGAACCTTCGACGACTGCAGCGTGTGAGTGATAAGACGGTTGATAAGACACGGGCGGAGGTGTGGGAAATGTGCATATCTCTCACATTGGCGGGGGGGGGGGGGCAGCTGGCTGGGATCTTCCAGAGATCAATATGCCCGGCGGGGGAGGTTTCCGGTGGGGGTTTCGGGAAAGGTCAAGGGTCAACACCCCCCTCGCGGACCAGCTGACGTTACATCTGTACTCTGCATACCTTCATTACCAACTCACACGACAGCCCCATTTCCCAACACTACAGACACTCCACATTAGGGCGGAGTGAAATTGGTCGATAAAAAGTTTGGGAACATCGGATATCCGGACCCAGGAGTAGTGGCGAAATGAAGAGAAAACAATTGAGAAAATTAAACTTTCAAAGGGTCTAGCCCAGTACGGCAGTCAAATGTCCCCTCTCACCAAATTTGATTTTGACTTGGGGGATGGATAAAGCTTGAAAAGTAAGGCCTGTAGCCAAAATTTCAGCTCCCAACACCGCTTATAGAGGGCGCTACGATAGAAAATGTGTTTTTCACTGTTTCAACGATTTATGCGAACTATTGGCGTTTTGCGGGTCCGGACCTATTTCATCTAAAAGATGGTCGGAAAATGCATCTGGCCTATTTTTTTCAAATTTTTTGGCGCCAATTTTGAATATTTTCAGGCCAATTTAAAACTAAAAATCGATTTTTAAATAGGAAAATTGATAGGTGCCTCTGATTTGAACTTTGTTTCTTGAACGATTTTTAGTGTACTTTCACCCCCCATAACTCAAAATCGGATCAAAGTGGTAGAAAGTACCTAAAAATTGAAAAAACTCATTTTTTTTGCCGTTTTTCGGCTCTTAAAAGACTGTTTGTGACATTATATTAACTGTACAAGATCGAGAACTCGCTGGAGATGTTCTAGCAACGTCTTCTATTTTAATTTCCAATAAAGTCTTTATACGACATGATATTTTTTTTTTTCAAGCTAATTAAACAATTAAGTCTGTTATATGAAACATTATATTTTATAATAAAATTCTTTGTAATAATTTGATGTAACTTCTCATGAATTTGGGCAACTCTGTTTATTTTGAGGAATATAAACATAGAAATGCTGTACGTTAGCTGCGGGCTTCGCTTCGCACACCTCTTCAATCATTCAATCAAGTGAGTGCTTGTCTAAAAGGCTTGCAGAAATGATGGCATTAGCGACCAACTACGAGATGTATAGAAATGTTACCAGTTCCTTATAATCTAGTAAAATTGGAAATTCTAGCAAGCTGGACTGTAATAATAAGGGAAAGAAAGTGTAAAGTATAAAAGATGATGCAAATGAGTTTCTACACTAATCGTGTTTCTACACTAATCGTTTTTAATTAATTTTTTTAATTTTTTTTTTTTTTTTAAGTTCAAATCTTGTCAGAAAAAAAATCCCTCTTTGATAAAGATTTCGACTTCTTTTTTTTAAACAAATATTTCTGATTTTCTACAAGTGGGAAAAAATATAAAAAATTCCCGTATATCCTCGAGACTTTAAGTAAACCATGATAGCGAAATTTTTTGAACAATCTTTTTACTATTAGAAAAAATAAAAAAGAAAATTTTTTGAAATTTTTGAGTTTGAGTTGCTTCTTATTTCTTTTATTAAGACGATCAATTGAAAAATCAAGAAGAATTGATTGTTTAATTCGCTTGAAAAAAAAATTATCATGTCGTATAAAGACTTTATTGGAAATTAAAAATTTTAATTTAATAGAAGACGTTGCTAGAACATCTCCAGCGAGTTCTCGATCTTGTACAGTTAATATGATGTCACAAACAGTCTTTTAAGAGCCGAAAAACGGCAAAAAAATGAGTTTTTTCAATTTTTAGGTACTTTCTACCACTTTGATCCGATTTTGAGTTATGGGGGGTGAAAGTACACTAAAAATCGTTCAAGAAACAAAGTTCAAATCAGAGGCACCTATCAATTTTCCTATTTAAAAATCGATTTTTAGTTTTAAATTGGCCTGAAAATATTCAAAATTGGCGCCAAAAAATTTGAAAAAAATAGGCCAGATGCATTTTCCGACCATCTTTTAGATGAAATAGGTCCGGACCCGCAAAACGCCAATAGTTCGCATAAATCGTTGAAACAGTGAAAAACACATTTTCTATCGTAGCGCCCTCTATAAGCGGTGTTGGGAGCTGAAATTTTGGCTACAGGCCTTACTTTTCAAGCTTTATCCATCCCCCAAGTCAAAATCAAATTTGGTGAGAGGGGACATTTGACTGCCGTACTGGGCTAGACCCTTTTGAAAGTTTATTTCGATCATCCAGAGGTCGCACAAATGTGTTGAAAGTTTTTGAGTTGAAAAGAAAAAATTGCAAAAACACAAACACAAAATTTGTGTTTGTGTTTTTGCATTTAATATTAACTTAATATTTAATATTTAATATTAACTTAATATTTAATATTTAATATTAACTTTTTTCTAATTTTAAGAAGATTTTGAATATTGTTAAGTGTGGTTGCTTAACACCTCATTTGAAGAACTCTTCTTCGTTTCAAATCGAGGAATTTCTTTGCGGGATTTTATTTGGGGACCTATCACGGTTTTCACATAAATTTCCGCAGAGGCCTTATGTGATGAGCTTCACGTGTCTCTCAACCGCTTGAGAATAGCATGGAACGTCTGCAATGCCCATTTTGGATCCATCTCTTTAGATGTGTCCCAGCTCTCAGATGGCTTTTTTGCTTGGGAGAGCAAATAAAAAACAGTATTGATGCCAAACGATGTCCTCTACGACCAAACGGGTAACAGGCGAACCGTCCCCAAAAAAAGTGGAAGATGCTATCGGCCAGTGGTGAAGGGAGCTAAGTGCGAAAAATGGATTTTTCAGGAGGAGCAAAAAACTGCTTAGACTAAAAAAAGCACGTGATTTTGACCCAGTTTTTTTCCTTTTGGAAGGCCAATAATAGTGATGTTCAAACATCAATGAACTGCCGCAAAATTTTGAGGGGGATAACAAACAAACAACAATTTCAATTTTGGGAACTTCGTGCCTTTTACCACTGTATGACCTGGGCATGAAGAAAATAAAGACGGAATATGATGAAATACCTTTACTTGAACGAACAACACTGTGTATTGAATTAACCTTTTGAATATTATTAACAGCAACGAACATGCCCGCCAGAAATGGGTGACACATGACCCAAATATTCAGAATTAGGTTCACTCAGCAGAACGTAATGTTCTTCTGTTTGAAAGCATATTGAAAAAGAAGCTACCTTTCCTTTCTTGGGCCAACGTCCGATACTTCCTTCCATCGAAAATTATTCCATTTCCTCCAAAATATTCCAAAAATATTCCAAAACATTTGGGGTCATTATTTTTCGTTTCCGATGAGGCAAGAACTCGGGCCTTTCTTCGCTCGTCGGTAGTATCGGGATTAGGATCCAACGAAAAACGCCTTTCTTCGCTCTCCCCTCATTTTGTGGCGATGCACGGTCTTGCTGCCATGGCTTACAGCGCATGACATCATATATCCCGTAGCAATAATTCCCTATTATTATTACCAGTTACTTATTTTCTGACTTGATAAAATGGTGTAGCGTTGAGCACATCGATTTAATGAAAAACAGACGGTTTTTGTGAAAAATTCGAACTTCATAACTTTAAACGTGCGAACTCAATAATATTATGAACGATAGGTATTCAGCCTCAAAATTTCACACAATTTTTTAAACCAAATTTCGTCACCTCTATTCCTCGGTCAGGGTTTCTCAGGTTCCCATTTTTTTTTTTTTTTTTTTTTTTTTTTCACTTCACTTGCAGCACCGCTGGCGAAACCTAATTGCAAAACTTGGATTGACTCTTGCCATCCGCTAACAGGCCAACAAAGATTTATATTCCGTCCCGATGGAAGACCCGCAGTATTTTTTTGTTTGCCTGCCGAACCAAAACAAACGCCAAATCGATGGTTCGTAAATCTTTGCCGGCGACTGAAAAACCTGGCGACGTACCGCACGAGCGATTCCCCTTCACATACACCCCTACATTGTCCCAACTTCCCCCCTTTTTTTTTCAGTCGAGGGGCCTGCCAACTCGGCATTTCCGCTAGCGGGAAACAACGAACCGCAAAACTGGATAACCAACTTGGAAGTTCTCAATAAAACCTCTTTTGGTGCATAACGGAAAATTTTTTTGTGAGCGAATCCAGGAGCGGGTCCGGAAAACGCTGCTAATTCGACTAGAACAGGAATGAAAAGATACCTCCGTACGAAATTTAAAAAAATGAACATAGGAGAATAATTGTTCATTTTACCCGCTGCACAGTGGGCCAAATCGCGAACCCGATCAAAATTTTCGAAAACATTTCGAATTGGTTGCCTTTTATTTGGTACATCGTCTGCGCAACGGCAACCTTACTCAAGTTTATTTCCTCTAGTTTTGAGGAGACACCATGGAACAAGGACCTTTCCTTTTCCTTGTTCCATGAGGAGACACTAAAAACGCAAACTGCAACACTGGTCAAGTTCTTTTTCCAAGTTTTCAGGAGACACAAACCTCCACAAAAAGAATGGCCTTCATTTGACTTGAGCAGTGTTGACCAGTCTGTTGAGCTGTGACAGCAGCAGAGTTGCTTCAATCGATTTTTCTGCATTTTCGCCCTCTCAAACCGGAAATCCAACGACACCATGAGATTGGGCGCGAAATTTTCTTCAGGATTATGAGCGTAACGTAAAGTAGGTATTTAATTATTCTGGAGAACGACCCAAAAGCAGTAACTCGTCAGCTGTATCGGGATTCGGGATTAGGCGTAAGAGCGGAAATTTTCGTATGACCCTAATCTCGATACAACTGACCAAAATACCTAATTATTATTATTATTTTTTTTTTTTCAGAATTAATTTTTGAATCATTTATACCAAAGAATGATAAGCCCTTGGGAAAATTTGCAGTGTTTTTCATTGCAACTCATTTACAATTGACTAATTTTTATTTCTACAGTTTGAACACACAAGAAAACATTTTGTACCTAGTACAGAAGAACTTTTACCAGCTTACCCATCAGTACTACAGGAAAAGGCCTTCACAACACACCCCACAAATGGGAAAACTTTTTTTCCCCGGTTTTTTCTTCACCCAGATGTGTTCATATCGACATCGGATATCCATTGGTTTTCCATTAGTCCGCCCGTCGTACTTTTATACAGAAAACCCTCCCTCAAGAATGCTGCTTTCCTGATGTCTGTTTTTTTTTTTTTTTTTTTTTTTTTTTTTTTTATTGGACTAAGATAACTGTCGTGGGTGTTGTGGTTTTGGTGGTGAGAGGGTGATAGCAATAATAATTATTGCTCATTTCTGCCTTAATTATTAAGGCAGAAATTTGCACCCGACGACAAATCAGCAGGTAGCGGGAGTCTGGCGTTGACTGAGTGGCATCTAAACTCTCCTTTACGGCCGAATATTCCTCCTTATCAACACACGAGGATGACCAGCGAACGACCTAGTTCTCCGAACTATAAGTCCTTCAACTCCACCGGTGTAAGCTTTTTTGGCAGCCCCTCATAAACTTCAGCTCCCCGTTTTATCCGTCACATCTACCAGAAGGATTTGCAATGCAAATTCAACCGATGTGCCTCCCGCAAGCAAAGCGGCTCGCGAAGGGAAAAAAGCGTGGAGGGGTCTCAACTCCAATAAAGTCTCCAAAGCAACAGTCAGGTGTGATATCGCAGGTTCCTTCTTTCAAGTCTCTGATTAGTTCAAAATATGTTTATGTCCACAGCACTATTTATAGGGGCTGCGTCGTGTTCTGAGCGTCGCACACAGGGGCCGACGACGCTAAAAGGTGGCGTTGAATAAATATCCAACGTGATAACCCAATACCTAATTGTTAATTATTGTTCTATTACACAATTATTGTTAAAGATGGGTTTAGCAAAAATAATAAATAAACAAATAAGAACATGTAAATAATGAATGTGTTGCTGTTTTATTATCATTTTTTCAATAATAAATAAAATTTAAAATAATTGTTTTCTTGATTACTTAATAAATGAATTTAAAAAATTGAAAGTTTTTATATTATGCGTAAGTTCTTATATAAATAAATTTGCAATCATCAATTGCTTTTTATTTACAATCTCTCAAGCAAAGGGATGGGTTGAAAGGAAAGAACAGTGTTTCACAAATTAGTAATTACACTAGCTTTAGGTTTTATTGTCAAACTATACAAAAATTAATAACACGTTGAAAGATTTAAAAAGAAAAAGTTCGCATTATATTTACATGTGCATTACATAAATTCTTCCGGCTCACTCCGATCAACTTGCTGATTTAAATTACAATTTACAACTAATACCTTCTCTAGGTTGCCAACCTTGAAACTACGCCTGTTTTCACTTAAAAATGTCTTCAGTGTAGAAAATGACCTTTCCACATCACAGGAGATAATGGGTAGAAATCGGTCATTTGCAACGTCTTCAGCCGAAACATCCTCCGTCAATTCGCATACTTCGACGACCTCTCCATTCAATATCTGGGACAATAATTATTGTTGAATCGTTTTCTATCCTGGGTTTCTTCTCAGTACGGCGTCCAGCTTCTTCCTCATGTTTTCCCCTACAGGCCCTTTCCACTCCTTACTATCCGCAATTAATTCATCTACCAAAGACACGGACTTGCGAACGTCCATTCCTTTTGTCTCTAAGGAAGTAATCAATTCAGGCAGCTTTCCGAAATTGGCTTTGACAAACGCTTATTGCTGGAACACTGAAGGCTTGT
Source organism: Pilophorus perplexus (assembly GCA_955831195.1). NCBI lineage: Eukaryota > Metazoa > Arthropoda > Insecta > Hemiptera > Miridae > Pilophorus > Pilophorus perplexus. The sequence continues at coordinate 32,639,559 of OY037009.1, read as the reverse complement.
TTCCAGACAGCCTGGTTTCCTGCATTCTTTTGCATTTGAATCTTGAGTGAGGCCAATCACCCCATTTCGGTTTGAAAAATTCTATAGAACACAAACTACCACTAGGTAGTTTTAGTTAGTTACCTTTTTTTTTTTCAAGTTTGGTTTGTACCTACCTAAAAATTTGCTAAAAATTCCATTTTTTGTCAATTTTTTTAAATTGCTGGGAAAAACACGAAACATGCACAAATCTGGAGAAAAAACCCAAAACAAGCAAAATAAATTTCGTTTTTTTTGGGGGGGAGGGGGGGGGGGGGTTGTAAATGGTCTGAAAACACTCAAAACGAACATCTATGAAGGCTTGGGGCTTCAGAAAAAAACATGCAAAACATGCAAAACATGTTTTGCATGCATGCAAAATCCGAGCCCTAGTTATAACGTATATTATACTAGCTGACCCGGCGACGCGTTGCTGTCGCTGAACGGTCCTAAATCTTGTGTTTAATTATTTATAAAATGAAACATAATTTGTCCCATATAAGCTCGATGACCATGTTACGAAAAAACTATTGAAATTGGTTCAGCGGTTCTCAAGTTATGCGATCAGCAACAAAATACTGATTCATTTTTATAGATATAGATTATATAATATACATTATGGAAAAAATTGTAAATATTTTTTCCATTTTTTCAAATTTTTTGCATTTTTCCTGAGAAAGTTTTTAGAAAACGAACTTATATCGCTGAACAAGTTTACATAGAACTATTCGAGAATAAGCTCATCATCATTTTTTCAACGAAAAATTTGAAATGATTTGTTTCCTGTTTTTTCAATTTTTTGCATTTTTCCGTGGAAATTATATAATGAAAGTCGGTAGAATAGAATCAATTATGTGATACAATCTGTGAGGCATCTCGTAAACGCTGATGCAGGTCAACCTTGGAGATGTCAGATAGGTCAAGTCTGGTCTGGAGAACGACTACCTAATTATGAGCCGAGTGTCCCTTCAATTAGAGCTGGAACTTTAAACCACGAGCCGCGAGGAACTCAAACAGCTCATTAGAGCGAAAAAGCGGCTCTTCGGCCATTTCCAGTTTCCCAACCTCCTCGTCGAGACCATTCTGACTCAGTTCCATACATTTGTCAAGCTTTGTTCGCTGGGGTCGTTGAATGGATTCACTCCGAACCTCGTTAGCAGATTTCACGTTTCAAGGACCGACCTCGTCATAATAAATAAGGATTTTTTACGGCAAATGCGTTCGAAAAAAAAAATGTAATACCTATGTGCACCCCATGAGTTCTCTGACAAGCGGGAGAAATAAAGTGCAAGAAGTCATTAAATGAAAATTATTTCATGCTAAATACCTTTTCATTGAGTTTGCCAGCAAGCGATTTGACTCATTCGAAAGCTTCGAATCGAAGCTTATCTTCTCTGTGGAAACTCCTTGTCGAATACTCCAAGATTTGGATTTTTTTTTTTTAAGTATCCAATAATTGGACGCATTGCAAGACAATTATTGTCTTGCATTTGAAATAAAATCGTACGTACAAAACGAATTAACTCTTTTGCAGTTTAAAACATTTATTTGGTGACACATATCTTCTCCGTGGACCCCCCACTGTTCCTTAGGTGGTGTAGCAGGCTTCTTAATAGTACTTGATTTAAATTTTTATGTAGTAAGTGTAAACTGTGGATGTAAACTGTAGGCTTGTAATTCTACCATTTAATTTCTTTTTGTAAATACTTAATTGAAAATGGTACCTATGTAGTAAGGGTAAACTGTACAGATTAATTAGTAATATTAATGACTTTTAGTGGTAACCGTTTACATTTAATTTTTGTGAGTTAATCACTATCTTATTGTAATAAAAGCGTTTCGTTACGTGTTCAAAGGCTTTCCTTTTATTTCTCCCAAAACCCACTTACGACAGTTTTCGGTTATTTGTCATTATCTCAGAAGTTAATAAAGTTACAGACCTCCAGTTGGTCTCAAATTAAAGCTAATTAAATTTACTAAACGTTCATCTCCTATGACTTTTTGGTAGGATGCATATTTAAGGCGATATTCAACCAAAAAATTCACTTTTTCGTAAAATTTGCACATTTTGGAAAAAATTGCCATTTTTCAACAACCTCTATCTCGCAAACTATTTACTTAAGAGAGCTGCGGTTGGTCTCAAATCTTAGCAAATATTATCTAGTTTAATAATGAATATAGTGCCTTTGGTCGTAAAATGCTTCCTTCACCGACTTTTTTAGCAAAATCTGAAAAATGGCCGAAAAAATCGTTGTTTTCGCTAACGCCGAAGGCGGCACAAGTTTTTTTAATTGATAACTTGGTCAAAGACTACTCGCATGGGCCCTAACAACAAACCAAAAAATCAGAACTACCCCACCTTTTTCCAGCACGACCCCCTTTTCAAGTACAAAGGAACTGGACTATAATTATTATACTATTATAGTATCGGTGACCCCGCTCCTCACGCGGTCACCCATCCAAGTATTAACCACGCCCGACGTTGCTTAACTTCGCTGATCGAGGGAAACGGTATAGGTAGTTTACCCAACGCCACACTGGACGACTCACTTCACCATCATAATAATATTATATTTTCATATTATGACGGGGGTAAAAAATTTAATGTTGAGGCCGATCAAATTGAAATTTTAAAAAATATGTTTTTGTCAAAATACTAAGTTCTCCATCTGTAGGTTTTCCAAGCTCAATGATTGAGCTTCTCAATTATTGAGAATTTTCCAAACCGAACTGAGACTTTTCCAAGCTGAATTGAGAACTTTCAATTTTAATTTGAGAATTTTCTGATGAAAAAAAAAGAAATGGAGAAAGTTCTCAAATTGAAATGAAAAGTTCTCTATTCAGTTAGGAAAATTCTCAAGTTGGTTTGGAAAATTCTCATTCCATTTTGGAAAATTCTCGTTTGAGCTTGGAAAACCTATAGTTGTGTCCGAAGGTCCGCTGATACAATCGCCTTTTCAAATTTGGCGTTCGTGGGTCTGCTGACCCAATTGCTGGGATTTAAATACATACATTAATCAAACCGTGTGCGTCCACTGACCATGTGTCGCCTTTTCAAATTAGGCGTTTCTGGGTGCTGCAATTTAACTCGACCCAATAGCTAAAACCCTTCAAAAACGCTTCCATAGCCCCTTTTTTCTTCGTTTTGTGCAAACTCTTGAGTTTTCTCGTCTTCAATTTTCGCCCCTCAATTGAATACAGAAACAATAGAGTGTTTGACAGTTTAGAGCGCAATTCGTCGTTCCTGGCTGAATACCTTCTCTTTGGAAGCCCCTTATTGAACCCTGAATCTCTTCTCTTGGATAAAAGTCTCCTACTTCTTGTTCTCATTAAATGAGACAAATTTTGTCATCAGTCAACCTACTAACTCAGTATACCGGCAAAGACACGGCCGGCAGTACATCCGGTATCCTTGACACGATTTTTAGCATATCCTTTAAAAAAAAAAAAAAATAGCTCCGCTCATACTAAATATGAAAAGGAAGAAGGATCAGACGAGAAAACTGGATTTAAACACATGATGATGAAAACCATCTAAAAAAAAAGGAGAAATTTAGTTTTTAACCGACTTAATGTGCGCATTTGAGTCCTTTCAGAGGATGAAAAGAACTTTGAGAAATGTTTGCCCAAACCGTTTCATGCAAAAAGGGCCCTTACGCATTTTATCCCGTTTCGAGATAATCGGAAAAAACTGGGTTTCTCTTGAAATACGTACGTTATTTCAATGAAATTTTTACTACGCGTTCCTCAAGGTAGGTAACCATTGTTGGAAACCAAATTGCCGGCCAAACTTTGCCAACACAGGGAGTATAGGGAGTTTCCTCTCTGTTTGCTCTCTGTTACTCTGTGTTGGAAATCAAATTGCTTATGTTCATTTATTGTATCGTTTTTAGGTAAAAAATACAAACAGCTGTCGGAATAAGGTCCCTTACTGCATGAACCATGCACAGTGTCTCCCACAATGAGGTGTTCGATTTCGTGCAAGAAGGGCCCTTAATCCTGGAATAGCATGAAATGAAAAATATGCCCGCAATTTTCTAGATGAATTCGTGCGGGGAAAGGTCCCGTACTGCATCAATCGGTGGGACCGAAGTGTAAAGACGTAAAAACCACGATAATCGCGATTCGGCCAAATGTGGCGCTTAGGACCCGTTTTGCATGAAGCGAATCCATTGCATTTTTTTGTTGCATTCTCCACTGGGTTCAAAGCTTAAAGTTTATTCTTGTGTTTTTAAGTGAATTTCAAACTCTGGGGGTATTTAAGGGAGTGAAGGCGGAGATTTTGAAAGGGGTTTTCTGAGTGAGCCGAGCGAGGTGTCGTTTTCAATGTAATTTTCGATGCAGAACTGGTTCAAGGGGTTCACAAACTGTCTGACCGCACTGGATGGTGGAAGTAAGGGTTTTGAAGGGTTTGGGCTGCGAAGTCAATCGAGTGAGTGGTCGTAAAAACAATTTACCAAAAAAACAAAAAAACCAATGAGGCTAAACTTTGTGTTGTTGTCGTTGTTTCAGACGGGGGCGGAGGGGAGGATGGGTGAGGTGGGGGCGGTGCGATGCCGCTCCATGAGCTCTCTCCCTCCCGAGCCCTTCATGATAATGCGCTCCAAGGCCCTCAACCGGCGTGTCGTCATCAACGTCGGCGGCGTCAAACATGAGGTAAACGGCGATTACGTCCTATCAAAACAGTTTTTTCAAGTAGTGGGCAATTAGGAGGACGTGAAGATCTGTCGTCACCACCGGGCAGGTCTATTGTGACCTAAGTTCTTCCTCACTAGATAACTTAGAATTCAGCGCACGTCAAGCCCCCGCCATCAAATTCTTATCTCGAAAATTCCCAAAATGTGCCAATATTCTGCGAAGTTACTGTGGCTACTTTCTATCCTGGTCAGGTGCTACGTCCCCGTCTAATGTCCAATAGGTACCTCGTCCCAATATCAGGTTCCTGACATGTAAGTGGTCGACAGGCATGGGCGTAGGCAGGATTTACCTCGGGTGGGGGGGGGGGGGGGGACACCCAAGCACTATTTTACATACCTCTATATAAACGCTGCAAATTTTACACGAGGGTTTATTATTCTTTGATGTAGGTTAGGTACTTGTGCGAAAATTAATTCTGTCGATAAAAAAAAATATATTTGAAAAAAAAAAAAAAAAAAAAAACTGTACCTACATTGTTCGAACACCTCGAAAAATGGATTATGCGTCCAAAATTACTCGGAAAATAATTGATTTGCTGGGACCCTTCAAAAGGCCCATTTTTAGCCCCATAGATATAGCCCAATAGATCCCTCCGGTGAAATCGAATCGTTCTGGGACCCCCGAAAATGGATTCTACGTCCAAAAATACTTCGAAAACGACACTTAACTCGACCCCCTAGCCGAAACCCATCATAAAAAAACCTTCCGTAGTCCTTTCTTAGCCCCACAGAGCCCCACGGGTTTGGGCGATCGGGATGAGAACCTTGTGGGCACAACTAGATGGTCACCGAGTGCCTATTGTGTCAAATATTCAGATTTTAAAAAAAATCCTACTGTCCAAAATGGCCCGGACGGCGTACGGTGGACGGGCATTTAGTTTTTGGAATCTAGACCTCTTGAAACATATAATTAATTTCAAATTTTGAGGCCGATCTGAATTTTTGGCCTTATTCGCGATTACAAAGGTGAATTATTCAAATAATAATAAATCAAAAGTATGCGTGTGCATATTATAGAAAACGAATGGTGCCTACAACATTAAATTCTGAATTTCGAGAAATAATTTTCATGATCGATCTTAATTTTAGCTTCTCAGAATTATTGACCTCCGCCTTTCGCGCTCTTTCCTGTCTTATGTTAAATCCCACGGAATAGAAAGTGGTTTAATCCCAAAAGTGATTTCTCTGCCTTACTAGAACCTTCTCTTACTATGAAGTATTTCTCTGGCTCACAAAAGAAATCTGATAGGTGTCATAAAAGACATTCTCACCGTGCCTGTTTCTGGCGAAAAGGTAAGTAATAAAATGGTCGGCCGAGCGAAGCGAGGCCCCCCTGTCAGAGTAGGTACTAGTGTTTCCAAATTCCAATAGGTAATACCTTTCCATGCCCCTTCAACGCATTCAATTCTGTTGTTTCTTTGAAAATTTAAAACTTATTTAATAAATCAAGCACAATTTATTTTTGGGTTCCTAAAAGTCTAGGGGGTGGGGGGGGGGGGGGGGGCAAAATTGCTCTACTTAAAAAAAATTGGCATTACAAAATCGATTCTCAATTTTAAGAAAATCGGGTATTGACACCCATCCCTACACTAGTACCGGGTACTAAGTACCCATCCCTACACCCCGCACTGTTCTCTGTGCGGGTAGTACAGTGTGTTAGTAGTTTCGCGCAGTGACATGGTTTTGCGTTTGGCGAACATTTTATATTCACTCGTTTCTCTACCAAAACTTTTGGTGTCCAGGTGCTGTGGAGGACCTTGGAGCGACTCCCCCACACCAGATTGGGCCGGCTGAGGGACTGCAACACCCACGAGGCCATCACCGAGCTCTGCGATGACTACTCCCTCATAGACAACGAGTATTTTTTCGATCGTCACCCCAAGTCTTTCAGCTCCATCCTGAATTTTTACAGGTGAGAGTGTTAATGCTGCTGTCAATTGAGTCAGGGGCCATTTTTTCCCCTTGGTGCCGCAAATTCCCTTTCATATCCCTCGAATGCGATTTTTTTCGGGCTTTTGCTTAGCTCGGGAGTTGCTCCAACTTTGTTTCAAGGCTCCACCGTAGGTAATTGGACTTAAATCTTGTTCTCGGGCAGCCAGACGGTTGCCTTTCACGACACCCCCTCAACCTCTTCTCCAACCTCCACAAGCTTTTCGACCTCGATGTCGTTTAATTTGTTGTTCTCGAGCCCCTAAGTGGGAAATTGCTTCCACTGACAAAACATTGCATATTTTCTTCTTCCTCGATGAAGCAGGACGTTAGTAGTTTCTGTCAGTGTTGCAAAATTGTACGAGTTTTGAAGTTGACACTTTTTTGCTTGTATTTCTCAGAAATTCACTCGTTTTCGGCTGGAATTAAGCAGTGTGGGTTGCGTTTGATTAAGATGAAGGTCGGTAGGACTTTTATTTAACCCTCTCCAAAGGCCTCCCACGCTCGACGCCGTATTATTTCCGACGTTCATTCCCTTTCTTCTTTCCTTCGAAAGGGGATTTTCCCCGGCAGGTTGAGAGCTCCCGTAAAAACCTTTTGCACGGGTGAACGGGCCGTCCTATCTCCGGAGTGTTCCTGTGGCACTTTCCGAATCGTGAGGAGGGGGGCTAAAGGCCTCAATATCAACCGCATTTTGTCTTCAGTGGGAGCGAAACGAGTCGACGATTCGTGGAAACTTGAGGCTCAATTCAGATATCTGGCTGGTGGGTAGGTAAGGTTGGGTGTATTGAGACCAATACTTGAACGAGTCCCCAGAATAACTTCTGGAGCCTAGCAATCTTCATGGAACCCTAAGGCACATCCAGGGATGTAAAAGGAGTAAATATCCGGTGGGAAGGGTATTCAAGAACTGGGTATTTACCCTAGTCTCGAAAAAAATACCTTCCCACACACCCAAACATCGCAACTTTTTTTAAATGAAAAACGTTCAATTTTTTGTAAATTTCATTTTTTTTGTCATTTCCGTTTTTCTTTAATTTTTGATTTATCGTAATTTTTACTTTCACCTCACAACATGAAAGCATTTTTGTTATTAAAAAAAATTGAATAGGTAGTAACTAAACTAATCTGTTTAGGTCAAACGTTTTGGCTTACGGACCCCTTCCAAAGAACAATATCAGATATCAGATTCTACGGTAGGGCACCTTGCTGAACGGATATTGGGGGTGTACCGACATGCAAAATTTGCAGACAGTGTGAAATACTAATAATTAGTACCCATTTCACAAAATTTGTGAATAAATCAATATTTGTGTTGTGTGTTTGGAGGAAGGCCTCGAGTGTAACTGGGATTTCGTCCCTAGTGTCTTTGGAGGATGAAGAAGGGAGTATGTACCTGAATATTCCTGCCCAGGGCATAATACGAGATGTCACGATCTGCTATCCTGGGAGGCGGTATCGAGTACCTACCAACAGTAATCTGCGAGCATAATATCATACATTATATTATTATGGACATCCCAACGTCCCTGGTTCTGCTCTCCATGGTTTTAAGGTCCTGATGAAATCTTTCAGCTTGCTCCTCACTCACATCACCCAGGATTTGTGGGAAACTATCCATGTGGCTGAAGAGATAGTGAACTTTAATACGACACTTTTTTGAGATTTGTCAAATGAAAGTGAGCAATTGTTACAGGATTTTTCATGCTGAATCCGATTTTGGAATCAGATTTTTTCTATCTGCCCTTGTTTTTTCAAAAACTGCATTTACAAATGTATAAAACAGTGTTTTTGTGTCTTCTTAACCGCTGTTTCCCATGGGATGTAAGAAGATAGCCAAAATCGGGTTTCAAATTCGGAATCTGCACCTCTTGAAACGGTGGCCCTGAGGACTACGGCGTCCGTGAAACGGCTGTTTACAATCAGTCGGGGCGCTGATCAGCCTGGTTCGAATCCGGGGACGAACACCAATGTTTGACCAAAACTCAATCGCGTGTTCCAATACTTGTCTTGTCGGCAGACAATTCACCTCTGAACACAAGTTTATGTAAATCCTTCTATGGAGCAAGAATTTCTAAAGCTTTTTCAAGTACAGTGCGGGGTCGGCTCCTGCCCCAATTGTGAAAACCAGTTGGTTAACACAAAGAAAACTCACTTTACTTTACCTCTTGAAACATAAAGAGTGTGGTTGAAAGTGAAAAATTAATTGGGATTTTTGAAGTGCTTGAATTGCTGTGGTTGAAGCACAGTTTGGGATTAAATAGGAGGGAGTTTTATGGGATCCTCTCCCCCTGGACCCCCTGGGTTGTTTCTTTTTCCATGCAAAAAGAGAGCTTCAAGAAAAATAATTTTTCTAGGCACTTATTGCCTTCAGGTTCCAGATTCAATTTGAAAATTGAGATAACTACGGATGATTTTTTGATTTTTTTTAGGGATGGGAAAAAACGCGAAACAGTTTCGACGAAACAGTTTCACGAGAAGAAACGTTGAAACAGTTTCACTTAATCTGGAATAGCTGTTTCAAAAAAACGAGCAAATGAACGAAATGAAAACGAAACGGTTTCGCAACAGCTTGAGCAAGAAGCAGTCTGAGCAGGGAGCTTAGAAGAAGAAAGCTTCTTCTTCTAACCTCCTTGAGTCTGAGGCGCGACGAAACCGTTTTTGGTTTCTGTTTCTGTTATTGTTGTGCAAGCCTGCTTCAGTTCTTTCGAAGCGCATTGACGCTGAAACTGTTATTTTGAAACAGCTTCCCCGAAACAGTTTCATTCTACGAAAAAGCTGTTTCGTTTCATTTCTTAAAAGAAACCGAAACGCCCATCCCTATTTTTTACCTATTTTCTGTAAGGTTAAAATATCCAATAAAATAGGGATGGGTATCGATGAACAAAACATCGATGTTTGGACATCGATGATGTTTTAAAAAGAAACATCGATATCTCAAAAACATCGGAGAAAAACAGATGTTTCGATACATCGATGGTTTTATATGTATGACCGGGGGGGGGGGGGGTGTTATGAAAAAAAAATCTTTCCATTGTAGTTTTTGTAGACAATTCGAAAAAAAAGTCATTAAAACTTGAAACAATGAAAAGAAGTAGGCAGTAAAAAAGTCGGTAGAGAATAATATTATTAAATATATATATATATTTAGTAAAATTTACTAAAAAAAAGTAATATTTAATTTTACTTGAAAAAAAAATTGACGCCAGTTCCTCTGAGAGACGATTTCTCAAGGAGCTTAAAATTAAGCCTGCTTGAGAGAATAGCCTCTCAGAAGGAACTGATGTTGCTATGTTTGGTTCATTCTTGAAAACAACTTCGGAAATGATACTATCATTTCCGAAGTTGTTTTCAAGAATGAACCAAACGTAGCAACATCAGTTCCTTCTATTAGAGTTGCCCGCATGACCATCCAAAACCCCAAAGTGTTCTGATCGATTTTTTCGTTGGGAGCGTTCAGTACAGCGAGAGCTCAGCAGGGATTGAACACAGATAACGACAAGTGACAACGAATCAACATTAAATGTTGATTGAAATTTCCGATAATTACCTACCTACTATTCGATCGACACATCGATGTTTCTTGAATCTGTACCTATTGTATTATTTTTATAGAAAAATAATAAACAACCGAGTAAGCATTTATAAAACATGAATAATTATTGTTCAGGTATAAAAGTACCTACTATTTTTACATAAACGACCAACAAAACAAAATTTTTTTTCGCGAAAAAACATCGATGTTTGGGGGAAAAACGTCGATGCCTAAAAAACATCGAAGAGTAAACATCGATGTATAAAACATCGATACATTGATACCCATCCCTACGATAGGGATGTGCGATACTTATCGATATGGGTAAAGTATCGGGTATTTCCTTTCGATACCGCGTACTTTTGGTATCGAATCCCGCCATTCGATACTACTACTGGTATCGATTATTTTTCCAGTATCGGAAAAAATACCCAAATGGAAACAGATGTACCGACTTAAAACTAAAATAACTTTACTTGAATCATTTATTCATAAATTTATAGGTACTTGAATCACAGGGAAGCTCTCTACCAATAAATTATATAGGAACACTCACACACCTATTATAGGTATACCTCCTTGGTGCTATAACTAGGGTTGCCAACCGTCCTCCCCCGGGGAGGACAGTCCTCCCTTTTGGTCATCTGTCCTCCCAAAACCCGGGACCTCGGGAGGACGCCCAAATGTCCTCCCTTTTCTGTTTGTGGATTGATGTTTCTTCAACAAGCAATACAATAAGCAACAAAACGAGAAGAAATGAGAAGAGGAAGAAGGAGTGATCACATTTCTTATCAGCGTTGTCTTTTTCTGTCACTTTATGTGCCCTCTCTTGTTTGAATACCGGTGATTGTTATCGTCTTCACATGGATCGCGATTACTTTATGAGATTTTTGCTTAGTTTTTGGTGGAGAGGTATGTACAGTTTGTGCTAAAATGGGCACGGAAACCGACAGTGATGTTGAGGAAGACCCGAAGTGTTTGAAGGCTTGGACTTGTAAATGTGCGTGTTCTTTCAACTTGTTGCGGGAGAAGGATTACCTATGGGCACGGGTAGATAAGGTAAATCCTAAAACAACGTATTGCTCCTTTTGCAAGAAATCGTTCTTTATAAAATATGCTGGAATAAGCTCTTTGAAACGTCATGCCTCCAAACAAACTCATAAAAGTAATGCTTCTGCCGTCATACAGAATAAAACGTTGGCATGCTTTACTTAGGTAGCCTATGTCCAGACCAACTTTCACTCCTGAAAATGAGAAAATCGTTGCCGCTGAGGTGACAAAATTGTATCTCATGGGGTGTGACATAGTGGTAGCTATTTAGCTACAGGAGGGTTTTTAAAGGCTTTTGACCATGGGATCGAGTTAGGTGTCTTTTTCGAAGTATTTTTGGGGGTCCCGGAACGATTCGGTTTCACTGTTGCTATTTATAGGGCTTTCATGGGGCTACAAATGGGATTTTTTTTAAGGATCCCAGGAGGTCAAATATTTTCCGAGTAATTTTGGACATACATACATACATACACCCTCACACACACCCTATTTTTAATAAACAAATTATGTACCTAGTACATATTATGTCAATACCTACTTAGTTTGGTTTAATACCTACAAATCTGTATTTTCAAACATAAACTTTTTTGCCTTATTTGTGTAGTGTATCAGTTAATTTTGTATTCCGGCCCTTCGTACGTTAGTAAAATTATTTTCATTTGATAATGCATTTTTAAAACTAATAATATATTGCAAATATCAATGTTGGAGTAGATGTCCTCCCTTTTTACACGGTGTCCTCCCCAATTTTTCCAAGCGTCCTCCCGAATAGAATTTTGGAGTTGGCAACCCTAGCTATAACCTACACGAAAAGCGAGGAATCTACTCGCCACGCTCACCTCTTTCGGCCAACACAGATATACATATCTGTACATGTACTAGACTCTAGTAGGTAACTAGAGAATCTCTAGTAGAGATTATCAGTCAAACCTAGAGATGTAAGGTACCTACTTCAAAATGTATTGATACATAATACGTAGCAATACATTTTGAAGTGATGATATTATCATGTATTGATACATTATCACATCGACATTTTTGATAAAAAAGTATCAAAGTATTGGATCGATATTTTTCAAAAAGTATCGATACTTTTATGAATCGGTACTTTTGGATACTTTTAAAAATGCATTGGACTAAACTAAAATATTATAACCATGGTTTAATTTTTTTTTTTTTTCTATTAACATTATAAGCAGGGAGTTTTTAGTGACGATAGCGACGCTAGACTCAGGCGGTGTTCTCAGATTGCTTATTTTCATTTATCACAATCGACCTCGTGGATGATTAGGTAAATAATTTTCGACCAAACTTATTACTGAATTTTGAGAAAAGGAACATTCTCGGTTGTCACCAAAATATGTTGACAAATTGTGTTTTCTGAGAGGCACAGACGACGAATGGTGGTAGAATTATATTTTATATACAATATTTTCTTTATTAAATGAATATAATATCATTCTTCTTCTTCTTCTGACTCTTTGAAGTAACAATAATGATAATAATAATAATAAATAATAATAATGATAATCCAGGATTCGATTTTCAAACTGTCCCTATTCAATACAGAAATTTTCTTTTCTCTTAATAAAAGTACCCATATGATCCAATATTTGTAGGTATCGAATACTTGCTTCCGATACTTCGATAGTATTGCATACTTTTTCGATACTAGTATCGGGTACTGGTATCGGGTATTGTAAGTATCGCACATCCCTACCCTACGATAAAATACACAAATCGGGTACTTACCCTGGGTAGCTAAATACCCGGATATTTTACGTATCTGGGTACACCTCATGCAGACTAGGTTGAAGCCCTTTTCTTTTCTCAGGGCAATTGTTTCTCTTGCAATCATATCTAAGCATGGCCTTCATAGCCAAATCTGGAATGCTACAGGCATGAAAAGAATAATTCTTGTCACTCCCTTAGGTGATTGATTTTTTGTTATTCGTAGCGTCTAAGGATTGATACAAGACCAAGTTAATAGTGAATGATCCTGGACGTTTTTTTCTTCTTTTTTTTCTTTCTTACGAATAAGGTTAGGGGTAGTCACGCGAATGTTACAAGCCAAAACGCCCCTCGGGACGGGCAGTAGGAAGCTATAAATAACCCTTTCTCCAGCCGGTTTTCAACTATTTATTGTTATCTTGGGGAAGCGATCTGCATACTTTATAACGAAACTCCCCCCCCTTCACGGTACTTCCAGCCGTCTTCTCGCTTTATCGATGTTCCAATGGAGGCGTTCGAGTGGCACTGTGGCAGTCGGTGGCTTCCTTTCGGTTTCGTTCTATTCACGGAAGTCAAAGTTACTTTGAAAGGAAAATGGGGGTTGGAAACGTTTTGATGTGGGCGCGATTGAGAGGGTTGTCACTGATGGATATGCCTGATTTAAATAGGGGGAACAGGGTTTAGCGGTAGATCCCTGCGGATTTTTCAAAGGGTCTAGTTTTCAGACGTTGTCTCTCGTCGAGAGCCTCTCATAACCTTTTAAAGTCAAATTAATCGCCACCACACGTGTGACATCGGGTTGAGGGTATTCTTGAGTTTATCGAGCAGTGATATTCAGCATGGATCACGGTAGATTTAATCTCTTTATCATCCGTCAATCATCCTCTTAATCATCCTGATCCGTCTGGCAGCTCTTCACATTCCTTCAGTAAAATTACCAACGTGCCAACCTCACGTCTCATACCGTATTCACTTTGCAGGACGGGGAAACTTCACCTTGTGGACGAAATGTGCGTCCTTGCCTTCAGCGACGACCTCGAGTACTGGGGCGTGGATGAGCTATACCTAGAGAGCTGTTGTCAACACAAATACCACCAGAGGAAAGAGCACGTTCACGAAGAAATGCGGAAAGAGGCGGAGAGCCTTCGTCAAAGAGACGAGGAAGAGTTTGGCGAAGGGAAGTGCGCCTACTATCAGCAATTCCTTTGGGACCTCCTTGAAAAACCGACCACGTCCATAGCAGCCAGGGTGGGTAATGGGTATGCTCCCAAGAAATTTGTAAATAACCTTAGAAACAAACCATTTCATATATATATATATATATCGACGGATACCAAATATCGCCTGTGGAAAAGAAGTGACCCCAAAAGCAATACTCCCATTCAATGTTTCTTGACAAAATTATCATCAATATCGTCAGAGTCCCATTAAACAGATTTGTTTTGGAGTTCTATCGAGTTTACCAGAAACTGAAGGGTCGTAAAATGAGGTTGGCTTTGGATTTTTCATGTTTTAAAGCATTCCAGTATTGACGTTACGAGACAGTGTACTAACATGTCTCACGCATTTTCCTCACGTTACGCAGTCAATTGCATTAAAGAGAGACTCAAGACCATTGGTATGATGGTATGATTGCGTTACTGTCAAATGTTAATTTTATCACACGAGAGCTGGGACGGTATGAATTAATACAAATCTCTTGCGAGGGACAACAGAGTAAACCTTTCATGGTGCTCATGCAGTGCCCTCGCAAGGTTCTGTTTCATGCCCCTATAATAGGGCCCCTATGATACAAGCAGGGCAGAGTCAAGACCGAGACCTGGGTGGACCTGCTGCTGGTGGGGGCAGGTCGTCCGATGTAGGGACTAACGGTAGGAAGGGGATAGAGCCAGAGCAAATCAAATCAAATCAAAACTTTTATTTGCCAGAAACACAGAATGTATGGGCAATGGTCAAAAAATACATACAGGAAAAAAACAAGAAAAAACTGATTAACTTAACCTAGAGTCTGGTATAACAAATCAAAATACAGGCACACTACATGGACCAATTCACGGCGTCAGCAAAGAACTCATCAAAGCTGTAAGGAGCAAGCCTGATGAGGAAACCCTTGATACGGGCCCTGAACGCACCAGCTGGAGCATCCCGGATATCTGCTGGGAGAGCGTTAAAAAATTTGAGCCCCCACCTCCGGTGCTATTCCGGGAAGTAGTTAGGCGATGAAAGGGGAGTATGAGTTTGTTTTTGCCACGTGTGGAGTATTGATGGTCGGGCCTGAGGAATTTATCAAAGTTCCTCCTCACATAATTTAAGCCTTCAAGGATGTAAATAGCTGGGATAGTGAGAATTCCGAGCTCGACAAATTCTGGTCTACAGTCCTCTCGATAGCGAATACCAGCCTTGACCCGTACAGCTTTTCTCTGAGATGCAAAAACAATGGAAGCTGCAGGGGAGTGTCCCCAACAGAGAATTGCATAGACAGCTCTCCAGAGCTCTTCTTCACTCCCGTCCGGTGCGTATGCTAACCCTAACCATTCTGGAAAGGGCGAGGGTCCAATCTGGAGGACGTTTGGTTGGACTGGCCGAGGAGCTCCGGCTCTGACCATACAGCTGTCACTGTGTAGAGGAACTTTGTAGGATTCATGATCTTAGCTTTTGGTTTCAGATAGATCCACTCCGGTTCCAACTGGTAGGGTTCGTTCTTGCAATGGCATCAAGCTTGGGAGTGTCGCTGCTCACATTCAAACTCCAAGTAACTATAGTAGCGCCCTCGACTGGCTTGAAAAGAAGTGTGAAAGTATTAAGATGGACTCTGTACAATTCACAGTGTATGCTACAGACATTATGCTTAGGAATGAGATACCACAAGTGGACGTATTCCGCAGCTTTTTTGCCCACTCATCTACCGTTTTGAACTCCCTGCCGATTTTTTCCATTCCGAGCCCACTAGAGACAATTTCTCATTTGTGGCCTGCTCGTTTCCTCGCTACTCCTCATCGCTCCACTGATGGATTCATCCATCACTGGGAGAACAACGCTGAAATACTCGTGAAGCCGAGTGCAATAATAATTAACCTGTAATTATTACAGTCTACTGGCTACAGTAGCTACTGCATTGGCCAGTTAATTCGCAAAACGTGATGTAGTTCTGATTTTTTACAGTGTTGTTCGGACCCATTAGTGTAGTTTAAATCAAGTTTACAACATGGTGTAGATTTTTTATAGCGCGCGAAAGTTCGCGAAATGTTTAGACTCTTTTGCTCTATCTCCTAAACTATGCGTTTTTCAATAATTGACGCCGACTGCACTTTTAAAGAGAACTAAACTTTCGACAATTTGCGACCATCCGGAGCTCTGCAGGTCAATTAGGGACCGAGCTATGAGCTTTTGAAAATTGGTTATTTTTCCAAAAAACCAAAATTTAAACTTTTTCTCTTTTTCTCCTTGGAATAGAAGTTGTAGGTACGGTGTAGGTGGTAGGTGTTGTAGGTAGGTAGTTGGTTTTCATTTAAGGGGTATATAGGCGCAAAATGGGGTATATTGGCCTTCGATCAAGATCCGAATTTTGGACACTCACCGTTTTCCCCTTTCTCCTTGACTTCCAAGCACCGCAAAATTGATGATCAAGTAGTTGTCGTCATTGATGACTCTTGGCCCAGGAAAGGTGTCACTAAGGTAGCTGATGTGCGTACCTCCCGCAGAATGATTTGATATGCTGTTCGGAAGCGTCGCAGACCACAAACCTCCAGCAATATCTAACTTTAGTGAGGACACTCCTCAATGGGGGAAGTGGAAAATTAATGCAAATGCGTTTACGTGAAGAAGTTGAAAACTCGGGGTAAATGCATCGCCGTGAAAGTTCATGTGTCGAAGAGCGTTTATGTGAAAAATTGACGTGTAGTTAAGAATAATTCTTAACTACACGTCCATTTTTGGAAATTATTACACCCCTAATAATACCCTCTGTGTTTCATAAAGATTACCTCCACGATAGATTCCGCTCACATGCTAACGTGTATGGACATTGTTTACTGCATCCATTAATAATATCAATAAATGTAAAATGGGGATATAATGACAAAGAACAAGTACGAAAGAACTGGCGAAGGTGAAGTTCCGTAGCAACGAATCGGTTGTAAGCGAAAATCGACGGTAGCGTGACGTTACAAGAAACGACACACAGACCAAAAAATTTGTGACGATGTAATAAAAGTTTCACTTTAAAAAAAAACAAAAAAAACATGAAAAATGGCCCAAAACCACCTGATTGGTACCTACTCGAGTTTGTGCACCCGAAAAGCTGCAATCAAATAACTTTCAATACACTTAGGTAGGTAGGTCTCTTCGATAGCGTTTGAATGCCACCAACGTACTACTGATAGTTGTTTTGAAGTTTTATTTCAAACTTCTTCTAGGATACATTCCCAGTTTAGACGTTTCTCTTTCGTTTTATTTTGGTTTCCTGTACTAATGGATTTTGTTTTTGAAGTTGAGAAGAACATCAGGTGGTGTGGCATGAAATAAGTTGCATGCGCCTGACATTTGGACATGGAACATCCCGAAAGGGTTAAGCCGAAGTGCAGAGAAATAGAAACTAGCAGATCCGATCAATTTTGGAATTGATGACATGCCCTTGATTGGTTGGATCTGTAGGTAATACGACTAGTAATGATGATTTAGAATGATGTTCATTGCTTTTCAAAATCAAAGTAAATAGGCAGAAGTGTTTTGTTTGGGTATAGTTTTGTTGTAGTTTCAGAGTGAGTAGAAATGTGGTGCCTATATATTTTGGTTTTGAAGATCATTACAGTTTTTAGATTTTATAGTACGAATTCTGTTTGTAAATATTCTTGAATAGGCGAGGTAATCTACTGAAATTTCTTTTTTCCCCTCTTTTTTGTAGAATATGTAGATTTGTTTTGTTCTTTTGAGTCTCAGACCATGTGGTGGTTTGATGGTGGGAATGGGACGGGGCTCAGACGACCTGGCACGCCTTCGGGTCGGGGGATCGTCGCTCGAGGGGGACCTCGTTTCCGTCGTAGCGGCGATCTCTCGACTCAGCAACGACCCGAACATGTTCACACGCGTTAGCCTGGAAGGTTGAAGATGGAAAAGCCGAAGGGAGCACGGCGAGGCTTACGGTTCGACCGAGAGCTTCACTAGGGTTGTCCAAGGTGGTGGGTTTGTGATTGAGCTCGATACTGACCGTCCCCATCCCCAAACGAATTTCTTTGTTTATCCCATTTTCTCCATTAAAGCTCTTGATCTCATCAGACTAGTTCAAACGTAAATTATTCCAGGCACTCTCTACGCCCAACATGCATGCTTCTCTTGCCCCACAGCTCCCATCATCAATAATTTAATTCGTCCAAGGGCTGGCAGGAGGCTGCTCCTTACAGTAATCGGCTGTGTCGGATCTGGTCTGGCAAATGCTAAAACGAGCAAGCCTGAACGGGTGTTATACTATACAACTAGTTTTCCTATCTTTCACTAGCCTTGGGCTGCACTATTGGCAGTACTGTAGTACGCTGTATTGGTGCGTGGGTTGGACCTACTGTGTACCTGATTTGGAGCATGCCCGCACTAACACTTTTTTGTTTAATTGTGTTTGGGTATATTTTCACTAGCATTTTCTATTTTTATGCAAATTTAGATCAAATATGGCATGATGATCGTTTTGTCGTTTTATTGTAGACAATCAGTGAACCAATTGATTGGTTGCTTGATCAAGCAATATGGCGAGACATTATTTCTTCTGTGACCTCAGCAGTGATCGATAGAATCAACAAAAACATCATTCACAACCAGAAAAAAAAACACAACCAATCATGTAATGATTGCACTGTCAACTATCGTCACAATAGTCAACACAAGAATTACTCACAACACGATAAAATGAGAGGTGGTTTATTTATTTATTTACTTGACTGCAACATGATTATTGATTGCAACACGGGATTGAAGCAACAAGTTTGAATTGTAAGGTGCCGACGAGGGACTGCAGAGTTTCTTATGCCTCGCCCAATAGGAGGGAGCAAACATTTGACGGGGGGCGCTGTTTACTTCTTGGTGGTGTTCTCCTGCAAACATTGTCCATGGCGAATTGAAATGGAAGGATCTTTAGTTCAACTTTGAACGCTGATCACATCTGCTATTTCCATAAAGTGTTTTTGAAAATTTTACCACGTGAGTGGCAATCGTAAATGTGGCTTATTTTCACGAATAACTTCACCCAATTCGTAAGGGGCAAGTGTAATCTAACTCGAGTACTGAAGATAAATTTTTTTTATCGTTGCTGTGCTCGTCAACTTTGAACGCAGTGAATTGCTTTTTGCGCTGTCAATTGATTTAATCCAGATTGCTATTCTATCAATTTTACACCGGGTAAGTGTAAACCTGGAGAATCTTTAGTTCAACTTTGAACGCTGGTCACACCTGCTATTTCCATAAAGTGTTTTTGAAAATTTTACCATGTGAGTGGCAACGTAAATGTTGCTTATTTTCACGAATAACTTCACCCAATTCGTAAGGGGCAAGTGTAATCAAAAACAACATTAAAAAATGGCTTTTTATCAGTCCTTTCCCAAGTCAAAATGGGAGTTATAATATATTAGATTAGAAAAGGCAAACAAAAACAACGTCTTAAGGCAACCAATCTTTTCTATGGGTTCTACTTGCCTGAGGTCCCTTCAGGGCAAACAACTTTGGTAAGGGTAGCCCAGCACTTTTCCATTCCCTAAAAGCAGATTTTACAATCAAACTTCTTCATCACAGCAAACATCATGTAAGGAAGTACTTCCCACAAAAAAAAAAAAAAAAAAAAATTCTTCTATTCTCCTGGCAGGATGACCCATCAACACAAAACAAGTGAGCTCGTTTCCATAGTTGAATCACTATGTCCACATAGAACCTCCCACCCCGGTGTACCTTAAGAAGCATAATACCTTCATAGAAGCATAATAACCTTCAAAATAAGTCTGAAATGGGCCGCGGTACACTCTTGGAAAAACCAATTAGCAACCAATTAAATTTTTGTGAGGCTTCTAATTCTTATATCACATTCGATACTTCTGATAGATTCCGTTATCCCCCCCCCCCCTCCCGATCGATTTTGAGTTTCATACACACCCCTCCTAAGTTTGCGTAACCAAAATCGATTGCGGGGAGGGGGGGGGGGGGGGGTTATAACGGAAATGTACCTCAGATTCTTCAGTAGGTATAGTTTTCCCCTACATTTTTTCAAGCTGAATCCAAATTTGAAACTGGATTTCCAAAAACCTTCATCCTGTATTAATTTAAGGGAAAAAACTATTTGTTATCGAAAAGCGAGTAGAAGGAGTCTAAGGCCAGGTGGGAGAGGTCGGGGGTTGGCTGGCTTTAATTGGAATCTGGGGCGCATTTCGGTCGCACCCAAACGCCTTGTCAAATTCTTTCTGCCCATTTCTGTCCTCACCTACAGCGACACAAAAACTTGTCGGGGCCCATTTCGTCCGCATGCCTCATTCGCAAGGCCCATTTCGGAAACTCAGCTGGCAAAAATCGGAATAGGGAAGGGCGTCTGCCTCAGATCTGAGAAAAGTGCGTTTGACGGCGTAATTATAAAAGCGTGTTGCGAGGAAGGGGCGTTGTGTTGTGTCCTCGCGCCAATTTTAGACGCCGACGGCTTTGACAGCCAGCTGACAGCACTGCTATTGATCGTGCAGACTGGGAACCGCTTCAGCTGCCATGCAAATCAACTCTTTACCCACTCCAATCTTATATTAACACTCTTCCATGCCAATCAACTCTATACAAACATCCAATCTTTTCCCAACACACTCACACCAATCAACTCTCTATTCACAATGCCACTGTTCTCGTAACCCACCAATCTATTCTTTACACACTCCAGTCTCATATTAACACTCCACCAGGCCAATCACATGTATACGTGCTCCAATGATTTCTTATTTCCAATCAAATAACAAACACTGACAGTTGCCAACACTGAGTTCATCGACTAGGACTGTATTCTGTCTTGTCACACTCTCCCTTAGTAATTGATTCCATACTACAATACCTATGCTTGATCAGAATTTTTAGAAAAAATTAATTTCATCGATATAACCTGCACAATGTAGAATTGAATTCTTAGAATTTGAAAATAATTTTTGTTTCGATTTGACTTTTTAGATGGTTGCTTAATAGTTCAGATAGTAGTAGAAGCTATATAGTTTTGGGTTTGTGTGGTTGCTTTGTTTTACTGGTAAAATAGTTCGGTTTCAGTAGCTTGATCTTTTTCACGTATTTCGTAATGAAACATGCAGTAGTCTGACTCGGGTCGAATAGATGCACTTTTGCCTTTGGAATTGTAGAATTGACGGAAATGTCCATTCAGGTTTGTCAGGCCAGACCCGGACCCGTCCAATAGCCGGAAGGAGCGGCTTCCCGGACAGATCTGAGCTCAGCAGCTCCTTCGGTGGTCCGTTTGTCTTGCCGTATTTGTGGGAATTGGTGGTTTTTTTCAAGTAAGGACAAATGCATTTATTTAGATTAGCCCAATCCGGTTAATAGCGTTCAACTGCTTGCAGGATGTTTTGAACGGTTTCCGTCTAATCGCATAGTAACATTCGGATTCCCGACAGCGCTTTATCCGTCAGATAAGGATGACAAGGTGACAACTAAAGTGAAGGATCGCCGCGACCGTAATCGGGGTTTTTCTTCGCCTGTCGTCGACTTTTCCCTTCAGCGGTTTTGTCGCAAAAAAAAAAAAAAAAAAAAAAAAAACGCTGACAAGATGAAAAATGTGAAGACCCGGAAAACGCCCCGATCTGTACAAATAATTGCCGTGGTGGGGATGGGTGGGGGGATGGGGGTATTTTAGGGATGATTGTCACTAAGGTTTCAGGAGCCTTGGGATATACTCTCGCTTCCCTCTGAACTCAGGAATGCTGTACTTGAGGGACAAAAAAAAAGGTCACAGACCGAAATGGTAGCTTTCAGCACGACACCCCTGACACACCAAAGGTGTTCCAGGGGTTAAGTCCTTGAGTTATGAGAGAAGCCTGAAAAATTTGGTGCCAGCCGCACCTTTCTATTACCAGGTAGTTTTCCCTCAACTTTACTGAAGTAAAACCATTGAACGCATTTCTTGTTGATTATGTCGTAAAGTAGCCTACTGTATAATGTATGTAATTGTGAGCTTTTCCAACTCAGAATTTGACACATTTAAGCGTTCGGTCGCCAGAGTACAAACCGTTCCTCGATTGCTGCTTCGTGATTTTCAAACTGCTGTTGAATCCAAATCAAAACTTTTCTTAGATAGATTTCACCCAAAAATTTTTCTTTCGAGCTTCAACATTTTCATACATGAAAGACATGTCTTTGGCACTTCGAACGAAATGAGTCGTACCAATGGTGCCTATTCGGATTCACATTCTGCTGACCAGGTGCCTCATTCTAAACATGACGAGTGTTTGTCCGTGCTGACTACCTGTCACAAAATTGTATAAGACGATCATTTTTTTAAATCCTCTCACAGGGTAATTCAAAATTCGACGTTCATTTTTCTGGCCGCTAACCAGGTGTAGAGCTCTAAATGTTTGACAAATATGTTGTGCAGAGAATTTAAGTAAACTTCTGAATACATAATTTTTGTCGGCATTTTCACTTATACTTGAAATAAGAACAAAATAATTTAAATAATAGAAAATGTAAATAATTTAAATTTAAAAAGTTTTATAGACATGAAATGCTATATAAAAATTTAAAATAATAATTAAACATCTAATTAATTACAATGAATTAAACATTTACAATAATTTAAATAATTAAAAATTTATAGAGACACGTGTTCATTGGCGCTGCGTTCTCTGGTGACTGTCAAAATTCGGAATTAGGTAGCGTAGATTAAACCCTTTATTACCGTATTTCTGTAGCAGGTTGTATTTTGAGATAGTAGAAATTGAAAAGACCAAATAACAAAACGACGAAGGGGCGTAATCAATTATTTGGTAAAATATTTATGACACAGGTGATAGCGGTGATCTCGATCCTGTTCATTGTCCTGTCAACGATCGCTCTGACCCTGAACACGATACCTCAAATGCAAGTGAACGACGGGCAGGGGGCCGTTCAGGACAACCCCCAACTTGCGATGGTGGAGGCCGTCTGCATCACCTGGTTCACCTTAGAGTATCTGCTCAGATTCTCCGCGTCCCCCAACAAGTGGAAGTTCTTCAAGGGGGGGCTCAACGTTATAGATTTGCTAGCCATTTTGCCGTATTACGTGTCTTTATTTTTGGTCGAGACGAACAAGAACGCTAACGATCAGTTCCAAGACGTTCGGAGGGTAGTGCAGGTTTTCAGGATCATGAGGATCCTGAGGATCCTGAAATTGGCGAGGCATTCGACGGGGTTGCAGAGTTTGGGGTTCACTCTGAAGAACTCTTACAAGGAATTGGGACTGCTCATGTTGTTCCTGGCAATGGGGGTTTTGATATTTTCGAGTTTGGCATATTTCGCGGAAAAAGAAGAGCCTGGGACGAAATTCATAAGCATTCCCGAGACGTTTTGGTGGGCTGGGATCACAATGACAACGGTCGGATATGGCGACATCTACCCCACCACCCCTCTGGGGAAAGTGATCGGTAGTGTCTGTTGTATCTGTGGCGTACTCGTCGTCGCCCTCCCCATTCCCATCATCGTCAACAACTTCGCCGAATTCTACAAGAACCAAATGCGGAGGGAGAAGGCGCTTAAGAGGCGGGAAGCTCTGGAAAGAGCCAAACGCGAGGGGTCGATCGTCAGTTTCCACCATATCAACCTCCGGGACGCCTTCGCTAAGAGTATGGACCTTATTGACGTCATTGTCGACACAGGTAAGTCATCCCAACCCCCACGACACTCCTTCTGACGGGAGGACGGCTGAAAACCAGAATTGCAGACGACAGAGACTAACAGAACCGGCACTTCAGACTGGCAGATCATTTAAATAACCGTCCAACAACTTGTCGTGGACTTAATGACATGTTGGCAACACTGCAGTTTCACACCTCCGTCAAACATCCTGGTAGTCTGGCCACTCTGTTTCAACAACCCCTGTCAATGATCCTCAAGATCTCTTGCCCATTTAACAAGAACATCAAACATTCACAAATCATGTATGTTTTTGCTATACCCAGATTGGCAACCCTCTACTACTCCCTTGGTACTGACTCAGAGACGGATGAGTTGTTTGAAGTCACGGCCTGCTGTAGCAAATTTCCTATGTAAAGGGAGGCAAACAAAGCCTCAATTATCAGGTATTCAAAATACTACACTTGTCACTCCTACTAAGGCCATGGCTTAGTTAAATTTTAATGAATTTTTCAGTGATGCTACGCTAATCTAAACAAAAACCTTCACGAAATCGCTTATTAAGTATGTAAAGCATACATTTTGAAAATTTAAGAGAAAAGTTTAATCCCTTTATTAACTGTATTAACATTTTGAAAATATAAAAAAAAGGTTTAATCCTTTTATTAACTTGAAAATATATGAGAAAGGTTTAATCCCTTTATTAACTTCTCATAATTAACTGAAATTGATCACGTAGAAGTTTGATACATTGGTATTCTCAACCGTCGTACGATTGCAGGTTTAAAATATAAGAGAAAGGTTTAATCCCTTTGTTAACTTCTCATAATTAACTGAAATTGATCACGTAGAAGTTTGATATATTGGTATTCTCAACCGTCAGCAGGTTTATTTGCCCCATGCAATCTTCTGTTGGTTATGATGGGAAACTTTGCCTTAATCTTCTCGGATGTGACGTCATGTTATGCTGCTACGTGTGACACACGTCGTGTGTAGGAAATCGACCGCAACGTGAAATTTCCAATTTTTCGCAAAGAATGGCGATCTTTTAACAGCTATATCTCCACAACCAATAAACCTACAAAGCCCAAGTTGGCTCAAATGGCAGCTATTTTAGTCCAGTTTGAAATTCAGTTCAGTGAATAATTCCTTTAAAAACGCTCCCTTCAGGTACCTAGTTTGTTGACAAAAAACTGATTGGAGCAAATATTTCGCAATTTTCTGCGTACGAGTCGCAAATCTGGGTATAATTTGAGACAGTGATATTTGATGTTTCTATTGATTGATTTGATACCTCAAGACTCCACAATCCCTCCTGTCAGACGCGCCTGTTCCGTAGAGTTTCCACAGTTTGCAATCGTGGTTTTTAGATTCAAATCCCTCCTTCTCTCTGATCTCAGTAAGTAAACCGAGAAAGTCTTGTTATCTACAACCTCTTCTCCCCCAAAACCCTGTGCCTCCTGAATTAGAAAGTAGCCCGGGGAAACTATTTAAAAACGGTGGGTTAATGGGTTTCGCCAAGTGAGACAGAGGTGGTACAGGGTGTCCCCACCTAGCAGCATGAGCCCTATGATTTGCTATGTTTAATCAAGCTGCACTTCCATGACATAAATGCATGTTTTATTGTTTTGTTTTTGTTTGTTTTTTTAAATCTTTTTTTCACACAACGTAGAAAAACTGGGAGTAAGTAATTATTTTGCTTTTTTTAACCATTAGTGGCTTCATCTGACTGGCTATATAGTTGATTTCTATAGTAGACTCAGGTTTGAAATCTTCCTTGTAAAAGGAATTACAGCCAGCTTGAGGAAGAATAGATAAGGCAGCTCACTGAAAATGGGATGTAGGATCGGTGAACTTGTTTTGTTTCATTTTTAATTGGCACAGTTCACAAGTAGCCTTCTGCATCAGCAAGCTTGAGCTCAAATCCCAGGGTGGTAAATATCGACGTACCAATAGGTCATTTTACTGTATGGAAAAATTCATTTAATACCTAATGGGGTGGATGAAGTTAGGGTTATTTGGGTACTGTTATGAATCAGTGAGGTGTACTCCCTCGCTGTGCTGTGATAGCTCATAACACGTTGGCCGTGTAGTTTCATGGAAGGACTTGTGATTTGTCTGTTAATGCGCTGGCCCACCAGGGCACAACCTGAGCGGGGAAGTTGGCGGAGGGGAAATGGAGGTGGTGGCGCAGCCCAAGCTCAAACCGAGGACGCCGGCGAGCCAACAAGTGGCGCTGCCGAGCATCGCACCGCCGCCGATGCCGCCCCAATTGTTGGATTTCGAGTCGCCGCCGATGTCTATGATGCCAGGCCAACAGGAGCATAGAGACTCCGACACGGCTGTCCCTACCAGCCCAGTGAGTACCTTTTGACGTTTCTACGCCCCTAGCGGCATGTCAACACACACCTCTTTCTTCCCACATGCATCTTCACAACCATGATTTTTTCAGGGGCAGTTAGGGTCCAACGCAGCACTTCCCACCAGTCCGGTAAGTCCAGCACTTATTTTCCCCTTCAACTATAAATATAATTCCCTTTTACCTATCAATATACCTACTCTTCCTCTTCGGTTTGACTGTTCTGTTGGATTGTGATGTAACTATGTAAGTAATCCGGTTTGCCAATTCATTACTCCTTCTCTAAGAAAAAATCCAACTTCCTTTTGAAGCAAAATAAGTTAAATGCAAAATTTTCAATATTTACTCCAGCACCAACATCTCTCGCATATGAAACAATACCGTCGCTATTTCTGCCTTCATTTGCAATTTATTACGAGCTCATTAATTACTGTACATACCATTTCCCCCTCCTTATTTCCGGATTTAAAAAAGGCAGAACAGTATTGAAGCCAGTCATGGCTCAACAAATCGCAATCCACTTAAGTTTCCCGATCACGAGTCATTCATGAATGGAAGGAAACTTAAGGGTATTGCGATTTGTTCGGGATGAAAAACTGTCTAGAAAGGAAAGGGGGATTTTCCGAAAATTGTAAGGTGCAAGGTCGAAGAATTCATCCCGTCGAAGGGGGATTCACTTTCTGTTTTGCTAAACATAGGATCATACCTCAATTTTGAACTTGGTTGATTTCTTCTCCCTTTTTTGCTCACGACTTCACTTCTTGTCGGGCATTTTGTGCCGGTTGAGGGGGCCGACCTACTTGCCAGGCGTCTGTCGCAATTAAGCATCAAATTAACGAAACCAAAGCTTTTATTCACAAAAAACCTTACGAATTAGCTACGTCTAAGTGATCAGCTGTTAGCAGGGGTGTGCGCTAACTTCTGATTCTCTCCACTTGTTTAAAAGATCGACCGCATTAAATTTTATGCATTTAGGCAAATAGCCAACAACATATTTCCTAAGGTGTCTTGGTCTTGTTGTAACCCTCTAGGTTGTGGAATTGTTGAGGATCAGATGTTGACAGATACTGTCAGTCTCCTTGGGCTCCAGTATTCGTTCAGTTCTTGGGTAAAGAGTCCTATTCTTGAGTCTGAGGTGTCTCGAAGGTTGGTCTGGTTGCTCGCTTGTTTGCCTCAAGGGGCTAAGGACCAGATACTCAGTGATTGAGTGAGATCCACATAGTGAGGATTGACTTCTTCCACTAGGTGTTCATATTTTGGCGCTCACATCCATCGTATACAGGCTCCTTGATTTACCAGGCTACATACATGTAGCTTGGAAAATCGAGGAGCCAGGGTGGAAGGGAATTGCCATTGTTAGATACGAGGATGGGTGAAAAGTCTCATGACTAGTGCAATTTTTAGCGGTGCAGAGCAGCAATCAGATTGAATTCGAGGAATTCCATTGGATTCCAGTTTCAATTATCGTTTATTGAGGCCTGTGTTTCAATACCAATTATTTACAGATCGTTGATTCCTTTGATTTGGCGTTTTGAAGCTCCCACGTGGATTGTAGGAAGACGAATGGCTTGCTGCAACACCATGCGAGTGGAGAAATTGAGAAAATGAAGGCAGTCCCTCTGTCCGGATGGATCTAAGCTTTATTGTCGGGCATGCCCCAACTCTTCTTCTCCAGGGGTGCAAACACCCTTTCATCAACAAACCGGTGCAATTGTGGATCACTGTCGCTGAGAGCGGCAATGACTGCGAAGGATGTCAGGTGGGATGGGCGCTATTTCTATCTACCTCCCTGACTATCATGCAAACACCAGTTGTGTTCGGGCTGTCGTGCGAGCAGCAGAGCAGGCATGCCTCAGGCCTCTGGCTGGAGTGGGTTGTAAGACGTGGCGTTCCCTCTTTCCAATTCGGTAATCCTCGTGGCGCACACGCTGCACGTTATGGACTTTGACAACATGGACTTTGATGACATGCTCACTCAAGCACCAACGCCATCAATTGAATTTGAGGTTGGTCGTGGCGAGGAGAGCTGGGGCACAGTCCTAACAACGCTAATCAACAGCACGCGAGCTTTGGTATCCCATTGGGTTCCAGCCTGCTAGCTGGTAGAGTGAGCTGAAACAATCGGGGCCACTTGCTAAGCCCAGGCAAACAAGTACCCCACTATCAAAAGAGGAGGTCCGGCCCTGGTAACAGTTTTGAGATTTAGAGAGTAAAGATCCTCAATATCAGTCTTTTGCTGGGAAAAGTTTCCTTTTTCAGGTTCTCTTGGCTGCTTTAAAATCGGGGATAGGTCCAAGGGGATGTCAAAGTTACTTGGAGTCTGGGCTTCATTCGTTACTGATGGTACGGAACCATGAAAGTCGCCTCAAGTGGAAATTCCATTTTCCAAGCTTGCCAGAGACTTGAAAGCAGCAATAATTGCTGTATTGTAATTATTACAATACCTACCTGACTGTTCCTTTGGAGACAATAAGAGTTGAAACCCTGCGCGGTTTGATCCCTTTGCTCGCGGGAGGTCCAGAGGTTGAATTTAACCCATGACCTCTCCCTACTTTCACTATCAGGGTGGGTTTCAAATTCGAAGATCGAGTGGGCTGCTATCACTTCCCGAGGGACTGTTATCTTCCTACTTTTCTGTGGTCTGGGTTAGCCAGCATGGTGGTCCAGGGATCTATCTTTATCGGTGCTGTAATCTCTACCACTACTGTACAGAAGAAAACCCCGTGATTTTTAGACCAGATCGCCTTTGGGAGACAAAAGTGCGCAAAAAAAATATAATAAATTAAAAAATAAGTACAATGTTGTGTACCTGAGACGTTTAGCATCAGACCTTTCTCGACCACTGACAGTTGTTGTAGGGTATTGACGCCCGATAGGAGACACCGGAAGTATCCAACACCCGACGTCCTGCATCAGCTTGCTCACTGACTGTCTTTTCTTACTTGGGGGGCCTTGACACCCTTCACTATGTCCACTTTCCCTACCAAAGTTCTCTTTCAAACTTTACCCCGCTCACTTTCCCTGTTCCTTCCCAAGAATCCCCAACCAGATCCGTTTATGAAGGGAGAAATGGATTCAATGTGAAAATAAACACCAGTGAAACTTTTCCTGAAAAGTTCAAATTGACTCCCTTCGACAAATGTTTACCTTTTAACAAAATGCAGAGAAGAAAAATTTGATCCAACTTCTGAAAAGCGTTTTGTGTTCTTTGTTTTTCTTTACGCCAACCACTTTAGGGTCACGACAGCAAAAACGACTCGAACATCCTGTCAAAACTCGAGGAGTTACCAAGTGAATTCGAATGTTGTTTTTGCAACACTAAGGTAGATCCTAGACTTGAGAATTGTATGTTTTATTTTGAATTTAACTGACTAATTTTCGCACATCACTTTTTACATTAAAAACTCGGTCATTTAGGCATTTATTACGATGGCGAATTTTATATAATCGAGTTTTCACCTAACATTTTAAGCCTGTCTTTTGTCATTTGGGGACATATTTTGTGAAACGCCAACTCCCAACTCCTTCAAAACGGCCTATATTTCATTAATGAGCTCGTTTATATGATTCTGCCCTCGTAGTAAAAACTCAAGACACATTTTACCTACTCACACTTTTTTGGGGCTTCAAATATGGCGGAATTTTTCATTTTTTCACATTTCATTTGAGCATCGCATGCTTGCTAAAATTTTGTTCATTAACTGCTTGAGGCTTTGTTTTCGAAAATTGAAACAAATATTTTCTAAACCTTATGTTGTCACATTTTGCATTGGCCTTACATGGCATGGGAATATAAATTTGGATAAGAATGTTTTTTTTTTTTTTTTAATATCGAAGGGATTGCATCGTAGATGAGCAACTATAGGTGTAGGTGTAGTGAACAGTGTTGGAGTATATGGCAAACCTAGGGATGGGTACCGGTGGACAAATTCTATGTCAGTCCTTACCCTGACTACTTTCTGCTTAGTAAAAACACTCCCTCAAAACTGGTTTCTGCAAAGATAAAAATTGCGTCTGCTTCCTTAAAACCAGTTTCTGTTCAGTAAAAAACATGCGTCATCTCCCACAACCCTGTTTCTGCTCTGTAAAACTGGTGTCTACCATCTAAGAACCGGTTTCTCCCCTGTGAACAGTGGCACCTGCTGCCTCAAACCCGATTTCTGCATAGTAAAAACTGGCTTCTGGATCACTATAAAAAATAAAAAAATAAAAATTAAAAAATTGAAAACGGGCGCTCCCAAAGGTATCGCCACGTTCAATAAAAATCGTTAGTTCGATTGTCTAGTACCGCTACCCATCCCTTAATAATTAACGACTGGTTCCAGATAAACGCCCCTTTGCTACCATAGTGCATACTATTCACGTTGTTTACTAAACCGAATACGTAAGAGCTTAGCGTGTGTGTAATTCCCATTTTCACTCTCCCCAAAAGCAACGTCGGCGTCAACAAATAAACTGTTTTTTTATGGCTCTGTTTTCACAGTACGATTGGAATGTAGGAGGAGATGACAGCGAGATAGGCGAGCAACAACAAACACTCCTATAACTATTAAGGCCTCGTAGAAAGACAGTAGTTTTATAAACTTAACTGCATCATCGTAACAGTAGAAAAAAAAACTAGTAGGTACCCCAAAAGAAGCTAAAGAGACACTAATTTTCAGTAAGTAATTTTTGTGAAACCTCCAAACTTATTTTCTTTGTTTTCTCTCCCCCAAAGAGGTACCTATTGTTCTAACACATGTGCCGTGCAGTTTGTTTTTTAGTAACTAGTTAGAAGTAGCCATTATTTCATGTCACCAACGGGTTTCTGACGCTTTTCGCTATTACTACCACCAACCACAGCAGCCGATACATGCTGAGTTTTCCTTGTTTCCAGCTTCTCATTAGGGTTGTTCACATTTTTCAATTTAAGGGAACGTGCTTGTGCACGACCGCTACAAGCTACCAATGTTGAAGGAATAATGTCCGATTTTATCTTAAACCCGTTTGCCACACGCTAAGCTCGCAGTAGAACCTGGTTTTAATTCTCGTATAATTTCAAAACGATTAAAATCAAATTTGGTATAGCAAGCGTAAGAATAACTTTTCGTTGTTAGGTGGTAACTAATCGCGCCCTCCGTCAGAGCGCTGTTTCACACGTAAGCGGCACTCCGTTCCGCCCTGCGATCTTTCATTAATAGATAAGGAATGTTCATCAAGGAATGCTGTCAACTACTCTAATTGTAATCGGGATTTTTTTTTCTTCAAGGTGGCCTATAGAGCCTATGAGGCTTTCAGCAGCCTCTTACTGGGTAGCTCCACTTGTAACATTGAGAGGAACCCCGGGGCTTGTGAGGACGACTATTGAGAGTTGTTGCTTGACCAGCTGTTATCCCTAATGTCCATGGCCTTCAGGGCAGCGTGGAGTAAGGCAAGACACAAACTTACTCCACTTCTCCCGTTAATTTTTAAATGCTCACCCATTTTAATTAAATGCTCGTTAATTGTTGAACAACATATTCTGTTGTTTAACCACCGATGCATAAGCCTAATGTCGACACGAGCGGTAACTCACAATTCGTGTTTATTTTCTCCGTAGGTTCTAAAATCTTTTAAGACAATATCAAATCATGTTGATAGTGAGGTTCCAAACCTCTGCTCATAAAAAAACTACCTCCTTACATACCCAGGTTCTACTGTCATTGAAAGTTCGGAATAGGTAGGTAAAAGCTCGGTTCTTTGATGTTTACCGTACCTACGGACAAGAATGAAAAAGAAAAAAGAATTATGAAGAAAAAAAGTTGTTTACAAAAGGCGACTTCCACCATTACAAAAGCTACGAAATAATCTTATAGCTAAAAAATTATGTTCTAGTCTGATCAAGTGGAATTCTTTGTTAATTAACAATGATCCCCACTTGCTGGTGCCTAAACTTTCCTTTGTAACCTGACAGAGCGTTCATTATCATCGTACCTGAGCCAAGTGAGCCCTTCTGTTTCTGTAGAGCAAGAATAGGTTGTGGTTTGGATCACCAATACTAAATGTAGTTCCAAAAGAAGTTTAGGATGTCAGAGGAAAAACAGTTACTGTCAATCAGAAATCATGTCACTAACTATCGTTTTCCGATGATAATGAACTCTCCCGAGATCCGTTTTGTGAACCACATGAGTGCATGAACCTAGTAGAAGAGGCTGTATGAGTGGCACTTTGCAGGTAGATCACAGAGCACGGGTAACCCAGTTACCTCAAACAAGCCCCCTGTAGCATGATTTACTTCCTTTAGGTGAGTAGCACACTTCATTTTAGTTCTCCTAACGCTTAGGGTATACGATTTGGAGTTACCTGGATCAACGAGCAAACAGTCATTGGGTGTTGTGATTCCTGTCTGTTATTGTTCTTGATGGGACTCGTGGAGCTCCTTTGTCGTGTCCGTCATTGTCAGATCCATGTAACTTTCAGAGCATGAACTATCACAGTATCCAAACGTGGTCTAATAAATAGGCAGCATGTGAGCATGAAGCCACCCGGCATGCTGTACATCTTCATGTGTTTTTTTTTTTTTAATTATAGTCAGAATCTGAATTGAACGTAAGTATGTTGGTATAATAAACAATGTCTGGGTGATTATAAAGGGCGGTTTTACGGTCGTGTATCCATCTCTACGTCATGAGGGAAGTCTTGGTCCCTGTCAGTTTCAGCGATGGCTATGAAAGCAATACGGTCCTAGGTTATATGCGATCTCGATCCAGAATTTGTAGCGGAATCTCTTGGTGACCTCGGTTTTTTGTTGGTTACGCTGGCAATGAGTAAATCTGAGTTGATCAACTCAATTCCCGGTATGAGACTCTGTACTGGCCACAACTATTATCAAGGTTGTAAAATACTGCCAGCCAAAAAGTCAAAATAAATGTCGCCTATAGGAGTAAATATATTTACTAACGATATGAGAAGCTCCATGAATTACCTACTTGGCTCTGTTTTATTAGTTTTTCAGTATACCCTCCCTTGTATTTTAATGTTACCCACATTTCTGGAAATATGGTTCTTCGGAAGTTGAAATTTCGGGTGATTGACCTCACCGGATTTGGCCCTTTTAAATACCCTTAAACATCAAATTTTTCAGGAACACGGAATTTGCTGATGACATGATTGTGCAGGCAGTGGTCACACTATGATGCCCTGTCCCTCAACAGGCTGTTACGGCTCTGTCCATAGCTAAACGTGATTAATTTTGCTGCGGCCTTTTGGAATCTGAAAATCAGTGCTGATAAAAAAAAAATCCCCTAAGAGTCAATGGCTGTATCACATTCTGCTCCTGACTCTTCAACCTCCCTTCTGACGACCTTTCGACCAACCTTGGTGAGGCCCTTTCCATAATTTTCTAATTTCTGTCCATAACTTTTTTTTTCTGAATTCTTTCTTTCCTTCCTAATATTTTTTTCCTTAAAAAATTTGTAATATCATTCTGTTCATTTTTCTGAAATTTTCTTCACAAATTCGGTGGATTTCCCGGAGTAAATGAGAACCACTCCGCTTACTTCTTTTCACATGGTGTTTGACATGGTGAATCCATAGGGTTGTCAATCCTGAAGCCCTGGAAGTTCAGTAAGTCATTCGAGCAGAATTGAACATCCAGAGCCTAGTGCTCAGTGCCATTGATACGACTTGCCGGCAATATATTCAGAGTGTAGGGCACTGGTCATCTTTCTGCACTGAAGGCAGTGGTGAAACTCTCTTAAGAAGAGCCCACAAATCAATATGCCTTGCAGCAAGGCAAATTCAGTGAGGCGGTGCATTTTCGGAAGCCTAGCACTCACTTACCGCAGATATTTCCGACATCCATGAGGGAATTTCATTATAACCTACCAGTCAAGAACCTGAGGACACTCGCCAGAGGAATATGCCTTCTTGACTAGAGTTTGGACGTTCAGGGAAACCATAGTGAACCAGTAGGCTTCCAAGCTGCCCCAGCATTGCTGGGTTATACCTAACCCTATCCTTAGCACTCTTTAATATTCGTCGAACTGACCCTAACGAGGACCGAGTCTTCTGTCATAAAGAAGATGGATACACGGTATGGGCGGGAGAACATCAAAATGAAAGAAATATCGAGGGAATCCTTGGATTAAAAGTCAAGAAGTGTGAGACGTCACTAGTCCATCTACTGATCAGTGACACTGGAGATATATCTACTATATAGTAGAACCACGACGGCTTCTTAGGACGGCATTGGTCTCGTGTTTGTGCAGGAATCTTTCTGTGTGGACCTCTGCAAAGTACAGAAACTTGGAGCAATGCCGTCCTTGATGAGGGATTTGAAAATTAGGAATTAAGCTGAACCTATCGGGCACCTGCTCATGGGAGATGTTCCATTGACACTATACAGTCCCTGCCCCAGTGCCTTTGGCTGTTGCACTTTTCTATTCGAATTCCTATGGCAGGACTACAAAGAGCACACGGACCCCGAGAACCTGATGATGTTCCCGACTTCGGACTTCCGAAACCCCGTCTGCTTGGAGATGCGGCTCATCCGTAGCGGCGAAGCGGGCGAGCTGGTCGCCGCCGCGGCAGCCGGTGCTGGCCCGATGGAAATCGGCTCCATCGACTCGTCTGACACCTATGCTTCCTGCAACACCCAACCTTTCGCTTCCCAGGTGAACCCCTTGAGAATTCACTGGTCCAATGATTCCAAACTGATCCAAATTATTTTTCCTCACATGTGATACTCAACATAATAGATGAATTTGTTCGTCACTTAATTTTGATTACCCACGGTAAGATATTCTTCAAAACAGTTCCATCGCATTCTGACGAACCTAATCCTGTTTGTTTTTTGTTTTTTTCAACAACGCCCTTCTTGTGTTGTGCACACCAATGGAACCGCGTGGGTATCTAATAATTTTGATTCATAGATGAATCTTACGTTTCATCAAACACTAGCAAAATATTACGAGTGGTCACTTCCTCCATGGGTCACTTCATTTTACGACCTCTAGCCCTCCTTACTGAAAAGTTCTTTGCAAATTCTCGTTTTTATAATTTCTTGTCTAGAATTGGTCATGACGAACACAAAATTGTTCTTCTGACCTGAAGGCATCACTTTTTAACAAACTTTTAACTATACGGTCTTCCTTCGCCTTTTTAGTTCACTATCATGGATAGGTATTATCAAGAAAAAATACTTTGGATTAATTTGAAGCCATTGGTACACACCCCATTCACTAGAAGCAGGGATAGAGTCAACCTGAACTGTCCACGGGTACCTTTTATACTAATTCTGACTGAGTATGCATTCAGTGTTGCCCCCATCCCTGTACTTGTGTCAAAATGGTTGTTCATCAACAATGGTGAAATTACCTATTTCCTCTGCCTAAGTAGGTAACGTAAAAAAACATAAACACTGCGTTAGTCGTGACGTCCCATTGGAGAATGCGGGGCTACGTCATAACCTGCTGGTTACAACTGAATGTTGCAAATTGAGTTAAACAGAGTGACAATCATAAGATAAGTATGCAATGTCCAAATTTTGGTTGTGAATATTTATCTAACTTAGGTACTTAGCGAATTGCAGAAATGTAAATGAACAGTACATTAAAAAAGGCTTAGTAGTTTTACAAGAAAGTATTCACGGCCAAAGTCTACGATTGAGGATTTCTTTTCCCCCATTGGCAACCTTCGGTTGGTTACTCGCAGGTTACAGAGGGTAAACTTTGCCACAGCCCTATAAGTTGTTTTCAACATCTAATTAGGTAGTGCAAACGTGTTCCCACGTTTCGAGTTGTAGATTGGCCTATTTGATTCAGTATTTATTTACTCACAGTCAGGAGCTTGGTCAAGATTTCTTGGTTGCCACAGTGGTTGTTCTTTTTGGTGGATACCAGTTAAATCAGGATGATCAAGGA
This sequence comes from Pilophorus perplexus, assembly GCA_955831195.1. Taxonomy (NCBI): domain Eukaryota; kingdom Metazoa; phylum Arthropoda; class Insecta; order Hemiptera; family Miridae; genus Pilophorus; species Pilophorus perplexus. The sequence goes on along the minus strand of OY037009.1, from coordinate 32,603,523 downwards.
AATGCTACCCGCCGAAAACTAAAATATGATAAAGTGATGTACGTAACATGGAGCTCCATCTTGACGCTCAATTCACTTTACTTACCCTCATAATATAGATGAGAGGGGAAAAGTAAATAAAAGGCTGGTGCTAATTTAAAAAAATTTAAAAAAACCCTAATGTTGGCCAGAAAACAGTAGGTAGTAAAAGCTTCAGTCCAACTGTAGAAGGTGGCTCCACCTTAGTAGCTATAATGCAGTAATTTGAGTAAGTATCACTACGTGATCTCCTGGCTGGTACTCAGCAAGAAAGTGAACATTCAGGTCGTTCAGGTGGGTCTGAAGGTTGAGCTCAGTGCTAAGGAGGGAGAAATAATACTATTACCTACATTAGATTATGTTAAGTAGAGAGGTTATGAAGGCTGGGTTTCTGAAGTGCATCATGGTCTGACGACTCGTGTTTCCTCCCTTCATGATCCTTTCGCTCCTCGTCTGCACCGCAGGACTTCACATTCATAATGAGGTGAGAACGTGTTTGAGCTTACAGTTACGTTCTTCATTTATTGCCCCGATCCTGTTAAGATGTTTTCTGAAGTTCCTGTGACCGGTGTATTGGCCCACGACAAACCTTAATTGTTTCTAGCCATCATGTTGTGTCCCCTGTGCTGATGCATAACATGAGGGGTTCTTTCCCCTCTCCACGGGTGCTGTGTCTTAGCCACTGCTGGGCCACCACGCGGATGAGCTCACCCGTAAAAACTAAGTAGAGTTCAGGTCCTAGAGTCCCTGCTGGACCTTACCTAGCTGCTTTCTCGTTCCCTGGTATTCAGGCGTGTCCGGAAGCCCATAGGATGAGAATATCGCTGGAATCCTCAACTCGCCTGATAGCCTTCCAGGAGTCGAGCACAGTTCATCACGGTCGGTAACCTGGCCCTAACTGGAGCTTGTTACAGACGGTAACCGGGGCAGGTTAATGATCGTAACCTGAGCATGTTACGGACTATAACCTAGCCAAGTTGCCATTTCTAACCGGGGGATGTTACTTATCCTAACCTGGCCATGTTGAGGTAACTAACCGGGACAGGTTACTAAACAATTTTGCGGTAAAGGAGCAGGAACTAACAACTTCCAATATATATTGGTCATTACCGCGACGAGTAACTTCAGCATTTAGTGAAATTTACCGTATCACCAGCCAAACTGCTGTTGACTTAGTAGTGGGAACAGCCATTCAGAAATCACACCCACCTAATTTTTCAAGAGTAGCGGACCCACCTGAACATTTTCCACTCATATGGAGTGGATCCAGAGAGAAGAGTCTCAATCCGGCAGTTGTCGCGGACCAAGCAATCCTGGCGGAAACTGGTGCAACGAATCTCAGTTCCATTGAATGCATTGGCTTCTCGTGGATAGCGTACCTTCATTCCCTTTGTTGTAAATTACTTTATTTTAATTCCGTTAAACTGTAGAGCTCGAGGGAAGCGTCTTTTCGAAGGGAAGTTGGTAGGTCTGTAAGGAAGCTTGGGGCGGGTCCTTAGATGTTATGGGGTCATGGCAGACACCATCTCCAACATTTCTGACACCAACCTTTGAGCTAGAACCGCCACTGGTTATCACGTAACCACCACCACCGTCTCCCCTACTCAAATTCTACCTAAAACATTTACAAATACCTTTTAATACTTCTATTTACTTCTTTTTCCACTATTATATGCATTGGGCATCCCTTTAGAACGTCGAAATGAACAATGTAGCGTGCATGAAAGCTTTCAACTATATTTGTGGCACCATCAAAAAGCCCATTGTTTTGAACTAGGTATTTACAAGCGGGCTTCTCTTAGAAAATAACCAAATACGAAATGCAATGGAGATTCATTTTCTCTGGAATGACGACGAGGCCCAGTAATCTCTAAGGTTTGCCTTCCTCCTGGGCCATAGTTGATTCGGAATCAACTTTAATTGTTTCAGTTGAGAGCTTTCGCCGGCTGCACGAGCCGGCCTCTTCAAACTTATCACAAATCCCAGACTATAAGATTTCTCAAGTCTGAAGGGGCCGGCTTGTCCAATCAGCAAAGCAGGAAAAAGGGAACACCGAAACTATGTCACAAGTGACTTATCTTAAGATAAGTTTATCTTTACGTGCAGTTGTTTGTAAATACAAATCAGACAATACAGTTTTGTTTGCACTAGTCGACTTAAAGTTGGATCGCACTGAACTTAGATTGTAAATTTAGTTTTGAGCATGAAATACAAGCTTCTGCTTTTCAACACTTTTATTTTTGATTGAAGGAGGGGGGGGGAGGGGTTTGAACGTTAGGCAACTGACTAATAAACACGAACAAGATTTCGTTGAGGGAGCATTTTTTTTAAGTTTTCGAACTTGACGGATTTTGAAGGGATGCACCAATGAATATTCCATATCATACACAGTCCAGATTCAGTATGAGACAGGTCTATGGTCCAGTACTAGGTCTCTGGTATATAGCTGCTAGCCTGTTGAGGTCTCATTTTTTCAAAGTGCTACATTACCATATCCTGCGAGAGCTGAGAGCCACCTTCATGCTGCTTCATGCTATCCTACGCGACAAGTTGCTAAATGTGATTTCAGCCTCAACGCAAAGCTCAAATGAATTGGTTTTCAGGGGGATTTGAGTGAGGAGGACTCGAACCTTTACATCAACCCGATGCTCGACGGGTCGGGGAGTCACAGAAGTGTGAAAAAGTCCGCGTCGGGGGACACGGCGCTGCACGCGTTGGCTGACGAAGATGACGTTTTTCAATCGCAGGACAGAGGAAGCAGAGGATCGCTCAACGAGACTCCTCTGCCCAAACACAGGAAAACAAGATTCATGCAAGTAGGTGTCACACTGGGACTGTAAGAGTTGTATCGAGTCCAACTACGGCATCATGGAAGTATTTGGCAAAGCAACAATGCCAACAGTTTTTTCTCAAAATATGCCTTCAAGATCAAGCATTTTTTATTGCCAAGAACGCAGATTGCATAGACAAGGTAGAAAATATCCACAAACATTCCCAAATAAAATTACTTCAATAATTCAGTGGTACATCATGAACAAACGAGTAGATGGTAGCAATTTCCAAAGCCTATGTCAAATTAAAGCTCTCTTACATTTTTTATACTCTAGAAAAATGCATCTAAATCGTTGGATGCCAGAGTGAGTGAGTCAATTCGTTTGTCAGAGACAGTGACATAAGTGGTGCGTTTTTTTTTTTTTTTTTTTTTTTTTTTTTGTCAGGACGAAAGTGTCATCCGCAAACAGAAGGGTCTTAAGAGGATTTAGACCAGAGGGCAAATCATTGATGAAAATAAGAAAATGCATGGATCCTAAAACTGAACCCTGAGGTTTTACCTGACTGGCAAGAAACCCGATACAGAATCTGTAAGACGCTCAGCTTGAGTTCGCCCTATGAGATATCTTGAGATGAACGACATAGAATGAGATTTTGCCAGCTTATCGATAAGGAGTTGATGTGAAATGCAGTCAAAATCCTTAGCTAAGTCTACAAAAGTAGCAGAGCAATTCAGCTCATTCGAAGGAATTTAAAACGAATTCGCTCAACTTCAGAATGACCTGCTTTGTAGACCTACCCCGCCTAAAACCGAATTGCTGGTTCAATAATAGGTAGGTAATTCATTTCAAGAACCTCGTGACATCATGCTTAAGTCCCTTTTCAAATATTTTTGCTAGAATTGGGAGGTTTGATATTGGTCTAAGATTAGAAAGAATGTTACCTATGTCTCCCTTCTTTGCTAAGAATCTTAAACTATAGGTCTCCCACAAGAATATTGAGCTCTGACACTGCAGTCGGGTGGCTGCAAAAGGAAACGCCGATGTGGCATTCTGAGCCAAGGCCGAGAGAGGGGATTTCGAGTTTTTTCTGTTGGCAACATTGTTTCAGCTTGCTCGCTGTTTCTTTTACGTCGCCCAGTTGTGCAGTTTGTTTTTAATCACCGTATTTTCAACGATGGAAGAGAAGAAAAGAGAAATTGCTCGGGGATCAAAGAAGTATGCATTAAATGTATACTTAAATATAAAAGTATACATTAAATGTATTTATTTTATTAAGTATAAAAGTATACATTAAATGTATTTATAGCGAACTACAAATTTTGTAGTTCGCTATAAATACGAAATCGTCTTTTCTTTTTTTTCTTTTTTCTTTTTTAAAGAGAAGTGCTGCCACTAGGAAGGGAAAAACCAGAGGGATTGTGGAAATTTCGTGCAGAGTAGTTCGATTTTCGCCACCAGAATGCAGTGCCGGAGCACAATATCCTTGTGGGAGACCTATAGACAAGGCAATCTACGGCTTAGGGGGGAGAGCTAGGGCCTCAGAGAACCAACTTGATGGACCTAAAGTTGCAGTGATAGACTAGTATTTAATACTAATGCTGATCGAAGTCAAACAACTAATTTAGTTGTTTGACTTCGATCAGCAAGAGGCAGAGTCGTCGGCACCATCTCAATGAACATGAAGTCGTTTGGTCCTAATTCTAAGAGGTTTGCAATACAACTTGTAGGGGGTACACATTGTGGTCTCCACTCATGTTGTTACTGTTTGAAAAATCTACAAAATCTTCAAGTCAGCCGAAATCTTGGCTCATTCCGGTCCCAAGCACTTTGCAAAATTTGGGACTTCATTTAATGAAGCCGATACAACTGTACCATCATGTTCATCTCTTTCTTTGCAGTCGGCTAAACTGTGCGAACCTTCGATGCTCGGCGAAGGAGCCGGCAGGGAGTCGGACGAGAGTCTGGACAACCTGAAAAAGAGGCGGTCGAGTTTCATGCCCACCAAACCTTTAGCGACTGCAACTCGGCTCATCAACCAACACCTTTTCGGCCTACAAGCTCTCTCCAAATCTGGTAGAGGTAACCTTTAGAGAAGTAAAAAGTAGGTAGTAATGTGACCAGCGTAGCTGGTGGAGTGGGTCCTGATCTGTTAGACTGCAACGTTCTAATTAGTCGTGATTTAAAATAAAAATTTGTGTTTCTTATGGAATTACCTACTCAATTGCGTGCGATTGTTATTGTTGAGCAGCTGGGCGGAACGGGGAGAGCAGATCTTCTCTATCGGTGGACTCGATAGACAGCCGGATCTGCCCCACGCCGGAGACGCACCGACGCTCAAAGTCCATCCTGAAAAAGCACGAAAGCAGCTCCACCGGCCTCAACCACCGCCCTCGGGACAGAGAAAGCAGCGACCCGGAGGCTGAAAAGCTCATCTCGGACAGCGGCTCCGGGGGCGGCGAGTACTCTCCGGGACGGACGAGGGCAGTGCTCAAGTTCTCGTTGGACGCCCAACCTCCGCTTTATATCTGCCCGCCGCCCCCACCTATGGACAACTCGCCCACCGAAGAGACCAAACTCCTCTCCCGGCGGCATCACAATCTCAACTCGTCTTAGCAATCAATGGTATAGTCATGGCACCTTACCAGAGACATTACCATGTTATGGCCGTACTTTGATCCTGAACTGAGTTCTTGACTTGTACCAGGCTGTGAGGGACAGTCATTACTGGCTTGTTGAATATGCCATAACAACAATTAGGTTATACCAGAATACTGCCAAGTTACATCAATCCAATTTTTAGTTGAAGGCCATTAAGCATTAAAAATGCTCCCTAGTGCGCTCTTGACCAATCACAGTACAACTTGGCCCGTCCTCACTTCCCTTACGAACACTAACTGTGTTGAACCCCAGTCCCAAGACATTTTTAAGGATAAGAAGATTATCACCTAAATTTCATATTCATCCTCCTTTATCTTTAAATTTCAGATCCGACTGTGTTCACAATAACTAGAACTCCTTCAGCACGACACTCCCAGTGCTGACATCATCTCGAGCCTTCTCGTCGAGAGCAAAACAATAAGATTGCTGACTATTTTAATTAAAATGACATTGTATCACCACAATAATTTTTAAAAAAGGAATTATATTATTATACCCCCCAAATGTATAGAATTGCTCAAGCACTTCAACGCGATCGGACTATGTCGACAGTTAAAAGATAGAGATTCTTTCTGAATCAAAAAGGTATCATGCATGCATAGTAAAGATCGCTTGATTTTAAAAATGCCTAACTTTAACTTCAGATGTAAATGAAACTGTTTGAAGATCCCCAACCAATGTGAACTGTTGTGTTTCATTCTGGACGTTCTACAATGTACTTGGATGTTCAATGTTATACACATTAAACATCTAGGTCATTTTGTTTCGTATTATTTTTGCAGTGTGCTTCTCAGACATTCCAAATCAGTAGTTCCTCATAAGAATTGACTGGAGTTAACAAAAGGAACGTCCAGGATTAGAAACACTCTAGAAATGTTCTGGTCATCCAATATTCCAATGGCAATAGTAATTTTTAACGTTCAAAGCAACATATCCTCAAATTTAAGTAAAAACAAATGAAATTTGAACGAAATAATAGTAGTTTACTGTAATTATTGTAAATAGATACGAAAAAAGTATGTGTTATATATTTTAAGAATTGTATATTTTGTTGCTATTGACAAGTAGGTACTGTTCAGTACTCAAGTAGGAGTTTATGTCATTTTATGCTGAGTGATTGAGAATATTTGGAGAGACCGCTAAAGAGAAATACTGTGTTTTATTTAAACGCAAAAAACGATAATGCTAAACCAAGTATTGTAGCAGGGACGTTGATTTTTTCGTTGATGTTTCGATGAAAATTGAAAGCGAGAGGTATAATGAGAATAATTTAAGAACGTGAATGCGTTGTCTTGACTGTGAACTTTGGGCTATCCAAAACGTTTGATTGAGTTGTGATTCGTTAGTAACTTTTGTAGAAGCTGCCAAAAAGTGGAAAACTGTCGCAAAGGGGATGTGGAAGGGGTTGAGAGCTGAATTCGGATCCAACCGGGTGGATGTCGGAGGCTGTGCACGGCCCTCAGAGCAACGGATTCGTCAAACATCAGTGACATCAGTGTCCGTAATAATAGCCTTAATGTTTGTACCGATGAACTCTCAAGGCCTCGCAGTATTGAGCAATGGGGCAGAAAACCTGGTGGGTGGAATATTTGACAAATTTTCAGAAATAATAAAGATTTAGTGGACAACTAGCAGACAGGAAGGACTCGCTTGGCTTGCCCCATAATTACACTTGTGCCTGTGACACATGTACCACAGAGCCACAGAGACAGTCTGAAATAGTTTGTTTTGGTTGTGAATACGTTATCTAAGAAAGAAACATCTTCAAAAGGTAGGTAGTTGCTTTGGTTCAAAAGCCATAATAATTAACCATGATTCCAATTTTAGTAAGTATAAATAATTGCGTACGTGATTACGCAAAACGCGCGCGCGCGTACGCATAATTACCTATCTGAGAAAGGTTAGTCGTTCGGCGGGTCGCTTTGATGATGTCGACGTTTATACTCCCTCTCGGTGGGTAGCCCCTGATGAGACTAGTCAGTCGGCGTTCTGGTTGATTCTGTCCAGATAGGCCTTAAGCGCTCGCTGGTAAACAGTACAGGCCTTGTCGTCCACCTAGTAGTAGTTGGCAGGTGAACTGTTTGAGGTTCCCACACTTCCTCTCAACGAGGGAATCAATCTGAATATCCTTCAAAGGGCAGTTTTTTGATTCATAGTCCCCAGCACAAACTCCACATATACCTATGTGTCATGGGACCGAATTGGGACGTCGAACTGTGTGATATTGGGGGTAAAGCTAATGTACAAACACGTACCTCTCAATGTACTAAAAAGGTGGCTATCAAGACACCGAAAAAAAAGCGTTGCCGCTTGCGATTGTTGCAGCACCCCCAGACCCCCGGATTTTTTCAGTGTAAATCAAGGATTAAAGCAAAGAACATGGTACATGCTTTACTCATTTATTCACAAAATGGAGCGCGATGTGTACAGAAATGTATTTAAAAGCTCATCGTGATGTAATGGCTAGCTGAAAAAATCTACTTTCAGTGATTGATAAAATTGGTTTTGGGTAGCTAAAGTTGCTATGTACCTAGTTGTTCCATGACCTAGAGTTTATAACATACGGTTGGCAGCCCTGGGCAGACTGTGCGTTTGGTTGGGGACCTGATGGTGGTGGGATGAGGTTCGATTGGAGGGGGGGGGGGGGGGTATATCCTGGAGGATCCTGACACTGACACACACCAGCAAACCAAGTTACTCCCACGCATCTCATGTACCATGCTAAAAGATGCTGCCAACCTTCAAGCTTTGATGGTCCCTGTAGTGACGGAAGGTAAATAAGGAGTTTTTGACTTCTGATAGTGAACTGCGTATAATTGTGGGCCCCTTGGCCTCTTTTATAGTAACGTGATTACAGTGGTTGGATAGGCGTAGTGGGGACACATTCCCACTACGCCTTATCTGCTTGGAGGTCCAAGGGGCACTACAGTCCCTTGGTTTACCAAATATTATTTGCTCTGCCACGAGACATGTCATGTAGAAACCTAATGTGAAATTTTCTTTATCGGTGAGTGAAAGTTATTACGTGCATAACAAGCTCAAAACGATCCCTCACTTAAGAATTTTCACAAATTTTCTAGGAAGGTTTCCTGATATCCCAACACGCTTATCAAACCCCCAAGGACGTTTCAAGAAAATTCACCATGAATCCGTATTCAGCTAACTCAACCCTGTTATACCTATTGGAAATAAACCTGAAAACCAAGTTGGACAAATAAACACTCGACGCTTTCAATAATTAGGGTCACCCAACAATTCTCCCTGGGAGAAATCACGTGATGCAACGTGTTTTATAATTATCTACGAGCTTTGCGAAAATTTAGAAAATCTTTCAATTGAAACTGCCAAAATTTCTCAAACAAAAAAGGGACAACATTGGCTGGTCATCAGAGCAAAAACCCTCAAAAACAGTTGTGCCAACTGCCCCAGTTCATCTGGACCTCCACCTTTTTAGTGCACATCCGTGACAAAAAAAGGAGTTCGACGAAATGTAATCTCCTCACGAGGATCGCATTTATGCTATAGAGCTATCAAAATATTAAAAATATAACTCAGGCATAAAACTTTTCAACTTCGTCCTAGATTTTGTATTATAAATAAATTTCGCATTATTTTAAAAACCCCAAACGCTAAAAAGACGCTAACACAATCATGGAACAATATTGAAAAATACAAAAGACAAATCAGGTTTGTTGGAGAAGAAGCGACTATTACTACCTATATTATAAACGAATATGCATTCGAATAGAGATTAAACCCCCTCCTGCATTCAAGACAATTCAAAATCGGCTATTTTTGCTTCGAAAAACCGGCAAGTTTTTTCACGCTTTTTTCAAAATATAGGCACGTGAATTTATCGATTAACAATAATTGAGAATAATGGGAATATTTAACTTAATGAGAAGGGAAAACAAATTACACTATGCTCTCAAAATCGTCTGAAAATCAATTTCACGCCAATTTTAGGCACTACGTGAATTGCTCTCCAAACCATCATTTATCAAACAAAATTTGTTTAATTTAAATAAGATTTAATCTAACGCACACAGCTTCAGTGAACTTACTTTCCGGATGATGTTGAGAGAAAATTTGTGCGGACTGGAAATTCGATTTGATTTGATCTGAACACAAGTTGAAGCAAATGCCAAGCCTGTTAGCCCCAAATCGAAATATTATAATGTTATTTTTCGAATCAAGAGGTTGGTCAGTTGAAGGAAACTTTTTACATGTGATTTAAATTAGAATAATACCTAATTAAGGAAACGAGGAGAACTGTTGTTACGAAAAGGATGTATTATAAATTAACAATAAAATTTATGTTGACGTTTGATTGGTGGTCATTTTCATTTATCTATTTTGATTTAATGGAGGGATCTGGGTGGCATCGATGTTTTTCGACCCATGATTATGGCAAACTGGGGTGCCTTATTCCATTTTAATTCCCCTAATGCTCTTCACGGTTTACTTTTATTTTACTACAACTTTAAATCACCCAAGGCACACGCAGAATAGCACCTCGAAAGCACTTGTGCTTGTAGGCTTGTAAGCAGATGGTGAACCGAGTGTACCTACGTCAAAAGTATAGGAGAACCAAATATAGTCTATTATTAGGTACCTATGTCAACATCTCAGACTTATAAAATATTCCTACAACCCATTATGCCTCAAATACGTCCAAATTGGTACACAGTTTATATCCCCTGTTAGCCTAACTACCATAAACATTCTGATGCGATTGAAGCACATTTAAGGGGAGAAAAGCGCACCTCTCTTCCTCCCAGTTTTCCTCCTCTTGATGTCTTTGCACATTTGAAACTGGTTTTAGATTCTATAGAAGCTGTAGAATCTACTGGTACATACATTCGAAAATTAGTCTAGGTTTCATACTTGAATAGGTACTTAAATTGCCAATTTAAGCTGAAAAACGTGAGTGGTCTAGTTATCGAACACCTCGAAGAACTCAAGTTTCCTTTGGGTTTTGGGTTAAATCAGCTTTCAAGTTGTTATTTTGAAATATGGCTACCACGTTGAGCTGATCTTATGTGTATCCCTAGATATTAAATATTAAAATTAAATTATAATTGCACGAGCGTTCCACTGATGCTGGCCAGTTCCACGAAAGCCACTGATTAAGTGTCTCTTGTAACTGCACTGAGAACCTCTGTCATAGGTATGGGAATTGGATTTGGATGACTGGTTTCTTGATATGTTTAGTTTCCAAATGTTGGTAGATTACTATGGAAATGTCTTCATCCAAGAACATCAAAAAATACTTCGTTGGTTTTCGGTGGCCTCCGTCATTATTCAATAGTTCCAATGTTACTGGGTTGAGTTCAATAAGGCCAATCAGCTTCTAACTCCGTTTACTCATTTCCCGACGTTTCAAAAACATGGTAGCTTTCATCATCAGGGGGGGACCTGGCAACAAAATTTGTATTTAATACAAACAAGGGGGAACGGGTTAGGTATAACCCACTTCCTAACAACTAGACCCTCAGATGGTAAACTAGATGGTAAACCGAATTCATTCAATTGGCTTGCAAGGATTTCAGCCCGATTGCCCAAACCCATGGGGTTCTGTGGGGCTAAAAACGGGTTACAGAAGGGCTTTTGAAGGGTTTCAACGAGTTAGGTGTCGTTTACGAGGCATTTTTGGACGTGGGATCCATTTTTGGGGGTCCCACAACGATTCGAGTTCATCTATTGGGCTCTCATGGGGCTACAAATGGGATTTTTGAAGGATACCAGGAGGTCAAATAGGTACCTACTTTCAAATTCTTTTTTGGACGCATAACCATTTTTCGAGGTCCCAATTTTTTTTCCCCACATTGGTATAATTATGTGGGACTCAATTATTGAAACAGCCTAGAGCGTTGTTCCCGGACGAGTATACAGTGTCAATGGTACATAAAACTAGGATGGGTGTAGAAAAGGCGATACCTATATCTATCGAATATAATATATTCGATATCGATTGATCGTATACGATATCGGTAGGTACCTACATATCCTTATACGTTTCAATAACATTAGGGCACCATTTCACAGTGACGTAGATGGACACCCTCATTTTAAAATTATGTCAGCCACAATTGATTGACGTATGTATCATCTGCGGACAATCACAGTGGCCGTCAAATAATTGTCAATGTTCAATTAACACTTTGGATATACTGCATTCGTGTTGGCGTAATAGTACGACCCACCTGAGGACTCAACATCATTACGACGACCAATAATTTGGGTGATTGTTCTCATAGCTTACGAAGTGTGTTTGTTCAGCCCACATTGGCTGAATGGTGTTAGGGCAATGTCATGATACGTCCAACAGGTAATCGTCAACATTATTGCAACATGCTGGTCGAAGCACTGACACACCCCCATAGCTGGGCAGGTTGGCTCGTACCAGCCTTCCTGAAAAGGTGGTGCATTGGTTGTTCAGACACCACACACTCAACGACACCCCAAAACCATTACGACGTAATGTGTGCTGGTGATCCATGACACACATGGTAAAATTTTGTGAAAACCCTTACGGCGGATGGTGTCCACCCCTAACCAATGAATGGGGGTCACCAATGCTTTGGGATGGCTAGGCGTGAGTAGTAATGGTGGGCAATCCTGACGAGCGGTAGAGAGGGTTTTTAACATTCCTTTTTTTGGTTTAAATAAGTTTCTTATTATTGCAACGTTTTTTTTTTTTTTTTTTTTTTGTTTTTTTTTTGATTGGTGGGTATACGGCCGTTGAGGGCATCGGAAAATAACGCACACCAGGGCAATCCATATCGAAAACCATGTTCCACGAGGAGGGGGGGGGGGGGGGGGGGGAACGAACACAGATCACGCATCGCTTGAGTGTTGAGTGTGCGTCATTGTATGTGTCTTCATATTTGCAGGTTTTTTGTCAGAGCTCGTCGTGTTAGTTGTAGGGTGGGGAAGACAGTTGTACAACTACTCTCGTCCTCGAACCATGCCAACAAAACGTGAATTTAGGCAAACTTCCATATTATGAACCTAAATGTACGTACGTGACAATGAACGGCGGTTACTAGTGAATGTTGTACGAAATCCACCAGTTATTTAATAAAGGTAGCAAAATCCACTTCCACAAATGTAACAATTATTCCAAATAGAGCATTTTGTGTCCTGTAACTCGTGCAGGTCTACGCATCGTCTGCGGGTATATGGCTGCAAACGTTCCCGTCACTGTCAAGGGTGAAGCGTTATCCCTGCGTAACACAAAGTAGGTGTTTTTTTGTGGGGGGGGGGGGGGGGGGGGGGTGCAACACCCTTACTTCCAAGCTAAAGCCACCCAACGACCTAGCTTGATCTTCAAGGGAGAGGCAATTAGCAATTTGGCCATGTCGACGACCATCTATTGCAGTCTTGGACAACAAGAAACACATTGTCACCAAGCCTCGCGAGCTTTGCTGACCTTTTCCTCCGTTCACACACTCTCCTGGACTTATCGTAAGTGAAATCGTCGGCGGCTACATGTAACGCTTGTCTGACACCTGTTGGTGACAATTTTAAAACATTAGCCCACATTGGGAGCACCAGGTCCAAGCTTTGGAGACCTTTGCCCTCCCCGCCCCCCCCCCCCCCACAACACTATCTATGCACCATTGTAGCTAACTGAGGATGCCTTTTTTAAAGGTAGTAGGCCACCATTATCCTTCACACACTAGGAAAAAAAAAACCCTTACGCAGCTTGAAAGCGTTTGTTCAAGCATTTTGGACCCTCTTTTATCACCATAAGACAATGTCACCACTCCTTCGACGGCTGCAGACACCTTGTGAGCTATTTCCCAACCCTTTTCAAATCCATCACCCACCTTCGAACCTGCTTTGCAAACATCCAACAACTTTCTAAAGCGTGGGTGGCAGCCAGTACAGCGCCAATTACAGTACCTAATTGGCTAGATGCTTGAAAGTGGAAAAGTGTAGTAACCCCAGTTACATAATTACATCAATTTCGACGTAGCATATTTAAAGGATATTTATTTATTTAATTTTTTTTTTTTTATAATTTTTTTTTTTTTTTTTTTTTTTTTTTTTTTTTTTTTTTGGTTTCTTTAACGATAACCATGTCCTAAGTACTTTCATGTCCTCCAGGTTACTGCACATGTGACAGAGAGAGGAACCTACGATAATACCTCATGCTATGTACCATCAGAAGTTGAAATGCAATTTAAGGTGGTACGTAAATGGCCATAGGGAGGACACAGCATTTACCGCAGTTAGGCAGTGACAGTGGTTATATTTGAGATCAAGCGTCGTTGAGGATACCGTACGACCGGATTTTCGAATGTACATTTCAAGCATAGTGAGTACTCAAGCAAATGCAGTAATCCTGCCACCCACGCTTTAGAAAGTTGTTGGATGTTTGCAAAGCAGGTTCGAAGGTGGGTGATGGATTTGAAAAGGGTTGGGAAATAGCTCACAAGGTGTCTGCAGCCGTCGAAGGAGTGGTGACATTGTCTTATGGTGATAAAAGAGGGTCCAAAATGCTTGAACAAACGCTTTCAAGCTGCGTAAGGGTTTTTTTTTTCCTAGTGTGTGAAGGATAATGGTGGCCTACTACCTTTAAAAAAGGCATCCTCAGTTAGCTACAATGGTGCATAGATAGTGTTGTGGGGGGGGGGGGGGCGGGGAGGGCAAAGGTCTCCAAAGCTTGGACCTGGTGCTCCCAATGTGGGCTAATGTTTTAAAATTGTCACCAACAGGTGTCAGACAAGCGTTACATGTAGCCGCCGACGATTTCACTTACGATAAGTCCAGGAGAGTGTGTGAACGGAGGAAAAGGTCAGCAAAGCTCGCGAGGCTTGGTGACAATGTGTTTCTTGTTGTCCAAGACTGCAATAGATGGTCGTCGACATGGCCAAATTGCTAATTGCCTCTCCCTTGAAGATCAAGCTAGGTCGTTGGGTGGCTTTAGCTTGGAAGTAAGGGTGTTGCACCCCCCCCCCCCCCCCCCCCCCCCCACAAAAAAACACCTACTTTGTGTTACGCAGGGATAACGCTTCACCCTTGACAGTGACGGGAACGTTTGCAGCCATATACCCGCAGACGATGCGTAGACCTGCACGAGTTACAGGACACAAAATGCTCTATTTGGAATAATTGTTACATTTGTGGAAGTGGATTTTGCTACCTTTATTAAATAACTGGTGGATTTCGTACAACATTCACTAGTAACCGCCGTTCATTGTCACGTACGTACATTTAGGTTCATAATATGGAAGTTTGCCTAAATTCACGTTTTGTTGGCATGGTTCGAGGACGAGAGTAGTTGTACAACTGTCTTCCCCACCCTACAACTAACACGACGAGCTCTGACAAAAAACCTGCAAATATGAAGACACATACAATGACGCACACTCAACACTCAAGCGATGCGTGATCTGTGTTCGTTCCCCCCCCCCCCCCCCCCTCCTCGTGGAACATGGTTTTCGATATGGATTGCCCTGGTGTGCGTTATTTTCCGATGCCCTCAACGGCCGTATACCCACCAATCAAAAAAAAAACAAAAAAAAAAAAAAAAAAAAAACGTTGCAATAATAAGAAACTTATTTAAACCAAAAAAAGGAATGTTAAAAACCCTCTCTACCGCTCGTCAGGATTGCCCACCATTACTACTCACGCCTAGCCATCCCAAAGCATTGGTGACCCCCATTCATTGGTTAGGGGTGGACACCATCCGCCGTAAGGGTTTTCACAAAATTTTACCATGTGTGTCATGGATCACCAGCACACATTACGTCGTAATGGTTTTGGGGTGTCGTTGAGTGTGTGGTGTCTGAACAACCAATGCACCACCTTTTCAGGAAGGCTGGTACGAGCCAACCTGCCCAGCTATGGGGGTGTGTCAGTGCTTCGACCAGCATGTTGCAATAATGTTGACGATTACCTGTTGGACGTATCATGACATTGCCCTAACACCATTCAGCCAATGTGGGCTGAACAAACACACTTCGTAAGCTATGAGAACAATCACCCAAATTATTGGTCGTCGTAATGATGTTGAGTCCTCAGGTGGGTCGTACTATTACGCCAACACGAATGCAGTATATCCAAAGTGTTAATTGAACATTGACAATTATTTGACGGCCACTGTGATTGTCCGCAGATGATACATACGTCAATCAATTGTGGCTGACATAATTTTAAAATGAGGGTGTCCATCTACGTCACTGTGAAATGGTGCCCTAATGTTATTGAAACGTATAAGGATAAATACGGCCGCATCATACTGGGGATGGTACCGGTGACATACTGGTTTGGGTGTATTATGACAACCAGTAGCTACATTACCAAGGGCAATTAAAACGGTATGTTTGTACATATTCGTATAAGGATAAATACGGCCGCATCATACTGGGGATGGTACCGGTGACATACTGGTTTGGGTGTATTATGACAACCAGTAGCTACATTACCAAGGGCAATTAAAACGGTATGTTTGTACATATTCGTATAAGGATAAATACATTTGAACGGATTATGGCGTCCGCACACGCAGGAGAGTGCCATCATTATGGGACCCACCGCATTATGGCTTCCACATACGGGTGTCACAAGCACCTTCAACGTTAACAGTGCCGTGATTAATTATAAAATCGATTAGGAGCAACATTGAGGATGCAGTAATGTACCAAAATGAACTCAAGTATATTGCACGTAGTTCCAGCAAATTCCGCAACTAGCGTGGCCTACGGAGGCAAATCAGTATATTCTGAAACGAAAAGTGGTTCAAATCCAAGTGCAGGTAGGTTCAAAGAAAAAATGCAACTCTTCACATTACTCCCAGGATTTATAACGGACGAGGCACCTGGTGAAGGGGTTTGCAACCCTTTAGTGGACCCTCATGGGTATTTAAATGAAACAATTTTTTTTTGTATCATTGTGGGCGGAGAGGAATAATCACTAAGTAATTACATTGCGCGGGCTACCAATTTGATTAGCAAGGCACGCCAACACCTTAAAAACCTTGAGGGTACGTTGCACTTGAGGGAGTGTCATTTCGGTACTTGCACGTGGCTAAACAATTCCTTCGCCTCTAGGACGAATGATTAAAGTTAAAAAAAAAAAAAAAAAAATTAAATTAAGGTTCACTGTCTTCGGAAAATATTTTCGGAATGTTAATTTTTGTTTTTTTTTGTTTTCAAAGGGGGGGGGGGGGGGGGAGGGAACCATGAGGCATGTTGGCGAATTCTTGTGATGCTTACCATTGCTTTAATGAATGTAACCAATGGTGACCAATGGTTCGGATGGTGGACAGAGGGTTAGAAACCGTGACAGATGGTTAAGGATTGTTAGAGATGGTTAGGTATGGTTAGGGATGGTCAGGGATGGTTAGGGATGGTTATCAATGGTTACAGATGGTTAGGGATGGTTACAGATGGTTAGGGATGGTTAGGGATGGTTAAGGATTGTTAGAGATGGTTAGGTATGGTTAGGTATGGTTAGGGATTGTTAGAGATGGTTAGGTATGGTTAGGGATGGTTAGGTCTCGTTACGGATGATGACCAATGGCTATCAATGGTTACTGATGGTTAGGGATTGTTTAATCCGCGGTTTCCTTACAGATAAGACATGAAGGAGGACAGTACTGTAAAGGTTGTCATGGGCCACATATGCCATTTTCACGAAATCGTTGATTTTGTGACAACAATTGTGGAATGTTTTAGTGTTTTGTCAGATGGTCGTTGCCGCCAGGGCGGCCCGCGAGGTTCCGCCCTGGCGGGGCGGTCGTTGCGGCCTGGCGGGGCCGCCTATTGACATTGTGTCACTGCAAACGGTTTCCCCATGCCATGGTAACGGGTATGTGTGGATGTTAGGGCATTCAATCATCCCTGGATTTGGCCCACCAACGTACACGGGTGTTCCCCCCCCCCCCCAATATCCCAAAAAAAAGAATAAAAAAATTAAAACCCTAGTCAATGGGTTTATCTGGCCGACAACAACTTGAGTAGCTGAGGGTTGAGGAAGGTGTAAAACCCTGTTTTTTCACCTTAGCTGAAGTCCTCCCTTGTGTTTGGAATATGGTACCATTAAATACAAATTATTTATTTTGCAACGTCCACATTTGGGGAAAATTTGGTTTTTGTGGCCAAGATTCAACCCACGTTAATGGGGGTTTCTGGACCCTAAAAACCTCAGTACCACGCTATTTTGAACTTTAAAACCCGTTTTTTCGTCGAGTTCCCGTCTTCGGATTCAAACGAACCCGGTCCCATCTTGTTCGGCGTGGTCCAAACCCTGGGGGGAAACGCCTTCCGTCGTTTTTCCACATTCGATATCCTTAACGCCGTGTCGTGCGCCCAAAAAGGCGTCGTTACGAGGGAATTTAGAATTTTAAAACCATTTTTCGAGGCGTTCCCGTCCTCGGATGCGATCGAAACCAGTCCCATTGTGTTGAGGAGGTCGAAATCTATGGTAAAACGACTTTATTATTACCAAAAATGACCCCCACATAAGGGTTATTAGGGGTGCAGCAGGTATGCAGCCCCGTTTTGCAAATTTGAACCGGCTTTCGACCACGTTCCCGTTCTTGGATCGTCTTGAAATTGGTCCCATCTTGTTCGGCGTGGTCCAAACCCTGGGGAAACGCCTTCCTCGTTTCCAGATTCGACATCCTTAATGGGTGGTCTGCGGTCAAACGGCATTAGTAGGAGGCAATTTAGAATTTAAACACATATTTCACGACGTTCCCGTCCTCGGATTGGATCGAAACCCGTCTCATTGTGTTCAGGGGGTCGAAAAAAATGGAAAAAAAGCTTAACTTTTCCCAAAAACAACCTCCTATAAGGGTGTAGGGGTGTGGTTACACCCTTGGTAGCATGTGTTTTGGAATTTAAAGCCATTTTTCGAGGGGTTCCCGTTCTCGGATCGTCTTGAAATTGGACTCATTCGATTCGGCGGAGTCCAAACCATGGGAAAAAGCTTTCATTTTTTCCAATGACGACCCCCTATAAGGTGTTGTTAGGCAAAAACACCTTCGTAGGACGCAATTTTAAAATTTAAATCCATTTTTCGAAGGGTTCCCGTTCTCGGATCGTCTTGAAATTGGTCTCATTCGATTCGGCGGAGTCCAAACCATGGGAAAACACCTTCCTTCTTTTCAAATATGACCCCCTATAAGGGTGAAGGGGGAAGTCGCACCTGATGTAAGGTGGTAGCACCCTTGGTAGCAGGTGTTTTGGACTTTAAAGCCCTTTTTCGAAGGGTTCCCGTTCTCGGATCGTCTTGAAATTGGTCTCATTCGATTCGGCGGAGTCGAAACCTTCGGAAAACGAGTTTAGTTGCTCCAAAAACCGGCCCTTTAAGGGTTTTGTAGCGGAAGTAGCAGGGTAGCAGGTCTGGTCAGACTGTCCTCCAAGGTTACATATGTACGTCTATACGTTATATACATTATAACGTCTTATATACATATATCTTACTCTCTCTCTAGCATCTCTATTTCTTTACTAAGCAAATTTATATATATATAAAGAAATATATATATATATATATATATATATATATATATATATATATATATATATATATATATATATATATACGTATATACGTACATATGTAACCTTGGAGGACAGTCTGACCCAACCTGCTACCCTGCTACTTCCGCTACATAGCCCTTAAAGGGCTCGTTTTTGGAACAACTAACCTCGTTTTCCCAAGGTTTCGGCCACGCCGAATCGAATGAGACCAATTTCAAGACGATCCGAGAACGGGAACCCTTCGAAAAAGGGCTTTAAAGTTCAAAACACCTGCTACCAAGGGTGCTACGAGCTTACATCAGGTGCGACTTCCCCCTTCACCCTTACAGGGGGTCATATTTGAAAAGAAGGAAGGTGTTTTCCCATGGTTTGGACTCCGCCGAATCGAATGAGACCAATTTCAAGACGATCCGAGAACGGGAACCCCTTGAAAAATGGATTTAAATTTTAAAATTGCGTCGTACGAAGGTGTTTTTGCCTAAAAACACCTTATAGGGGGTCGTCATTGGAAAAAATGAAAGCTTTTTCCCAAGGTTTGGACTCCGCCGAATCGAATGGCACCAATTTCAAGAGGATACGAGAACGGGGACCTCGTGAAAAATGCTTTTTAAAATTAAAATTGCGTCCTACGAACGTGTTTTGGCCTAAAAACACCTTATAGGGGGTCGTCATTGGAAAAAAGGGAACGTGTTTTCCCATAGTTTGGACGACGCCGAATCGAATGGCACCAATTTCAAGAGGATACGAGAACGGGGACCTCATCAAAAATGGTTTTTCAGTTTTAAATTGCGGTGGTTTTGCCCTAAAACACCTTATAGGGGGTGGGTTATTGGAAAAAAGGAAGGCGTTTTCCCATAGTTTGAAGGTCGCGGAATGCAATGGGACCAATTTCAAGACGATCCGAGAACGGGGACCTCATGACAAATGGTTTCAAATTCTAAATTGCATCCTGCTAATGCCGTTTTACCGCCGAACACCCTTATAGGGGGTCGATTTAGGAAAAATGGAAGGCGTTTTTCCAAGGTTTGGATCACGGCAAACAACATGGGACCAATTTCAAGAGGATCCGAGAACGGGGACCTCATACAAAATGGTGTTTAATTTAAAAATTGCGTCCTAGGAAGGTGGTTTTGCACTAAACACCTTATAGGGGGTGGGTGTTTGGAAAAAAGGAAGGCGTTTTCCCATAGTTTGAACGTCGCCGAATCCAATCGGACCAATTTCAAGACGATCCGAGAACGGGGAGCTCATGAAAAATGGGCTTTAAAAGTGCAAAAACGCTGGTGCAGAGGTGATTCAGCCCTAAAAACCCTTATACGGGGGTCTGTTTAAGGACAACTAAACACGTTTTCCCATAGATTTCGACAGTCTGAACACAATAGGACCCATTTCAAGACGATCCGACCACGTGGAAGCCCATGAAAAATGGGTTCAAAGATCGACATTGCGTCCTGGTAATGCCTTTTTGTTCCCAAAAAAAAAGCCCGTTAGGTGGTCGAAACAGGAAATAATAAACAGGTATTTTTGACCCTGGTTCAGACCACGCCGAATCCGTATTCGGACCGGTTTCGATCGAATCCGAGGACGGGAACGGCCTGAAAAAGGGAACCGTTAACATCAAAAGCACTTACCAACATTTTGATGTCCCCCCCCCCCCCCTCACCACCTTTGTTGTACTGTCTTCACTCGCAACGTTAAATGTAATTGGTTTGAAATATTTCATTTTACAATATTTCTGTTATTTTTTTGTTTTTTTTGTTTTTTTTTCCCTCGTCTTCGTTTTTCCACTGTCTTTGACTTGACACCCAGTCCTGGAACGGGTTTCCTTAAATTGTGCCAATCACATAACTGTTCGTTAGAATGAGAGGAAATATTGGACAGACTGTAGGATTTGTGGTCATTCAGCCTTACGGTTCAACGTATAGCCCCAAATGTAGGTTCCCTATATGTCTCCCCACGTCACGGGGGTTTTTGAGTAAAGTTCATCTGAGTCCATCACATGAAGACTAGGTAGGTGGCGTAGGTACTATACGACCCCTGTGGAAAGTTCCAATTTTTTCCGTGGTTATTGATGACACTCTCTATGAGTGTCGTGTCAAAGAGGAAAAACTGGTAAGTACCTACCGGTTTTGACAAGAGTTTGTATTTATTTTATTTTATTTGTAGTTTAATGTTTAAATTTTTTTTTTTTTTTTTTTTTTTTTTTTTTTTTTTTTTGGTGTGTGACGATACACCGTAGGTACACCTACTCGAGAGTGTTCTTCGGAACAATAATTGAGGAACAGTAGTAACGTCAACACGAACTCGAAAATTACTAGTCCCAACACCCAGAGATTAAGGGCGCGGCTTCCAGAAGCCGCGCCAGACTGATTGTAGAGGAAGGGGCAACACCCAAAAACATAAACATGATTGACGGGCAACAATGAGTATGCAGGAATTAAATCAATAAATTTGTGCAAAGTGGGGACGGAAAAAAAAAAAAAAAAAAAACGAAAGAAATTCCAAAATGACAAGCGTGAGTTTGGAGCGTCTATTTGAATCATGAAAAATGGGGTTTAGTGTTTATTTTATATCGTCAAATCACTTATGCGTTGATGTGGCGGCTCATTTTGGGTCGTCGAACAACGGCCGTCGTCCTCCACAGGTTGTGGACAATTTTTTTTTTCCCCCTTTTTTATCCTTTTTTTTTCTTTTTCAATATTTACCCTCATTAATACATTTCGTAATTCTTTCATTTAGGAACCCTACTTGTTTCCCATTGACCCCTTGAACTCGCGTTTGGCTGGCCTTGGATAGGCCAGCCAGGGATTCAATCATGTCACCGTACCTGATTTTATTTATGTATTAATTTTTTTTTTTTTTTTTTTTTTTTTTTCTTTTTGGTCATTGATTAATTTTTGGTTTTTTTTTTTTTCTTTTATTTGCATTTTAATCTGTTCTCCTCCCCCTAAAGCTTGTTTAAGTCTCCTTTACCTGTTATTTCTGATAACGTGGAGGGAGAAACTCACCCCTTACAAGCTCCACATCCTCGAAATGGTTGTTGACAACCAACTCACACTTTACCCTGACGTTGGGAGTGAACAAAATTATGTCGGCAAGTGAAATCAACATGCATTTATTTGTACTTGTACACTTTTTTTTTTTTGTTGTTTTTTTTTTTTTTTGGTTTTTCGTTTTACAGAATTAACCAATGGTTAGGGACCAACAATGGAACACATCGTCTTGACGTTATTACTCCTACTAGATACCTGTTATGTCAAGTCCGAGGAAGTTTTAACAATGTACCTACTTTTGAAAGGACAGTTCATCACGGACTGTCAATAACATTTTGTAACACCTCATGTTAATTGAACTCCAATTTAGTACAACTGCCAAACGCAATTGGTTTTTTAAAATTTGTCATGGACTGTTAATGTTATCAATTTCTTTGTGGTCACTATAATTGCAGTTTCGTGAGGTTGGCGAGACTGAGTATGGCAAAAATTCAAAATGGTGGTCGCATCCCTACAACGAACACGGTTTTTGTTAAACTTTTGTTATCTGAATGCATCTGAAGATATTCTACGTTACAAGGGGTGTTGTTATGGTGAAGTGTATCATTAGCCAAAGGTCCATGCAATTATGAAAAAAGTGGTTGTCTGTGACTGAAAGTGACATCCCACAGCGATCCTGGTCAGTGAGTGGTAAGTAATGCTGTTTCCTTACATTAATATGACTTTTTACAAGTTCTTCACACCAGAATATGTTGCTGAAGTGTATCGGGAAACCCAACAGGTATGCCTCATTCCGAAATGTGAGTTCTTAAAAATTCCACATTTCATAGACCATGTGACCCAATGTATTTACGTTGGAAACGTTAATAAACGGTCCCAATGTATGATTTACATTGTTTTTTCATTCTGTTACTGTCTTTGTAGGCATTTGGATGTAACAAGAGTACCTGCAGAAAATAAAGTTCTTGTCATCATGAGGCGGATGGAATTTAAAACACAGACGATACAGGGACCCGGAAGATGGTGAATTGAGGTATGTGACTCAGTTAGTTGTAAAAACAGCAACGTCTGTGGAAACAATGAACACTTCATTGACCACACACACTTCTTACAGGAGCTCTCCCTACCTGTGCCGTTCAGGGGCGACAAATTGTATGGAATCCAAAACATTTGCGTTACCTATTGATTACGTACACAATGGCTGAACGAAAATGATGTGGATTTGGACAAATTGGAAAACACATGCCGCATGATCCCCCACTCTATACTGGAATTCGCCTTGGTAAGTTGAGTTGTGCAATTACCAAAAATCAACACCTACGAATAGTGTCAATAAGTACATGCCACACTGATGCCATCTGGCCCATGTCAATGAAGTACATGGCATTCAGTTAGCAATGAAAATAGTTTTACGTTACCCTGTACACATGTCAATCAACATTTTCATTGTCACTAACGGTATTCACATGTTGTTGTGTTTCACAGGAAAACCACCACATCATGGAGACCAAAGGAGTTATCGTCCTTTCTTCCACCTCGTCGGAATCAGAGACTGACAACCTTCAGGATCTGTCAGACCCAGACTTCACATTGTCCGGGTCCGAACTGTACGTTAGTGACACCTCAGTGGAAATGTCAGATGTCACGTCAGTGGATTCTTCGCCACATACACCAAAGTTACCAAGAATTCAGAACAGTGACTACGTCGAAGCGGAACGACAGTTGGAGAACCCTAGCGGAACACGCGAATTTGTCGTCAGTCCGTCAGTTGCGGATTCGAGTTCATCCTCAGACACCCAGCAACGGTTCCTGGATTATTTCGAACAACGTCGTGATGAAGGTGTGTTGCTACAATCCTGCGAAGAACCAGCTCCAAGAGAAGATCCCAACGTTGCTCTCTCACCATTTGAACCTGCTTTGGAACCTGGAGAGGCGAGTACGTCTCGGGCAAATGACAGCTCTCTCGTGAGTAACCTTAGAAATAATAACCAGCGATCGGATAATAATGAATATGGTTTGGACAGTTCAGGGGAGGAGGGTAACCCTTCCCTACAACCTAGGGGAAGGAGAAGTAAAGTTTACTGTTTCTACTGTGAAACGGAGGTAGGCCAGTTTGCCCGTCACATATACAGGAATCATGCTGCAGAATTTGAAGTTCAAAAAATACTCTCATACAACCGGAAATCAGTACAGAGAAAAAGACTTTTATCTATAATTAGAAACAAAGGGAACTTCTTATTGTACAGGCAAACCCACGAAGTGAGGGCAGTCCGCAAGGAAGCCATTTCTAGCAGTACTGCCGCAAGGTTGCCATGCCCATCATGCTATGGTTTTTTCGTCAAGAAGCAGCTTTGGAGACACACGAAAATTTGCCCGGCTCGCGCTGACAATCCGAACAGTGTAAAACATTATCAAAATTTGGCTCACAATCTATTGTTGGGATCAGTTAAAGGTAATGAATACCTACACCAGGAGGTGTTCCCTAGAATGAGGTCGGATGACGTGAGCGGGTTAGTCAAAACTGACCCTCTCATATGCGCATTTGGCCAACGATACGCTAAAACGCACAGAGAATCTCATCAAGTTAATGTCATATCACGAAAAATGCGGGAGCTCGGTAAATTGGTTTATGAGATGAAAAAACAAGATGCTAGTGTCAAATCCCTTCTAGACGTTTTACGACCACATCAATATCCACTCATTGTAAAGTGTGTCAAGCAGATAGCCAAATACAATTCAACGACAGATAGGTACATTTCTCCCACCTTCGCAATGAACATACAGAGCTCTTTAAAAGACTGTGCTCTCATAGCTTGCAATCAACTGTATGGAAGAGGCACAGGTCAAAGTAAAACATCCTACGATGAGGCAGCTTTCCCTTTCAAACAGTTAATATCTCTAATTTCCAGTGAATGGCGGGTAGATGTGTCTCACAAGGCAGGCAAAGATCTTCATTCGTCGAAAATGAATAAAACTACTATAGTACCACTGGCTAAAGACCTCCATAAATTCAGAATTTACTTGGTAGATTTGGCAGCAAACTCGTGTGCAGCCTTAACGTATGATAACACAGATGGGGTTGCTTATGTCAATTTATTGGAAAGTGTGTACTGCAGAGTTATGTTGTTATGTCGGAAGCGGGCTGGGGAGTTGAGTAGAATGCCTCTAGCACTTTATCAAGAATCCACTGAACGCCACAGCTACGAAGAGTTTGCTGAAACCATCACCCCTTCTGAAATGTGTCTTGTCCGTAAATTTAAGAGAGTAGTCATTCAAGGGAAGAGCAAAAATACCCCAGTGATATTTGCTGATGACGTTCAACAACACATAGCCATTCTTCTCAAATATCGCTCTAATTTCGTCTCATCAAAGAATCCATTCCTTTTTGCCAAACCAAACACAAACCTTCCGATCGCTGGTTATAAAACTTTGGTTGCTCACGCTCGGCGAGCTTCCCTACAACAACCGGACGCAATCACGAGCAGAAGTCTACGCAAACATTTAGCGACTGTTTGTCAAGTCTTCCACATGACCGACGAAGATTTGGAACAAATTAGTTCCTTCTTAGGCCATACTTCAGCTACGCATCGCACTCATTACCGGCTTCCAGACGACGTTTTTCAAACAGCAAAAGTCAGCAAGCTGTTGATGGCCCTGGAACGCGGTGAGGCTTCGAAATACAAAGGTAACCAAACACGACGACTTTTTATAATTACAATTTTTTATTTTTTTTTTGTTTTTACCGACTGATGAGTTACGTTAATATCCGTTCCATATGTCTTAATGTACTCAACCACGCGTGTCAAGTTTGACAGTTAAACTTGCTGACTACGTGAAATCTTTAAGTCAATACAGTAAAAAATGAAAAATTGAAATTAAAAAAAAAAAAGAAAAAAAAACCCCAATGAATGATGCTCCTTCGAACTTGACTTTAACACTGATGCAAATGGATGCAGTAGTCACGAACTCAGTCAACGGTATCATGAAAATGTTTAACATAATCTTTCATTCCACGACAGTTGTTGGTTTCTCTCCATGTTTTGACAAACCTCGTAATGATCAAATTGCCTAAACTCGGTGTAATGGTTTCAGGGAAATCCTTAGACGAAATAGACATCGATATGGACGAAACCTTGGCGGACTTGAACAACGACGACTCAATGAATGTGAGTGAGGAAGTTGAAGACGATCTCTCACGCAGCCTCCTTGTCAATGAAACTGGATCCAGCGGCGACGATGTCATACAGAATACTCCCCAGGCTGGCACAACGCCATCAACTTCAACCAAACAATTTCAACAAACTCATCGCCCAGTGAATGACAGTGGGAGGAAAGTAAAAACATTTGAAAGAGTGAAATGGACTGATGAAGACAAAAAATTAGTTTTGCATTATTTTCACGAACACGTGGTACATAGGACTACCCCTACACGACGGGAATGTACTGCCTTTTTGGCCAATTTCCCGAAACGCTTCAACGGACGGACTTGGCAAAAACTAAAAGTTTTAATCTACAACCATAATAAGCTGCAAAAGAAACGCCATGTTTGATTTTCCTTGCCTCATTTTGCCAGTCCGTGATGAACTGTCCTTTCAAAAGTAGGTACATTGTTAAAACTTCCTCGGACTTGACATAACAGGTATCTAGTAGGAGTAATAACGTCAAGACGATGTGTTCCATTGTTGGTCCCTAACCATTGGTTAATTCTGTAAAACGAAAAACCAAAAAAAAAAAAAAACAACAAAAAAAAAAAAGTGTACAAGTACAAATAAATGCATGTTGATTTCACTTGCCGACATAATTTTGTTCACTCCCAACGTCAGGGTAAAGTGTGAGTTGGTTGTCAACAACCATTTCGAGGATGTGGAGCTTGTAAGGGGTGAGTTTCTCCCTCCACGTTATCAGAAATAACAGGTAAAGGAGACTTAAACAAGCTTTAGGGGGAGGAGAACAGATTAAAATGCAAATAAAAGAAAAAAAAAAAAACCAAAAATTAATCAATGACCAAAAAGAAAAAAAAAAAAAAAAAAAAAAAAAAAATTAATACATAAATAAAATCAGGTACGGTGACATGATTGAATCCCTGGCTGGCCTATCCAAGGCCAGCCAAACGCGAGTTCAAGGGGTCAATGGGAAACAAGTAGGGTTCCTAAATGAAAGAATTACGAAATGTATTAATGAGGGTAAATATTGAAAAAGAAAAAAAAAGGATAAAAAAGGGGGAAAAAAAAAATTGTCCACAACCTGTGGAGGACGACGGCCGTTGTTCGACGACCCAAAATGAGCCGCCACATCAACGCATAAGTGATTTGACGATATAAAATAAACACTAAACCCCATTTTTCATGATTCAAATAGACGCTCCAAACTCACGCTTGTCATTTTGGAATTTCTTTCGTTTTTTTTTTTTTTTTTTTTCCGTCCCCACTTTGCACAAATTTATTGATTTAATTCCTGCATACTCATTGTTGCCCGTCAATCATGTTTATGTTTTTGGGTGTTGCCCCTTCCTCTACAATCAGTCTGGCGCGGCTTCTGGAAGCCGCGCCCTTAATCTCTGGGTGTTGGGACTAGTAATTTTCGAGTTCGTGTTGACGTTACTACTGTTCCTCAATTATTGTTCCGAAGAACACTCTCGAGTAGGTGTACCTACGGTGTATCGTCACACACCAAAAAAAAAAAAAAAAAAAAAAAAAAAAAAAAAAAATTTAAACATTAAACTACAAATAAAATAAAATAAATACAAACTCTTGTCAAAACCGGTAGGTACTTACCAGTTTTTCCTCTTTGACACGACACTCATAGAGAGTGTCATCAATAACCACGGAAAAAATTGGAACTTTCCACAGGGGTCGTATAGTACCTACGCCACCTACCTAGTCTTCATGTGATGGACTCAGATGAACTTTACTCAAAAACCCCCGTGACGTGGGGAGACATATAGGGAACCTACATTTGGGGCTATACGTTGAACCGTAAGGCTGAATGACCACAAATCCTACAGTCTGTCCAATATTTCCTCTCATTCTAACGAACAGTTATGTGATTGGCACAATTTAAGGAAACCCGTTCCAGGACTGGGTGTCAAGTCAAAGACAGTGGAAAAACGAAGACGAGGGAAAAAAAAACAAAAAAAACAAAAAAATAACAGAAATATTGTAAAATGAAATATTTCAAACCAATTACATTTAACGTTGCGAGTGAAGACAGTACAACAAAGGTGGTGAGGGGGGGGGGGGGACATCAAAATGTTGGTAAGTGCTTTTGATGTTAACGGTTCCCTTTTTCAGGCCGTTCCCGTCCTCGGATTCGATCGAAACCGGTCCGAATACGGATTCGGCGTGGTCTGAACCAGGGTCAAAAATACCTGTTTATTATTTCCTGTTTCGACCACCTAACGGGCTTTTTTTTTGGGAACAAAAAGGCATTACCAGGACGCAATGTCGATCTTTGAACCCATTTTTCATGGGCTTCCACGTGGTCGGATCGTCTTGAAATGGGTCCTATTGTGTTCAGACTGTCGAAATCTATGGGAAAACGTGTTTAGTTGTCCTTAAACAGACCCCCGTATAAGGGTTTTTAGGGCTGAATCACCTCTGCACCAGCGTTTTTGCACTTTTAAAGCCCATTTTTCATGAGCTCCCCGTTCTCGGATCGTCTTGAAATTGGTCCGATTGGATTCGGCGACGTTCAAACTATGGGAAAACGCCTTCCTTTTTTCCAAACACCCACCCCCTATAAGGTGTTTAGTGCAAAACCACCTTCCTAGGACGCAATTTTTAAATTAAACACCATTTTGTATGAGGTCCCCGTTCTCGGATCCTCTTGAAATTGGTCCCATGTTGTTTGCCGTGATCCAAACCTTGGAAAAACGCCTTCCATTTTTCCTAAATCGACCCCCTATAAGGGTGTTCGGCGGTAAAACGGCATTAGCAGGATGCAATTTAGAATTTGAAACCATTTGTCATGAGGTCCCCGTTCTCGGATCGTCTTGAAATTGGTCCCATTGCATTCCGCGACCTTCAAACTATGGGAAAACGCCTTCCTTTTTTCCAATAACCCACCCCCTATAAGGTGTTTTAGGGCAAAACCACCGCAATTTAAAACTGAAAAACCATTTTTGATGAGGTCCCCGTTCTCGTATCCTCTTGAAATTGGTGCCATTCGATTCGGCGTCGTCCAAACTATGGGAAAACACGTTCCCTTTTTTCCAATGACGACCCCCTATAAGGTGTTTTTAGGCCAAAACACGTTCGTAGGACGCAATTTTAATTTTAAAAAGCATTTTTCACGAGGTCCCCGTTCTCGTATCCTCTTGAAATTGGTGCCATTCGATTCGGCGGAGTCCAAACCTTGGGAAAAAGCTTTCATTTTTTCCAATGACGACCCCCTATAAGGTGTTTTTAGGCAAAAACACCTTCGTACGACGCAATTTTAAAATTTAAATCCATTTTTCAAGGGGTTCCCGTTCTCGGATCGTCTTGAAATTGGTCTCATTCGATTCGGCGGAGTCCAAACCATGGGAAAACACCTTCCTTCTTTTCAAATATGACCCCCTGTAAGGGTGAAGGGGGAAGTCGCACCTGATGTAAGCTCGTAGCACCCTTGGTAGCAGGTGTTTTGAACTTTAAAGCCCTTTTTCGAAGGGTTCCCGTTCTCGGATCGTCTTGAAATTGGTCTCATTCGATTCGGCGTGGCCGAAACCTTGGGAAAACGAGGTTAGTTGTTCCAAAAACGAGCCCTTTAAGGGCTATGTAGCGGAAGTAGCAGGGTAGCAGGTTGGGTCAGACTGTCCTCCAAGGTTACATATGTACGTATATACGTATATATATATATATATATATATATATATATATATATATATATATAGTGTCAGGCTCATTTTGCCTCACCAGATATTTTCGCGAGGCATTTTGAGGAATAAAAAATAATATTTTCAGGCTCCAAACCCCTCATCAGGGCTGGCACCCTGATGAGGGAATATGATATTTTCCCTCACATCCATGTGAGTCAGGAGCTACGAATAAAATTAAACAAACAGTATAGGTCCATTAATCAGGTGACAATTTTTCGATTAGGTAAACCCTTTTGAGGCCGCTGACCCAGGGGATGGATTTAAAATGAAATAAATAGTGTAGGTCCGCCGACCAGGTGATAATTTTTTGATTAAACCCTTTTGAGGCCCCTAACCCAGGGGATGGATTTAAAATGAAATAAATAGTGTAGGTAGGTCCGCCGACCAGGTGACAATTTTTCGATTAAACCCTTTTGAGGTCCCTACCCCAGGGGATGAATTTAAAATGAAATAAATAGTGTAGGTCCGCCGACCAGGTGATAATTTTTTGATTAAACCCTTTTGAGGCCCCTAACCCAGGGGATGGATTTAAAATGAAATAAATAGTGTAGGTAGGTCCGCCGACCAGGTGACAATTTTTCGATTAAACCCTTTTGAGGTCCCTACCCCAGGGGATGAATTTAAAATGAAATAAATAGTGTAGGTCCGCCGATCAGGTGACAATTTTTCAAATAAACCCTTTTGAGGCCCCTAACCCAGGGGATGAATTTAAAATGAAATAAATAGTGTAGGTCCGCCGACCAGGTGACAATTTTTCGATTAAACCCTTTTGAGGCCCCTAACCCAGGGGATGAATTTAAAATGAAATAAATAGTGTAGGTCCGCCGACCAGGTGACAATTTTTCGATTAAACCCTTTTGAGGCCCCTAACCCAGGGGATGAATTTAAAATGAAAAAAATAGTGTAGGTCCGCCGACCAGGTGACAAATTTTCGATTAAACCCTTTTGAGGCCGCTGACCCAGGGGATGGATTTAAAATGAAATAATTAGGTAGTTTAGGTCCGTCGACCAGGGGACAATTTTTCGATTAAACCCTTTTGAGGCCGCTGACCCAGGGGATGGATTTAAAATGAAATAATTAGGTAGTGTAGGTGCGCCGACGAGGTGACAATTTTTCGATTAAACCCTTTTGAGGCCCCTACCACAGGGGATGAATTTAAAATGAAATAAATAGTGTAGGTCCGCCGATCAGGTGACAATTTTTCAAATAAACCCTTTTGAGGCCCCTAACCCAGGGGATGAATTTAAAATGAAATAAATAGTGTAGGTCCGCCGACCAGGTGACAATTTTTCGATTAAACCCTTTTGAGGCCCCTAATCCAGGGGATGAATTTAAAATGAAATAAATAGTGTAGGTCCGCCGACCAGGTGACAATTTTTCGATTAAACCCTTTTGAGGCCCCTAACCCAGGGGATGGATTTAAAATGAAATAAATAGTGTAGGTAGGTCCACCGACCAGGTGACAATTTTTCGATTAAACCCTTTTGAGGCCCCTAACCCAGGGGATGAATTTAAAATGAAATAAATAGTGTAGGTCCGCCGACCAGGTGACAATTTTTCGATTAAACCCTTTTGAGGCCCCTAATCCAGGGGATGAATTTAAAATGAAATAAATAGTGTAGGTCCGCCGACCAGGTGACAATTTTTCGATTAAACCCTTTTGAGGCCCCTAACCCAGGGGATGAATTTAAAATGAAAAAAATAGTGTAGGTCCGCCGACCAGGTGACAAATTTTCGATTAAACCCTTTTGAGGCCGCTGACCCAGGGGATGGATTTAAAATGAAATAATTAGGTAGTTTAGGTCCGTCGACCAGGGGACAATTTTTCGATTAAACCCTTTTGAGGCCGCTGACCCAGGGGATGGATTTAAAATGAAATAATTAGGTAGTGTAGGTGCGCCGACGAGGTGACAATTTTTCGATTAAACCCTTTTGAGGCCCCTACCCCAGGGGATGAATTTAAAATGAAATAAATAGTGTAGGTCCGCCGATCAGGTGACAATTTTTCAAATAAACCCTTTTGAGGCCCCTAACCCAGGGGATGAATTTAAAATGAAATAAATAGTGTAGGTCCGCCGACCAGGTGACAATTTTTCGATTAAACCCTTTTGAGGCCCCTAATCCAGGGGATGAATTTAAAATGAAATAAATAGTGTAGGTCCGCCGACCAGGTGACAATTTTTCGATTAAACCCTTTTGAGGCCCCTAACCCAGGGGATGGATTTAAAATGAAATAAATAGTGTAGGTAGGTCCGCCGATCAGGTGACAATTTTTCGATTAAACCCTTTTGAGGCCCCTAACCCAGGGGATGAATTTAAAATGAAATAAATAGTGTAGGTCCGCCGACCAGGTGACAATTTTTCGATTAAACCCTTTTGAGGCCCCTAACCCAGGGGATGAATTTAAAATGAAATAAATAGTGTAGGTCCGCCGACCAGGTGACAATTTTTCGATTAAACCCTTTTGAAGCCCCTAACCCAGGGGATGGATTTAAAATGAAATAATTAGGTAGTGTAGGTGCGCCGACGAGGTGACAATTTTTCGATTAAACCCTTTTGAGGCCCCTACCCCAGGGGATGAATTTAAAATGAAATAAATAGTGTAGGTCCGCCGATCAGGTGACAATTTTTCAAATAAACCCTTTTGAGGCCCCTAACCCAGGGGATGAATTTAAAATGAAATAAATAGTGTAGGTCCGCCGACCAGGTGACAATTTTTCGATTAAACCCTTTTGAGGCCCCTAATCCAGGGGATGAATTTAAAATGAAATAAATAGTGTAGGTCCGCCGACCAGGTGACAATTTTTCGATTAAACCCTTTTGAGGCCCCTAACCCAGGGGATGGATTTAAAATGAAATAAATAGTGTAGGTAGGTCCACCGACCAGGTGACAATTTTTCGATTAAACCCTTTTGAGGCCCCTAACCCAGGGGATGAATTTAAAATGAAATAAATAGTGTAGGTAGGTCCGCCGATCAGGTGACAATTTTTCGATTAAACCCTTTTGAGGCCCCTGACCCAGGGGATGAATTTAAAATGAAATAAATAGTGTAGGTCCGCCGACCAGGTGACAAATTTTCGATTAAACCCTTTTGAGGCCCCTAACCCAGGGGATGAATTTAAAATGAAATAAATAGTGTAGGTCCGCCGACCAGGTGACAATTTTTCGATTAAACCCTTTTGAGGCCCCTAACCCAGGGGATGAATTTAAAATGAAATAAATAGTGTAGGTCCGCCGACCAGGTGACAATTTTTCGATTAAACCCTTTTGAGGCCCCTAACCCAGGGGATGAATTTAAAATGAAATAAATAGTGTAGGTCCGCCGACCAGGTGACAATTTTTCGATTAAACCCTTTTGAAGCCCCTAACCCAGGGGATGAATTTAAAATGAAATAAATAGTGTAGGTAGGTCCGCCGATCAGGTGACAATTTTTCGATTAAACCCTTTTGAGGCCCCTGACCCAGGGGATGAATTTAAAATGAAATAAATAGTGTAGGTCCGCCGACCAGGTGACAAATTTTCGATTAAACCCTTTTGAGGCCCCTAACCCAGGGGATGAATTTAAAATGAAATAAATAGTGTAGGTCCGCCGACCAGGTGACAATTTTTCGATTAAACCCTTTTGAGGCCCCTAACCCAGGGGATGAATTTAAAATGAAATAAATAGTGTAGGTCCGCCGACCAGGTGACAATTTTTCGATTAAACCCTTTTGAGGCCCCTAACCCAGGGGATGAATTTAAAATGAAAAAAATAGTGTAGGTCCGCCGACCAGGTGACAAATTTTCGATTAAACCCTTTTGAGGCCGCTGACCCAGGGGATGGATTTAAAATGAAATAATTAGGTAGTTTAGGTCCGTCGACCAGGGGACAATTTTTCGATTAAACCCTTTTGAGGCCGCTGACCCAGGGGATGGATTTAAAATGAAATAATTAGGTAGTGTAGGTGCGCCGACGAGGTGACAATTTTTCGATTAAACCCTTTTGAGGCCCCTACCCCAGGGGATGAATTTAAAATGAAATAAATAGTGTAGGTCCGCCGATCAGGTGACAATTTTTCAAATAAACCCTTTTGAGGCCCCTAACCCAGGGGATGAATTTAAAATGAAATAAATAGTGTAGGTCCGCCGACCAGGTGACAATTTTTCGATTAAACCCTTTTGAGGCCCCTAACCCAGGGGATGAATTTAAAATGAAATAAATAGTGTAGGTCCGCCGACCAGGTGACAATTTTTCGATTAAACCCTTTTGAGGCCCCTAACCCAGGGGATGGATTTAAAATGAAATAAATAGTGTAGGTAGGTCCACCGACCAGGTGACAATTTTTCGATTAAACCCTTTTGAGGCCCCTAACCCAGGGGATGAATTTAAAATGAAATAAATAGTGTAGGTAGGTCCGCCGATCAGGTGACAATTTTTCGATTAAACCCTTTTGAGGCCCCTGACCCAGGGGATGAATTTAAAATGAAATAAATAGTGTAGGTCCGCCGACCAGGTGACAATTTTTCGATTAAACCCTTTTGAGGCCCCTAACCCAGGGGATGAATTTAAAATGAAATAAATAGTGTAGGTCCGCCGACCAGGTGACAAATTTTCGATTAAACCCTTTTGAGGCCCCTAACCCAGGGGATGAATTTAAAATGAAATAAATAGTGTAGGTCCGCCGACCAGGTGACAATTTTTCGATTAAACCCTTTTGAGGCCCTTAACCCAGGGGATGGATTTAAAATGAAATAAATAGTGTAGGTAGGTCCGCCGACCAGGTGACATTTTTTCGATTAAACCCTTTTGAGGCCCCTAACCCAGGGGATAAATTTAAAATGAAATAAATAGTGTAGGTCCGCCGACCAGGTGACAAATTTTCGATTAAACCCTTTTGAGGCCCCTAACCCAGGGGATGAATTTAAAATGAAATAAATAGTGTAGGTCCGCCGACCAGGTGACAATTTTTCGATTAAACCCTTTTGAGGCCCTTAACCCAGGGGATGGATTTAAAATGAAATAAATAGTGTAGGTAGGTCCGCCGACCAGGTGACATTTTTTCGATTAAACCCTTTTGAGGCCCCTAACCCAGGGGATGAATTTAAAATGAAATAAATAGTGTAGGTCCGCCGACCAGGTGACAATTTTTCGATTAAACCCTTTTGAGGCCCCTAACCCAGGGGATGATCTTAAAATGAAATAAATAGTGTAGGTCCGCCGACCAGGTGAAGATTTTTCGATTAAACCCTTTCGTAATTAGCTGAGCCCTAAAAATTATTTTTAGCTAACCACACCCAACTCTGCCCGTGGGCGTGGGCTACAGGAGGGTTTTTTTTAAAGGCTTTTGGCTATGGGGTCGAGTTAGCCGAAAAAAAAGAAAAAAAAAAGAAAAAAAAAACCATCCTATATCAAAGAATAATAAACCCTAGTGCGGCTTCATTGTATAGAACGAGTACCCCGCCCAGTCAGCGCCGGCTGATTAGCTCCGCGATTTGCGTTTGTCTGCGAAGCGTGGGCGTATGAGGGCGGCGTCGTTTAGACTATCGCCGAATCCTCCGTCGAGCGTGCATTTGCCGGGTTGTGCATTTTTTTATATCACAATTTTTATTCGTGTCTCGCGATTTTCCTGTGAATTTTCATTAGCAGGATGTGTAGTAACGAGACGTTCGTGTTGCTACGACTCGCGAACAACGTCTTTTATCCTGCTATGAAATCCCGTCTCCTCAGGAAATTGGGTCCAAACAACGACGTGAAATATGCGATCCGACTTGAGTGTAATATCCACGCTGACGTCTCCGAAATTATTTGTGAAGGAGGTAAGTTAGAAGTTTTTATTTAATGAACATAATTAGAGCTGAACATAATAATATTACGTTAAGTGAGACGACCTACGTGCGAAATTACGCCCGCGTAGGAGCGTTTCCCCCTGGTAGCTAATGAGGGGTAAAAAATCATGAATTAATATTTCTATTTAGTAGAATCTGATAGTAGAACAGTATCTGATACTGTTAAGAGTTGTCTTGGGTTGTGTCACGTTCTTCATCCTACACGGCCGACCCGATTTGAGAAATTTATTTTTTATTATTCTTGGAATAATACACCTTAGTAAACACGACGGAGGTTATTATTAATGAACTAACCTTATTTGCTATATTAACTTATGGGCTTTGTTCCAGATCTGCCGATGGTAGTACAGGAAATGAACATAAGAAATGCTCGATTGGTCAAACCAACCATTGAACGTGAGTACTTTTTTTTCTAATTCTCATTTCTAATTTAATTTAATTTAATTTATTTAGGAAGTCATGGAATTTGGATTTTGCTCAAATCATTTTCAGATGTACCACAATGTGACGACAATGTCACTGACGAGGAACTCGACCAGCCACAACTGGACCCTCTAATTCACGAAACTGGTGAGTACCTCTACACATCGTTCACGTTAATTTTATTTTGTTCAATTTAATTTTAATTTTTTAAAAATTTCTTTACATTTTCAATTTTTTAATTTACGTTTTCAAATTTAATTTTTTAATTTTTTTAATTTTTTTTAAATTTCTGATTTTTTTTCTAATTCTAATTTCTTGTTTAATTACCTAATTCAACTTATTTATTTATGTAATATAATTTAATTTATTTAGGAAGTCATGGAATTTGGATTTTGCTCAAATCATTTTCAGATGTACCACAATGTGACGACAATGTCACTGACGAGGAACTCGACCAGCCACAACTGGACCCTGTAATTCACGAAACTGGTGAGTATACACATCTTTCACGTTAATTTTATTTTATGTTCAATTTAATTTTAATTTTTTTAAATTTTTTTTCACGTTTTCAAATTGTTTAAACATTTCAATTTTTTAATTTTTTAAATTTCTGATTTTTTCTAATTTTAATTTTTTGTTTAATTAATTCAACTAATTTATTTATGTAATATAATTTAATTTATTTAGGAATTGGTTGTTTGCCGATGGTGCAGAGGTCTAATCCAATGAGTTTGGTTAGGGAGAGAGAACGACGTATCCAGCAGAGGAGTCGTTCTCTCTCCCTAACCAAACTCATATTTAGGAAGTCATGGAATTTTAATTTTGATCACGAAAATTATCATGATGTTGAAAATTTTTCAACCTTATTATTCTCAATTGAATGCAAGTGGTGAGAGGGGGGTTATTGGAACGGCCGCAGCCAAGCCGCCTCCTGCACCCTCCGCGGAGCCCTCACTTCCACCCGACGACCAGCCCTTTAATTCAAACTTTTCCCAACATTCAGCTATGACTCCCCTCAGCCAAAAAATTGGTTAAATTCTCGTGATAGGCGCCCCCTTTTGACGCCCTCCATCCCCCTCCGCGGAGCCCTACTTTCGCCTCCCCCCTTCCGCAGATCCACCTGTCAATCAAAATTTTCCCAAATGAGCCAGAAAGTATTAAATTAAACACTGAGCCCGTTATTTGAGCAATTTTGAGCGGTCTTTTTGTTGTTTTCAGACTTTTCTCGTGCTATGCTCGCCAAGACGAAATTTTTGGTTTATTATTCTTGGAATAATACACCTATGTTTTCGTGACGGAGGTCGACGACTCCGATCGGCCTCAAAATTTGACATTATCCGTTTTAGGAGGTCTAGATTCCAAAAGCGAAATGTCCGTCCGCCGTCCGGGCCGTTTTGGGCTGTAGGATTTTTTATTTATTTTTTATTATTCTGAAATTTTGACAAAATACTTGGTTTACCATCTAGTTGTGCCCGCAAGGTTTTCAGCCCGATCGCCCAAACCCGTGGGGCGCTATGGGGCTAAAATGGGGGCAACGGGAGGTTTTTTTAAGGCTTTGAGCTATGGGATCGAGTTAGGTGTCGTTTTCGAAGTATTTATGGAGGTAGAATCCATTTTTGGGGTCCCGGAACGATCCGATTTCACTGTTGCGATCTATAGGGCTTTCGATTGCGATCGATGGGGCTAAAATTGGGATTTTTGAAGGATACCAGGAGGTTAAATATTTTCGAGTAAAAAATGAAGAATGTTTGAAGAAAATATTTTTGAAAAAAAAAATTAATTTAATTTATGTATTTATTTATTTAATTTAATTTATTTAAGAAGTCATGGAATTTGAATTTTGCTCAAATCATTTTCAGATGTACCACAATGTGACGACAATGTCACTGACGAGGAACTCGACCAGCCACAACTGGACCCTGTAATTCACGAAACTGGTGAGTATACAAATCGAACCACACGAACGACTAGCTGCAACCCTACCTTAGTTATCAAAAGTCCCGCTTAGGTGAAATTCGATCTTTTCAGCATCTTTGGCCCGTCGGTTCGCCGCGCGTTTTTCAAAATCTACAAGAAACATTTCTTTTTGAATACAGTTGGTTCAGAGGAAAACGGTAATTTATTTGGAAAACTCTGCAAATTAGCTGGGACACCCGTGCTTCGCACAAAATATCCATCTCCCATGCAAACACCAGTAGCAACCCGTCGACTCGTAATTTTTCATATACTACAATAGTAACAACGCTTGTTGGCCCGTTTCTCGTTGCCTTAGTATCAAATTCCCGTCCATCACCAATAATTATTATATGCTGCCCATGGCAACCCATCAACTCAAAATGAAATTACCTAGTACCTATCAAACTAATCGAAGGCTCGCAAAAAATACTCGTACCCACCTACCGACGATCTTCGAATAACTTCGGAGCAGAAATCGTTTTGTACTCGTTGAACTCGTTTTAACCGACGTAGTTTCGTTCAAAATCGGCGCCAAAAGTTGTATCGGGTTTCGGCGTTTCGAAACTTTTCCTAGCAATCCCTAGTAACGACGCTATTGGACCCGGCTTTTCGTCGCGAAGGAAAGTTCCGTTCGCGACGGAGAAGGGAGTTCGCGAAATCTAATATAGCCGATTATCTTATCAAGCGGGTCAAATCGCGCCCACCCGCGACGAAATTGGTTCAGCCGTTCGGAAGTTTACTGGGCACATACATACATACATACATACGGAAAGAGAATTTTATAATACTTATATTAATGGATAGGTAGATAGTACAAAAATTAATCCCGTGTGGATTAAAAATATTTTTAAAACTCAATAATGTTTGTCAGATAGTCCAGGCAACGATGACGAAAAAAGGGCTTGAGGTAGAAAAAATAGGGTAAAAGCCAAAATTTGCACACACGTAAGGGGAGGTATCTTGAATAACATACCTACTAAAAGTCCTGGTGGGTGGGGTGCAGGGTTTGCAGGGGGGGGGGGGGGGGGTGTCCTCCAAAGGTCCCTTTTTCAGGTTTTTCGTGAATATCTCGGAAAAGGTGCCTGTCGACAATTGCCGTCTTGTCGATTGTATTGTTAATTTCCTGGGTTAACAAACACGCATTTAGCTAGTAGCTGTGTGTTTGTGCATCTGAGGGCGGTTTAGTAGAGAACCAAGTAAGGTTTTATTGAGGACTGCCTCCCGTTCTCCTCTTATAGCAGTCTCCTTGCCCATCCACAGGTTTCTGTCGTACTAGTCCAGAATTTAAGAGATAGATAGTAGGACTTGAGAGGAACCTGTAAGGTATTAGTTCGGCTTGGTATATGATAAAGCCTAAGCTGGATATATGAGCCAGCAGTGTTTGTTACACGTTATTGTCTGAGCTGGATACAGGAGCCAGCAGTGTTTGTCCAAGTGTGAATTTTAGTGCACTACCCGGGATTCGAACCCGAGTCTAAAGAATGGGAATCTTGTATGTTACCACTACACCAGCAGTGCGTCAAAGTGTGTGAGCTGGAAACAGGAGCCAACGGGAGATCTGTAGAAGATCCTCAAAGTTGGCGTGATACTGTCAGCAGTGTGTGAGCTGGAAACAGGAGCCAACGGGAGATCTGTAGAAGACCCGCAAAGTTGGCCACCTGTCAGCAGCAGCCAACAGGATCGGTAGACGATCCACTGAGCTTGCCACTACTGCCAGCACTGGCAGTCAAAGGTTGGATTCGTCAAAGGTTGCGCCAACAGGATCTGTATAAGATCCACTGAGCTGGCTACGACTGCCAGCTACACCTGCTACAAGACACACTGAGCTGGATACAGGAGCCAACAGGATCTGTAGAAGATCCACTGAGCTGGCTACAACTGCCAACAGTGACAGTCACAGGTCGAGCTGGCGGTTGTGTGCGTAGTTGTGCGTGGCAGTGTATGTTACAATTTGTATACCTATAATGTAAACACAGTGATATGAGGTGATTTGTACGTGAGTATGTAAGAAACAGAGTACAAAAGCATGTATCAAAGAATCTGGCCTGTGCGATGTTGATGGACTCCTCTGGATCCAAATAACTAGAAACTACACCCTCGCATTGTCCCGTTTGCTCTGTCGCCATTACGACACTGGACGCAGTTTTCAGCAGTGCTGAATCAGCACTCCTACTAGTGCAAAAAAATCGTAATCGTAATCGATTAATCGATTTTTTTCCCGAAACATCGAAAAACCGATTTAAAAAAATAAAATCGATTTTAATCGGACACAAAAATTCACAACTCTTGCAAAGGAGGAAAAATGAAATATGCCTTTTAAAATAATTTAAATTATTCATCTAGTTTATATCAGCGAAGAATTGAGATCAAACAACATAAATTTGATCCAATTCAGTTAATAAAAAATTTTATTAACTGAAATACTTTAATTATTATTCCAGCAAACGAGTAGAATCTAGATAAAAAATACAAAATGTAGGTAGGTACTGTGCTAAAGGCTCATCAGGGACGTCCTAAATGCATAGGTACCTGATCAATATGACTATTATTCACTTTCAAGATATAT
Source organism: Pilophorus perplexus (assembly GCA_955831195.1). NCBI lineage: Eukaryota > Metazoa > Arthropoda > Insecta > Hemiptera > Miridae > Pilophorus > Pilophorus perplexus. Next base: position 32,562,949 of record OY037009.1, on the reverse strand, counting down.
TATGGCCTTTTGAGCAGCACTGAGAGTGGTTAACAACTTTACGAATATGAACTGATGTTCAGTCGCCAATACCAAATTTTAGGTTGGTTGGAAAAAGGTGAAAATTTAATTTTCGTTTAGAAAAAAAAAAAAAAAAAAAACAGCTTAGCTTGTCCAAGTTGTATGGCAGGAGGCGGCTCCGTCGACCTACGGTAAATTTTACAGTCGAGCTGAAAATCATTATTTTTCGAAACCCTTACGTATATTGAAACTTTTTTTCATTATAGATTTTTAATCGATTAATCGATGTTTTTTCCGAAAAAAAAATCGAAAAATCGATTTTTTTTTTGCAGCACTAACTCCTGCCGAGAGAAGGCGGGCTTCCCCCTCCCTCCTGCCTCCAGCCGGCAGTGATTTTTTGAGTATTTGAAAGAAATATCGCAATTCGCGACAGTGCCTTTTTTGATAAACCATGCCCTACGGGCATAGATAAATGAAAGATGATACAATTCTGTACAACTTTGATTATAAATATTTTATCCAAATCCCGAAGATTTTTGAGATATACCTCTCGGAAAATCGGTTAACTTTGGAAATAAGATTTTTACCTCACGTTTTTTGGAACACTTTTTCGCTTGGCGTCTGAACGGGACATGCGAGAAAAGCTGTACGAGTAAAAGTTGTAGGGCATTCAATTCTCTTTAAGAACATAATATTATGGCTAGTCACGAATTTATCAGTGATCATTCAAAAGTTACGCCAATTTCAAACATTTTGAAATTGGCTTAACTGAATTGGGGAAGAATGACAAAAAACGTTAAGATTAAATCAGGCCACTATTCTGAGGTTAAACCGTCCTTCTTTCTATCATTTATTGTCACTTTATTATGTTGTTACTTCTCCAGAATTACATAACAATAGTGGGGGGGGGGGGGACTAATGAACGGCTAAGGCAAATCAAGTGGCTCACAGTTTATGTTGTAGAGCATCAAATTACGGGTAAAGGGAGCATCTGAAATTCAAAAAATACTTCTACCAACCGAGAAAACGAATTTAAACCTGGTGCGTAGCGGGGTGACAGAAGGTTGAGAAGTGCGTTTAAACTCGTATATTGCCTAGCTTTCGGCCAACTGGTGCCATCTTCAGGGGATCTGGTAATAATAGACCTTGGTGTTAGCGATCGCAATGACTAGATTATTAGAATATTAATGTGTATATAGTTGTACATGCTTATGGGTAACATATCCACACTTCTCAACCTTCTGTCACCCCGCTACGCACCAGGCTGAAACATGCCAAGAAGGTATCCCCAAGAAACCTGTACGAATTTAAACCAAAACAAGAAACGACCAATCTGACACCGCTATAGCGCGAAAACCCTATAGGTAGGCGGGAAACCTCGGTTTTCTGACCGTTTTCGGCTGTAGCTCGGAAACTAGTGGCCCCGATTCCAAATTTCTTTCTTTCTCGTGAAAGCCTAATAAATTCCCCATCTCAGATATTCCATGTGAAATTTTGATTCGAGTTTTGATAAGGGAGGGGCAGGCTTGGAAAAAATGGCGAATTTGATAAAACCGTGTTTTTTTCGCACATTGTTGCCAATAACTCGGGAACGGTGAGTCCGATCTTAATTCTCATTTTTTCTGGAGAAAGCTTAAATTTTTATGAAGGACGGTTCATTGCATTTCTGTGGAAACCACAAAAGTCCCAAAATATGTGAAGGTACTGCGGGTAATTTGCCAATTCCAGGCAACATTTTCAAAGTGCTCTTCCAGCAGTTACTATAACTTTGAAATGGTTGGTCCTAGCGAAAAAATGCATAGAATTGAAGTTGTAGATCATGAAATTTTACACGAGGTGTCCATCTTACTTTAAAGATTGGCAAATGAGATCACTTTAGCTGCTAATGGCTTACCTGCTAATGGTGTACCTATTATATTTTGGGAGACATTTTACGGGATTTTCCTTAGGTCTACAGGAAAACCCTAATATCTGACCTGAAAGGAAATCTAATCAGCTTTTACGTAGGGGCATTAAAATTTAGATCGGGGGAATAGTTCCAGAGGGAGAGAAGGAAATGTTCTGAAAAACGGTGATCAAATTTCTGGTTTCCACCCATTCCGACGAATAGGTACTAATTGCACTTTTGTGGTCTTCATAGAAATGCAATGAACCGCGTGCCTCATAAAAATTTAAGCTTTCCCCAGAAAAAATGAGAATTAACATCGGACTAACCGTTCCCGAGTTATTGGCAACAAATTGTTGCCAACAATGTGCGAAAAAACACGGTTTTGTCAAATTCGCGATTTTTTCGAAGCCTGCCCCTCCCTTATCAAAACTCGAATCAAACTTTCACATAGAATAGCTGCCTTAGCCGTTCATTAGTTATTCGAGACACCTCCCCCTACGTGTGTGCAAATTTTGCCTTTTACCCTATTTTTTCTACCTCAAATGCTTCGTTGCTTGGACTAAGACGTTGGACGACAATTACTCGAAAAACGTTATTTGACCTCCTTCGGATCCTTAAAAAATCCCATTTGTAGCCCCATAGTTAGTTCCCCATGGTTAGTTCACATTATTTTGCCACTCCACTTCACTTACTTTTTGGTCTTGGGAAAGCCCCATACGTCCTATTAGAAACGCTGAAATTTTTACACAAGGGTTTATTATTCTTTGATAAAGTTTACTAGCTTGAAAATTAATTTTGTGTCAAAAAAAATTTTTTGAAAAAAAAGTACATTGCTTGGACTGATATGGGATCTCGAAAAGTGAACTTTTTTTTCTTTCTTTTCTTATTCAAAAATTATGGTTAGGACCTCAAAGTTAGGTGGTTAGGTCCCACATCTGTCCGAACGATGTCCACTTTTGGTTTATTATTCTTGGAATAATACACCTATGTTTTCGCGACGGGGGTCGACGACTCCGATCGGGCTCAAAATTTGACATTATCCGTTTCAAGAGGTCTACATTCTAAATCCGAAATGTCCGTCCGCCGTCCGCCGTCCAGGCCGTTTTGGGCAGTAGGAATTTTTTTTAAAAATCTGAAATTTTGACAAAATACTTGGTTTACCATCTAGTTGTGCCCGCAAGGTTTTCAGTCCGATCGCCCAAACCCGTGGGGCTCTATGGGGCTAAAATGGGGCTACGGGAGGGTTTTTTTGAAGGCTTTTAGCTATGGGATCGAGTTAGGTGTCGTTTTCGAAGTATTTTTGGACGTAGAATCCATTTTTTGGGGTCCCGGAACGATCCGATTTCACTGGGGCGATCTTTAGGGCTTTCATGGGGCTAAAAATGGCATTTTTGAAGGATCCCAGGAGGTTAAATATTTTTCGAGTAACAAATGCAGAATTTTTGAAAAAAACACATTTTTGAAAAAAAAAAATCCAAAAAAAAATATTTTTTTGAGATAAAAATCCAAAAAAAAAATTTTTTTAATTTTTTATTGACAGAGTCAAATTTCTGCACAAGTAACGTGTATCAAAGAATAATAAACCCTTGTGTAAAATTTGCAGCGTTTTTTTTTTTTTTTTTTTTTTTCAAAAATTATGGTTAGGTACTACCTATTTAATAATTTTTGTTAAAATATTCGTGGTTTTATTTGATGTTTCAGGAGGGTTGCAACGCAGAGGTAAGGATGCTAAACCCGCCGCCCAAAAAAAGTTGAAACACTTCTGCAAGTTCTGCAAAGCACCCAAAACTAACATTGAGCGTCACTTTCGTTTAGTCCACAACAATGAAGACGAGGTAAAGGCTTATGTGGAAGCTAAGGGAGCCTTGGCGAAATGTCTCATGAGAAAATTGAAAGCAGATGGTCGTGATTGTCAAAAACCAGCAGGACAACCAAAAGGAGGAAGTTATATGGTGATCTGTGAGAAATGTCATACAAATATCTCATCCCACAATTACATGCGACATTTGAGGAAATGCGATCCAAGCTGCTCCTCTGTGAACCCTCCAGCTAAATCTGAAACGCATTCATCCAAGCCTGTGCCTCACGAAATTATACTTACTCTAAGGTTCAGAAATAGAGAAGTTAAAAAAGAAATACTCAACGATATCCACCTCGTCACTTATGGTAACTTATTGTGTGAAAAGTACGTTGGGGAACAACACCAACATAAACACATTGCTGCACACATAAGAACAGTTGGGAGGATTCTAGTTTTGATGAAGAGGAGATGCCCAAGAATTGAAAACTCGGCGGACTCCCTTGATCCTTCCCATTTTTCGTCGGTTTTCATTCCAGTAATCAGGGAGATGGGTGGAATCGGAGAGGGGCCAGGAGGGGGATATTCTCACCCAACAGTGCCAGACCAGTATGGCAGAATATACCGAAAGTTTTCCAAAATTGTGCGAGAGAATGCGATCACTATGAGAGACCAGAATCTCCGTACCCAGATTACCGATTGGATGGATTTATACGATGGCAGTTTTTCTGATAGGGTTGGTTATGTTGCTCGGCTCCAGTCAGAGAGGCGTTTTCATGAGTCCAAGAATGCAGTGCCCATCATGGGCGATGTCCTGAAACTATCAAGTTTCATCAGTTCTCAAACTGAAAAATCACTGCAGATTCTGAAGGACGGTGGGTTCGAACCGACGTCATACGTGACCCTCATGAAAGCCCTGCTCCTCAAAGTCTGGCTTTTCAACCGAAAGCGCGTCAGCGAGGTGGACAAATTGTTGCTGGCAGATTGGACCAAGCGTGGGTCGGTGGATGAAAACAGCGTCGAATACCAAACCTTGCTTCCGTCAGAACAACTATTCGCCAAGACTTTCAACAGGGTCACTGTCCGTGGGAAGCTGGGGCGGCCAGTGGCTCTTATTGTCATGAAAGTCGACGAGGAACACCTGAATTATATCATTGCATTGAGGAGTCAGGCTGGGATTCCTGACGAAAACCCATACCTTTTTGCAAGAGGGTCGTCGTCATTCATGGAGGGGACCAAGATCATGCGTGAGTTTGCCAATTCGTGTGGGGCCACCCAACCAGCTCTCCTACGAGGCACGAAGTTGAGAAAACAGTTGGCCGTTTCGTTGCAATATATAAATCTGAACGAAGAAGACCTACGTCAAGTGGCCCAGACTCTCGGCCATACTTTAGACACACACATGAAGTTTTATCGAAAGCCCATGCCGGCCCAGCATCTCGGAAGGGTGAGTAAAGTGTTGATGGCACTTGATAGAGGGAACATCGGCGAATATAAAGGTAAGACTCTCGACGACATTGACCCTAACTACCTTCCAGTCTCTTTTGACTCAGAAGAAGAAGGAAAAGCTTCAGACAAAACTGAAGAAAACGCAGATGAAGAAGGAACGGTGACAATCCCATCCTGTTCCCGACCCCCGACTGATTCCCGATCCCCTTCTGAAGAGGATGTGGATGTGGATCCTGACGAAGAGAGTGACTCTAGCGATGGAAGTCCTTGGAAGTCCAGGAAGTCCTCCTGTCCTGTGAAGAGGAGGAAGAAGACAGCAATTGTGAGTAGCGGAGAGGAATCTGAAGAAGAAGAAGAAGAAGAAGAAGAAGAAAATTCCTTCTTCTCCCCTACAATCAATGGGCCCCGACGAGGTGCCAATCGGGCAGTCATTCGGAGACGACCAAGAAGTGGCCGTTGCGAACGCATTGCGTGGATAACGCCAGTAAAAAACCAACTGAAAAAAATATTCGCCTCCAATTTTGAGTCAGGGCAGCTACCGACTCTTCCTGAGTGTGCCCGCGTCATTGCAAAATGTGGGATACCCACCGTAAAACAAGCTACGCCAAAACGGCTAAAAGCATTAATAAATAATATGATGGTGAAGGAGAGGCAAAAGGGGAAACCCGCAGCCCGCAAAAAACTACAGTTGTAGGTATAATATACCCAAATATTATTTGGCTATAAGTAGTTGTATATAATTCGTGGTATTACTGTTTAAAAAAAATTTAATTTTCCGAAATAAAATGTTTTGATCTCTCGCCCATACCCATACCATCAGTATGATGTTATGGATATGGGCAAAAAGTTACTGTTCAATAATCAGATATTAATTTAATCGTTCTGTTCTTGAAATGTTTTTTTTTCGAAAATAAAATTTTTTGAAAAAATTCCCTACGAATTGAAATTCAAATTCTACTGTAGAAACATGATTTAAATTTCAAATTGTCTGTATTTGTCTACTAAATCATTTAATGATTTAAATTTCAATTCGTGGGAATTTTTTTCAAAAATTTTATTTACGAATAAAATTATATTACAAGAACAGAAAGATTGAATTGATAACTGATTATTGAACAGGGGAAAGAACCGACTAAGTAACTTTTTGTCAAATCAGGGAAGTTGGAACATACCATTGGATTCCAGATGAAAAACTACATCGATGTCATGTTTAGAAAAGGGGAGAAACATGTTAGTCCACTCATATTAACCCCTTGAAGTTGTCATATAAGGGGAAAGAACCACATAAGTCATATAATGAGGGGAGAGAAAAAAGGTAAGTTCTTGGTAAGTATGGCGATAAGTATGCCACGTGTATGATATGACGAAAAATTCTTGAAAACAATGTAGACACTTTGAGCTAAAACGTTGTTTTTTATCCGGTCGTCGATTCAGGTCATAATGGCCAAATGTCGTGGGTTCACGCTAATAAGTCGCCTAATCAAATTTCGAGAAACTCGGGATTTTCCTTCACGAAAAATCATGAATATGAGTCATATTGATGCGGGGAAATAGTGAGATTTTTTACACTTAGCTAAAACCATATTTTCGTAACTACCCACCTCGGTGTAGGTAAAATGGAATTATTGAAAAAAGATCAAAAACTCATGTTTGATATGACGAAAAATTCTTGAAAAAATGTAGAAATTTTGAGCTAAAACTTTTTTTTTTTTTTCGGTCGTTGTTTCAGGTCATAATGGCAAAATTTCGTGGGTTCACGCTAATAGGTCGCCTGTTCAAATTTCGAGAAACTCGGGATTTTCCTTCACGAAAAATCATGAAAATGATTCATATTGATGCGGGGAAATAGTGAGATTTTTTGCACTTAGCTAAAACCATATTTTCGTACCTACCCACCTCGGTATAGGTAAAATGGAATTATTGAAAAAAGAGCAAAAACTCTTGTTTGATATGACGAAAAATTCTTGAAAAAATGTAGAAATTTTGAGCTGAAACTTTTTTTTTTTTCGGTCGTTGTTTCAGGTCATAATGGCAAAATTTCGAGGGTTCACGCTAATAGGTCGCCTGTTCAAATTTCGAGAAACTCGGGATTTTCCTTCACGAAAAATCATGAAAATGATTCATATTGATGCGGGGAAATAGTGAGATTTTTTGCACTTAGCTAAAACCATATTTTCGTACCTACCCACCTCGGTATAGGTAAAATGGAATTATTGAAAAAAGAGCAAAAACTCTTGTTTGATATGACGAAAAATTCTTGAAAAAATGTAGAAATTTTGAGCTGAAACTTTTTTTTTTTCGGTCGTTGTTTCAGGTCATAATGGCAAAATTTCGTGGGTTTACGCTAATAGGTCGCCTGTTCAAATTTCGAGAAACTCGGGATTTTCCTTCACGAAAAATCATGAAAATGATTCATATTGATGCGGGGAAATAGTGAGATTTTTTGCATTTAGCTAAAACCATATTTTCGTACCTACCCACCTCGGTATAGGTAAAATGGAATTATTGAAAAAAGAGCAAAAACTCTTGTTTGATATGACGAAAAATTCTTGAAAAAATGTAGAAATTTTGAGCTAAAACGTTTTTTTTTTTCGGTCGTCGATTCAGGTCATTATGGCAAAATTTCGTGGGTTCACGCTAATAAGTGCCTGTTCAAATTTCGAGAAACTCGGGATTTTCCTTCACGAAAAATCATGAATATGAGTCATATTGATGCGGGGAAATAGTGAGATTTTTTACACTTAGCTAAAACCATATTTTCGTAACTACCCACCTCGGTGTAGGTAAAATGGAATTATTGAAAAAAGAGCAAAAACTCGTGTTTGATATGACGAAAAATTCTTGAAAAAATGTAGACGATTTGAGCGAAAACTTTTTTTTTCGGTCGTCGATTCAGGTCATAATGGCAAAATTTCGTGGGTTCACGCTAATAAGTTGCCTGTTCAAATTTCGAGAAACTCGGGATTTTCCTTCACGAAAAATCATGAATATGAGTCATATTGATGCGGGGAAATAGTGAGATTTTTTACACTTAGCTAAAACCATATTTTCGTAACTACCCACCTCGGTGTAGGTAAAATGGAATTATTGAAAAAAGAGCAAAAACTCGTGTTTGATATGACGAAAAATTCTTGAAAAAATGTAGACGATTTGAGCGAAAACCTTTTTTTTCGGTCGTCGATTCAGGTCATAATGGAAAAATTTCGTGGGTTCACGCTAATAAGTCGCCTGTTCAAATTTCGAGAAACTCGGGATTTTCCTTCACGAAAAATCATGAATATGAGTCATATTGATGCCGGGAAATAGTGAGATTTTTTTCACACCTAAAACCACATTTTCGTAACTACCCACCTCGTTGTAAGTAAATTGGAATTATTGAAAAAAGAGCAAAAACTCGTGTTTGATATGACGAAAAATTCTTGAAAAAAATGTAGAAATTTTGTGCTAAAACGTGGTTTTTTTCGGTCGTCGATTCAGGTCATTATGGCAAAATTTCGTGGGTTCACGCTAATAAGTCGCCTGTTCAAATTTCGAGAAACTCGGGATTTTCCTTCACGAAAAATCATGAAAATGATTCATATTGATGCGGGGAAATAGTGAGATTTTTTACACATAGCTAAAACCATATTTTCGTACCTACCCACCTCGGTATAGGTAAAATGGAATTATTGAAAAAAGAGCAAAAACTCTTGTTTGATATGACGAAAAATTCTTGAAAAAATGGAGAAATTTTGAGCTAAAACTTTTTTTTTTTCGGTCGTTGTACAGGTCATAATGGCAAAATTTCGTGGGTTCACGCTAATAGGTCGCCTGTTCAAATTTCGAGAAACTCGGGATTTTCCTTCTCGAAAAATCATGAAAATGATTCATATTGATGCGGGGAAATAGTGAGATTTTTTACACATAGCTAAAACCATATTTTCGTACCTACCCACCTCGGTATAGGTAAAATGGAATTATTGAAAAAAGAGCAAAAACTCTTGTTTGATATGACGAAAAATTCTTAAAAAAATGTAGAAATTTTGAGCTAAAACGTTTTTTTTTTCGGTCGTTGATTCAGGTCATAATGGCAAAATTTCGTGGGTTCACGCTAATAGGTCGCCTGTTCAAATTTCGAGAAACTCGGGATTTTCCTTCACGAAAAATCATGAATATGAGTCCTATTGATGGGGGGAAATAGTGAGATTTTTTACACTTAGCTAAAACCATATTTTCGTAACTACCCACCTCGGTGTAGGTAAAATGGAATTATTGAAAAAAGATCAAAAACTCATGTTTGATATGACGAAAAATTCTTGAAAAAATGTAGAAATGTTGAGCTAAAAAAATTTTCGGTCGTCGAATCAGGTCAGAATGGCAAAATTTCGTGGGTTCACGCTAATAAGTCGCCTGTTCAAATTTCGAGAAACTCGGGATTTTCCTTCACGAAAAATCATGAATATGAGTCATATTGATGCGGGGAAATAGTGAGATTTTTTACACTTAGCTAAAACCATATTTTCGTAACTATGGGTAGTTACCGAGGTGGGCCTCGGTGTAGGTAAAATGGAATTATTGAAAAAAGAGCAAAAACTAGTGTTTGATATGACGAAAAATTCTTGAAAAAATGGAGACATTTTGAGCTAAAACGTTGTTTTTTTTTTCGGTCGTCGATTCAGGGAAATAGTGAGAATTTTTTCACACCTAAAACCACATTTTCGTAACTACCCACCTCGTTGTAGGTAAATTGGAATTATTGAAAAAAGAGCAAAAACTCGTGTTTGATATGACGAAAAATTCTTGAAAAAAATGTAGAACTTTTGTGCTAAAACGTTGTTTCTTTTTTTTTGTCGTCGATTCAGGTCATATTGGCAAAATTTCGTGGGTTCACGCTAATAAGTCGCCTGTTCAAATTTCGAGAAACTCGGGATTTTCCTTCACGAAAAATCATGAAAATGATTCATATTGATGCGGGGAAATAGTGAGATTTTTTACACTCAGCTAAAACCATATTTTCGTAACTACCCACCTCGGTATAGGTAAAATGGAATTATTGAAAAAAGGGCAAAAACTCTTGTTTGATATGACGAAAAATTCTTGAAAAACAGTAGAAATTCTGAGCTAAAACGTTGTTTTTTTTCGGTCGTCGATTCAGGTCATAAAGGCCAAATTTCGTGGGTTCGCGCTAATAAGTCGTCTGTTCAAATTTCGAGAAACTCGGGATTTTCCTTCACGAAAAATCATGAAAATGATTCATATTGATGCGGGGAGATAGTGAGATTTTTTACACTTAGCTAAAACCATATTTTCGTAACTACCCACCTCGGTGTAGGTAAAATGGAATTATTGAAAAAAGAGCAAAAACTCATGTTTGATATGACGAAAAATTCTTGAAAAAATGTAGAAATGTTGAGCTAAAAAAATTTTCGGTCGTCGATTCAGGTCAGAATGGCAAAATTTCGTGGGTTAACGCTAATAAGTCGCCTGTTCAAATTTCGAGAAACTCGGGATTTTCCTTCAAGGCCCCCCCTGTCAGAGTGTTGGTGAAATCAAATTTGAAAAGTTCACCCTCAATAATATTTGAACTACCTAGGAGGGTTGCCTGGCAAAATGACTCTCCCACCCCCTGTTATAATGATCGGCCGAGTGAAGCAAGGCCCACTATTGGAGTGCTAGTGAAATCTGATTTGAAAAGTCCACCTTTATAATAAAAGAACTACCTATGCTGGTGGCTGAGCAATGCAAGCCCCCTGGGCCAATAAAATGATTGGCCAAGCGAAGCAAGGTCCCCTGTCAGAGTGCTAGTGAAATCAAATTTGAAAAGTTCACCCTCAATAATAATAGAACTAAGTACCAATGTGGATGGAGGAGCAAAGGTGGACCTACACTATTTATTTCATTTTAAATCCATCCCCTGGGTCAGCCGCCTCAAAAGGGTTTAATCGAAAAATTGTCACCTGCCTGGCGGACCTACACTACCTAATTATTTCATTTTAAATCCATCCCCTGGGTCAGCGGCCTCAAAAGGGTTCAATAGAAAAATTGTCACCTCGTCGGCGCACCTACACTACCTAATTATTTCATTTTAAATCCATCCCCTGGGTCAGCCGCCTCAAAGGGGTTTAATCGAAAAATTATTACCTGGTTGGCGGACCTACACTATTTATTTCATTTTAAATCCATCCCCTGGGTCAGCGGCCTCAAAATGGTTCAATAGAAAAATTGTCACCTCGTCGGCGCACCTACACTACCTAATTATTTCATTTTAAATCCATCCCCTGGGTCAGCGGCCTCAAAAGGGTTTAATCGAAAAATTGTCCCCTGGTCGACGGACCTAAACTACCTAATTATTTCATTTTAAATCCATCCCCTGGGTCAGCGGCCTCAAAAGGGTTTAATCGAAAAATTGTCACCCGGTCGGCGGACCTACACTATTAATTTCATTTTAAATTCATCCCCTGGTTTAGGGGCCTCAAAAGGGTTCAATAGAAAAATTGTCACCTGGTCGGGGCACCTACACTACCTAATTATTTCATTTTAAATCCATCCCCTGGGTCAGCCGCCTCAAAAGGGTTTAATCGAAAAATTGTCACCTGGTCGGCGCACCTACACTACCTAATTATTTCATTTTAAATCCATCCCCTGGGTCAGCCGCCTCAAAAGGGTTTAATCGAAAAATTGTCACCTGGTCGGCGCACCTACACTACCTAATTATTTCATTTTAAATCCATCCCCTGGGTTAGGGGCCTCAATAGGGTTTAATCGAAAAATGGTCACCTGGTCGGCGGACCTACATTACCTAATTATTTCATTTTAAATCCATCCCCTGGGTCAGCCGCCTCAAAAGGGTTTAATCGAAAAATTGTCACCTGGTCGGCGGACCTACCTACACTATTTATTTCATTTTAAATTCATCCCCTGGGTCAGCCGCCTCAAAAGGGTTTAATCGAAAAATTGTCACCTGGTCGGCGGACCTACCTACACTATTTATTTCATTTTAAATCCATCCCCTGGGTCAGCCGCCTCAAAAGGGTTTAATCGAAAAATTGTCACCTGGTCGGCGCACCTACACTACCTAATTATTTCATTTTAAATCCATCCCCTGGGTTAGGGGCCTCAATAGGGTTTAATCGAAAAATGGTCACCTGGTCGGCGGACCTACATTACCTAATTATTTCATTTTAAATCCATCCCCTGGGTCAGCCGCCTCAAAAGGGTTTAATCGAAAAATTGTCACCTGGTCGGCGGACCTACCTACACTATTTATTTCATTTTAAATCCATCCCCTGGGTCAGCGGCCTCAAAAGGGTTTAATCGAAAAATTGTCACCTGGTCGGCGCACCTACACTACCTAATTATTTCATTTTAAATCCATCCCCTGGGTTAGGGGCCTCAATAGGGTTTAATCGAAAAATGGTCACCTGGTCGGCGGACCTACATTACCTAATTATTTCATTTTAAATCCATCCCCTGGGTCAGCCGCCTCAAAAGGGTTTAATCGAAAAATTGTCACCTGGTCGGCGGACCTACCTACACTATTTATTTCATTTTAAATTCATCCCCTGGGTTAGGGGCCTCAAAAGGGTTTATTTGAAAAATTGTCACCTGATCGGCGGACCTACACTATTTATTTCATTTTAAATTCATCCCCTGGGTCAGCGGCCTCAAAAGGGTTTAATCGAATAATTGTCACCTGGTCGACGGACCTAAACTACCTAATTATTCCATTTAAATCCATCCCCTGGGTCAGCGGCCTCAAAAGGGTTTAATCGAAAAATTCTCACCTGGTTGGCGGACCTACACTATTTACATGGGAATTTTTTTTCCCCACCAGGCGGTGAAAATTACACCTGCGTCTGATTTCTCCCTCTGAGCCTTTTTGAGCTCATCTGTATTCCTCAAAATGCCTCGTCCAGTCTATAATGAGGCTTTTGGAGCCCAAAATATTCCTCCAAATGCCTCATCAGAATGCCTCACGAGTGAGGCATAATGAGCCATATATGAGGCAAAATGAGGCTGAATATACCTATATATATATATATATATATTTCTTTATATATATATAAATTTGCTTAGTAAAGAAATAGAGATGCTAGAGAGAGAGTAAGATATATGTATATAAGACGTTATAATGTATATAACGTATAGACGTACATATGTAACCTTGGAGGACAGTCTGACCAGACCTGCTACCCTGCTACTTCCGCTACAAAACCCTTAAAGGGCCGGTTTTTGGAGCAACTAAACTCGTTTTCCGAAGGTTTCGACTCCGCCGAATCGAATGAGACCAATTTCAAGACGATCCGAGAACGGGAACCCTTCGAAAAAGGGCTTTAAAGTCCAAAACACCTGCTACCAAGGGTGCTACCACCTTACATCAGGTGCGACTTCCCCCTTCACCCTTATAGGGGGTCATATTTGAAAAGAAGGAAGGTGTTTTCCCATGGTTTGGACTCCGCCGAATCGAATGAGACCAATTTCAAGACGATCCGAGAACGGGAACCCTTCGAAAAATGGATTTAAATTTTAAAATTGCGTCCTACGAAGGTGTTTTTGCCTAACAACACCTTATAGGGGGTCGTCATTGGAAAAAATGAAAGCTTTTTCCCATGGTTTGGACTCCGCCGAATCGAATGAGTCCAATTTCAAGACGATCCGAGAACGGGAACCCCTCGAAAAATGGCTTTAAATTCCAAAACACATGCTACCAAGGGTGTAACCACACCCCTACACCCTTATAGGAGGTTGTTTTTGGGAAAAGTTAAGCTTTTTTTCCATTTTTTTCGACCCCCTGAACACAATGAGACGGGTTTCGATCCAATCCGAGGACGGGAACGTCGTGAAATATGTGTTTAAATTCTAAATTGCCTCCTACTAATGCCGTTTGACCGCAGACCACCCATTAAGGATGTCGAATCTGGAAACGAGGAAGGCGTTTCCCCAGGGTTTGGACCACGCCGAACAAGATGGGACCAATTTCAAGACGATCCAAGAACGGGAACGTGGTCGAAAGCCGGTTCAAATTTGCAAAACGGGGCTGCATACCTGCTGCACCCCTAATAACCCTTATGTGGGGGTCATTTTTGGTAATAATAAAGTCGTTTTACCATAGATTTCGACCTCCTCAACACAATGGGACTGGTTTCGATCGCATCCGAGGACGGGAACGCCTCGAAAAATGGTTTTAAAATTCTAAATTCCCTCGTAACGACGCCTTTTTGGGCGCACGACACGGCGTTAAGGATATCGAATGTGGAAAAACGACGGAAGGCGTTTCCCCCCAGGGTTTGGACCACGCCGAACAAGATGGGACCGGGTTCGTTTGAATCCGAAGACGGGAACTCGACGAAAAAACGGGTTTTAAAGTTCAAAATAGCGTGGTACTGAGGTTTTTAGGGTCCAGAAACCCCCATTAACGTGGGTTGAATCTTGGCCACAAAAACCAAATTTTCCCCAAATGTGGACGTTGCAAAATAAATAATTTGTATTTAATGGTACCATATTCCAAACACAAGGGAGGACTTCAGCTAAGGTGAAAAAACAGGGTTTTACACCTTCCTCAACCCTCAGCTACTCAAGTTGTTGTCGGCCAGATAAACCCATTGACTAGGGTTTTAATTTTTTTATTCTTTTTTTTGGGATATTGGGGGGGGGGGGGAACACCCGTGTACGTTGGTGGGCCAAATCCAGGGATGATTGAATGCCCTAACATCCACACATACCCGTTACCATGGCATGGGGAAACCGTTTGCAGTGACACAATGTCAATAGGCGGCCCCGCCAGGCCGCAACGACCGCCCCGCCAGGGCGGAACCTCGCGGGCCGCCCTGGCGGCAACGACCATCTGACAAAACACTAAAACATTCCACAATTGTTGTCACAAAATCAACGATTTCGTGAAAATGGCATATGTGGCCCATGACAACCTTTACAGTACTGTCCTCCTTCATGTCTTATCTGTAAGGAAACCGCGGATTAAACAATCCCTAACCATCAGTAACCATTGATAGCCATTGGTCATCATCCGTAACGAGACCTAACCATCCCTAACCATACCTAACCATCTCTAACAATCCCTAACCATACCTAACCATACCTAACCATCTCTAACAATCCTTAACCATCCCTAACCATCCCTAACCATCTGTAACCATCCCTAACCATCTGTAACCATTGATAACCATCCCTAACCATCCCTGACCATCCCTAACCATACCTAACCATCTCTAACAATCCTTAACCATCTGTCACGGTTTCTAACCCTCTGTCCACCATCCGAACCATTGGTCACCATTGGTTACATTCATTAAAGCAATGGTAAGCATCACAAGAATTCGCCAACATGCCTCATGGTTCCCTCCCCCCCCCCCCCCCCCCCTTTGAAAACAAAAAAAAACAAAAATTAACATTCCGAAAATATTTTCCGAAGACAGTGAACCTTAATTTAATTTTTTTTTTTTTTTTTTTAACTTTAATCATTCGTCCTAGAGGCGAAGGAATTGTTTAGCCACGTGCAAGTACCGAAATGACACTCCCTCAAGTGCAACGTACCCTCAAGGTTTTTAAGGTGTTGGCGTGCCTTGCTAATCAAATTGGTAGCCCGCGCAATGTAATTACTTAGTGATTATTCCTCTCCGCCCACAATGATACAAAAAAAAATTGTTTCATTTAAATACCCATGAGGGTCCACTAAAGGGTTGCAAACCCCTTCACCAGGTGCCTCGTCCGTTATAAATCCTGGGAGTAATGTGAAGAGTTGCATTTTTTCTTTGAACCTACCTGCACTTGGATTTGAACCACTTTTCGTTTCAGAATATACTGATTTGCCTCCGTAGGCCACGCTAGTTGCGGAATTTGCTGGAACTACGTGCAATATACTTGAGTTCATTTTGGTACATTACTGCATCCTCAATGTTGCTCCTAATCGATTTTATAATTAATCACGGCACTGTTAACGTTGAAGGTGCTTGTGACACCCGTATGTGGAAGCCATAATGCGGTGGGTCCCATAATGATGGCACTCTCCTGCGTGTGCGGACGCCATAATCCGTTCAAATGTATTTATATATTTTTTTCTGTCTCGATATATTGGCCTTTTTTCCAAGTCCAAAACACAGTCCCTTTGTGCAGAGACTTCTCTTTCCCCTTGAAGCCTGTTTGAAAATGTTATGTTAGAGAAGGAAAAACTCGAATTGGGCAATGAAATTCGTGACAACCAAGCAATGAACCAAACATGAAGGACAGAAAGGAAATTTCTGTTATTTTCCCAGATTACATTGTTTTGTTTCCCAACATTTTTAGGCGTGCAGCGGTAAACTTTTTGAAGTGTAAACTTCTATAGAAGTGTGCCTATATATAGGCACACCGTGTCGAAAACTTTGGCGGGGTGTGAATACGATTCTGCCGTCACGTCACGCTGTAGTGTATATACACTTCTCCCGAGATGGGTTGGAGCTCGAATCGCGGGGCGGGCGTCCCCCTGCTCAACCTTCTCCCACTGTTCGGGGTTTGTCTGGAAGATACCTTCTGCATTGATAAACGGGCCCTCAGGCGAGGAGATTCATTTGAAAATAAACCTAAAGTAGCTCCATTAGAAGAATTAGTGGTATAGATTACCTCCATCAATCGTCTCCTCTTGGGCCACAGTCATGACAACCTATTCCGGTTTCGAATGAGGGTCCGGGATAGCCCATTCTGCGAGATGTGTGGGGAGGAGCGGGAGCTGGTCCAAAACCCCGAGCATTGGGCACTCAACCAACCAAGGAGCTCCTGGCGTCTGGAATTGTTCAGGGCGGCCCTGAAACCAACTTGAGTCCCCGCCAACTCGTTCTGAGCACATTGAAGTCGGCCCTCCGTGACAACCAATCCTCCCTTCACCAAATAATTGAATTCCTGGAGAATAAAAACATTCGTCTCTGAAATGTTTTATTTTTTATTATTTTTTTTTATTTTTTTTTATTTTTTAATTTTTATTTATTTATTTATTTTTTTAAATATTTTTTTTATTTTTTTTTCCTCCCTCTAAATTTATTTATTTGTTTATTTAAATTACGGAATAAGTCACTGTAGATGCGTTTTTAAAAAGCACTTTTATTCCGATTCACAAACTGGTAATGGATAAAACACAAATTGGTAGTAGCAAATTACTTCTAACACCACACAGAGTGGGACACGTAGTGCACTCTGAGGATGTTGACGAAGTAATGACTGACTAGCGCGAGGAGCGCTGACAGCGCTGCGCTGTCCTTTTATATGTTACTGAACTGCTGAGTCAGCAGTTCAGTAACATATAAAGTAACAGTAACATATAGTCAGCAGTTCAGTGTTAGAGGTAGGGAAAGTTATCTATGCGAATAGGTAACTTTTATACTTACATATTTTTGTTTTATTTATTTTATTTTTTAAATTCATTTGTTTATTTAACTTTTATTTACTTTTTTTTTTTTCTTTCCCTTTCCCCTTATTTAATCCCCCCCCCCCTTCCCCTTCATCACTTCTCTTCAAACAACGTCATACAACCACATCACATCCCCTTCAACCACATCAGTAATGGCCACACCCTTCTTGAGAGCGCCAGAGGAAGTAGAGTCCAACAACAACAACAATAAACCTTCTGCGTGCTAGCATCAATACATGTTAATACATGAACCATGATTTACACAAATCACTGTGATTTAATCACACCCATTTACACAATCATGATCACACCCACAGGCGGCAATTCACCCAATAAATTTAGCGCATTGAGCGACTGTCACTTGGTGGTGATTCCCGATACAGTGGTCGGCCGAGCGAAAATCGTCATAGAAGTTTACACTTCTCCCATGTGGTCTTTCGCACACCCGTTTTTTTTTTCTCTTTACCAAAAAGCCCTTTTTTTGCCACGGGTTCAAAAGGTATCTGCCTACCTAGCGATAGATACAGAATGTAAAAAAAGGTACATCAATATCCAATATCCATCATTTTTCCTTCGATACTACCCACTCCGACTCTTTTCGTATCAAAACCCCAGCGCCTGAGTAACAGCTACATACCTACCATGTCACTGTTCCGAGCTGTGACGCGGGCAAACTACCACCTCTGGGGTTTAGTGACCGTCATAAGTTATAACTCATAACATTCACTCTGAATTTCAGAAGGCCCTTTGCCCTCTGTTACTCTGTGGTCGTTTTTTTTTCACATTAGGAGTTATCACAGCTTCAGCGGACCCAAAATAACAGTTACTGTGGGTCCTACGTTACGATCCTCTGTGGTTAGTGTCCCTCATAACGACTAAAATTGTAATAGAGCACGAGTTTGATAGTGATTGTGATAAGGCTGATAAAATTTGAGCGTACCAGAAGAGCGAAATAGATAATTTCACAATTATTGTGAAATGTGATTCTCTTAGATGAAGATCGTATCAACGTTACAGATTTTGTTCATTCAATGAATCCGTATCTTCCTTCATGATATATTCATATCTGTAACATTTCGCTGGGTGGTTATTGTGCCCGTTTTGCTTAGTCTTCACCTGGGTGTTCTGAATTTTGAGTATGATTCGAGGAGCAATTCACTCTGTAGAAAGGACGATCGAAGGCGGATTGCAGGTGCCTGGATGCTTTTCGTGGCTTCAGACGTCAGCTCCGATGTTTTCTGTCAAAGGAGATCAGGTGCGTAGATGTAAACGAAAGATAAATTGTTATGTACTTGGGGGTGTCACAAGTGCAGAAGCCGTGTTGTGGGCTGCATGATTGGGTCATTCAGTCGAGCGAAGACTCCTTTTGTGCAATGTATAATCTACAGTTTATAATGTGACTTGTATCGTTGTCTTTCAGGTCAGCATTCTCCACCAACCTGAAGAATTTTACAAAACTCTGATGGCGGGATGTCAAACGGCACAAAGGAGGATATTGTTGGCGTCCTTGTACCTAGGAACTGGTCCTTTGGAACATCAATTGGTAAATAGTGATCTTCTCGGGGTCAAGTCCGAATTTCGGTTCATTTTAATGCTGAGGCGAGCGGGAGGGCTCCGCATTTTAACGAGGAAGGACGACGGAGTTAAGGTCGATCCACACAATGTCATTTAAGTGTTTCAGTGAATCCTCGGGCATCAGTGCTCCGTGCGGAATGTAACGCTGGTGTGTGTTCAATTTATCATTGATGCATAGAGAACTGGTGGCCGAGGATTCACTGATATCACTGAAATGGGTGGATCGACCTTTAGGCGGGTTTTTGAGTATGTAGGAAATACGTGGGAAAGATCGAACTGACAGTAAAAGATTAAAACCTTCTAAGTTGAATTTTGGCCAAAACAAGATTTTCAGCTATACCTACTGGTAAAATATGGTCTTTTGCATGGTCTTTATCCTTCAATACTGTTCAACAAGCTCTCGTTGCTAAGTCTTCTGAATGAGTTTTTCCGAAACCGTCTAAATTGTTCACCATCGTAACGTGAAGGCCGTTTACGTTGTTTCAATCGAGAGCTTTGAGTGACTGTTCGCGTTTCCTGTGTAAAATGAGTGAGTTTCCTCACGAAACCTTGATGTCATTAAGGATTTTTTATTTATTTTTTTATTATAATCTTTTTATTTAATCCCATTTAACTAAAATTAACCAGGAAAAAAAAATGATAAAAAAGTCTATGAGAAATGGCATACCTAAACAAAACAATAACAATCTTCTTCGGAAGTTCTTCCTGGCACTCTTCACTCCTTAATCCATGGGAGGGCTCCGCCATCTTCCATTTCGCCATCATTAATTCTTTAATTATAGCCTATCATTAAAGAATTAATGATGGCGAATTAATCGATAGACCGATTACAAACCTCGACACCTATCATTGATAGGTGTCGAGGTTTGTAATCGGTCTATCGGTTCTTATCAAAAATTTCGTAAGGTATGTTACAATTTTAGTTTTTTTACATACTCTTTTTTTGAGGGCTGAAAACTTAGACGGTTTTATCACCTCATGTCTGAACGGTTTTGGTTTATTATTCTTGAAACAATAAACATAATATTGAGATAATATGTAATCGCGACGGTGGTCGAAAATTCTGATCGGCCTCAAACTTTGACATTATTCGTTTCAAGAGGTCTGGATTCCAAAACCGAAATGTCTAAAAAAAAAATTAAAAATCTGAAATTTGGACAAAATACTTGGTTTTGGTACTTATACCTACCATTTAAGTACTTAGTTGTGCCCGCAAGGATGCCTGATCGCCAAACCTGTGGGGCGCTATGGTGCTAAAATGGGGCTGCGGGAGGGGTTTTTGAAGGTGTTCAGATTTGGGGACGAGTTGGGTGTCGTTTTCGAAGTATGTACTTTTGGACGAAGAATCCATTTTTGGGGGTTCCTGAACGATCCGATTTCACTGTGGGGATCTCTAGGGCCTTCATTGGGGCTAAAAATGGGATTTTTGAAAACCCAGGAGGTCAAGTATTTTCCGTGTAAAAAGATTTTCAGAATTTTTTTATTGACACAGAATTAATTTTTGCACAAGAAACCTACAGCAAAGAATAATAAAGAAAGAGAATAATCCTTGTGTAAAATTTGCAGTTTTTTTCCGTCTCCTGAAAAATGGGGATTTTTCAACTTGACGGTTTTACTCCTTACTCCGATACTTCACTGTCGAAATATCGGATGTAGTTGTAGAATATTGGGGACATCTTGCCGGCCATTTTGAAACCTATTTCATCAAAATTGTTTGAGTATTAAATTGGAAAATTATTCGTAAAAACGAAAAATTCTGCCGTTTTCCTGATTTTGATGAAATTGGGCTGATGTTTTTCATGAACTTATATCTCCAATCTTGACGTAGGCAACTCTCTAAAAACCACATGAAAGGTGGTCTCATCTCATGAAAATACGGAATCCTCCCGCTCATTCGTGAAATTGTTGAAGTTCACGTTTGCACGTATTTTGTAGGTGGATGCGATTCGCCATCGACTTGGCCAAAGGGACCAATTGGAAGTTTCAATACTGCTGGATGCGAATCGAGGTTCGCGGGGGAAAACCAATTCTCGCACGATGTTGTTACCTTTGCTGCAGAGGAGTAATCAGTGCCAGGTGAGTGTTTAGGATGGCCTTCCAATTCATACGAGCAGCTACATTGTGAGGACCCATTGTAGATTTGTACGGGAGTGCTCAGGAATGGGGTTGGGGATGCCCCCAGCATGGAAGCCTAGTGGCTTATTGTACTCTGCCTGAGCGCCCTAGTTCTGGTCCAAGACGGCTATACCCTTGGTGAGGGTCGTTAGGGTTTTGACAAGGTGGTCAGACGGGAATGCCCTCATTCCCCAAGGAGAACACATCTGCGGTGTGCGAGCGCCGGAGCCTCAAAAATAATGTGGGTGGCGGTTTTTTCAGCCCCTTCCTCGCACAGCCTGCATAACGTCGATGATTGTGTTACTTATGCGGTTCAAATGAAGTCGCAGAGGGCCAAAGCCAGTCGATAAGCCTCCTTAGTTTGAGTAGCTCTTCAGAAGTCTTGTTGTTGGGTTTGGCCACCATGCGCTTGCTGTGAGCGTGAAGTTCAATGCGTCACCATTTCTTGGCGGTTTGTGAAAACATCCACCTGTTGATGGTATCTCTGAAGGAGGATTTTGGTAGGCTGACAGCTGGCTCTTGACGAGATGGATGGTGCTGTCCGTCTGAGCGTATTCGGATATTGGCTCTGGTGTGCCCTCGTCTTCAGTTCTCTCTCACCCCCACGCAATAATTGATTGAGGTGCTTCAGCAGCAGCAGCAGCAGTGAGCAACCGCAATATTAAACCCACTACGCTCTATTTATATTTGTTCATCCATGTCGCTACTAAAATCTCTCGGTAGCATTTGACTCAGTGCGTTTTTTTCGCGCAACCTTTTCCCAAAAAAGGACCTTCATCGGTTTTCGGGAGGTCCTTCACGACGAAAGTTGTTTATCTCTGATGTGAAACTAAGGAGGCCTCAAAAGGGGGACGAAAGTTTTTTCCGATTTCGTTGGTACAAGGGTCTATGAAATGAGCTTTTTAGGCTGATTTCAACGACTCCAAAACGATTTTTGTAGCCTGAGCCGTTCGTTACCTCCGATCGGCATAAGGTTTTCTACGCATCGGTCTTTAGGGTGCAGTTGTTTACGTAATGAGCATCACGTGGATATTTTTGATGTGTTGTGTGGCATAGTTTGGTCGCTAGATACCTACTGTTTCTTAGTTTCTCTCGCTCATTAAATATATCGTAATAACAGAAAGGTTGCGCTCATCTATTCAATTAAATTGATGGCTTGTTTTTTTTTTTTTTTTTTTTTTTTTTCACAGGTGTCTCTGTTCCATACGCCCTCTCTGAGAGGCCCCTTGAAGCTCCTTCTACCTCCTCGATACAACGAATTAGTTGGCCTCCAACACATGAAACTCTACCTGTTTGATGACTCTGTTTTGATTAGCGGGTGAGTTGGTGCGATTGGTACATTTAACTTCAACACTACCACGAGTTAAATGACGACTCAACACAGTGAACGACTTAAACCGTTGGTAATGGTTTCACGGAACATAAGGGATGGCCTATTGTGAACCAAACTAATTTTATGTAGTGAACATGAAATGTCTGTAATTGGTCACAATGACCACATGACATGTTGTGTTAGGGATGTCATCCTTTTAATTGCGTTTTGTTAGACAGAGCGAATCTCAGTGAAGACTATTTCACCAACCGACAAGATCGCTACATCCTCATCAAAGATTGCAAGCATTTGGCAGATTTCTATTGGAACCTCGTTCAAAATATTTCTTCCGTTTCGTTGGCACTCGATGGATCAGATCACCTTTCTGCCAAGTGAGTTCATCAGGACAAAGACGAAGTTAAAGGTGGGATTGTTATAATTATTTAGTGGGATAGAATGGAGAATAGTGAAACTGTAAACAAACCCGTATCCATATCAGGTTAAACGAGATTGACTGTCTTTCATTGCCTCAAAGAAAATTAAACTGAAGGAAATTTTGCTCAAGGATATTAAACATAAACCTGCGACTAATGTTTTGAAGTACTCGAAAAGCTGAAGCGTGAACACCAAAAAGGGGATGTTGGAGCAAACATTCTCCTCAATGCTTACATTAGATCTTTAGCTACCTCTATAGGTGGTTTTTGAAACGTTTAGGCTTAGTGGGCTATTTCAAAAAGCTCATGTCTCTTCCTCTCCCCCACCTTCCTCTATTTCTTAACTTTTGGTTTTACAGGTCATTTCATCCTTACAAATCTAACCAGAGGCAGTACATCAGCGACGCTCGAGAAAAGGTTTGGGGGTTCTACAAAACAGCCATGAACTATCCCGCTCAAGCTCAACCTGGTAAGTGCATCAGGGCGCATGCATGAAGAGTCCTTGGGATGAAGTTTTATGCATGAAGAGTCCCTCACCCATTCTCTGGATATGCACTAGGAATTCCTCTGCCGTTTTGAGGTTATGCACCAACAGTCCCAAACCTTCCTCTGCTATGTGCGTAAGGTGTCCATCACCAGGAATAGGCTGTGGACACTCTAGCACTAAGTGCTAGAAACAAGTCTTGTTTCGTGTGGTGGAGTCCCTGCCACCTGCAATGCTCTTGGTCAGGAGGTAGTCAAGCTGAACCAGGCTGAAATCAGAGCATAGTTTGTCCATTTGCCAATCTTTTCCTACATCCATGTCATTTGTCAAGAGTTAGCAGAGCTGAACCAGCTCCTGGACACCCCCAATCAGAGCTTGATGACTCTTAGCCAGTTTCTGCAAACATCCTTGCCAGTTGGCAGGAGGTCGTCAAGCTGAACCAGGTGCTGGAAATCCAGAAATCAGAGAATAGTGGCCTTTAGCCTGTCTTTGGCTTCACCCCTGCCATTTGTCAAGAGTTAGTAAAGCTGAACCATCTCCTGGGTACCCCCAATCTGAGCTTGGTGGCTCCTACCTAGTCCCTGTCAACATCCTTTCCAAATGGCAAGACGTAGTCAAGTTGAATCAGCCCCTGGAAATCCCAAAGCAAAGCTTGGTGGTCATAGCCAGTCTCTGTCACCTGCTGTCCAGCCAATGCTGCGAACCAGCTCTAGAAAATTCAGAAATACGAGCTTGGTGACTGTTAGCCACAGACAACACCCTTGCCTAATCTCAATCAACTGTTAGAACGACCCCATGACATTTTTCCCTGGGCCTTTTTTTGCATAAACATGATACGCAATAAGTAAGAGCGGGACTCCTCGATTACACTAGACCAGCCGGGCTCTTCTAGCATAGTGCAAACCACTTTTACCTCGGATGGGACTCCCCACGCAGTCACCCGTGCATCTTAACCTTCAAGTGTTGCCAACCGGCAAAACCGGCTTTGCGGAGTCAAAAGTGTTCAGGAGCTTTCGTTTCAGGGGACGACACGTGGGTGCTTCCATTGTTAGAGTTGCCTCCGCTGGATGTCCATCAAGACTCAACAGTGACAAAGAAACTTTTGGAAACTACCGAACCGGGTTCCAGAATCACGCTGTCGACGGGGTATTTCAACCTGACTGATCAATACACTGATACAATTCTGGAAGCGTCCAAGGCAGAGTACAAGATTTTGATGGCCCATCCAACAGTGAGTTTTGACGGATATTTTGGTCCTGTTTTGAGAATCATACTCCAACGTGGCGCTCTTTTTAGGCCAACGGGTTCTTGAAAGCCAGCGGGATCGCCGGCGGTATACCGGAAGCCTACACAGGGTTGGCGCTGTCTTTTTTGGACCGAGTTTCTTCGACCAAACAATTGGACAGGATCGCCATGTACGAGTATATCCGACCTGGATGGACCTACCACGCCAAAGGTCTCTGGTATTTTCCGCCTGGCGAAGACACAGCGGCTTTGACTCTTGTCGGGTCCTCGAACTTTGGTGAGTATGACATTTGTCATTCACAGCTTGTTCCAAAATAGCATTAGTGGGATCTTCAGGCCTCACTCGCAAAACCGGTTTCTAGTCATTATAACATCACCAAATGAACCTCGTCATAATTTTTACCTTCTCCAGGGTCCAGATCTGTTAGGAGAGACCTCGAAACTCAAATGGCCATCGTGACCGTCAATCCGGACTTAAGGAGACGCCTGACAGGCGAAGAGACGTCTTTCACATCCTTAACTGAACCGTTCACTCGACAAATCGGACTCAGCCCGGACCGAAGGCCCAAACTTTGGGTCCTCACGACGATGAAGCTGTTCAAAACTTTCTTCTGAAATCGGCCCGAATCTCGATTTGCAGGTTGTAGGCGCTATGTGCGTTGGTAGTATCTGTGTAGTGAAAGTTGGAAAACTGTGCATTCCAAATTAAGTTACCGTTTAATATAAGTTTACAGACTTCAATATAACTTCTTTTTTTTTTTATTTGGGGTTTTTGGAAATTTTCGAATAGATTGGAAGAAAAATATGCTATTACTACGTTCGTTCTCTCTAAAGTAGACAATCGCAAGTAGAGAAATCTACACAGATTTCCATGTCACTGAGAATTGCAGGACGCTCCAACATTATATCTTGCCCTCTCGTAAACCGTTCTCTGCGTTCTTCTTCTTTAAGCCTCCTGCAAAAATATTGTAAACTCGCCCAAGTACTTCCATGGAACAGACGGGTACGTTTATCGAATCTACGGGTAACCGGAAGGTTTGAAGAGTTATGTCAAGGGGGCGAGTGAGGTGTCGTTTTCGACATAATTTCGATTCTTCAATAGATTTATTGGGATCCACCTGTCCGATCACTTTGTGAGGCTCCTTGGGACTTCTCATTGGTTCTTTGAAGGATTTCGTTAAATGAAGTCAGAGTGAGGTGTCAGCTTAAACTAGTTTTGATGAGTCCCAAACTTGTCCGTCTAAACTGTGGTACTTTTGATTTATTACTCATGGAATAATACACCTATATAATAGCGACGGAGGTCGACAATTCTGATCGGCCTCCAAATTTGACTTTGGCGAAGATGGCTAACGCACCGAGATGGGAACCTTCCTTTGGAGTAGGGATGGGCATCGAATCGAATATACTATCGATGTATCGATGTTTTTTCTCAAACATCGATGTTTTTTTCCCCCAAACAGATGTTTTTTTTTTCGCGAAAAAAAAGATTTTGTTTTGTTGGTCGTTTACGTAAAAATAGTAGATACTTTTATACCTGAACAATTCAACAATTAATGTTTTATGAATGCTTACTCGGTTGTTTATTATAACAACTATTTTCTATGTATAAAAATAATACTACCTATACAGATTCAAGAAACATCGATGTGTTTGAATCGAATAGTAGCTATACCTATTATAGGTATACCTACTATTCGATTCAAACATAGTGCTAAAGAAATCGAAGTGTCGATTCGTTATCACTTATCGTTATCCACAGGGTGCCGTTCCCTCTTTAGGCATCACAACTAGAAAATTCAAAAGACGTGGCAAAAGAAGTCTCGTCGTAACGAAAACGAAACAATCCCTGCTGAGCTCTCGCTGTACTTGAACGCTCCCAACGAAAAAATCGAACAGAACCCTATGGGGTTCAGGATGGCCATGCAGGCAACTTACCCTATCATTTCTGAAGTTGTTTTCAAGAATGTATCAATCGTAGCAACATCAGTTCCTTCTGAGAGGCTATTCTCTCAAGCAGGCTTAATTTTAAGCTCCATGAGAAATCGTCTCTCTGAGGAACTGGCGTCAAAATAGTTATTTTTACATGAGACAGAAGACCGTTTCTGGAAGTTTTAAAGTAAATTTACTTTTATCTACAAAATTCACTATTTAGTAAATAATATTATTCTTTACCGACTTTTTTACTACCTACTAAGTACTTTTCATTGTTTCAAATCAAGTTTCAATGACAATTTTTTCTACTTTTCTACTAAAACTACAATGGAAAGAACAATTTTTTTAAATGGCACCTCCACCCCCGGTCGCGTATTTCCAATCTATACACCGTTTGAGCACAGAGGCAGGGTCGAAATCGTTTGGAGTGCGCTTTTGACTCCAAACTGTACACTGGTTCAGCCCAGAGCTGGGGAGGTGGAGCCGAAATGGTGGAGGGTTTGTGATGCGGATCTGCCCTCCAAAATGTATGTACACTGATTCAGCCCCGAGAATTTCCAAGACATAGGTAGGTACCCTCCTCTCCATCACCAACATATTTCTCAAAGTCCCCTCCCCATCCCTTCGCTAAGCATCCCATTTGCACTCCGAGAATTCTCCTTGTTCCAGGAACAAAGTAGGTATGAGAAAAGGCTACAAGGTAACTCCGTAGGTATTAGAATAATTCTAATACTTAGAACCTTTAATTAATAGAACAAAATTATTCCAATACCCACGAAGATCCATCTGCCTTCTATGCCGTAAACTATGTAAGTATGAACTCAATTACTTATTGATATTCAAAAATGTTTACTCAAATTTCAGTACGAGTGGCTTTGAATCAATCCGGTTATTTTGCTGCATTCATGTTCGTTCCGTAAGTTCAGCTCTTTTTAAGTTTTGTGATAACAATGCTGCGTAAGATTTTTGAAGTTGATTCTTATTGGGGCTGAAACAGTGTACATACATTTTGGAGGGCAGAACCGCATCACAAACCCTCCACCATTTCGGCTCCACCTCCCCAGCTCTGTGCTGAATCAGTGTACAGTTTGGAGTCAAAAGCGCTTTCCAAACCATGTTTTGACAGAATCACTCATTGACAGAAAAACGTTAAAATGCGTTAATCTAGCCACAGCATTCTAAAAGCGTTAATCTAGCTGAGGGGGGAGAGCTGGGGGGCCATCGAGAACCCGGCTTGTCGACGGACCTACAGTCGTAGTTATGTCTTGTATTAGGGATTGGACCTCGACCACCAGAAGGCAAATAGAGTCATCGGTACTTACCATATTAGTGAACAATATGCCTCAGGTCGTAAGTTCAAGGTGAGACTGCGTTGATTATCTAGGTAAATATTGTGGTTTCTCCCCTGGTTGGTAGCCGTTCCCACAAATTGATTTACTTAAATTTGACATTATACGTTTCAAGATGTCTAGATTCCAAAAACGAAATGTCAGTCCGCCGTCCGAGCCGTTTTGGGCAGTAAGAATTTTTTTTAATTTGGAATTTTGACTAAATTGTGCCGATACCATCTAGTTGTGCCCGCAAGGTTTTCAGTCCGATCGCCCCAACCCGTGGGGCTATATGGGGCTATGGGAAGGATTTTTGAAGTTTTCGGCTATGAGGACGAGTTAGGTGGCGTTTTCGAAGTATTTTTGGACGTACAGTCAATTTTTTTTGATACCCAGGACGATCCGATTTCACCGGGGCTACAAATGGGACTTTTGGAAGATCCGATGGAGGTCAAAAATTAATAGCTTATTTAAATAAGCTCTCGTTTTCCGAGTAATTTTGGGCGCAAAATCCATTTTTCGAGCTCCCAGATCTGTCCGAAAGATATTTTTTTTTTTTTTTTTTTGACACAGAATTAATTGTTGAAAATTAACCTATATATAGGTTAATTGATATATCAAAGATAATAAACCCTTGTGCAAAATTTGGAGTGTTTTGAAGTTTCGATCGAGTTTCGGGCGATGGGGCCAAAGTAGCTTCGAACGCAGTAGGTACGAATGAAATTAACGCCTTTAGTTTCAACCTGATAAACGTACCATAAAGCTCTTTATAGTTAAATTTACTTGTTACTCCCATAATTACAGTATTTCTTTTCTTGTAATTCACTGAAAGAAACGTTGGTATCCCAATGTTAGAATATACTGGCTTACGATTTAGTGCCTACTAAGAGCAATATTTATCGCGTTTCTAGTCATTGTTGAAGTGTTTTTATTTAAAATGTTCGTTGACAGTTATTGTTGAAATTAAATTCGTTGATTCTCCAGTTTTTGTCATTTTGTTGCCACGTGTGTCTAGTTGATATAATTCGGTCACGTAAAGTTTAATGCATTTGACGAAGGTTAGAGAATGGTACAGACCTTGACTCACGGAAGGCAAACATTCAACAGCCCATTCAACCTTTGCGACTTGTTTTTGTTGTTGCTACGAGCTGAGGTCAGCAGTTTCGGTCCTCCGGTACATCAGTCAGTAGCGAGCTGTGTGAAATGTCTTACCTCTGCGTTTTCCTGCTTCTTGCGACAGCCGTCAAGGTGAGACGTTGTTTGCAATATGAATTTAAGTCGGCGAATTTATCCTGTGCCCCTCGGCTCTAAATGTTAGTTTATTTTTTTATTTTTCTATTTATTTTTTTATTTTTTGACGTTAAGGTCCATTCGAAGTCGATCTGTGCAGAAGATGACGTCTCCATCGGCGATGTGAAAGGTGATCAGAATGAGAAATCACGTCTCAGCCGAGACCTAAGGTAACGGTCAAGTTTTACGTTATTACTAGGTAATTAATTCGAAAACGTGCTTTAGGGATCCCCTGACCAGCCGACGTCAGTCTTGTTGCTTTTGTGTCCTTTTGCTAAGCTAAAACTGACCGGTAATTGCGACCCGTAGCGCAGGAACGAAGGACAGTCCCACTGATAGAAGTTAATAGCACAAATTGATAGCCAATCATTCGCTTTAAATTTGTGCTACTAATTTAGCAACCATTGCTGTTGGCAACCAAGAAGAAAAAGGGCACTGGCCAGGAGATCGAGTGAGGTATCGTTGTCTAAGTGGTGATGATTGCGTTGTGGCTTGGGAATATTCGAGGCGGCCCTCAGTGGGCAGGAATGGACACTAGGTGAGAAAAAATTAAAAACATGTTCTGAGTCAGATCATACTTGCATTCTTCGTGTTTTTGGGGTTGCTCAGTCGATTGCAATTTATGACAAAAGTTCCAGAAAACAAAATTTGTTTAAAAATTTAATTTTTATTAGACTAGTTGCGTTTCGAATCATTTCTCGTGGTTTCCTTGAATCAAATAAAACCAGGTTGGTATCAAATTTATAAATGTTTATGTAATAGATAATATTTACATTATTATTAATCGTTAAGATGGTCCATTGGTTTTCAATGTTACGTCATCATCAATGATGACGATATCTTCTTCCAATTGGAAGAAGATACATCGTGGATGCTCTCTGCGTAAGCGAGCCACTTGTTGAATACCCATCCGTTTTTCAGAACACCGGAACTTCCTGTAAGTACAATAATTATTGTACAGTAATGATTTATTATCAATAAATGGGACTGAAGTCCCTGTTTTTGTAACCCGTTTTTTTGAGCAAACACTACCTACCTAAATACATGTAGAATACATTTTTGAATGGCAGAAAACCTGCATTTACCTGCGATATTTCTAATACCTTTTTGAATACTGATTTCTGGCTATTTTCCATGTTATTTAAAAAATCGAGCAAAAGGGTGGTGATTCCATAGCACATCTAACTGGAACGTTGATGCCACGGCAGTCGAACGCATAATGTAATGACTGATGAAGAAAACTTAACTAGCGATATTGCAGATTCACGACTTATTATGCGCCAGTCTCAATATTGGAGCTCCCTCTTTCGACGACAAGTTCCTCAACTGTCCCTCTTTGAACCCTATTCACATAAAACGCTGTCCGCTGACTTTCAAATCTCGACTTTTTTCGCGCTAAATGTCCATTCCGGCTCACCGTGAGGCCTCGAGGGCCTTCAAACGAGACATGAAGTTACATCCGCTTACATTTCAAGGGGCTACAGATGCAGTTTCTGACGAGTCGCCTGAGGTGTCGTCATCGAAGATGATGTAATCGATGTTTGGAGCTCTCAGACCTGTCCAACTTCACCATGGGACCGTTAAAGAACTAGAAATTGGGTTTTTGATGGGTTTTCGTCCTGGGAGTGAGGTAGAGGTATGTAAAACTAACAAACTGACTTTGGTGTCAATTAGTGAGGATGACCCCAATAGCGGCAGTACTGAAGATGAAACTGGCCTCCTCCGTGAGTCTGGCAGCCCTGTGAGCCGGACTACGACCAACAGTGAACTGGCTGATGTTGGCTCAGATGTGAAGGAAGCCATGGAAAACAAGGAGGAATCAGAAACCACCAGCAAGAGTGAGATTTTTTTCCTGCATCATGCGGTGAAGCTCCAGTGAAGCTGTTTTCTATTGTGCGTTCCTTTTACAGATAAAAGACAGGTTTGCGATGAGATTTTACAACAACTGAAGAACTTGCCGTGTGACAACCCTGTGGTGATAACGTGCGGGGGCGAACAACACTCTCTGTATCCCTGCAAAAAAGTCAGTTCTCTTCGAGGCAGTTTGTCCGACGTTGACAACATCCTGGGAGCTGGTGAAGCCATCGTCCCTCCTCTTCCTGCTCTACCACCAGTAAGCCTTGAGAGTTTCCGAGTTGGTAACGTGGAGAAGAGTACCTATCATTTCTTACTCCTTCTCAATGTTACTTTTCCAGATTCAAACCCTGCCGATCAACGCTGCCACGAACAGCCTCCTCCCGCCCCAAATGAGGTTCCTCCAACCCCAACGGATCCTGACGGAAGCCGAGCGACGGGAGCGCCAAAAAGGGATATTCGAGGGTCTCCTCAGGTTATTATTTTCCACTGTTCACGTTTTTGACGACGTCTCCAACCCCCTCAACGAAGCGGCGGGCAACGTTTTGGGAATGGACGCCCCCCAGTTCATTGAAGACCTGTCCTTGAGACCTCATCCCAAACCTTTAGCTCTTCTTTCATGATGGTACTTACATTGCTTACGGGATGACATGCTTCCTAATCTCTGGTGGGGACTTGAGGCACCTGGCTTCATCCTGGAGATCTTCATGCCCCAATGAAATTCCCTCATAACTAGAACGGAGAATTCCAATCACTCTAATTCCATTTGCTTTCAGGTTCGGCACTGTTGTCAACCACATCGACTCGTTCCTTACCGAAAAGGGTAAAATGATCGTCAAAGGGCTTCATCGTATGGTGGCCAGTGAAGAAGAAAAAGATTCGCCTTTCTGATCTCGTTGAGGTTTGTCGTGAAATTGTGTATGACTTGTGTAAAGTTTGTCGTTCGTTCAACTACCATCAAAGCTGATGACGTGCGAGTGATCCATTTGTAAATAGATGAAATTGTGTAATTGGTATTTATCTGCATTTCCCGAATCGCAGGGCCTGACTTTGAACAAAGAAGTGATGTTAAAGTAATTTTGAACGTAGAATTTACTTATGGAGGCCCAGACCGGTCCGACTGTAAAGGAGCTACATGTAGGATTTTTGGCAACAGAACATGTGAGGTGTCGTTTTGGGAATTCTTCGAATTTGAAATCAATTTGTGGGGTTTTAAGGGCCTACAGGTGGGTTATTGAACGTTTTTGCCAAGAGATCGAATAGGGGTCGTTTTCATAGCATTATCGAAAATTGAATGGATCAATTTCTGCATGTTCCCTTTCTTCAAATGGAAGACTACCTCGCAACCAACTAGTAGGTAGTGTTTCCATTTTGACCAACACAGCGTGACGAGTGAAACGCCCCTGTCGACAGTGCTTGCTGAGCAGACCCCCAAAGTGTACGCCGGTAATTAGAAATGGACGGGTTTTGGATTATTTTTATCGATAGAAGGCTTCCAAATAACACCGAAAATGGAGTTAAATCACAAATTGCTAGTTCTTACGAATTTATGGAAAAATCGCAATTTGAATTCTCAGCGGAAATCAGCCATCAGCTCCCCCATTGGTCGACGATTTGCCAAGTTGGCCACCATTAAAAAAGTTTATTTTTTAATTGCCGCTTGTGATTATGTAGGAATGGTTAACTAAATTTTTACCGTTTTACTGGGGGACATCCCCTGAACCTCGGATTATTTCTGTTAGGATCAATGATCAAACATGTGTTTTTCGGTGATTCCACAGAGGGCTGGTGGAATAGGCCATTCTTACATTAACACACACAACTAAGGCTTCAGGGTTTTCCTTCTCCAGCCCCAGGAGCGTTGTACCTGCAAGATTTTCAGTCCGATCGCACAAACCTGCGGGGCTCTGTGTGACTAAAAAAGCGGCTATGGAAGCGTTTCAGCTATTGGGTCGAGTTAAATTGCAGCACCTGGGGCAGCAGATCCAGAAACAGATAATTTTAAAAGGCGTTACTGGGTCAGCGGACCTTCGGGCACAAGTAGATGGATAGATGGAGAACCGAGTATTTTGTCAAAAACATATTACTTAAATATTTTTTGAAATCTACTCATCATGAAATGTTCAATGATAAACGTTGAGGATGATCAAATTTTATTACCCCCGTCATAATATGACAACCAACATAATATTATTATGTTGGCGGGGTGATGTGTAATACCAGCGGTGGGAGGGGGGGTTCACAGGAGGAAGGGATTGACTCGGGGCGTGGGGTGGGGTTAGGAGGAGTGGCGGTTCTCGGCGGTGTTGGGTGGGCATCGGGAGGGATATTCCTGTTGAATCTTACGCTCACCCAAACAAATAACCTCCGTAAAAACACATTCTCTGTTAAAACCTGAAGGGTCAGTCCCTGAGATAACCCATACATAGAATCAGGTCGATATAAGTTTACTATACACGATCATATTCACAACAAAGCGAACAGGGCCATTTTCGCGTTACTCCAGTGTCACTAACGCCAATCACCAAGAAAATCAAGAAAAAAATGAAAAATCCATCTGCGCTCTGGCGTTTTTGGTGGGAAACTAGCTGTCGCGCACGTCCTTCTTGAATCGACCATGGTCGGTTGTTCTGCAGAACAACTTTACTTAGATGAACCTAAACTACCTAGGTGAAAGACTTCCTATCACAAAATTGACGTATTTTTCCCTTTTTGACTTCTAACAACATAACACAATGTGTCATGATGATTTAATCATCATTTCATGATCATTAAATCATTTCATCAGTTCATTTTAATCATCATGTCATGATGTTTGACCCGAAATTCGGGTGCACGTCCATTCCTAATTGGGGCCCTAAATGCCGACTCGATCGTGACTGACTCCTAAAATAAACGGGGTTGTAAAGAAATGAGGGAGGAGATCTGACGAGTATAAAAGAAATGGCTTCAGTGTTTCAATGGTGCCAGAAATAGGAAGAGGCTGACGAGATCCACCTGGTTGGCTGGCACCAGGAAACTACCTACCTACAAAGGGGGGATCCTCCCACTTTACCAGTTTGGTAGCAACCTCTTGGTATATAACGGTGATTACAGAAAATAATTTCGTTTGGACAATTCCTTACGCTATGGAACTACTGGTAACTCTCAAAATTGGTTTAACATTACGTCGTTACTCGGTTCAACCTCGGAAATCCTGGTTAATTTGGGAGAGTCTTGGGCGCGGTTTACATGTTGGGCATCGTTTAGCAGAGTAAAAAGCTAGTGAATGAAACCCTAGATGCGGTATTGAATGCACTCGCCTCTTACTCCACAAAGCTGAACGTCAACGCTTCGCCTAAAAATTAATTGTTTCTAATAAAAGTAAGTACTTTTAATAAAAATTGAGGCTCAGTAAGTCGGTCGTTGCCGACTACGGTATACGGTGCAAAATGGTTTTTGGGTTGCCCCAAATAGTTCAGTGAATGAACGGAATCCAAGCCTCATGACTTAATTTCATTGAACTACATAAGTAGTTCAACGAAATTCAGTAAATCCACAGTGCGGTTTACTGTGTCTAATAATAGATACCTACCAGCAGAGACGTAATTTTGGATATTTGAGAATAAAAGGAATTCAAAATTGTAAAATGTAACATTTTTTCCAATAAAATTACTCATCTCAGATAAATCTGAATAGCGTTCTATTTTTCCCAAAATTTATTCTTTACTTTTTCAAAGGGGTTTGAAATACTTAAATTAAAATGTTGATTTTCTCAGAATGAGTTGTCAAAAATATGTTGCTAATGTGTGCAATAAATACCCCCCCCCCCCCCCGCCATACGAACGGTAGACCTACGGTTCTACAGTCAGATCATTTAATAATTAACACAACCACCTGGTTTCCCTAACATGCGATATTTTCGCAGTTGTCATATTAACTCTCACTTGTAACAACAACATTTCAGCTTAACAATGTTAAGATGAAACGTAATATTTTAAATACAAACATTTTCGCCGTAACGTATCTGTCGAAAAAAGAAAGAAATCGTCTTGTTAATCGTCCTGAACTGCCAAACAATGCAGTGACATACCTAGTTTAAAAAAAAAAAAAAATTGTTAATCATTAAAATTTAATGATGAAAGTGTTACCTATTGGCAACATGATTTTGCTTCCGAGAGTTAGGTACTCTCAACTCCACTACTAGTGGAAGCATTGTTGCTGATCGAAAACATTTTTGAACTCCAATTGGAGTTCAACAGTTTAAACTTTTTATGAGAAGCCTTTTCCTAAACAATGTTTGGACAGATGTGGGACCCCGAAAAATGGATTGTGCTTCCAACATTCGGTGTTACAACTATAGTTGTATATAACGACGATTAATTTAGGACTAACTAAACCCCGCTGTTAATCTTAGCAAACCCTTGCTGCCTGGTTGTGCTTAATTTTCCTTGATATTGTTTCTCTAACTGTTGGAACCTCGATGGAAGTCGGAGATGTTTTAGAGAGCGAATAGGGTTTCTTACCTAGGTACCTGTTGGTTGAGGCGATCATCACTGGCTGTTAGGTGCTAGTGACATGGGCTTTCGATGTGAAACGCCGTTTGGACAACGGCGTTTTCACAGCCACGTCAGTCCGGTTAGGTTGTTGTCCATTATAATTATAATAACTATCGTTTACCTAACCATGATGAGTAGTGGCAGATTCAGAATTTGACGGTTGGTGGGGAGGCGAGTTTTTTTTTCGGTGGCTATCCATCTGGCTTGAATCCGCCACTGACGGCCAGCTTAAGGGTTAGCTCACGTGTACATTCCTAATCCTCCCTTAATGGGTTTCCTCCGTAAAAGGAAGTCCCGAGAAAAAAAAGTTTCGAGAATCCGAGTAAAACAAATAGGGGGTGTAATTTGAAAGCAGTAAATCAGGACGGCGGAGTCCCTTCGGAACGTCGACACTTCGTTCATCTGGAAGACATCCAATCAATCTCTACTGGGTGACGAAAAAGGGAGGAGGAAAAAGAAATAACTAATATGTGTTAGCCAGTTTGTGATGAGATATTAGTTAGTGCGGAAAATTGAGGAGGAACAGGAAGCGTTGAAAGGGCCTTCCTAAAGATTTGTCGTTTCGCGTTTCGTGATGAGAAGATTCGAAAAGTATAATGTCCATCCACCGTTATTAAACCATTTCTGGTAGTAGGATATTGTGGAAACCCTAATTTTTCCCAACTACTCCGTTCAACTCCAGCTGGCCCCGCAAGATCAAGCGAGACGCTAGTCCGCTAGATCCGATTTTTTTTTTTTTTTTTCGATATTCAGTATGGTGCTAGTGCTCTGACTGTAAATATAATGAATTTTAAGGGTTAGACGACTTTTATCATAAAAATCTAGGGTGCTCAAAATGCATATTTTGGCAATTTCTTTATTTTTCTCCGCTTCAGACACTCGTCCAGGTCACACCGCCAGAGCGAATTCATTGAAATTTGGTAGGTTACCTACCTGTGTAAGGCAGGTTTGATGTGAAAAAGAGGTTTCAATGGCTAAGGAATCCTTAGCAGGATCACTAGGATGTCCTAGCGAGGCGAGGCCCCTTTGTCAACTAATTTCATATAACATCCCGGTTTTTCAGGCAATCAGGCATCAACACCTGCATAGTTTCGCCCAAGCCTGAACAAAAGCGCGAATAACCCCCCAATCCCACAGGGGTCAAAAACATGCCAAGCAACAAAATCATTGATATGAAGGTTGTACCAACCATTTGATTCAAAGTTTGACTTTCAAACTTAACTCTCCAACGTTTGCAGGTTACTTATAACCTCAAGAAAAACCCCCACCCAAACCCCTTACAATCCAAAAAAAAAAAAAAATCTGTAGATTGTTCGAACATATTACCTCGAAAAATGGATTATACGTCCAAAATTAGGTAGGTACCTACTAAGAAAATATTTGACCTCCTGGGATCAGTCAAAAATCCCGTTTGTAGCCTCATGAAAGCTCAATAGATCCCCACGGTGAATGCGAATCGTTCTGGGACCCCCAAAAATGGATTCTACGTCCAAAAAATACTTCGAAAAGTACACCTAACTCGATCCCGTAGCCCCTTTTTAGCCCCACGGGTTTGCGCGATTGGGCTGAAAACCTTGCGGGCACAGCTAGATGGTAAACCGAGTATTTTGTCAACATTTCAGATTTTTTTTTTTTTTTAATGCCTACCTACCTACTGCCCAAAACGGCTCGGATGGCGGACGGACATTTCGTATTTGGATTCTAGATCTCTTGAAACGAATAATGTCAAATTTTGAGGCCGATCAGAATTTTCGACCCCTGACGCGATTACATAGGTGTGTTATTCCAAGAATAATTAACCAAAAGGATGAAAATGTTGTTAAACTAATAATTATTATTAGCTTCACAACATTTTCATCCTTTTGGTTTATTCTGGTTCTGAAATAATTACAATAAGAAAGTATTATAAAATGTCTAGGTAGTTAATCGATTATTCATAAAATGAAAATCATCTAAAAAATTAAAGTGGACGAAAATGTGAAAGTGAAAATATCCAGAAAAAAAGTACCATCAACTTGATAGCCTGTGTAATAGTGTAAAATTGATAGCCTGTGTAATAGTGTAATAGTGTAAAATTGGTTTAATAGTGTAAAAGTGTAAAATTGGTGTGCACTACCTTGATATCAAGGCTATCAAGGAGGTTGGCATGCTTTTAACCCCTGTGGGGTATTTTAGGGGTTTTCATTAAAATTAAATGCTCTCCGAGGGTTAACCCTTAACTGGGGAGCTACAAATGGGTG
Source organism: Pilophorus perplexus (assembly GCA_955831195.1). NCBI lineage: Eukaryota > Metazoa > Arthropoda > Insecta > Hemiptera > Miridae > Pilophorus > Pilophorus perplexus. The sequence continues at coordinate 32,525,088 of OY037009.1, read as the reverse complement.
GTTTTGAGTGGCTTTGATCGGTAAGTTTGAAATATCATTTTCGGCCAAGGAATCGATTTGTGGGGGTCCCAAACCTGTCACACAACTGTAGATTTCTGTCGATCTAGAGGTGGGCGATCTAGGAGGATTTCGGGCAGGGGTTTGAGGTAGGTATTGTTTTCGTGGTAATTTTGAAGGTGCAATTGGTGTTCGTGGATTCAAAACCTGTCTGGTCACGTCCTTGGCTTCTATGGAGCTCTAGATGGTCTGTTTGAAAGATTTTGGCTACGGAGTCAAGTTAGGTGTCGTTTTGGAAGTAACTTTTGAGGTAGAATCGTTTGTTGGTCTCAGGCCAGCACAACCTTACAGTGAAGCTACTAACGGGCTATAGGCAGGTTTTTAGGAAATTTCAGACCTACCCAGCCTCACTGCAGGGCTTCAAGGGGGCTACAGGCAGGGTTTATGGAGGATTTCGACTGTTCGGAAGCAATTTCGGAGGGTCGTTTCGGCAGCAATTTTGGATTTAGAGTTTGTTTTTGGGGTATCTCAGACCTGCTCAACCTCACCGTGGACCTTCCAAGATTGGTTTTATGGAGGATTTCGTCAGAGGGTTAGATATCATCAAAAAAAGGAGTATTGAAGGAATATTGGACATCCGTCGGGTTGTGTCCCCAGTTAAAAAGTGACATTTCAATGCCTATAAAAACCGTGCCTATGCCTGTTCTCGGAACACGAGGGGCATCACTTTGATTCGACTGCAACCCCCCAAAATAAACCCCTCCATAAAATTACACATTCCGCCCTCCGACCCTGATTGGTCCCATCTGCTCCACGCGAGGCTCCTCCTTCAGCTCCGCCTTTCGGCATCTCGTGCATTCCAAGCTTTCAAAATGATTCTGAGAACTTCCCCCACCACGACAAATTCGTTCCGGGCGGGGCGTCATCCCCCAGTTTGGCGTCACGGTTCGTTAAGTTTGCCCGACGGTGGCGTGAAATCTGCCTTCCAAGGTAGGACCTTCGAAGAGCATCAAATGGGTGTGATTAACTCATCAAAATCCCTCGGAAACCTCCCTTGACCTGGCTAAAAGCGATTGGGGACCAACTGGGATGGTTATCGATTTTATTGTCAAAATTTCAGATGTTTAACAAATTTTCTACTCTGTATCAAAAAGCAGCCCTTGCGAAGACCATTTTCCAAGAGGTTCTGATCAACCCAAGTCCACGAACTCTCATTGCGTTCGACATTGATGTGGCTCATGTAGATCAAGATCAGGAGTGATTTATGTGGCTTTCATTGTCCCTTCCGCCCCTCTTCATCGTTCGTTCGCCTACCCTTCAACAGGACATGCCTCGGCGGCGGAGTGTGGAGGAGGAAGAAGAAGACGAAGAAGAAAGGCCTCAGAGGAATGCCGCAAATGCGAGAGAAAGAGCACGAATGAGAGTCCTCAGCAAAGCTTTTTGCCGCCTAAAAACCACACTCCCCTGGGTACCTCCTGACACCAAACTCAGTAAACTCGACACTCTCAGGTAAAGCATTTGCTGTGTTCGTACATTCTCACCATGTGCATTTCTTTCGGATTTAATAAACACATCTCGTTAGTGGGCATGTCTTCTGGATGGGATTTTGACTAAATACACACTTGGCACTGGTTATTATATGGCCAAAACCATAATTTCGCAAAAAATAAAATAAAGGAGAAGAAAATTTACAGCGCCAAATCTGCGTTAAATTTGGATTTTACATTTTGTTGTAAGTGAACTTAACAAGATATTGGTAGGTAGGTACCTCGTATATTGGATGCCATCCAGAAGTCATTTCGTCATAATATAATAATGTCATATCCTACCTATGTCATTGATATAATTATTATTAGGTTTTACTACTACTTCAGAATGTACCTACCTACTAAGCAATATACACTAGACCTTTCTTCTAGTAAGTAGGAATATACGTTGGTCCTTCTGGGTTATCTACCAAACTAGTTAAAACAAGGGGATATGGCACATAGCTTCCTCGCATTCAAGGACTTCACCGATATACAGGCAAATTGGATTATTAGTCATCACAACATTGGAGGACTTGACTGATAGCTGATTCAATCATGATATTAGTAGGAGTTTGTCCAAGTGACTGAAGAGATAATGAATTTTTATGCTCATATTAAATTTCTTAAGCATTCCATTCAATATTTCAGGTCATTCAAGTAAAATCTATTCCTCGGAAAGAAGTTTTTAATCCCGAAGGGATACAAAAAAACCTAAAATTGGCCATAGCTCAAGAAAACGGGGCTCCCGAGAAAATGGAGGCTATTTTCGGATTCAGCACCTCAAAAAACACAGAGTTAAGTGGTTTTTAGCAAAGGACCTAAAATTCGACTTTGTTTTGACCTGTGAACGTCCTAATGCTAGTGGAAGAAAGGGGGAAGACCAAGTACTTTTTCATTTTGATAGTTACTAATGAACATCCGCATTTTGTGAAGCGGAACATTGTTATAAATGAGATGTCTAGTAAATAGAAACTTCCAATTAACTTAAAAAACCGAATTCCTGAAACTCGTAGGAAAACTATTGAAAATCTAGAGCCTACAGCAGTATACTGTCGGTGAAATAAACTGAAACTGTTTTTTGGGATTTGGCGCACCAATTCATCCTGCGCTGTGGTAAATTTTGCAAGGCTAATTGCAATAATAATTCCGTTCTTAATTTGTAAGAGCCCTCTTAAATAATTGGTCCACAGTAACTACAGTGCAGCAGTTTGTGTCCTACAAGGTAGGTACATTTTCCAAAACTCGGATGAATGCTTTTTGAGCTCTAATAAGAATTAGAGCTCAAAAAGCATTGCTACCACTTAGTGGTAGCATAGTAACTATGCTGTGAAAACAACTGTTTTTTTCACAGCTGAGCCCCAACCTTTGATCACATACTGCAAAATAGATTGCCCTAAGCCAAAATGAACTTTACTTTTTTTAAATATTTTAAATAATTTTATAAAGTATAAAAGTATAATTATTATACTGGAAAAATGACCACCTCGTTGTTCGCGTTTCTTCTGGATGTATTTCTTATGTATGTATGTATTTCCCACGGATCTGTAGTATGTTGGTGTTTTGAAAGAAATCAAATGACAGGGCATTTAATTTTGAATGGTTTTCAGGTTGGCCACGTCATATATCGCCCACTTACGAAGAGTCCTGCACGGTCCACAAGCGGAACCCGACCCTCCTAGTCCTCTAAATTTAGTAAGCTCTTCAAATTATCTACAGTACTTAGCGAAAGAATTATTCAAGTACCGAGGGATATTGTAGTTAATGCGACAGTAAACCCACTTGGTATGGAATGAGCCCTCAACCGTACAGTTAACAATTTTCAAGCTTCCATCGCTATTTCAAACAAAGCTGCTGACATTTGGTGTTTACAAGTCGCCCTTTTGATTTAGGGTTGTTTACAACCCGGTTTTCATTCCTCTCGACGATTTACAAGACCCTCTCGAATATCTTACTGCATTCTTAACGAGTGCGGTTGCCTTTAGAAAATGTGTTTACTTGACTCTTTAACCTATTTTTTCTCAACTTAGTCGATCCAATCGTTTCTCAAAGTCTAGAAAAAAAAATGTGTAAAGGGTGTCTCTCCACTGGTGCAATTTGGCCATCTTGGGGTCTGATTTGACTCTGAATAATTCAATAATAACAATTATTGTTATTAATATCTGAATTAATTAATCTTCTATGGTTTACCTCTGCGCACTGTCACTCCATGGTCGCCTTGCACAGTTACTTGTGTTACACAACTACTGTAGATGTTATTCACTCATAGTGAATCACTCTATTGTCTCCTCGGAGGCGCCCTTTTTGTTTTCATCGTGTCCCTGTGACGAATCACACCTGGCCGCCTAACTGTATTTTTAGCCCTCATCTTTCATTTAGAACGACCTACATAAATCCCCCTGCAGGAATTAATTTTTTGAACGTGGATGTTATTCGTCGACTTTTAAAATATAAAATCTTTCCTCATTTCACAGAGTTGGCCTTTCAGTTTTCAACACCAACCAGACCTGCACACATCCCAGGGAGACTACGACAACTCAAATCAGTATGTTCCGTCGTATTATTCTGACTCATTAGTCCAAATTAGTTGATTCGAACAATTTATTTATAAACGTATTTTTATATAATTAGCTGAGTAAGTAAACTGTAAGCCAAATTTTTTTATTGTAATTAAGGGACGTAATATTAAAAACATTCATGCATCGTTTAAGCTAATTCTTACACCCAGTCAAATGTGGGGCATCGTTAGATGTTATCGCCACACTACGTGGGGCAATAAAGGGGCTACAGTTTGGGGGTTTGAAAGATTTTGGGTAGAGAGTCGACTCGAGTCGTTTTTTAAAGTAGGTAAGATTTGGTTTATTATTGGGTCGGGTTAGGTGTCGTTTTCGAAGTATTTTGGACGGAGAATCCACTTTTCCCCGAAAGTCCCAGAACCATCCGATTTCACTGTGTGGGTGTAAGGGGCATCCGTTGGGCTACAAAAGAAGGATGAGGATGGCTCATGGCGCGAGGGGGCTTTTGGAGGATTTCATGAGATCAAATGAGGTCCCGTTCTCCGAGTAATTTTTTGGGGTACCACATCTGTCCAGAAAAATTAATTTTAACCTGGAAACAGGTTTTAGCGATCCATCCCCCCCCCCCCCCCCCCCGCTCCCCGCCATAAAGGTGAGACGAAAAAGCGACGTGATTTCATGTTACGAAAGTAGGTAGCGCTTGTAGTAACGTAGTAACGATTGAAGAGAGAGTAATTTGGTATGGAGACTTAGTAATAAACCCTGTGTAATGACGATTGAAGAGGTAAAACGTATTTCCAGGTTTTATAAATCTTAGCAGACAGGCATTAAGTAGAAACAACCCTGGGGGTCCAGGGAGGGAGGCGTTTTTAAAGTGAAACTTTTATTACATCGTCCCAAAATTTTTGGTCTGTGTGTCGTTTTGTGTAACATCACGCTTAAAGCGTCGTTACTAGGGATTAGTAGGAAAATTTTCGAAACGCCGAAACCCGATACAACTTTTGCCGTCGGTTTTGAACGAAACTACGTCTGTTAAAAAGAGCTTTTCACGCTGATTTCAACGAGCATAAAACGATTTCTGTGCGATAACCCGTTCGAAAGTTATTCCAAGATCGTCGGTAGGTGGGTACGAGTATTTTTTGCGAGCCTTCGATTGGTTTGATAGGTGCTAGGAAATCCTTCGCAACGAGAGACGGGTCAAAAAGCGTCGTTGCCACGGTGCGTTTTCAGGGATTAGGTACGCGAGTTGTGCCTCCCAGATTACAGATTGTACCTCCCCCCCCCTCTCCTTACACCCCAGTACTTAGTACTTAGTACCTTTGTACTTAGTTTTTTACTTAAAATCCCCTGTTCCTTAGCAGTTAATTTGCGTCGATAAGTTTGAGTCACTTTTACAGTTCAAATCGGGTCGCCAACTTTTTGAGCATCAGAGTTTGTTGTCGACACAAGTTTGTTTATCCACGCTCGTCGGAAACGCTACTCATTAAAAAAAAAAAAAAAAAAAAACTGGCCGTTTCCTAAACTGTGGGATTTGCATGGGAACATAAACTTTCCCCTTAGTTTCGAATTACAAACCTCTTATGTCACTGAACGACTTGGGGGGATTTTTTTACTCCCCCCTCCACCAAGGGGTTCCAGGTTTTGCTACAAAAAGTTATGTTTTCTTTCCTCTTGTCGTACACGTGTTTACAGCCTTTCCGGACCTCTTAGCTCTCAAAACAAACAACCTCTAATCATCTTGGAGGACCCAGACTGGTGCATGCCGCTGAATAGTCACCACTAGCTCGATGAAGGGAAGATGTCGAAGGGTTGACGACAAAATTTGTCAAGATTTGTTGTGATTGAATCACAAGGTTAAGTACTTAACGTGTGAGTAGTCCTTAACAATCGATGTAGGTACACAATACTTCCAACAAAATTACACTGAAAGGTGGTACAATGTATGTCATACAAACATAACTAAGCATTCATAGAAGACATAAAAGTTACATTTCGATATAGGCTGTAGAGCTGTAGAACCAGTTTGAGAAGCGAAGTAAGTGGTCGTTTGCCGAAGATGCATAGGTCCAACGTAGAGATATGAAACCAGTTAATCCAGTAAATAGCTATAACATCGAATGATCATCTATAAAATCGGTTTAACAACTGACTGAACTTGCAGCGGATGAGACGCTGGCTGCCAGCTTCATGATGGTACCTAGTAGGCTCACCGAATTTTGGCTAGGCAAAATTTTTTACCTCTACCCTGGAATTTTGAGCCACGTCAAAAAGTTGTTGATTGCCGTCCCCTCCTCCTGCCACGTCTCGAGGGGGGGGGGGGGGTGTCGGCGTGGTGACAGATCTAATCAAATGTACTTTTCTTTCGTGCTTTTTTGGTCTTTAACGCACTTCTTGTGGTCTCCATTCTTCCCATCCTCTGGCGGGCCGTAGTTTAAAAAAGGTTGGGAAGCACAGATTAGACATCGTCAACACAATTTCATAGGTAGGTACGTTTTGAGTTTGGATTGATGCCCCATATGCATAGCGTCGTTGTTACTGTAAATCCGCACATCTCATTTTTTGAGTGTTTTGAGTTAAGTAGCTACCTACATGGAAAAATCGACGTTCGAACCGAAAAAAATAGTGTGACAGTCGTAGCTCTAACCCAAACCGAGAAAATGTAATAAACGTCAACTCCACACATATGAAAACTGCCACAGCTGACCACACATCTCAGTTCGCCGAATTCAAGAGCCAGACGCTAGTGACGAGCCATCACCAATCATTAGATGTGTGGAGTTCGCAGCATTTTTGAACTGGGGTGCTAACTTATTTTAGGTATAAGTGGGCAAGTCGTGGAGAGAGGGCAATTTCACCATGAAATTCAAGGAGGAGTCAAGATTATACATAATCAAAAACACGGATAATATTCCTGAGCATAGGATAATATTCCTCCTTATTGAGAAAATCATTGAGAACCGCCAAAATGGCTCTACCCAACAATAAGTCAAAATGAGATGTGTGGATTTACTGTAACAACGACCTATTAGGTTATAACCCTCAGGCGGAAATTTCTGATGTAAACTAATCAAATCAAGTTTTATGGACAGGAACGTTTTTTACTACACGCAAGAGCATAGTGCAATTCACAATAATGATGTATTATGGGACGCCCTTAAGTAGGTAGGTACCTATTGAAGAATGATATTAAAAAAATTTCTGATTACGGATAAGGAATCCTTCAATCAATGTACACAGTACTTATCAATGTACACAGTAGCAGTCTACTTGCTAATTTATACTGAAATTTGATGCGTACAACATGAGTGAATATAGCTTTTTTTAAAGCTTAAAAAATGTTAAAATGTTGCTTAAAAGCTCTTACAATATGAACCAAACCGACATTTTTTTTTCTGAATAAACCTTTTCGAGATCCCATCAACGAGCCCCGTTTAGTTTGAGATTGGCCAATTTTTGAACAAAAATCACGTTATCTGGATCAGTTCTTGTTTCCGATGATGGAGAGAAGGTAGAGGAACAGGTTGATGATGTCCAAGTACAAATTCAAAGAGGCAAACACGTACTCTTCAGGGGACAGTGAGTACCTGGAAATGGAAGAGGCATTTTAACAAAACGTTGCAAATTGGATTAAACGTGAGTTTAGCGTTCTTAATTGAACATCATTGTAGAGTGGTTGGGCTGGTCTGGGATCCCAACAGATGGAGGGTGTCAAATCCACATAGGTATGGTATCACCAGTAAAGAAAAAAATTATTTAGAATTTTGATTTCATTTTGAAACGATTTTCATCGTTTCTCAACATCTCTCGGCATCTGCATCTCCACCCGATATTATCGGAATCGTTGTTAAAACCACCCGCACACAAGGTTTTGAATAAGCTTTTAAGCCTTATCTACCTTACGTTAAGCTTTTAAGCTCTCCTGAAAAGTTGATGAAAAACTCTGATAAGACATGAAACTTGACACCCTCGAAATCGATTGGAAATCCAGAATATTTCAAGATCTGACTATAACAACGAAAGAGAAATCAGATATCTTCTCCCTTCAAACCGATTAATGATTTTTGCACTCGATTGTTAGGTTTGGATTATTCCCGAATATCGATTATGAGGATACGATTTGTTGTATATTTAAGAAGAAAATTGGCATCAACATTTTATTTAAAATTAAAATTTTTTATTTGAACACAGCAGCATGATATTAGCATGCTGCTATATTTGACATCCCCCTTGGTTTCAACTGGGTTTCCCACAGAATCTGTGGGAAACCTGATCTGTTCTGTGGGAAAATCTGATTTGTTTTTGGTTTATTATTCTTGGAATAATGCTCCTATATAGGAGTTATATAACTCCTATACTGCCGTGCTAACGCAAAGTGCAGTAACTCCATAATTGTGAAAGTGGAGAAAAACGCCAAAAACCCTCAATTCGCCGGGCCACCTGTTAAAAATATGATTTTATCGCAAAAAGTGGCGTCATATGTTGGTATTGGCATCGTATTAAAGCAATTTGAAAAAAAAAAATATTTTTTTTTACAATTTAACATGTGGCTGGGCGGATACTGCATTTTGGCTAAGCAAATCACTCTTAATCACTACGCTAAAGTGCAGTAACAGCCGGAACAGCTTCAGATTGTCATTCCAAGCGGCCTCCTGAGTCGTGGAGTTACTGCAATTATGTGTTGAGGCGATCTAATTTCCCTAAGCTTAATTGCAGTATCTCCATTTGCTAGGCTATATCACAGTAACTCCAAAACATTGAGCTGGAGATACTGCATTTTAGCGTTGGACTATGGAGTTACTGCTATATAGCTTAGCAATACCCAATATTCGTGGCGCTTACTGCAAAATTGCTAATCGATTTTGGCGGGAAAAAGGGCTTTTAGGGTGAACTTTGACCCTCCATATAATGCATTACATATCTAAGATACCCCCTAGGGGTCTAACTCAAAACCGGCAAAATGTGGAGTTACTGCACTTTACGTTAGCACGGCAGTATATAGGAGCATTATTCAGTATAAATGTATAAATATTATGTAGGACCTAACCACGACGGAGGTCGACAATAATTGTCAGAGAATTATTCTGATCGGCCTCAACATTTGAAATTATCCGTTACAAAAGTTCTAGATTCAAAAACGCTGCAAATTTTACACAAGGGTTTATTATTCTGTGATATAGGTTACTTGTACAGACATTTAATTCTGTCAATAAAAAAAATTTAAAAAAATTTTTTTTTGGATTTTTATATTTCAAAAAAAATTTTTTGGGGGGATTTTTTTTCAAAAATGTGTTTTTTCAAAAATTCTTTAATTTTTACTCGAAAAATATTTAACTTCTTGGGATCCTTCAAAAATCCCATTTTTAGCCCCATGAAAGCCCTATAGAACGCCACAGTGAAATCGGATCGTTCCGGGACCCCCAAAAATGGATTCTACGTCCAAAAATACTTCGAAAACGACACCTAACTCGATCCCATAGCTAAAAGCCTTCAAAACACCCCTCCTGTAGCCCCATTTTAGCCCCATAGCGCCCCACGGGTTTGGGCGATCGGACTGAAAACCTTGCGGGCACAACTAGATGGTAAACCAAGTATTTTGCCAAAATTTCAGATTTTTAAAAAAATTCCTACTGCCCAAAACGGCCCGGACGGCGGACGGACATTTCGGATTTTGAATGTAGACCTCTTGAAACGGATAATGTCTAATTTTGAGGCCGATCGGAGTCGTCGACCCGCGTCGCGAAAACATAGGTGTATTATTCCAAGAATAATAAACCAAAAAAGAAATCTCCGTCCCCCGTCCGGAATCTTTTTTAAAATCCGCTATTTTGATTTTGTCACTCGGTTTACCATCTAGTTGTACCCACAAGGTTTTCAGCCCAATCGCCGATGGGGCTCTGTGGGATCAAAATGGAGCTACGGGAGGGGTTATTCGGAGGTTTTCGGTTTTGGGATCGAGTTAGATATCGTTTTCGAAGTGTTTTTGGACGTATAATCCATTTTTGGGGGTCCCAGAACGATCCAATTTCACCGTGACGATATATGGGGCTTCAATGGGGCTACAAATGGGATTTTTGAAGTACCAAATAAGGTGAAGTTTTCCGAGAATTTTGGACTCAAATACCGTTTTTCGAGGTCATCAGATGACTCGAAAAACGGTTTTTGTGTCCATAATTCTTGGATAGATTCTATCCATATGTACATCGTACAGAATTTTTTTTAAATTTAATTTAATATATTTTCTTAATGACACAGAATTAATTTTGGCGCAATTATTCTATACTATAGAATAATAAACCCTGGTGTAAAATTGGCTGCCTTTTTTTTGTATAGAAATTTACCAATCAGAATCAAATTTGGTTCTTGTTAAGTCCGATTATAGTCAATTCCAATAAGGCAGGAATTTTAAGCATGGTAGGTACGTGTGGGATTAACAAGCTCAATACAAAGAATGGGAGGCCTGCTGAGTAATAACAATCCCAATTAACTACACCCAAGGTATTTGAAATGCTTTAGCCATGAAGACACGAGTATGGTGCCGGTGTGCCAACAAAACGATTCTACTTCCAAAATCATGCGCAGGAACAGGGATGTGCACCGTTGGCTGAACACAATGTGACATCGATGTCATCATGTCATGATATTAATATTGTTTGAATATTATTCAAACCAAACTGGATAAAGTATGAAAACTTACTTGTGTTTGCCTCCCATCATAATTTGCGTGTCGTAGATAATGTAAAGGCAGAATATTGCCGCCCCAATGCCGGCGTAGATGACTTTGAACTTCTCGCTCTGCAAGAAAAATCCTGCGATGATCCCGACGATGACGAATATGAGAAGCACGATGAAAAGGCCGGCACCCCAACCTGTGACGTCAATTTTAGTCGAGAAACTGAACATCGTCAAGAGGAAGACAATCAGCGCCGTCAGCCCGATAGCTATGAGCACCTGATAACAAACAACTCGTACAGTTCCAAGGATGATAGTATTGAAAGTTGGAAGTATAAATGAGTACTGTAGACTGTGGAGATCGATCCAAAATTTATTACTTCGTTGGTAGTATCGGGATTAGGATCCAACGAAAAATTTCATTCTTTTGCCGAGCTTTCGAAACGTTCCGATCATCATAATTTAACTTTAAAGGAAATTTCCTCCTCATGGCGCAAAATGAAGTTCTCGCGTTGATATTATTTACAACGATGTCAATAATAATTATTGACATCGTTGTAAGTAGTATCACAATAATTATTATTGTGATTGTGATAGGAAAGAACCAGGACACAGCAATTTGACTAGTGTTATTGGTAGGTAGGTACTATTGTAAGCGAGTAATTTAAATTTAACATCATCGATGCAGGAGCAGAACTTGTGATAAATATCTTAGTTCGATGATGTACATTTAAATTTAACGTTAAATTTAAATTACTCGCTTACAATAGTCTTCTTCTTTGGGTGCCATACCCGCAATCGGGCGTTGGCGACCTCTCGCTACTAACATCCGTTGAGCGTGTTGACCAGTTATTACAGAAGTAGTAGGGACCTACTGCTTAACGCCGGTTCCGAACGGCAAATTTGAGAGGTTTTCCACGGCAGAATACTTTCGGTGGGTTGCCATTGCCTTCCGAAAGGTGATTATCAGTATGAGGAAGATGTCTTGCGGCTGCTGGGATCGAACCAGCAACCTTTGACTCAGTAGTCCAACGCTCAAACCACTGAGCCACTGATAACCACAACCACCTTACAATAGTACCTACCAATAATCAACACTAATCAAGTTGGTGTGTCCTGGTTCTTACCTACCTATCACAATTGACATCGTTGTAATATCTACGTGATAACTTCATTCTGAGCCCTGAGGAAGAAAACATAACTAAATACACTTACTGAATTCCTGTCATACTGGTTGGAAATCACTCCCAGTAAAAACCCTTCAGCAATTGTAAACACAAACAGCAGGATGTAGTTGGTTGGCGCAGTCCTCCGACAATTGTCACAACATGCCAACACTATCACCAAGACCAAAGTAACCCCCAAGGCAACATAACTGAAACAATCCAGTGCCCAAATTAAAATTCCAAAGTAACAGTTAATAACGTAAGGTGTACGCAGAACTGCGTACACCTGTGAGTAACTAACTTTAGTTACTCACACGAGCCACGAATTATTGGAAACAAATCTATCCACTGGTTTTCCGCCGAACACGAAGAAGCAGATGAATCCCAAAGTGATGAGCAGTTGGGTGAACAATATGCTGTACACTTTTCTGCAAGTAGAAATAACAAGGGGGTAACAAACGTTGATAATATCAATTCGCCGCTGATCAACTCATCTCCACAATAATATAGCGCTCATGTGTATAGGCATTCCCTTCATTTTTATGAGAATGAATACCTACTAAATTTCCTTCGAACGCTGATTGCTGATTACCCTCAGATATTCTACATTTCCAAGGAGGAACTTTCTATAATGATAATGCATCAATGAAACCCTGCAGAATAAATAAAGATAAAAGACAGGTACCTAATTGGGGATAGAAACAATAGTAACCGTTTTCTCTGTTTGGAGTTTGTAAAAATTCATTTCAACGAGGGAAATTTACCATTGGAAGTTAGGTACTGGAATTCCAGACTACCGTAGGTTGGTACATGATTTACATAGCAATAATAATAGTTATGAAGAAGTTGTTACATTTTTTGACTACTGATTACACAGGTCTACAAAAAAAGGTCACTTCGGGCTCGAGAGGTTTCGGTGGTTGCTCTCCATATTTTGGGGTCTGCTGAACACGAATCCGAAGTCCGTTTTGCGCCATCACGTCCAGTTTTTTTTTTTTTTTTGTACACCCTCGTTTATCCAGAAAAGCGAAAATTCCCTTAATTTCGACTCTAAGTCGTGTGGTTTCTGTAGGTAATTTTTCTGGGCGCTCTGAGGTACGCTATACTTTAGATTTCTTTGCGCTGAATCGAATGAGACCAATTGCAAGTCGCTAAGATGATTACTTACGGAGATAAAACCTCTAGAAGTCATTTTTTAAGTCGGAAAACGCTATTTTTTCCACTGTTTTTTTGCACTTTTCTATTTACACAGTAAAAAATAAGGGTCCGGGAGAATCGGCTCCAACTACAAAGTAAACTGTGGACATTTCTGCGTCAAATGCCGCCAACTGCACCTCTGTGAATGCAATAGCCGATTTTTGGCGATTTTTCAAAGATATGAGAAATTTTACTCTCCCTTTTTCCCATTTCCAACTACAAAATTTTCTGGCTCATCTAAAAGCGGGCTCCCGTGTCGGCCATGTTTCCTGCTCCCATAAGGAATCAACGTTATTCTCCCGCCATCATAAATCCTCGAATTATGCACCGATTTTCATGATTTTTTTTTTAATCTTCAAGTGAGACTAGTGTCTAGCGATCCGTCGAGGCATTTTTGGAGCGAAATGTCACTGGAAGCTGCAATTCATCAACAAAGTCACGTCTAAGGGTGTTGCTCTCTTCAAGTGACCATTGCTTGGTTGGAAGATGAGTGTTCGAAAATCCGCCTCGACCGTTGTCTTCCTTACATTTCAAGCTTTAATTCAAGTGTTCAAACGATAAAATCCGTTGATTTTTCGCGAAGTTCTGTGAGCGGGATGATGCATGCGCAATTTGATGGGTTTTCGAATGTCCGAAGAGTAGCGGGCGTCGAGGAAGTTCTGGGGGTTCTACGCTAGAGGCCACCAACCTCAACCACCCTCGGCAACCTTACCATTAAGGGTTGACTGTTGTCAATGATGTTTTATTTTGCTTTGACAACGGAGAACTCTCCTTTTCATTGTTTCTAGCCTAAGCCCAAAATTTCAGTTACCTATATGCAACCAGGTAGGTATCAGGAAATTTTTAGAGCTAAATGTTTTTACCGGCACACAGTGGGGTAAAACGGGTGTTTTTCGGGAAAAAAAAGCTGCAAATTTTACACAAGAGTTCATCATTTTTTTATATAAATTATTTAAAAAAGTAATAAACAGGTGATATAATATATTATTTAATAGGTATAATCGTATAATAGGTAATATAATACGTTGTTATATTACTATATTTATTTAATAATTGAATTATTTTTTTAATTGATATTATCAATTTATAAATTGATATCAATAAAAAAAATCAATTATTCGATTTTTTTCTTGTAAAGTTTGTGGAGGGATGTGGGACCCCGATGAAAGGATTATGTGCCAAAATTACTCGGAAAACGACATCGCATTCGGCTTCCCAAACCAAAAACCTTTAAAAACTCTACTGATACATTTAAAAATCTGAAAAAAGCACACGTGGTCAAGCTAAGCATGCGATGCAGTCTATGGGGTCACTCTGACCCAATTCAAATGGGTCAATTGACCCACCAACTCATTCTTTCTCACTATAATTCAACTCCAATATGAGACATATGAAGCTGGCAATTTCAAGCGATTGTACCTACAAAATTTCATAGGATATCATAGTGCCTGTGGTCCATAATTGACTGTACCTACAGGCCAATGTTTGACCTGTTGTGGGCCAATCGAATTATGCTCAAAAAGTGGAAAGTAGCAAGTATTAAAATTCTGGTTCTGAGCTTATGAGTAGAAGAGAGAACTCCTTCAAGGTCCAAATTGTGCACAGGTACATTGTGTAGATCGGTGGTTTTTTTCGTGTCTCGGTGTAGGTAGTTTGTGATCGGTGTAATTCGTGTCGGAGGTGGAGACTTTTGATCGGCCGCAAAATGTCATTGTACGTTTCAAGATGTGTAGATTCTAAAAGCGAAAATAAAGCGCAAAAACAATTGAAAATTTGCATTTTTTTCCTAGCAATACCCACATTATATATTATCATAATATATGAGTGACCCATCATCTACGCCCATCTATGAGTGCCCATGCTATTGCTAGGTAAAAACGCTGCAAATATTACACAAGGGTTTATTATTCTTTGATATAGGTTAATTAGGGATCTCTGGGGCTTTCATGGGGCTACAAATGGGGTTTTTGAAGGATCCCAGAAGGTCAAATAAGGTTTCTTTTCTCCGAGTTTTGGACGCATAATGCATTTTTTGCGGTCCCACATTTGTCCAAACGTTATACAGGAGGAAATTTTATTTTAATTTTTTCAAAAATATTTTCTTATTGACACAAAATTAATTGTTATCACAAATAACATTTAATAATAAATCCTTTAGCAAAATTTGCAGCCATTCTTTCTAGCTGTGCACGCAAGGTTTTCAGCAAGACGGCACATAGGTTTTTGGCTATCGAGCGGTGCATACCGAATCTCTCTTTGTAGTCCCGTTTATTGCACAATGACGAGGGTCGCTTACAGGTACCAGGTAGGTAGTCAAAGAGGGCGTCGCCTGTCTCGTCTCAACTGAATTGCAACGCCTAATTAGAGAGTTAATACCTAGGCATGACTCGTCTCAACGACCTGACGGGTATAGCACGACTCGTCTCAAGGGAAAAGAGTACTGTAGAAGTAACAGTTCCAATAAGTTGTGAAATTCAAGCAAAACTTTTTAAAAAATTGGTAAAGAGGGGTGGGCGGAGTGGAACGATTTGGCAAGGTGACTGAGGAACGATTCACATGCGTTCGTTGTTCGGGTCAAACCAGCATTTTCATCAGACCACATATTTACTAGGGGAAAATTGAGACTCCTGTGACGTACCTCTCCGTCAGATAGTCCGCCAATTTGCGCACAGGGCTTAAATTAACTACACTGTTCTAACACTATTAGTCTAAAGCCTGATCAGTGTACTGCTGAAAACAGTCATCAGGCATGATTGACATGAGATTCTCAAAAAACATTCTTTAACATCTGATGAATCTAAAAATAATAAACCGAAACACTATTTCAGCCACGCCCCTACTTCATCTTTATTTTTGTATTGTGTACTTAGGCCAAGGTTTTGAATTTTTTTTCCATGGTGCACCAAGCACTAGCTATATGGAACCTACACCCAACAATCGAACTGAGTGGCCATCTGGACTCTTTTGAGGGCAATGTGAATCGCCACTTCCAAGTCTACCACTGAGATTCACCACAACTCAACTCACGGTACTTGTTGAACTTGAAATTGTTCAAAACTAGCAACGTGTGCCCTCGTTGGCTTATTATTTCACGGAACATGGTGACGGACAGCTCGTGGAACGGAGACGAGTCAGGCTGTTACTTTTTGTGGACACAATAAGGGAAAAGATGAGACGAGTAGGGCGACCATTATGAGCCAATAAAATAAATACGGAGACGAGAAAGATTGTCTACGACAGGAATGGATTATTTTGGAGACGAGACGGGAATCACCCGTCAAAGACGGTCTGATGAGACGGTTTCGCAATGGGAGCTCAATCCCCCCAACATACAGGACAACGTTACCAGATTTTTTTTTTCAGTTGCCCACCTAGTCAAACTTGGCTAGTTGAAGCTTTTCACGCCGCAGGACATGGCGCTGTTTTGGCAGCCCCCTCTTAAGAGTATTCATCCTAAGCGCTTAGACTTACGGTACCCTACAGAATTTTTCGCGCTGAATCGAATGAGACCATTTTCAAGCCGCTACAGTGCATAGTTTCGGGAATAGAAGCTGTGAAAATCATTTTTACAGTCAAAAAATTGTATTTTGCGATGGAACGCATATTAGAGCACTTATAAAGGATCCCGAATTTGTTGATGCGTTGGAAGGTAATGAGCTCCAATCTTGTAAGTCCTTCGTTGAAGTAATAAAAAATTTCCTCGGCACCCGAAAAGCAGAAAATTACGAGGAACTTGTTGAAAATATGCTCATCAAATTTAAACGAATTGGGAGCCGAATTATGAATTGTGAATTAAAGTTCACCACCTCTTCAGCCACATAGATCGCTTCACTTACAACCTGGGGGACTACAGCGAAGAGCAAGGGGAGAGGTTCACCAACACCTGAAAACTATGGAATTTCGTTACCAGGGTCGATGGGATGAGAACATGATGGCAGACTAGGTACTGTTGGAACATTCAACGAGACTATCATAGTGCTGCTAACCGAAGAAAATCCTTAACAGTTGAGTAAGTGGGTGCGACATTGTTATTTTACTTGGGCTTGACTAGATTTTGATATGAAGTACTATATGCTATGTAATTAGAAGTCTCTTCCGTAGCTTATTATGTTATTACCCACTATATAATATATAGTATGTTGTTCTGCATATTATGTTGTTCTGCAGACTAAGATAGAGCAAAACAGTTGCAAAATACAATTTTTGACTGTAAAAATGATTTTCACAGCTTCTATTCCCGAAACTATGCACTGTAGCGGCTTGAAAATGGTCTCATTCGATTCAGCGCGAAAAATTCTGTAGGGTACCGTATGTCTAAGCGCTTAGGATGAATACTTAGATGAGCCAGAAAATTTTGTAGTTGGAAATGGGAAAAAGGGAGAGTAAAATTTCTCATATCTTTGAAAAATCGCCAAAAATCGGCTATTGCATTCACAGAGGTGCAGTTGGCGGCATTTGACGCAGAAATGTCCACAGTTTACTTTGTAGTTGGAGCCGATTCTCCCGGACCCTTATTTTTTACTGTGTAAATAGAAAAGTGCAAAAAAACAGTGGAAAAAATAGCGTTTTCCGACCTAAAAAATGACTTCTAGAGGTTGTATCTCCGTAAGTAATCATCTTAGCGACTTGCAATTGGTCTCATTCGATTCAGCGCAAAGAAATCTAAAGTATAGCGTACCTCATAGCACCCAGAAAAATTACCTACAGAAACCAGACGACATAGAGTCGAAATTAAGGGAATTTTCGCTTTTCTGGATAAACGAGGGTGTACAAAAAAAACTGAACGTGATGGCGCAAAACGGACTTCGGATTCGTGTTCAGCAGACCCCAAAACATGGAGAGCAACCACCGAAACCACTCGAGCCCGAAGTGACCTTTTTTTGTAGACCTGTGTTATAGAACAAAATTACATTCCACATCGATTAGGTAGTGGTTGATGACAGTGATTATTGGGAACGAAACCGACTCGTTTCATGGCAATGATCTATCTCTTCAGGATTTCATAATCTCGCGGGGATCTGAGAAAGAATAATTAGAAGAATAAAGCAGATATTATGTATTTATTATAGAATATCTACCCAGTTTTAACTGAGGACACACTGCAAATCAGTAGCATTGAACAATATCATTAGAATTCCTGGCATATTGAAATAGGAAAATTTTGAACTGAGGAAACATTGAGACTGATGAGTTAGATGTCAGAAAATACACTACATACCGATGAAATTGCAAACCACTCCCTTTTTTCATCGATGGGACAAACTCGCTTCCGATAATAAATTTTCGTGCAAGGAGATGTTAAGTTTTGACGTGAACACAAGTTTTCAATCAACTATTTCAATAGGAAGTAACCACTTTTGGGAGATGAGGTTCATACAACTTCTACAAACCATGAATCAGAGCCCTAATCACACACACACACAAAACAAAAAAAACCGGGTGTGGTTTTATGAAACCCCGATAACAGTGAAACTTTTTCCCACTAGTCTCTCCGGCTCGCTTCGCTCGCTCAGTGCGGTTACGTAGCATCGATGGACACGTTTTTTATGTCTAGTCCCCCCCCCCTCCACCATTTCCTACTCATTCACCTACACTTGTATCTCTACCCACGGCTTCATTTTGGCGTTTTCTCAAATTGATTTCTAACGTGGCAACTGATAACAACAAAACAAGCGGCATTGTTTACTGCATCCATTAATAACATCAATACAAAATGCATGTAAATATAAAATGGGGACATAATGACAAAGAACAAGTAAGAAAGAAATGCGTGATAAATCGAGAGCTTTCCAACGAATGGTGAACGATTTTTGTACGATTATAACTGGCGAAGATGAAGTTCCGTAGCAACGAATCGGTTGTAAGCGAAAATCAACGGTAGCGTGACGTTACAAGAAACGACACACAGACCAAAAAATTTGGGACGATGTAATAAAAGTTTCACTTTAAAAAATTTGGGACGATGTAATAAAAGTTTCACTTTAATTCACTTTAAAAAACGAATTTTGACCAAAAGTGGAAATGTTGCGTTTTGATAAACCCCTCATCAATTATTATAATAACACATCATCATAATAATCAGAGATTGAGAGATTGGAGCGAGTTTTATTAATCGGAATCCCTTAATATCTGAGTTTCTCTTACCTAATATCAAATTCCGAGTTTCATTTTTTCATTCAGAAAATAAACACATCTTTTGAGGTTTTTTTTTCTCTCAAAATAAAACTTCAAGCGTCATAATCCCTTACGTACCTAGCTATGAACATTTCCACGATTTAATGACAGGAGAGATTGGAGGGCCTTTTCAACAGGTCAGATTTGACATTGTCAAAGTTTGACAATTTACTTGTCAAATGCTTACTATATAATTCATTGCCTCCCATGAAAGTCTGCCTGAAAATTTTCAGGTAACAAATTTTGTTACCTACACGAGAGATAGATTGAAGGGCTTTTTCAAAGGCATGGTCAGATTAAATCTGATCAAATTTTGATACCTACCTATTAAATAGGTTAGTACCTACATATCTAAATTTAATTTTGATAGTTAAATAAGGATTATATCGTTTGGAATTCTAATTTCTTAGAAAAAATAAAACTCAAAATCAGATATATCTGATCTATACCTATTGAGAGATTCCGAATAATAAAATTCGCTCCTGCAGGAGAGATTATCATGATAATAATGATACCGAATGATAAATTCTAAAGACTCATAAGTTATGTGTTATGAGTCATAACACATTAATGTGTTTTTCTGCGGTGCCAACTGTGAAATCTATTTTCGCACTCTTTTCCCAAGTGGCTCACCCACCTGATCCGCTTTATCACAACTGTAACAATATTACAATGTACGGTACTAATGAACGGCTGACCTGATGAATCCGCGGCGTATGGACGCATCGTCGAATCCCATCGTTGTACTATAACCGTAATCCTCCATTTTTCTCAAATCGGGACCGAAATCAGTCGGTACCGACTGAGTGCAACCCACTTTCAACTAACTCTTACACGACTGAATACACTTGCCGGATCAACAGGCTGTGATGTTCATAGTGGGGAGACCGAAATGTTATCTTTATGAGTCATCCTTATCTACCTTGTCACTTTGGTTAACCGCACGTTTGATAATAATTATCAGCGAATGGGAACAAATTGAATGGATTTATGGATGCGAAAGTAATTATTACAATTTGTTTCCATTCGCTGAAGTTCCAGCGATAAAACCGTTATTGGGGCGCTTCAATTCCGAAAAAGCAGTCAGCTCCACAAGTAGGTACGTACCCATGGGCGTTAAGGGGGGGGGGGGGGGGCTCGGCAAGGGGCATGGAAAGGAATTTTTGGAATTTGGAAACACTAGCAATCTGACAGGGGGCCTCGCTTCGCTCGCCCATTTGAATAATAGGGATTTAGTATTAAAATTTGGATCTCTAGGATGCAGAGGACATGCCCACTCATTTCACTCGATGCACATATTGGACGTAAAAATGGCTGGGGAATCCAAATTCGCAAATACAATTAGGTGTTCCGATTTAAAATAAAAAGTTCCGATTTGCGTGCAGTTTGGGAGGATCTCAACCCCCCTAGTAGAAGCTAAACGGGATCCGGAAACGAGAATAAATCGCCATAGTTTCATCACTTACCTTTTAAGAGGAGAAGGTTTGTGACATACTCTGCCAGCCAGAAACAGACACGGTGAGAATGACTTTTATAATACCTATCAGATTTCTTTTGTGATCCAGAGTAATAATAATTATTACTGTGAATTATTAACAGTAAGAGAAGGTTCTAGTTACGTAGTATTGAAAATACTTTTGGGATTAAACCACGGAATAGAAGCCACCAGTCTTTCCATTCCGTGGGATTAAACGTAAGATAGGAAAGAGCACGAGAGGCGGAGATCAATAATTCTGAGAAGCTAAAATTAAGATTTATCGTGAAAATTATTTCTCGGAATTCAGAATTTGTAGGTGCCTTTCGTTTGCTATAATATGCTCACGCATACCTTCGGTTAATTATCATTGGAATAATACACCTAGGTATGTAATCGCGAAGGAAGTCGAAAACAGATCGGCCTCAAAATTTGACATTACCTATACCTACGTTTCAAGATGTGTAGATTCCAAAAACGAAATGCCTGTCCGCCGGGCGCCGTCTGGGCCGATTTTAGGAAGTAGAATTTTTAAAGTGAAACTTTTATTACATCGCCTCACACTTTTTCGTCTAGGTGTCGCGATGTCGCATGTCGCACCGTCACGCGGTCGGCCTCAGTGGTAGACTCCACGCTACCCCGCCTCAACGGTAGAGCCTAGAGAGACGGCGTTTTTTCCGTCGGGTTCCGCGTAGGAATCTACTTAGGTGCGGATGTGTCGTAGGCCATATTATATTCGTCAAAATCCGTCGAAATTCGCCAAATTCGAAAATTCATCGAAAAAATTCGTCTTTCTCGCGCGAACTATTTTTTAATAATTATAATTGAAGTTCAAGCATTGTGCAATAATATTATATTACCTATTATAATATAGCTTATTATAAGAAGAAAACACCGGACGGTAGACCTATGGTTCTACAGTCAGATCATTAAATGATTTTATTAATGATTGATATTAAATTTCAATAATGATTAATTTTACACCAACCCTTTACTTGTAACCAACCGCTAAACTTCCTTAGAGACCAATCATGAGATTATAGTTTTCGCGATCATGTTGCGCTCAAAATCCCCCGTGACGTGACGCTCGTGACGTGACGAAAACAAAATTTGTTTTTCTTGTTTTTATCATGATTTTCTTGTTTTTATCATGATTAACATTTCTTACATTTCTTGTTAATCATTAAATAACATTTCTTGTTAATCATTAATGATTATTAATGATTAACAAGAAATGTTATTTAATGATTAACAAGAAATGTAAGAAATGTTAATCATGATAAAAACAAGAAAATCGGGGGGGGGGGGGTTTGAGTGTAGCAACTGCTTTTAGGCTAGTAGTACTAGCCTAGTACACAACACACCAGTTCTGATGCAGAACTCGTTCGGAATCGATTCCGGCAGTTCTGATTTTTTTTTTTTTTTTTTTTTTTTTTTTTTCAGAACTTCCCCGAACTGATTCCGACTGCCTCCTCGATTGTGGAGAGTCACACGATTCATTTCCTTCCGTGTTCTCGTGGACTCTATAAAAAAAAAAAAAACTAACTAGTTATAACTTCGTAGTTTGCTCTCTGTTTACTCTTGTGTTCTGAAATCGAGCCCAAAACCACCTGACAGAACACAATCTCTCCCTCAGCTAATTAAGACGATATATTATGACAAGCTATCTCAAATTTTGGAAAATCAAGACTGGTCCTTTCTCCTACTTGAAAATGATTGTGAACGGGCTTTTAATGACTTCATTAACCACCTTCAAAATCTGACTGAACAAAACTCAGCCCTCAAAGAAATAAAAAAGAAAAATGTGTTCCTAAAACCATGGATGAATAAAAGACTCAATAACCTCGTAAAACTAAATCACAAACGTCGGAAACGCTCCAACAAACCAAGGGCATCCAAGAAAATTAGGAAAAAATCAAGAAAAATTAGGAAAAACTTTCAAAAGAGATTAATCTACATAAAACCGCTCACTACTCCAAACTGTTTGGCAAAAACATATATGTGACAAAAACATATATGATTTTTAAAAATCCAAAGGCCCAATGGAAGACCATCAACAATCTCATAGGAAGAAAACAAAAAAACCCAATCATACCTGAAATAATACTGGATGGGAAAAAATGCAAGGATCCTGCAGAAATAGCCACTCACATGAATGACTTTTTCACCAACCTAGCTGAAGAAATCACAAAAAATACCAACCCTCATTCAACTGATAAATACTCTGAGACTTTCCCCGAGCCCTTCTCAACGAAAACCTTATTTTTCTTTCCCACAAATACTGAAGAAATCACATCCATAATAAAATCGCTAAAAACAAACAAATCTCCTGGTATAGACAAAATAACTCCTGCGTTCCTAAAAACCCTCTGTAAATACTTAATAGAACCAATTACCCATCTAGTCAACCTTAGTTTACTGTCTGGCCAATTTCCTTCCCACCTAAAATCCGCTGCCGTCATACCTATACACAAAGGTGGACCCAAATCTGACCCAAACAATTTCCGCCCAATTTCCCTCCTCCCCATCCTTGCCAAAATACTAGAAATAGTTGTAAACACACGCCTTACCTACTGATTTCTTACACCAAAACAGCTTCTTCAGTCCTAACCAGTTTGGTTTTCTGGCTAAGAGAAACACTGAACAGGCACTGCTGAAACTTACCTCCCGCATTTCTGACTCTCTTAATAAGAAGCAACCAACAGCCTGCCTGTCGCTAGACATTAAAAAAGCCTTCGATACACTAAGACATGACATACTCCTCCAAAAACCTGAAAAAACAGGAGTACGAGGAACCTGTTTGGCATGGTTTGAAGATTACCTCTCGAACCGAACACAACAGGTTCGTGATGGCAACATTATGAGCGAGAAAAGAACCTGCCGAGTCGGAGTCCCCCAAGGAAGTGTTCTCGGAAGCACCCTGTTTCTAATATATATAAATAATCTATGTGATGGAAAATTCCACGGTAGTCCACAAGTCTACGCCGATGACACAGCAATTTTTTACTCAACTGATACCTACGCTACAAACTTTAAACGACTTAATGCAAAAAGACCTAGATCTTATAAGCATATATTTCCCACAAAACTACCTTCTACTAAGCCCCAAAACTAAATATTTAATTTTCAGCCCCTCTAAAAGCCTTCAGTTACCCTCCCCACTCCACTATCATCACACTAAACCGGCTCAACCTTGCAACGAACACTGCTTCTTTGTCTCTCAAGAAAAATTTATCAAATATCTGGGATTAACGATAGACGAAAAACTTAATTGGACCCACCATATTGACTCCATTAACAGGAACTTAACTAACACCCTCCGCAGTTTCTACCTTCTCAAAAAACTTTGCCCTCCCAGCACCCTTCGAACCGTTTACTATTCATTAGTCCACTCCCGCCTACAGTATGGTATAGAATGCTGGGGCGGAACTAACAAGAAACATATAGAAACAATTTTCAAAACACAAAAGAAATTCGTTCGACTACTTTGTGGAAAAAATAAACGCACCCCATCAGCTCCTCTATTCACTAAAACCAATATTCTACCTCTAAAAAAACTCTTTCTATTCAAAACTATGAAAATATTTATTGCCAAATACTCCACTATTGTATTAAAAAACTTCCAGAATAACAGACTAGGAACAGTCCCCCTCCCCCAGGCAAACACTGAAAATTTTAAGAAATCTTTTAACTTCATCGGTCCACGACTCTACAACCTACTACCTATACAGATTAAAAATAAACTTGGTCAAAAAAACTACCTAAAATTAATTAAGAAATGGTTGATAAACATCGATAATAGCGCCAATATATATTCTGACGTCCTGTAGGGTAGACTGGGGTATGTATACTTCGGTCTGCCCTATAGAGCGTTAGAACCAACAAAATTTGACCAACAGTATTTAATACTACACCTCCTTACACTGTTTTTGCTCAACTCGATACCCATTATTATTATTATTACTATTTAACGCAACTATATAACAATCAATCTTACCAAATTCACAACAACATCATCAGCATCATTTCATTTTACTCAATTACCTATATTATGTAACTCTGTTATACTACCTAATAATATTTAATTTCCACCGCAATACAATCCAACCAAGCTTGGATGAGAGCGGTGGAAAAGTTTTTATTTCCTCTATATATATATGTATATACTACTTATCTTCAAACACCGACCTTTATTTGTACTTACCTGTGATAATATTATTATAACTACTTGTACTTATGGAAATAAAATCATTTTGAAATCTAAAAAAAAACTCTGTGCTTCGTAGTGACTACTAGGGTTGTTGAAAAACTATCGATATATCGAAATATCGATATTTTCTCTCCGATATATTGATACTTTCGGCCGATATATTTTTCCGATATATCGATAGTTTTTTCTCAATATCGGGACCGATATTTTTTCTCCTTGGAGCCTATTAAATTTTTTGTATTTTACTGGGAAGAAAAATTCAAAACTTTAGGTCTGTTAACAAAAGTTGACGGCTGTCGTCAGCAGTCCCAATGCCTTCTGAATCGCTGTTGAGTTCAGTCGAACAGCCCATATAATATAATTATGCTGACCTGGAACGCGATCGGTCAACACACAATTTAATTACTTCAGGGTGATTCACGTGACAGTAAATTTGATATGGAAAACTCCAAGTGATAATTTTTGGTTTATTGTATTTAGAATAATCAACCTTTTTCGAGAGAGGCGTATCATAAGGGTGGGAATGAGTAATTTAATGTGTTTGAGGGTATTTACGAGGACTTCAGGAGGACGTGAGTACAACTTGACGCGCCGAGCACCAAAATAAAGTGAGACGGTTATGAGAGAGGTTTCAACTGGGTAGGGTTACCCTAGTCGACAGAACCCAACCCACAGAGTAACAGAGAGGAAATGACCCAACCGAACTCATTCGAGCTGCCGGTTTTCGGCTGACAGCAGTTCAACTGCAGTCAGACGACACATCGATCTGGAACAGCCGGCGTCGGCGACTTTTCGCCGACCGAGCGACCTGGAACAGCAGTTATCTCAACTGCTCATGTCTCCGTCGATTTCTGTTAACAGTCCGTCAAAGCTGGAACAAACCATTTAGGGTGTAAACTATGACAAATGAAAGGTTTGTTCCAGGTCTGACTGCGTCTGTCGACAGAAGTTGGACAGCTGCTGTCGACAGACCCCGACCGCACATACTCGAGCTATCGGTTTTCGTCCAACTTACGATCGACCTGGAACAGCAGTTTCTAAACTGCGCATGTCTCCGGCGATTTCTGTTAACATTCGGTCAAACCTGGAACAAACCTAAAATATTACACAACTTTTTATATTATTATAATAAAAATACCTACCTACTTCAATTTCAATTGACACACAAAAGGAAGAAGAAGATTTGATAACAATCCCTGTCTTATCATTATCAGAGATACTAATTAATTAATAATTTTATAATATTAATTAATAATTTTATCTTTTTAAAGATGATTTTTTTGTGAAGTTTTTTTATACCTAAACGAAATTGTAAATTTTAATTTTAATTTAAAGAGAAATAAATTGTGAAAGTGAATAATTGGTAGTAAAAGTTGTATTAAAATTAATTTTTTGGACCGATATATCGATATTTTTGACGATATATCGTTCTCCGATATATATATCGATCATCGATATTTTTGACAATATATCGTTCTCTGATATCGATAAAGTTTTAAAATATCGATATATTGAATATCGATATATATTTTCGATATTTACATCCCGAGGGACTACCTTTTCGTTGGCTTTTCAATTCCTGGAAGCGTTCGAGTTCTGATTCGATTCCAAACGGGCAGAAGTTACACTGCGAACGGTGCGTATAGGTGCTATACAATAATAGTTGAATAATTATTATTCAGCTACAAAATATTAAATATTCACTTATTCGGGGATAATAAAATTTATTATCCCCGAATAAGTGAAAACCGAAAACGAATTTGCCCTGTTCTTTTGCTATTCCGCCGAGTTGGCGGTTCCCGCCTCATTGATCACCTACCTAGCTGGCGGACGGTTTTCCGCCCGCTGCCGCTTGTTGTTGCTAAGTCTCCGAAAACTAGCGCCTCGATTGGTAAAACTAACTCCAATCATTCTTAACTAATTTTATCCAATTAGTTTGAATACTAGGTACTCGGAATTCTAGTCGAATTTACATAATTTACCTACCTGGTCACGTGATGAACTATTTTGCCGGCATTGAACTTTTCCATCTAGCCGATCTGGGCACTCTGCCTCATCGATTTCGGTGTTATCAATCAAAATGTTTATTTAAAAAAATCCAATAGCTTTTTGGCACCTTTTAACGTGAAATTAAGCGGTGTATACACTCAGGGGTTTTCACGAATGTGCTGTGGCGTTTTGTGTTGTTGACAGATTTGCAGTGTAAGAAAATGAAGTCGGCGATGTGCGAGCTCCGCCTTGTTTTGGTACGGTAGAATAATTTTACTAATTGGTACTTGAATGAATTCATTTGGGAAAGATTAGGAGAAACTTTGTGGGGTTTAGTGATTTTCGGGACGTTCAGGAAAGGGGAGAGTGTCATGGTGGTTGGCGAGACGAATTTGTCCTGATGTAATGTGTTTCTGAAAGTAGTTTCGACAGGAAAGGCTCTAGTAGATTCAGTTCATAATGGAAGCTTTAATCCCGGTGATCAACAAGTTGCAAGATGTGTTCAACACTATCGGCGCCGAAGCAATACAACTCCCTCAGATCACCGTCGTCGGGTCTCAAAGTTCTGGAAAGAGTTCCGTCATCGAGAGCCTCGTTGGGCGATCTTTCCTCCCCCGAGGGACTGGCATAGTCACCAGAGCCCCGTTGGTCCTCCAGTTGAACCATTGCCCCAAAGATGACCACCGCCGAGGTGAATGCCACACGGAAAACGTCGACGAGTGGGCGCAATTTTTGCACGACAAGAGGATTTATACGGATTTTGAGGACGTGAGGAAAGAAATCACGAATGAAACTGACCGAATGGCGGGAAACAACAAAGGGATCTGCGTGGAGCCAATTGTCGTCAAAGTTTACTCTCCGAACGTCTTCACTTTGACTCTAGTGGATCTTCCCGGGTTGACCAAAGTGCCCGTTGGGGATCAACCGGAAGACATCGAAATTCAAATCAAGGAGCTCATTTTCCACTACATCAAAAACCCCAACTCCATCATTTTGGCCGTTACTCCCGCCAACACCGACATGGCGACCAGCGAGAGCCTCAAGATCGCCCGTGACGTCGACCCGGACGGCCACCGGACTCTTGCCGTCGTCACCAAGTTGGACCTGATGGACGCCGGCACGGACGCTATCGACATCCTCAGCGGGAAAATCATCCCAGTCAAATTGGGCATCATCGGAGTCATCAACCGATCCCAGCAGGACATTTACGATAATAAAAATATCGAAGACACTCTCAAAGACGAAGCAGCATTTTTGCAGAAAAAATACCCTCTGCTCGCTTGCAGAAATGGAACACCGTATTTGGCGAAAACGCTGAACCGCTTGTTGATGCATCACATTAAAGATTGCCTTCCAGATTTGAAAACCAGAATCAACGTGATGATGTCGCAATTCCAAAGCGTGCTGAACTCTTTTGGGGATGATATCGGCGACAAGAGCAAAATGCTGCTGCAGATAATAACGAAATTCGCGTCAGCATACTGCAACACCATCCAAGGAACTGCTCACAACATAGAAACGTCAGCACTCTCCGGAGGTGCCAGGATATGCTATGTATTTCACGAAACGTTCGGAAAAACGTTGGACTCCATCCACCCTTTGGCAGGGCTGAAGAAACGGGATGTCCTGACGGCCATCAGGAACGCGACTGGGACGAGGCCGGCGCTTTTCGTGCCGGAAGTGAGTTTCGAGCTTTTGGTCAAAAGGCAGATCCGAAGGTTGGAAGAACCTTCGTTACGGTGCGTGGAGTTGGTTCACGAAGAGATGCACAGTATGATACAACAGTGCGGGACGAGCTCACTCCAAGAAATGATGCGGTTTCCCAAACTCCACGAGAAGATCATCGATGTGGTGACACACATGTTGAGGCGGCGTTTGCCAGTGACGAACGAGATGGTGCAAAATTTGGTGGCCATCGAGCTGGCGTACATCAACACCAACCATCCGGATTTTAACCGGTTGGTGTCCTCCGTGCCGTCGCTTTTGGACTCCGCGGCGGAAAAAGAGCGCGTCGACAAAGTCGTCAACGGTGACGTTTGGGCAGCAGGTGATGGCCAGAAGATGAACCCCTCGGTCATTTCAGAACGACAGCACCAACCCGACAACACCGATAGTGACTCCGAAGCCACGTCGTCCCGCGTCCTCACCGAAAAAGAGCTCAAAGAGTGCGCTGTCATCGAGCGCCTCATCAAATCCTACTTTTACATCGTCCGCAAATCAATCCAAGACAGTGTCCCCAAAGCCGTCATGCACTTCCTCATCAACTATGTCAAAGACAACCTCCAAAGCGAACTCGTTCTCCACCTTTACAAATCCGATTCCCCCGAAGAGCTTCTCACCGAGTCTGACCACATTTTCGAACAGAGGAAACACGCCAGCGACATGTTGGTCGCCCTGCAGAAAGCCAACCTCATCATCGGCGAAATCCGGGAAACCCAATTATGGTGATTGAGATAGAGTGTCAACTAGTCCCTTCTAATTAGGAGAAGTTAGAATCTTTTTACGACTAAGTATCATCACTTGTAACTCCCCGACTTGAAGCTTTACTCACCCGCTGCTGATTTTATGTCCCCATTTTTGACACGACGTGTACAATTTCAATTTATCTTTTACATCATCTCTTGGGAAAAAAAGCTTCATTATTTCATTGTTGCGATTTGTGAATAAAGAAAGCCCTGTCATGTTGATACGATTTTTTTCTGTCCCTTGAACTGGTAGTTTGGTATTTTACATAAGGGTCATTCTCACAAAAACGTACATTTGGAGGTACCGGTGATTTTCATGTAGACCGTCCTTTTTCCCCATAAGGACGTTTATGAAATAAAATTCAGCGTTCTTTCTGGCCTACCCCACTTCAAAATTATGAAACGACTGCAAAAAATCATCACCATTCTGAAAACTTACTTTTTTTCTATCTCTCCATTCAACAAAGGCAACTTAAGCCACCCTCCACAGGCCTTGATTTTATCCAATTTTTCTCGAGATTCTGAATTTGGAGCCCAAATCTTCAAAAGAGCTTGTTTTAAATAAAAACTGTGTCTCCGAGGGGAGCGTCAGTCCCTGCAGCCTTCAGATACTCTCCCATAAAAGCCATTAGAAGGCCTTGGAGTCGTTATCCCCACATAGGCAGTGATGAGTCATCCTTCCCCTACACGTTGCGCTTGGTCTTTTGATTCTGAAGTGCACAGCAAGACAATATTATTGTGAGGGAAACATTACATTTCCACACATTGTGTTTGAAAACACTAATCGCAAGCTGTTCAGGCCCAATCATGCTCTCTCAAGGTTATAATAGCAATGCTATTTCCGATTTTCTTCAATATCTCAATTACTGAGATGGAGTAATTTTATCAGTATTACAACAAAAATCAGCCCGAAAAGTTTGGTTTTGTCAGTCCCTGCCGCCAAGTTATGGATGGGTTAGTTAGTTAAAATTCATTTTCAATTAAATGTTGCCAAATTTCCTCTAGTCTTTGGAACACTTGTATTAGCCAAATGCACAATTTCCTGAATGCAGTGAGTCTCTGCTCACTAGTGATCAACAGTCAGTAGAGTGTTGATTTAAGACAAACATTGTAAACTACCTAATTTTGTATGTACCTCACCATTTTATTTTTTTATTTTCATGGAATAACACACGTGTCCAGTTTCGTATCCCTAGTGTTGGAGGTCGACAATTTTGATTAGCCTCAAAATTTAAGACAATGCGTTTCATCATGATATCTTGAAATCTACAGATTATGTAGGTACATAGATTCAAAAAAGAAATGTCCGTCCTTCGTCTGAGCCGTTTTGGGCAGTAGACATTTTTGACTCTCTGCAATTTTGACAAAATACTCGGTTTACCATATAGTTGTGCCCGCAGGGTTCTTAGCCAGACCGCACAACCCCGTGGGGCTAAAAAGGGGCCATAGGAGGGTTATTTCAGGTATGATATCGAGTAGGGTGTCGTTTTTTAAGTATTTTTGAACGTAGAATCCATTTTTCGGGGTCCCAGAACGATCGGATTTCACCGTGAGGATCTATGGGGTTATCTTGGGGCTTTTGAAGGATGCCAGAAAGTCGAATGAGGTGTCATTTTCCGAGTACCTACCTAATTTTGGACGCATTATCAATTAACTGAAGGTCTAATTTCATTATGAATTTACCAAGGATGGCGAAATTTGAAAACAAATGATCTAGAAATGTACGATTTTGTGAGAATGACTCATAAATGGATAAAATCCAACGGGGTGACGAAGAGCGACGGATCTTATGTTTATCCCTGACAACTGTTTGGACTTTCTCAAGATGTTCATCAGCGTCGGTGTCAAACCATAACGATGTATAATATTATGGGTGATTTTCTGAAATGAGGGAAATTTATGTCCACAGGCTGCCACGGATTGATTACTTATAGCGACCTAAAATACTCATATGGAATTCGAAGTTGCCAAATTTTATAGTTGCGCTATGTAGGGAGTGGGATCAACGAAGGACTTGAATTGTCCCCTAGTTTTTGAATCACCCACCTGTAACACTTCCTTTGGTACAGCCTTTCTTAGCCCGATTTTTAACTTTGAACAACTGTTTCCAACGGAAACTTTCCAGGAGTCTTTTCTCCGGTCAGTTATCCCTTAACTGTAGATATTCGAGGGAAAAACCATCTCACCCACATAACGACAAATAAGTTTATTAAGTAACTCATTTCACACCAATTTTACGTCTAGTTATGTACAACTACGAAAATAAATAACTAACAGTTTATAAACAAATGAGGTTGATGGTATTGCGGATGTGCTTATTGACGATTCCCAGTGGAACATCTTGCTCGCTCAATGCTTAACAAAAATACGAATCTAAAGGAAACATGATATACATTGTATGATTGTGTCATCACTTCGAAAGCGCTCGCCTTTAGGCAAAAAGAAATTGTCTTCTGTCTGCGCAAAACAAAAAACCTCTCTCATTTGAAAATAATCTTAAATTGTCCAAAGCTGTCATGTCTCGACATACATACAGAATTCTTATGGAAAAATTGAAATGGTTTGTGAGTCAAACTCGCGCTTAATCAATTTTTTCACTAATTTAATCAATTTTTTCCATCGTTTTAGTTCCACGAACTCGAAGACATCAAGATTTCCTCTGAGATATCGTCAATCCAATAATGTACACTTTGGTAATCCAACACTAAAATGTCACTATAATGTTCGTGAACTTGAATAATAATCGACATACGCTACACGAATGCACTAGTTTTGTGACGTAGTTTATTGACAATCGTAAAAGATTCCTACTGCGTGACGTATTTGATGAAAGCTTCGGGCGTTGGGTCTCTCCCTTGAAACCTCCTGAAGACTTCAGACGGGTGAACGGAACCACCGAAAGACAGGAACGTGTCCCGGAACCTGCAAACACGAATTCATTAGGGTACTTAGATTAGAGACCGAGCATCACCTGCACCATCAAGCCAAATGTGGAAAGTGGAAACTGCTGGGGTGGCTCGCATGGATTTTGTATGAAAAGGTCTCTGAACTAGGGTTGAGATACAGAAATGGCAATATTCAATATTTGAGCAGTAATATGTACCATGCGATATTATCGACGATCCAGTCAGATAATATCGAATTGAAAAACCAACACTGAAGGAAGCAAATTGTAATGGAGCTGACTGGCTGCGGTCATCATGTTGGTATGGAAGAGAGAACCAGAGATTTGGTTTGTATTCTTTTATTCCATCATAGGGTGAGCTTTCGGGGAAGGCTGTGTGCCGTTCTTCAGGCTTATTCCAGTTTAGTAACGAAACTGTTGTCAACCAATCACGTAATCGGCATCTGCTCCTACCAATTTTGTGTCAAAATTTGACACAAAATTGGTAGGAGCAGATGCATTTACGGTACGGCATGTACGGTGGATAAATAAATAATTAATATCTTGCGTGATCTTCCCCAAACTCGTGACTTTGCGGTGGCCAGCTGTCTTCCTTGCACAGGTGTCTGGAAGGCATTTAAGGTTTTCATACGATGACGATCCACAATCATCACGGCAAATTGTCAATCTAGTCCTCAGAAAACAGGAAATTCTTACCTCCAAATCATAGCGGTTCCTAAAAATTGTATTTTCATATATTCGTAAATTGCGTGTATTCCCGTTCTTATAATCAAGCTGTAAGTATGTAATTAGGAGAATAATGAAATATTCTCACTAGGCATGCCGACTTTACATGTTTTATTGATACGGACACATTTTTCCTACATATTTGGGTGGAAGTGAGTATACGAGAGTATATCCTGATGTAGTATGCATAGATATAAGGGATATGCAATAATAATTATTGCATACTCAGAGCAATAATTATTGCATTATCTGAGTAAAACACACCGTTATGAAAAGCCTTTGTTTTATTCTCCTAATTACACACTTATAGCTTGATTATAAGAACGGGAATACACGCAATTTACGAATATATGAAAATACAATTTTTAGTAACCGCTATGATTTGGAGGTAAGAATTTCCTGTTTTCTGAGGACTAGATTGACAATTTGACGTGATGATTGTGGATCGTCATCGTATGAAAACCTTAAATGCATTCCAGACACCTGTGCTTGCTTGCTTTCTCCAACAGCTGGGCATCTTCGACGTATTTCGGATGTAGAATCTATTTTTGGGTGTCCCAGAATTAGTTGATTTCACCTATGTTGTTTTCATGGAGCTGGTGGAATGAGGTGTCTTTTTCCGAGTATGTCATTTTCCCCCATTTATGGGATCCAACATCTACCCAAACACTGGGTAGAGCATGAATTTAGGTGTTGGTTTATTATTCTTGGAATAATACACCTATGTAAGTGCTACGGGGGTCGAAAAATTCTGATCGGCCTCAAAATTTGACATTATTCGTTTAAAGAGGTCAAACAACAATATATTATAATATAATATTATATTATTAAATCAAGGGTGATAGCCCTCTGTTTTCGTGAGATGATGCTGTCAACAAGTTTTCCCTCATAGGTATCCATTATTTAGAGCAGTTTGTTTTATTATGTTAAGTTCGGCTAAATAATCGCTCTCATTGAGAGGAATCGTTAGCAGCCGGTGAGTAAGTGAATGGAAAGCAGCAAGTTTATGGGAGTATGGTCGACATGAGTCTTTATGTAAGACTGTGTCCGTATGGGTGGGTTTACGGTAAATTTTGAATTCATGTTTCCCATCTTTTAGTGAGAGTGATAAATCCAGGAAGTTTAATTGATTACATATTTAGGTACGTTATATTCAAGTTCAAACTTGTAGGGTGGACAGAGTTGATGAAATTTAGAAAAACATATAGCTGTCTAGTAGACCCAGAAAACAGGGCTATCACATCATCTACTTTCCACAATTACTTTTCCTATACCTTCAGTATACTGCCGTTCTAAGAGTAGATCACGTATCTGCATTTTTGGCCAAATTGAGTTTCTAGCAGTTTAGGGGGGTGATTTCTATCGATTTTCCCAGTTTCAAAGTCGTATCTGCACAGGAAATGCCTCAAAAACGGCATCCGATTATCGAGTTAACGAGTTTTTTTGGGGATTTAATAATGAAAAACACGTATCTATACGTCTATAGACCCTTTTCCTAAAGGTGAAAGTCGTATCTGGACGTAAAAATGTCATTATTTCCAATTAATTGGAACATCGAATTAATGCACTACGAGAGAGCCCAGATACGAGTTTTGTTCCTAGTAGGTACATAATATGTACCTTATTGTAAATATTGTAAATAATTTACATAATATTGTAAATATTTTACATATTTAATATTATTAAATATGTAAAATAAAATAAAATAAAACTTTTAAGGCTCCCACTATCAGATACGATTCCTGATTTACGGGTTTTCACCCTATTATTTCAGACATACGATTTTTTGTTCTGGTAAACGGTGCAATACGGCTTGCCAGATATTTGTGATAACAGCCGTACGGTAAATTTACTAGTGCGAATCTAGTATCTGCCTCAGATATGATGTAAACCCTGTTTAAAATACAGATACGAGTTTTCCACTCACTTGAAGAGCTTCCTATTTGATACATGAAAAATCCGTATCAGATACTGCTCCATTGCTTGGTGGCAACTCGTATTAAATATTGCTCCAGTTACGAATAATACACTAGTAGTCGGAAGATACGGTCAGAAAAATTGGGAAAATGATATGAATCTGAGCTGTACGTCGTTTTTTTTTTTTTTTTTCTATTTACGGCCAAAATTTTGGGTTTTC
Organism: Pilophorus perplexus; assembly: GCA_955831195.1. NCBI lineage: Eukaryota > Metazoa > Arthropoda > Insecta > Hemiptera > Miridae > Pilophorus > Pilophorus perplexus. The sequence continues at coordinate 32,489,937 of OY037009.1, read as the reverse complement.
GTCCTCTCCACGTTATTCAGCGAGAAATTTCATATAAATTAGTGCCCTGCGACAACACAGCACACGAGTTCCTAAGTCAATATCGAGAAATTTGTATTCAAAACCAAGAGTCGCTGTTTCCCAAAAGTCGAACTTCGTCAGATACGGGATCTATTCTTAGGTATAAAATAAAGTTATTTTATAGCGATAATATTATATCGTTTTGTTTGTTCTCTGTGATGTTTATGACTAATGTTTTTCTTGTTAGGGCTGTAGCTGCTGAGTGTAGCTGCTCGAAACCGGTCCCCACGCTACAATTGTTTATGTGAATAGTTTATCAGCAGAGGAGTCGTTTCGTCTCTGGGGAGGGTTCGTCTCTCCCTGACCACCTTATAAAATTGGTGGCTTTTTTTTCTTCTTTTTTCATCCGACTCACCTCGAACCGACGTCTTGCGGCGACTCTTTGGACTCCGTCGAGAACGTGTTGAACGCGTCAGCGGCTAACATCCTCCCCCAAATTTTGGAAAAATAAGCCGCCGCGTACTGGTCGCAAATGGCTGCGGTGAAATTGAGCGGGTGACTGTCTTTAGGGTCCAGTTCAAACGGCATGTGTTCTTCCCAGACTCTCTTCAAGATGTGCATCCAAAATTCTTTCCTGAAATTAAAGATGTTCAAGTTAAGTGTTTCGTATTCACCAAGCGTAGATGAGAAATTAGACTGACGGTTAAGCTCATAAACTGGGGATCATCAGTTTATTTTACTAAGTTTCGAATTCACAGCTGCACAATCATATTTGGACACTGTGTATACCAGAGAATTTTGTGATTTTTTCAAGTTTTTACTCGTGGAATCAGCATGTAATAGTCATATTGCGGTTAAAACTAGTTTTCACTGCGTAAATCAGGTGAAGAGTGAGATAATAGATTTTAAGCATTTTATACGTATAACATGAAAAAAAACCTTCTCACTCAGACACAGTTTAATCATATAGTTTGTAAATTGTACACGTTCTCAATATGTACCAACAGTATTTTATAAAAATACAGATTAAATTTTAAACTGAATTCCGATTAACATCATCTCAGAAATTGCAGTTTTAGGAGAGCGTGACAATCGAACTGGGCCATCCTCAAGTCTGGTTTACTTATTTTTCTTAGAGGTCAGACCCTAATAAAGATGCTGTGAAACTTTCGTCGCCATTTTTCACCGTATTCAGACACAGTGAATTGGCACAGAAAACCCAGGGCCAATATTAAATATTTATATTAATATTAAATATTAAATAAATAAATTTTATAGGGCCAAAGTAAAAAATAAAATATTTGAATTCCAAGGCCTGAAAGTGATGCAAGGCGAGCAACATCTCATCTTTACTTGATTCGCCCAAGAGATGCAAGATGGTCAACCTAGCTGTGCGTCAATCCGACTCCCTTTTCAACCTTCAAATTCTTATGGAACGTTCTCAAATTTTCGTCAGTCAACGCTTGGAATTCATGATAGCAATTCGCAGTTCTTGAAGTGACGTAAAATGGTGAAAACAGCGTTACAGAATAACTCAAAACGGCGAACAGTGTTGCCATGTCGTTCGTGTTTAGTAAAAATCACAGCACGCTTGGAATCTCAAAAACGTCTATAACCGCTCTGCGCGTAATTAGAAGGATTTTCAAACTGAAAATTAGAGTCGGAGAGTTTAAAAGGAGCTAAAACTTCATAATAAGTCACCAAATCGACTCAATATCAAGAAACCTCTACAACGCAATAGGTGAGTTAGCAAGTAAGTTCTGTCCGTAAGTCCGAGTAAGATCTGGCCGTTTGGAATCGAGTCAGAACTCGAACGCTTCCAGGAATTAAACTCTCCCCTCCACTTTCAGAACGGCCAGAACTTCAGTTCTTGGCAAACGAAATTGCAAATTTTACACGTGGGTTTATTATTCTTTGATGTAGGTTAGGTACTTGTGCAAAAATTAATTCTGTCAGTAAAAAATTAAAACAATTCCAATCCTTCAAAAATTCCATTTGTAGCCCCATGACAGCCACATAGTGAAATCCCACAGTGAAATTTAATCGTTCTGGGACCCCCCAAAAATGGATTCTACGTCCAAAAATACTTCGAAAACGACACTTAACTCGATCCCATAACCAAGACCCTTCAAAAACGCCTCCCATAACCCCATTGTAGTACCATAGCGCCCCATGGGTTTGGGCGATCGAGCTGAAAACCTGGCGGGCACAACTGGATGGTAATCCAAGTATTTTGTCAACATTTCAGATTTTTTTTTTTAAATTCCTACTGTTCAAAACGGCTCAGACGGCGGACGGCGGATAGACATTTCGGTTTTGGAATCTAGACCTCTTGAAATGGATAGTGTCAAATTTTGAGGGCGATCGGAGTCGTCGACCTCCGCCGCAATTACAAAGGTGTATTATCCCAAGAATAGAAACCAAAAGTAGTCCCTACGAAGTTAACTCCACGAGATCGCAGAAGGAAAAATTCATTTAATGAATCGCGCATGCGTGACTTTCCACAACCAAGGAGGCAGTCTGAATCAGTTCTGGAAGTCGGCCAGTCCATTGAAACTGATGGTTTACCGATGTGAACTAAACATAAACTAACGAGCACCAGTTAACGTGCTAAACCTCCAGTTTCGTTTCTCGTCTAGGCTTGGTGAATACGCCCTAAACTTTATTAACTCATTCAGCCCCAACAATTATAAAAATGTGGGTCCATTTCAAACAAACTAACAATATCAATCAACTTACGATGTGTGAAGTTCGAGATCTAAATTGGCCAAATATATTTCGGATACCATCTTGTGGGCGATCAAGTGTTTCCTAGATTTGTCCAAAGTGTCCACGGGAAGGGCTTCATTGGAGGAGTAATGTCCCGATATTTCCTTGAGGATGTTCGGTTGTGTCACCCTGGAGAACACAAATGAGCGTCAACAACAATAATAAACGAACTTTAGTGAACTTGCCAGTGGAACCGGATTTTTAGTGAACTTGCCAGTGGGCCATAAAATTGCTGACAACTTCGACTGCATCCCATTCCACATTTGATGTTCCGGAGACGTCAGCGTAGTTGACGACGGTCAGCAGCTGCTGGAGCGATTGGCCGAACTGTAAATTGGACATTTGTCAGCTCAAATGCTGTCAACTTGGGTCTAGCGCAGCCCAACAGTCAACGTACCTTCCGGAACAGAAGTTCGACATGATCGAAATCAAGCAGCGTCGGTTTGCCGTCTTTGGGAGGAGGTAGATTGAAAATCAGCGCTGCCAACGGTGGAGACGGTCCGAGCGCTCTGCACGCCGGCCTGATGCCTGAGAGGATCCCGTCGGGAACGTTCAGTTTGTTTTCTCTGAAACCACCGCCACATTGCTTATCGTCTTAGCACGTTCACCTCCCAGTCAGGGATTTTCCCTCATCCTTACCTCATGTAGGGGTCCATGTAAAGTCCGGCAACCGGCCTCTTCGAGTCGCTCTCGTAAATACTATACAGTTTGATGTCCGGATGCCACGCAATGTGTTTTTCGTTCAACTCAAAACGCAAACCAAACGCCTCGCTGGTGACTTTCATCAGACCCGACAAGACTTTTTCGTATGGGAAGAAATCTTTCATTTCCGCGTCGTCCCAACTGAAACCGAACGACAAACTAATAAGGGAAGCAATTTCAAATTTTTAAGGTTATGTTGGGCAATAGTGGCAAAACTCACTGGTACAAAAACGTGCGTTGCTTCCTTTCCCAAAACGGCACGTCCCACAGCTCGAGGACACCTTGGAAACCATTGTCTTGAGCGAAATCTTCCAGGTCCGCCAGCTCCTTTTCTTGCACGGGCTGAACTGAGGAGAAAAATCACTAACTGTTATCAACATCAAGTTTTGAAACTTTCAGGTGGTTTAAATAGTTTGAAACATCACTAGCGGCACTGTCGTATGACGCGTCTGGGAAAAGGCCATAGAGGGCTGTACTGTGCAGCAAAGAGCTGCAATCTCTGTGACAAGATTTAATAGCAGAACAGAAGACACTGGTGGTAGGAGAGTCCGAGATGAAGGCCTGGCGACCCTAGCAGTGAACGAGCAGGAAGGGTGGAAGGCGCTGTTAAGGGCCTGTCTAGGGATGTAACTATCGGAGAAAAATATCGATATTTGAAAAATATATCGTTATAGTAATCCGATATATCGTATAAAAATATCGATATATCGATACTTATATCGGATATCATGGAGGAAAGAAATTCTTTCCTCCATGATCGGATATTTTTCAAAAACAAAAAAAATCAATTTAAATAACGATTTCTGTTGTCTAGCTCTTCACTTCTGCCGTAGAATAATCGTTCTCCCGCTAAAAACGTTCCAATTGAAAACTCAAACTTTCCTGAAAAAGAAAAAAGTCTGAGCTCTTGCTCAGAAGGAGTTTAAATATTTTTTCGCTTATTGTACAGACGTCACTGGAATATAATACATATTATGGATTATGGAATGTTTTCGATAACACACCTCTTTCACGGGTAGATACATGCAGAATTCGCAATTATCAAAATATTTTGATGAGAACGTTCCATCAGAGCTATCATCTGGTTGTATGTGATTCAAAATTCTGAATCAGTTTCCTGCATCTTCTTAGATCCTAGATACTATTGCTGGTGTTTCGGATTTATTTCGGCACTTTCCAGGAGAACAAAAATATCGGTTCCCGAAATTGTAAAAATAATATCGATGTATCGGAGGAAAAAAATATCGATATATCGATATATTTTGAACATCCCTAGACCTGTCGTGTCTGAGGGGCCACAAAAGACAATTAAGACAATAGCATTTCTGGGCAGTGGGTCAACTGTGACGCTGATGACGGATGTGGCCGAAGGACTGGGGCTGACTGGGTGTCAGCTGGTCAGTCAGCTCAGCAGTCCCTGGTGGTTGCAGCACACATTCCCGGGGTACAAGAGAATGGTGCAGTCTCACATAGTCTCTAGATTCTATCAAATCCAAAAGATAAAATTGAGCCTAGGGAATGGTCAGGGGTTTATAAAATAACATCTGAAGGACCGTTATGTGATGTAAATTATGTAGGACAATCAGGTAGAGCATTCAGAACCCAATTGGCAGAGCATGAAAGCACAATTCGCCTTCACCCTCTTGGCTATAACGATTTTGCCGACCCCTGTATTAATTCAAATCATTCATTTAACCCGAATACGAATAGTAAACTTTTGCATTTTTGCCTGCTCAGTGAGTGGGAGAAGCTTGAAATTTTGAAAGCCTTTACTATCAAACCTGATCATAATAAAAACGACCATGGCAAAATTAGTAGATCCCCGATATTAGACATTTTGAAACCAATCTAACACACACACCCCCACCACCACCCAGAATCTGCTTGACATAATATGTCAAGTCTTTTAATAGTTATACAATAATAATATTATGTCTTTTAAAAGTTATATGACATAATATTATTATATGACATAATATGTCAAGTCTTTTAATAGTTATATAATAATAATATTATGTATTTTAAAAGTTATATGACATAATAATATTATTATTATGTCATATAACTTTTAAAAGATCAGCTAGGATTTCGCCATTTGTTTCTTCGGGTTTCTTATAAATAAAAGATTCCGTCAGGGCATATGGCAACCATTGTCGACATGGAAAATCCTAAACCAAGTTTAAGCACGCCGTGACCCACGTCCTAAATTTAGCTGCACAGATTTTAATAGTAATGACCTGTTCAAGTTTTTTCAGGTAAACATTCCCAAATTCCTCTAGCGCTTCCTGATAAAATCAAACTCCGAAGATTATTGTTCATCTTTTGGCATTGAAAATCGCATCAATTCCAAACCCAGTTTATAACCTATAAAAATTGATTTCTCAAATTTTTTCTGATATACATATGATTTATTGCAAGCATTTTAAATTTGAATGTCATTTTCCCACAATTTTGCCTTTTGTGACTAGGATACTGTTACCTGTAACCCCTCGATTTGTTCTTATGTTATGTTTGTAACTGTAATGCTGATGACTTCTGTTGTTATTATGGCTGTAGATGAGCTTAGTTCTCGAAACCGGTCCTTCTCTCTAATCTACGTACATCCCGAAACGGTTGTGGAACCTTGTCTTGTCACTCCCTTTACAAGAACACCTTAGAAGGTCAGTGTCCCTCAAGTCACGAGCCAATCGGCATCGGCATCCAAAGGTGATTGGGGTCATATTTCAGCTGCTTGGCCTCTTTGGGGGCGTGCATAATCCAAAGCTGTGTGGGGATGGCTTAAGCTGTCCAGCCTCGTTCGGTATAGCCCGCCTTAACAACAAACAAAACAACTTACAGGCGTCTAAAAGGAGGTCGAGAGTTTCTTTCACGTTACTGACTGACCCGGCCATTTTGGTTTCCATCGACATGTGAGCGTAACTTTCATAACCGAGAATTCTCGCCAAATCCCTCCTGAAAAAAAGGCAAATCAACTGTCAATCATAACTTCCAGAAAAACCGGCAGGATGCTTTAAAATAGCAAACCTCAAAGCTCGTATCTTTTCCAACGACACGCTATTGTTATATTCAGTTCCTAGTCCCATGTGCGAGGAAGCCACTTGACGTTCGGCCATCCAAAGGTTCCACCTCATGTTCCTATCTGGACAGTACTCGAGGAACTTTCTTTTCACGAATGGGTCCAAAGTCGTCTCCCATGGGCCTGCTGAAGCGTGTTCTGGCCTGGAACGAGAACAACATGGTGTATACGATACTCGTACTTTATGGCTATTAAGATCGCCATTTGGGTGACGTCTTTTAAGAACTCTGTCTTACCTTCGAGCCATAGCCAACAACAAATCTTCAGGAAATTCCTTCGTCACAGAACCATCGTAAACTGTATGTCTAAATTTCTTTGTGGCCTCCTGAAATCAATATTTTCATTCTGCAAACGGGATATTCACAAACACTGAAAACGAAAGCGCTCTAATATCACACAGAACTCACCTGCACTCGTTTTCTGAACTGGTTCCTTTCGACGGTCAAATTCACCGAAGCCTCCGTGAACATTTCGCGCTGCGTATTTCCCAAATTGAGACCGTTCAATTTTCCTTCTGTTACAAACTTCGCCACCACCCTTTGCTCTTCTTCGGTGAACTTACTCGTATCAGCTTGCTGCGGGAACAGAGAAATTGATCAGCCCAGCGTTTTCGGACAAGGATCCACCATTTAACCCCAGTTCTTACTTTGCAAGCGTTGTAAATGATTCTGGAGTTGAATTTGGTGCTTCTTCCTTTTCTCGCCCTCTCGTGGATATTCACATAGTTGTCAGGAGGCATTTTGGTACTGTCCGTGAGGTAAAAAGCTTTGGCGAGGCCCCACATAGAATCCATGAGAACTCCTTTTTCTTCCAGCGGCTCCACGATATGCTCTAAAACGTCCAAATCCTCTTTGTTCTCTGTAAATGATCATTAAGTGGTGAGCTGCATGGAAACGCTGTTCTGATTCCGGAGTGCAACCATGGTTGCTCCAACAGCTATTATAGCTATAATATTATAGGTATAATACCCCATCGCTGTTGAGGGGTATAGATGTTAAGATTTCTACTTACGAATCACTGAACTTTCGACGTCTCGGACACTCCGCTCGAATTCCAATATGGCGTTGCCCAGTAAGGAAGTGCATTTTTCAGCGGAAAGGTTTTCAGTATCGGGCAATCCTCCCTTGAACAAGGGATTTCTGTCTACGTGGTCGGGATCAACTTCAGGTAACCTATAAACAATAACCAATCATGACAGATCAATGTACGGAGGGATTGAAGTTTCCTGACGAGGTAGCAGACAATAACATAATGTATTATAAGGCAGGTGGCTTTGGAACTTAGTGGTGGCGATAGAAATCTATTATATGTGAGCTGCAACACGAGGAGGAGGGTAATTTGGTCATCTTCATTCTAGGGGTCTTCCAGTCATCAGAAAATTTTGAGAAAATACCAAAAATTAGTTTCGACGAGCATAGCATGAGAAAAGTCTGAAACCACCAAACATTTACTCCGTTTGGAGCATCTGAGCTCCGACTGTTTAGCTAAATTGGGGTAAAATAGATTTCACCTTCTAAATCAAGCCATTCAGTTCTATCCTAAACTTCTTCAAGAAAAAAACAAAACAACAACTGTACATCATCAAAAAGCGAGTTATTGGGTCTGAGGGCAGGGAAGAATGGTCGGATGTTGGCTGGCGGAGACAGCAGGAGGTGGCCACCTTGTGAGGAGGGTGATTAAAATTTGGTCATCTTTATGCTCGGCTCTAGGGTTCTTCCAGTCATCAGGAAATTTTTGGAAAAAATGGATAAATGAATTCAGTTTGGTGAGCCTAGTACGAGAAAAGTCTCAAACCGCCGCCAAAAAGTTGCTCCGTTTGGCGTATCTGAGTGGTTGGGTGTAAGGCCAGGTGGGAAACGTTAGGGATTGGCTGACAAGGGATGGCCCCTAGTCTACTATATTGGAGCTCCATCCCGAGGAGGAGAACGAGGATGCTCATTTTTATTCTAAATTACTTCTAATAGTCGGAAAAATTTGAAAATAAATTCAGCTCGGCGAGTAGATAGAAGAGAAAAGTCTTGAAACACCAAATGGGACCTTTGGCTCAAAGTGGTTAAAAAAAAGTGTTCAAAAGTGTTCCAAAAATGTAAACTTGGACAGTTTTAAAGAAAGTTGTATCCGGGAGCATTGAGGAGCCAAGGGGCGGGCGAGGCCGGGATGCAGGATGCTCTTCAAAGTGAAAGGGAGGTACCTCGATGTGTAAGAGAGGTTCCTCGGGAGTTTGGGGAGTTCCTCAAAGTGTGTGTTTTGAGAAAGGCCATGGAAGAAGGATCCTTCTTCCATGAAGAAAGGCGCAGCCGAGGGGGTTGGCCAGGGGGGGGGGGGGATGAAGGTAGCGAAGAAAAACAAATCGTTCTTCCCCCTCCCCCCGCTCGTGGAGAATGAAACATTCACAAACAACAAAAGGTGCTCCGATGGGGTGGGGGTTGGGAGAGCAAAAGGGGGCTAGTGAGGGGGAAACCGCTGATCATTGGCTGAGAGATGGCCAAAGAAGGGGGGGGGGACAAATGGATTTAACCTTCCTGGATGGCTCTCTTCCTGTATTTCTTTAAGGAAAAAACTATTCATTATCGAAAAGCGATTAGTAGGGGTGTGAGACCAGGTGGGGTTGGGGTTGGCTGGCTATAGGCCTAGCCTACTATATTGGAGCTGCAGCCCGAGGAGGAGGAGGAGGAGGATAGCGATCCAAATTCGGTCATCTTTATTCTAGAATACTAAGTATTCTAGAAGTCTTCTAGCGGTCGGAAAATTTGAAAAAAAAAAATTTTAACTCAGTATTATAATAAGTAATTTTCTCATTTTCTGAGCCACCAAAATGTTGGGGCGAGTGGCTTCAAAAGTCGGTCTGAATTGGGAGCCAAATGAATCCTTTCACATTCATCCTATTTCTTAGATGAAAAACCTATACATAAGTAATATGGAAAAGCGAGTCGTTGGGTCTGAGGCCAGGTGGGAAAAGCTGGGGGGTTGGCTGGCGTAGCCAAGACCAAAAAACGACCAAAATTAACCTGAAAACGACTACTCGCTCTACCTGCTCATCAGAATCAGCAGAATCAGACAGCTGCAGTGGCCCCCATCATACAATTCTATGTTTCAATATCAAAAACTACACCTCAGTCAACCCCCTGGTTAAAACCCTTCAAAAACCTACCTGGAGCCCCTTAGAACCCCCGCAAAGCCACGAATTGAGGTCTAACAGGTCTAGAACCCCAACAAATCTATTCCTGTCCAGAGTTTCATCGACACTTCACTCAACCCCGCGCCAAACCCCTTCTACAGCCCCACAGAATGTTCAGACAGGTTAGAACCGCCATAAATCAATTCTGCGCCCACAGTTACCTATTTCGAAAACGACACCTCTCCTTGTATATACACCTCTTATTGTATATACAGCCCTCATCATGTGTGGTCAGACAGGTCTGGAGACCCGATCGAGTCTATATCCGGTTACTTGAAAACGTCTCCTCACTCAACCTCCTGGACAAAACCCTTCAACAACCACCCCCAGAGAACAACACGGTCATTCTTGCGGTCACTTCAGCAATAAATTGCCGGTCGAAATTTTCAACAAAACGACACCAAATAGTACCACAGTATCACTTACAATACAATGTAGCCAGTCCGGACTTGCTGGTAAAAACGAGGCAAACTGCTCGACAGCAACTTTTTCCCCAAAACAGTCGACACGGCCATACCTAAATTCAATTAAAATTCAAGCAAAATCCCAGAACATTCCTAATCTACTTCTACCACTCGAGCACTTGTGAAAAAAGAAGTGACGCCGATTTTACCGTCACTAGTTATTATAACCATGAGATTGTTGTTTCAAAAGTCGTGTCTCGGGATTTCATACATAATAACAAATATTAAATATTTTTCTGATTATCGAAATGAGGACACTCGCATCGTGAATGCCTTTCCATAAATTTGATTCCTTCATAGGTATTAAATTTTGAAGCTGTTCACCCATAGTGATGGGTGTACTCCAAAAACGCTTATGGTGGGGCCCACACACGAGAAGACCGTCCACAGAGAACACCTCCGTTCGTCCGTTCGTGGAGGTGGGCGTTACCACAATCCAATACTATCGAATCAAACAATCGTTATTACCTATTCAAAATTTGAATTTAGTTTCGAAAGACTTTATTGGATACTTTATTATAGGTATCGAATAAAGTCTTTACCTTTTATTCGATACCTATTATAGGTATCGAATAAAGTCTTTCGACACCTTCAATAATTGAATAGAACAGGTATCTATTTGAATACTTTTTGTACTTTGCATTTTAATCCTACTACTAAAATAAAGAGAGATTGATACAAATGAGCAACACAATGTTTTTTTAATTGGCCTAATTTAATTAGGTACCTAGAATTATACTTCCTAGGTAGGTACTATTATAATAATTTTGGTATGGTGGCAGATTTATAGTTGTTTTAACAGGATTTTTTTATAGGCGAAGACAGAATCTCTAAAATCTTTACTTCCAGCTTCAAGGAACGACACATTTTCCACTGGTCATCTACACAAAAAGCCGTTACGCCATCGTGAACCGCACTAATGCAAGTAACTTACTCGCATTAGTGCGGTTCACGATGGCTGCCACCCTACAGAATCAGATAAATAATATGATAATGTAACATGAAATGTAACATGTTCTGATACATAATATAATATATTTATACCTAATATAATATATAATGATATATTATATCATATATTATATGATAATTCATGTAACGTAAATCAGATAACATAACATGATTATAATGAAATAACATGAGCTGGAAAATTTTCCATATTTGCCGTATTTGCCAAATAGCCATATTTGTATGGTAAATCTACCAATAATTATACCTACCTACCTGTAGGTATCATTTAATCAAGTTCCAGAAATTTTCAAACGGGGGGGCGGGGGGGGGCACACCCTGGTCTAATGATCACTTGTTGGCAATGTAATAGTGCCAACAGTAAAAACTCTTCTCCATACCCAGCACTTCATTTACACAATCTACAACATTTAATTGTCACAATTGTTCCGTTTTGCCTGATTTTGGTTTATTATTCTTGGAATAATACACCTATGTTTTCGCGACGGGGGTCGACGACTCCGATCGGCCTCAAAATTTGACATTATCCGTTTCAAGTGGTCTAGATTCAAAAACCGAAATGTCCGTCCGCCGTCCGCCGTCCAGGCCGTTTTGGGCAGTAGGAATTTTTTTAAAAATCTGAAATTTTGACAAAATACTCGGTTTACCATCTAGTTGTGCCCGCAAGGTTTTCAGCCCGATCGCCCAAACCCGTGGGGCGCTATGGGGCTAAAATGGGGATACAGAAGGGGGTTTTTGAAGGCTTTCGGCTATGGGATCGAGTCAGGTGTCGTTTTCGAAGTATTTTTGGACGTAGAATCCATTTTTTGGGGTCCCGCAGCGATCCGATTTCACTGTTGCGATCTATAGGGCTTTCATGGGGCTAAAAATGGGATTTTTGAAGGATCCCAGGAGGTTAAATATTTTTCGAGTAAAGAAAGAATTTTGAAAAAACAATTTTTTTGAAAAAAAAAATCCAAAAAAAATTGTTTTTCCCATTTTTTTTTTTTTTTTTTTTGACTCAGAAATAATTTTTGCGCAACTAACCTATATCAAAGAATAATAAACCCTTGTGTAAAATTTGCAGCGTTTTTGGAATTCCGGTGGTCGTGTAGAATCGAAATATTAGCTCACCTACTTGTATCGATTAGTTGCGCCCGTCACGATGACAGGGCCCACACACGGCACTAAGGAGCCGACTTTGCTAACTATTCGTGTTTAGCCCTAACCACTCGTTATTCGACCCCGACTACAGAAACGCGATGGTTTTCTCTGAACAAAATGAGGGCTTACCATCTCCTTTTTCGTGAAAATGTAGGTCACTACTGTAGGACTTTTTTTTCTTAAGGAGGACATTATCATACACAGTACTTAGGACATTATCATACCTAGTCCCATAAATTAAAAAATGCGTTTGGTTAATGATGGGTACAGAATATTATTCTGAGTCAATCCATCGTTCGACGAACTTGAATTGTTACGAATGATCAATATTTCTTGGTTTATTATTCATCAATATTTCTTGGTTTATTATTCTTGGAATACACCTTTGTTTTCGCGACGGGGGTCGACGACTCCGATCGGCGTCAAAATTTGACATTATCCGTTTCAAGAGGTCTACATTCTAAATCCAAAATGTCCGTCCGCCGCCCGGGCCGTTTTAGGCAGTAGGAATTTTTTTTTTTAATTTAAATTTTGACAAAATACTTGGTTTACCACCTAGTTGTGCCCGCAAGGTTTTCAGTCCGGGCTATGAGAGCTGGGTTTTGAAGGCTTTTTGCTTATAGGATCGAGTTAGGTGTCATTTTCGAAGTATTTTTGAACGTAGAATCCATTTTCGGGGGTCCCGGAACGATCCAATTTCACTGTGGCGATCTATAGGGCTTTCATGGGGCTAAAAATGGGATTTTTTTAAGGATCTCAGGAGGTTAAATATTTATCGAGTAAAAAATAAAGTATTTTTGAAAAAAAAATCCAAACAAAATTGTTTTCCAAAATTTTTTCTATTGACACAGAAATAATTTTTGCACAAGTAACCTATAACAAAGAATAATAAACCCTTGTGTAAAATTAAATTTTACAAGCGTTTTTTGCAGCGTTTTAAAATAATTTTAAGAATTAATTATTAAAGAATTATTCTTTCCCCACTTTTGGTTTATTATTCTTCTAATTAATAATACACCTACCTATATATAGGAATAGTACACCTACATAATATTATTATGTTTTCGCAACAGAGTTCGACGTTTCAAGAGGTCTAAATTCCAAAACCGAAATGCCCGACGGCCGTACGCCGTCCAGGCCGTTTTGGGCAGTAGGTAGGCTTTTTTTTTTTTTTTTTAATCTGAACAAAATTACAAAATTTACAAAAATTACAAAATTCTCGGTCTACCATCTAGTTGTGCGCTATGGGGCTAAAATGGGGCTACGGGAGGGGTTTTTTGAAGGCTTTTGCCGATGGGATCGAGTCAGGTGTCGATTTCGAGGTATTTTTGGACCTAGAATCTTTTTTTTTTTTGGGGTCCTGCAACGATCCGATTTCACTGTGGCGATCCATAGGGCTTTCATGGTGCTACAAATGAGATTTTTTATGGATCGCAGGAGGTCAAATATTTTTCAAGTAAAAAAACAAAAACTTTTTTTGAAAAAAAAAAAGAATAAATTATCATATTATGAATGAAATATAAAAATCTAAATCTATATCACTAATTCTCAACGTGTCTGTATGTGGCTGGCTGGCTGAGTATGTCAATCGCCTACTCTGACTAAACGGTAAGTCGTAAAAATACGCCGATCTGGCTATGTATGTCAGGGCCTATTTCACCAACTAACGGCTCCGCAAACTTACCGAGCTCCGCACGGATTCCCATGCTAATCGGTGCTCCCTCGGGGGTTTAACCTGGGCGTTAACGCTTAAACTTTCGGTATCTTGGGTGGTGAAAGTGACCCTCAATCGCCTACTCTAACTAAACGGTAAGCGATAAAAATACGCCGATTTTTTCTATACTCTCGCCCGACCGTTTAAGTGTCCTCAGTGTGTCTGTGTGTCTGTATGTCAATCGCCTACTCTGACTAAACGGTAAGCCCTAAAAATACGGCGATTTTTCCTATCGTCTCTGTCGACCATTTAAGTGTCCTTATATTATGAATGAAATATAAAAATCTAAATAATGAATAAATTATCATATTATGAATGAAATATAAAAATCTAAATCTATATCACTAATTCTCAACGTGTCTGTATGTGGCTGGCTGGCTGAGTATGTCAATCGCCTACTCTGACTAAACGGTAAGTCGTAAAAATACGCCGATCTGGCTATGTATGTCAATCGCCTACTCTAACTAAACGGTACCTAAGCGATAAAAATACGCCGATTTTGGTTTATTATTCTTGGAATAATACACCTATGTTTTCGCGACGGAGGTCGACGACTCCGATCGGGCTCAAAATTTGACATTATCCGTTTCAAGTGGTCTACATTCTAAATCCGAAATGTCCGTCCGCCGTACGCCGTACGCCGTACGCCGTACGCCGTCCGCCGTCCAGGCCGTTTTGGGCAGTAGGAATTTTTTAAAAAATCTGAAATTTCGACAAAATACTTGGTTTACCATCTAGTTGTGCCCGCAAGGTTTTCAGTCCGATCGCCCAAACCCGTGGGGCGCTATGGGGCTATAATGGGGCTACGGGAGGGATTTTTTGAAGGCTTTTAGCTATGGGATCGAGTTAGGTGTCGTTTTCGAAGTATTTTTGGACGTAGAATCCATTTTTTGGGGTCCCGGAACGATCCGATTTCACTGGGGCGATGTTTAGGGCATTCGTGGGGCTAAAAATGGGATTTTTGAAGGATCCCAGGATGTTAAATATTTTTCGAGTAAAAAATACGGAATTTTGGAAAAAAACACATTTTTGAACAAAAAAATCCAAAAAAAAATATTTTTGAGATAAAAATCAAAAAAAAAAAATTTTTTTTAAATTTTTCATTGACAGAATTAAATTTCTGCACAAGTAACGTATATCAAAGAATAATAAACCCTTGTGTAAAATTTGCAGCGTTTTTTCTATACTCTCGCCCGACCGTTTAAGTGTCCTCAGTGTGTCTGTGTGTCTGTATGTCAATCGCCTACTCTGACTAAACGGTAAGCCCTAAAAATACGGCGATTTTTCCTATCGTCTCTGTCGACCGTTTAAGTGTCCTTATATTATGAATGAAATATAAAAATCTAAAAAAAATTTTATTGACAATTAAATTTCTGCACAAGTACTTAACCTATCTATATTAAAGGACATTAAGGACTTAAACCCTTGTGTAAAATTTGCAGCGTTTTCCTTAAAAATTAAATTTACCAAAACACAGTCAAGACCACTCAAGGCCAAGAATGCTTATTATTACCTACCTATTGATTTATTTTAGGACGGGTAAGAGTTGCGGCCGCAACGGTGGGAGGAAAGGGTGACGATAGGTGAGTTGCGGCCCAGGTCATTAAGATGCACGTATGAATTGCAGCCTTCGAACCACGCAAATTTTGTTGTGGTTCGAATGCATGGTTCTATTCATATTATGAGGCCAGTCGCCTTAGGGGTTGTCTAGTGCAATATATTGCGTAGAAGCTTTTGGTTTATTATTCTTCGAATTATACACCTATGTTTTCCCGACTGAGATCGACGACTCCGAACAGCCTCAAAATTTGACAGTATCTGTTTCAAGAGGTCTAGATTCCAAAACCAAAATGTCCGTCCGCCGTCCGAGCCGTTTTGGGCAGTAGGAATTTTTTAAAAATCTGAAATTTTTACAAAATACTTGGTTTACCTACCATCTCGTTGTGCCCGCAAGGTTTTCAGTCCGATCGCCCAAACCCGTGGGGCGCTATTGGGCTAAAATGGGGCTATGAGAGGTGGTTTTCGAAGGCTTTTAGCTATAGGATAGAGTTAGGTCTAACTCGATCCCAAAGCCTTCAAAAACCACCTGTGCACAGAGTAAGGTAGTAAAGACAGAGGAGAAACTCCTACGTTAAGGGGGAACCGGAGTGGGGTTTGGTGAGATTCGCAGATAAGAGATGGCGCCCCAGTCGCCCCGAATTAAACCCAATTTTCGCTCAAAAGTAGTTCCAAATTAGCTGAGCAACCAAACAATATTTTTTGAAACGGGCAACGGGAATCTCTTTACTATACTTATCAAAAAGAGGCCAACGTGCAACATTTTCGAAATTGCTTCTATTTAAATAAATATTTAATTTTGAATTTTAGCCAATTTTTGAATTTAGCTCATTATGAGCAGGAGGAAGAAATTCAGCTTATACCACCCTGAAGAACATCAAGAAATGAACATTATTCGCCGAAACTAATCATTTCATCAAAAAACGCGATCGGAATCCGGTTTCCAGAATTATGCTAGATGAGCGGAGTGAGTTGAAACGGGCCGTGAAGGAAGAACTTGGTGACTCATCTCATCCCCCCCCCCTTCCCACACCTCAATCACCCCACTTACTCAAATCACCAAACACCAGGATGCCCTTTGTACCTGCGGCAAGTTTTTTATTTTTACATACTTTCTTTGATTCCTCTCTCACGCCAGGTGTTTCAGCTTGAGCCTATCAGAGGATTTGACGCAGATGGCGATCGAAATTTTTAGGCTACCCTAAATTTTTGGTTTTCTATTTTCACGGGCGGCTACAGATATATTATATTAGGTGGATGATATCTTCTTTGTATGTAGTTGAATATTATTTTGAGAGGAAAAAAAACAAAACTTTGAATTTTACCCAACATAATATCATATTATGATTTAGCTTTTTATTACAATATACTATTGTATAATAAGACTTATTATAAACTTAGTGTATAATAATTGAAATAATACTTACTAATAATAATTGTATTACAATAATTGTGCCTAATCTATAATCTAAATTCTAAATGTCCGTCGGCCGTACGCCGTCCACCGTCCAGGCCGTTTTGGGCAGTAGGAAATTTTTAAAAATCTGATATTTTGACAAAATACTCGGTTTACCATCCAGTAACTAGACAACTCTTGTGCCCGCAAGGTTTTCAGCCCGATCGCTAAAACCCGTGCGGCGCTATGGGGCTATGGCAGCGGGTTTTTGAAGGCTTTTAGCTATGGGATCGAGTTAGGTGTCGTTTTCGAAATATTTTTGGACGTAGAATCCATTTTCGGGGTCCCGGAACGATCCGATTTCACTGTTGCGATCTATAGGCCTTTCATGGGTCTAAAAATGGGGTTTTTGAAGGATCCCAGGTGATTGAATATTTTTTTATATATTTTCTTTAATCCAAAAAAAGTTTTTTCCAAAAATTGTTCCATTGGCACAGAAATAATTTTTGCACAAGTAGGTATTTCAAAGAATAATAAACGCTTATGTACAATTTGCAGCGTTTTCACTTTTTTCGTGTTGGTAAGTCCGAAACTATGCTTTCTGCGTAATTCACTACCTATCATAAACGCTGCAAATTTTACTTTAGGGTTTATTATTCTTTGATTTAGGTTACTTGTGAAGAAATTTAATTCTGTATCAAAACGAATTCATTTCAAAAATTTTTGTTCTTTACTTGGAAAATATTTACTATAAAACATTTGACCTGGGATCATTCAAAAATCCCATTTGTAGCCCCATGAAAGCCCTATAGATCGCCACAGTGAAATCGGATCGTTCCGGGACCCAAAAAAAATGGATTCTACGTCCAAAAATACTTAGAAACGACACCTAACTCGATCCCATAGCCAAAAGCCTACAAAACCACCCTCCCGTAGCCCCATTATAGCCCCATAGCGCCCCACGGGTTTGGGCGATCGGGCTGAAAACCTTGCGCGCACAAATAGATGGTAAACCAAGTACCTATTTTGTCAAAATGTCAGATTTAAAAAAAATTTCTACTACCCAAAACGGCCCGGACGGCGGACGGAAATTTCGGTTTTGGAATCTAGACCTCTTGAAACGGACAATGTCCAATTTTGAGGCCGATCGGAGTCATCTAGCTCCGTCGCAAAAACATAGGTGTAATATTCCAAGAATAATAAACCAAAAGTGAACGAGCATTAAATTTCCTATAAAATGCATTAGTCAATTTTGATAGAGATCCACGCTTAAAATTTCTGAGGGACTTTATAATTTTCATCATTGATTTGGACTTCAACAAAATTTGATACCCTCCCCGAAATTGATAAGTTACCTACTTAGGTATAAGTTTACTTTATAAGTAACTAAGTAACAGTTACTGTTACTTTATTCGTTCTCCATAGTTGCAATTTTCAAAATTCCAGATTAGTCCCGAGTCTCTTTCTATCTTTTTTGCTTCTTTTCATATGTTATTTTTATTTATTTATTTATTTTATTATTATTATTATTATTATTATTATTATTATTATCATGTATAATGTGTGCTTTTTTTCTGACTGGATCTGGTTTGTTGAATTTTATGAATTTTACTTTTTATTAGGTACTTTGTTGGAAACAGGTTTTCTGTTATCTCTGGTGCGGTCAAAATAATTCAATATCGTCAGTGTAACATCAGCAACATTGAAACAAGCTGGATAAACGGTCCGAGAAAAAAACGAAAAAAAGTCTGCATCTATGAAGGGGTGAAGTCCACCGAGGTTTCTCCGAACTTGCGCGCCCCAGCCCTCCTCGCCCTATTCCAGCCGATCTCTTATTCGGAGTGACTGATTTTGGCGGGAAACTGGATTCCGCCGCTATCTGAAGGTTTAAATTGAATTTTAAAATGCCTGCTAATTCCTTAGGTTCACTGCAAGGGCGGTATAAGCCAACTTTTGAATATTTCGATCAATTAATCACCGAAAATTCAGTAATAAAAATTGATTAATTTGTAATTAATGTCTAAATCAATAATTAAAAAATAAATTCAACGTTGGCCTCTTCAGGATTGGAGTCCTGAGCTCAAAACATTTTTCAGAATTGAAATTGATCAATTAGATGCCGATTTAATTTGGATCTACTTTTGAGCATCTACCCTCTCTCTCGCACACTTGTTCGGCAAATCCACTCCGGTTCCCCCTTAAGGCGATGGCAAAGTTTGGTCTTGGGGAGTTGCACCCTCTAGCGGAGAGCTTCGTCAACATCCAACGTGAAACCCCCCTCCTCGCTCCCCGTTCCACTAGGTGTTTCTCCCCCTTGCCCACGTCAAGACCCCTTTCCCCTCCCCGCGATGAGCTCCAGCCTCCAGCATAGAGTTGAGGCCTCAAGTGGATGCCAAACAATTGAATTTCAAACAATTCTGAGTTTTCCAACACTTGGTTATAAAAAATCGGAAAACCCAGAATTGTTTGAAAATCAATTGTTTGTCATCCTCTTGAGGCCTCAACTCTATGCTGGAGGCTGGAGCTCATGGTGGGGAGCGGAAAGGGATCGAATTTTGATACCATTGACAAATTCGATCCACATGATATCACACGGCATAAGAAAAATACCTTTTGATTATCGACAACTTTATTGACAATAATAAGTAGGTAC
Source organism: Pilophorus perplexus (assembly GCA_955831195.1). NCBI lineage: Eukaryota > Metazoa > Arthropoda > Insecta > Hemiptera > Miridae > Pilophorus > Pilophorus perplexus. The sequence goes on along the minus strand of OY037009.1, from coordinate 32,470,316 downwards.
CTACCTAATAATTTCGTAATACAACAACTTTTGACAACAATTTGACGATTATTTTGAGAATAAATGGTACACCAAAAGAACGGTGAGGTTAACACTAGCAGAGGAGAAAACTGTAGATCTATAACAATTGCTTTGAAAAAAGAGCTCAGAAAACACTGACTAGCAATGAAACTGGCTTATGAAATATAGCAATGAAAACGGCTTTTGAAAAAGTGGTGAAACGCTAGTAATAGCGAAACAAAGTAAACAATCGACCACATGGCGGTCAAACACAGTGACTGAGAACGGTCGAAAATATTCATGTAACGTATTTTTCTAGAAGTGTAGAAGTGGGGAGAAGAGCACCCCGGCCCGTGGGCTGGACGAGACAGGGGTGGGGGGTGGGTGCCACCACAGAGTAAAAACTACAAAAGGCTGTACACCCACTGGGTGGACAGTTCGCTCTCTAATTTCGGTGCTCTCCGCTAGGACCGCTACTAAAGACCCTCCAAACTTGGCCATCGCGATATGAACCTTGTTGACTCCCCCTGCACCTGTGTCATTTTTCAAAGTATTTAAAAAAATACTTCCATTCGGAAGTAGAATACATTTTCGGGGGTCCCGGAACGATCCAATTTCACTGTTGCGATCTATAGGGCTTTCATGGGGCTACAAATGAGATTTTTGATGGATCCCAGGCAGAGTTGGGCAAAAAGTAGTTCTGAAACTAAAACTAAAAACTAAAACTAAATTAGTTCCGAAGTGGAACTAAAAACTGAAACTATTAGTTTCAGTTCGACTTTCGAAACTAACTTTTGGAACTACATTAGTTTCATTTTCAACTGTTGAAACTGAAACTAATTTAGTTGCAAAAGTTAGTTTCGAAGTTGCGAATAAAAACTAAAGTAGTTTCATCTTTTATTCGTAGTTTCGGAACTAAAAATGAAACTAATTTTTTTTCCTCGCGTTTTTTACTGATTTGAAGGGGATGTGTGTTCGTGTGTGTGTTTCAACGAAATGTGGGTGATGGGTGCGAACAAGTTCTTTTTTTCAGGGTCGTAGAAGAATAGATTAAAGTTTCCTCCCCTCCCCACCACTTTGAGTGGAACATCAAACGTTTTCAGAAACGTATCGAAGAATTTAGGGTGATGAGTCATTTATTATGTCTGGAGGAAAACAAATTGCGAGGAAAAAAAATGTCTGCGAGGAAAAAAAATTTAGTTTCATTTTTAGTTCCGTAACTACGAATAAAAGATGAAACTACTTTAGTTTTTATTCGCAACTTCGAAACTAACTTGTGGAACTAAATTAGTTTTAGTTTCAACAGTTGAAACTAAAACTAATTTAGTTCCAAAATTAGTTTCGAAAGTCAAACTAAAAACTAAATTAGTTTTTAGTTTCACTTTCGAAACTAAAAACTAATTAGTTTTTAGTTTCAACTTTAGTTCAACTAAATTTTTATTCGAATAATCCCAACTCTGATCCCAGGAGGTCAAATATTTTTCTTGTAAAAAAGAAAAAAAAAATGACAGAATTAAATTTCTGGGCAAGAAACCTATATTAACCCTCTAACATAGGATAATAAAACCTTGTGTAAAATGTTTTGTAAACCAACTTGGGGCAGGAGCCGATCAGGAACTTGCTCCGTAGAAAGGATTCACCATGGAATAAGGAAGGATTTCTTCCATGGGATTCACATAAACTTGCGTTGTCTGCCGACAACACGTGATTGACTTCACAAGTTCCACATTTCTGATCGGTCTCAAAATTTGACATTAGGTAACTATGCGTTTCAAGATCTAGTTGTGCCCGCAAGGTTTTCAGGCCGATCGCCCAATCCAGTGGGTTTCTTTTGGGCTAAAAAGGGGCTAAGGGAGGGCTATTTTGAAGGGTTTCGGCTATGGGGTCGAGTTAGGTGTTTTCGAAGTTTTTTAGAACGTGGAATCCATTTTTGGGGGTCCCAGAACAATCCGATTCCACTGTGTGGAGATATTGGGCTCTCATGGGGCTACTAATGGGATTTTTAAGGATCCCAGGTGGTCAAAATTTGACCACAATGAACCTACAGATTATTTTTGTAAATTTGAAGTCGGACCGCTAAAAGAGAATTATGCGTCCAAAATTACTGGGAAAATATTTAATATTTTCCCAGTAAATATTTAATATTTTCCCAGTAATTTTGGACGCATAATTCTCTTTTAGCGGTCCGACGTCAATTTTACAAAAATAATCTGTAGGTTCATTGTTCGGACAGATTTTTTTTCTTGGAAAATACTTTTTTATTGACTAAGAATTAAATAAATTACATTTTTGCACAAGTACTTGCAAGGCATAATACCTAAACGCTAGTGTAAAATTAAATTTTGCAGCATTTGGTTCAGCTCTAGCGGGCCCGCTGATCGGGTTCCTCACGCATATGCGAACATTTGAATGGGAGTTGGCCGAGGAGTCGTTTTCGAAATAATTTCGGTAGTGTAATCATTTTTTGAAAGAGCCAGGACCCGTTCAGCGTAGAGCTAGCTGAAGGTGGCGTTTTGAAGGGCCTACGCAGAAGGTCGAGAGAGGTGACGTTTTCGAGGTCATTTTCATGCGTTGAATATTCCTTCCAGTTTCATGTAATGCCTGTTCCAATTTAAAGAAAAAAAAGAAAAACTACTGACTTTTCAAATAAAAAGTGAAAACTTAGAACGACTTAGAACGAATCCTAGCCCATTTTCCCAGAACATGACATGTCACATTGTGAACGGTGACAGTGAATGTGGAGAACAAGGAATTTTTGGTAAATACACGAATTTCCTGAATTTCCCCGGGTTTGAGCAGTCGGAATCGTCTCGTAATATGCCAGATATCCGACGAAAAAATTCTGACTTCGGGCTCCGTCGAACATGGAAAGGCCCGAACGGCCATGTTGCCTTCCATGTTCTTCCACTGGCCCGAAGGCCCATGGAAGACCCGCCCCGACCCGGAATATTCCCGAAAATCTCGTCCAAATCCCGTATTCTCGGAAAATCTGCTATCTAGCGAGATACTACGGACTGTAGCTCGGCCGAAAATCCGATAATGGGATTGTTTACAACCTGTTATCAGAGACAAAACCCCGTCAGAATCTGAGGGTCGACCCGGACAAAAACACCGACTTGGAGTGAAATTTAACGAAAAATCCGTCTTGTCGGGAGGAAAATAGCCACTTTTGAGCCTGCTATGACAAATGCATATCTGCGAAGCCGAAATGATCCGTCAAACATGACTTGTGGAACAATTATGTGTAAAATCGGCGAAAAATGCCAGAAAACAGGCACACCGGCATTTGGGCCGAACTCAATTTCTCCGGCAAAACCCTCGTTATTTTAATTTATTTTCGCAATTTCACCGAACAATTTGTGCCAATAACGCTTCGCTACTTCTCTCCTTAAAAGAAAATAGCAATATTGAGAAGAAATTTGAGCAAAATAAACAATTATGGCCTTGAAATCAAATACGTAAACAAAACTGAAAAACAATTTTCCTAGATAATTATGAAATTCTTTAATATTCCTTCTCAGGACGACTACATTTATTCTTCCAAAAACAACATGACTTTTTTTGTCGAAAAATTCAGCGAAATTTGAATTTTGCGAATTTCGAGGGAAGCCGATCGGGCAGTTGAAGGGAACCAGGTCATTTTGGTTCGGGCGGTGTGGTCGATCAATCGGCTGAAATTTCGGACTCGTTTTTCACCTAAATAAACGATAGTTTTACGAAATGTTTTTAACAAAAGTGAAACTATATTGAATAATTGAGCGAATGAAATGATAATAATCGAACAATTAATTGAATTTCGGGGAATCGGGTGGTCAGTTGGTTCAGAGCGCATGCGCAGTTGGCCTACGTTGGCCTTGCGATCGGCCAAAATCGTCATTCCAATTTCATGTTCCGAAGGGGAAGGACGCTGAACGAAGTCTGCGAGGACTGCCCTGTCCACCCTACCTGCTTCTAATATATTTTTATAAGGTGAGCTTTGTTTATATTGGTTTATTGTAAGCAATGTGTTCTACTGCCAATCTTATTAATGGTTTGTGGTTCGACTATGAGGAGCCGCACGTTTACTGTTGTTTTGAGTTAGTTCTGGCTGACTTGTTCAGCCGATCGTCCGAATTCAATTTCGCTGTGCCCCTTTTTACAAATTGTAAAAAGATTTTGCGGTCTTGTAGAAATGAGTAAGGTCGGCGATACCCCGCGGCGTCAGTTTTTAGGCGCCATCTTGGCGTCGTGGCCTTCAACTCAACCCACCCCCACCACACTCGATCGCCTAATCAGTGGCCTCACGTCTAATCTTTGGTTTTCTCTTCTGTTTCAGACTGTTATTTTTTAAGTCGAGTTTTCTAAGATGTCGGAACAATTCTGTCTACGGTGGAACAACCACCAATCTACGCTTATTTCGGTTTTCGAAAACCTCCTCGAGTCTGGAAGCCTGATAGACTGTACGCTATGTGCCGAAGGACAGCTTCTCAAGGCTCACAAAGTAGTCTTGTCCGCCTGCAGCCCTACTTTCGAGGTAAATATAAATTTTATTTTTTCCACCCATGAGCTGCTCTTTGGTACACTGTGGTCTTTGGCAGTTCTTCCTTGAAAAGGTCGATTGGCCCGACACCTATCTGATCCAAGGAGAACTGATTTTATCTCAGATGTGCCGCAGTTGGGTACATTTTTTATAAGGTGTTTGGGATTTGGGATGTATCGATGATTTTGGGGGGTTATCAAAATTTGATTTATTGATATCAAAATATTTAATATGAATTATCAAAATTTATCGCGGTTGTGAATCATCGGAAAGTATCGCGTCGACATTTACATAATATGTAAAAGTATGACATTTACATGATATGTCTACATAATACTATGATGTTTACATAAAAGTCGACATTTACATAATATGTAGAAACAATATAGATATTATCTATATTGTTTCTGTACTTTCCATAAAGCTTCCTTGGATTTTAAATGTTTATTGAAAAAAAAAAAATCATTACTTTTACAATCGACTTGGTGGATGATCGGGTGAATAATCGACTTCTTTTTGAATGTGTTGAAAGGAAACGGGTGATCCATGTAAAAATATATCATCTTGATACTTCATTTTAGAAAATTATTGATACTTATACATCCCCGTTGTTTTCCGATTTTTAACGCCATTGTTTGTTTTGTTGTTTACAGTCCATGCTCTGCATACAAGAGGACAAGCACCCCATCATATTCCTGAAAGATGTGCGATTCATAGAGCTCAAAGCCATGATCGACTACATGTACAAAGGGGAGGTGAACATCCTTCAGGACCAGTTGGATAGTTTTCTCAAGACCGCCGCGGCGCTTCAAATAAAAGGCCTCACGGATCAAGGGGGAGGAGGGGGGGACGAACCCCCCGCGAAAAAGGGCCCCGGTAGGAAAACCGGGATGTCCGACGTCGCCCCGGAAAGCCCCCTAGTCGGTAACGCCCCTCTCCGGGAAGGTTCGGCGTCGCCCACCCGTCGACGACGGCGTATACCCCGTCGACCCTCGTCAGCGGAAGACGCCTCCGCCGACAACTCGTCTTGTGATATCCCTCCGCCCGCCACCGCCCCCAACGTCCTCCCTGCTTCGACTCCCAACCCGCTTCCCGCCTCGGACTCCTCGCCTGCCCCACGACTAACGGTTAAGAAAACGGAACCTCTGGACCCGCCGCTCATCACGCCCAAACAAGAAATGCTAGACGAACCGGCCGAAGACATAGAAGATCTCACGCTCGATGACGACGACGACTACAACGATGCAATGTCAGACATGTCCAAACCAGGAACGTCTTTTGGAGCAATGGCCCCCGGCAATACTAGTCAAGGTAAAAACAATTTTTTATCATGTTTAAACGCCTCCGTTAACGGCTTAGAACATTGTCGTTATGGCAGTTTTACTTGGACGATGTTGAGGACTCCCGACCTCCTCGATTCTAGCCGTAAAACTGCCTTCTCGTCAAATGAAATTCCGTTCGGAGTCTGGTTACGCGTGCTGCTTTGAAATTGATTCGCATCAACTAAATAATTTAAATTTTTTGAAAACGGATTGAACTTGATAAGGTCCATACGCCGCCGGAGCCGTTATGGGCAGTAGGAATTTTAACTGAGTTACCATCTTAGTATTTTGAGGAATTTGTATGGTGACGTTGCACAACCTCCGGTTTTTGACAGATTATCTTCGGTTAAAATAATTTCGATCTTTTGGCAGCACCAGATATACTCATCGTATGTTGAAACCGATATTTGAATTTTATTATTTATTATCCCCTAGATTTTTCACAATGGCAACAAATGATGGGCGCGGCAGACAGATCAGGACAGGACGAGGTATTCATGGCAGCACAAGAGGCGATAAACAACCAAACGAACACACAAGGTAGGCATACGCCTTTCCAACTTCCTTTGACCCTTTTGAAAAACCTATTGTCGGGGAAAAGGTGCGGATTTTGCCTGTACGAAATCACTTTTGCCTTCACAATCTCGCTCAAGAGCTGTTTTCCCGAGCCCGTGCGCTAGGGATGGAAAACTGTTCGCCCCAAGCGGTTTGTGGAGGTACAGGCGATGTAAATTGTAATTTTAGGACCATGAAGGTCAAACTTCCATCTCCGTAGCTTTTTTTTTTTTTTTTTTTCTGGACTGGGGGCTCAATTTCTGAAATTGAATTTCATTCTAGTGCGGATTTTTTTTCGCAAATTCGCACGATGATTTCCATAATTTCCGGCGAGTTTTCCAGCTTTAGTTTGAGTTGAGCTTCTGCGCCAGTTGAAATTTTTCATATCCTTAATTTATGTATTTCTCTCACCGAATGGCGACAGACGGGCTCAACACGGTCGCGGACCAAATTCGAGGTAGACCGCTGCTTATCGGATGGCCCGATCGTGATTTGTTCGCCTGCGCCAAATACGAGGGATTTTTAGGGCCATTTTTTGTAAGATGAATTTCAACTAAGCTTGGGGGTTTTTAAAAAATTTTTCTTGGTGCTCGTTGGAGGGGATGGGCTTTCTGAGTGCGAGTTGCGAGGAAATTTTCGATTTGTATGTTTTCATTTTTGTCATTTTCAGTTTTGTATCTAAGTAACTCACCACCGCCACCACTAATACGGTTGAGCCCCCTTATTCCCCCCCCCCCCCCCCCCAATAACATCCTCTTTTTTTTTAGACGGAAGTTTTGAATAATTAACCCCTTTTTGCCGACAAGACATGAAGTTTATAAGCTCCCCATGGCGACTAGCCAGTGGCCAAAATTCAAGTCCAATTTTTTCTTGATTTTCGATTACGTCAACAAATTAAAGCCCTCCAAAATTATTCAAATTTTTGCCACCAAATCGTTGATTTTTTTTTTCTTTACGAAGCCATTCATGTAACTTCGGTTCCGTCGAATGGTTTCACGTGTTTTACCTATTCCATTTTCAAATGTACAGTACACCCAATTTTCGAATTTGATCACCAACGCCTAAGTTAGTCGCCATCTTGAAGTATCCCATTTGCTCAGGTAACGCCTTCATTTCCGAAGGTACTCAGTGCCTTTCGGTGGTTGGCGCAGCCTCTTATTATCTTTGTGGACGGTAAAAAGGTAAAATCGCCAGTACGGTGGGTATGACGTTTTTTCCATTTTTTGTTCGCGCGAAAATTCACGGTACGTCAATCGCCTGGAGACGATTGTCGCCACTGGGAACTTTTCGGGCGTCAAACCGGTTGAAAATTGCGGCGCTCTAAATGGTCAATGTCGGATTTGAAGGAATTTTTTTCCGATCGTAAAATTTTTGTAGTGCCGTTTTCAACTGGTTTTTTGAGCGTTAGATTTCGGTTGCCTCATGCGGGGCGTTGTTTTTTCCAACTTTTCCGTAAATTCTGTGGAAATTCGTTGGACGAACGACGTTCCCGGAATCTGGCTCGAATCACCTCGCCATTTTTTTGTTTCGGAGGTCGTTTATGGGGGTTTCAGTGTTGTCACTGCAGGCCTCATACTTCCTCCACATGTATTTGTGTATCATGAATTTTGGACAATGTTAGGGGGGAATGACGACTAGGGTAGGAAGGGTAGGGCAGGACTGGTTAGGCGACGATTAGGAGGAAAAATCGTATTCTAAATTCCGTGAAAGGAAGATCGCGTTGATTTTATTAGAGTCAGTGAACGAAAGAGTCACTTTGTGACGAAGACAGAAGAAAAGAAGACATCACAGGTGAAGTATTGGTTTGGAAATTAGGTCAAAAGTTGGCAGAAGACGTTTTAAAGTCGAACATCATTTTTAACGGAAATTCGCTCAATTTGTACGCAAATTTCACGTTGATGTATGATGCGGTCTTGAGAACATATTTTTTGCTTATTTTTGACTGGTGTGAGTTCCAAATCTTCCACCGGCTGTGTTCAAATTTTCTACTCCGCTTTTTCCATTTTGCGTCAGTTGGGAAATTTTGATAGCAAAATTGGTTCATCCGGAGTTGAATTTTTCAGCCGTTTTGTTTCGTGCGCCTCGTTCCGATTAGCTCGACGTTTCCGTCACAAGTTGGTGGATTTGTGGCAAAATTGGATCTTGTGGTTCACTATTTCAATTTAGGCGTTCGTCGTTCCAATTCTGCGCACGATTTCTGTCGAGATCTTTCCCGAATTGGAATTGTACCATTTTTCGGGCTCACCTCGGCCGACAATTGAGAGGATTTTGGTCCAGTCGAACGCCTCCCATTTCTGTGTTCTGCTTGTGCTCTGTTTCAGACTTTGATTTTTCTTAAATTTTATTTTCGGTTTGCTCAGGAAGTGCATGACGGTCGTACAAGACCACATTTCATTCATTTCCCGATCAAACGTCTCCTACGCCATTAGCGCCTTTTTGGTGGAATTTACTTCCTCAAATTTGCGCTGAGCGGATCAATAGCCTACTGTTATCTCCCCGATACTGTACCTATTGCCAACCTGCCTGAACTCTTGTGATTCTCACTTGGTTCAAAATTTCCTCAACAAAAGGACTTTGAGGTTGTTTTCATCTTGAGAATTCTACCTTGATTTCCTTTTTTTGAGCCAATTTCCGACGTCAATTTCCGGTCCTTATTTCGTTCATCGAAATCGGTCCTGATTTTGAGTCGTTCGTTCAAGGAACATCTTTCAACAATATTTTGATCACGATTGAAACTTTGATTTCTTTCATGATTGAAATTTTGTATGTTCTATGAAAGTTCTGATTCGAACCAATTTCACGAAAACGCTTGTTAAGTGTTTTTGGTTTTGAACTGAATTTCTGAACGTTCGGAGCTACGTTTGGTTTTCTACTTGATCAACAATCGTAGCTCTTATTTTGAAATCTTTCGTATCTCTTATGAAACGAGAGTTACGTTTGATTTGTTTTTCTCCACAAAATTGAGATTTTTCTGATTTTGAAACTTGTCAATTTTTGTGTTTCTTGTTGACAATTTCGTGTTCCTGCTATACGAAAGTATCCCAGGAACAAGTTGTTGGTCGACAGAACAAACGAAATTGGGATCATGTCGTTGGGCGTGTTCTTTATTTCTGTTATTTTCGTCAGTCTCCTCGGGGGTTCTTCTTATTCGAGAAATTCTCGAATATGACTCACGTCCGTGGTTTTTTTTCTTTCTTTTTTTTCAGGCACTGCCTCGATGCCAGACGCGATGACGATCCCGATGGAATTCCACACCTGGATTTCCTTTGGGATCGGTGTCGGGTCGGTGAGGTGTTGTCGACTAGTTCCAACTAGTCCGACTTTTTCTCAGTTACCAATTTTGTTTCAGAATTCCCTTCAAGGAGTTCGAAACTCAATCGGCAGAAAGTTCTGGGGAAAGAAATCTTTCATTTACTCGATGCTGAGCAACTGTTGATTTCTTTCTCCATTTTTATCTTTTTTCAGGACTGAGTGAGCTTCGCCTAACGCTTCGTTGGAACTTTGATGACAGTCAAATTTCCTACGGAGAGTTAGGCAGCTTCCTGGATGCATTGTAGAACTTCCCGGAATTGATATTGGATCAATTTTGGAAAAATTCTCTTTGAATCCCAACGTTTTCTTTTTCAGGGTTTATTGGAGGGTTGGTCGGTACATCTCAGGTTTTAGGGAATATTCTGTATTGATTTTGTATTGATCATGTATTGTATTTGGATGTGTATTATATTGGAAGGTGGAATTTGAAGGGAATAATATTCCCTTCCATGTTATGGGTGTGGAAGTTGAAGGGAAATGTATCGTGTATGTATTGATTTTGAAGGTGAAAATTGTGGGGTTATGATGTGTGGCTGGCTCGGGGTAGGCGGAGCCTGGAATGGGTGGTGTCTGGTGGCTCAGGGTAGGTGAGAGCCAAGGGGTTTGGTTGGGTATTGGTGTTGATCGGACTCGGGGTAGGTGAGAGTCCACAGATTTACTAGGTGGGTGGAAGTTGGTTGTCCTGAACTCGGGTAGGAGAGTTCTCAAAAGGTGTATTTCTCAAGTTGTAATGCTGTGGTTTTATCGTTGTAATGTCTAAGAATTAATTTTTTTGATGTCCTAGAAATAAGAATTTTTACAGCTCTACCAGCAAGATCGTCTTTTCATGTTGCTGTTTTACGTCTTCACGAATTTCATCTTATTTATTTTTTTCTTCCTTGAATAAATAGGTCTTGGAAATTGACTGCGTTCTGTCTTTGTTATTGACCTTTCCTAAATTGAGTATTGTTGCCTCCTTTCACTGGAGGTTCATGTTAGTTCGAGGGTTGTGATACAGCTTGGTTCAAATTTTGATTGCTTCGAATTTGCCATAAAATTACCTAGATTTGAAATTGTTGAAACTGTTTTTTCATTTTCCTCTTCATGAACCAGTAGGCTTAATGATTTGTTGCTTGATCCGAATTGCAAGTCGCGGATTTCATTTTTCAAAAAAATTAGCTGATTGGCAAACACTTCTAGACTAGACCTATCAACTCCCAGGCTTGAACCATTTTTTCTTTTCTTTCTTATTATTCAATTCTCTACTTGGTGCTGATGAGCCTGCTGTGAATTGGCTTGAGTTCCGGAGGAAATTCTTGATCGTTATCATTGCGCAGCAGTTATTGGTGATACTTCTTGACGGCTTGACGATGTCTTCGTAATATTATTATTGGAAGCGTACGCCACCATCAGCATGAGAGATGACCCCCATCATCAGGTAAGTAGGTCAAGTTCACATCAGGGAATGATGCAGAAAGTGTTGCCGAGGAGGGTTTGATTTTTGAATTTTCTCGAAAGGGTGTTCTCTCCAGATGTATTTCAACTTATATTCGAACATTTTCAAGGGATTGATATGAAAGAAATTTTGTGCTAGATTTTCTTGATGGATGAATAGATTCAATAATACGAGTTACATTACCTGAAGATTGATTTAGCGTCATTGACATCGAACTGAATACCTAGTATATTGAATAGTTTTGGTTAATTATTCTTGGAGTAAATTATTTGAAAATAGGTCCGTCCGGGTCGTTTTGGGCTGAAGAATTTCTCATAAAATAAATGTTGACTAAATTGAATACTCGGTTCATTTTGATGTGTCCGCGAGGTTTTCAGCCCGATTGTCCCAACCCATAGGGCGAAGAAGGGAAGCGTGTCGTTTTCGAAGTTTTAAATTTTTTCTCGTTCAAATCCATGTTCGGAGGTCACTGAGCGATCCAATTTCATCGTACGGATTTCTTGGCGATAAATTGAGCTTTTGAAGGATGTCGGGAGTTAGAATGGCGTTCAGTTCTCTTGAGTAATTTAGGTTGTAGATTTTGTGTCCTCAGATTTTTCTTTTTCATCTTTAAGAAATTATAGATGAAATAAATTCTTGTATAATTATAGCAAAGTGAAATGGTCCCTTGTGTTAACATTGTTGGCAATTTTAATTTAATTTGTTTGATAAAGTATTGAACAAGGCTTCTGTAGTATCTTGGCTTGTTACTGTTACAGTAACTGGTACAGTACCCTCATCGATTATTTTGACATTAATTATTTCTATTGGCTGGCCTTAACGTGAGCATGAAAATTAAGGTAAAAACCGCTGCAAATTAAATTTATTAATGAACCTTGTGTAAAATTTTTACACAAGGGTTAATTATTCTTTGAGATAGGTTACTTGTGCAGAAATTTGTCAATGTGAAAAATTAACAAAAATTTTGTTGGATTTTATTTTCAAAATTTTCGTTTCACTAAGTAAAAGTCTTGAAAAATATTTGACCTGGGATCTTTCAAAAATCCCATTTGAAAGCCCTTTAGATCGCAACAGTGAAATCGGATCGTTCCGGGACCCCAAAAATGGATTTTACGTCCAAAAATACTTCGAAAACGACACCTGACTCGATCCTACAGCCAAAAGCCTTCAAAATAACCCTCCCGTAGCCCCACGGGTTTGGGTGATCGGGCTGAAAACCTTGCGGGCACAACTAGATGGTAAACCGAGTATTTTGTCAAAATTTGAAATTTAAAATTCCTACGGCCCGGACGGCGGAGGGACATTTTGGAATGTAGACCTCTTGAAACGGATAATGTCAAATTTTGAGGCCGAGCGGAGTCGTCGACCTCCGTCGCGAAAACGTGTATTATTCCAAGAATAATAATCCGAAAATGCAACGCAACAACCTATAAACAAATCATATAATAATTAAACAAATCGAATAATAATCACTTGGTCACGCTATTTACCTGGTGACAATCCATGCCATGATTTTTCTGCGTATTAGCCGTAAAAGTTTGAATGACCTGATTTTTAACAGCTCGTTTTTTTCCTTAATTTATTTTCACATTTTTATCGTCAGAAATTAAACGACGGTTTTGAAAATTGCGAAAATTATTTTCAATTTTTTTTATAGTTTATTTTGAAGTGATTTTTGGGTACTATGCCAATTTTTGCCGCATTCGGGAGACGAATCGCGATCGTGTGATGCCTTGTGATCGCAACCTTCCGCATTCTTCTGATTTCTAAGTTCTAGAAGCGCCTTGAAGTTATTCTGTTTAGGAAGGCCCTTAATGAACTGACGTCTTCACTTATCTACGGCTCATTTATGATACAGCTAATGCTGTAAATGATGCTGCTAATAATGCTCTCGTCAGAGCCTAGTGTCTATAATATAGACTGTATCCTATTATTGGACTGGATATTTCAGCGCTGCTTTCAATCCATCTGGTAAAGAAATTCATTTTTGCATCTGAAGGTAAGGTGCACAATGTGTTGTAATTTTCAATTAATACATGTCATGTATTAATTGAAAATTACAACTTCAAGGAATTATTTGATCCCAGGAATATGCAAAAAGAGGGTGGAGGGAGTCTCGAAACTCTGTAAGCCTTCTAGACGTACCTACTGGAACTAGATACGTAGATACGTAGTGGGAATGTTAAAAAAGGAGATTACGTGAACATCAAACAACGCTATTTACACAATAATAATTATTGTGGTCAACTTGGCTGACTGGATGACTTGTTGAACGAAAATTGTACAACAAATTAGTACATTGAAAGGGTATGACTAGAGATATAGACTACCTATCTGTTGAGAAACAAAAAATTTGTTTCCACATTTGATATTTATATCAAAATTATAATTTATTATCGGATATTATCCGAAACTAAAGTTGAGTAAAGATATCTCACACTACAGATGGAAATTTAGTAGATCGCAAAAAAAAAAAAAAAAAAATGTGAGAGACGCTTGAAATTGCACTGGACGCCCAGATTTTCGTGTTGCTGAAAATTATATTGTATGTTCCATACAGGTTTGTTTTAGATAGTGAGAGAATTACGAAGCCTACGGACCACTTCGCGCTTAATTTAAAGCTTGGCAATTAAATTTCCTCCAACTTATAACATTATTATATTATTGAGTAGAAGTTATGAAATATTATTTCATAACTTCTACTGATACGATCGATGTTTTAGCCGCAATAATTGAGTTATAGAATTATTCGAAATTATCCTTATTACATATTATCGTTCTAAAGAAGGTCTAAACCTAAAATTGTCACGTTTGAAGAAAATGGCCTATTTTCAAAGTGCCGTAATTCGGTGACTAATTGATCTACAGAGCTGTGGTTTGGCTTGATTATCACAATTTTAATTCTCTTCAAAAACGTATAATATACTTTTCTGATATGTAGTAGCTTTTGGCGAAAAATGCATAGTTTAGAAGAGATAGGGCAATAACTGAAAAAAGTCCGCAAATTACATGGTTTTTTGGCTGCTACACTTTTTCCACAACTTTTCGAGACTTGCAAACTTGGGTATACACAACCCTAATGGGCCCAAACAACATAGGGATGTTTAGTTAGCTACTAAAAAACGCTGCAAATTGTACACGGGTATTGTACTTTCATATACCTTGGTTACTTGTGCAAAATTTAATTCTGTCAATGAAAAAAAAGTTTGGATTTTTTTTTTCTTCAAAAATTCTTCATTTTTACTCGAAAAATATTTAACCTCCTGGGATCCTTAAAAATCCCAGGTAATTGTACACGGGTATTGTACTTTCATATACCTTGGTTACTTGTGCAAAATTTAATTCTGTCAATGAAAAAAAAGTTTGGATTTTTTTTTTCTTCAAAAATTCTTCATTTTTACTCGAAAAATATTTAACCTCCTGGGATCCTTAAAAATCCCATTTTTAGCCCCATGAAAGCCCTATAGATCGCCACAGTGAAATCGGATCGTTCCGGGACCCCAAAAATGGATTCTACGTCCAAAAATACTTCGAAAACGACACCCCCCCTTGCGTACGCCTGTGTATTATAGTAGATAACCTGATATTTTTTCAAAATAAATACATTACAACCTAATGATTTGTTTTGATCAAATTTTTAATATTTTACCACTTCAATTTCTATCATCACTTGGTAGGCAATTTGTATCATCACAGTGACTACCAAAACTGAAGAAGAGTGACTACCTATCATCATAATATGATGGTAGGTAGTCAATATTATTGACTACCTACCAAAACTGAAGTCTCCTCCGCCTGCCAAGAGGGCGACGTGGTCAGGCTAGTAATAACCGTATGTAACCGTAACGGTCAACTCTAGATTTAACCAGGACGCTCACTAACATAAATAATTTATTGTTTGCGAGCAGGCACCGGAATATCCAAGGACGACCTGTTGGCGGAATTGAGAGCTGCGAGATACATCGTGGAGGGATCCCTCACAGAAGGCTCGGCCGAGATACGGAAGAAGTGCCTCAGGGGGGCCCTGGACATAATCCAATCCTGCATAGACCGGGTCCAGATGGCGGAGTTTATCCTCCAGGTGGCCAAAATACCTGACATACCACATTTGGAGAACCTCTTTCAGGAATTGCGGGACGAAATGAGGACCCAGCACGGATTGACACTGGGCGTCGTTGCTGGACTAGTGGCCGCCAATAGGTCCACTGCTGGAGACGCGGGTCTGCCTACGACCTCTGGGGACGGCCTCATAACCACGCCAGTTCCATGCGGAGACACCGAGCCGACCAGCTCCAGACCAGGCCAGACCCCCTTGGAAACTTTAAACGAGCTGGAAACCGGCATGTCCACCACCTGGCCTCTTCAGGAGGAGACAACCGCCACGCCTACCAAACGCACGCCACCCCGCCCTAAGTCCTGGAAGGAGGGATCAGATGCACGGGAACCCCCACCGCGGCACATGTCCGAGCGTCCGGTCAAGACGACCCGAAGCCGCTCCAGGACCCCACTCCAGGATCACCGACGAGCCAACAACCTACACCACAGCGACCATAGTCCCCGGCGGCCTCTATATCCGAGGGCTGCTTCATCCAAGATGTTGAGGGTGGTGCCTCCGCCCAGGCCTGCCACAAAAAAACAGATCAAGCTCTACTCGGTGGCATCAGTTTCTAGCAGATCAGCTGGTAGGGCTAAAAGAAAAAGAAGGCACGGAGTGTGCCCAGTCTGTCACGTTGACCGCACCCTGGCTAGATGGGACTGCCGGCCATGCCATGAGTTTTGGAAGCGACTGCTGGAGCCGGGAGTGGCAGATGCTGTGGCATGTCTCCACAGCACCGCCCAGGAGAAGTGCCAGGGGTGCCGTCGGGCTCAGTATGAGCGACAGTGGCTGCGGCGAAACACGGGCATCCTACCAATTCGACCAGTGACTTCGGAGGGCCGGGCCAGGGCTGATGACACCACGAGGGACGGACTGGTCTTACGGGTGGAGGGGTGTGCCATGACGAAGAGAGGGGAACAGGGCACTTCGGGTGTATCCCCAGCCTCCTCCCCTACACCATCGTCGAGCTCAGCATCCAGTTGGAACGCTACGGCGGATTAGTCTCCCCCTCTATTAATTAGTATAGAAGCAGAACGTAAGGTACGTCCCGTCAGGAGTTCCATCTTCTGGAGACTCAATTCAACATTGCCATGTTCAACGTAAGGGCATTAAATAGTGTTTTCTTTTGCTTGTATTTCTTCTTTTGTGTTTTCCTTCCCCAAGATCCTGGGTAAATTGATAGACCAGTGAGGGTCAAATCAGAAGCACGCTACACATTAGCAGTTAGGTACCAACTAGGTTCGGCAAATTATATTCGAGTAGGTACAGTGTACCTGGTACACGCAGAAGATTCCACAGCTCTTGAGGAAAAATAGAAAGCATGCTGCTCTATGGCATTGCAATGCCATTCAAAAATATAATAGTTTAAAAAACAAAAAATTCAAAGTGAAGTAAATGGAAGGCATTTTTTTTCTTCTTAAACTTCTAAATGTTAACTTATGTCAAAGCTTTCTCTATACACTTGACTGTTTGATGTTGACGGCAGGCTTGTTATTTCTAAATCTATTCTTTGGTTTAGTCGGAGCCTTTGCTATGGAAAATGAGGTCAAGTTCCGCAAACTAAGAAGAAATTAATAATTAATTTCTTTTCAATTATTGAAATGATACAATTCTAAATTTTTTAGGAGGGTGGTGAATAAATGGAACGCTGAGAAACACGGCATGCACTGAATATTTACCACTTATATAGTCGGGACCGTGTTTTGTGTTCCGGTTATTGACCACCTCTTCATAAATTATAAAGAAAATTTAATGTTTTTGAAAGTTTCAAGAAAACCGTCGGAAAAAGGTCAAGTTGATGAAAATTCAAAATGCGTTAGGCTTGTTGGCTAACCAAACCCTTGAGAAAACAGACCGAAGCCGACCACACCACCCGTGGGTACCTACTCTGGTTGCCCAGGAGGCTTAATAACAAGAATTATAATATGATTCCGTCCCTTTTCCCCATTAAATCAGTGGCGCTAATTTCTCTCCTGCTCTCTGGAGTGAGATAGGACTGCGGTTAATATCTGCCTAGGACTTGGCCCTTTTGAAGGGAACATTTAAGTAAATATTCCAGGGGTTCAAACTAAGACTAGACAGAGAGAGAGACCCAACCAGTCAAGAGACCAGAAACCAGGACTGGTCAAGAGACCAGACCAAACCAAGATCCTGTGCAGCTAAACTCATTCATTACAGGATTTTGTTGCAAAACTCGTTTGCTCCCAACTTTAGTCCTCACTTCCTCGATCGTACTTGGATGTATTTTTGCATTTCTCTTTCAGTTCATCCAGGCTGCAGGCGTTTTGAAAGGCAAAAAGAACCATGTTGATATGATCAGTTTCACGGATATAGGAACTTTTTTTTGCGATTTCTGGAAATTGTGTTAAGAGTGGAACGAGCGAGTTTAGCAGCTCACATCCCTTATTTAGATCTGTTTGTGACGCAAGTGCAAAAAATAACTAAAATTGAACTTGAGGTTGAAGTGTCGAGGTCAGGGGTTCTGAGATCGTTACTTTTACCTTGGATATACAATTTGCGGTCTAAATCCCTTTTTTATTCTTTTTTACACATAAATAGAGTGGTGGCCAATAACTGGTGCCTTGTCATTAACTGGTAGGTACACTTCTCCTACACGGAACTACGCGTGGGTCTTCATGTGGGCCCTCAAATTGCTGGCTTGAGCGCTCCTGTAGTCGCAAATCGAGCAGGCGTACGGTTTCTCGCCAGTGTGTTTCCTGATGTGCTTCTTGAAGTCCCCGCCGTGATAGCACCTGTAGCTGCAGACGTCGCAAGCGTACACCTTATCGTGATACCTCCGCGAGGGATCGAACCCGACGTCACAGGTTTGTCTCAAAGCAGCGTCGCCGCTGTAGGGTTTAGTGTGTTTCCTCAGGTGTTTTTTCAGATCCCCTCGATGGCTGCAGCGGTAATCGCACGAGTCGCAGGCGAATGGTTTGACCGCTTTGGTCCACAATTTTTCCAAAAGTTCTTTTTCGCTATTGGTCGTCCGTCCGTACTTTTCCTGTCCTGGCTCACCATCGCCGCCTTCGATGTCTTTCGTTGACCGTGTAGAATCGCTTCGCAATGTAGCATAACCTTTAAAACATAAACAACTTATCAATCTGAATTTCTAGGAGGAAAGAAAACAGCAAAACAAAATTGTGAAATAACCAAAATGTAATATGTTGGAAAATGGAAGATGCAAGCCACGCTGCTTTCAGTCAATCAAGTTTGAAATTTCAGGTAACCACAATGGAATCTCCAAAACGTATTAAAAACTTTACAATTTTAAGGTTGGCGTGAAATGTGGCGAGAGATTCAGGTCACTGGTCTAACTGCAAACCCTATCGATTTGAATAAAATGCAAAATTACGTGCGGTCAGAGGGTTGAGATCAAACTTAATTAACTCTCCTTATCGCCAAGCTTTCGAAATATAATCTAATCATCAGGACTGCATACAAAACACACCCCCTCAAAAATGTGGAGAAAATCCACAGGTTGAACATTTTTCAACCGGTACCCCATTTTTTTTTTTTTTTTAATTGAACCTCATAACTAGGGTTCGGATTCGAGAATAATAATGATTACGGATGACGATAATTGATTAAGCTGCATATTAGCATTTTCTCCCCCCAGTACAGTTAACATTTTAAAAAATCTTGGCAAAAAAAAAAAAAAAAAAAATGACTGGCGGAAAGCTGGAAATGGTTTTGATCGCTTCAATTGGGCCCACATGTGAGGAATCTGAGTTGGCACCATCGTGGGAGGTGAGCTTAACTTTTGGTACATAGTCCAAAAACCTCTATTTTTTAATACTTTTTTTTTTGTATTTGGCCATTTTTACTCAGAAGGAAGCGTCTGACAAAAAACGTCAATCAGTTCTTTTTTCGAGAGGCCAACATTCTCCGTCGTATAAACACCCTATCGACCGACCGGTTTAGCCGTATGGAGTAAACTCAACGTCAAAAATGTGCAATTTTTCCAAAATGGGATAAAAACGATATGAGCCCTTTTCAACTCCCAAATCATCACAAATCAATTCGAAATTTTGACAAAAGTGAGCAAATTTGTGTGCTCACTTTTGTCAAAATTTCGAATTAATTTCTGCTTCCCCCGTTCCTCTGACGTCCACCAACAACACCGGCAAATAGTAATCGCAACAGCACGACCCACTCTTAGAAAAATCAAAATTTGAGTATTTAATACTCCAGAAAGACTACCCCACGACCACACATGAGGAGCGGAGGACCTGGTAGCCGGCGGCGGCGGCCGTCGGGGGTGTGTACCCATAATATGTTAAATAACAAATACCCTGAAGATGGCACCTGTGGCCGAAAGCTAGGCAATATACGAATTTAAACGCACTTCTCAACCTTCTGTCACCCCGCTGCGCACCAGGCTGAAACATGCCAAGAAGGTATCCCCAAGAAACTTGTATTTCCTAAACTCAAAACCGCGCCCTAGCGAAGTTCAAACAGAATTTCCAGGAGTGTGAAGCAGAAGCTGTGTGACAAGACTAAAAAACAGCCCCCCTCCTTGCCATTTGCTCAAAGTCGTTGTCATGTAATTGGGGATAATCACATGAAAAGATCCCTGCATGCTCACTTACATTTTGCTCCTAGAAGTTATCAACATCCCACTTG
Source organism: Pilophorus perplexus (assembly GCA_955831195.1). NCBI lineage: Eukaryota > Metazoa > Arthropoda > Insecta > Hemiptera > Miridae > Pilophorus > Pilophorus perplexus. Next base: position 32,450,451 of record OY037009.1, on the reverse strand, counting down.
TGACAAGCGAGGAGAGTGAAGAAAAGACCTTTCGTGGCGAAATACGCATGTATACAATTAAACAATGAAATGCTATGGGTTTCATATCTCTATTGTATCCTTACAATTTGCGTTTTTTTTTTTTTTTTTCTTCTCAAAAGTCGCAAGTAAGTGGAGAAAAGTGTTTTTGACTGAAAAGTGGTGGACTTAGTGGACTGACCCATTTCATGATTCCTTTAATCCCTTTATAGCCACACGGTGTATCGGTGTATCTGACCCCTCATAACTGGATTTTGCGTTCATAATTACGTCGAAAACAACACCTCAGTCGACCTCTTGTCACAAGTCATTCAAAACCCCATTTATAGCCATGTAAGTATAAGTCCCTTTGTAGTCGCATTTATAAGTCGCAGTTGAATTTTTCGTTTCACTTTTCTTTCTGCAGATTTTAACAGTTTTTTTTTTTAGCATACCTGGTATACTAAAGCTATAGTTAAAGCTAAAGTATTGTTTTTTTTTTTTGTTTTTTTTTAGCATACAAGAGGATTTTTGAGCATAAAGCAGACGTTTTTCGAGCATATTTGGAGATTTTATCGCGCACACCAATCCTCGATTAGATAATCATCATTCATTCCTCATAAAATGATATTATTCCGTTGATATTATATCTGCTCTTCAAGGCTTGTTAGTTCGATTCTGGCAGGAATGGTGCTTCAACTCCGTACTCCTCCTCCTCCACATCCTCCTCTTCTCGTGTCGTTTCAAGATGATTGAATCTTTGGTTGGAATCGGCAGGCAATGCAGGAATCATCTGATAATTTTTCTCCCTCGTGGATCATCATGCGCCTTTTCACAACCCACTTCTGGAAGCTAGTGTAGTCACAATGATGAAACATGCTTAAAAAGTCCTCGTGGAGCTGGTTTCTCTATTCTGATCTTTCGTTGTGCACTTCATATTGTCATAAAATCATTTGGTTCTTCAACTAACAAAAATGGACAAAGAATGAGTAGCGAAATTAGTCGAGAGCTAAATGAGGAAAGACTTCAACGATGTCGTCGTTGCTGATAAATCACTGTGTCCAACTGTCACAGGTAACTTCGGATAGTCGGCGCCATGGGTGCGTCCTTGTCGTGAACCCTCTTGATGTGTTTCTTCAGATTTCCAGAGTCGTTAGTTGTGTACTTGCAGGCGGCGCAGGCGTGAGGCTTCACCCCAGTGTGGAGCCACACGTGCTTTTTCATGTCGCACCTCCGGAAGGTCCTGTATTCGCAATGAAGGAAACTGCAGGAATAAACTTTATAAACTGAGCTCCTTAATTGTAACTCGGGAGACACTTGAAGGCAGCTTTCCATTCCGAGGACGTGTGAGTTGCCCATGACGAATTCCGCGGCTCTCGGCTCTTCCTTCACACCGACGTTGATCCCTGAGAAGGCTACTTGACAGCTGAGGAAATCAGTTAGTTCTGAAACAAAACAAGAATTGATTTGAGATTTTAACCTCTCGTTGAGGAAAAATTGCCAACCAAGTTCCAGCGAAATCGCCGCATTGTAGCGCTCTACTCCACGATCAGCTAACTTTCACTGCCCGTAGAGCGGCGGGGTGGTGAATTTGCTTGAGACTTTCTCACCAAGGGGTACAAATCTCTCAACAGTGACCAATTTTGAAGAAAATATTTGGGCACTTCGAGAGGCGCTCCCCCCCCCCCCCCCCACCCCCATACCACTGTACCCCAATCTCCAGACACCTTCCTGGGGTGAAGGTAAAGATGGAACTTCATGGATGTGGAACTTCAACGGGCTCCTGGATTCAGTCCGAGACGAGGGCTTCACCAGTGGGATCGCCAGTGTGTTGGTCTCGAGTCGATCCCAGATGGAGACCCGCGTACCTGATGGCTCTGTTGTGGAGGGGGGAGCTTACTTTCTCATCTGCCAAGAATGAGTTAAGTGCTCAAGGGCAGCATCATTTGGCCACCCGACGCACAGTGGGGCCAAACACCTCAAAAACTGGTTGAAACTGGAAATGTTGAAATCGCATCTGGTCGGTTTTGTGTCTACACGTTTGTGAACACAGAGATACCTATATACATATATAGACGTTTAAAGATAAGTGAAGGTCGGAAGAGACTATAAAAGTATGTCTGAAGAGACTATAAAATTTGGGGTTGAAGGCATTTTTTCAAAAGGAATACCTATAAGGTTTTTAGTTCGGAGGAGCTTTGTATAATAGATGAGTTCAAAAAGACGACTGAACCTCATTCATACTAATGTATTAATACTGGAAATCCTGCTTTCACAATTTTAATTCGTTAATGTCGAATTTTCGATAACGTAGTAGGTAGCTCTCAAAAACATTAAAATTGGAAACAACTATCAAAAAAGTGTCCGCTTCCGGGTTAACACAAATTGGGGCATGTTCAGTGGGTTCCCTGGAATGCGCCAATAAAGAAATAACTTACCCAAATTTGCTCCTGCTCTTGCACTTTTTTTTACCCTTCGATATATTAAAGGGGGTCATTAAAAAATATTTTTGAAAAAAAAAAAAAAAATGTAGCAGATAAGTACAATGGTTGGACAGATGTGAGACCTCGAAAATATGGATTTTGCGTCAAAATGTTTCGGAAAACGACTCCTTATTAAATAAGGTTAAATGTTCTCCTCCTGGGATCCTTGAAAAATCCCATCAGTAGACCCATGAAAGCCTCGTAGACATCCACAGTGAAATCGGATCGTTCTGGGCCCCCAAAAATGTATTCTACGTCCAAAAATACTTCGAAAACGACACCTAACCCGACCCCATAGCCGAAAACTTTCAAAAAACCCCCCCATAGCACCCCACGGATTGGGACGATCGGGCTGAAAACCTTGCGGGCACAACTAGATGGTAAACCGAGTATTTTGCCAAAATTTCAGATTTTTTAAACAATTCCTACTGCACAAAATGGCTCGGACGGCGGACGGACATTTCGTTTTTGGAATCTAGACATCTTGAAACGTATAATGTCACAGTGTGAGGCCGATCAGAATTTTAGACCCCCGTCGCGATTACATAGGTGTATTATTCAAAGAATAATAATAAAAATTGAAAAAATTAGAATTTCACCAGTAAAATTCATTCCATCAGTCCTATGAAAGGTCGGGCTAAGCTGTTGAAAAGGCTGGGAAAGATCGTAATAGGTAATAATTACCTATTACTATTATAATAATTATAATTGTAATTATTACAATTATGTATTGTCACAGCAGTGAGGCCTAGCAACCTTGTAATCGGAATCTTATCGAAACCAACTAAGACGCTCCCTTCCCCTTTTACCGGATGGATAGCGGTGAATAGTAGAAACAACCTTTAAGCGCTACATCTTTATTGATACTTCCTTGAACATATTATCGCTTTTGGCAGGTTTTCAAGTGTTTCTTTAAACTGAACGCGTGTTTGAAGCTGTATCCGCACTCTTTACACCGGTGGGGTTTTTCTTCTGAATGGCTCTTCTTGTGAGTCCTCAAATTTCCAGCTTGGATGCACCTGTAGTCGCAGACGTCGCAAGCGTACGGTTTCTCTCCAGTGTGAGTCATCACGTGAGCGGCCAATTTGTCGGTTTTACGGGCCCTGTAGTCGCAAAATTTGCACGCGTAGGGTTTCTCTTCGACGTGGGCTCGGATGTGCCTCAGGAGGTTGCACCTTTTGGGGGTTTTGTACTCGCAGAAATTACAAACCAACAGGTGACCCGATGTTTTGGGGAGGAGAGTTGCCGAACTGGATTTGTCATCGTTCAGCTCGATATAATCCGCGACGACCAATTCATCATCGGACGTCTTCAACATGATGGTCACAGAACTGCCTTTTGAACCTGAAAACCAGCAGTGGAGTAAAACATTAAAAACGACTACTCGACATGGCTGAGCTGGATGAGCGGTCTCCCCGACGGCAAAATTCACACTGGTTCGCCAGCACCAAAGATACCTACCAGAAATGGGTATGTCAATGTGCAGAATTCAGGCATTGCGTAATGTAATGACTGGGCATGCTACAGTCTATAATCTCACGCATAACAGGTACACGAGATTAAGGAAAAAAACATAGGTGTATTATTCCAAGAATAATAAACCAAAAGAGAGGAGTATGGCGAATTTCACCGAATTGAGATCATTCTTCGCTCATCATGCCGCGCGAACTCTGTACAAAACCACAACGCGTTCGTTGTCCGCCGCGAACTGAGCTGGTCCGCCGCGGCAGTCGCCTTCTGTTTGACAAGGATCACTGAAAGTACGAAGTACAGAGTTCGCGATACCACCGCGGTCCATTCCGCGCGGACGGTCCGCGTTCTGTTTGTTTGGTCCTTTACGTTGGCAACAACATGGTTCTTCTTGCAGCCCCAGGCTGCACCCTCAATCATTATCATTCCAACGAGGCAGAGAAACCGTGTTCGTACACATACATTTGTATTTTAATCATTTACAGACGAACAATCACCATCAAAAGTACCCGTATGTTCCGAAAAACTCTACTAGCAGCACTGTTTCAGAATCTTCCACATTGTTATCATCTATAACCCTTTCAGTGAAAGGATTTCACATTTTAAAACCCAATTTACGTGAGCTGTTTCTGAACGTTTCAATGTCATAAGCGTGTTTACTCTCGTGTTTTTTCTTGTTTTCTAGCCGAGTGAAGCGACAGTCGCAGAGATCACATTTGAAAGGTTTGACGGCGGTGTGGACTCCTCTCATGTGCCTCGCCAAGTCCCTTTTGTCTGAATAGGATTGATCGCAGGACATGCAAGTGAACGGTTTGATTCCCGTGTGAGTCGTCATATGCCTCTTCAGGTCCCTGTTGTCTGAATACCGGTTGTGGCAGACGTCGCACAAATATGGTTTTACACCCGTGTGCGTCATCATGTGTCGTTTCAATTTGGCGGATCGAGGATTTTTGTAGTCGCAGACGGAGCAAAAGTGGAGTTTCTCTTTCATCCAGTTCAGTTGGTAGTTGGTTGCAGGGTTGCAAGGGTTTTCCGATGGTTGGTTGCGGTCAGAGGTGGTTGATGGGACGGGCAAGGAGCGCCGGCACTTTTTGACCCCTGAGACAGAACAAAAAAACAAACAAATCAATGGGTAATTTACAGTGTGGCCAAATCGATGCTGAGTTTGACTGGAGGCCCTGACAGGAGAGAGGTTAGGACCAAGCTAACCACCATCGTATACTACCTCACTCCGGTGATATATGAGCCGTCTAAGAGTGTGAATAAAACAATGTCTCATACATTATTGTCTCCCTGAGCTCATTCAGGATAGGTACTTAGTGTAAATTGCTGCAGATTGCAGCAAATAATTTCTAATACACCTATGTTTAACATCAAGAAGTCTAGATTCCAAAAACGACATGTCCGTCCGTTTATTAGGACGTTTTTTTAAATTTGAAATTTTGAAAAAATACTCGGTTAACCACCTAGTTGTGCCCGCAAGGTTTTCAGCCGGATCGCCCAAACCGGCTTTGTGGAGCTTAATGGGGATATGGAAGGGTTTCGGTTATGGGGTTGTCTTTGAAGTAGTTTTGAACGTAGAATCAATTTTTTGAGGTCCCACATCTGTCCAAACATAGGAGGCCTCCTAATTGGACAGAAATTTTTTTAAACATGTTTTCTAAAATTGTTTGAATGACACAGAATTAATTTTTGCACAATTATATTCAAAGAATAATAAACCATTGTCTAAAATTTGCAGCGATTTTTTTCACATACACGATTTTCAGGGGTGCCAACAAAATAATTTTAAACTTTAATTTGCCTTTATTAAATCGCACTTCTTTTTCAAAACTGGCTTCGAAACTTTGAACTTGGCGAATGTTCGCTGGGGGTTTCCTCAGCAGGTTTTTCCTCTATAATTAAATTGAGAACGACTCTGATATTTGTACGTGCCAGGCTTTTCTTATACAGTAAGCGATAAAAATACCCCCTCCCTCTTTCAATTCAAAAGAGGCTGCACACTTGCAGGTTTACAATTGAACGTTTTACAAACGTTCAGTATTGGATCAGGCCTCCCATAAATCGATACTCCGTACATTCCCCTTTCAATAATGATTCTGGTCAAAATCCTCATCAGTGGCCATTTAAAAGCTCCACAGCCTTCACGTTTTGACAAAATTTCAGACTCAAACAAATTTCTATCGCTCTAATCGGACATTGCATTTTTGGAATTTTCACTGCGTATTAGACGAAAGAACACATTTTGAAGCTCACTGAGAATGATAATCCAACTGAACCAGAACGTTGTCAATTACGGTTGTTGGGACGTGAAATTAACACGACGATGTCCTAAAAAAAGTTTATTCTCTTACAATCTACTGTCTTCATTACATTCATACACTGCAAACTTGTACCTTTTCTATTATACCTTAGCTTAGAGAAGTACATACGTGAGGGAGGTGGGAAAGAAGAGTTAGACGCAGAAGAGGTAGAAACTGAGCTATAAAACCATTTGAAGGCTTTGAGACATCATTAAATCCAGATCATTGGTATTTTAAGACTACCTATGTCAACGATTTATAAATTGAGCTTTATGGCACGAGTGCGACAAACAAGTGTTACATACAAGTTTTTTATGCAAGTCACTCCTAGTGGCGCCTGTTGACGTGGCGCTTCAAATCCGAAGGGAAAGCGCTTTTGTATTCGCAGAGTTCGCAGGCAAAAGGCTTCTCTCCGCTGTGTATCCTCATGTGGACCTTCAGGTGGTTCGAGCGGGCGGACCTGTAATCGCATACGTGACACGCGAAAGGTTTCGACCCCGTGTGTTCTTTCATGTGGACTTTAAATTGGCCGTAGCGGTTGCTTTCGAAGCCGCACTTGTCGCAGATGTAGCGTTTAGTTGGGACCGGGTATACATCCGGGGCGTCATACGTCTGTTCGGGGGCTGACGGTTGGGTTGAGGCTTCGTATGAGCTTCGTATGAACCCTGTTGCCTGGTCTAACTCTTCGACACCCTCAGAGACTCCCCTTTCTTCTTTGATGAAATCCAACCCCACGAAATTCTCGGTTCTCTGCTGCGTCACATTGCTCACCCCTGAGGTTACTGTGACAGTGTCGGGTCCCAAATCTGTGAACAACAAAACACCAGGTCATGACCACACCAAAAAAGTGAATCTCGACCCTGAAAAAAGATTCGGGACCCAGCAGCGCAAATTTATCACAACGCAAAGGCGATGAAATCGAGATGTTTCAAACACCATACTCTTTGTGCGTCAGATCAGGCGCAAGCGTGCGCAAATAGGCATCCAGCTTTTTTATTTCAAAAGGTAACCCCAAATTGGTTACAGTTTCTGATTCCACGCCGTCCAAAAGTCCATCAAGAGTCGCTCATCCTGTCTGCACGCAAATTTCTCAAAAACCAACGCAATTCCGGCACTTAGCCCCTGAGAATGTTTTGTAGAGCATGAAATTCCCTACAATTTCAACCCCCTAAACAACCTTGGAGCACTTGCCAAACCGCCGAACCAGATGCTTGAAGATGAGCCACTTCAAAGGCGAAGTTTGTGTTCTGACAGGAAAAAGATTTGCTGATAATATAATTTTTATTTAAGGCGAAACATTAGAAAACTATGAATCTGAACGCAAACAACAAATTGCACACTGGGATATTAAGGAGCATTTAAAATTTGCCACTGATGCTTCCTCGAGTGTTTTTTGAAATTGCTGATGTCGTTGCACCGGTACGAGCAGGAATCACACGCGTACGGTTTCTCCCCAGTGTGGATCCTGAGGTGGCGCAAGAGGTGGTGTTTCATGGCGGTTTTGTAAGTGCACGATTGGCACGAGAAGGTTGTGGACGGCGAGTGGATCCTGACGTGGCGGGCCAGATAGAGGCGGACGTGAGTAGAGTAGCTGCAGTGTTGGCAAACGTAGAGTTTGGCGTTGGGCGGCCAGGCGGGATCTTCGAGGGTGTCGGAGTCTCCTGGAAAGGAAGCGGCGGAAGTTGAGCGATAAGGCAGGTAGGATAATGTTGAGAAAAGTGGTCGGGTTTTGTAAAGCTCAGTCTATGACGTTGTGGTAGAGTTTTCCGGGTCATTTCCAGATAGTCTTCCCGCGGGTTGGAAAATAGTGCTCTTCCATCTCCCCACCAACTATTACCAACAACAAGCCACATCACCCTCCCAAACCTCGTTTTCAAGAATAGTTGGAGCGAATGTAGAAGTGTGGATGCTGAAACAGACTGTGCTACCGATTGTGTGGTATGTATGTTTGTGCTCTTTTATGGTTTACATAAGTACTAGCTTGAGCCAAGCTAACGTGGAACCTGACAAACGGTGTTAAAGCTAGGATGCCTGGTGACTACCAATTGTTTCCACCTCCTAACGCCACTGTAGTGAGCAGGGGTAGGGGGGACATTCCAGTGGAGGTCTTTGCTCAATCGCCCCTTAATGAGGTGAGCGACCCCAGGCCCTCGACCTAACCCTCGTTACCCTTCAGGGCAGTGGGTGCAGAGGCAAACGCTGCCCTTTGAGAAATGCTGGAGACAAGCTACAGTCCGCCCTGACGCCGTCTCACTGCTAAGCGGTACACCTCAGCTTCACATTCAGGGTGAACGTCTCATAAGTCTCGCTTGGCCCGATCCAACGTGGATAAGCCATCGTGTTCCATTCCCCACGATTTCATTCACCAGCTGGTACGGGAACGACTGAGCTAGATGCCTCCAGTACAAGGCGACAAGGTGTGGTGTTTCCAGTCATTGCCTGCAGCATCAAACTGACATTGCCTAGAATTGCCTTGAGTGGGACCACGTTTTGTTTCGAAGAAGATTCCTCACGAATGTTGTCCATGCAGAGAGAATGAGGCTTCCAATTCATGCCATGAACAGCAACGGCCAGGAGATGGGCCGTAGGGAGAAAAAAAAATGGGGACCACCACTTTGAGAGACGGTTCAGTGACATTCGTTCTTCAGACGCCTGACTTCACAACATTCCCTTCATCAGGGCTCAAAAACCTAACCTCGATGAACCGTCACGCCTTGTTGACGTTTCAAACTTCTCACAACTTCCTCATTCTGTATTGTACTGATGATGGTCTAGTCGACCGAAACGCGTCTACAAGTTATTATTTTATTTATCGTGGAAATAGACTACTTCGTTTGAAATCGTCTTTTTATACTTACGACAAGATGAACTCAGCTCGGAAGTCTGACTGCAAAAGAAGAGTTCTGGGATCGCGAGCAACTCACTGTAGTAGGTACATATTTACCAAGCAGACGAAATAATAGAGGTAGAATTTGAAATCAGTATTCGAGATCGTATGGATTGAGGCGAAGAACCAAAATCGTAACAAAAATCATTGACCTACACCTAAAATCTTTGTCTAAAACTGACGTCCATTCCTGGCAGCGTCCATCCTCTCACATCCAGGTGAGGTCGATGGACGGTCAAAGCAAATAAAAACCTTTACATAAAATTACTTTAGGTTTGTTCCAGGTTTGACGGAATGTTGACAGAAATCGCCGGAGACATGCGCAGTTTAGAAACTGCTGTTCCAGGTCGATCGTAAGTTGGACGGAAACCGATAGCTCGAGTATGTGCGGTCGGTTTCTGTCGACAGCTGTCCAACTTCTGTCGACAGACCTGCAACAAATCTTTTATAGTTTCTGCCTGTTCCTTTCAAAACTACTACATGACGATTAGATAATCGCTTCTGTGTGGCACCTATGACGGCCCGCTGTGGATAGAAAGACGGGTAACAAAGTGTCCTTCTGAATGACGGCATTCAATGGTGAACCGGGTATTTTGAACATTTCATGTTTAAAAACTTCCCAGAGGGCGAAAAGGTGGCGGAAATTATTTACGGCAACTGAGTGACTGAATGACAAGGTATCTCTTCTCTGTGTCACCTAGGTACTTTACACTAATAAGGTATCGTCTGACATCTTCCCAATGATGACCGAGGGCACTGAATTCTCATTGTGTATCACCAATCCTTTCTTCCATGACATTTCATCTTTCAATAGGTTTGTTCCAGGTTTGACGGAATGTTAACAGAAATCGCCGGAGACATGCGCAGTTTAGAAACTGCTGTTCCAGGTCGATCGTAAGTTGGACGGAAACTGATAGCTCGAGTATGTGCGGTCGGGTTCTGTCGACAGCTGTCCAACAGACGCAGTCAGACCTGGAACAAACCTTATGTAATCTCGTGAAAGGAAGGGGGGGGGGGGAGACGTGTCGATACGATATTGGAAAACATCGATAATTCCAATTGTCAATAGCTGATTTAAAAAAAAAAAACGTTCTTATCCCACCAGATGTTTTTTAAACAAGACTTCAAACGATTTCATTTATTTTCGAACCAAATTTAATCTAGGTATATTCCAACGAAATAAGTACAATATCTAAATGCAAACCAGAACAAAATGAAATTTATTATTAATTTACGAAAACAGCTTGTATTAATTAATACATAGTCAGAAATAAAAACTTAATAACCATTCGGATTCGGGGACCCTCCATAAAAATTGGAGTTTATCCACATAGGTACGTCGCCGATTAACATCGGCGTTGCAAAGATTGGTGACGGTGGAACCAGCTTTAGAAAAAAAAGAAAAGAGGAGAAAAAAACGCTGCAAATTTTACACAAGGGTTTATTATTCTTTGATATAGGTTACTTGTGCAGAAATTTAATTCTGAAAAAAATTTAAAAATAATTTTTTTAATTTTTTTTTTCAAAAAAGATTTTTTGATTTTGTTTTTTCAAAAAATATTTTTTTCAAATTTTGTTTTGTTTTTTTACTTGAAAAACATTTGACCTCCTGGGATCTTTCAAAACTCCCATTTGTAGCCCCATGAAAGCCCTATAGATCGCAACAGTGAAATCGGATCGCTTCGGGACCCCAAAAAATGGATTCTACGTCCAAAAATACTTCGAAAACGACACCTGACTCGATCCCATAGCCGAAAGCCTTCAAAAAAACCCCTTCTGTAGCCCCATAGCGCCCCACGGTTTTGGGCGATCGGGCTGAAAACCTTGCGGGCACAACTAGATGGTAAACCGAGTGTTTTGTCAAAATGTCAGATTTTTAAAACAATTCCTACTGCCCAAAACGGCCTGGACGGCGGACGGCAAGTGGTGTTATCACAATATTGATACCAAAATATCGATAATTGGAAGCAAAATATCGATATTTTTGAATATTGAAACGTCTCTACTAGAGACTCTCTAGGCGGTGAAGGTGAGTTAATGGCGTCAGAAACGTTGTAGATAAGTAGTTGTCAAAGAGAAGAGATTTTGAATTGTTGAAAGCTTGAATTTCTTCTCTTTGACATACATAACTCTTCTCAGGAGTCTAAAACGCAGGTCTAAGGCAGGTCGAATCGAAATTTTTCTTCCATAGCGCAGACAATCTTACCGCCATTAAAAAAAATAAATATCATGCAAAGATAGACTCGAGGAAGGGAAAAGGAAAATGTCATCATTAACAGATAAACAGGAAGAAAATGAAATTTATGGTGATCGCTTAACAGGTAGGTAGGTACCTAAGTAATGTCGCAGGGTAATAATTACCAATTATTGGTGAGCATTTTAAACCTTCAACGCGGTATGTGGTTCAAAACCTCGGACGTTCCAATTAACAGACTCGCTTCTAATTGTTGAGTTGAGTTCACCGTATATTTTGTGTTTTTCATTCTCCCACCCGCTGGTTGCCAGTTTCTTAGCGCCCGAGATGCACCTACAGGCCGCTAGTTGTCACGGTTGTCAATACGGCAAAGCATACGTTTGGAGTACCACACCTGTTCCGAACAGGCTGTTCGAACACTTCGCCTCGGGCTGCCTCGTACAAGTCTATTAGGAAAACCTTAACAATGTTGGGCCAATTTTTGACTTTTAGAGTTTTCCTGAACTCATTGAAGGGCTCTGTATTCAGGTGCATCGATTTTTCCCTCCTAAAGCGTTTCTATCCCACATTAAAAGCGAACTGAAAATTGAGTTTGCCACGAAAATGGCATATATCCTGCTCATAGTATACTGTGAATCCGTTTCCACCAAAGAGGGACATAATATGTTGTAGGATATTATCCTGCAATGCAGGACCTGCATGTTGATAGGAATTTCTTTTTCTTTTTTTTTCAAAAAGGCATGTACCTATCCAAAAATGTGTTTTTCCTGATGGGTTTGCTAGTAGTTTATGGGGTAACTACTCGAGTGCAGCACTAGTCGAGAATACGATTCACGAGGATAACTCCCGAGCTAAACAGGTGGCGACACACGGCGATTCTTGTTCTCGGTTGTGCGCGAGGATCGCGAGCATGGTCCTGTTCTAAACGCACTCTCAATGTTAATAGGGTTAAGCATCACTTAACCAATAAGCACAACTGAACCGTGTCTCGAGATTTTCGGTTGTTGGGTATAGGGATGGGAACCAATATAATAAATCGACTTTTTAATCGATATTAAATCGGACCTGAAAAATGTATTTTCAAAGAATCGGGTTACCAAAAGCGATCTGACCCTTAGAAAGATGTTCTCTGTCGCCTGTGCGAATTCACAGTTTTAAGACAGAGTCAACTAAACCGACCAATGTAATGAGAATCTTCGGGTTTTTCTCCAAAACGGCACTTATCCAAATTTAAAATGTTGAAATCATCCCATAGAAAATATTAGAAAATTCCGAACTTCTATCCCCAAGTTCAGTAATTTGGGAAAACCATTAAATTGTATTAGGGCCACTAAACTTTTCTTTTTTTCAGTTTCTCAACAACAAGTGAAAATGGATATAATAAACAAGTCTTGTTGTTGAGAAACTGGCATATTAAGTGAGAATGGATAATATTATATAATGGATATATTATATCCATTATGGATATTAGTATAATATACTACATTACCTACATACTATGTACCGCCGAAGCGGATATAATATATGTATCCGCTTCGGCGGTACATATACTAATATCCATTGAATATCCAGTGAAAATGGATATAATATTATTATATTATAATAATATAATAATATTATATCCATTTTCACTTGTTGTTGAGAAACTGCCATATTATGCCCTTTAGAAAGTAAACTCCTAGTTACTATCACTCACTACTGACGTGAATCACTCCGGTAGATTAATCTTGCAACTTTCAACAAAACTTGTGACGGCCCTGAAAAGCCACGAGAAGAGTAGACATTTTGAGGTACACTGCAAACCCCCACATGATGGACCCATTGGACATCAACCTGCCAAAACGTTATCAACTCACGTATTGGACAAATTACACGGTACTTTAAAGTGATAATTGTCTTTTCTAAGAAATTGCAGTTGAGTCTATAAGTAACAAGTAAGTACGTAGATATTTAGAAAGTAAGTACCTAGAATATCTAGATAATATCTTGTAGATAAGAGAGTTGAGTAGGCGTTTTTAAAGTCAAGATAATATTATTTTCTTGACTTTAAAAACGCCTACTCAACTGTCTTGGCACTTAAGAACCCCAATCTGAAGCCACTTAAAACCTCCATAGAGCCCCCGCTTCAATGTTCTGACAGTTAAGAGCACCCACAACTTGACTCTACGTCCAAAAATACTTCGAAAACGCCACCTCACTCGCCCTCCTATCCAAAATCCGTCAAAAACTCCATCTGAGCTGATTTACCTTCATGGTGACTCACGACGGTCGCGTAGGGGAATCCTGGAGCTTCTTGACGACGGCATCTGCAGTTTTGGACGACTCGCCTTTGTGATCGTCTTCCGCTATAGTGATGCCCCCAGTGTCGATCATCGTCTCCGAGTCGAAAAAGCTGATGGACTCCTCGTCTTCGGCCGGAAGGTCGATGGCAATCAGCTCTCCGGAACCTGCACAACGCCGTTGAAATTGAACTAGAGCTTCAGGTGTTCCCTATGCAAATCAGTGACGTTCGACGTACCTGCTTTGTTGGCGTTGTCTCTTTCGTTGTAAGGCACGTAAATCAACGTTGGTGGATCTTCAGTCTCTTTTTCCTGTCGGGGTTCTGCAAAAGTTACAAATGACAAAACAGTGACGCTCTGAATATTGCCGTTGTTTCAAGTTTCGTCAAGCTGCCACCTCCGGCACTTACGATGGTCGTCGTGATGATGGTAAATGAAAGCTTTTTCGTTGAGCGTCGAAAAGGAACAAACATTACACAGGAAGACGCCATCGCCGCCGTGGAATTTGATCAAGTGGAGTTTGAACAGTTGGGACTGAATGGCCGAATAATCGCAAAGTTTGCACTGATACTGGCGAGCTCCGGTGTGCCTCATCGTGTGCCGCCTCAGACTGTTGTGATCCCCTGAAAAACGCGCAACAATAAAAAGTTACTGGCGTCGTTTACTTTGCCATTTCTTAACAATTGATGATTTCTTACCAGACTTGAAATCGCAGTATTTGCAAGCGTAGGGCTTCTCGCCAGTGTGTTGTCTGATATGCAGCTGGAACATCCCCTTCTTGGAGCTACAGTGCCCGCAAACCTGACAAAATTAAGTAAGTAAGAGTAAAAATTCTTCAGTACTTTTCCGTTATACCCCCCCCCCCCCCCCCCCCCCCGCGATTTTGGTTGGCTTTGGGTGCCCTAAAGCCGTCGGGAGTGGTGTGTATGAAACTCGTAATCGAGTGGGAGGGGGTGGGGTGTTATAACGGAAAAGTACTCGAATTTGGGTGCCTTAAAGCCATCAGGAGGGGTGTGTATGAAACACGAAATCGCGTGGGGGGGGGGGGGGGGGGGTATAACGGAAAAGTACCAATTCTTCTTCATTAGAGCAGGAATTTTAAATCGAAAACTAACTTGGCATATGTAGGGTTTGAGTTTGGAGTGAACGACTTTGACGTGGGTTTTGAGGGATTTGCTGTCGCTGAATGTCTTGTGGCAATGATCGCACTCCTTCGGCTTGGCCCTGGAAAAAATATTATAATGGAATCGAATGTTATAATGGAATGAAAATAGTGTAATGGAAACATTAAATGTGGACAAATTTTGACCAGGAGCATAAAATATATTACGCTATTCATAAGAGCAGCATTTCCAGTCGACGTAGGTGGTGTCAATTTGGGGGCCATCCCTTGCTGGCTAAAGCCAGCCAACCCTCCTACCTGTTTTCAGACCCCTTCTACTCGCTTTCCCATATTATGTACTTAAAAACAAAATAAATACAGGATGATGGGGGGGGGGGGGGGGGTGCTGTGGGGTGGGAGAAGGTTACCATCAGTCACCCCTTGACCTGCTATCTCCCAACATCTTGTCAACTGGTCCATCGCCTATTTTTTGGAGCTCAGATACGCCACAAGGAACGGGACACGTTCCACGAAGGCGTAATCCGGTCTCTAGAAAACGGCCCCTCACAAATACTCAGAAGCAGTGGTCAATGTGAAACGCTCAGCATATAACGTCGACCATAATGGAAAACTCCCATTGCTAGTATAAGGTTTGTTCCAGGTTTGACGGAATGTTAACAGAAATCGCCGGAGACATGCGCAGTTTAGAAACTGCTGTTCCAGGTCGATTGTAAGTTGGACGGAAACCGATAGCTCGAGTATGTGCGGTCGGGTTCTGTCGACAGCTGTACAACTTCTGTCGACAGACGCAGTCAGACCTGAAACAAACCTATAGTATAGGAAATCCTTCCCTAATTGAAAACATTGAAACCCCTCAGTTGCATGGAAATAAGAATGTGAATGACTCCTTTTGCAGAAAAAGGAAATTAGTTCACCCGATTTCTCTAATTTGACTGTGCTAATGGTGCTGGCCTAACTTCCAGGGTACAGAAGACCCAGAACCTGTGAGGTACACTTTTTTCATCATTATTTGACGATGTGGTTCTTGCCACCGATAATGGGCTACAATGTGAGCAAACTTCTTGTGGGTTACTCCAGTAGCTCACTAAGCTATGTCGAGGGAGTCGAAGGGGCACCCATTCCCAATTTGAATCTAACAGATCGTCCTTCATTTTGTTCAGGAGTCGAGTGACCTTTCCACTATCTACTCAAGCGAGAGTCGACTGGGCTCATATCAGCTGCTCGGGAGTCGAGGGGAAGCGGTCCCTCCTTACAATAAAATTCCCCACTCCAGGCCAAAAAAAAAAAAAAAAAAAAAAAAAAAAAAGTCAGTATTCAATATTCACCATTCAGGAAGTTTGGCGTCTGCGTTCTTCTTCATGTGAGTCACTTCGTGGTTCCTAAGCTGCGTTTTCTGAGTGAACATCTTATGGCAGATTTTACAACAGAACTCTTTGTTCTTCTGGTGAATCAGTTGATGGTGACAGAATTTATCCTTCAGGGCAGTCTTGTAATCACAGATCTACAAAAGATAACAGGATCGGGTATGGTTTAAAAAAAAAAAAAGGAAGGTGACTGTAACTATCAGCAGGTCAACCAACTTACATGGCAACTAAAGAGATCAATGGCCACTTTATGTTGGAGCCAGAGGTGACCAGCGCAGTAGGCCCAACGCTCGTAGTTCCGCTCGCATATAAGGCACTTGAATTTAGCGTCCCCTTTCGTGTTGTGGCACATCGAGTGTTTTTCCAAGTTGGGAGCACAGGAGAAACGAGCGTTACATTGCAGACATCTGAAAATAGGACAGTAGTAGAACTCTGGGAAATTGTTGTTGTGAGGGAAGCTTGATTGCCGGAGGTTGTAGTGTTTCCTTCGACATCAAGTCACTTACGTATATTTGAAAACTCGTGATTCGAAGGGGAAAGAAACCGGAGCGTCGTCCAGTTTGGCGGCCCGTTTCCGGCCCACTTTGTCGCCACCGGTGATGCTCTCAATGACGTCACTTTCACTCAGCTCGATCTCGACAGCGCCGGATTTCGACACGATCGCCAAACCTTCGACTCCTTCGTCTTCGACTTCTTCCGTTTCAACGTCTTTCTTGCCGGCATGAACCTGAAAGCCACCCAAGTTACGGTTCGTCGCAATATATGGCATCGTCCGGTCCTATTGATAAATTACCGTAATCATGTGTGTCTTCAAACTACTCATCGTCGTGCAGACTTTGTGACAGGAGCCGCACGAGAAGAACACGTTGCTGGCGCCCTCTGCTTTGTTGTCGCTCACTTTGACCACTTTGACTCGCTCTTTCGCTTTCGACCCTCCAGTTTTTTGCGACTTTTTCCTTCGATCTGAAATTTTTTGAACAGTGACAATCCTCGAAAAATGAATCCAAAGCCGTACACTGTTGATGTTTTAGTTTAATAACCTCTGCTTGGTTCCATGTCAGGGCTGGCAGGTTCTTCCTCAGGATCAACCCCTGAACTGCTTCCTGGTTCCGATGGCTTCTCCACAATCAGCGAACCACCTCCCTTAAACATGAAATTGGATATCAATCAAGTCAATGATAACGACACCTCACTAGGCTCCCTGGCGAAAATCCTTCAAAAACCCCATATTAAGCTAGGGGTGCTCATGTAGCTAGGGGTGCAGCTCGGGAGATCGAGAATTCTCTTTAAAGTTGCAACTGAATGCATTCAACATCCTTTGTGTATCGAAGGGCCCAGAATGGAGAACTGTACATCAGTGTGTCCAGGCACTCAGAGCCTGAGGACTTGTAGGCTCTGGTAACTGAGTCCCAGGAGGAACAAGAGCTTCGAGCCAGAGCGTCAACAGCGATTCCAGAAGCAACCCGAGCTTTAGAGACACGAGACTGACAGGCTTTGCTGAACAGAGTTTAGCCACTGAGCTGGATCCCGAGCTAATGTGCGGAGTTAGTCAGCTGAATGGTTTTACCGTCATAAGTAAAACGTAGCTTAAATTAGGTGTTCGGTCGGATGGACTAAAATATAAAATGACAGTTCTATCGGTGTTCAGCAGCTGATCGTTTTGGCGGACGTATTCGTGAAGGACTTTCAGTTTATTTCTAACATCGCTAGGTGACTCTGCCAAGATCAGTTGATCGTCTGCATACACCAATGTCATTATTTCGGATTTATGCCCTGCTCTGATGCCTGGCAGCCCTTTATCTGCTAGAAATGCACCCACGTCTGCCACGAAAATATTGAAAAGAGTCTCCCACTGTCATACTCCAGCCGAAATTTCTACTTACATCAACATGAGCCTCAGAGAAATGCGCACTCAGATCCGCCTGGGCTTCGCAGTGGAAATTGCACAGCTTGCACTTGTACAGGGTGATCACTTCGGCAACGTCAGACACGGAATAGCCGCTGACTGTGGCGCTTCCTCCGTCGCTAGCAACAACGGTTTCCTCAGCCTGCGGAACAATTCTGTTTAGGGATCATCTTCAATCCCGGTAGGTTTAGAAGGTGATTACTTACCATCATTGGGCTCGAGTCCTGAATGGCTGGCTCTATGAGTGACTCCATAGCTTGGTTGCCGTCGAGGGCTGAAGAGTCGATGCTGATGACAGTCTGAGGGCTGCCTTCGCCAGCTGGTTCGATGAGAGTCACCGTTTGAGGGCTCCCGTCCGCCGTCCCCAGCAGAGAGTCACCGCTCAAATACAGGCTCGGAACATAATTCAGGAAGGCACGCGAATTTTCATCTGTCAACGTAACATTTACTACACATGGGAATAAAGTTTTCTGTAATAGCCGCCATGGCGGATTTCTCTCACCTTGTTTCTCGATCGGGATGGAATTAAACGTCGAAAAAGTGAGAAGGATGGGACCTCCGGCGTCTGACAGCCACTGCGTATCTTCAGCAGCTGACGTTAGGCTGACACCCCCCGCGCCTTCCTCCTGCTGTTGGGAAGTCGACGGCAGCACGACCACCCCATATTCATTCGTAAATAGACTGCTCACGTCCATATTCTGCAAAAGAAGAGGATCTTACCACAATGGTGCAACAAGCAGAGATGGCGAATGATACAGTAGCGTTAGATAAGTGGCAAGATGTGAATTCCGCGTTGGGAGTAGGTACATACGATAAATTAAAAGCGTGACAGTGCACTCAGTTCACCGTCCAGTTGAGCCAACAAGGTTTTCAGCCCGATCGCCCAAACGCGTGGGGCTCTGCGGGCCTGAAAAGAGGCTGCGGGAGGGGTTTGGGCTATGGGTTTGATTGGGATGTCGTATTCTTAGTACCTATTTTCGGACGTATAATTCATTTTTGGGGGTCCTAGAACGATCCGATTCCATCATGGGGATCTACAAGGCTTTCCTGGGGCAAAAAAATGGATTGAGATCGACGTGTACCAAGTAGGTTTCAGCATGTAAACTGTAGATTGGTTTTGGATTATTAATCTTGGAATAATACACCTATATAATCGCGACGGAGGTCGAAAATCGAGATCGGTCTCAAAATTTGACATCCGTTTCAAGACATCTAGAATCCAAAAACGAAATGTCCGTATGCCGTCGGAGCCGTTATGGGCAGTAGTACATAGAATCAATTTTTGGGGGTCCCAGACCGATTCGATTTTACCGTGGGGATCTATGGGGCTACAAATGAGATTTTTGAAGGATCCCATGGGGTCAAATATTTTCCGAGGAATTTTGGACGCGTAATCCATATCAAAGAATATCAATACCAAAGAATAATAAACCGTTGTGTAAAATTTGCAGCGGTTTTTTAAATTACAAGATTAGGTAAATCTTATAGGACGATCGGTCAATACGAGAGCCCTCAACATGTTTCTCCGGGCCGTAGATTGATACCTCAGAGCACCAATCTATACCATACGGCGATCAATACTTACAAAAAAGCAATATGTATCGACGAAAAATGAACAGTCACGCCCCCTTCATCCTGCACACCTTTCCACTCCACTCATCTCCCTGAAACGAATCTATATTATAGATGGTTATAGATTCTATAACCAAACGTAATCACCCCAAATCCGAATAAAATTGAAAAGTTTTTCCCCCGAAGGGAATAAAAACTATAATTTTGGATCAACAAATCTCAAGGTGGATCAGACTTGTCTGACTCCAAAATCATCAATATCATCAATATCCGAAAAACCCACTATCACAAGTGCCTTAGTTTTTGTTTTTCTGATAACGTCATCTGACGGCCGAAATTTGAAACAACCACCACAACAAACTCATATCCTTTTTCATTACTTCCCCCTTTCCCTCTAACGTGAGAATGATTTTGACAAAAATGGTTCATTAAAAGATTATGATATATTTATATTTATATATCATCATTTATCATTTAATGATAAATTTTATTGAGTTTTAAACGTGTTTATTCAGTTATGAAAATTCATCCGCTTTCAAATGGTAAATTGGTTTGTGAACTTGCAGTTAAAAAAACTATAAGGCCTATGATGATGAAGTCTCCGTGATGTCATTTATCGGACGATAACATTGCAATCAAATTGCGTTTACCACCTGTTTGCTAGTTGCGTACGGCAAGGGGAATTTTGGATAACAATTTGAAGGTATGTACGAGCCTCGTACTACGAGGAGTTCATACCTGCTGCTGTTCATAATGCTGCTTGTGGAGGTGTGTTCTGTGATGTTGTTCTGTCGGGATTTTCTGGGTGGAACGGGATGAATATCCTCTAATACCTACTCCCTGAAAGCCCCACAAAGTGGTCTGATTGAAAATCGTCTTCAGTGTTGAAATATGACTAAAACGACACCTCAGGCGACCCCCTGGCAAGTAGTGCTCAAAAGCTCCTTCTAAAGATAAGCTCCATCTAAAATATATCTACCGAGCCGTTCAGACTGGTTGGATTGGTTTGGGACACCCATAACTCCATTTTACGTACAAAGACTTGTCTGACTCCAAAATCATCAATATCATCAATATCCGAAAAACCCACTATCACAAGTGCCTTAGTTTTTGTTTTTCTGATAACGTCATCTGACGGCCGAAATTTGAAACAACCACCACAACAAACTCATATCCTTTTTCATTACTTCCCCCTTTCCCTCTAACGTGAGAATGATTTTGACAAAAATGGTTCATTAAAAGATTATGATATATTTATATTTATATATCATCATTTATCATTTAATGATAAATTTTATTGAGTTTTAAACGTGTTTATTCAGTTATGAAAATTCATCCGCTTTCAAATGGTAAATTGGTTTGTGAACTTGCAGTTAAAAAAACTATAAGGCCTATGATGATGAAGTCTCCGTGATGTCATTTATCGGACGATAACATTGCAATCAAATTGCGTTTACCACCTGTTTGCTAGTTGCGTACGGCAAGGGGAATTTTGGATAACAATTTGAAGGTATGTACGAGCCTCGTACTACGAGGAGTTCATACCTGCTGCTGTTCATAATGCTGCTTGTGGAGGTGTGTTCTGTGATGTTGTTCTGTCGGGATTTTCTGGGTGGAACGGGATGAATATCCTCTAATACCTACTCCCTGAAAGCCCCACAAAGTGGTCTGATTGAAAATCGTCTTCAGTGTTGAAATATGACTAAAACGACACCTCAGGCGACCCCCTGGCAAGTAGTGCTCAAAAGCTCCTTCTAAAGATAAGCTCCATCTAAAATATATCTACCGAGCCGTTCAGACTGGTTGGATTGGTTTGGGACACCCATAACTCCATTTTACGTACAAATACTTCTAAGACGACTCCTCACTCGACCCTCTGCCCACATCACTTCAAAACCCCACTAACAGCCCTGTGGTGTGATCGGACATGTTTTTAACCGATTCTAGGTCTAAAAATACTTCTAAGACGACACCTCACTTGACAACCTGTCCAATAGGTATACCTATATAGGTATATCCTCCAAAAACCCCACCTATATAGCCTCACGCGGAGATCGAACAGGTTTGAACCCCCTTAAACGTCAGAAAACACTTCCAAACGATACCTCACTCGACCCGCTGGTCAATACCCTTCACCAACCTCACTTACAGCTTCTTTGTAGCCCCATGGTGTGATCAGACAGTTCTTAGACGACACCTTACTCGACTCCCTGATCAATACCAACCCCTCCTATTTCCCCTTAATAGCGTTACAGTGTGCTAGTATAGGTTTTTAACCCCCTTAAACCGATTCTACGTCTAAAAATACTTCTAAGACGACACCACACTCAACCCCCAACGTCGCAACACGCTTGCAAGGAGGGCACTAGTTGCCAGTAAAAATTCCCTCACTCTTTTCTTTTTCTTCTCTGTTATTTTCATCAGTGTTCAAAAACCCCTACGATTATAATATAAGATATTATCTTAGAGCAACCATTGCTCTATCACCAATTGTTTTGATTTATTTCAGGAGGATTTGTCGATTAAAATTCGAACTCACTGGCCTCAGGCGAGTGCATAGTGTATGGGGGCCCTTTAAGGGATGTAGGTGGGATTTTTGAAGGGTACCTATTGGAAGGATTGTCGAGTGAGGTGTCGTTTTAGAAGTATTTGTACGTAAAATGGAGTTATGGATGCTCCAAACCCATCCATCCAGTCTGAACGGCTCTGTAGATATCTTCAGATGTAGCTTTTGAGCTATATTGGCCAGGGGATCGCGTGAGGTGTCGTCTGAGCCATATTTTAAACATTTTTCCGAATATCAGGAATCAGGCTTATCATTTGTCGTCAATATCAAATACCTACTTTGATATTATTTTAGGTTAGTTTGGAAAGTTTAGATTTTTGCTTAAAAAAAAAAAAAAAACCAAAAAAAAACAAAAAAAAACAAGCCTGTCCACGTTGTCTGACAGGAGGCAGCTCCAGTTTGGATGGTACGTCGAGCTGAAAATCCTTATTGTTTTGCAACACTACAGGTTGGAAAACCTTACTTCTTGGCTGTTACTCACTGGGATTGTTTGACTCAAAACATGTTATACGCACCTCCCAATACCTTTCAGAAAACCCCTGATATCCCTTGAAAGAACTCATCAGACGGCTTGTCCCAAAGTGTACCAGACAAGCCATCCTGTACACGTCCCCCCCCCCCCCCCCCAACCCACCTGTTTGCCACTTTGTTTTGATCATCCATTATGATAACACATATTATGTTCGCAGGGTACATGCTGAAAAGGTGGCCGTCATGGAGGATTCAGGCATCGTTGGGGACAAGGAGGCCTTTTTCGCCAACTTCTTTCGCCCGACGGATCACCGACTTTCGGAAGATTTCAAACTCACCAGTTTCGCCGGGTTGAGAGGGTGAGGGTGCAAAGTCCCTCAAAATGTTCTTTTGCGACTTTTGGAGGGACTAAACGACGGCGGAGAGCAAGAGACTGGCAATACTGGGAGGTTGGACGTTGGGGTTGGTTTGGATTCAGCTGTCGTCCGGTTGCGTGATGGGGTTCATTCTCTTGTGCAAACGACAGACTTTTTCTATCCGCTCATAGATGATCCGTATATCATGGGGAAGATAGCATGTGCTAATGTGTTGAGCGATATGTACGCTATGGGCGTTGCTGATTGTGACAATATGCTGATGTTGGCAGGAGTGCCGCAGAAAATGGCTGATAACGAAAGGGACGTGGTGTACCGTCTGATGATGAAAGGGTTCCAGGATGAGGCTGCCGCTGGTGGGACGGCTGTGTCTGGCGGTGATCTCAAAGTGTCCGAGTGGTGTATGATCGGCGGTACGGCTACGGCCGTCGTCAAATCCGACCAGGTTATTTTACCTTACGGCGCCCTCCCCGGCGACGTCCTCGTCCTCACAAAACCTCTCGGAACCCAAAACGCCACATTCGCCTACCAATGGTTTCAACAGGGCGGACCGAATTGGGAAAAATTGGATAAGGTGGTGACTAAAGAGCAAGTCATCAACGCGTATTTTATGGCTGTGGAGTCCATGACGAGGTTGAACAGGACCGGAGCGAGTCTCATGGCCAAACATCAAGCTCACGCAGCCACAGACATCACCGGCTTCGGACTCCTCGGCCACGCCAACAACTTGGCCAAACACCAAAAAGCCGCCGTCACCTTCCTCATCAAAAAACTCCCCGTCTTTGGTGGTATGGCCGCCGTCGAAATCGCCATCGCCAACCGTTTCATGCTCCTCTCCGGCCGCGGCATAGAAACCTCCGGCGGCCTTTTGATCGCCATGCCCAAACAACAAGCTCCCGGATTCTGCCAGGCCATGAAGGAAATCGACGGGAAGGACGCTTGGATTATTGGTGACGTCATTGACGGCGACAGAACTGCCTACGTCGATAAAGACCCCCAAGTGATTGACGTGTGGCTGTAAAATTTGGAGATCATCACTATAGTTTATCCGACAGTCGTGTATAGCTTGCTCAGCGAAACACACCCTACCCGATGATGATGCCTCCTCAACGAAAGCGCTCACAAACTGCAGAAACCACCCTGCCGTAATTACCACTCTGCCAGTCAATCTTGCCAACCGTTTTACACTTCTTTCTTAGGAAATTCCCTTTCGTGATGTTTATGACTCATAGCTAGTGAAGCCAGTTTGGTAGCTGCTTTGACGATGGTTTTATTGCGTATTGTGGAATTATCCGTATTTTATACTGTTTTTGTAGTTACCTTCGATATTACATCCTGAATTTTGATGAATAGTCTTAATTATTTGCCTGGGAACTTCGATAATATCATATTATGAACTCTAAAACGCCCAAAAGACGATGTTAATTGGAGTACAAGAGGGTTTAGTGATTTAAAAAATCGTTATATATAACATATAAGTGAATTGAACGTGTCTGTGACTCCCTTACATCGTAAACGACACTCCGCTCGACTCCCTACTTATAATCCATAATATGGTTTATATTATAAACCTCTCAAAACCTCCACATATGGACCATCAAATTTGCCATTTTGCTTTCGAGTCTACCAAAGGTAGCGGAAGCATTGTTTCTCTTTTGGGATCGAAAAAAAAAAGTCCACCAAAATTAAAATTTCCACTAAGTGCAAGCCTTGCAGTTTGAGTTTCAGAACATCATGAGCAAATTTGATTCCGTGTCTGTCTGTCCGTCTGCATTTCCTAGTTACAGCGGTAACTTGAACAATTTTGATCAGATTTTTTTTTCAGGAATTATGCAGGTACGACCCCTTAAGGCCCAATATAAATTTCATGATGGTTGAATCAGCGGTACGCTCTGCGCTTGCGCGAACATAATTTTTTTACAGTCCGTCAATTTCCCGCGGAAACCCCCGGCGCTACCGCTCCCCATGAGCCAAGCGCGAAGCTTTAGAGGCGGCCGCCGACCAGTTTTAAGTAGGTATGAAGAGTTCGGCCCATGTCGGGCCGCTACAGAAAGTATCGTTTGCAAAAAGGATATCGATGAACTGTGATCATCGATGTCGAATTATTTTTATTTTTTTGGATTTGTTTTGGGCCTTAGCGCCACCTTCTGAATTTAACTCGTGAACAAACTTGATAATATATTTTCGTAGGAAATTTAGTCTACCTACTTGAATTTTGTATATGGTGATCTTTTCTCTAAAACATTCCGTTTACGCTGAACTGAAAACTGAAAAAAGTACGAAATTTTTTAGGTTTTTTGCGATTCCTGAAGTTAGTACACGTCTGGCGAGGGGCAAACCTCAAATAAATAAAAATTCGGATTCAGCGACCGAAAACAGAGAACCAATGAGAAAAAAACTTCTATACATTTTACCTTGGATGACTTTAGATTTAGGTACTGTAATTTTCGTTGTTCTTTTCCCTCAAGCTTTCTGTTCATCCTGCCCAAGCAACCAGACCCACCTGGCTCCCTCTGACGCAGCGAGAAAATTGTGTCCGCTAATCTTCTAATTTTCACAGTTTGGAGACTAGAAAATGTCTTTCTTTCAACTTCATAAGTTCGAACTGGAAGATATCATTAATGAAAAGTTTTGTTTACCGACGAGTGAACAATAACGAAGAAGTGATGACTAGATCGAACGTAGTGGACTGCTGGGCTGGTGGCGGGTCGAAAATCATGACAGAAACGTAGCATGTCACGTAGGCTCTGAATAGGTGGATAGACAGTAAAAAAAAAACCTGTCCATGCTGGAGCGTCCTGTTGACTTGTGATGTTCATACAGTATTTCGAACCCCTAACAAAGACAAGATAATTGAGAACTATTAAATATCAAATTTTGATGATTACAGTCAGTAGGTCGTGTGGCACCAGCTCCGATGGCCGTTTTTTTTTTAACCAGAAAACCTCAGTTTCAGATGAGTCAAAAATTTCTTCAGCTATCTGATAAGAGTTCAACTTTTTTCCAGAGCTTTTTTACCAAACCTTCCCAAACCACGCGTAAAAAGTTGGACTCAGTCGGACTTGAACGAGACGCAGGAGGGATGATGGATTTTTCGTTAAAAGGTGGCACTTGTGTTTACTTTCGTGGACGGTTGATGCAACCAAGATGGAAAAAGTTCTATGCACAATAATTGTGCATAGAACATCAATAATTGATGTTCTATGCACAATTCACACATGCACAATTGATATGCACAATTCAATAATTGATGTTCTATGCACAGTTCTAGGTTGAATCGCCCTGGCTGTAAATCAATAATTATTATTGATTTACAGCCAGGGCGATTCAACCTAGAATTCAATAATATACCCTTGACCAGCGTGTTCTATGCACGGATAGATCAACCTGGTCTATTATGATTCAACCGTGAACTAAATCAATGAGAACAATATTGTTCTCTGTCGTTACAACCGGTACCGAAATGATTTTAACGTGAAATAAAGTTGAAATTTACTAGGAAATTTATTATTCAACCTTGAAAAAAAAAAAAAAAAATTACTGAAGTTATTGGTGCTGTGCAATGGTGTAAGCGTCACGTTTAAAAGCAGAGGGCTAAATTCAACCTGATCACCCTAGAAAGCTGAAATTCGGTAGGGAGCCTCCCTGAGACATAACTAGACGATTGGCATAAACATTTTAATGTCTCAATGTCTTGCTGACTCGTTTGCAAGCGTTTTACATAATGGCAGGTGTTCCATTAAAACCTACGGTTTAATTTTTTTTTTAAATTTGTTGGATTGATATAATTTTATTTCCTAGTGCTGTAGCATTTGTTCTCTAGGTTACGTCCATTTATTTTCTAGGTCGTTTTCATTTAAAATCATGGCTGTATATTTTTCTTTTCCTAGGTCGCCAGCTTTAAAAGTCTCGGCTGTACCCTTTTACCACTAGGTTGTCTCCAATTTCTTTTTCTAAGTTGTGCTGCATTAACTGCATAATTTTGCTTGGTGTATCCTTTTTTTTCCACGATTGTCGCCATTAAATGTTCTCTAAATTCTCCAAGGGACTTACATTCACCAAGCTTACATACTTGACAAGCATTCACCAGTTTTACATACTTGAAGTTGGATTACCAGCGCTGTCGTTGCGCCCGTCAACTGCTGAAATTGGGCTCGATCCATTTCTGAGGTTTTACCTGTTATTATACTTCGCAAAACGTTTTACAAAAACTCGTGCGAAAAAAAAAAAAAACTCAATCTGTTGTAGGCGCAACCAACTACCGAACTTGCACTTGAACTTGTTGCCAGTAATTGGCAATTAACAATTATTGTTTTATGCTATTATAACTATATTACTAAATTGGGAAAAGGCGATAAATAAAAGACTGTAAGCGGAATGTTCGCGGAGCGGCGTGTAATAAGGAGCATGAGAGAACACTGGTCATAACAATTACAATAGCCTCAAATAACAATACAATTCAGCTATGTCATCGAATCGACAGCCATGTGGACAGTCGTCGTGGCGTCACCTATTAAATGTCTCAGTTGTATCGTTGTCAGTCTGGGTTGTCCCTGTAGTTTTCAAAATTTGAAATTGTACCAACTGACAACCAACTTAATAAATGCGTTGAACTATTCAAATGCGGTCAAAAAAGCAAATCGTCAACAATAATTAAAATATCGTCAAAAGTAAATGAAAACATCTTGAAAATGTGAAAAAGACAACCGTTATTAAATGAACTTTTCTATTTTTTCTTCTAGTAAAAAAGCTAAATGTCAAAACAGGAAATACGGAAGTATTCAAATTTAGTAGTATTTAGTAATTCATTTGATGAAGAAATCCTGAAAATATGAAAAAGCTTCTGTTACGGTGTGGTTTTTGCCGACGCCGCAGAGGTAGTTAGGGAGAGAAAACGACTTCTCTGCTGAGTACTAAATTGTTTATTTAAATAAGCGTGGGGACCGGTTTCGAGCAGTTATACTCATCTAAAGCCCTAACAAGAATAATAGTTTATTTAAATAAACAATTTAGTACTCAGCAGAGGAGTAGTTTTCTCTCCCTAACCACCTCAAGGTTCTGTTACTTGCTGAGGAGCCAACCCTTATTTTTTTTACACCTTTTACAATCATAATTATTGTTTTTATACCTTTGTCTTTATACTTCCAATTTCATAAAATTGTTAAATAAATTTTAAATAGTCCAAGTTCATAAATTACTAGGGGGTCACCTAAGCTAAAGCCAGCCAACCCCCGACCTTTCCCATTTTGCCTCAGAACCAACCACTCGCTTTCCCATGTTTATTATGCATTTTTCCGGAAAAAATACAGGATAATGGTTGATGACTCCGCCGAGTCGTCTTGAGGAAGGGCAGGAGGGGGGCGGAATCGACTTTTCGCCAACTTCAACCCCCCACCCCCACCCCACCCCGCGTGGCGGAGCCAACCCTCCATCACGCTTTCCAAACAAATTTTAAAACTGGTTCAATAGGATTAACACTTACACTTACCTAATTTTAAACACTTTTTGCTTAAAATGTATCACATTGAGCCAACTTTTTGGCGTTTTCAGTCTTTTACGTACTCTGCTCGCTAAGCTGAATTTTTTGGACATTTTCTCACATTTTCCCGACTTGTAGAACTGCCCAAAAATAAAGATGATTCTCCTCCTCCTCGTGTTGCATCTCCAATATAGTAAATTCAATTCTTCCAATTTCATAAACTAGGTTCATCAAATTAAAATTGTAGTGTATTGAATGGGGAAATTGCGTATAAGTACTTACGATTTTAAATTTAACCCTACCGTTGTATTATAGGACCGAAGCATATGTTATAGAAACACTGAAATCAGTTTTTTTTTTAAATTGTTGGAGGAGAGAAGAGCAAAAACGAGTAGGGCAGTTCGAATTTTTTCGGGTCTGTCCGCTAGGCTCTCACTTGGGGCGCTAGTGTCTACAGCTTGTAGAAGGAATTTACCAAGTCTAATCATTTGATATAGTGAATAAATAATTCAGAATATATTATACTTATAGTTTAACGTCTTATTAGATCAGATTGACGGTGATTCGATAGCGTTCGTTGTGATGGGCTGTCAGACGGCAACACTGGTAACAACTTCGGCAGCCCACCGAGGTTGGTAGCACCTTCGTTACCAAACGACACGTCACCACTTTTTCTAAATCATAATAATTTTCTGGAAGCGATTCCAGACGGCTGACTGTCGTTTTTGTTATTGTTATGTACCTACTTTCGAAAGAAAAATTGAAAAAATGGAGTTATGCAATTTCCCCATTACGTTTTTCAAATTTACAGAAAATCTATTACACGCAACTGTTCAATAGATCAATCTGAAGAGAGAAATAAAATAAGCAAGTTGAGCAATTGATGTAGAAAATGGAAAATAGTACGTTAATGTGACACAATGTGTCTCATTAACGTACTATTAATTTTGAACATGTCATGTTGAACATGTCAAATTTAAAAACTCTAATGTCATAAAGTAAAGCTTTAGGTAAAATTTACATGAATGTAAATTGAATTGAATGAAGAAGAATTTAGAAGGCCGGGTACAAACGTCAGAAAGAGGAGGTACCTATGTAGGTCACTAGAATATACACAGAGATACATTGCAAAACATTTCAATCGAACAAAATTTTAAAAAAAGTACTCAGGAGATAATTCAAATAATTAACAATCCACAGAACGATAAGTAATTACGTATAGAGGCATAGACGTCATACATTAGAATCCGAATATTTACATTTTTACAATTCTTACAAATGCCAGAAATAAAAATTATATTAATAAAACCTCAAATGAACACAGGAAAGCAGGTCAAAAAATTACAATATGTTTACAATACCAGCGTACAATCCGCAAGTAGACTCAACGCACCACCCAGTCAATCTCCCCAAATCCCTCAACAGAGAACAGCTTAGCTAAGTTTGAGTTTCTTCGTCCTGAGGAAAGACTTTAAAGGGAGTTCTCATATCGTATTTAAATAATTATATAATTATTATAATTGGTGAGAATGGCAAGAAATATCTTGCTTATCCAAAGCAAGCAAAACAGTTTTTCGTTTTCCTGAAAACCAGCTGAAACTTCATGTCACATGTCTAAGCGGAATTTTGAATTTTTATCAAAAAATGATGGGGTTGTCGAAATCAGTGTCTCCTTCCTCTTTGTACTGTACAGCCTGTGATCCCTTAGAAACAGGTTGCCACTGTGGTTTTTGCTCCATCTGAACTAGTTCGTCACCGTGTCTGACGTACAATCCAGGTGACAACAGCCCCAATGGATCGAATCCTTCAACAACACCCCCTTGGTATTGTACAGACTGTGATTCGTCAATGTCCACCAGTTCCTCTTCAACTGTACACTCTTCAGCTAAGTCAAGCCCCTGTGAAATAGATGCTCTGATCAACTCTTGTTCCCCAGAAGGCCCCGCCACCTCCGGAATGAGACGAACATCTGCCTCGTCCGCCTGAATACTGTCTTTCACCGCTGTAATGAATGCGTAAGCCGCGCTAACGTAATGGTCTTTTGAGGTCAGTGGAATTTTATAAAACAACTCCTGAATCGCAAACCAAATGTGCTCGCTCTCCAACGTGTACTTCAAGTTGAGAGTGTAGAACACTTTGAAGCACAGATCTACCGCTGTCAACAAGTTATCGGTAATGTATTCGAAATCACGAACTCTCACGAACACTTTTTGGATGTCGGCGACTGTTCCCAATACCGCGATGTACGGCTGGACGAAACCCCCGTTGGCCGCTAAGAGTTCCTGATGCCGTGCATCCTTATCTTCCGAAGTGTCGAAGAATGCGATGAAGGAGTTTTGTGAGTCGCTCTTCGACACGATCTGACGTTTGCGGAGCGAGTCCGGTTTCGATGTTTTGCCAGCGGCAGGAATGGCGAAGCACAGGAGCACCAAAAGTAGTTGGAGGCGAGCGTGTTCGTCAGCTGTAACACAAGGAGTAGCGTTAGGTCGTCAGCGTTTTCAGGGAACAAGGCTCAGTGGATAATAAGACAGAAACGAACAGGGTGTAGGGCAGAAACGCCTGATGCACTGGCCCGAAGCCTAAAAACGCAACAGCTGATTTCTAGCCTGTTGCAGCACGTGTGAACGATGTAAGAAGTTTGAGGGGCCTGGGATGGCGCAAAAGGCACCACTCAAGCAACTTAAAACTGGACGACCTTTCCAGCTTATTGGTATGGACATACTTGGACCATTTCCAGGCCGTGGTAATAAGTTCTTCCTAGTTATGTCCGACTACTTCACAAAGTGGCCTGAAGTCGTTGCAACCCCAAACCAGGGAGCGTTAACCGTTGCGAACATTGTATGTCCAAATTTTGGTAGGTATGCATGAAATGCCGAACGAAATTCACACGAATCAAGGTTGACATTTCGAATCCAAGTTCGGACTATAACAAAATAGGTACCTGGGGATGTTTGTGGATGCCAGCCAGGACGACTGGAAGACAAACCCCCTTTGTTCATCTTAGCCTACCGGTCTTCTCCTCATGATACTACTGGCTGTCTACAGCAGAGTTGGTCTACGGCAGAGACCTACAACTGCCAGAAACCTTGGTGCGCCAGCCAGCTGAGGAACTCATGTTAGAGGTGAAAGTGGTTTGCACTATGCACGATGAGTCCCTGGTCTTGTCGTGAGATCTTTCGTATCGTTGATTGCAATTAGCAAGGATGTTGTCAGAGACTGGCTAAGAGCCACCAACCTTGGAGTTTTGGATTTCCGAGAGCTGGTTCGCAGTGTTAGCTGGTGAAAGAGACTGGCTAATGGCCAGCTTAGTTATGTTATTTCCTGATTCAGCTCGACTACCTCCTGCCACAGGGAAAGGATGTTGGCAGGAACTTGCTAAGAGCAACCAACCTCCCCTTATTGGTGATTTCCAGGCGCTGGTTCAGCTTTGTTAACTCTTGACAAATGGCAGGGATGTAGGCAGACTCGCTAATGGCCAGGGCAAATGAGAAGGGCACTCGAAAATTCGCCAACGTGGAGCAACAGGGCAACATGATGAAAAAAAAAAAAAAAAAAAAAACGCTGCAAATTTTACACAAGGGTTTATTATTCTTTGATATAGGTTACTTGTACAGAAATTTAATTCTGTCAATGAAAAAAATTAAAAAATTTTTTTTTGGATTTTTATATTTCAAAAAAAAAAAATTTTTTTTTTGGGGGGGATTTTTTTTCAAAAATGTTTTTTTCAAAAATTATGTATTTTTTACTCGAAAAGCATTTAACCTCCTGGGATTCTTCAAAAATCCCATTTTTAGCCCCATGAAAGCCCTATAGATCGCGACAGTGAAATCGGATCGTCTCGGGACTCCCAAAAATGGATTCTACGTCCAAAAATACTTCGAAAACGACACCTAACTCGATCCCATACCTCAAAGCCTTCAAAATACCCCACCCGTAGCCCCATTATAGCCCCATAGCGCCCCACGGGTTTGGGCGCTCGGACTGAAAACCTTGCGGGCACAACTAGATGGTAAACCAAGTATTTTGCCAAAATTTCAGATTTTTAAAAAAATTCCTACTGCCCAAAACGGCCTGGACGGCGGACGGCGTACGGCGTACGGCGGACGGACATTTCGGATTTTGAATGTAGACCTCTTGAAACGGATAAAGTCAAATTTTGAGGCCGATCGGAGTCGTCGACCCCCGTCGCGAAAACATAGGTGTATTATTCCAAGAATAATAAACCAAAAGTGTGCTCACTTTTTTTGTCTTTGTAGCAGGAGAGGGCTGCGACGAGGGTGGGTATGCCCCTGTTGTATCGAGAAGCCTGGCAACGTTCGGCCGATCGGGCGATGATCGAAGCGCACTTACGAAGACCATCTGTCAACGCGTCTTCTGGTATGTTCGGGTAAAGAAAGTTGAAGTCTGAAGCCACCTAACATACATAACGGTGTACTTAAAGATCATGTAGTAATCGCTTTTGTGCTATTTTGCATTGTCAAGTTCTGCCAAGTTACCAATTTGGGCCCAGAAGAGGGAGAGGTCAGCTGCTGAAATAGGGACAAGTAGTGGGGCACCGCGTCAGTCGAGTGATTTATTATTTTAAATCGTTGCAGCGCAGTCGCTCTCCAAGCATCAAGGATGTGCTGGTCGATCTTGCTGGGGTCGCTCCATTCACTGAGAGTCTCGTAGTGAGGGGAAGCTGTCAAATTCTTTAGCAGAACTGAAACATTACAAGTGAGAAATTGAGTACAGATGTAAGTGTGTGACAAGAAAATAGTGAACAAGCAAGTAGTGTGAAACGTACTTTCAAGCTGTTCGGCCTTCTGTTCTGCTGATGGAATAATCCTTCTCGGTCTGCCCCGCTTCATCTTCTTCGTAGGGCCCTCGCCAGCGTCGTTTGATAGGTGGGACGAGTCAGTTAGTGATTTACTGGCAGCTGAGGTCCCACTCTTCGTAGCCTTCCGCTCTTCAGATTCTTTCTTCCTTGCCGCAGTCAGAAGTTGTTGCTGCTCGGGGTGACGTACCCTCCAATCCTTTCTGTAATTGTTGTACGCCTCCCACAGAGGTCCTTGCGCCCGGCTCTTCTTATTCCTAGCCTGTCCTGGGGTATCTCTACGATCCAAGCCCGCTTTGGCAATGTGAAACCACAGGTGGGGATCTTCCTCAAAGAAATATCGGCTGCAATTGACGGCCCATTCATGGGCGTCACCGTACGTCCACAGTTGCCCTGTGGCGGTGGGTGCGCGAGAATGAAGGTGGTTGACGATTGCCCTACAGACAATCGCTCTATCTTTCCTTTCTATTTTTTCTTCAAGGGAGAGCTCCTTCCTCTGTTGCTCCGTAAGCTTTTTCAAACCTTCGACCTTTCGCATCAACGCTTTAACCTTGCGATTAGTTCGGGCAGCGTGGGTGAGCAAGCTGTGTACCGTCGTGGAGCAAACGGGTTTTGCCGGTGCTGGGGATTCCGAGGAAGACACAAGCTGCGCAAGAGGAACCTGTAAACAGAAATTGCCCTGTTGCATATTAAGCTTCTTGAAGTATGTAGGCTAGTCATGGGGAGGGGTGGTAAGAGAGGAGAAGTGGGTCCACGACTGTGGGGTGGGGATGGCAGCGCACCAAAGCATCCGAAAATGATAGCTTTTTTGGTTGGTTCGAATAAGGCCTTTTTTGGACATTTTTGTGTGTGGTTTTTTGGTCCTTTCTTCACACTGAATTTTCCAGTTATCACCGACTTCACTTGAACTTCTTCAAAAGACACTTTCTTATAGGAAATTTACTGCAGATTCCGAATATATAATTACTTTCAGTCTGAAACGTTTTTAAACCATCAACAACTGTTAAAAACCCGCAAAAAAGGATTAAAAATCACATTTTTTCGCCGCTTTTTTTTTCTCTTATATTCCTCAAACCACTCGCTCCAAAAAGTCCTGAAAAAAAAAAAAAAATCGGGGTTAAGGTTTTGAAAGCTTAAACCTTTCTGATTAGAATGAGATCAACCCGCGACTCTCGAAAATTGAAACTAAGGCAGCTACAATTTTCCAAAGTTTGGCACAAAAAAATCGGGAATTTCACCAAATTTCCTCCAGCCACTGTCCCAAGAGGAAAATAGCCTTGAAATTTTAGTCAGGCATTTAGGTCGACGAGGAGAGGTGTGATAACAATTTCAAGGTGATTTTCCTCTTGGGATAGTCGCTGGAGGAAATTCGGTGTATAGAATCAAATTCACAAATTGATAAAATTGTAGCTCCCTTATTTTCAATTTTTGAGAGTTGCGGTTGAACTCATTCTGTTCAGAAAGTTTTCAAAACGTTACCCTCGATTTTTTTTCCAGGATTTTTGGGTCGAGTAGAGAGAAAAACGGTGAAAAATGTAATTTTTGATTTTTTTGTCGTTTTTGATGGTTTAAAAAGGGTTTAGACTAAAAGTAAGTATATATTCGGAATCTGCAGTAAATTTCCAATAAGATAAGTGTTTTGTGAAGAAGTTCAAGTGAAGTCGGTGATAACTGGAAAATTCAGTGTAAAAAAAAAGGTCCAAAAAACCAAAAACACCCCCCCCCCCCCCCCCACCAAAGGCTATTGTTTTCAGATTCAGCACCTTCAAAAACCCTTAGAATAAGTTTAAAATAAAAAATAAATCCAAAAAAAAAAAAAAAAAAAAAACGTGGGAAGGGGCAGAGATTTTTTACAAAATATCCATTATTTCTAGAATAAACCTAGGTAAGTGAATAATCATTTTTCCCCTTCAGGGAAAAACATCAGATCATGGATATGTCTTCAAAGGGTAAATAGCGTAGAAATTAGCTTCAGGAGGCTGATCCCGACCTCATTAATATGGTTGGAATTCACTTTTGTACCTATTTCCATGCCAATAGGTACCCTTCCAGAGGCCAGCAACTCGGAGGTCTTTTTTCTTGGAGACCAGTGAAATTTATTCGCGCAATATAATTTAGTGCTTTTGTTGTTGGTAAACTAAAATTTTGTAAAAAAATAATCCCATCATGACTCATGAGTAAGTGCCTATGTGAGAACATAAACGTGTACCTGCATACAATAAAGCTGTTTCCTTTTCAGGATCATAATGAGGGGTGCATAAAAGACGTGATGAGAGAGGGTGGAGAGAGTGAATTCGCGGGTGAATTCCCCGACTCAAGGAGGATCGTTTGTCACCAGCTCAGAAAACATAAAAAACATTCTCAGAAACAAAATAAATATCACTAACAACAATAATGGGGAGCAAAGACAAGGGAAAAAAAATTGCGGAGTCCCCCTTCTCCCACTGAATCCAAATTTTAAATTGGATAAAAAAAGCATCATCCTGTATTTCTTTAAGAACAAACTATTCATTATCGAAAAGCGAGTAGAAGGGGTCTGAGGCCAGGTGGGATACGGTCGGGGGTTGGCTGGATTTAGCCCCTAATTAGGGGCTTAACGTAAGTAAGGGGCTTACCACTAAGTTACAAGTGTTATAACTCACCGTAAATACTTTTGGCGTGTGAGACGCTTCGCTGGCCTGACAAGCTGGAGTGGGTGGCGCAGTCACACCACAGTTGTCTTCCCAACGATCTCGATTATCTTGAAATTCGAGGTTCCGGAGTGAGAACTGTGGCCAAGTCAGGACGTCCGGGCGGGTACGCTTAGGCCGTTCATACGTTGTGACCCCGTTCGCTGCAAGAGATCGAAATGAAAACAATTAGAAACAGAAAGTGACTATTCCCACTAACAAGCAAGTCACCAAACTATGCGACGATCATCTGAGAGCACCAACAACTTGTAGCAACTGTAGCATTGCGAATCCCGTCCTTTTACTTTAAGGTAGTCCAAATTCAAAGCGAAGTGAAATGAAATGGACAGAGAAAAATTATGTTTGACGTGCTGTACCTACTGTTCAGAGATAATGAGGCTATTAATAAAAAAGTTATCTTTTTATTAT
The DNA here is from genome assembly GCA_955831195.1 of Pilophorus perplexus. Classification (NCBI taxonomy): domain Eukaryota; kingdom Metazoa; phylum Arthropoda; class Insecta; order Hemiptera; family Miridae; genus Pilophorus; species Pilophorus perplexus. Next base: position 32,414,069 of record OY037009.1, on the reverse strand, counting down.
GTCAAAAGATTTCATAAAGTTGTTGAATTCGTTTTTGTTTTTTTTTCAATTTCAGAAATGGTTTATTTTCGATTTGCAATGACTAAATGAAACAACAAATTTACATAATATGAGGGAAATAAGGAAAGGCGAAATTTTTAAGCGTCTGGAATTGATATGCTGAAATTATTATGCTTTCCCCGCAAAGGATGTAAAAAACGTGTGGAAGTAGGAAAACGTTTTTAGCATTAGAACAACTAACTACCTAGAAAAAGAATGAATATTTTTGCTTTGAATAGTGAATATTCATTCTTTTTCTACGTAGGTTTCTAGTGCTAAAAGGTTTTCCTATTTTTTCACGTTCTAGTGCTAAAAGGTTTTCCTATTTTTACACGTTTTTTACAGTCATTCGAATGAATATGAATATTTTTATTTGAATACTGTGTAACTATCGTGTTACGTGTCGCTTTATGAAATCGGTTTTGATTGATCGGCATTGCGATTCACAGACGCATGATGAACGTTCTAGTTGATTTCATGAAAACATCAGTCTATGAAAGACGAGTTCACGAATAGCTGTGTCTGATGGACAAAATAAAAGTTAGCGACAAGTAACGCACAACATAAGTAACAAGTAATATTAGTGAAGGTAGCTCACCTCGGAATATATCGATGGTAGCGGCTGAGAGACCCCATTCAGTCAAAATTTCCATTACGTCTTCCAGATCGGGAGAGAGAGAGAGTGATGAGAACACCAGAATCCACGGGGGGAAAAAAATCTCTAAAAAACCCTAGTTGAAGTAACCGTTAATCCATGTCACATCCAAGAATGCTAGGTTGTTTTAACCGCAACCTTAAACCTGTTACAACCGTGACCAGGTTGGGGGCAGTTTCAAATTTCTATCACTGTTGGCTCAGTCTGGAAATATTCGAAACAACCATGACACTACAGTGGTTTTAACCAGACACTGAAAGTCACTTTTTTTTAAAGTCATTTTAATGTCTCGGTTAAATTTCATGACACAACCGTGACTTTAATGAAGGAGAATTATATGGAAGGTCAAATCATTTCGAATACAGGTTCAACTCACTTAAAAGTCAAGGGTAAATTATATGTCACGGTTTGCAACTTTTCTTTTTATGTAGGTTTGTTCCAGGTCTGACTGCGTCTGTCGACAGAAGTTGGACAGCTGTCGACAGAACCCGACTGCACCCTACTCGAGCTGTCAACCTACGATCGACCTGGAACAAACCTTATCAAAACAGTTGGTCCAGGTTGAGGACAGAGGGTGGCTAATACCTATTGGGCCTTGTTGTATCTTTTGTTTATTTATTTTTTTCCACTGTTGTATCAACCTGGAATCTTTCTTTTTTTCACGGATATATCTATTTTAACCGAGCCCCTAAAAAAACAACCTTTTTTCTCCATGTACAAACTTGGGTCATCCGAGGGATTTTGAGGTTCAGGGAGCCTTGCACAAAATGACGGAACGTATGTTAGATCCAGCTGCTGGTATGTTGGGTCTGCTGCAGACCTCACTTGCTCTTTGTGCAATATGGGAGTTGGAGAAGACATACTCCACTTCTTTGGGAGCTGCCTGGTGCACATTCAGGCATCGGTATCTTGTCAGCGGGATCTCCTTCTGAGGGTGGCTGGCGAAGGGAAAGCCCGCTGATCTCCAAAGTTGGCCAAAAAAGGGATAAAAATAGATTTCACCTGGCAAATTAAACCTTTCACTTTCATCCTGTATTTCTTTAAAAAAAAAAAAAAAACTATTAATTATTGAAAAGCGAGTAGAAGGGGTCCGAGGCCAGATGGGATACGGTCGGTAGATGGCTGCCTTTAGCCAGCAGGGGGTGGCTCCCTAGTCTATCTATACAAGTTTGACTCTCCGCTACACCGAATCTACGCCCAAAAATAGTTCGAAAACGACCTTGGGCCAAACCCCCATCTGAAGCTCCCCAGAGCCCCTCAGAATAGGTTTGAAACCCCCCGTGATTGATTCTACGTCTAAAACTACTTCGAAAATAACTCCTCACTCTACGATCCGTCCAAAATCTTTCGTCCCCCAGTGCCAAAACACGTCGATTATTCACCAAATAAAAACAAAACATCTTCACAATATAAAATTTATTTGTAAATAAATATATCAACATTATCTTGTAATACGATAAGCCTTCACAAATAATCAAAAAATGTACAAATTAAAAAAACAATTGTTCAGTTTTTTGGAGAAAAATAAGTTACTATGCTCTCTACATTGGTTATGTAATACATAGGTAAATGAACAAGTTCATTCATAAATAGCTATGTACCTTACGTAGTAAATATTTCTTATGTACAGGTTTGTTTTTTTATTTTCACTTGCATTTCTGTAAATAGCATAATTATATCGATTTGCAAAATATCGAATTGCAAAAACTACCCGTAGCTGATTACGTCAAACAAATCAAAAACGGTTGGTGTCGCGTAAAAAACGGAGAAACAATTAAATGAATTTTTTTTTTAAACAAAAGTCGAGTTCAAGCAGTCTTTGATGAATTTGACAAGGAACTAGGCAATTGAATACATTGTGTAACGTCGGATGAAAATTAAAATAAAACAAAGGTATTAAATAAAATTAAATAAATGTTATGAAAAGAAAAAAATCGACGATACAATTTTAATAGTTTTTTGTTGGTAATCTTCACATTTTTTTGTTGTTGAAAATTCTAAAATAAAGGTACATCACTTTATGATATTTACTGAGTCCGAATCGCAGGTTCATGTCAATAGAAAATAATGTGTGGTGAATCTATTGTCCTTCACCAGAACTTAAAACGAAATTGCAAATTTTACTTGTCAGAAATGAACTGAGTACAAAACAAAATTTGTATTTAATGTCTTAATAGCGACATCGTCTCAAGTGCCGGGAGTTCTTAAAATAAATTAATAATTAACATAGGACAGTGATATTCACTTTTACGTTATACAAAAAACAATAAAGACAGGAGTGAGAGAGCAAGGAATACTTAGTCGAAATTATTGAATTGTTTAAAAAAAGGAAGGACAACAACTTTTTTTTTTAAACAATTTATCGTTTGTTTAAACTTCACTCAGACTAGAAATGAAAAATTTGGAAGTCTGATGCGTTCAAAATAATACTGAGAAAAATAGTTAACAAAGTCTTTAGAAAAAACGTAATAACCTCGAAACAAATACATTTTCAAGACTATGAAAGAGAAATAGTTATCATCATAGGTTGACCCTAAAATACGGGAGATTATCGATGGGTTTTTGAATGTCCAAAACTAAACATCATTAAATTAACTAAAGGTTGTAATCAGTGCTGTGAGTTTGGGCATTTAGGTTGAATGAGGAATTCATCGGGTGATTAAGTGGCAGGCGAAAGGCCAAACGGTAAGCAATGGTTCAATTGTCAGGAGAAGCTTAATTTGGGTGCAATTGTGGAATGGACGAAAGAATTATTACGGTCTAGTGGTTAAGAAAGAGTCAACTAAGCAGTGAGCAATGTCAGAAAACTGTCAACTGGAGTACACATTGGTCTAATAGTACAAAACGCCATCTTAATAGAAAGCAACAGTCTAATAGTCTTGAAAAGTGGCGAATAATTAGTAAGCAATGGTCTAGTAGTCAGGGTTTCTTTCAACCAACATCATACAAAAGACGATTTTCAACGATATTTATTTACACTATAACTTTGAACACTTGAAGACCGGTTTTGGTTTGTCAAACCAATATCAGTAGGTATGGTACAGAATCGACAAGCGTTCAAAGCTATCGTATTTTATGTGAAGATAGATTCCCACTATCTCGTCTTCTCGACTTTACATTATGAGACAGGTACATGTCTAATAAACAGGAAAAGGTTGAAGGATGGGTAATCATTCATACGTTGCCTCGGTCTTGTGTGTTGAGGACAGATGCCTTAGCCACCTTCGCCACTGGAGCCCCCTGAATGATAAGCAGTCATCCAATAGTCAGGAAATAGCTGAACGATAGGTAAGCAACGAGGCATTTAAACCTTAGTGGCAACAGGCAACTGCCCATGGGGCTTCCCAGCAGGCCCGCTGGTAGGAGCCAGGGTGCGCCACCACGTGGGCCAACTTAGCCTAGCTTCACCTCCTGCCACCCATGAAGAGAGAGGTGAGGAGAGGCTTTTTAATCCTGAGCGGGAGCATCTGCTCAACCGCCTCTCTGGGAAGGAACTTCAAGCCCTGGGTATAACTGTTGGGAACTGTCACTCAAGCAGCATCATCCCCAACTAGGTCCAACGCGGCCTGCCGGGCCTTCAGGGCAGCAAATGCCCTGTATCTAGACGGGCTCACCAGCCAGCGCCAGGCGATGCAGGTTAGCCAGAAAGTCTCAAGACCAGGGGCCACCCTCGGCATCCGCAAACACTGAGCCACGAATGGAAAGAACACAAATGAGAGTTAGCATCCAACTCCTCCTGCCTCTGGCCGACAAGCATGGCCCATCCTGGTACGAGAAGGCGACGGGGCAGTAGTCTGGAATAGACCAACCAAATAACGGTCTTCTTGCCAGGATGTGGTCATTGAGGAAGTAAATAACGGAAGTCAGGAAACAACCAAATAATTGGTAATGAACAGTCAGGAAAAGCTCAACTAATTGGTTAGCGGTTCAGTAGTCAGGGGTCAAGTTTAATGACGCGGTGTGTGCGAAGCGGTGTATTATTTTCGCCATAGATTCGGTTCCTAAACTCATAAGATTCAAGGGTTATCAGTTTGTATTTGGAATTCACAGGGTTATTTGTTCCATTGAGACCTTGACATTAAATGTCACAAATTTTGTTGTGATCCTCTTGCTGGGCAAAGTATGGAAGATGGATTTGAAGAGGAAGAGCCGTCACAGCAGGCGCTGGCAGAAAATTGAATTTTCTTTAAGCTGGTTGGCTAATCGTGGGACGGGGTCTTGCTCTTTAAGCCCCTGTGGGCTCTCAACGAAGACACAGGACAGAGGCTCACAGGAGCGTCTAGGATTAATTTATTTAAATCTCAGTCCCTGGGTCAGCCGACCCATTCATGCGGAAGCTCCCACAGCTGGGTCAGTCCCCAGACGCTCCTTGTGAGTTTAAAAAACGAAAATAATACACCGACGCCGCTTGGCAACTGTATGCTACAGACTAATAGTTAGGCAAAGCTCGACCGAAGGACGTCATCTGGTACTCAACATTTTACAGTGATGAATCCCAAGTTCCCCCCAACAAATTTCCAACCGAAATGCCCACACTTTCACACAAAAAGGATTTGCTTGCTAACGTAATATTTTAAGTATCTGAGTATTTCTTTTCTCCAACACAAAGCCGTTTTTCTACATACTATTATCACTTTTTCGGATGAAATTTCCAAAAAACTCAACATCATCTAAAACGATTCTATGTACAATCGTATACCAAAGGTTTCAATCAGAGTTTGACCAAAAAAGTACTTCAAGAAAGAACAGGGGGTCAATTTCAAATCGAGTTTTGTACAAAGAAATTTGTTTTGTTTTTTTGGCTATACACAAGATTGCACAATGTTCATTGTACTCTCCCCCAAATATGTTTCTAAAATTTGTGAAATTGTGAAAGCAACTAAACGGACAGCAAATTCAGATTAAAAACGTACATGAAATGTGAGATTCGACGTTATTGTACATTTCAATTGAGTTGAAGTACGTAAAACAATAAAATTAACGCCCGTACACAACGAAGCGAGGTTGGTAAAACTGTGGTACACACATTTCGATCTAAATACGGTAAAAAAAATAAAAGGTTGAGAACATCGTCATGTTCGTGAAGGGAAGCTCATTCCGTCGGATAAAGCGACGATAACGTCATCCGAATCACCTTACACGCCCGGATAACAGGGCGGGAAGGTTACAGAATGAGCGTCACCGAAGGCAACTGCTTGAGCGTTTGCCTCCAACAAAAAAGCGCAAAAGGAGTATTAGGGGAGGGTTGGAGAGCGTCACCGCTTTTCACAGCCTTACTGCAATGAGTTTCAGATAAACCAACATTTGTAGTCGTAGTTGTTCTTTTTTTTACACGGAAAAGAAACAAGGGGGACAGACAATATTTCCGCTGGGAAAATAAACAAGACAGAAAATAATAATACAACTTGATCCCCAACAACCACAAAACTAAGTTTGGCCTAAAATAAAATTAAAAAAAAAAGCTTATGCAAAATTCCTATTGTGTGCACAGTAAAAAATAATAATTTAATAATATCAATCTTTCGCACGTAATAGTAAGAAGCATTACAACCTTATCTATTCTTAAATAGTTTAGGTAGAAAGGCTACACTCACCTACATTTCTGCCCTAAAAATACCATTCTTTTCACAAACACTTTGGTGACGAGGATTATTCCTATTATGTAATTTAAATTAAAAACTGAAACATCTTCACGCTACGAATTTTTTCTTTTTATGGAGCTTTTTCCAAATGTTTAAAAAAAAAGAAAAGAATCTTACATAGTAGTAGGATAGAGAGCGAGTTTGTTCATTGTTTCCTTATATGTCTAATACAGAAAAGGTTCTGTTTATTAGGTTTTTTTCTCCGAGTGGATCAGAAGTGCTGATTTCTATGGGGGAAACCGGCGATTGATCGGACAAAGTAGACAATGGGTCTTACGGTAAGACAAGCGAGGACGCAGAAGTAGTGGTCTTACGGTAAGACAATAGAGGGCACCCAAATAGTGCGATAGTGACAACTGAAGACAATGAAGTAGGAGCTAACGGTGAGACAGAAGGTGAAACTGGTGGTCTAACGCCTAGGCAACTGAGGAGGCCGAATTATGAGACTAGCGTGTTTGCTGAACTAGTTGTTTGACAGTAAGACAATTGACGAGGCCGAACTAGTTGCCTAAATAGTAGGCGCGTTCGCAGAGCAATTCTAGTAGTTCGGAACCGTCCAGCGCAAGCGCAGTAGCTCGTTTTACGAGAATGAGGGTATCATGACTTCCAGGAATCAAACCCCCAAGTACACTGCGATCGCAGAACTCCTCAAGAATCTTTCAGAACTGATTTCAACTGCCTCCTCGATCGTGAAATTTCGCGCATGCGCATTTAATTTTCTTCTCTGATCGGGCAGTGATCACTAAGTCTTAGTGTAGATTTATCTCTGCCTTCACTACACAGATTAACTAGGACAGGTGAATTTCATACTATTGGGAGTAATGCCGAGAACAGCTTACTCATGCCTCAAAACGGCAACTAAATTTTTTTGCCATCGATTTTTGACAATTGATTTTTAGGTATGACAATTCAAAAAATCAAAATATCGATTTTATTTTAACAATACCCATCCCTAGCAGAGTTTGCAAAAAATAAAAGCAGTATACTGGCTGAGGCCCGGCAATCAGAGTAAAATTAAATGAGGAGGAGGAGATGAACAAGTTCAACTTTTGTCCGAATGAAAGCTCTGTTATGCGACAAGCACTAAGTGCTCAAGTCTTGAAATTTGACATTCGGTAACGCTCGGTCAAGTGCAATGTAGACTGCTTCAATTAACTGCCGTGAGGTGTTAGAGATGTGGTGCCTGCGTAGAATATTTTGCATCCTCTGGGTACAGCGCGTATGAAACTTGGAGGTTTTGTGGAGAGCCAAGTCAGGAGCGTGAACTCTTCATGTGCGTGAAGAAGAGAAAAGTTACCCGGGCAACATCTTGAGAGGAGATCGCTGCACACTTCCAGCGTTTGGTCCTGGAAGGCAGGGAATTGGCCGGAAACAGCTGCACTGGTTTCGCAATATACCAACAAGGACCAGAATACAGGACTTGGCTGCTCTCAAAAGTGAGGCATCGACAGGACTCTTTCCGAGTGATGATTGAGGAGGATTGGTCGTCTATTGAGAAGATAGAAGGAGAACATGCTCGTATGGGTCGTCTTGCGTCTGGCCTCCCCAAACATTACGGGAACGAAGCCGATAATGAAGATACAATGATGCGGCATGAGTTTGAAATCGACAGTCTGAAGATCATATCGGGACTTCGACTCCAGTAATGCAACTGAGGACGCCAAACTAGTAGGCCACTGGTAACGGTAACGTCCTAACGGTGAGACAACTGATTATTCGGTACTAGGGTCCTTCCAATAGTAATACAAATATTATGGAGAAAGATAATACTTCTTCTAACGGTTTAAATTGTTCTCCTCAACCTGAGTGTTCAACTGCTTCAAGTCTCTCTGCGCTGTAGATGAGCTTGGCAGCCCGAAACTGGTCCCCACGCTAGATTTGTCAAATCAGTAAACAAGACCATTACATCACCAGAGGAGTCCTCTTTCACCCTAATCTCGATCTTGCACCTCAGCACCTTCGGTAAACAACCACTTAGTGGGCTTCCTACAGTATTGTGCTCCATAGATCACCAGAACATATGAAGGCAACCCAACCCCAATGACTGGAATCTAAAGAAAAAAAAAGATGAAAAAGAATCGTCTAGCGAAATCGCACTAGGTTGACTCTCCCAGCCGGCTCAAAATCAAAATTAAATTATACCATCAAGGAAAAAATAATACAATATCGAAAGGAATATCGGTTAACTATAAACGTAATGAACAACACTAATTACGAAAACAAATTTGCTGTTTTACATCAGCAGAGTCAACATTTGTGCAACACTCAGATGTCAATCGTGAGTTCATTTGTAGAATATCTAGGATTTGTCAAGGTGAGGGTCAGAGTATTAAATTTTGGGGTAGTTTAAAACTGGTAACATATGATGGAAACGTAATAGAAATCAGCACTACTGATCAGGCGGTGATTGTTATTTGGATCCATTCAGGGCTTCGCTCGGTTCCGTTTTCACTCTTACGTCAAATACGAGTGGAAATTCGTAAACATATTTTTTTTTAAAAAGGAAAAAAAAAAAAAAAAATGCCCATTTCGATGGATGTGAGAAACAGCCTACGTCACTCACGTGGTGTTTGTCGGGTGATTTTCGTGGGGGTTGAGGCGGTCCGAGGGTTGATTTTCGTTTGGGTTGATCCGGTCTCGGTGCCTCGAAATTATGTGGACTTTGAGGTTACCTGAAAATAAATTTTAAAAAAAAAGTTAAAAAACATCGAGTTTGATGGCGATCTGGGACGGGACTTGAGTTGAAACCGGGTGAACCAACCTTTTTGGTGGCATTTCTTGTCGCAGTAGGGACACGCGAATTTGGGCTCTTTGCCGCATTCCCACCTCTTGTGAAGATTTAAGGACGTTTTGGACCGGTAGAATTTGGGGCATTCGTCACACTTGAAGGCGGCGTCTTTTTCCGTCGCGTTCGGCCGTCGCAGTTGTATCATTTTCCCAAAGTTACCTGCCAAACCTTGCAGCCCTGAAATTGCGAGATTAAATTAATTTAAACAAAGGTATGCATTTAGCTTCACTTGACAAGAAAACAAACAATTTATTCAGCCAATTCACCTAATAAACAAAATCTAAAAATGTTTCCCAAATAACAATATAATAAAATCATCATCTGAAACCAGTTCCGTGCCGGCCTGAGGGCGCCAAAGACTAGAAGGAATCCACAGTAGATCTGAGGGGAGGCTCCTATCCTCCCAACTATGATGGAAAACCAGTCAGGTCTCCTTCTTGAGAAAGCCGGCTCGTCACTAAAGCCCATGCTTGAGAATCTGTCTCAATCAGAACTTAACCTACAGCTAAGGCTGTCTTGGATAAGGCCAAACTTAATTGTAAGGCTCCCTTGCCATTCAACATGGAGAAAAACTCTCTCGTAAATAAAAAAGAAATTCCAGAAAACTGTGATCATCCAACTACAAAACACCACCAAAGTAGAACAGGCAGGGAGGGCAATTCGCTCCATGAAACTAACCTCTCGTAAGTCACTAAGGCAAAATTGGTTAGGAAAAAATCAAAAGGCGCAAGTGCGCACATTTGAGCGCAGTATCGGTAGGAGGGGACATACAGAAACCATCTCAATTAATGGTATAGTTTGAAGCTGTAGAATTTATAAAGGAACCAAAAGCAACTGTCCTGTTGCAGCAAAGGATTTAGGTGTTCCTAATATTTGCAACCAGATGACCTCCAACCAGATGGCCAAAACACAAACCTGAAAAATGAGGTAGGTCATCAGCAACGTTGTTCATCATTTGTTGGTGTTGGTGGAGAAGGCCTGCAAATACAGAAAATACAATAAAACCGGAACGTATTTTTCTCAGGGCACAGTCATTTACAAAATTTAATGTCATATCTTACCTAAAATATTCGAGTTGGAGTTAGGAGGTAAGTAAGTCTCTTGTTTCATAAAGGCTGAAACACAAGAGGAAAAACAATTAACAAAAAAAAAAACGCTGCAAATTTTACACAAGGGTTTATTATTCTTTGATATACGTTACTTGTGCAGAAATTTAATTCTCTCAATGAAAAAATTTAAAAAAAATTTTTTTTTTTTGGATTTTTATCTCAAAAAAATTTTTTTTTGGGATTTTTTGTTCAAAAATGTGTTTTTTTCAAAAACTCGGTATTTTTTACTAGAAAAATATTTAACATCCTGGGATCCTTCAAAAATCCCATTTTTAGCCCCGCGAATGCCCTAAACATCGCCCCAGTGAAATCGGATCGTTCTGGGACCCCAAAAAATGGATTCTACGTCCAAAAATACTTCGAAAACGACACCTAACTCGATCCCATAGCTAAAAGCCTTCAAAAAACCCCTCCCGTAGCCCCATTATAGCCCCATAGCGCCCCACGGGTTTGGGCGATCGGACTGAAAACCTTGCGGGCACAACTAGATGGTAAACCAAGTATTTTGTCGAAATTTCAGATTTTTTAAAAAATTCCTACTGCCCAAAACGGCCTGGACGGCGGACGGCGTACGGCGTACGGCGTACGGCGGACGGACATTTCGGATTTAGAATGTAGACCACTTGAAACGGATAATGTCAAATTTTGAGCCCGATCGGAGTCGTCGACCCTTGTCGCGAAAACAGGTGTATTATTCCAAGAATAATAAACCAAAAAAAAAAAACCATCAAATTTTACAAAGGGGCCCTCAAAAATAGATTTTACGTCCAAAAGTACCTAACAAACGACACCTCATTCGACTTCAAAGTCAATTGATTCATTGGCGACCCATAGATTCCCACAGTGGGGTCGGATGCGTCTGAGACCCCTATAAATAATTTCTATGTCCAAAAATACTTCGAAAACGACATCCCACTCGACTCTTATCCTAAACCCTCCATAAAAACCGCAAGATAGCCCCACAGAGCCCAACGGGTTAGGGCCACTGGGCTGAAAACATTGTGGGCACAACTAGATGGAGAACCGATTACATTGTCAAGGAAATTGAAAAAAATCCTCTTGCCCGGGTGGATGGGAGACGATATGCAGACGGACAAAGCGCCATGCGACTAAACATCCGCAACCAAACTCTAACCTTGTGGAATGGGATATAAACCCGGGTGGGAGTCTTCGTCGGTGTCGACTTTGAGGCGAACGCTGGAATGGGCCGAGTCTTCGCTCGAGAGGTAGTTCAAAGAGTAGGAGTCGTTGATCGACAGGTCTTTCGGCGTCGAGGATTCGTCCATCACTTCCATCTTAACCTGTGGATTTACAACGGTTTCTTTCACGTGCTTTGAAAACATCGACAATTTGGGGGAAACATCTGAACAGTGCTTTGCACAACCGGAGGTATGCGAGTAAAGTTGGCAGTTGATACGAAAAAGAAAAAAGAGAATTACGTTTGAAAGGAGGGCACAAGTGCGCCCTTTAGAGCGCACTTGCGCCTGATCCACCTGGGGTGGTAAGGTAAGATCTTACTGTTCAAGCGTGAAAAGGTAATGACATACAGGGACCTAGTTTAGATTACCTTGACTCCTGTTCCAACTCCACCACTCTCATCAGTTTTCATAACCTTTGGAAGAGGTTCGCTCGGCGTGGACTGGCCTTTTTCTGTCTCTGAAGACTTTTCCGAACTGTAAAGGGAGGAATGACAGTTTGAAAACAGAATTCGCTTGAAAGAAAAAATATTGCGTTAAAATCTTAGCTTCTAAATTGAAAGACAAGCAAGATGAAGGCGGGGGATAACCCTGCGTCTCAAAAACCACAGCATCGCAGCTGGGGCTCACAAGAACTCACAAGCTCAGCTGACTTGAGTCACTTCGCTGGAACCCTCTGCCGTCAATGAACAGCTGATGGTGTTCTTTCCAAAGACAGAGAGATTTGGAAAGTGCAACAGCAAAGGGGTTTCTTGCAAATTCACTAACCCCTTCAATGAATGTATGGAATCCAATGTACCTAAAACCGCGAATTCCAAAACAAGGTTTAGCTCCATGGGAACATTTAATGTCTGCTTATAGGAAACCAGTTTCTGATGACAAAACACGGGGTTATGCTCCCGAAAGGACAGTAAGGAGCTCCTAGGTTCAAACTTCTTGTCATACAATCGACTTGAGGCCCTCTAATCTGGGATCCTGCAGGTCATGCGGATTACATTATAGTAAAATTTACTATAATGCATTCAACTATTTTGCAGTATAACGGCATTAAATGCCGTTAAGTAGAAGGTACTAAATTTTAGTACTATAATGCATTTAATGCACGCCATAGACCTTAAAAAGAGGAGTTGGATTTGAGAGAAAAAAAAGAGTAAAAGATGAGTCATTGAATTGATACGCATGTCGATCTAAATCTATTCTCCTAATCTAAATCGATTATTCCTTGACAATCTTTTGAGAAATCGATAATAAAAAATTCGGCTGTTTCATCCCCTGGATAAATTGTACGATTTTCTACGAAATTGTTGAAATTAAAATCACAGGCAGTGAAAAATTTGTACTGTTGAACGAGCTTTGGCATTTTCAAGAATCTTTTGGAACTTTTAGAACTCATCATTTAACAAGTATTTGTATTGAGGAAAAGTAACGAAATTTCAAAACTTTTAAATCTGCTTTCTCCTCTGCTGAGTACTAAATTGTTTGTTTAAATAAACAATTGTAGCGTGGAGACTGGTTTCGAGCGGTTATACTCATCTACAGCCCAGAATAACTTGGAGAAGTTGAACCGATATTCAGGTGTGAACCTGCAGAGGAGTCGTTTTCTCTCCCTAACCACCACATTGGATTAGACCTTTGCACCAACGGCAAAAACCAAACCCCGTTTCTACTATTATTTTGAATGGAATAAAAAAAATCGATTTTTCAAAACTGATTTCCCATCCCTCCCCAGGCTAAAATATAGTGTTCATATATGAACACTGAAAGGAATGAAAGATCAGTGTGGATTGGGTCTAGGTGGGTAAATACAGAACTGACTTGGGAGGTGTTTTTAAAAATTGTCCTTAGTTTTTAATTTTTTAATAGTTTTGAGAAAATTCAATTATTGAGAAAAAAAGAAAGAAAAAGAAGTGGTCCTCGGCCTGAAAAGGGCATCGCCCTAGCAGAGCAGTAAATGAACACCCATATCAGCTGAGTTGTGAATGAGGTGTGATGCTTTCAAAATGCCTTGGAAAATTGAGACCTCAGCTCCGGGCGTTAGGGCCGAGTTTCGATTACAGCCAATTTCCCCCCTTTCCATCATGTCCTTACCCGTTGGCTTCTTCGTCCTCGTCGTCATTGGTCAACCCTTTGATCTGCAAAGTGCTGGCGGCTTTGAGGAAAGAAGGCAACTGCTCCTGAGAGACGTTCACCTCTCCCCGGTACATAAATTCGACGATGGCCGACAACTCGGAGAACTGCACGTTGTTCAAGATGATGATCGGGTGCATGTCGCTGTGTTCCAACAGGATTTCCTAGAACGAAAAAACAATAGCACATTTGATATCGTCGACGTTGATATGAGACAATTTGAAACGGGAAATCCCCACAAACGGTACCAGCAGTTTCTTCACGTCGTTAGTGTCACTTGAGTTTTTTTCTCTCTCTCTTTCTCGAGGGAAGTTTAGGAAGTGCCTTTCACCTGGTTCTCAAGCATTTCTAAATTTATGTGCCCCCCCCCCCCCCCCCCGCACGACATCAACCTGGGGAGTAACGACCTGGGCGACTCATTAGCGCGCCATTTCAAAATTATTCCACCATTGCGGTTTCTCTGGCTGGGGGCCCACCGTCGGTTTGGAACGGCACTGTTTTCACGATAAGCTTCACATTCACGTCGGAAAGAATTGGGAGAGATGAATAAGAATGAGGGAATAAGAAAAATTTCCGAACGTGAGGCCCCAACGTTGAGCGTTTGTTTCACGCCGAAGGCCACAAAATCGACCCGATTGGCGTTATGTGTGCAGGATACATTTTTTAAAACCCAAACGCGGCGGTTGGGCTAAATAAGGATTTATTACACTTAGTTGTACTAAGTCTTAGTAGATTGATTCTACGTTCAAATGTAGGTACTTCGAAAACGAAACCTCCCTCGATTGCTCCACCAAAACCCCAATAATTGAGCAATAATAATTATTACCCGTTAAAAGCTACACTGTGTGATTCATCACGTCTGGGATCCCGAAAATTTGACGACTAAAAGTACTTAAAATACGACAGCTCCGGAGACTTCCTAATCAAAGTACTTCAAAACCCCCACTTGTAGCCCCTCAAAGCCCTTACAGGGTGATCCAACAGGTCTGGGACCCCCGAAAATGGACTCTACGTCTGAAATTACAAGAAAAACGGCACCTCAGGCGCCTTCCTAGTCAAAAGCCCTCCAAAGCCTCCACTTGTAGCACCTTAATAGCCTCAAAGAGCTCCGTGTCGAGGTCAGATAGGACCAAAACGCCGACATAGAAATTAGGGGTTCCCATTTAAAATAAGAAAGGAATTCGACCTTTTGGGGTGTTGAAACCCGAAATTAGCGAGAAGATAATTAAATTCCCGAGCGCCCAACGAACCTGGGGGCGGCACCATACTGACCGATTGGGGAAGATCTCATAGACCTTGCACGCGCCCCTATAAGGTCAAAGACACACACCAGACAGACGACCACCTCCCAATTAACGCAGCACAGACCTGACGGACCCAAAGAGTGGGCGGGCCCTTATGTTTATTAGGTTAAGAATCGTTCAAATTTAGGGGCTCCCATTTAATATAAGAAAGTTGGGCGCAAATGAGCCTGTTTGCGCGCATTTTTGGGAGATCTCGACCCTACCAGTAGGAGGGAACAGAGAGACTGAGATGGTAGGAAAAATCGGCATATTTTTATCACTTACCGTTTAGGAGGAGTAGGCCTCCCCACCACCTCCACCTTTCCAAGGTCCCTGGCAGCCTCCGTTCTCCCTTTCTCTCCACCTATCCGAGGTCCCTGACAGCGTCCCAAAACAAAGGGCAAACGCGCGCCGGATCTCTTCAAATCGTTCGAATTAAACATGCCGTCTAAATTCACCCATCATCGGAATTCGTTCATCAGGTATTTCGTATTAAAATTCGAATCTCTAGGTAAGATATGGAGGAAACGCCGACTCAATTGGACCATTAACAACGAAGATACAAATAGTTGCACGAATTTGCGCGCGCCACAAATTTGGGTTCTCAAACCCCCTATTCGAAGTTAAACTGTTCACCATAGAAAGAATCACGGTATTTTTATCGCTTAACGTTTAGGAGGAGAAGGCTCGTGACGTACCCACCCACACACACACACACACACACACACACACACACACACACCCTCATACGTTTAGAATTAGTGGTATAGATAGATAGATGACCCATGTACCGAAGAAGCTGAGAAAGGCTGAACTTCTTCGGTAAATAGGTCATTCTAAAAATTAAAAAAATTTTTTGGAGGAAGACATTTACAAAAACGCTGCAAATTTTACACAAGGGTTTATTTTTCTTTGATATAGGTGAATTGTGCAAAAATTATTTCTGTGTCAATGGAAAAAAGTTTGAAAAAAAAATTATTATTTTTTTTAATTCTTTATTTTTTACTCGAAAAATATTTAACCTCCTGGGATCCTTCAAAAATCCCATTTTTAGCCCCATAGCGCCCCACGGGTTTCGGCGATCGGACTGAAAACCTTGCGGGCACAACTAGATGGTAAACCAAGTATTTTGTCAAAATTTCAGATTAAAAAAAAATTCCTACTGCCCAAAACGGCGGACGGACATTTCGGATTTTGAATGTAGACCTCTTGAAACGGATAATGTCAAATTTTGAGGCCGATCGAAATCGTCGACCCCCGTCGCGAAAACAGGTGTATTATTCCAAGAATAATAAACCAAAATTTAAATTAACCATACCTAATATCCTGAAAAAATTAACCAAATTTTTTTTAACGTTCTCTCCTGTTCTTTAGAGTCATCAGGGTCTTCCTCCCTAGTAATTTGACTACTTACTAATTAAACTTATAAAAACCTTGGGTTTTTGACTTCTGTCTTGCCATATTAGCGTTCTGAACCACTGCACGGCGGTTCAGTCGCGACGTCAAGAGACAGCCTTTACCCGCTGTTTGTCCCATTTGTGATTCCTAGTAAATACCCAAAATGACTCATGCCGTTTAACTAGGTAGCTGAGGAGGCTTCGGCCTTGCACGGGATGTAGTTTACAACGAATAAACGGTATTTTATTTACCTCACCCTCTTGAAAATTTTAGAAAGCGAACTTTCTCCCCGACCAACATTGCCAACGAGCTAAATGCGGGGCCGTGGAAGGTTACGAAGGCGGACGGAAACCCTCGGGTTGAATTTCAGAAGGAATTTGGGGGGAGCCGTCGATGGGTAGTGGAGGGAGGGGGCGAGGGAGGCGCCGATAGGCGAAAGTATTGATCTCTGATAGGTAATGGCAGCACGGGCGGGGGGGGGGGGGGCACAGGAGGGATTTTGTAACACGCGAACTAGTAGGAGGATTTCAGGTTGAATTTGTCAGGATGTCGAACGTATTGAGGCTTCTTAAGGACACCGAACTCCCCAAACGTATTCGATCATAACATCATAACGCTAGTTTGTGGGTGTTGTTCACGTCAACAACACTATCACAACTTCGCGTTTGAAGGCTCCAAAATGCAGCAATTGGTCAAAGACCAAAGGAAGCAAATTGATTTGAAGAGGAATTTTCCAACTTCGGAAACGGCACCACACTCGCCCGGGGAGAAATCATTCAAACAATCCGTCAGAGCCCAATAAAGCACAACAAGAGAGTTCGAAGAGGTCTGGGACATCCATAAATCGATTGTACATACATTCCAAATTACGTCGAAGACGACACCTCGCTCTACTGCTTTTCCTAAACCCTTTAAAAAATCCCCAAAAAGTAGGAATGAAGAATGAATCCCAGTGAGATGAGTCTGATCAAGATATTTTCCCGGCCTCTTATAACAGTGACTCTTGTTCAACGTGAGGTAACTACATGTACTCGTAGAAGAAATAATTCATCGATTTCGTATTTTCTCTAAACACTCTACTATATGGGTCATTCTCATTTGAAAATTTCAAATTTAATGAAGATTTCGTGTCCTCACCCTTCTACAAATCTCCCAATCAGCCTTATCCCTGTTTCCTGATTTTTTTCTAATCTACGAATCCTATCCGATACAAAACACTAAAAAAACAAAAAACAAAAAAAAAAAACAAAAAAATCAATCATACGTCTATCCTAGGAATTACTGCCCTTAGAATGAACAAAAACACGGTAAAACCTCATGTGAGTTACGTCCACAGTGCCCAAGCGTCGTCTTCATCAATCTTCAACAACAGCATGAATTTTACGGGAAGTATCTAGCTCATGTTACTTCTAGTGTTGGATGGTGGGTTTAAGATTTTTGAAGGCTCGGACTCGCAAGATTTTCTTTTGTCGTGACGTCATTACAAAGGAGTGTCCATCACTTTTCGGAATAACTTGCCCTCATGACATGACTCAATTGATGCCTACAAAAATACGGTACATTTTCGGCGGAAAGCTCTCTCTTATTGATGAAGGATTTCCAGAATCAGTGTTCATTGCAATCTTACAGTGGAAGCCAGTTGGGAGATTTTTACAAACAGTTTTTCCAAAAACCAGGGGGCGTATTTTCATTCACCCTCATGTATGTTACCTAAGGTGTAATCTCAACAATCAATACTTGGGTTTTTAATTATTGTCCTCCAATAATAGTCGTTTGCATGTTTCCATAGACTTGTGATTAGGCATTCAGCAATGTTAACACACTGACAATTTTGGAAAGGGTATTCTTAAAATACTAAGCAGCTCTGAAATTACTACCGGGCCTTCATATACACAGGACTTGTGAGCTTCAAGAAACACTTGAACAGTGGGTAATAAATTAAGTACCCAGCTTTAGATTAACTGGAGACGAGGAGGAAACATCTGCTCACCAGCTTCGAATGACAAACCCTGGAGCGCAAAAGGTAGGTATCCAGGGATCATTGGACTGGGTTGAGAACCTCGCGCACCAGGACCTTGTAGGAGGGCTATAGAAGACCACCTACAGCAGTAGCCTACGAGAGACAGCACAATGGGCCGACAAGCCTTGTATTGGTGCGGGTGGAGGGAAGCCGTTCAGGAACGCATCCATCATCATATTATTATTATGGATTATTAAGCTCTCTGGTCAATCTAATCTAAGTCAAAAAGTAATCTGAGTCAATTTCGTCATGCAATATTCAATTCTACGGTTCAATTCTACCCGGAGTTGCGGGTTAATTTTTGTTGATGTATTTAGACAAAATGCACTGTTCTGTAATTCATTTTCCTGAGTTTAATATGTTTAATTTTGAATGAATTATTGAATTATTATTTATGAAGGTAAATACAAACCGTTTTCTGGTCGTTTCAGTAAATGTTTCCCACTGAAGTCCCTTTGAGCATGTGTCCATGACACTGTAGCTCATGCGTGTTACCGTGTCCATTCCATAAAAACATGATGTGGAGAATCAGATATAGATTCGGATTTGGTACTACCTGGCCTTGATAATGGTAAAGGTGATGGCTATTGAAAAGTAGTAAACCGTTTTTTACAGTTCAGAGTAATCATGAACTGAATGGGCAACACAATTTTTTAGTTAGTAACACATGAGATTCATAATAAAATATGGATTTTATAGGCTCTTTACAAGTGACCTCAAGTAAAATGACTTATAAGTACCTACCTAGTTCTGCCTCGTCACGTTATTTTTCAAACACTACTGATTCAAAAGAATACCAACGAATGAACTCGCAAATTTCAAATTGAGCAGTGCCCTCGGGAGTTGAGTGGAGCCGGAAAAAATAACGCTTGAAATTTGGTAAATTGACAATGCTGGGAGGGCCGAATGTACATGTACCCCAGATAAAAATGACCCATAACTAAATGGTTAATTATTTAGATAAATACTTACATAACACATTTTATTCTCGGGAGAAATTTTTAGTTGTATTCATACAGCATCTCGAAATCGAGACTTTCCAAACTAATTTCGGCATTTTCCACGGAAAACGAAGAAAAAAAAAAAAAAAAAAACCCCAGCCAAAAGACAAATCCACGTCGAAAACAAATCGAAACCTATTTGGAAAATGTCGGATGTGATTTGAAAATGCTATATTTTGGGTTATACCGATATTACGATTACCTACTTACTTTGATATGTACATAATAATAATTATTACAGTACAATAATTAATGTAATTTACATTAATTATTGAACTGTAATTTAACTATCTGATTTTGAATGAGATTGACGTCATACTAATTATTAATATACAAGGGCTGCTATTTTGTTGTGCTAATAGTCTATTTTTCAACGACAATAATAATAATTGAATTCAATTATTGAAGGGCGTTGGGTACAAAAGGCCTACGTGCCGAAAGTTTTTAATTACTAACCGAATTAATTATTCATTAAATGAATAATAATTTTAAATTTTAAAATCAAGAGTTATATTTTTTACCTAAAGTAAGAATTAGGTATCTTGATAATTTACTAACTTATCAAATCAATAATTGATTTGATAATCATAATTATTGATTTAATCAACTTTGTAAGGATCAATTTGATCAATTTAAGGCAGCTTAATTATAATTAAAATGTCTTCCAAGTTCCGTTAGGAATTAGTAGTTATTAATTTGTAAGGAAACTTAGGTCCCAACTAAGAACCCAACTCCCTTCAATTACCTATATATAATTTTATGTAAGCAGTACAACTTTCTCACATCCTGTCTCATCCCAGGACCAAGATATGATTAAATTGTAGGTTTTTGGGTTAAGTAATATGACCCAGTTCCCATGGGCCTATCGAACTGTAAATATTCAATATTTAATACTTAATCTTAGATTTGGATAACCGAATGAAGAAAATACATTGAAAGTGAAATAACTTAGCTCCCAGTATTTTTGTCCGCCTAGACTAGCCAAATCGACACTGTAGCTCTGCCGGAGCCCCACGTTGAGATCAATCAAGTCAGGGATCTCCATGAATCGATTCTACTTTCGATATTCCTTGGAAGACATCACCCCACTCGACTCCTGAGCCAAACCCCTTCAAAAACCCCATCTGTAGCCCCATAGAGCTCAACGGTGAGATCAGTACATGATCAGAAACTTTAACTAAAAAAAGTAAAAGTCAAAATTTCGAGAAAATACTACAAAACAACCGGACGTTGCATTTTTCGAATCGTCGCGTCACGAACGTTTTGCCGCAAATTACTTCTACCATCTTCCTTTCATTAAAATCTCGTAAAATTGACTTGACTTGTTCCCTGGAACAACAGACAAAATAACAAACAGAAATCTTCCTCAAACAAAAACTCCGAAATGAGTCAGCCGGTCGAAATTAAAGTCACGAGGATTCCCATTAAAATAAAATGTAAACAACACATGAGTGATACGAGTTGCGTAACTACTGGATGCTGAAATGTCGAGGATTCGCCATTCTGGGGTTCGTTGATCAGCGATGTCGCGCTCATTTTGAAAATAATTTTAAATTATTAATTATATAATAAATAATTATTTTAATTATTATTAATTTTATAATAAATAATTATTTTAAACTATTTAAGATTAAAAACAATAAAATGGAATGAATGGGATTTTCACCGTTGGATCTTCGACCCACTGGCTGTTGCCAGTTCAGCACGGGAGACTTGGAGAGAAATAGAGGTTTTGGAACACGTTGAGCTCCTCGAAGGGTGTTGGTAAGGTGGTCAAGTGTGGTGTTGTTTTAAGAGTAATTTTGTACGCAGAATCACTTTGTGGGAGTCCTGGAGCTGTCCGTCCTAGCTGTGGGGCTTTTATGAGCTACCGGAGAGGGTTTTTCGTAGGGATTTGGCCCCAAGAGTCGACGGTTTGAAAATAATTTGGGACTTCAGTAAAATCACAGCATGGGGTTCGGCTCTGCGGGGCTACAGACGGGGTTTTTGAAGGATTTCAACAAGACGTTTAGTCAGGGGACATTTTCGAAGTAATTTAGGGCCCAGGAATCGATCAGCGGGGGGATCCAAGAACTGTGTGACCACGCTGAGGGGCTACCAGGGGAGTTTTCGAAGTAATTCGACCCATGAGTCGCGTTAGGTATTGTTTTAAAATAAAATGGGGTTTCCAAATCAATTTATGGGGGTCAGGGATTTGTTCGACTCTACCTTGGGCATCTACGGGCTACCGAGGCGGTTTTCGACAGTTTTGGGCCAGGGGGTCGAGTGAGGAGTCATTTTCGAAGTAATTTCAAACGCAAAGTCAATTCGTGGGAGTCCCAGAAATGATAGATCTCACCATGAGGCCTCTAAGGGGCTGAAAGTGAAGTTATTGAATGATTTCGGCCGGGGATAAAGTGGGGGTGTCATTTTCGAAGTGATTTTGGACTTTGAAATCGATCAATGTTGGTACCATACTAGAGAGAAATTGATGCTTTTAATTGGCTACAAAGAGGGGGTTTAAACTGGTTTGCAAAGGCAGGTGTTGTTATTCAAGTAAATTTAAGCGTAAAATCGATTTACCTATGGGTTCTCACTCACGGCCATTGAACAGCGATCGAGTTCACTTAATCACATTTTAATTTTAAATCGTTCATCGCGTAGGTATTCAAAATGACTAATTAACCTCATCCTCGGAAATTCCCACCGCTGGAGCTGCACGAGCGGTGTAGGGGAACGAATCGCGAAGTAGGTCAAAATTGAGGAAAGTCCCAGACCAAAATTGACCCGTGAAGGTTTCACAACAAAAATGAAAGGCGGCGAAGCTAACGCGAGAGTCCGAACCCAATCGCAGCTCCAACCCGCAAATTGCGACGAAAAAAAAGACGAAACTAAAATTGGGGATAATGTGGTAGGTATAATTAAGATGACGAGGCAGACAAAGTTGGTAGCGTAAATTTACGGGTGTGGGAGCATTTTTGTGATGACTGACGAAATTTAGCTAGCGTCAACTTGGAGAATGTGCCGTATTTTCACGCATATTACACATTTGCGGGAGTTCATCGAACCTGAGTTTCCTTCGTGGACGGAATTTACACAAAGGACCCTTTTGGAAAGTTGGGAAGAATTTACGAACCCCGAGAAAAAAAAAAAACAAAAAACGCAGACGTCGCAAAGGACAAATTGCGGCCAGCAGGAATTTGGGGGAGGACTCAATTTGACGGGACCAATTTGAAAACGGGACTCACTTTAAAATAAGGACTGCACGCCGACAGGATCATCTTGTGGGCCTTGATCTGCTTTCCTCCGGCGGCGAGCGTGCAGTCGACGAACGTCTCCGTGTTCAACAAAGACGAAAACAACGTGACCAGAGTGTGTTGGTGGTGGTTCCATTTCAAACAGAAATGCTGATTTTCCGACATTTTGAGGGTCCCCGTTTTGCGTTATATAAAAAAACCCGCTAGCCCACTTTCCGAAAGGGGAAACGGAAACCTCTTTGCCGTCGATGAGCTCCGCTCGAATTTCCCGATGTTCACAACCGCACAATCCAACGAAGGAAATTTAACTAAAATGAAAGTGGAAATAATAAGAAAACATTTAGGAAAAAGAGACCAAAAACTCAGGCAAAACAATACGAACAATAACACGTAGGATTCTAAAACCTCCGTTCAGCAGTGTTGCCACGGAGTGATGCCCAGTGGGCCCAACTTAACATCACCGTACTTCCCTGGTTTTCTAACTTTCTGTCACGATAAATGATTTTCACATTGTAGAATTACTTAAACGACGCATCAGTTGCATCGCAGAATTTAATTCAAGGGTTTATTATTCTTTGATGTAAATTATACAAAATTAATACGCTCAATAAAAATTATTTAAAACAATAATAAATAAAACAAATAAATTTAACTAACAATAATATTTAAAACAATAAAATTTATTTATTTATTTGTTAAAAAATAAAATAAATAAATTGTTTGGACAGATGAAGGACCCCAAATAATGGATTCTACGTCCAAAATTATTCGAAAAACGACACCTCGTTTGACTTCCTGGCATCCTTCAAAAGTCCCATTAAATGTAGCCCTGTAAAAGCCCCACGGCAGTCATGCAAAAAATAGATTTTTTCAACTTGTGAGTTTCGATTAGTTTGGGAAAACATAGAAAAAAAAAAAAAAAAACAACATGCAAGGTTCAATCGGTAAGGATTATTATGTAAAGATTTTCAGCCCGAATATTTATAGGTACATTCCAAAATTTGCCAAACGACTTGGGCTTGTTTTTTTTTAATCAAAAATCTAAACATTTGCCAACCAACCTAAATTTTGATATTGGCGACAGAAATGATATTCGTAAAGTTGTTTATCGCTTTTACTGTTAGTGCTGACCCAAAACCTGACAGTCTTCCTTCTGTCTGAAAAAACATTTTTTAAACATTTTCCTCAAATACATGCCCTTGAAAGTGAATAATATTCATATTATGTATACATAATACATGTATGTATGCGCATAATATGCGTTATTATTTATATTATTATATTATATGCGTTTAGAACCTTTCAGACGAGCCAGTTTGCAGCGATAAACTGGCGCGGCACAAACGCTATGCCATCAGCACTGAGAGTGTTAATAATAGGCAAACTGGTAATTCAAAATACAATTATTGTACTTCTAATAACCATAATTTTTGCCAATAGTTTGTACCTACCTACTAGTTTGTTGAAATAATAATATTTCTCATTATTATAATTAGTTTTTTTTATGTGGGGCTAAAAAGAGGCTATGGGGTCGAGTTAGGTGTCGTTTTTAAAGAATTTTTGAACGTCGAATCCATGTTTTGGGGTCTCAGAACGATCCTATTTCAGTGTGGGCATCTATGAGGATTTCATGGGGATTATTTTTTATAACCAATCTATTATTTTTCCCTAGCGTCCATAAATATATTTGCCCATTTTCGAGAAAATTTCACATACCTAATGAGTTGTCTGGTGCCTTAAAAGTGGTAGGTAGCCCAATAAAATTTCGTAATTTAAGCAATTAACGTATTTTATTACTTAGGAACGTATTAACGTAGATATTACATTTTTTGCATGATATGGAAATATAATTAATTATCACATTTTACGTTGATCCTGATTAACTTTGAACCTTCAGCCAAGCTTGGTCTACCAAGATACGCTGAAACAGATCAGAAGAGTCACGAAATTGCTACCTATGGCTTTTTAGCATTTATGCTTTTAGCATTTTTGGCATTTATAAATGCCATGTTCAAGGCATATTATGACAAGACTTGTCATCACTTAATGATGAGGGTTTTGTCTCAATATGGGGCATTTAAAGGGTATCAACTATTTCAGGAACTCACTGCGCCATGTTGGTGTGTTTGGCGGCAACGTGCGACTTCAAATGTTCCCTCAGCTTGGCCCTGTACGGACACATACTGCAGTGGAATTTGGGCTCGAGACCGCACTCATACCTGAAGACCCATAATATGTGAAATATTATTTCACATTTATTATAACTGGTTATCATAACACAGCACTTATTGATCAATACACCTACCGGAGATGCCTGTTGAGACTCGACTTGAGCTGATAGATTTTCCCGCACCTCGCACAGCTGTACGTCCCCAGTCTCTTGATAGCTGAGAAAACCCGTTTCAAACCAGATAAGTACAACGAAGGAATATGGGGAATTGTGAAAAATCAACGTCCTGCATTCAGTGCCAGGATAAGTTAGAATTTCTTCTTTCTTTGCCTTCGTGAACATCAGTAAAGCTCAAATAGGCAGCAGTTTTGCACAGCACAAACAGACAAAAGCCTTAAAGCACTGTGGAGAAAAAGTGGAGTGCTGTAACGCATTCAGAACAGCAATCTTGAAAATTGAACATGAAGTGAAAAGAACCAAAAATGTACAGTGAGGTGGTTGGTTAGGGAGAGAAAACGACTCCTCTGCTGAGTATAGTTTTGTATGTATGTACCTAGATGTACAGTTTTTACATGTACTCTGTAGATGTACAGTTTTTTGTTACTAATAACACTCCAATAGTGAAATGTTTGTATTTTAAATGCCCAAGAAAAAGACCACCTGGCAAGTTTGAACTCATTAGGAGGCAACATGGGAGGGGAAAAGGTATTTCAGACAGGCTACATTGGAAGAAGGCTATGAATGGCTGATTATAATTATGAACGATAATCAGACAAGCCGATCATCAGAAGAGTGGGGACGTTCAACCACAAAAGTGATCCTGTAGAAGTATTATATGTAATACTGCTACAGGATCACTATATTCATAGTCTATATACAGTCGTGACAAGCAGTCAGATTAGCCGAGAGGTTCAGAGCTTCATTCTAACGTGGTCTCAGGTTCGAATCCCGTGAATCCCATGAAATTATTGATAGAAAAGAATATAGGTATTGATAACATTTTGGCGTCCTGTTATTCCAGGCGGATTAGGTCCAACATTTGTATTTTACACTGAATTAACCTTTGTTTACATCAGAAGTGGGATAAACAAATTTGTATCTCATATCAGATGGTGCAGTTAGTTCGGCTCAGGCAAAACTCATTTTAAAGAAAGTGACAGGATTGCCTCCCATTGACCCCCAAACCCCATTTAGCCCATGCAGGCTGCCAGGACTTGAAGGGTACAGTAAATACAAAATAGTTCTTAACAGAAGTGTTTATTTTAATTTTGAGCTTACAAAAATAAAGAACAGAATTATACACATAAGTAGAAAAATAATCACTGAAAGTTAACCTGGATTTTATCTGAAATATGCTATCAAAGTTCTCACTGCCCTTTTGGTGCTGGTGGATACGTAACTCATTGATGTGAAGATTTACAGGACTCTGTAAACGTTGAAAGTGCTCACCAACAGCATCAGAACAGCCAGTGATAACTTGACCCCAGCACCAGGTATGTAGGTAGGTAAGATAACAACTTGTAGGTAGGTAGCTACCTGGAGTCATTGCCAGTGTGGGGATGAAAGGACATGAGCTATGTATTGATACAAATAGGATCAGGAGCCGCAGTCCATATCATGTCCTTTCACCCCCAACAGGTAATGACTCAAGGTACATGTGACTCAGGGTACACGATGTTACCCTAGCAGCTCACTGATGGACCAGGCTCAAGCCTAAGTACCTACAGGAACATCTAATACGAGGAAGCCTTCTTCTCATTTTTCCAATTTTGCCATTTTTGAAAAAATAGCTATTTGCATTCATTTTGATTTTGAATTTAATTAATAGTTTATCACTTATAATTTGATTTAAATCAACGATTATTGGCATATTTAAATCGGAAAACCCTGCACATAAATAAATTACTTAAGTTGTTTTTTTGCATTGATGGACCAATTCAAAACTGAACTACCCAACTCGATTTAAGACATAGGGCTGGCACGGCTGTCCATTTTTGGGAATCTTATGCCGGAGGGCCAAGTGCGAAGTTAAATGCTCCTTCTGTTTGGCCCTGTAGTCGCACAAGTGGCACTCGAATTTAGGGGCGATGCCGCACTCGAGCCTCAAATGCCGCATCAATGAAGTCCGGATTTTATACGTCTTGTCGCACTGGGGACACTTGTGGGGAGCCACTGTAAAAATTGAGCAAAACCTGAAGTGAATTTTCACCGACAGAGGGCAGTGCCGGAGTTATGGGCTGACATTCTCAATGACGAAACCCTACGAGTACATAATTAAAATCTAGGGAATCTTCTCAATTACCAAAGAAAAAACGATGCAAATTTCACAAAAAATAAAATAAAAAATAAAATAAAATAATAATAATAATAATAATAATAAAAAATTCTTTGTAATGTTGAACAGATGTGGGATCTCGAGAAGTGAGTTATGCGTCCAAAATTAGATAAAGTAAGGAAGGCAAGTGCGAAAGTGGGATGTAGGTAAATACTGCTTAGTTCGTGGTGATAACAAAGTTTGAGATTGAAACCTCATGTAAAGGCTGAATATAACTTTTTAATGTTTAGAACTGATTTATTAAATTTTTTGGTGTTTTTATTCTTCTTTGGGCGCCATACTTGTAGACGGGCGTTGGCGACCTCTCGCTACTAACTTCTGATGAGCGTGTTGAACAGATATTACAGAAGAAGTATTACCTGCTGTTTATTGCCAGCTCCGAACGGCAAATGTGAGAGGTTTTATAGGCAGAATACCAAGTAGGTATTCACCGAAAGTCTTTCGGTGGGTTGCCATTTCCATCTGAAAGGTGATTATCAGCATAAGGAAGATGTCTAGCTGCTGCTGGGATAAAAAAAAGCAACATTTGACTCAGTAGTCCAACGCTCTAACCACTGAGCCACTGATAACAACACGGTAGATTTTGACTCAGTAGTCCAACGCTCTAACCACTGAACCACTGATAACAACATGGTGTTTTTGAGGCTTTCAATTTTTGCCCCCATTGACCTGACGATCTGTAAATTTCACAGATAACTTGAAATTTACCAACTTTTAAAGTTGATAACTCTGACAGTTTTTGCCTGATTTTACATTTCGAACCATAAATAATCATATATAAAGGATCATTGAGAGATTTCCTCTTTTGCACTTGCCCCGATGAAACAAGAATTCGATGGGGAAAGTGCGTAAGTCAGACTTGAACAGGTATTTCGGCATATTCCTCACTATTGACAAGGCTACAAAAAATCAATCGTACTACATAGAAAAACAAGGGATTCAGAGGTATCCAGGGCAAAAATAAAAATTGACGCAATGTCAACGGCCGATTTTTGAGGTGTTGCTGAAGGTGAATTTAACAAACCATGCACTTCCCCCACCTTACCTTACTCGGAAATTATTTGACCTCCTGAGATCCTTCAAAAATCCCAATTGTAGCCCCATTGTTCCCCAAGGTGAAATCGCATCGTTCAGGGACCTCTAAAAATGGATTCTTCGTCCAAAAATACTTCGAAAAACGACACCTAATTCGACCCCATAGCCGAAACCCTTAAAAAACTCTCCCACAGCCCCATAGAGCCCAACGGGTTTGGGCGATCGGGCTGCAAACCTTATGCACAACTAGATGGTAAACCAAGTACACATTTACATGTCAAGAATAATAAACCAAAAACCCATCCACAAAAACACAGGGCGATTAAATGCGGCATGAATGTAAAAAATATATTTATAAATACCATTTCTTACATATGTACAGAACATTCATCTAAATTTAAGCCTAAAACCTCCGGTTTCGTTGGAGTGTTACAAGCTAGTTGAAGCGTAGAAAAATTCGAATTGCACCCGACAGTATAAATTAAGGAAGAACATATTCGATGCAAGTGTTATGTCCACCTAACTACAAAGTCAGCTAACAAGTCAGCCTACAAGGTATTAGAATATTGGGAGTTGACCTCAACGTAAAATGTTTCAGTTCTTTGGCCCATTTCGTCGCTCTCTCGACATTGTGAGCAGCTGGACCCAAACGGCAAGAACGGCATTACACGCACCTATGGACGGATTCTACAGAAAATATCAATTTTAGCTAGCAAAACTTAAGGCAGAATTTTTATTCTACATTTGCAGTTTGTTCAATGTAAATTCTATAATGAAATCCTCACATTTCAGTTATAAGCTAGAGGTAAAATTGTATTGCACAGGATTCACATTAGCAGTTGTTAATGAGGGCCAATCTCCTCGTGAGTATAATACGCTGGTTGAAACGGCTTCAAAGAATTGAAACCTCAAGTTTATTGGGTTGTTGAGAAAAATAATTGAGAGAGTCGATGTCAATCCCCTTAATAGCCATGGTTACCTAAGCGCTGTCTGGACCCTTCAGCACCCTTCATGCCTTTTTTCCTCTCTCCGAAGGTTACTGGTACACCACATCCGAATTGGAAGCGATAGGTACTATCAGTATTAGGGTAATTTAACGAAAAGTGGCATTTTCCAGTCCCAGACTTGTCTGACTCCAAAATTGTATAATTATTATTTATCCTTTCTATCTATCACATTTACCCGCGGACATGGTGGGCTCAAGTAAGGCTGAAGCTGATGGGTTTGAATAATTCATCTGGCACTTCACGTTTCTTTCCCTCTTTGAGAATTAAGGGGCTTTCTTCCATCAAAAGCTGGCACTTCTGGTTCCTGTCTTCATGACAGGCGCATCTTTCCGCCTTCAGTTGCTACACAACTTGATTGTACATTGATAGGATGGAAGGGCCAAACATCATTCATCTGGACTTCATTCGTTCGCTACTGCTAAAATATATTGGCCAAATTTGAATGTTTTGTATACTGCAACTCTGGTTTTTGAAGTGTAGATTAAACTTTTACAAGAATTTTAACGCTTGATGGCATTTTCCTTCCTTCTAATACCTACTACCTGAATTTTTTTCATTTGGAGCCAAAAAATGGTCTATCTTCAGAGCGCTCTAGCGGTCGACCTATTAAAGATCTTGCAGATTTTGCAGGAAATTCTGTCTACTTTAATTTTGTACATAGGGATATTTTCGCTAATACATCCAGGAAACAAAAAAAAAAAAAAAAAAAAAAAAAAAAAATCAGACATTTTTGAGGTTTTTGGCGTTTCCTGAAGTTAGCTCAACTGTGGCGAGGTGGCAAACCTCAAATTCGGATTCTGCGACCCAAAAACAAAGAGAACCGTTAAAAAACAAACTTCTACACAATTTTCCTTGGAAAACCCTAGATTTACTGGTCTATACAGCTAATTAAGCTTTGTGTCATTCGTCTGGATTCACCTAAATTTTTATGGGCCTTTGTCCAATGAGTTTTTCCATTTACGACAGTATCGACCTCCGCGGTGGTCCTCTAGACGCTGGTTGGAGTAACAAGTACCTAGTACGAGTCCTGTACTCGTGATGGCATTAACATCCTCAATACGCTGCATTTTTCAAGTAAAAGTACATGGACTGAATGGCGCCTTGCCAGTGCTAACATGCAAGTAGAATTTACTGGCGCCGCGTTTCTCAACAACCCAATAATCGTTGACTATCAAACCCAGTCAACAACTGACCCAGCCAGAGTCTACTAGTGCCTTAGTTGCGAAAATGTACTTCAGAGAGCTCGATTAAAACTATTTCGGTACAGCACTGCAACCAACCAGCTGGGTTGGCACGGAACGTTCCCGTTCGGAGGAGTACTCCTCCCAAAACAGGCAAAAGGAAACACATCCCTATTTCACTACCTACCTTAAAAACTATACCTAAGTAGGTACCTACTGACAGTAGCCGATAGACTTCAACAGCCACGCAGAAGGCGTGTACGAAAAATATCACCCGAAAAGTCAATAAATTATCACTCTTTACAAAACTTCATCTAGTCCTGCTATTAAAGTGAGCAAACATAAATAAAGCCGATAGGCGAACAATAAATAACATCACTGGATGAATATCTAGACAAATACAACCTAACCCAACTAATTCACAGAAATTCAACAACAAAAAAGTATTTTTTTTTTCACTTTTAAGTACACCAGGAATGTTTTAAAGGAAGGAACCTTCAAAAGACGCTGCAAATTTCAATAAATAAAAATTGTTACTGCGTTAACGCAGTTCACAATTGTGAACTTAGAAAAGTATTAAAGCTTATGGATAAGGTTAGGTTTTGTGGAAGGATTGAGATCACAATAGAAAATGTAAGAATGTACAAAAAACAAAAAACAAAAAAAAAAAAAGATCGTAAGTAAATGGGGGTTGGGAAAATAAGAAAGCAAAAAAAAAAAGAGAGGTATCTCAACAAATGCGAACCGTAAATATGAAAGACAAATTTGAAACAGAAAGAGCGTTTGGGATTGGAAAAACATTTAATGAGGACATGCAAATAAAGGTCATAGTAGAGAGCCTGCTGACCAGGTGCCTCACGTCGAAATTGACTGCTAGCAAATACACTTTCCTGGTCCCTCTCATTTCTCCCCCTTTTCCCCCTTTTTGTTCGTCACCTCCGGCGTCGCCAGCGTCATATGGCGGTACATGTGCTGCTTCAAGTGGGACTTTTGTTTACTTTTGTACGGGCAGATCTCGCAAGCAAATTGAGGCTCTTTCCCGCACTCGTAGCGGATGTGGCTGTTCAAATGGCTTTTGTGCTTGTACGTACGGCCGCACTGTTCGCACGGGTACCGCCAAAACCGCACTGGAACATGGAAACAGACCAGCAACAATGAAATCAAAAGTTCACAGAACAAACAACGAAGTTTTATCGAAATAGAACAATCGAAACAAGCAAAATTCGGAGAGTAATACTTCAAACCACTGGCCTTAAAGCATCGCGCATGATCGCCCAAAATGCCAAAGAAATTCCCACAGCCAAATCCAAGATCGCTAATCTACCGTGTCCTACCAGATCTGCGAAAAAAAGATGTGTGAAGGTTATCCATGCACGGTTACAGTCTACTTCAAAATGCAGCACCCGCAATCCCAAGTGAGAAAATAAAATAAAATAATCCAGTCCAGAAAAAGAAAAAAGAAACAGTCATGCAGAATACCTAAATTCCAGTTTTCGCGAATGGGCTCCTTGAAAAGGCCAGAATTTCGTAATTCTGACGTCATGTTCGGATTCAGAACCTTTCAATGTTTCATAATATGTTTCATATATTATACCTATGAAATTCTCATCTGACATTATATATTTATATATAACATTATAATGACATTATAATGTCAGATGAGATAGTCTCAAAGCTATCAAAGATTGGAAATCAATGAGATATACCTACCGATAATATCCTATTGAAAATTTCAAGTCTTTTGAGCATGGTGGCCCTAGGGCTAGGAGCTCCTATTTGACTTTACAGACATTTTCTTTGTACAGCTTGATGGGGAAGACGTTATGTAAACTTTGAATCAAGGGGACTCACAGGGGTCACGTTAAAAAAAGTTTTTTTAATAATAATTAATAAAATATTTGTTTAATTTTAAAAAACCTCAAAACTCTTTTTATTTTTATTATTATTGCTTCCGAGTCTGCAAGGCAGAGGAAGCATTGTTTTCACTTTCGAAATGAAAAAAAATTTTGATTTCCAAAATTTCCACTCACGTTATGCGTTTCAGAGCCTCCTGAACAAATTTGGTTCCGTGTCTGTCTGTACGCATTTCCTTGCCAGACCTATAACTTCCACATTTTGATCGGATTTCAATCAAATTTTCAGGAATTGTGTGGTTATACCTAGCCCTAGATGGTCCCATATCAGTTTCATCACGATTGAATCAGCGGTACCTACCCTCAGCTCATGCGCAAACGTAATTTCCTTGCCACAGCAATACTGCCGTCCCAGGATAAAAGTGTTTTTGGAGTTAGGTGCATGGTTGAGTAGATTTCGGCGTGGCGCGTTTTGCACCAAGTTAGAACTTCCTTTCTTCATGTGAAAGGTTCGGTAAAAGACTTTATCCTATTTCGAATAGTGTGGATGGCCTACAAAATCTCATTCAACAGCTTTTTTCTCGAAATAATGAAAATGGAGATAGGGTGTTTTAACTAACGACGGCAGGACAATTCCCACAATTTTGATCGGATTTCCATCAAATTTTCAGGAATTGTACACCCGTATAGCTCTAGATGGTCCCTTATCAGTTACATTACGATTGAATCAGCGGTACGCTCAGCGCATGCGCGAACGTAATTGTTATAGTCACAACTACGTTCATTTTGATTCAGTAGTTTAATCTGTGATTTTGATCCTGGCACAAGGAAGCTCATGTGCAGAGTAGGTATGTCCTGTGCCTTGGCAGTGCATTTTTGAATGTTTTTATTTTTTAATTTTTCTACAGAAGTTAACGAACATAAAAAAAGAAAATTGTAAATCAGACTCCGGGGACCCACCCGAAGCTTAATTTGAAATTGCGTAGGTAAGTATTCCCAATGTGCACCCGCAGCGTAGGGCAGTAGGTAATCTGTGGGCCGGATCGTCGCCCTCCTCGTCCGCGTCAGGTGAACACAGTTCCCACATTCTTGATCACACCATTCTGAGCACAGGATTAAACTAACGATTCTGAGTCTTTCTCTAAAATTCATCGTAGGGGAGAGTGGGTACGCCCCTGTCAGAGGATCGCCCCGGTCAGTGGGGTTTTGCTAGGAAGAAAGATTCGGAAAAGGCTCAAAACTATCAGAGGCCTCTGTTGACGTGCTCGCGAACTAATTTCCCGAATTTGGAACCTTCCTCACTGCTATTTCTTCACTCACAAGTGTTCAAAGTTCCGGTCGTGTTCCCTTCTTATTTTGGCTCCCTCGAAACTAAGCGTGAGGACATTTTGATCAATTCTTTTCAAGTTTTTAGAGTTTCCAGTAGTGGGTGCACGCATTCGCTACTATGATTGAAGCAGCAACCTTGTTGAATCGGAATTATGGAAATGCCAGATGTTTATCAAAAATGAAGCTGTTGGGGACAGCCCGGTCATCCGCCATGGGGTCGCCCCAGTCTATTGTAACACAGTGAAGACTTCACTTAGTGACCGGGGTGACCCCTCATTGCAAGACATTTATAAAAATGAAAAAATAAATATAATTAACCAGGGCCCGCGTGGGCGGTAAATTGGCCGCCTTTTTGAAAAAAATGATTGAAACATTTATGTGAAAAATGTTTCAATGTTTCAGAATTGGAGAAATACTTGAATTCTTCCTGACCGGGGTGACCCATACCCCTGACCGGAGTGACCCCAGGGGTGGGGTAACGCCGGTCAAATGCCTTTTTTCAACTTTTCAATTATTATCACATTTGAGAACGTTTAGCTTCCTTCATTGAGATGGATCAATGAAATTGGATAGTATCAGAAGCGAACCACGTATTAAGCATAAATTTATGACCATTAGGGGCTTGTAGGCAGACCTCCAAAGTTAAGTGTCCGGGGCGTACCCACTCTCCCCTATCATTGCAAGGTCGTCGAAAACCAAGTTGACCAACAAAACAAACCACGAAATCAGGTCTCTTTTCTCATTTCAGTGCGAGTGCGCTCTGCGAGTTTTGGCCTTTCTGGAAAGGTTCCCAGTACGGTTAGAATACAGGCTTTCCTTCACGATTTTCTCTTCACTGAAGACCTACTTCCTTTTCGTGACCAACCCCCTTTTATTTTGGGCGACTGGAAAGATTTTCAGCCAAACTTGTTTATTTTTCCGACGTAGGATCAGACCCCGGTACCCGGGGCGTACCCACTCTCCCCTACTTGTTCAAATTAAACATCAGCTTCTTGGATGATGTGGAAGACGAGGACCGAGGTGACGTCGACCCAACTGACACCCTGTCATTAACCTCAGGTGGGTATGAAGTAGCAGCCCTCGCTGTCGGTTTGGAGGAATGGTTTCTTTTGACGAAAAAGACTTTCAATACGCTACGACTTTTACACGCTTCCCTATAATACCTACCTACCGTCATCGGACCTCATGACGTCTTACCTACAGATTACACTTCATATGTCTTGGAAGTGTTTTCCATTACAACAACGATCCGAAGACGATTTTTCTATTAAAAAAAAAGAAGTGGAAATTTTGTTACCTACCAGTGTCTACAACACGTGATAAAAATTTGAACGAGATAAGTAGGTTGAGTAGCGGCTGAGCTGGAATTAAATTTTGTTTAGTGAGAGCAACGCTGACTGCGGCCGAAAAACGTGACAGTCCCCTCAAGTCCCATCTCGTTCCCCAACAAATTGATGTTGAATCCATAATATTGCTAATATTATTATCTCATGTGTTCCATTTCGAGTTTCCAACGTCAATAGCTGCTGAAGATGAGCTAAGTCGTTTTCCGCCAAAAAAGCGCATTGAGTAGGGACAACATTAAGACTGTCGAAGAGGTGTGTAAGAGTAGGTACACATAGGTACACCTCATTCTCTCATTTTTTTTTTTTTTTTTTTTTTTTTTTTAGAGAAAGTTGTAATGTCCGCTACTCCCTTAGGGTCAGTAGTTTAATCTGTGCTTATATATTAAGGGGAGGAAGGTCGATCCACACATTTCAGTGATATCAGTGAATCCGTGGCCATCAGTGCTGAGCACTGAGCACGGATCCGTGCCCTTCAATGGCATCAAAGATAAATTGTCCACACACCTACATACCTACCTACAGAAAGAAACTGGACACCAACTGGGGTAGAAGGAAATTTTGGAACCTAACTCCGGTTTCTTCACGTTCAGCTGCGATGTGTCGAAGTGTAGGTACACTTCTACACTTCGCAGCTGAACGTCAAGAAAAAAATTTCCTTCTACTCCCGTTGGTGTCCAGTTTCTTTCTGTAAGCATTCTGCTATGTGTTCTTCGGTTTTATCATTAGGTACCCCATTTGTTGGGTTTGCTTGAACAACGAGGGTAGGGACCTATCCTACATCATCAACAGTTTGGTTTATGGGCGGGTAGAAGTACGACGCACAGTGTTTCGACCCTATGTATAAAGGACATCCAATTCCAATAAAAGAACAAAAAAAAAAGGACATCAGATTACCATATGAGGACAAAAAAAAAAAAAAAAAGAACGCTTTTACTCAAGCGTCTGACTCCATGCAGTAATAGGCCATGCAAAACAAAAGTACCTAGTTTTTGAATAAACAAGAATTATAAACCTTTTAATTACCACTTTATTACTTTATTATTTAAAAGGTTTATAATTCTTGTTTGTTCAAATATGGAGAATTACCACACAAGGTCGCCGGCCACTTTGGCAAATTTGAAAAAGTACCTAGACCTAGTACCTGTAATTGGCACCTAGAATTTGCAAAAAATAGTGTTGGACGATTTCTTTGCATCCTGAATTTAGTAAAGTTCTATACTGTATAGACTAAACAATACATGATCCGACAGAACGGTTTATTAGATCTGCACAGGCAGATACAGTAACAGTTAAAAATTATTGATACCCCAGATTCTGGACTGACCCCCTCCTCTAAAGACATATCTATGTCAAAAAAAAAAAAAAAAAAAAAGTGCAAAGTTGTGCGAAAAAACCGGTTTGAATCCTCGCAAACAGCATTATTAATCTCTATAGTCTCTTTAAAATCCTTCTAATTTCAAGTCTTGACAAACCTGTACTCCCACCTTTTTTCATTGACAACTTATAATGTAATATATTATTGTATATTTATTTACTTATTCATATTGTTGATTTTTGCTATTCATATTTTATTTAGGTACCTACCTACTCATATTTCTACTCTTATTCATTTATTTCTTACTTATATATTTAGAATAAGTACTTTTATTAATGCCTATGAAAGCGTAAATAAATGATAAAATAAAGCATGAATTGAAGATGTTTAAACCATTCGTATACGATACGAATGAGGGTATACCCTCAGGTTAATAGAAGGAAATCAGAACCGTTTTTCGTTGATTAAAAGCTTCTTTTGGATGATTTTGAATTTTTTCCACCTAAATCCTATAGTCGAAACACTGTGTGTCTCTTAGAGTAAAAATCAGGAAGCCAAATTGGCTGAGCCAATCGCCTCTTGTGACCTATGTCACTCTCTTAAGTAAACTAGCTCACTATGGGTTCTGCCAGAATAAGTAACGATCCTTTGAGCAATTCTTGAGTGGCTGGCAACAGGCTATTATTTTCAATGGTGCAGCATCGACACCTACCCCGATTCCTTCGGGTGTCAATCAGGGATCTATGTCGAGGCCAACTCTTCATCATCTGAACACCCTAAAAACATGAAGCAATAAAAAAATGAAGAATTTTTCACTAAACATTTACTGTGACAGTTTCCAACATTCGTGTATTCACTCATCGGTATGTCACATCGATTTTGAGCTCTATCGGTTTCCAATCGTTGATAGTTTTGAGGCTGATACGTATGTACAGTACACGATCCAAGGAGTGGTCGGAGGGGTTTGGTACCCCTATAAATCGATTCCACGTCTCAATTGCCTTCAGACCCCAAATAACCCCTTCAAAACCCTTCAAAAATCCCACTTGTGACTCTTTAAAAACGCCACCGAGTCCCGCAGTGAACAAACAAGTCTAGGACCCACATAAATCGATTACCTATACGTTCAAAATTACTTCGATAACGACACCTCACCTCGACTCAGTGCCCAAAACCCTTCAAAACCCTCCATCTGTAGCCCCTTAGAAGTCTCATTGAGCCTCTCTGTTGTCTGACAGGTCTGGGGCTCCTTAGAAGCTTCAACGGGGGAACACGGGTTACTGTAGGTACCTAACAAGATAGATTACACACTTACCTACCGGACTGCCGTGGATTAGTTCTTTATTTCAAATATTATTCGCTCTTGATGATTTTTTACAAGAGATCAGTTTCAACTTTCTATCTTCACAAAACGGTGTGTGTATGTTGGGAGTTTCCTTCGTGTATGTCGAGGAGAGATGCGTGATGCTTGCAGCTGATGTGGCTCAGAAGGGAGACTTTTTGTTTGCCGGCGTACGGGCACATCGGGCATTTGAATTTGGGCTCGACGTCACATTCGTACTTCAAATGGCGGTTCAGAGTCCTTTTATACTTGTAGTTTTTGCCGCAGCGGGTGCAGAAATGAGGTAGATCTGGAAATGGAAAGGAGGAATGATACAAGGAGTGATTGAGAAGCGTACCAGAGGTGTTCTCTGGCTTCGCTCAGCTACGATTACGGGAAATGCCGTAAGAACCCGAACGAGGTTGCTGCAGAATGGTATAAGATGCGTCTGGGAGAGTCTGGGGTGCTCCACCAATGATTCGCAGAGCATTCTCACGCAGGAATAGCACGAATCACTGAAAGTGCATCACCACTAATTGAATGAATCTTCAAGAATTGGAAACCCATCACCAATGCTGGGAATGAATTTGCCAATACTGGAAACCCGTCTCCAATGAAATCATGCCTCACTAATCAACTTAAAGGATTGAAAACTCATCTCTAATGACTAGCAGTGCACCGCCAAGCTTCACTCTGAATCTCCCACAACTGACGTAGGTTACTTTGGTACGGTCATTGGACTGGAAGAGTATCACCGATCCATGTTCGGCGAGAATCTTCAAGGATTGGAAACACTCCTCCAATCCCGCGTGATTTCTAATTCATAAAATAATTTGCATAAAAACTATTTCTTTACAAAAACGCGGTAAATTTTGCAAAAGGGTTTATTATTCGTTAATATAGGATAATTGCGCAAAAATTAATTCTGTGTCATTAAGAAATAAGAAAGAAAAAAATAATAGGTATAATAATAAAATATATACCAAAATAAATAAAATATAATAAAATAACAATAAAACTTTTCTTCTGTGAGATGTTAGGTAAGATTTGGGACCTCGAAAAACGGATTTTGCGTTTAAAATTACTTGGAAAACCACACCTTTATTGGACCTCCTGGGATCCTTCAAAAATCCTATTTAGGTATAGCCCCATGAAAGCTCCATAGGTCCTGGATCGTCCCCAAAAAAAGGATTCTACGTCCAAAAATACTTCGAAAACGACACTTAGCTCTACCCCCTCCCCATTTTAGCCTCATAGCGCCCCACGGGTTAAGGTGGTCGTTCTGAAAACCTTTCGGGCACAACTAAATGGTAAACTGAGTATTTTGTCAAAATTTCAGATTAAAAAAAAGTTCCTACAGCCCAAAACGGCACGGACGACGGACGGACATTCTGTTTTTGGAATCAAGACATCCTGAAACGTATAATGTCAAATTTTGACGCTGATCAGAATTTTCGACTCCGTCGCTATACAATATCTAAACAAATATTAGGAAATAAATGCATTGAAGGGTGTGAGATGGAGCCACTCTGCAGCTGGGTGGGTATGCCATCAGAAGGGAGAACTCAAGTTCAGCAACTGCTGAAAGAAAGACCACATGAAGTTCAGTTAGTTAATTAACTATTAATTAATAGTATTAATACTTTCTACTTAATTAAAGTATTAATACTTTCTCTCGCCCAAATTTTTATCGGAGCTGATGCAGAAATAGTGACCCCGCTCTAGAGAATGCTCTCTCTGACTCCACACTCGTGGGTGGAATCGTCAAACAAAATGTATAATCCTATACACTAGGTACCTACTTCATATTATGCAAACTGGAGATAGCGCCCCCTCTTTCACCTCAGATAGGTTTGATAGTATCTGGATCTTAGATAGGATCGTAGATACCAATAGCAAAAATATTGTGAACTATACTTATTTGAATCACAGGCAATGAGAATGTGATTCACAAGACAGAAAAAGCGGTTTTTTAAACAAAATAAATCCTGCGGGATCCTGCGTTGAGAATCCCGCATTTGCAAGATTGCAATCTTTTCCATGGAAAAACACCGCGGGATCCCGACTCCTACACTTCTGACACCTCAATTTGATACAATGTCATGCACGTCAAAATTGGGTTAATTGTGGACATTAAAAAAGAAGTTCTTAAGTTAAGTTTTTTATTTTGTCTGGTCAGGAGGGCTCACTTCTGAGACCGACCTTCTTTCAAAGCTCCCCATGAAAACATTTCTTTGATGGCGTCGTAGTCGGTGAGGTGTTTGATGAGCAAATGTCGTTTGAGCTTGTCTGACCGAGAGAATTTGGACTCACAGAGCATGCAGCCAAAACGGCGCTCTTTATTACACTCGTAGTTCAGATGACGGCTCAGGTTTCTCCGGTTCTTGTAGGATTTTCCGCAATTTTCACAGGAGAACTTTTCTGTAGGGCCAAGTTGAAATAGGGGTTCTGAGGAAATGCAATAAACGCTGATTAGCCTGGGAAATAGACCAACAACGACCAGCAGCGACGTTGTACACGCATGACACCGCAGTTTGATACAAGGTTATGCACGTAAAAACTGGTTTAATTGTGGACATTAAAAAAAAGAAGAAGTTCTTAAGTCAAGTTTTTTTATTTTGTCTGGTCAGGAGGGCTAACTTCTAAGACCGACCTTCTTTCAAAGCTCCCCATGAAAACATTTCTTTGATGGCGTCGTGGTCGTTGAGGTGTTTGATGATCAAATGTCGTTTGAGCATGTCCCCACGAAAGAATTTGGACTCACAGAGCATGCAGCCAAAACGGCGATCTCTATTACACTCGAAGTTCAGATGACGGCTCAAGTTTTTCCGGGTCTTGTAGGATTTTCCGCAATTTTCGCAGATGAACCTTCCTGAAGGGCCGCGTTGAAAGGGGGGCTCTGAGGAAATGCAATAACAGCCGATTAGCCTCTGGGGGTAAGACTCAGTTCCTACTCGGACAGGTTCTGAGCACAGGGCGACGTTGACAGAGGGTTTCTGAGGAAATGCAATACACGCTGATTAGAATCTGAGGGTAAGACTCAATACTCCGACAGCGCTGTTCAACCCGGGGTTCTAACGTCGGGGAGGGGGGCACAAGCCCGAAGGTATTCATGGGCAAGGTTGAGAGCGTCAAAAGGCAAAACGTTCCGGAGGCATTCCAGAACTTTCCACAAACGTTGGACGAGCCAGCGAGCACGCTGGGGGTGGCTTCTGAATGCTGAGAGCCTTGGGAGGCGACGCGGACTTCCATATATTGGCTGTGTAACCAATCTTTGCAGTGAATCTACGAAAACGCACCAATGATTGGCAGCATATCATCGAGGAATGAAAGGTCAATACCAATGACTGGCAGTAGGTACGTCACCAAGAGTTGTAGTGAATATGGCATAATTGGAAACTGTTTCCAACTGTCCTGTTACAGGACATCACTGGCTGGCTGAAGTCCGATTGCCATGGCCTACCTTCTGCAGTTTTACGTTGAAATTGGAGAATTCGTGTACATTAAAAAACAAAGAATCCGGGTTATAAGTTATGTATTTTTTTTTTTGCACACTCCTGAAACTTCCCTTCTTTCAAAGCTCCTCAATACGGAAACATTTTATAAACGGCATCGCGGTCGTGTTTCATAATATGAAATAAGTAGGTACCTACTATATTACTAAGTATACTACGAAAAATTTACTTATGAAACACTTGGTCAACCGCGATGCCGTTACCTAATAAAATGTTTCCGACATTTAATGTCGTTTGAGCTTGTCTGCTCGGGGGATTTTGGATTCACAGACCGTGCAGACAAAACGGGGTTGTTTATTACACTCGTAGTTCAGATGTCGTTTCAGGTGCTTCTAGGATCTCGTAAAAGTGAGTTTCGAATGATTGCAGGGAATCTCTTCAAACAGGAAGCTTCACCAACGAATGGCTTTTACGTTGATTCGACTTTTACCATCCGTCCAACCATGGTTGCAATGACTGATAGAGCTTCACCAATGACTGGTAGAGCTTCATCAACGCCATGCATGGCTTCTCCAATGACTGGCAGTGTGCCATCAACGCTTAAGGAGAATCTGCCATTATTGGTTATTGGACCGGCCGCAAAACGCCACGGCAATACACTGCAGCTATACGTTGGAAATGAGGAATTGGTGGACATTAAAGAACAATGGTCCTTTGAGATTTGTATTTTGTGGGGCCCGTGGGCTCACTTCAGAGACCACCCTTCTTTCAAAGCATTTTATTGACTGCGGCGTGGTCGACAAAGTGTTTCATGAGCAAATGACGTTTGAGCCTGTCTCCTCGGGAGAATTTGCATTGGCAGATCGTGCACCCAAAACGGCGCTGTTTATTACACTCGTAGTTCAGATGTCGTCTTAGGTGGTTTTGGTGCTTGTAGGATTTTCCGCAATTTTCGCAGGTGAACCTTCCTGAAGGAACTCGTTGAAAGAGGGTTTCTGAGGAAATACAATACACGCTGATTAGCATCTGGGGGATTCTGAACATAGCCTGTGCGTTCCCAATGTTTGTAGTGGATCTTCCACTACAAGAAGCACACCTATGATTGGTAGGTACCTAGCGTACCACCACTATTTGGAGTGATTCTTCAAGGATTTGAGACCCATCTCCTAGGGCTGGCAATGAGTTCTGAACGTTTGTAGTGAATCGCTCACGACAGGAAATGTACGAATGATGAGTGAAGCTTAACCAACGACTGGCACAGCTTCACCAATGACTGGTAGAGCTTCATCAACGACTGGCACTGTGCCACCAATGTTCACTGAGCATCTCTTCACAACCGTCACCGGTATTTTCAAGTACATTCAATGGGTACGTCGTACGTCTACCTACCACACCCAAACAAAAGAAGGGAGCATACATTTTCAAGTTGATTTTGAGGGAAGAAACATAAGGAAACGGGATTTATTGGTATTTGAACTAATTGGTAATTTTGTAATTACAACTAAACATTAGCAATTTATCAAATCTCAGGCCAGCTCACTCGTGGAAAATTTGCGAAATTTGGTGTACATTAAAAAACAAAGGTTCTTGGTTTTGAGCTTTGTATTTTATCATCATCCTCACTTCTGAAACCAGCGTTCTTTCAAAGCTCCGCATTACCGGTACGGAAACTTGTTATTAACGGCATCGTGGTCGACCAAATGTTTAATGAGCAAATGACGTTTGAGACTGTCTGCTCGGGAGAATTTGCTTTCGCAGACCGTGCAGCCAAAACGGCGTTCTTTATTACACTCGTAGTTCAGATGACGGTTAAGGAACTTCCGGTGCTTGTAGGATTTTCTGCAATTTTCGCAGGTGAACCTTCCTGAAGGGTCACGTTGAAAGAGGGTTTCTGAGAAAACACAATACACACTGATTAGCCTCGGGGGGATTTTGACCATAACCTGTGCGTTCCGATTGTTTGTAGTGGGTCTCCCACCACAGGAAACGCGCCTATGATTTGTAGCGCACCACCACTATTTGGAGTGATTCATGAAGGATTTGAGACTCATCTCCTAGGACTGGAGAATGTTTGCTGTGAATCGCTAACAATAAGATATGTACGAATGACTAGTGAAACTTAACCAATGACTGGAAATGGGCCACCAAAGTTCGCTGAGCATCTGCCATTGTAGGACTTAGGTCAGTCACCAATGACAGGCAGCAAAAAGCCATGACAATACTCTGCAGCCTCACGTGAAAGTTGAGGTATTAAAAAAGTTTGTGTTTATATAGTCAGTTTTGTATTTACTTTTCATAACAGTTTTGTATTTCTCATCACAACCGTCACCGGTATTTCTAAGTACATTAAATACGTCGTACGTCTACCAGAACCAAACAAATAAAGGGAGAACATCGATTTTTATGTTGATTTGGAGGGCAGATACATAAGTAATCGATTTTTATTGGTAGGTATTTAAAATTTCATTGGTAATTGGTAATTTTGGTAATTAAAAGTAAACATTAGGAATTTGATAGTGTCTGGCCAGCTCACTTCTGAGGCCGGCCTTCTTTCAAAGCTCCTTTGGCTGGAAACATATCTTTGACGCTGTCAGGGTCGATGAAATGTTTCATGATTAAATGCCGTTTGAGCATGTCCGCACGGGAGAATTTAGATTCGCAAACCGAGCAGACAAAACGGGGTTCTTTATTGCAGTCGTAGTTCAGATGTCTTCCCAGGTGGTTTCGGTTCTTGTAGGATTTTCCGCAATTTTCGCAGGTGAACCTTCCTGAGGGGCCGCGTTGAATGGGGGTCTCTGAGGAAATGCAATAATAGCCGATTAGCCTCTGGGGGTAAGTCTCAGTTCCTACTCGGACAGGTTCTGAGCATAGTCCCTATTCACCTCCTTCCCCGACCAGGGATTCGAAAAGACACAAATAATTACCGTCCACATTAAATTTGTCAATTTATTCGGTACTCCGGATGTTTGACAAAAGTGTGCCTGGTGACGTTGGTTTTCCTCTCGCTTTTATAAGTGCAGTGTGGGCAGCTGAAGATCGGCTCGCCGCATCCGTACAGCTGATGTTGGTAGAGGCTCCTTGTGTGCTTGTACATCTTCCCACACTTGTCGCAGGATATTTTACCGCCAGCTGCTGGCCGGGAAAAACAATGAGGAAATAGTCTTGCCAAGAAGGGATGTTATTTTGGGCGTGGAGTGGATTGCCAGAACTTTACGAATCGCTAGAAAGCTTCTCCAATGCCCGGAAAAGCATCATCAATGATTGACAGGTTTTTACCAAAGACTGAAAAAGTGTCACCAATGGATGAAAAAGCACCACCCGCCGTAGCAGCACGGTTTCACCAATGATAAGAAGACAAGTAGCAGGGCTTTAGGTACCACAGAAAGTATTACAGTACAGTACAGTCTTACAGTACTTCAAGAATGATCACAATGTATCCCATGACTGAAAACGCATCACCATTAACCGATTGGCTAGGTACTGTACGCAGGGCATTCGCCCCCCCCCCCCCTTTCCTCACGCAAAAGTACAAGTAGGCCAAGATTTTCACAGGTATTTCACACATTCGATCCGATACATTGTTTTTCAAAATTTTAATACAATTCAAGTTAATTTGTCCATGTTGACTTCGAGATTGTCGAGACGTTTCTGCGATGGATTGGGCACACCTGCGTCTCCTCTACCGCCGTTTCTTCCAGATCGTCTGTAGTGGTTGTGTCGTAATAGGGAGATACCAAAGTTTATGGCATCTCCATCACCGTAAGAGTACACTTTGGCTTGACACCCTTTCATAATGCAGCACCATCTTTTGCCTCCACTGGTGCCTGAACC
Organism: Pilophorus perplexus; assembly: GCA_955831195.1. Classification (NCBI taxonomy): domain Eukaryota; kingdom Metazoa; phylum Arthropoda; class Insecta; order Hemiptera; family Miridae; genus Pilophorus; species Pilophorus perplexus. Next base: position 32,369,397 of record OY037009.1, on the reverse strand, counting down.
AAAAGATCCACTGTAATATTCGACTTCAGTCGTTCAATGAAAACAAAATTTCACTTACCTACGTATTTGAGGTTGAATTTGTGGCCGTCAACGACCAAAAGTTCTTTGTCCCTTTGACTCCTCGTCCGGGAGACTGACACTGCCGTCCAATCCACACCTTGAGAAACAAATTTACTCAATAAGGATCTGCTCAATTTTCAATAATTATTGTGTGAAGAGACCTACCTTCTGACGGCGTGATGATATTTCTTTTTAGGGAATTTTTTCATGTTAAGTTTCGAAAAGATTAAAATAACGAAGACGACAATTTTAATCAACCAACATCAACCATAACCTTGTTTTAAAACAACTATAACAATTCGATCTATTAGGAAAATAAAATTAACAACTTTACGGCCAAGAAAAGGCACGAAATTCTCATAAATTTATATGTACATTGTAGAGTTGTTGAACAACTTTGATTCCCGGTTCATGGTAAGGGAGTAAGGCACATTCATGAGTATGGACTGGAGCTTCTCAAAGTCTTTGGTGAGGATCTAAGTTTAAGCAATGTAACGGATTCACTTCATAAAAATAATTGAGAACGTACGAGCTCAAAGTTTGTCAATGCTGAGATATCCAAATAGTTCTTGGATGAGCACTGAAACACCATCCAACCTAATTTGACTCCTGCGTCAGTACAAGTCCCAACAGCTGGCTTTGGACGGGAGGTGGGAGTGTTGCAGGTTCGAGGAGCGCAGGAAGACTTCGTCTTCGTCACCGAAAGTGTATACTTTGGCGTTGCAGGACCGGGTACAGCAGCGCCACCTGGAAAGCGCCAGAAAACTTGAGTACATGCTACCGTGGCACAAAAACGTATGCTGGGTGTTTGGTGTGTGACCGGAAATGTGTGTCCAATGACTGGCAGCGGAGCACCAGTGTTTGCAATGAATTTCCAAGACTGTAAAAGCATTGCCACTGTGTGCTGTGAACCTCCACGACTTGGGAAGTATCGCAAATGACTGAAAGTGCGTCACGAATGTTTGCTGTGAATTTCTCAAGGCCAGAAACGTGTGTCCGATGTCTGGTACCACCAATGTGGTTATCAGTGGCTCAGTGGGTTGAGCGTTGAACTGCTGAGTCAAAGTCACAGGTTGCTGGTTTTATCCCAGCAGCCGCTTTACATCTTCCTTCTACTGATAATCACCTCTCAGAAGGCAATGGCGAACCACCGAGAGTTCTCTCAGGAAAACCTCTCACATTTGCCGTTCGCATCTGGCGTTAAACAGTAGGTACCTACTAGTTATGTAATAACTGTTCAACATGCTCAACAGAAGTTAGTAGCGAGAGGTCGCCAACGCCTGGTTACAGGTATGGCACCCAGAGAAGAAGAAGAATGTCTGACAGTGTGTCACCAATGTTCGCAATGAATTTCTAAGGCTGGATGCATCACTACTGTTTACAGTTAATCTCCACAACTTGGGAAGCATCAACAAAGATTGAAAGTGCGTCACCAATGTTCGCAATGACCTTTCCAAGATTGGAATAGGGTCATCAAGACCAACGATTGCAATAAGTTTTCCCTTGCCTTTTTGTATGCCTATTTGTAGATATAGTGGCTTTGTAGGGATTTTAGGAGGCATATTTCAGTATTTCTCACCTTCTGATGCCATCTTTCGCCTCATACTTGAAGAAGTAAGCGTAGTTGTTGACCACGAGCAGTTCTCTCCCTCTGCGGCCGATCACGCGCGACACCTCAAGCGCTGGAATATCGTCTGCAACGAGCAAAAAGTGTCAAATGGTTTCATTTTCTTTGTAGTGCAATCAGGTAAAATGCAGCGTCGATCATAAGGACAACGTTCTGTCACACACATATGGCAAAGTTTCTGATGACAAATGGTGTGTTTCTGGTGGCTCTTTTGCAACATACAGGGAAGTTATGGCGGCGAAACTGCCACAGCATGCGGTGGTACAGGATCCAACCTTTTAATTCATAAATATAAACGGGATTTAAGTTTTTATTTACTCCTAAAATAATGAGGTTCAGGAGAAAACAAAACCTTTAACATCAGGCCAAGGACCTTTGGATCGCGATTTTCTTCAGTTTTTCTTGTAGTAATGAATTTCCCGCGTGAGTTTCTCGGTGTGCCTGTTGGCCAAATGGCTCTTGAGATGTTGCTTGTATTTGGCTCTGTAAGGGCAGTGAGAGCAGGGGAATTGGGGCTCCTGGGAGGTACAGTCGACCCTCATGTGCGTCAACATGCTCCTCCTGTGTTTGTACGTCCGCCCGCAAACCGGACAGCTGTGACCTGTGACAGAACAATCTCAACAGTAAGTCCACATCCGGAAAAGCAGCTGGGATTCTTTTCCATTGTTGCCCCCAATCTTGCCTCTCACGAATGGTCACGAAAGTCCCGCACAACTCCCGTCTTTCCCAGTCTTTTGGGAGAGAACAAAAATTGGCCGCAGAGCGTTTCATAGAAGAAGGCAATTTTATTTCATTGTGGTAGGTACATAAAATTTTCAAATAAACGATGGAATGTAGCTTTTCAATTTCTACGACTAGATACACCGTCCATTTTTATAAGGATCTTGAAAATTAACAGCCCGCACGTCCGAAAGTTTCTCCTTCAAACATGCTTTCATATTTAATAACTACCGCAAAAAACAGGATTACTCTATGGATAGTGAACAACTTAATTTTGGTAAATATTGCAAATGCGATAAATATTACACTGATAGGTACATTTGGCGAGGCTGGAAGTCTGCACACGACAGCTGTGAGCCTAAATAAATGAGAGTCAGGCTCTGCTAGGTGGAAACGAGTTCCAATGACTGGCAGTGCATCACCAAAGCTTGGAGTGGATTTCCCAAGACTGAGAACGAATCACCAATGACTGGCAGTGACTCACCAATGCTTGGAGTGAATCTGCATGTTTGGAATAGTGAAACCAATGCCTGGCAATGTATCGCCATTGATTCAAGTGAACGCATCACCAATGTGCAGTGCCGCAGCAATGATTCCAACCAACTGGGAACGCATCTCCAATGACTAGCGTCACCAGTTGCTCTCAACCAACGACCAACTGACAAATCTATCCGACTCTACCCGACTACTCTGCCACCCCTGCTACGGCTTTACGGATTTCCACCCCTGCGCCAATTGGATCTGGCCGGAAATCGTCGCCACGGCGAGTTCCGCACTCTTCAAACAGGACAACTTCTGATGCAAAGCGGCCAATTCGAGAAATTTCGGCCCCACGTTGGCCCCATGATGCGTCGCCAGATGCCTCTTCAAATGGACCAACTGTTTACACCTGCAAGCAAACAAACGACATGATTCGCATCGTCAGCAAGGTCTGGTTTGACAGAACCTTAGCGCTTACCTGTACGTGCACAGATGACACTTGTAGATGCCTTCTTTGCCACATTCGTACGTCATATGTCTGTTCAGAGTGTTCTTCCTCAAATAGCATCGGCCACATTTCTCACACTTATAAGACCTTCTTAGTCCTAAAACAATTACGTTAAAAACCAAAACTGATTAGGTACAGAGTTTTCTTGTTATGGAGTAAAAGTTGTAGGAACCAAGTCCATTTTCTTAGAAACCTAATAGTGGTAAATTAAACCAGTGGGGCATGCAATGAGTCAGGCACCGGTTGAAGTAAAAGCCGTGGCGGATTCTGATTTAGCCCGCGGAAACCAAGTGGCTAGAGGGAGCTCTCTTAGACGATCGGAGAGAATCAGCTCGACGACCATGGACGTAAAGTCTAATCGTCAGGGTGGTCAAATTGGGGAGAAAGTTGTAGTCGATGATTTATTCTTGTTTAGGGAGTGAGCAACAGGTTGAAAATGCTGAATGTCTCAAGGAAGTAAGAAGGAGCTCAAGAGAAGCCAAAGGCAACGTCAAAAGCGCAAAAGCGATCCGGGCACTGTTGGCAGACGGCGCTCATACCCCAAAATGAACAGGGTCACTGCTGAAATACTCGTCATTTCTGCTGTGGGTCGGTAAAAGGCATCAGGCCCTTGTTCGTAAAGTCACCTGACTGGTACTATTCCGATTTTGTTTTCTCTCCATTCAGGCGAGTCAAACTCTCATAAAGGCGTCTCGCTCGCTGCCACATGGTGGCCAAACTGGGCCCAGAAGCTTAACCGTGGCGCTCCTACGTCAATGGGTTCCTCAGACGAGCGCTCCAAAACGGGAAAGGCTAAGGACTCAGCAGATTGTTCAAGCAGGGAAGATCTTCCCTCAAGGTCCATGCAGAAGAACCCTCGTGTGAATGTTGAAACTTAACGGCCGTTTGTTAAGAAATAAATACAAATTCGTTCAGCATCTATGAGGATCGACATATTTACGAGGACTAGAAATATGGCACCAATCACTAGTTTTGAGTCACCATTGATTGGTGGTGCGCCACCAACCACTGGTCTTGAGACACCAATGATTGGCATTGCCCCACCAATCACTGGTCTTGAGTCATCATTGATTGACAGTGTGCCACCAGACACTCGTCTAGAGTCACCAATTATTGGCAGTGCGCCACCAATCACTGGGCTCACAATACTGGCAGTGTCTTGTGAAGAATTTGAAATTAGTTCCAAGTGTGGAAAACACATTTATTTTTTCAATAACAAAATACTAGAAAACACGTTGATAGGAAGAATCCAGAACAACGGAAAGAAACCAACTTTATATTATTCATCAGGATGTCTTGTCACCCTGGTATACGTGGACAGTGGCGATGTGCCTCCTGAGGGTCTTGACATGTTTGGACCGGTAGGGGCAGATGTGGCAGCTGTGGGAAGGAGGCTTGCCACACTCGACCCGCATGTGACAGATGAGGCTGGACTTGTGTTTGTACTTTCGGCCGCACTCGCTGCAAGCCAGCCCTACGACAAATAAACCGAAATGGATACAAATGAGATCTCAAATATGGATGTCACTAACTGACAGTTACTGACGCAAAGCAACCGTGGGTGGAAGGGCTGACACAATAACAGACCACAAGTTCGTGAGGATTAGATTGTAATGAAAATTGTGCAAACCATTCTCAGGAATACCTTGGCAAAGATTCAACAAGGCTATGACCGGAATACACATCAAACTAGAAATGCCCCACCAATTAATGATCTTGCATCATCAATGTCAGGAAATGCATCCCCCATTACCTACTGGACACACTGTACCTACCAAAGATTAGCAGTACTTCAACTATGATTATACTGGATCTCCAACTGGAAATGCCCCACCAATCATAGGAAATCCATCATCCAATACTGGAAGCATGGTAACAATGATTGGCAGTTCATCACTGATGATTGTGGTGGATCTTCAACTGGAAATGCCCCACAAATCATTGGTTTATTGGTTCATTGGATGCCTGAGGATATTTCAGCCAGTCATCCCCATCAGTGTGTCATCGGTTCATCAATTCAGACTCAGCGCGCTGAAAAAATCCGCACTCCCCTCTTGCCGCTGCTGACTGTTCGCTTCCCGCCAGGCTTCTTGGGTTTCCGCATGTCGGACGAGAACGTGTTTCTTTAAGTTGGACTTGATTTTGGACCTGTAGGGGCAGTGGGGGCACGTGAATTGGGGCTCTTTCCCGCACTCGAAGGTCAAATGGCTGTTGAGCGTGTATTTGTGCTTGTAGATACGGCCGCATTTGAAGCAAACGTAGCCTGAAAACGAGAAGAGAGCGCACGGGGGAAATGGAGGATCAGTTTGTTGTTAAAAAATTTTTTTTTAGAAAAAAAAAAAAACCCTACACGAAGCACCAGCTCCCCCCCCCTCCCCCTCCCTCCCTATGGCTTATTAAAAAGTAAATTTTGTTTCCTCACTATTAAGACGTCAATTTTTTCCAATCTTCAGACGCATCATCATTAGGTGATGAAAAATACTCAAACAATCTAAACAGTAAACTTTATTAGGTTCAAAGGCATCTCGAGTACAACTTACAAGAATATAGATCAACATCACTTAACAGTAAACAGTTCAATAAATCTATTAGGTGGAAAAATAGTGAGTCCTCAAAAGCTCTCTAAAACTTTTGGGAGAATCTAAGGCAAGTGCAGACGAACCAAGTGCACTAAAATGGGGAAGAAACTTCCGTAGTAGGAATTTTCACGAGAAACTTGTGGTCCACCAGGGATTACAATTGAACGACTTTCACGTTTATAACCAAGTCTACAGTTGGGGCGGCGCAGATTCTGGCGAGGGATCACGATTTGGGCGGGAGTTCAGGCCAGATCCGCGATGGTGTGACGTCCGAGTGGACGTAAGGGATGGGATGGACGAAACTCATGTGCTGTTGGAGAGACGACTTGTTTTTGAACTTGGTCGGGCACAGGGGGCAGGACACGGAGGGTTTCTTGCCGCATTCGTACCGGATGTGACGGTTGAGAGTGAAGTTGTGCTTGTAGGACCGGCCGCACTGGGGGCAGGTATAGCGTCCACCTTCAACAGACATCAAACTGAATAGAAACCAATTTTGATACAATCGAATGGAGCAGGAACGGTTAGGTACGGGACCAAGATCTGCAATGTTGAGGGCTGCACCAACTCGACCTTTGAATCCTAGTTTGACCCCTATGACATGGTTCATTTCAACTCATTCTCATGGGTCTAATTAAATGAGGACTAGATGTTCACTGCACGAGTCAATCCGTCATAAGGAGTTCAATTAGAGCAGTTCGTGAGTTCAGGTTATAACCTTCTGAGGTTTATGCCAAGTCCTGTCTTGCAAATATCGTTCAGTGCTGGTTTGTGAGCAATGTTCACTCTTGGGAAAGGTGGGAGAAGGGAGCATAATGTAAGGTGGATGCGGCGAGATATTGGGAATCCATCTTATAAAAAGACGATTTAAGACGAAGTACTTCGTCTTTAGTCTATTTCCTATAACTACTTAGTCTATTTCCACGATAAATTTTTATTATTTTTATTAAGTTTATCTTGGAAATTTTTTTATTATTCTATTAAGTTTATCGTGAATAGACTTCTTTGTCTTAAATCGTCTTTTTATAGGGAGAAGGGAACTTTCCGGGTGGAGGACGGGGCGCTGGAATGGTTTACAAACGGTTCAAACATTGCAAGCCAGGCAGGAGCAGGGATCCCGGGCCACCATCTTTCAGGCCGAGGTACCTACAAGCCATTTTACTTAGGCTCATAGATTTAAAAGAAAGGACTCAAGGGGGCAGAGCTCTATGTCTTCTCACATAGCCAGACAGAAATGAAGGGAATAGGAGCCTACACGTCCAGGTTAGTCTGGGAATGCCTTCAGGCTGGGGCGATTCAACAACCGACCATCTAGTGGGTGATGGCGCACAGGGGCTTCAAGGGTAATGAAAAGCCTGACAGCCTTGCAAAAAAGGGAGCAAGATCCAGTGGACTAGAGCACACTGTGAGGTTCACTAATAGTCACTTCATCCAGCAAGTCACCTGATGGAAAAGAAATCAAATAGCTGCCCTCTGGAATAGCACAGTAGGCCTCTGGCAAGCCAAAAGGTTCATTACACCAGCACCAAGGGGTAGGACCCTACTGCTCTGACAAGACGTGAGGATAGGACTGTCACCAGTCTTCTCACGGGTCACGGGTAGGAGACAACTGTTGCTTCCGTCTAGAGGAGGAGGAGACGGCAGAGCCTGCTTTGAGCGTGCCCCGCCCTGGCCACGATTCCGGCACTTCCTTGAACCCCACAACCAAACGTCGATCCCCGAGCAAGGACATACTCGACCTCATAAAAGAAGCGGGTATGCCCAACGTCTTCTATTTGACAATGGACAATAGTCACAATCCATCCACACTTGAGGTCGCGGTGCCGCAGGGGATGGCAACTTGTCCTTTGTAGCCCTTGTTCAGTCCTGTCTTGCAAGTATTGTCCTAGTTTGTGAGTGATGTTCAGCCCTCTCTTGGGAGTGACATCTTGTTAGGCCGTTAAACGGGTCTCGCCAAACGGATTCCGTGGCAATTGAAGCAACAACCTCATTCTCTTCCTTCGTGTGCTACAATCGTAACGGAATTCGTACATTGAGTTCCGTGAAAGTGTGAAAACGGCCTAAGGCTGATGATCTGCCCTTCTTGATAGGTGTCATTTTTTTGGGGAACGTTTTTCCAGACCTTGGGGTTGGATACCCATTTTTTCTTCTCCAGTCAAATCCTAAGTTCACGAGATTAAAACAAGGTACAAATTACTGAGTGGAGGTCCAAGAATCGTCTCCGTTCAAATTAATGGGTGCAGCCCCGCTAACTACAAGTCATAATCTTTTTGGTCCCACATAAGTACAATATAATAAATAAGTACAATGTAATAAATGACCAAAAAATCAAATTACAAAAAAAAAAAAAAAAATTGGTACGACTTTTGTCGACTATTTTAACAACTATAAACATAATATAAATAAAATACAATCATGCATGAAGGTGCCGCTGAAAAGCAGTACAAAGAAAATGCCATGCTGTGCGCTATAAGGTTTTAGTTACTCGAGAGATATATCGACAAAAGATCGGAAGAAAAAGAAAAAAAGGAATGGACGATGAAATGAAAGCAAAGAAAACAACCCGGTACTAACCTGTGGCTATAGGATACTCCACCAAGTCCGTTGAATGATAGAGAACCAACTGATTGGAATTTGGAGAGTTGTATTGACAAAGTTGAATCACACATGAGAAATAAATCACTGTATCAATTATGTTGAGGTTTATTGTCTTAGGTATACCTCAATACGTATAATGAATGCATTATTAATACCAAACGCAGCCGGAATGACAATCCATTCAAGTAGACTCCTTAAGGATCCTATAAGCCAAAAAAAAAAAATAAAAAATAAAAAATAAAAAAAATTAAAAAAAAAAAGAATTTAGAAGACCTTTTTATACAGCTTATTCCAACTCGAGAGAAACTTCAAATGTGGAGTTTGAAAGGATTTGTTCGACCAACGGAGTTTTTTCACCACGACTCAAACGAAATTGGTATTGAAGTGTTTTCTCTGTACATGAACCAGTAGAGTCCCTTTCTGATTGGCGGCGTACGGGCAGAAAGGGCATTTGAATTGGCGGGGAACGTCGCATTCGAAGTTCGTATGCCGGTTGAGAGTCTTTTTGTGTGTGTAGCGTTTCCCACACTTGTGACACTCGAAAACCCTCGGTACCCACCGCCCTGAAAACAGTAGACTACGTTAGGGTGAGCCTTTGAAGTACTTCGAGAGCTCCTTAGGACCTGGGAAGTTTACAGTGCGGCCAACGTAACCATCGCTTACCCACCTGCGTCACCGTGGCGAAATCTTCGCATTCCAATCACCCACCTGCGAGAAAAAGGAGAACATAAGACAAAGAAACAACAACAGTTACTTCAAACAGAATATCTCCCCTTTTAACCCACCCAAGTAGGTGTAGGTACCTACTAGAAATATCTCCAAGATAAATATGTTTATTGTACAGTCCAAGAGTTATTTTGTACACGGAATATCTCTCCATAAACTGATACAATAATATACTGGAAGAAAATAAATCTAATTAAAAGAATAACGTATTAATTACTCTTTAGGCACTTCGTACAAATGTTTTAAACTTGACAATCACTTCAAAATACACCTTTTTAAATCTATAAATCACGTAATATAAAATACATACACAACATACGAAATTGGTTTTAAATAGGTAATTGCATCAACCCTATCAATCCCAAACGAGCACTAGTTGTATATTTTGGGCATTTGATGCCAGAGATCGACATTAGCACTGCAGCTAATAAGCTGGTAATTTACTGTGTACATGAATTCATTTCATTATATAAATGAGCATGACATTTTTTTTTCCTGAAATGTGAATCTAAACATATGAAATAATTGCTTTTTATGTGAATACGTGAATAAAAATCGGACCTTCGCAACGTACAACAAGCATAAAATTGAGCTCAATTGTAAGTAAATTGAAGCACCAGATTGATAAAATTAAAATTAATAGAAGTTAAAAAAGATATCGAGTATAAAAAACGAAATTCAAGAATAGGTGCACCTTCTTGCCTGTACAAGATTTCAATGTCAGTTCATGATGCCAAGTCAAGAAGGATTGTGTATCTAAGGCGTCTCAATTCCGACCACACCATCCAACTTGAATCTGAGAGGACGAAATTGGTAGGTAATTGACTTCAGACAAACTGTGCCAAATCACTCGAAAGTTATGCGTGCTGGCGTACTGTTATTATTCCGCCAAAATTGGACCTTTGGTGGAATTCAAAACATGCAAAAATCTGAATTCCTTTCCTCCATGATGTGGGCCTTTTCAGTGGGCGGCTAGTAGTGCGGAATTGAGACTCACCCTACACTTCTCACATGAATATGGCGAAAATTGGACGAATTTTGGAGTCCTCATCAAAATCTACGGATTTTTGTAGTTAGAAGAAAAAATTGAAATTACATAAACCTTTTGGTGTATTATTCAGTGAATAATGCACCTTTTTATTCGTGTCGGAGGTTGAAAATTTTGATCGGCCACAAAATTTGTCATAATACATTAAATGTATTTTCAAGATGACATGTGGTGTAGATTCCAAAAAAGAAATATCCGTCCGCCGTCCGTTTTTGTGCAGTAGGACTTTTTTTTTTAAATCTGAAATGTTGACAAAATACTCGGTTTGGCTGCTTTTCACTCGACTTGTTCCGTGCAACGACATCCAGAAAACTGTTAGCAATCAAGATCGCCAACCTACGCTCGGAGACGGCGACATAAGAAGAGACGGCTTTTTTATGGGTTCTATCAACCCGTTGAGGTTAGTCAGTGAAAAGGCTGGAGGAGGTCACCCAGTGTGCCAGGGAACGAGCAGGAATGATTATGAGAGGTCAGAAGGAAGACGATATGGTAGGAAGTCAATTGGGTGTGGGGCAAGAGGGGTGCGGCCAAGAACAATCTCAGAGGATGAAAAATCGTAGTGAAGAACAAGAAAACCAAGGTGGCTATGGTTCACAAGAAACGCCTCTTGGAATCAAACTGTGGCAGATGTTCCAATGGTTCCTGTCCAAAGAAAGGAGGGAATAGTGACAAGTTTAGTTGTCATGTAGATGGAGCCATAGTCGACTGAAGGAAGTTGGCAACAGTTCCTGTGATTCTATATAGAGGGCGGAAAGTGGCGATAGATGGCAGTTATTTTGTGATTACACAGGCTGTACAGAGAAAACTCCCATAACCTTCTTGACATCTGCACACTGAAACTCGAATGGCTCCGAAGTGTACCATTAGCGTCAAATTTTCTTTACATTATGAATCTACACCGAACTAAAAGGCGTGCAGAGAAATTTTTCAAAATGCGACTAGAATAAAACATCAAATTAAAAGTTGATGACAGTTGGTGTTTTTGAAGGTGGTGCAACACAGTTGGCAAAATTGACTTGGGTAGTGATACACCGCAATCGAAGTACCGGCCAGTTGTTGAAATTATGTTTCAACCGTGACATGGATAGTTACAATTATTGGTCAATAAGCAGTTCCAGCCCTACTTTGCACTCACAATTCCTTTGAGCAAATAGATGATCACTTCCGCTGTAAAAACCTGAGCTTATGAACTAGCAGAAGGTGGGTCTGGAGAGACTGGAAAGACGCCGACATGTAGGGGCAGAGGTGGCACCGGAGGACACGGACGCAGCCTTCTAAATGCGCCACGAGGAGCTCTTTGTCCAGGAACAACCTGAAAAAGTAAATGGGTACAATTCACAGTGGATTGGAGAGGCGGCAATCAGTGGCAAAGTAACAAAGTGTAGGGTTAGTATAATACTAGGATTCAAGTCCGTCACAACTTCGGAACACATCAGAGGAGCATTGATCTAGTTGTAAGCAATAATGATAAATGCAGATGGCAGAGGGACCTGATCGGGTTGATCACAAGAGGAAACGACGGTGTTGGGACTATAGTAAGAGCTCAGATACATAAGTCTAGTCTTTGGTCGTCGCAAGAGTTTGGAAACAAACTCTTGTACATGGCCGAGCTCTGGACCCTGCGCTCATTGGCACTCCTCGAGACACCGCAATGCAAGTTCTACAAAGCACTTATGGGACTGTCGAGGAATACCCCGCGCTACGTGATAAGGACGGAGATGAGGAGGTGACGGTGGAGCTCGAATGCTTCGAGTAGCAATTAGCTGAAACGCAGAAGAGTCCTTGACGAACTGCTTGGCGACGAAGCAACTGTGGAGCAATTCTACAGTGTATTCCCTCGCATGTAGGCATTTGGGAAAATGAGAAAGCTGATGCCATAGCCAAGGAAGGCTCCCAAATGCGAATGCCTGACTCACCGATTAGCTTTGTTGCTGCTAGAACGTATATAAAAGCGTCTGTTAGCGAATAGCAAGCACCGCAGGGGTCACAAAATGAAATAAACACTGGGCCACTCATTTGAATGCTGCTGATCATGTACCTGCCCCATCATTATCAGTCGCAGCGTTCAGGTCACAGGCCACGATTACCTGAACGCCCACCTCCACCGGATTCGCTTGGCAGAACAGCAACAGCAATGAGAAGTTTAATCTTTTTTCATTGCCTCCAACTCAAGGACATTTATGTCTCCTCTCCTTATAAGGACATAAGGCAAAACTTCTCAACTGACGAGACCAAATGGTGGATAAAATTATATTTAAGTTTACAATATATATATATAATAAAATTAGGCTGCCAGAAGTCTAATTAGGCTGAGAGATTAGGCCGAAGAGCTATTAGACTGGAAATCAATCGAACTAGGGACCTGACCGGCCCTACCGGATGCTCGTCAATGGGTTTCTTCCCATCAGGGGCTGGGCGGGCGGAGATGACGTGGGTGATCCCTGAACACAGGGCCAACCAGCTGCTATTGAGCCACGACAACCTCTACCGACTGGCATTGGCCGACGACCCTGGCTGTGTGAGATGTGCAGACCCAGATGGCTCGGCAAAGCACGAGCTTCGGGGCTGCCTGGCTATTGAGAGGGAGCGGACAGTCCTGGAAGATGAGGAGTCCCTGAGGCGCAAGCATGGACTGGAGCAAGCATGTTTCCAGCCCTTCTGACAGCTTCGCTACAGGGCGTTCGTTGCTTTTGCAGCGGCAGCTTTGAGAGCGCCGGCAACAGCTGGTCGAACAATGATTCTCAATATTCGCCCCCCACGGTTCTTTTGGATCACACTTCATTAAAGGGGGGGGGGGGGGGGGGATCGAGCAGTGGCTCCCATCCAGGGTAGTGTGAGCCCTTCCCCCTCCCTTCAAAAGCATTACCACTTCCACTTTCATTCCTTTTCCTCCTTTCGTCGTGGCGCTCCCCAAGAACTTGAGGGGGGGGGGGGGCTGTTAATAACTCTGCAGAGCACACACAAATGCCGCTTAAAAAAATAGAAAAGACCATTTGAGGGTGACGACTGATTGAACCCAGAACTGTAAGAAGGGGAGAAAACTATGTCCAGTTACTACATCAGTGGAAAGAATGCTAGTGGAATTCACTTAAAGTTCATTCCTAGAGAAACCACGTTTTGAGCTACTTCACACAAAGTCAACCAACCTCTCACACTTGGGGCACTTCATGATCGGGCGGTCGTCCCTCCTGTAGGCGGCGTTTTGTGCTTCCCAACAGTATTTCTGCCTGTGGAAGTCGAGGATGGACTGGTTGGAGTAGGTGGCACCGCACGAATCGCATTTGAACGACCCTGAAACCAAATGAGCAGTAGGAGCGATTCAAAACAATCTCACTAAGCACTTGACAAAATGAGCAACGTCTTTAAGAACCAGACGGGTAGGTACTACCCAAATAATGAGCGGTAAACCAAGTTAGAAGTTACACGAATGTGTTTATTTCGTTGGCAGCGATTGAATCTCAAAGCTTGTGCACACAGTGTATGGACGTCATAAAAACGTTACTCATTTTGCTGGAACCAGAATGGTAAGATATTTCAATTGTCCCAAGCATCAGCATAATTTATCACGCATAACACCAGACTGTTAAGTGCAGATAGTGATAGTTATTTACAACAGAATCAATCACCAAAAGGGGACGGGGACGTTCTAAGAAGCTGTGTGCCAAGCAAAGGATAGGAAGGGCTCGCATAATTTGAATGACGTTAAGATAGACAATTATTGTACAAAAATTAATTCGGTACTTATCCCTTAGCCGTAAGCAAGGCCGCGCGCCGGACCCCCCATAATATTATCATTTAGACGTAGGCATATTTCCACATGCTCCTGTGAACTTTTCGCGTTGATACTTGATTGTCCCTCAGGGTTAATTCCCACCTCAGTAGGTATTAGTTCGTCTGCCGTTTTGTTTCCATTGGCTAAGTCTATATCATCAAAGGGTCGACCACATCAGGGACAAATTCAGTCTTACAGTTGTGCCTACGCCTATTTTGAGTCCATTGTTCAGAATGGTGTGGGACCTCGAAAAATGTATTATGCGTCCAAAACTACTCGGAAAACGATACCCTATTGGAAACCCTGCGATCCTTCGAAAATCCCATTTGTAGCCCCATAGATCCCCACGGTGGGATCGGATCGTTTTGGGTCCCCCAAAAATACCTACTTAGAAAACGACATCCCACTCGATCCCATAGCCGAAACCCTTTAAAAAAACCCTCCCGTAGCTCCATTTTAGCCCCACTGGTTTGGGCGATGGGGCTCAAAACCGTGCGGGCACAACTAGATGGTAAACCGAGTCATTTGCCAAAATTTCAGATTTAAAAAAAATTCCTACTGTCCAAAACGGCTCGGTCGGCGGACGGACATTTTGGTTTTGGAATCTGGAGTGTCATGAAACGGATAGTGTCAAATTTTGAGGCCGATCAGAATTCTCCACCTCCGTCCATTCCAAGAATAATAAATCAAAAAATTATCTTTAAAAAACGAAAAACCCGCACTGTCTTGGGAACTCGTTGCTGATCCACATCAGCACTAAAATAGTGCGAAATTATACCAACAAGAAGGATCTTATCCTAGTAGACACAGGAAGGATGGACCTCTTGGTGAGTGTGGTCTACACAGACCGGTCGAGGAAGGGAGCCAACTCGAGAACGCACAGCTCGAATGGTCCAAAGCCCTTCAAAACTCCCATTATGGTCCCACGATTTTAAAAAAAGTCTGGGACCCCCATAAATCTATAATACTTCCGAAATCACTCGTGAACGACATCATTCAATCCCTTGACGTGCAGCCTATTTCGCGGCACAAACACTGTGGGCGTATTTCAACCTGTTCGAATGTTTACTTACTAAGGAATTTGGAGAAACTAAACTAAGTTACAGTAAATTTGAGATAGAAGCCAATGCTTATTTACTCATAACAAATGCACTCGAATTCAACCATAGGATTGTTTGAAAACATTTTAGCGTTCTGCGAGAGAAAACACGAAAGGACCTTTCGGAAAGGTTACAGTCGGTTGGTAACTTTTGTTGTCTTCACGTTGTCATGTCGAACACAACAGCAAACTTCGCCGCAGGTAGTTCATTTTGGTTTATTATTCTTGGAACCGGCCTCAAAATTTGTCATTATACGTTTCAAGATGCGTCCATTCCAAAATTGAAGGAACTCGAATAAGGTGCCGTTTTCCGAGTAGGTAATCTTGGACGCATAAACTATTCTGGGGGTTCCACATCCGTTCAAACACTTTACAAGAATATTTTCAAAAAATAGGTTTTGAAAATAATTTTTACTAATTGTTTAACAATAATGATAATTGTTGAATTAGTTAATTACATTAATAATAATTACTTGTAAATAAGTTAATTAACTAGGAAAGAAAATTTTTTATGGACAGAAATAAGTTTTGCACAATTTACTTAGGTATATCAAACAATAATAATCCCTTGCGTAACATTACATTTTGCAGCGTCTTGAAAGGTTGGCAGTTCTACAGGGATTTCAATAAGCTTCGGAAGGGCTTTGGCCAGGGGGGGGGATGAGTTAATAACTCATAATATCTCCCGGATCGTTTAGATAGCTGCTAAGTATGATTTCCATTCGAGAGCGTTCGAAGCATTATCGCCTTTGAGAATTTTCCAAACATTAAATTATAATATATAATTTATATTATAATAAAATATATTACATAATAATATTTTTGAGTGATTTTGAGAAGAATAACGAACTCATTGGACAAGCTTGGTTAGACGTGATCTGGTCAGCGGGCCTGCAGTTGGTTTCAGCGGCAGATTCTGAAAATTTCCTCAGCCTTCCTCCAACCTGTATCCGCTATTGCTGGTTAGGGTAAGTTGAGGTATCTGTCACGGCCATAGGCTGTTTTGGCGCACTTGAGTTTTTAAAGTTGGTACCTACCTATTATGTACTGGTGAAGAGTCTCACTCAAGAGTAGGGGATCCAACACCTTACCGACTTCTGTGTAGCCATCGCCCTAGCGGAGACCCGGAGAACTATCACTCGTACGACGTGTGCCCATTCACCTGGTGGAACTGGGCCATCACGACTTAACAATAATTTTGTACCTACTGGGGGATGCCGTAGTGTTGAAGGGCATCCCATACTGAATGACATTGAGTGCTACAAGTTTCTTTTTTTCTTCAAGTTTTTATAATTTATAATATAAAAATTTGAATTATCTACGCCTGAATTCTGATTTTCTCAAAAAAAAAAAAAAAAAAAAGAAAAAAAAAGGTGGCCCAGATACCCCAACTTACCCTATCCGGAGCAGATACGAAAAATTCCAAAGCCCTCATCCCTTCTTGATGTTTTTGAAATAAATCGATTGTTTTTTTAAGAACTACCAACTGGCGTTAAGGCGTACTTTGATTAGCGGCATCTTAAAGTTTTTGTTTCAACTTCGAATGGCAGGATCTTGGAAACAACTGGCTCTAAAATATTGTTAAATACTATAAAGTCGGAAATTTAGAGCCTTACGATTTCATACTGAGACAGTCGTTTGCAATTGTGAGAATTATAAATCACAGTTAGGAAACAATACAACGATTTTTAGATCCACACCGTGAATATTCCAGATTAAAAGGGTTAATCATCTTCGGTGGTTTTACGAATCCCATGTGAACCCTAAAATAATATTTTTTAACATGTTATGATATTTATAACGAATAACAGAACGGAGATCCACCGGGGATCCTCTGTTAGATGCTCAGGATGGTGTCGAGGAGAAATTAAAATTTCTGTAATGGCTCATCGGTATAATTTAAAGGAATTCAAAAGCTCATTTCATGATGAAATTGTGACGCTGCAGCATGTGGACTTTGAGGTGGTATCTTCTTTTAGTTTTGTGGGAGCAGAACTTGCACGACAGGTGAGGCTCTCGACCGCACTCGTTCTTCTGGTGGAAGGTGAGCCAACTTCGGCGCGAGTAGGTTCTCGAACAATTGCCGCAGACGTGTTTACCTGCAACGAAGAGATTTTCAGATTGGGAACGGAATTGAAGGTTGCTTATGAATTTCGTGGGCTCCTGGCAGATTGCAGAGGAGCTTGCAGTCCAAAATGCAACCTGCAGAGTCTCTAGTCAACAACGTCATCATGCCTTACCGACAGCCTACTAACTACCGTCCATTTTCAACATCGCCATTGCCTCTCTGGCGCAGGACTTGTGTTTGGTGGCGATATGAACTTGAAGGTGGATCTTCTGTTTGGACGAGTGTTCACACAGAGGGCACCTGAACTGGCGGGTTCCTGCAGCAAAACATTTCAACAATCCACCAACCCAAGAACATTGAAGCAGTAGTATAACACTAAAATACCTGAGCATTCGAACTTCTGATGCTTAGTGAGATTTCCTCTTGTGGAGTACGATCTTTGACAGCCGTTACACTGGTATCTGTGTGAACCTTTGAAATAGAAACCAGATTACTCCAAATCAGAAAACATTCTTGGTATAGCCTACCAAATTTCACAGAACTTACCACTCTCAGCACTCAGACGGATCTCAACACAAAGACATTGGAATGATAATCACTTTTCTCAATGAAAACTACAATTGCTCATAGGTACATGAGAGATTCGTAGTTCTCTCGTTGGAGATCACTTTACCATAAATTACACAACGAGAAACAGGTAAACAAACGTTAATAAGACATACACTCCCAAGGCAATGGCACATGAGCTTCCTCGTGCCAGGTTTAAAATGAACGTAGTTGTGACTGTAACAAGAAAATTACGATCGCGCATGCGCAGGGAGAACACTGATTCAATCTTAATGAAAATGATAGGGGACCATCTAGTGCTATACCCACACAATTCCTGAAAATTTGATTGAAATCCGATCAAAATTGTGGGAGTTATTGCTGTGGCAAGGAAATGAGGACAGACAAATTTGTTCAGGAGGCTCTGAAACGCAAAACGTGAGTGGAAATTTTGATTTTGGAGAACAAACTTTTTTTCATTTCGAAAGTGAAAACAATGCTTCCTCTGCCTTGCAGACTCGGAAGCCAAATTACGTGTTAACGGGTGTGATATTGTGTTTGGGAATTTGATATTTCGTGCAAAGCACGGGTGTCCCAGCTAGGTTACGTGGGTAATTAAAGATTGTCAGTAGGTGGGTACGAGTTTTCTCTTCGAGTCATCGATTTGAGATACATAGTTTCATTCTTGATGTCAAAAAACGGGTCTACAAGCGTTGTAACTAAGAACGCTGCAAATTTTACACAAGGGTCCATTATTCTCTATGTAGGTTACTTGTGCAAAAATTCGATTCTGTGTCAACGAGAAAACAATTTTGGAAATTTTTTTTTTCAAATTTTTTGTTTTTATTCGAAAAAAAAATGTATTTTTCGAATAAAAACAAAAAATTTTGAAAAAAAAAAAGCATTTAATGTTAAAAAAAGTCATTTAATGACCTCCTGGGATCCTTCAAAAATCCCATTGTAGCCCCATGAAAGCCCTATAGATCGCCACAGTGAAATCGGATCGTTCCGGGACCCCAAAAATGGATTCAAGGTCCAAAAATACTTCGAAAACGACACCTAACTCGATCACATAGCCAAAACCCTTAAAAAACGCCTCCCGTAGCCCCATATCGCCCCACGGGTTTAGGCGATCGGGCTGAAACCTTGCGGGTACAACTAGATGGCAAACCAAGTGTTTTGCCAAAATTTCAGATTAAAAAAAAAAAAAATCCTACTGGCCAAAACGGCCCGGACGGCGTACGGCCATTTCAGTTTTAGAATCTAGACCTCGTGAAACGGATAATGTCAAATTTTGAAGAATAATAAACAAAAAAATCACGAGTTGACGGGTTGCAACGGGCGTTCCAAGTGAAGCAATGGTTGCATTATTGTTAGGGGGCGGGGTTTCGCGGAATAACGAATCTCTCTCCTGCTCATCCTAGAGCGGAAAAATTTGGTCCGGGTACAACTTCGTGAGGATAAATTCAAGTAAACCTACATGGACAGGTAAACGAGTCAACAAGGTTTGACGGGCTTGCATTCTGAGTGAAGGATGGATGCATTGTTGAACGGGAATTCGATATTTCGTGCGAAGCACGGGTGTCCCGGCTTGTATAATATATATATTATATAAAATCAGCTTGCAGACTCGTCTGCAACCATAGGAGACCATTTTCATGTCTTCGTCTTCCATATTATTCACCTTATTGTGCTTGTTGTTGACCAGGAGATTAACGCTACTTAGTTACAAATTTCGTGATGCGATTTCATTACACTAAAAAGTACCTAACGCATATTTCGGTTGTGTGCCAAAGCAAAGACATGAAAATGTCAATATAATTAGGACCAAGGATACCAGGGAAGATGAGAAGGATGTTCCAAGGTAGTAAAGATGAAACTACCTATGAGGGAACATGATAAACATCCTTTGAAGAGCAAGATCATCAATGATGAAGACTCAAGTCCCATTGATCAGAATAAAATCTCAACAAGAGCATTTATGATCAATGAAAATAAACGAGGCCACTAGGAGAAATAGTTCAAGGATTGCAACCCTAATGAATCAGAAGGAGAAAATAGACCCATCAAGTGTCAGGATAGTTATCTGTTAACTATAAGAAAAAAACCTTCAACAAATGGCTGATACATCAGAATAAGAAAACAAGCCATTAAATCTGACAGCAAACATGGTTATGAATGAGGTCATGTTGATGTATTCAGGACTGAAAAGCAGACATAAACGAAAGAATAAGGAATTAAGAACAGAGGCCAATAGGAAATTAAAATAAAGAATAGCAAACCTGCATCCATAATGAAGACAGAGGCACATAATGGAGGAGAAAATCAAAGATATGACACGAAGAAGTACCTTCATTATCTTTATCAGTATGATAATTTCGTACTATCCTCGGATGCCCTGTGCGACAATGATGGTTAACAATCATGTTGAAGGATTTTGATCTAGGAAAACAGGCAGATGGTGAAGGAGCAAAATCAAGGATAGGAATCTGAGGAAAATAATTCAGGAACCGTGCCTCATTTCACAGCAATGAGCATTAGGATCAAGGATATTACTGCAGGTCAAGAGACCATTAGGGTCATTGGTGGCAGTCCTATTCATTCAGAATAAGGAAAAAGTCATTTTCAATGGCGGTGATAATAAAAAAAGAGCTTATGGAGAGTTATGGATACTAATACTAAGACACTATCAACAGTGTTTCAGGGAATATCAACGCTCATCAGACAGCATAAGGAATGGGACTACAAGGGACCAAGATCAACATTCCAACCAGTAGTACTCATCAAAGACCAGCCCTCATTCAGGAACTTGACCAAACAATTCGACCCTCATCCAAAATCGCGCTAATTCAAAACCTCTTAACATGACAAGAAATAAGATTTCGAAACAAAACATATAATCAACCTTTTTTATTCTCTTATATACATCGTTAAGAAAAAAATAACTCACCATGTTAAAATCTACAGGTAATTTGTACAATCCTAATAAGAACTCGACGCGAACATTTAAAAGGCATTGGAACAACAGGAGAGATATCTCCCAAAAGCTACATTCTAACAACAAAAGGGCTCGACGGTTTAGAAAATTTCCCACCACCGATCTGGTCCTCTAAAAGTGCAAATGAACATCGTTAAAGTTAAAATATTAAGAAATCGCCTCGAAAAAAAAGTGGTAATTTAGTAATGAATAAGGGGTAAACGGTAAAGTAAAGTGAGTTTTACGTCAAGATTTTTGACCACTTGGGCCTGACATGACGGGCGCTAATTATTAACGAGTCACTGCAACCCAGCTGCATTTTTATTCACAAAATTTCCGTGGTCTTCAACGGGATTCGAACCCGTGGCCCCCATAGAAGGCAGCTTGAAGTGGCTAACGCCCAGAATCACACGGCTAATCCGGCCGCCCATTTAATAATTAATAATACAGACCTATTACAGACCATTTTGACAAAATTTGTTAAATTATTTCAATTTGTTAATTATTTCATGATGCAAGATCAATACAGTTATTTCTAAACACGCAAATGTTTTTTGTTATCTCAGGGTTTTTTCATTTTTACGAGTTGTGGCTTGAAAGGTATAGTTTTCCGTTCCATCATCATGATGGGTTTGTCGTGGAAGGTGAGTTCTCTTTTGGGTGCTTTTCCGGCTACTTTGTAGGTAGGTTTGATTTGTCTCTTGGAGGTTCTTTTGCTTGGAGTTGCCTGCCCATCATCGGCTTGATCGGGTTCTTCTTCTTCGTCTTCTTCGAATTTCGATTCTTCCGCGTCGGCGGATTTTTTGGATTTTGTTTTTCTGGTGTACTTTCCTCTCGGTCTTTTTTTGGAGAAGCGAATGTCCTCGACGAGGCCGTGCCTGACAAGAAGGTGCCGCCTCAAGCTGATCATGTAGGACGTCTCGTATTCGCAGATATGGCAGGAGTGTTTCTTCCCCGTCTTGGACACCCAGGATTCGTCATTAACGACCTCCTCGTGGACGTCCGAAGGGCCGGAGACGTCTTCCATCCCTACCGTCACTTCCTGGACGACTTCGTCGCTCGGTTTATCAGGTTGGGGGACCCGGATGATGTTGAGGGATTGGAACAAAGCAAGGGCGTCTTCAGGGGCCATAGCTTCTCCCCGATCCGGGCTTTTGACGAGTTTCGGCCCCAACGAGACTATTCTGACGATGGGTTTTGCGGGCGATGTCTCAACAACATCATCAGGAAGTGTTTCCGTCATTTCTACAGTCTCACCCAGAAGAATTTCCTGGACCACCTCCACGTCCTTTGCCGCTGAAACTAAAACAAAATCAAACTACAATGTTGCAGACGACACAAATCTCCCACATGCTACAAGGTCTAAGAAGAAGGAAATCAAAAGTAGGAAGATGACCAACAGGAGGCAGAAAACAAATCAACCAGAGAAAATGATTTATTACAACCTAAAATAATCTACATCTCAGCTCTTCGGATCTTTGCGTTTCTTGGGCCGTTGTCGTGTGGTTTTACGCGATATGTCCTGGACGAGGCCGTGCTTGACAAGCATGTGCCGCTTCATGCTGGTCTTGTATGGGGAGCGGTAGTCGCACACTTCGCATTGTTCCCCTTGTTTCATATCTGGCTTGTTTTCCACGTTCGGAGTTTGTTTCGTCGCTTGTCGGAGAGACTTCACCAAGTCCAAAGCGTCTATGTCGTTTAATGAAGCGAGCGAAGACAACGGCAGCTTCACCATGTTTTCAGTCGTAGAAAGTTCAATAGACGTGTGGGCGAATTTGGAGGACGAGAGGGAAATCAAAGATGTTTCCACGTTGGGAGGATTGGACGCTCCAGATGATGTTTTGGCGGCATCGCCCACAATACCGTGTTTCACCATGTGATGTCGCTGTATGCTCGTCTTGTACGGGGTCACATAATTGCAAGCCACACAATCGAACTTATTGTTGAGTTCAACCTTGTCCTTGTTGTGTGTGGTGACTTCCGCGTCCCCCGAACCTTTCACAGTCTTGGTCGACTTCTCTTCAGTTTCCGACACTCGGGCGACACCCAAAGAGCAGACCAGCGCTAAGGCGTCTTCGGCGGACATCGGAACGCTGGATGGCTCCACTCTCTTTTGAGTCCCTTCGGCGCTTTTAGAGGGAGACTTTTTACCTTTTCCAGATTCACCTAGAACACAAATTACCGTCAGTAAAACAATTTAGGGAAAATGAGTTGAAAACCCTAACGTCTTAGTTCCTGTTCAAACTGTAATAATTGTTGCATGTTCCACATGTGGCGAGGTAGGCACGGGAAGCTGAAGTTGGATGTGATGGGGCAGTGAACATGAAGCATCTTATGGGTCTTCTATCGGAGGGTCAAAGAAGACGACAGAGTTTGAGCACTAAATGGGGAAAAAATGGAACAGTGTAAAGCTTCCCACCTCACTATTCTCGCTTGAACCCACACACCAGCGGGAAATCTCTGATGAAGGGGGTTTACACCAAACATAGAATGGGAAGTCTCCCCCGTCATCCTGGATCTGCCGACGCTAAGTATGAAAATTTGCCCTTAAACACTGGAAAAAAATCCCTCAATTCCCCCCACGGCACCAAAACAGTGTCGAAACTTAACAAAAGAAAGCAATTCCATTCATGAATGATTTTGAGACTGAATAGCAGGAGGCTTGCTGAGGTGAAAACCAAATCCCAAGTCACCAACCAAATCTCAGGGAGCAAGCCCTTCAAGTTGTGAAAATATCAATTAAGACACACTTTATTGAAACATCTATTTCAATTTACAAAAAAGCCATCTTGGGCCTTCATAATCTACAATACCTCAACCAAGGGTTTCAATATAGATACAGCAATAACTTATCATCTTAAATAAAATGAACGGCACCTAGAAATCATACGTTGAGCTTTGAGTCACTTTTCACCTGTATTTCACCAAAATTTTGAATTTTTGAAAAAAAAAAAAAAGTTCGGAATGATTATACCTACCTAATGTTGCCTCACCGAAAACTGCTTTCGAAGTTGAGGTGTGGACTTAGATTTGAATTTGCAATAACTTGAACGCTATCACTATTTACAAACTCGAAGAAAAAACCGCAGTAAGATAGCCATAGTAATTATGAAGAAACTTCACCATGAAGAAATGAAATTATACAGAAAAGATTCGCAACAGCGGGGTTGAATGTCTTCATAGTGATGCTGAAAGGTATCGATGGAGGATGTTTCTGCATTGCGTAGGTAGGCCAGAAGTGTGTAAAATTGTACTCCCCGCCATGGACCCCCAACTCATAACATGTGTAGTAAAGATACAGAAAAACGTTTCAATCATATTTAGGATCTAAACACAAAAATTTAAAAATGAATAGATTTGATCTGAAGAACCAAGCGCCACAACGAAGAGATGAAAAACCATCGAGAAGACATGGAAACGCGTGGGGGTACCTAGCATCTCTTCATTGTGAGAAAGGTATCGATTGGGGAAGTGAATTTCTGCAATAGCTTTAAATTGTCGGTCGGAGTGTTCTTCAATGGGTCGCAATTTCCCAACATACGCAGTAATATTTTTGAAAAGCGACTTACAATGTTTAAACATGAATTCCTTTAGTAGAGGCACAACGAATACATGATTCATTGAGAAGAGATTCGCAATGGTGGTATTTGCTGTCTTCAGTATTCCTCCGAAAGAAATCGATTGGCACTTAACAAACATTTGAACATAACCATATCTAGGTGCCATAATAGTCAAATTGGTACACATAAAAAATTAAAATTAAATTTAAAACTTTCTTACTTTTTAATGATTACCATCGCTAAATAGTGAGTTTACGAAGAAATTGTATTCTAAGTGCCTGTCAATACAATCAATTATTGATATAACAATTTTTACAGTTTGTAAAATATATTTGTAGAATGAGAAAATGAAAATGAAGCATATTCACACGGCAAAAACAAAATGGGGGCCAACTATTTTTTCAAACGGAGGCTTTTGCTTTCCGCTGGAGTCATTTCGTCGTCGTCGTCAGAATCTCTAGGAGGTTTTTTTGCTTTGAGTGTTTTAGGTTTTTTCTTGGGTTTGTCGGCGTCGTCGGTGGTGCGTTTCTTGCGGGATCGTCGAGGGGCTCCCTGCGATATGTCTTGGACGAGTCCGTGTTTTACGAGCATGTGACGTCTCATGCTGGTGCTGTGGGGAGAGCAGTAGTCACAGAAGTCGCATTGTTCCCCAACGCGCCGCGCCGGAGGGCTCGGCGGAGCTTCGGCCTCGGACGGGGCGTAATCGGAGTCATCAGCGTCGGGTTCAACCAAATCACTCGGGTGAGACGTTTTGGTAGCTTTGCGAAGTGACTTTAACAACTCCAGGGCGTCCTTTTCGTTCAAAGAGGCGAGCGAAGAAACCGGCATTTTCAACACGTTTTCGGTCTCGGACTCGACCAGTTCGATAGACGTGTCAGCGAATTTGCTCGACGACAGAGAAATCAAAGTTCCAGAACTCTCCCGGGATTTAGCTTTACGCGTTGCCGCTTCTTTAACAGCGACGTCTTTCCCTGGCACCGACGTTATAGAGATCTCACCTCGCCTGATCGTCACCCCACCGATGATTCCATGTTTTACCATTAGATGTCGCCTCAATCCCGTGTTGTGCGGCGTCACATAATCACAAGCAACGCACGCAATCCCCTTCTTGGTTGACTTGGATTCAGCTTCTGTCTCATCGTCGGGGCTGGTGATCTCCACGTCGAACATGTTGTCAACACCTTTCGTCAAAACGTTCTTGGTCGACTTCTTCTGTTCAGGCTCACCCTCTTCCGTCACCCGGGCGACACCCAAAGATTGAAACAGCGCTAAGGCGTCTTCAGCGGACATTGACCCGCTCGTGGTTAGCGGGATCTCAGAAGACTCTTCACCTCCAGCAGTTTTGGAAGTCTCTCCTTTGCTATCACCGCCAGCAGCGTCTCTTAAAACCAAAGTCCTCGTTACCCTCTTGGTCGAACCTTAAAAAAGAAATTACCAATCAGTTTTACATCAACTAATTACACACGAAATTCAAACTTAATCGGATCTTGAAAAACAAGTGAGTCCCTTCTGAATGATAAAAATTGCGTGGAGAGGGCGAAATGTATAACTTCGAGGAAGAGGTCTGCGCGTACATTGAAAACGATAGCTCACTCGGCTCTGATGAACACGCTTCAAACCCCCAACTGTAGCCCCTTAGAAACATTGTGAAGCCCCATTTAATGGTACGACAGGTCTAGGTAACCCAGACTGGGTTACACATTAATCCAACGTCCAAAATTACGGCGAAAACGACACCTAATTCGATCCCCTGGCTAAATCCCATCAAAACCCCCATCTGTAGTCCCATAGAAGTCCCACGGTGTGATAAAACAGATATAGGACCCCCATAAATTGATTCTACGTACAAAGCTCCTTCTAATACAACCCATTCAACCCCCCACTCACTGGGGCTGAACTTGCGTCACTAACTTTGAGGCTGATCAAAATTTCAAACCTGTCAATATTGAGAAAACGCTGCAAATTTTACACAAGGGTTTATTATTCATTGATATGTGCAAAAATTTAATTCAGTGTCAATAGAACATTTTTCTTTTAATTCTTTGGTTTTTTACTCGAAAAATATTTAACATCCTGGGATCCTTCAAAAATCCCATTTTTAGCCCCATGAAAGCCCTAGAGATCGCCAAAGTGAAATCGGATCGTTCCGGGACCCCAAAAATGAATTCTACGTCCAAAAATACTTCGAAAACGACACCTAACTCGATCCCATAGCTCACAGCCTTCAAAAACCCCATACGGGCTGAAAACCTTGCGGGCACAACTAGATGGTAAACCGAGTATTTTGTCAAAATTTCAGATTTAAAAAAAAAAAAAAAAGCCTACTGCCTAAAACGGCCCGGACAGCGGACATTTCGGTTTTGGAATCTAGACCTGTTGAAACGGATAATGTCAAATTTTGAGGCCGATCGGAGTCGTCGAACTCCGTCGCGATTACATAGGTGTATGATTCCAAGAATAATAAACCAAAAATGGAAAATTAGTGGTAGTTGTGTTGCGGTAAACATCACACAGAAGGAATACCAACGTCTAGGGAGAAGACAAAATGCCACCAATCACACTATCACCGATCAGCTCCAACACCGCCATTTAAATAGCTCAGAAAAACATCGAAGACGCTACCTTACATCTCACCAAAGCGCCATGAAAAAAACTCAAATCGAATCCAGGACATACAAATTTGAGACGTATCCTAAGTGAACAATTCAGTTAAAGACTTCTTCCATGTCAGGAAAGTACTTGATCAGGGGGTATGGTTATCCATAAACCGGTATCTCAGGAATACCGATATTTCTACAAGGAATATCACTATTCCCAAAGTGACATCCATTACACTTGATGAATCGCATATCGATATTTTTATCTCGAATTATTTAGGAAAACAGTCAGTTGGCGCTAGAGCCCTCTTTTACCTTGTAACCTCTTTAGAGAAGCCTCGAAAAGAGCAATGAAATTAGTGACAACCAACTTGTTTGCCGAAGGTGCAGAGGCAAACCAATCCAATGACAGGACAGAAAACACTCCTCTGCTGGCCCAACCTTTGTCCTTTGATAAATATCCCTAATCATGGGAGCCCTAGTCCAAATGACTCACGAGTGGAGGACAATTTCATACAGTAGGAATAGTTAAAGCGAGGGGACACAAAGAAGACATTACGTCGTAATGATTACGACACGACAAGGGATAAAACTTCAATCGCGCTCATGCCCATGGGAAATTAAGTCATTGCTGTCACGAGGCTTCATGGACAAAACCGTAATGCATAATAACAATTTCACTACTTCTCAACAATAATTCCACGCAATTTTCAATAAATAACAAACTACAACAGTTAATTCAATACGTCAACCTTGTGTTCCCAGATCCGCAAAATCACTCTAAAATGTTGGAAAGGGATAGCATTCACTAGGATGAGGTTAGTTTAGAAGAAAGTAGGTATGTACATCAGTTCGTTAAAAAAAAAAAAAAGAAAAAGAAAGAAAGAAAAAGACCACTAAGCACGAGAAAGTTTTTTATTAACGTCGGAACTTGTTGATTCAACAGGCGAACAATAAAAACGAAAAATCCGAAGACATCAGTTGACTACAACAAAATAAGAAACAGGCGGCGTTGCTATGTTACATCCTACAGTAGGATTGGAGGTTTTTTCCATGGCATAATTTCGCATAATGGCAGATCGCTTGGATTCAGTTATGGAGACTTTTCTGAGCTAATAATTCGTAACAGAACTTCAATTGCTTCAAGATACCATTTCAATGCCTGGTGAGCGGAACCAGTTGACATATTGATAACACTTCGAGTAGAATGTTGTTCTCTTTTCAACGGCTGTAAAAAAAAAAGGTTGTATGTAATTATTTGGTTGTAAATGAAAAAGCTGTGTTTACTTGGTGGGGGGAAATCAAACTCAACCTCACGCTGGTCGTGTATGAGGTCCTGTTCTAGGTTCTGTTTCCTAGACAGGTAAAGTTTTGTTCTTGTTCAAGGTAACTTGATACTATCATGATTACAAAGGGTAAAATAAGAGGCGATACTCAGCTTTGATGAGTCATGGAGATCGGCCCAACACCCCCCCAAAAAAAAAAAAAAAAAAAAAAAAGCTGAAAAAATAAGTAAATATTAAGAACCATAATTTATATGAAAAAAAAAAAAAAAAAAAATCTGCTGTCACGTTGAGCCTAACGGCTAAACATTGGAAGATCATGGAACATGCTTCATTTGATTTTAATAGGTAACTAAATCCGCACCAAACGCCAAGCGTCCTTCTTGGAGACCATATTAAAACAATATGTCATAATATGACCCAAAAGAATTAGGTATGATAATATCAACCGGTTGACGGCCAACTTTCATCATAATATAATATATTATTATATTATATAATATATTATTATATTATATAATATATTATTATATTATGATGAAAGTTGGCCGTCAACCGTTTTTCCGCTACCTACTTTTGGGTCTCATTTTCGT
Source organism: Pilophorus perplexus (assembly GCA_955831195.1). NCBI lineage: Eukaryota > Metazoa > Arthropoda > Insecta > Hemiptera > Miridae > Pilophorus > Pilophorus perplexus. Next base: position 32,340,559 of record OY037009.1, on the reverse strand, counting down.
TCCTGGATACCGTGACATTTTTCGGCAAGTTAGTCCAAGGCTAAAGCATGTTCCATATAATATATGGATTACCTATACCTATTATAGGTAATCTCAAGTGTTCATCGATGCTAAAGCATGTTCATATATAGATAATATCAAGAGTTCATCGTGTAACTAAGCAAGGTAGAACCTGTGATTACAAGTGGCGTAATTAAAAGCATGTCATAACACCCACAATGAGGAGCAGCTGTAAATCCTACCCACAATAATTATTAGGTTAAAATTCACACACATATCAGTTAACACGTAATTTATTATGAAACTGGAATCAAGAGTATTAAATACTGAATAAATGTTATTCACTCGAAGTCTTGATAAGTTTCAAATGTAATCTCGTCGTATTTCTTATAACACGAAATTGACAATCAGAGGAGGTACTAACTGTTCATAATTTATAAAAATATTCAGGTTGGGTCTAAACGTCTACCGAAATTCACGCCAAAATGCCAAAATTACGTTGTGTAACAAGTAGCAATACATGAAACAATCCTCGTGACGTAACTGAAGAAGGTACAAGCGTTGGGCGATACGGTCGGCTTGGGATTGCCGTCAACACCCAACAGATACCAGAATAATAATAAAAAGAAATGAAAAAGGAAAAAGGCAATGAAATAGGAAAAATTCATTCAAAGAGCAAACTGTGTTCATGATCATCACGACAAGAAATTGTATTCAACAAACCACCGCAAATAGACGCAAGGAAGGGTTGATGGTTTTTTGTGAATAAGGCGACTCGCAGCCTGCGAGACAGCAACCCTTGAGTGGGTGGGTACCAGTTCCGAGTAAAGGACTCTTTCTACCAACCACTTCCGCGCGTAAGTGAATTTTGCAATGTTACAATTCCGCGCCAGACAAAAATACTGTAGGTGCCAGTTCCACGCAAACCAAAGATGAGGTTGTCAATATTTTAATGAAGAAATCATGACACATTGTTTGGAAATCACCAACAAAACGTAACCAATCAATCAAATGCTCTAAATCAATATTACTCACGATAAAAAATAATACCATGCTAGGATATCTAGAAGCAGACAGTCCTTCAGGTGCACAGGACACTCACCGGAGAATCTTATGATCTGATACAACACAAATGCTGCACTAACGCCGATATGACATGTCTGGGCGAGATTTCAAGTCAAAGAAGCAAAGGAAAAGCCGAACAAGGAACAGTGAGTAGCAAAAGTCAAGACATCACAGATTGACAACACACAGATCCTTCCTTGCGCGGAACTGAACACTTGTATTGAGGGCTTGTACCATATTGACTGGCGCGGAGCTGTAACATGAGATTAAATGCATTTCTCGACTTTGCACGGAACTGTAGCGCTCCCAGGAGAGTCTCAATGCAGCGCGGGTTGTCGCGGACCCAGCGCAACTGGTGGCAACTTGTGTAACATTACCTTATCAATCGTTATCAATCATTCCCTCTTCAAAACAAAATCAGATTTTTCTTAGAAGAGAAAACTGTTGCTGATCTCGAAACCCTTTTCCCTCTAACGATCAGAATTTTCATGTATTTTTACTTTTCACCCTCTAATTTTGGAGTAAAGTAAGAACTGAGGATAGCTACCATTGGAGCTGTTTCCATTACCCGTTGTAAACCTTCCCCATCTCCCTGAGGTGCATTGATTTATTTGAAAGTAGGTAAAACGAGAGGCTCGCGACCACACCCGGACCACTGGTGCTGACGTCTAGTGGCCCGCCGTGACACTACGTTAGCTCCACAAACGGTCTGCCTTGCACGGCTCCGGCGTGTGCTTGACTTTTTAATCGGGGTTGCCTTTTTACCAAGTGGAAGAAAAAAAGTACTGTATGGTTTTTGAATTTTCTTTCATCGCTAATGCGATTAGGCAGGTAACCAAAAGACTGAAGACTAACTTGAATGTCTTTAAGGGTCTAGTCATTTCAACGACGTAGATATCATTCTATTTCATTAAAATATTGCTGTTTTCTCGTTCTTATATTATTTTCAACGTTTTATTTTCAAGTTGCTCTTTTCACTCTACTATAATCTTTGTCATTTCTGAAAATTTTGTACGTCTGTTTTTATTTTTCTGTTCCGATGTATGGTACCAACTTATATAGTCGGGAGACATATTTATGGTTGGCATAAATTTGTAGTTGGTATCGAAACGGTGAATTTGTTCTTTCGTGAAGCGTCGTACCTAAATAAATTTGACTTTTCCTGCTGCTAGCCACTTGTAAAGACACGTGCAAAGAGTCAGTTGCCTGAAACTGAATTATGATTTAATAGGTACCTCTTCTAGTGTTCGTGAGCAAGTAATAAATTATGTACCTCCCTGTCTGAGTTACTCCTCTAGTGATGAATGGTAATACATTCCAACGGTTATGTAACCATCTTAAAATACTATTTTTTGCTTTTAGCGTCCTTGTGCAATGGAATTAATGTGTACGATTTTTGTAAATACCTCCTGAAGGAAAGATGATAAATAAAATACCTAAGTACCTACTGTTATGTTCTACTGACTATAATAGTCAATGCTAGTCAATAATAGTCAATGAATAATTCATTGAAATTACTCGATAAGTATACCAATCTACTTTCATAAATTTTATTAATAATATATTCATCATTCATTAAATCGGTAGGATTCCAAGGGGGTGAGGATCTCACACATTTCAGGAAACTTAGCTGGCCAAAGCGAATGGATGATACTACATCAAAATATGATATCTTAATAGAAATTAGAGATGTCATTGAAAAGCGGGCTAAATTTTTCATCTCGCTGAAACCTAATCAACATTTTCGATTCCGCAGCGAAAATTACATGGAAAACCCTCCACATTTTTTACCCATATTATCGTTGCCTTAGGCAACTTGCCTATGAGGGATCGGACTGCCCAGATTCAAGACCAACTGGATCCTAAACGGGGTCTTTCTGTGAAAGAATGGGCTCTACGCTTCAAAATAGGTGAGAAAAATACCGGACGGCTGATGGACATTGCAGGTTTGTACCTATTCTACACAATATAAAACTAAATTAGGTAATACCTATGGATTTTAAAAGCTTTATCATCATCGGACAGAGCCCATAATAATGAAATGAATAACGAAAATGTCGCGGCGGTACCTACAGAAAAGAAGGAGAAAACTTCGCAGATCGCCTTTCGGCTGTCAAAAGTGGTGTCCTGGCTGGCCACTAGGCGTCAGCACCAGTGGTCCGGGTGTGGTCGCGAGCCTCTCGTGTAGGTAAATGTTGCAAAAAGTGGTGGTAAGTAGAAACGTCTGATCTTAGGTGAATAAGTAGGGTGAAGGCTCTTAAAGTTATTTTATTAGGTAGGTATTACACTAAAATCAGTTAGGGTAAAATTTCCTACTGCTCAAAACGGCTCAGACGGCGGAGGGACGGACATTTCGTTTTTGGAATCAAAACATCTTGAAACGTATGTCAAATTTTAAATCTTTAAAATAATGTCAAATTTTGAGACCGATCAGAATTTTCAACATCCTTCGCCATTGCATAGGTGTATTATTCCAAGAATAATAAACCAAAATGAAATGCTTCCAATTAACCAATCGGTCGATGGTCTACTTTCTAGTGTGTTCCAAAGAACCACCAGTCCTGACTTTTGATGTTCCATTGAAGCAGGGAACACAAGAAACGAATTTCAGAGGCTGACAATCAAATAAAAAAATAATTTGTAGACTAGGTAATATAAAATAGGTATAATTTGGATAATGAAACTTTTCAATTTCAATTATAAAATGGTTTTTAATATACATATCCCTTAAGCAGGTTTCATCACCGTAGAAGGTAATCAGACACGTTAGTTTTCTGGCACTGGCCACACTGAAAGTTTGTCCGTTCTCCCATTACACGGCAAAAATTATACTAAATTAAACCAGCAATGAAAAGCAAAATCTGATGCAGTTTCGAACAGGGAATGATTAATGAAACTAGATAATTAAGAAAGCTGATTTTGTTTTGAAGAGGGAATGATTGATAACGATTGATAAGGTAATGTTACACAAGCTGCCACCAGTTGCGCTGGGTCCGCGACAACCCGCGCTGCATTGAGACTCCCTTAGCGCTCCCCTTTGAGTATACTGGAGGGCTACTTCTTCAAGTTCAAGCGTGCAACAGTGAGAGCACCACTCACACAATTCAATATGGCGTAGCTGCGACCGCCCTCAAGAAGTTGCGGTATTTTATTCGACTGATCACCTTCACACTTTCGCCTCTTCTGATGATGAAGATCACAGAGTGGTCCTAATGGATCGAATTGCTATAATTTTCATCAACAGCAGAAGGGCGGCCTGGCACCAACTTTTCCCCCCAATCCCCCCCCCCCCCCCCACCATGACAAAATCATCATGGTGTGTGTTGGTCACGCCAATTTGCCAGATAAGATGTTTAAGGAGACTACTTTCAATCGGGGTTACGAATAAATCATTGAAAACCAGTTTTTTGCCTCTCCTTACAAGTGAATGATAATCAGTAACAGTTACTGATTTTCACTAAATATCAACGAGGGAACAAATTTAAACAGCTCTTTTTGTTCGCTCACTGCTTTGCGTATATTTAGTCTGTCCTACTACAACTAACTGTAACAACGACTCGTTGTCAACGAGGGAACAAATTTAAACATCTCATTTTGTTCGGTCGCTGCTTGCTTATATTTCGTCTATCCTACTACAACCATTTGTCAGTTTTGGTAGGACAGACGAAATATACGCAAAGCAGCGACCGAACAAAAAGATATGTTTAAATTTGTTCCATCGTTGTTATTGGCAGTATAATCATGAAGGACAAAGAAACACAAATTGGTATAAAAACACGAGCTAGTCCAAAAAACGCTGAACATTTTACACAAGGGTATGAATCATCGATAAAGGAGGTCTGTGCAAAAAGGGTGGTAAAACCACGTTTTGAGATACAGCTCAACAATGAAGGGCCTATAACGGAAGGTAACAGAATATAGTCCACCAACAAAACGACTTTCTAATGAAAGTTGCTGGGTCGCAAGAAAAAATTATGGTGCATCGATTTCTCCCCAAGAAGGGCCTCTGAGCATTACTGCATTACTGAGGTCCATTTTGGTTTATTTCTCTTGGAATAATACACAGGTGTATTGGTCTATGTTTTCGTGACGGAGGTCGACGACTCCGATCTCAAGAGGTCTAGATTGCAATTTTGCGGTTTTAACCGAAATGTCCGTCCGCCGTCCGGGCCGTTTTAGGCAGTAGGAATTTTATTGAAAACCTGAAATTTTGACAAAATACTTGGTTTATCATCTAGTTGTGCCCGCAAGGTTTTCAGCCCGATCGGCCAAACCCGTGGGGCGCTATGGGGCTACGGGAGGGGTTTTTGAAGGCTTTTGGCTATGGGATTGAGTTAGGTGTCGTTTTCGAAGTATTTTTGGACGTAGAATCCAGATTTTGGGGTCCCGGAACTATCCGATTTCACTGTTGCGATCTATAGGGCTTTCATGGGGCTAAAAATGGGATTTTTGAAGGATCCCAGGAGGTCAAATATTTTCCAAGTAAAAAAGAAAATTTTTTGAAAAACAAATAAAAATAAAAAAAATTCTACAATTTTTTTCATTGACAGAATTAAATTTCTGCACAAGTAGCCTATATCAAAGAATAATAAACCCTGTGTAAAATTTGCATCGTTTTAGTTAGTGATAATGACGGAGGAAAAAATTGACAATGAAGCACTAAACTTTGGTATTTTCGCGGAATGGTGCATTCAGTTTAGCCAACAGAAAAAACTGAACTTGTACGGCCTCAAAGCGTTTTCACAACCAAGGAGGGTAGAAGCTCATTGAGTTCAACCACAACCTCAACATCTTGCCGGATCAGGCTTTGTTGTATCAAGTGTTTGTACCGGTGGTTACTTATTTGGTCATCTAGGGCAACGACCAGCGGTTTCCATCGCGGGCCGCCGCCCTACACCTTCCACCCAATGCCGCACCATCACCAGCCTCTAGGTCGCCCATCATGTTCATTATCGCCGCATGGTTCCCATGTTGGGTGGCCATGTGCCTCCTCAGGTTACCTCTTTGTTTGGTTTTGTAGTCGCAAATGACGCACCGGAGCTTCGCCTGTTGACCGCACTCGTTCCTCAAGTGAAACATGAGGCTGTTTTTCATTTTGTAGGATTTCCCGCACTTGTCGCAGTTAAACCTTCCGTAATCTGCAATAAAATGTAACAAGTCAATATTCTCGATTTGTCAACAATGAAGAATTTGACTCTAACGCAGCGACCAAATGGTCCCCAGGTATTATGAAACGCCGGAATAGCTGGTCTCAAAGCGGATCGGCCGCAAAATTTGAGATTGTGATGTATACCTACGTTTCTTAATGCGCAGATTCCAAAAAATTAATGTTCCGTACGCCGTCCAAGCCGTTTAGGGCAGAAGGAATTTTTTTTCAATCTGAAAGTTTGACAAAATACTCGGTTTACCGAAACACCCAAACCCGTGGGGCTCTATGGGGCTAAAAATGGGCTACAGGAGGGGTTTTTGAAGGCTTTTCGCTATGGGATCGAGTGAGGTGTCGTTTTCGAAGTATTTTTGGCCATAGAATCCATTTTTGGGGTCTCAAAAAGATCCGATTTCACAGTGGGAATCTATTTCACTGTAGTCTATTTCCAACACGGTTGCGATTTCCCGCCAAATGGTTGAATCCTGTGAATCCAACAACTTTTAGGAACAACTAAAAAAAAAGAAAAAGTTGTCTAATAGTTCTATTAGACGCGTTTCGGTTGACTAGACCATCATCAGTACAATACAGAATGAGGAAGTTGTGAGAAGTTCCGTGCAATGTGCCTTCTGTTGGGCGTGGCATACATAAAATTTCTACAAAATGCACTAGTTTAATTTGAAATTAAATAGTTTAATTTGAAATTAAATTTCAAATTAAACTAGAAGACATTCCTCTACACCAAATTTTGGTGTAGAGGAATGTCTTCTAGTGTTGAAAAAACTGGCCAAATCCCAAAGACCGTGGAAAATTGCAAAGCTCACCTTTTGGTTAATTATTCATGGAATAATACACCTGTGTAATAGCGACGGAGGTCGACGACTCCGATTGGCCACAAAATTTGACATCCGTTTCAAGAGGTCCAGATTCCAAAACCGAAATGTCCGTCCGCCGTCCGGGCCGGGTTTTGGGCAGTAGGAATTTTTTTAGGAATTTTTTTCAATCTGAAATTTTGATAAAATACTCGGTTTACCTAGTTGTGCCCGCAAGGTTTTCAGCATGATCGCCCAAACCCGTGGGACTCTATGGGGCTAAAAATGGGCAACGGAAGGGGTTTTTGAAGGCTTTGGGCTATGGGATCGAGTTAGGTGTCGTTTTCGAAGTATTTTTGGACATAGAATCCATTCATGGGGTCTCAAAAAGATCCGATTTCACAGTGGGAATCTATGGGGCTACAAATGGGATTTTTGAAGGATCCCATGACGTCAGATAAGGCGTCGTTTTCCGAGTAGGCATAATCCTTTTTTTTCGAGGTCCAACCTCAGCCCAAACGTTGCACAGAAAGTTTTTCAAAAATATCTTCTTGACATAGAATTAATTTTCGCACCAGACACATCCCAAGTGTGAAATTGCAGCGTTTTTCGTTCAATTTATTTATTTTTTATATTGTTGGTAGGTACCTACAACCTCATTCAAGTTTTCAGGTTTGGAGGGAAACCCTCGCTTTCCATAATATGGAATGTTGAGGTGTTAGAACTATATTATAGTTCTAACACCTCAACATTGCAGAGTCTACACTGGAGATCTATGATAGGGTCCCTGACTGAGATTGTCACGTTACTTCGAATCATCCACAACAGCGTCTTTGAGACCGATTTTTTGATTTGGGAAAGTTTTATCGTGGTGACGTTTCGGGCGGGGAATTTTTTTCCTAGCGAGTTTCTAATGGGGATGTTTTTACCGCATCCCACTGAATGACACTGATTTGATAAGGCAGGTGACAGAAAGGTATGTAGGCGAGTAGCGTTTCAGAGCAACATCGAGATTGACATCGTTCATGTTGCTCATGTTGCGATGTTGCTCATTCATTTCACAGTTTTTGGCAGTGACTTCTCTTGAAGAGACCTTGAGTTGATTTTCGTATGATTGATTGTCGATTTTGGAATGGTTTTCGAACTACGCAGTTTCGACATTAACATAAGTTTCTTCCCGTACGACGGTGTATCGTAACCGATTTGAATCTGATGAGTTAATCAATTGCAATAATTTTGAATGACCTATTCCTGACAGATTGAGAAATAATTCATAACCTATAGATACCTGGTCCGCTATGATTGTCAAACGACACCACACAACACGCTCGCACTTCGCGGACCGCTAACTACACACAACTCAAACGCCACTAAAAGTGAGGGCATTGTTTGGATCCCTCGATAAAACCAACTTCATCCCTCGAGTCTGTTTTCGATATCCGCGAGGAAAATAATGCGAAGAAAACGCAGAAACCGCCATAAGAATTTTGATAACGGAGGTGATAGCGGACGGCGGCGTCCATCAGAGGAGCCAACGAAACGTGCAGGCAACGACAAAATTTCCCCGTTTTAGGGGAGAAATTTCCCTCAACTCGTGAGGAAAGGCGTTTTGGGACTTGTCACGATTTTGCGGTGTACACTAGTTCTTACCTATTGTACCAAAGCACAAACTTGTACTTGTGTGGGAGTTGAGTCTCATACTGTTCACACATTATTGTTGTTGTTATTATAGAACCTGAAGAAGGGGACTAGACCCCGAAAGCTCGTAATTAAACTACCGAGAATCACCCGGCTTTATCCTTCCTGAACTACCCTGCAAACATGCAAGCCGGTTACTTAGACACAATATTATTATAGATTCTGGTGAAATTTGGATAATTTGCATAGAGCAGCTGAACATCTGGATAAGATATCCGAAAATCTAGCTCTCAAAGTATATACATAAGTAGGTACATAATAGGTACATAGGTACCTACCTACTGTTCGAAGGACTATTTCAGTTCAGTCATGCAAAAGAACTTCCAGTGTATACAAATCTGTTTATTTTCAATAATACAAAATTAAGAATCATGGGTAGGTACATGGTCGGTAGGATGATAATTTGTAGTCTACTTATCACTCAACATGACATTGTATCTAGGTACTATAAGAATATTTGTTAATGACTAAATAAGGCACAGAGAAACTGAGGGCTGTAGGTAAGAAAGCCCGTTTAAGAAAAATAAAATCTCTTTTACAAGAGAGGTTCATACAGTAGGCCTACAATTTTCTAGGATGAGCCCCTTTTGGGGTGTAATCTCCCTTTTGTAACAGGAGCGTTCTTGCATTGGGCAACGAGGGGCCCTTAAAAATTATATTAGGTACCTACCTAGGCACACAGTGCGATTTGGCACCATGTTAAGAGTGAAACTTAAGTAGATTTGTCAACGACAAAGTAATCATCAAGCGTACAATCGATCTCAAGATTAGCTAGCATAAAATCGTTATGCATACGAGACATTCAGAGGAACGTTCGGTACATTCTGTCAGTGGTGTCTCTACTGGAGTCTGAACTGCTTGATGGGGAGCTCATCGCGTCAGCAAGAAGTGAATCCATCTTCGGGTCCCGATTCAAAACCGCCTCCCGGTGTTTGTTGATGTAATGTTGTTTCAAGCAGACTTTGAGTTTGGCTTTGTACGGGCAGAGTTGGCAGGCGAATTGGGGCACTTTCCCGCAGACGTATTTCCGGTGAGTCCACAAATTCTGGTAGTGGCGGAACACTTTGCCGCAGTTGGCGTTCGGGCAGGTGAGCCGGTCGACTGTTGTTTTGTAAGCTGTGGGAATAAAGGAGACTCGTTTAGAAAAATTCCGGATAATGCCAGTAGATGCCAGTTTTCCCAGGTGCGATGTGAGGAGAGGGTTCATAACCGGTTCAGGGTGATGTTGGAGGGTTCACAACTAGTTTAGAATTTATTCTACATTATATTCCTAATTATAATTAGGAAGGCCCAGGTAAATTAAGAAGGCGAAAAAATTGGTAATAGTCGTAATTCCCCGATTTGCGGTATATGCGGAATGGCCGCTAGAGCGCGTATAACTGGCGAAATTCCAAAACATGTGGAAAATGGCGAATCTCACCTTCCATTACCGAAGGGACGACCCATATCTTGATAATAATATGATAATATCATTATCAGAATTGATATAATCAACTTCTACCAAATACAATTAATATCAAAGTCGTCAATATCGGGAATGGAGTCTGAATAAAACGCTGCCTCCTACCAACGAGCATTCGGAAATGGTGGGAAGCAAGACAAAGAAATAATTTTTGCACAAGTAACCTATATCAATGAATAATAAACCCTTGTAAAAATTTTTGTAAAATTTCGTTTTTGGAATCTGGAAATCTTGAAACGCCTATACCTAATTTTCGTAGGTAGGTACCTATGTCAAATTTTGAGACCGATCTGAATTTCCGATCTCCGTCGCGATTACATAGGCGTATTATTCCAAAAGTAATAAACCAAAAACTCATCATAGAAACGACTGGTTTTTGAAAAAGAGCCATTTTTAAATTTTGATGTTCAAGGGGCGTGCGATCGGTCACAGGAGTGAGAAAATCATTAATATCGGCAAATCCAAACAGAGAATAATTTTTCTTTCAGCGAATGAGTTAATCATAATGATAACAGAAACATTGTCTTCAGTGAGTTCCCCGTGGGCGTTCCCGTCTCTCTCCTGTTCCTTTCCTCTCTTCCCTGCCTGTCTTCTACTTCTTTCCTGTCTTTACATTGTCATGTGGTAAAATTTACCACATGACAATGTAAAGACAGGAAAGAAGTAGAATTTAATTGTCTTGAGGGAGTTCCCTCTGGGCTTTCCTGTTTTGATATGACTTCTTTGCTCGCTCTCTCCATTTTCTCTTCTGTATTATGTGCTCAAGAGCACTCATGTCTTTCACAAGTTTGATTTGCTTCATTTCCAGCTTATTTTTACGTTTCAGTCTTTCTTTTTCTTGATGTTGTTTCCATAGCTCAGGATCGTTTCTAATTTTCGCCATTCGTTCCTTCTCTGCTTCTCTCTTCTTCCTCAATGTATCTTCTCGTTTTGAGCCATGACTCCAAACTCCAACTCCTAGGGAAAAAAAGCTTGATAGAGTGAATAGAGGGGGGGGGGGGGGGGGTATTGAAAAACAAGAGAAAAAAAAAACAACTGATCCTTGCACTATCACCGTAGGACCTACGGCGTAGGTAGCCAGCTGCTGGCTGCCAGCACTGGAATTAGTAGCAACTACTTCGTCATTTAGTCACACAGTCTGTGAAATGGTAACATCCAATTTCATTAAAGTTAAGAGGCAGACAGATATACCTACGTACCAACTAACTGTATCAGTGTGACATCCTCAAGAGTGAGGATGACGCAGTTACACAGGATGTTGACACGCTTCCAGTACAAAACTTTGGTGGTGAGGCGATGGGGGAGGTTGGAAATGGGTGTGGAGGGGAAAAGCGGGAATGCCTTCCAAATCAAGTCTTTCGAACTCCTCTTTTCTACCATTTCCCTGGCTTTCAACAATATCCGAGCGTGTGAGGTTCGAAAGTGTGGTCACCCTTTTTTACGCATTCACGCAGCCCTCCTCCCTCAACTATGAAAGAGAAAATTCAATTTCTCACCCAGATATATCTGGGTGCTATAGCATCAGCGAATATGACTTCCAACACGGTTGCGATTTTCCGCCAAATGGTTGAAACCTTAAAATCCAATTCACCCGGGTGAGTTAGTAGGCCTACTAACCAATGCCGACATGGGGATATCTTTTAATAGGCGCCAAGTTAATGCCACACCACACGTGGACAGAAGTTTGCTAGTTTCTGTAAAAATACCCAATTACGTTTATATACGTTCATCAACCCATTAAAAGAGACAAATTTTGTCTCACTTGAGACAATTTGGTCATTAAATGAAACAAATATTGTCTCATTTAATGACCTTCCGCATTCATCAGGACTACCTACTTATTTTGTTTCGTTCTATGACGAGTTTGTTTTGCTGTTATAGGCCATGATGAGGGTTATATATTAATCGAAAGCTCGGCGAATAAATCGTACCTAATTCTGTTTAGTCCCCGTTCCCGATACCTGACAAATTCATACTTATTTTGTTCCAGACAGGCTCCACTACGGAGTCTAATGTTAGTTGTGTTGGATAGAGGTTGCCACCATGAAATGAATAATATTATTATTCTTTGATACAGGATACACAATGTGCAAAAATTAATTCTGTGTCTGTAAATTTTTTTATTTATTATTTTTTTCGAAATTGTTTTTCACTCGGAAAATATTTGAAGTCCTGGGATCCTTCAAAAATCCCATTTGTAGCCCCATGAAAGCTCTATAGATCCACACAGTGAAATCCAAAACGACGTCCAAAAATACTTCGAAAACGACATCAAACTCGATCCCATAGCCAAAACCCTTCGCAAAACGCCTCCCTTGGCCCCATTTTAGCCCCATAGTGCCCCACGGGTTTCGGCGATCGGGCTGAAAACCTTGCGGGCACAACTAGATGGTAAACAAAGTAGGTATTTTGTCAAAATTTAAGATTAAAAAAAAAAAGAAATCCTACTGCCCAAAACACGCCCCGGGCGGCGGACGAACATTTCGGTTTTGGAATCTGGACCTTTTGAAACGGATAATGTCAAATTTTGAGGCCGGTCGGAGTCGTCGAACTCCGTCGCGATTACACAGGTGTATTTTTCCAAGAATAATAAACCAAAAGGTGAGCTTTGGAGCTTTGCCATTTTCCCCGGTCTTTGGGATTTTGCCAGTTTTTTCACCACTAGAGGACCTTCCTCTACACCAAATTTCAAATTAAATTAGTGCATTTTGTAGAAAATGTTATGAATGCCACGACCAACAGAAGGCACTTTTCACGGAACTTCTCACAACTTCCTCATTCTGTATTGTACTGATGATGGCCTAGTCCAGGGGTTCCCAATAAAATTTTGTCACGGACCCCTTAACAAACCACAAATGTATTAAGGACCCCCTATATATGTAAATTATATATATATAATTTTGTTGTAAAAAAAGGTTTTTCCCCATTTGCTTATTCCTAGGTGTAAGTATATATCACAAGGGAAAATCAATTGATTGTTGCAAATAATTATTTATTTTTACATTTATTTTACATTAAATGTAAAATAAATGTAAAAATAAATAATCATTTATTTTTTGTTTCCAAACTTTGGAAGCGTTGCACAACAACCACTGACACAGCTGAAGCTTTCCTACCTACCTTTTCCTACGTAATAGTGCTGGTTTACAGTTTGATTTATTAGTAGGTAATTGGAATTCAGGTTTCGTAACGTAATAGGTAGGTAATGCTTCTTCTTCTTCTGATAAATTTGAAATTTAATAAATAATTTGAAAAAAGAATCGATCCTCAGATGTATCGATTCTTTTTGAAAAAATAATCGCGGTTATTTTTGAGAATCGGACATCCATACATTCTGGCAGAAACTGGGCGAACTAGTCACTAATAATTAGGCTAGGTGTCACTAGCGTCGCGTCGCAAGTACGGCCTCTCACGCTACAGGACACTCCGGCTACAAACAGTCATTTTTATTATTTGAGTTCCTGGTAGAATAGTTTAAAATATTAATTTTTGGATGCAGCTCGCGGACCCCCACACCAACGTTTGCGGACCCCTGGTAGGGATGTTTGATACTTCTAAAGTATCGATACAGTATCGTATCGATACATCCAGACAGTATCTAAAAGTATACTTTTATATTTTTTATAAAAAATACGTATCGATACGATACTTTCAATAAAGTATCGGTATCGATGTATCGATACTTTTCAAAAACGCCTGCAAATTTTTAGTCAAGGGTTTATTATTCTTTGATATGGGTTACTTGTGCAAAAATTAATTCTGTCTCAATGAAAAATTTTTGAAAAAAAGGTTTTTCTTTTAATTTTTTTTTTTTACTCGAAATATTTGACCTCCTGAGATCCTTCAAAAATCCCTTTTGTAGCCCCATGAAAGCCCTTTACATCCCCACAGTGAAATTGGATCCTTTTGGGACGCCCAAAAATATACTCTACGTCCAAAAATACTTCGAAAACGACACCCAACTCGATCCCATAACCAAACGCCTTTAAAAAAACTTTCAATTGCTCCATTTTAGCCCCATAACACCCCACGGGATTGGACGATTAGACGATCGGACTGAAAACCTTGCTCCAAGCCTCGGGGGGTAGGTACAGGTAGCAAAAAAGGGGAACATTCCCTCGTTTGGTGTAGCTGTGGCCACACTAATTTCTACTGTGATGAGTGAGTTGGGTTGGTTGGTTGGGCCAACATTTTCGTGGTCCGCCCTTGATCGAGGACGGCTGATTCGTCTGATATGAGAGCTGGTGCAGCTCCAGGAGGTGGTGGTAGGTACCTACATCAACTTTCTTCAATTGCTGGTCAAGTTAGAGTTACTGTCAACTACCTATATGCCGTAAGTTTTGAATCTGATGAAAATTTCATTTAATGTGAGGGATAAAAAAAGTATCGGCGCCGATACCGGAAAAAAAGTAGGGTGAAGTGGGGTAATTGCGTATGCTTTTATCAATAATTCAACTTTGAACTTGATTATCTGCTATCAATTTGCAGGTATTTCCAATTTTTTTTTTTTTAAATGATAGCTTGTTTAATGCTGCATTCAAATATCACAACAGTTTTTCAATTACCGCTGTTCATAATTTTGAAATAACAATTTTTTAAAAAGTCCTCGGTAGTACACATTTCCCCGGGCAAAAGGGGAAATTGTGTAAATTGCTTCCATTTCTCATAGTATTCGTATTCAAACGCCGCGGGGCTAATGTGTGAAAAGGCCATTAAAAATCGAACAAAATGGTGTATTCAAATTTTTTTTTTTGTAGATTCTTATGGATGTTATTACATTTTTTGTAAAAGCAGTTGTAGGTGCGGGGAAAACAAAGGGGCGAGAGCTCATAAAATGACACCCAAAAATTATAATAAAGAAAAGAAAAAAAAAAAAGAAAAATCGAATTGAAAGTAGAAGAAGTAGGTATTTTAATTCGCTTCATAACATTCTTACGCATTTGCCCCAACATGAGAAATTCAAGGGGTAAAAGTGTATGGTATTAATAAACTACACGAGGAATGAAAATTTTGAGCTGATACTTTCACAACATCTTAGGTAACTAAGTAGAAGAAAGATTCTTATAAGTGGTTAGCAAAAAAAAAATTGTACACGCTCCAGAGAGCAAAACTTACAGCTGTCGTCAACTCCAGTCGAGAGTGAAACACTGACTGCCGCAGGCAATGAACAGCCCTGTCACAACAGGTTCCCCGAATCCCGCCATTTTCTGTGATAAGTAGCAATAGACTTTGGAGTACGCCCAGTGAAAATGGCAACATCGCAGCTTCATTTGGCGCCATTTTATGAATCGTCAACACAATTACCCCACTTCACCCTATCGATACTACGATATGTATCGGGGACAAAAAGTATCGATATGTATCGATACTTTTTCAACATCCCTAACCCCTGGGCGTCCGCGGACCACCTTTTGGGAACCCCTGGTCTAGTCAACCGAAAAGCGCCTAATAGTTTTTTTTTTTTTTTTTTGTTTTGTTTCAAGTTGTTGGATTTAAAGGTTTCAACCATTTGGCGGGAAATCGCAACCGTGTTGGAAATAAGACTACCTACTTCGTTTGAAATCGTACTAAGTACCTACTATAAGATCCGCATCCACCTTACGTTAAATTTTATGTACTTTCATTTTGTCATGTCGCCAGAACGCGTAGTTTCGGAGATATGAGAACTTTCGAGGTTTCGGGGCAAAAATCCTGCCAGCAAAATGTCAGATTCGTGGCTTATAACGACTATATTACCATTTTTTCTCTATGTTAGGTAGGTATCTAATTTGCCTGGGCAGTTGGGTGTGAGATGTTTCCTAACCTGTTTGGGGTGGTGTTCTTCACCCTTTTCCTCTTCTATAGGTACCAACTGTTGGGATCTAATTACCATTTTCGTTTCAGAATCAAACGGGAACTGAGTTGTGTTTGATAATCTGGTGGGCCCTGAGGTTAGACAGTCGGTGGCTCCTGTAATTGCAGAACGAGCAAGAGAACTTGGGCGGTTTTCCACATTCGTTTTTCAGGTGAGCGGTAAGGCTGCCGAGGTGCTTATAGCTTCGCCCGCATTTTTGACACGAGAACTTCTTTCCTGAAGCAACACCAAGTTCATTAATTGAAAAAATAGAAGATATGTTTGTATTGTAGGTTTTTAGTGCTTTATGAGCTCGTTTGACGGAGGATTGACGACACTGCTGAAGCAAGTTCCCACACGCCTTGTTCTACGCTTAAGCAGAATTGATGTGCCCCAGTTTGAAGGACAACAGATACCCATTTTTAAGTATTGGGCGTTTTATTGTAACTGCACCTACTGATACATATACGCCACAACCTATCGGATTTCAACGAAACCCAGGTAAAACCCTATCCCCCATATTTGTCGGGAAATCTTCTCTGGAGTAGTGCCGAGACAACATGTGCGTCTTCAGAGATGATTTGTGCTTCGCTTTGTACGGACACCTGTCGCAGCTAAATTTGGGCTCTTTCCTGCACTCGTAGCGTTGATGCCGGTTGAGGGAGATTTTGTACCTGTACGACCGCCCGCAATCATCACACGTGAACTGCCTCGGCCCTAGAGGAGAAAACCAGAGAAAATGAATGGTTGCATTGGACATAGAATTGGCATCTGATGAACATTGAATCGACGTGGTCTCGTTTCCCTGGCATATTAAAGGAGAGACATGCTAACAAAATACGAAACACAAAAAGGAATTGTATAATTCGACACTCCTCGACGTCAACAGGAAGTGGTTCCAGATATGATGTCAAAATACAAGCGACGATATTAATAATAATAGTACCTAATTGGGAGTGCGCACTAAACAGTTTTACAACAACTCGACTTTTCCACAGAGCCTGAATACGTAGGTAATCAAGGAGGCAGACAGCAAATTTTTGGTATTTTTCTGATATAATAAAGAGCTGCATAAGTTGCTAAATTTGAAGAAATTCTAAATGGTGGACACAATGACCCTTGAAAGGTGTTCCCCCACCCAAAACCTCAATAGACCTTCATGCAGCATTCCCCACAGCCTGTTCTGCCGACTTACCTCTCGTTGAAACGGCACAAACTAGAAAAACCTATCGAAGATTTGCTTTCAAGGCGCACAGTGCCATGTGGTTCCTCAGGGTGTCTTTCCTTTTGGCCGAAAACCGGCAGTACTCGCAATTGAACTGGCGGTCTTTGCCGCATTCGAATTTCTGGTGGCGGTAAAGAGATTTCCTGTGTTGGTAGGCCCGCCCGCACCAGCAAATGTGTCTTTCTGCGAACAAATGTCACCGGTTTAATAAATTTTTGGGAACACGGGTGATTATCTGAAAATGCGCAAATCATGCGTCCGAGCACTTTCAACCTGAAAAGTACGTGCCAGTCATTGGAAAAAAATCAGAACTATTCAGCTCATTGTTTTTACAATGGAGGCTGTATTATGTTTTGAAAGTACATTTACAAGTAGTAAATTATAAATAAATATAATATATACAAGTAGTAAATTATTATAATTCAAAAGGGTCTCGTTTCACTCCCTCACCGTGCCCGACCACCTAGGTCCTGCGCTTTGAAAATTCGTATTTGATCAACAATTTAGGTTTTGTTTCATTTCACTAACCGATTTAATCAGTTGGTGCACAAGATTCCTTTTAAAAATACCCCATAATACATTATATTTCAATGTAGTCCGAAGTAGTTATTTCTTGTCCGAACGTTTTTGCTTCACTCCCTCACTAAAAATCGAAAGAAATTAAAGAATACGACTGGTCCTAATTTTCTCGTTGGCTGTCGTTTCATAATATGAGTACCATAATATTGTTGTACCTATTTGTTGACTTTTTGTTATACCGACGTTTGTCATAAACCATACTGTTGTTTGGCGACAATATATAATCTTGAATCTTATAAAAAAAAAAATCTTTCAACGTCTGGAAAAGGGAAGGGACGGTAGTGGAGAGCCCCTCGGAATGCTCGAGGGCGCCAGTCGGCCCCTAAGTTGCCTAAGTTCGGTCCTGTGGAAGCATTCATGGTAGAGAAACCACGTGTGGACAAATCCATCTTCACTCCCTCACTTCCCAAAAGAAGGTGATTTCCAATGTAAGTATTTTTCTTGCGCGTATTTTTTTTTGTATGGCCAATGCTATAGGCTGTTGATTTTATGCTTATGTTTATTTAAAAAATAATATTAACAATAAAAATCTTTGAAAATCACTTACCTACCTACTCATTTTTCTCAAGATGTTCAAAATTGAATTTAATGTAATTAGGTCATTGGTACCAATTAAAAAAATTTTGATTTTTTGTTAAGTTTGAGGTCGGATGTTGAACCTCGATAAACAGATTATGCGTTCAAAATTGCTCAGAAAACGACACCTCATTTGACTTCCTGGCATCCTTCAAAAGCCCCATTTGTGGCCCATAGATCCTCATGGTGAAACCTCAAAAAATGCATTCTACGTCCAAAAATACTTCGAAAACGACACCCCTCTCGATATCATACTCGGAAACCTGCAAAACCCCCTCTCGTAGCCCATTTTTAGCCCCACGGGTTCGGTCGATCGGGCCTAAAACCTTGTGGGCACTAACTAGATGGTAAACCGAGTATTTTGTCAAACTTTTGGATAAAAAAAAATATCCCACTGCCCAATACAGCCTGGACGGCGGACGGACATTTTGTTTTTGGAATCTACACAATGTGTTCAAGATGTCATCTTGTCTGTAGACTACACCCCTTACCATTGTAGCCATCTTGTTCCTGAAACAAACTTCATTTTGAACTGGGTTCACACCGTTCATGAACCTGTACAGCTGTAGGTCCTACCGCAGTGAACAACTTTCAGCCCACATTCAGCACGTTGAAAGTAAAAGGACAAATCACCCAGCTTTAAATTATAAAATTATATCAACCCATTTTATTACCCTTCATAAATCCTCGCCAAATACAACACTAAAAATGGAATGTTCAAGACAAACAAGGTAACCTTTTCTATACCATTGAAGAACAACTATTGTAACAATTACACTTACAATAGGAATGTAATGGTCATAATTGACAACGAAACTCTTGCGACATCTATGTACATTTTAAGTTAAATGTGGCACTTCTCGGGAAGACTGGAACCAAGACTGGGAACTTGATTGCACATCACGTATAGTTTTGGAAACTACGTAACGACTGAGCAAAATGTGTGCAGGAAGCGGTGGTCGTAGATGGAACGTTGGGCGTGAACGACTGGATTAAGAACCTGGAAATAAAATGAATCCGATGTAGTGAAGGTAGAGTGTCATAAAGGTGCGGCTCAATCCACGAAATGGCATGAATGAAGCGAAAAGAACGATTATTGAAAAGATGAGCGCATTCTGATACAGGGAGTTGTGCGTCAGGGCTGCCCAGTATTACGCCTTTAAACAATACAGTCGGAGCACTGATCAGAATTTACGCAAGACAAAACCACCAGATGACTGGACTACCCCGTTCAAAGTCAATTAGACTTATCTCATTCAGGATGATTCACAGAAAAAGTGAACTTCAAAGCGGAGCAGTTTCGTGGAATGCCCCAAAGCTCCATGAATTCTATAACTGAAGCCGTTTGGCTCTCAAGGAAGTCATACTCACCACACTGAAGTCAGCTGGGCGTCTCATTCACCAAACACTCGTCCGACCATGCAGAAGGACCGTGCGAAACCACAATATGCCTGAGAAAAAAACCTCATCAATAAATTTGCTACAATTTAGAGCCCTTCAACCACACCCAGTTAACAAACCTCTTCATCGTGTCCTTGAGAGCCGTCTGGTGAGTGCAGTAGGGACACCGGAATTGCAAAGGTTGCCCACACTGGAACTTCCGGTGCCTGAAGAGGCTCTGCCTGTGGCTGTACCCCCGCCCGCAACTCTTACATTTGTATTTGGCCTCTGCGCACAGAAAATACATCCCTAGCAGTGTCAACAGGCAACAAATGAAGAAAAACAGTGCAGCGCACAGTTTTCAACCTAATCAGTGAACTGGTGAGTGAATCCTAAATTTTCATGAAAACGCTAAACAAATGAAGGCACAAGGAAAAAAGGCACTTTGGATGGGACAATGGAATCAGGATTTCCGTCACCCATGCTACAGGACAAGTTGTGATACAGTGACAAGCGTTAAAGACACCATGATATCTGATTTACTTGCCGTAAAGAGCCTTAAGCGTTCCAGCAGACCACACGATGATAAAAAACGGGCACATAGTACAAAATAATTTCAGAATTAGAAAAATAATTCGTAAAATGGCATTTATTTCCTCAACCAACAATAAAAAACAATATTGTCGTTCAAAAGCACTACACCTGTTACATGTTTTGTACCCCGAAGGAGGTTTCACACGGTCCATCACTCATCAACTACCTTTAGTTCATAGAGCAGTTCTGGCTGTTCAAAACCGTTTGGCGCATGCACATAAGGGTCGTGAGGGGGGATACACACAGAAGAAGTAAACCCTCCCCTCCACGTTCAGAATTCTTGGGCTTCCGCTATTCTGCGAACTGTGATTTTAGCCCCAAGAAGTGACCAACCCAAGATCAGAAGGGGACAGATCGAGAAAAGTGAAGAGGATACGATCGGCACTAAAAGGCCAGTGCAATCCTCTCCTGAAAATGGAACTGCACCTCTGAACAAAGGTGGCGTTCCACTCCTCTCTTATCTTGCTTCCCTACCTGAGCTGTCCAACGCATGCAAAGATGGTTTCAAGCTGGCCAAGGTTTTTCAAGTGTTTCCAAGGCTTGCAAAGATGATTCCAAGCTCTCCAGACATTTCTAAGGCTTGCTAAGCTCGTCCCAAGCTGACTAAGGGTTTCCAAGGCATGCCAATATGGTGCCTAGCTGGATACGGGTTTCCAAGGCCTTGCTTACCTCATCCCAAGCTGACTAAGAAGGAAATGCGTGGATTTGGTCATGCTATAAAGCACTCTGAGAAAATGGAACTGTTAGAGTCCGATTGCCCTAAGAAAAAGGAGAGTCTCAATGCAGCACCTTAGTTGTCGCGGACCCAGCGCTACAGGTGGCAACTTGTGTAACGTTATCTTATCAAACTTTATCAATCATTCCCTCTTCAAAAAGTTTGAATCAAAACAAAATCAAATTTTGCTTGGAGGAGAATCCGATTCTCTTCCTAGTATTATTTTGCTTCCGAGACTGCGGAAGCAGTTTTCACTTTTGAAAAAAAAAAAAAAAAAATTGTTCTCCAAAATCAAAATTTCCACTTACGTTTTGCGTTTCAGAGCCTCCTGAACAAATTTGGTTCCGTGTCTGTCGGTCCGTCCGCATTTCCTTGCCACAGCAATAACTCCCACAATTTTGATCGGATTTCAATAAAATTTTCAGGAATTGTGTGGGTATAACCCGAGATGGTCACATAATATGTGATATTATCAGTTTCATCACGATTGAATCACCGGTGCTCTCAGCGCATGCGCGAACGTAATTTCCTTTCCACAGCTCCCACAATTTTGATGGTATTTCAATAAAATTTTCAGGAATAGTGTGGGTTTAGCCCTAGATGGCCCCCTATTAGTTTCATCACGATTGCATCAGTGGTACTCCCTGCGCATGCGCGAACGTAATTTTCTTGTTACAGTCACAACTACGTTCATTTTGAACCTACATTTCATACAATATGCGAGGAAGCTATGGGCCATGGGCTATTGGCTATGGGTGTGGGAAGCTATGGGCCGAGTGGCAGCGTATTTGGCGTTGATTTTAGTTATGTCTAGATGGAAGAACCGACGAACTTTCAGTATGCGTTTCAAGATGACTAGATTTAAAAAATGAAATGTACGTCCGCCGTTCGAGCTGTTTTGGCCAGTAGGCTTAATTTTTTTAAGCTGAAATTTTGACAAAATACCAAAATACTTACCATCTAGTTGTGCCCACAAGGTTTTCAGCCCCGATTAAACCCGTGGGGTGCTATGGGGCTAAAATGGTGCTATAGTAGGGGTTTTTGAAGGGTTTCGGCTATGGGGTCGAGTTGGGTATAGTTTTCGAAGTATTTTTGAACGTCCCAAAACGATCCGATTTCATCGTGGGCCTTCCCTACGCCATACTTGATTCTTTGTCTAGAATGATTGGAAAATAGGTACTTTTGCAGGAGCCAAATGCGCCCATGTGGTCGCAATTTACACTAACTTCAGTTTTTCAAATGAGTAGAACCTCCTTACTTCATACCACATTCTGATTCTATGTCAAATTTTACGAAAAAATCCTTACCCTAACTGATTTTAGTGTAATACCTAATAAAGTAACTTCAAGAGCCTTTACCCTACTACCTACTTATTCACGTAAGTTCAGATGTTTCTACTCACCGTCATTTTCAAATGAACCAAATTTCAAATTAATCAAAATACATCAGGGAATAGGGGGAATGTAACGGGTAGGTAATGGAAACAGCTCCAACGGTATCCTCAGTTCTTCATTTACTCCAAAATTTGAGAGTGAAAAGTAAAAATACTTGAAGGGGGCGCCGATGGTGTAGTGGTTATAGTGCTGGGTCCACTACTGAAGGGTCTGGAGTTCGAGGCTGTCTGGCGTCAAGGTTTTCTTTTGTCCTTTTTCCTTATTCGCAAGCTCCCGTAATGTCATACAAGGCATACGTATACATACGGGTGATCACCCGTCATTGTCATACAATGTACATTGCCCTCCAGACAGAGGGCAGGGCCTAAGGCGCGGGGGAAGCCGAATCAGCAATCTTTGGACCCTGGACTCGAGGACGGTTAAAACGTCCTCACGCAGGGTCGGTATTTCGACCCAGGGGAGTGGTGATACCCGCCCACTGGGGTTCTCTGATTGTTGGAACTCCAAGACAATAAACATGAATGATAAAAACGCTGCAAATTTTACACAAGGGTTTATTATTCTGTGATATAGGTTACTTGTACAGACATTTAATTCTGTCAATAAAAAAAAAATTAAAAACATTTTTTTTTTGGATTTTTATATTTCAAAAAAAAATTTTTGGGGGGATTTTTTTTTCAAAAATGTGTTTTTTCAAAAATTCTTTAATTTTTACTCGAAAAATATTTAACTTCTTGGGATCCTTCAAAAATCCCATTTTTAGCCCCATGAAAGCCCTATAATAGAACGCCACAGTGAAATCGGATCGTTCCGGGACCCCCAAAAATGGATTCTACGTCCAAAAATACTTCGAAAACGACACCTAACTCGATCCCATAGCTAAAAGCCTTCAAAACACCCCTCCTGTAGCCCCATAGCGCCCCACGGGTTTGGGCGATCGGACTGAAAACCTTGCGGGCACAACTAGATGGTAAACCAAGTATTTTGCCAAAATTTCAGATTTTTAAAAAAATTCCTACTGCCCAAAACGGCCCGGACGGCGGACGGCGTACAGCGGACGGACATTTCGGATTTTGAATGTAGACCTCTGGAAACGGATAATGTCAAATTTTGAGGCCGATCGGAGTCGTCGACCCGCGTCGCGAAAACATAGGTGTATTATTCTAAGAATAATAAACCAAAATGTGGCAAAACATGCAATTCCAGCGGCTCTATCTCATGATGACATGTGTATGAGATAAAACCTGGCTTAGGGACCTTGGACATCAACACATGGATGCGTCTGCTCTGAGGTTCGACGGATACAATAGGCCCAGCTTGAGGGCTTGAGGCCGCGGTGTCCAGGAGGTCAAACTCTTGATTCAGGATGAAGGGGTACTACCGTCTAATCACGGCGGTGCCCCCCCCCCCCCCCCCCCGCTTCAGGATTGTGACTCCCAAGTTGAATTTCAGGGCTTAAAAAAAAAAAAAATACTTGACAACTTTTCATTGGAGGGAAAGGGGTTTCGTTACACAAGTGGCCACGAGTATCGCTGGGTCCGCAACAACCCAGTCGCTGCATTGAGACCATAGAACTATACCTGGAATGCTCGCTGCCTATACCGACCCTCAGAAAGTTTCGGCCACGCGCCCCTGGGGAATCCCCCGAGAAAACCCACGGGGCTTCGAGAAGTGAAGGGCCTCGGGTACGTTCGCACGCATCGCCGAAGACAGCCGAACGGGCCAAAGGGGGGCATACATTTCGCGCGGCTAGCTTGGTGAAGGCTTCTCACGATGATTTTAAAATAGTTAAATTTTATAAAAAGACGATTTCAGACGAAGTAGTCTATTTCCACGATAAACGTATCTATTTCCACGATAATTTATCGTGGAAATAGACTACTTCGTCTGAAATCGTCTTTTTATAGGATGGATTCCCACTATTTCGCCGCATCTACCTTACGTTAGTTAAATTTTGTTATCAAATAAATTATCAAACGAAGAACCTATCAATCAATTCAAAAATAATTTTTGAATGTCATATGCCCACTTTGAGGGGACTGTATTCCAACACCAAACCGAAGAAGGGAATACTCACCCATATCAATTGATAAAAGCTATACCTAGGCGAGTTATCCGCCAAAATAATAAGTCACAATTTTTCGAGAAAACTCTCTACTGAGTTAACTCCAGCCCATAAATTAGGTGTCAAGAAGAAGCTGACAAAACTCATTTTGTTCAGTAATGTTTAAAATTGTGAAAAATAAAAAATGTTAAATCTTGCCTTTGCTAGTAAATTTAATGAAAAAGTCTTTACTAGTCTTACTGTGCCAATAAATTTGCTAGATAATTTTATATGTACTTCTTTATTCTCAATAATTTTTCAATATATGCCATTGTACAAAGTACCTACTTACTGCATTTTATTTATTTATTTATTTATTTATTTTATTTTTTTTGTAGGTACCTATGCCTTATTAAATTAGAGATCTATACTTACAGCAAGTACTCAAATGTTTGCTGTACTGAACCTGATTTAGTACTCCAAAAACCAAGTATATCAATTCGGAAAAAAACCTAAATGATGGGTCTGAATTATACGGGCTGGTCATGCCCCCCTTTGGTGTGAAAAGGGAGTTGGATGGAGGACTGGGTGCGCGGGGTCTCACTTGGGTTTTCCCCGAGTCGGCTGTCCCGCCCGGTAGGGCCTCAGCGCTCATTCCAGGTATAGTTCTATGATTGAGACTCTCCTCTAAGAAAATTCATTTAGGAGGCTGTTCCCACCTTCTGAAGACAAGCTCCGCCCAGTACCTCCTCCCCATCGACTCACCTGCCAAACTTCCGCACATGTACATAATATGTATTAGGTATATTATAATAGTCCGGAGGTCGAGTGGGACGACAGCCAGCGCAGTGAAGGAGTGGGACTGACAAAGTGGGAGGGGCTTCTCTCATTCTGCAAGCGAGCTCCGTTTCGTCAACATCCTAAATGAGTTTTCTTATGGCAATTGATCTCTAAGTTATTGTCACTGCAATCATTGGCCCGACACACCCTTAATTCACTGTCCGATTTCACGCTACACCACACCTCACTCGGTCCCATGGCCAAACACCTTCAAATACCCCTCCTGTGACCCTTTGTAAGCTTCACAGAGCTCCAAGGAGTACTGAATGGTTTTGAGGTCCCTAATAAATTGAGTCTTCGTCCAAAATTGCTTCGAAAATGACGCTACATTCGACTTCATGGCCAAAGTCCTTCAAAAACCCCATCTATTGCTTCATAAGTTGTGGATATTTTTCGTTTCTCTTTCCTTTCTGAAGATGTCAACGGTGTTTTTCGAGCACATTTGGTGATTTTAATGGAGCAGTAGTGATAACCGCTCCTTTTACTATCTGAATCGAGAATTGATCAGTCTCTCTGGATGCTTCAAGAAGCGGTAAATGCAGGTTTTGAGACCAAGACGAACCACATGGAATGCTTACTTGGCCCCACCCGAAGAGGCCAATAGTTTCAAGAGCTGGTCAGACTTTTGGACCAAGCGCAATAAAATTCATTAAGTATCATTTCATGATGACGTTGGAATACTGGGAAGTAGGCAAAACTTCACCATTCACCAAACATCAATTCTTACAAGTAGACATCAGTTGAATATCGTTCTATGTATAATGTTGTGACTCGTTATCATCAGATTAAGACAGATGTGAATGTGCAACACGGATAACACTCTTGACATTTTCAGATTCGTCATCACTCTTGCCATACACCATGAAGGTTTTCCCAATTGAAGTGGTAGCTGCGGGAAAAAAGGGCGGATGTGCCAAAATCGAAATTTTGAGGGTAAATAAATGAGACCTAGAGAGCGCGTTTAAAAAGATCTCCGCAAAAAGGGCGTTTGGGATCATCCGCCCTTTTTGCAGCAACCGCCTCAATTGGGACATTACATGTTTTCACATAAACACAGTGGGCTCAAAGCTGACTAAACCTATATCACAATCTAAACGATTTTCCTAAAACCATAGCTAAACCCTATCATTTGGCCCAATCGCAAGAAAGAGCTCAACTGGTACCAACGTAACACATGTAGAAGAATGC
The DNA here is from genome assembly GCA_955831195.1 of Pilophorus perplexus. Lineage (NCBI taxonomy): Eukaryota > Metazoa > Arthropoda > Insecta > Hemiptera > Miridae > Pilophorus > Pilophorus perplexus. The sequence goes on along the minus strand of OY037009.1, from coordinate 32,314,008 downwards.
AACATTCAAAGGTGGCGGCAGAAGCCATACGCTGGTTGTGCAGCAAATCGTTTCCCCTCATCACTAATACCCTGACTAAGAACGTGGTCACCCTGCGCTTTGACAACAATTTGAGCTTAGCTCATACATCTTTCCAATAATGTAGTTTTACATGACAAACTATTAACCTCGAACCCTAAACCCAAGTATCACAGATTTTTCGGCGATAGCTAAAAGATGGGGAACCGGCGGGCTGCGTGGACGTTGCTGATGTGTCGGAGGAGGGAAGACTTGTGTTTTGACCTGTAGGTGCAAACTTGGCAGAAAAACCTGGCTTCCTTCCCGCACTCGTATTTGAGGTGACGTTGAAGAGCCGCTTTCCACCGGTACTTCCTGAAGCACGACATGCACTGGTACTCCGTGTGGAGGAGGTTCGGCGTCAGGCCTGCAGAACAAAAATTCGTACACAGTATTAGCCGCTATGTTGAAGCAGTAAAATGCCAAAGATGAATAAGTCTACAACGAACGATTGGTTATGTAGTGAAAGCTACCTCATAAGGGCCAAATCGATTTCACATCCGAAATTAATTCGAAACCATCTCAATCAACTCCGAGGCCCCCCTCAACTCCTTTGCAAAGCCCCTCAAAAACCTCACATTCAGCCCCGTGGAACCCCGGTCAACCAGGTCTGGTACCTGTATAAATCGGTTCTACGTCCACAACTACTTCGAAAACGACACCACACTCCCAAAATTGAGTAGATGCACTACTCTCTGAATTTCTTCACGGACGGAAACAATAAACCGAAGTACCGAACAATGCAACACAACCATTTCCAACAAATTAACACCTCAACACAGAATATCACGCTCCAAACGTCGCACAGTGCGTAATTTCGGCCATCTAGCGGAACAAAACTCTAAAACCAATCATATCGAGCTGAAACTTTGCACATTCATGTTTTCGAGGGCGTAGAATTCAAATATGGCACTTTTGCGCAAATTCGAAATGCGCATCACTGCGCAAACGTGCGCAATGCACTGAAACACCAATCATATCGAGCTGAAACTTTGCACATTCATGTTTTCAAGGGCGTAGAATTCAAATATGGCACTTTTGCGCAAACTCGGAATGCGCATCACTGCGCAAATTTTCCCAATGCCCGGAAGAAGCTCTTTCTGACGACCAAATCAAGTTAAGATGCACAAGTAAGGCAATGGTTGATACATTTATTAACCACTGCTTACTGATTGAAAACAATCACGCAACACATTTTGGAAAAAGAAAACATGGTATAGGCCGGAATTGTGGAGGTTCTGTTGGTTGCTATCTTTGTAATTCTCATAATTCTTGAAGAAAACTTTATTTACATAACTCTGTTGCACTCGAACTTGCAACTTGAAACATGAAAATTTCATAGGTACAACAGAAAAAACAACTGGGTTTAAAAATAAGTGAATTTTCTGTGAAAATTCGCTAAAAATGAAGTTATAAAGCTCTGTTGCACACAAAACTTGAATCATGAAATAGGTAAACACCTATCGTTGTTGAAAAAAAAAAAAAAAAAAAAAACAGCTGGGCAAAGAAACTGGGTAAAATAGAAAAAAAAGTTCATGATTGTGCTGCTCCTCCATCACAATGTGATGAAGAGATTTCATTCTAGGATTCATCGCTCGAATCCTTGGGATTTGGCGCTGAGTGCAGAAGAACCAATACTTCCGGACGAATGTTGGCTTTGCTTGTTTTTGGAGGCCTTCTCAAACTTGTAATGAGTGGGTCTGACGAAAACATAAGTCTATTCAATAAATCTGTATTGGTAACCTCTCTTGAGATCTTCCTCATAAAGGTTTCCCGGTACTTCCTCATTTCTTTGTTACGGGCTTCCTGGGCCTCTTCAGACATTTGCCCTACCGGAATCAGACACGTAGAAATAATTTCCTCCCCATGGACCAGAACTTTATGTACTGATACCGGTAATTCATGCCATTTATAATTGGTCCACAATAACTCCAAGGTTTCTTTAGCGTACTCTCCAAATTTTGCAGCATTTATTGGATGAGCACAACTCAGGGTATCGAGGATGACGCCAAAACGCCTGATGCCTTCCACATTTATTCCATTTACACCATTTCCTCGACGAACAAAACAACCCAAAATTCTTCAAAACCACGATTTTTCACCGTTAAGCCCTCGCGGGTTCCGCGGTGGTCACTGGTGGCCCTTGATGATGATTGCTCCATGTTCTGTAGGAGTCAGGCCAATCTCTGTAGAAGGATTTATTACTAAAAAGTGCTAAAATATATTTTAAAAAACCCCAAATTCTGCTTAAAAACCACGTTTTTTCACCTATAAGCCCTCGCGGATTCCGCGGTGGACGCTGGTGGATCCTAAACATGATTGCACCGAATCACTGATACAAAGGTCATTGCTAAAATGAGCTAAAATCCATTAAGAGTAAAAGCTTTTTTAATTTCCCGATTTACCGATATTTTTGCATACTTTGGGTTAATTAAATGACGACTCTGAAATGTTTTTAACAAATTGAAAAAATAGGTTTTACGTACCTTAGGGTATGTAGATTTATGAGAAAAATTGGCAGTTGCCAGGAGGAAGAGTGGAGCCCGCAACAGGAACGATTAATGAGCGCCAGAAAACTCAAAATTATCGCCGTTCGGAAGGGTCACGTTTATGCTTACGCCGAATCGAAACAAAGGGCCGGAGCTAGTTCTCCGGTCGATTTCCTCTCTGCTCAGGTATCTGACTGATCATGTATCACAGCCGCATCTCATTTGAACGGCTTTCATTTTTCGACTTTTGTTCCGCTAGATGGCTGGAATTACGCACTGTGCGTCATCAACTACCTATTTAAACAGTAAAGTTTATCACCGACTCAAAATTTGTGTATTAAATACTTATCATTGTTCAGTATGACATACCTACCTTTAAATTTTAACGGTATACATACGGTTTGACGGTAAATTTTAACGGTATGGCATCATGTCATTGACATGTCATACTGAACAATGATAAGTTATCACTCATGTACACAAACTACTATCGATAGTCCATACAGTCGATAGTGGGCATTTTCATCACAGTTATAAAATTTGATTACCTAACTAATTAAAAGTAATAAAATTTATAACATTTAATTAACATTCATGTTTTTATATCATGCATTTTATAGGTAACTATGATGAGAAAAAAATATCAACCGTATTGACTATTGATACTAGTTTGTGTAACACTGATAACAGAGGAAAGAAGAAACATCGATAGAATCGCATGTAAAACATCGATATCATAAGAATCGGACCCAAAACATCGATGCTATTAACGATCGATGTCAGAGCCCTACTACCTGTACCTACCGTACAAAACGAATCGCTTTAAATTATATCGATCTTTTTGGAAAGAATCGAAAAGAATGGTATAGAATGTTGTTGAATGTATAGGTTTGTTCCAGCTTTGACGGACTGTTAACAGAATTTCTGATACAGAAATCGACGGAGACATGCGCAGTTGAGAAAACTGCTGTTCCAGGTCGCTGGGTCGGCGAAAAGTCGCCGTCGCCGGCTGTTCCAGGTCGATTTGTAGGCGTTCAGCTGTTCAACTGCTGTCGGCCCACAGAGATAACACTGAGAACAACAGTGTAGGGATGGGAAATCGGTAAGAAGTATCGATTTTTTGAATCGATTTAGAATCGGATGCTCCAAATCTATTTCTCAAAAAAATCGCCATAAAAGTATCGATTTTTTGGAAATTCGATTCAAAAATCAGTTTTACAAAAAAAAAAAGTTTTTTTAATGAGTGATAACGGTAGATATAATATATTATTTAATGTAGGTAGGATTCAAGAAAAAATCGTTAAAAAAATTTGTTGAAAATTAAAATTGCATTAGTTTTCAAAAATTTTGATAATAAACATTAAATGTTTAATTAAATTTTAATCAGACGAGTAATCAGTTTCGCTGTCTGAAAAAGCCATGGCGGACGTCGCTGGTAACTAGTGAGTTTTGTTGTTATTAGCTATTATCATAATTTTCAATCGACCTAAGACTAGAAATTTGCTTGAATCACTTGAAATAATAAACTAATTTTTATAAATGACGAAAATCGATTCGATTTTTTTAAAAATCAGTAGTAAAAATCGATTCACCTAAAAAATCGGAACCTGATAGATTCGAAAAAATCGAAAAATCGGAACAAAAAATCGAATTTTTCAAAAAATCGGAAATCGATTCCCATCCCTACAACAGTGTCGGCCGGAAACCGACAGCTCGAATGAGATCGGTTGGGTGCTGTCGACTAGGATAACCCTACCCAGTTGAAACCTCTCTCATAACCTTCTCACTTTGTTTTGCTCGTCATAACCTTCTCACTTTGCTCGGCGCGTCAAGTTGTACTCACGTCCAAAGGGCCCCATACACTGTCAGCAGTGCTGCCGATTATGGGGAAATTTCCCCAAAATGGGGAAATTTCACCAACTCTAAAACCAAAATGGGGAAATGGATTTTTTGGGGAAATTATGGGGAAATTTCACCGTCGAGCTGTGAACTTTTAAGAAATTTGGTAACGAGAATTACCTAATTAATTAAAGGATGAAAAATGAAGTAGGTACGTACCTACCTACTATACTAATTTACTATGATGTTCTGCATAGTAAATTAACGCCACGGGTTAGTAACCTTCAACACAAAGATGGCAACAACCACAGCAGCTGAACTCTGAACCAGAAAAGAACCTAACTTCCACGATTTCCGCGACCGCGTGTTCCTCTAATTCCTTAGGTATTCGTTGCGTTGCAAGTTGAAAAGTGTAATAACCATAATAGAAAATGGACAAATGTTTGTTACAACGACCAAAGCCTTCTACGTCATGATAATGTGACTCTCAGTGACGACGAAGCACCTCAGGAACCAACTCCTGCTCAAAAGAAGAAAACTGTCATCGCCACCAAAAAATGTTCACTTCAGGGGTGACTCGGATGAGATTCTTCTGATTTGTTCTGAATTGGTTTGGTCCCGACCATAATAATTAAGCTGAATCATGCTCGAAACCAAGACGAATTAGAACAAATCTCGAAGAATCCTTTCACCTTCTTGGCCAATGCCAATCTCTCACTCTGAAGAGAGGGGTTTCAACCCTTTGTCTTCTCGTCAATTGATGTGAGATTGTATAATAATTCAAATTTTGTCTTTGAATAACAGTTTTTTCTAGCCAGGTACCGTTTCTTTTCTGCCGTTTCTAATCAGGTTCCGATTTCGTGTTCTTAACAATGATTTTTATTAAGAAAAATGGCAGGAAGAAATTGTGTGGAAATCCGTTTTAGGCAATGGGGAAATTGGGGAAATTTTGAGCTCAAGATGGGGAAATCCTTAAGTGGAGGATCGGCAGCACTGACTGTCAGTGTAGTTAACTGAAGGTAGGTAATCAAATGGTTGGTGTGTTCATCCTCCTTGGCTAGTCGGCCTTAGTGCTGTGGGGTTGTTCTGGAAGTTGTAGGGTGAATAAAAAGCGGAGAGCAACCCTCACAAAGGTTCGCATCAGTTATCTATATAATTAACGTTAGCCAGAACTACCTATTTACGGAACCACATTGTTACATGATAAATTTGTTTTGCAGTAACCTAAACCCTGAAGATGGCCTAATATAGTGGTCGAAAGCTCGGAAGAAAACCCTTTTTTATTCACCCTACAACCCCACAGCACTGAAGGTAATCGTCAGGCAGTGGATCGGGGTCGCCCACACATTCATCAGTTAATCTGAAGATTTCGGACTGCAGTTAGCGCGGACTGAATGTGTAGGGGCGTCGGACAGGCGAGGATCGTACAAGAGATCCACGACAGGCCAGTCAGATGGTAATCTCACGTGCCCTTCGGCAGTTGGCTTGCCTGCAGGCAAGCGATACGTTGACTCCGTTCTACCATTTTGGTTTATTATTCTTGGAATAATACACCTATATTTTCGCGACAGAGGACGACGACTCCGATCGGCCTCAAAATTTGACATTATCCGTTTCAAGAGGTCTAGATTCCAAAACCGAAATGTCCGTCCGCCGTCCGGGCAGTAGGATTTTTTTTAAATCTGAAATTTTGACAAAATACTCGGTTTACCATCTAGTTGTGCCCGCAAGGTTTTCAGCTCGATGCCCAAACCTGTGTGGCGCTATGGGGCTAAAATGGGGCTACGAAGGGTTTTTTGAAGGCTTTTGGCTATGGGATCGAGTCAGGTGGCGTTTTCGAAGTATTTTTGGACGTAGAATCCATTTTTTGGGGTCCCGCAACGATCCAATTACACTGTTGCGATCTATAGGGCTTTCATGGGGCTACAAATGAGATTTTAGATGGATCCCAGGAGGTCAAATATTTTTCCAGTAAAAAAACAAAGAATTAAAAGAGAAATTATTGGAATATAAAAATAAAAATAAAAATTTTAATTTTTTTCGTTGACATAGAATTCAATTTCTGCACAAGTACCTAACCTATATCAAAGAATAATAAACCCTTGTGTGAAATTGCCAGCGTTTGTTTTGTAAGTTTTACGTGAGATAAATCGAGCGTCTGCATTCACCACCCGAAATTGGACGGGTCCATCGGACGGAAATCGTCCTTTCATTAAATAACAGTTATTTAATGAAAGGACGATTTTTGACGAAAGGAAAATTTCAAATTTTCCTGCAGTCCGCCTACATGGAGGCTCCGGACGCGTAATGTGTGCGATGTTCAGGCGATCATCTACAGTTCAATACGTCCGCCTGCAGGCGGTTGACTCACTACAGCTCGGCGATATTGGTCTTGCGTTCGTCTGTTGAGGCGACGGCCTGCAGGCGATTGCATAGCGTATGGGACCCTTAACTGACGTCATGATTTTGTTCCTCGAAATATTTCTTCAACCCTATGTTCCAGGTTGAAGATTGAAGTGCCCGGGAAAGAAATATTCAACAAAGAAGGTTTAAGACTTCTCAGGGATTTATCACCAACACCGTATATTTGTAAGGAACTTCAACACCATGAATTGGTTACCTACCTACTTTGACTACAGAAATCCTACCTTAACTTTGGGTGGGAGTTTATGGAGATCCTGTTGAGTGAGAGGAAGTGAATGGGTAAGTGGAACATTGTGAGACTTTACTAAACCCAATTTTCACTAAGATGGTAGGTAGGCTTCATATTAGAACCATTGTGGTCGATGGGGTTGTGTGTTTTCCAGTCAGTTCAAGCGCTGCAAGCGAGCTCCTCAAAGACTAAGCTCTACGCTGGACTGGTATCAAGTTTGACGAAACAGACGTTCATGTAATCAGTGTGTGAAGGTATGATCTCAGAGAAGCCAGCAAAGATTCACAATGTATTCTTAATGGCTGTTCTAGCCACAAGTCTCGCTAATTATCACTTTTCACGTGGCGAAAACCGTCGTGCTATTTGTCACCGTCTGTCTACCGTCCAAATCTTGAGAAATCGTCGAAGGCGCGTGCTTGATCATCACGTGACGGTACAAGTTGCTCTTTTGTTTGGCCCTATAGTCGCAGAAGCTGCAGGGGAACATTCCCGTTTTGCCGCACTCGTAGCGGACGTGGCGGTACAAAGCGGCTTTCCACCTGTAGGATTTTCTGCAGGTGGGACAATCGAAAGAGGAGCTTCCATCTGTAAATTGAGAAGAAATTATAATGGCATATGTGGAAGTGAAGGTGCTACCATTCGGATCTGCAATGGTTTTGAGAAGTTATGAATATTGGTATTCAACGCAATTCTTCTATTTCAGTGATTGAATTTTCTATGGACTCAGGAATCTGTCTCCCCTGCTTAATGGGATGTCAGGCAGGGCGCAAGTTGGCACGAACGGGCAATTTTGACGTTAGGTCACCTGTAAGCTGTGATTGGGACAATTATGGACGTGTTTCTGGATTTTTGGTAATCAAAAGAAGGCTTCCTAGTCCAGGCAAACGGTGTTTTGGACAAGAAAAAAATAGCGGCTTTAGTTTTATGATTGATCTTTATGTTTTCAGGTGTGCTGAATCCGAATCTGAAGTTTGCCGCGCGCTATCAGGTCCGGAAGTTGCCTAAATTTGACAATTTAATTAAATTTCGTGGTTTTTTTTCGTTTTTTCTTCGTAAAAATCGTGGTAAAAGTTTTTAATTCTTGATGTTATGGTAATATATGTTTTCAGGTGTGCTGAAACCGAATTTCACCACCCCCACCCCCTACGACCCCAACAAAGCCCCTAAATTGAACAATTTAGTTAAATTTCATCGTTTTTCTCAGTTTTTCGGCAATAATAATCGTACTGAATGTTATTAATTGCAAATCCGCATTGTAATTTATGTTTTCAGGTGCGCTGAATCCGAATTTAACCACCCCGACCCTCTCTGATGCAAATCGGTACTCAAAAACTTGAAAAACATGTCAAAAATACCGATTTTCAACGTATTTTCCTATGAAACGTCGATAAATGTTATCTGTTCCTCTATTTTCAACGTGTGTTGGTGTGCTGAATCCGAATACAACTCCCCTGAGCCCGTATGGGTGACTTACATACTCAAGACCATGGGAATGGCAGAATGGTCCAGTTTTTGGATGTTTATATTTCAATGAAATGGTGTCAAAGAATTAAGTAATAGTGTTTGATTTCCGGTGAATCTCGGCTTTGGAGTGCTGAATCCGAATGTCAAAACCCTCGTCAAACAACGTGGAATGTTACTCCATAAGTTTCAGGTTACAAAATGAGGTAGCAGAGATAATGGAAGTTCGTAAACAATGAAGAAGTGAAAATGATAATGTAATAACGTAACGTCACAATGTAATATAATATAATGAAATCACATCGCTAATATTTTTCTTCAGTTGACGACTTCCTCTTCCTCTTTTTAGTTTTCTCTCTAGGGAGGGTTCCCAATGTCGATGGTCCAGGTTGATCGGGGTCATCATAGTCTAGAATAGAAATTATTGTTCAAGAATTGAATTGAGACAAGAAGTGGAGGACATACTATGTGTTAAGGTGTAATGTATCAAAAGCGTATATGTAGTAAAAATGAATTGAAGGAATGTACATACCGTGAGATGTCATGGCAGTTGGTGTGCAGGAAGGTCCAGGCATAACGTGGATGCTGACAGGGTCTCGTGTGCTGGATGGTTTTGGCTGAGGGGCTGGTGCGGAGGGTTCTGCCTGAGGGTCATCTGAGTCTTCATTGCCTACAAAAGAAAATATTGAAAGATTGCATTGTGATAATGTGGAACAGGGTATAGAAATTATATTGTATACTTCTATGTATGTACTCTTACCTTCCCGATATCTTTCGTCGTCGGCGAAAGCCTCCACGTCCTCAGCCACTAGCCCCTCCTGCTCTTCCTCCTGCAGCAAATCCACCTATTCCGAGTTGCTGCACCTTCCTTCGCATGACTTGCACAGGTTTGTGCATAGCAACCCAGCACGTCGGCCCCAATTCCCCCAATTAACCCCAATTCCCTGTGCACTTGTTTTTTTTTTTTTTTTTTTTTTTTTTTTTTTTTTTTGCAGCCACACAAAATTTTGGCTAGTAGGTCTTGTGGCGCAGGAGGCTGTGTAGTCAGGATGGGGAGCAGTCCGTCTCGGCAAGGTTCCCAACCCCATTGAGTAGGTTCGCTGTCATTTCCATGCCACACTTGCACTTGGTGGAATGTGCGGTATATGTGCTGCTCTGCAGCAGCACTGTTAGGGGGAAGTGTGGCCATGTTGCAGTTGATTTTGTATGCAGACGTTACGTACTGCCTGTAGCGCAACCTATTCAAGGAGGTGATGTAGTGGGAACCTCCGTATAGGGCAACAATAAATCGTTCCCCAGCCTCGACTAGTTCTTGTCAGCCTGTGGGTCGTTGAAAATCTGACAAATGGTCATCAGGTCTTTGTCCTTCGTCAGAGTTTTCAGCCATTTCACCTTCCCTTGGTTAAAGAAGGCGGAGGTTGCATCGCACCTACTCATGTCATGAAGAAAGAGGAGCGATTCTGCCACATCCTCATTCACTGCAGTAAGTGGATGGTACAAAGAGGATGCAGCTGCTCCTCTTCCTGGCTTCAAGAAGAGCACGTTGCTCTGTGTCTGTCTTCCTATCATTATGACTGGGAGATCGACATCCTCACCCACAACAGCCACAGTTTTGTGAATAAAAGTAGGTAGGTATGTTAACGAGTGTCCTATTAAAAGTCATACGGGAAGAGGGAAAATGAAAACATATTCAGCACGATAACATGCTGAAGTGATACATCTCATTACATGCCACTTAATGTGAATGTGTTGCTTGATTGTTAACGAACTTCCATTATCACTGCTACCTCATTTTGTCACCTGAAACTTATGGAGTAACATTCCACGTTGTTTGACGAGGGTTTTGACATTCGGATTCAGCACTCCAAAGCCGAGATTCACCGGAAATCAAACACTATTACTTAATTCTTTGACACCATTTCATTGAAATATAAACATCCAAAAACTGGACCATTCTGCCATTCCCATGGTCTTGAGTATGTAAGTCACCCATACGGGCTCAGGGGAGTTGTATTCGGATTCAGCACACCAACACACGTTGAAAGTAGAGGAACAGATAACATTTATCGACGTTTTATAGGAAAATACGTTGAAAATCGGTATTTTTGACATGTTTTTCAAGTTTTTGAGTACCGATTTGCATCAGAGAGGGTCGGGGTGGTTAAATTCGGATTCAGCGCACCTGAAAACATAAAGTACAATGCGGATTTGCAATTAATAACATTCAGTACGATTATTATTGCCGAAAAACTGAGAAAAACGATGAAATTTAACTAAATTGTTCAATTTAGGGGCTTTTTTGGGGTCGTAGGGGGTGGGGGTGGTGAAATTCGGTTTCAGCACACCTGAAAACATATATTACCATAACATCAAGAATTAAAAACTTTTACCACGATTTTTACGAAGAAAAAACGAAAAAAACCACGAAATTTAATTAAATTGTCAAATTTAGGCAACTTCCGGACCTGATAGCGCGTGGCAAACTTCAGATTCGGATTCAGCACACCTGAAAACATAAAGATCAATCATAAAACTAAAGCCGCTATTTTTTTCTCCAAAATGGCCTTTCATGACACCGTTTGCCTGGACTATCCAAATAACACCGAAAATGAGGTTAAAACACAAATTGCAAGTTAGTACGAATTTATAGAATTTATGTAAAAATCGCAATTTGAATTTTTGACGGAAACCAGTAATCTGCTCCCATTGGTCGACGATTTGCCAAGTTGGCCACCATCATAAAATTAAGAATTGCAGGATTGGACAATTACATAAAATCTAGTCGATATAGGTAAGTTAAATGTACACGATCACATTTTACAAAAAAGCGAACACGGCCATTTTCGCGTTATTCCAATGTCACTAGTGCCAATCAACAAGATAATAAAAAATATGAAAAATCGATGGCGCTCTGGTGTCTTTGTTGGAAAAATAGGAGTGAAACTAGAAGGGCCGTACGTGACGTAACACACGTCCTTTTTGAATCAACTAGAACAAATGAGATGAATATAAACTAAGCTTACGCAAAACACTTTTTGTCACAAAGATGATGTATTTTTCTCTGGTTGACTTCTAACAACGTGGCACATGATGATTTAATTCAAAATTCGGGTGCACGTCCATTCCTAATTCGACATTAGATATACTGCTGGAAAACATTCAAGTCTATTTATTTTCAACCAAGATCACATCATCAAATTTTCAAATCCTTCATCCGTCGAATTTTCTATAACACTCAGTCTCCACGTTGCCGTCCAAAGTGACCCCGTGTATGTTGAACATGTGCTTTTTGAGTGAGCACTTGTGCTTCGTCCGGTGAGTGCATTTGGTGCAGGCGAACACCCCAGTTTTGCCACATTCGTACCGCTTGTGTCTGTTGAGGCTGATCTTGTGAGTGTAGGCTTTCCCACAATCCAAACACGTGAATTGCCGGGGTTTACCTGTAATGAGACATCAGCATGGAGTAGGCGTTCCGGTGGGGGATAAGGTTATGTTTGGTCGGGTAAACACGTGGCACCATTTTTACATGTACTTTGGGCCAAAGTCTTTGGCTTCTTCTTTGTTTGAGAGCTTCACGTAAAGCCCTTAATAGGTTATCTGTTTACCTCAAGTATGTATAAACGGGTAATCCCGTAGGTAAGTATTTCAACGTTAACGGGAATAGAATTCGCCAAAACGTCCCAAACCTGTTTAGGCTTTTTCACTAAACAGTAACCCGCCAGCCCAAATGACTTTATTGTCTAATCTGGCGATTCATATTCAGGTGGTTCTGAATGTGTTTCTGGGTGTGACACAGGTCTGTAAGAGATGAAATTATGCTTTTGGGCCGCCCTACTGGCTCTACTGTCCCCTGGGATGTGTCAGATGATGAGTCAGATTGGGAGCAAGCTTGAGCAAATGGACGCATGCTCCTCCTACCGATGGGCGCAAGTACACCCTTGCTCCTCAAAGGGGAGCAGGTGGAGACAACCCCTTGTCCTAAACCCAATGATAGGCCAGTCACATGGTGTTCAGAAATGCCTGTTTCAGAAAAGAATTACGGTAGAAACTTTCTCGATGATTCCTCATCTTGAGTCTCTTCCAAAAACTCAAACGGGGTGGAGTGACAACCTTAAGGGGAGTAAGTAATCTTCAGCCTCCGATTCCCCCGAGACTACAGACCCAGGAAGTCACACTGAAACTTCAGACAGTCGACATGGAAAACTTCCCCGAATTTCTTGGTTGTTTCTTCCTCCTTGCTTGATCGGTCCTTTATCCGTACACCATGGAACATAAAAATAATATATATTCATAGAGAAAACATTAAGAAAGCGTTTGGGGCTTGTCAGGTCTGAGTTTCTCTCATTTTCGGTCAAGTCGCTCTTTTTCAACGCGCTCTAGTGGCGGTACCCTGCGCTCAAACGTGACCAGTGCATTTTAAAGGAAATTCTGTCTACTTTCATTCGGTAAATAGTGAGGGATACGCTAGGATGCACACTTTTCAAGTGATAAGCGTTTTCAGGTTTTCTTGTTTGTTGTTGGCAAACTTCATCTAGAGAGGCAAATATATTTAATCTAGGTCAGCCCAGGAACGAGGTACAGAATAATCAACAGTGGATGCAATATTTTATTGACTGAATCAAATTAAGAGCCAAAGGAATCAACATAATACGAAGAACTTAATCAAATGCTTAACAACTAATGTGATGAATGAGTGAAATTATCACACGAGAGTTCGTAGATTAATTCATAAAACTAAGTGAATGTTTACAAAAATATCAAAACAAGAAAATGCTAAAAGAGGTAAACACGGATGGATCAGGCGTATACTTTGTTCGAGACGGGGCGGGCTTGGTGCAAATCGTTGCGAATAAGGTCTGCGTGGATGTTGTAGATGTGTTTCTTGAGGGATCCTTTGTGCTTGGTTTTGTGGACGCAGTGAGGGCACTGGTATTGCGGCTCTTTGCCGCATTCGTTCTTCTGATGGTAGACGAGGTTCCTCTTGTACCGGTACTCTCTGCCACACGAGTCGCAGGCGTGGGAGACGATGTGCTTGTAGTGGTGGGGCAAACCTTTGGAATCAGACGAATAGTTTGAGCAGATTGTTGTGGAAGGTGTTAAGGTTAGAGATTTGACAAGAAAGAATATGGCGACTACCTTAAGCCTTAAGGCTTAAGGTAATAACTATGATAACCCAACAAACACAAACTTAGGTACCTAGAGTTTGTTACTAGTAATGAGATAGCTGAATGCAGCATTCAATTATTGAAATAATTTGGATATTCGAATGCGAGATTACAAGCATTCAAATAAGTTTGCATTCGTTTCATAAGACACAGGGGTAAGTGCAAATTGGTGGTAAGTGTAACCTACGGCTCAAAAAAAAATCCTGTGAGAGAAGAGTGAATCCAGCCTGAGATGATTATAACTACATTGCTAATCTGATGGCAACACTCTCAGTTTGTGAGTTTCATGTGTGAGGTTGTAGGTATGTGTCAACTGTGATTCTACTATGGAAACGAGCTCACCTGTTTCGTGTTGATGGGTCATCCTGCCGGTAGAACAGAAAAAATCGGCCCTTTTTTTAGACTTGACCTTAAGATATTTTTTACCTTTTCTAATATTTTATAACTCCCATTTTGACTAGGGAAAGGACTGATAAAAAATTGAAAAATGTTCGAAAAAAAATAAATATATATATATATATATATCAGTCATTTAATGTCAATTTAATACAAATTTTCTGGCTTTTTTAAATGATATTTTTAATTACACTTGCTCCGAATGGTTTGCACAAAGTTATATGCGAAAATCGGGGGGGGGGGAACAGGGTGGCCCCGTGGACAGAGCTTCATGAAGCTGTTTACAAATCAGCTGATCAGCTGATCAGCCTGGTTCAAATCTGGGGCCGAACACCAATGTTTGACCAAAAGTCCATCAAGTGTTGTAATACTAAGTAAGACAAGTCTTGTCGTGTCGGCAGACAATTCACCTCTGAACGCAAGTTTATGTGAATCCTTTCTCTGGAGCAAGAATTTCTAAAGCTTTTCTAAGTACAGTGCGGGGTCGGCTCCGGCCCCAATTGTGAAAACCGAAAATGGTTAACACACACACACACCCTCACACACACAAAAACCACTAATATGCGAAAATCGGCCAGATTTACACTTGCCCCTCACATGATGCAAGTGTAACTTTAATCCCAATTTTTATATGTATAAGAAGTTAATTGAGCGTTTGACTTCAACATTTAACCCATAATCAGGGATAGTTTGATAAACCTATGGTCAAATTTTTAAGAAGATTGGATGGAAAGTGCAGGTGTGATGCTCGTTTTATGTTGAACTAGTGATTTTGTGCGTTACACTTACCCCTGTGTACCTTAGCTGACAATTTCATCCGAATGCCGAATCTGAATTCCCTTTGGTGGTGATGCAATAGTATCAAAATAACTGTTCCAAAATTTAATGAACAAATTTATAAATTCACATTAAATGTTCACTATAGTGAAAGAACTAGGTTCATTTATTCCGCAATACTAATAACCTATTGGTTAATTTGCATATAAATTTGCATATATATAAATTCACATTAAATGTTCACTATAGTGAAAGAACTAGGTTCATTTCTTCCACAATACTAATAACCTATTGGTTAATTTGCATCCACTTAAAAAAGGCGAAATGATCATTGTATTGCCGATTACCTACTCTGCATTCGGTTATCTAAATCATTCACTGTACATCTATTGTTGCATTGATCAGGCAGTCCTGATTTCCTCACTCTCTCCCCCCCCCCCCCCACCCATTTTGGGCATAATTCCAAATACTAGATGGGTTGAGAAGCTCTGATACATGCATGTTATCAATGACTGATTTTCCAGACTTTGCACTGCTGACGTAACACTTTCACAACAGTCATGGTCTACTTCAGCCATGCAGTCATAAGCCCAATTCTGTTAGAATAGCCAAAATGACATTTTATGCTCTAGGAGTATTCATGGTTCTTCGCTTGTCGAATCATTTTGACTGTCAAGTCGTCGAAGCAGCACTACTTTATTCAACCTTTACGAAGAATCCGTGCTGTCGTAAATCTAGAAAGTGTCAGGCATTGGCCCTCGTTGAACTTTTGACGATTCAACGTCGAAACTAGCTTGAACACCCCTTATGCATTGTATTCAACCATCAATCGACATCTCCGCCCAGACAGAACTCCACACGTTTTGAACCAACTTCAAAATCCCCTTTCATGTTAGCGCTTGTGTTAATCACTTGAGCCAGAATGATTAAATTATTCGTATTTCTATGCAAAGTACCACGCCATTCAAGGAAAATATTAGTCAAACATGCACCTTTTAGAAGCCAGTAATGTCGAAGAAAATATAGGTATCTATATCACTAATGCAGTAGAAAGATACATTGTTAGGACAGAAATCATACTTTCACTTCTCTATTTTGAACCGATCCCCATCGGATGAGACATGCAGTGCACATGCAGATGACACAATGGGTTACACATACACAGCCAATTTTGAGGGAAAGGGCATTATTTATTGTATTAGTACACTGAAGTACATTGAGGGCCATAACCGTTCAGTCTCAACTTTTTCTAAGTTGGCACCACTTTCCACTTTCCATGGTTGTTCTGGTCCATTGATGGTAGATGCTCCTTGTTGAAGTGATCTACGTCTGAAACATGCAAATGGAAAATACAAAAATGCAAATGGAGTTGGAAGAATAGGTCAAGCCTCAAAGCCACTTCACCTCAAAGTGAATATTCTAATATAATATTATAATATTATGTACCATAATTTTTAAATCAAAAGACAGTTTCACGTGAAAATGAGCGTCGTGGAATCCTTCGATCATCGTATCAATTCCTTGGAGAAATGTTTGATGACGATGTGGGATTTGAGGGATTCTTTCTGCTTGCACTTGTAGGGGCAGTGGGGGCAGAAGAAGGACGGCTCTTTTCCACATTCCAAAGTCTGATGTCGCTTGAGGCCGTGTTTGTATCTGTAGCTCTTGCCGCAGGCTTCACAGGGGAATGGGTTACCTGGAAAGGAGTTTGAAAATGAATCAGTGACTGGGTTGACGTGCGTTGCTGCTGTACTTAGTGGGTGAGAAGTAGCAGTTCATGGAAGTCGAGACAAGTCTTGTGGGAATCTGTGAAATGTGTTTGCCAGCGTGAAATCCAAGCGTGTGGGGTTCTTGTGATAGGTGACCTTAAATAGACCATCATGTTTGCCAAAACCTGGAGCAATTAGGGTTCACAATACAATTTAATGTTTGTCCTACGTGTTTGCCAGGGTGAAATAAAAACCATTGTGGTTCCTCCAGCTGGAAGTTATTGGCTTGCCAACGTTTGGGGCTAAGAGGATTCACTATAAGGTTCAATGCCAGTTATTTGTGTTTTGCAGAGTGAAACCCAGAGGAGTATCGCTCCCCCAGTTGTTGGCAATGTTGCATACAACATCAGCAGGCCTGCAAACTCTTGGAGCAATGAGGGTTCACCATAAGATTGAAGCAACACTGCAAGGAGCACCATCATTGTAGTTTCCTTGCCTCCCAGATCGTATTTGAGCTGTCAGAATTGGGATCAAGCAGAGAAAAGGTTTTCATGTACGTTTACATTGCATTTTGTAGAACAGGTTCATGGGACAAAAGTGTTTACATTCTTGCCAGCTTCCCCTACGAAATTTGACACTTGGGGTTGTGGCAATTGTTTTTGAACGTGTTGAGTGATGACGTGGGTCCTGAGGGGTTGTTTGTATTTGGTCCTGAAGGGGCAGTGTGGGCAGAAGAATTGCGGCTCTTTGCCGCACTCGAGGGACTTGTGTCGGTTCAGGTTGTACTTGTATTTGTAGGATTTGCCGCAACCGTCGCACTTGAAAGGTTTTTCCGGGTCGTTCGAAATTGGAGCTGCAAAAAAAAAAAAAGGATTCGCATGAAATTTCAGTAATGACTACAATGACGACGTTTGTGACGTTGCTCTATCTGTGACGTTTATTATTTTCACCTTTTCAGCAACTTATAGAATCAATGCTGACTTAATTAGTAGGTAGGTACCGTAAATGTGTCAAACTTTGTCAACCCAGGAGTAACTTTACCCCAAAAGTTCAAAACCTCCAGAACTGATAGCGCTGAAAAGAATGGTGGTAGACTGTTTTGGTTGAGCCCACCTCATACATACTGTACATCCTTGTGAATTAGCTGATGAAGTTCTCGTGGCTATAACCTTAACTTGAAACCTTGTTATATAAACCTTATTTAATTTCACGTGCTCAGAGGGTCCTCCTGTGTCTGCCAAAATTCCATCGATCTCACCTGTTTGGCCGGGGTTAACGAGGTAAGCACCAATTCTATCGTATACTCCATTTTCTTGTGAGCAAAATGCCATATTTGAACGGTGGAAAAGATGAAGATTTCATTGTTTCATCTTCAAAATAAAATGCGGTGGAAACCTTACTCCAAAACCCATGTATCTTTACCCCTGTAAGGTGGGGTAAAGTTAGACGCATCCTTTTTTCACCCAAAAATTTGATTTTAAAGATTGATTCGGGGGTTTGGTGTGTTTCAGAAGAGTTCAGGATGGGGCGGAATATGAAGAAATAGCTGGGAAGTTCCTCGTTTAACGAAATTTACTTGATTTATTTTACTTTCATTGGATCCATTTACAGTGGACGCCGCTTATATGAATCACTTCGGGACCAGCCAAAAGTGAACCTTATAAGCGGATGAACCTTATAGACGAAGGGGGAAAAACAGCATCAAAAAATTCATAAAAAAAGGAATTTATTCGACAGTGCAATAATTGATCCACAAAATGTCTTCAAAGTCTTGAAAATTTATTTAATAAAATTTATTTAATATAATTTATTCACATTTAATGTGAGGTTACGATGGTTAAAAAATTATTATTTTCGTTTTTTTTTTTTTTTTTTGGCTTTTTCCGTCATTTCAATAACATATTGCTCGTAGTCATAATTTTTTTCAAAACTGGTCCCCTACTGCTTGACAACACTCCTCAACACACCTAGAGCCCGTAGGATTTCTGAGTGTGATGGTGGAACTTCAACTTCATCAGCCTCCTCGTCGTCAATATTCCCAGCGTCAGTCCCCTCATTTTGGCTCGTGCTGGCTTTGTTCATGATGGACTCACAGAATCTGTGTTGGCTTCCGAGTAGGTCCATGAGCAAGATCGGGCCGAGAAAACTGAGTCATGTATCCGGAGTGGTGAGTCTTCTTACCGATTTTTTTCCAATGTACTTGGATACGTCCGGCCCGTTCTTGCCTATTCTGAGTCATACCTAAATATCCGTGAGTCATCTAAGCGGCGTCCACTGTACTTGAATCGTTTACTATAGACTATGAACGTTCATATTATTCATAATATTCATAGAAGTATATTATATACTTCTAATCACTTATGATAGGTACCTATTTAAGTAGGTATTTCCGGCATTTCCGAGCAATCCGGCATTTCCGGCAATCTGGAGTAAAGTTTGACACTTTTACGGTAGTTTATGATTCGACTAATTTTTTGAATGACCACAAATTAAGTGACTGAGGTTATTTATTATTTAAAAAAAAATTAAAACAGCAAGTTTCGCTGATCTCGCCATTGACTCCGCACAAAATGCAAGGCTGTCGTTACGATCAATTGCAACAACCCGAGTGACGTCTTGATGCCTCTGCTTTCCTGGTCTTCTGTGTTAGTATCCATGTTCCAGTAGTATTCTTCAGGAGGAAGTCCCACAGTTGTCCTCGGAGAGAAAGAGAAATTAAATGACGAACCCGTGAAGAGCGTTCTGTTTGTGGCGATGAATGTCACAAGGGGAACGTCAGTGATATTGGTTTCATTGCTGGTCGTATTGTCGACGGTTTCGGTAGCTGTGGAAGAACATTTGGCGAAGCGTTGGATGACGGATTTTTATTGTATAAGTAACTTATAGGTACACAAACTGTTTGTGTAGAGCTACACTACTAGTTTTTGGTTGCTAGCACTGATGGATCTCTGACCGTGTTGTCGACTAGACGACAATCTTGGTGTGAGAAATCTGGTCAGAGAATACACAAGGGAACAAAACAGGATCGCGCATAACACTGCTGGAAAGGTTCAAGCCTTGATCGCATCAGCTTAAGCTGATTAACAATTGTTAGTCATGGTACATGCATCATAATCTGATTATGATAATATTATTATGATAGTGCTATTTGAAGAAGAACACCTCTATGGAGCCTTTAGCATTCTATTCCCAGAAGTTGAGTGATTAAGACAATGTTCCATATGCGTGAAGCTGCCCATGATCCTGGTAACCTTCCCCGTCTTAACAAAAAATAACACTCATCCCAAGTTGCTCGAAGGACTAAATGCACTAGCCTGTAACTTAGCCAAGATGCT
Organism: Pilophorus perplexus; assembly: GCA_955831195.1. Taxonomy (NCBI): domain Eukaryota; kingdom Metazoa; phylum Arthropoda; class Insecta; order Hemiptera; family Miridae; genus Pilophorus; species Pilophorus perplexus. The sequence goes on along the minus strand of OY037009.1, from coordinate 32,294,127 downwards.
CGCACTGTGTAATCTTCTCTCAACTCCAGTTCTGGTTCAATAGCTGGTGAGTTGGGGGGCAGTGCGATCATCTCCCGTCAGAGGAGAAAAGTGAACAGGACTCGATTGGCGCTGAAAGGTCAGTGCGATCCACTCCCAAAAGTGGAACTGCACCTCCACCCCCAGGCAGTGTTCTACCCCCCCTTCTTACGTTGACAAAGTGGTGATGATTCTTATCTAGCTTCCCGGGGTTTTCAGAGCTGTCCAAGGCATGCTAAGCTCGTCCCAAGCTTACTAAGGGTTTCCAAGTCTGGATAAGATGGTCACAAGCTTTATACAGCCATCCAAGGCTTGCAAAGCTCGTCCCAAGCTTACTAAGCTCACGGTATCAGAATACAGTTATTATGCCATTCTCGCACATTGAGTCTCCACGCGACTTACCTGTTATTTCTGCGATAGTCGTATCGTCTCTTCTTCTTCTAAAATGTTCTTCATCAGTCTCAACATTGCCTGCCCCCAATAACGACTTGAAGTTTCCCAAAAGAACCCAAACGCCAATCCAAATAGCGACTTTTACTGAAAACTTCCACGCATTTGCCATTTTCTAGATTCAATCTCGTATGCGTTGACATTTTGGTCGGCAAGAAGGAGAAACGATGCCCAGGTAACCTTTGCTACGTTTTTGAGTTCTATGAAATAAATTTACCTTCCACATAATTGTTTTTATTACAATAGCTTACAGGTTGTGCATCACCAATATCGCTTATACGTGTATACCTACATACAAAAGCTATTTGAGCAATTCGAAACATGATATCTATATACCCTAATAATTCTTGCTGTGCAGGAAATGAACGTTGATCAAGTGAGACTTGAGTGTGGACTTCTGATGGGACCTGTAGGGGCAATGGGGGCAGGCGAATTGGGGGGCTTTGCCGCATTCGTACTTTTTGTGCCGGTAGAGCGAGCCTTTCATTCGGTACCGGCGGCCGCAGTCGTCGCAGACGTGAGGTCGGTCGTTGACGGCTGGAAAATCCCAAAGAAATCAATGGATGGGGTAACGTGAACACGCTCCAGGAGACTCCAGATTGGTATTTACTACATGCGTTGAACTGTGGATTTGGTGGTGAATCAAAGCAAAAGCAATCACTTGATTCTGATACAGCCTTCTCTGGGAAACAGAATTAGGGCAAATATACGGCCACTCTAGCCTAACTCACCTGCTCAAAGTCATCATGAAAAAATGATGAAACATGTCCATGAAAAAGCCACTCCACAAGGAACACGAAGACAGTTTTGCAGATTAGAAGGCAGTAGAATTGTGGATTGTTACCCCATTGTTAAAAGCATGCAAAGAATTAGGAAAGGAATAGAAGTGTCCACGAGTTTTGGGTGCGTGTGAGTAAATTCCCCTACAAACCACAGGTAATCACAAATCGCCGCACATGTCTACATAGCTTTATTTTTACATGAATTGCCTAAACATGGTGAACATACATTTCCACACACCACCAAGAACATCTAAAACAGTCATTTTTTTAAATATCGCTAAAAATGAGTATTTGGCACATATTTTACAACTGACAAAATTCGCAAGATCTTTAATTTTACCATTTTACCCAAAGCTAATATTTACCAACACGTAACATCAAATTGTGAAAGATATCGATGAAAAAACCTTCCATTTTGAATGAGTAAACAGTGCAGATAAATTCATGTTTAATTTGGCACGTAAGTTCAACATCATGCCCAGGATGCGTACCTATTGTATTTTCTGACATTTGAATTTGTAAAATATTTCAGGTAGAAACAAAAGGACAGTTTTCAACCAAAAAAAAAAAAAAAAAACCCCAATTCACAAGAACTAAAAGAACACGAAGATCCTAGAATAGTCAAACGAAGAAGTTCCTAATAGTAGTCGCACACAAGGACTAAAAGTCTTAACAAATAAAGTTAATATCACATTGTAGTAGGAAATCATTAGTACCGATTTTCTAATTTGGATACCCGCTTCTGGTTGTTAGTATGAACATCCTTAAGTACCTAAGCAATCATTACTTATTTAATTCCTGAACAATCTAATCCTACACATCCTGAGAAGGAAGCACAACAAAACATTAATAACTTCAAGAGTATTGTATCGTAGGATCATTTTGGCAAGTAGGAACTAGCTAAAAATTGAATATCACAACCAAATAAATACCCGGCGATTCTTAAAGATTCCTCTGTTTTGTGAGAAAATCTTCCAAAAATCATCACAACTGACGATATTGACTAGAAATGTCACAATCCGCACAAATAAAAGCTGTCGTCGAATTTTTATTCTAATAATACTCTGTTCGTTGCCATACGTGGATACAGTAGGTGCCTATACATGAAATTTGTACTAACCTAATTAAGAATCTAAATACACTACACGGTGGAGGGGTTACATTTGTTAAATTGCCTTTTCACTAAGGTATTATTGGAGGATATTTTTATTTTGCAAAAGTTTTAGTTCTAATTTGGTACTGAAGTACCAATCTTGATTACTCTCTCAACGATTAGCTCATTGGGGTGATCGCTTCAATACCGTATGTTTGAGAGTAGGTTTGTTCATGTAGATCAAATTAGGGATGGTTCCTTTTCTTTTTATAGACCTGAAAACGAAGAAAAAAGTGAGAGCCAAATCGAACACGGAACAAATAATGGCAAGGTGGACAGGTATGGAGTTATCTGGATAGGAGTATGGTATGGATTAGTATAGGGCAGCCCTGCCCATACCCCTGGGTATGGTACCGACAGTTAAATAGTAAGGCCAGGATTATTGTATGGATTACCGATATTATTGTATATAGGACAGGAATATGGTATGGATTAGTAAGTATAAGTTAGGAGTTTGGTATGGGTTAGGTAGTAAGTATGTCATGGACAGTAGCATGGTACGAACTGTTACAGTTATATAGTAGGGCCAGGATTATGGTATGGATTACTACAGGACAGGAATATGATATGGATTAGTAAGTATAAGTCAGGAGAATGGTATGTACAGCTATGTAGTATGGATTAGTATAGGGGAGGAGTATGGTACGTACAGTTATACAGTATGGCCAGGATTATGCTATAGATGACTATAGGACAGGAGTATGGTATGGCCAGTTATATAGTATGGATTAGTATAGGTCAGGAGTACGGGATGGACAGTTATGTAGACCTCTTTTTTTTTAATCAGTCAATGGGCGTCACTGCAGTTCCTAGCGGGTCTGATTGTGGCAGTAGGCAGCGACGCACGTCCCTGCCTAGTACTGCAGTAGCTGCTGGTCGACTAAGAGCAGATTTTGCATCCAGCAGGTTGGGCACATATGCCCTTCCCAGAAAGGTTTGATTGGATAGAACACTCGCCCAACCCAGGAACCTTAACTCCCGTTCCAACAGCCATGGATTGGACGTATGCCCCGACCAGAAAGACGGCTTTCACTCAAAAACATCGGACACCAGCCCTTTCCTCTACCTACTCAAACACTAGTCTCCAAGTTGGTCGATCCACCAGGACTTGATGAAGCACGGGAATCCCAGCCTAGTTTTGACTATGTCCCGAGGGGTACAAATGATGTGCCTTAGGGACTTAAAACGAAACCGAGTATAATACAATGTATGTTATGCTCCGCCGACTCCGGTCTGCGTCTTGACTCCTGTCCGATAATCCTATTTTATGGGCCCGTGACTAGGCCAACAAGTAGTTCCGTATCACTTGTCTCCAGCTTAATCCTTGCTCTTAAGAGGAATTTATTGGATTCTCCAGGTAAATTGACCTGGAGAATCCAATAAGTACCTTCGCTTGCCTCTGACCAGGGAGTCTTTGCCAGTGCGTCGCACTTTGTTGTCCCGGGGAATGGTTCAGGACGTATAGGATGACATGCTGAACCCTCCTTTGCAAGGATGTCAGCAGCTTCGTTACCCTCTTCAATAGAAAAAAATTTGGAATTTTTTTTGGGATTTAAAAAAAAAATTTTAATGTTGGATTTTTTTTTTTTTCAAAAATTCGTTATTTCTTAGGTACTCGAAAAATATTTAACCTCCTGGGATCCTTCAAAAATCCCATTTTTAGCCCAATGAAAGCCCTATAGATCGCCACAGTGAAATCGGATCGTTCCGGGACCTTCGAAAATGGATTCTACGTCCAAAAATACTTCGAAAACAACACCTAACTCGATCCCATAACTAAAAGCCTTCAAAAACCCCTCCCATAGCCCCATAGCGCCCCACGGGTTTGAGCGATCGAACTGAAAACCTTGCGGGCACAACTAGATGGTAAACCAAGTATTTTGTCAAAATGTCAGTTTAAAAAAAAAAAAATTCCTACTGCCCAAAACGGCTAGGACGGCGGACGGACATTTCGGATTTTGAATCTAGACCTCTTGAAACGGATAATGTCAAATTTTGAGGCCGATCGGAGTCGTCGACCCCCGTCGCGAAAACATAGGTGTATTATTCCAAGAATAATAAATGAACGGAAAAGGTTTTCTAGAATCTAGAAAGGATCTAGGAACCATCTAGAATCTAGATGGTTCCTGGAGAGTCGCAGTTATGAACAATTTTCGTGATACATCCGTCTGACGGTTTGTATCCTTATTTTTGACTAAAGAAGTGTCCGCTTTTGGGCCAGTGTTCGAATTACCCTACCTACAGGTAGGTCTACCTACCTACCTTATAGTAGGCTATAGTATTGTACCTTTTCCTCGGGTCGGATCGGCCAGTGGCAGTGTATCAGAGGTGTTTGGCCTCAAAATGTGTTTTCAACCGCCTCTTGTGTTTCGCCCGATACGGACACATAGGGCACTGGAACTGCGGCTCCTGCAACCATTCAATATTCATGAGTCATGATGAACCATAATAATCACTTAAATGACATCGGCCATACCTGACCGCATTCGAATTTCTGGTGCTGCACCAAATTCCTCTTGTATTTGTACGTCCGTCCGCAAGATTCACACTTGAATCCCGATCCCGTGTAATTTGAGTGCCTTCCTAGATTTTCCAAAGAGAAAAAGAAAACTTAATTAATATTAGTACTAGTAAATTAGCTACCTAACTACGAGAACAGAAAACTGTAAACGTTAAGAGAATGATGAACAATCAATCTACAAAACTAACAAAATGAAACGCAAAACAATAATGAACAAAAAAATTTGAAAACCCGCTCTGTTATGGATGAATATAAATAGTCAACATATAGTTCTGTGAATTTTATTGCAGTTCATATCATATTGTCTCAATATTTCAATAATTTGCCGACAGCAAAATAAGAAAATAGTCAACGTTGACAATTTAGCTCTTCCATGAATCTCTGAGATCTCCAGCGTTGAGTTTGCACCTGAAAAACAACATCTGCTTTAGGTATGGCCACACTTTAATGGTTTACGACATGAAGTTCGTAGGCCTAATTTTAATTTGTGAGTGGACATATACTTACCCAATTTCTTCATTTAGTCGGGACTTGTTGATTTCATTGAGAACAAATTCTTCTGCCGTGTGATAATTTGGTTTGGTATCCTTAATTCAATCATTTTTCGCATTTTGTAGGTACCTACAGGGAAAATCGTTTACCATGAACGCATTTACAATTTTAGGGATTGCGCAAGAACTGCAATGAGAGCACTCTTGCTAGTGCAAAAGCTAAGAATTGGATCTCCTCAGAAATATTTCGAAGAAATTGTAAAACCCGAAAACTGCGGACTTTTACCCCCACCTTCCCCAATCTCCGAATATTTTCCTATATTTTCGCGTCGAGTGGTAGGGTGCAGAATCAATTCAGGCGAGGGGCCCAAACACATCCAATCGAACCAATCTGACACAGTGGGGCTTTTGAGGACCGTTATGTTAAATGAGGGATTTTTGAAAGGATTTTATCTGGGTGAATGAGTATTCGTATTTTCTAAAACGATATTTGATTTTCCAATTTGCAAAGTTTTTGTGGATAGAGAACAAACCGGAGAGGTTCTCAGGAAGTACAAGTCAATCCTTTAAAATTCTACTCGATCAATAAAATTTTATATTAGGTAAATATAATTTTATTTATTATTATTTTATAATTTTATACCTATTAAAAACTACAAATTTTGTAGTTATGTTCGAATATTGACTTGGGATTTGATACAAATTCTTTCTACACTCAAAGTAAAGGAAAACGTAACTGCATATTTGAGCAATTTTCCGCAACCCACATTTCCCACCTCTTTCAAATTTAAAAAAAAATTTAATTTTTGTTTAATTTTTAAAATGGAAAGAATGTTCATTCCAGGATTTAATCCTGGAATGAACATTCTTTAATTCATCGAACGGTTCACTTCACTTAAAGAACGATTCACAGGAGAATCTAAACTAGTAGAAAAATTATTAGCGTTCACTAACATTATTACCTACGCTACTTGTAATTTCCCGTTGTGGTACCAAAATGAACAACTCATTAGCATTAAATGCTAAAAAAAAAGGTTAACTTGTATTAGTTAGGTACTCTATTGTACAACAGGTCTCAGCTGCTATGCATGTCCGGATAGTAACATCCATTGGCTACTGTTGATGAGCAAAATTGTGCCGATGATATAGGTACCTACCGACGTAATGCCAGGCACAAGAGTTGTCCATTACAAACTTCAATGTCAGTTGTAACTGACATTGAAGTTTGTAATGTCAGTATACTGACATTGAAGTTTGTAAACGCCCTTGGGGGTTTGTGACTTGGAAATAACGCTGCAAATATTACCCAAGGGTTTATTATTCTTTGGTGTAGGTCACTTGTACAAAAATTAAATCTGTGTCAATAAAAAAAATTTAGATTTTTTTTTTTCAATTTTTTTCCACTTGGAAAATATTTGGCCTCTTGGGATCCTTCAAAAATCCCATTTCTAGCGCGACAAAAGCCCTATAGGCCCCCACGGGGAAATCGTATGGTTCCAGGACCCCCAAAAATGGATTCAACGTTCAGAAATACTTCGAAAACGACGCGTGACTCGATCCCATAGCCAAAAGCCTTAAAAAAAAACCTCCCGTAGCGCCACACAGGATTGGGCGATCGGGCTGAAAACCTTGCGGGCACATCTATAGATGGTAAACCAAGTATTTTGTCAAAGTTTCAGATTTAAAAAAAGTCCTACTGCCCACAACGGCACGTACGGCGGACGGATATTTCGGTTTTGGAATCTAGACCTCTTGAAACGGATAATGTCAAATTTTGAGGCTGATAGGAGTCGCCGATCTCCGTCGCGATTACAAAGGTGGATTATTACAAGAATAATAAACCAAAAAACGACATTCAACTTGAAAACCTTCACCAATCTATCATAGTCATAATCCTCAGGGTGAATCAGCAACCGTGGCAGGCTTGACGACTCGTTACCTACCACTGTTTTGTATGTTAAGGTTTCCCAACAGAGTTACCCACCGTGAAATGGGATCGTTCTGGGACCCCCAAAAATGGATTCTACGTCCAAAATTACTTCGAAAAAGACACCCATATCGATATCATACCCGAAAACCCTCAAAAGCCCCTCCCGTGGCCCGTTTTTTAGCCCCACGGGTTTGGGCGATCGGGCTGAAAAGGGGGCACAACTAGATGGTAAACGAGTATTTTGTCAAAATTTTATATTAAAAAAAAAAACCTAGGTACTTCCCAAAACGGCTCTGACGGCGGACGGACATTTGATTTGATACAACAACATTTACACTACCTATTTAACAGTGTTAAATAGTTAGTGTAAATGTAGTTGTGTTAAATTAACACAGCACTCAGTGTGACAGCAGTGCAAAATTCCGCGGACGTTCTTGTTGTTGTTGGATAAAAATGTAGCTCCCCAGCCATGGTGGTCATATAATAATATTATGACCACTATGGCTGGGGAGCTACATATATGTAGCTTACATAATATATTATGTCATATAATTATACCCGGGTATAATGGGGTCATGGGGCCCCATGACCACCATGATATAATACATCTTATTTTACTATTTCTCAGCTCCTTATTTTTTGAAACCTTCAGATATAGATATTGAAACCGTTTTTCCTGCTTTTCGATTGTTAATCGATTTAAACGATTTTTTGCAGCACCATTTTTTCAGAATAAATAAGTTTTTAAGTTCTGTAAAAGTTCCAAATTTTAATGCGGTCTATTTCATCATTATCAAAAGTGCACCTTCCTCGACACGGATCTGATCACAGAAGTCAGATAAAGTGGGCAAAACCCCGAGGGTTTTTTTTTTTAATGCTCTACAAACGATTTTCACAGTGATGAGAATCTTTTCTGTTCGGCACTTTTACGTAAAGGTAATGAAAAACGCAACATTCGTTCAACATGAATAATTTATTTCTCATGAAAAATAAGCTACGACCCCAACTATAACTTTTTACAAGTTTGATAGGTACTCTGCATAAAATTCACATGCCCATTTCAACTAAATGCCCGTAGCGGGACAACAACAAAGGTTGATAAAACAAAAAAAACAAAAAATAATAATACTACACCCCTAATTACTTTGGAAACCTCTATACAGAGGTAGTAGGCGATATATATATCGCCTTATATATAAGAATAAGGCGATAAGGCGATATTCTTATATACCTATAAGAATAAGGCGAGCCACATAGTGGGATCTGGGATTAAAAATTAGGTACCTACGTTTACAGGCTTACAGAAGGCTACATAGCAGTTACCATTTTGATACGGTCAGTCTCATAATGTATTTTGGCTAAGATAAAATTCATGTAGGAAAAAATATTGGAACATAAAAGGATTAATAACGACGAACTATTTTGCTGTGAGGAACGAGTATGCCATAACCAAAAGTTTAGAAAAATGTCCATGTAGAAGAGACATAAATAACAGTACAACTACTTCTATAGGAAATTCATTAAGGAAATAAACAGAATGTTTCTTATTGTATCATATAAGGAAGAACTAGAAAAATTACCTGGTAGGTATCTTGAAGCACTAGGTAGGGCATAAGTGAGCTTAACATTTGGGTACTTTAGCGTCGTTACAATGGCTGTACTCATGATGCATCGCCAAAGACTTCATGAAGTTGATTTCAACATTTTTTATAAGTTAAATAAACAAAAAAACTGTTTCACTGTAATTAAACGAGTAAACCTTGTTTTACCTATTTTTTAGTGTGGCTAGTTAGGATGAGAAGAAAACCACCAATTTGGATAAACTCACAGAGCAACTACCTACTAGTGTTTTCAGTGGATATGTAAATGGTGCCTGAAACAACTGGACGTTTTCGGTCAGGAATTCGTTTGTTCGGCTTCCGGATGCCGGTTGATGATGTGGGAGACGAGGTTGGACTTGTACCTGGTTATGTGAGGGCAGTGAGGGCACTTCATCCGAGGCTCTTTCCCGCACTCCATCCGCTGATGCCTCCGGACCGAATCTTTGGACATGTACCGTTTGCAGCAAATGGGGCAAGCGTAGGGTTTGTCGGCGAGGAGGTGGTTCAACGGGTCTGGAACAAAGTTTGCCGGTCAATGAACTGGTGGATTGTGGACAGGAGCGGCACGAGCAAAGGACACCCTGGACACACAAACAGCACCAGGGATGCGTGGGTGTGCATGACCTGTACCTCCAGAGTGCACTAAGAAAATTGGAGTTGAAGCAGAAACTGTCCAAATAACAAGAAGTAGAAGACTATTATTCATTGAGTTCTTGTAGAATGGTTACCTACGCTGTTTCTATCAGTACCTACAACATAAACCAGTCCACCAACACATCAAAACGTCCTGCACTTTTTGAAGAACGTCCCTAGTTGTTGACTCGACGTTGACTTGACTTGACTCGAGCTGCCGTGAGTAGGTACTCTGGGTTTTCGCGAGGGCGCTGGCTACTCAGATGTCGGTCAGGTGTTGGATCCCCGCGGCGACACCCCCCCCCCCCCCCCCACCACCTAAAGTATGGCTCGGCCGCTCCAAACCACAACGATAGTATGGGTCCACTGACCATGACATGTGTCGCCTTCTCATATTGGGTATGCGTTTGTGGGCCCACTGACCATGTGTCGCATTATGAAAATATGCGTATATAAATCTTAGCCCCTGCGTCAGCGGGCTCACAAACGCATACTTTGAGAATATGACACATGGTCAGCGGACCTACGCTATTTGTTTTATTTAAATCTTAGCCCTTGAGTCAGCAGACCCACAAACACATTTATGCGTTGAAATTATAATTTCAACGCATTAGGCGGCACTCGGTCAGCAGACCCACACTATTTGTTTTATATAATTCTTAGCCTCTGGGTCAGCAGGCTGACAAATGCATCGTTTGAGAAGACGGCACCTGCTCAGCGGACCCACACTATGCTTGTGGTGTGGAGAGGGGCCATACTTGCGAGGGGGTCTGGTTGGGGGGGGGGGGGGATCCAACACCGACATCTGAGTAGGGATGGGCGTTTCGGTTTCTTTTAAGAAATGAAACGAAACAGTTTTTTCGTAGAATGAAACTGTTTCAAAATAACAGTTTCAGCGTCAATGCGTTTTGAAAGAACTGAAGCAGGCTTGCACAACAATAACAGAAACAGAAACCAAAACGGTTTCGTCGCGCCTCAGACTGCTTCTTGTTCTTCTCAGCTCAAACGAAACTGAAACAGGGAAAGAGCCGTTCCCGTTCGCAATGGCTGCTCGTTTTTTTGAAACAGCTATTCCAGATTAAGTGAAACTGTTTCAACGTTTCTTCTCGTGAAACTGTTTCGCGTTGTTTTCCCATCCCTACATCTGAGTAGCCAGCGCCCTTGCAGAGACCCGGAGTACTGACGGCTTTAAGCACAAGCTACGGATGGGTATCGAATGGAAAATAGCGATATATCGATGTACAAGATATCGACACCTTTTGGACCCATGGGAAATATAGAAACAAACGGGCTTTGGGACAACGAATGCCTAAAGGCCGCTTTACACGCTACGACAAATCGCAACGATCAGGTTGCACCAACTTATCGCTCCAATAAATAGAAAGGGAGAGGAGTGTTTACACCCTACGACAAATCGTAACGATCAGGTTGCACCAACTTATCGCTCCGATAAATCGAAAGGGGGAGGAGTGTTTACACGCTAAGACAAATCGTAGCGATTAGTTGGAGGGACCGGCATCAACCTTCCGACCCAACTCCAATAAATCGCTACGATGTCCCATTTACACGTTCCGATAAATCGTAAAAATCGCATCTGAACGATAAATTGTTACGATTTGTCGCAGCGTGTAAAGCGGCCTTAAGGTTACCATTGCAAGCCTGAAAAATTCGGAAAACAAACTGAAAGGCAGAACTTGGAACAGCCAAAAAATAATAAACGATGGGAATCGATTAATCGTAATAATCGATTATTTCATTAAATAATACCATTAAATAATAATGTAAGTGTCCGTAGGGTTCAATTAATTGGATAATCAATTACTTTGCTACTTTTTCTTCTCTAAATTTCGGAGTTCAAGTTCGGTGTATTAGAATAATTTTTATAATAATTTTTTTCTTCCATTGAGACAAATCACTTGATATACAAGTGAATTAGACAATGTCCCATGTCATGAGAGCAGTTGTTGATGAGAAATTTCGGTATTGATTCCCCTTCCTTTTAATTTGGTTCATGATTTTTTTCTTAAATGAATAATATTATTTCGCTTGGAGTTTGTTGTATTCCTTATTGAACCCAATTATGTACCTACCATTTTGAAAATGGTCGATTAGTCTATTTTTATGCCCCAATTAATCAATACATCGTTTAATACAGATGAAATAGTTGTCGATTACTTTTCGGGGGTTTTCCTTTAATTCATAAAGGTTAGACGGGAATAGATAAGACCTGAACACCAAGGGACTGTGTTTTAGTCTAGAAAAAAAGGCCCATATAATATCTCCATAATATGGAGATGAAGAAATCGATATAAGATGATATTGTATACGTCGTATACTATCATCGTATACTATACGATGATATCCGTTACACTTGATATTGCTAACGGATATACTGATATTTTTAGAAAGAATAACGATACTTTCGAAATTTCGATACCCAGAAGTGGGAGCAATGAAACCAACTACATACCTACCTGCTTCGAGTGGGTGGGGGGAATGGGAGAAAAAGCGCTATCGTGAAGCGTAAATCATGCAAAACAAAATAAAAAAGAAAAAGATAATAATAGAATACCTAATAATAAAATAAGCAAAATTGTGATTAATATCTGATCTTGATGTAAAAAATGTCCACCAAATATCTCACAGCAAACACCGTTCATCCCAAAACAAATCCCTCAAGCCATAAAAGTGCAGAATATTGTTACCTATTGACGTCAAGAGATCGCCGCCAGAAAAACAAGACCCACAGACAAAGTAGGTACACCGCTTGAAGATAATAATGATTTTGTGACCAAAACCATACAAGTGCTATACAGTTGTTATTACAAAAACACTATGTACAGTGAAACTTACCTTTTTGGATTTGGTAATGCAAGGATGAGAAATCATGAATGGTAACAATATATTTCTTTTATTGTTTCGCAAAGCAACATCATCACAATTTATACATGTATTAAATACATTTTGCTACTACAGCATTGTCTTCGACTGTATACGTGTAATAACAAGAAGTGTTGACCTTGCTTAAACAATCGGCCTTTTGGGAGAGTTGAAGTAGTTTTGTATCTATGATAGGTACTTACCTATTTGGTAAATTACGTTACAGTTCATTTGGAGCGATAGAAGCTTCATGCGAAATTTCCTAGAACATAGATTCATCCAAGCTGTCTTCAACTATATATCACATTGAGTGGGAATATATTTATTAAGTGTTACTAAACCGGTGGGGAGTAACAGGAGAGTTTCTAATGGACGTTACGAAGTGGTTATGCAGATGTGCTTAACACATAAGATGTTAAGACATAAGGCTCGCTACAGCATGCTGATGAATCATCATTATTAATTGATAACGAAAAAGTGATTAATAGTGGGAACACCAGCTATCTTTTTGCAATTTTGGGTTTCGAAGGTCCTTAAAATCGATTAGGCACAGTGAATAGATTGATAGCTAATGATTTGTAACTAGGAGCGGATGTCTATTAGCAAAACGATGCTTGAAGTCATCACTGGTCGGATTATGCCTTGATAGAATCTATCAAGGCATCTGATGGCTTTCGATTATACTTCAAAACGTTTAACACTCGGCTTGCCAGGTGACCTCTGACCATCATCAGCACTCTTTTATTCAATTCTGGGAGTTACCTACGTATTCAATTTTCGCCTACAGTTTCCGACGCTAATATTTCAGATATTTTATTAAAATAAAAAGTATAGTCTATTTTGGTTTGTTACCTATTCTTGGACGTTACTCGGCTCTATTTCTAACCCTCGAACCCCACTTTTCCAGCAGCAAATAAAACGAAGTTAAGAGGAAGGAAGTTTTGAAAAGTTAAGAAAAGTTAAAGAGTTAAAGTTTTGAAAAAAGTTTCAATTAAAGTTTTGAAATTAAAGTTTTGAAAAAAGTTTCAATTAAAGTTTTGAAATTAAAGTTTATCAATTAAAGTTTTGAAAAGTTAAGAAAAAGGAAGTTTTGGACATGTTGACTTTTGTTGCAAACAGGTGTACATGTCATCTTTAAAAAAAAAAAAGACCGTCTCAAGTTCGTATTCATAAACCAAATCGAAAGGTCAAAGATAAAAAAACATTGGTGAGGTTCAAACAAGGTACGTGACCGCGGCGCCATCCTGTGGACGCTCAAGGAACTAATCTTCATCATACCTCCAGGAAGTGCTGCCATCACTCGAGGGAAATTAGTAACAGAGAAAAAATGACGAGCTTTCTCACATCGTGTGGACTTGTGCAGTTTTGGAAAAAACAGATTAGGTACCAGCGTTCAGTGAAAGTTCGAGGACATGTTCACTTTTGATTAAAAACTGACCTCCCAAATCACAGAGAGGACTTGTTCAATTTTGAAGGAAACACCCGTGTTTGAGGAGCTATTACAATGGCAAAAATTAACTTTTGATGGAAACAGCATCTTGAGGATGGTGAAGTTCATGTATCTCGACTGAAATTCGACAAAAACTCATTTTCAGCCAGAAGTGGACATGTTCAGTTTTGAAAGAGACCTCCTCTCGAGGTACAGCTGTTATGGCCAAACGTGTGCGAAAAAATAAGTTTTTGCCAAAATTCGCATTTTTTTGCCATGCCTGCCCCTTTCTTATTGAAGCTCAAATCACAATTTCACACAGAATAGCTGCGGTAGGAAATTTAATCAGCGTTCACGAAAAAAAAGAGAGGATGAAATTTGGAATCTGGCAAAGCAGCTTAAAACGTTCTGAAAAATGTCGTTTTCCGCTAACGAGGTTTCAGATTTAGCCGACTTTTTTTTAAAGAATCGCCCATCTTCAGGTGCCTGCATTTCCTCAACCAATGGACTTATAGAACTCCAATTACATAGTTTCAAATGTTAGCAAATTTAACTGAGGAACTTAAAGGGTGTAGGTAGGTCTGGGCAGACATCGAAATACGCTTCCTTAATAAGGAATCCTTATTGGTTTTTTGTGTGGGAAAAGTCTATAATAGTGTCACGGTTTTTTCACTACCAAAAAGGTTAGCCCAAGGTTTTCAGGGTTGCAAACTTAGGTATACCTACCTATTTTGTTGTTTTATTTAATAAAAAATCCGCAGTTTCATGCAACTTTGCGAGGTTCGCCCTTTTGGTTTGTTATTCTTGGAATGATACACCTACGTAATCGCGACGTAGGTCGACGACTCCGATCGCCCTCAAAATTTGACATTAGGTATCCATTTCAAGAGGTCTAGATTCCAAAACCGAAATGTCCGTCCGCCGATGGATTTATAGCAAAAATCTGAAATTTTGACAAAATACTTGGTTTATCCCGCAAGGTTTTCAGCTTGATCGCCCAAACTCGTGGGCCGCAATGGGACTAAAATGGGTCTTCGGGTGGTTTTTTAAAAGGCTTTTGGCTGTGGAATCGAGTTAGGTGTCGTTTCGAAGTATTTTTGGACGTAGAATCCATTTTCGGGGGTCCCGGAACGATCCGATTTCACAGTGGCGATCTATAGGGCTTCTATGGGGCTACAAATGGGATTTTTGAAGGATCCCAGGAGGTCAAAATTTGCCACTGACAGACAGTCTGTATTTTAAATTTTGTTTGTTTTTTACATGAAAAATATTTAATATTTTTCAAGTAAAAACAAAACATTTTGATTAAAAAAAAAATTCAAAAAATGTTTTTCCCAAAATTTAATACTAATAAACCCTTAAGTAAAATTTGCAGTGGCACCCTTCAAAATGTTTTTTGTTTTTACTTGAAAAATATTTTAATATTTTTCAAGTAAAAACAAAAAAATTTTTGATTAAAAAAAAGAAAAAAAAATCAAAAATTTTTCTCATTGACACAGAATTAAACTTTTGCACAAGTAACCTATATCAAAGAATAATAATAAATAATAATAAACCCTTGCGTAAAATTTGCAGCGTTTTTTCGGGTTAAGTTGACTGGCCTATAGAGCAAAAATCGGCCATTATGAATATTATACATCCATAGTAGTAGAAATTCCCTTGTTACTCCCAAGTAATGGTGCAAGTCCCCTGCATGGCATTTCACGTTGGGTTGTTGACGTGATGCGTCGGTATCACATACGGGGTGACATTGGCTGAGACATGCGAAGGACTCCTGTTGTGCCGCCCGCGAATGTGAGTCTTCAAGTTGCTCCTTTGTTTGCTCCGGAAAGGGCACAACGGACACTGGAATTTGGGTTCTTGCCCGCATTCGTTTCTCTGGTGTTGGAGGAGGTTCCCTTTGTACTTGTAGCTTCGCCCGCAGGCGGCGCACGTATGGCTCTTGCTGCCAGCGAACAGGCTGACTTCCCTGAGCGACTGGAGCATGTCCCTTGTGCCGTCGGAGAAGTGCGTCGGGGGAACTGTCAACAAGAAGAAATACGTCAAACCATGCCAGACATATACCCTACTAATGTACAAAACTAATTGCCCAACAGAAATGCGTTGAACGTTTCCCTCAACCGTCCATATATAAAGCCTCCATCAACTAGTTGATACTTAGCACTGACTCACCAAAATTGTTCATTCGTAGTTGTCACTTTGTCAATTGTAATCAGTTTTCTTGAATCTTTTCTGGTCTCAAATAAACTTCAACAACTTCAAAATCTTGACTTTTTTATAACGAACTCGTAAACGAATAACATGATATCTAATGTTACATCACGAAACTAACAATAGTCTTCATCTCGGGAGTATGAAATTGTGGACGGTGACAAGATGCCGTCTCAGTGAGGATTTGTGTTTGCATTTGTAGTTACAGCAGGGGCAGGCGACCTGTGGGAGTTTGCCGCACTCCAATTTCTTGTGGCGTAACAGGCTCTCGTAGTGCCTGTAAGTCTTTGAGCAGGTGTCACAGTTGAAGGTTCGGTAAAGGGCTGGTGGACCTGGAGGAATGTAGAAATGCCTGTGAGTCGGTATGCATTGAGGGGTGGACCGCGAGGGGGGACTGTGAAACGAGAGGCAGAGGAAAGGGGGCTGGACCAGGGTGGCTAGGGGCAGATGGAAGGGGGATCAGTGCAATCAGGGGATGGGGTGACTAGGAGTGGTGGACACAGGGCTAGAGGGAAGGAACAGTCTCCCAAGGAGAAACTCAGTACAGTCGGGAGTTCCTTCTTTGGAAACACAGGGGGCAGCCTGACCCGGGACTTTCCACAGCACTCCTGGCTGGTCAGACTTTCACTATGCACTCTATGGTTGATAGCCACTGTACTCCCAGCCCTGCCGAGGCTAGTAATGTGAACTTCGCCACTGCACTCCCTAACTTTATCTCTGATAGATGGTATAGAAGCAATGTGATGCGTGGGAACCGGCGATCCATCCCTGATGTCGAAAAGGTTAAGGCAATCCATCCCTGGACGAAGTTTCAATTATCCCCAGCTTGGCGCTTGCAAGCCTTGGACAGGTCTGGAAAGCTTGGGGACCATCTTGGCCAGCCTTGGAAACCCTTAGCCAGCTTGGCACCAACAATATTGAGCACACCTACAACCATCGACTTCTGGGATCTCTGGACAGATCACGGACTCAATTTTTTTCAAGACCCGAAAAAAAAAAAAAAAAAAAAAAAACACTTTCTAACACCTCTGATTGTTCACACTGGATCTTCAACCAATCGTCAGTATTTGGAGAGATTCATCAACAACATTCTCAGCCACAATATTTATTCACTTACTCAAACACGTTTTACATCCAACTTGTACCCAAACATAACTTGATCAGTGTGCACTCTTGCCATGTGATACCTCAGGCTACTGGGCCGCTTGCACTTGAACCCGCAAATCGAACACTGTTGACTAAACGGTTTTCCGCACTCCCACTTCAGATGCAAACTCAGGCTCTTCGCGTGTTTGTACCTCTTGAAACACTCGGGGCAAGTCAGTGCTGCAAAGAGCAAAATAAATTAGCATGCTACTTCTGCAGAATGAATGTCGCAGTGGTTTGATAACGTTCATAGGTGTCTGTAGTGGATGTCTGGGAAGAGCGATCACAAGGAAGAGATTGATGATCTTTCTGAGTAGTGCAGAAAAATTGTGTAACTCTCAAGGAACATCGATCCCTTCGTCGTAATCACAATCATTGCCTTGTCAACTGATCTTGTCTCTCAACACTCAGAATTCAATATCTTCCCCCACAACTCGCAAAGTTGTCAAATTCATAAAAATAATCTCACGATTGAAGCTTAGAAATTGAAAAAGTGAAAATGGAGCTAGTAAGTTAGTAGGTAGCACTGATTGTAGGAGTATGCTGTGGATTTCACCATCGCAGGTCTGCCGCTCTTGTCTATCAGGCTTTATATATATATATATATCCCTGACGGAAACCCATAAAAATGAATTTCATGAAACAGCTCTCACGACAGATGTCGAAAAAGATGCTACTTATGGGGTGTCTGATGTGGAAGAATAGGAAAGTGAAAAAATGGCCTTTAACCTCATGATAAAACTCATTCCCCAACTTTGTTGAGTTTTGTTTGTGCTGAAACCAATTTTGCAGCCAGCAATATCAAAATTTGATTTATAGTGTAAGTGAATGAGGCAAGGAAAGCACACGAGGAGCTTCAATCAAATAGATCAAAAAATGAATTAATTTTCTTGTTAAATAACAAATAAGCATCTCTTGTCAATACATTCCTATTCAGAGATGTTAGCATGTTTGAGCACCATGTGGCATTTGAGGCTTTTGTAGAGTTTAGTTCTGTACGGGCAGTGTTGGCACTTGTAGGCAGCCTCTTTACCGCACTCGTGCTTCTTGTGGAACTGAAGGCTTTGTTTCCACTTGTAGTTTTTCCCGCAGGTATCACAGACGTAGGGTTTCCCGTGGTCGAATATTCCTGAAAAATTAAGAAGGGGTCGAAGTTTCTAGTTAGGAAGTTATCTCCTTGAGCCCTGAAATTCTGAGATTGAATGAAATGAATTTTCGAATATGCAGCGCCTGTGAGGTGCAAGCAGGCTGCCAACGCAATTTCAGAAACTAGAGGGCCTCCTGCTCGTCAGTAGTACCACTCACTGCCGCTAAACTGTAGAGCACCCCACTCACTGTTTGAACAACCTTCTCTGATTGAAGAGGTGAGCAAGCTAACGTTCAAATATTTCAGTCCACTTTATCATAAAAACCGGCTCCAACCCAACGGTTACGTTCTCACGAGGACAGAAAATGACAGTGTGGCACGCTTTTGAACTCACTGTCGTGACCCTTGCCTCGATTGGGGATGGAAAAAGAACTGGTTCACGATCACGATTCCAGTGCGACCGAGATTTTTTTGAATTCCTACTTGAACGAAATGGGTCCGTCACTCAAATAGAAACAATGAAAGAGTGAAAAGTACTTGCGGCACGAATTGAGCATCTTCTCTGACGTAAACATCATGCACGTAACTGCAAAATGCATCTACCTTGCGGTCGTCCAGCTTCCCGGGCTTGAAATCTTCCAACAAACAGTCTGAAACTAGGTACCAAAACGTTGCTCCATGAGGCGCATCTGAGCTCCGGTAGCTTCGAATTTCATTAGGGAAAAAAAAACCTATCCGTTAGCAAAATGCGAGTAGACGGGGCCTGAGGCCAGGTGGGAGAGGTCGGGGGTTGGCTGGCTTTAGCCAGCAGAGGGTGGCTCCCTCGTGGAATAACTGGAATCCGGGGCCCATTTCGTTCGCATGCCCCATTCGCGGGGCTCATTTCAGAAACTCCGCAAGATTCAGTTTATCCCTTGAAGCCGCCTTGGAGGAGCTTCTTGTTGAGATTTGAGCGGGTTTGTGTGTAATGTTAGCAGAAAGGTAGGTGAGCACGTCGACAGATGGTGCAAATTTTACACAAGTTTATTACTTTTTTGGTATACCGGCCTAAATTGTGGAAACATGTGCCCGTAAAAGATTACCTATTAAATACATTTTTGGGGATCCCACATCAGTCCAAACACCACTTGAATATACTTTCTTATTTTTTAATATTTTAACATTTTTAAACAATTAAAATAGTATATTCTAGGACAGTGTTTGGAATGATGTGGGACCCCCAAAAATGGATACGTCCGAAATTACTCGGAAAACAACACCTCATTCTCCTGGCAACCTTAAAAGCAACACTGAATGTTGCCAAATAAAATTCCCATAGATCTTCACGATGGGTATCGGGCCCCAAAAATGGATTTCATCCACAAAAATACTTCGAAAACGACAGTTTCATTTCATCAGCCATTTCGGAGTCAGACGCCATCATGAGACTAGCACTCAAAGCTAAATTAGTACTACTAAACTACAGACTAATTAGTTACCTAATTTACAACAGTAAATTAGTAAAAACAACAATAATTATTATGTTATATTATGATGTTATAATTATTATGTCATATTATAATGTTATAAAAAAGAAAATTGTAAAAAAAGGTTATAAAAGAATAGTGAAAGTTAAATTAATTAGTAAATTATTAAAAGAAAGTAATTAAAGTGAAGGACGTATGGTACCAAGGAAAGAAATTTCTTAAATTAATTAAAATTAGTCTATACTTTTATTGTTACCTAAAGTAAGAATTAGCTAATTTAATAAGTTATCAATACTTAATTGATTAAATTAACTGATTAATTATTAATCAACTTTACTTAACCACCGGTGAGGACGCAATAATTACAATTATTGTACGTTCTCGAGGAACACGATAACGTGTCACGCGCCGTGAGAACCGCCCTTAATATTAGGCCACGTTCGTGTCCATTTCTCCTTTTTATCATCGATTCTATATAGGTTTGGTTCTCCCCCTTTATCCAATAGTAGCAACTGTTTGGTACTTCTTGAAAACTGAATGGATTCTGTACCCAGGAGAACTCAAGCTCATGGAAACCAGAAGCGCTCAGGAACCCCAAGATCACTCGGCAACTAGAAGCTTTTTAGAAACAAAAACACTTCAATCTCTTTCAAGTATTGTATTTCATTTTACAGTCTCACAACTTTGAACTAACTCACCATGAAATATTAGATTTAACTCGAACACGGTTACCTAAGTCGAATTTTGATACAGGGTCACTTATGATTAGGTCTTTATGGCGTTTGCCAATGTGTTTCTTCAGATCGCAATTCTTCTGGCATTTGAAGCCACAGGCAGGACATATGAACTTGCGAGGTTGCCCACATTCCTTCCTCACATGGCGGTTCAGGTTCCGTTTGTACTTGTAGACATTGCCGCACTTGTCGCAGGAAAATGGTCTGTAGCCTGGAACACCATTAGGGCACGTGTCAAGAAAATGATGGAAAGCCGTCGAAGGTGGCAAAGAGTGAACCGGGACATGGAGAATGACTGGAGAAGCTTGATTTGGTCACTCCCGCTCCTTTCGACACCCCAAGATCTGAGGAGCTTGAGCCATTCCCCAAGGGCGCGGCCGAACTCTGGTACCAAGCCTTGAGAAGCCGGTGGTACCTTGTGAAAGCTGGCCTAAGTGCTGGTGACTCAGGCGTCCCCTCCTCGTCCTAACTTGCGTTTCTGGGAACTGAACAAATCTTCGGAAAAGCGAATGAGAGAGCATCATGAAAACATGTGCTGGAAAACGACTTAGGGTGAATGGTGAGGGGTATGTAGGTATATGTTCCCTCCTGCACCATCAGCTTGTACTTAATTCCTGAATTTCCCTTGGGGTTATTTTCCTTTATAATCTACATTGTATACTGAACGTAAACTGTACAGTATTTGGAGGGCCCTATATTTTTTGGAACCAGCTCGTTTCCCCATTTTGGTTTATTATTCTTGGAATAATACACCTATGTTTTCGCGACGGGGGTCGACGACTCCGATCGGGCTCAAAATTTGACATTATCCGTTTCAAGAGGTCTACATTCTAAATCCGAAATGTCCGTCCGTCGTACGCCGTCCAGGCCGTTTTGGGCAGTAGGAAATTTTTAAAAAATCTGAAATTTAGACAAAATACTTGGTTTACCATCTAGTTGTGCCCGCAAGGTTTTCAGTCCGATCGCCCAAACCCGTGGGGCGCTATGGGGCTATGGGACACGGAGAACGTCTGGAGAAGCCTGACGCGGATGCCAAGGAGACCAGGGCTGCGTGATGCCTGTGGAGACCCCAGGATCTGAGGAGCTTGAGCCATTCTCCAGGGGCGGTGTACGTGGCCCTACTCTGTTTACCAAGTTTAGATACCAAGCCTTGAGAATCCTTGTGAAAGCAGGCCTAAGTGCAGGTGATTCTCACTCCCCCTCCTCGTCTTAACCAGGAAAAACAGCATTTAACGCTGCGGAGTTTCTGGCAAACGAAGCAAACCCTCGGAAAAGCCAGTTCACCTTCCAAGGAGCAGTGATTCCGCAAATACCCTTGGACACCGAATCCTACTAGCGCATTTTCAGCGTGTGTTAGCAGAAGCCTGACTCGATGCCTACATGCTGCACCACGTCAGGCGACGTCTAATTAGATACAAACGACCCCCCCCCCCCCCCCCTCACAGGGTACCCACATGAAGCTTACAACACAAAATCACCTTCAAAATACTGACCAAAACTATTTGGGATCCAGAAGCACTGAGGAACCTCAAGCTCTGGGGAAAATCCAAAAGGACATCGTTCACAGTCTAGGATTGGTTCGGGAGTAAACGTGGCGAAATAGGTCGTTATGGCGGTTGGCGACGTGTTTCTTCAGATCGCCCTTTCTCAGGCATTTGAAGCCGCAGGCAGGGCATATGAATTTGCGAGGTTGCCCACATTCCATTTTCACGTGGGTGTTCAGGTTCCGTTTGTACTTGTAGACATTGCCGCACTTGTCGCAGGAAAATGGTCTGTAGCCTGGAACACCATCAGGGCACGTGTCAAGAAAATGATGGAAAGCCGACGAATCACGAGTGGCAAAGATTGTATCAGTACATTGAGAATGACTGGAGAAGCCAGGTGCAGTCCTTCCGTGCTCCCGCTCCTGACGACACCCACGGATGAGGAGCCTGCGTCATCCCCCACAGGCGGTGTACGCGACACGAATCTGGTCCCAAGCCTTGAGAATTCTTGTGAAAGCTAGCCCAAGTGCTGGTAATTCAGGCGTCCACTCCTCGGCCAAACCAGCGAATACTGTGGAGTTTCTGGCAAAGTAAGCAAATCTTTAGAAAAGCCTGTTTTCCTCAAAACCCAAAGACGCCAAATCCTACCAGGGCATGCCCAGCGTAGTTAGCAGAAGCCTGACTCGATGACTCCATGCTTCCTCCTGCACCACCTGGACATGGACACAAACAGCCCGCCCCAGGGTACCTACCCACAAGGATCAAATCAACTCAAGACAAAATCACCTTCAAAATATAAATTCCCATCTATAATTTGGTAACAGGCTCACTCATTGACAAAATAGCTTCTACAATCTCGGCACCGATCGACTGCGGGTGTTTGAGCCAAATGTGTTTCTTCAAGTTCCCTTTGAGTTTCGACTTGTGGGCGCAAAGGGGGCACTTGAACGTCGGCTCTTTCCCACACTCGTATTTCACATGCTGGCTCAAAGTGTGTTTCCACTTGTAGCTTTTCGAACATCTCGGGCAGGGGTAGTAGTCTGAAACAACACACGTTCCGAGTCAAAATGAGCGGACGGGGGTTTAAGGGGCGTCACGCCATGAAATCGACAAATTACGCCGGTTACCTATTCTGTTAGTTGAAATCACGTCTATAAGGGCACCAAATGTACTGTATCTTTTGCGTTTACCTGTTTACCTGTACAAGCCACGAAGCGAGATACCTACTGCTGAAATATAGCAAAAACCCTGAGTCCGCTGACCACGTTTCCAATTAAATTCAACTTTCCTCAATACCTAATTGAGGAAAGTTGAATTATTAGTAATTGAGAAAATTACTTATTATTAGTAATTGATTCATTCAAACTGAGATGTAAATTGGACTTTTCTGCTGTAAAAAGACTGACTTCCCAAAAACAGGCAAGAACCAGTTTTATTTTATTTATATTTACCAAAGAAAAACATTTAACCAATCAAAAACGATTTAGTTTTTATTTAATTTGCTTTCAATGTATTTTGCTCTCACTTCATCGATTTCTCCCAATTAGATGTAGGGCCATTTTCGTTTATACGAACTAGGAACTAACAGTTACTAGCAGTTACTGCTACTAATGTTAGAAAAAAAAAATTCTATTGGCGAAAAAACGAATTTTTTGTGATTTAGGCTGTAACGTCTTAGACCCTAAGCTCAGAGTTTTTGTTTTCGGCGTCAAATTTCCTAGAAGAATATTATGTTTTTATTTTTTGTCCAGAAAATGGGCATTCGGCCGCTCTGTGCCCCGTCCCGAAAAACCGTCCGCCGTTTTGAGCATCAGGATTCTTTTCCAAGTTGAAATGTTGACAAATTACTCGGTTCTCCATCTAGTTGAGCCCACAAGCTTTTCAGCATGATCGCTCAAATCCGGTGGGCTCTGTGGGGCTAAAAAAGCGCTATGGGATCGATGTATCTGTCGTTTTCGAAATATTTTGGGGCGCAGTCCCTTACACTGTTCTAGAACAGTTTTTTCTAATTCATAAAATAATATTGTGATGGAGACCATCACATGGGGGTTTTGTCTCAGTCAAAAAAATAGTTGTGGTCAATACACACGTTGATGAACATTGTTCAAGTGTTTTGTTACATTTGGCGCGTTTTATTACAATATTTTATTACCTAGCATAGAATTAATTATTGCACTATTTATAGCAAACAATGATGAGCACTTGTATAAAATTTGCAACGTCTTTTTCTATGAATCGGTTTTTATTTTTAAATAATCGAATTAAAAAAGAATTTACTAGAGAGTAGGTACCTTTTTATTTTTTAGTTTCTATGTAGTTTTTGAGACTTAGGAGATCGTTTCTCTAAACATCGATTTCATACACAGTCAACAAATTCAATCCACTGTCCAATTGTCACACTGCCACTGACTCAATCAGCAGCCTAGGGAGGTATATCTTTTATTATTGGAGGTGGTATATGTTAAATGGCTATTTTACAGGGTACCTACCAACCATTCTGGACCATTCATGACTGATTAATAAATAGCTAGCTTGTTTCGTTGGTACGTCTGGCTTTAAAGCAGAAAGATTGAGATGAGTGACTAGAACAAACACCCACAGAGCTCGGCATGACGATGTAATACAAATCTTGACAGAGAGACCTGACCGTTGAGATAGACTTTCTATAGAAGATAGAGATATATCTCAACCTATGCTTCACACTTGAGTATTTGCAACAAGTCGTCATGATAAATGGCAAAACACGGCTCCTTGCACAGCCCGACGTCGCACTCCTTGCAAGCGTACATGGTTTTCTTGGGGTGCCTTTTGGTGCTGCACAGGCGACATCTTCTTTGTGTCGACTTGAATGGAAAGTGATCCGACGGCTGTTCGGACATCCCAATGGGTTTGTTCTTGTATGTAAAGCATCTCTTCATCGGGAAGCGGAAATTTGAGGTGGCACCGCTGTTGAAGCAATCTAGAAAGTAAAAGATACATTGTGAGCCGGTTGGTTGTGCACCGTATGTATGAACGAGCTCTGGTTTTGGTTTATTATTCTTGGAATAATACACCTATGTTTTTGCGGCGGGGGTCGACGACTCCGATCGGGCTCAAAATTTGACATTATCCGTTTCAAGAGGTCTACATTCTAAATCCGAAATGTCCGTCCGCCGTACGCCGTCCGCCGTCCAGGCAGTTTTGGGCAGTAGGAAATTTTTAAAAAATCTGAAATTTCAACAAAATACTTGGTTTACCATCTAGTTGTGCCCGCAAGGTTTTCAGTCCGATCGCCCAAACCCGTGGGGCGCTATGGGGCTAAAATGGGGCTACGGGAGGGGTTTTTTGAAGGCTTTTAGCTATGGGATCGAGTTAGGTGTCGTTTTCGAAGTATTTTTGGACGTAGAATCCATTTTTTGGGGTCCTGGAACGATCCGATTTCACTGGGGCGATCTTTAGGGCATTCGTGGGGCTAAAAATGGGATTTTTGAAGGATCCCAGGATGTTAAATATTTTACCAGTAAAAAATACAGCATTTTTGAAAGACACATTTTTGAACAAAAAATCCACAAAAAAAATTTTTTTTGAGATAAAAATCCAAAAAAAAAATTTATTTTTTATTTTTTCATTGACAGAATTAAATTTCTGCACAAGTAACGTATATAAAAGAATAATAAACCCTTGTGTAAAATTTGCAGCGTTTTTTATACTGAACTGAGCTTTTCAAATCGCTGTTGGCAGCCTAGTGTGACTACGAAGAAGAAAACATTTTTAGATTTTTTCTTTGTTTAAAACGTCCACAGTTTAATACAAAAACTATCTCACTCAGCAGGGCAGTTTGCCAACATAACTAATGATTTACAAGAGCGTCAAATCGTGCAAACTCGTCCGGGTGCTTGATGCAAACGTGTTTCTTCAGATTTTCTTTCAGCTTCGTTTTGTGAGGGCAAAAAGGGCACTTGAAACCTGAAACGACAACGCAACATGTGATTTTGAAAAGTGCGAAACAAAGTGGGAACTGGGAACCAGCGATCCGTCCGCGCTGGACGAAAAATCATTGCGACCCATCCCCACTAGCTTTTAGGGGGTGATCTATCCAGGTTAGGGGAATCCATCCCCCGACGAAGACTCTCATATCTCAGTTCATCCCCTGCTTGGGACGAGCTTAGCAAGCCTTGGACAGCTCTGGAAAGCTGCGGGAAGTAAGATAAGAATCTTCTTAACCACTTTGTCAGCATAAGTGGTGACTGGAACACTGCAGGGAGCGGACATTTACTTTTACCGTGACGGATCAATGAAACGGCCGATGCCTCCTCTCCACTCCCCAGGGATGAGCCACCGCTTCCCAAGCGGCACTATTGGCACCTTTCACTTTTTCGGGGACGGGCCGCCTGTTACCATTGGGAACAATTATTGTATTATACTCACCGGGTTCTTTTCGACATTCGAACTTCTTGTGCCTGTCGAGGCTGGTGCTCCACTTGTAGACTCGTCCGCAGGCCTCGCAAGGGAATTTGGGATCATCTGGCCCTGAAAAACGTGATTCGGTCGTTTGAAAGTGAATAGCTATTGTGAACACAACAAACCAATTGGTAAGAGTCCGCTTCAAGTTAACGAGTGAATGTGTACATTAGCTTGTTCAGTTCATTTCTGGTGCGTTTTATATTTCCAGTACATACCTAGTTCAGTTCATACCTAAAGTTCTATTTAACATGAATCCGAATCCGCGATAAAAAAAAGGGTTATACATATAAAAAGAGAAAAAAGCACAGTTGCCCGCGATTTTAATATACCTAGGCTATATTGTGAAGGCAAGTCCACCGGATCATTTTTTTTTAAACCGTCGAAATCCGTTCAGCCGTTAAGGCACGAAAGACACACACACACACACACACCCTCACCCACACACACAGAAGCCCGATTTTATTGAAGATAGATAGATAGATAGATTAGTCCAGTAAATCTGGAGCTTCGGGAGCTGTGGTAAGCTGTAAGACGGATGTGGTGAAGTTCATCAAGACATCGAAGATTGGGCCATGTGGAGAGGATGGAGACGAATAGAGTTCCCCGCAAGTTACTCTACGGACATCCAGGAAGCAACAGGAGGAGTTACAGAACGCGTACGAGGTGGCTGGACGACGTGGAGGCAGACATGGGCTTTGGAGTCAGAAGATGGCGGGTGGCTGCAGGGATGAGTGGCGGCGAACTATCGAGGAGGCCCGTTGTGTCGTGGAAAGAAGACGAAGCCTAGTAAATCGAGGTTCAAAAAGCCCGTTTCCAGGAAAAATGTAAATAGGTACGTTTTTCTCAAAGGTTGGCTGTTTTTTTTTTTTTTTTTTTTTTTTTTTTTTGGTCGCTGAATCCGAATTTGACGTGAGCCCCCTCGCCAGAGGTGAGCTAAATTTAGGAATCGCCAAAAACCTCGAAAATTTGGGACCGTTTTCAGTTTCCCGCATCTATCTCGAAAACGGTATGTTTTAGCGAAAAGTTCATTATACCTAGAGCAACAGTAGATTCGGGTTTCCTACGTTTTTCACTGTGAGCAAACAAGCCATCAATTGAATTGAATAGATGAGCGCAACCTTTTTGTTATTACGATATATTTAATGAGCGAGAGAAACTATGAAACAGTAGGTATCTAGCGACCAAACTATGCCACACAACACATCATCCACGTGATGCTCATTACGTAAACAACTGCACCCTAACGACCGATGCGTAATAAAACCTTATGCCGATCAGGGGTAACGAACGCTCAGGCTGCAAAAATCGTTTTGGAGTCGTTGGAATCAGCCTGAAAAGCTCATTCCATAGACCCTTGTACCAACGAAATCGGACAAAAACTTTCGTCCCCCTTTTGAGGCCTCCTTAGTTACACATCAGAGATAAACAACTTTCGTCGTGAAGGACCTCCCGAAAACCGATGAAGGGGATGAGGGAGGAAAAATCAAGGTAGCCTATAACCACCCACCGAACTCGCTGATGACAATGAGACCACCCTCAAGAAAATCTGTTGAGCCGCTCGGGCGTGATGCTCTGTACACAAACAAAAAAAAAAAAAAAAAAACACATGTCGAAGAGGTGAGCGCACCTTTCCATTTTTTGGAAAAAGGTTGCGCTAAAAATGGTCTATCTTCAGAGCGCCCTAGCGGCAGAGAAACAAACACGATCACAATGTGTCATAATATGACAATATAGACAAAATTTCCTACAAGAATATTATTCTTGTAGGAAATTTTGTCTACAAAGTGGTTGTTTGCCGATGGTGCAGAGGTCTAATCCAATGAGTTTGGTTAGGGAGAGAGAACGTATAATTTTTCACCATTTGTGTTTGTTCATATACCTTCAGTATAATATAATTTCGAGTTTACATTGTTAATATAATTTTATGGTTTTTCCTCTGATGCTAATGACAAATGGTTTTCTTGTCAGGGCTGTAGATGAGCTTAGTTGTATTCAGCAGAGGAGTCGTTCTCTCTCCCTAACCAAACTCAAATTTTATCTACTTTAATTTTGTGTACAAAGGTCTTTTCGCTAAAACGTACCGTTTTCGAGATGAATGCAGGAAACTGAAAAAGTTAATTTTCGAGGTTTTTGGCGTTTTCAGAAGTTAGCTCACCTCTGGCGAGGAGGCTCACCTCAAATTCGGATTGAGCGACCCAAAAAACAAGAAGAAACAAGAAGACTTCTATACATTTTTCCTTGGAAAACCCTTGATTTACTGGACGACTTGACATGAAAGACCCCAACCCGAGTAAATCCCACATACATAATAGTATTATGTAAGCGCTCTATAGAGCTATATATTATATAGCTCTATAGAGCGCTTTTTCCATTCCTGGAGTTAGGGTCCAAGTGATCCATCTTGCCCTGTCTACATTCCCTAGTTCTCTATTATCCAAACATATCATTACATACGTTTGTTATTGTTAATGAGTTATCTACTTGGAGCAATAAAATTATCAGAAAAAAATTACATACGTGAAAATACTTCCACTCTTACTAAATAAATACATTGACATCAAACAGCCACTAAGATCCAATACCATATAGGAGCATCTTTGCACACGTGTGCATTAAATTCGCGAAATTTTCTTCTCGAAAGTCTTCATTTTCTTCGTCACTTTCACAGGGAGGAAAGTAGAAGACATGAGCGCCTCGCATTTGTACTTCAAGTGAACCACCGCGTCGATTCTGTTCCTGTACGTTTTGCCGCACGCGAGACATTTGTGACCTAGAAAATACGACTTTCATCAAACAGTTTTACATTGGGTTCTAACACAACCAAGACTGAACATACTGACCATTAACGACTTGCTCCGACGAACCTGGCGACCTCTTCTCGCACTTCGCAGCCTTCTTCGCCTGGCTGGTGAGTTTCTGACCCGTTGGGGCTGCGGGTGGTTTCACCGGTTTCGGCGAAGTCGGTTTGTGAGAATTTTCAATAGAATCACCTTTGAAACGAAAAATTACAAATAAGAGATCTATTTGGGGGTGAGGCGCACATCCAAACAAACAACTATTGAAATTTGCAGTTCTGGGACTGCATTTACGAAGTTCTACGACTTTCATCGAAAAAAAAAAAAAAAAAAAAAAAAACCCATTACTTACATTGAGTTCTAATACAACCAAGATTGAACTTACTGACCATTAACGACTTGCGCGGACGAACCTGGCGACCTCTTCTCGCACTTCGCTGCCTTCTTCGCCTGGCTGGTGAGTTTCTGACCCGTTGGGGCTGCAGGTGGTTTCACAGGTTTCGGCGAAGTCGGTTTGCGAGAATTTTCAATAGAATCACCTTTGAAATGAAAATTTACATGTAAGAAAAATATTTGGGGGTGAGGCGCACATCCAAACAAACAACTTTTGGAATTTGCAGTTCTGGGACTGTGTTTACGAAGTTCTACTCAAATGGTTCAGTTCAAACGGTTGGTTCCCAATCTCTCTTACTTTTTTAGCTACCAATGTCAAAAAAACTTTCTTTTTTTTTACAATGAGGGCTCATAGTAAAAGCCAAGGCCGGACTTTTTACAGTGTGGGCACCGGGAAGCTATAATAGAATAGAATAATTCTATTCTCAAGTCCG
Source organism: Pilophorus perplexus (assembly GCA_955831195.1). Taxonomy (NCBI): domain Eukaryota; kingdom Metazoa; phylum Arthropoda; class Insecta; order Hemiptera; family Miridae; genus Pilophorus; species Pilophorus perplexus. Next base: position 32,264,046 of record OY037009.1, on the reverse strand, counting down.
ACAGTTGGCGGACAATGCTGGTAGACTTTCTGAGCTAGTCTGCTAGGTTGGTAGGGTTCCTTCTCTTCAAAAACTACTCCCCGATTGAGCCTCATAGAAATCTTCGGCCTTTAACCACTTCGCCTCAACCCCACCAAAATCCTTTATTGCTTCTAGATCTGCTTAGTAGACCACTAGATAGAACTTTTGCATCTAGGAGTAATGATATCACAAATTCGGCCCATTATACGCCGTTTCAGATTGCCAGTAGTGAGATTATTTTAATGTATTTTCAACCTTAAATAATTGTTTTTTCCAAAAATCGTTTACCTACCCCAAATCATCGACTTCTCTTAAAATCTGATTCCCTTGAAATATTCAATTTTCCTAAAGATCAACGTTTCCTACAAGTTTGTTAATAACCATAAGCTCCGTTAAAAATCGATTTTTTTCCAAAAATAAATGTTTTGCTCAAACGATAGATATGTTGTCAACATCCATACTTTTCTAAGGGTAAATAAGATAAAGGGTTAAAGGGTTCAAAGGGTTCTAAGGGTAAAGGGTTCAAAAGATGTTACTTCCTGTAAATTTTACTTGTTAATTAGATCTTGTCTTATAGTCTGTATAGTAGAATTTTCTACGAACTGCAACCTTTTAGAGTTCTCTTCGTAACCATACAAAGTATGTCTTGAAAATGATAGTTGAATGGAGGATTTACAGAAACAGTAAAAACGCTGGCCGAACGTTATCTCTCTGTGGAGAGGATTTTTTAAACGGAAATTTTTTAAAACTGTACTCGAACGACACCATTATAGCTTCTTGATTGTTTAAAATCCGCAACAATAAAATGTTACAGACTAATTATGTTTACCTACGCACATAAAAGGAAGGACGTATTTTCACGTAACACAAAAGCAACTCACTACGTCCAACAGTAAAATGTATCCCTCCCTCACTTAACACAGGCCGTTGAAGGCGTCAGAGGGTGGCACCAAGTAGGCCGAAGGGGGGATTTTTTTGTGTTTGATGAGCAAATGCGTCTTCAGCGTGTTCCTCCTTTTAGCCCTGTAGGGACAGGCGGGGCACTGGAAGGTCGGGTCTTTCCCGCACTCGTATCGGGTGTGTTGTATGAGCCCGCTGCGGTTCTTGTAGGTTTTCCCGCAGTTCAAACATACGTGGCCTGTAAAATGATCATAGGAGGTTACAGAGGATTGACGTTAGGTTGGAGTCGTTGGGGAGCTGAACTGGTTCCAGAACGGGTTTTTACTGGCTGAGATTTCCGCCTATTTGTAGCAACCCAATGCTCAAACTTTTTATCCATTTCGCTGATTTTGATGATAATTATCAGGCTCTTAAGAGCCTCAGTTGAAAAGAGTTGGTAGTTAAATGAGAAATCTTGACCATGTCAATAAAATAATAAATATAATTGTCTAATCTTAATCAAAAATCACCCAACTACGTAGCCGCCAAAGTAATCTGACAGCAGCTTCAACCAAATTTACAATAACAGCCTCACTGAGGCAATGATACACTAGATTTGAAAAGATAACGAGATTTAGACAAGTCCATGAAGACGTTTTACAATATAAGGACCTAGATCAGTTAGGAAATAATGAAATTGAATGTACGTGAAGAATTAAAGAGCACCATTAAAATTCCCCGGCAGTCTGGTCAAATTACGATGGAAGTCGTTTCAGGTCAAAACAGTTTGAATGAAGAGCAGAAATCAGTGAAGGAGTGAGTGAAGAGGCGAATTTGTATAATATAGGAATATTATTCCTAGTTGTAAGCGAGGAGCCACAACAGCAGAGTAGTGAAAGAGGAGCCAAATCAACAGAGTAGTGAATGAGGGGTCAAATCAACAGAGTAGAGGATGATGATCCAAATCAACAGAGTAGTGAAATAGGAGCCAAATCAACTGAGTAGTGAAAGAGGCGCCAAATCAACAGAGTAGTAAATGAGAAGACAGATTAACAGAGTATTGATAGAGGAGCCAAATCAACAGTAGTGAATGAGAAGCCAGATCAACAGGGTGGTGATGGAGGAGCCAGATCAACAGAGTAGTGAATGGGGAACTGAATGCGAGCATAGCAGAGCATAGGAATGGGACACTGGGGATATTTCAAACGTTTGTGCGTTCCGTCAAGAATATGACAAAATATGACATTGTCTCAGTCACTACACGACATTGTCTCAGTCACTACACGACATTCTGTGATTTGGAGTTGGATATTTCAAACGTTTCAACGTGGGGATATTTCAAACGTTTTGTAGTGAATGAGAAGCCAGATCAACAGGGTGGTGATGGAGGAGCCAGATCAACAGAGTGGTGGATGGGGAACTGAATGCGAGCATAGCAGAGCATAGGAATGGGACACTGGGGATATTTCCAACGTTTGTGCGTTCCGTCAAGAATATGACAAAATATGACATTGTCTCAGTCACTACACGACATTCTGTGATTTGGAGTTGGGAAATCGTATCAAAATAGCTGCAATATATACATCCCATTGAAGTCAGAAATGTCTCAACAATGTGGGTTGTCTCTTGTTAGACAGGACCCAATTCTAACAGAGTGCTCATAGCTCAGATGTTTCACAGCAAAATTGCAAGTGTCTTTAGGGGGCGTGGAAAAGCAAATGTTTCAGAGCATGGTTGTCGATGTTCTCCGTGGCAGTGACGACGAGTGACGCTCCAGTGCCGACTGTCCTGAGATACGCCGAACAGTTGCCCGCTTTGCACTTCCATTTTTCTTCTCCCGTCGACATGGACTTGAACCTGACGAATTCACTTCCTGGGGGGAAAAACAAAGACTGTTTTCAATGCGGAAAAAATCTAAAAGCTAAAATATTTATGTACTTTTAGGTTACCTTCAAATATAATGACGGGGCATCCGTATTTATCGACGGAGGTTCGAACCCGGTCTCGATCAGACCCGAATTGAGGAGGCTGGTTGGTTCTGAGCATCTGCAGCAATTTGTTCATTGAAGGTGTGATCGCATTGGCCGTTATCACCCGGTCCCTCACTTTCTCGATGATGCTGATCATCTTCTCAACTGGAATCAAAATCAAGGCGTCATAGAACCCGTACGAGTTTGGCCTGGCTGACGTAGTAGACACATACACAAACTGTATTCACAATACGAGGACTACTGGACAAAACAGAAGTGAACCCACAAGAACAAAGTGTTCCCTTTTTATAAGCATAGTAGAAGGAAAGCCGTTCGACTGGGAGGGATGTAAAAGAATCAGGTTATTCCGAACACTACAGTTGCATAGGTGGCAGTACAGATACAAGACAAGCAACCAACAAGAACTACTAGACTCACCTCGGTTGACAACACTTTTATATGCTCCATAAACGATGAACTGGTTCAGAACCAGTTACAGTACACGGGCACAACCTCAACGACCAACCAGGTGCTATCTAGGGCAATTACCTTCCGAGACTAACCTCCTCAACAACAATTTAATATGCAATCTTACGCAACTAGCACCTCAACGGTTTGCCAACTTCGGTCAAGCGGTGTTTCAAGCTCAGATGACTGACGAGGTGGGACTTTTGTTTGGCTTTGTAGTCGCAGCAGGGGCACCAGAATTTTGGGAGTTGGCCGCACTCGTAGCGCAAATGTCGGTTGAGGGTCACTTTGTGTTTGTAGGAGCGGCAACACTGTCCACATCGGAAATCTGGGAAATAGACGAAGAAACATTATCATCCAAGAGAAAAACCTTTAAAATTGTTTACAATTATTTGCAAATCTAAAACAATTAATTTACATTAATTTTTTTAATTTATCAAAAAATTCTCCAACCAATTTTTTTTTAAGTTCGGAAAAAATCTTAAAAAAATAAAAACCTAAAAAAGAAAAATACGGGAAAATATTCGAAGAAAGTCTGAATCGTAACAAAAATGTCTAAATCGTTTGCTACTCCAGAGTGTGAAAAATCCAAAACTGCCCAAGAAAAGGTGCTCATAGAAAGCAGTAATAAATAAAAAAGATTTACTAAAGCCAAATAAACATCGAATGTGAAACAACTAATCACAGCATTGAGTAAATGAATTTTGATTTCAATTATCATAAGACTGCTTGCAAGGTTGAGTTAAGTCTATAATGTGACAAGGGTCTCACCAGGTTGTGTCAAGATAGGCACCGGGGGCCCTTTTTTGTCCTATCGAGCTCAGTGTGTCACTACAATGGAATGAGGAGCTCTCCAGGTCCAGCCTCAGCAGGCCTTGAGCAGACATAAGGCTTAACATCACCAAAACACTCACCATACAACCTTCCTTCCTCCAACAGTGTACATCTCTTCCATGAAAACGTCAATTCCAAACGCTGTTAAATTGTTTAACGTGTTTGGACACGATATGACTCTTGACGCTCGCATTGTGGCTCGCCCTGTAGTTGCAATGGGGGCATTTGAATCTCGGCTCGACCCCGCATTCGTACTTCATGTGCCTCACGAGGTGCTGCTGCCGCTTGTACCTCCGGTCGCAGTTGGCACACCTGAACGGACGGTAATCACTTTTGAAGCGAAAGTCGCTCTTCAGGACTGGCCCCGTGGCTGTGAAAATTGACAAGAATTCCAAATCAATTATAAACCATTATCTTGGGAGAGAAAAAAAGACGTTACACAGAGCTCTTCAGTGCCCCAAAGTTTGATTTTGAAGGGTATCACTTTTGGGCTTCCCACCATATCCATCAGCAATCCCATGAATCGACAATTGAATAAGAATCAACTATAGAAATTTAAATGTCATATTATATTTATATTAAAAAATATAGCTGGTAACACTGGTTGAAGATAAAACTGAAAAATGACTTAGAAAATAGGAACTGACAGTAGTACCTTAAAAAAACTAAACAACCTTTCTAACGAGACTTGCACCGCACGTGTACCAACGTGAAGGTACGGTATGTGTACGCGCAAGCGCAAACCAAAAGCGTCAAAAGTTTACGATTTGACGGTGGAAAAGGCGAATTTGGTCAACGGGACGAATCGGGTTGTGTGTTTGGAGATGAGGTGAGCCTTGACGTGAGACTTCTGTTTGGCCCTGTAGGGGCACTGCGGGCACTGGAAAAACCCCAACGTGCCGCACTCGTAAGTTCGATGCCGGTTGAGGGTTTTCTTGTGTTTGTACACCCTCGAACACCCGGCGCATTTGAAACCTGGAAAAATGAATTCGACGAACGGATTTAGACGTTTGTTTCGAGTGCTGGAAATTTTGGAATACCTACAAGGGAGGCATGGAGGCAAGAAATCTTTCCTCCATGCAAGGGAGGATCAATTTTCAGTGGCAGTATACTATAGTATAGTGATACTATAAATACTATAGTATCACAGCCGCAAACTTGCCAGGAGGCAAAACTCCCCTGATGACTGACCATATCAGAACAGACAAAATGATGGTTAGGTTATAAATGACAAGGAACCAACACCTCCATTTTTATACCAATATAATAAAATTGTAATACACTAAACAGCTCAAATGGATCCCCGCACCCACCTTTCCCCTCGGAAGTTCCTCCTACCTACTGGAGACTCGCCTCAGAATGTTTAAGAGCTACGTGGAGTTTGAGGGCAGACCTGTGCTTCCCTCTGTAGGCACAATGCGGACACGGGAACAACCCCGCTTGCCCACATTCGTACTTGACATGCTTCACAAGGTTCCCTTTGTGTTTATAGGTTTTCCAACACTTGGGACACTGGAAAGGGCTGGTTCCTGAAAAACAAACAACAAAAAGGATGTGAAAGTGCCAAGTTATTTTAAGCGAAATGGCGAGTGGTACATTTAAAATACATATGGATACTTGGAAACACACTCGGTATTAGAACTGTTTCATATTGTTATGATGTACCAACATGGAGCCTCTGGAGGGGATTGACCGGCCTCTGGGCTAAAACACCGCTACACCGCCCTATTAACTTGGTTTGAAGTGTATAAAACCGCCTGAGGAGCTGAAGAACCTGTTTGAGAACCCTCAGAACCTGTTTACAGGAGCTGTAAACAGATGTTTTTTGTTTTGTTTTTACAGCTATAAGCTATTAGGGCTTTCCCCTTCCGGAGTGATCGAGGGGAGGGGGGCTCCAGGCCCCTTGGGGACGGCTACCAAGAGCCAGAGCTCACCCCGCATCCGCCGTTCGGGGCCTTGTTGCTGCTGAGACCTGCAGGGCCTTTGCTGAAAACGCAACTAGAAGACGTAACTTGTCCAGTCCTCCCTGTCCCTGCCCCTGCCGGAGAAAACCCCGCCTCATAGACCGCACGCTCCTCCCTGAATGCTGGGCAGCCCCGAAGCATTTCCCTGCTGAGCCCACAGTCGTTGCACCACGCACAGCTGAGGTCCTCGATCAGCGCCAGCCAATGGAGGTTCGCGGGGAAGTCCCCATGGCCACTTAGGTGCTGGATTGGTCCTGTGCTCGGGGACCACCCACAGCGTCTGCAGCCACCAAGCCACGAATGGGAAGAACTCATAAGTGATCCTCCCAGTTGTGATCCGCCTGCCACCGGCCAAGGACCACGGCGAGCATGTCCTCGCGCAACCTGGCCTGACGGGGACCAGGCTCGAAGCATCTGGAAGGTGTGACCAAGTGGAGCAATTACCATGTGCGGTTCAAGATTGCCAATCTGTAGTATTGCCTACGCTGAAGACCTATACTCTATTCACGTTACCGTGAGAGTAAAAGTAAACAAGCTACATCCAAAATTAGCCAGCGTAACTCTCATGCGTGGCGGGTCAACCTACCACTCACTTTGCTGCCGTAACGCCCCATCTTGCCTTGCAGCATTGGATTTCATTGTAATAAAAGTACAAATGGGAATCCATTTCAGCTTCTCATCAGAGAATAGATTGATAAGGTTTATAAATGTACACGGATAAAAATATCAAAAGGTATTATTTACAAATTATCATTATAATCATAATACTAATACAAATTACTTTACATTTTGAATAGTTGAGGGATCAGTGCTGATCAGTATTTACAATCAATTAAATTTAAAAAATCAATCAGTGCTGCTGTCTTCGCTCGTGTCGTTCCTCGTGTTTACGGTCACTTAATGGGATGCTCAAAATAGGAAGCACCTTTCACTGTGTGGAAAAGGTAGGTAGGCCCTTGACTTTACAATACTTGATTTACTGCTTGTGATCAATTGTATTTCCTGATGAATGATTGTGTCATTCTGAGCTGTTCGAGTATTTGATGAGCCCAAAAACAAGATCACGTTTCAATATTCCGGTCATACAAACCCGCCATGCAATGGAGCGTTGAAGGCTCTGCGTTCTGTTTACGTACTCTCACGGTAACGTGAATAGAGTATAGTTCTCCACGCCAAAGGAACATTCACGCCCTTCAAGCGTTCTGTGAGAAATGGAAACTGATAGACAACCAAGAGAAATCCACGATAATGGTTTTTGGAGGGGTGGTCCTCTGGTGGCGAGGAAGGGATGGAGGTACCAGTCATAGCCCATTGAGATGGTGAACCGGTAAAAGTCCCTAGGGATTACACTCACCCCTCGCGTGTCATACAAGGTTCCGCAGAAGCTGCAAAGCACGTCGCCTAGATCCCAAATTACCATTACAAGCCAGACTCGATGTGTTCTTGGCAGTAATGCGAACGACTCTCTGCGAGATGAACGAGATAGGTACATAGACTGTTTTGGCTAATGGACCGCGCACCCTACATTGCTTCGAGCTGCACCTTGTGTATTTGAGGAAGATTTCCAGCCTGCAAGAGGCATGCCTCAAATCGCCTAGGTCTACAATGATTGTTGTAGGGGAGGCTGTTGCACCTTGGAACACTTTTCAGTTTTTTGGAGATAGTGCCTGGAAATTCATCAAAATTGCTCGGCTTTGGGTTTCAATACGTTACAGCAGTCTTAACTAACAGTCATATATGCCAAAATTGTAATTCCTTGAAGCATAGGCGAAGCTATGAAGCAAATCCGAAGGGACGTTTTTGTTCCAAGGTACAACAACGCTCGTGTACCTTGGAACGCTTGGTATTTTCGAGAAAAAAATGAAGAATATAGTGAACGACGACGTTTTTTCTCTCAGTAACAGCATTAAAAAACTCCTTGAAAACATTAACAGAAGTAATAATTGTTCATCATCGTCTGAAATATCATTTTATCAGCATCAGATTCTGAAGAAAAATCCTGAAAAGTTACATAATATGCTATAGAAACAAACAAAATGCTATAGAAACAATAGAAGATCACTCTGGGTTATAGCTCAGACGAAAAATTGATGAGTTTGATGGCAAACATGGTGTTTCAAGGTACACGAGGTACACATCTGTTGGTACAAGGCCATCTCAACATACTTGTACAAGACCCTTTTTTTCCAAGGTACCTACAACATGGTCTCCCATTTTGCAAAATACCCAAACCTCACATTTTTCTCATTGAAATTGGTAAGCAATTTGGTTTCTATATAGCATATAGATCCATAACAGCTAACCATCGAACACTTATCTTCGAAAGCGTGGGATTTATCATTTATAAATGAGTTGAACTCAACGATCTCAAAAAGTAACTTTCTTATCACATTTGTCAACTCAACCCCCAATAGTTTTCGTGCATTGATGAAATTACACTGATAAGTTATGCCTCCTCAGAGAAGAATCTAGGCGTAGAAAGATCTGCTGGGTAGCAGCACCAGCCGGAGCTAACTCAAAATTTGAATGTTTCAAGGTACAACGTGATCAAGGTACAACAGTCTCCCCTAAATAGTACCTAAACAAATATTCAAGTTAATAAAGACCTACATATCTAGATTTGGTAATCTGAAGAACTTTTTTTAAGGAAGAAGTTAAGCCAGTTTGACAAGGAACCGCTCAAGGACCTGCGAGCAGGCGTGAAAAGCTGCTAGTTTAACGAGCTTGGGAACCTGCTGGCGATTTCAAGCGCTATAAAACACGATTTCAGCCGCGCGTGACGACTTATAAGCGACCAATCCTCTCGACAGTTTCATTTTCCTGCCCCTCACTTCTAGCTCTTCCTTCCTTTCCTTCCTATTCTCTTATGTTTTGGTCAAGGGTTGGTAGCCGGTACCCACCTAAATATAAAATTCGAAGGGCCAGCGGGCTGGAGGAGTGTGCAATGTATATTATGACAGAATTACTTACCTGCCTAGTAAATTATTGAAACTTATGACAGAATTACCTGAGATACGGCGAAACATACGGTCTTACCACGAAGGGCACATATAAATTAGGAGGACTTATTAATCTATTATAAATAAATTTGACGTTGGCTAACGCTATAGGTGCAAAATTTCGGGACAAAAATGCGGCGGGTTTACCATTAGCGGCGGTCTTTATCACCGATAAGTAATCACTGAGGGATAATAAGATAAGGAATGCATATCGATTATAATCGATCGGTAATTGCCGATAGGTAATAGTGATTCCCGATTATTGCTGTTATTTTCTATCGATGATAATCCTTCTAATATTCATCAACTATTACAATAAGTTGGTGCAATTTAACTCTGGAATGTATTTTTTTAAATGATGTATTAATAATCCTTCTAATATTCATCAACTATTACAATAAGTTGGTGCAATTTAACTCTGGAATGTATTTTTTTAAATGATCCTTAAGATTATATTAATCTTATAGTAATAGTTTTTTTTTTTTGTGTGTAAAATTAAATTTTAAGTCGTCTAAATTTTGCAGCATTTTTTCCCGAATTTCCGGGGGTTTTGCTGATGTTCCCTCATGGACGACTTAAACTTATAAACATGAATTTAACAATAAGTCGTCGAGAGTGCCTCCATTTAGGTTGATTCGATCGTTCGCTGCACTTTGACCTCTATGACTCGAAAGTTCACTCCGCTAAGCGGAGTCCGCTTCAAGCAGTGATTTATCGCCGATAAGTAGGTAGTCCTTTTCATCGATGTTGGAGCCCCAGCTGCAGCGCCGTCTCATTACATCGTCTTTTTAAAAAAACCTTGCGTAGCGCATTTTAGTCCCATAGCGCCCCATGGGTTTGGGCGATTGAGCTGAAACCCTTGCGGACCCAACTAGGATGGTAAACCGAGTAGATATTTTGACAAAATTTCTGATCTTTAAAAAAATTCCTACTAGATACATAGGTAGGTACCCAAAACGGCTCCGACGGCGGGCGGACATTTCCTTTTTGGAATCTAGACCTCTTGTAACGGATAGGACCTAATGTCAAATTTTGAGACCGATCAGAATTTTTGACCTCCGTCGCGATTAGGTATATAGGTGTATTATTTCAAGAATAATAAACCAAAAAGTCGATTACAATGACAAGGAAAATTGTCCATGGACAAGGAAGACGAGCACGAGCTTCCAACACAGTTTACCTCCGTAAAAACGTGTTCCATAATAAAATAAATTATAGCGCCAGCTTGAACACCCATCACAGACTATTCCCTGTTGCGGGTTCCCTCCGGAAATCATGTCAAATTACTTAAAACGTATTTATTGTTATAATTCTTCGTAATGAACAGAAATGTTCCAAGATTCAAACTTTACTACCTAACTTAGAAAAATCAAGACACATACTTAAGTAGGTACCTCCCTACATGTCACTATTGTGTAACTAACACCCATCAAAAGAGAATAATATATTATATTCACTGATACTGTATAGACATTCGTATAGAATCGGATATACTTACTGTAGACATTCGTGAAAACCTACGGGCAACTAATCTTACATATTATTTACAATTATATTATAATATGTGTGTAATCTTTACTATTCATGAATGTCCCCAGGATTCAATGAGGACTAATTAACCTAAGTGGGACACCTCAGGAGAACCGGGTGACGTCACAAGTGTCTCCACCAACTCGGAGGCTCCGAGCACGTCAAACGACAAGTCGTCTTCAGCACGAACGAGGCGAACACACTGGTCCTTGACGTGCTTCACGTAAGTTGATTTCTGTTTGAAGCTCTTCCAACATTTGAGGCACTGGAATGTTTTCTTTCCTGAAAAAATAAGGACTCACAGAATGCGCAGATATTGAAAGGTGACAGCACTCAAAGAACCAACACCTGTTTGGTGCAAAGAGTCAAATTAGCTCAGAGGCTGAATTTTATGACAAATATAGGCCGTTAAATGAACAAAAACGTGTATTAAAGTCTCACAATTATAACACAACAGGTGGGCGACTATAAAACAGTCGAGTGTCTGAACACCATGTGGTTTTTAAGTGAAAACTTGTGTTTAGTCCTGTAGGGGCATTTGGTGCAGGCGAACTTGGGCTCCAGTCCACACTCGAGTCGTATGTGGCGGTGGAGGCTCTCCCTGTATTTGTACGTTTTGGAACATTTGGAGCAGACGAAGGCGTTCCCACCTGGAAAATAGACAAACCTGTGAACGAGAGCCAACAACGTTGTAGATTTGGCGAAACTGCAGCTCAAATGACACGCCCAGGCAGTCTACCTACCTAGTAAATCATTTTACTCCTAAAGGCTTTAGGCTAAAGCACTTCATTAACATTAAAAACGCTGCAAATTTTACACACGGTTTATTAATTCGGGCAAAACTTGGGCAAAAATAGAATTGCAAATCAATTTAAAAAAAATTAATTTTAAATCAAGTACAAGAGAACAAATCGGAAATTTAAAAACATTTTAGGGATAAATTAAATTTTTAATGAGAAATGTCCCTAGGTACACGAACTTCTCCAGTATTTAAAATTAAAACTTTTTTAAAAAGCTACATATTTTATTCAAGGGTTTATTATTCTTTGATATTCGTAATTGTGCAAAAATTAATTCTGTGTCAATAAGAAAATATTTTTAAACAAAGTTTGTAGGTACAATTTTTGGACTCATATGGGAGCTCGAAAAAAACGGATTTTGAGTCCGAAATTACCTACTCGGAAAATGATTCCATATTTGACCTCCTGGGATCCTTCAAAAATTCCATTTGTAGCCTCATGAAAGCTTCATAGATCCCCACGGTGAAATCGGATCGATCTGGGACCCCCCTAAATGGATACCACGTCCAGAAGTACTTCGAAAACGACTCCTAATTCCTCCCCATAGCCTAAACCCTTCAAAAAACCCTCGCGGAGCTCCTTTTTAGCCCTACAGACCGGTTGAAGGGTTCAAATTTCTACCTTAAACTGAAGGGTGATAAATTGATACTTTCTCCAAAAGTAAAGTCCAGTGTTTCCAACTGAAAAATAACAATCAAATCATTCCAACAAATTTTACTCAAAAAGTCAAAATTAAATTACAACCCAAACAATGAGTATCTGTCGGACATTTCATGGCCTCTTTTTGAGTCAAGGTCTAGCAACCAACCAACACAGTTGAAATTACGTAGTATTGGCAACAGAGGGAATGGCGTGTTTCACCATCACGTGCCGTTTGAGGGAGTAGTTGTAGTGGGTCCGGTAGGGGCACTGGGGGCAGGCGAATTTGGGCTCCTTCCCGCACTCGTTCCTGAAGTGGCGGTGCATGTTTTCGACGTATTTGTAGGTTTTGGAGCAATTGGGGCACTTGACGTCCGCGGCGTCACCTGAAACTGAGACGGGAAACTTGTAAAGAAACGTAGGAATGAAAGAGGAAAATGGAATTGGCCCCAGATGCATTTATCTAGGATTTTCATAATAACTTCAAACCCCAAATAACACCCACGTTATCAATCAAATGGTGTCGTGGAACGAAGTAGTAAACGTAACATCTCCTGAATGCCAAGATGGGGGCTTCACCTGGCCCAAAATATTTCAAGGCCGTGAACATCAGTTATAAAATAGCGGCAAAGTGATTTTGAACGTGCTATCAAGAGTTCAAACCCGATTGCTGGGGGTGCAAGTTTGAAGCGGTTAAAAACCAGTTTTCAGGAATCTAGGACAGGACTAAAGTGGTCAAAACGGGTTATTGGTAAATCAGAATAGGTAGTATTATAGTGGCTCAAAAGATAGTATTATAGTGGTTAAAAGGATACAGAACATGTTAAATGCAGTTAAGACCGATCAGGAATAGGTTCGAAATGGTTTAAACGAGTTTGAAGGAATCCAGGACAAGTAAGAAGTGGTTAAAAAAGTAAAATATCAAGATGCTTATGATTGTGAGTTTAATTTTGTAGAATGCCGGGCCTAAAATTGAACCTAATGGGGTTTTCTTTATTGACGGCGGGAACATGTGACCACATCATGTGATGTCGATTGCACTATCCCCTTCTTCTTTTGTGGATCTGTTTCCTACGAGATCGCTAACACCTTCCCGATTTCTTCTTGGTCTCCTCTGGGGCTGCTGGCCCACATTCGCGTCGAGGCTTCCCTCGGTGCAGGCACCACCAATGTAGAGCGACACGCTGTTACAGCTAGCAAAGGTGCTACAGTAGCAAAGGTTGATGTAGGCAGATCTCTCTTGCTGTCGCTGGAGGTGAAGAACAGGCTTGGGCCGTGGGGGAGATGTCCCTAGGAACACGATGTTTCCTGACGTAATCTTGGGTTTCGACTCAAAACTTTCGAGGGACACTGCGAGGAGAGGAAACCGCACGTTGGTGGGGCACACCGAGGGTAGCCTCGAGTGTGAGCCAGTGGCTCCAGAAGTCATCAAGAGAATGTATCTACTGCAAATGGATCAAGAGTCCCACAGAATTAATCGCAGCAATCAACAGGATCAGCAGCTTGAGCCCCGGGTGTCGGCAGAGAGGGAGATGCACCCGGGAACACAGTGCCATGGATTTTGAGGGACCCTGCAAGTTTAATAATTAAACTTAATTAAGTTTAATAATTAAAACTTGGAGCTGCTGGCGACTCGCTTCAAGAGGTTTCTTCTCTTTCCCAACGTACGTTGGGATTAATTATTTATCCCCAACGAACGTTGGGAGAGAGAAGAAACCCCTTGAAGCGAGTCGCCAGCAGCTCCACAGAAGATCAAGAAGAGATCGGTAAGGTGTAGTCGATCCCGTAACAGATTCACAACTGAAGAAGGAAGGGATAGTGCAATGGACATCACGAAGGGGATATTTTCCAAAGATGCAGAGGTCTAATCCAACGAGGTGGTTCGGGAGAACAAACGACTCCTCTGCTGATGTATCAGCAGTTTTTTCTCCCTAACTACCTCAATGGACATCACGTGATGTGAGCTTGTCATGATCCCGTCCTCAAGGAAGAAAAACCCAGTACGTTCAATTTCAGGCCAGAAATTCAACAAATTACAACTACGTACATTCATAACCATTTAGTGAAAAAACTGCACAGGATTTCAAATTGATGTAAGCTTCTCCCAACAAATTGCTGCGTCCCTACTTCGCCCCAACCTTCATTAAAATCAAGTATACGACCCACTTAACGTTAAAATCGTCAAGTCTCTTCAATTACATCCCAACAGAGACAATTCGCTACAGGCTTGCCACTTTCAACGACCACAAATGCAACACTGAAGTCACAACGTGTGAATTTCAAAATAACTACTCATAACATGTGCTGAGGAGAAGGAGTATGTTGCCAGATGAAATATCATTGCTGTGCACTTTTTTCCAAGGTGGGACTGTCGCAGGGATTCATAACACTAAGCAGTTATTAGCCGATGGCAAATGACCACAACCTGGTATAACACAAGGTTCTCATGAAAGAACGCGTCCCACAGACAATATCAAATATAGGTTTGTACTCAATAGCATGCGTTACAACACAAGTTATCTACTTTCAAATTCGTTGAAGTGGAGTTACTGAATTCCCAACACTTCTGAAGGATGTCTATGAGCCAAGTGAAGTTTGAGGGCAGACCTGTGCTTCCCCCTATAGGGACAATGCGGACACGGGAACAACCCCGCTTGCCCGCATTCGTACCTGATGTGCTTCACAAGATTTCTTTTGTGTTTGTAGCTCTTCAAACACTTGGGACACTGGAAAAACTTATCCCCTGAAAATAACAGCAAAAAGAGTTGTTAGAACCGTCCAACACCCCAAACCCCGCCAAATTGTTCAGGCCCTGAGAGCTAGTTCACATGATGAACTGATACCTAGGAATTAAATGCTGTACAAGACCCAAAAGCTGTATTATAAAAACAAATTAAGACAAATTGAAAGTTTGAGTTTGGTTCACCCGATCAACTGGGGCTGCACCAAAATTAGTCCGAAAACATGAGATTTTCATAAATTTTGCTGAATTGCTCCTGCGCATAATGTTTGGTTTTCAAGTGGATCTTGAGTTTCTCTTTGCGTTTGGCACGGAAAGTGCAGGACGACACCGGGCAGAGTAGTTGAGGCGCCTGGCCGCATTCTCTGACGTGCCGCAGGAAATGATCCTTCCGCTTGAGCCACCTTTCGCATCTTGGGCAGGCGAAGCCTGAAACTGAAAATAATAAAGTTTAGAAACAGTTGGGTTTGAATGACAGAGCCCACAATGTTAAATATAGATGCAGGCGTGTTGGCAAGTCATGGGTTTTCACGCTTGTACAGTGAGTAACAAAGTACCCTGGGCCCCAGAGCATCTACTCTGTGCGCAAACAGGCGCAGGTGTGCGCAAACAGGCGCAGGTGTGCGCAAAAAGGCGCAAGTGAGTGCAAACAGAAGCAGTTGCATCAACTAAGGGATCTCCCCAGATTGGGGACCCCAATCCAGATGGTAGTCTCAGTCAAAACCCATCTTTCAAATGGATGAAAATCCAAGTCCAACGAAGTTCTTTATAAGGACTATATATAGTCCTATATATAGTTGACTATAGTCAACTCCAAAAAATTGCCTCTTAATAAGTGAAATGTCACAGACATTCACCTCAAGAAGCTCAAATCCCCCAACACTGGACTGGTTATTGCTTTAACCTCCTCATCAACAGTAAAATTTACAAAATGCGTTTGTCTGGGAACCCCATAAAATCTTGATCATTCATGCAGAATTACATTTTATTGTGGACAAAACTGACGTAATAATACAAAATAATTATATAATTCATAATATTTATGAATAGCATAGATGGGCAACACTGTAGGTGCAAAGGTCTCTCTGCAAAGCGCTGAATTGTCGCCATGAGAAACAAGCCATCAATTGAATTGAGCGCAACCTTTCTGTTATTACGATACGTATATTTAATGTGCAAGAGAAACTAAGAAACAGTAGGTATCTAGCGACCAAAATATGCCACACATCACTTCAAAAATATCCACGTGATGCTCATTACGTAAACAACTGCACCCTAACGACCGATGCGTAAGAAAACCTTATGCCGATCAGGGGTAACGAACGCTCAGGCTGCAAAAATCGTTTTGGAGTCGTTGGAATCAGCCTGAAAAGCTCATTCCATAGACCCTTGTACCAACGAAATCGGACAAAAACTTTCGTCCCCCTTTTGAGGCCTCCTTAGTTACACATTAGAGATAAACAACTTTCGTCGTGAAGGACCTCCCGAAAACCGATGAAGGGGATGAGGGAGGAAAAATCAAGGTAGCCTATAACCACCCCCCGAACTCGCTGATCACAATGAGACCACCCTCATGAAAATCTGTTGAGCCGCTCGGGCGTGATGCTGTGAAAAACAAAAAAACAAACAAACATGTCAAAGAGGTGAGCGCACCTTTCCATTTTTTGAGGGAAAGGTTGCGCTAAAAAGGAAAACTCTCCCTCCTGATCCCTCAATAACCCCTCAAAAGAACCCTACGGCATGGTTTAACCTTTCTGGATCCCCCATAGAATCGATTTTGAGTTCAAAATTACTTCGGGAACTACACCACACCTCGCCAAATCCTTTCAAAACCCCTCTGAATCCCCACCTGGCTTTCTCTCGAGTATAAAACCTAAGTTTCTCAAGGTAACCCGTTGTAGGGCTCATACAACGCGTCTATCTTCATCGAAAACAATTCAAGGTGTTTGAGTCCCATGTGGGTCTTCAGAGCGGTCTTGTGTTTGGTTTTGAAGGAACACCCGGGCGCCTGGCAGATAAAACGGGGCTCCTTCCCGCAGTGGAATTTCTGGTGAGTCTGCAGGTTGTCCTTCCTGTTGTACGATCGGCCGCACCTGTCGCACCCAAATCGCAGCGGCCCTGGCAGGACATGAAACAGAAATTATCGAGGGAAGTTAGCATTTGGCCTAATTGACGATAGCCAATTTGCTGTAAGAAAATCAACAATTTATCAGAATGCAGTCTCACAGTTGGTTACGTCGGCAGGTGCCTCAGGTTCTCATTGTCTCCCGTCACAATCTGCACCACATCCTGAACACGACTTTTTTCATACTTGAAATCAATAGCCACATGAACTTTCTGAAGCGAGGTATAATTGCGTTAGTGTGCCAAGCCATTTAAAACAGATGGGAATAGTGTTTCAAGTGCTTCATAGCCACGTGGGTCTTGATGGTGGACCTTCGTTTTGATTTGAACGGACACAATTCGCAATGAAACCTCGGCTCCTTCCCGCAATCGAACTTCTGATGAGACCGTAAGTTCCTCAAACAATTGTAGGAGCTGGGGCATTTGGGGCACTGGTACCGCATGTCTGAAATACAAACAGTAGGTAACGTTAATTAGGTAAAACAAATTCATGATCACTACAAAATCCCACATTTTGAAGCTGGGAGTAGTACACTCACACAAAACATTATAAAAACGCTGCAAATTTTACACAAGGGTTTATTGTTCTTTGATATAGGTTACTTGGGCAGAAATTATTTCTGTCAATAGAAAAAATTTTGGAAAAAAAATTTTTTTTTGGATTAACAAAAAGAAAAATTTTTTGGATTTTTTTTTTCTTTCAAAAAATTTGTTTTTTCAAGAATTCTTTATTTTCTACTCGAAAAATATTTAACCTCCTGGGATCCTTCAAAAATCCCATTTTTAGCCCCATGAGAGCCCTATAGATCGCCACAGTGAAATCGGATCATTTCGGGACCCCCGAAAATGGATTCTACGTCCAAAAATACTTCGAAAACGACACCTAACTCGATCCCATAGCTAAAAGCCTTGAAAACCCCCTCCCATAGCCCCATTTTAGCCCCATAGCGCCCCCCGGGTTTGGGCGATCGGATTGAAAACCTTATGGGCACAACTAGATGGTAAACCAAGTATTTTGTCAAAATTTCAGATTTAAAAAAAAATCCTACTGCCCAAACGGCCTGGACGGCGGAAGGCGTACGGCCTACGCCGTACCGACCAAAAAGTGGGGTGGGTATGTACTACCCTTATATTGTAAATAATATTACACAGCTTTAACTTCACTAATAATACAAAATGACATCGGTACAATAAATTTTTTACAAAATCAAGTGTTGTAGTTCACTTTGTTTCCCCTCTTAATTTACGACATTTACACAAAATGTACCTACACAACATAAGTAGGTAGGTAACTACCCAACAATGTCAAGTTAAATTTTTTTTCACTTTAAATTTACAACATCAGCCGCTTCGGGTTCTCTGCGAATTTTTCAACCACTACGTCCTCTTTTTCTTTCTTTTGATCTGAAAGTTTATATATATATTTCGTATGTTCAGGGGCTCTCTACTTGGGGTCTCCCCCAAATAACACCTTGCTCGCAGTGTTCCGAGCGCCCGCAAATTTACATTTAATTGTTACATGTATTTTACTATGTATAGTAAAATAATAAATCAATCAGGGATTGAGCGAGGGTTATTTAACCTGTTCACCCCTCAAAGCAGTGGCAAATCTCAGAGAGATACTGGGGATGGTTTCAAGTACGTGTGAAAGGCGGAAAGACGAAGTCGCTCACTGGTCCGGAATGGGCACCGGTTCCTTGGGGCTCCACTTTCGGAACTTTTGGAATAGAGAACATCCCAAGGCCGAGGGTTACAACGTTGGCCTCCCCTCACAGCATCGCAGACGAATATCCTACTTTCCCTCGTACATCAACAGAAGGCCTGCATCGTCACTGCCGTCCCCAAGCAGTAAGTTAAATCCGTCTTTCCGCCTTTCACACGTACTTGAAATCATCCCCAGTATCTCTCTGAGTAAAATAATAGGAGAATAATAATCCCACTGAAGTTTTAACTGATGAAAGTTTAATATTTAATACTATTAGGTTATGTTTCACAGATGTAAAATTTACATTAAATTTTAATGTTAACAAAGCATGTTGAACAGATGTTAATATCGAAGAAAATATAAACAGATGTGAATAAAGAAGAAATACCAACAACAAATGTAAAAAATTATGATAAAAATAAATAAAATCAGGAAAGTAGTACCTAGTTGAAAAATCTAAATAATGTTTAAATTACATAGATATTATGTATTCCTACTCAAGAGTTTTACAATAAATTCCTATGAAGTTCTCCAGTAATATTTTATCTTCTACCTCCTAGTTCCCTTCTTCACAAAATATTATTTACCGCATGCAGAGCTGATTATATACTGCTGCAGACCTTTTTTTTTGGTTGGAAACGGCCAGCATTACTTTCGTGGGGGATAACTTATTCAGTTCAGGAGGGTGGGTGCGAAGAGCAAGCAAATTTTTACAGAAACCTTTTGAAGGGATTTTTAAAAAAATATAGTACCTACATAGAAAGATAAAGAAGATCAGTTGATATAATGTAAGGTGGATGCGGCGAGATAGTGGGAATCCATCTTAAAAAAGACGATTTAAGACGAAATAGACTACCGACGACTAAGCCCCGCCCGCCGCCGGGCCCGTCTAGCCTTTAGACCAGGGGTTCCCAAACTTTTTTGTACCGTGCCCCCTTGTGGTAAAATGAAAGCCTCCCACGCCCCCCCCCCCCTTACATAACTAATGAATTGATGTGAAAAAATGCAAGTTTTACACTGAACACAATTTTTTATTTGCTATTTATACAAAACACGATTTGATAACACGTAGCTTTTATGAAGTAGCCTTTAAAATAAAAATAAGTTACTCTTAATGAGATGGATGGGCTTGCGGGCGGGTGTAAACTGGACCCCGAACCCAACAGTGGATTATCGGGCGATAAATCTGTTGGTAAACTCGACCCGCTATCAATCCTTACAAAGTGACCTCTGGCCGTGAAACGTAAACTCGACCCCTCTTCGAATCCTCCTCCTGAATCGGATGAACATCGCTTTTGTAGATTCGCGTTAGTTGAATACTTCTGGTATCATGAGCGCGTTGAAGGTGATCATGAGTGAGCGGGGAAATGTTATGTTAGCGAATGTTACCTAGGTATGTTATGCTGGAAACAAATTCAAGAAACATAGTGATTTGAAGACTGGAGAGACGAGATGGCGGTAAGTGTCATAATGGAGTACCTACCTAGCGCATTTTCCTTACTAGCGCGGGTATTCTTGGTGAAGTTTTGGCAAGGGCACAACGTAAGTCACTAGCAACATCAAGTTTGTTCCGATTCTTCGTTTTTAGCGCAACCTTTTCCCAAAAAATGGAAAGGTGCGCTCACCTCTTCGACTTTTTTTTTTTTTGTTCGTTTGTTTGTTTGTTTGTGTATCACGGCATCACGCCCGAGCGGCTCAACAGATTTTTTATTGATGTATACGAGTGTTGAGAATGCTTTTTCACACTACCTATTAGGTGGTTGAAAAAGGCAAAAATAACCGAAGAGCTTCTTTTTTATGTATTTCACTATTATTAGGTGTAACGAGAAACCATCAAAACCAAAATTTGGTTCCATCAAAACCATTTAACGGTTCCGCTAGATGGAGTTGACCCCGTCCTCAGTTTGGGGCAAAAACGAGCTCCTTCCTGGAGTTGGCTCGATGTTGCCCCAAAGAATGGTCGAATGGTCTCACGCCCCCCCTGACCCGTCTTCACGCCCCACAGGGGGGGGCGCGCCCCCCAGTTTGGGAATCCATGCTTTAGACTATTTCGTCTTAAATCGTCTTTTTTTTTTTTTTAGATCAGTTGATTCCTCTGCAGGCGACGTTGCATGTCTTCCGTGCAGTTGTGAGGGCAATTCTATCCTAAGCGGCGCAGGTGTGGGGCTTCAGAGAGTATGACATACTATACATTGTAGAGTCTAGATGATGAAAATCAGGAGGATCCGTTCGACAACTACATTGTAGACACTAGACGTCGAACGGGTCCTCCTGCTTTTCATCAAGAGAGTATTTCACCTCCCACCAAGGCCGTACCCAGGAAAAATTTTCGGGGGGGGTTGTGGCACCAGGCGGGGTCCGGAGGCCCTACCCAATAAAACTAAAAAAAAAAAAAAAAAAAGCTGTAAATGTTACACAAGGGTTTATTATTCTTTGATATAGGTTACTTGTACAGACATTTAATTCTAATTTTTTTTTTTAGATTTTTATATTTCAAAAAAAAATTTTTTTTGGGGGATTTTTTTTTTCAAAAATGTGTTTTTTCAAAAATTCTTGAAATATTGAACCTTCTGGGATCCTTCAAGAATCCCATTTTTAGCTCCATGAAGGCCCTAAAGATCGCCCCAGTGAAATCGGATCGTTCCGGGAACCCCAAAAATGGATTCTACGTCCAAAACAAAATATATAAAACGCTGCAAATTTTACACAAGGGTTTATTATTCTTTGATATAGGTTAGTTGCGCAAAAATTATTTCTGGGTCAAAAGAAAAAATGTTTAAAAAAAAAAATTTTTGGATTTTTATTTCTCAAAAAAAAAATTTTTTTTTGGATTTTTGTTTAAAAAAAAAATTGTTCTTTCAAAAATTCTTCATTCTTTACTCGAAAAATATTAACCTCCTGGGATCCTTCATAAATCCCATTTTTAGCCCCATGAAAGCCCTATAGATCGCAACAGTGAAATCGGATCGCTGCGGGACCCCAAAAAATGGATTCTACGTCCAAAAATACTTCGAAAACGACACCTGACTCGATCCCATAGCCAAAAGCCTTCAAAAACCACCTTCTGTAGCCCCATAGCGCCCCACGGGTTTGGGCGATCGGGCTGAAAACCTTTCGGGCACAACTAGATGGTAAACCGAGTATTTTATCAAAATTTCAGATTTTTTAAAAAATTCCTACTGCTCAAAACGGCCTGGACGGCGGACGGCGTACGGCGGACGGACATTTCGGTTTTGGAATCTAGACCACTTGAAACGGATAATGTCAAATTTTGAGGCCGATCGGAGTCGTCGACCCCCGTCGCGAAAACATAGGTGTATTATTCCAAGAATAATAAAACAAAACACAACCTACAGAATATAGTCAGGGACTTGCAAAGTCGAATGGCGGTCATTGTTGTGCTGTAATAGCGCCAAACTACATGCTTTACAGCAACGTTTGGGTCTACGCCGTTAGCGGCGGACCGCGTCCATCCACGTACCCGAATGGGTTAGTACAATTGTAATACATTTTATAAATTATTTACGTATTCTTTTAACTATAAATTGTTTTGTACTCTTCCTTATTTACCTATGAAGATCAATTATAACTTGAGTAAATTTAATTCCTATGTGTTTGAAAATGCTTATTTTTGGGAAAATTTCGGGGGGGGTTCCAACCCCTCTGACCCCCCCCCCCCCCTGGGTACGGCCCTGCCTCCCACGGTACGCGCCAGACTATCTGCTGTTGCTAGAGACAGAAATGGAGACATTGTCTGCGTTTACTCTGCGTCTCCATCTGAATTATCTCGTGAAGGTGGCGAGGATGCCAGACTCTCGATTACCTCGCACTGTGGCCAGGAAGTTCATACGGATGGGCATTGACTGGGCGGAGAACTGGAACATGCTTCCAGCCAAATTTGGGTCCGGTGGTGGGCTGGCATCTTTGGACGCAGCTCTTATGAAATCGGACGTCGTGGAATTTGTCAGGTCTTTTGTGGAGGAGAAGACCACCCACTTCAGAATAAAGCTAAGGCCTCTGAAACATTCACGCTTTATCGCGAGCTGGATCCATCCGTTAAAAGTGCGAGCCTGGTTTGTGATGCGGCGGCCCCAATACAGTCGACGAGATGGACATTCAGGATGAGGACTGAACTTGTCTTCCTCAACGCCAGGCCGTGTCCGGTGGACTGCTTCACAGTGGCGGCTCGTGCTATGTACAAGAGGTGGTTCAACTGTTGAACTTCAACATCAAAATTTAATACCTACGTACTGCCGTATAACATACTCGTATTACCCAGTTAATACACACCTGAATGTAGTCGTAGTAGGTCTGCTGACCAGGAAACTTTAGCAAGAAGGCTTGTTTTAGGAGAAAAATCGTTGTGCCTAATAAGCGTGTCCCGATAGGCCGAGCTCAACTGTTGAGCAATGTTTATTTTCCCAAGTACAGTAAAATCGAGGATCGCATTCAAGTGGGCACTGCAGTGCTCCATGGAGCGGTCGTGTTTTTTGATTTTTTGAGTAAGGTGGGAAAGATCATTCGACTCAGTTCCTGTCCATGCTATATCCTTTCGCTTTGCGAACAGAAGGCAGGGGAAGCAATATAAACAATTGGTGCTTTCGCAACCGCAAATCCAAATGTTTCTGTTATAGACGTTCCGATGGAACAACCTGGTAAATCGCTAACGTCGACTGACGAGCAATTGACTTACAGAAAGGTCAGGGACTGGTCGGCCCAAGCGGTAACATTCATCTCTCGATGGACACAATTAAACTCAAACGATAAAAAAATTGAAAGATGCGATGACATTAACACACTTTTTTAGAGAGGGAACGAAAAGAGCTTGGTCAACACTGTTGACTCAACAGGCTTGTACGGAGGGCACAAAGTTGTAGCAAGAAGTTCCCTTCCCTTGAAGATGTGTTCTGGCAACACTACCTAACTGGTCCAATTCTTCGTACCTGTGGAAAAAAACACCTAATGCAGCGCACGGCGCCATTAAAATGTCGCTCAGTCACGTGACCTTTCCTAGCCTTCCTCCACCCCCCCCCCCCCATCCCCATTATTTTGCCTGCTGAGGTTCTAAATCGAAGACGAACCCAAGTTCTGACCTCACTCCCGAGCCGAATGGCACTGTTATCAGAAATAATATAAACTAGCTACCAACAGTTGCACCTACTTGCATCAACAGTGACACAATGGGAAACTGTTATTGCGTTTTTTTCTTTCTTCAAACTGATATAATATCAGTGAAATTTTCTCTCCTCTCGCTCACTCTCACCTTGCCTCTCACTCAGTTGAACTGAGTCAGTTCTCTCTAGAGGTGTGTAAGACAAGGTCACTTGAGTGAGTCGAAGCTCAAACGGTCACTCCTTTCACTGACAAGGTCTTTTGAACCAGGTCACCCGTTCAGTACGTTCACTTACCCGTTCAGTGACAAAAATGTAGATTATCACTGAATAGGTACAATTATTATAAGGAAAAAAGTAGATATTTCAAAACAAAACTGTCTTCGGGCCCGAAATTATAATTAGAAACAAGTACTTAAGTGGAAAAATAAAACTTGAACTTGGGAAGAAAAAAAAAAATAATAATAATAATAATAGATGAAGGTAGCAATGACTGACTGTTATCGTCACAGATTAAACTACTGGTTATCGTGGTGGGGAGGTGACCAAACTAACTAAACAACGTTCCCTAGAAAATCGGGAGAAAAATATTTCCCTACAACAAAATATCTGTAGGTCCACCTGTTGCGGGACGGTCGTCTACAGTTATTCTCAACAACCCTACCGCTCTGTTGGGACATCATGCATTCACCGACCGTTCGAGACTTCTGGTTATCTTTTGTGTCACCCGTCTTTTGCTCTCTGTTACTCTGTGGTCACCTGTTCTGAACGGGCCGTTCATGAATCGCATCATCCGACCCAGCCCGACCGAGCTTTGATGAACGGGTGACCGTGTACCTTCTGACAGTACGGTCAGTGCAGACAAGGTCTTTTCAGTGACAAGGTCATTTTGATACGTTCACTCATGACCGACACACCTCTAGTTCTCTCACTATCTCTGAACCAGTGAACCCCTGGACGAGCTGCCACTGCTGCTTCATCTGTGATAGGTATGTGGACGCGAGAGGATCATTTCCACTTCTTGTGTGTGTGTGCCCTGCCTAGTCAGCACGTTGGCGTGTTCCAGGAGAGCTGGATCTTCTAAATTCATTGCCCGACGTTCATCAGAGCTGAGAGAAGAAATCGCGATCTCCTTAGGGACGAAAGGGTTCGACATGCTTTGGTGCGGGAGGCATTTCAATTTTCCTTCGTTTCTTTCTTACACGCAACCCTTCTTCCGTAAACTTATCCGGGTGATGATTCCTGTAGTGTGCGGGCAAGTGCTTGACACTGACCAGTCGGCTGCAATATTTGCACGTATCGCGAGCATCGCCTGCGCTTTTACCCTGGCGTACTACTTTCGGGCAGTCAGGATTAGCTTCATTGAACATTCTATCACCCTCAGCGATAAAGTGTTCAATCAAGTACCTCCTCTTCATTTTTATCATGTTCAAGCTAGAGTATTCAACCACTTCCGGTTCATTGGGATGACTGGTTGTTAAATGCTTTGCAATATACTTGAAATCTTTTCTGCAAAACTTGCAGAAACGTGCAGATCGTGAAAGTCTGCTCCCTTTTCTGGATCCTGAAAAAAAAAATAAACGGAATAAAATAAACAAAAAGCGCTGCAAATTTTACGTTAGGTATGTAATAATTATTTAATCATTGCTTCCGAGTCTGCGGAAGCTTTGTTTTCACTTTCGAAAAAAAGGTTTGCGCTCCAAAATCAAAATTTCCACTGGCACTTAGCGTTTCAGGGCCTCCTGAACAAATTTGGCTCTGCGTCAGTCTGTCCACATTTCCTGGCCACAGCCATAACATCCACAATTTTGATCGAATTTCAATGAAATTTTCAGTAATAGTGTTGGTTAAGCACCATGGATGGTCCCCTATCAGTTTCATCGTGATTGAACTAGCGTTACGCTTTGCGCAAGCGTGATTTTACTAGAGCCTATGAGGAACCAGGATCCTGGCTTCGGCTTCTCGCGAAAGGTTCCGAACATTACCGAACTCCCTAGCTCCCACGAAACCTTCCCGCGTTTGTTTACGTTTTTCCCTTGTCATTCGGCTAGTGCTTCGGCGGACTTTCGTGCTTTCAGTTTTTTGTTTTCAATAATGTTCCAATGTGAATTGTGTATTATTATTATTATTATTATTATTATTATTAAATTAATTATTTAAAGTGTATTGATCATTATTTTTTATGCCTATAATTAAACCTTCGTAATTTATTTACTTTAAATGGTACTTAATGAAATCAGTACTCACACTCTCCGAAGATAAAAAATTCGACGACGAGTTACGAAATTATAGACCCTTTGCTTGAGCAATAAAAAATATTTATAAGGGAAACTTGACTGGAAAAACTCTCCCAAGGTACAAGGACGATTGTATCTCATCTCTTATCATCGTCACACTATGACGAGCTGAAGTGAGTGAAGTCGGAAGCTGCGAGTCTTACAAAGCAAAATGTGGGACCGAACAATAAAAATTTATTTACCAGATAAATTTCAATTGTTTGGTCCCACATTTTGCTTTGTGAGACTCGCAGCTTCCAAGTTGATTTAATCAAATCACTCAAGTGATGTTCTGCAAAGATTTATTCACACCTATAGGTATACATTACTGAGAATAAATGTATACCTGTAATGTATACATTACTGTAGAAAAAAAAAAAAAAGGTTCAATCAACACAAGCTGTTACAAACAAAATCTCAACATTTCTTGGCACTCGCCACGAGGTAGTCCATTTGTACTATGTGCCTATACATTTCCGTCCTATTTCTTCTTTTTGTAATTCTTTCTTTTGGTTTTTTTCTTGACGTTGTTTATCGGAGTTTTCATCGAGCTCGGCGGCACCGGCGGGAGGCTTTTCGACCCGGAGCATCTTCCGAAGTGAGCCAAAAGGTCCTGACGGTTCAAGAAGAACTGCATGCAATTCATGCAGGGTGTGCGCACTGATGACAAAAGATAAAATAAAAACATCAGGACCGTTAATTTCTGAGGTCGATTCTCATTTCTGTGTGGGTGACATTCAAATAAGTGTTCATTATTACAAGACTTGTAACTATAGTTACTTTATTAGTTACTATAGGCACTTAGTGCCTAGTTGATAAATTTCTTTAGGTTCCTCCCCATCAACCCCAGAGGTTAAAAAGATGCTAAGCATCAAAAACCTTGATACCAAAGTTGTAATCGCTTATGTAGGTGGGGTCTGGAGGGACGTGTCAAAGTTGGAGTGACAAGTTACAACAGATTGGTTCGCACTTCTTTGATTTCAAGGCTTTGAAACTTAGCATCTTTTTAACGGTCTTGGGCGAAAAGATGCAGGTGTTGAAGCCTGGCGAAACGTATTTTAGTTGACAATAGCAGACGAATGGGCCTTGCTTTGCTCGGCCATTTAATGTGAACAAGTGGTCTCGCTTCGCTCCCCAGTGGTGACGTCTTTTCATCACTAACAGTGTTGGCCGCTTAGGTGATAATCAATTTACACTTCCAAATGGTTTATATTTCCACACTTTTCATTTGTGTCAAAATGTTGGTACCTACCTAACGTAAATCAGTCTTGATCATTTCGTTACTAAAGTTGTTAGGTACATTAATGTTAATGTTGTCAACAGCGTTGCCAACTGTTAGACACGCCCCGAACATTTTCATTCCCCCAACGCGCCCCAATGTCGGAGGCCCATGTGGGTTTTCAAGGACGATCTGTGTTTGGCTTTGTAGTGGCACAGAGTGCAGGCGAATTTGGGTTCCAGTCCGCACTCGTACCGCAAGTGGCGGGTCAGGTCTCCTTTGTGCTTGTAGACCTTGAAGCATTTGGAGCAATCGAACAGCACTGGAATTGTGAATGTGGAATAAACTAAATTAATATTCAAATTTCCCATAATATTATCCTAGCTCACAACTGTGTGTGCCGAAATAACGGGCGTTTTTGTAATGTTATCATGTTTTTATTGCGGAATAAACAATTTGAACCACATCAGAGGAGTCATTTGTTTTCATAAAACTGGTCGAGAGTAGTTTTGAAATTGTTCAATGGTCGATGAAACTGGTTTGACGTAAGAAACCGGCTAGAATGCCTTGACACCAGTTTCAAAACTGCCTGTCCAAAGGGGGTTGGGTCAAACTGGAAAGCTCAAAACGTGGAGTGGTTCAAACCCTGTTCAAAGAAGCAGGAACGAGGTGGGAAACTGGTTTAAGGGGGTTTGAACCGGTTTTTAAGAGCTCCAAAGCAGTTTGAAGGGCATAAAACCAGTTTCAAGGGTCTAACGCATGTTTAAAGGGATTTGAAACGGGCTTGAAAAGGTATAACTATATTGGTGATTGTTTCTGGCTAATGCATCATCATCATCATCATCATCCAGGCTTGAAAAGGTAGTTTCATTGGTGATTATTTCTGGCTAAATCATCATCATCATCATCATCATAATCCCTTTTCAATAAAACGCCTGCACTCAAAAACGAATAGGTACGTTTTAAATATAACGTATAAGTTATCGTCATAATCATTTTTTGACTGAGGAATTTTTGAAAGATAGACAACACAAGCAATCAATAATACCATCATAATATTAATGCGTGGTGATACTTTGTACAAAGTACATTTGTATAATAGGCTGTTCATTTTTGCGGCATTCCCAACACCTTCCAATGTTTGATGCCCATGTGGGTCTTGAGTGATGACTTCTGTTTGGCTCTGTAGGGGCACAGGGTGCAAGCGAAGCGAGGAGCTTGTCCACATTCGTACCGCAAGTGACGGTTCAAGTCACCTTTGTATTTGTAGATTTTGGCGCACTGGTGGCACCAGAAACCTGAAATCCAAACTTTATCGTTGTACATCAACAAGTGGATCAAGAAAATTTCTATTTAATACGCAACGCCTTGCAGGGTGCTCCTTCAGGGTTACCAATCCAGGTCCTAGACTTGACGACCCTTTCCCCCACACCATTGCTGGAAGACGCGTGAACAGGGTGACGAGCCATCGGCAGGGGGACGGTGTGGTCCAAGGGTATGCCCTTCTATGACTATAGGCATAGGGACCATACCATACCATATATGGACTCCATATTATGGAGTAGGGTCGTTACATTACGCTGCATGCGCGCTGCTCTTGGAGCATATTCACCCCACAAAAAGCACCTTGCATAACGACCATATTGGTATTGATTTATACTTTCATTTGGCTTTGGGCACATCTTACTTGCTAAACTGGGAGGTTTTCCGCACTCTTGCAGGTGCCGAGTGAGATCCGCTTTGTATTTGTAACTCTTGGAACACTGATGGCAGCAGAACCCTGAAACTAAAATTAAAAATAATATTTCAAGTTCACTAATTTTTAATACTTCAGAACCAGTTTAAGCCCCACCAAACCGGCTTTGCAACTTTTTCAACCAAACTCCTACTGTTCATACCCAATTCTGAGTTCTTCAACCCCTTTAAGTGTCCAACACAATTTTCAGCTCATCCAACTGATTTTAAAACATTTTCAACAGATTGTAAGCCCATAATGTAAGGTGGATGCGGCGAGATAGTGGGAATTTATCTTAAAAATAACTATTTAAGACGAAACAGTCTATTTCCAAGATAAAAAATATATAAAACTTGTAGACGCGTTTCGGTTGATTAGACCATCATCAGTGCAATACAGAATGAGGAAGATGTGAGAAGTTACTTATATACAAAAGTGAAATGTGCCTTCTAATGGGCGTGGCATTTGAAAGGTGGCATGAAAGGAGAAAGGTAATGTGAAAGGCAAATAAGTGAAAGGAAGACTCACAAGAAAATGTCAATTAACGGGGAACGCCTAATTACATCCAGGTCATTAACAGATATTCCTAAATTGTGAATTTTCTGAATTTCCAAAGATTCTAAAGCATCTAATTTTGGACCTTTTTGGCAAACATGAGCTATCCCAATGGCTGGATTATTACTGCCTATCTCATAACTAATTCTATGGTTTTCTTCTGACAAAATTTGTCAGAAGAAAACCATAATTTAATGCTTTTCAAAAGCTTCCCTACCCCTTCCCAACTTACGATCATCACTATGTTCTTTCATTCTATTTTTTTTTAACATAGTGATGATCTTAGGTTGGGAAGGGGTAGGGAAGCTTTTGAAAAGCATTAAATTTACAAATTTTGTCAGAAGAAAACCATAGAATTAGTTGTGAGATAGGCAATAATAATCCAGCCATTGGGATAGCTCATGTTTGCCAAAAAGGTCCAAAATTAGATGCTTTAGAATCTTTGGAAATTCAGAAAATTCACAATTTAGGAATATCTGTTAATGACCTGGATGTAATTAGGCGTTCCCCGTTAATTGACATTTTCTTGTGAGTCTTCCTTTCACTTATTTGCCTTTCACATTACCTTTCTCCTTTCATGCCACCTTTCTAATGCCACGCCCATTAGAAGGCACATTTCACTTTTGTATATAAGTAACCTCGTCAGCAGTATCGGGATTAGGATCCAACGAAAAATCTCAATCTTTTACCGAGCTTTCGAAACATATAATTTCTTCTTCAGGGCCTACACAGAACAATTATGTCACATTAGGGCAGTATATCTATGAGTAATCTGACTGAAAAAGGTTACTTACTCAGAATGAATTTATCGTATAGAATTTACAACGATGTCAAGATTTGTATGAAACCAGGATACACTGCAGACATTACAAACAGGTAAGTATTAGATTTAAGGTAGGTATAAGCTCAATATCATATTTACGCAAGAATGGTGCAATTTAGAGATAAATCCTATATAAGTAACTTCTCACATCTTCCTCATTCTGTAATTGTACTGATGATGGTCTAATCAACCGAAACGCGTCTACAAGTTTTATATATTTTTATCGTGGAAATAGACTATTTCGTCTTAAATCGTTTTTTTTTTTTTTTTTTTTTTAAAGTGAACATCGTCCCAAATTTTTTGGTCTGTGTGTCGCTTCTTGTCCCGTCACGCTACCGTTGATTTTCGCTTACAACCGATTCGTGCTACGGAACTTCATCTTCGCAAGTTATAATCGTACAAAAATCGTTCACCATTCGTTGGAAAGCTCTCGATTTATCACACATTTCTTTCGTACTTGTTCTTTGTCATTATGTCCCCATTTTATATTTATTGATGTTATTAATGGATGCAGTATAGTAGTATAGTAAACAATGCCGCTTGTTTTGTTGTTATCTGGTGCCACGTTAGAAATCAATTTGAGAAAACGCCAAAATGAAGCCGTGGGTAGAGATACAAGGGTAGGTGAATGAGTAGGAAATGGGGGGGGGGGGGGGACTAGACATAAAAAACGTGTCCATCGATGCTACGTACCCCACTAGGGGAGCGAGCGAAGCGAGCCGGAGAGACTAGTGGGAAAAAAGTTTCACTTTTACCGTGGTTTCATAAAACCACACCCCAGTTTTTTTTTAAAATTGTAAGCCCTTCAAACAGGTTACAAACCCCTTGAAAATCTTAACCAAGTTTTAAAACTTGAAACCCTTCAAAATAATTATGGCTCTTCAAACCAGTTTCAAAACGTTTAGTACCCACTTTTGGGAGGGGCATTGCGATCCCCTCCTTATAAGTTCTACTCCCGGTGATCGACTCCCATTTCGGACTAGGTTGAAAGGGACAAGCTTGGAACCTCGACGCCAGCTTCGGAAAGCTTGGGACCATCTTGACAAGCCTTGGAGACCCTTAGTAAACCTTGGATGGCTCTACAAATCTTGCGACTAGCTTGGCAAGCCTTTAAACCCCTTAGCCTGGTTGGAACCAGCTTTGCAAGCCAGGTACAGGTATGGAATGCGTGGACATCATCCTGACAAGCCTTGGCACCCCATAGCCAGCTTTGGACCATCTGGGCAAGCCTTGGAAACCCCTGGCCAGCTTTGCAAGCCTTGAACAGCACTGGAAAGCAAGATCTTAACCACTTTTTTAACATAATATGTTAAGTGTGTCGAAAGTGTCAACTCGAAAGTGGTCCACTTTTCAGGAAACGCGAAAAACGTCTACGGCACCCATTTATGGTTGTATCGTGGTTGACTCCTCACCATATTTTAATATAGTCACCAAAAATGAGTTTTCTCAGCATTTTGAGAGGAAACATCGACTCGTATTTTAGAAATCGACAAAAAATTGATGTTTTCCGAGTTATCACACTTTTCATGAATCACTCGAGTGTGGAACGACTAATTAACTCGAAATGTGACAGTTTCGCTGAAAATTTGTAGGGAATGATTGGAGCAAGTCGCAGCTGACCAGTAATACGCGTATTTCGACTTGATAGGTCCTCTATCATGCTTAATTTAAGAAGGGAAGAAAAGGGAAAAAATATTCAAAGTAATCTAGAACAATAGACTTTTAATCAAGTAAAAATTATTGCCATCGAACTACTAATTTGGCGGCCTTACGAATTTTAAATTAAAATCCCTATCTATTTTACAAATAAATAATTCTGTTTTTTTCTGTAGTTACAATGTTTGGACAGACGTGGGACCTCGAAAAATAGGATATGCGTCCAAAATTGTTCGGAAAAAGACATCTCATTCGACTTCCTGGTATTCTTCAAAAATTCCATTGGTAGCCGTGCAAGCCCTACGGTGAAATCGGATCGTTCTGGGACCCCCAAAAATGAATATAAATCCAAAAATACTTCAAAAACGCCACTTAACTCAACCCCCATAGCCGAAAACCTTCAAAACCCCCACCTAGACCCATTTTAGCCCCACGGGTTTGGGCGATCGGGCTGAAAACCTTGCGGGGACAATTAGATGGTTAACCGAGTATTTTGACGAAATTTCAGATCCTTAAAAAAACTCCAACTGTACAAGACGGCCTGGACGGTGCGCCATTTCGTTTTCGGAATCTACGTGTTATGAAACGGATAATGCCAAATCTTGAATTCGTTTGAAACAAATAAAACTCATGTGATCACGAAGTTCGTAAATTGGAATTTCCACCTGGTCTGTGGAGCATTCACAGCTGAGGTACTCGTACAGAGGTGGAGCGGGAAACAGATTCTCGTACTTTGATTTGGATTACTTTCCGTCGGGGATCCGAGTGAAATATTGATTTGGGACTTCTATTGAATCCTCGGTAAATGATTCCGACAGGGAAAGTAGCGGAATTTCAGAGGAAAGTCGCTTGGGGATGAGTAATTTTAATATTCTTGCACCTCGACTGTTTGCATCGTTTTTAGCGCAACCTATTTCCAAAAAATGGAAAGGTGCGCTCACCTCTTCGACATGTATGTTTTTGTTTTTTTTGTTTTTTTGTTTGTGTACAGAGCATCACGCCCGAGCGGCTCAACAGATTTTCATGAGGGTGGTCTCATTGTCATCAGCGAGTTATAGGCTACCTTGATTTTTCCTCCCTCATCCCCTTCATCGGTTTTCGGGAGGTCCTTCACGACGAAAGTTGTTTATCTCTGATGTGTAACTAAGGAGGCCTCAAAAGGGGGACGAAAGTTTTTGTCCGATTTCGTTGGTACAAGGGTCTATGGAATGAGCTTTTTAGGCTGATTCCAACGACTCCAAAACGATTTTTGCAGCCTGAGCCGTTCGTTACCTCTGATCGGCATAAGGTTTTCTTACGCATCGGTCGTTAGGGTGCAGTTGTTTACGTAATGAGCATCGCGTGGATATTTTTGATGTGTTGTGTGGCATAGTTTGGTCGCTAGATACCTACTGTTTCTTAGTTTCAATAAAAGCTACGGTTAGCAGTCCAGCATTATTTCGTAATAACAGAAAGGTTGCGCTCATCTATTCAATTCAATTGATGGCTTGTTAAATTCGTTCGTGAAAACTGCTCTATTTTGACTTATCCATGACAATTTTACGGCAGTCGATCAGAGAAATAGTCACAACTAAAAAAAAAAATGGACGTCCGAGATCCGATCAATCAACAAAACTGTCACATTTTGAGTTATGACGTTGACCGCGAAAAAAAACCGGTGCTAGAGGACGACGCCCGGGTAACAACTCAAAATGCATCCCTTTAGTGGAATGGGGTTAGGGAGGGGAGGGGGTTGATCTTCGAAACCAATTTAACTGTTCTCTACCGTTCCCTAGAGTCCCTCAAGTTAGAACTGTTTCTTTGAGTCGATAGAGCTCGTTTTTTTAACCTATTCATATAAAAAAGAAAAAAACGCAGTTTTTTGAGTTGTGACACTTTCGTCGCAAGGGTGCGATATAACATAATATGTATATTATATTATAATAAGGGGGGAGTGGAACGCCGTCCGGGGAGGGATATGCAGTTCCATTTTCGGGAGCGAATCGCACTGATCTTAGCGGTGATCGAATCCCCTTCACTTTCCCTACCGACGGTAGTCGATCTCACTGCCCCCCTTTGGGACTATTGGTAAGCATAAACAAAGTTGGTAAGTATAAACAAATAAATCGAGAACGTAGATCGTGTTATTAATTTCCTCAAACTCTCAAATCACATCAATGTTATTCCGTTGGTAACTATAGTTGGAATTTTTCAATGCCAACGTTTTAACTTCCAGCACGAGTTCTCGCATGCAATGGCTTTGAAAATATCTATTAAAAAATTAGGTTCTCAATTCAGACACACCCCCCCTGGCAGTTCTTAGCCTCCTAGTACAATTCATAAAGAGCTCCGATGCATGACAGCCAAGTGAACCTTGAAGACGTCTTTCCGTTTGGCTTTGTAGTTGCAGTACGGGCAGAAGAATTGGGGCTCTTTGCCGCATTCGTGGAGAACGTGGCGGCAGTGATGGCTTCTGTTCTTGTACTGCTTCGGGCAATTGGGACACCTGAAAACTGAACGCAGCAATGAGATTTGGGTGTTATTCGTGTTGGCAACACTGATCAGCCATTTCGAAAGACCCAACCAGGAACTGTACCAGGTAGAGGTTTAAAACTAAGAAAATAACTGCATCAACAATCAGTGAATCATTTTATTCAATTTTTCGCGAATCTTCATGACCGAATGATGCGCTTCACACAAGAAACTGTATGTCAGCATTCTGTTGCTCACGTGACGTCGGAGCGTTCAAAAGTCGGATCAATTCCGTCTGAGAGGACACTTTATGTTTGCAGATCAAATGAGCCTTGTAGGTGTGTTTATGTTTGGTTCGGTACTCGCAGAACTCGCAGAAGAATTTTGGTTCCTTCCCGCACTCGTGCCACAAATGTCGGCTCAGGTGGTTCTTGTTCTTGTAGATCCGCGGGCAGTTGGGGCACCTGAAGCCTGCAAGAGAATTCGGATGATGGAAAATTCAGTGTCAATTATGAAGATTTATATTGTAAGGAGTGGGAAGCCCGCTCAAATTTATAGTAGGTAGGCTAGCGCCGTCCGGTAAGAGTAGTCAGAATCAAAATTTGAAAATATTAATAACCCAATATAACTGTTATAAAACATCTCAAACAACGTTTGAACCAATCAAACCGGGTTTAAAATACTTGAACCTTGCTTTAACATTGCTCAACCGGGATTAAAATGCATTAAAATAACTTATATTAACTTATTAAATGAAGAATGCCAAGGAGGAATGCAACTGATCAAATCTTGTAAAACCTCAAAGCTACCAACGTTCACGTAAAACCTTGATGAGGGTTATCTTCGCTATATTTGTTCATGTTGAAATAAAGCTATGATAATGTTTATTAAATGAACTCATTTTGAACCATCACATACCTAAGATACCAATGGACTTAAGAAAATTATAAATCATTTGAATGTCAATTTTTTTTAAACTCAGATCACTAACACCCAACGTTGTTACAATGACCGTTGGGCGAGGGCTCCCACTGACGGATAGGTACCTAGAGAAGGAAAAACTAGGTACCGTGTCTAATAACCTACTAAGTTTTTTAGATTGCGTCAGAGGCCAATTTGGTCCATTTCAATCTTTCCTGTTCCCTCTAGCTCTTCCCCTAGGGGATGTACTCTTATGCTGCTTCAAATTTCTTCTTCTCGTCCTTGGTCTTCAGCTCTTCCCAGTATTAAATACTGGCCAGTATTAAATAAATTTTATGGCCCTCCTGTCTCCTCCTGCACCAGCCACACCATTCTGAGGTGTCTAATAACCATGGTTATTTTTTTTTTTTCAAAGTTTTTTGATCTCTACCTACCTAGTTTAAGTATACAGTTTGCAAACTGTATACTTAAACTAGGTAGAGATCAAAAAACTTTCCCTACCAAGTACCTATTAAAAACGCTGCAAATTTTACACAAGGGTTTATTATTTTTTGATATACGTTACTTGTGCAGAAATTTAATTCTGTCAATAAAAAAAATTGAAAAAAAAAATTTTTTTTTGGATTTTTATCTCAAAAAAATTTTGTTTTTGGATTTTTTTTTCAAAAATTCTTTATTTTTTACTCGAAAAATATTTAACATCCTGGGATCCTTCAAAAATCCCATTTTTAGCCCCATGAAAGCCATAAAGATCGCCCCAGTGAAATCGGATCGTTCCGGGACCCCAAAAAATGGATTCTACGTCCAAAAATACTTCGAAAACGACACCTAACTCGATCCCATAGCTAAAAGCCTTCAAAAAGCCCCTCCCGTAGCCCCATAGCGCCCCACGGGTTTGGGCGATCGGACTGAAAACCTTGCGGGCACAAGTAGATGGTAAACCAAGTATTTTGTCAAAATTTCAGATTTTAAAAAAAATTCCTACTGCCCAAAACGGCCTGGACGGCGTACGGCGGACGGTCATTTCGGATTTAGAATGTAGACCTCTTGAAACGGATAATGTCAAATTTTGAGCCCGATCGGAGTCGTCGACCCCCGTCGCGAAAACATAGGTTTATTATTCCAAGAATAATAAACCAAAAACGCAGCAAATTTTACACAAGGGTTTATTGTTCTTTGATATACGTTACTTGTGCAGAAATTTAATTCTGTCAATGAAAAAATTTAAACAAATTTTTTTTTGGATTTTTATCTCAAAAAAATGTTTTTTGGATTTTTTTGTTCAAAAATGTGTTTTTTCAAAAATTCTGTATTTTTTACTCGAAAAATATTTAACATCCTGGGATCCTTCAAAAATCCCATTTTTAGCCCCATGAAAGCCCTAAAGATCGCCCAAGTGAAATAGGATCGTTCCGGGACCCCAAAAAATGGACTCTACGTCCAAAAATACTTCGAAAACGACACCTAACTCGATCCCATAACTAAAAGCCTTCAAAAAACCCCTCCCGTAGCCCCATTATAGCCCCATAGCGCCCCACGGGTTTGGACGATCGGACTGAAAACCTTGCGGGCACAACTGATGGTAGGTAAATCAAGTATTTTGTCAAAATGTCAGATTTAAAAAAAAAATTCCTACATAAGTAGGTACTGCACATTTCGGATTTAGAATAGGTTTGTTCCAGGTCTAACTGCGTCTGTTAACAAAAGTTGACAGCTGTCGACAGCAGTTCCAATGCCTTCTGAATCGCTGTTGAGTTCTGTCGAACAGCCCATCTGATGACCTGGAACGCGATCTGTCAACAAACCAAGTCAGGTGAGTCACCGTGAAGTAATGCTACACAATTTAATTACTTCATGGTGATTCCACGTGACAGTAAATTTCAAATGGAAAAATCCAATTGATAATTTTTGGTTTATTTTATTCAGAATAATCAACCTTTTTCAAGAGAGGAGTATCATAAGGGCGGGAATTAGTCGTTTAATGTGTTTGAGGGTATTTACGAGGACTTCGGGAAGACGTGAGTACAACTTGACACGCCGAGCACCAAAATAAAGTGAGAAGGTTATGAGAGAGGTTTCAACTGGGTAGGGTTATCCTAGTCGACAGAACCCAACCGAACTGTCCGTTTTCGGCGGACAGCAGTTGAACTGCGGTCGACCGACAAATCGACCTGGAACAGCAGTTTTCTCAACTGCGCATGTCTCCGTCGATTTCTGTTAACAGTCCGTCAAAGCTGGAACAAACCTATTGTAGACCTCTTGAAACGGATAATGTCAAATTTTGAGGCCGATCGGAGTCGTCGACCCCCGTCGCGAAAACATAGGTGTATTATTCCAAGAATAATAAACCAAAAGGGTTTTTAATCATTAAAATAATGTTGTAATAATTATTATTACAACCATCCACTCACCCCCACCGAATTTATAGGCAACTCCGTCATGTTGCTATGACAGAAAACGAAATACCTAGGACCTAGGTATTATACCTGTATATTATAATAACCATGGCTGTCCGAATGATAAGTAGGGATGGAAGTTTGAAAAACAAAAACCACGTCTGGATTCTCTATTAAATAGAGATAAATTTTATCTTCGCTGCGTCGGAGTTTAAAAAAAAGGAAATTTAAGAGCTCCCTTTACTTAGGATTTCGTGTCTTACAAGATTTGGATTTTTTTCCAATTTAAGTAGGTACTAGGTAGGTCCTAGCCGTTTTCTGATCACCGGCGATGATCCTGATCAACAGCTGTTTATAATCATTTCTAGGACCAAACTGTCTTAAAAGTGGACCGTTCATCTATAATGCCGTTGCGTCATCGGATGCCTTAGCAAAAGAACCGAACAACTAGATGTTTCATTTTTCAGTAATGGGTTCGACAAACTGCTGTTTTCAGGCGTCTTTGTTATTTATGATTTTTGTATTTTCTCGCACGAGATACGATGATAAATAAATCAGCTGTAACCAGTAGGTAAGGGTTGTGGTTACATTAAATATTTGAAGCATCGATTTAGCCAGACAGGGGCGGATTAAAGATTAATTTCTGGGGGGCAAGCACCCAAAACTCCATTAAGTGTCATCTAGAACCAATAATAGCAAGTTTGAGCAGATCAAGTTTAAACCGAAATCGCCAATTCGGAAAAAATCCCCGAGTAGTAGGTATAATATTATGTGAGTTGATAGACGCCGTGTTATCATCGGGAGTTTCACCGTGCGAATTTGAGACGCTAGCTCGTCGCCTTTTGTCATCTTCGATTGGGTAGAAGGTGAAGGTTCACTGTCTGAAGTCGACAATGCTAAGTCGAAAATAATGCTGGTGAGACGATGCGAAGCGAGGGAGACCCTTCTGTTTAAACTGAATTCAGTTCATCATGGAAGTGCACCCAACTGTGTCAGCTGACCCTTAGGTGGAAATAAGTTGTGCCACGAGGGTTTTAAGTGCTCGTAACCCGTAAGCCATGGAACAAGGAACCTTGTTCCATGCCCGTAAGCATCCCTCAATTCGGAACATTCGCCTGGAGGTTTCCAGAGATCTGACAGTCCTTCAAAAATGGAGTACCGGAGATCCTCCCGCACCACGCAGGTACCTACAAGAAGTACGAGCGTCTTCAGCTACGTCTGCTCACACTAACCAATTGGTACCAGTAAAAAAACATAAAACTATCACACTGACTTAATACAATGTTACGATTAAACTATGTCATAAATGAAGAAGTACTTCAAAACTATCATACCTACTTACAGATATTCTGAAGAGGTTACGCATGACGATACGGTGATGGAAACTTTCCTCAGAAATATTGCGAGGAACAGGAACTTTGACATTGACACTGACATAACATAAATTTACGGGTAAAAACAGCTTTAAAACCAATCAAGCCAACCAATCGATAGCCCGTTATAAAGAGGCCATGATTCACTTTGTATCGCCGGAAGGCCTTTACAATTAAACCTTATCATTCATCATTCATTCATTCAAGAGGCCATGATTCTCACCGATTGTAGTGCCACACAAGAAGAGGAACAGAATCAATAGTCCACCCATAGTTTAACCCATATTTTTAAAGTTAAAACTGCGTGTGAGCCCTTCAAACTGAGCACAACACAGTTTGGACTCTTTGAAACAGGTTGTGAGCCCATCACTAACTTTTAAAACTCTTCACACCAGTTGCAGCCCGTCAATTCTCGGGAATGGTGTCACCTTTTACGTGAGGCAGTTGGTCACTGGAACTTAGTTCGTTTTCCCATGCCTTGAAGACGTTGTCATCTTTAATGTTATGCATTTGATCCACTAATTGGCCTTGAAGGACTTGTACTGGCAAATTCTGCTGTTCAAAGATCCTTTATTATAACTTATCACTTCATATATAAATTCAACAATAACTATCATATCGTTAGACTATAACAATCTTTTTTTTTTTTTTCTCTTCTTCACTGCAAGGTTACACCTTATAAACTGACTTCACCCAAGAACAAAATACTTGAGGAAATCATGAACAATAGGTTGTACAACAATACGAAAAATGTTTTACATCTGGCTGTGAAAACAGCAATTAATGATAACAGTTAGGATAAAAATAAATAAATGAAAATGATGTAAAACTATAGGTTGAGAGTCTTTGAATGACTCGGATATCCTTTTTATTCATTCAATACAGCAATACCAACCAACTAGATACCTACATTAGGATAGCTACCTCCTAAATAAAGGCTGTACGAAAAAGGTATGGCATAGAGTAGGTAGATGCTCATAGGCACATCATGTATGTAGCAGTGGCGGCTCGTGCTACAGGCAAGAAGGGATTCAACCGTACTTCGACAGCAAAATTAAGAACATGCTCGTATTACCTAGTTAATACACACCCGAATGTATGGTCACGTATATCTGCTGAATGGAAACCTTTAGCAAGAAGTCTCACTTTAGAAGAAAAATACAACCGACTCACTTTCCACGTCCATGCATACGGCCCATGCTTTTCATTTCGTATCTTTAATCCAAGGGTGGAGGGCCGAAGGGAATGTTCTTGCGACGGGTATTCATCTCTCGAAAATCACACACACACAATAAACAATAAAATTACTAGAAAATTATTAGACTGACTCGAACGATACAAAAGAAGGCGAATGTAAGGAGGGCGCTAATTATCAGTAAAAATTCCCTCACAGACAATTCCCTTTTCTTTTTCTTCTCTGTTATTTCCAGTTTAGTGTTCAAAAACCCCTACGATTATATCTTAGAGCAATGGTTGCTCTATCTCCAATTCTTTTGATTCATTTCAGGAGGATTTGGCGATTACAATCCGAATTCACTGGGAATAATATCCGTTTTCCCCTTACAAAAAGTCCCCTTCCTTAAAAATGTGTTGTCAACACTGCTGCGCAACTGTTTCTTCTATTTTTCGTACCCGTTCCTAATCTTCATACCTGTGGAAAATACTCCATGAGCTACACCTGAAGCCAGCGAGAGACCCTCTATAATTTCGCCCAGTCACGTGACCTTTCCCAACCGCCCTCCCACCCTCCTGTCCTCATTCTTTGGTCTGCTTTGGTTCAAAGCTGAAGTTGAACCCAAGTTCTGACGTCACTCCCCAGCCGAATGGAACTGTTATCAAAAATAGTAAGAACTTGTTATGTACCAACTTGCATCAACAGTGACACTATGGGAAGCTGATTTGATAATAATATTATCAAAATTTCATTTACATATTATGTAAATGAAATTTTTCTCTCCTCTCGCTCACTCTAACCTTTCCTCTCTTTCTCTCACTATCTTTGGGGGTTCTCTGAACCACTGAACCCCTGCACGAGCCGCCACTGGTATGTAGGTTAACACGAAACAAATCGTCAAATAAAAACAGTGCGTAAACTAAATGTGATTGGGTAACATTAGGCCGAATTAGGTTGATGGTGTTTTAAATTTGTTACATCAGCCGCCATCTAGTCTAGTCTTTTATTTGAAATGGTTGAATAAGTTGGTCTTGATTTGGGGGTTGGCGTCACGGGGTGCTGGATTATCGTTTGTGATATACAAGGTGATGTCAGGTTCTGTCAGGCAGAACTGGGGCCACACCCAGATCAGCACTGGGTTGTAAACAGGCAGTTTTGAACCAGGCGGTTTACAACCTAACCTCAACACTCAACTGGTATTCTACTGATGCGAACTCTACCGTTTATATTCGAAAGCTCCAACCCGCACGATGGGGGTCGTCATTTTGCATACGTCCGAATGCCTCATGATGAGGTGCTGTTTGTAGTTGTGTTTATGTTTGGCTTTGAAGGGGCAGTAGGGGCAGGAGAATTGAGGCTCTTTCCCGCACTCGAACTTCCAATGGCGTTTCAATGTGTTTTTCCTCCTGTAGGTTTTGAGGCACCCGCTGCACTGGAACAACACCCCTGAAACAGACATTCGCCCAATGAAGTAACCTATCGGACAGCCGCAAAAACGTACATCAAGAGAGATTTTGCAGTCAGTATTATGAACCAACAGTATGAATGCACCACAAAGTAATTGTAAGTTAAAAAAATTAAGAATGAGCGGGAAATGAAAG
The DNA here is from genome assembly GCA_955831195.1 of Pilophorus perplexus. Taxonomy (NCBI): domain Eukaryota; kingdom Metazoa; phylum Arthropoda; class Insecta; order Hemiptera; family Miridae; genus Pilophorus; species Pilophorus perplexus. Next base: position 32,222,082 of record OY037009.1, on the reverse strand, counting down.
TGTTTGGTTCAGTAATTCAGCCATTACTGAGACCAGCACAGAGTTGCACCCATCCATGAATTCATCTTTCGAAAGATGGGTGCAAGAGAACCATCTGCATCAATTTATGGGCACAGAAATACCATTTCAATAATTTTTTGAGCACAAAATTGCCATCTCTATCAATGAAAAGATGCAAGAGTTCCATCTCCATCCATGTATGGGCACAAAAGTAGGTACCATCTCTATCAATGTTCAGGCACGAAACTACCTACCATCTCCATCTTTGTATGGGCACGAAAGTGCGATCTGTATTGACAATAGGTATATTGATCAATGTATGGAGACAAAAGTACCATCTTTGTCAATGTACAGACACAAAAGTACCTTCAATCTCCATCAATGTATGGGCACAAAAGTGCCATCTCGACTAATGTAATGTTCACAAAGTGGTTGTTTGCCGATGGTGCAGAGGTCTAATCCAATGAGTTGGTTAGGAGAGAGAACGACGAGAAACCAGCAGAGGAGTTGTTCTCTCTCCCTAACCAACTCAATGTGTATGTTTACAGGGGGCCATACACCTGCCGGTTTTTTCGACACGCCTCAGTTTTTTCTTGGAAACCCGCATGGTTGGAGTGTCGGGATCCGCGAAAAACCCGTGGCGCGTCGAAAAAACCGGCAGATGTATGGCCTGCTAATGTGTGCGCAAAAAACTGCCAATTGAACCTCACCCAGTAGAACTGAATGGTTCTTTCTCCACCAACAACTTACTAGCATTAATAATCATCTCACGTTGACTGCAAAATCTCTCTAACCACAGACGTCTCCACATTCCCTAATAATTTCCCTTGTCAAGCGTAGCGAGGACTTGTCGGGTGCAAAGCGGGCAAAAGCGACAAACCGGGCGACCACCTTGCAAACCCAAAAGGTGCAGATGCTTGGTGTACATGTGACGTAATAGGTGACTTTTCAAGTAGGTACTTACCAGAAATGATTGTAGAGTGCGACGATTCGTATAGATTGAAATAGTATTTCAACGTCTTCTTTTATGATGATAGGATGGGGCGATTGAATGAATGGTACCTATATGTGATAGTAAACGTTTACTGACATGGAAAAGTTCCTGGTGTCAAACCCTTAGTGGTTGAATTGTTACGCCACACTATTCATAAATGTTTGGTAGCTCTGATGGACTGCTCTTCCGCACTTGGCTGCTTACGTTTGAGCCATTTTCTAACCTCAGTGTGAATGTGTCAGGTCGAGGTTGAGTGCGAACATCTTGCATTGCATTATGAACCTGAAAATTTGAAAAATATTATCAGGCAGTGGATCTGGGACTTGAGTGAATTACCATTGTTATTGCCAGCAGAATACTTACCGGTATGCCTGGCGCTGAAGCCCTACAGTGGTACCTCCTACTCCACATGCTATCTAATCGTGAGCAATGAACCATTGCCAATAGTGAACAGAGGCGGTTGAGACCGTAAAATTGAATTTTATTGAATCTACGCTAAACAAAGCTCAAACCATCGCTCAGTAGATAGTGAAACTTGGCAAGCGTCCACACTATCCAGCTGGCGTATCAACTACAACTTACTCCAAGTTGTAAGTCATCGATATTTTTGAGGAAGAAAGTTGTTGCCCGTGTTACACAAGGGTTTCTTTGATTTATTCTTTGATGTACGTTACTTGTGCATAAATTTAATTCTGTCAATGAAAAAATTTTAAAAAACAATTTTTTGGGGGATTTTTTTTTTTTAATTCTTTATTTTTTACTCGAAAAATATTTAACCTCCTGGGATCCTTCAAAAATCCCATTTTTAGCCCCATGAAAGCCCTGTAGATCGCCACAGTGAAATCGGATCGTTCCGGGACCCCCAAAAATGGATTGGAAATTTGGATTCTACGTCCAAAAATACTTCGACAACGACACCTAACTCGATCCCATACCTAAAAGCCTTTAAAAAAAACACCTCCCGTAGCCACATTTTAGCCCCATAACGCCCCACGGGTTTGGGCGATCGGGCTGAAAACCTTGCGGGCACAACTAGATGGTAAACCCAGTATTTTGTCAAAATTTCAGATTTAAAAAAAATTCCTACTGCCAAAAACGGCCCGGACGGCGGACGGACATTTCGGATTTAGAATGTAGACCTCTTGAAACGGATTATGTCAAATTTTGAGCCCGATCCGAGTCGTCGACCTCCGTCGCGCAAACATAGGTGTATTATTCTTGGAATAATACACCTATGTTTTATTATAATAAACCAAAATGGATGGAGAGGTGCACCTCCACGCCATGGCGTCTCTGTCAACGCATGGGCGCCAAATAGGCCTTTTGCCGAATGGCGGACGGGGAGGTGTAACCGCGACTGGTATAACCTCAAGCGCAAGGTTATGCGATTGACTGTTTTGACCCGTCCCTATTGTCAACGTGTTTACTGAAGTTTTTTGATTTGGCGCAGACTCTCCAATCGGCTTTTTTGCTTAGTGACTGTGGTGGGTGAGGGTCATGGCTGTGCAGATACCCTTGAAAAAAGTGAAACTCGATGAAGGTGATGTAGCAGGCGCCAGACTACCAAACTGAGTGGTGAGTGACAACTCAGTGCTCTCGCTGAGAAGGTTTCTGCTGGTTTGGAATTAGGTAGTGGTTTAGACTAGCACTCAGACAGAAGGGGGGGTTGTCGCTTCGTTCGCCCGTTTGAATAATACCTAGGTCAAGTGATGGGGTAGGATACAGAGGAAAATCCGACTCAATACCATACACCTGGCAGTTTTTTCGTGGAAACCCGCGTCAGTGGTCTATAATTGGTTTATAATATTCTAGCACTTAGCTATACTCTTATTATAATATTGTTTATTATTGCTATTTATTACGAACATAAATAGGTAAAAAATTTTATACTGATAGTTTTATTGAGTTCCTTTTGGTTTATTATTCTTGGAATAATCGCGACGGAGGTCGATGACCGGATCGGCCTCAAAATTTGACATTATCCGTTTCAAGAGGTCTAGATTCCAAAACTGAAATGTCCGTCCGAGCCATTTTAGGCAGTAGGAATTTTTTTTTAATCTGAAACTTTGACAGTATACCTACTTGGTTTACCATCTAGTTGTGCCCGCAAGGTTTTCAGCCCGATCGCCCAAACCAGTAATGCGCTATGGGGCGAAAAAGGGGCTACGGATCAGGCTTTTTGAAGGCTTCCGACTATCATAGTACGACTACCGACTACCATATTCCATAATGGAATCAGTTGGGTGTCGTTTTCGAAGTATTTTTGAACGTAGAATCCATTTTTTGGGGTCCCGGAACGATCAAATTCCACTGTGGAGATCTATAGGGCTTTCATGGGGCTACAAATGGGATTTTTGAAAAATCCCAGGAGGTCAAATATTTTCCGATTAAAAAAAAATTGTTTTGAAAAAAAAAGTTGACAAAAAAATTTAAAAAATTTTTGTTGACAAATAATATTCGGACTTGTAACCTATATCAAAGAATAATAAACCCTTGTGTAAAATTTGCATGCAAAATTTGTGTGCAATTTAAAAGGAAGATCGATTGATTTTCCATCGATCGATTTTTGAGAACGAATATTTTCGATGATTCAATCCACTCATGAGTGATGATCAAGTGTATTCTTCTCGCGGCGCGTCGCCTTGGTCTCTGGCATGTGGGACCAGGGATGCCGCCGGTTTGGCTATCAACTTCGGCATGAGATTGCACACTCACAAACGAGTTTTTCAGTGGCCGACGACAGTCCGGAAACCCGCGCCCCTGGCGTGCTGGAAAAACTAAGGGGTTTTCCTGACTGCCGGGAGTATCCATTAGTGTCCGTCGACGGACGAGAAACCCGTGCGCCAGGACGGTCAGAAAACCCGCGCACCAGGACTGCGGGTCAGGCCTCTAAAAAAAACCGGCCCGTGTATGGCCTCCTAATCAGACAATGAAGAAGGAAGATTTTACGATTTTACAAACACACAACGTAATAGTTACTTTACAACGTAGAATTATTCTTTATGGAAGTGGGTACCCACCGAAGCTTACATTTGCGTACCCACAACAACATTGTAGTTAGGAGCCTACCTGTCATCTTTTCTTCTGCAATGAACCATCCACCTTTGAACGATTTTGCACTGTTCACATTAAGATTGCACTTACTCACATGTAGGGATTCTACCGAATTAGTCCAAGTGAGAATTCTGCAGTAATAAAAACGGTTGAGGGAATCTGTAGAACTTGGTTGTTGGGTCATATCCAGGAGCTGTTGCAGATTCCAAAACAGCAAAACTTTTTCCCCCCGAGACATGTTTTGAGGTAGTGATAACGGCTGATTCGAAAAATTATTCACGAAACTAGACAAGAGAGTATTTGGATGAGGAGTAAACTATTTGGAAGACTGTATTCAACAGGAATTCCAAGTAAACAAAAACCGTAAGTCGCATAACCTTCTCACACGATAACCTAAACGTTAGCGTCACCGCGACGCGAAAATCCATTCGGCAAAAGGCCTATTGCCATCTATATCAATTTATAGGTGAACAAGCAGCACCTATATCAATTTATAGATGCTTCATTGTGCATCTATAAATTGATATAAATTGATATAGCACACTTAAGTGTCCTCTGTATCAATGAATAGCCGCAAAATGCCATCCCTATCAATTCATAGTTGTATATGCGCCGTCTGTATCCACGTAAAGGCGCCTAAGTACAATTATAATCAATGTTTGAGTCCAATGTCCATCTTTATGAATGTTCAAGCACCAAATTCGGAATGGAAGTGCTCCCGAATTTCGGGTTAAATCATCCTGTACCGTGTTGTTAGAAGTCAAAAAGGGAAAAATACATCATTTTTGTGACAAAAAGTCTTTCACGTAGTTTACAATCTTAAGTAATTTAGGCCGATTCAAAAACCACTGTGAGTGACGTCACCTACAGGTGTTCCGGTTTCCAATCAAAAGACACCAGAGTGCAGGTCGATTTTTTCTTCTTTTTCGATTTTTTCTTGGTGTTTGGCTCTAGTGACACTGGAGTAACGAGAAAATGGCCGTGTTCGCTTTGTTTTGAATGTGATCATGCTTATTTACTCAACTTATTTGTGATATAAATTAACTTATTCCAATGACCGATTCTTTAGTTTTTAGTTTTGTAATGGTGGCCAACGTGTCGACCAATAGGAGCTGACCTCGGGTTCCCGCCAAAATTCAAATAGCAATTTTTCCATAAATTTTATAAATTCATACGAGCTTGCAGTTTGTGTTTTAATCCCATTTTTAGTATTATTTGGACGCCTTCTATCGATAAAAAAAATAATCCAGAAACGCTTCCATTCCTAATTGTCATCTTCACAAATTTTCTGTGAGTTTATTTTGCCATTATTCTGCGCTCACCATCTACACCCACCATATGATTTGACTTTCTACACATGAAATGTGTATTTTTAAAAAATAGCTGCGTTCGCAGAGTAACTTCTGGCCATTCGGAATCGAATCAAAACTTGAACGCTTCCAGAAATTAAAACAGACAGAACTTTGATCCTCCACCAACGAAAAAGTAGTCCCTAAAATGTTACCTCTACGAGATCACAGAAGGGAATGAATCGCGCAAGCTTGACTTTCCACCATCAGGAGGCAGTTCCAGTGAGTATAGAATATCTCTCTCCCTAACCAAACTCATTAAAATATTATATTCTATACTCACTGGGCAGTTCTGGAAGTTCTGAAGAAAAAAAAATCAGAACTGCTGGAATCGATTCCGAACGATTCTGAACGAGTTCTGCGTTCGCAGAGTATCAGAACTTGAGTGTTTAATTCCTGGAAGCCGATGTACCCCCACCCACGGCCCTTGCAAAAGACCCTACTGTGCATGCGCCGAATGGTTCAGAATTACCAGAATTAGGTATAGGTACTCTGCGAAAGCAGCTTATGATGAAGGGTAAAAAAATGGCAATGATAATAAATAAATAATTACATGTATTAATACATGAGTCAAGGGAAAAATATTACTCTTGTTCAATAAATTACAGCAAACCTTTGTACAAAAAAAAAAACACTTTTTAAATTAGGTACGACCACTTCTTTTCAAATTAAACCTCTAAATAAAGAACAACGCTTGGTCCTTGTGTTTAACGGCGACATGACTTTTGAAGTTGTGTTTGTGTTTGGCTCTGTAGGGGCAATAGGGGCACCCGAATTTGGGCTCTTTGCCGCACTCGAAATTCAGGTGACGGGTGAGATGGTCCTTCCGACTGTAAGAACGGGAACATTTGTGACACCAGTAGCGACCTGGAAACAGAAAGAACGTGTCAGTTTGAGAGGAAGATGGCGAGAACTTTTGGAGGACGTCGAAAAACGGTGTTGCCAGGCTCAACGCTCATTTGGCAGTTAGGTAATCTAAAGTATCAGTTCTATTAATAGGACAGGGACACACACCAAAATCCTTACTGTCTACTCACTAACCAAGCGTAAAACCCATGCAAAGGAAAAATGTGATTGCAACCTATTTGGTTAGAGGAACCAGACCTGAAAGCCAATAAAACTCAAGAATAGTTATTTTGACCGAATGTAGGTATATTTTTTGCGTTGACTGCCAAAAGGTGGATCAAGTACATATTTGTTGAAAAGTCCTTTCATTAAATTTGTCTGTGTTGCATTCAGTCTTTCAAATTAGTTGAATTAGACATATTGTGTATAATTCAAGTAGTCTCCTAGGACAATTTAGTGCAACTTCACTCGCTCCTCCGTTGTGTTGCTTCCGTTGACAGCAAACGCCTGAAAAATTCCATTTTAACTTATTACGGTTCCGTGAAATCTTTAGAAAAGTGTGACGTTTTCCTACCTGATACTGTCATGGGAGCACATCTTTGTGGCTGTTGGCGATGTGCAGTTGCATGTGGGTCTTCTGTTTGGTTTTGTGGCCGCAGTAGGGGCAGACGAATTTTGGCTCTGTGCCGCATTCATACTTGACGTGCCGCCACAAATTGTTTTTCCCTTTGTAAGTTTTGGGGCATTGGGGACAGGGAAAGCGTCCTGGAAGATGAAGACAGAATGTACATGCAGCAATTCTGGTGTTGAAGGGTTTTGTTCAGATAGGTACAAATGATTTAGACGGTTGATTACTACACGAATCGAGCTAAGTGCTTTAGTTAAGAACCCTTTGTGAAACCGTTCAGGTATACCATATACCATGGGCTAATAGTGGTATTCATGGTCTGCATAGTTCGTCAAACAAAAACAAAACAAAAAATCCAAATGCACTAAGACTAAGATACGAGCCTACCGCAGTCACCACTTTGAAAAACTGCCTATAGGTCTACCACAGAAAGTTTGCGTCCCTTTGGCGCATTCTTCTGGAGAGAATAGAACTAGTTATCTCTTATCATCGCTTATCATCAAGCAGATTCCCCTGCGTACGATAATTTTTCGGGAATTTCTTCCCTCAAAAGTGGCATAATTTCCCTCCTCGGGAGGAAGAACTTGAGAGCACACGTTCACAGCGCAGCCACTACACGAACATCAAATTTCTCACCACTCCAAATTCTGTGTCAAGGTTTCACAATAATTGTGAATTATTGTAAGCGGGGCAAATCCCCCCTTATGAGCGCCAACGACCTATTTGAGGGACTTTTCCCCTTATTCGGCCCAGAAGAGGGAATCTAAGAAGGGCAGCCAACGTGAGGAGTGGGGAGAGCTCTCCCTCCCCTAGGGGCCTCCAGCTCTGCTCCCACCACCGACCTCACTCGCTGTTCAGGAGTCAAAGTGTTCACATCGTTTGTCTTGGCCGAAGTATTTATGCAGCATATATCCAGTGTTCTCAGTATCGTTTTCGAGTATCGCTCTCGAGTATCGTTTTCGCGTATCGTTCGCATTTCAACGATACCCTCAACCTGACTTGGAGAAGTCCCCATCCTTGTCAGTCTCACAAATCTGCACACCGTCCGCAAGTGACAGTGTCCCTCTCCGAAGACCGCATCGACCGTCGCTGTCCCGATCCCTCAGGCGCTCTACAAGTACCAGACCCGGTGCATAGCTGGAACGACCCCTCGACATCGAGACCCAACGGTAAATACAGTCTTCCATATTCTCTTCACATTCTCCACAACCAGTACGCCGAGGAAATCTATTGATAGGCTGAAGTTGTACCTTTTGGATTAGGTGAACAGAACAGTTACGTCTCCGACGTCCTCTTTTATGTTTCTTGTGATTGTTTCGTTTTTATTTTACGTCTCTCCGGCGTGCCGTTTTAGGTGTTTTCTCGTTATTTCAACGCCTTCAGCGTCCCTTTTTCAGAACCCTTCAGGTTCCAGTATCGATTTAGCAATCGATACACCCCTTAGTACCCTTCAGGTGCTCACTAGTAACTTCGTGTAGTATCTGTATCCAGTACCCTTCAGGTATCCAACTATTCTGACAACAGTATACCATCGATACACCATCGTCATTTCATCAGATACCCTTCAGGTACATCCCCCATATAACTTGTATTTCCTCCCTTGTTGTTTGTACATACTCACCGCGACACCTATTAATATAATTAGGGGTACAACGTATCGATACATCAACATACCTTTTTGTACATTTTTATTATTTTGTAATTACATTTTGTTTAACCATAAATTGTATTCAATTTGTCCAATTACCCCGTCCCAGTAAGAGTAATTGAGTGTATCTTTTAATATCTTAGTTTTGATCAAGCTGCTTCTAATTGGGTAATTTAATTATTATTCAATTTATAACAACACGCTACTGCCCCCGAAGCCAGCCTTAACTCGAAGTAGCTTACACAATGGAAGGTTGACTTGATCGTTAGTACGTGGATCCGCCACACGGACGCAAACTTTCTATGGTAGACCTATAACAAGCTGCCAAACTAGGTACCTACTTTACAGACTTTTACGAAGATCTCAGCCTGATATGCTCCATGTGCATGTGCGACTTGACTTTCAACCGCTCGACGTTGAAACTACCAGACCATTAAAACCCCTTAATTCATTCCAGGCCAGTAAGGCTCACCAGTAGGAACTCAAGCACCTGGAGGCAGCAGAAATCATCGACAAAGCCAGCTGTCCAACGGCCTGAATCTAACCATTTCTCAGCTTGAAACCTCATGCCAGGGGAAGTGCGTAGTATATATATATCAACATTACAGCTGTAAATAAGGGAGCCATCCATGAACAGCACCAACAGGTTTTCGGAAACTGGAGCTTTCAGTCCTCTCAAAGGATCATTACATTTTACCTGTACCGCTTAAGCTTTTGCTTTTTGTATATCGTTTCCCAAGAGCACGAAAAAGCTCTCACGGATTCAACAACCTGACAACATCAATACAAATCATTGTACTGAAGTGATTGTGGATGCAGGTCCTGGCGATCTTGGAGCAATTTTTTACCAAACCCAAAGACTATAATATAGTCTATATTATAAGCTATATTATAGCTTATATTATAAGCTATTATAAGCTACTATTATAAGCTGTATTATAGCTTATAAGCTCGTGACATCGTTGATTACCTATGAGTCTGCTCACTTGGGAAGGATTTGCCCATGTGAAACACGTGATGCTTGCTTTGGCGGTACAGACCTTACGCTAAGAGGCCACTTCCAAATTGGACCTAAAGGGCGCCTGCTGAGGGAAGCTTCCTAATCGTATTTGAGACGAATTGGCACTTGGTGGTGTGGGATGGTACTTCAGGTACCAGAGACATTTGGCCACTTCAACCCTAAACTGTTACTTGGAGAATCATTCCCAGATTAGACTGGCACAAGATCTGTCACCTTCTGATTCCAGTTTTGCCCCATCAAAACTGTCATCACTGCACCAGCTCACCAAATAAGCTCAGGGCGAACAAAAGCATTATACACACTACGGAACACCCTTTTTAATCAATAAACTCTTTTGTTGGTGTATATTAACAAGAAAAATGTTCACATAGTAGGTAGGTAGGGTAATTTTTTCTTTGGTTTGGTAGAGTTCGACAAAGAGGTAACATCAACACGAAAAACTTGATAATATCCACCACACGGTATACATAGGAGGATGTTCAGGCTGAAGCCATATCCAAAGATCACTTGTTGGCAGTTCAATAGGTCATTGACGAGTCGTCTGAAAACAGTTTCCCCAAAGCCAAACTCTGACTGACGGCAGACCAAGCGGCGGGATGTCGAAGGGCGATGTGCCCATTGATGGCGTCTTTCCGCTTAGCTCTGTACGGGCAGTGGGGGCAACAGAACTGAGGCGGTTTCCCACATTCGAAGAGGACGTGCCGTTTCAGGTGTGCCGGCCGTTTGTAAGTCCTGGAGCACGAACTGCATTTGAGCCGACCTGTGAAATGAGTTAAGAAAGTGAGTTATTCCGAGGGTTTCAGCAGTGTCAGGATTTGGATCATGTAAGGAAGGAACCTACCAAAGAAAAAAGGTAATGGGCTAGGGAACCGATTCGATTGTCGACTAATACTTTTTTCTGAAACAACTTCATATTTTAAGCCATAACAGTGAGTTTTGGGCTCCTATGGTGTAATAAAAATTTCCAGGGCACTTTCAAAAATTTCAACTTTGAATCTGGAGGGAGAAGTGCTCTCTGGTGGTCAGCCAATGAACTAAAAGCACGAATTCAGAGAGATTCACGAGATCAGAAAAGGTGAAATCGCAAGGGAAATAGTCGTTCGGATTTGTTCTGACGCTAGAGTGACGGGACAGACCATATTCATGTTCACCAACATAACTTAACCAAAAATAAAAAAGATTTTTTGTACACATTCTACTTTTTGTGCGACATTGCTTTTTGTACACATTCTACTTTTTGTGCGAGTGCACTCTGGCGGATTAGTTAAAGTGTCACGCAGGAAAATTCAAAACGCCAAATATTCACTAGTGATTTCCTCTGCTCAGACACCTAATTTCTCAGTGCTAACTGTACTGAGTAGGTACTTTGTTCATTATTAGTTCAACTATGTTCGGCCGAATTTTCCCATTTCTCTGACCTTGTTCCCTAGCCCATTCTGTGAATCACAAACTTCCTGGTTGAGATTTGAGGGCATTTCGAAATAAAATACCTGATCCAACCCATCAACACTTTATTGGTCTTGCAAGCAATGTACAAAACTGCCTGAATGGACTAGAGTGAAAATGGCAACAACAAGTATGGCCGACGCACGGCCTGACTAAGATTCTTCCAGCTTCACGAGGTTTTTGACAACTTTGCAAGTCTTGCTGAGTGTTCCGTGTTTGTTGATCATGTGGACCTTGACGTGGCTCTTCCTCTTGCCCCGGTAGGGACACAGACCGCAAGCAAACTGGGGGTCGACTCCACATTCGTACCTGATGTGGCGCCAGAGCGTGGCGTATTGCCGGTACGCTTTGGAACAATTGGGGCAGACGTAGGTCCCTGCAAGGCAAAAAGTACTTCAGTGAGGACGCACCAGACTAATACCGAGATCTGTTTAGATTAGATTCATGCCTTGAATGCAAACCATGTGCTCTAAAACAAACCACACCGTGTCATACCAAAAAGTCACACTTGATGACGTAAAGAGTGAGTGATCAAGGCGCTTTTCCTTTTGGCCTTGTACGGGCAGAATTGGCACGGGAACTGTCGGTCGACGCCACACTCATAACGCACGTGACGCCACATGGTGCAGCTCTGCCTGTAGACTTTGCCGCATTTGGGACAAGCGTAGGAGTACGCTGGAAACAATGTGAAGGATGATCATTCGTTTATCAGGGGCCCACTTGATGCAAACAAATCTGACAGAAATTGAAACAGTTGCCATTCAAAGGACACAATCATTGTTCCTGTTTTCGCTGTGAATTTTCCGACTATGAATTCTGCACTGTTGGTTCGGTTCTGCTTGGATTTCGAGGGAGGGAACTCCAGGAAATTACCTCGGCGAAAGATAACATTCGATACCGGGTCTGCCGATCTGGAGTTTCTCACTAGGTACCTATACAGTTGTTAAGTCAGACTGGTTCGGTGTGTCTTCCTCAAATCTCCAGACTGGTCTGGTGAGCCTTAGGTACTAAAATTGCCAGAATGAACTGACTGGATGTGTCTTCCCAGAATAGCCAGAATGGACTGATTGGTTGGGTGTGTCTTCCTAAAATTGCCAGACTGGACTGACCGGTTGGGTGTCTTCCTAGAATTGTCAGAATGAACAGTCCGGTTGGGTGTGTCTTCCTCGAATCGCCAGGCTGGACAATTTGGATTACTGATTGGTAGGGACCAATCAGGGAGGTTGCAGTTGGGTTGAAAACCGCAGCCAATGCACCATTCTGAAAATCTGCCTTGACAAATCGACGAAAAACAAATCTGTGGGGTTTAATTTTGTTTTATTTTATAGCAGCCTGAAACGATTAAAAACGAGGAGCAACCTACTTTTCATGATACTCTGAAAAATACTAACTGCCAGCAAATATTTCAATTATAAATTAGATGAGGTCAAAAGTGGCCACGTGTCAGTCAGAACAAAAAAATTCGGTATATTTTTAAAATTTTCTTGAAATTCTCAACGAGTCTAAATTTCGGTTTTATATGGTAGACGGTTGGGCTAAGTGTCGATTGACAACGTGCATTTGTATGTGTTGCCTGTATTTGGCTTTGTAGGGACAGTAAGGGCATTGTAGGGTCGGCTCTTTCCCGCATTCGTATCGCAAATGTCTGACGAGAGCGCCTTTGCTCTGATAATTCTTGTGGCAGGCTCTGCAACGGTGGTGTAAAGCCAAACTACTTTCAGGGTTACCGCCTGTAAAAAGAATAATAATAAAACATTCAGTTATTTTTGAAGTCATTGTTGTCAACATGTGGCAACACTGTTCAACATACTTTTGCCGATTTTTTTTTTTTTCGATTAAAAACACATCTTGTCGAACATTGTGCCGTTATTATCTCCCGAATGCCTGTTCGCTATGTGGACTTTGACTCTGGACTTCTGCTTGGTCCTGTAGGAGCACAGCGGGCACCCAAATTTGGGCTCCTGTCCGCACTCGTCTCTCTGGTGCCGCCGCAGGTTTTCCTTGTATTTGTAAGAACGGCCGCAGTCTTTGCAAACCCACTGACTGAGTCGCTCTAGAACAGATGAAATCGTCACAAAAAAAAGAAGATATTTGACAAGTTGGTAGGTACACCGCGAATTACCCAAAACGCGTCAACACTGCTTCCGTTTGGTACCAAGCGACCTCTACTGGATTTTTGATCTCATATTCAGGGACATAAAAACACCGTGAGAAGCAGCTTCATTTATGTATAAAATTAACTAATCACCTAAAACAAGGAATAGGTACTTAAGTAACAGTCAAATCTTCAATGAATCACGTTAAAAAAAATTGTTTTAAATGGTGAGCAAAAGCAGATGCATTACTAATTAGGTTTGACTAGATCGATCAACAGTGAGGGGTATTTGGTTTCTAACCGTTGAAAGGCTGGTTTTGTTTACGTGTTCGGTGCACCGTCAAGCAAATGTGGGGTTTATATGGATAGTAGTTCCAGGTCTATCAAATATTTGTAAATAATACATAAGGCTGGAATTAATTCGGTCCATTTTGTTTCCGCGTTGAGCGCGTTTCCAACCACTACAAATTCTCTTATCCACTTCAAGGTGGTTACTTCCCATTTAAAACTGCTTTCAGTGCTACAGGGGTAACGCCTCACAAACCCGTTCTTTTCCCCTTGAACAAGTTTTGAGCCCTTTCATACCACTTCAACCCCCTCCAAACAGGTTGTTTTTATCTCTTGAAACAAGTTATGAGCCCCTTCATACCATTTTTTTCGCCCTGACCAAATCGCGGGATTTTTTATTTTTTTTTTATTCGGGAGTTTTTCTTCCTAGATTCTCTTTTCCTAAAATGATTTGAATCTTGGCATGATTTGACTAATATAGGAACAAATAAGACGAGACTAAGTCTTAAGTCTTATTAAGGCTTAACAACATGTTATGGTTCTGTGAATCACATTACATGAAGTGAATCTCAAATTTTGAGATCATTATGTAGAGCTTTGCACGTGCACCATCCATTAAATGGAAAAGCAGTAGGTATATCTGTTTCTTCACAGTCACTGATCACGTATCGCATTATCAACCAGGTTCCTCAGGTGGGAGTGTTTTTTGAAAATGTGAGCCCTCATCGACGACTTGTGTTTGGCTTTGTGGTCGCACACCGGGCACTGGAACCTGGGCAGTTGACCGCACTCGTAATTCAGATGCCGGGTAAGGTCCCGCTTGTATTTGTACTTCTTAACGCAATTGGGGCACCCGAAGTCTTTCTTGAGATCTGGAACCGAACCGAAGAAAGAAAACCACACGAGAATCGTTAATGATGGAGACCAGCTGGTAAAAAATGGCTACCGCTTATACGTCAGGGCAGCAGAACCAGTGTGTAGTTGGCAGAACTGCACTGAACATGGCTAACAACAGCTGGACGCTGCGCCGCATCGGTAACCCAGTGTTGCCACAAGGTTGTAAACATTCAGTCATAGAACTGAACACCAACAATGAAAGAAAATAAAAAATTTTAATTTAATACTTTTTTATAAATTAATAAATAACTCAAACGTACACACTAACATTACAAGCTAAAATTATCACAAAGAATGGTCTCTTTGAGAGTACAGTTTGTGTTAATAACTTATGAAATGAAAGTCTTTGAAAGACGGAATGATAAGTTCACATTTGAAGGGTTCTAAGGGCAGCACTGCTGAAAACTTGGGGATGTTTTGAAACTGTTGCAGTTAAAATATTGTAGCCTTTTGGGACCAAAATGTCTTTTCGGTTCATTAACTTGCTAATTAACCTACATTTTAAGGATTAACGGGGTGAATCAACCTACATCACAGAGTGTAAACACTGAAGACAACAGTTCAAACGACTACAGCCCACTAGGAAGTGGGTGACAATGATTAATTCTTTGGAAATGTTTGCTCTTTTAACACCACTTGATCCCAAAAGCTTTCCATTGATGATAGGCATCTGCAATTGTGAGATTCTACTACAAATTTATCAACTATTGATTGTTTGATTCTACGGTACGAAAATTGTAACGCTAGCTCCTGAATGGTCACAGTCAATTTTGGCACGATCAAGGGAGTTGTTCCAGGAGAGCAACGGTTTTCCGGTGTTTGTAAATCATGTGAGTCTTGAGGTGAAATTTGTGTTTGAACCTTCGGCCGCAAAACGTGCACGAGAATTGAGGCTCTTTGCCGCACTCGTACTCGACGTGGCGGATGAGGTGGCACCTGTGTTTGTACGACCGCTCGCAGTTAGCGCACCTGAAGAGTTTCTGGTAGGTGGAGAAATCGTCTGAAAAAGGTGGCAAAAACCAAATCCGACGAGGAAAAGTTAGAAAAAATCAAATCTCAGTCAGCTGGTACAATAAAAGTTTAAGCTACTTAAGTCTGAATGGTTTAGCCGAAAGGCGCTGACAATAATTATTCAATAATTGACATTTATTGTCAAATATTAAATCAAATTTACAAATCGACTGGTGGCGAGAACGGCAACTAAATAAACCAATTTCCACGGTGGAGTGTCGCGTCTGCTCCTTTTCTACCCCTTCATAAACACTTCACATGAACTCAGAACCTAGAGGTTCTCGGGAATATTCACCAACACCATACATCAAAAACACAAATATTTTAATAAGTCATTTCGAGCTAGACCGAAAAGAGTTCGTTGTGTTGGGAAACAACGTGTTTTTTCAAGCTGGACTTCCTTTTCCCTCTGTGGTCGCAGTAAGGGCACTGGAACATTGGCTCCTTCCCGCACTCGTAGGTCATGTGCCGGTTCAAATCCCCCTTGTACTTGTATTTCTTTGAACAAGCTGGGCAGAAGTGACCTAGAAATGTATCCAGTTACTGGCACCAAAATCTCTTTTGAAATCCTGAATTTGAAGAAAATAAATGAACCCACAGTATAAAATATGAGGATGATTCATGTAGGTATATTTTTCAGAGGACCAGTATAATAAAGTTCCTACAGGCGGGTTTGACGTTCTCCTTATCCGTGATATAAAAGGCAAAACCTCCGAGAAAAAACCATCACAATAGGTACTTCAAAGGTGATGATTATCAATGCACTCTTTTCCACAGAATTAGCTGAGTTGATGCTACCCTAAGTATAGCGTCGCACCCAAACTATGTCATTTTACAAGTCGAGCAGGCAACGTGAGTCTGGATGCATCATTTGGCTTAGGTACCCAATTTGCCCACCCTAATCCAGAAAAGGTTTGACTCTTTGGCTTGACTCGGGTCATCATCATTTAATGATGCGTCGACTACTACGGGTTGCCTGCTCGACTTAAGGACACAGGGGTCAAGCAACATGCACTTTCAACTGCAGGCCAGCCAACCCCTGCTCGTTCAGCATTGGTACGACGGTCGTTAGTTGCCACATCGGGTTCACCCCCCCCCCCCCCCCCCCCTATGTTCCGCTTGAAACGCAGTGAATTCTGGTTTGGTTAGCATAGCACAACAGTTTAGTTACCACTAAAATCATCAGACCTCACCACACATCCTGAACATGGCGGAGAACTACGGCTCAAACAGTGAGGAGAGTTCCGATGGATTATGATTGAACAGTGTTTTCCTGAAAATTTCTTTTGATATCGTTCCTCCATTACCTACCTACCTAAACTTCAATAAAAACAAAATGGGATGGTCCGAACTACTTGGCATGACAACTGATTCCGAGTTGAAAGTTTGACTTACTTGCGCTATGATGTTCTGAGTGTTTGATTTTTTCTTAGTTTTTCAGTAGGTACCTAAAGCATACCTATCACATCTACAGAATAATATCTGTAGAAATGTTATAGACATTTCATCATGACACCAGAGAATAATTAAATTTTGGTAATGAAATTGATGGCAATCACCCAACAAGAAACAATGATTTCTGAGAAGAACAAATAAACAATAATATCACTTACATACGGACAATAATAATGACTTACGAAGTATAAATTGTGGCGGCCGACCCGGGTCGATGACATAAATTAAAAAACGCTGCAAATTTTTCACAAGGGTTTATCATTCTTTGATATTCAAAGGCCTCCTTCTACTTGTACAAAAATTATTTCTGTCAATAGAAAAAATTTTGGAAAAAAAATTTTTTTTTGATTTTTTTTCTTTTTGTTTTTAGGTATGTACTCGAACAATATTAGATATTGTTAAATTTATCATTGTTAAATTTTAACCTCCTGGGATCCTTCAAAAATCCCATTTTTAGCCCCGTGAAAGCCCTATAGATCGCCACAGTGAAATCGGATCGTTCCGGGACCCCCGAAAAAAGATTCTACGTCCAAAAATACTTCGAAAACGACACCTAACTCGATCTCAGGGCCAAACGCCTTCAATAAAACCCCTCCCGTAGCCCCATTTTAGCCCCATAGCGCCCCACGGGTTTGGGCGATCGGGCTGAAAACCTTGCGGGCACAACTAGGTAGATGGTAAACCTCCTGGGAATCTTCTGTCTCATCTACACGAGCAGAGAAATTTACAAAGTTTATTCGGTGAAAACGTATAGCAAATACAGTCATTTGCAGAATTGAGCAACATAAAAAATCAAATTATTTCTGACGGAGAATTGTTTGATGTGTGGAATGTTTAAATTGCTTTGGAGAAGCGCGTAATGCGCGCAGATGACGTGTATCTTCAAGTCGTACCTATTGGCGGCTCTGTGGGCGCACTGGGACTTTGTCCCACACTCGGACCTCACGTGTCGGGTCAAGTCCTTCTTTTATTTGTAGGTACATCCCCGAGCAAGTTGCGCAACGGTCGCCTGGAAATAAAAATAATTTAAATCCAAGAGCACTGCTATTTGCCGCCACCACATGCTTGATACATACGGCCAGTACGGTAAACCAATATCAAAACGAATCCGTCCGCCGAGACGAATTTCGAAGGAGAGCACTGTGCACGCTGATGACATGAGTTTTCATACTGGACTTCCTTTTCCCTCTATGGTTGCAGTAGGGGCACTGGAACAAAGGATCCTTCCCACACTCGTAGGTCACGTGACGGTTCAAGTCCTTCTTGTATTTGTACTTTCTTGAACAAGCCGGACAGTAATGACCTAAAAATGCCGGTGCAAACGCTTAACTAATGAATTTGAAGGGAAAAAAGTCAGTTTTGCACAATTAGACAAACACGAACAAGCCCACACAGTGAAATTGACAAAAACCAACAGCATCAAGGATACAACTTCTTGTCCGACACAAACATCTAAAATTGATGCTATTTCGAACATCGGGAGTAATTCTGGTATAGGTAAGTCCCAAAATTGGCTTTCCCTTTGCGTTAATGTGAAAATGTTCCGTCAGGTCTTCTGAATCCGAAAGGCACCCAGTAAAACCCTGTTTCAACAGCGTAAGTAATGATTTCTGACTTTTTCAAGTCTTTACTGTCATTTCACAACAGACACTTGTTTTAACACAACACGAAAAACGACCCTTTACACAACTGCACTTATTTTTTAAAAAAACAAACAGCAAGTTCGTTGCAATCGAACATCACATCCACTGTATTTCAAACATCGAAAGCAGTATCTACACGACAGTAGAAATGAGGGCGGAGATTATAGCTACGTTCGCAGAGTACGTTCAGGCCGTTCGGAATCGAATCAGAACTTCGATCGAACGCTTCCAGGAATTAAAACTGACAGATCTTCGGTCCTCCGCCAACGAAAACAATTTTTTCGTTAAAATTTAATAGCCCCTACGAAGTTAACTCGACGGGATCACAGAAGGAAAATTTCCTTGAATTTCATTTAATGAATCGCGCGTGTGTGACCTTCCACAAATGTTTTAAACATGGGGATTGGGTGAATCGTTTCCGCTTTGCGGGCCAGCGGTTTAAACAAAAAAAAAATTTTACTGCTAATATAATTACTGGGCTATAATTTGCTTTTTGTGAAATACACTTCATCTAAACTGGATTTGGTAGTTAAGATCTTATTTATTCCTATATTCCTGTAATTGGTAGTAGTGAATGTAGTGATTCTAATGAATTAACAAAAAATGAACAAAAGTCAGAGAGTGAATAAAAGAAGTTAATTGCCATTCACTGTTCACTTCGAGAAATTACTACATGGGACAAATGGGGGTTATTAGTAATTACTATAGGTACTTTACTAAGACACTACACTAAGCACTGCAACCTGGACTCTACCTGAAATCCTGGGTGCGCCACTGGGCTCAACTCTCGAGATCTTTTTTTCATCTTAGACAAGAAACAACCCTGTCAGAATCGAATGATGGAGAAATAATGATGAATAATGAACAATTATTGTTCGTCTTCGTTAATTAGGAATGGAAGCGTTTCTGGATTATTTTTTTTTATCGATAGAAGGCGTCCAAATAATACTAAAAATGGGGTTAAAACACAAACTGCAAGCTTGTATGAATTTATAAAATTTATTGAAAAATTGCTATTTGAATTTTGGCGGAAACCCGAGGTCAGCTCCTATTGGTCGACAAGTTGGCCACCATTACAAAACTAAAAACTGAAGAATCGGCCATTGGAATAAGTTAATTTGTATCACAAATAAGTAAGTTGAGTAAATAAGCATGTTCACATTCAAAACAAAGCGAACACGGCCATTTTCGCGTTACTCCAGTGTCACTAGAGCCAAACACCAAGAAAAAATCGACCTGCACTCTGGTGTCTTCTGATTGGAAACCGGAACACCTGTAGGTGACGTCACCTACAGTGGTTTTTGAACACAGATTAAACTACTGTTTTTGAATCGGCCTGAATTACTTAAGATGATTATAAACTACGTGAAATGATGTATTTTTCCCTTTTTGACTTCTAACAACACGGTACAGGATGATTTAACCCGAAATTCGGGAGCACTTCCATTCCTAATTAGTAATTAACATATTATGTTAATTAGTAAATTACATATTATGTACATAATTAATAATTACATAATATGTACCTAATTAACGGAGATAAACAGGGTGGTAACTACTGGGACGAAGGTGGCCAAGTACCTACTAGGCCAAAGACCTAATATTATTAAAATTTAATAATATTAAAATTTTAATTTTAGTCATTATAGGTGAAAGTTGAAAGAGGTCTTTGGCCAGGTATTTAATGTCCCATAATATGTCCAGGTATTTAATGTCCCATAAATATATTATATTTCAGAAATGTGTTCTCAACCTTGTGGATGGTGGTCTACTTATGCATTCAAATGAAAGGAAAATATAGTTGAAAAAAAAAGAAACACGTTAGGTATCGCGTTTTTCTTTTGTTTTTGTTTTTTTTTTTAAAGGAAGAGGTCAAAATTTGACCATATAAAATTTATGTTATGCTAATAATATGTATATAATATTATGCTAATAATATTATATTGAGCATTGTTGTCTAAAAACTTATGTTCTGGGCCTTTTTGGGAGAAATGGACAAGAGCGCCCAACATGATAACATTTATCATCACTTAATAGGTACCTATTATTCAATCACATTTAGAGCTAATTTTGGTCGCTCTTGTCATTTTTCCCATATAGGTATATTATATTCACTTCCCTCCCCTGAGTATCACGTTTATTAACCCATTTATTTCGAATACGTAACATTACAACGTTTTATCGATTTCAAGTCCGTTGATACTGTTGGGACGCATCAACGAGCTGCTGTGACGGCTGATGATGTGAGCCTTGACGTTACATCTGTGTTTGGACCTGTGCTCGCATAAAGGGCATTGGAACTGGGGCTGTTTCCCGCACTCGTAGCGGACGTGTCGTTGCAGAGCTCCTTTGTACTTGTAGATCTTTGGGCAGTTTGAACAGCTAAAAGCTGAAAACACGAATGAAGGGAAGTTCGCTCATTTAGGAAACATCAGAAGCGGGATCGAAATGTTTCCCGAGTCAAATATGTAATGGTGACTGTCAAGGTAAGAAAACATCATCATTAAATCAACAAATACCACACAATAGATTTATTTGATCGACGAGCTACAGTTTCTGGAGTGCTTGATGCCTAAGGGCCATGTGAGTCTTGAGAGAGAACTTGTGAGTCGTCCTGTAAGGGCAAATGGGACACTGGTTCTGCGGCTCCTTCCCGCATTCGTACTTGACATGTCGACGAAGAGAATCGTTGGATTTGTAGGACCTGCCGCACGTGAGGCATTTATGACCTGTAAAATAAGCAAAGAAACCCGTTAGAGGTCTATTAAATAGACCTTAAATTTTAAGGATCTCAAATTTTACCAGCGTTCAAATTTTCCAACATTGGCTGCCCTCAGAGATACTGATACTTTTTATATTCGCGAGTAAGTTTATATTCGCTTATTAACAATATATCACTTCTACTATACCATGAACTGAGGTACTATTGTTGTGCCAAAAGTGATTCGAGGATGACGCAATTTGCCTGTTTATGATGCTTGATGCCGACGTGGGTCTTCAGAGACGCCAAGTGTTTGCTCCTGTAGGGGCAGAACGGGCAGGGGAACTGAGGTTCTTTCCCGCACTCGTACCTCACGTGGCGGTTCAGGTGTCGCCTCTGTTTGTACGACCGGCCGCACTTGTCGCAGGGAAACCTTGAATCTGAAAACAAGTATGGAATGTGAAAAAAAAAACCTGTGAGTTCTTTTTTGTTTTCGGTCGTGGGTGAGGATCGGGCGGGAGGAGAGTTGTTGGCTACACTGCGTTAGGAGTGAAATGAATTTTTGGGTACATCATTAGCAAGCTAACAGTTTGGAAACAATGAGAGTTGAATACAGAGCCACACTCAAATACATTTCCAAAGATCATCTCCTAACTCAGTTATCAATATTGCTATACCTACACCAATGCAATGACTAAAAGTAACCATCTTTTGAAGAGGATCTGTGAAACACATTAAATTTTCCCCATAAAGTTTGAAGAGCTGGGTTCACATGGCGTAAAAAAAGGAGGGCGCGAGTGCGTTTCGCAAGTTGATTGGCTGATCGCCCAAACGGAATCGACTCAAGGTTGACTTTTGAAGCGGACTGTCCATACCCTATTTTATGAATGAGCTATATATAGGTCGGTTGGAAGTCACAGTTTTTCAGTCGAAGTTTTTCAGTCACAGTTCTGTAGAGTAAAATACAAGGTATTTTACTCTACAGAACTGCGACAAGTCTTGTTAGCGCAACCTTTTTTCCAAAAAATGGAAAGGTGCGCTCACCTCTTCGACATGTGTTTGTTTTTTTTTGTTTTTTTTTTTGTTCTTCACAGCATCACGCCCGAGCGGCTCAACAGATTTTCATGAGGGTGGTCTCATTGTGATCAGCGAGTTCAGGGGGTGGTTATAGGCTACATTGATTTTTCCTCCCTCATCCCCTTCATCGGTTTTCGGGAGGTCTTTCACGACGAAAGTTGTTTATCTCTGATGTGTAACTAAGGAGGCCTCAAAAGGGGGACGAAAGTTTTTGTCCGATTTCGTTGGTACAAGGGTCTATGGAATGAGCTTTTTAGGCTGATTCCAACGACTCCAAAACGATTTTTGCAGTCTGAGCCGTTCGTTACCTCTGATCAGCATAAGGTTTTCTTAAGCATCGGTCGTTAGGGTGCAGTTGTTTACGTAATGAGCATCACGTGGATATTTTTGATGTGTTGTGTGGCATAGTTTGGTCGCTAGATATCTACTGTTTCTTAGTTTCTCTCGCTCATTAAATATATCGTAATAACAGAAAGGTTGCGCTCATCTATTCAATTCAATTGATGGCTTGTTTTTATACCGTCTGCACAATTTTTAATCCTCTGTGGAAATCAGGAGAGAGTATGAAAATAATCGGCGTTTGAACTTTTGGCGGTAAGATTGACCTTCCGAAAGTAGTACAACACAACGCCACCATGGACGCTGGCATCGAATGTAGGTACAGATTTCATGTCCGCGAAGGTTGGCTAATCTGAACCTCTCTTCAAGATGGCCGATTGTTTATGTTAGGGATGTCCTTCACCGATACAGTCCGTTCCTACAGATATTTGGAGAACTGTAGTCAGGTCTGCTTTCGGGTTCAGGACGGTAAATGACGTCATTTACCTCCCCAACGGTTTCAAACCTTCCAACTTCTTTAGGGTCCTGAAGGATAAATCGGGACTGTTTTATTAGTTTATTAGTCATTTCAGGGAACTAGCTTTCAATTACAATGAACAGAAAAAAATGCTTATACCTATAGCTCATTTGTCAGGCATTCCCGATCTGCGCAGCAGCTAAAAACGTCAATAGTATAACAGTACTTGCAGATTATGGAGATCGACCCGAATGTGTTAACTCGTCTGTCGTATACGACAGACGAGTATTTATAACAGTTGTTATAACAGTACAAGCGAAGGTTATTTCTCTGGGCGGGGCAATGTCCATGTGAACGGGTTCCCGTGAAAACTGCCAGTTTTTTCTTTACGTCCCGCTTTTTCCTTCACATCCCGCATTTTTTTACGCCATGGGAACCCGGCTTAATCCCCAAAGGTATCAGTACGGCCAGGCAAAGAAGACCCCCCTTTTATCTGGCAAAACTGCGTATTGTGAGTTCGTTGGAGTGAAGCTAATGGACCAGAAACTTTGTTGGCTAAAAGGCAACCTTCACTAGTGAATTACCATAAATCAACCACACGCTTAAGCTACCAGTAGCGTACCTAAATTGACAGAGCAGGTTTAGTCATAGGTACAATAAAATTATATATCAGTGTTGTCACTTGAAGAAACATGTTGGGATCTGGTAGCACTGTGTTGAGTGTAACTAATAGCTGACAACTAGGTACTCCTTGTTCAGAGTTAACTTTAACACTTGAAACAGTGCGAGGTAAAAGCCTTGCAACTCTCATCAGTTTCCTCAAATCCCCTCCAACCCAACAATCATCAGTGTTGCCACATGATACATGTATTTCCACAATTAATTTTCCAGGTAAACTTTCCAAGAAGGTTGTAGCGTTTGTTCCAGTAGTAGATACCTATCCAGTGATGCCAGACACAGAACTTCCACGACTGCTATCTGGCAACACAGATATTGTTATCAAAATAATTATTCACACCTGAAAGGCGCATCCACACTTGTAACAAATACCAGTATTACACGCTATATAACTTGTTGGAAATGTCTTCTGAAAAAATGGTATTCCACACGAAGTTATACAACTTTTTTCAGGTTATAAAGCGTGCTATTTGTTACTGGTACCCGAAGGGTAGGTAACTGGCTTGGCGCAAAGTATGAAAGAAAATACACAAACACGATGTATTTTACAAGTGTTCAAGTTCAACAATAATATAAACAACCATATAAATTTTTAATATTTTATTTAACAAAATTCGTCATTTCTGTGTAGAAAAAAGATATTCCCGCTTCAAAAAATAAACCGTTACCACCCAAAAAAAGTACGATTGGCACTTTTAAAACAACAATTTGCCTTCGAGTATACTTGCCATAAAAATACCAAACAATGTGACAGACATAAATAATCAACAACAACTGTTGTACAACTGTTGTACAATACCTTAAAAAAAGTCTGAATTTTTAGTTATTGACATAGACAGTGCCAGTGTAGGTATACTGAGAAGGTCATAGCTGCGTTCGCAGTGTAATTCTGAAAATTCTGAACCATTAGCCGCACGCACAGTAGGGCCTTTTGCAAGGGCCGAGGGTGGGGGTACATCGGCTTCCAGGAATTAAACACTCAAGTTCTGATGCTCTGCGAACCCAGAACTCGTTTGGAATCGATTCCGGCAGTTTTTTTTTTTTTTTTTTTTTCAGAACTTCCGGAACTGATTCCGACTGCCTCCTCGATTGTGGAAGGTCACACACGCGCGATTCATTTCCTTTTGTGATCTCGTGGAGTTAACTTCGTAGGGACTAATTTTTCGTCGGCGGAGGGCCGAAGTTCTGTCCGTTTTTAATTCCTGGAAGCGTTCGAGTTCTGATTCGATTTCGAACGGCCAGAACTTACCTACTCTGCGAACGCACCTTATGGCTAGGTTATCCCATTGTATATAACAACACTGGTCCACAAACAAAAAGGGACCTGCGAGTTGCCGTCTTCTTTTCACGCTTTCTAGGGGTTTTCGAGGGTGCTGAAGTCGAAAATTATAGCCGTTTTTTTGTTGTTGGTTCGAATAAGGCCTTGTTGTTGTTGTTGTTCACAAGTGGCTTTTTTTTACCTTCCTGTTCACTCACTTTTTCAGTAACCACGGACTTCACTCAAGCTTCTTCAAAAGACACTCATCTTATAGCATATTTACTGTAGAATCCGAATATATACTTACATTTAGTCTAAAACCTTTGTAAACCATCGAAAACCTCAAAAAACTGCAAACAAATAAGCATTTTTAAACTTTTTCCCCCCTTATATTCCTCTCTCTACTTGCTCCAAAAAATCGGGGGTAACGTTTTGAAAGCTTAGACCTTTCTGAACAGAATGGGACCAACTGCGACTCTCAAAAATCGAAACTAAAGGAGCTACAATTTTTCAAAGCTTGGCAACTAAAATAGGGAACTTGATTCTCTACACAGAATTTCCCTCCAGCGACTCTCCCAAGAGGAAAATCAACTTCAAATTTTTATCAGGCCTCTTCCTCGTAACCCAAATTTTGGGTTACATACGAGGAAGAGGCCTGATAGAAATTTCAAGTTGATTTTCCTCTTGGGAGAGATTTAAAATTTGGGTTACGAGGAAGAGGCCTGATAAAAATTTTAAGTTGATTTTCCTCTTGGGAGAGATTTATTGCCCGACTAAAATTTCTAGGCGATTGGCCGAACATTTCAGAGTTGAGATGTTTTATATAATTCAGGTTGGTTGGTAAACAGATAATGAGCTTTTCTGGAGTCTTGCTACTAAATGCGGATTCTATAAACAGACGGTTCATGTTTGTGCAAGTAGGGGGACCAAACTGGGAAAGTCGTTTATTAAAGTGCATGTTAATCGAAGAAGACTGTCTTTTGAAGAAGCTTGAGTGAAGTCCGTGATTACTGGAAAATTCAGTGTAAAGGAAGGTCCAAAAAACGGGCGGTTCGGGTTTGGGCCAGCTCATATGAAATCACGACTGGTTTAACTGGCCCCAATTGGGCCCACAGCGCAACGGTTTTGGGCCTGTTGGGTTTGGAAGACGCAACTGGTTTGGGCCCCTCGGAAAATAGTGCTTTTCTTGCATCACAAGCGTGTATTTAATCAATACATACTTACGATAATTATAAGTTGTTGATACATGTATATATCATAGTCGTATGTAATATCCCTACAAATAAGAAATTACATTACTATTCATGTCGGCAAGAGAGTCTGTATGTATGTACTGTACTTTCTGAAGCACGTTAATTGGCCTAAAAATTTGAAGATACCTGTTTTGGTCTGAAAAATTCCCACTTTGACTGTCAATATTGACTTGGGGCCTAGGGGACGATTGCAATAAATGAAAGTTGCATCCCTGTAGCTGACAATCGGGGAAAGTTTGTTTGATAGCAACATGACATGTGCTGATTTTTCAAAATCTACGTGCATGACAGAGAATTGAAGGTCCTCTTGTGCTAGAGATATGCTTAGCATCTTCAGCTCCATCCAAAACCGCACATATTCCTCTTTGGTTTTCGAGCGCAGGAACGCGTATGTATACCTACTACGTAGTAGGTACTGGAATGGAGCCCAAAGTCGAGACGGTTCATGCGCCGAAACCCGTTGCCATTTCGAGGGCCTTTCACCCTCTGCGGGTCCAAAAAACCAAAAAAATTCAAAAACAAGGCCTTATTCGAACCAACTAAAAAAAAAGAAAGGCTACCATTTTCTAGAAAAGAAGGCGGAAACTAGCAGGTCACTTTTTTTTGTAGACCAGTGTAATTATTGTCCTTCATGTCTTTTTCTCTCGTTTTGTTGTGAGATTATAAATCGACACTCGCTGATAAGGCTGTCGACAAGTGTTTAAGAGCCGTGTGAGTCTTCAGATGTTCCTTCTGTTTGGCTCTGTACGTGCAGAATTGGCACTTAAACTGGGGCTGTTTCCCACACTCGTACTTCTTGTGACGCCACAGGTTGTTCTTGTTCTTGTACGATCTCGAGCAGACGTCGCAAGTGAACCGGAGGCTCGACTCGAGCCAGTCGATCGCTGAAACATGCATCCGATTTTAGAAAACAAAAAATGAAAAAAAGTTGCCAGAAAAAGGCTGGAATGAAGGAAAAAAGCCAGCGAAAGGAGGGAGTGTTAAAGCGTGCGAGGGATGTGAAGCTTCTAAGTTGGCACCCTCATAACGAGAAGTTTCCCAAAAGAGAACAAAATCGACTCACATTTCTAAACAATCCTATGTACTGTCACCGAGAAGACTGTCTCTAGCACTAAGAATAAATCCAAATATCTTGTTATGAAACAGTTTATTCAATAAAACAGAATTGACGTGAAACACTTCTTAACAATAGTGGACTATCTTCTTCTTCCGTTTTCTTCTTCTCTTAACCCCAAATGGCCCCTCCATAGCTCACTTAGTTAATGAAGCCTGAAAATTAATAGAGGAAATTTCAAAGTGAACGTTTTATGATCGAAGTAATATAACGTAAAACAATACCTAATTGATAAAATCATTTTATCATCTTTTAACTGGACAGTCTATTTAATGAGCTCTTCCCCGCCAAAGTTCGCCGGGTAAAAAACAAATCGTTCCTTAAAACCCGAGCCACAAAAGATATATTTGATTTAAAACAAGCCACAATACATTCCCATTCCGAATTCACCGCGTAAAATTAAGGCGTAAAACCGTACAAAGCTAAAATAACATAACAATACTGAAGAGCACCACTGGGAGTGATAATGTCATGTTTAACAAGGTGCTAAGTAAATGAACATAAATTGGGGAAACAAACACCAATAAGGATTAACAATAATGACTCAAATGTACAAGTAAATAACAATTGAGGTAATGGGAGGGAGTGGTAAATAGTTAGGAAGAAAGTACCTCAGTGTGGTTTTTTTTATAGTAAGTACAGCTAGTTTGTGATTCACAGTAAAGTTGTTGGAGTGAGGAAATTCCACTGTAGGAACCTCCAATAGTAAAGTTAGATCGGTAATGAACTGTCAATCATAACATGACTGAATCAAGGAGGAGGAGCTTGACAGGTTGTAACGAGAATTAGTAGTGACATGAACGCCTCATGAAGGTCAAGTGTTTATGGCTACGTAACAGTCATTAGTGACATTAGTGCTAAAGGTGGTCTAAATTGTGGTAGGTATGTTCGATTGCGTAGGTGGTTTGCCATGCTAATCAGCCCCCTTTCATCAAAGCTGTAGCCTTTTCAAAACCCTATCAATGCAGTGGCAGCACAGATTGGAAAGAGTGGGCACGACAAATCTTCGGTCATCTAGCACCATAAGAACTAGTATCAAAGCCAGGGCAGTCTGCTCGATGATGTTCTACAGCTGAGCCACCCAGTGAGTTGCTTGTATGGACCAGGGTGACGCCAATTTCCATTATGGCTACCAGGTGAATGGCCGCAACCTCCTGCATAGAGACTGACAAACTGGTGCCCCTCCAGAGAAGCAACTTCCTCAGAGCCTTGGCGGTCGACGCTTTACTTGAGTGCAAGTGTGGTGCTGGACGGTCAGCCTTACGTCTGGGGTTTTTCGTGATCGCATCGTGGGCATGTCGCCAGGATGACGAGCTCCATGACAACAGTGCAGCAAGCCATAGAAGAAGCAGATGCACCGTGGCTGAAATGCAGGAGAGATGCTTGTCCAAAGGACGTTAGATGAACCACACGGCCTTTCAGCTCATAAGTCATTCAAGTTGGCAGTGGAATAACGTCTCCATCAGGAGCAAGGCTGATCAGTGTTGACACTACACTGTGGTGAAGTTGACCAACTACACACTCAATCCTCGGCGAAAAATGCTCATCATTGAGGAAGACCGGATGGATTTAGAGGTATTCTCACCAGGCTGCCAAGACAGTACTCTTCCAGATCGATCGTTTTTGGTTTATTATTCTTTGAATAATACACCTATGTAATCGCGACGGAGGTCGACGACTCCGATCGGCCTCAAAATTTGACATATCCGTTTCAAAAGGTCTAGATTCCAAAACCGAAATGTCCGTCCGCCGTCCAGGCCGTTTTGGGCAGTAGAATTTATTTTTTATTTTTTTTGAATCTGAAATTTTGACAAAATACTCGGTTTACCATCTAATTGTGCCCGCAAGGTTTTCAGCCCGATCGCCCCAAACCCGTGGGGCGCTATGGGGCTAAAATGGGGCTACTATGAGGGGTTTTATTGAAGGCGTTTGGCCCTGAGATCGAGTTAGGTGTCGTTTTCGAAGTATTTTTGGACGTAGAATCCATTTTTGGGGGTCCCGGAACGATCCGATTTCACTGTGGGGATCTATAGTAGTATAGGGCTTTCATGGGGCTACAAGTGGGATTTTTGAAAAAACCCGGGAGGTCGAACAGTTTCCGAGTAGGTAAAAGAAAAATTGTTTTGGAAAAAAAAAAAAAAAAATTATCTTGACACAGAATTAATATTCTGACATGTAATCTATAGGTATCAAAGAATAATAAGTCCTTGTGTAAAATGTGCAGCATTTTTTTTTTTTTTTTTTTTTCGGTTAGCGCTAGATTTGTAAGACTTGACTGTTTTCTACAATCTCAAACACCAAACCTTTGCCGGGAGGTCCTTAGGATGGGGAGATCCCTGCAAGGTGCTCAACCTGCAAATTGCTCGCTATGGCCTTCCCGACACGCGTGTGGAAGGCAGGGTCCTATAGGACCCTTTTTTTACCGCCACCTTCCTCAGAACGTCAAGTCCCTTTCTCCCAAGATGTCCCAGATTGTTATGATGTTCCAGATTCTGACCAGAGCCGAGCTCTACAGGGTCGAAGTGGATCGATGGAGTGCGGAGTGATCGTTAATTTATTGTATTTATTGTTTTGGATTGTAGGTATCAGATACCTACAGATTCTGTTCTTGATAATTTTTTATTCTGATTTCTGTTTTACGATTGTTATACCTAGATTAGGCATGTGCAAATAACAACGTGACTGATTGATACTCGACAATAATCGTCAAACGAGTGATAGTACTCTGGGTCTCCGCTAGGGCGATGGCTACTCACATGTGCGTAAAGTGTTGGAACCCCTCCCCCGGTGACCCCTCACACAAACCACCCCCTCCCCCACACAAGTATGACTCGGCCGCTCCAAGCCACAAAGATATTGTGGGTCTGCTGACCATGATTATTGACGACCTTGAAGAGGTGAAACCGGAAACCAAAGCTCTCTTGTGATGTCTTCGGGGCGGAAAAGCTGTTCCAGAAGATATACAAACTGAGATAAGAAAATTGAAGAGGAGTTTTATACACTTTTGAACACGATCTATTGTGGTAAGGTAAAGGTGTCCAAGCACTACTTATTAAGAGAGGTCATGCACGGTGGATTTGCCGCAGTAATAGCCCAGGATTCAGCTTCTGATATTAAGTTCTCAAGTGAAAAGAAAATCAACGCTAATAAAAACATCGACCAAAAAAGAAGATTTCAAAACAAGAAGAAAAGGATAGTTAAAGGAAGCAGGCACAAGAGGCCTTGTCCAAATCGCGTCCAGCGAATTCCTGCAGCGGCAGTGATCTCAAGCCAGTCAAACTGAGACACCTAGAAAGAACTAGGCAAGCAGAAATACCTAATGATTTATTTTAATGATGTGTTTTATGATATTTGTGATTTATAATGACATTTGTATTGTATTTTTTAACTTAATAAATAAAATTATAAACAAATGATATATTAATGAATAAATCTGTATGACAGATATGCGATACCTACCAATCCTTTCTTTAATTTCCCCGACTTTCGTTCTCTAAAATTTCAAGGCTCCCAAAAATGATAAAACTAAACCCCTTAAAAAAATGCAATTATTCAAATTGAGTCGTCTGCCTAGGATTTTCAGCGGTTCACGAAAGACGACTTCAAAATATCGTTGTACTTGGGAAGGATGATTCGTAATCCAAAGTATCGTGCATCATAGCAATGCATTTTTGAAAGCAGCGGCAGATAAAGCGCATGTAACGTTACTTAGAGTGGTGTACATTTGGAAACATATATTATAATCAAAATTTAATATGTGTCCACCCACATTCATTGAAACTGTTAACATCATCATCACCAAACTATAATCAAACCTCGTCCTGTGGTAAACACCTATTTTCGCCCCTGGCTCCTAGATGTAGGTATTTATACCTTATAAGGTACGTATTTTACCCTTCGCGCGGGCTCTCCATGGGACGTTAAGGGTTAACCCTTAACGTCCCATGGTATCCATATGGATACAGATTTTCAGCCACTAACATCGGTCGAAAAAAATTATCCTGCCCATTAACCACCAATTAGGTAGTTAGAAGAAAAAGCCATCATTATCATGTCGGAATCATATCATCAGTCGGAAAGTAGGGGGGAAAAAAATGACATTTTGGGCCGACATCTGAGTAGTCATCGCTCTAGCGGAGACTGGGAGTACTATCACTCGTTTGAAGATTAAAGTCAAGGTTGGTTGATTGATTGATATGAATGGCAGGTCGTCACACCTTCATCTTCATGAGACACTTAAGTCACGACTGCCAGGCTCGTTAAATACAAGAATTATATTTATGAATTATTCATGAATTCATTAATTTCATGAATTATTCATGAATACTTGACCTCCACGACCCAAAGAAAATTCCTCTAGCCACTATTTTTCAACAGAGACTCTACCTGGTTCCATTTTTCAATTAAATCTTACAAAGCACACTTAAAAATTTTAAACAAAATTAAATTTCAATTCAATGGTTGTAAGGGATCACTTTTGGATCATCATTATTTGGAATCTAAAATACAAACGAAACTATTAAATATAAATAATATTAGCTAACAAATTAATTCGCCCTCCTTAACAAATGAACAATCAACTTTGGAATTATATGAGCTGGTTTTTACCATCTCATGGTAGACCTCAACCTTATTGCATTGGATTTGTGGGCTATCGGTAGCTCACAATGTTCACTACAATAAGATCACTAACTGGAGATTACAACAACTCGTCAGAACAGAACAAAATCACTTCGCGTTATTAGATACTACCAGGGCATTGTCGTTCTCAACCCTGACTTCTTAAATGGTAAAATTAGAATTACTCGTAATAACAAACCG
Organism: Pilophorus perplexus; assembly: GCA_955831195.1. Taxonomy (NCBI): domain Eukaryota; kingdom Metazoa; phylum Arthropoda; class Insecta; order Hemiptera; family Miridae; genus Pilophorus; species Pilophorus perplexus. The sequence continues at coordinate 32,190,009 of OY037009.1, read as the reverse complement.
AGGACAAAATATGTACCAAACAATGGCGATCACCAAGGCACGTAGTGTTTGATGCTGATGTGGCTTTTCAGCGCTTGCTTGTCGGCAGCTTTGTACGGGCAGTGTGGACAGGAGGTTTCGTCTCTCGTCGCGGGTTCAAGCCCGCATTCGTACCTCGTGTGCCGTTTTAGGAGTTCCTTTTTGTGGAAGGATTTGGTGCAGAATTGGCACGAAAAGAGTTCCGGGGGAGCGGAGCCCATGACCGTGATGGGGAAAGAGTTGGGGACCTCTTCGGGTTTTTTGAGTTTGCCTGGCTCGTATTTGGGGACGTCGTTGACGACGGATTCGATCGGAGTGGGTTCGTAGACGGGGAGAACTTCTGTGGGAGGCATGGAATTGATTTCTTTGATGATGGCTTCGTATTTTTTGACGATTTCGGTGGCGCTTTCGGGCGTTTCAAAACCGGGCAGGACCACTGTGGGCTGCGGTTCAGTTTCTTTCAGCGCGTCTACTTTCTTGGCACTTTCAGCGCTTTTCATCGCGTTTTTAGGCGTAGGCTCATACGGGAGCAGCACTTCTTTTGGCACTTCCTTCATCACTTTTCCGCTTTCTACGGAACTTTTCATTATTGGCAACACTGGCTCATACTTTTCTGCTTCGACTTGTTTCGCACCATCCTGTTTAGTTACCTCACTTTTCGACGTCTCCTTCGGCTCGTCTGTTTTCAACACCACTTCGGGTTTTTTGAACGTTTCAACCACTTTCGGTATGAGAGCTTTCGGAGTGGGTTCGTATTTTTCCAAAGTCCTGCTTGACACTTTCGACCCGTCGACCGTTTTAGGCTCGTACTTTTTATGCCGCTCGCCTCCTTTTTTCACTTTCTTGTACACCTCGTCGCTCTTTCCCGCTTTTTCCGCTTTCCTCTTCTGTTTCTCAAGCCTTCGCTCCAATTTCCGTTTGATTTCTTCGTCAATTTTGGCCGCTTCAACTGGTTTGGATGATTCGCTCTTCTCTTCGGGTTTCCTGGGGATTTTCGGGATCTTGAAGGGTTTGAGCTTTTCCGGTTTCCATTTATCCTCTTTCGTCAATTTCGTTGGCTCTGCAACACAAAACGGACATTAGTGAAATTAAATTAACTTAATTACCTCGAAACAATACTGTAACTATAAGACTCATCAACTCTGGACAACAACAAGTAAAATAAGTACTAATAAAGAAGATCTTGTCGCTACAACCCCAAATCTACTTGAAGTAACAGAAGACCAAAATATGCGTACTGGAACAAGCTTCACCAGAATTTCGTTTTCTCTGATTCAATGCCTTTTCCTTCCTGTTGCTGTGACTGGTTCAATGGTTGCTATCAGAAGTGGGATCGATACACTCGCTGTAAGGGTATTCACAGCATTAAGACCGGACAGGTTTACAAAGCATAGTTAGAACAGGGAAGAAGTTAAATAACAACGTGTCGAAACGATTTATTTCCGCGTTGAACTGATACAAACTGCAAAACAAATTACCGAAAACACATTGTCATTAAAGAGAAGTGAAGACAAACAGCACGTGAAACAACGTAGGCCCGTTAAGTAGACAATGTTGAACTGTTGGAGATGGGTGGAAAAGGTTAGGAATCAACCATGTCAAGTTGATGTAAGATGCTAACATCAGTCAACAGAATACAGAAGCACTTTGTGGTTCAGCCGCTAGATCATGACCACCCGCTTCTACGCGTCTGAACAGGGGGGCGGCTCGTTCCCCACGTCCAGTGGTCAGATACCTGCAGATAAGAGTCCTGGAACAAATCTACCCTAAAATATATATATATATATGTACAAGGGCCTGCCGAGGTGCATCATGTCAAAGAACCAATATTGATTTCATCCACGCTTTGGTAGGTAGGTACATGATTTAGAAGATTCTAATTTGTCAGGGGTGGTTCTGACGGACACACGGAACCAAATTTGCTCAGGAAGCTCTGAAAAGCAAAATGCAAGTGGAAATTTTAATTTTGGAGGACAAAAATTTCGTCGATCCCGAAAATGAAAACAATGCTTCCACTAACTACCTTTGGTAAACTCGGAAGCAATAAAAGGAAATTCCCTATGAGGGAATTTTTTTGCAACAAGTGCTCTCCTCTCCTTACAAGCCTGTTGTCCAACCTGTTCTCGTCCTTCCTTTTCTTTGAAGGGTGTTTTGTTCTGATTGATTCGTAGTAATAATTTTCTAGTCGTTGAATTTTTTATTGTGTGCGTGATTTTTGAGAGATGAATACTCTTACGCGTCTCAAGACAAATCGGAATTCGACGGTTGGGCCGTACCTATATGGAAACGTGGAAATAATGTCAGAGATCATGTCCTTAGACTTGTTATTTTTCTTCTAAAAGAGGGTTCCCGGACAGCAGACATACTACGATTATATATATTATTCGGGTGTGTATGAACTAGGTGAAATGTTATACGGTGGTACGCTTTCAATTTAGCACGAGCCGCCACTGTAATTGGTTCACAAATAAAGAGAACAAACGAATTGCGAAATCAGTTTTTAAATTTGGATTTCATGGACCAGGAAAGCTTTAACGAGCTTTACTGTGGGACCAATTTCCCACCATAGTACATGTTTTGAAGCGTCTATAGGGTAAGTTTCAGCGCCGCCCTCCACCGCCAGTTGGAGATTCAATTAAGTCGGGCACCACATTTGAATTAAGAATACCAAAAAACAAAGTACCATAACTGTTGCAGCCAGCTGAAACAGTTTGAGGGTCTATTCTACCACTATGCGTGGTGATCGACGGCTTCGAGATCGCTGTCGCTCTAGCATTTACGACTCATCGGTGATCGGCATTTTCATGTATCAACTACAATCCATACTCTATTGTCATCTATTCGTATTCAAAATTTCGAAAAAATCGAAAAATGCCAATTACACTGGGTCTTCGTTTTTTCCCAACTTCAGGAGCGTCGCTTTTGACAAAATACTTCCAAACCGAAGCCTTCCTGTCGGCGCTGATCACTCCTGAAAACAACAAACACGTTAGAGAACCTATAAAGAACAGCCCCAAGCTTGAGGACTATTTTCAAGTTCTGTGGTTCATACCTGTGTGCGTCATCATCGTACACCTATGTAGAGTCGTTGCAGTAGTTGGAGATCTGCAGTGATTGGTGGCACATTATCAACCAGTCTTTGAGTGAGAGCATCAAACTTGCTGCTTGAGATTTTTCAAGATTAGAGAGTCTATCACTTCTTAAAGATGAACGTTTATGGAGCAACTCATCACTTGGCTTGCTTCAACACCAATGATGTCCATTCCTAAACATAAGTGTCCACTGCGCAGATCAGGAAGGCCAGTTTTGATAAATTTGTCGGGAAGGAGTTCACCAGCCAAACTGGCTCCTTAGTCCCCAATCCGATACACGAACGTCAAGTTTTCATAAGAGAAACAAACACAAACCTGTTGACAATATGTCGACATACAGCACTAGAAGCGGTGTCACATCCAGGACCCAACGCTTCAACAATGCGGCCAACCCTTGTAAACATACTAACAGACTTTTTCAACAACACTATATAAGGAACAATTTATTTAATTTTTTGGTGATAACATGTTAGTAACAATCTACAAAATAAAAAACAATAGGCTTTGATACATACTATTTAGTGTACTTATCAATTAAACAAAAGAATTTCTTTTTAACTTCGTGCATAGTGTGGGCCTGTAGTGTAGTTGAACTTGCAGTCTTGGGACTCCATTTCCCTGCAACGTAATGAAACATGAAAAGTCATTTCAAATTGGGCTTTGTTCAATAAAGCTCGATGTGTGGCAATTTAAGGTAAAAGTGGCCAACTTGGAGGGTTCTACACAAGCGGAGCTTGACTACTAAACCAAGCCCACTACTGCCAGCTCTTCACCCGCCTCGGCGTACAGAGTGAGCAAAAGTTTATTCACTGGGTAGCGAAGCTGACGATGCTCGAGCAAAAGAGGATTCAGCATGTCTTCCAATAGGTTCTGAACCCTTTCTAGCGGCAACCAAGAGTTTTCCACTAAATGAAATCTCCAAGTAGAAGAGAGAGAGTGGCAAAAGCTCCCCCGTGAGACAGGCGTCACACATCAAGGGTAAGCGTAGACTGATAAGGGTAGACGTAATTTTTTAACGATGGCCTTCTAATAGGCCTGCATGCTTCGACATCACCCACAGCCCAACAACCTAAGTCTATATTATCAACTGCTACTCTCTTATTTTAATAGAAATAATTTCTATAGAATTAGAAATTAGAATTTTAATAGAAATAATTTATATTAAAACAACAACAATTCTTCTTCTAAAATTAACAATTATTGTTAAATTTAGAAGTGCATTCGAAATGATGTATTTTAGGGCGTTAAACCTATAATCATTCAGTTGTTAAATTGAAATCATCTACTACTCTCTTATTTTTGACGTAATATTCAATTTTAGGGTGTTCAATCGACGCAAAATTAAATTTTATTGCACACTTAGAGAGAGTGATTTGCGCCCAATTTACATAGACCCCTCAGGATTTGCGCCCAGTTTACAATCGCCTGGATAGTTCTCTTCATGAGCTGTAACGCCATGGGGTAAGGTGAGGATAGTGGAGGCTATTTGAGAACGCCATTAAAAATATATTTAAAATCCCCCTTTAGGGGATTTTAATTTTAAAACCGCAGAAATGTAGCTTAGCGGCTCTTCTGTCCGAAAAAAGTGAACCGTAAAAAAAATAATTTTTTTTTTTGTACCTAAAAATGAGGATTACGGTATACCACACCCCAGTGGAGCCACGGCAAGAATTAAGGAGGAACTTCTAATTAAACTCAGAAAGAAGGAAATTCCAAAACAATGTGCTAAGGAAAATGGTCAACTTAACAAGCGACAAGCTGTGAGGGGATCAACACCAACTACGATGCCCCACGGAACCACAAGGTGGAGTCGCCAAATGTCGAAGGTGAAGAACTTGGCAAGCACTGTACCACACTATTCAGTAGTAACTGTTATGTACCAAACCCACCAAAAACGACTTGTCGGTTCTTCACCCTCGATTTTCCACTCAATTTCTGCCCTAAACAAACAATTACCTCTCCTTGTGTATCCTTCCCACGTGGATTTTCAGGTTGGCGCTCCATTTGGTCTTGTAGTTGCAGTAGGCGCACTGGAATCGGGGCTCTTTCCCACAATAGAACTTCAAATGCTGCATCAAATTACTCCGACAGGCGTACGAGCTGGTGCAGTTGGGACATCTGAACCGCATCCCTCCATTGGACCCTGCAGGAAAGCCCCGACGTTCATTGATATATGGATGATATTTGAACGAAAAAAGACACAAGCGAGTCCGGCTCGCACAAGGACATTGTAAGAACCTTCCTAAAAACCCGGCGTGGAGAACCTTCCTCCAAAATCAAGATGTGGAGCGTGCAATTTACACAAATCGCCAAAATTAAACCATGTATTTACTTCAATGACAACGGTCAGAACGAAATTATCACCAAGTCAACCCTCGCAGTTTGTTAAGTGCTTGTGGATCATGTGAGTCTTCAGGTCGAACTTCCGGCGGGCTTTGTGGTTGCAATCGGGGCAGGCGAATTTGGGCTCGTTATGACATTCGTAGCGGGCGTGTTGGGTCAGATGGCTTTTCCTTTTGTAGGACTTGCCGCATTCGAGGCACTTGAATGGGCGAGAGCCTGAAACGGAGATTGAGGTTAGATGAAGGATGAGAGCTCAAAAGGGTAGCTTGGAAAGACAAGAAAAGACTCCCAGAATTGTTGTAATTTATAGAGAACACACATCCAGACATGGAAAAGGATGGCTCGCCTCCTTCATTCAATGTGACAGTGGAATCCATTTAAAAAAAGGGGGGGTTGGGCTAAAGCATGCATATCAATGGAGGTGCTCATCCGATTCTTAAAACACTTTCCTACTGACGTCCTTTGTCACCATTTCCCTCCCTACACTTACCCATAACAGTTTACGGTTGACCCAATCATTTCTCAACCTGCAACATACTCAGTGGTTGAATTGAGAGTGTATGACCGCCAGGTGGATTTTGAGGACGTTTTTCCTGTGACTCTTGTAGCGACAGTAGGGGCACTGGTGCTGCGGCTCCTTCCGGCATTCTATGAGCTGGTGCCGCCGGAGGTTTTCCTTCCGGTTGTAACTTCGCCCGCACTCGCACTTGTAGGGGCGGTAAGGGCCTGAAAACCATCCAGGCAGTCAACTACGCGCCGGCGGATGAAAACAAGTGGAATTGATTGGATCGGACCAGAGCAGAAACTGGACTGAGCAGGTCCCAACTGGCACTTTGGAGTCGCTCCAGCAATAAACCCCCCCCCGCCGCCCACACCATTGGCGACACACGAAATAAAAGAGAGCCCCGCGCACCATAAATTCCTTTTATATACAAAAATAATCACAACCAAAAACTATCCACCTTATAGCCACCACCAAGCCCCACTGACAACCCACTTCGCTACATTATAACGTCATGCTTGTTCGCCATGTGGATCTTCAGCGTGTTCTTGCGGTGCGTGTGGTAGTCGCAATGGGAACATTTGAACCTCGGCGTTTGTCCGCATTCGTACTTGACGTGCCGAAACCAGGTGTCCTTCCGGGTGTAGGTCTTGGTGCACGTCCTGCATTGGTAAGGTTTGTCTGTAAAAAGTGGACAATACCAGTCAATTGAGAAGAATCTAATGCTAAAAAACAATCGAAGTTTTCAGCTAACAAAACAGAATCACCAAAATAAAACAACGACGTATTTGTCATGTTGCCACACCGAAGGGCCACTGTCGGCATCACAGGAATCCCCCATGTTTCACGGCCAGGTGGCGTTTGAGGTGGAACTTTCTTTTCGCCTTGTAGTTGCAATAAGGGCAGCTGATTTCGGCCTGGCACCGGCATTCCCATTTTTGGTGGGATGTGAGGTCTTTCAGGTTTTTGTAGCTTCGAGGGCAATCCGGACAGAGGAATCGGCCATCTGAAAAGAGGAGTCAACGAGTTTTGGCTGTACCGCTTTTCCTGACATCCAGGAGTATCCCAGAGGGAGATGCTTGTGAGGAATATGATTAACGACATGAAATAAACATAAGCGTAGTGTAGTCGGCTTCCAGATTATAATTGAAGGATTTTGGTGAGGGAAAAGCCGTAGGTAGTTGTTTTTCAGGGCACGTATTTGGTTAAATATACAGCCTCGAGGCGCCTTTGGCCAGTCCCCATGTAGGTATGGGGTAGAGGGCTCTTCAGGAAGTTATCCATCTGTCAGATTAATACATCTACCGCTGTATCCTGCTTGTACCTTTACTTGATGTATTAAATCTGACAGATGGATAACTTCCTGAAGAGCCCTCTACCCCATACCTACATGGGGACGGGCGAAAGGCGCCTCGAGGCTGTATATTCAACCAAATACATGCCCTGAAAAACAACTACCTACGGCTTGTCCCTCACCAAAATTCTTCAAATGAAATAAACAGCGAATCACTCACCAGATAGTCTTCACATTGGCTCGCCGCTTCTTATGAACGATGGACGTTTGGAATCTGACTTAGCTCATCTTGATCAAAAGACATCAATACAATAGAGCACCTCGTCAACTAACACATTTAGGTGTACCTACCTACTTGCGAAAAGTCCCCCAAGTCCACATCCAGTCCCATTTATCAAACAAAGGGTTAGGGCACTTTTCGCAAGTACCCCTCTACCCGTTGATCACGAGTTTACCGGTTGATCACATGGTTACCGCCGATATTAGATCAAAGAGTAAGCACGCAAAAATAAAAAAAAATCTAAAAACTACCTACGAGGCATATTCAAAAAAAAAAAAACAAAGTATTGAATAATTTTGTGCATATTATGCCTCGTACTCTAATTCACTGACTAGGGGAGACCGGGATAATACCGCCAGCTTGGGTACCGCCACTCCTCATTATTATTCAACGCCAGTATTATAAATTAAATCGATCCTGATAGCCAGGCCATCCCCGCCAACAATTCGGTTGGGAAGCTTTACTATCAGGAGAGATTTCGATGTGTGAGTCCGTTGTCTAGGGCCTCTTTGCCGACACTTCGGCTAAGGGATCCTGAAGAGCGGTCTCACATAAGATTGGGGTGGCTTCCGACAACTCGGGTTAACCCTCCAAGTACTATTGTCACCTCTAGGTGACACTACTTCGATAGTTAATTAAAAATAAATTTACCGCCAAATTGAATTTTTCTGAAGCTGCAGCAGCCTTCCAAAGTTACATTGCAAGCTCAGAGCGAACTGGAACCAGCCACGACAAATCGTGTAGGGTTCCAGCATCCTCTCAGTTCCCTTCCGGGATCTCTGCAACTTCACAACACCTCGACATGTCGAGCATCTACAATTCGTGGCTGCATGTTCCTTCTGTGTAGCGCATCGCGACACTTAGGGTTATGCCCCGGATGGTAATGTTCCCACACTCCCTTCCTGTTCCTCCACAAACACCAGCGGCGAAATCGTGGATTTACGCCACAGGCCTTCCGCCAAAAACAACACACAATTTAATAAATTTAAATTTTGTGATAGGAACACAAACGCATGGAGGTACACCTCCAACATCCGTTGCAGGGGCTGTGTTTCACAACAGTATAGTACAGGTATGATACAGTATATGATACCCTTTTACAGTACTGTAAAAGGTTATCATATTTAGCTTGGAGCAAAGATTCGCTGGGATGTTTTGATCTTGTGTCAATTTGGTACAGAGTGCTCCAGGCGGCGCGTATTTTGACTCCTTTTGTATCCTCGAGCTCCTCTACACATATCAGTCTAAACCTACGTATGATTCTGCTAGCATTCCCTACATCAATCTCCCCAGGAAAATCCGGCCACACGACAACAAGTCAACGAGAGAACATTTTTAATAAAACTAACTTCAATGTTTCAAGAGAATGTGAGTTTTCAGGAGGGAAATCCTTTTAGCCTTGTAGCGGCAATTGGGGCACTGAAGGTTCTGTTCGACTTGGCAATCGTACTTGCGGTGGTAGACGAGGTCCTTTTTATGTTTGTAGCTCCTTTGAGGGCAGTTGGGACACTGGAACGGAGGACCTTCGCGGGGACGATCTGCAAACGAGGAACAACTGGGGGAGAAAGTACGAGAACTTGAGCGAAATAGTTTCAGGCTAAATTTTGATTAATAAATATCAATTGTTCACTGGTTTAGGAGGGAGAAACTTGGATGGGTGCTCAAGAGGAAAATTGCACTACAGTGACAGTTCAGAGTTCTCCCAGCGGGAAATATGTTCAACAGTGTAAGACCAACTACTCCACCACCATACGAGTTTCACAACTTCCAGACGCAGTCAAACTTACTGAAAACTCGGTCTGTGGGACGTTCAATCAAATTGAGCTTTTTCATTATGGAGCTAAAAAAAGAAAAAAAAACGAATGAACTCGAAATAATACGTCAGACGGGACCAGGAACGACGTGCCGAATGGAAATGTGATTCTTCATGGAGGTTTTCCTCTTTGTTTTGAACGGGCAGTGCGGGCAGAAAAACTTCGGTTCGACCTGAAACCCAAAACAAACCTTGAACGTGAGGAAAGTCGAAATCTCAAGAGCTTTTGATTTCCAATCATTGTTTAGCCGAAACCCCCTCCTGCAGCCCCATAAAAGCCTTACAGCGCTCATGAGGTGTTCAGACCAGTCTGGAACACCCGTAGATTGATTTGACGTCCGCTACAGCTCCGAAAACGACACCACATTCGACCCTCTTGCCAAAGCACGTCAGAAACCCCCACCTGCAGCCCCTTAAAAGCCTTACAGCGCCTCATGAGGGGTCAGGGATGCCAGATCTACGGATTTCTCCGATTTCTAGGGATTTTCAGAAGCGTCTAGGGATCTTCTGATAATGGCCCAAATCTAGGGATTTTTCCACACTTCTCCAGATTTCTAGGGAATTCCAACGTGTCAGCCCATTTTACCATATTTCGGGCCCTTACAATAAAAAAACCGCTGCAAATTTTACACAAGGGTTTATTATTCTTTGATATAGGTAGGTTACTTGTGCAAAAATTTATTTCTGTCAATGAAAAAAATTAAACAATTTTTTTACATCGTCTCAAACTTTTTTGATTTTTTTTTTTTTCAAAAAATGTTTTTTCAACATATTTTGTTTTTGTTTATTGCCTATTCTTGGAATAATACCTACACCTATGTTTTGGCGACGGAGGTCGACGACTCGTATCGGCCTCAAAATTCAACATTATCCGTTTCAAGAGGTCTACATTAAAAATCCGAAATGTCCGTCCGCCGTCCGGGCCGTTTTGGGCAGTAGGAATTTTTTTTTAAATCTGAAATTTTGACAAAATACTTGGTTTACCATCTAGTTGTGCCGGCAAGGTTTTCAGTCCGATCGCCCAAACCCGTGGGGCGCTATGGGGCTAAAATGGGGCTACGGGAGGGTTTTTTTTTAAGGCCTTTAGCTATGGGATCGAGTTAGGTGTCGTTTTCGAAGTATTTTTGGACGTAGAATCCAATGGATTCGATCCGATTTCACTGTTGCGATCTACAGGGCTTTCATGGGGCTAAAAATGGGATTTTTGAAGGATCCCAGGAGGTTAAATATTTTTCGAGTAAAAAAAAAATATAGAATTTTTGAAGAAAAAAAATTTTGAAAAAAAAACCAAAATTTTTTTTGAAATATAATAATCAAAAAATCAAAAATAATAAGGTGTAGGCAGTAGATGGAGATAATTTTCACTGAAACGAATAGGTACCTACCTACATCTTCTGACAGAAGACAAAAACCCCGCAAAATAATCTCAATTTAGTCAATAAATAGGTAATAATATCAAACACTCCTTAGTTTTTGGGGCGATAATATCAATACTAATTTTTTTAAAATAATTTTTGCTAAAAAAAATCTACTGATTTTTTCAGGGAATTTTCCAACTTGATCTACGGATTTTTGTCTCAATCTAGGGGTATTCGAAGTCGATCTAGGGGAAACAGCCCAAAATTATCTGGCATCACTGTGAGGGGTTCAGACTGGTCTGGATCACCCATAGATTCATTTTACGCCCAAAACAACACCGCACTCGACCCTCTGGCAAAAACACGTCAAAGCCCCAACCTTCAGCCCCTTAGAGGCCTGACAGCGCCTTTTGAGGTATTCAGACCGGTCGTGGACCCCACAGGACAGATTACGCCCACTAAAGCTCTGAAAACGACACCTTACTCGACCCCTGGCCAAAATCCATCACAATCCCCCACCTTCAGCCCCTTAAAAGCCTGACAGCGCCTCATGAAGTGTTCAGGCTGGCCTGGAGCACCCATAGAATGATTTGAAGCCCACTACAGCTCTGAAAACGACACCACACTCGACCCTCTGGCTAAACCCCTTCCAAAACCCCACCTGCAGCTCCTTAACAGCTTTATAGCGCCTCATGAGGTGTTCAGACCGGTCTAAGACCTCAACAGACCGATTCTACGCCCAGTACAGCCCAGAAAACGACAACACACTCGACCCTCTGGCCAAAACACGTCAAAACCCCCACCTGCATCCCCTTAAAAGCCTGACAGCCCCTCATGAAGTGATCAGGCTGGTCTGAGGGGAGGACCAAGACTCCGTCCCGTGTCCTCATTAAGAGCCCACATTGGCTTAGGAAAAGTGCAAGACTCCGTCCCATCATTTGCAAACCGGCACGGCACCGGCAAGAAACAAGCAAAACTCCGTCCCGGAGGAAAACGGGTGATATCAGTCGGATTGCATGACCAGTGAAAGAAAGAGTCAAGCTACTATTCTTAGGGGTCATAACCGTTTAATATAAATATTAAAACTGTTGAAAAAAGAGTCGTGTGGTAAAAAAATATACAAAAATACATCAATTCAACAATAAGTGCTTACATACCAATCATAACAGTCATTCATTTACCCAGAGAGTCGGCGTAAAAGTGGGAAACTAGCAAAAAAGTATGAACATGGCTCTCGACAGTGAGTTAGAAGGTAGTGATAACCCTCCTGTCTGGATAGCTCTCCATCATGCCTGGCATAAGTACATGAGATCTATTGCGTGCAATAATTTTTGTACTGAAATTGTAAGCCCCGGTGATTGGAAGCGACCAGATGAAATGCATTTAATGTATACATGACCACTATTAGCGCATCGGACGGAGTCTTGCATTTCTCCCGAGCCGGGTAAGGACCCCCTCGGGACGGAGTTGTTGAAAAATATTCAAGCCGCTTGGATTAGTTACGGATTACCTACTGCCTTAAAATTAATGAAAGGATGGGACGGAGTCTTATACCTCCCGGTCTGAGACCCCATAGATCGATTCTCTGCCTACAATAGCTCCGAGATCGACACATCCGTCGACCCCCTGGCCAGCACCTTATCGTGAGACAGAACAGGTAAACGCCCATAGTTCTGTTGTTCAATTGAAAAAAAATAAAAAAAAAAAAATAAAATTAAAAAAATTGTGATTTAGAATGACTAACGTCCAAAACTCACCACGCGACATTCGTTCCTCTTGTGATCCAACAAATGGCGGTAGTTCTTGTAGCTTCGAGGGCAATTCGGGCAGTGGAACCGATGACGAGAACCTACAGACAGGTACATGCATAAATGCATTAGGATACTTCTGTCAGCGATCTCCCCCCCCCCCCCCTTCCATCTAGGAAAGCATCAACTTACCCACATAGCAAACAGAACCAGTTCGAGTAAGGCAACTAACCGACAACACTGTGAACGTATCCAGACACAAGCCAGAGCTGCCAATTCTTCATTTTAAATCTTCAGGTAAACTGAAAAAGCCTGAGCTCCTATGTATAATAATATTATACGTAACGTAAGTTGTATTATAACATCTACAGAATTGCAGATAAAATCAAGGATTTCAATAAGTCATTTACAGAAAACCCTTTTAATTCGGCAACCCTGCTATGAGCTTCTTGTGATACAAAAATGAGACAACACCTAAAACTGGAATCTATTTAATTTTCAAAACTATCAAAACTGAAACGAATGATTCAAAATGACAGAAAATACAAACTCTTATACAATGCTGGTTTTGAAAAATACTTCCGATCTACATTGGATAATAATATTTTTGAACATTAAGTTTAGAAATTGGGTTGGTACCATTGATAGTCTTATGAATGATAAATATATGGCGCCTGAGAGTGTCCCAGCGGATGGAGGCGTATTTGCAATGAGGGCATTGGAATCTTTGGGTGACATAAGGGATTTTGCAGGTCTTGGAATGGCGTAGGAGGTTGCGTCTGAGGGTGAAGATTTTAGGACAGCGGGGACACTTGATGGAAGGGCGGCCTGGAAAATGGGAGGGAAAACAATGAGGTTAGTACGAGGGGAAAATGAGGGAGAGGATTGCAACGAAAGGAAAGTCGAAATGAGCGGTTGTGGGAAGTCGAGATAAAACAAGTCTACATTCAAACACACGATTTATTTGGGAAAGTAAATTACAATAAAACATAATATGGTTCAAGATAATGCGGCTATTGGAGAAGGGGGGTTGTACATATCCACGAAATTAATAGATTGGGAGTGTTTATACAGATTGTTACGTGAGTGCACAGGGTGTTACGATATTGGTATGAATGACGGTGAATGGAGTGTCGAGGCAGTGGAGTAATGGATGAGAATTTGAACCATAGCAGTGAATTAATTGCCGAATCAGTAGAGCAGAGAATGCACAGCTGAACCAGCAGAGCAGCAAATTAGACGCCGAATCAATAGAGCAGTGAAAAGGCAGCTGAATCAGCAAAGCAATGAATTAGAAGCAGAATCAGCAGAGCAGTGAATTGGACGCCGAATCAGCATAGCAGTGAATTGGGCGCCAAATCAGTAGAGCAGTGAATTACAAGCCGAATCAGTGGGCCAGTGAATGGGAATCTAAATCATCAGAGCAATGACAAAAGGGCCGAATCCGCAAGGCTGTGAATCAGGAGCCTTCATTCACCAGATCACTGTCGTTCAATAGAAATTCGGTACCTTATTGCCAGACATACGCATGTAGTGATGTAAGAAATGCAAATAACTACTCCAAACACTTTCTGAATAGCAGAGCAGGGCAGTATGAGGACCCTTGAATTAAAAATAAAGCCCTCAAAATCAGACATTAACACAAAGTGGTACAGAACCAGAGTACATTTTTTAAAATTTCAAAATCATTTCGCACACTTAGTACAGCTAGAATCTACATCACTAGGGGGTTCTCCATGGACCAAGATCACATGGCGTTTCAGATGGTCCTTCCGTTTGGCCGAGAACTGGCACCGGGTGCAAACAAACTTCGGAGGTTGAGGGTTGTGACGGTATTTCACGTGACGGTCGTAACTGCTCCGGTGTTTGAGGATTTGCGGGCACTGGTCACACGGGAAAAGAAGCGCTGAAAAGAGAATATGAACAGTGATGAGACGGAAATAAGTTAGAATGGTCAACGAAGAATTTCAACAAGTCCACGAAACCAAAGCATGCAACAGGAATCTACAGCTAACATCAGATACAACAGAAACTGACTTTTTTAAGGCACAATACCGACCAAACGGGACCTCTAATGGCTCTCCTCAATCAGAACACATCCAAACACCAAAAAAATTATATTTCTCATGTAATACAATTTAACGTAAATGTTTATATTAAGAGCGATGTGACTTTTCAAATCGTACTTCCGCTTGGATTTGTACGGGCATTTGGGGCACTGCAACTTCGGCTCGATTTGACAATCGTACTTCAAGTGGTATCGCAGAACCTGATCACTTTTGAACGTCTTATGGCACTTAAAACACCTCCAGAGCCCTGCAAATAAAATAAAAATACTTAGTTGGGCGAAGGCGTCAAGTAGTGTTATAATAATTTCAATAAAATGACTATTATAATATAATAGTTATTTCAATTATTACATTATAATATTATACTATCACTCGTTTCCTGGGGGGGGGGGGGGGGGTGCGTAAAAAGCCACATTTGCTAAAACGGACCACGTTTTCGGGTGGAAGACGGCAGATATCGTTGAATCTATTAGTTTCAGCTTAAGTCCGTGGGTATAAAAGTTGAAACCAACAACATACAGAATCAAATGAGACCTAACGCAGATTTTTATCACAAATAGTCTTTGAGATATAGAGGGAGAACTGGTAAATTCCAAAAATTCCTTTTTTTCAAAACTTCAACCTTTTTGTGATGGGGTCTAATTTTTCTCCGATCGATCTGAAACTTTGGGAATCCTATTTTTATATCTAATGGCACATTTTAGTGGCCACCCTAATATTTTAGTCAATAATTATTATTGAGTGGTTTGAGTGAGTCGTAGATTTGGAATAATTGAGCCCCACGCGAGAGCGGTTGATCGATTAAACCCCACTGAACCAAAATTACTGTTCAAGTCCGTGGTCTTCAACGGGATTCGAACCCGTGCCCTCATTGGAACGCAGGCCGAAGAGTCAAAGAACCACTCGGCTAACCCATCCGCTCTCGAAACGCTGATGACAACAAATAATAATGAAATATAAGATAAAAAAAACAAAATTAGAAAAAAATGAAACAAAATTAAAAATTGGAAAAAATTATTGAAAAAATTCGAAGAAAAATGAAATAAAATTCGACTAAAAAAGTAAAAATTAGAAGAAAAAAAATTAAAAATAATAATTATTATTCTTTGTTACTGTTATTATAACAGTAACAAAGAATAATAAATGAATTGCTGCACAGAATGTCATTCTGTCAATAAAAAATTAAAAAAATTATGTACTTAGGTAGGTGAGAAATTTAAAAAACAGTGGGTACCCATAGCCCTACCTGTAAAGAGTTGGGGCAAATGAGAAACCCCCGAAAGAACTTCGATAAGACCTCATTCGACCACCAGACCAAATTCCTTCAAAGGCTCCTTTTGTAGTCCCATAGAAGCCAGTAAGATCCCCACAGACAAGTCGGATTGGTCCGAGACCCCCAAAAATGGATTTGACGTCCAAAAACACTTCGAAAATTACCCCCACCCGACCTTATCACCCGCAACCGTTGAAACCCCCTGGGGTAGCCTCATTGCAGCTCCAAGGATTGGGGCAACGGGTTCAGCCCCTTGCGGGCACAATGAAAAGTTAAGTCTTAGAGGAGCACTGCCGCTGCAGAATGCACCCGTTCTGGGGCGTGACTGGCTTCTTGATATTACAAAATGTTCGCTACATTTTCCGCAGGGTTGTGAAAAAAGACCTGAGGAAGTAGAAATAGGAAACCCGTCCATAGAGCGTTAGTGATTCGAATAAGTCTATTCTGATTAGTCAAATGAAATGAAAATAAACATGGATCTTCTTATTTTGCGTGTTTAAGGGCGACGTGAGTTTCAATTCGCTGAAGGCAGACACTTCGGTCTCACTTGGCAGTCACGTTTCAAGTGGACGTGAACATAAGCCTTGCTCTTGAACGATTTACCACACTTGGGACACGTGATGAATTCTGAAAAAGAAGAGAAAAATTGACAGTTGAAGAGGAACAACAACAATGGCGGACAAGGGACATTGAAATGGTGACGTTGGCAGTCCTGAACTGTTTTCCCCCCACAAAATAATGGCGTTTTGGCAGGTTCCTTCCCTGTCGGCAAATGTCAGTAAAAAGGACCGGTTAAAAGCGAACATCCACGTGAGCGGTCAGGTCGTAGGTATCTTCAAGTGGTAGGTGAGGCTCTTTTTCAAGGTATAAATTCTCGGGCACTGTGACAAGGAAATTCTCGCTGCAGCCCTCATGCAAAAAGCATCAACCAGAGGCACAATAACAAAACAAAAAAACAAGAAACGAGAGATAAAAAGTAAAAATTGCACTAAATTCATCATAGAAGAAATGTAACGCTGTTCGAATGAATTCAACATCAAATATTTCTTTATTTTGCACACAATAACAATACAACGCCTTGAAACGCGATTCAATCAATGACCAAATTTTGACATCAAATTTTGATTCAGTCAATGCTGGCATGTTTAAAGGTGATGTGGGATTTCAAATCGTACTTACGCTTAGATCTGTAGGGACAATAAGGACATGGAAACTTAGGCTCCACCTGGCAGTCGCGTTTCAAATGGTAGTTCAAGTACTTGTTGCGTTTGAAAACCGTTCCGCATTTGAGACACGTTGGAGATTCTAGAAAAAGAACGGATTATGGCAGAGTGGGATTTTTCAGGAGTCAATAGAGTGAAAAGTGTTTCCCGATTTTGTTTTTGTTGTTCGTCCCCACGCGGGATCACACTTTGGGGTGGGGTTTGCAAATAATGGACTTTTTAATAGAATTATCGCTACGTACGGAGTCGGAAAAATTGTAACACTTTCCACCTTGATGAAATACTATACTCACAAGACATAGTACAATCATGATTTTTAGAAGCGTCTGGGACTGACCCGCAGAGGCCATGACGCCAGCGCTTCCAAGCACCTACTTTTGGCTCTACTCTTATCAACGGTTTTCCACATAACTGGGTCTGCGATTTGAAAATGACATTTAAATCGCAAACCCAGTTATGTGGAAAACCGGTGATAAGAGTAGAACAGAAGGTGCGAACATTGTAAATAACGAGAAAAACGCCTGATTAGAAAAGCCACCACATGGTAAGCAGACCCACACTGTTTTACTTAAATCGCAGCGCTTGGGTCAGCAGACCCGCATTTGTCCCAATTAAATTGCGGCCCCAGGGACAGCAGACTCAGAGAGGTGGAATTTGAAAACTTGACACGTGAACAACAAACCCACATTTTTATTTTATTTTATTTTATTTTTTTAATCGAAACCCCTGGATCAACAGACCCATTTATGTGTAAGAGAGTTGAAATTAATAGTACCAAAAATAGGCGTTTGGAAGCGCTGGCGTCACTGTTATGTATCACAAAACGTTGTACAACAGTAATAATCAAATTTTTATTTTTTCCAGGTGTTTGAGAGCGACGTGAGCGTTCAGGTCGTATCTTCTGAAGCACCTGTAAGAACAGTGCGGGCACCAGAACCTCGGCTCCTTTCGACATTCCCATTTCAGGTGGAAGGTGAGGCTCTTTTTCAAAGTGTAACTTCTCGGGCACTGGTGACAGTGAAATTCTCGCTGCGACCCTCCTGCAAAAAGCGTCAACCAAAGGCACAATAAACAAAACAAGAACAAGATATAAAAAGTGAAAATTGTAAAAAATTCATTACTTGTTTAAAAAAAAAAAAAAAAAAAATCACACGGCACTCGAAATGAATTTTCCAACAAATATGTAATTCTTTATTTTACATAATAAGGAATACAACGTCAAATCACTTTTGGGACAGTCGGCCATGTTTAAAGGCAAGGTGGGCTTTCAAATTGTAATTTCGCTTAGATCGGTAGGGACAATGAGGGCATAGAAACTTGGGCTCCACCTGGCAGTCGCGTTTCAAATGGGAGTGCAAGTAGCTGTAGCGTTTGAAAACCGTTCCACATTTGTGACACGTTGAAGATTCTAGAAAAAGAACGGATTATGGCAGTGTGGGATTTTTTCAGAAGTCAATACAGTAAAAAGTGGTTTCTAATTTTGGGGGAAGCGGGATCACACTTACAAGAGTTTCCCACATAATGGACTTTTTAAAAGGATCTTCGTCGCATACCTACAGAGTCAGAAAAATTGTAACACTTCCGTCTTGATAAAATACTGTACTTACGAGTACTATATTGATTTCTCACAGTGTGGTAAAACAGTAAATCAACAGATTATTTTTCGAGGTGTTTGAGAGCTTTGTGAGCGCTCAGGTCGTATTTTCTGAAGCACTTGTAGGAACAGTGCGGGCACCGGAATCTCGGCTCCTTTCGACATTCCCACTTCAGGTGGTAGGTGAGGCTGCCTTTGACTTTGTAACTTCTCGGGCACTGGGGGCAGTGAAATTCTCGGTGGGAGCCTCCTAAGAAAGAACGAGAAGGATGAAAATAAGAAAATTAGTAGTTAGAATGGGGAATCTAGAAAAATTACTTTCAGCGGTTCAATATGAAAAATTCAAACGCTTTTCTCTTGAATAAAAACCTGCAAATAGAAAACTGTTTTGAGCTCTCGGAATCCAATTTTTTCTTAGCAATGGCCGGTTTCTGCTGATCTGAGAACCCCTTAAACGGTTTCTGCTCACTAAAAACTCATTTCTTCACACTAAAAACCGGATTTTGCTCATGTCAAACTGTTTTTAACTGTGTTTAGGGAAAAATACGAACAAATCCTAACAATCACTTTTTGAACTTGATGACACCTGTCTATTTTTGTCACTGACACGCAACCTGTCCAAAAGGTATGACTATACCTACTATTGGTATGACTACTCTACTGCGGTAAAGAAGATGTTTGAATTTGCGGGCCTGCAACCATGGGAGAGCATTTTAACAAGACTTATTCATAACATGATAATATCATATTAGGTATACAATAATAATTATATTATAATTATATTATAATACAATTATATTATAATTATATTGTAATACAATTATTGTATTATAATATAATAGAATTATTCTTTCTAAAGCCAATGAAAATCTGCTTTCATCTCTTCTTGGACCATCCTTTACTCTGAATTTTCCAGTAATCATCGAGTCACTCGAACTTCTTCAAAAGACACTCATCTTATAGCACATTTACTGTAGATTCCGAATATATACTTACATTTAGTCTAAACCCTTTTTAAACCATCAAAAACCTCAACAAACTGCAGATAAATGAGCGAAAATTCATGAGCATTTTTCAACGTTTTTTTAGCATGGAACATGCCTTGAGCTAACTGCCCGAAAACGTGACGCGAGAGGGCTGACGTAGAAGTGTCACACGAGTATTAGGAGGTTAGGAGAACAAAGGAGCTATTTTTTATCAAACAAATGCCAATTGTTGATTTCTTTCTGCTTGGCAACGTTACTAGGCAAAGCATGTTCCATGTTTCTTGAATTTTAGCCAAAGGCTCTAAGCAGTAAACAAAAAAGAAAAATTGAAAACAAGATTTTTTTCTAGTTTTTTGTTTTGTTTTTTTCTTATATTCCTCTCTCTACTCGCTCCAAAATGTCCTGGAAAAAAATCTGGGGTAAAGTTTTGAAAGCTTAGACCATTCTGAACAGAATGAGACCAACCGCAACTCTCAAAGATATAAACTAAGGGAGCTACCATTTTTCAAAGTTTGGCAACTAAAAATCGGGAACTTGATTCTCTACACAGGATTTCCCTCCAACGACTCTCTCAAGAGGAAAATCAACTTGAAATTTTTATCAGAGCTCTTCCTCGTCAACCCAAATGCCTGACTAAAATTTCAAGGCGATTGGATCGGTTGAACAAGTCGGAGTAGATGTGGTAATTGAACTACAATAAGTTAAATACGAGTTTATTTTATGGAGAAGATTGGCACCGATACAAAATTTGTATTTCCATTCTTATCTTCCTTCATCAAATAGTAAATTTAATTTAGAATTAGAAGAATTAGATGAAGGAAGATAAGAATGTAATTGTGATATAAACTGCAGCTTACAGCAGTTAATTCGAGCGAGGCTACGACTAACATGCATGTATTTTAATAAACGACTTTCCCAGTTTGGTTCCCCTACTTACAGTTAAAAAGCTTGCACAAACATGAACCGTCTGTTTATAGAATTCGCATTGAGTAGCAAGGCCCAAGAAAAGCTCATTATCATGAGAAAGTTTACCAACCTACCTGAATTATAAAAAACATCTCAACTCTGAAATGTTCGACCAATCGCCTGCCTAGAAATTCAGGTTGACGAGAAAGAGGTCTGATAAAAATTTCAAGTTGATTTTCCTCTTAGGAGAGTCGCTGGAGGGAAATTCTGTGTAGAGAATCAAGTTGCCAAACTTTGAAAAATTGTAGCACCCTCAAGTTTTGAGAGTCGCAATTTTTTTCGAATCCGACGGTTTTATTGAACTCCCAGGAGAATGTCTCCCAGCTAACTTGAAGCCCGTGGTGAGTCCATGAGAAGAGGTAGATGAATAGAAGTACTGATTCTTACGTTTATATTCATTGATTGGACACACGGAACCATAACGTTGTTTCCATGTCGTACACAACGTCTCGTTCATAAGCCCGGGAGGAATCAGGTGTAGATTCATCAGGTATGATTAAATATGTTGCGAAAATTTAATCATACCTGATGAATCTAACCTGAATAAATTTTATTGACTGCATGTTGCGAAAACTACCTTTTCCGTTAGTACACTAAGTTTCATGTGAAACACAGTTCGGGCAAAATGATAGAAAACTACAAAACATGAATGCTGACGAAGCACATAAAAATGTCAATGGATACTACTTCACAATACCAGTTATTAAAAAAAGGACTGTGAATTCATATTCGCGGAAAAATTGGGCATCGCCGAGACTGGCTTATAGCAAATTCAGTAATTGTCTTTCAATAATTATTTTAACTACGTTGTGGGATCTTGACTGAACCTCAAGCTTCGTGGGCTTCAAGTTCTGAGCCTAGCAGTCGAGTAACCCAGCCTTATAATAATTATTTTATGTTTTCTAATTGTTATTTTATTTAAAACAATAAAAAACATTGAAATTACTGGGACATTTTCAATGCTCATAGCTCTTCTCTCATAAGAGAGAAAGTACGAGCGGCCTGCCGCATTTTTTTTTAAAGGACTTTTTGGAGTGGGTAGAGAGAGGAATATAAGAAAGAAACAACCCGTTGAAAAATGCTCATGAATTTTTGTCTGCAGTTTGATGAGGTTTTTGAAGGTTTAAAAAGGTTTTAGACTAAATGTATGTATATATTCGGACTCTACAGTAAATTTGCTAGATGAGTGTCTTAAGAAGGCGTTTCAATGAAGTTGATGATTACTGGAAAACTCAGTGTAAAGGAAGTTCCAAAAAACGAAAAAAAACCTTATTCGAACCAAATAAAATCTATCATCGGATAAAGAGGACGTTGGGTCAAAATCCTAGAAGCTCCCCTCCACATTGATCGTCACCGAAAAAGAGAGCGCCAGCCAATGCCCGCCGCTTCCGCCCCGTCCTACAACCCAACAACTTGCTTTCCCGTATTCATTGTGTAGCTTTTTCCTTGAAGCAATAATGGAAGACGGTTTTCTGGACTTACAATTTGAAATTTGGATTCAGCGTGAAAAATGAATGGAAAATACATTTTAATATAGAAATGGACAACACCTGAAGTGAACACCTGAAGTGACCACCTGTTCCCGTCGCGACGCGTCGTCAAGAAGGAAAACCCTGATAGTTCAGTTTTTAGGCCAGACATTCCACAAATTACACGCACTAACATTCATCATTATCTCGTATTTGTACAATATATATATACCTATATTTATATTTGTAAAATGTAAAAAAAAATGTAAATTTGTCGGGAGATCGGTACACTGCGGGCACTACTTGGGGAAATCCCCAGCACGGAAGCCTTCTGGCTTATTGTACTTCCCGAGTGTCCGTTTTTGACTCTATTTGCCTCCTGGGTGGTCGAGGTCCAATTCCAAATTACCTAATATACGTCTTATCACTGCGTCTATATAAATGTACAATTATAGAATATAAATTTTATATTCTATATAATATGGATAGGATATAAGATGATAAATTTGAAGGCTTCACAAATCATTTACAAAACTGTGGAACCAATGTGTTTAGAATAATTTGGGATGAGAATGGTCGCAGCTAAGTTTGTTCCGAGACTCATGTCAGCCAACCAGAACCAACTGGGGTAGCAGTTTGCCTGGAGCTTATGGAATGAAAACACGCACCAAAATAACGGGTGACGATAATGCGTTCCGGAACTTTTTGATCAGACATTGTATGTAACTCAAAACCGCCAAAAATCTTGATAGGTCAGATATAGTTTTACTCTCGATAAGGGCCTTCACGAGCTCCTACCCGCATGATTTCTGAAAATTTGAATGTAACAAGGCAATGCGGACGGACACGCGGACGGACGGATAGTCAGATTTTGGACCAAATTCGCTCAGGAGGTCCTTGGAGGAGTAAGCAAAGTAAGCAAAGTATTTGAAAGTAAGCAAAGAGCTTCCGCAACCTTCGGTAAGTATACTTACGAACGCAATATCTGATACCAATGTTATGAGTACATGCAGCTTTCTCAGGGTGTACCTAGGTAGGTACATACCAACTATCTTCTAACAGGACTGTCCTGGTAGGCAGCTGTTCGAACGGAGTAGTTCGAACTACTGGAACAGTACCAGTGTAACTGTGGAATTCCAGTGGAACTGTCGTATCGTATGCTACACAACAATAAATAACATGATTTTCCGGCAAATGCCACTGTAAATAGCCACTTTCTCTGTAAGAGTTTCCTGTACACCACTGGAAACGTAGTCACCATAGATCAGTTCTTGTGGATAATATTATTATTCTAACAACACAGTATATTATAATGTCTTCGCGTCGGGGGTTCGATTGGGTAAATTAAATTTGCCAGCGTTTTTACCTTGAGTAGAGATACCTTGGTCAAGTTCACCAACACCCGAAGACACACCACGAAGCGCCCTTATGATTGTTATTTTCAGCTCTCACAGGAATATTTAATATGACTGAGATTTCCATGCAGGTTTGAAAACTTCAACAAAACTTTATCACACAGAAAATAAATAAATAAATTGAGTCAATTTAATTGACCGCGCATCACGGCGAAATGATGATCACGCTAATAGCGTGACGCTATCAATGCAATGTTGCCAGGTTCAGAAGGAAGCCCGGGGGACCTTTAGTGGTGAAAAAGGGGGAAAGTCGGGGGACTTTCTCAAACAAAAGGGGGAACTTTCAGGGGTCCTTTTTACTGCAAGAAACGAGGTTTACCTAACCTTTTATTCCGTACAGTGGCAGATTCTCAACAAACACATGAATGGGTTCAAAATTCGCACTCAGTTCATAATAATTAAGAATTTCGAACTGCCGAACACATAATTATTATTTTCGCTGCCATGAATCATAAGGATGAATTCGACAAAATTATCAGACGGGAGGTGATGAAAAATGAAAAAATTTCAATACGATCAAAGACCTCTTAGTTAATTTCAGAATCGCCTGAAGTGACTAAACACAGTTTGGTAGGGAGGGAGGTAGGTCGGTAGGTAACACTATATTTATGAAGAAAATTTGATTCCAAAAGGTACTAAGTAAATCCGTTTAGGTAAAATGTGATAAAAACGTGAACAACCATTGCAACTAACAAAACGTGCTATAAGCCAATGATGTTATTTTGTATTATAATATAATAATATTATTTCTAAATTAGGATACATATTATTGGTAGAAAGTGTAAATTAGTACCAAGTGCCAAATAATTTGAAAGGAACGTGGAAATTTCGGATTTAAGGATATAGGTAGGTAATTAATTCCTATTCCTCCATGGCAGGGGGGGGGGGGGGGGGACCTTTCAATGAAAAGGGGGAAATATTGAGGTACCTACCACGCAGGCCTTCAGGGATCGGAGTAACGGCAGACCCTTTCCCCCTTTCTGGGTACCCCATTGGTACCCCGGTACTCTATAATATAGAGGGTTGATTATATTATAATCTAATATAATCAACCCCGACGCCGCCGGCACACGATTGAGGTTATGCCGCCGCCAGTGTTGCCACAGCCTCTTCTGATTGACGACAATGCTGCCAGCTCCCAGGAACGCCCCTCGGCTCCGCCAAAACCGCTGATAAAACCGCCCACGCAATTTTTCTTGGAATAATAATTCACCTTTGAATTGGGTCGAAAATTTTGATCGAGCTCAAATTTTGACATTTTAGCGAGGTATGTAACATGATGCGCAGAATCTACGCCGTAGATTTCAACAAAATTCGATGGCCATCCATTCAGGCATTTGGGCCGTTTTGAGCAATAGAAATTTATTATTACTTAAATTTTGACACTCGGTCCACCACCTAGTGGTGGCTGCAAGATTTTCAGCCAGATCGCCAGAAGGTTTGCGATGTAACTGTTAGCAAATTTTGGGCCCCAAACCCGCGGGGCTGTGTGGGGTTGATTGATTGATTGATAAGGGCTTCAGCAGTGGGGTCAAGTTAGGTGGCGTTTTCGAAATATTTTTGGGACGGAGAATCCGTTTGGGGATTTTACGTTATTTTACCATGCAGATCTATGGGACTCTCGTGGGGCTATGAATGGAGTTTTTGATGGATATTTGTAGGTCGAATGAGATGTCGATAATCGGGTAATTTTGGACGTGGAATCTATTTTTCGGGGTCCAAGCATTGAAAAGAATTTTTTTTTTGAATATTTTTTATTGAAAAAATTAATTTTTGCACAATTTTTCTATAACAAAGAATAACAAACTCTTGTGTAATATTCGCGCCGTTTTCTACGTTTTATATTTAGGGGGGTTATGAAAAAATGTACTTCGACGAATCTTAATAAATAAAGTAATAAAATTACCTACCTACCTATCGATGAAGATGTCGGTAATGTGATGATAAACTAGGTATTTATTAATAATAAACAATGAATTATTAATACCTAACTAGTAATATTAATTAATAGTGACGAAATAATTAATAATAACATACCTAATTATTATTATTATTATTATTATTATTATTATTATTATTATCAATAATTAGGTATGTCTCACGAAACACCCCTCGTTTACGTTGTCCGCCATGGCTAATGCCCACGAATCAGAATCTGATTATCTGATGTTATTGTAACCGAGAATGGTTTTACTCCTCCCTGGTGGCTTGTATCCACCAGACTGGTGGCACCAGTTACTCTCAGCGTTTCCATAAAGGGGAAATTTCCCCTTTTTAGGGGAAAACAGCCTTGCTCGGGGGAAAAAGAGTGGAAGGGTTTTGAAAGGGGGAAAAAGGGGAAATATAGAAACTTACAGAAAACGGAAAATAAATCTCCAATAAAGTTGGTTTCTACCTATTTCACAACTCAGTGGGTAGGTACCAACCAGGACACTACAACCAAAAAGGCGATATGGAGCGCTCTGAAAGAAGAAGGAGAAGATGGCGAGAAAAAGGATGATAACTAGTTGTTGGCTGGTCCTTGTTGGGGATGTCTGATACTTCAAAAGTATCGCTATAATATCGATTCATCAAGAAAGTATAAAAAAGTATCAATACGATACTTTCAAAAACTATAATATAGTTATATTAAAGTTGAAACATATTATGTTGAAGTATCGATACTTACCTACTTTTTCAAAACTAGGTGGAAACGTCATTTTTGTTTCTCTTCGTCAGCGTGACAATGAATATATCACTTCTCACGTTTTTACTCCATTTATATCAGTTTTTACATTATCCTGAAGTACCTAATACAATTTATTATGATTTTATCACTTCTTTTTTTATTTGCCCAAATCTTTCAATCCTTCTTGTTATCCTAAATTATTAAAATTGATTATGATTTTTTATGATTTAATCACTTCTTTCACTCTACTTTTTTGCCGAGGGGAGGGGGGGGGGGGGGGGGGGGCACTTGTTTTTCAAAATTATTGACAAGACCAAGCAGCAAAGGGGTTGATTGGTTTGATTAAAATTTTGGTGGTCCATCCTGGATGGTGGAGAGCTGATTCTCACTGAGAGCTGAAGATGAAGGGACACATTTTTTAAAAATGTGGTTGGTCTCAATGCTTCGCAACTTTCTCAAGCTTAGAAAGTTATGTCGGTACCGAATGAGTTGTCATTAACTGAACAACTGTCGTTTTTCATTAGGTTCATTAAGAAACGTTAGGTACTACAATTTCGTGGTTTATGAAGAGACCGATTTCCTACCTTCCTATTTTACGAAAAGGTTTTTGAAAGGTACTTTTGTGATATTTTTGTTACCAACTACTCATTAATCATTTTTAAATCGACTTGGTTTTTCTCAGCTGTTTCATTTTTTTACTGAAGTGCATAAGTGCGATGTTGCTTCTACAGCGACGAACTATTGGATAAATAATTTAAATTTAAATAATAAATAATTTATCCAATAATTCGTCGCTGTTATCCAATTATTGGTCTAGTGGCTTTCAGATGAAAAAAAAAAAAAAAAAACTCATTAAGTACCTACCCAACCCCATACCTACCTAGTTTACTAGGGAAAGTTTATGCCGAGAAAAGGGGAAATTCAGGTGGCGAGAGAAAAGGGGAAATTCAGGTGGCAGAAAGGGGAAATCTGTGAGGAGCATGTGGAAACACTGGTTACTCTGTGTATCGGATACACTGTATCCACCTGAGTCGTGCCCACGGATTCCGTGGCACGGAATAGAAATTCTATTCTATTATAGAATGGCGATCTGGCTGAAAATCTTCTATTCCGTGGTCGTGCCCAGGTTCTGTCCTCTGTTACTATGTGGTTGTGCCACAACTCAGATGGATACCTACATGCCGTGGATACTGTATCGTTGTTGTGGACATAGTGAAGTTCTCTGAGAGAACAGTGGTTGTGGACCAAACAACTTGTGGTGCCGTAAGTAGGTAAACCATGTTTTTTTTCTCTCTCTCCAAATTTTCGTTCTGTGAGGTTCCCAGTGAGTACGGTAACGTTCTGAGAGGTTCCCAGTGAGTACGAATTGGGATATTGGCAGATAGAAAATATTGGTTCGTGGCAGTAATATTCGCACCCATCTGTATTATGCAGTTTGATCAGTTATTCAAAAGTAAGAAAGGATCCGAAAATCCTACGTCATGAAGTAAGCGGTTTTATTACGAAAATATCTTTCCCCGTGTGTCTGGCAACTATGTGACTCTTCAGGTTGTACTCCCGTTTGGATCTGTAATCGCAATGCGGGCACTGAAACATGGCGTCGACCTGGCACTCGTACTTCAAGTGCCTAACGAGAGTCCCTTTAGTTTTGTACTTCCGGGAGCAGGTGGGGCAGGGGAAATTGTGTTCACTGTGGGGTGTCCACCCTGAAATGAGATCAAAACAAACAATTAATTCACAACTGAGCGGCGGAAAAGAGCCGCTTGAGCGATTTGAGAGTCATAACAATCGTTTTGTCTAGCTGAGTCCGTCACCAGGCAGTTTGAGTATCGAGCGGTTTCTGTGTGACGCCAACATCAACTCGCCGTTGAGTTGTACGGGGACTATGTGATGTGGTAGACTGGTCTTTATGAGAGAGAGTACACCACCTTATCACACATATGATGGCTTCAAGTCGAAAGCGCTCACCACCAGGACCTCACCACTAGGGACTCCTATAAGTCCTAATGGGATCTAATCTTGCCATATAATAGCATTACATGAACAAGTAGTGAAGGGAGAGTCTCGGAGACCCAGTCTCCACTGATTTTAACGCTAATTAGGTACAATTTATTTTCAGAATAAGCGGAAATTAACCCCTGGCACCAATGTCAACGTCTCGCTTGAAATGTGCAACTTTTGGATCTAGCAGCACTACTGATGTGATTCACCACTTATGAAGAGTTGATCCATAGGTGAGTCAAATTTGCCACAGGTTCAGCATTTATGACCATTCAGAACCCGTCAGCGCATGCTCATTCGGGCATTTCCGATTGTCCAGAGTGAGGTACAGCGGCTCCCAGGAAATTCCTGGCAGGAATGAAGCCCTCACGCACGAAAGCAGAACTCCTTCAGGATCGTTCAGAATCGATAGTGGCAGTTCTCTTTTTTAGAAGTTCCAGATCTGATTCCGACTGCCTCCTTGATCTTGAAAGTTCGCGTATTTAATTTCCTTCTCTGATCTCACGGTGGTTGCTTCTTGTGACTAGAAAGTGTCGTCCCGTGGCAGCAGAAGTTCTGGAATTTTAAACCATTCCGAAGGTAGCGGTGGGACGGGACGGGACGGGGGAGGGGGGGGGGCGCTGTTCACCGCTTCATTGACCTCATCAGAGGTGATTTCTGGCCATTCGAATCAGATCTCGAACCCTTCTAGGAACACAACCCTCCCCTCCACTTTTAAATGGTTTGGACCTCTTTCTTCACACCTTGGGCTGTTCTGCGATCGACACTTTCTAGTCACATGAGGCAACCACCAGGGAAGGAAATGAAATGTGCAATGGATGTTCTAAAAAAAACGGCAGAGCTACTGGAATCGATTCTTACTGATTCGGAAGGAGTCCTGCATAGATCATCTGGGCTTCAAGGAAGCCAAAATTCCCCTTGATTGGTTCTACATAACAGCCAGAACTATTCTGGATACTCACAGGGCCATTCAATTTCGACACTAAATTCGCAAACCGTGATCTAGTTGTGAATTTTTAATGTTGTTCGGACCCATTAGGATAGTTCATATCCCAGTTGCTGACTCTCTGAAAGATGTAGAGTTTGCATAGCACGCGAAAAACCACGAAATTTTTGGACTCGGGTTTTGCTCTAAGCTATACATTTTTCGGTAATCTACTCCAACGACACTAAAGAGAACTCAATTTGCGACAATTTGAGACGAATCAGAGCTCCGTAGGTCAATTAGACACCGAGCTGTGGCTCTTTGAAAATTGGCCAGTTTTCAAAAAAAAAAAAAAAAAAAAAAAAAAAAAAGTTAACTTTCCTGCTTTACACGAAAATTTGGTTATACAGATTATCCTACGAGGAAAAGTCATGAAGTAGAAGTTGTAGGTCTTTTAGTTGGCTTCCATGTAAGCGCAAAATGGGTTCTGTGGCCTTCATTTTTCAATCACAATTTCTAAAAAACCAAACTAAGGTAAAATGTATAAATTGCTGCCGTTTTTTGAATTGTCCTAAATCGCTCGTCATGCAGAGTGCGGCGTCTCCTCCATATAGAGCCACCTAACACTACTTGTATCGAGTCATTTTTATCATATAACCTGATGAAGAACCCTCCTAAGTATGTGTTTGCGTGACGTTTTCAGTGGCTTGGGTGAACCCTACACACAGACGCTACGATGGTCCGCAAGGGCCTGACTTCTCATCAATAAAAAGTGTATTTGTTCGAAAATGCGATTTAACCTTATTTTGGTTTTTTGGAAATTATGAACGAACTACGAGGCCTACAGACCCCATTTTGTGCTTAAATGAAAGCCAACTAAATTACCTACGACGTCTGCTTCGTCACATCCTCGGAGCATAAGCTATACAGACGAATTGTCGGTCTGAAGCAGGAAAGTAATAAATTTCGTTTTATGGAAAATTTGACCAATATTCAAAGAGCCACTGCTCAGTCTCTAATTGACCTATAGAGCTCCGAGTGGAGCTCTCTCTGTAAAACTGTCCTCAGAGTCGATAATCGAAAAATGCATAGGGGGTATAGAGCAAACACTGTAAAGAGTCCAAAATAGTTGCGGTTTTTCGAGCTAGCACTAGGCAAATTCCACAGTGTTTATTGTGAATCCATACTATTTTGAGAGTAACTCTACCCATTAGGGTTGCAAACTTGGAATTAAACTAGTTACCCTAATGGGTTCGAACACAATCATAACTACATCACGTTTTGCCAATTACGTTATTACCTGTGCCGATTTTGACTGGCCTACACCCCATGCTAATGATAGTATGTATTGGGAAGTGTCTTTGAAGTTAATAAACAAGGAGTATGCTGGAAAATTTTATTAAATTTGACAAAAGTTGACTATATACTTGGAGTACAGCTTTTGGCAAGCGATCTTTCGGTCTGGTGTAGTTTGACGGTTTACAAATTCTTAAATCGGTCTTCCATGTTTGAGAGCCACGTGAGTTTTTAGGTCGTAATTCCGTTTGGCTTTGTAATCGCAATGAGGACACGGAAACATTGCGTCGACCTGGCACTCGAATCTCAAATGCCGGATAAGAGTCCCTCGGTTTTTGTATTTCTTGGTACAAGTGGGGCATTGGTGCGAGTCGCCGATGCCTAAAACGATAAGAAGTGTTTTAGAGGTTTGGGCATTGGTTTAGTTAAAGGGTTTATGTAACTGGAAATGACCCAAATCAACCCCAAACCTGTCTAATGATGCCGTTTAAACTTTTCGAAGGTTTCGTAAATTTGACACCAGCGACCTCAACCTCAACGGCTTGGCCCCATCGAACTGCTAACCAACTGCTTTCCTTCGGTGAAAATATCCTTATGAACGAATGCGGTCCAAATGAACCTGGTAATCTCTTAACCTCGCCTGGTGTAGACCAGTTCTAAGTGGAAATTCGTCGGCCGATTTTGTGTGGACACTAAATTTTCATAATTTCCACGATGAAACACTCGGCAATGTCTTGAGATTTGAAGATCACCGGAGCCAATTACCTATTTCAGTCTCTTACCAATCTGCTGAATCTTACGATGCCGCTAGGACAAACCGACGCTCAACCAAGTGCCACACGGATCGAACCACAGCAACACTCGCTCCGTGAACTGGCACACTCCCACCTCGCTGTTCACCTTCTGGAAATAGGCAGACTAAATCGAATGTGGAACCCAAATCCCTTATAAGCTTGGGCGATTAGAAAGAATGTTGAGCGCGAGTGCACCCGTACTTGCGCCCTTATGCACGCACTTGCGTCTGATCCTACATTGGGTTCCAGGGCTATGAAACAACAGTCATCAAGTTCAAAACGAAATTTACTTCAGTAATCCTTTAAAGTCTACACAAAAAATCTCATTGCCTTTTTTCCAACTGCCGCGTTGGACTTTCCATAGTCAATTTTACATTTAAACTACTGAATCTTGGTAGTAATCTTACACCTAAGTACTTTTAGATCTAATCTAATGAGTGGTAAATGACATTGTTTCACCAATTAAACGGATGATTTGTAAAAGTGGGGTTATTTTAATGAGTAATTTGTTGTGCATCTTCTCGGTGCAAAGGTGGATTGGGTCATTTTCATTTCTGTTGGCTATCCTGGTTGATGAAGTGTTAACCTTACAGGACAAGGAATGTCTGATCCGCATTCGACACCAGCTTCTTCTCAACGGTTAATACTTCACAGCAAACGGCAAATGCCCCTTCTGCGCCAATTTCTTCTTTTCGCCTTTTTCCTCCTTATCTTTTTTCTTCTCCTTCAACTTCTCGTCCATGTACTTCTCCTTCAACTTTTCTTCCTTCAACTTCTTCTTCTCCGCCGCCGACTCCGAATGTCTCCTGAAAATGTGTCGCTTCAAGTCGAACATCCGCTTGAAAGGGTGTTGGCAGTAGTCGCAGACGAACCTCCCTTGGGATTGACATTCGTTCCTCATGTGCTGCACCCAATCGCGACGGTTCTTGTACGATTTGTAGCAGCACAAACATTGGTACGGTCTGTCCGGATCTAGAAAACGGAGCAAAATGAAAGATGGCGCAGAATTTTCAGGGCAAAGCTACTACAGCATGCACTACGCCACTTGTTAGTATCAAACCAACTACAAAAAGAACAGCCCATTCCTGACTAAACTTGAAATGAGTACACGTTGTCACACGCAAACATTTATTTTGTACTTGATTAAGTTACACACTACACTTGGAGCTGGTAATGACACTAATTCATTAGGTATAATGATTTTGGATGTTGTATTAGCACGTGGGTTTTCATATTGGAGCTCCTGTACGACTTGTAGGGGCAAAAGGGGCAGTTGAATTTAGGATCTTGTTGACATTCGTGGCGCATGTGTTTAGTGAGGTCGCCTTTGTTTTTGTACCTTTTGCCACAAACGGGGCACCCGTAGGGGCGGAACTTTCCTGAAAAAAATGAGGAAGAATCATCATTAGAAACTGAAAAAGGTGTTATCGTGATGGTAAAATTCGCGGGAATTCATTTTCAGGGAATGAATATTCCCAAACGAGAGATAATTCATTTTTTGCTCATTAAATTTTTTTTCCCCTTTTTTTCCGGTAAGAAATAAAAATACGGCGATTTGTCCTGTTTGAAATCCATTGTTGAAAGTTCCCCCCTCCCCCCTGCCTTGAAATGGGCTCGGGTGCGCCCAACCTTCTTATGTCAAATGGGAACCCCTAATTTTCATGGATTCGGGACGGAATTTTACGGCCGATAAGGCCGTTGAGCGCAATTTGCGATGAGCACAAATCCGCGCAACTCTCTGTACCTTTGTTGTTTACAGTTCGATTGAAACGGTGTTTCCACTGTTACTGTAGGTATCCTACCTGGGATCCGAATTTTAATTCTAAATTTCGAACGAACGAATTACAACGATTGGGAGGTTTTGACGACCAACAGAATAGGATCTTGAAAATAACCGGGTAGGGAGCACTTGCGCAAGTTTGCATAGGACATTTCAGTTGCTAGTGATTTCAAATCAGTTTGGCCGTTCGAGAATATGTGGATCTGACTTCTCTCTAGTGCCCTCTACTCACACTTATCGCCAATCTGGCGTATAGTTCGGAACTTTCTCTTTTGAGCTGTGCGTTCCCGATCCGTATATTCCATCTTGGACTCGTCTATGTACCATACTACTGCACTCCACGAGGTCCCGCCTTCCAGTCTCTTCTGGATGGCCCTGGACACTGGCTGCACTTCTCATAAGGAGCTACAAGTATGCGTCAATGCAGAGGCTGTCCATTTGTTCGATATGATACACTCAAGACGTCAAGGACGTATACGTCCAAAGTTTGGACTCCAAACTATAGTTCTGAGCAATCTCCCTTCACCCCAGCAATACCTCTGGCTTTCATCCTCAGCCACATGCATTCTCAGTCATGCTGCAGAAGATACAAGAAGTAAAATTGACATCAGTGCGGTTGGTACAAAGCTTTCCACAATTATTGTATTATACAAGTTTCGATTGAGTAATACATCCGCTATAACGTTTATTTCTGTGTACAAAATTATTTAAAAGGAATGTAATGTTCACAGTATTTCTATATCACAGACAAGCTTCACCAATTCAAAACAGGCACTTGTGGTTTTATGAGTTTTGAATGATGAACTCTTAATTCAAACTTTTTACTGACCAAAAAACTAGTCTATTGGCATCCCGTGGCGTATGGCCATGTGTTTCCTGAAAGAGTCTCTCCTGATTGTCTTGTGGTCGCAGACGGGGCAAGTCAGCTCCACTCCTGAGCTGGTGATGCAGTGGTACTTCTTGTGAGTCCAGAGACCCGAACGGGTTTTCATAACTTTACGACACTCTTTGCAAGGGAACCAGTCGCCTGAGGGGATGTCTGGAAAATAAGAGGCAGGATTATTGTGGTGCAAGGGTTCAAAACGAGCCTTTCCCAGGATGAGGTGAGTTTTGAGACTGTCGCAAAATTGATGATGATATAATTGTCAAGTGGAAATCACATCGATAACCGGTCTTTGCAGAAACGCTCACAGCCTCAATCCACCCCGACGCCGTGTCTGAGGATGACGTGGTTCCTGAAGACGTCCTTCCTCGTAGTCTTGTAGCCGCAATGGGGGCACGTCAATTCCACTCCTGAGCTGGTGATGCAGTGGAACTTCTTGTGGGTCCAAAGACCTGAACGGGTTTTCATGACTTTGCGGCAGACGCTGCAAGGGAAACCTGCGCAATGATTTCAGACAAATGAAGTGAGACAACGGTGCGTCAAGAGTTTAAAAGTGGATACCAAGGTGAACTCAAGCAGGTGCCACCCAATGCCCTATGAAGCACCAGAACCAAGTTATTGATAACTTGCTTTCAGGTTTGTCCAGTACCTGCAGACCAAATGGACTTACGTGCAAATCTTGGGAGTGAAAATTAAAGGAAATTTAATGCTCTGTAACTTACAGACTGTAAGAACGTCTTTCAGAAGAAATGTCGTGGGAAGCACCAGAATTAAGTTATCGAGCAACATCACAGTTGCTCATTGCAAAATCCCTCCCAACACAGTAGGAAATCCTGAAATTTCTGGAAACCATAGACTCAAGGATGCCTGCCGTTTAGTCCCTTTAGCTGAATCCCTCTTCACTAGATGTTGGTAAAAGACAAAACGACACGGTCAACTTTTCAAACGGTATTATTTCTGTCAGTCGAAAAATCTCTCGTGTTTGATGGCCACGTGGGATCTCAAATGGTCCTTTCGAAATGATTTGTAGCCGCAATGAGGGCACGTCAGTTCGACTCCGGTGCTGGACATGCAGTGGAACTTCTTGTGCTTGTACAGACCCGTCCTGCTTTTCAAGATCTTGTTACAGACGTTGCAAGGGTAGGTTTTGCCTGCGTAATGATTTAATACAAAACAAAAGAAGAAATTTTAGCAGATTTACCAAATGGATTGTGAATTCTACATGGGTGTGTAATGCATAACGAGACGTCCAAGTATTTTTGAAGAATGTTCGTTACACGTAATAATGAAGGAGTTGGAGTACGTTAAGAGAAAAAATGTCTAAGTATCACTTGTACTGGGGGTGACTGCACGAAGAGCAAGGAAAGGGTAAATAATAATAATAATTACTTATTAATTATTGTGTATCTAGTTTATGCACGATAATTCCCTGGCTAATAGACACTAAGCTCAGATTTCTGAATTTACAGCACCCGATTCAGCTTGACTACATACTCTCTTAATGTGTAAAAACTTCTCTGAGGGACTCTTCATGCATGCCCTGTACTGGTCATGATGCCCCCCCCCCCCCCCCCCCTAGCAATCCCGGATCTGCCCCAGAACTTAAGGATGCAGTTTACTCCCAACACAAACAACACGATCAACTTTGCTAACGGTCTTCTTATTTCTTTCATTCGTTCATTCGAAAAACGTCCCATGTTTGATGGCCATGTGGGATCTGAAGTGGTCCTTTCGAAATGATTTGTAGCCGCAATGAGGGCACGTCAGTTCGACTCCGGTGCTGGACACGCAGTGGAACTTCTTGTGCGTGTACAGACCTGTCCTGGTTTTCATGATCTTGTGACAGACGCTGCAAGGGTAGGTTTTGCCTGCGTAATGATTCAATAAAAAAAATAACTTTTAGCAGATACAAATAGATTGTGAATTCTACATGAATGTGTAAAACATGACGAGAAATCCAGGTTTTCTTCAAGAATGTTCATGCAATGCTGAAGGAGTTGAATGAACGGTACTCTCACATTTTATTCAATATGATTTATTGAGCCCATATTCCCCTTCATTTCATACGGTCGAATAAAGTTCCTGATGTTTGGCGCCAATGTGTATCATCAGGTTTTGCCGCATCAGAGCGCAGTAGTCGCAAAACGGGCACCAAAATGTTTCACTTGGAACGGGCGATTTCGTCGAGGACGATGTACTGTTTGAAACAGGCCTTTCCGAATTCGGACTCGTCGAATCGGCTCCTGAAAACAAACCATCAACAATGTTGACTGTACACAACATAACTAGCAGGTAACCTGCAGTGTGAGCCCAAGTCAGGTTCAATGAGGTAATGACGAACGTTGATGAGTTAAACAAGAAACTTTCGTAAGAAACCTTTAATTCAACAAAATGTACACCAGTCAGGTAAGTTCCACCACAGAACATAATTTGTTGAACAAAACACCAACTATCAACATTTAATAAATTACAATTATAATTAAGTTAGTTAACAATTCTGGTAAGGACGATAAATTATAAGCTTTATAGCAAAAATAATTGGAATGTTGATGACACTGTTTATACAAAAGTAACGTTCTCAGGTCAAGGAATGGTATGGGTAATGATGCGAAAAAAAAAGTCCTCCATAAATTTTAAAATCTAGGTTTTACCTGACTATAAGTATTTTAGTCACTTTTTGGTCTCCGTGTTGCTTTTTTTTTCAATATCTTATTGGCTTATCAATATTTCTTTATCAAAGAAGTAGGTTCTGTTGACGGATCCAGAAATCAGTTTGGGGTACACAATAATTACATAGGTACTACAGTAAGTACTAATTCTTAGTAAAGTTGCATGAGTGAGCAGGGCCTGAGGGAGGGGGCCAATCGTGCGAAGAAAGTCAAAGGCAGATGACAATCAGGAGAGACTAAGCAAATCCAAAGTTGGAGGCAGTGTATCCAATTAGTAAAGAAAAGAAAGTTAAGACTGTCAAAAGTAAATTACCTATAGTTACATAAAAGCTCTAGATTTGCCGAAGAGAAACAAAAAGTTGAAAGACAAGTTGAAGAGTCAACCCAAATAGAAAAACCTCGAGAAGAAATCGAAAGAAAAACTTAAGGAGTCGAAGAAATTCAAGAGAAAAGTCCAAAAGCTGGAGGAAGTCAATCCAATTGGGCAAGTGTCAAAGAAGTCAAAAACTGAGGGAAGTTCAAAAGTTGAAAAAAATCAATCCAGCGAGGCAATCTAAAAATTTAAGTCACGAGCCAAAGGGAATGCAAAATTGAGGACAGGACACAATGTCCGTGTCTTAATGTCATGAAGACAGCCAAAGCAAATAGTCGAATATAAAGAAAATACACTGCCAAGGACATGGCACAGAAGCTTCCTCGTGGCCCTCACAGTATAACATCATTGTTTGTCATGACTGTAACAAGAAAATTACGTTCGCGCATGCGCTGAGCGTACTGCTGATTCAATCGTGATGAAACTGATAGGGGACCGTCTAGGACTATACCCACACAATTCCTGAAAATTTGATTGAAATCCGATCAAAATTGTGGGAGTTATGGCTGTGGAAAGGAAATCGTAATGAAACTGATAGGGGACCATCTAGAACTATACCCACACAATTTCTGAAAATTTTATTGAAATCCGATCAAAGTTGTGGAGGTTATGGGGGTGGCAAGGAAATGCGGAACCAAATTTGTTCAGGAGGCTCTGAAACGCAAAACGTGAGTGGAAATTTTGATTTTGGAGAACAAAATTTTTTTTTTTTTTCATTTCGAAAGTGAAAGCAATGCTTCCTCTGCCTTGCAGACTCGGAAGCAAATGGGGTCAATAGCCAGTGAAAATCCAGAAGTGAAGAAACGTCAAGGCGAATAAGGTTTAAAAAAAAGAAGTAAAGAACAACTAAAGAGAGTCAAAGAAAGACGGGCTTGCTAGGAATCTCCAAAAAGTGCAGGCAGCCCACTCCAAATACCTGCTCTAATGCCAAAGAAGGTTGAAAAATTCGCAAGTCAATCAAAAAGTCGTAAAAAAAGTGAACAACTGGCCGAGAAACTCACAAGTGAAAGAAAAATCAAAGGAAGTCCACTCTAAGAAAAAAAAAATTTAGTCCAACATCAAAGGAAGAATCGGGAAAGTCAAAAATTGGTGTTAGGCCTCTCACTCAGGGCCCCAGTAGTTTTTTCCCCTTCTAAACTGTAGCCAGCCATAATTTAAGGTTTAGATTGGATCCTGTACAATGTTTCCCTCAACAAATAATACGTCGTAATCTTAAAAATTTATGTAAAGAAAATTTATATTATACCTACCTTTCTTGAAACAATTCCAACTCAAATAAATTCTTAACAGTTACAAATAACAAAGGTTGAGATTAGATTTTTGATTGCTCGTAGAGTTCAGTAACTTTCATTAGGTACAGTACGTAGTTAATGGACAATGCAATTTATGAGTGAAGAAAGAGCTCCTTCCATGGCACCTGCGGACAAAGAATGTTATCAGAAGAGATAACAATTTTAGAAAATTTATTATTTTTGGATAATGCTTCACCTTGTAACGTTGGCACTTTTTCGGGGTTATTCGGTCGAGTTGTTCTGATTGGGTTCGTTTTCTTTTGTGGTCGGAGGTGTCGAAGATGTGGCAGGTTTGGGGAGTATGGCGTCCACCTTTTCTTTGAAACATTTCCCTCCTCTCGTCGACGGCGTGTTGGGGAAATGGGTGTGTTGGGTGCTCACCCTCAACACCTGAAAGGCAATTTCGAGGTTATGGATGACCGTCAAGAGGTTGAAACAGTTAGCAAACCTAACGTTATCACCTGGTAGAAGTAGTTGGTAGTGACGCGGCCGTTGCAGCCGAAAGCGCTCCTTTGGGCGCACAGCCAGCTGATGGTGTTGGCCGACGTGTATTGTTTATTGTAGAAATACCCGTCCAAACATAACCTCTCGCCGCCTCTATTGTTATACACTACGCGCGCTGCAAAATACCACGACAAAAAACAAATTTGGTATCAAAAGTGGGATTGTCACGAAAATGCTTAGGAATGAGAGGATGATGCACCCAGAACTGGAACGTTGCAATTGTTTGTGTCACGTATAAAACGTGATGCCGTCATCCGTTCTTCACAGAAAAGAAGTAAGAAGAAGAGTTCTTCTCTCTTCTAAAACTGCGCAAGGAGCAATTTTGAGAATGTAATGTGTTCGGAGAAAATAGTGGCAGTTGAAGCAGTCAGAACTTGTCCAGTATTATCTTCAAAACAGAGAAGTCAGAGAATTTAAAGAACCAAAGAAAACACAAAAGAACTCCAAAGAGTCAAAGGCAACCAAAATCTTGATAAGACAAGAGCGAAAGTAAATCTAAATGACAAAGAAACTGTAGTCCTAAAAGCTAAAGAAAATCCAAAGATTGTAGAAAGTGAATCCAAATGGTCAAAGAAAGTTGAGGAGGTGTCAAAGACAACCAAAATAAGGATTAAGCCAGGAGGCAAAATAAATCCAAATCAACGAATTCAAAACGTCAAAGGAAGTCGGGGATGTCCAAACCCAAAAGTA
The DNA here is from genome assembly GCA_955831195.1 of Pilophorus perplexus. NCBI lineage: Eukaryota > Metazoa > Arthropoda > Insecta > Hemiptera > Miridae > Pilophorus > Pilophorus perplexus. Next base: position 32,150,691 of record OY037009.1, on the reverse strand, counting down.
ATTGAGTCTATGAAAGCCAATAGTCATGAAAAAGTCAAATCTCTATATGAAGAATTCAATGATGAATAATGAAGAACTCAATGATGTTACAGTTGAAGATAATACCTAATGATACAAAAGTCAAGACAATATGTATATTAAATATTATTAAATTTTAATACTTTAGCTTTGACAATTAATCAACCCGAACAGTCGAACAAGAAAGAAAGTCATCAGCCAAAACAAATCCAAAATCTAAAGTCAACAAATCTGAAACGACAAAGAACGAGGATATCCAAACCCCTCGAGAATTGGATTAAAGAAAGTTAAGAGCCGAACAAAATCCAAACGTCGAATAAAGTCAAGGATGTCAAATTTAAAGAATAAAGACTGGAGCCTAAGCCAATCGAAAATTGATGAAAATAATATGATACTAATCCAATTAGTCAAACGATTTAGATAGTCAAGGACGCAAAAGTCAATGTCAGGGTGAAGACAAGAGCCTAAGCTATTCCAAAAATTGTAGAGAGATGACAGAAAAATATTAATGAAAAATTGAAAAAAGAAATTAAAAAAAAAAAAAAACGAAAAAAAAACAAACATGATCAGTTGCCCAGACAAGAAAGAAGAATGAAAGTTGTTGAAAATTTAATCTTGTTTAGTTAAACCAGTCAGTTTTAGTGCACCATCCTCAGAAATGGTAAATTCGAGAAAAAACAAAATTGCGAACAAAATGACGGGGAAAATGGAGAACATGAAAATGTCGTAAATTGCGGGGGAAACATTACACATTAAATTTTGTTTCAAGCTCATCATGCGAGGGTTGACGCGGCTACGTGAAGATTTCGAGCGCAATCGTTCTCGGTGCGATGTGGCACTGAAACGGTCAGATTGCATTCGAAACGGTCAGTAGCAAAAGGTTGTTATTTTCAATTTACCATTTTCCGATCACCATTGAGTAAGTTCGATGGGCGTCAAAAAGCTTTACCGAAGCACAATTGTAACTTTCGTGTCACTTCAACGGTGGAAATCAACCCAAAAAACAGTGTCGTCCCTGGAAGTTGATAACTATTGCTAACTATGAGGAGAACTATGAGTCTCTACGACCTAAGATTATATTGATGGTGCCTGTCTCATTGTTGGTTTGTTTGGTAGGCCAACATGATCTCCGAGGGCTCAAATATTAAGATGAGAGTGAGATACGTGATCTTCCATTATCAATAATTGATTATTAATAATTAATTATTAATTACAGATGAAGATCGTTTTTTCTGTTTTTGATATCTTCAGGATGCTACTGGCGAGAGCAGCATATAGAATATACCTATTGAAAACAGAGAACACAACCGTATAGTTTTGAAGTCAAATTATTTTTCATAGAGAGATCATAGTCGTTGCAAATAGGGGGTTCAATTATACCGTAAACTGCATACGACCCCTTTCAACTTTCATTACTTCTGAGTGTTCCACCTAAATGAACACAGCTAATAGCCGATAATATCGTTAACATAATATGTTCACAACTCTCACGTTTACTTCGTGTCTCCCCTATCAAAATTCTTCGATATTATTGTCATTTTGGTAGTGATTACTTAATGAAGTTGCAGAAAGCGTTTCAAGCAAAATGGTTTTGCTGACCAGGTGTCCAACCAAAGCCGGCATCGTCAAGAAATCTTACTCAGTGGTGATCAAAAGATAATTAATCGTAATTGAGGTGTTATTTTTCCCCACTGGTTACCCATTTCTTTACCATAATTCCCTTATCCTCCAACCGGCTCCCTCTTTTGAAATTTCGATTTTACATCCACACAAAATGAAGCGGGTTCAATGAGGTTAAGTAGGTATGTACCGAAAACCAGCGTTAGCGTTTAGCAAGTTCGCATTGGGGTTATTTTCTGTAACTTGACTCACCTAATGAATGATATCCTAGTGGCCTAAAAGCCTAAAGTCTAACAGGCCTAGGGGTTTAAACACTCAACTCATCTGTGTCGGGCCAGCACTGTGTTTTCCTTTTCATGAAGAGATAAAAATAGAGCGTGAATGCTGAACCAACTCCTACCCTCTCAGGTGGTTAACTCGGGGGTGTATAATTCGGGTTTTCTGCCATTAAATGCAAATTTTGCCATATTTGGTAATATGCCTCTGGTGGTATTAACCTCGAAAGAAGGAGTATAACGATATCTCTCTGATGAGTTGGTTAGGGAGAGAGAACGACTCCTCTGCTGGATTGAATAGGTACTAAATTGTTTATTTAGGTAAACAATTATAGCGTGAGGACCGGTTCCGATATCTCTTTTGATATCTCTCTGATTCAACGATCCATTCTGCTTGCAGTAACGAGACTGGACATTATAGCATCCTTACACATGGCAGGCCACTATAGGATTTATTACTTGATGCTAGGATTGCAATGAGGTGACTGGCCGTAGAGGACGAGTGCACAACAGAACAACAGCCTAAGGGAGTGGCCAGTTAATGGCAGGAGAAGGGACAGACAAAACACAGCGTACACCCCACTAGCCTCTTGAGGATCCTCGTCTGTGCCGTAAGGGGGGACAAGACGTTAGGAGACTGAGGTCGTCACAGAGGATGACCAAATCCTATAGGATAGTCTCAGGAAGGTGGCTCGGGCCCTCACTGAGGACTTACTTGTTGAGCTGGCTCTGCAACCAGCCTCTAGCATTCGTGAGAGACGCCACTTTCATGTGTTGGGGTGAGCTTTGACTTAGCTTCTGAGGCCAAGCTGCTCCAGGATGTGCTAACCATGATTTTCGGCCGGTTGCAAACAGACTGGGCCGCCGAGCTCATTGGGACGTTCACCATCCCCTTGATGGCACTCCCCATCCCAACGATCTCAGCTGCACATAACGCAGTGATACAGAATGATGCAGGAGCAAGTATGGCTCCAGCCCTACATAAAGGACGTACGCTTGTTTTGCAGCGGCAACAATGCAATGACGTACGCCGGCCTGGACGTTTTGTCGTGTCGTGGGGGGCACATGAGGGACAAATTTTGTCCAGCTTTTAAAGCTGGTCGAGCAACAGCTTCTGATGGTCGTCCTTCCCCATATTGAGGGGTAGTTGAGTTGCTCCTCCTGTTTGGCAGGAGGTTGTGCCAGGCAAGTTGGCCTGCCTGGTGGCTCTCGAAAGATCCGGAAGGTGCAGAAACCCGAGAAGAAAACTACCCTTTTTTAGTTGATCTACCACGAAAAGGAAAACATGCCAGGGAAATCGTTCAGTTCAGGTTCCAGAATGAAAGAGTCACGTACAATATCATCGAAGCAGTTGTAATCTACTTATAATTGAAAGTAAAAATGGAACATAAATATAACAGGTACACGTTATCAGTTGGCTGTACAATTACTTAGGCGAGATAATAACGTAATCAGCTTAGGTACATTACAACATAATTGAGAAGCTGTTATTAAACGATCTGGCAATCAAAGTAAATAATATTATCAAGCATTTTATTGATCATTTAATGTTTGGCACAGTGTGAGTTTTGTTGGAGCTTCTTGTTTTACGAAGGTTTGACGTTTGCCGAATCCCAAGGAGCTCTTGGCCTTGACACGGATTGTCTTAGGTGGTTGTGTTCGGTGATGTCCCTCACGATTTGATATTTGTGGTTTGTGATGAGGCGGCCTTTACACCCCCTTTGATGCCTTTTGGCGCAACACCAGCGGATGACGGAGGTGGAGACGTACTGTTTGTTGTAGCAGTAGCCGTCGAAATTGAGCATTTCGTTGCCCCGGGTGTTGATGAGGATGCGGGGAACACCTGGAAAATGATAAACGTTAGGGACATGTTGGATGGTGAAACATTGTATGGGATACCTAACTATTTCGTGTCTACTGATGGACAAAGTTCGTATTGTACGCTCAGTACTTACGTTGAACTGTTGTGTGGAGTTCACTCCAATGATGAAAGAAGAAACAGCTGCATACCAGTACGTGACATAAGCATTAATCGATACTCAGAAAAACTAATTAACATGGCGCAGTAATACCAGCACGGAGAAATAGTAGGTTTGTTCTTAGTGTGTGAGGCGATGTGAGGAGCTTGCGCTTGCGTAGTGCTACGTCTCGTTGGCCACGCCCACCAACTCACAGTTCCAGGAGTGGAGTGAGGAAGTGTTAGGATCGAATTTGCTGTTCCAGGAGCGTGATTTTGAGGCGATGTAAGGTGCTCACACTTCCTCGCATTTCTAACTGTGAGCATGTGGGAGTGAGTTACAGTAACTCCCTCTACAACTCGCTTGAAAACCATGGATAACTTGGCCAGATCGCTTATATCCAAACTTCAAAAGTGTCAAGCGCACAAATTTTTGTTTACTTGATTTAATTGTTGACATCCTTGAAAAATCAAAGCCACACTTTCTTCTCCTCACGCTCACACTCAACTTACACTCACACTCCAGGAACAAAACTAATACCAGGAACTAAAATAGCTGTCATAAGGTGGTAATCGAAGACCCCGCAATAATAATACATGATACAGAACTAAAATGGCAGACAAACAGCAGTAATTAGGGGCCTTGTGGCTGACAATCAGCAGTAATCAGATGCTCAGGTTTTATCAAAACCCAAGTAGCTGTCATACAGCAGTAATCGGCTTATCCATGAAACTAACCGACATACGGTAGTAATACCTACCAGACGGAAGTAAAGCGGCTGACATGCAGCAGTAATGCCTGACTCAAACCCAAAGTGGTTAATAATTACTGCTTTACTCATCCCTAATTATTAGGGATGTGAAAAATATTAAATTTTACAGTATTCGATTTAGTCCATGTTTTTTTAAATACAACGCTGCAAATTTTACACAAGGGTTTATTATTCTCTGATATAGGTAACTAGTGCAGAAGTTAATTCAGTCAATGAAAAAAATTTGGGAAAAAAGTTTTGATTTCAATTTTTTTTTTTTTTTTTTTTTTTTGTGCAAAAAATTTGTTTTGCTTGGAAAATACAAAAAAAGTATTAAAAAAATTCATATTTGACCTCCCGGGATCCTTCAAAAATCCCATTTGTAGCCCCATGAAAGCCCTATAGATCGCAACAGTGAAATCGAATCGTTCCGGGACCGGGACGTGGGGAAAAACGGATTCTACGTCCAAAAATACTTCGAAAACGACACCTTACTCGATCCCATAGCCAAAAGCCCTCAATTAACCCCTTCCGTAGCCACATTTTAGCCCCACAGCGCCCCACGGGTTTGTGCGATCGGGCTGAAAACCTTGCGGGCACAACTAGATGGTAAACCGAGTATTTTGTCAAAATTTCAGATTTTTAAAAAAATTCGTACTGCGGAAAACGGCTCGGACGGCGGACGGACATTCCGGTTTTGGACTCTAGACCTCTTGAAACGGATAATGTCAAATTTTGAGGCCGATCGGAGTCGTCGACCTCTGTCGCGATTACATAGGTGTATTATTCTTGGAATAATAAACCAAAATCGAATGAAATTTCACCAAGGTTTACTGTGACAAATTGAATTCATAATATTAATTGAATATTATGTACTAGTGGACCCAGTGCGCTTCGCTGCACTCCGTCCATCACCTTTATCGGCGTCACCACCAAGTGACAGTCGCTCAATGCGCTAAATTTGGGCTCTACCGTTGAGGCTGGGTAGCGTGGATTAGACACAGCCAGCCACAGAGATGAACAACTTTAGAAGGTAGTATAGATAGTTGGGACAACCGTGCTTCGCACGTACTATCACATTACCGTCCATCCCCCATGCAAACACCCTTAGCAACCCGTCGACTCGTAATTTTTCTTAGTAACAACGATTGTTGGTCTCTCGTTGCGAAGTATCAAATTCCCGTCTATCACCAACTATATGCAGCTCATAGCAACCCATCAACTCAAAAAGGAAATTATCTAGTACCTATCAAAATAATCGAAGGCTCGCAAAAAATACTCGTACCCACCTACCGACGATCTTCGAATAACTTCCAAACGCGTTATCGTACAGAAATCGTTTTGTACTCGTTGAAATCAGCGTGAAAAGCTCGTTTTAACTGACGAAGTTTCGTTCAAAACCGACGCCAAAAGTCCGAGACACGAACAACTTTAAATTTTTTTAGAGGGGTACCAGTCAATATTCCATTATAATCTACTGGATGTCATCCACTAAGTATTGACTAAAATCAATAATATTTTATGTAAACAGGTCACAGTCTTGGGGGGGGGGGGGGGTATATCACTTCGCGAGGTGAATAGTTACTTTTACCTATCACAGTATTCAGGAAAACTAGTGTTGGTAACTCTCAAAACAATCGGTCAACCCTCACCAAAAGAAACCATCAAAATAAATTTCCGAACAAATCCATAAAAATATATGAAAACTATATGAATTTTATATGAAATGAATATATGAAATTTAAAACGTATTCATATTGCCAGATTATTAATCGATATTTTTTAGGGAAAAATTAGATTCGTTCAATTTTTGCACACCCAGCAGTAATAACAGACAGAAAATTTCAGGCACTTTTTTCAGACTTTATCGACATCTTTTGAAGTTTGAACTGCCTTTGACCAATCTAAAACTGATTTAAAGTGCGATCACAGCAGGTTACCTAATTGTTCCAGGTTCAGAACCACAACTAAATCGATATCTTTCACTGGAATCGGGAAGACGTCACGATTTGATGAATTGTGTTTTGGGAACCATAAAGACAACGCAAAATGATAAAATAACTGTTTTAAAATTTAATAGGTACTCGATCGGTTTATAACTGTTGATATACGCTTTAAAAATCAGAACATCTTCTCTATGTAATAACAATATTTAGTCTTATGATTTCTGGTTCAGTTGGAGGTTTCAATAAACATGGGGCCGTCGACGTGCGGATGGAGTCGCCCAACGTGGGTTTTGAGGTTGGAACGCTGCTTGGCCCTGTACGGACACACCGGACACTGAAATCTCGGTTCTTGGCCGCACTCGTACCGCCGGTGCCGGTTTAGGTCGCCTTTGTTCTTGTAGGATTTGCAACAGGTCTCGCACGGGTAGCGGCCGGCTGGAAAAAGGTGGGAAAAATCGAAAGACAAATTTGTCGGTTAATTTTGATGGGAGAAAAAAGTGGGAGGGAATTGAGGGAGAAGAAAGTTGAAAGCAGACGCGTGCAAAAGAGCGACATTCCAAGGTGGGAAATAAAGAGGGAACTCGTTTTTCTTGAATACGACAAAGTGTCGTACATACATGACGTAGATAACAATGTGATACACTGGAGGTTTTGTTATAAAACCAGAACCCGAAACCCAACCCACCAGTTGTAGAACTCAGTACTTTCTTCACTCCTTCGAAGAGAACACAAGAGCGCATGCGCTCATTTCCAAACTGCTTCCAGCGCACTGAGAGATCACATAGTTGTATCTGTTGAATGGTTCAGCGTCAATCATCAGAGAAGAACAAGATAAATTTTATTTCATATTTAACGCACGACATAGAATTCATTAAAAATATACAACAATCTGGCTTTGATATGGTTTGTCTTATTTGAACACCTACCTACTGAAGTAATGTTCAGATTTGAACAACCCTAGTAAATGAACGAATTTTTAATTTGCAGGCCTCTTGATTTGTCCGGGACTCTGGGGAGGAGGTGAAAAGAGCAAACATACGGCGATTCTGAGCGATCCAGATGGCAGTGATGAGATGCACCCAGAAGTAATGGTAGATAAATACTTAGTGGTAGTACATTTTTGGCATGCAGTAGTAATCAGATACCGATCCTAAGTGGCTTAGATACAGCAGCAATACTATGTACCTGACATCATATTATAGCGGTGATACTCCAAACCCAACAAAAGTATTAAATACAAAAGTCAAATTTTGACTTACTGCTACATTTAGGGATGGGTATCTAAAGAAATAATATTGATATTGGGTATCGATATTCACGTTTTACCATTCTATCGATATTTCGATTTATCGTCGTACAAAATATCGATACCAATATAGGGCAAATAATAATTTAGAAAAAAAATTATTGGGCTTTGGGGCAAAAAATTACCAAGCTTACCATTGCGAACCTAAAAGTCGTAAAATAAACGGAAAGGCAGAATTTGGAACAGTTCAAACAAAGTAAACTGGATAAAACAAAAAAATTCCTTTCTTCTTCTCCTTCTATCTTGGTTGGTTCCTTACTTGGTTATCACTAATTTCATTGCCCTTTACGAGGTTTCTCCTCCTGTATCAAAGAGGAGATAGCGAAGGGCACCGAGAGTATGGGTTTTGGAAAAAAAAAAGATGTATCGGTATAGAAATATCGATATACGAGGTTTGTTCCAGGTCTAACTGCGTCTGTTAACAAAAGTTGACAGCTGTCGATAGCAGTCCCAATGCCTTCTTAATCGCTGTTGATTTCTGTCGAACAGCCCATCTGCTGACCTGGAACGCAATCTGTCAACAAACCAAGTCACGTGAATCACCGTGAAGTAATGCTACACAATTTAATTACTTCACGGTGATTCACGTGACAGTAAATTTCATATGGAAAAATCCAAGTGATAGTTTTTGGTTTATTTTATTCAGAATAATCAACATTTTTCAAGAGAGGAGTATCATATGGGCGGGAATGAGTCATTTAATAGAGAGTTTTTGTTTTCTACGTAGCTACTGTTTTCGTTGGAACGAAAAAAGAAAAAAACGAACTGCGCATGCGCCAACAACGAGAAGGGTCTCGTACAAACGAAAAGGGTTTTCGTACCGACGTGAAGGGGGTTCCCTCACGTCGAACGAAAAGCGGTTTTCGTTGTTACGAGACCTTGGCGCATGCGCAGTTCGTTTTTCCTACTCTGTCGTTAAGGATCCGCTCCAAGGTCAACGTGAAATAGTTAGCATCTTCGTGTGCTCGCGCTAGGGGCTGCTCCTCTCGTTTCAACGAAAAGTTCGCACGTGAAGAACAAAAACTCTCTAATGTGTTTGAGGGTATTTACGAGGACTTCGGGAGGACGTGAGTACAACTTGACGCGCCGAGCACCAAAATAAAGTGAGAAGGTTATGAGAGAGGTTTCAACTGGATAGGGTTATCCTAGTCTACTGAACCCAACCGAACTCATTCGAGCTGTCGGTTTCCGTTGGACAGAAGTTGAACTGTTGTCGACCTACGAACCGACCTGGAACAGCCGGCGACGGCGACTTTTCGCCGACCCACCGACCTGGAACAGCAGTTTTCTCAACTGCGCATGTCTCTGTCGTTTTCTGTTAACAGTCCGTCAAAGCTGGAACAAACCTACGATATAGCTCTTGTAACAGATATAGATATGGATGTACCGAAATTTTTATGTAGGAATATCTACGATCGATACCCACCCCTACAATACCTCGTATCAAACCGAAGTCCCTGACATATAGTATTAATAACAGACATCAAACCGAAGTAGCATCAGATATCCAGTGAAACTATCTGACATACAACAGTAATACCGGACAAAACCAAGGTTGTTGATGTACAGCTGTAATTACAGGTAGGTACTTTAAACGTACCACAATAATACCAGGCTCTAAATCCAACTGCGTGACATACAGTTGAGATACTACCGAAATACCACACACGCAACCACCAGCAACAATATCACACGAGCGATACCAGACCGAAGCCCACATTTAATACATCCACCAGTAATACCACCATAAGCCACCCTCAAATGTCTTTAGTGTGTATAAACAATATGTGACGCTTCAGGTGGCTCCTCCATTTGGCTCTGTACGGGCACTGCTGACAGGCCCATATCGGCTCCTTCCCGCCGCACTCGTACTTGACGTGAGAGTACAAACTGGACTTATTTTTGTACGATTTCCCGCAGCCGCTGCACCCGTACCTGCCTGTCGGATCGATGTCATTGATTAGTGAAAGAAAAGAAGAAGAACACGCAACAGTGTATAAAGTATTGAGAGGATTTCATTGCTAATTTGTTGGCTTAATGTTCAAATCAACTCATCATAACCAAAGAGACAGGTTGCAGATGGATCTGCAATAATTGCTCTCCCATAATTATTATGGGAGAGCATTTTCATTGTTTTTCTCCCACAATAAATGTACGTTATGTAGAATAACTGACGTGGAAAACAATCGATTAATAAAATTATTAATTCTCAGTTGAATAATTTCGTTTTGGTTACACATGAATGTAGTGTAGTTACAGGCGTGCTGTTTCCCCGTGCAGTGTCTGTGTGTGGACGACCTTGTGGTTTGCCTGCAGACAGTAGCAGTTCCAGGAGTCGTTAAGTAGCTCCATGGGGTTGGGTTTTCCTTCGCCAGAAGGAGCCAACATGCTCTAGGGGTTTTAACTCCATGGCAAACGCCCTATTGTCTGCCAGGACACCTGAAACAACAGCGGTAGTCAACTTTTGAAATGTTCCGAATGGTACAGCAGTTCCCAATTGGTCGCTAGATGGTCCCCCAGTCCGTGAAGGACAAGCTCAACAAATTGGTCCAGCTAAAAGGCTCAAACGGGCGCACCTGTTGTTTACGTGTTATTTGATAACCACTTGGGCCTGTACCTTCTTCTCACATCAAAATTTGATACCAAATGATATTTAATATCAATATGGAACGATGAAATTCTGTTGGCTGGGAACGTCTTGGTAAGGGGGATGACAACCTCAGCGTCCTGGAAGGAATGGCCGAGCGAAGCGAGTCCCCGTGGTTCTTCACTGATCAGGTGTAAATTAGTTAGAACCCAACACATAAACCCACAACTGTATATATTTCAATAATATATTTACATTTCACTTAATACTAACTCCTACTTCATACTGTGCATTGACTTCAGATGCCTCTTGAAATTCCTTGAATCACTGCTCTTATAGTCACAAATATGGCACTCGTACGGTTTCTCTCCCGTGTGTTTCCTGATGTGTTTCCTCAAATCGCTGGCGTTTCGACATCTGTAATCGCAGACCTGACACCCGTAAGGCTTCTCCCCTGAATGGATGCTCATGTGTTTCTTCAAGTCGCTTGAGACTTTGCAGGCGTAGTCGCAGGAATCACACGAATAGGGTTTCTCTCCTGTGTGGATCCTAACGTGTCTGGATAGGTCGGTGGATTGGCGGGCTCGGAAAGGGCACATGGAGCAAGAGAAAGGTCGTGTTTCGTCAGCGTGGGTTGCCAGGTGTGTCTTCAGGTCGTTGTATACTGTTGATGCAAAGTCGCAGACGTTGCACAGGTACGAGATGTCACCTGAGTGGATCTCAGAGTGGCGCCAGAGGTCGTTTGCTCGGCGGCAGGTGAAAAAGCACGATGAGCACATGAAGGGTGGATTTGGGTGAGTCCCAACATGGGACTGTAGTTGGGTGGGGTCATTGGTGCTGAAGCCACACGTGCAACAAACGAAAGCCGCACTATGCGAAGCTTCGCTTTGAAAACCTGACGGCATTTGACCACCAGCTTCAGCTTCACTTTGCCACCACAGGCTCTTCAGGTTGGCAGATTCTTCTGGTTGAGACTCTTCCTTAATTTCGCATTCGAAGTCAGGCATCTTCTCAGGCATTTCAGCTCCTGCAACAAGACTTCTGAATGTTAATGCTAAGGCATTTGGGTGTTCAAAACAAGTGACAAACGGCATTAACCATTGTGGTGGTTAGGGAGAATGAACTCCTCTTGAACGAACGAATGAATGAACGACTCTTCCGCTCATTGGATTAGTAGTATAGTATAGACCTCTGCACCGTCGACTTGATGTGGAAAATAATTTAACCGCAGAGTAGACCTTTGGAATGGTTAGGGATGGTAAGATACGGCTCCCCCGGGAACTGACTGGCCAGGTCCCAAGGTGGCAGGTAAGGGAATGGGCTTCTTGAGAACTGAAGGGCATCAGATTCTGCTCTCAGGTGTTTATGAGTTTGGGGATGTCTGGTCCAGGATTTACAGGACACGCAGTGGGGGAGGTTTGGAGACCTGGCCTGGATTTTGAAACCCCATGCACAGAGCTGGTGAGCAACGGCTACACTATGTTTGCGGTCGTTAGTTAAAACACCCTATCTCCATTTTCTTTATTTCGAGAAAAAAAGCTGTTGAATGAGATTTTCTAGGCCATCCACACTATTCGAGATAGGATAAAGTCTTTTACCGAACCTTTCAAATGTAGATAGGAAGTTCTAACTTGGTGCAAAAGACGTGCCACGCCGAAATCTACTCAACCATGCACCTAACTCCAAAAACACTAAAATGGTCGATAGGGTGTTTTATCCTAGGACGGCAGATGTTTAGTGAAGTATGGAGCCAATTAAGCGCGAGATTAGTTGACGTCAAGCTTTTTGCAACCCATTTCCTAGCCAGTCACCCTCTGGTACAAGTGGGCAAGCGAACGAGTCGCATTTGTGTTTGAAGAACGTTCCCGCTATGCATATCATATCGCATATGGCATGCCAAGGAGGCGGATGACAGGGCTGATGGAGCAGTGAAGCGCGGGTGTCACACACGGCGTCAGGCCAGACTCAGTAAGCACAGGCAAGTTCAGGGCTATGCAGAGATGCATTTAAAAAAAAAATAATGGAGCTGACAAAGTGGCTTACCAAGAGAGCTTCCGTATTTAAAGCTCGCCTATTGGCCATTCTTGAATTCCTGACGCTCACTTCTGAGAACTGTGGCACGACGAATCCCTGTCCCTCTCACTACATAGCGCTCGTTGCATTTGCACCCTCTGTTGTAAGGGCGCCTGGCCTGGTAAGACCTGGGTGGGGACGACTGATGGTCAAGCAATGTCTCCCAATACTCGCCCCCACCCTGTAAGACATAAAGAGGGGTAGTTGAGGAGTGAATCCTCAGCCCATTCCCCGGGTCTTGGTCGTTGGGAAGTGGACCCACGTGGTAATCAGTCGGCCTGCCACGTGGCCTCCTGAAAGTTCCACAGAACTGTAGGAGTTGCCCAGCCACTATATTCAGGGAGGTATACTCAAGCAAAGAAAATAAACCTCATTAACATGCCTGTATTTCAAAAATTTACACCATATTTGTACATTATGATTGAGAAGGTGGAGACTCTGGTTGTGTCAGTGACATACTCAGTTGCGCAGCTAAATGTTCATTATATAAATGTTGAGGATCATTATACAATCTTGCGTGTATTTTAGAATGTCTCTTCAAATCGCCAGGATTGGATGTGCGATAATCACAGTAACAACACAGATAAGGTTTCTCTCCAGTATGTGTTCTTATGTGTCTCTCCAAATTGACGTGCTGGGTTGTTCTGTATTCGCAGTAGGTGCAGGCATACGGTTTCTCGCCGGTGTGAAGCAGCATGTGTTTTTTGAGGCCGCTGACATCTGAACATCGGTAGTCGCAGAGTTCGCACCCGAAAGGTTTTTCTCCTGTGTGGGACCGTTTGTGCCTCTCCAGATTGGCGTACAGGCTGGAACGGTAGTCGCACATGTCGCAGGCGAAAGGACGTTCGCCGGTGTGGATCCTCATGTGGGTCTTCAGCCCGCTGTTGTGAGCGCACCGGAATTCGCAGAATTCACAAGCGTGGGGACCCCCGACGTGGACTGTGACGTGTTTTTTGAGCCCTGAAAGGTCTGAACATTTGTAGTCGCACATGTCGCAGGAAAACGGTTTTTCCCCAGTATGAGATCGAACGTGTCGAACTAGCGCAGCGGGTTTGTTGAACCTGAATTCGCAAAATTGGCAAGCATATGGTTTACCATCATTGTGAACTTTCACGTGCTTCTTCAGCTCGACGGCTCGACCAAACCCCATTCCGCAAATTTTGCAAACAGCAGGGTTCACGACAGTGCCATCTTTGTGGGACTTCATGTGCTTGTTCAATTCCACAGTTGTCGCGAAGCTGGTTTCACATATGCCGCACCCGAAGAGGCAAGTTGGCTCTGCTGTGGAATCCTTGGGTGGAGCGTTGAGCAACTTAGCGATCTCTGAACTGCCTGTTTCTCCTGACGGCCCCGCAAGTTGTTCCGACTGCAAGTTGGCCTGCCAAGGCTGTTCTTCAAACGACTCGTCTCGATCCTCCTCCATATCCTCAACTGAATCGACCTTGATTGTACCTGTGAGCCAAAATAGGGTGTTAGTAAACAATTTCGACGCCAAACCTACATGTTTTTACAAACAAAGAGTGAACCGGGTCCATTTCTGAAAATGATTGCTTCACTGCAGCTGCGAGATAGAATGCGATGGCGCCAGTCCCCAATGTAATGAGAAGGCAAGCCGTGTAAAACTCGGCACTTCTTAGTGGTGGCAAATTAAGAGGGTCTCGCTTTTGCCGGTGGGGACATCAGGGCCCATTGGACCTCCCTGGGTGTAACTATTGAAGTTTCAGAATCACCAGACGATGTCCCCGCTGTACTAGCTCTCACCTATCCTCTAGTACGGAGACATTAGCTAGTCCGGCGCTGAAGGACCAGAATAGATTGCATTGAGCCATAACTGGTTCAGAAACAATCGAAAGGCTCGGTGGAGCTGGTTACGAGTGGATATTGATAATCGGAGAGAGACGTAAGGTTGGTGATGCTTATAAACTGTCAGGGCTAGTTATAGGAGGTTAGGGAAAGAGTAGAGGCTAGTTTGAGGCGGTACATTAGTTGGTAAACTTAATGCTCGTTACGAGGATCATCATAAAATCATGCGTGTAATTTAGAATGTCTTTTCAAATTGCACGGATTGGATGTACGGTAATCACAAAAACAACACTGATAAGGTTTCTCTCCAGTATGTGTTCTAATGTGTCTCTCCAAATTGGCGTGCTGGGTTGTTCTGTATTCGCAGTAGGTGCACGCGTATCGTTTTTCGCCTGTGTGAAGCAACATGTGTTTTCTAAGGCCGCTGGCGTCCGAACATCGTTGGTTGCAGAGTTCGCACCCGAATGGTTTTTCTCCCGTGGACCTTTTGTGCCTCTCAAGATTGACGTATTGGCAGGACCGGTAGTTGGACAGGTTGAGGTTGAGTTGTTCCAGCTGCAAGTCAGATCCCTGCCATGGCTGTTCGTCAAACGACTCGCGATCCACCTTCACATCCTCTTCTGAATCGACCTTTATTGTACCTGTGAGCCAAAAAGGGGTTAGTTAACAATTTCGAAATCAATGCAGTTAGTGTTAGCCAATCAAAGAGTGATTTCGCTTCATTACTGATGATGAATGCTTCACTCCAAGCACTTCCTGCGGCAATTAGTTTGGAAATAGTTCATAAACTCAATCTAGTTCAGCTTGGTGAGTCCCGAGAGTTCAGGGATGGTTTTGAGTCGGATCGTGAGCATGCTGTAGGGATGTGAGATTCTTCAAAAAGAATTGATTTAAATCGTATCGAACATTTTGGAATGAAGCGCGAAGAATTATATCAATTTTTATGAAAGTATTGAGCGTATTCCAACCCCCGCGAGGACAGTTCCAGGACCAAGTGTTCTGTATTCCTACCCGCTTTGGAACCTGTTCAAGACCAGTCCCATATTGTTCCGGATTTTTCTGAGGACTGCTTGAGGACAGGTTCCCCCACCATCGCTCGGGATGTGTAACTACGAAGTGGGGGGAAGAGGACGTGCCTCTCAGCCAACCAGGTTGCACCTGTAATCGTTGCCAACTGGGACAGTCCCAAATCTATTCCAACCATGCTGTGTAGAGAACTGGTATGATACAAGTCCTATCCGCGCATGCGCGGTATTCCATTGTCCCTATTATGTTCTGGACGGGGAGGTTGGAAAATAACTACTGATATTTCAAGAAAATCGTATCAATTTTTCCGAGAATCTACACTTAATTGAATTTCGAAACGAGTCAGAGTGCATTTACCAGAAATTTCTAATAACAAAATTTGTATGATACGATTTAATTAGTTACCTACATTTTTGTAAAGCCATTTAATGGCTTTACAAAAGTGTAACTAATTAAATCGTATAGGTACCTGGTTTCTTTCTAAAAACTAACCAAGGTTTTCTTGATTGTTAAAAATTTCCCTTCAAAATGAAAATAATCGGGCAGATTCTCGAAATTGTGAATCGATTCTCCGAACGTGGGGGGGGGGGGGGGGGGGGATCTTAAAATAATTGAGACCTGCATCTCCTTTTAAAATCGATTCTTCTTAGAATCAATAGTTTTTGACATCCCTAGCCAGCCCCGTAGAACTGGACCCGTTGCCCCCGGGCCCGGCCTTCGTAGGGGGGCCCGGATTTTCTTGAGAACGTTTTTTTTTTTTTTTTGTAAAAAAAGGTGGGAGGAGAGGCAAAATGGGAAAAGGGACAGATCAATATAGAAGAAATTTTCATACAACTTTTTTTTTTTTTTTTTTTTTTTTTTAGGGGGCCCGAAGAATTTTGCCCCCGGGCCCGGATTTTCTCTCCACGGCCCTGTCCCTAGCAGGCTGAAAATGATAAACTGTTTGGGGAGAGATGTTGAACCCTGTGTTCTCGGATCTCCTATAATTGCTAGGCCTAGACGACCTAGAGGCGTTTACCTTTGTGTATGATGTTGCAGGTGTTGAGGAAGCAAGGCTGGAGCTGACTGCAGAAAAGATGCAGCTATTGGAGCTGTTGTTCATGGCTGACTCAGCTACGGTGACTTGCTGTTGACCAGGTCTCACATTTGATGGTCATCATCAGCAATGGATTAAATCCAGAACCTCATAGTGGCTGACATGGTATCTCTGGCAACAGGAATAAAAGGCCTCTCGGAATCAGGATGAGTTTCGACATTTCATCAGTGGTTGTAGTATTACAAGGTTCCGTGGCTACTCCACGTGGTGGCACATCGAGAGGGTGCCACCACGTGGTAGGGTCTGGCTATAGCTGGGGACAACGAGGCTCACTGGACCCCCGTGAAGTGAGAACCGCCAGATGGTGCTGAAGTACCAGAATAGATAGTATTGAGCCAAAACTGGCCTCAGAAACAATCGAAAGGCTCGGTGGTTAGGGATGGTTATTGCTGATCAGTGACATAAACAAGGTTGGAGATGATTAAGAACTCAGGGCTGGATAGGAGATTATGGAAGGTTACAGATGGTTATAGACGGTAATGGCTGTCCGTGATTGTTGTGGACGACGAGGGTAGGATAGAAGGTGGCCCATCTATCAACCTTCTCCCACCCATGTTCAATAACAAACACTCTCAACTCATATATCATACCTTATATTATTTACATTACTTCATCTGCTAAAATAATACCGCATCATAACAATAATACTCATCAACAAGTCATGTTCAGTATAAATTATCACGATTATGCTCCAAAAAGCGAGTTGTAATCAGATTACAACAATAGTACAATAAATAAACCTTACTTTTAATCGTCATGAAATGAATGATTCCTAATGAAAATGAGATTCGTCATTTCCAATTTAATATTCCAAGGCAAGTTTTACGTAGCTAATTACAAGAGCTTGAAATGCACTTCAACAATCCAATTGCATTATTATTTAGTATACATAACCGTGGGAATTTGTAGGACTTCTTCAGCGTGAACTACGCTGAGTTGGTCGATCGCGACTAACAAAAAACTGCCTCTACAGGCTTATTGTTAGCAGATTCTTTTCATCAATTAAATACCATAATTGGAAAATTGCCAGTGTATTTACTATTTAGTAATACAGCTATTGTGAAAGAGAGGTTCTCAAGTATGCGATACTCATAGAATGCAGATTTTGTTTGGGTGTATCGAGGTATGAAATACAGCAAGCTCCTCAGAGGGGTTAAAAAGAGGGTGGTCAATAACAGCCAATTCGATTACTTAGAGACGGTTAAGTTGGAGTTGTTTGTTGTTAGGATGGGAAGCTCTTGAGCGTCCACTTCCAGATGACCTAACCAAAATCTTCAGCCGTTCAACCAGGGTTACCAGATGTCCATGCGTTTTTTTTACGGCCTGTTACAGGTCGTTTGCCTTAGACTTGGTTAGAGATCCACACACTGAATTAAATGGAAGAAAGAAATTTTCTTTCTTCCATTTAAACGCGCCGGCTTTTAAGAAGCTGATTCTTTTCCAGAGGCCTATAACAGGAAATCCCTGACGGAAACTTTTTAATCATGATTCTAAAAGTCTGAAGGATGAGAAAATCTGCTCACTGGTTTCCACATTTATGATTTTCTTGATGACCTCAAAAACTTTCTGCGCCTACATTACGCGACTTTTCACTGTTTTGTATGAAGTTGTTACATATTTTTTCTACTCCTTACTTTGTAAGGAGTAGAAAAAATACGATGGCCCCCGGATTTGATCATTACCTTATTCACTTTAATTGAGGTTGACAATCATTAGGTATGTAGCTACTTGCCACCAGAGCGCTCTGTAACTCATCTATTGCAAGAACCCAACAGCCCTCGTCAATGTGGCACCATAAAGCTTGCTGCTAATAATAATTGCCTGAATGTTCCGTATTGTCGATAAATGTTTAGAATAATCAGTAGGATGATGTACATCCTACTGATTATTCTAAACATTTATCGACGAGTCAATGTACGATTGTACATTGTACGTATTAGCTGAATTATTCAGCTAATATGAGGGAACTGACTCGCCATGGACGGCATCATTTTAGAATAACTTATCCTAAAAACACCAGCTCAGTGGAGGGCGAATCTAGCTGCACAAAATTATTTTAGCGTGTTTATCCACTAAATATTTGGCGCTGATTACGGGAAAAATATTGAAGAAATTTCCTTCATTGCCCTGGACAAAACAATTGTGAAAACATTGAAATTGAACTTTGAGGAGATCGCATCAACACTGTTACGGGGGGGGGGGGGGAGGTTTTCATCTGAAACATTTCATTACTACAATCATTCGGACAAAAATGGGCACTTAATCTTGTTCAAGATCATCAATGAATTTGTATACCCTATAGGTTGGTAGACACATAGGAACAAAAACCAGCTCTAACAGAGGCACACAGAATCTCACAAGTTCTGCTACAAAACGCAGATTTATGTCCTATTTATATTTCCTGATAAAGTAGGCGCAGGAAAAAAATACACTGCAAAGTACCCACACAATCCCTGAAAATTTGACCAAAGTCGGATCAAAATCGTGAAATTTGGCGCTGTAACGAGGAAATGCAGACGGACAGACAGACACGGAACCTTTTTTGCTCAGGAGGTTAAAAAAAAAAAAAAATCAAGTGGCAATGTTAATTTTGGAGGACAACAATTTTTTCGATCCCGAAAATTAAAACAATGCTTCCGCTACCTTTCGTAGATTCGGAAGAGAAAAGGCACGAAGGAAATGCGGAACGACGAGAGTGAAGGAAGCTCAGCGAATACTGACATTAACCTTCAATCTGCCTTCATAAGAAAATATTTGAGAAACCCCGATGGTTATTTCATGTTGTTCACGACTCACCTACACCTAACAGACAAGACAAGCTCTTTTGGCGTTTAAAATTGTTCAGTTCATTTTGTGCGCCGCAAGACCCTTCGGTCGAAGGGAGAATTATGAATAGAATCACTTTTCCCGTCAAACCGAACTCTTTAGGCAGTTAGCTCAGCTAGGGGCTTATTTTCCAAATCTCGTTATATTAAACGAATGGCTTCTTCTATTATATTGGAGCTGCAGCCCGAGTAGGAGAGCCATTTTTATTCTAAGGCACGTCTAGATGTCACAAAAATTTTAATCACAAACAAAAAAATTCGTCTTGGCGAGCATAGTGCGAGAGTCTGAAACCACCAAAAAGTCCGCTCAAAATGGCTCAAAAATCACGAAAATTTAACCCATTTTACGATTGAGGGTAGTCATAGCTCCTCAATCAGGGGTGACGGGCCGGAAGGGGGGGGGGGGGGGCAGCACAGTTGCGGAAACTGCGGAGCTCAAAATAGGGAGAAAAAATGGCGAAGGGGGGGGGGGGGGAGATTTCCGACAGGATTCTGTCATCCGTCGACGATTTCCGCAAACTTTGAAATTTAGCGATGCAGTTCCAATAACCCCCCTCCCCCGGAAAACAGGAATTAAACTTTTTTTTAAAATTTGAAAACAAATACCAAAAATCCGTTTTGGCGAGTAGATGACGAGAAAAATATTTTTATTCTCGTCATCTACTCGCCAAAAATGATTTGGTTTCATATTATGAAACCACCAAAAAGGTGCTCAACGTGGAGCATCTAAGTTCCAAAAGTGGAGCAAAAATCTGGGTTTGGAGCAGTTGACAGGGAATTTGGGATAGTGGTGGGCCAGGGGGTGGCCGAAGCTACGCGGCTACCTCCCGCAAAAATCTGTATTTTTCAAGAAAGAAAAAAACTACCCCCAGGTGGGACACGTTCGGGGGTTGGCTGGCGTGTAAGTTGGTTTATCGCTGATCACCGGGTTAAAAACAAGGTTAATTTCGTTGTGGTATTAACTTGCAAGATTCATTTCAAAATTTAGTAAACGAACAAAAATGAATAAAATTGAAGATTTTGGTTCCAAAAGGTAAGGATTCCTAAAAAAAAAAGTATAAAATTATTCCCTTTATAAACTATTCGGCTTGTTTTCAAACAGTACAGTATCCAGCACAACGGACTCTTATCCGTTTTCTTTCAAAAAGTACTACATATATCCAGTATCAGGTTGAGTACAGGTTTTGCTGTTTCGAGCAAACGGTACTATATCCATCATTTTCTATGATTTCTTGACTGTTGGAGATACTTTTCGAAGTTTTTAGCGGTAAGTTTAAGTTTTAGGGATTAATTTCAATAGAATATGAGTTGGCAGTACTGGTGAAACCACTTTTTGGCAACGCTAATCTTAAATATTTCGTGACGGGTGAAAAATTTTTCCATGACCCCCCAGCCAAAAGACGTAGGTACAAAAAAAAAAAACCTGTACCTATCCATGTCAAACATAATAATTATTGAAACCTGAAATCAATTATTGAAACCTGAAAACCTGGCGGCCCATAATGATTCACACTTAATACTACCGTTATTTGGTGAGTAATATTTATGTTAATTGACTAATTTCAACGTTGTTGAAAAGTGACCAATAAACATTTTTACCCGCAGAAAGCAAAATGGATGCAGTTGGACGGGCAGCTCTCTTCCATGTGCTTATTTCATGAGGTTGTCTTTCCCTATTACTATGACAGGCAAACTCTCTCCGGTTCCTTGAGTTGGTGTTTTGTTTCAAGAAGTTTTATCATTTAATAATGATTAACAGGACGTTTCCATTTGTTTTCGTCACGTCACGGTAGACGGTACGCAACATAATCGCGAAAACTATAATCACATGATTGGTCTGCAAGGACGTTTGGCGGTTGGTTACAAGTAGAGGGTCGAAATTCCAAGAGTTTAGAATGAGGCGTAAAATTAATCATTATTAAATGATCTGACTGTAGAACCATAGTTCTACCGTCCGTTTTTTTTGTCTCAAAAGGTACCTACTATAATATAGTATGTACCTATATTATAGTAGGATAATATTATTATCCAAATAGTTTGTTTTCAAGTACTAAAAGCCACGTTTCGTTTCAAAAAGAACTATAACCATAGATCCGAAATTTCAAATCTCCATTCAAATGATCTGAAACTTTGAACTGATTTACACTTTTTACCTACCAAAAATATTTATCATAATTTAGAAATGCAATAAAAATAACATCATTGGCTTATAGCACGTTTTTCACACATTTTACCAAAACGGATTTAGTACCTTATGGAATCAAACTACTCAATTTTAATTTTAAAAAAATTTATATTAAAATTGAGTAGTTTAATATTTAATATCGACCAGTACAGTTAAGGGGTTTCTTCTAGGTGCTCTAGTACTGGTTTTTTACCCCCCCCCCCCCCCCCCCCCCCCAATATCCTGATATAAGACTTATACAAAATGATTGAAAACATTAAATAAAATGAATACAAAACCTCCTAAACTTATATAAAATGAATGAAAACTTTGTATAACATGAATACAAAACCTCCTAAGCTGATATAAAATGAATGAAAACGTTGTATAAAATGACTACAAAACCTCCTAAAATGTCATGAAAGAGTATTTATAGTTTTTTAACCATTACAACTTCTAGTTTGGTCCAAGCAAATGGCTAAAAGAAAATTAAGTGGGTAAGAAATCGAATTTAGCAAGAAAACGAGAGGTGATGGAACATTTTTGGCTATTTTTACTGGATTCAGCCCCAACATTAAATGTTTTGCAAACTGATTCCTATATAAATTTTATAGGAATCAGTTGCAAAACTGGAGGCAGTGTTTTTTTGGTCGTGTACCTGTGCAATAATTACTAAATAATACGTTATTAATAGACAAGGTAAGGTAGGCGAATCATACTATTGAGAGGTTGATCACGAAGATCGTTTTCTCATATCAACGCTGATTTAAAAAACTCGATTTTGAGGGTTTTTAAAGCTAAATGTCCCGATTTTGAACATTTCCATGTGGTAACCCGCCGACACGAATGACAAAATTATACCTCTGGCTTTAATCCAAAGGTTATAACGTTATTGTTGTCACTGCAATATCCAACAATATCATGCGCCTAGTGTGAGAAGTCCCAGGCTGAGTTGAGCTCACAAAGTGGTCGTCATTACGGGAAGACTAGTCAAATTACGTTGCCCAACTTCGTATGCTCGATTTGGCTAGTTGACTCCAGACAATCGTACAAAATGAGCGGAAAAAGTTAAGAGGATTTGGAGTCGTCGTCGGCAGGGGCGCCGTTTCTTCTTTCGACGCCCAAAAAGATGTTCCTGTGGACCATGAAGAGGTGCGTCTTGAGGGATCCCTTCCGTTTGGTCTTGTGAGGGCAGACGGGGCACTGGAACTGCGGATCTTTCCCGCACTCGAACCTCGAATGGGTCCTCCAACCGGTCCGGGTTTTGTACGATTTTCCGCAGACCCGACACACGTAGAAGCCATCTTTCCTGATCGGGCCGTCCGCTTCGGCTGAAAATGTTACCACAATGAAAAATCACCATCGGATTAAAAAAAAAAAGTTGATGAGTTGGTGTCGAGAAGTTGAGAAGTGAAGCCAGAAACTGAGTTGGGAGTATAAAAAAGTGAGTACATAGCCAGAATCACCAACAGCTCGCCAAACTACCCGCAAAGCGACTAATTGCGAGGGATATCCGTTACTTATCGATACATTTAATTTCATACCTCCATATCTGATACCAATATCATGGGCTTTTCGCGCATTAGCTTCGTACTTATTTAATAATACTAGGACAAGTGCTAATAACTAAAGAAAGTTTTGGTAGCATAATGAGAATTTACAAGAACCAATTTCGATACTGTTCCGGGAAAAGGGCGTAGGTACGTGTGTCGCGATTTTTAAATTTTGAGAATTACAAACTTAATTATTACACAACCTCTATTTCCTTTTTACTATTTTTTCCTGTTTCGTTGGGTCAATGAGAGGAGAACGACCCAAATTCCCCCATGCTAAGTTTTCCCTACCTACCTACATGCTTCTTTTCAGGGTTCAAAATAGTTCTCCTTTCTCTTATTTATTGAACGGAGGTGTACTCCTACTAGGTATTTATTTGGTTGGTCTGAGCTTGCATTGATTCCAAAAGCATATATAGCCAGAATGAGCTATAAGTGGAACTCGGTTTCGTCGAGGGTAGTGATTTTGTAGTGTCTGACAAAATAAATCGCACCTCCGTTATTTTTAGGCCTAAAAATGCGCGGTTGGTCTCATTCGATGCGGAGGGATGTCCTCTACAAGCTGCAAGTGCAAAAGAATTTTTCCAGGCCTAATTTTCCATCTTGGCCCATGAAATGTGTAGAAAATGACGAAAAATTGGGGGGTTTTCCACACTTTTCGCAAGTTCCACACTTTTGTGAAAACGGGGGGTTGGAAGCGGTGCAATGGAACTGGTAATATTCGGACTCAGCGATAAATTTTACATAAGTTAGGCACCTTTGGAAGGCATTTAATTTAGAAGTGTGTTCAATGAAAAATTCTGAAAAGTTTGTGCACAAAAAAAAGGACCTCGGATTCGGATTCAGATTCAGCGCACCAAATAACGTAAGAAACCGACAAGCTCCGGCCGGATGCAAGACCACCCCTAAATTCTGTAAATAAGGGTAATCAACTAATTTGGATGAAAATGAGTTTAATATGTTCGAAAAGACGTCGCCAAGAAGCTGCACCTTCAATATTTCGAGGGTTTCAACGCCACATATCGTACCACCAAAAATTGGTGGTAAGACATGTGATGCAATAAAAATACGCATTCAATAATATTATGCAGTATTCATTTAATGCAATAAAAAACTCTAAATAATAATAAAAAATCTGTAATATATAGAATTTTTGATTTAGATTTTGCATCGTTTGAAACCAGTCGTTTTATCGATATCTCAACCCTATAGTAAAGACTTTACTTTCACAAAGAACTTTTTTACTTTCACAATGAATCCCACTTTACTTTACTTAGTGAATTAAGTAAAGTAAAGTAAAGTAAAGACTTTACTTAGTAAAGTAAAGTAAAGTGGGATTCTTTGTGCTGACCATTCACCGTTCACAGTTCTCACAATTGGGGCAGGAGCCGACTTGTTCTTTGAAACGGGTTTAGATATATTTTGCTCCAGAGATAGGATTCACGTGAACCTTGTGCTCAGAGCTGAATTGTCTGCCGACAAGACAGGTATTACAACCCGTGATTGACTTTTGGTCAAACATTGGTGTTCGGCCCCGGATGTGAACCAGGCTGATCAGCGCTCTGACTGATTTGTAAACCGACGAAGCTCTGTCGCCTGAGCCCACGGGGCCACCCCGCCCTTAACCCGATAGTATCGAATTCGATGTTTGAGTGAAAACCATGTATCAAAACCTGCCCAGTGGGTTTTGAATAGGTTTTTTGGCTCTCCCGAAAAGTTGGTGAAAAAGTGATGTCATGTGACCATTTTACGTGATTGATTTTATAATTTTGTACTTCAAGATTTCTTTACATAAAATTTATGGAAAGAAATCTCTCCATATGTAAACAATAAATGTTTGGCGTGTCTCCGTCGATTTCTGTTAATAGTCTGTCAAACCTGGAACAAACCTCAAGTGTTTAAAGTCGCCTGAATACAATATGGGCTGCTTGCGTCATTTTAGTTCGTTTAAATAATTTTAACAACCTATTGAGGTATCTGACACATTTTGAAAAAAGTATGATGTCAAAGTCTTATACTATACTGATGATAAAAGAATGATGATGCTCGGTATCGATGAATACCGTTTGATATAATATTCGATATGTAGTATCGATACTTTTGTGGTACCGGATATCCCTGCTGATTACACCAGTACTGTATCCGCCAAATGGTGACCTCGACTTGATGCCCCTATCAAACGTACTCCTCTGCCACAGATCTGAGGCAATTAGGGATAGGGGATGTTGGAAGAGGGGTTTTAACAATAAAATAGGTTTATTTAACAAGTTTGAAACGGTATAAGAAAAAATCGCATAGTTCCATCAGAATTTTTCGACTCGACCGTGTTTGATGAAGAGATGTTTCTTCAAAGTGACTTTCTGTTTGCCTTTGTAGGGGCAATGGGGGCAGGCGAATTGAGGCTCTTTCCCGCACTCGTACTTCTGGTGGAGGCTTAGGCTTCGGCGATATTTGTAGATTTTGCCGCAATTGCAATGGAAGACTTCCAGGGATTTGAGGAGGTTGGCTGGAACAAAAGAGGTATAATGATTAGAAACCTACTAAGGTCTTGAGTCGGAGAGTTCAGGTCGTTTTCAAGATGAAAACTGTCAGAACCAGAGGTGTTTTTTTTTTTTTTTTTAAATTCAAAATTTTATCAATATACCTACTCAATGCTACCTTAGTTTTCATCTGCAAGGTTGGCCGCGCTCTTTCGGGATCTTTGGGGGTGAAAGATAGGAGTTTTGAGGGGTATGTCGTCAGGGGGTCGAGTGAGGCTTAGTTTTCGAAGTATTTTCATTAGTAGAACCAATTTTTTGGTGGTCTCGAACCCACCCAACTTCACTTTTATCGCTCTACACTATGGGGCTATGGTACGTTTTTAGTATGGATGGATATCACAGGAAAAAATATCGATATTGAATATCAATATACGTTTTTGAAAATTCTAACGATATTCCAATAATCGAAATCTCGATACATCGACGTTCAAAATACCGATGTACCATTGGAACCCGAATAAACGAACAAACAGGCTTTGGGGCAAAACATGACCAATGCAACCCTAAAAAAGAAGGAAAACAACTGAAAGACTGAAATACCTACTAACAATATGCAATATATACGTTTTCCAAGCTCAATTGAGTATAATTAAGCTTAATTGATAATAATTCTCAAAATTATTTTCCAAACCTAATTGAGAATTTTCCTCACTGAACTTATAACTTTCCATTTCAGTTTGAGAATTTTCTGAAGAAATTTCTCCATTCAGCTTGGAAAATTTCAATTAGGTTTATAAAATTCACAATTCATTTTGTAAAATCCTCAATCGAGCTTGGAAAACCTATATCAAGTGAAACGAATATCGGTATGGTAATACTGTTTTTTTTTTTTTGTTTTTTTTTTGGTAAGAAAATATTTATATTTTCGATACACCGGTACCCATCCCAATAGGGGCGGGTATAGTTTTTACCCACGAGATTGAGTGAGGCGTCGTTGTCGAAGTGATTTTGGACGTAGAATCCATGTAAAAAGGTCCCTTATGTCCTTTCACCATACAGGATGCTCTGATATACAGTCGCTTCGAAAATCGAGATGGTTCAGAAGCTCCATGTCCAGACCTCCTCTACCGCCGTTGTTATGGGTAACCTGCTAGCACCATAAATAAAACAACGAGCAAAACAAAACAAAAAAAAATCCAGTGACGACACGGTTTAAGAAATTGACTGCCCTGGGGACGCTGGAGGGGAATGAAGAGGGCATAAAAGCGGATTGACGAGCCCAACAGGTTAACACGGTGACAATAACTACGATGGCAGCAGAACAAGGGTTGCTCTTATACAATGATGGTACGGTAAGCATCAGGGAGAGTTCTGAACCAGGTATGAGATCTATAACCATCAACATTGGACCTCCATCGACGGCTGAACCACAGAAAGCAGAGCCACTCCCAATGGAGAACGAATTTTACTCAACGAACGAAGCAGATTTGGCTGGGAGAAGACCGGTGATAATACCAGTGAACAGTGGTCTTCCAATCGCTAAAAGCTCCACAGTCCAAGTCCCTCGCCCGGAAGCTGACTGGCCTAAAAATGGTCACAGTGCAGACACGTGTGAGATCGCAGATATTAACGCAGCAGCAAAGATGAAATTAAAGTATGGAGAAAGTCCTTGCAAAGC
The DNA here is from genome assembly GCA_955831195.1 of Pilophorus perplexus. Taxonomy (NCBI): domain Eukaryota; kingdom Metazoa; phylum Arthropoda; class Insecta; order Hemiptera; family Miridae; genus Pilophorus; species Pilophorus perplexus. The sequence goes on along the minus strand of OY037009.1, from coordinate 32,123,532 downwards.
AACAAAAACAGAGAAACAGCTGCAGCATCAATCCGCCACTAAAGGAACAAACAATGGCAAAGGAGCCAACACAATTGACAAAGGCAAAGAAGCCACCACGAGTGACAAAGGAGCAAAATCAAATGATAGAGAAGCTAACACAAAGACTTTGCAGCCCAAACAAGGTGAACTACCGGAGTGTGATTCACCAGGAGTATCAAGTCAAATGTCAAACAAAAGAGGGCCATCACAAGCAAGGCCACCAGCTAACATGAATGTTGGGCCATCAAACAGGTGGAGAGATGATGGGGCAACACATTTGGTAGCTGATGAAAGATACCGAACGCCACCACAACCACCACAACCAATGGAATGGGCAACCAGTGAAGGACAGGGTCCCAGGGCAGCTTACAGTGACTGTAACGGACAAGGAAGAGCTCACAGAAAACTTTACGATGCTCAACCTCGACAATGTCGAGGAGAATACGACCTGTTGACTCAACCTCGAAGAACCTACGATCTTCGCCACGACGAGTACACTAGTGAGGAGTTATACTATGATGCACCAAGTCAACAAGATTGGTGTCCTGGACGGCGAGGCAGCTCCCTGGTAGCATCCAGAAACTCCCAGTCAGACGCAAACATTTCCAGACCGAGACGCCCTGGTAGAGGAATCATTCACATTCGTTGTACTGAAGACGCCGCACCGAACATCATTATCAGAAATGGCCAGCACAAAGATGGATGCCAGTCACAGAAGAAAATTCAACCTGGAGATGTCAAGAATATGAGTTTCAACCGGGCGGGTGCCGACGTATTCAGTGCCGATTTAAGAGAAGTCAGAAGAGGGGTTAAAAGTGTCAAAAGTTCGGATGAACTGCATGCAAGTTGCATGAAGTTGACGATGCACAGAGACAGCTTCATGTCGCCTGAAGACTTTGAACACATCCACTATCATAAAAGTACTGAGAATCTTCAATCAGGCGTCAAAACGGAGCAAGTATATCAACTTTGTAAAGACTCTCCTCAATCTGCAACGCTTTTACCCGCACACTGCTCCATCCAAAGGCGTCGCTCAAACCCAGCACTCCCTTTGATATTAACAGCAGGATGCTGGGTTAGAGACACGCTTTTGCCAGAGTACTTCAGATGATCCTTAGGCAGTCACAAGAAGAAGAATAAATGGTGAAATCGGATGTCTGTTTTATAGTGACTCACATTTCATTTGATGTAAAGGAGAATGGTGTCTTGAGCTGGTGAAAGGGGACAGTATTGTAGTCTGGATTGGTGGAGTAGGTGGTGGCTTGTCGAGGCCCATGTCCAGGCTACAAATTAACTGTAAGTTTCATCCTGCTTGATGTATTGAAACATGCTAACCGCAGCAACGCTACATTTAAATACACTCTGCTTCGCACAAAGGCATTACTCAAATCCAGCACTGGAGTTAGCGCTTTCAGCAGATTAGCAGTAGACAGTTTGCAGCCTGGACAATGCAAGCCAGGTGGTGGACCATCAGAATCTTCAGTTGTCCACACTGTCTGGGGCTGGGTGGCTCAACCTGAATGACACCTCATATTTGGGAAACTTGAATTGGCATTTTTCCAGGCTGCTAGGAGCCTGAGGACTTTCAGCGATCCACACTATGGTGTGCCACTAGGCCTGGGTGCCGATTGACCCAGTAGCAAACGCTCAACTTCCCATTATTATGGGTTGAGGATGACTATTGGGAGCTTGATCCAACCAGATGTCATCCACAACTGCCATAGTTGACTATCTGAGCCTTCAGGGCAGCTTCATAGGCAGTGAAATCCATGTATAGATACATGTAGATCTACATGGGGTGCATGGAGGAATAGAGAGGAGAGCTCACTCTGTGTTAAACCGCGTTCCCAAAACGCCAACCCAGCGGTGGAACGGCGGCGGGGATTGCGACTGCAGCGCGACCCCTACGAGATGTAGTGGACTTTGAAGGTGGTAAGTTACCAAACTTGAACCAGAAGATGGCGCCCTGCGAATTCCGACGTGTCGTTTGCATTCACAGTGTTCACAACTACACGATCAATTTCGTTATTCAGAGAATCTCCGAATAAACATCTGATGGTTCCTTCAATTGAATTGTAGTAGCACAACAGTGGAAGATAAATCCGTTTATAAATGTGAGGTATTTGGGGGGCTTTCCTTTGTAAGAAGGGCTAGTGGCTCACTCTAGTCGGGTTTGAAGCCTTCGGTACACACATAGTACCTTCAAATTGAAGGTACTATGTGTGTACCGAATACTACATGCTGTTCAACGCCATTCCTATTGAATCAAGTTTAATTCATGGCATTTATGCTGAGGATCTAAAAGAAAAACCACCCTTTAAACAAATAGGGAAAGAATTGATTGCCTTTTTAAGGGGGGCTGACTTAGCTGGTTTCAATCTGATTCGTTTTGATATACCTATATTAACAGAAAGCTTTTTGCGTGCAGAATTAGACTTTAAAAATTTTAATAGAAAATCGCAAAATTGTAGATGTACAAAAGCTTTTTCACCTAATGGAAAAAAGGACTTTAAAAGCAGCTTATCTACATCCTAGAAGAACACTACTTCCCATTTTTTAAGCATTTTAGATTTTTTGCAGCAAAAATTAAAACTGCTGGTCCTGTATAGGCTTTATAAAGTTAGCTGTGTAAAGCAGTATAAGCAATAGAGGCAATGTGCGTAATCATACGCGCTGTTTTTAAGTTATGTACCTTGCTAGCCGCAAAATAATCAATGTGTGTACCGAAAAACATGCGTTCACTACGTTCCGTAGGGATAGCACCACCGTCGACTACGGCACATGAAGTCCTATTTAGTGAACTCTCCTCTCTATTCCTCCATGCATGGGGTGAAAACATACCTGGTCCAGTCCTCTCTCACTATGTCAAGATCTCACCTTGACCTCCAGGATGGCCCCTCGTAAGTGTCAGGCAGCTCTGAAGCACATGCTATGCTGCACCGTCTAGACCACTGCACCATGTTGGGCAGCGACAGTTGTTATAGGCTTGCCAGGAAGCTTTTATCGATTGAGCTGGAGCATGTCTGCGGACCTTTGATTGGTTGGCTTTCGGCATGAGGATTTGGCTTGGCATCTCTGCTCAATCCAAACCATTGACTGGCCTAATTACCCACTACCCTGGTCATCAACCCTGCCACCATTACAGCATTCGTTGTCCAAGCTGGTCGCCTGATCGTATTAATTCTCACTCGTTCAAGGCATCAATCCCATTCCCTACATAAAATGAAACCTTAGCAGAGCTTCTCACTACTGAAGATTTTCTGGCGAATTCTTGGATTTAAAAAAATACCCACAATGAGGTAATGAGTTTATTTTGTCAATGCACATCACATTTCAACTAATCTGGGTTCACATCTGTTTCAGTCAGGTTGCAATCGTCCTGCAAAACCCCTCTTGGGACAAACTCGTGATGTTTCTTACTGCTTAAACAGCACTCTTAAAAAAGAGAAACCTTTATACTGAACGACAATGGAACGCGTTTTTCTCAAGCAAAGCACATATTTTCACTACAGCAACCCAACAGTCTATCAGGTAAAAATCGGACTAGAGCCAAAATTAAATACTACACAATTTTCACTACTGAGGACATACAAAAATATGTATACTAAAATGTTTTATTAAGTACTTTGATTAATTCTCGATGGTAAATGCATTCTTGTTCCTTTAAACGAACCCTTTAAAAGAAAACAGTGACACCGATTCATCACAGACGTTTTCCAATTTCCGACAACCCGCACGCTAGTTTTTTTTTTTTTTTCTACCAAATTTCACTACAATAAATGAACAAAAATAAATTTCAACAGGATAAAATATAACAAAACACCACCCTGTAAATATTTGTCTAATAACAAACTTCACTGGACAGGTGGAAGAAAACAAAATTGGATCCATCTACGGACCAACACTATTGGGGCAATTCATTTATGGTACCTAAGCATCTTCATTACTGACTAGCTCTACTTTTCGGTGTGAACTTATAGGGATCGTGCACGGGGCTGCAATGATGCGCTCTGGCGGTAAAACCGGCAAAGTCGCGTTTTTACTGGACAAGACGTACGTAGACAAGAAGTACGAAGAACGAGATTTCTGTTTATTCGTCTTTCTTTTCTTTTTTTTTCTTCTAAATAATTTTTCTTTTGACGGCCTTTCGTCTTAGCTGCTTGTAGAGGATCTGACTGCAAGCAAAAGCGTAAGCGTTTCTTTTAATCGTCTAGCTTAAAAACTAGAGCTTTTCATTGTGAAGGGTTTTTACTCTATTTTTTGATTCTAGTTCTTCATTTAACTTTTGGAGATTTCCTTCAAGGCCTTCTTGTTCTTCTTCGCTATGTCTTTCGATTTTCAAGTCTCTGTCCTGAACTTCTTAATTTTTCTTCTTTCTAACTATTTCCCAATATCCTTCTCGATCCCGTTTTTCCTATAATTCGGGTTTTCTTATTTTGCTTCTACTTTCCTCTGTACTGTCTCCACATATTCTTCTTCTTTATAACTTACTAGGTACTCGGTTCTTTGTAACTGCCTTTCTTTCTTTCTGGACCGTTTTTTTAAATATATTTTTTTTATGTATGTATACCCCTTCAACGTCGGAAGACTTTTACAATTTCATTTATAACACTTCTTTTCTCATTTATAACTTTCTTTTCTTATAATAACTTCTTCATACCTTGTCCACCTGGAGCATCCGCTGACCAGGTGCTACTTACAGTTTGAAAAGCAGTCCATTGTATGCTTGGTGAGTTTTCTAATATCGATGCTGTAAACGATTTTGGCATCTTCACTGCCCTTTCTCCGCCTTTGGCGTGACAGCACGATCAAGTGCACGATCCCTATTGGCATCAAAGTTAAACTTTGATTTAGAGTTATCGGCATTTTCGCCATACTATAGTTTAATAAACTTATGTTAAGTAACTTAGGTAACTAACTTATTCAAAGTACATCATGTTGTCTGGCAGGTTCAAGTTGACGACACCTTACCTTCAGAAGGCGTTGGTAAAATGCAATTGAAGATACTTTCCCGGTGTTTGTTCTGAATGTGGATTTTGAGTGATGCGTTGCGTTTGGCCTTGTAGGGGCAGTAGGAGCAAGAGAATTGGGGCTCCTTCCCGCATTCGAACTTCTGGTGGAACTTGAGGGTCCGGCGGTATTTGTAAGAGCGGCCACAGTCTTCGCAGTTGTAGATCCGCTCTTTCATCTTGTCCGGGGGGCCGGGGTACCAACCAGCGCCTGGAAAGAGCTTTTCTGGGATGACCGGTAAAACATTAGTGGAGGAGAGTGGGATAGGAATGAAGGAGGTGGTTTGGTTGAATGAAGGCTCTCGTCGTTGAAGATTAGAGATACTACTAGGGTGGTAGATAATTCGATGAGTGCGACCTGTTCAGTGCTTGCAATAAGCCTTGAGGAGTGAAGAGTGGGAGGGCTTGAGCCCTACATCCTCTCAGACAGCCAAGTATAATCAAAACACTCTGACCAGGAGGGGCTCCCACACAACATCAAATTTTGAGGGTTCCAGAACTTTCTTCATACAAATCCAAGTAAAATTATAACAGATTTTTATTTCAAAAACATCGATTAAATCGAAAAGTAAAACATGTATTTTTCACATCCCTAATTTGGATGTTTCATGGACTAGAACCTGTTTCCTATTGGGACAGACCTGATAATAATTTATCAAAATAGCATTTCCACTTTTGGTCAAAATTCGTTTTTTCGGTGATTCGGGCTCTGATTCATGGTTTGCTGAAGTTGTGTGAACCTCATCTCCCAAAAGTGGTTATTGCTTCCGAGTCTGCGAAGCAGCGGAAGCCTTGTGTTCACTTTCGGGAGCCAAAAAAATTTTGTGGTCCGAATTCAAAATTTCCACTCGCATTTTGCGTTTCATAGCCTACTGAACAAATTTGGTTCCGTGTCTGTCGGTCTGTCCGCATTTCCTTGTTACCGCCATAATTTCCACAATTTTGAATGACTTTAGCTCAAATTTTGAGGGATTATGCGGATAAGGCTCCTTGAGGTCCCATACGAATTTCATCACAATAGAATCAGCGGTACGCTCTGCGCATGCGCTAACGTGAAATTCTTGAAACAGGCATAACTTTCACAATTTTGATTTCAATAAAATTTTCAGGAATTGTGTGGGTATAACTCTAGAGTCTAGATGGTCCCCTATCAGTTTCATCACGATTGCATCAGTGGTACTCCCATGCGCGAACGTAATTTTCTTGTTACAGTGACAACTACGTTCATTTTGAACTTGGCACGAGGCAGCTCATGTGCCATTGCCTTGGCAGTGTATTTCCTATTGAAATAGTTTATTGAAAACGAGTGTTCTCTTCAAAACTTAACCACGCACGAAAATTTATTATCGGAAGCGTGTTTGTCCCCACCAAAAGTTGACATTTCCACTCGCTTGTGCCTTCGCGGTTATAGTTTTTTTTTTTTTTTTTTTTTTCTTTTCCAAAGTGGTCATCTCCAAACACGTTTGAATGTTGTTTTATTCTTCATTTTAGTTCCCCATTTCCTCACCCGATAGCAGCATGCTCTTGTACAGTTTGAGTACGTTGGTTTCTTGTCCACTCACTAGATCGCGCGATAATGCTACGCGCCACGCCGTTTAACGATGCAGCAAGCCTTTGTAAGGTTCTGTGGGTTCCAGATGCCAAGACTTTTGTTTAGGACTTCGACATCGACCAAAAACATCGATACTTAAATAATCTCTGTTTTAAAAACCCACCATCGATGCCAACAGAAGCATCGAGGTCTCAAAACACCGATTTTTTTTCTTTCTTTCAAAAACCCATTTACACTTGAGTTCTTAGCTGGAAATTGGGACAATGTCATACGTTTCAAGATGTGAAGATTCATAAAACGAAATGTCCGTTCGCCGTTCAGACCGTTTTGGGTAGTAGGTACCTAGAAATTTTTTTAAAAACCTAAAATTTTGTAAAAATACAGGAGGGTTTTTTAAGGGTTTTGGCTATGGGGTTGATTTAGGTGTATTCGAAGTATTATTGGACGAGGAATCCATTTTGGGGGTCCCAGAGCCATCCGATTTCACCGTGGGGATCTTTGGGGCTTTCTTGGGGCCCAAATATGTCCAAACATTGTACAGAAATGTTTTTATTTATTTTATTTTTTTATTATTTGAATAATTTTTTATTGATCTAGGATTAATTTTTGCACATTTTACCTAAATACTCCAATCAATAATAAACCATTGGAGCGGTTTTGTTTTTATCAAAATTTAACATTTCCATGTGTCTGTTTCAAAACTCAACATTTTCAAACAACTTTTCTCTGTATCTAGGTTAGGTTCAATGACATAACCACTTAATTGAGGGTCACAACTTAGGGGTGGGAAGGGAATTTATTAGTTCGTTGACATGATTTAAAAATTTCATGTACCGAACGGTAGGTAGGTACACGTTTTTCGGCTCTCCTGAAAAATTTCTGAAGGTGGAAATGTTTAGCTTTGATAAACCCCTCCTACTTTACTATTTAGTTATGAACCTATTCATAACATTCTCCTGGTGGAGTTGGAATACTTGGGCTGGTCCACTCTACAGCTAGAGTTGCTTATCGTACTTTTAAAAAAAAGCATTTAAGTACAACCATTTACTATTAAATAAAATTATTTAATAAGTAATAAGTTTTATTACTGTATATTACTTTTTCTAATGTATTGTATTCTTTCATGTTTTATAATAAGTATAAAATTATACTTTCATTTAAATCATAAGGCCAATTCAAGGGTTAAAACAAAACGTTTTTAGGAAAATTATGCTTTAGAAGGACCATCATCCCTCATAACTACCTTCCCACCTACCTAGCACGCATAGTGACCGCCACTTGATATTGTCTAACCACGTAACTCTTATCTAATAAGCCTCATCCGTCTAATCTATTCTGTTATCTTGTCTATTGCTTATAATGATCGGATCTGCTCCGTTTTCGATCAAGACTTTTTCTTTTACGAATTGACTAGGTTTTTAGTGAGTAGATTCGGTGAAATGAGAAAATGTAACGTGAAATGTAAGTTAGAAAACTATGTAGTTTGACATTGACGAGTGATTAAGTAGGTACAGTAGAAATCGCGTATAGTACCTAGATGGGCCGGGCTTCTTTATCGACTGAAAACGATTTCTCTGATCGTCAAGGATCGGGAATGGGGTCAAACTGAAAACTGTTTTCTCTACGCCGAGCTTTCGATGTTTATTACATCTTCATCAGGACCTACAATAAACTGAGCACGTTAGGTTGGTTCACAGGTGGAAATTTCACATTTAAATAAAGGGACTTACATGTAAGTCCCCTTCTCATGTATGAGAAGTGTCAGGTTTGATTAATAATATTAATCTAGGATGATGATTAATAATATTATATTTTTATATTATAAAATATTGTACCTAGGTAGGAATTCTGAAAAAAAAACCCTTCTGATTTCTTGAAATAACTTAAATAAATTCATAATTAGAATTTAATTTCAGTATGAATTTAGTTTAATAACTCCTCCCTTCCTCAGAAAAAAAACAACAATTGAGGCGCCAGGTGGTGTGGCGTTGGGGAAACTACCGTTTCCTTCGATCATTGAATTTAGACCACGTCATCGACAACGATTTTCTGCCTTCAATCGGACGGCGAACTCCTCATATCCCAGGGATACGAGGCTGAGGGGAGCATTGAGTGCAATCGTCAGGACGAGTTCCCATCCTCCTTGAGAGGACGGCTGACCACATCCTCGACTGCAGCAGCCAGTCGAATGAAAATTCAAGGGTACATTTTTTCCAGTACAGTTTACTGTAGACGATTTTAATCGTAGTTTAAAAACTGTATTCTAGCTGTGACTAGCACGTAACGTCTTGAGAAAACGAACACTTTTCGTCCTGCGAATCACATTCGTCCTACCAAGAAGGATTAGGTAATGAATGACGATTGGATTGTTTCATTTTGTTCCTCAGAATGTGTGAAAACAAAGGAATGTCTACTATTTTTCGGCTCGCACTGGACTGAAACTCGCATCAGATGCGTAGTAGATTCTACTGTACGCGATTTGTCAACTTTATGCAGTGTCTACTGTATACAGTAGATGATCGAATACATACGATTCCTTTGCATTATCACCATAACACCTGAAGGGACCGCCGGTTTTGTCTACTCTATGCGGTGTCTACTGTACACGATTTCTACTGTATTTGATTCCACACTAAAAAATTTTTAAGGATTGAGCATGACCTACGCCTTGACCAAACTTGAAAACTTGAAAAAATTTTTCAAGAATATTTAATATTCTCACACAATACCTACGAAGAAAATTCTAGTACCTAATAATTTTATTACTTATCCAATAGGGTTTGTAGAAAATTAAAAATTCGTATTAACGAAGCTCGACAACCGATTTTTTCTTAATACTTTTTTCGACAACTTTTTGGTTGTGTACCATCAGTGTGTTTCACTGAAAAAAGTTGGGAACCCTAGTTGCAGCCATAAGTGGTGACGTTGACGCTTTAGTTGCAACTTGCCCTGCAACGAGCCTGCCGAGCTTCAATGTCTGGCTTTCTGCAGGATGATTTTGTGGCCGCTGGCATCAAACCAGCCGTATGACTTGATTTAGGAAAAGACGAGAGCTTTCATTCCACCGCTAATCGAGTTGAGGGGAAGCAGGACAATAATCAATTACGTTTGGAATGAAATCAGGTTTTATTGAGTTCCAAACGCATAAAAGGACTCGAAACATAAATTTATTTATATCAGATATAAATAATAAAAGATAAAACCAGATAGGTACGTTTTTTATTTTTTTATTTTTAAATTAGGAACGAGAGAAATTGCGACATTGAAGTGCTCGTCGTTTAATTCTTCAATCCAGTTTTCTGGCATCACCCCGAATATGCCGGGTGTTCGTTCGCTTTGTCCGGATGTTGGAGCAAAATGTGCCTCCGCCAGTTGCCTTTGATTCTCGTGCTATATTGACAATGAGGGCAGAAATGTTGGACGTCTTTCCCGCACTCGTATCTGATGTGGTTGTAAAGGCCGTTTTTGTGTTTGTAGGATTTCCCGCACTGGCGACAATTGTAAACGGGGATTCTGAAGGCTGAAACAATGGGATCAGATTAGGGAAAGGCATAGAAATATCTATCGAGCTATTTGTCCTTATGCAGTTGGACAACGTATCGAAAGAGCAATCGATATCTCCAAAAATATAATGTATTATCAACTTAAAAACCTTTCAGCTGAGAAAGGAAACATTTCAAGATGTGGTTATTGATGAGAATTAAGGTTGGGTATCGATATCCTGATATAGGTAGGTATCCGAATATTGATATTTTGTCGCAGATGATCTAGATTTGTCCTTAAAGAGTAACAGTTGCTAGTTACTACTACTACTACTACTACTACTACTACTACTACTACAAGGACTGTACAAGTACTTATGGGTCATTCCATGAAAGTCCACCACTTTTCTGGTCCAGTTTTTTCAAATATCAAAATCCACCGATGGGGCTGATTTGTGTACTAAATGGACGTGTTGCGTGGAAGCCCAGTAAGATCCAAAATGGCCGTCGCATGCGATTTCAAAAATTTCAATGTCCCAGCAGAGTGAGACATTTCTTAATTTTTGAGATGTTCAGAGACAAGCAGTGAACATGAAAAAAAAAAAAAAAAAAAAAAAAAAAAAACCAGTGAAGTGCTCCATGTAAACTCCACAACCCTTTTACTAAGTTATTTTTTACGCTTTAATCAAGCGCTTGAGCCTTGGAAAACGAGGGAGTATTTTTAATACGTACCATTCACTCTCATGGCACTTGGCAAACCAAGCATAAACCTTATTTCTAATTTTCTCAAACGTAAATATAATATATTTACGTTTGAGAAACGTTAGGTACATATTATGTTGCATTCAATGACCCCTTCCAGCCTCTGAAAGGAGAATTTTAGATTCCTGTTTGTTCAAGGTATAATCATTTTCAAGTACTTGAATTTTTCCCTTGTGACAACACAGGAGAGTGATAAAATGTCTTTCGATGGCGAAATACGCAAGTTTGCATAGGTATATAATTTATCAATGAAATGCTTTGGGTTTCATAGCTCTATTGTATCCTTACAATTTGCAGTTTTTCTTCTTCTAAAATGTCGCAATTAAGTGGAGACCAGTGGTGGACTTTTGTGGAATGACCCAGATGATGTTGTCGACTCTAATAATTAACAATGTATGTATGAAGACAACAAGAATGTTGCCGATAATATTACTCAGACAATATAATGAGTCGATTAGTATTGATGGAAAAAAAACAAACAAAAAAAACGATGTTTCAATATATCAGCATATCGGTACGCATTCCTAGATCGCAATAGCTGAGTTTGCTCTATGGTAGCCATACGGTGGAGCAATCAACAGGAAAGACCTGATCTGGCTTACCTGTAACTTCCATTGAGACAGAGCTTCCTGAAACTCGAGCAATCTTTCATTAAGTTAAAATACTTGCATTTTAATCAGAGTACCTACTGCCACAATTCAAGGTCATGGACGCCCCGAGCAGAGGCCATCTTGTTCAAGAGCCTGGTCGCTTCATACGGTATGAATCATACCCCTCGCCCATCCTTTAAACAACCATTTTCAGCAATGTCAGAGGTAATTGAAACAATAATTTAATAGCAGACAGTGTATTTGTTTGCTTTACAGAACCTTCACGCTCTCTGGTATCCTGAACGTCAGCTGGAGCTAAATGCTGTGCAACAAACGTTCGGGCCTAGTTTTTTATCTTTGAGCCGGCAGGGAAGTACATCTTGTGTTTCAACCACAAATGCGTTTTGAAGGTACTTTTTAAGGTGGTTTTGTACTCGCACAATTGGCAGAAGAACTTCGGAGGCTTACCGCATTCGTTTCTTTGATGGGCTCGCAAGCTGGATTTGTGCTTGTACTGCCGTCCGCATGCGCTGCAGGGAAATTTCTCTGCATCTATGTAGCAGCAAAACGTAAGAGTATTAGATTTCAAAGTTTGGGTTGTGCTGTGTCCTTATAAGGACACAATATTGTATACAGCTGTATACAGCTGGAAACAATATTGGTGATGGTGTGTAGGGGTTAAATTTCAAGGCAGTCCTATGTCAGTGGTCGACATGGTTGCCACTCTCTTCATTCAAGTAGGTACCTGAGCCACAAGTACCGCCACACTCCACAGTGTGTCGCCTCCACAACTGAAAAGGAGGTTAGAGTTGTGGTGGCGAGGGGCTCCCATCTTCTAGGTCATACGTCCGTGACGTCTTATGATAATAAGAATTGCACTCTTCAGGATTATATTCTGGGAATTCTCCGTGCTTTGTATGATTGTAGGCTTACAAGGAGGAAACCCAGATCCCACAGAGGACTTCGGCAGAATAAAACGTCCTGTCGTCTCTGGTGAAACTATTCTGGAGAAGTCCTGTGCGTATTTGGTGTAACTCCACTCTGTTATCCACATCGGCACCTGGAGCAAAATCTTGTGCAACTACTTTTCCGGCCTAATTTTGGAACTTCAACCCGGCAAGGAAGGAATCTTGTGTTTCAACCACAAATGCGTATTGAAGGTACTTTTTAAGGTGGGTTTATGCTCGCGCACTTGGCAGAACGACTTCTGAGGCTTACCGCAGTTATTTCGTTGATGGGCTCGCAAGGTGGATTTGTGCTTGTACTGCCGTCCGCATGCGTTGCAGGGAAATTTCTCTGCATCTAGCAGCAAAGCGTAAAATCATTAGATAATATCTAATCAAGATATCATGTTTAGTTTGTGTTGTGAGTGTCCGTCATAGGAAACAATATTGGTGAATTATGGTTAGAAGAAAGGTGAAAGCTCTTGTCAGTGGTTGGACACGATGTTACGTCCGTGACGTCTGACGATGATAAGTTTTACACTCTTCAACAGATAGAATTATCCATTTTTTCTGATGATTGTCGACTTATATGGAGGAAACTCACATCCCCACCAAAACTCCAGAACGCTGGGACCGGTGGAAGCTCACTTCCAACAAATGAAAACAAATGGAAACCAGTGATCCCATTCCAGGACTAGGGCATCTCCGGTGAAACCATTCTGGAGAAAACGTCTACCTCCAAACCCTCTGGGATGATAGTCTCAGTACGTCACTCAGACAACGTGGACAGACGAACAGGGAAACCTCTCGTTGACTTCCATGTCATTAGAAACAACCAGCAGTGTGTTTCTTCTTTGAGGCTTCTGCTATAGGGAGTGGAACCCAGTAGGGCACCACCAGGCGACTGTCTGGCCCCAACTCCTGTGGAGCGCCCCTTATTTGTTGTGTGTGTGAGTCTGGTGGGGGGGTCATGAGATAGAGCTGCGTTGCATGTTTTGCCACTCTTCATTATTATAATAATGAAGAGTGGCAAAACAATATATTGTTTGTGCTTCGGAATTCCCACAATCAGAGGACCCCAGTGGGTGGGGATGCACGTCCCCCAGTGGGTGGGGATGCACGTCTCCCTGAGTCAAAATACCGACCCGAGGTTTTAATCGTCCTCTGTTCCAGGGTCCGAAGATTGTTGATTCGGCTTCCCCCGCGCCGTTAGGGCTGTCCTCTACTGTGGAGGGCATTTGAAGCCTCTTTTGGCAACTTGCATCAAGAAAAAAGAAACCCTGATGCGAGACATCCTCAAACTGCCCTCATGTCGTGGACCCGGCATCCTAAACAGTTCACCGTTGGCAGCCCCCGTTGGGACTTGTTGCTCAACCAGAAATTGTCCACAACCCTTGCTGCCTGTTGGACATCCCCTGGGAAGGCAGCCGTGTATCGAAATGGGTAGCCTCCAGCACAGCCCTCTCCCCTGCTTCAAATCACATGCCTTGCTGAGCCCTCCAGGTTTTTGCACTGTGCACCACCCCCAGTTCTCATCTCAGTAGCTGGTATTTCTGTAAGTAGGGAGCACTACAGCATCCACAACTGCCGAGCCATCGATGGGAAGAACTCAATGGTGAGTACCCCAGTGGACTCAGCGAAGGAAGCTTCCACTGGCCATCAAAGCATAACCAGCACAATGTTGGCAGATGTCATCTTGGTACGCATGGCTCCAAGATGGCCCAGGAACCTACTGCTGGGTTTTCACCTTGACTCCTCAAGACTGTATTTAAATAGGATATCATTAATGGCCGCATGGCTTAAACTGTTGTCACCAATGTTGAGAGGCAGTATTGAGACAATGGTCAAATATCAGTCTTTGTATTTTGTTCGATCCATAGACACTTAACAGTTCACTTCACAGTTGAAATCCAAACACCATAGTGGCACTAAGAGAACTGAAAATTTATACACTGCTCAACATTTTCATACTAAATTTGCTGCTTCAACTCGGTAGGGAAGCACAACTGGTGTTTGAACCACAAATGAGTTTTGAAGTTACTTTTGATGCTAGTTTTATACTCGCACGACTGACAGAAGAACTTCGGAGGTTTGCCGCATTCGTTCCTTTGATGCGCTCGCAAGTTGGATTTGTATTTGTACTGCCGCCCGCATGCGTTGCAGGGGAATTTCTCTGCATCTAGTAAAATGTAAGGTCGTTAGATGAATGAGCAAAGGTTGACTACCATCAAAATTTTCATCCCAAAGACTTCTGTAAAATCTAAATATACGTCACCGTCAACAAGGTGAATTTTGAAAGAATATCACACCATTGAGGCAACACTGTATTAAACAAGTTATTCGCAAAAAAATCATTCATTTTGCTGAGCAAGTCCATTCTGCAGGAAATCGTTGTGCTTAAATATCATGTGAGTTTTGAAATTGCTCTTGACGTGGGTCTTGTACGGGCAGAGCGTGCAGACGAAACCCGGCGGTTTCCCGCATTCGTGTTTCCGATGAGCCGACAACGTGGATTTGTGTTTGTACTTTTTCCCGCAGTCTTTACACTCCCAGGGCTTCCCTTGGCTACCTGAAAATGGAAAAAATGGACGGTTAGGGAGTGGTGCAATTATGGCAACACTGCTTATTTAAAGATGGAGCGTTTGTGGATCCAGCGCTATCTTCCCAGAGACCAAAATTGTAAGCAGAATCTTCTCAATCGAATCCCAGACCCAGGAGTGTGGTCTAGCTTTATCTTCCCATGTATGTGGTATGGCGGTATCTTCTCAGGCCCAGGAGTGAATGAATGAATGAATGAATGATGAATGAATGATAAGGTTTATTTGTAAATGCCTTCCGGCGATACAAAGTTAAAGTAATAGGTACAGGTAATTCAATAACTAAAATGTCACAACGTAAATCGCTACAATGATATAACTTGATTAGTCACAACAAAAGTACAATTGCTACAGTAATACAGCTTAATTAGTCACTTCAATATAATTAGTCATTGAAATTTAATTAGTATAAAAAAAACCTTCATTAAGGAAAAAAGCCCTAGTTCTAATGCAGTTTACTAAGAAGCAATACATTTTTTTACAAGATAATAAATCATTAAAAGAGAGCAGAGAGGCCAAGTCATGGTGGGACAAATCGCTGAGAAGAAAAAATGAGAACCGTTCGCCACGAATCACATTTGCACATGAAATGGAGGATTGAATCTTGGGCCTCCAGATTACACATCGGGCACTCTTCGGAGTTATTGAATTTGGCAACAAAGCCTGGGGTGCACAGTTTGGCAAAATAATTCCCTGACAGCCTTGCTTGAGCCAGGAGTCTCTTTGTCTGAATACCCAAGTCAGAGTTCAGATAAAAAGGTAGCTCACCGTCTGCAGGCGAGTACATCCTGTAGATCTCATTGAACGAGGATGCTGCTACCCGCTCCCTGTCATTGTTTTTCCAAAACGAGTCAATGTTTTTAATGAAGCGAGTCAGGTTGAAGTCGGTGGGGTTCTGAGACACCCAGGCTTGACCTTCACCAAATTTAGTGAAGGTAACCGACATTTGGGATGCCCAGTTGTTCTTAGGCTCAGGCGTCACTTCATTCAGAGCGATGAGACGACGAAGACACAACTTAGGGTATCTGGTGTCGTCCATGCCACACAGCTTGAGCCACCAGCCCCCAGCAAGCTTCATAATCCTTACTTCCAAGTGGACAAGAGCAAGCTCTACACGCACAAGGTAGTCCGGGGTGTTATTGGGCAGAAAAAGTAAAGACTTATAAGCTCTGACTTGGATTTTGTCCAGGACACTACACAGAGTGACACCCCACGACTCAGCAGCATACAGAGAAGCCGTAAGAACCAGTGACCCCACTACTCTGTGCCATGATGAGAAAGAGCCTCCACGTGCTTTATGGACCATAGGCAAAAGCGCCCTAGCAGCCGATTCACCTTTCCTGGTTACATCTGAGGCATGCCGCACAAACAGACCTGAACTAAAGAATTTAACACCCAAATATGAGTAGGAGTTGGCTATTGGGAGTTCCACATCACCAACGGGTACCCACTAGGGAGTGACCCGTGTCTCCTGAAAACCACAATGTTTGACTTCGTATGATTAACGTTAAGAAAGTTATCCCTGCAGTAAGAGTGGAGAGCCTCCAGCATCCTCTGCATTTCAACATAACTAAAAGTCAAAAGGCATAGATCATCTGCGTACCCCAGGAGTGTGGTATGGCGCTATCTTCTCAGGCCCAGGCGTGTGGTATGTCGCTATGTTCCCAGGCCCAGCAGTGTTTTAAGGCGCTATCTTCTCAAGCCCAGGTGAGTGGCATGGCACTATCTTCCCAGACCCAGGATTGTGATATGGCGCTATTTCCCCAGTCCTTTATTTTAAGATCTGATTATATTACTATTTTAGGTTGAGTGAAAATTAATAACTTTTGTAAATGTATATTCAATTTTAATACCCAAGTCAACACTATATTGTTAAAACGGCGAGTGAACAATCCACAACCAATTCCGAACTTGAACTGATATAATTGCCATTTCAAACCCAACACCTGCGGACTATAACATATGGGTGGCAACCCATAGTCTCTTGGAGGCGCCCGCACCACACTCGTCCCTCCCCAAAAGAAGAGGGACCCCCACTTCCTTGAGCCGCCTATACTTCCACCATAGTTTGATGACCAGCTCTTGGAGATTGGCGATGAAGGCCTTAGCGTCTTCAGTGGTCGCCATAGCCCCAAACCCGTAGTCACCACATCTTGCACCTGGCGTTTTCGCGTTGGAGACAACTTTCGCAGCCTTCCTCGCCTCTGGCTTCTTCCTCGAGCTCCTGTCCTCGATCACCTCTTTTTCCTCGTCGACTATGACAACCGACGACGACATCTTTCCCCTGCTGCAGGGGACGCTGTCCTCGAAGACTCTGCCATCGGACGAGCTGCTCCGCTCCATCGGACGTTTACTCCTCAGTGTACTCCCATTGGAGGTCGACGTGACGAGTAGTGTCACTGTACTCGGGGCGCCCACGTCGATTTCTTCGTCCTCCTTGTCGTCGAGCAGATCGTCGCTTTCGTTGCGTTCCTCTTCAACGTCTTTTCCCTTCTCCTCAGTCCCAGCGTCAGTCTCGTCTATTTCTTCGTCCTCAGTCCCAGCGTCAGTCTCGTCTATTTCTTCGTTGCCCACGTCTATTTCTTCGTCCTCCTCGTCGTCGAGCAGATCGTCGTTTTCGTTGCGTTCTTCTTCAACGTCTCTTCCCTTCTCCTCAGCCTCTTGGAGATCTTTCGCCTTCTCCTCAGCCTCTTGGAGCTCTTTTGCCTTCTCCTCAGCCTCTTGGAGCTCTTTTGCCTTCTCCTCAGCCTCTTGGAGCTCTTTCGCCTTCTCCTTAGCCTCTTGGAGCTCTTTTGCCTTCTCCTCAGCCTCTTGGAGCTCTTTTGCCTGCTCCTCAGCCTCTTGGAGCTCTTTCGCCTTCTCCTCAGCCTCTTGGAGCTCTTTTTCCTTCTCCTCAGCCTCTTGGAGCCACTCCCGTTCACATTGGCGTCGAGGACACCTCCGAAAACTATGGCCAGGCTGGTCCCAAATGTAGCACTGAAATTCCCCAGCAGGCCTAGCAGAGTCTCTTAGCAATACTGCTTCCATCCGCAGTGCCACCGCCAGTGCTTCAGTCATGGTCTGGGGCCAAACCAACAGGACTCTCTCGCGCACACTGGGATCTCGAAGCCCTTCCACGAACCGGAGCGTCGCCACTCCCTCTACCGCCGCTCCCCCATCCGGCCATGCTTTCCGAGCGACCTCCTTGATCTGTCTATGAAAATCGACGATGGTCTCGCCCGCTTCTTGTCGCCGGCTCTGAAGGAGGGCTTGGTACTGTTCTGAGCAAACCGAGGGAATTGGGGATACTCCCACCTCTTCCTGCGCCAGGTGATACACCTCTTCCTCTTCCTGCACGGGCGCCGCAGCTGGCGGCTGATGTTTCTTTTGCACGGAAACGGAACCAATGCAACGGTTCGGCTGATATACGTGGCCCGATGGAGTAATCATCACATCCCACCGCTGTCACCAATGTTAAAACGGCGAGTGAACAATCCACAACCAATTCCGAACTTGAACTGATATAATTGCCATTTCAAACCCAACACCTGCGGACTATAACATAAGGGTGGCAACCCATAGTCTCTTGGAGGCGCCCGCACCACAATATTTTATCGAAAAAATTAGGAAACGATAATGCAGG
The DNA here is from genome assembly GCA_955831195.1 of Pilophorus perplexus. Classification (NCBI taxonomy): domain Eukaryota; kingdom Metazoa; phylum Arthropoda; class Insecta; order Hemiptera; family Miridae; genus Pilophorus; species Pilophorus perplexus. The sequence continues at coordinate 32,104,953 of OY037009.1, read as the reverse complement.
TAAAAATATCACAGTTTCCAAACTGTCAAGTGAGTAGATACAAACTATCACTTCTTATCGTCAAAAATGTTCCCGAATTTCGCACATCTCTTCGTGAAGTTATATGTATATTAACCATTACCCAACCTGAGCTGGACGGGCTTATTTCATATGATACCGGCTCTCCTTCTCATATGATACCTACTGCAAAGGCCTTCTCGTCAGTGGGTGGCGCTGGATGAGAATGATGGTCGTTTGAGTCCACCACACTCCTCCCCAATACTTTCAAACTCGCCTTACAACCAACTTTCTGTTTGGCACAATGCCATCTTTCGAATCCACTCGCCAGTTTCTTCTGAAATGTGAATCTGAAACCATCTTTAAAACACACTGTGCCGTTCTTCTTACTGGCCAACTCTACGAATTTCACCCAGCTCTGTGTCGCATCCATCATTCCCGAGTGTTGTCCGTAGTTCAGCCCACAACCTGAAAAAGCGACAATTATTTTAAACAAACGGGTCCACTGAACTGTGTCTTATTCCCCAACAACACTTTTCATTAATAAGACAAATAGAACTAGTCCAATGAACGTCGGTTTGAACAATTACTTGCACAAAGAGGATCAAGAAAATTCTTTGGTACATGGCAGAAACTTTGAGCATAAGGAAGAACAAAAAAAAGTTAAATCCAGAAGTCAAACCAAACTCAAATAACATGTATTAAGTATAACTAGATAACGACACTTCTGAAAATTGCAACTAAGTTGCACAGTGAGTTACAAACATGAAAATCGTACAAGTTGTGAACATGGACAACAAAATACCTTTGAGATCGGGATTTGTCAATACTTTGCATTTAGGTAATTATGTTTTTCTCAGTGATGACTACGAATATTTAAGACTAAAGGACTAGATACATCTAGTTGCAGAATCAACACGAGCTACGAAATGTGGAACTATTTAATAGTCTCAAAGAGGAACATTTTTTAATAAAAACATCACAGAAAAGTCAAAATTCGTGTTTCCATCAGTCTCACTCTGTGGCTCAAATCCTTGTTGTAAAATATTCCTCACACAAATTCAATTTTATCACATCACTCTGTTATTGTGAAAAAATGTCAATACTTAAATTCGTTGCGTTAAATTCGGTACGTCACAGTTGAGGAATACGATTCAATTTGTGCACTAATTTGTATGTTTAATCGTGAATTCCACATCAACGCTATCATTCTAAGTTATCATAATCAAGGCTCAAATCACAGAGAATCACTTCAAACATCACTAGTAGTTCTACAAAACTACCTGAAATTATGTTATTTTCGTGTACGAATATTTAAGCCTATGGGCGCATTAAAGACTAGATACTTCTAGTTGCAGAATCAACACGAGCTACAAAATTTGGAACTATTTAATAGTCTCAAAGAGGAACATTTTTTAATATATAAAAAAAATCACAGCAAAGTCAAAATTCGTGTTTCCATTAATCTCACTCTGTGGGTCAAATCCGTGTTGTAAAGTACTCCTCACAAATTCACTTTTATCACATCACTCTGTTATTGAGAAAAAATGTCAATACTTAAATTCATTGCGTACGTTCGTTAAGAACTACATACGATTCAATTTGTGCACTAATAAATTATTTGTATGTTTAATCGTGAATTTCACATCAACGCTATTAATCAAGGCTCAACATCACAGCGAATCACTTGAACCATCACTTATACCACTACAAGACTACCTGAAATGATGTTATTTTCGTAAATGGTAGAAGTACTGGAATATAATAATTATTAAAGTATAATTAGTATACTTTTACCAAAATTCTTGTGAAAGACAACTCGAATAACACCACTCCAACTTTCAACTATGTAACAAACTCTTGCTGGAATTCAAGGCACAACGTGTGTTATGGAAATCACAAGATGAAGATGGGAGCTTAGCTTTTAACAATTGTCAAAATCAATGGCTGGCTGTAACACTTGGGAGTATCCCAACTGGTCCGCTACCGGTCAAAAGTGAACGGGGCGGGGAAAAAAATGAACTCTTGGAAACGTGACTCACAACATGGTAAAACTTTGAGGATGGGAAAGGCTGGTGGTTCAGGATGTGACGGATCATTTATAGAGAAAAGTACAATGTGGCAATAGGGATCTTAAGATCCAATTGGATCGTGATTGGTTTTGGTCTTTTGTGGGCGCTACCTCCTCAACGAGCTTCCAACAGCTTCCAACCCGTTCAAGGGTTGGAATGTCCAATCACTCCATATCCGACCTTGTTATCCTCTTCTATTCCGCTGGATTCTCTACATTGTCCTCAACCATTTCCATTCTCCGCTCCTTGATATAGATCCACATTGTCATGTCCGTCTAGCTCCTTTTCATCCTCCTCGTCCATTTCGATTGTCTTGATCCTCATTATCATCCTCGTACAGGATCCTTTTCATAGAACGTTTGAATTGACCGCGCGTATGGGGTTCGTGAACACAGGTACTTTCAGGAGACCCTAAAGTCTTTGCTTGGGTCTCTTTCAGGACCAAAAAAAGTGGTCGCCGGGGGCCCTGGGGCACCGCCCCGCCTGCACTAGCTACGGGCCTGTGCACCGGTATGCTACGCTCACACTAACTGCTACACAACCCCGGCTGTATGTTGCGTCACCACGTGGGTTTTGAGGTTAGCTTTGATGTTGGTCCTGTAGGGGCAATCGGGGCACTTCAGGTGCGGCGGACGACCGCATTCGTTCCTCCTGTGGGCGTTCAACGTCCTCTTGTACATGTACCGTCGTCCGCATTCCACGCATAAGAATGGTTTATGTGTAGATCTCACTATAATTTCTGAAATTGATACGTTTGATGAGAATATAATAGTAACTATGAACTGTACGAACAGTTTATGATAAATTTACTACAAGATTTCCAAACTTAGATCCTCACGATGGAGTTGCTTTGGGAATGATTCAGTATCACGAATTCAGAAAATACTTTATTGACTATGAGCTAAAATCTCGTAAGGTAGGTATAGGTTAGATGTGGTTTACTACCTGTAAACATTTGTACTAGTTATCTTCGTTGTACTATTTAACTACATATTGCTCAACTGTTTTGCGAGTGTTCACATACTCAAGTTTAAGCTTGTACCTACTTGAAAGAATATCATCTTTTACGATGTTGGTACCATTGGTTTATTCCTCTTTCAACGTCTTGAGAAACATTGCGCTGTTCGCCAATAGTTGGGCACCATGGCGGATCCCTATGTGCGTTTTCAAGTTTCCTTTCAATTTGGTTTTGTAGGCGCAGTACGGGCACGACAGTCCCGGCTCCTTTCCGCACTCGTGCTTCTGATGAAGGTACAGCCCCTCTTTGAACTTGTACGAGCGGCCGCAGGCGTCGCAAGAGAACTTTTTACTCAGGAAACCTGCAAAAACAACGTGCAACAAAAAAGAACACCCAAATTCAGTTAAATAGTAACTGTATGCGAAACCAAAATGTTCCTTTAGCACTGTCAAGCCCCTTGTTGTTGTTGTTGGTCATTGAAGTAAGGTATTTCTCGACATTACTAGAAATTAAGAAATCCCAGAATGAAGGCAAAATGCGAGTAGATAATAAACCCCGTAAAAGGTTCACGTATAGAAACTCCCTAATTGAAATGGGCTTGGGAACTGCATCTCCACTAACATTCTTTTCTGAAAGAACTTCATAATTTGTAGCAGCAGTAGGGAGTTTTGGGCTCCTACAATGTAATTCAAATTTCCAGAACAATTTCAATTCCCAATCAAGGAAGATTTTCAATTTTAAATTAGAGTGGGGAATGGGTATCTGGGTGGAGGGGGGAGGATGGGACAAAACCAAAAAGAAGAGAAAGACTAGAGAAAATTTGGCATTTTGAATTCAGCCAGCTTCCCTTTAAAGCTAGAGTGCACTCACACAAAAATAGAAAGTGTGCTTAAAAAGAAGTATTATTCTTTCGGTTTTGATATGTTGGTAGCCATGAATACAGCCTGTCCCCGCCGACGAACTACCAATGAGAGAGTCCATCCTCCCCCCCCCCCCTTCACCAAGATACCCATTCACCACTCTAATTCAAAATTGAACATGTTGAAAGTGTCCTGGAAATTTGAATTAGATAGTAGGAACCCAAAACTCACTAGAACTGCTACAAATTATGAAGTTCTTTGACAAAAAAAGTGAAACGACGGCGGTTCCCTTCCCATTCTTGCTTACTGCGTCGATGTATGGCTCGGCTCTCTGGTCTCTCAGTTCAATCATCATCTATCGCGACGATCCTTACCCAAACTTTATAGCGGAAATGATTCATTCACGGTAATGTGGCTATTCACAAGGAGACATTTCTTGTCAAAACTACGGTATGCAGACGATTTGAGGATTCATTGGTTCTTGATACGTAGGTACATTAAACGCTTAGTCGTCATTTAGTCGTTGGAAGAAAAATTGCACCTTATTTAACTCCACCAGAACTTGACCGAAGATCGCTTGCGACCCTTTCACGAAACGCAATACCTACGTGTAGTGGATTTGTGTGAATAGACGTCACGGTGAGACGTGTTGCTCCAATCGCGATAAACCCGATGGAATCGGTGACTAGTAGAATTCATCCGACCGCGACAAACGAGGAATTTTATTTCAGAGTAAGTAGATGTTGCACGTTCGAGGTGAGAATACAATGTATTTTAAACGTTTTCGTTTCTTGGGAAAAGTGCCTCGCGAAAGGGCGGTACCTCGAGGTGGGCGTGGGCGGAGTCTCGATCGAACCTCAGTCAAAAACTGGTAGAGTGAGGTGTTGTTTTCGAAGTATTCAGACGTAGAGTCTATAAATTGAGGTCTTATACCCATCGTACCTGAATGAGAATGAGAAGGTTTAATTGTACAAGCCTTCCGGCGATACAAGGTTACCCATCGTACCTTACCGTAGATGGGTGGGGCTTTTATGGGGCTACATACGTTGCTGTTGATGGATGTCAGGAGGTCGAATGGAGCGTCATTTTCAGACTAACAGAATCCATTTGTGGGGTCTCCTATCGTCCTAACACTACTCAGGTGTACATTTTTTGAATTTCTAATTTGTTTAAAATGATTTACCATTGACCGAAATCCAGAGCGAGATAGTGACGACTATTTTTCCTGAGGACTGAGCGGAAAATTTTATGAAAAACAAACTATTTGCACGAAACCCACTAGAATATATTCATGCATATATGCATTAAATATATAACGCATAAATATTTTATATGCGTTTATTCTGTAGACTGATGTTTTATCCTTTATATGTTCGATAAATTTAAATTCTGTTGGTCCCAGAGAGGTGAAAACACTACCAAAATGCTACTTTCTGTTTACTATACAGGAGAAAAATATGCTAATATGCTCGAATCCGGGCCCTAATCATCAGTCTTGGACCAAAAGATACAACAGTTACTGTCCCGAGGAAATGCCACCAATTATTCAGGTCGTGCACCAAACGTTGAGCCAAAAAATCGTCACTATCACAGCGAATCTCCACAGGAGAGTCTCTTAGCTTTTGTATTAGTACCTAACTTCGTGGGTACCTATACCATAATATATTATAACACCTTAGTTAATTTTCATTTGAGAGGGATCATCAGGCATTTTCGACAAAAAGCAACCACTTCAAAATGATTATGAAACCTAAAGAATTTTTGAAGGAGAACTGTTCACTTTTTGTTGTTTTCTTAGGTGAAGAAACCACACAATTTTGCATTTGGATCCCGAATTGGAAGAAAACGTTTTGTCAAAATCGATTCACCCAGCTACGTGTCATTCACTTTTTGAATGATCGGATTTTAAGCGACGTTCTCGGCGATGGAAATCAATTTCGCTTCGGGTTTATCCACCTTCGATTTCGACCATGAGGGACATCACACATTGTTCGCGGTCATTCCCCATTTGTAGAAATTGTGGAAATCGTTCAGCTGCATGAGTTTGCAAAGAGCCTATCTCGTACGAATTTATCGGGTACGTGGCAAAATTATATCCGACTGCACGCACCAAATAAAAGTAAAAATAGTGAAATAATCGCAAGGCGTTATGGCCACAAACTGTACAAGAATCTACTCTACCAGCGAAAAAGCTGTACTAAACTCGCATTCGTCAATAACATGCAAACGCAAATACAGCAGGATGTCAACACAACTACTACCGAAAAATAATACATATAATTGAAACAAAGAACTAAACTTTGCATAAATAAATAAATAATTTTCTTCCAATAAACTAACTAAATGAAAAGAAGAATAACTATGCATAACAGCCAGTGACAAAAGAAAAAGGTACTTTCCTATTTTTCTACAAAGTGATAGGTGTAACATATAATTTAAAAAAGTATAGAACAACTATGGTGAATAGAATTTGCAAACACAACATTCAATAGAATACAGTCTAAAAGAGGAATACAGCGTAACGTAGAATCAGAAGTGGGAAACATTCAACAATCAGGTAGTTTGTATGGATTTGGTATTAGATACCAAATTTCAAAAGTATATGTGCCTGCATAATATTTAGACATATTATGTTTGTGTTGATTTGGTTGATGATCCCACTTCTGATTGCATCTAACAGGAAAATAATAAAGTGAATTTTATTCTATATCTCGAAATTGAAGAAATCTTTGTGTTTAGTGTGTAGGTGGACCTTGAGGTTTTCTTTCCTTTTGGACTTGTGGGGGCAGACGGGGCACTGGAACTGGGGCTCGACGCCGCATTCGAATTTCCTGTGGCGCCACAGGTGCTGCGGATGGCGGTACGTCTTCCAGCACCTAACGCAAGTGAATGCGCCTTTTCGGGAGAGGAGAAATAACACAACAAAAAAAAAAACAAGATGGTAAAGAAAGCAGACAAAACAAACACTTGGAAACAAAATGAGAAAAAAAGGAAACAGAACGTATTGGGGGATTTCGGGATTTTGGTAAAACTGGAAGGATGAGGAGTGGAATGAGGCCATCCATCCCAGTGCGTCGAAAATCGTGATTTGAAAAAAAAAAAAAAAAAAAAAAAAAAAGTGCAACCGTTTGTCTTTATTTTATATCACATCACCCTAAGCGTGTTGGCATGTACAATTCCTATGTTTGTCCAATTGACTTTAGTGGGTGCCCAAGTTCATTTATGAAGCTGAAAAACATGCACAGTATACCAAGGCAGGTGCACAGAATGTGTTTCTGTGCAGGGGAACTTGAACATGCAGCAAACAAACATGCAAAATCGTGGTGCTTTGGGTGGATATGATTCCTTTTGAACACATTTGTGCGGTCAATGTTTTTGTAATTTGGATTTTGAAAGTTTTGTTTTTGGGTTACTTAAAAGTCGAAGGTATACAGCAATTCTTTATAATATAATATGATAAAACAATTCAGTTTCTTTCGGTTTTGTTAAAATTAACCATATGTGGTGCCCCTCCCTAGGTTGTTGTCTTCATCTCGGTATGATCCTAATCAGGGCTTCTTCATCAAGTCTTTTGCCAATTCGTCTTTCTTTGAGGCTCTGCCGTGCTAACTGATCGTTGTAGTCTTCTCCATAAGGTCAGAATTGGCTGTGAGAATTGATTGATTTAAAGAACTTAAGTTCTTTAAACATCCAGTTTCTTTTTCTCTTTCCAACTCAAGTTTTCAATTACAGGCTGTGTTGTTGCTCTTTTCATGTCTTCAACAATCGTTGATGCACAACCTGAAAAGCGACGAAATATCAGTTTTCGTTTTACATTTTAAACGAGGAACATGTCAATACTTGTTTACTAACCATTTAGTAGATTCTGATGTTCAATGCGATCCAACGTGATACCACTGATGTTTAACGAAGCACGACTACCTAACACGTCATGACGAATGACAATACTAAACACCACAGGAGAACGATTGGTTCTCGTTAACATAACTAAATGTCAGTTCTCAATTTAATAATAACTCTTAATAATTATTACGCTTCAGGTGTATGTTGCAGTAACTATCTGTTGAACTCTTTACATCTCAAAGGGAAGAACATTGCAAGTAAAGTGCAGTTTTAGGCATTTGATGATTGACAAAATGCTGATCGTATAATATATATGTAAAACGCGTCGTTTTATCGATACCTCGTCACCTACTTCGTCATCAGCTCACTCCATACAAAGGGGCCCTTTGTAGCTTGCCCCCGCCTCGTAGGTCTTGTGTTTTATCCTTCCGGCACCAGTCAGTGTGAACGAGAAGATGTTCAATTAAACACCCCGATAGAAGGCTTCTTCGTTTCGATTCGTTTTTCAGGTTGGTTATTCATTATTATTCTCGATGTTATGTTATTATTCTCGTTGGTTATTAATCGTTGTTATCATTGTCGACAATAATTGTTCAATAAACGTTTTTCAGAACGCATCGCAGTTGCCTTCCTGACGTTTCACACTTATATATATTATTATGATAACGGATGACGGCGGATTGTACGCCTGCTATTGGCCAAAATTCAAATCTGATGCGCTTTTATCAAATTCCATTTCATGCCCAAAACATTCATTTTTCAGGTTTTTCACGTATTTGCGCTTCGTCGAGGTTGGTAAAAAGTGGGGATTCAGCCAAAATCACAAGTCTGAATTTCAACGTAGGTAGTCAATCAACGTAGAATTTAGCGCTCTTTCATTTTGGTTCGAGTGAAAGTTTCTGTCCAAATTGCAGTTTTCGAGTTATGAGCGAAACACTGAAAAGAAAATCCAATAATCGCAGTGTTTGATAACCATACGTTCTCCTGAGGTTTCAAGGGTTCTGCAGGGCATGTGTGTTGGGTGTGTACTTACATGTAATGTTTTTCCTAATAGATTATTTGGTATGTTGTGGGTGGCAGAATGCGTCTGGCGCAGCGTCCGTGGTTACGCCATCAGAGGCATGACACAATTTGTTGTGATCTGCTGGCACTGAGAATGCTCCAGCTGCAGAAATGGAGGACCTGGGTTCCTTAAGACTTCCCAAAGCGTTGGGGTATTCTAAGTCTGGTAGAACCTCGGAATGAATGGGAGAAAACTGACTAACCCTGCACAAAGGGTCGTGTTGGGTAAGGTTTTCTGCAGCCGTGGTGATACCAAGGGTGGTTCCCTGGCTTCCGATCTTGAATTGTCAAGTACGGACTACCGGTTGAAACCCTGGTCTTACAAGAGGTCGCTTTTCCGGCTTCCAATCTCGAATCGTCGAGTATGGACTCCTGGACAATGGGCCCTTGCGAAATTGCTATTTCCTTCCCGAAAATCCCGCCCAAAAAGTCGGCGGGGATTTCCGGATTGTGATTAGACGTGACTGCTAATGCACATTTATGTGACAGCTACCGGCGGAAGTTTGGAGGGGCCTCCCGAGTCGGCCGGCGATGGGCCGATCTCGGGAAAAGTGGCAAGCGTCAGCGCGCTTGAGCTCATATGATGAGACATATCAGTAGCGTCAGACCCTTGAACCAGCGCGAGCGGGAAGGACATCGATTGGGCTGAGTGGGAATGTAAAGTTTCCCACAGGGTTCAAAACTTATATTGTGCAATCTCTTTTCAATATAAAGAGAATTGAAAATTATTTAAAAAATATAAAATTATTGATGGTTTTCATGGGGGTTAGACATTTGAATGTTTATTCATTGTAATTAAGATTGCGGTGAAATATCATCAACGTCACGATCATGTTCACTTGATTTTATTTTATTAAACCATAGTTCGTGTTAGCACACGTAGGTAGATTCAACAAAATTTTAACCTAAATGGAAAGCTAGGTACTTGATCTTTTCTTCAAAAGCACTAGTAGAATTTGAAATTTTATGTAGTCAATTAACGTGGAATTTAACGCTCTTTCATTTTGGTTCGAGTGAAAGTTTCTATCCGATTCACCGTTTTCGAGTTATAAGCAAAAAACGCTGCAAATTTTACACAAGGGTTTATTATTCTTTGATATAGGTAGGTTACTTGTGCAAAAATTTAATTCCGTGTCAATGAAAAAAAAAAAAAATTTCGAAATTTTTTTTTTTTTACTCGAAAAATATCTGACTTCCTGGGATCCGTCAAAAATCCCATTTGTATACAAATGGCGCTATAGGGCCCCCCTATATATTATAGGGCTTTCATGAGGCATAATATGCCTGTGGGGATATAATATATTATATTATATCCCCACAGTGAAATCAGATCGTTCCGGGATCCTCAAAAATGGATTCTACGTCCAAAAATATTTCGAAAACGACACCTCGATCCCATATCCAAAAAACCTCCCGTAGCCCCGTAGCCGTAGCACCTCCGTCGCGATTACATAGGTGTATTATTCCAAGAATAATAAACCAAACCTGAAAAGGCAGCCCTAAAATTGCAGTGTTCTGCAATTATAAGTTCTCCCGATGGTTTTAGGGATCCGAACCGTGGATTGTACAATCTTATTTCAATATATATATTGAATATATTTATATTATTATAATAATAAGATTTGAGAAATAAAAATTTAAATTATTTAAAAAATAGAAGGAATGTAAAAAGTTATTGATGATGTTGATGGTTTAGTAATTTCTTTTTTCGTTAAAATTGAGGATGCAAATAAAGATCATCATATCGTCACGTTCATGTTCACTTGATTTTATTTTTTCTGAACAAACCATACTTCATGTTAGCACAGGTACACTCAAAACAAAAATTGATAGCTACTTGCATAGAAAACCATAATTATTATGTAACAAAGTTTTTGTTGGGACTTTTGTTCGATACAGGAACTTTTTGTTTGATATCTTGATGAGTTAGTTGGTATGGCTCTGGTTGGCAATTGACTACTGTGGCACGTGAGGGAGTTCAACTTAACTCCATGCGGGGGCTCATTGGGCCCATGTGGATGCGGACTAGGTGAGCTTTCAAATTGCCCTTTTGACGAGCTTTGTACGGGCAATGAGGGCATAAAAATTGGGGCTCCTTTCCGCACTCGTACTTCCGGTGGTTGGTAAGCCCGACTTTGTATTTGTACTCTTTGCCGCAGACCGGACATTTGTGGCGGATCCCGGAATCGTCCGTCCAGGGGCTCCATCCTGCAATGGTAACATTTCAAATACATACGAGGCGGCGGAACGAAACGAATGAGACAGCCATGCACAGCTTTGACAAAAAAAAAAAAAAAAAAAAAAAAAGTGAGCAAAACGTTCAATTCTTTAGAAGACTGCAAGTTAAAATCCAAGTACAGAGCCTGGTGTGGGCATGTCTCACTAAGCCACAACTGCATTGACAGGAAAATTATAACAAAACAAAAATTAATAACTCATCCAGGGAACGTTACATCAAATAACATACAAGTCTGTTATGTGACATGCAAAAAAAAAAAAAAAAAAAAAAACTTGCTTTGGTGTAAATTATTGGTAAAAATTGGGATGAAACTAAATCAATTTGATAAGCCTTATGGAAAGACGAAAACCGATCGTTTTTGTGTAAATGAGGGACTGAAGGATTTCATGTATGCATGACTGAGATGATGTCGTAGTTTATTTACAATGTCACAGATTTTCTTTCGGTACAAAACTAGCCACGCAAGACGTGGAGCAACTGTCGACCCAGGAATTGTACTTTTCCGAATGGCCGTGGAACACGTGCCTTTTCAAATTGGCTTTCCAGGCCGTCTTGTACGGGCAGAAGGGGCAATTCATGTCGGGCTTTTTCCCGCAGTTGTACTTGACGTGGAAACGGAGTCGTTCATTGTCCCGGAACTCTTTGGAGCAGGTGTGGCACCGTGGGGGAAAAGAGGGATCTGCGAAAGAAAAGGTGCCAAAGTTACTAATGCAGTGGAAAATATTTGAGTACGAACCCAGGTGCGATGGTGTTGTGCCTCCCGGCGATGAATGGTACCCCAGCCCAGCGATCATTTAGAGGAGACTACTCTTTGACAACTCTTCAAAGAAAAAAATCTTTATTATCATCACAACTATAATTACGAACCGGTGGACATGAAATTAAAAAACTCCAAGAAATCATAAAAACTAACTGTAAAAACAAAACAGTTCCCTTCAGCAACTGTACAACTTAACCGTTTGTTAAAAGTCCACAGACTCTTTGGCAGTTCAATACAAGTTAGGTTCATAAGTACAGGTCTTCAGGATGAATGTTGCCATATAATTATAATATACGCTTATATTAGTTAAAAGAGAGTTGAAGAAGGTGAACTGTTATGAAGACGAACAAAATGGAGGTGAAGAGGGACAAGGAAGCTGATGATGATATGAAAAAGATGAAAGTCAGTATGAAGATGGCGCTGAAACCGAAGAGGATGATAATGAAGTAGGTAGGTGATGGTGAAGAAAATTTGCTAAGAAAGCAGGTAAGTATCAGGGATGGGTATATATCGGTTATTTCTACAAACAATATTTCCATATCGATATCCATTACACTTGATACAATCGATATTTTTATCTCGAGATGTCTTTTCTTTAAGCCTAAAACACAGTCAGTGGCGTTTATAATAAGGGAAGTGAGGAAAATATTTTATTAATCTGAAATGATTACGATAAATAATTTGCATTTTATTTAGAATGCTTTTACCAAGAGAAATTAATAAATAATATTTATATTTTTAATGTGCTAGAAGAGTTAAAAACGTGAATTTAGTGATCTGATTTAAAAAAATTTGCCGGACCCCCCCCCCCCCCCCGAAAATATTTCTTACATACGCCACTGAACACAGTCGCTTGGTTCTTAATCAGTCTTCTTGGTTGGTTCTTAATCAGTTCAGTTGTAGTCCTTATCATTCCGTGCTAAAAAGAGCAAAAGCTAAAAAGTAATCATTGTGTTTCGTGTGTTGTTCGGTTATTTCTCATGTCGCCCAAAAAGGCAATTTGGAAACATTGCTCGAAAATCAAGAAAACTAGTGGCAACATGAGAAATTTTAATAGCACAACCACAAATCCACTACGAAACTTGATGTTGTCGTGGGTAGTATAAGTACTAGCATTTGAACCAACGAAGCACTTGTTAGAATCTACTATCAAAATATTATTTTCGATCTAATATTTTTTTTGAGGGGTGAAGAAAGAAGTTCAAAAAATCTTTATATCGATGAATTTGGGGTGATATTTTTCTGATATCGATTTATCTTTTGATGCGATATCGATGCCGAATATCGATAATTTGTTGTTCGATAACCATCTTCAGTGATGATGAAGGGATGGGATCAACGGAGCTAAAAGGGTACCAAAGCTAAATAAATAATGAGCATGACTGTAATAAAGATCAAAAGGTGATGAAGAAATTGGGTACATAATGGAAGAAGGTGAGGTGATGGCGAATCTGACTGAGATGAGAAGCATCATGATACGAAAAAGATGAAGGCACAGCTGAAGAAGTTAACAGTGAACCTAATGACAACAACAGCGAATGAAGGTGAAGTGGGAAGGAGGAGAAGATGGCGAAGCTGGTAGAGAACAGAATCTGATGCTAAGGTAGGTATAGAAAAAATAGGTCAATGTGTAAGATGGAAGCAAATCAGGAGACAGTAAACCTGAAGATTGAAAGTACCTGATAATATTACTTCATATAAAGTAAAATTTACTTTATATGAAGTAAATTTACTTTATATTTAATATGAATACATTTTTATTAATATAATGAAGAACCAGTGAAGCTGGAAAAAAATTGCAGTGGCAATGGGGAAGGCAAAGGAAATGTAGACGAAGAAGGTGAGATGATGAGAATAGGCGGCAAGGCTGATAAAATTAATGATAGTGTGAAGAAGATGATGGCAAATGTGAAGATGAAATGGGGGAGTAGGATAAGGAAATCGACAAAAGATAGAGACTAGGTACTACAGATTGCAGAAATGAGATGAAGGTAATTGTAAACTAAGTGTAGTTGAAGTTTAAAGAAACGCAAAGACAAGAAAAAGTTGAAAGAAAGGGAAAGATAATGACGATAAACGTGAATATGCACAAAGGAAAAAAAAACAGCATCAGATAAAGACACCAAGTGAGATCAAGATTTAGTGCACCCCCTAACTTGAACTAAGTAAAGCGCTGAGAAGACAAAGCATATCAAAAGTCTTTCAGTGAAAGGACGAACAAATCAAGGTAAGCGCCAATTCTAAATAATCTAATACAGACGTAGGAATAGACAATCACGTATGTAAACCTTTACGTTTCTTGAAAACTAAGAGCACTTGAATATCGAAAGTGTGCTGCAAGGAGCAGTTTTTGCAGGTAACTATCACCGGTTCAGCAAGCAAAAGTAATCTAATTATTTGAAATTCTTGTAGAATAAACGTGAAATCAATAACCCAAATTGGGTGAAAGGTGTAAATGGAAATGTACAAAGATGGCAGTTTTGAGTTGGATCAAATGGGCGGTTCTTCCGGGTGTACCGCCTTCACGTGGGATTTCAGGTTCCCCCGGAGGACGCATTTGTAGGAGCAGTAGGGGCACAATTGGGATTTGGATTGGCCGCAATAGTACCGCCTGTGGTTGTACATGCTCATGCGGCTTTTGTACCGGCCGCCGCAGAGGTCGCAGACGAAGGGTTTGTCCCCGTTGAAGTCCGTATAGCGGCCGGCTCGTCGTCCTGGAAAAAGGCAGGGAGGACTCATCAAGATAACGGCGAGTGAATAGGGGGGGTTTGAGGATAGGGTTGGGATAGGCTCGATGTCACTGTTGAGTCTAGAGACTCGGTTGGTAACATTAGGCCTTGCAGGAAAATTGGAAAACGAGATTATCTGGTATGGAAAATAGCACCATAGGAAAACCATCTAATGAAACGGAAAAAGCAAATACAGAAACCTGTTCCCAATGGACGAGGCTAGTGAGAGTGCGTATAAGAACTGTACGGTTGGCATTACTTATATCTACCAAATCTACGAAACAAGGGCGGATCCAAAAGAGGGGGAAAACAGCTGCTTTCCTCCCACAGATGAATTCATATTTGTTAAGCACCCTCCCACATCACCCAACGCCTGTCTTAACAGCATAAATCAAGTTTAAACCGCCATCTACCTACTCTACTGCAAACTGTTTTAGACCTTCATATCCCTACACCGTCACAAACCACTGACTTCACTACTCCAAACCGGGTTTCATTGCCATCTCACTATACTACCCCAAACTGGTTTGGACCCGCATCACCCTACATTGACCCACACTGGTTTGGACCCTCCTCTCCCTACACTAGCCCAAACTGGATTGGCACCTCACCTCCCAATACTAGCTCAAACTGGTTTGGCATCTCACATACCTACACTACCCCAAATTAATTTCGACCCCAACCTCATTACACTAACGCAAACTGGTTTGAACCCTCACCTCCCTACTGTATTCCAAACTGGTTTGAACCCTCACCTCCCTACGCTACCTCAAACTGGTTTGGCATCTCACCTCCCTACACTATCCCAAGCTGGTTTGGACCCTCACCTCTCTACACGAGCCCAAACTTGTTTGGCACCTCACATCCCTACATTTCCCTAAACTGGTACACACTACCTCAACCCCCCCCCCCCCCATCTTCCCTTGAGTCACACTCAACTGGTCAAAATGGTTTGGACCCTTGCCTTCCTACATCACACTAAACCAGCTTTAAATTCCCTCCATCACCGCTCTGGCTGAGATGTTTGAATCTGTCCCTATGAATTTATTTACTGTCCTGAATTAACAAGAGATATATATACCTACTGAATGTACTTTCTCTTTACACAAAATAATACGACCCCCCTCCTCGAAATATTTCTGGATCCGCCCAGACTACCAATCCACCGTTCATTTCCACATTTCAAATCCCAAAAGCCACAAACTTTTTTGATACATTAAAAACTACTTTCATTCAAATGGTTGAAAAAGAAAAAAAAAGTTGAAAATGAGTAAGTCATTAGGTAAGTAGTAGAAATAGGATAAAATAAAAAATTCGTCTTTCATCAAACAATATTTTAATAAACTCAAAATTCTGTACATTCGGCGTTGTAAGTTAGTTACAAAATCAAACGACTGTAAAAATATGTCCGTAAAAATATGTCCTAATGTTGAAACAAACAGCAAGACTTCTTATTTCAGAGAATGACGAGGGCTTTCGGCGAAGCAGTGTTGAGAACTGATTCTGAATCCTGCACTTGACTTGGACCATTTTGAAACTAATGATAGAAATCAATTTTGAATGTTTTCAATTACAGTACTATCAATATAGTATTGTAATTCTAGAAGTGCCGACACACAGACGCTCCGTCTTGTGGGATTTTCGTCTGGTAGAATGATTTATACTTTTGTACCAAATTGATTGTTCACGAAAATAAAGCATTTAAAAAAAAATGGATGAGACGTGGCGTCCAGTTTCAATCAGCATCAAAACGCAGGAATCAGAAGTGGTTTCAGAGTCGAGTTCAAATCTATCCCTTTTCTGGGTGATGCCAGAACCTGTTCAATACACTCTGACGTGGCTGGTAAGAAAGCCCACCACGCAGTCAGATTACCTCGTTGTCCAAATCGTGCTTGCAATCGTCCCTGAGCGAAATCGCCAAAAACCCCGATTTGATCATTTGAGTCACAACAGATCATCCGCTCCAAATACGAATTTAGCTTGGCCGTTCGTCTCAGTGCTGATCTTGCCGTGTTTGTTAGCCAAGTGTTTGGTCAAGTTGCCCTTCAGAACCGACCTGTGGGGACAGTGCGGGCACTGGAATTGCGGCTCTTTCCCGCACTCGTAGCGCTGGTGGTTGTACAGGCTCATTTTGCTTTTGTACACTCGGAAGCACTTGTTACACGTAAAGAGCGCTGGAAAATAGACAATAACGTCAATGGACGAAGAAAAAAGAAAATCAGACCAGCACATTTTTCAAAGGTTAAACAACAATTCAGTGAGTCGTGAAAAAGTAGAACCATTTTCACACCCAACGTCCTGAAGGAGAGTGACAATAAATTACAGGGTTTACACCAGTTTATTGTCGATTTGGCAGTGTTTGACAAAAATGTGTTTTTTCAGGGATACTTTTTGTTTCCCCTTGTAGGGGCAATGTGGGCAAGCGAATTGAGGCTCTTTGCCACACTCGTACTTGAGATGCTGGTTGAGGCCTCGCTCGTACTTGTAGCACTTGAAGCATTTCGGGCAGTTGAACCGTTTAAGGAAATCTGAAAAATTTCGAATAAAAAAAAAAAAAAAAAAAAAAAAAAAAAAACATTACACGTCTGGTGGTTGGAAACAGGGGTAGAGTTGATAATGAAAAATGGCGAGTCTGTAGGTTTTATTAGAATCTAAAACCCAAATTTGGAGGAAGTGGATCCTTCCGTTTTGGAATCGACACATCTTGAAACGTATAATGAACAATTTTGAGACCGATCAAAATTTTCGACCTCCGACACGAATACATAGGTGTATTACTTTCAAAACAACAAACCAAAATTGGTGAATAATGTTCGTTGGTCCTTAAATGATTTTCACGAGGAACACAATTAAGGTCCCAATATCTTTCTGTAACTTCATCATAGACACATTTTCACCCTGAATCCAGATTTGAAATTGAATTTCAAAAAAATTCGTCTCCCCGTATTTCAATAGGCTTCGCGTCAGAACCCCCAGAGAATTATTCTTACGAATCACCTAAGAATTAGAAATAAAGGAAACACCAACATGATTGCAGATGAGGCCTAATTCAGCTTGTCTCTGTATGTATGTCACAAGCCTTCTCCTCCGAAACCGCGAGTTTAATACAACGAGTTTTTCTACCGTCTCGGGATCCCTCACATTTCCTACTGGTGGGGGGGTGTTTGAGATCTGCGAAAATGGGCGCACTAGCGCCCAACTTTCTTAAATTGAATAGGAACCCCTAATTCGAATTTCGATTTCCGTGTGAATTCCACGTCCCATTGAGCGCAATTTCCTACGCGCGCAAATCCATGCAACTATACAGATCTGTATCTTCGTTGTTAATAGTCAGATTGAGTCGGCGTTTCCACTGTACCCTACCAAGCGATCCGAATTTTAATACTAAATGCCGAAAGAACGAATGAGCTCCTTGAATGATTTTTGAAAATGTTTTTCCTGCAAAGGTCGTCCTTCAAAAGTCACGAAAACGGGTCCATATTGTAGAAACCCCGTTTCAATTATTTATAGGTCCTTAGGAAAAATATGATATTTGAATTCCGAGGTCTGGAGAGGGTACATAAGTGGGCTGCTTCGTCGTATTTTGATTGGCCGGGAGATCCCTCTCTCTCTCATCTACGCAAGTCAGCCAACTTTGCTACGCGAAAAGTCGACCCCAAAAATCGAAAATCTGGTTAATCATTATAGAAGGTCATTAGAAAATTGAGCATCGAGGTTATTATCAAAGAAGGTTATTCAAAAATCGACCTGGGCCGAGTGTTTTTATTCCGATTCTGTTCAGATTTGTTATTTAGCGCTCTGGCGGCTCAGTGCCCAACTACTCGACGCGCAGCCTGGCGAGGTGTGACGTCAAATTTGCCCGGCGTTCATTTCAAAATCTCTAACATTTCGAAAACAGCTCAGCACGTACCTAAACGGATTTTCGAACTAAAAATTGGGGTGTATGGGTTTTAAAGGGTGCTTAATCCGAATATGTTGTCAGAAATGCTGAATTCAGACCTTTTCAAGAAGCCCATTCCGACGAATGGCAAATTTTTACGGTGAGTTTAATTTGAACAATTTTTAGAGATCGCGCGTGGGTCTGCTGTGAGTCTTATAGAACTTATAGGGGCTGGCCCCTCTGTGGTCTGTCAGGTGCATACAGTTTTAGGAGGGACCTTGGAGGGGAGTCTGGCCAGAGCCTCCGACCCAAGAGAGTTCAGGTGTTTCTCCATCCTCTTCGATCTTACAGGGCTTGGCCCGTGCACGCGTGTAAGGTCTATGAGATCTCCCGGCTGACTCGGGTCGAGAAGGCGCTACTCTTCGAGAATTTGCCAGCGTTAGGTCCCCCCGCCCCCTCTATGGCTCAGCGTTCCAAACAAAAAATAGCGTGGGCTGCTGACCATTTTTGTCGACTTTCAGATATATGGGAAGACGATTTCTCTTTCTATTCCAAAGATCAGGAGGGTTTTAGGCATATAAACTTTATACACCCCATCACTAGACCTATTATTCTAATGGACGATCGAAGCGAAACCCGCCCTTCCATGAGAAAGTGGTTGGTCGAGCGAAGCGAGGGCCCCGTGTCAGAGTGCTAGTTGAGTATAAAAACTCGATATGTCCCGTACATTGTCGTTTTTCATTATGTATTTGTTTTTGGCGAATCAAACAATTTAGTAAAGGCGTTACAATTAGTACAAAACAAATTAAAGACTCATTTGAATCAGTAAAAGCGGTTTACAGTAACAGTTTTGATGACAGTTTCACAGCTAATTGTAAACGTGATGTTTTATGTACAAGTGTTTCCTGAGGGATATTTTCTGTTTCCCTTTGTACGGGCAGTGGGGGCAAGCGAATTGTGGGGGTTTCCCGCATTCGTACTTCTTGTGTTTGCTCAAACTCGGATGATGTTTGTAGACTTTGTCGCAGGTCGGGCAGGGGAACACTTCTGGAACAAAGAAAGACTTTAAGTTGGAGCGGATTCGCACGGTGAAAATCTGGCGGGCAGTTTGAGAAGTTGTTCAGATCGTGAAACACTTCAGGGGCCTTATGAAGAAACGAATGTAACGTTTTAATTTCAAAATCAGATTACAGCGTTATGTTTGATCAGCATGTGAGACTTGAGTGCTCCTTTTTGATGAGCCCTGTAGGAACAATGGGAGCACGGAAATTGCGGCTCCACCCCACACTCGTATTTCTCATGTTTCCTCAAACTCCTCAAGTGTCTGTACGTCTTGTTGCAGCTGGCACAGGGGAATCCTGGAACAAACAGGTAACGAGCACAGAGAAAGTTAACGAGGAAGATCGCATTCAGGTTTCAGATGTTGAAATCCCAATACTGATGTTGAAGTCCCACTTCTGATGTTGCATCAAGTTGGTATGGATTTCAACGAGTTTGTCAAAATATGTTGTTTAATAGTGGGAAAAACGACAACAAAAGTCTTATATCAATCTGTCTGATTATGGTATCACATCAATTTTGTAAAGTAAGTTCAATTAGCATCCAGTACTGGTGTCGAAGGGGATGGAAATACAGCTCCATCTTGCTCTTGTACTTCATCTGTTTCTGGAGACTGCACCTTCTGGCATGCAGGTGGTGGAACTGGGACTGATTCAGAATGGAGAGCAAAAAGACCTTCGCCTGGTCATTACTGCAAACATTCCGACATGGCGAACTCGTCATTGTATCTTATACGCGGAGGAGGGTGTTTGACGAGTATGTGGGCCTTCATGTTGCTCCTCTGGTGAGCTCTGTACGGGCAGTGTGGGCACGGAAATTGCGGCTCCTTCCCACACTCGTACTTCTGATGACGCCGAAGGTTGTGCGAGTGTTTGTAGACTTTGAGGCACGTCGGGCACCGGAAGATGTCCGGGAAGGCATCTGAAACATAAGCTTGACGTATCATACTGGACGAAAATGGTTAAGTTTATTAGGTGAAGAGCTGAAGCAGCAGCTACAATCAGTAGCTCTGCGATGTTCATGATGCAACACCCCCATCCATGTTTTAATCATTCTGAACCACCCTTTATTAACGGAATCGCATTACACGTTATCTAATCTTGATGAAATTCCCTTTCATAACATTTTCCATCCCATATTGGTCGATTAGATTCATGTGCTTGAGTAACAAATGCTGTTTCAGATGGCACTTTTTTGTGGTAACTTTGGAGCAAGCCGGACAGCTGAGGATTTTCCCACATTCGTGTTTCTGGTGGTACACGAGGTTCCTTCGCACGGAGAATGATTTGCCGCAGTCGCAGTAAAGCCTGGAAGGTCCTTGAAAAAAGGAAATTCGGTCGAGAGTTAGTTGGGATGTGAATGTAGGTGGAGGATTTAGAGGAGGTATGGCTGTCAAATGAACGTTGTTTGGGCGATCTGTGGGAGAGGAGCGAGACATGGAAGACAATGCCAGGATCGCACCGCGGCCAGTATGGGAGATGAAAACGTTTGTAACTTTCACGTTTCTGAAAGCGTGGAGGAGACTCGCACACTGCTATCTTGTACTGCCTTGCATCAGTCAGGTCGGGGCTGCAGGCAGCAACCTGGCTACCAGCCAATCAGCGAATGCCCAACTAAGACAGGAGTATGGGGCCGTCCATGGTGTAGTGGTTATAATGCCAGGCCCACACTCAGGGGTCTGGAGTTCGAGACTGTCTATAATAAGGTTTTTTGTCCTTTTCCTTTTCACAGTTCTCGTTGAACTTCCAGACAAATACAATAATAAAAAGTGGCAAAACATGCAATTCCGGCGGCTCTATCTCATGTTGTCATGTGTATGAGATAAAACCTGGTCTAGGGACTTTGGACATCAACACATGGATGCGTCGAATCTGAAGTTCAATCGCGTACAATCAGACCACTTGAGGACTGCCGTGCCGTTGGGGGTCAAAATCCTGTCAGGATGAAGGGCCAGCATCGTCTAGCCATGACGGTGGGCTTGTCCCCCCTGCTTCGGGATTGTGATTCCCAAGTTTGAATTTCAGAGCTTTTTTTTTTTTTTTTTTTTTTTTAATAAAAAAAGAGGAGTATTGCTCGGAATGGGAGCTATGGAACTGGGCTTGACTATGGCCAGCCAGTCAAGTACTGCTCAATACCAGGCAAGGAAGTACAATGAAGCCATCCTTAGTGGATGTCAGCAAAAGTCTGCTTCTTCAACTCTACTGAATCTTGCACCAACTCCATAAACAAGCAAAACTGAAACGGTGAAGAAGAATTGGCCGGGGTATCCTCAGGATCGGGCATGCACATCAGTGGTGATAGCTGTGCTTTACTCAGACATTATGGTCTGCCAATCACCATTCATGGGATCTCATTCCTACCAACCCAGCCAGGAGCGGAGAGCAGAAAGAGGACGATGGCCAACTGTGCATCTATAGATGCAGCTATAGATGGCTATAGCCAGGCCAGGGAGGCGCTCTATGAGATCTGGGAACCCACTTCCATACCCTCTCTGGTTATAACCAATTCTAAAAATGCTCTCAGGCTCTAACCACCGCCATCAACAGAACCTACTAGGCTAGAAAAAGGTTCTATCAAGCTGTAAAATTGTATTTGATAAACAAACATTAAAACACGATGAACCCACTTGTGTGTGAATTGTAACACTTCTCTGGAAACCCCCTTTAAAACACTGCAATGTCACTTTCTATGTCCAACAATATAAATTATTTATATTTTATTATGCTTGAGCAGCTCGTGGGATTTCATATTGCCCCGTTGATGAGACCTGTACGGGCAAAATGAACATTTGAATTGAGGCTCCTTCCCGCACTCGTACTTCTGATGTTTCTTCAGGCTGGGCAAATGTTTGTACGCGCGAGAGCACCCGCCGCAGGAGTAAAGACCCGTACGGTGGTAAAACCCTGCAAACAAAAATGTTGTGAATAGTTTGTTCGAAGGTTGCAATGGTCTTTTGGGTGATTTGAAACGTGGAGAAATTCACCGTGGTGGTTTGTATTTGCGCAGTTGTCACGTACTTCATACTCCGTGCGTGTACATCAACCGGTGTTTGATCATGACGTGGGATTTCATACTGCTGGGTTGGTGTGACCTGTGAGGGCAATGCGGACACTTGAATTTGGGCTCCTTACCACACTCGTACTTTTGGTGTTTCGTGAGGCTCGTCGAATGTTTGTACACTTTATTGCACCCGCTGCAGCGGTACACACTGGGCCGGTATCCTGCAACAAACGCTACCATTCAGACTATTCACTGAGCAATTTCTAATCTGACATCATCCACAATGAAGACCTCTATTCGTACGCGTTAAAACTCTTGCGTGAACATTGGACGGTGTTTTGCGATGACGTGAGTTTTCATGTTGCCCCGCTGGTGAGCCCTGTAGGGGCAATGAGGACACTGGAATTGCGGCTCCTTCCCGCACTCGTACTTCTGGTGTTGTCGCAGCCCCTGCACACGTTTGTAGACCTTGTTACAGACCGAGCAAGTGAATACTTGGGAGCTGACACCTGCAAAATGGCCGTCACATTGTTTATTCACATGAACTAGGCACTGCTGTTGCTGGTACAGTGGAAATTAGCCTTTGTGAAACAAATCACCGTTTTTGGAAAAAAGTTCAATTGTTGCATTATAACACCAAAATAGTCGGTACAGTTCAGTAAGTGTATGCTTGTGGTTGACTCTTTTCAGTTTTTGATTATAACTCAGCAACTATAACACAGAATTTCACTGGGACCTATTTCAAAGATAACAAAATGCCACGTCAAAACGTATCCTTACATGGTTGATTCTGTTAAGCCGTTTGGCCAGGTGTCTGGCGCTGGGGCTTCGGGGCAGGGGACGTTCACGTCACGTTTACAACTTCGGAATTCTGACTGCAGCAGCCACCTCTCGTCAATGTGACCAGATCCTACGGCGGCAGTGTTACACTGCCTACCAACAGTAGGTCCCCAGGGCTGCTGAGCCGCCAACAGGATTCGCCAGGGGCTGGAAGGGGCGCCTTGGGAGTTCAAGACGAGTTACGTCAGAAGATGATTGCCTAGCCAAACAGCCGGTGATATGAGGGCTGAGTCGCTGCGTCACAGACTGTGACTCACAGTGCAGGTCCCCAGGGGTGTGCTGCTGTTGAGCCGCCTGCAGGGTAGGCCAGGGGTGCCCCTTCCAGCAGCCTGGGAAGTTCAAGCCGCGTTGGGTCAGAAGGTCACATACCAACAAGGACAATCGTCCAGTGATATGAGGACTGGGACACTGGAACTCACATGCGGGTTCTTCCTGTCATTGGCTCGGAGAATGGAGATGCCTTCGGTGGTATCTTAAAGCCCTCAACCTTCACACTGGTCGTGAGGACTTCCCTCGGTACCCAGGGGGGGGGGGGGGGCACTTATTGTGGAGTTGTCCATCATTTTTAGGGGATAGCCGTCTTGGAGGCTGAATAAGTATCCACTTCATCTTGCTACAGGGCGCTCGTTGCATGTGCAGCAGCTGCCATGAGAGGCAGTTGGGAAGTGGAGCCAGGTAATCAGTCAGCTCCTGGCCGAACGGCTGAACCAAATCGTCCATGTAGGTATATCAACTTATGCAGAATTTTATGGTCTTTGAAAAATGTATCAGTGCCATTATTTGTGTGAAGCATAGTTGTTGAGTTAAAACCGAAAAATTGATAAGAACAGAAAAGAAGAAAAACTTGAAACTCCTGAATTTGGAAAGAACCTTCTGGAACTGCCTTCCATCACAACATGGGTAAGAAACATGCTAAACTCAAATTCCCTCCAAATCAAATTTTATTTTCGAAGTAAAACTGCCATTCAATAACTCCAAAAACACTTCTTTCATTCTAAATGAATTCACTTTTTACTAGATTTTTCCTAGCTAACTGATGTTTGATGAGAATGTGGGACTTCATGTTGCCCCGCTGGTGAGCTCTGTAGGGACATTGCGGACACTGGAATTGCGGCTCTTTTCCACACTCGTATTTTTGATGTTGTCGCAATCCTTTCAAACGTTTGTAGACTTTGTTGCAGATGGCGCAGGGGTACACCTCGTGAGGCGTGGAGTCTACAAAAGGCAAATTGGCACATTGAAAAGAGGAATTGAGAAGAACGAACCCCTGAAAATAAGGAGCAGCCGTCAGTTGTAAATAAAATAATTTTGTATTTATTACAACAACAAACACTGTTGAATCTTTTATTATTCCCCATTCCTTATTCACAAATGGCCGAGTGTCTTAGGAGTACGTGGGATTTCATGTTGCCCCGTTGGTGCGTCTTGTACGGGCAAAACGGACACTGAAATTGCGGCTCTTTTCCGCACTCGTATTTCTGGTGTTTAATCAAACTTGTCGCATGTTTGTAGACTTTACTGCAGGAAGTACAGGGAAACTGCATGGAGCCTGCAACAAGCGGAACGGGGTGTGAGTGGTGGGATCCGAAAAAACCTATCGTCCAAAACGAACCCTAACATTGTGAAAGTGGAACCGACTTGGCCAGAGGGTCCAGAGAAGGAGATTAGAAGTAAACGGATGCTTATAAGAGTCAGGTCAGTCAAGGATTTTGTGGCCGCTGGTGACGCTCCCTGGTGGAAACCCGAGAGGCTCTGTAGAGGAGTGTATGGGGAAAAGAACAGAGGCCAACGCCTGTTTGGGGCATGTCGCATCCCCTATCATTCGGCTAGTAGGTAGAAGTTCAGTAACATAGGGACTGGACCTGGGGTAGTTCCTGGCAAGCTGGAAATCGTTGCAGTCCCTTTAGGGTGATTGCAGGTGATGCAGCGGTACTAACCTCATTTTCTTAATAATCTCACCTTAGCGTCCAACCGTGTCCTCTCTATTTGTTGAGTATAGGCACCTGTAGTCGAGTCGACGTAGCTTTCCTGGTGGTTTTCCGGTTTGTAAATCACGGGGGATAGTGGGAGGGGACTGGTAGATCGAGCGGAGAGGGTAGATCACATACCACCGCCACCCAACAACATTCATTGATACGGTCAACAAGATCATCACCAGTGCGACTAATAAACCCCATTTCCTGCCGAGTAAGTATACAAATGAGTTGGGGGCTAATGTCAGCGACAAAAGAAGTTGATGAAGATCTTCACGATGGACAATTCGAAGCAGTTGGGAAATGCGGTGGGTAGTTCTGGAGCGTCGCAGCACCATTTAAACACACACTAAATAACCACCATTCACCGAAAAATTTAATTACTTAATATTTGGCATGAAATTGGCATAACAGCTTCACTTTTCATCTCCGTCATATCCAGAATCGTTGAGTTTCGCCGGTCCGACTTCGAACGGTGAATGTTCCGCTGACGTTGGGGCGTTTGATGGGAGAACAGACCGGACAGTCGGGACGGTTGCAGCGTTTCCAATGTGAGATGATCACCCGGGAGGAGGAACAGTGCGGCACTGAGCAGGACTGCCCGGCAGAACAGGTGGTCAGGTGGTTCAGGAGGTTCTTCATGGTTTCGCAGTAGGGGAGAGTGCACTGGAACAAGTCATAATCAGGATAGGAAACGTAACGGTAGAAATTTTATGACAGGTTTTGTCAGAGTGAAGCCTCACCTCAGTGTTGGATTGCATCGCTCGTCTTTGGCATTTGCCCGCGTGGATGAGAAGAACCAGCTGTTGTTGGATGAGTTTTATACGTAGAGGATCTACCGAAGACGAGACAAATTGACGTCCGGGCACCATCGAGTCGACTCCTGGAAACGAAAAGAACAATCAACGCTACTCGTTCGCACGACAAGAACATTCAGGGCGTTAATCAGGAAGGTTTGAAGGGTAGAGGGATAATACGTGAGATCACGGTGACGTCACGTGACTGAGCGGCAACGGACACAACTGATCTAAAAGTGAGGAGTATGGAAAAACTCATTTTCAAAACTCAAAACAACACAGTAGAGTCCTCATTGTAGGTCTATTCAAATAAAGATGTTATTTTTAAAACACTAAGTTTTAACAGATAGTTTTCTCCAACTCGGGTTACTTCATGTTCCATAACACCAAAACATCTCTTTTGAAAAGTTATGAAGTTGTCCCATTTTAATTTTACACAAATCACAACTCCTCATAGTGTTTAGTCACCACGTGATTCTTCATGCGGCCCTTCAAATGGCACTTGTAGGGACATTTGGGGCACAAGAATTGAGGTGGTTTGCCGCACTCGTATTTTTGATGTTGTCGAAGTCCCTTCTCGTAGGCGTAAGACCTGCCGCAGTCCTTGCAGACGTGCCGCTTCACAGCCAACTCTGAAACAAAAAGGGCGGTTTAAGTTGGAAGTGTTCTCACGGGGCGGAATGATTGTGATTGAAGTATCACCTTGTGTTTCGCCCTTATGTGGGCTTTCAAATTTCCCCTGAGGCGGGATTCGTAAGGGCAATGAGGGCAGGAGAATTGGGGAGGTTTGCCGCATTCGTAGGTTTGATGTTGGGTGAGGCCCCGCAGGTACACGTAGGACTTGCCACAACCGTCACAAGTGTATCGCCATCCTGGAACGAATCATTATACCAAGAGATGTGTTTAGGAGGGCCTATATCCGGCAGAAACTGGTTCCTACTCTGATCCCCCTCCCTTAAATGGCTACTTTTCATGGCATAATGAGCAGGTTGGGTCATCCTTAAATGAAGTCAGTAGAGGTGGGCGTTGAGGTAGTCCAGTGACAGTAAAAGCTGCGAGATTAAGGAGGGGGAGATCCATGGGCTTCACAAGTGAGGTTCACTGGCTGTCTTCGGCCTTGTCCAGCTTTTCACGTACTTCTTGCCCACCAAGCATCTGCTCCAGGAGTCATCTACAGCCAAGGTATCAGCCCGCTCATTTCCCCAACTGCCTACATACGAAAGGATTGCAAAGCCACCATTGCTCCAACATCGAGCAGCTGCTCCCGGAGTCCTCTTGGGCCAGGGCATCACCCACTCACTACCCCAAAGGGTCCACTGTTGGGCCAGCGATCTAACGGCCAAGTACACACCTGCCCCACAATTTCTCCTAGCTCCATGTATGATGTATCAGTGTGTACCCACATCCTCTCATCTTCTTGGAAGCGTGTATTGTCTAGAGCATCCTGCGCTCCATTAGTTACACTTCCTGTTTGGACGCAAGAGCACCTAGATGGAAACCGCTCAGGCTAAGGCCAAACTTAGCTCTCAACAACCTTAGAAAAGACTGTGGTTCCCTATTCTACTGACGTCCTCCGGTCGAACACGACAGATCACGAAGGTCACAAAAAGAACCTATTCAACAAATTGAACACTGCTTTTATTGTAAACATTTGGCCGGCCTCAAAACGAAACACAACCCCCAACTTCAATCCCGAACCCCCATTTCATGGAAACAAAAAATGTTTATTGACCAGCTTCGCCGAATGCTTCAGCGCCATGTGGGATTTCAAAGTTGTCGGTTGATGGGCAATATACGGGCAATGAGGGCAAGCACACTGAGGCTCCTTCCCGCACTCGTATTTCTGATGCCGCCACAAATTCCGAGCGTGTTTGTACACTTTGTGGCAGCCTGGGCAGGGATACTCCTTCACCATCCGCAAATCACCTGGGAAAAGAAGTCAAAGAAAAAATTATAACAACGATCACGCGCATGAAACCTCCCACTTTCTGCACGATTGATACCATTCAATGTTTTGTAGCCATGTGAGTTTTCAAGTTGGAAGGCAGAAAAGAAATGTAAGGGCAAAACGGGCAGGCGCATTGAGGCTCCTTCCCACACTCGTATCTCTGATGCCGGCGGAGATTGCGGGAATGCTTGTACATCCTAAAACACGTCGGGCAGGGAAATCGATCTGCAACAACGAACAAGACTCCAAATTAAACTGGACCTGATGAAGTTGGCATTGGTTACAGAGTGGTTGAATGTGCAAGAAAGAAATTGATAGATAACCCAAATTTCTTGAAACTTTGGTGACAGTATTTCCGGTGGTCTATTTCTTTTTTATTCTTGAAGAACAGTTCACTTTGCCAACTCTCAACCCTCACGCAGTCCTTCGAGTATGCTTTCAGTTGTTAAGCTTTTTTTCGTTTTCTTCGCCTCTGGAACATTTGTTACTGTTTGCTTTTGTGGATTCCTTCACGTTCCAAAGGTCTTACTCAATATTGTTGTTCTTTTTGCTTCCTCTTTCTCTGCATATAGGTAGTTGCTTCGTTTTCAGTTGCCACCACTCCTCCTTCCCAAGTTACCTGCTAGCTTTTCTTTCTTCCTTCCCTGTTAAGTGAATCCTTCTCTTTTGCCTTCATCGCTTAGCTTTCCTTTCCTGCTTCATCCTTCACTCTCACCTTTTGCTTTCCTCTGTTCCTTTCTTCCTAGTAAATATATTTACTATATATCAAGGTAATATCATACTATATAATAATAGTAATCAACCCCCCAAGTGCATCTTCCCTTTCACCTTCTTTCACCCATTTCACAGAATCGATTGTTGTCATATTCCCCCAAAACAAACATTACTTCGAGGTTAAAATGTCTTCGAGTAGAAAGTTCTCTTTGGTAGAACAAAGAGCCCCCCCCCCCCCCCCCCCAAACATGAGGCCATGTGCTAAAAATAAAGTCATAGTCGAGACATCACAGTCGTACACATTTATTACAATGTTTGATTATCACAAATTGCACACCAGTCGAAGATTTCCGAATTGAGCCTATATGAGAGGAATGTGAATACAGATAATGACAATTTTTCTTACAGAACTAATAAGTCATACAGTCTGACAGAATCAAATCTACCTCAAGGTGAGAGCTTTCAGTGCAGAGGTGTAAACAGGGAGAGTGACGTCATGGGAAGTTCGGTCCTTAGGCTACTGTGCTGTGGAAGCAAAAAGAGGGAGCACAACCACTTCAAAACTGTGTGTCTTTGAGGCAGTTTCTGCCAAACTATACGGATTTAGGACATTCATGTTGGTCACTAACAGACTTCAAAACTAGATCGGTAGACACCAGGTTTCATCGGAACACGAGCTCCGAGTGTTTTCGGACTACGTGGGTTTTCATGGATCCTTCTTGGTGGGCTCGGTAGGGGCAGTGGGGGCAGGCAAATTGGGGCTCGATCCCGCACTCGTACTTCTGATGCCGCCTGAGGTTCCCTTTGAATTTGTACGTTTTGTCGCACGTCGGACACTGGAACTGCTGCAGCTCGGACTGCCACCGCCCTGAAACACCGCAGACGGTCGATATAGACCGTACAATAGGAAGAATATCCGGGAGAGTGTGAATTTCGATAGGTATTTGGGTTAGGGATGTTTGTCGAACAACTAAAAGGAGTTTCTATCAATAATAGGAATGTCTCCTGGGGCCTAACGAACAACTTTTTACGAACGAGTGCTATTCCATGGTCGCCACCAAATGTGCTCAAAGATGAAAACGCTGCAAATGTTACACAAGGGTTCATTACTCTTTGATATAGGTTACATGTCCGAATATTAGTTCTGTGTCAACAAAAAAATGTAAAAAACATTTTTTCTATTTTTCTTTCAAAAACAATTTTTAAATTTTTTTTTCTTGGAAAATATTCGACCGGGGATTTTTCAAAAATCCCATTTGTAGCCCCATGAAAGCCCTATAGATCGTCCCGGGACTCCAAAAAATGGATTCTACGTCCAAAAATACTTCGGAAACGACACCTAACTCGATCCCATAGCTAAAAGCCTTCAAAAAACCCTCCCGTAGCCCCATTTTAGCCCCATAGCGCCCCACGGGTTTGGGCGATCGTGCTGAAAACCTTGCGGGCACAACTGGATGGTAAACCAAGTATTCTATCAAAATTTCAGATTACAAAAAAATTCCTACTGCCCAAAACGGTTTGGACGGCGTACGGCGAACAGACATTTCGGTATTGGAATCTAGATCTTTTCAAATTTCGAGGCGGATCGGAGTCGTCGACCTCCGTCGCGATTACATAGGTGTATTATTCCAAGAATAATAAACCAAAATGGTGCTGTGACGAGAGAAACCGTAGAAGCCAGTTCCAGAAGCCCATTTGAACCTGTCAAACTCAGGGCTGCCACCTCACCATGGCACACTTACCAATATTCGGTGCTAACTTCAGTAGTGCTTCCAAATCACCACATAGGAAATACTCAAAAATCGGCACTGGCTCAAATAACAATTTAATAATTATCTACGAATCGGTTCCCCGGCAAGTCAATAAATCCGTATGTTTGGATAAGATGTGCGATTTAAGGTTCCCTTTTAGTTTAGTCTTAAAGGAGCAGAATTGGCATTGGTGTTTTGGCTCCTTTCCGCACTCGTACCTGAGGTGGTTCTTGAGGGCGGTTTTGGATCTGTATCTTCGGTCACATTGCGGGCACACGTGGAACTCTGCAACAAAAGAAACCGTGCGGATGAGGAAAGCGATCAAAAGGTCAGGACAGGCAGAGCCAATAAACACGATACAATAGGTATTTTCCAACCCCTAGTCCAGGACAGGTGACGGACAAGAACGCATGCGCACTAGAGTGTTATGACAACCGAGCGTATTCCGACCACCGCGAGGGCAGTTCCAGGACCAAGTGTTCTGTATTCCTACCCGCTTTGGAACCTGTTCAAGACCAGTCCCAGGTTGTACCGGTTTTTTCTGAGGACAGGTTCCTCCACCATCGCTCGGGATGTGTAACTACAAAGTGGGGGGAGGAGGACGCGCCTCTCAGCCAATCAGGTTACAACTGTAATCGATGTCTAGGGGACAGTTCCAAATCTATTCCAATCACGCTGTTTCCAGAATTGGTACGATACAAGTCCTGTCCGCGCATGCGCGGTGCACAGTTGTCCGTAACGTTCTGGACAGGGAGGTTGGAAAATACCTAATAACAAAAATCCATATTGGGGAACAATTTCCGCCTTTTTTATGTAGGAACCATTGTGTCCATCAAAGTACGTTTTTTGTGGGAATAAATAATTTAAAAAAAAAACACATTGAGACCCAAATTGATAACTGACTAGTATTTACATCAATAATTACAGACATAACACTCGTACTTCGACTGCACTGCCAGGTGGCGCTGGAGTGAGTGGACGTCCCAAACATAGGAAGGGTTTTCTACTATCGCTTGATTTCTCTTCTTTCCCGACGATAGAAGTTTGGATATACCTGTTTGAAATCGTCCAATGACCGCAACGGCCCAGGGGACAGGCCCGGGGCTTAAGATGCTAACTGCAGCTAGTAGTCCACATTAGCAGTGTTTACCCAGAAAAGAACCGATGTTGTGTTTCTAAATGTTAATTGTTGTCTTTGTCACCTGAATAAAGGGAAACTAAGCGAATCCTACACACTTTTTTTGAGAATTTTCGGGGTCCTAAAAACCTCAACATTTTCGGACTTCATTTTATGCTGATATTTTGAAACCTAAGCGTGATACTGATCATTTCACTCTTTACATTATTAAACAGCATGAAATTCTGCATCTAATGGCTACCCCAACTTTGAATTTTCCCCATCTTGTGTGAAAACTGCAATTATTTGACTTTAAAACGCCTATAAATTGACAAACAACGGTGGTTCTGTCTGAAAAAGTCATGAAGTGAAAGTTGTAGAGCATGAAATTCTGCGTTCAGGAGCCACCATGATTTTAAAATTGACAAAATATTTAGGTACATACCGACATTTGTTTCCATTTTTTCCCTCAAAAAAGACAACTGGATAAAATCAAGTATTTCTACAAACAACTATTCTACGCTCTTACGTAACTGAAAAGAATAAAAAACATGATAATTAGAAAAAAATGTGTAACCCTACATTTTTTGTCGCATGGCCCTCGCAGGGAGCATCCGGCAATCAACACACAAGATTGAGGGATCGAATGAACCTCTATTGAGAGTCCTCTGGCAGGGCAAACATTTCTGGTGGACCTGTCAAAACATACCTTCGTTTGCTGAGAACATTAATCTAGCCACAGCAATCTACGGCTGAGGGAAGAGAGCTGGGGGCCAGCGAGAACCCTGCTTGTCCACGGACCTACAGTCTTAGTGATAAGTCTGGTATTAGGGATTGGACCTCGACCACCGGAAGGCAATTAGAGTAATCGGCACCATATCAGTGAACAATGTGTCGTCCAGGAGTAAGTTCAAGGTGAGACTGCATTGATTATAATTGCAATTAATATAATCTGCTCTACACTGAAAATGTACCTGGCTTGAAAGCTGTCCCTATCTATGATTTTTGGTGTGAGAAACACGAATTTGCACATAAAAATAGTTAGTTAGATCTAGTTTTGAAGATACACCAACAGTGGCACAAACTGAGGTAAATTTTTTTTTTTTTCGGTTGGCCAAACTGCTCTCCCTGTGATTGACACTGAACTTCTCTGTGATCCACAGAATCACTTTCCTAACCTCTGTGGGCAGTGTTTACATTCATCAGGTGTATTTGTTACATTGTTTTGTGCTTGTTTTCTATGTTCTTCCTAGTGTTTTTTTGAATAAACATAGTTTTTAATCACCTACCAGGCCCCGAAAGTGAAGGAACATTCCAAACAACTTTTGTAACATTTGTGGTGAAGTTACCTTTGCTAATCAAAAACGACCCATCACCCAGATGATCAAAACTGCATACCACCACTACTTTGGTGTTAAGGTTGCTGTATCACATGTAGTGTTAATTTAAGGGATTGGTTAAACATCAAGGGTCGTTCAATGCCTTTTCTATTCCCATGGTGTGGAGGGAGCCTAGTAACCACACAGACGACTGCTATTTTTGCATGACCCCTCCTCTTAATAAAGGAATGTCCCGAAAAAAGAAATGTGCAGTCAACAACCCTGACATTCCTTCCGCAATACGACCGATCCCTCACGGGAATGAATTTCCTGTTTCCAGTCCTCCTGAACACTTCAAATTGGAGGAGAAAGAGGAAAACCAAGAGCATTTTTTAAGAAGAAAGAGGAAAGATAGGGAGGAAGGAAAACAAAGAGCATTTTTTGAGAAAAGCATTTTTGAATATTCTGAATATTCTTCAGGGAAAAGAAAGAGTAGCTTGGGACGCATTTACAGCTTTAGTTCATGATTTCTTGGGTAACAGAAGACAAGATTATTATGCTGATCTGAAAATTTGGATTCTGCACACCAAAAATAGTAAAGAATGACAGTTTTCATCAAAGATACACGCCAAAACATTTTTTTTGTAGAGCAGTAATTACCTACGTAAACATCGTGGTCTCTCCCCTGGTAGGTAGCCGTTCCCACAAATTTATAATTTATTATGGCCCTCGCACCAGCGAATCACCCTCATTTGAGCCTCAATACATTCTGCAGGAAAGAAGGGAATTCAGAATGTTGACTTGAAATGTTCAAACAGATGAAGGTAGGTCAATTCACATGGCGTACTACCAAAAATAAAGCAACCTTCAAAGCTAGAAGGCAAATGTAACAATACCAGCTACATTGAAGAGAGGGGTGTAATGTAAGGGTGGATCTGGGAGCGGGGTTGATACCTATTGACAGCGCGGTTTTCCAAGTTTTCCAGTGAAGAAAGGCTTCAAAAGAAAACGGAAAAATTTTCGGTACGAAACTAAATATTAGGTCAATATCAAAAGTCGTAGTGCCTCCTGAATACAGAATTTTATGCTTTACAACTTTTATTTCAAGAGTTTTTCACACAGAATGACCATTCGCAATTTACAGGCATTTTAAAGCCGGATAATTGCAGTTTTTACACAAGTTTGGAAAAATGGACACTTTTCGACGGCCAATCAATCGGTCGAATTTTAAGGTTCAACGCAGAATTTTATGCCTTTAATAATGCAACGAGTGGAATTTTCTGTACCAAGTATAGTTTTCATGATATCAGCAAAAAACCAAATCACGTCCGAACATTTTGTTGGATTCGCTCATTTCCTCTTATTGGGGTGCCAAGACACCAATTAAAATTAGAAACGTAACGTCCGACCTTTTGTAGGCACCAAAGTCTGGATTGACGGGATTGTAGGGGCATTCATGGTCTTCAACCGTTGAATAAAATTGAAAGAGAGGCTAAGTGAGAGTTCCATAAGTTCCATTTTTTTACCGTCGAACGCCACTTAGCACTCCTATCGAGAAAACTGCCACTTTGACTGAAGCGCTTCAATCAACAACTTTTGAAGTAGTTTCGATGCTGTATGAATAAAAATCAAATCTTGGAAAGTCACATAGTAACTTCCTAACAATGCAGACATGCTCAAAATGCCTGAACGTGCACAGCGAGCGGTCCTCAATCCAATGCCACCAACAAACCACATAGGAAATTTACAAAAAGTACTTGAAACTGGATGAAATGAAATTTTAATGATTATCACCTCAAATTGGTTCTCCTTCGTATTCACGTCAAAACGCATCTACCTCAATCCCAATAGAGTCGTATGTTTTCTCAAGATGTGCGTTTTAAGATTCCCTTTGAGTTTAGTCTTGAAGGGGCAGAATTGGCATCGGTGTTTGGGCTCCTTTCCGCACTCGTACCTGAGGTGGTTCCTGAGGGCGGTTTCGGATCGGTATTTTCGGTCACACTGCGAGCACACGTAGAAATCTGCAACAGTCAAACTCTCGAGGATGAGAACAGAAAAGGCGTGACAGGTTTACGAGCTGACAAGCCAGAACAGCCGCGACATTCCCCAACGTCCATTAGAAATTCAGAAACGTATTCTGGCCTACTCTTCAGATGTCGAGGAGCGCAAAATGGCGGCAGTAACGTACCAGGCGTGCCAACGTCGTTCATTCCAACCTAACCCCTTAGCGACTGTCTACTTGCTCACGAAGCGTCCAGCGATGTCTCTTTGAAGCTTGTATAATCAAGATGAAGGTGACTGAATAACCATATCATGACACTACTCAATGTAATTCAGTACATACCAATTATAACAAATTAAACTCTTGCAGTGTGTTTGCATATGATGTGAGATTTGAGCGTCCCTTTTTGATGGGCTCGGTAGTGACAGTGCGGACAGGCGAATTGGGGCTCTTTCCCACACTCGTACTTCTGATGGTTTCGCAAGCTGACTTTGTGCTTGTAGATCTTGCTGCACCCGACGCAGGAATACCGCTCTTGGTCAGTCATCATCACTCGGAGGAGAGCTGAAACAAGATGCAACGAGTGAATTCAGAGGTTCTCCAGTTGAAGGGATCGCGGGATTTGGATCCGCCAGCGTCACTCGTAAGCTGCATGCGTGCAGCAGGCTGAGACAGTGTGATGATGCGAAGGCAAGTGGATCCAACTGTTCCTACCAGAAAGTCACCCCAAGGCACCGAAATACCGGACGTGAGATCAACTCAGAACCGATTGCTGCCATTTTTAAAAGGTGTGTGAATTATCCTCACCCACAAGTCCACAGCAAGAAGTAGGTAGCAGCAGGCGAATTGAACCCAAACCTACTTATTTTGCAAACTTTGACTGCCTATGCAGCGGCAAGAACGCGACGAATCGGTCTGAAAATTCACTACCTACCTACCTAAGTATATTTTTATATCTATGCAAAATAACAATGAAGGTATTAGGTACTTATTTAAAAGCAGATAGGGACTGTTATTTTGAAAATAGGATAGGTGGTGCCCAGAGAAAGTAAGACTGAGGAATCGTGGAAATGAATACCTATTCTTTCGATATAGAAAAGGGTTAAGAGGGGGGATTGAAAGAGGGAGATTCCAGGGTGAAGAGTTCCAAGAAACAACTGCAGAGGAAGTCAAATTGGTATAATATACCAGCATATTATATTCGAAACATCTGAGGAGCCATTAGAGTGAAAACGAGAGGGGTGGAAGGGACGTGGGTCGAATGAAAAATAGTAACGAAATAACACGAATCCCGAGGTTGCTCCTTGGAACATTATCTCTAACAAGTATCAGGTAGGTACTGAGAAGGAGCAGGAACACTTGGTTCCTGTGACTGGAAAAAGCTATCACAAACCATCTCTATTGATCACAAAATTTGTAGGAAATTTTCCTACAAAATGCATTTCTTAAAGTCGAAGATCGGACCAACAGTTAGGACGCTGGAAAAATTGCCATTTTCTCGCAATCTGCAAAAAAAAACTGGGAAAATCCCTGTTCCACCGGTGGTGTCGAATTGGTCACATTAGACGCATTGTCTAAAATCAGAAAAGCTCATAGGCCTAAACGAAAAATTTCACGTAAAAACATGACTTTTCCGGAAGTCATGTTTTTACGTGAATTTTTCATTTTTTATAATCAATGCTCGGCCAGCCTCCTTCTGGACCATCTGAACATCCAATAATTATTGTTGCTTTACTTCGAATTATTATCATATACATTCATATTATCATTAAATATCCCATAAAGAATACCCATTTTGGTTTATTATTCTTGGAATAATACAACTTTGTAATCGCGACGGAGGTCGACGACTCCGATCGGCCTCAAAATTTGACATTACTTGTTAAGTAGCCCCGATTTGGCAACACTGCACTAGGATGAATGGAGTGATAGTGATTGGGAGCATTATTGATTAGACGATCATCTTCTTCTTCTACTTTCACATTTCTGTGTCCTGGTCCTTCACTACATCATGGAAAGTCTGTTGGTTGGTGATGAGATGATCCATCACGTTTGGACAACGTGGAGGAACGTTTTTGGCATTCTCTTCAGAATAGGGGACGTTTTAGCTTTCTCTTGGGACAAGGGGACCAGAAGGTCGGATAGGTGACTGTCCCCTTCAAAAGGGACGTTTGGTCACCCTAGGTATGAAGGATGGAGCATCGAAAGGAAAAGATCGATGTTCACTATTATTCGTACCATCGAAAGAAAACATCGATAGGTAGCCTACAAAATTCGCTGCTTGAAACCATAGATGTTTCTGAACATCCACTTATCTTTTTTAATTGTATGATCATTTTGTATCATAAGCCTAAAATTTACTCCTTGGCATTCTTCATACACCCCACAAATACTAATCAACAAGCGTTCGAACAAGATTTGTAGACACAGAAGATGCTAACAGCTAAACAATAACAAACACCAACAACCTAATCCTCAGCTTCATGATGATAGCGACCTTAAAACTCGAACCTGAAACGAGGTAGCGACCCCATTTAGAGGCACAATGGAAATAGCCGAGCAGTCAGGAGCGCTCTCGTAAAAAGTAGCGTCTTATGGTGTAAGGTATCACAATGTCATATCTCCCGGTCAAATCCCACTCCGCTGAAATTTGTTGAGGATGTTCCCCGATAGTTGGCGCAGGTTTGGTGCCGACAGTTTTTCGAAAAATCACTTCGGCTTTTGTTGGCTAATCGTTGAATGAAAAAAGTGGAAATTTTGAGGTACCTACGTTTGACGTGGCAATGACTCCTTCTAAGGTGATCCCATCAAACACCCTTCCCTTTAAAACCGATTCAACAGGTGTTTATTGATCAAATGAGTCTTCATCGAGCCTTTTTGATGAGCTCTGTACGGGCAATGAGGGCACGCGAATTTCGGTTCTTTCCCGCACTCGTGTTTCCTGTGCTGGTACAGCCCGCTCTCGTATTTGTAGGTCCTGTCGCATCCTGTACAGCAAAACCGACCTTCGGACGACCTATTTTTCACAAAGTTGCCATCTGCAACATACAAAGGCCCCACAGAGTGAGAAAAATAGCGTGATTTCGAATAGACATCAAAAATAAAATAAAAACATACCCAACGCGAGGAGGACCGGCGCGTTTATGCCGGAGGAAGCGGCGTTTATGCACGTCGGAGTTTCATCCTCTGATTTTCCCTCAAGCTGGTATTTCGAAAATGAACACAGCTCCGGTCAGAAAATAGATTTTATCGTTACAATTACAAGCAACAAAGCCGGCAATGTTCTTTTCAAGTTTAGAAAAAGCACAAAAGTGCACCAACTGCCCAACTAGCCGCTAATCACTGACAAGAAAATAACAATAGGGTAACATGGTGTTATAGGTATGTGAGTATTTTGACAAGAACTTAACACCGTCTTTGTGTACTCAATTTGAAAACTAAGTTAGATTGCACGAGAGCATTAGAAAAACAAGTCAGTCAAACATGGCAGGGTGTGGCTAACCTGTTGATAGACAGATACAGACTCTAGGGACAGCACAATACCACCGATATAACGAAGTAGCGATACATTTTGGGTGTCATGAAATCGATATTTGGATCAATACGCTAAATATGCCGTCGTCTCAGAAGATTCAATGTTCCATCATCAGGACATTTTACAGTAGAAAATTGAAGGAGGTGCCAATGAAGGATGTTGGTATTAGTGCTAACTGAATCAACATAATATGTACTAATATTATAATGTACAATGATAATAAATTTATTATCATTGTACATTATAATATTATATACTATTATGTACATTATAGTATTTATACTAATATTATGTTAGTACTTATATCATAACCTGGTGGGGGCAAAGTTTCCCATCATTCTGAACGTTTTGTGCATTTTCTGAGCGTTTAATCAAATTTGGTTGAAAATTAGGCGGGTTAATTCAAGCGAATTCAAGGATTTCATTCAGATTAGCGTAGAAAATTTTAATCCTAAATGAAAAACGCTGCAAATTTTAAACAAGGGTTTATTATTCTTTAATACAGGTTACTTGTGCAAAAATTGTCTGTAAAAACTTTAATAATTTTTTTTTTCGAAATTTTTTAGCCCTCTTGAAACGGATAATATCAAATATTGAGGCCGATCGGAGTCATCGACCTCCGTCGCGATTACATAGGTGATTATTCCAAGAATAATACATAAACCAAAATTCAATAAGTTCGGCTTAGTAAGTATGATGATTGTTCACAGCTTTAAAATATTAATGCTTTCTACTCTAAAAGGCTTTCGGATTCTGAAAAGAAACAATCTGCCATTGAAATGGAGGCCATGGCTGTCGTCTTGAGGAAGTAGAGCCATTTTCCCAGGCAGGCATTTTGAAGTTATATCATTCGTCTTCAACTTTAAACTTTTGAGTAAAATATATAAAAAAAGACAAGATTCTTCGTTGGCGACTTGAAAATTTCATGTCTCCATACTCTTTCGACATTCAATATCGCCCTGGATCAGGAAATGAGAGTGCCGATGCTTTATCCGAGGAGTCATGAGGAGAACCTTTGCCCCCACCTCCTAGGTTATGATATAAGTACTAACATCTATTTATTCAGTCAAAACTAATACCAACATCCGTCATTGATATCTTCTACAACCTGCTAGCCTTCCATCACCTTTCCAGTTCATCGCTTCATTTAAATAACACCATCAATATAAGATGTTTGAATGAAAACGAATAAAATCGTTATCTTACAGAAAATCATCATTTCTTACAATATTGTGTTAAGAGAATAAAGCTTTTTTGCAGTTTTATTCAAATATGGTAGTACTGGTGTAGTATCGGTGGTAGGTATCGATACTTTTCAGTGCCATGCCATCCCTTGACAGAACAGGTTTCACCCATCCACGTTCATTAAACAATGCAACAAGTATGTAAGCTGATGATATTTGATGGGATCAACAAAATTATATACAAGCACTAACTAAAAAAATCAACAATAACGTTAGGCAGGATAGAGTGATGATTGAGAGACATGGAACACTTCACTGGTAATCGTGAAAATAAACACTTCACTGGTAATCGTGAAAATAAACTTGCAATGGGCTCCTTGAATTCGATTTTTACTGAACAAGTATACACAGACATACCGTAGATTATGCGCGGGTGGGAGAAGGACGAATCAGGATGTTGATGCATGCTGATGAGTCATCAGTGATGACAGTGCGAATGCAGGTGAGACTCAGCTGCTGAGTGTTGTCGATCACCACAAGATGGGTCAAGCTCTCAAGTGCATTAAGCTATTTCATATTCCCCGCGATACTCCGGAGTACGTTGTGCACTTGCAAGTGGCTCGGCTGTACATTGTGACGGTGCTAAGCCAGCCAGGCGGTATAGAAGAATCTTAACAACGGTGATGGTCAAGTATTAGTACAACAAAAAAACAAGATTTGTCATCATTTAATGAAGAGTACAGGGGGGAAAGGGGTGAGTTATCACTCAATATTTTTCCAAAAATTAGTTGAAGGCGGTTTCTTATAGATTTTGGGCTGGCCAAACGATGGAAACCTCAAATCAGAGGAAAAGGGAGACGGCCGAACATCGCCATTGAAAAAGAGTACTGACAATATACTCGTAACTAAGGACCTCGTAAGCTCAAAGAAAACAATATACCCTATCAGGGTAGCAATCAGCGACCTGCTGAGGCTTCATAGTTCCCAAAGGACTTGGTTGAGTGGTTATTAAGGATGCTTCTTCTATTGTTACACTCTAGGAAGCCAAATTTGAGGTTGTAATCCTCACTAGTAAGGATTAAGAAGATCGAACCTCACCTGAGAGCCAAACAAACAGCGCTAACGTCGGTAAAATTGTCTACATAATCACAAATGCCAAATTACTTTTTTCAAGGAGCCCATTGCGTCTTCACACAGAACGCTTACGCTATGAAACTACAAAGCTCAATCGTTTAGACGCATTATCCTCGCGAGGCGCAATTTCATTTTGTTCTGTGATGAGGCAACACTACTATCGCAAGGCAACGCCGGACGGGTAAGCGATCAGAATTGACCAATGAGCAAATATCGGAAATTCATAACACAACACGATGCTCTCTGATCGACCTTCACAGGTTAATCGTCGTTCGTTTTCACTCGGGGAGACAGAGCAGCGTTCAAATTGTCGACGCTGACGATCTTGTGCACGTTTTCTATGTGTTTCTTGAGCGAGCCCTTCCTTTTGGTGCTGTGAGAGCAGACTGGGCATCTGGAAGAAGAAGAAAACCTGTTTATGCAAGTAATTGCATTTGGTTTGTAGCTGGTTAGTAAAAGCATCAATTTTTACTAAATCAGAGATTACAGATCGCGCTTCTGACACGAAGATAATTCTTAGAAACGTTGAAGTATTAATGGACGACAAGACCATCGAGAAGTCCGATGCCAGATACCTATAGGTACCTCTTAAAAGTGTCACGATTGACAAGAATTTGAGATATTGGGCTCACATTTGCAAAGCGGCAAGCAGTAGCAGTTGGCTTAGGTCTAACGTAGGCGGCACAACTCCCACGCAAGCTCTTCAAGAGAACAGCGAGAGTAACCAAGCTATACAGTGCTGAGATGGGGAAAGAACGCGAAAGGAGTCAGTCCAGAGAAGAGAGTGCAGGGCAGCATCTGCCCCAGCTGGTCATTGCCAGAGTAGTACCTATTGAACTGCTTGCATGAGAGAGAAGGATGCACCAGGAGAGTAGATGATCAGGAACACTAACAAATCAAGAAATCAAGAATGGCAGGCCCTCCGGGCTGAGATCAGGAGACGATGGACCGCCTGGCTCATGAGGTCGACGAGATGGAAGAAAGCTTGGCGAGATAATCACCCAGTTCCTACCTGGACACGGCTACTTCCGGGGGTCTCAGGAGACAAGTACGAGGGTGTGTATACTGTGGTACAGAAGGCAATGACGCTTTTCTCGTGCATGATTTGGGTGCCGATCATAGCATTCAGGAAGACGTACGAGCTGCAACTAGAGATTGTCGCGGAAATGACACCTACGCGCGAGAATTGGGGCGCTATCACCACCAACAGTCAGTTCCAAAGACAAAAGGGAGGGTTAGCGAGTGGGAAGGATGAGTTTCCAAAAATGGCTGCCACGAAGTAGGTATTGCCAGTAAGGTAGTCATAGGGCAGTCTCCTTCAGGAGTAAGAGATGCTTTTTGGTAAGATCTACAGCAACACAGGACTACAACACAAAGACGGGAAAAGTCAAAATCTTTTAACGCTGAGCAATAAAAGATTTCAGATAATAATTTCATCAAAATCGGTTGATTATTGAGGAATATTTTCTGTAAAACGAAAAATTCTGACGTTTCCCAAAATTATCTTCTCTAATGTTCAACCGATTTTGATGAAATTTGGCTCAAAATGATAAGCAAGATGCCGAAAGAAGCTATACTGTATTTAATATAGGCTGTATAGCCTATACAGCCCATATTAAATATTGTCCTTTTGCATGTATTACGTAGCTCAGGTTCGACAAAGTCTAGGGCTCCTGCTCTTCAAAATGCAAGCGCTCCCGCACCCCCAAAACACTAATAATTAGTGTGCATAATTATTGGTACTTCACTTCACATCTGTTCTCAGTAAACATGTGACTCACCTAAATTGAGGATCCTTATCACAGTCGTATTTCACGTGGTTGTGGATTCCTGGCTTTGTCTTGTAAACCCGACCGCAAGTCTTGCAAACATAACTGCTATCCCCGTTGGTCACGTATCCTGCAACACCAAACAATGGCAATAGAAAACACGAAGAAACCCCCAGTTAGGTGAGTTAGTCTGTCGCGCCTGTGTGGCTGAATGATCAATTTCAGACTGACGTCTTTAGAAGATTGATGGAAATTGCAACGTCCGACCAAATCCCTTGTGAGTCTTGTGACAACTTCATGAAGTCATTCTACCACACAAATGCAGTCGAGCAAAGAGCAAAGGAGTCAGGAATAGGGAATCTGGTGGGTTTGGTTACAACTGGGAAACGCCGATTAATGGCGATATTGTATTTGATCATTTTCAATACCTACGAACTACGATGAATACATACCTCAGGTAGAATCCAAAAAAAGAGCCCAGCACGAACAGAAAATGTGTTAAAGCTATGGCGGTAGTGATAACATAGGTAGTATGATCACTCATGATTACTGCTCAGTATGATCAATAGGGATATTCTTAAACTTTGGAGACATCCGTCACCCCGAAGGAATTGAACGCCTCAACAAGAAACTTCATCTAACGATCAGGGCATCGACGAACTTTAACTTCACCTCGTGAAAAAATAATGAAATGAACCGGTGTGGTAACAAACTTTGTTTAATAATATTTTCCCCCGCAGACACGTTCATTCACAAGGCAGCATTTATAATCATAATAATAGTTATTATTATCATTATAATCAAATGACAATATGAAAACGTTATCATAATATGATAACGGGTAATATGTAGGGGTGTGAAACAATAATATATTATTTATTATTAGGGATGGGAATCGATTTCCATGGGTTCCAAAAAATCGAGTTTTCGTTCCAATTTCCCGATTTTTTTGTAGGTTCCAATTTTTTAGGTGAATCGATTTTGGTTCATTATTCTTGGAATAATAAACCTATGACATAGGTGTATTACATTGTATTCGCGGTGGAGGTCGAAAATTCAGATCGGCCTCAAAAATTTTACTGATGTCCTTCCGCCGTCCGTTTGTTTTGGGCTGTAGGATTTTTTTTTTAATCTGAAAATTTGACAAAATACTCGGTTTACGATCTAGTTGTGCCCACAAGGTTTTCAGCCCAATCTCCAAAACCCTTGGGGCTTGGGGCTACGGGAGGGTTTTTCGAAGGACTTCGGCTAAGGGGTCGAGTTAGGTGCCGTTTTCAAAGTCTTTGGACGTAGAATCCATTTTCGGAGCTCCCAGAACGTCGATAATAGGTGTCACCACTCTAATGACAACAATTCACTAGCTAAATTATTTACTAACGATGTCCGTCATGGCTTTTCTGACAACAAAACTGTAAACTTGTAATTTTTACAAAATTTTGACGATAACATTGTAGGTTGATTGATAATTGTGGTGACGGGCTGAGTAGTAATTGATACGATTTTTATTTTCAATTTTTTTCATAATGATTTTGTCTGTTTTTGAATCTACCAACCT
Organism: Pilophorus perplexus; assembly: GCA_955831195.1. Lineage (NCBI taxonomy): Eukaryota > Metazoa > Arthropoda > Insecta > Hemiptera > Miridae > Pilophorus > Pilophorus perplexus. The sequence continues at coordinate 32,060,856 of OY037009.1, read as the reverse complement.
TCATAATATGAAGCTATTTTATACCCCTCGTTAATATTATTACATAAATTATTACTCGTTAAAAAACTGCTGAAAATTTTACACAAGGGTTTATTATTCTTAACTCTGCATACATAAAAAAAAATTTTATTTATTTTTTATTCGGGAAATATTTTATTTTTTCGGGCCATAGCCGAAAGCCTTTTAAAAAAAACCCTTCCCGTAGCACCATTTTAGCCCCGTAGAGCCCCACGGGTTTGGCGATCGGGCTGAAAACCTTGCTGGCACAACTAGATGGTAAACCAAGCAAAAGTTCAGATTTAAAAAAAAAAAAAAAAAAAAAAAAAAAGCCTAGGTACTGCCCAAAACGGCCCAGACGGTGGACGGCATAGATGGGTGTACGGCCATTTCGTTTTTGGAATCTAGACCTCTTGAAACGGATAATGTCAAATTTTGAGGCCGATCTGAATTTTCGACCTCTGCCGCGATGACATTATGTATTACCTATTCCAAGAATAATTATTACCTACTTATAATAATTTTTATAATAAACCAAAATGATAAAACTTTTTTTTTAACATGAAAATGTCTGCTCTGACCGCCCACCGATATTGTGTAACGATTTTGTGAGATCCTCCTTAACGTACAATAAACAATATAGTCAGTAACACAACTACGAGCGAAAATGAAATCTATTATATTGAATTCGATTGAAAATGAAAACCCACTCGGTTCAAACTCAAAATATGTTGAGGGGGAGTAGTGATGGGATCCTCCGGTTGATCACATCAATATTAAAGCCGCAGCCCGAGGAGGAGGGTGACACGATTTTGGTCATCTTTATTCTGGGGCACTTCTAGGGGTCGGAAAAATCTGAAATTGGTCTTAAAAAATCCAGTTTCGCGAGCATAGTGCGAGAAAAGTCTGAGAAGAGACAAAACCACCAAAAAGTAGATCAAAAACTGCACAATATGGGAAAACGAGTTGTTGGGTCTGAGGCCAGGTGGACGACGGTCGGGGGTTGGCCGGCTTGAAAAATCGATCTTTTGAATCCGATTCTAAATCGATTCAGAAATACACTTCTTACCGGTTTCAAATCTCCAGAAACAATCGATGTTAAGAATCAATTGTTTAAAATCGAAAGCATCGATTGTTATATCGATTAATAATCGGACAAAATTTTGATATCGTTTTGTCGTTCAATATCATTTTTTTCATGGGCCATTCTCACGAAAACGGATTCTACGTCGAAGCTCCAGATTTCACTCATTTCCAGATTTCATTCAAATGATCTTATTTTCACCTAGCAAAATTTAATGTTACCTACACACCTTCCTGATAGTAGGTAGGTACGTACTTACTATGATAAGATATTGCCAGCCAAGCTTAAACTCCCTTGATAATCATATTGTAGAAACAGATAACAAATTGATGTGTTTGGACAACATTGTTAGTGTATTTTGGTAATCTTCAGATTCAGGGTTTTAGCAGAACAAGCCATTCCGATTTCGAACAGGGCATCGTTCTTTTTTGTGACAACCCACGGACCGTTCCTCTGGGATTGTAGTTTCGGGCATCTGCCCAGCGGGCTCGCTTCGGATCATGGACCCAGACTCATGGATCATAGTCGTCCTCCTTGAAGCTGGGGTTCTTCGAGTTCCGGTCAAATCCTTTCTTTTGGGTCCTCATTTTCCATTTTGCGCGTTCCCGGGCCAAACTCCTGCATCTCCTCTTCTGCTGGAATGCGTAGGGGTCTGTAACATTCAGTTCCTCAGCTGGTTGGCGCACCAAGGTTCCCGGCAGATGAAGGTCTCTGCCGTATACAAACTGTGCAGGAGACAGCCTGTAGTGTCATGTGGTGAACAGTGGAAGGCCTGGAGGAACAAAGGGAGTTTCTCATTCCATACGTTCTTAATTGATGAGCTGTTCCCCACGCACCCACTGGAGGACCGCGCAGTACGCGAGAATACTGGAGGCAGTAACTGACGCAGGCGGACTGTCACCAAGACTTTTAGCGCGATAATGGAGGTGGTTCTGGCTGCAAAAGGGGCACGAGCCTTTGTATATGGCAGTCATCCTGGATGTGAAAAACGCCTTCAATTCGGTGCGATGGGAGGACATCCTGGGAAACATCATTTACAAGGTGGTTGTATGCCGATGGTGCAGAGGTCTAACCCAATGAGTTGGTTTAGGGAGAGAGAACGAACCAGCAGAGGAGTCGTTCTCTCTCCCTAAACCAAAACATAATTTACGATTATATCCTCCAAATGGAGGTGCCGGAGGGTGTACTCTTGGTGGGGTATGCTGATGACCTAGTAGCTCTCATCACTGCCCGCACTATGGAAGACCTCCAGGTTAAGCTGAACCAAACCATGCGCAGAGCCGTGTATCCCCATGGAGAGTTTCCTGGTTTGGAATTGCTTCTGGCCAGCGTAATTGGAAATCACTACGATGTACTTATTACGTTTAGTTTGTCCATGCGTTGCGAAGGACCCCCAGTCTGGTGAAGCTGCTTCAGTGGTGCCTTTTGCGTCATCCCAGGAACTTTAAACATCCTAAATCTTTCGCACGTCCCGCAACAGGCGTTGGTGTGTGACATCATCCGCCGCCTAGTCCTAACGCCGTTTACCCAACATCTTCCAGAATTCGGAATGGCCTCCAGCAGAGCAGTGGCATTTTGACAACGTTTCTGGAATTGCAAGCTCCGGAATAACCCACTGCCGGGGAAACCAACCTGATTAGCTTCCCAACGATGGTACAGCTTCCCGTCTATGACACACAATTGTGTTTCATTAATGAGTTCATTAATGTGATTAATTTAAAAATTAATTAATTAATGTGATTAATGTTTAATTAATGAGTTCAATCTGGAAATCAGCTGTTGGGTTCGGACCTAGGGCCTTGTATGAAACGTTGTTGGCCTCCACCCTGTACATTTTTGTCTTATAATAAGACAATAATTGTCCTTTGCATTCCATCATCTTGGAGCTTATCAGCATGGGGATTCGTAAGGCTACACCCATGGTTGTTCCTCCTCCTACAAAATGGGCAGCAACAGCCCAAGGACCTGCTGTAGCAAAAGCGACGGGACATTCAATCTACATCGCAATGGACCTTTCCTGGACGGTGCAAAGGAAATTTTCCGGTTTTTCTAATAAACCATCAATGGGAGCTGCCATGTCGCTCATCTCTTGGTGTTCGCCTGGTGAGAAAAGAAAATGCCCAGCATCTGACGGCGGTGACCTCCCGAGGAAATACACACCGACGAGTTTATGGTTACGCCGATTGCGCCCATTGGTACCACACTATGTGGATCATCACTGTGTCGTACCGATACTCCAACAAGTGCCCTATCTGGTTTGTGCACATGCGCATGCGAGCGTTGTCGAAGAACTGAAGAGAGTTCGGTGGGAAACAAGCATTGCTCCTGTACAGGATCTGAAAGTCGAAGTGGAGTATTCTCCAAGTGGCACAAAGGGGATACGTTCCGAGTGGTCCCATCCATCTGGCCATTTCTCCTTCAAGGTTCTGGAAGGATACAGTCGAGTCAATGCTGCATGATCTGTGGTAGTGTGAACTCACTCCCATACAGATAGTAGTGGAAGTGTTCCACACTCTTCATAATAATTATTGCGAGCAGCTCACATCTCATAGTAGTTGTGATCTGACTAGTTGAGGGTTTGACTGTAGCACACTCTCCACACTACTAACCTGAGGCGCAAGGATAGCCAAGTGCGAGCTTCCAAGCGCTCATCTAGGTACCCGGTCTTCCTGCGGTCCCCGTGGACTCGACATGCCACCGAGACGATCTTCCAATGACTGGACGAGGCCCCCAATGTAGAAATAGGCACTTAACTAATTGATGTGCTAGGATAACGTTCTGGTTAACAAATGGGTTTTTGAAAAACAAGCCTGACTACATACGCACTCAACATAGCAACTGGAGTTGCTACAATATAATAAATAAAACATGAAAAGCGTAGCCGCCTGTAGGTGTATTGCCGCTTATAATGAATGATCATCATGGCACATGTTTTGTATGATGATTGCGGGGGTATAATCCCAGACCCCAGGATGCTGTCACCTTGAGCCTAACCTCTCATCTCAAATCTGAATGGTACAGGAAGGCTAGAGAAGTAAAAACCCTGATCCAACAAATCAACGATGAAACTAATGAGCAGTTTATCTCTGTTAATCAATTTCTCGTCGTTATTATTATTGTTGTTGAGGTTATTATCAAATTATTTTCTCTGTCCCTTCAACTTCTTCTTCCGTACCTACCTATGTCCTCAACAAAGAACCTTTTTCAGTGCAGGGGACCCCTGCACTGAAAAATATTGAACCCCTGCCAGGGGTTCAATATTTTGAAATATTCGGTATATTCGTTTCGGTACAATATATCGTTGTTAAAGCAGTTTTTATTGTCCTAATATAAACAAATTTAAAAGATCAACAATCATCAAGGGACAGAGAAAATTGTTATGTTGGTAAATAAATCTCTTAACGAGGGATCCAAAATCGACCACATAGCTATCGAGAAGACCGATTCGTCTGCTTCAAAAATTGCTCATTGCTCATTGAGTACGTAATAATCGATTTAATCGGTACAAGTGATGATCGATTTTTTCTAAAATTTTCTCGATCGTGCGAAGGAGGGCTCCGCATTTTGAAAGAGGGGATCAGCTACAGAAGAAACGTCACACTGCTTAGTGCTAGAAAAAATTGAGTTTTTTAACTTTTCGATTATTATGGGCAAAACATCGATTAAATCTGCTAAAAATAGAAAAGCAAAAAATCGTTTCAATTTATGTAGAGGTTTCGAAAAATAAGGACCTAAGCAATAAGCAGTGGGAATCATGACATTCTACGAAACCAATCGTACTCATAATGCAGTCGTCAGATTTTCAATCATGATGGTCATGGAACAATCCCGGCCATCGTTATATCAACAATAATTGTTTATTTAATTATTAAATTAATTATTAAAATTGGTATTTTATTTTATTTTGAATAATTTTGCAATATTATGTACCTACTCGTTTGTTGAAATGATAATTTTACTAACTGAATTCGATTAAGTTTGTATTGTTTTGATCCCAATTTTTCGGTAATATAAACTAAATGAATCTTAATAGTCATTATGAACTTTTCCTAGTTTGCAAGAGTCGTTTTTTAGTGTCCGATTTAAATCGATTTTATTTACCGATTTATCGATGTTTTTGGAAAACAAATCGATTATCTATCGTGATCTCAAATTTTTGCAGCACAATTTGTGTTCGGTGTTTTTTAAAAATTGTGAAGTTAAAGTTTATTGATTGGCCCCTTTCCTGATCGTTTGTTCTCCTACACTAAAAAAACAGTCTTTTAAAATTTAAAAGAAATTATTTTATATATTGAAAATTTACTTGGAAAATCACCGTTTGAGACCACTTGATCGTTCTGCATTTCCATAATATTTCCATATTATGCAGTCTCTCTCTCTCTCTCTATATATATATATATATATAGCAGTCTCGGAACAGAGAACCGCACGGTACACACTTGGAGCCCCGGGAATGGATTACCATTGGTGGATGGATTCGAATATTTTATTACTTTACAGCATTAACGTGACGGGCAAATACGTGACACTTCAAAGATCCTTTTCGGCTGGCTCTGTACGGGCAGTGCGGACATGCGAATTGTTTCTCCTTTCCGCACTCGTAGTTCCGATGGTTGTAGAGGCTCTCCCTGTAGCCGTACCATTTCCCGCAACCGTCGCATTGGTAGTTCTTCATTTTCGGAGGCTTCACCTGGTTGGGCAACAGGTGAGGGAGCTCTGCAACGGTTTGCAAGCATTAGACGACTAAGACGTGTTAAATCGGCATGCAGGAGACAGTCAGTTTTGGGATACTGTTTCGAGCAGTTCGGAGTTAGATGCCCAATCTGAAGATCACATTCTGAACAAAACCCTTTCCCGACCAGTTCTCGAAACCAAATCACCTGCTCTGCAATCTGCAAGCTCACTTCCAGGATGGCACTACTGAGTCTGAGCACAGGACTACCAACATAAGACAGAAAAATATTAATAGTCTTACACTGGCGAACAATGTTCGCCGAACATATGATAGGGAAATAAAAACGCCAAACATGATGATAGTCTATCAATATTTCACATCAGAAGATTAAAGACTAGGTTAACAAGAACATGTTCAACATGAATTCAGTGATGTTATTGCAATAGAGTAACATTGATGATACTCGAAAGACAGTACAGCACCATTAGATAAATTTTGACGCTTAAAATTCTACGTCACTAATGGCACAGAATCGAACTTACTTAATAACAGAAAGTGTATAAAGGAACAACAATGTTGAGATTGAGTATTTTGTCAACGGCAATTTGAGATCTGTTGAGGGCCAGTTTCACCGGCACTTTGAAGTGTTCGCCGAAAAGTTTTATACGGCATATTATCTTCCCAATCACTCAATGTTACTCACTCAAATTCTCAGTTTTAACCCTTGGTGAAACCGAGCCTTAGTGTGTTCTGTCAGCGAATTGGGTTTACAGGCCAAGGAGTAAACAATCATGATAAACAACGGGCTTAGCAGACGTTTTTCGGGTTTTCGTGGTCTCTTGCATTTTCGACCCTCTTAGAAATGGTATTTTGAAAATTAGAAGAGTTTATAATCTCTAAAAGCTTTCTGATTTTTCAATCTTGGAATAATACATCCATTTATTCGCGTCAAATCGCATCAGATCGGCCTCAAAATCGTTATAATACGTTTCAAGACGTGCAGAATGTCCGTCCGCCGTCCGAGCCGTTTTATTTTGGTCAGTAGCAATTTTTTTTAATGCGAAATTTTGACGAGTTACTCGGTTTACCATCTAGTTGTGCCCGCAAGGTTTTCAGCGCGATCGCCCAACCCCGTGGGGCTCTGTGGGGCTAAAAATGGACTACGGGAGGGGTTTCGGAGGTTTTGAGGTACCTATGATTTCGAACGAGGTGTCGTTTCCGAAGTATTTTTGAAGAAGAATACATTTTTTGGTGTCCCAGAACCATCGAGTTTCACGGTGAGGATGGGACTTTCATGGGGCTCTTGAAGGATACCAGGAAGTCGAATGAGGTGCCATTTTCCGAGAAATAATCCATTTTTCAGGATCCCACATCCTACCTAATTATTTTACATTATTTTATAGATATAAGGTGAGTTCGCAGAATAATTCTAAAAATACCGAACCGTACGGCGCATTCGCAGTATTATCTTTGGCAAGGTCCGTGAGAGGGGGAACCTCGGCTTCCAGACATTAAACACTCAAGGAACTGTTCTGATGCACTGCAAACGCAGAACTCGCTCAGAATCGCTCGGAATCGATTCTGGCTGTTCTGATTTTTTTCTTTTTTTTCCAGAACTTCCCAAACTGATTCCGACTGCCTCTTCGATTGTGGAAAGTCACACACGCGCGATTCATTTCTTCTGTGATCTCATGGAGTTAACTTCGTAGGGACTACTTTTTCGTTGGCGGAGGACCGAAGTTCTGTCCGTTTTAATTCCTGGAAGCGTTCGAGTTCTGATTCGATTCCAAACGGCCAGAACTTACTCTGTACTGCGAACGCAGCTATTGAATTACTTTTTGGATATTTATATCAACAAATAATGTGTAAAATTCCAGCTTTATTATTTTTAACCATTTTTGAACACATTACTTCTTTCTTCTTCTTTGTTATTTTGTGGGAAAAAATCGTTATTTGAGACAATTATTGTTAATATATGAAAATTGATCGATTTTCTTCATTATGTGAGTAATTATCGCTATGCAAAAGATTGTTCGAAGTATTGCGTCCGTAAAGAAGTTTTTTGTTCTCTCAAAATGTAATAAATATTTTTTTATGTACCTATATAAAAATGTTGAGAAGGGGTAAGTCCGCCTCAAATACTCAAAACGTTCTAGAATGTGACTTCCTCTTCAGGAGCAGGTAAATAAAATTTTAAAAAAAACATAAAAACATAAATAAACATAAAATACACCTCTCTTGATACCAACATTTTTATAAAGACTTAAAACGGGATTTCCTAAAAAAAAAAGAAAAAAAAAAACTCCTTGGCCTGGGATTATTGTTTACCAACAATCTCCCTCATAATATCTTGTCAAAGTAAAAACCTTGTAAAAATTTCTTGGGTCGAAGTAAAAGAGATGGTATATTACTACAACGTGCAGTAGAAATGCCACGAAGAAGACATTTTATATCATCGCTACATTGTGAACGTGGAACAAATGAGCTTTCAAATTCCCCTTTTGCTTCGTCTCGTGCGGGCAATGAGGACATTTGAATTGGGGTGGTTTCCCGCACTCGTACTTCTTGTGGTTGTGAAGGCCGGATTTGGTTTTGTACGTTTTCGGACAGTCCGAACATTTCATCATCGTCTCGAAAATGTACCCTGGAAAAAAAGTTAAAAATTTCGTCATCGACGTGGAAATTGCTGACATTGAGAGTGAAAATATTAGTTACAATGCACGCAGTGATTTTGGAAATGTTCACGAATGCCTTACTTGATTAGCGCAGCATCCGTTGAAATACCACGTGAGGAAATTGCGCAAGTAGAATAATTGGTCATAATTCAAACTATATTTAATTTGTGTCCAGTTTATCGCAATTTGTGTTGGTGCTTATGGTGTACATTAAATGTACACGCCTGGCGTGAAATGAGGTCTAATGTAGGTACATGACTAGAAAACCTGTGTGTCTGATTCTTGCAAAAGAAAACGTCCATTTTGTGTGTGAATATAAAACCCAATGTGAGGAATTTATTACAAAAAAAAAAAATTTTTTTTTACTGTTGCAGTCTTAATATTGACCCACATTATAAATTCTCTTCAACGAATCTCTGTTTGTGTCTCATGACAAAATGGCTCTTAAGGTCGCCTTTGTATTTGGTCTTGTAGGGGCAGAGCGTGCAGGTGAATTGGGGCTGTTTCCCGCAGTCGTAGCGTTTGTGGTTGTACAGGCCGCCTTTGGATTTGTATATTTTCCCGCAGACGTCGCACGGGTGGGTGTCCAGTGGGGCTGAAACGTCAACGCGTACGTTAGAGATCCATTTGCTTAATAGTGATAAATAAAAATTTATTTTGAGAGCCATTTATTTTCATAAACCAACAACAAAACTGGTTTTTCCAAATTGTTTAAAACTTCTTTTGCTGAAAAGAAATTCTATTCGGGAAGACAATTTTTTGGAAATCCGATTTCAAATTGCGATTCAGCGTGGAAAAACTGATGGAAAATCATACACAAAAATAATAGGAAAGCATTGGTTGACGCAGATTATGATAAATCAAGAATTTATCTGCACGTTTTTGTTGTTTTAATGTTTTCTATGATTCTCTCGTTTCTACGGAGGGTTTTTTTTTGGAAATCTGATTAAAAATTTGGATCCAGCGTGAATAAATCAATAAGAAAAAGATACTAAAATTTATTAGGCATGCAATAATGACATGATTTGCGTCCACTAATTATTGCTAAGAATTTGCTCCATGTTTCTCTCTTTTTTTTCCACTTATTATCTTCTTTTCCTCTGGTACATACCTGTAACCAGGCGTTGGCGACCTCTCGCTACTAATTTCTGTAGTAGGGACCTACAACACCGGCTCCGAATGGTAATAGTGAGAGGTTTTCCTGGACGAAATACTCTCGGTGGTTTACCATTGCCTTCCGAGAGGTGATTATCAGTACCAGAAGATGAATAGCGGCTGCTGGGAACCAGCAATCTTTGGCTCAGCAGTCCGAGATAACCGCCACTTATTATCATTATTTATTATATTATCATATATTTTCGTGTTCTCTCACATTTTCGACCTAGGTAGTTAGAGGCTGTATTTGAAAATAGAAGTATTAAATACCTCTTGAAAACGTTGCAAAATTTGCATTTAATGGGGTCTTGACTGAACTTATGGCGCGAATTTTTAGTCGATTTTGGTGAAACGGGGCCATCTTTTTTTGTTAAATCTAAGTAAACCGACGCCTCCTTCTCAAAAACCCCTGAAGAGCGATTTTTTTTCTCCAACGTTTAGACCAAAATTTGGTCTAAACATTTAATGTTGAGAGAGTACCTTCTTAATCAGATTTATTGAATCAAAGGTTCACCGAGTCAAACTTAACCAATTATGTTACTATCACAATATTTACCAAGTTTGGGTAAAGTTTCTTACATTGACACTTTATCTTTACTGAACTTCAAGGCTTGTTGCTCTTCGCAGGAAATTACGGTTTATTATTACGATTATTAATGACATCTGTATTGGCGGCTATGACATAGTAGCATTATTAATAAACATTGTTTACTACTGAATCGCCCTTCCTCACTCTCTCACTTTTCAACGTTGATTTCGCCGACACGGTCTCCTGGCCAAGGGGATGTGGAGGCTGCGGTGGTCTTCTCCGGATACCGTAGAGAATTAAGATACGGTGTGTGTGCAGAGAGTAGAGTACATTAGAGTACCTACAGCACTTTCGCAGTCCATCATTCTAACTAACCCCGACTAGGACCCTAACTCAAGGAGCTATTCTCGAGGGATCCCGATATTGTCACCAGAAGCTACGCGAGCTCAACGTGGAATGTCCTTTTCACGAACTCGAGGCCTCCGAAAATTGGGCAATCGGAGGAGTGCTGAGTTCGCTGTTGCGGTCGCATCGGCGGTGACGTCCGCGGACCCGACACTTCTTTCCTCGATACTTCCCCCCCCCCCCCCCCCCCCCGATTTTAGAGTTTTTAGGGCTCGCCCGATGCCCGCACGATACACCAGGCAACGGGGATATATTTTTTTATTTTTTATATTTTGGCACCCAAATTCCTAATCAGATGGGAATATTGACACAAAAATGAGAAATTTGGGTGCCTTAAAGCCATCTGGCGGGGTGTATATGAATAGTCAAGTTTGCGTAATGGTTATTGTATAATAGTATAAAATTTATACTATTATACAAAAAAAATTTAATTCAATATTAAATATTATTTAATTTTGTCGTCCGGTGTGGCGTTGGGTAAACTACCGTTTCCCTCGATCAGCGAAGTTAAGCAACGTCGGGCGTGGTTAGTACTTGGATGGGTGACCGCGTGAGGAGCGGGGTCACCGATACAAGTATTTTCTGCGTTCAATCGGACGGCGAACTCCTCCCAACCCAGGGGGACGAGGCAATGGGGAGCCATGAGCGCAATCGTCAGACAAGTTCCGATCCTCCTTGAGAGGACGGCTGACGAAGTCCGCGACGGCAGCAGCCAGTTGGACGAAAATTCAGGGTGAAATTCCCTTGTTACATTTACATATTATTTAATTTAATATAAAATATAGATTAAATTTTAATCTATATCTATAAAAATGACTGCCAAATCTTTGAGGACTCACTACTTAAAAACCAGTGGAGTGTTTGGCACCATGAGTGTGAGAATGTTTGTGAAGCATTGTAGATGGTTTTAAAGAAGTTTCCACAAAATCGGTCTCTTCCTTCATCGCGAACGGAGCTTTCCTTCGCAACGAGAGACGGGTCAAATAGCGTCGTTACTAGGGATCATTTTAGAAACTCCGAAACCCGGTGCAACTTTTGTCATCGGTTTAGAACGAAACTAAGTCTGTTAAAACGAGCTTTTCACGCCGATTTCAACGAGTAAAAAACGACTTCTGTGCGATAACCCGTTCGCAAGTTATTCGAAGATCGTCGGTAGGCGGGTACCTACCTATTTTTTGCGAGCCTTCGATTTGTTTAATAGGTACTAGGTAATTTCATTTTGAGTTGATGGGTTGCTATGGGCTATAATTTGTGATAGACGGGAATTTGATAATTCACTACGAGAAACCAACAAGCGTTGTTACTATGAAAAATTAAATTGACGGGTTGCCACGGGTGAATCGTTGATAGGTGATGGGCGGGAATTTGATGTTTCGTGGGAAGCACGGGTGTCCCAGCTAGTAATTAAATTTTTGCTTCCGAGTCTGCAAGGCAGAGGAAGCATTGTTTTCACTTTCGAAATTAAAAAAAGATTTTTTTGTTCTCCAAAATCAACATTTCCACTCACGTTTTGCGTTTCACAGTCTCCTGAACAAATTTGGTTCCGTGTCTGTCGGTCTGTCTGTCCGCATTTCCATGCTACACCCATAACTTCCACAATTTTGATCGGATTTCAATAAAATTTTCAGGAATTGTGTGGGTATAGCCCTAGATAGTCCACTATCAGTTTCATCACGATTGAATCAGCGGTACGCTGTCCGCAGGCGCCAAATTGTGATTCCTTGTTACAGCCACAACTTCCACAATGTTGATCCGATTTCAGTCAAATTTTCTGGGATTGTGAGGGTACGGCCACTTGAAGTGGGCCATGTCCCACTTGGCAGTGTATTTTTTTTTTTTTTTTTTTTGTAATTGCCATGTTAACCTGTTATCCGGGAGTAGCCACCACAATCGTGTGTGTGTGTGTGTGTGTGGGGCCCCGGGGGGGGGGGGGGGGGGGGGGGGTAATACGGGAAAGGACCACTTCCTCTTCTGCCTGTTTGGTAAATATTCACGTCCAAAGTCAAGTTCACACTGAAGCCTAATGGAGTGGTAACGAGCAGGATTTTACCCACCACATCCTTATGAGTTGAATGGAGTGAATGGAAGTCAACCCTCAGTTCATCGCAAAGATGGATCCTGCACTGGCAGCCAGGGTCGCGAGGTCAACATTAAGAGTTCAAATCCTGGTTGGAGGAAGAGACTCCTACTATCCTTGAAGCAACCGAATCCACCAACTCCAAAGCCCAGTCTGCCAGAGAGACAAGACCCCCCAACATGACTGCAGTCAACACCCTAAGTAAGTTCTTCGGAAACTCGAAGTTTCGATACGGCTGTTAACAGCCCACTATCCACGAAGAACCAAAATAGGGGTATTCGTGAAGCGCATGTACGTAGTCAATTTTCGACGATTCAATGACGAAACTACCAAACCATGAAGACCCTTAATGTAGTTACAGCAGTAAAAGCCTACTTTCTGGTGACACATTCATTATATACCTGGTAATATTTGTGTGCATCTAATCTTCAAATTTATTGAATGGTAGGTAACATCACACAGTTTAAAATTTACACTTTGGTAACTAAACCACTAACAATCATCGGCATACATCAGTAAGACTAGAATAATTCTAGTACCTAATAATTAGGTAGGTACGTAGGAAGAGATCGCTGAGTGTTCTACTGCCCTACCAAAATCATTGTTCATGTACAAGTTTAGTACCAAGGAATCTTGCAGTACAAGATATTATCTAATACGTAAAGTTTATGAGACTTTCTTTGTGAAAACTTTTAATCCTTAGACGGCATTTGAGCCCTTAGCAGGATATTGACTCAATATTACTGACTAGACGGAAAATTCGGGAAATTAGCGAAGTGAGAGATATGCGCCGGAAAAACTATACCGTCAATGTGCATGTCCTGCGCTGTAGCAGAAATAACAATCATGAAAGATTTTAATCAATGTCGCCTCATAAATGTCGCAGAGTCACGTGAGTTTTCAGGTCCCATTTGTGTTTGGCCCGATGGGGGCAATGCGGGCAGGGGAATTGAGGTTCTTGGCCGCACTCGTACCTCTGATGCCGTTTCAAATGTTCCTTGTACTTGTACGTTTTCCCGCAAGCCAAGCACAGGCTGGGGGTCGCCTTCTTCTTCGGACCTGGAACGACAGCAAACACGACCCGACGCCTGTTTTTCAATACGAACCGAAAATAAAAAGGTAGAAGCAAGCTACGTACAACATCGAACGACAAAAGCCTGACGGGGGAAGAAAACTTGTACGATGGCGAATGCGTGTAAATAAAAATTTGGCGTGTAAGGAAATGTCAAAAATGTTGAAGTATCTGACAATATTTAGAGTAGGTTCATACCTGACAGTAGAATAGAAACTCATGAAATGTAGCCAAGAGAAAGATATATTTTAACTAAGTGTGCTTATCATAAAACAAATTATAATAAGAGCACAATGTACATTTGTGATTCAATTAAAAAAATAAATACACGCTGCAAACTCAGAAAACTAAAAACAAAAACACTCAAAAGCAGGTTAGTTTGATGCTATTGCACCGGAATGGGGTTCTTCGGCAATGTGGGAACCATAATTTCCCAAAAAAGTCACTCCTTAAATTTGGAAAATTGATCAGAGATTCGCTTTTAGTCGAGGGCGCCAATGCAGCTTCTTAGGGACCGATTGTAGCGGTACGCTGGGAGCACGCAGCTTACTTGGCCTGCTGGTAATTTAATGAATGATGCCGTCAGACTGGGTTGGGTGCAGATTTCAAGAAGCAGCCTCGGTGAGTAGGTTGCAAGCCTTCCCAAAGACCACCAGCTTGGATTGCAGAGCCTACAGGTTGGACTGCTAAGACAATCCACCAGAAGTACCTACTCTGGATAAGGGCACTCGTCTTTGTGTGACTTTTGAGACCCTGGTTTGGATTACTGTTAAGTTGATGGGTCTCAAGCCCTCTCTTCTTCCTAGAATTGGCCAGCGTGCCACCCACCACGTTTTGATGAAGCAGAGCAGGATTTCCAGCTTGGCTTTGTCTCTGTTACATACCCCAGCATGTCTACGAACGAAACGGAGCACAGTGCATTCTATGCAGACTCCGGTGCGACACTACAGAAATTGCACTTCACCATCAACTAGGTAACTGTGTTTTATGGAGGCGACCCGGAGCGTGCAGTGATGGCCCCTGTAAAAGTTACAGGTGCACACATCACGTTGCATTTCGCTCCTCTCCAGATTGAGCATCTCCCTTGCTCTAGATATAGAGATTCTGAGTCTCGCCTTCCTTTGACCAGAGAGTCTTTGCCAGCGCCTCTAGTTGAAACCTCCTGACCCCCCCCCCCCCCCCCCACCCTTGAAATGGTTCAGGACCTATAGGGAGATAATATCTATTATGATGCTGTTAAAGGGCATCAGCACCTGCGTTACCCCCAATGCCCTAAAACAAAACCAACAATAAAAAATAAATTTAAAAAAAAAAAAAAAAAAAAACAATCAAAAAGAGAAGGTCGTTTGGAGGATCTGATTTATCTGTTGCTACTTGTTATGCAAACGTTGTTAGAGTAGCCAGCAACTCAGAAGGCAGGAAGCTCCACTACCCGTTTTCCATGATAACAATCATTTATTTTTTATTCATCTGGGATAGTCGATATGTAATTATTACATACTGAGGTCGAAAACCCTGTTGTAAAGCTTGGTTGAGGTGTAGGATTAATAAGTACTTACATTAAAATATATTAAAATTAAAATCGGCTGTCAGATGCTCACGCCAGGCGGCCAACATTTTCGGAAAAGTTACTATTAAGGGATGTTAAGTCCTGACGTTCGCAAAAAGGTAATCGCCAATTCGATTTTCCACCTTCTGAGATGCCGGGTAGCTACTCCACTTGTTATAACTCAATTTGTTTTTGGATTAAGCAAAAAATAAAATAAAAATAAATAAATAAATAAATAAGTAAGTAAATAATAATAATAATAATAATAAATTATGCAACCAGCTGACTGTTCAAAAACAAAATTTCACCAATTTTACGTTCATACGTAATTAACATAACTATCTAATATAATATATTAGATTGTCAAATATATTATATTTGAGTAATTACTATATAACAATGAAAAAGTATACTTTTTAATATAAAATTTTTATTAATTGGACGAGAAATCACATATAAAGAACTTTTTAATATAATATATTTTCGTTTGATATATCGAAAATGTCGATATTTAGGAATCAATATGATCGAGGTATCGATATATTGAGAAAAATACCGTAACATTAGTAATATCGATATTTGAATGAAATCGTAACGTCCCCATCCCTAATGAGGGGAGGGGGGTGTCCTCAAACCTGCCGGAAAGATGGGGAGGCGACATCTAGCGGAGCGCAGCAGTACTCCGGCACTTGAAAGAGGGATTTTGAACTTTCTGGTCCCTCAAAACTCCAGCAGGGCCAGCGTGAATCCCGCGGAAAATCCCAAATTCCCAAAAAGTTTGATTATGTGTATATAAACCTCAAATAAAGGGGATGTAGGACCCTACCTTGCCCCAGCAAAGTCTGAAGAACGACTTGAAAAAAATGAGGAACGCAACCTGAGAATCAAGTGTTCGCGCTTATGGAAAAAAAAGAAGAAAAAAAAATCAGCATTGAAGAAGGAAATTGTCAGCCTGTTGGAGCGGATTTTGGTTCACCAAAGTCCACCGCCTGCACACCCTGACACAGTTTCTGACTCTGAGCATGCGGTTGATCTGTCTGCCGCATCTTCTTCATCATACTCCCACCAAACTCTGAAGGAGCAACTCGAATCAGCCCTGAAGAAAGCGCCAAGTTCGTCAATAATGACAAATGTCCTTCCTTCAACGATCAAAATTGAATCACAAGTGAAACAAGAAATGTTGGTTTTTGAAAATGATCAAGTCAGAGGCAACTCCTCGAAGTTGCGTACCGATTCTTGGAGACTATTCCGCCTACCAGCGTTGAATCAGAAAAGCATTTTCAACAGCTGGATATTTTTGCGATAGTTTAAGGACCCAACTCAACGACACCACAATCCATTCACATTGCTTTTAAAAATTTCACTTTTCTTAATTCTGTTCAATGATTACTATATTCCATTCCAATATACCTTGGTTCCTCACATTCCACCTCCATAACCATATCTTATTTAAACGCTGCAGGAGGAATAGTTTCACCACATCGTTTGGCAACCTTCGAGGAGATTCGAATTTCCTTAGAAATTCAGTACCTAATTCAATTATATTTAAAATCAAAACTATAATTGAATTTGAACATTCTTACCTTCCTAAATAATATTTAGGAAAAAGAAAGAAGAAATTATATATATTATATATAATTTCTTGATAAATTGATTGATTTGTCAATATTGATCGACCTAAAAAGTAAACAACTAAAAAACAAAGGAACAAATGTTTTTGGGATCTCCCAGAACTTCCGAAGAACCCCATAATGTTGATACAGTGACTAGACAATCATTCAAGACTAGAAAATTAGAGATTCGTTTGTCCTTCAGCAACAAGCGGACTAAAAAGTCGAAAAATAAAAAATATTCTACAGCTTAAATGTGATTCCCAAACATTGGAATCTCCACATCCTTGACACACAAAGATTAAACCAATAGGTTTAACCAACAAAACAAATAGGTACTACAATAACAAAAACTACATCTAATTTGGCCGTTAAGAGTATAGGTAAATCTTCATTAGGTATAATGTATTGAGATATCTCAAAGAAACAACGGCGGTGACTAGGAAGATGTTTGTGCGGATTTCTCACAGTGTTGGATTTGGTAGGACTAGTGTCATTTCATTGGTTAGCGTTTTACGCTTGGTTTACAAGTCACCTAAAAAATTAGTATTGAGAGAAAAGAGAACAGTTTCGCATTGACGACTAGATCGATCAGACATTGCAAATATAGTGGTAGTAGGATGTTCACAGTTTGGATCAAGTTTGGATTTTGGTAAAATTGATATGGTGGGTGGCAACGTGGGCTTTGACGTTTTCTTTCCGTTTGGACCGGAAAGGGCAAAAACTGCAGAAAAACGACGGCTCTTTGCCGCACTCATAGCGCAAATGTCTCCAGAGGGTTTCCCGGTTCTTGTATTTCTTCTTGCACTGCTCACATTGGTAGCGCTGTTCTGTAAGATAAGAAGAAAATTAGCTACGGCTTGACGGTAGGTACCGGTTAAGCTGAAATAGAGAGAGAGTGATTTTTCAGTATTTTGTGGTAAGATGCAATATGGAAGAGTCGTCTGTGCAGCTCTGGATTGATGAAATGTACACCTAGAACAACTTTATCCATGTTGAGCTGTGTACACGGTCAAATATTGTTGAATATATAAACCTGACATTTGTAAAATATAAATTGAATATATAAACTATAAAACTATAAACTATAAAATATAAATAATTGAATATATAAACCTGACATTTGTAAAACAACCCAGCGTACTTCATACCATTATCCACCACCATGATGACCTTCAAACGTCAAATTTCTTGGGAGGCACTCGAAGCCGCTTCCGACTCCCGTTCGGGGCTTCGCTGTGTTTGGCGATCATATGAGTCCCCAGGTTTTCTTTCCTTTTGGATTTGAACGGGCAGTGCTGACAACTGAATTGAGGCTCTTTGGCACACTCGTACTTGAGATGGCGGTAGAGGGACTCGCGGTTCAAGTATCGGCGGTTGCACTGGGAACAGATCCAGACAGAGGCTTCCCGGTTGGCGGCGAAACAGCCAATGCGGAGGTGGCGAGCGACCCGTTTCCGGTTGCTGCAGGATTCGCCGCATCGGGGGCAGACGTGCCGAGCTGAAAAGTTGAAGAAAAAACAAAGACGGAATTAGGTTCTTGAACTGGGAAATCCAAGATCGCGTGTTGCCAAGTATGCTCCTTCCAGCGAAGCCAGGGGTAGATCCAGGATGTCGCTCTTGGTGAGGAGGACATTATAAAAGTCCATTATATCCAGAGCAAAGTGAGATTTAAAAGCAACAGTCTGGGGGAGACCCTCCTCCTTGGATCTACCCCTGAACGAATCGATTCACTAGCAAATGGAACCCCGGTTTCTGCAACCTAAAAGCTGGATTACTAAACCAAACCTCTCAATAGCAGTAGGTAGGTACTTACAATCAATCTGAGGCCCTCTTATCGGGGATCCAGGTCAAATAGATTACGGTCGTAGTAAATATCATCGCCCGGCTTGCTGTGCTGGCCCTTCCAAAATCCAATACTTGCTGAGGCATACCTTACTTGTATTTGACGTGTCCAAAGACTTGTCGAGCTCTCTTTTGGACAATCAAAAAGGGGCGAATAGGGTAAAATAAATTCAGCTGCATTCTCTGGTAATTCTGTTTATTGAAGGAACTGGCTCTCCACATTCGGCAATGCCGACTCAGAGCAGCGAGCCCCAGCAGACTGGCCACGTTGGTCGCTTTTGGCAGAACTCCCAACTTGTGGATTCTAACTCGTTGGTATCAGCATATTGAAGACAACTCAGGCAACCCTGGCTGCTCACCCGAGATTTCACCTCGTCTCTTCCATATTCGGATGTTTGAGGCCCATGTGAGCCTTCATCGTCTCCCGTCTTTTGGCCTTGTACGGGCAATAGGGACACTGGAACTGAGGCTCCTTACCACACTCGTAGTTCAAATGACGCAACAGGTTGGGCCGGTACTTGTACACTTTGCCGCACCCCAAGCAGTAGTGGAGCTTTGGGGTTCTTCCTCCTGAAAATTACTTGGATTATAACAAAATTACAACTGTGTTACGTTGGCAGCAGTTAGGACTGACACGGCTTTTCGTTTTCCCGTTATTGGTGTTTTGACCACTGATGACAATTGCAGCAATCCAGACGCCATAGAGGGTTCACCCCGTTTGGAAAATGAAGTACAATTAGAATTTTTATTTGTTCACAGTACGCATTACAAGAAAAAATGTGGGTGGGAGGGGTTAAACCGAACGATGCTGAAGCTCCACGTACTTCTTAGGGACCAACTCTGGCAACAGAACAAAATCAAGAAGCCACTTATCGACGTTTTCCATTGGGTGACATTGAGGATGGTGCTGACGGTTGAGCAGTCGATTACTCCTCCATGGAACCTCTGAAAAATTAAAAATTGGTTGAAAAGGGGAACTGAAAGACAAGAGTGGCGAGAAAGCATTAATGGAACTTACTCGGAAATATGTCCCAGGACTATGTTGTTGGAGGCGTCGGACTGAAACGGTTGCAGGATGAGGTCGTCGTCTTCAAACTTGGAACTGTCCCACAGGCTTTGGATGCGGCTGTACGTGTAGCTGTATGAGTCCATAGCGGGTCGTCCAGAGGTTGTGGACGAGGACTCTTTGACCGGGGGGGCCTGTCCACTCTGTCTGCAACCAAAAGGGCGTATGGTGCAGATCCTCTTGCCAGGGCTTGCAGCAGGTGCAGCAGGCCGCCAGACACTTTGAACTCCACGCACAGTATTGACGGCTCGGTATTTTACCGGAACGGTGGAACCAGTTGGAACGAGCCGAGTACTTGGAGCTTTCCCTGGGCTGATAGCCTCTCTCAACATGTCATCTCTAACTAAGATGTTAACTCGTGTTTCTTCTTTTAGTGTTTTCAGTTTATGATAGCTCAAGACTCCGGACTTCGTGATCTTCTGTTCCTTGTTTCCAATCAATTTTATCAATTGAACATTTGAGCTAGGCTCAATTTTACGGTCATCGTCACGCGCCAAATCCACAGGTTTTGTGTCACAAAATAACCCAACAGTAATGTTTGTGTCTTTTGTAATGTTACGGTTTTCACTTAGTGAACTCCCACTTTTAGGCAGATCATCTTCATCATCTTGCCAGTCATCTTCAAATATTGAAATCAAAGGATGCGGTTTTTCTAGACTTGGTTTTGGTGGAATCTCTGCGCTGGCCACCCTGGCCAAATCTGGCGTTTTGGGAAAAGCTTTGGGATTCACTTTGTGGAGCATGAGAGCATTCTGCTGGAGAATCAGGGTTTTGGGTGGAGGATCTTTCCGTGGTGTTTGGCCGGATTTTTGAGTGACGAAGGCGTTCTGGTGGAGCAAGACGCTCCTGCAGGCTCCCATTGACTTGACGGTGACTCTTTCGTAGCGGCAGGTCTTTCCCAGAGGTGAAACTCTGGTGTTGGAGAGCTTCGCTGCTTTTGGGATACCTTGAACAAAATAAGCATATCATGTTAGAGTCATGCATTATGGCTATGATATAGTTCAAAGTTCAAATCATTGTCATCTTTAGCAGCTCATGTCCATATCACGCTGGTGGTGGGGATGCCAACTCTGTTTCCAAATCGCTGCTAAGGTTTTCATACAAGAAAGCCTTGGCCAGGTTTGTCGAGACGTTTTCCAGGCAGGAGTTTACCAATCCTTGGCAGATGGGGTCTGTATTAATTCAACGGGTGCGTGTCGTGGACTCGGGATCTGTCGTGCTAGAGAAGGGAAAACAACTCGAGTCCTTCGTACTCTTGCCACGTAATCGATGTGGCAAGAACTCGTCAGGGTGGAGCCACCCTCAACCTCACCACCTCAGTGTTCGCCTCAGGATCCAACAGCGTGATGAAGATGGCGATGATGACGAATGGAGCAGAAAGCTTCTTCTTCTTCTTCCCCTGCAGTTGCTCGATATAATTTTACCGTCCCAGTCTTGGGAACTTCGACACGAATATCCCCCATGAAAACGCAAAGAAAAGATTTGTCACCTCAACTACCTCATAAACTCTAACAAAATAAAAATTTTTAATTATCAGTAGCATACCAATTACAAGATTATTTGCAACAACAAGGACCATTAACAATACCTTATTACGACTAATGCGCTCACCGGCTGACAACGTCCGCCTTCTCGTACACAACTATCACCCTACATTGCTCACTTCAATAGAATCTAGCTCTGTCAGGAACGCCATCGATAAATACAATCAAACATGATATAGAGAGCAAACTGACTGTAAATGAATTAATACAACACTTTTCAACGGTAAACGAAGGGAAGAAAAAATACTCGAGTAACTTTGGTGAATTGACAAAATTGAAATAGCTATTTAACGTGGGTTAACTCCAAAGCACAATTAACACAATCAACATAATCTAGATTACAAAACTTGACGATTTTGGCATTTGTGCGAAATGTTAGTACCGTGAAATGCGAGGATATTTCTGTTACATATAATTGGAAGTTTTGCAGCAACTAGGGTACCTATGTATTAAGTTGAATTAGTAGAAGAGGAATTTGCTTTGCAGACGATATCTTTTCCAAAAGGAATCTAAAGGCCGAGGTGGGCTGTTTAAGGTAGTTGTTATAGCCATGTCCTTCAATTGAACGGAATGCTCAATAGGGACGGGATTTGTCAGTTTGTGTTAATTACAAAAATAAACACACAAAATAACTACACAAATTTTGTAAAGTACAGAAAGAGTAGGTTGTTCAGTCAAACGGTTGTTTTTCTTGTGCTTTTATGAGTTTAAAAAAACTCTTCCATAGATTTGGAAGCAACACAGATTTCCCTCTAGATCGTAAATAGAGATTACCGATAAAAAGTAAAGGGAGTTTATCTTCAAAATGTTTGACCTATTTGGGCTGATGACAGATTCGCTTGTTAAAACCAAGTGCACGTGGCGTGGCGCATGGCGAAAAAAGGGAAGGACCAGTTATCACGGAGATAGGATAGGCTTTCAGGAAAATTCGATGCCCTCAGAGGTATATCTAATCGTGGAAAGTGGCGGAGCGCATGCACATAGCTATTCACATTGCACGTTCACTTTCCACGTTTCAACGTCAACCTCAAACTACCGAACCATGGTGACCCCTATTGACTGGAATACAGTACAACTAAAATAACCCTAAAATAACACTTGGGATCCAGGAATATCTCTAAACAGCCTGACCTCACCAACAATTCCACTCGTCTTCTACCAATCTTTTATACTACCAAGCCATAATGCAGAACGAAAAGAACACATCGATCCTACAATGCCACCATCTCCAGTCTCGTTGATCTCATAGCCAAGTTGGTTGTTTTCAATGATCCATTTGCTCCATTAATTCATCGGTTTTAGTAGTCACGTATTAACGAGTGTAAAGAAGCACATGGCAATGAAAAAAGTGATATAAATGAGTAAACATATCGGTTAAGACTAAAATGAATACCTACGAGTGATCAAATACATATCAATGAAACTGAATAAACATTCCTTCAAAACTAAAGCCTTCACCTCACCTCGCCAGTGTTAGTGAATATTTATATCTATTTACACTGGTGTTTTGCCGTGTTTTTTTTTCTTTTTTGCTGAATTGGTAAAGAAATCTAGTGCTTTACAAGTTCTTCTACGCTGCCTTCATCGATATATGTTAGACTCAGCGGTTGTTTTCTTCGGATTTAACTTCTATGAGCTGGTCGAGGAAGTGGGTCGATGCAGGTTGCTCAGGTGGCTCGTAGACGTTCGCGTGGCGGTTGATGACGTGACTTTTCAACCCGTGTTTCCACCTGAAAGCGTAAAACAGTGTTTGAAAATTGTCACGAGCGGCTGAAGGATGTACGTCAGTGTTCGGTACCTGGTTTTGAACGGGCAATAGTCGCAGGCGAAGGTCGGCTCTTTTCCACACTCGAAGCTCTGGTGATTATAGAGGCTCTGGTAGTGGCGGTATTTCTTATTGCACTTCCCGCAAGTGAATCGGCCGTCCACAGTTCGCAAACGACTGGCAGCTGAAGAAAAAAGTGAATTTCAAGAGAACAACTTGAAATAAAAATGCAGTTACCCTTACCGTAAAAGTGAATCTTTCTGAATGGTTTGATGAAACAGAACGTCCGTTTTTGCATCATTGTAGGAAATGGGTTAGCAGTCCCATAGAGTACTTACAAACAAGAAAGTCAATTTTTCGATGATTATCTGAATGGTTAAGCTCAGAAGTATGATACAAAAATCAAAAGTGGGATACAAAGATCAGAAATGGGATTTTAATAGAAGTGGGATAGGAATATCAGAAGTGAGATAAAAGTATCAGAAAGGGAATATAAATTTCAGAAGTGGGATATGAACATCCGAAATAGGATACAAAATTTGTATCCTATTTCTGATTTATACATTTATACATATTTAATACAGCTAATAATAATTATTGGGACAATATGCCATTAAAATATCAAAAATGGAACATAAATAACACGAGCTCAGGTAACAAAAGTAACTGCTCTCCCACTTCCAACGCATAGCAAAGCATCACAAACAGAATCCTGTCGTCAGTCAGCTTGAATATCAACAAAATGCCCAGCGAGCGAAGAAGTCAGAGCTTTGAACCCATTGAATCCAAAGCACCGTCATAAGAATATCAATATCAGGCAAAAAGTTGAATTGCAAAATTATAAAATGAATAGAAAAGGTAGCAGGAAAGGAGAGGAGTTTGCAGCTGGGGATTGTGCAAAGTCAATGAGGTACACAAGTGTTGATTTCAGCACTAAATTTATTTCTGGAATTTACAAAGTCGACCAATGAAACTTACATACTATCAGAGTAACCATTTAGTTCCAGTTAAGTAGAGCATTGCACAATTACAAAAAATAATCTTAAGAAAGTACCTCCGTTAGTCTAATCTGTCCATTGGAACCGAATTTTTCCCTTGCCATCTTACCCCCAAAGGTGGTTTTGATTATCCAGCATGGCCCCATGTTTGGTGAGCATGTGCACCTTGAGGTTTCCTTTCCTTTTGGACTTGAAAGAGCAAACGGTGCAAAAGTACCTGGGCTCCTGTCCGCACTCGTAGCGCTGGTGGAAGTACAAACTTCTTTTTTGGCCGTATTTTTTGCCGCAGCCAATGCAGGGGATGGCATCCCCGTTCCGTCCATCTGCAAATAGAGGAAATTGAGATATGTAGGCGGGTGTTTCAGGAATGGAAAAGCTTTGTACAGGGTTGTGCAAGGATGGAAACAGCTAGAACTGCATGGAACTTGAAACTCCAGCATGGTAGATGCTTGTTGCTGGAGAGTGAACTGGCTTGAA
The DNA here is from genome assembly GCA_955831195.1 of Pilophorus perplexus. Taxonomy (NCBI): domain Eukaryota; kingdom Metazoa; phylum Arthropoda; class Insecta; order Hemiptera; family Miridae; genus Pilophorus; species Pilophorus perplexus. The sequence continues at coordinate 32,036,333 of OY037009.1, read as the reverse complement.
GAGCCTTCCGTGAAATGTAACGCCCGCAGTCCATAGACATAGAAGAGCAACTGCAAGGTCCCCCCCCCCACACCCACTGAAGCCTGTCCAGGCGCTTTTACAGGTAGTAGTTCCAAGTGCTCATGGACCCTCGGGACCGAGCCTGGAGGTCGTGAGTGGGGGAGAGTATTCCCCTCCTAGCTATCTGTTTCAATCAATATGCATCAATCTCCTTTCTATCTTTCTCTCCTTCCTTTTCATCTATCCACGTTATTTGCTATCCATTCTAATCCGGGGTCTCTCAGTCATAGAAAATTATGATACACAGACCATGCAATCACTTTTATTTTCATTAACGATGAACTTCACACTATCAAACTTACCAAAGCAGACTCTGAAGACTCGGCGTAATCCGTCAACATTTATCACTGAAAATTGAAGGGCGTTGGGTACAAAAAACCTAAGTGCCCTTAGAAATTAATAAAATTAATAATTAAAACAATAATAATAATTGTTTGTAGTTCGTGTTGCTCTTTCCCGTCGGGCTTTCATGGCCGGTAGTTTTCAAGGATTACTGCTGTAAATTTGTAATCCTTGAAAACTACTGATAATAATTATTGATTTGATAAATTATTATTGAACCCAATTCCCTTTAATCGCCTCTTTTTAAATTGCGTTATTTAGGAAACGAGAGTATTGCTTAGCTCTTGAACTGTGCCGTCGACGATGTTTCGGGGTGCTTGAGGTAAATGTGTGTTTTGAGGTTGCCCTTCCGTTTGGACAGATGGGAACAGAAGGGGCACCTAAATTGAGGCTCCTTCCGACACTCGTACTGCTGGTGGTTGTAGAGGCTCTCGCAGTGTTTGTATTGCTTGCCACATTCGCACGTGAATTTCTTGGCTGGGGGAGAAAAAGGTACCGTGTGAATGTATAATATAACCCCATCAACCTTTGGAACACTACAAGCAGCTCTGAACCTGGGAGCGTAATAATCTCAAAGCATTCTGACAGCTATCATTATCTTTTGACGTTCTCAAAACCCAACCACGACCTGTCCCCACTGAATAGGGCTGCAAAAGGTGAACAAATACAACTATAGTTGCGCCTCTATAGAGGCGCCAAAGACTTCATGAAATTGATCGTTCGAATCGAATCGAAACGTATACATATTACAAATACTGACGGCTAATGACGTAGAGGGGCGGTCTGAAAAATGAATTGGGTTTCATACAGGACTAGGGGGCCACTTCCTGCTGGCTACGCCAGCCAACCCCCCGCTCGTCACTTTCTGTTACAGAAAGCTGGAGCTGGAGGTAGGTAGGAGGGTAGGTTAACTCCAGTTCTAAGTTAGCTCCGGAACTGCCTGATAAAGTGGACGAGCTTATTTTTTAAAATGTCTAAACTATCCTAAACTTTGAAATTAACGGGCAACATTAAATTTAAATAATAATGTTATTAACTTAATTGCCTATAGGTAGGTATATTTTTGTAAGCCCCAATTTTTCTCAATTTTTGAGCGTATGTAAGCTCTACTCTCCTACATCAGTTAGGTGTTGTTCGGAATCAGGAACAGACATGTGCAAAGTCGTCTACCACCAATTTTACTACATCTCATCGAAATCTAGCCGTGGCCTTCAGTGCTGTTCATGCAGCGTTGGATGAAACCCACCATGATACATCATACCCCGCAGATTGGGCAAACTGGTCGTATCCCATCTATCACGTCAGTGAGGCTTCAAAACTGGTCTAGTCAATTGCTCAGCACTGGTTAAGTTCGTTTTGCTGGAAGTATTGTCAGTTTTTGAACTTCAACTGTGTTCAGGGACTGGAGGAGCCTGGACATCCAAAAAACTATTCAATTTAAATTTTAAGAATTCTAATTTAACATAATCTTTCATTAAAACAGGATTACTTACTAACACTTTGGTATTCAATTGAGCGACAATATCAGAGTAAAAGGTTGTGTTTGAGGATCATGTGTTTCTTGACAGAGCCTTTTCGAGTTGATCGGTGCGGACAGACTGAGCACTGGAACTGAGGCTCCTTACCACACTCGTAGTTCCTGTGGCGCAGCAGGTTGGGCCGGTTCTTGTACACTTTTCCGCATCCTTCGCACTGGTGGATCTTGAGGATGGCTGAAAATGACGCTGTCGTTTAGGATCCTTAGCAGTGGTGTTTCATGCATGGTAGATGATGATAGATGAATTGTTAAGAAGCCGATGGTTGTGATTCTGCAGGTTACATCAAGTGGTAACCCCGAAGTGATCCTTGGTGGCTCGGAGTATCGAGCCGTTCGGAAGTCCTTCTTGTGATCCGTCTTCTTGTCGCCTTCAGGTTCTACGGAGGATAAAGAATGGTGATCCTATCATCAACTAAAGAGGGAAAACAACGCTATAAGTTCTCGCAACAAGAAGCCTGCCTCACCTGCTCCACAGACAATCTTAGTTGGCAGTAGCAAAAGTGGTGACCTAGATGTGATCCTTAGTAGGGCAAGTCAGTGAGGGAACTTCTTCTTGTCCTCGACGAACATCAATCCGCCAATCTGCCCTGAGATCATGTCGAAAAGTGGTGACGCCAACGTGATCCTATACTCTTGGTAACTCGAGTGGTGAAAACTGACCTAATAGATAGGCATAGCGTTTGGTTCACGTCAAGATGGGGTAAAATGCAAGAAAAACCGATTCACTCAAAACAAATTAGTAGTAACACACAACAATACGACATTTTACGGCATATCCCCTCAATGAAGGAGTTTTTGAAGCTCACAGAGCAACATTGTGTTTAAGGATCATGTGTTTCTTGAGTGAGCTCTTCTGGGTGGAGCGATGCGGACAGACTGAGCACTGGAATTGAGGCTCCATGCCGCACTCATAGTTCTTGTGGCGCAGCAGGTTGGGACGGTACTTGTACACTTTGCCACATCCGTCGCACTGGTGGATCTTGAGGGTTTGCCCAGCTGGAAGTTAAATGGTGATACAGTGGGGATCTTAAAGAGTCAACCTGTGTTGAGCTACAACATGGTGGCTATACGGTGGCGTTTTCTTTTGGCCCGGTAAGAGCAATTCACCCCAGGGCGGATTAAGCGGGGGTTGGCTGGCGTAGACAGTGGACATGTGTGGCGTGGTCAAACCCTGGTACTCGTATCGTATTCACGTTAAACCCTCAACCGCACTACGAACCAGCCGGATGCGTCTTACATCAGATGTAAAGATTCTTACAGATTGAGGAGTATTCTAACTGAGTGCAGAGCATTCTAACCATGCAAGAAGCGTGCTCCCACATTTCATTTCCCTTGCCGCGTCTCATCCCCAATTTCAATCCAGTATGGGACACCCAGTAAATTGGGGTAAAAGAAGTCGAACGATAATTTTTTGAGTCCAAAATTATTGTGAGATTTTTTTTTTTTTTTTTCGAAAAGTTTAAAATACACATCAACGCATCGTAGCAGTACGAGTTCACATTTAATGCAGGTACGCAAGTATGTAGTAATGCGGTTTCTCAAGTGACTCTAAGGAACTGCATTACACAGTGTTGCCAATCTCAACCTTCTGCCTTGAATGAGCAAGTCACTTGATGGTGGTAACTAAACTAAAATGAACTAGCAGTGAAGTAGCTGCGTATTGAATAAGTTCAATACGCAGCTTAATTTTTGTACATAGATTTTTGAAAATAAAAGGGTAAAAATAATAAACTAGTAATTCTGACGAACATAACAGCGTTGAGTGTAAAGTTTGTTCAGTTTCCAATATGACATCTAAAAGTGAAGGAATTTCTTTGTAAAGTCAGACTAGAGAAAGGCAGGACAGTTTTGTAAGAGGGCAACATTTTCTGCATGATCTAGTCTTTGGTCTCGTCCTTCACATCCTCTCCTGAATTTTCCGGGAGGTTTCCCCACCCGGATAAAATCTTCTCCAATTCGGAAGTCTTCTTCGTCGGGGTTTTCAGCGGGCTGAGGACGACGCCGTGGATCCGGGCGAGGTGAGACTTGAGATGTTGCTTCTGTTTGGCCCTGTAGGAACAGTGTGGGCACGGGTGTTGGGGCTCTTTGCCGCACTCGTTGGTCGAGTGGTGGTACCAACTGACTTTGTGCTTATACGAACGGGAACAGGCCTGGCAATGGTAGCGCCCCTCGGCGTACGTCCACCCCGGTCCTACACGTTGGAAAGGATCAGACTCTGGAAATGATGAAAACGTTGGAAATTAGTTCAGCATTAAAATGATTTCACGATGGTACCAATTTTAGGACCTATTTAGTTTCAAAGTTCAGCTATTCCACCCCTTAATCCCTTCAAGCTGTAAATCACCGATATCAACCTTGTACTAGGTTCTGACTGAAAAATACGAAAAAAAATTTGCAAAAGGTCTTTCATTCAATCAAATTTACTATTGACAATCTACAATTGACAATTGCCCTCAGGTGTCAAATGATGTCTGAAGATCATGTGGGCTTTCAAGTTCTGTTTCCTTTTCGCTTTGTAAGGACAAGCTGAACACTGGAATTGAGCTTCTTTCCCACACTCGTACCGATTGTGAGTGTACCAAGTCTCCTTATGTTTGTATGAGCGGCCGCAAGCTGTGCAGACGAACCTTCCATCGATGAAAGCGCAACCCCCTGCTGACATCAAATGGAATAGTTTGATAGATCTTCCCAGTGTACACAAGAAATTCTACAACTCAACATCAATACGGACTTTTTGACGTTGGATTATTGGACTTTTTGTTCTCAAGTACCCCAGCATAACAAATAATCTCCTCAAAGTACGATAGGTTGCCGTTCAGCAGCACTCTGTGAGTGAAGTGCTCTCTTACTGATCAAGGAACATTCTTACAGATTAGGGAGTATTCTTACGAATTGCGGGGCATTATTCCCAAGTGAAGAGCTCTCTGAAAGATCAGAAATAATTCTTACAGTTCAAGGTTGAACCTTGAAGATTCATTCTTGCAGATTGAGAAGCATTCTTACTGATTGAGGAGGTCTCTTACAGATTGGGGTGCATTCTTACTGTTCAAGGAGCATTCTAGCTGATTGGGCAGCAGCTATTCTAACAAAGAGATGATGACTCTTTCATTGTTACATGTATAATCAATCATTTAAATCTTCTTTACATTACTACCGTGCGGAATCCACCCGAAAAAAAGAAACAATTACATTTAATAATCTCGATTATTATTTCATCGGATTGTCACAGGTTTTTTCTCAGGTGGTGCTTAAAAAGCATGTGGCTCTTCAGGTTCTGCTTCTGTTTGGCTTTGTACGGGCAGGCAGAACACTGGAATTGAGCTTCTTTCCCGCACTCGTAACGATTGTGAGTGTACCAAGTCTCCTTATGTTTGTATGAGCGGCCGCAAGCTGCACAGACGTACCTTCCATCGATGTAAGCGCACCCTCCTGCGGACACCACAGAGAGCCATTGAACCAAAATGATGGAACGTACTTTTTCGTATTTTGGAATCCATTTGGCGGCACGGTAAAAAAAAAAAATTATAATTAAAAAAAAAAATATATATAGTCATTTAATATGACCTACCTATAACCCATTTACGACGAATCATGTACCTAAACAATATGAGTAAAAAAACCTCATTACCTTGATTTTCAATGAACTTGTGTTCTTCCGTGGAGTCTCAGTAATCAATACAAACAACTATTTAGCAGATTTTATCTGAATAACTGAAGCATAAGTTTGAAATATGTTTTTAATGCTAATGCATCTTAGAAAATACTCAAGCTAGTGTTACTATCATAAAAAACGTTGGAACCAAAACCTTACTCACAGGTGGTATATCTTGTTCTTGCTTAAAGTTACATCAAATTTGGTGGACAATTGCTGAATGCCTTCGAAAGTTGCTCTTTTTGTTGGTGCAGTAGGCACATAGCGAGCAATTGAATAGAGGCTCTTTCCCGCATTCCCATTTGTTGTGGTTGTACCAGCTGTTTTTTCCTTTGTAGGACCGGTCGCACTTGTTGCAGTGGTACCGGTTCCCGATTAGGGTCCATCCTGGAGGAATCGATAGAAGCTTGATTAGTGACGCGATATAACTGCACGATTGGAATTAAGTTACTTGTAAACCCTTCTACGAGGCGTGATGCCACTTGTGACAACTGAAATGGCTGCCGAAAATCCCGCTATGATGGCAGGACTGTTACTCCAAACTCCACTAACAGAAACAATAATTTTGAGAAGATTTGGCAGACTTTCTGTCATTGCAGCAGAATCGAGTATCGCGAAACGTTCAACCTGGACGATAACTGAGATTTATTAGCTACCTAAAGATTTAAAAAATGAATAAATATCTCTGAAAGAGGAGAATGGTTGGCTGCCCTCAATTTAAGACGACCTGCCCTGAATCAGTCCGCTTCAGGTTATGAATATGAGAAAGCACACCAAAAGAAACTGTAATTTGTTTTATTTATAAGCAATAGTTATTATTGTTCATTTCAGTACTTCGTTATGTTTGGGTTTGATATTAAATATCAAAGATGTCTCTGGATGGCCCATCATTAGAAATCTGCGACTCGGTGTTTGATGAACATGTGGGTCTTCAACGTGGATCTCTGCCTGGCTCTGTAAGGGCAAGCCGAGCACTGGAACTGAGGATCTTTACCGCAACCCCATTGTTTGTGGTGGTACCAGCTCGTCAGGCATTTGTACGACCGGGTGCAATCCTTGCAGTGGTATTTCCCGCTACGGAAAGTCCAACCGGGCCGCCCTGGAGAAACCATAGCGTCAATATGAGTTTATACATGGACGTTTGAGGCGCTATCTACAAGATGCTTTTTTTTCACCCCAAATCAGCAAACAAACTACTAACCGATTAAGGGCCGAATTTGCACTTCTCAATATACGAATTGAAGATATCAATCCCGTGTTTTGCGAGCAGGTGATTCTTCAGGGTTACATTGTGTCTCGCCCTGTAGGTACATTCGGAGCACTGGAACTGAGGACCTTTTCCACAACCCCACCGCTTATGGTAGGACCAGCTTGTTAAGCATTTGTAGGACCGGTTACATCCCGTACAGTGGAATTTCCCTTCACTGAATGTATAGCCTTCGTCACCTTTAACGAAAATAAAATAATACAATTGATGTGAAGTGAATTAATAGAAAAAATTCAGAACGCCATTTCTAAACACGTTTTGAATCGCAATTTTAAAAAACTTCAGAGTTTAACGGACGGTGCAAACGGGAAATCGGTTAAAAGATCACAAACTATCCAGGAACGACGTATAATATGCACAAAAATCATAACGCCCATACCATTTTATGCTTGTAAATTATATGAGCTTTCAAATTCCCCTTCCGCCTCGCTTTGTAAGGACATTCGGGGCACTGAAATTGGGCTTCCTTTCCGCACTCGTATTTGGCGTGGGTGGTCCAGTGAAATTTGTTCTTGTAAGAGCGACCGCAACCCCTGCAGTGGTACCGACCGTCGCGAAACGTCCACCCTAGACCGAAACAAGTTAGTAAATAACGTTGGGTTGTGAGAAAAATCGGCATTCGATACAAGAGGGAAAGGTTGTAGTGGCAGTATGTCAATGATTGTCGGAGGGGTTCCTTTTAACCCTGACACAAATAATGTTGGTCACAGTGATAGTGTTGAGGATTTTTATGGGAGCGTTCTAACTGAATGAGGAGCATTCAAAATTGATGAGAAGTAGGTAATCTTACAGTTTGAAGTGAAATTTAACTTAGTGAAGAGCGTCTTAACAGAGCGAGGAGCATTCTAACGCAGTGAGGAACATTCTAACTTAAAGAGGAACATTCTAACTGAATGAGATGCATTCTCAATTAAAGAGGAGCACTATAACTTAGTGAGGTACATTCAAACTTAGTGAGGAGCATTATAACGGAATGAGAAGCATTCTAACTTAGCGAGAAACATTCTTACAGGCTGAGGGCATTCTAACTTAGTGAGGAGCAGTTTAACTTAGTGAAGAACATTCCTACTTAGTGAGGGGCATTCTTACAGAATGATTCTTATATGGGGCAGGGTGGCCCCATGGACTTGGGCATCAGTGAAACGCCTGTTTACAATCGCTCGGGGCACTGATCAGCCTGGTTCGAATCTGGGGACGAACACCAATGTTTGACCAAAAGTCAATCATGTGTTGTAATACCTGTCTTGTCGGTTGACGATTCACCTCTGAACTTTTGAAAGTTTATGTGAATCCTAGCAGAGGCTCCTGTGACGAAGGCAGCCAAGGCATCTGTCTTCAACATACAAGATCTGAGGGAAAAAGTTTACACTGTAAACTACCTCTCTCGGGACCTCAGACCGGGATAAAATTTTTTCTGGTGGACAGGTATAACCATGTCTTCGTTTACTGAGAACATTAAACTAGTTGTGCGATCTGCGGGCCTTGGGGGCTGTTGTGCCAAAGTTATTGTAGATCTCTTGAGCAGTTTGGTCTTCGAGGGTCTTGAGAAGATTCGTCAAAAGTCTTAAGTTGTTTAGGCTTTGAGATAAGAAAAGTTTTTCATTTTTGAGTCAATAGGATACACTCTCCCCGGGATACGCTTGTCAAGGACGCCAGTTCAGGATACACTCGACAAGGACGCCACAAGGATACGCTCGCAAGGGAAAGGACATCACAAAGGCTCTCAAATTTGGAAGGCTCGAATTTAGAAATGAAAACAACGTTTATTGAACAGAACGAGTACGAGAGTGACGGACCAACCTCACGGTGTTGAAGTGAAAACGAGAGTGATTTTAGAGGCGATTTCCGCCTCCTTTTATACCCAGGCCGAGCCCGCTGATTTGCTCCGCGATTCGCGTTTGTGGGCATAATATTATGCGAGCGGCAAGTGAAGACTATCGCCGGATCCTCCCTCCTCGCTGTCGAGCGTGCGAGTGGGATTCCGGTTGGTTCGTCGGGCACCCTTCCTCAAGTATATTTTGCAAATTATAATATTGTTTGTTAGTTGGACATTGTGTCCCAACAGTGGCAAACGACGGGAGGGGGGAAAGTATCAGTTCCCCAAACTCGTCCTTGACCGGTCGAAGGGGCGGTAGGATTGTGTCCACCCCCAAAAACCCAACCTGTCCCTGAAATAACCGCCGATACCACCATGTCAACTACAGTACCACTCATGCTCGATACACAGCTTTCACGGTTATACTGATCATCACATTTATTACAATCAAGAGTTCAATTTATGAACATACAGAGGTTTCATATGTTTGAAAATCATGTGGGTCTTCAGGGTCCCTTTGTGCTTGGCTCTGTACGGACACTCCGGGCACTGGAATTGAGGCTCTTTCCCGCATTCCCACCTGTTGTGGTGGTACCAGTTGGTTTTGTCTTTGTAAGACCGGTCGCAAGCCTTGCAGTGGTACCGCCCTTCGTGGAACCGCCAGCCTGGACCTGGAGAGGAAGAACAAATTTGGAAAGTAAAGGTTAGGATGACACTGATTGAGGTCTGTCTTTGCTCATATAGGTACAATGAAAATTTTCCCTGGGTTTTTGAGGGGGTTGTTGTCTTTGAAGTAATTCACCACGTGATTACAAGAACACAATTATATTGAAAAAACATCTTAGGTAACTTCATTTTGATAAATTCTTTGCCATATGTCTAGTGGCCACATGGGATCTCAAGCTGCTCTTCTGCCTGGCCTTGTACGGACATTCGGGGCAGGGGAACTCCATTCCACATTCGAAGTTGGTGTGGTACACGCAGTGTCTGCGGTTCTTATAGGAGCGACCGCACGACTTGCAGTGGTACCGCCCTGAGTGGAATATCCAGCCCGGACCTGAATGAGAAGTACACGTTACCATTTGGTATGACGAGAAGTGAGGAACATTGCAGTGGTAACGTGACGATTTTACGAATCAAAAATTTAATGTTTCATTATATTGTCGTCAAATCGAATCCTCCATGCTTGAATATCACGTGGGATTTCAAACTGCTCCTCCGGCAGGTGCGATACGAGCATTCGGGACACTGAAACTGGGCTTCTTTTCCGCATTCGTACTTCGCGTGAAACGTCAAATGCTTGCGGTTCTTGTACGAGCGGCTGCAGCAGGTGCATTGGTACCTTCCTTGGTTGAATATCCATCCTGGGTCTGTAAACGGACCAAGTGAACCGATTATTTACTGCGTTGCTTCACAGAGTGGACCCATATTGGAGCTGCAGCCCGAGGAGGAGGAGGAGAACGAGGAGAATCATTTCCATTCTAAAGTACTTCTACAAGTCGGAAAATTTTGAAATTTGTCTAGAAAAATGCAACTGGGCGAGTAAATTTGTTTAGGTATTTATTTTTTGTTAGAATTTTCTAGTCTGCTAGAAAAGTCTGAAAACACCAAAAAATTGGCTCAATGTGATCAATTAAACCAACAAATGTTGAAAAAAAAGAAGATTAAGGAGAATTGAAATGGAGCAGCGAAGGCGGGATGGAGGAGGGTGTCCCGCAGCTCCCATTGAAGAGGGCGTGGAGGGGAGAGAAAAAAGGGGAGCTAGCTAGCAGCCAACAATCCAACGGCTGGTCTCCCACCGCCAGGACTTCTTTAAAGAAAAAGTTCAAAGAACATGGGAAAGTGAGTAGAAGGGATCTAAGGCCAGATAGGAGAGGTTGGGGGTTGGCTGGCTTTAGCCAGCAGGTGGTGGTCCCTAGTTTGCTGTTTGGAATCAGAGCGCTATGTAATAAAGTTGAGGCTACAAAAGTCGTGTTTGAGAGTCCCGGTTGCCAGGGGAAATGTGAATTTGTCTGGTGGAGAGGACAACTGATGAAAAACGTCAGGATTTTTGCTTTTTCCTCGGCAAAGGTTAGGTACACAAAAAGTCTTCGATCACAACTTTATTTAATTTGAATCATCACATTTGAGATTGTTGAAATATTAAACATTTCATCACTATCATACAAGGATTTCACCGTGGAGAATAGCAACGTGCCTTTTGAGGCTGCTCTTCCGAGAACCTTTGTAGGAACACAGGTGACATTTGAATCGAGGCTCTTGGCAGCATTCCCACTTGACGTGACGGTACCAGTCTCGCCTGGATTTGTAATTGCGGCCGCACTCGCAGTAAAGACGTCCATCTCGTTTTATGGGGATCCGGTTGACTGGAAATTGGTATAAAAACAAATAATGAGGCAAAGGAGAAATTCCACGTTGCATAAGGAGGATTTACTGGTGGCTTCTAGTGACATAAACGACTCACGACTGAGCACAAAACAAACATCACGTATTTATTGCGTTCAACAAGCCGTGTCTGACGACAATGTGTTTCTTGAGGTTGGACTTCCGCTTGCTCTTGTACGGACATTCGGGACACTGGAATTTAGCCTCTTTCCCGCACTCCCACTTCCAGTGAAAATGCCAGTTGTTTTTGGAGTTGTAGGAACGGCCGCAGGTGCAGTGGTACCGCCCGTCGAAGAACTGAGGGCCTTCTGGTGAACACGAATAGACAAGTTATAGATGGAAGAAATTTGTCGAAGAAACTCGTGTAATGAAATACTTACCGTTTGAGGGGCGACGATAATAACAAAGGATGCTACTCATCAGAAGTCATCCATGATGAGCTCTTCTTGTCGCAAAGCGGAACTCCCCCCCCCCCCCCCCCCCCATCATAGAAAAGTATAAGTACATAACGAATAAAATTGAATTTCACCTGCAACAGTTTATTGTATAAAAAGTAGATGCATCTTGTGTGGAGACATGACAAGTATTGCTTACATTGTCTCCACACAATAACAACAGTGACAAGCGCTGGTTATGTAAAACCGTTACTAATCCCGATCCAGAGCACGAAGGACGAAAATTGCAGATTTGCCAGGTACCACGGCATAACCCATCATCTAACTGTTATATTGGCAGCAGTTGCCCTTGCAATGTGCTTTTAGGCCGAAACAGCCTGCTCATCTTCAGAGTCACATTCACTAGCTAATTTCACCTTCGGTTTTCATCTCCAACTGCCGATGCCCGCTTCTGCGCATGTGCCTGTTGAAGTTTCTTTTGTCTTTACTTTTATACGGACAATCCGCGCACCAGTGTTGCGCCTCTTTCCCGCATTCGTACCTCATGTGGGTGTACAGACTCGGTTTGTGCTTGTACGACCGCCCGCACAAGCATTGGTATCGCTCTTCTGCCGTCACACTGTCGTTGCACCTCCTTTTCTTCTGTTGGCCTGCTGCAAAAGAAGAAAAATGGCTTCTTGAAAATCAATCATGACCTAATGGCATTATATGGTATCTATTGGAGGTTAGTATCCTTACATACAATGTATTATACACATGATATTATCGATATCATTTGATGTATCGTTTATCCACATTTCTAATTCGTTATATCGGCCTTGTGTGTATTCTTGGAGGAATAATACACCTATGTACCTAATCGCGACTGGAGTCGAAAATTTTGATTGGCCTCAAATTACAGTAGGTATACGTTTCATGATAGGTAGACCATTCACTGTACGCCGTCCAGGCCGCTTTAAACTAAACAGAAAGAATTGTTTTGTTGTTTTTGTTTTTTAAATCTGGATTTTCGACAAAATACTCGGTTTGACATTTGGTAGAGCCCGCAAGGTTTTCAGGCCGATTGCACAAACTCGCGGGGCTCTGTGAGGGGGGGCTACGGGAGGAGTTATTAAAGGTTTTCTGTGGGGTCGAGTATGGAAGCGTTTTCAAAGTATTTCTGGACGTAGAATCCATTTTTGGGAGTCCCAGAACCATTCAATTTCACCGTGGGGATCTCAGGGGCATTCATGGGGCTACAAACGGAGCTTTCGAAGGATGTAATGAGGTCAAATGAGGTGTAGTTTTCCGAGAAATTTCGGACGGAATCCATTTTTCGGGGTCCCAAATCTGTCCAAAAATTCTACAGAAAAATTTATTTTTCTACTTTTTTATTTTTTTAAACAATTTTGAATTGAATACAATTAACACTTTACCTATTTCAATGAATAATAAACCCTTGTGTTAACGTTGCAGCGTTTTTTATTTGTACTGGGTCCAAAATTTGATTTATTTACACCATTTAATGGTATCGATATATAGATATTTTGTACTTCGATAAATCGGAACGTCGATAGAATGGTCATAAATGTAAATCGATATCTAATATCAATTTTTCCCACAATACCCATCTCTAATCTTTGAGTGACAAGCTGCGTTCGCAGAGTAAGTTCTGGCCGTTCGGAATCCAATCAGAACTCGAACGCTTCCAGGAATTAAGAAGGGCAGAACTCCGGTCCTCAGCCAACGAAAAATTACCTAGTGCCTAAGATGTTATCTCCGTGAGATCACAGAAGGAAATGAATCGCACAAGCGTGACTTTCCACAATCGAGGAGGCAGTCGGAATCAATCTGGAAGTTCTGAAAAAAAAAAATCAGAACTGCCTGAATCGATTCCGAACGACTCTGCGTTCGCAGAGCATCAGAACTTGAGTGTTTTAATTCCTGTAAGCTGATGTACCCCACCCTTTATATAAAATAAATTTACTTATTTATATACTTATTTATTTTTCAGGCCCTAATGCGCATGGGCCGAACGGTTCGGAATTTTCAGAATTACTCTGCGAACGCACCTACAATGTTGAAAGTGGTTTTTTTCAAGTAAAGAAGTAAACTTCTCATTTGCAAGTTCATTATCCTAATACAACCTTACAAAAGAGCTGTAATCACTGATGGCACAACTTCAAGTCTGGTTCGCTTCTCTCATACCGGAGGTGTACCGCTTTTCCAATGCCTGGCCGCTTGATGTTGTCGCAGGTGATGTTTCAACTTGGCTCTGTACGGGCACTCGGGACACGGAAACAGCCGTTGTTGTTGGTGATCCCGGCCACACTGGAATTTGGCGTGGCGGTGCCAATTTTCTAGGCGAGTGTACGACCGACCGCACAAGCATTGGTAGCGTCCGTTGACGAGGGAGTAACCTGTTTGGGAAAAGCGGGTAAATTTATTTTTCCAGACCGGGAAAGGATGAAGTCGCCGGGCTTCTGCTGCGGTGGGACAAACCCTTTGTTGACTTATATGTTTTTACGGAGGTTATTGGGTTTGAAGGTGAGCGTAAGTAAGTAAGATCCCCCTGGGCCCACCATACGACCTGGTGGTTTCTCCCCCAAGAACCCTGACTCCACCCCACGTCCAGAGTTGCCCCCCTCCCCACCAAATTCTTGAGTCAGTCACCCCATTTGGAAAAATACGTTAGTGAGGGTCCACTGACAATGTTTCGCCATTTCAGATGAGCTGTTTTGGGGTCTGCTGACCCAGGGGCAGCGAATTAAATAGTAGTAAACCGCTGTCCAGGTGACACCTTTTTAAATTAGGCGTGTTGGTGTCTGCCATTTGAATAAATTTTTTTTTTTTTTTTTTTTTTATATAGTGTGGTTCCGCTGACCAAGAGTCGCCTTTTCACATTAGGCGTTTTTGAGTCAGCTGACGCAGGGACTGCGACTCTAATAAAACTATTTGAATCGCTATTCTGTGTCAGCAGACCCACACCATTAAATAAAACAAATTTTGTTTTATTTAAACCACACTGAGCCACATGGTTACACCTTCAGACTGTCACTGAAAAGGGGAGGGAGGTTAGGAAGAACGACGCTAGGATGCGCCCGCAAGCGTGCTGCAAGCAGCCCCGTAGAGAGGGGGGGGGGGCACTGGACCCGTTGCCCCCGGGCCCGGATTTTCTTGAGAACTTTTTTTTTTTTTTTTTTTTTTAGGAGGCAAAATGGGAAAAGGGACAGACCAATATAGGAAAAATTTTCATACAACTTTTTTTTTTTTTTTTTTTAGGGGGCCCAAAGAATTTTGCCCCCGGGCCCGGATTTTCTCTCCACGGCCCTGGCTGCAAGTCAAGTTCAGCTAATCCCTCCGATCGTAGGCTTTTCATTACGCGACCAGGTAAACTCCAAACCTGGACAGCCGTTCAATAAACGTGGCAAATGGGCAAAAAACCACAACTCTTCTTACAATGTTCCAAGTACAATTTTTTCTGACACGGTATTTTACAGCTTGTTCACTTTAATCAGCAGAGAATTATTAAAAAATTATTAACAGCAATTAACAAATCCTAAAGGGGCCTTTACACGAGCAATTTTTCCCTGCAATAATTGCACAAATTCGAAAAGATTGCACTAGAAAAGTTGTACGCAACACAAAGCAATAATTGCGGTGAAAAATTGCCTCGTGTTGCATCAACATGTAGCGATGCAATAATTGCGTTGTGTTGTACAATAAAAAATTGCAGTTAATTGTCCGAACCCCTTGGACTTCACTTCCAACACAACGCAACACCTTCCAGGAGCGTGTGTGGACACAAAAATGTTGGCCAACACTCGGCAATTATTGCTTGCAATTTTTTCAGGGCGAGAATAATTGCATTGTGTTGCATGTCACGTTTACACGAGCAACACTAAATCTGAGCAATACTTCTCGCACGCAATTATTGCAGGGAAAAATTGGTCGTGTAAAGGCCCCTTAAGGGTGGTTGTAAGCAGTCCACTGTTACAAACTTGCTTCTGTGTAACGTTACACAGTGTGTAACGTACGTCTCACATTTGGAAGGCTGAGGCAGAACTTCATTGCCACAACCGAAAAAAGTCACTAGTTAAATAGCTTTGGGCCGATTTAAAATGGCCAATTTAATACAACAAAGCGGCGATTCTTTAGACTTTTAATGATATGTCAGTGTTGCCATAAGTAAAGGTAACAATCACCATGAAAGCAGCAATTTCATTATGCAGGGAGAGCATGATAACTTATCATCAAATAATCATTGATAAGGATTCTTTTGATTGACAGCAGACCTGAAGTTGCAACATGCTGAAGCTCCACATGTTGATCGAATTGGATGCTTCGGATGTGTCCCATCATTATTATCTCAGGTAGTTGTTTCAGGTGATATTTAATTTTATGGCTTACACTAAGATACCATAACAAGGTATCAGGAACAGTCAATTACAGAGACAAGCCATGTTTGTTTATTACGTGGACTTTGAAGTTGCTCTTGTGTTTGGCTTTATAATTGCACTGCGAACAGTGGTATTGAGGCTCTTTCCCGCATTCGTACTTCTTGTGAGTCAACAATGTCCGTCGGGCTTTGTAGGAGCGACGGCAGACATTGCAGTGGTACCGCCCATCCTGCAAGGTCCAACCTGGATCGTACGCTGATGCAAAAAAGAAAACAGGTAGGTGAGAACGATGGAATGTAAAGTGTTGACAATTAGCATGCCGTTTGGGGGCTTCAGTATTGGCAGGCCTGGTTGAAGCATAGTGCCATATTTTGTAATTGGCAGGTTTTTCGATTATAATGAAAATGTCGAATAGCTGCACATGCATTTACTTGCATATTAAGCATAAAATTGTATCAGATCGAAAGAATATGTAAAAGTAAAGTAAAGTAAAGCAAAGTGGGATTTTTTTTGTTAACCATTTTTGGTTCTCACAATAGGGGCTGGAGCCGACACAGCACTTGTACTTGAAAAATTCTTGCTCCAGGGAAAGGATTCACATAATCTTGAGTGTCTGAATTGTCTGCCGACAAGACAGGCATTACAACACGTGATTGACTTTAGGTCAAACATTGGTGTTCGTCCCCTGAATTGAACCAGGCTGATCAGCGCTCCGATTGATTGCAAGAACATTTGCCGCTGCAGCATACCTACTTTATAGATCACATGGCCTAGTTTGGTTCCTGGCAAAGTTTGATTAAAAGACACAGTGAGAACCAGTTGTGTGGCAAACCTGAAACTTATCCCTAGTAGCACCTAATCACAGAGAAATTGACAATCGATGGACGACGGCATAATGGGCTCTCAGCGTGGTTCTTCGTTTGGCTTTGTAGGAGCATTCCGTACACTGGAACGTGGGATCTTTGCCGCATTCTAACCTAACGTGGCGTTTCCAGTCGCCTTTCAGCTTGTACGAGCGGCCGCAGGCGCAGTGGTGACGACCTCCGTGGAAAACCGCTTCTGGAAAAGAATGAATGGCTTTATAAGGGAAATTTGAAGTTGTGTAGTTTATATGTACAGTTAAGATGGTGCAGTGCCTTGGTGCGTTGCTGTTGATACTTGTCTGCATCTGCCACTCAACCCAAACAATAGAGGGCATACCAGTACTCTCGTCAGAGGACGTGACGTCTGAATTATCACTGTGTATAAACGGACACTCCAGAATCCTGGTGGTGCGAAGCATTTTCGTCCCGAGGTGCTTGGTCTGGGCAGAGCAGCGCACCTAACAGTCAAAACTCGCCAAGTAAAAGGTGAAGGATGCCACAGCAGGCGACACTCCTTCCTGGGGAGAAAGGAAACCAAGCAGCAGAGTATAAGGAGACGCAGGGTAGCAGCAAAAAGCACTTGGTCCACTATCTTTGACACTGATGGGTCTGAACGCCCAAGATGACAGGGCAGCTCCCACTGCCTAGGGAGGAGCGTCCAGAATAGAGGTATTGGCAGCAAGATCTGCTTGGAGGGCTACAGAACCATGTACAACCCTGAATTTTCAAAAATGGGTCAGGTACGGGAAGGGCTTAGCCTGAGTGGAGCAGTTCGATACCTAGGCCTAGAATCTCGCCTGAAAATGCTTGGTCCTGGCATCATCACTCATTAGTATTTTGTGGATTCTCGAAGGTCCTCCAGCACCTCCACAAGCCTGTATGTTATGAAGTGTACGGGAAGAAACTGGAAACCGTGTTTGGAAAGTG
The DNA here is from genome assembly GCA_955831195.1 of Pilophorus perplexus. Lineage (NCBI taxonomy): Eukaryota > Metazoa > Arthropoda > Insecta > Hemiptera > Miridae > Pilophorus > Pilophorus perplexus. Next base: position 32,018,710 of record OY037009.1, on the reverse strand, counting down.
GTCAACATGCTGGTAACCCTTCACAACTGCCCACACATTACACATCGCTGCGCTTCTCCACCATCGTATGAGCGTATACTCCCAGGCCCGAAAAAATGTACCTAACTACTGTTCCTACAGTTTCATCAGGACGGCTTCACGTCGGGGAGGGTCGCAGTTTACTCTGCACAAATTTCTTTACCAGGCACATTTGAGAATAATAACTCGGAGGCATGTCTCGTACCTACATGCCAGAGATTCATTTTCGGCCTTAGGAAGTTATTTCTCAAAATTGTCAAATCGGGGACAATGACTGAGAGGTCGTTGAAATTTCCATAGGTACGTTAGAGTAAAAGTGGGCAATGCTTTTAGCCAAAACTCGTGTTTCCGCACTAAGAAGTGTTTACAGTTCAGTTCCTACTCCTAATCCATGGAACAATTTAACTCTATTCGAGCTTGTATCGCTTCTCAATGCTTACTTTGACCAAAGCCTTTAAATACGAGTCTCTTCTCGAAGAAAACATTTTCATTACTTGAGCTGAGAAGTTAATCTTTACCAAATTTCTCGAAAATCCTTGAATTTGTCTTCCAACTTAATGTACAATTTATTATGACCATATCCCCACAGCATGCTAAATTTTCCATGAGAAGTTCAATTTGTAGCCTTATGTATGAAAAAAGTGGCACTTTTTGAGCTAATATCACTAACTAATGCTCCAAATTTAATACTCTAATGCCTAAATTTCTCAGAAGCATTCGGATTTGTGTCTTTACTTGAGCTCTACGTTCCTCCCTCTATGCGAGGATGTACCTCTAGCTTTGAAACAGTATCACAATTCCCCGAAAGTATATGTCCCTACTCTATGCAAAGGTGTAGGGATTTTAAAGCTATTCGAGATTGTGTCACTAGATGCCAAATTTCTTTCAAAAAGTCTTTAAATCGTGTCCCTCCTGGGTTATTGTTCCCAACTTATTTCCGCACGAAGACGTTTTTACCGATGGAAAATTCAACGCTTTTCGAGCTTGCATCACTTCTCAATGCTCAATTTCATCAGTCTTCTAATTACTTGACCCACTCTACTCTATGCGAAATTTACCAGAAGAGCCTGAACCTTAGTTCAAGTAATTACTGTATGAGCCACTATTAATAATTAATAATTAATAGGCTCATACTGTAATTATTACAGTATGAGCCACTATCACTACCTGATGTTAATTTCACATTTGTGTGTGAACTTATGGAAAAACTCACACTATGCGAGCTTGTATCTCTACTCTTTGAACCTGTACCACAATTCCATGCAGATAGGTATTATGTCCCTACTCTATAGAAGTTGAGCTTCTATTAAAATTGTATGCGGAATTTCTTTCAAAAGTATTTAAATTGGTGTTCCTCCCTACTCGAATGGTGTACAGGTCTATTATGCATTCGCTCCAACCCACTCCTTTCTCTCAGAAGAGTTTGCCCCACCCAGAACCAATGAATTTTCTGGAAGTTGGGGATCTAATACAGGTGATTTACGTGGGTAAATAATTATTTATACCTAGATTATAATCTAACTCCCTGACCATTGGGTAATAGCTTCGGACACTTCGGACACTCCTTTCTTCCTTGCTGATGGTGGCACTGCTGTCCAGATACCAACTGAGCAGAAATTTCGGCCAGATGGGAAGCACCTCATCCCAATCAATTTGGTTTTCAATCAGGAACATGCCTGATTACAGTGTGGTTTTTACCGACGGTGCAGAGGTCTAATCCAGTGAGGTGGTTAGGGTGAGAAATGACTCCTCTTCTGAGCAGCGTTGCCAACCTGCCGAGAAGAAATTTCCGTTCCACCCCTCCAAAATTTCCTTTTTTTTTCGGTCCGACATCCGTACGATATCCGTACAATTGAGCTCTATTTCCGTACAAAAAAATTCGGCCGTTTTTCAATTCTCCTAGCTAAAAACATGAGTACCGATAAAAGTATCACTTACCTAAGGACATTTTCCCCTAAATAAATCATCAAAATCGTATTGTTGGTGCCACCAAAAACCAACTTGGTGGTTTTGAGGGTTGGTAGTCAGGTAACAAGACCTAGGTTGGGGTTTCGCGGTTACATTACACAATGTGTACCATGTCATGGTACCATGTACCATGTCATGGTACCATGTACCATGTCATGGTAATTACCTATGAACGATGGAAGCAGGAATGTAGGATATAAAAAATATTATGTATGATGTAGAATGAGTCAGAAACCAATTATTGGCAGGCAACCGAGCTTGTTTATTGCAATACCTACGTATATAAATTGTATTATCGTTGATGTATCATAATAATGAATGAACATAAAAATATTATGAAGTATTTTCATATTATGAAAATACTGTAAAATATTATTATTCAACTCCGGGTTACTAGATATACTGTACTCAATCTACTGGTATCACACTACCCTGGTATAAACAATCTACTAGTATAGTATGGTTATAGATAATACTATACTCTAAGCAGCGAACCTGGACGTTATTCTTTCCACACAAAAAATTATGAAACCTATTCAAAAATTGATTGGTTTCTATTTCCCCCAGTAGCTGCATTTCCCCCTAGCTGGTAGATTTGAAGTAGGTAATGTAGGAACTTGCCTTTTACCTTCCTCCTAACAGGCAAAAAGCGGGACAAAGCAGGACTTTCTCACAAAAACACTTTTCTGTTGTTGTTGGTTGTGATTAGATGTTTTGGTGATTGACTTAAATAAAGACTGAAGCTAGGTATCCATTATGAGAATTGAAGAGAGCCTAAATGATTATTAAATAATTTTCAATCAAATAATTTTCAATCAAAAAGTTTTTGAGGGAAGTCAGTGGCACAACAAAAATTTCCGTACAAATTCTGATCGTTTTCCATACAGACCTCTAAATTTCCGTACGGACCTCTAAATTTCCGTACAAAACGGATATATCCGTACGGGTTGGCAACGCTGCTTCTGAGTACTGATTACATGTAATGTCATTACCAAGGTACTGTTGAACCTTTCACCAAGACCGAGTGGAGCAAGCTGGTGACTTTGGACTATTTCGAAGTTCCGGCTTTGGTGTTTTGGTGCAGGCCTAGGGCCTGTACAGGGCAGTTGTGATGAGTCTCGAGCGTTACCAGCGACTTGCCCTTATCCCCCTGGTTTTAGTTTTAGCGCTCCATAAGGTTATCAATATTTCGCTTCAAGGAACAAACGATACATCTGGCCTTATCATCGGGGAAGCATCTCTTTAATAATTAAACAATAAATTATTGTTTTATTAAGATCTTCAACAATGTCATGATACGAAACACAAAATCATGGAACGAGCTTATGCTTAACTACCATGTGCAATTTAAGAGTTTCCTTTCGCTTGGATTTATAGCTACACTCGGTGCAATGGAACTGAGCTTCTTTTCCGCCGCACTCCAGCCGCTTGTGGCGATACCAGCTGACATTGTGCTTGTACGAGCGGCCGCAGGCTTTGCAGACGTACAGACCCCCTTGGAGCGTATAGCCGTGATATTTGAAGCCTTGCCAATCTGCGAATGATTACCAAAAGACATTCCTCAAAAGTGACTAGTGATTATTAAGACTCGTTTTTTCACGACACGACTTTATACTTCAAAATAATGTGGGCGTTGAGATTGATTTTGTGGTAGGTTCTAGGAGGGAACCAGGGAGAGTGGAACTTGGCTTCTTTTCCACACTCCACCCGTTTTTGACGGTCCCAGTTCGGGTTTAAATGGTAATACCGACCGCAGTCGTGCAACGGTAGAAGCCGTACAAACAGCTTGGAGCAACTGTAATCAGGAATGAACATCTTTTTAACGTGCGATTGGTAGGAGTTGGTACTTGAGCTTGGAGTAACCAAAGCTGCCATGCCTGCCTGATTCAGGCATGGAGTGATGCGCGATCTCTTCCAATAGGTCAGGAAATTATCAACAGCGGTCCCACTCATAAATGAAATACTTATATTCCACAAAGCAAGCTACTTTAACAAGTCCAGATTCAATATCACATTTGTACAGTCCTCACTGAATGCCATTGGGGTATGTCTTGTGCCAATGTGCCTCATGAGGTTGCACTTCCGTTTAGAGTTATAAGGGCAGAGCGAGCACTGGAATTGAGGTGTTTGTCCGCACTCGTAATTTAGATGCCGGTTCAGGCTACGACTGCTCATGTACGAGCGGGCACATGATGGGCAATGGAAAGATTTCTTCTGGTCGTGGGATGTTCCTGAAAATGATTGGATGAGAAGATTAAAAAATAAACGCTCTGCAGTTTTAGGGCTTGAACCAAACGTGCTCTGAGAGCTCTTCTGTGCAGCGTTCTGCGCTTGGGGGATCAAAGTGGAGCTGTGGAGTCCCAAATTCAAGCCATGGGGTCTTCTATGGATCCATCAAGAAAGGTAGGACTGGTTCAGGCATAGTCAGCCGAGGATTTCAGAGCCGCTTGGGACTACGGGTGCAGTCGATGGCTATACTGTCACCCAGTTCCAGGCGGCTCTAACATCCTTCAAGCCTGAGTCAAGGCGAGGCTGAACCCAAACCCCTTGCGAGAGGGTTGGATAACGGTGGCGAAGCAGTTGACGTCTGCAAGAGGCCCTTTTGGAGGAACTTTTCGTTCGATGAACTCTCCAAGAGGGAAGCAAGAGAATGCGAGGGATTGACCACCTGGAAGAATGCGTCTGGGAATGACAGACTGGGAGCCAAACCGAGCTACGGGAAGGGCTTACTGGTTCAACACAGCAGAACCATTCTGTGATTCATTAGGAGGCCATACACGAGCAGAAATCCGCGGCAGATTTGGCGTTTTTAAACGATATGTGTGGGAAATATCTGAGCGTTAGTGGGGCGTTGAAAAGACGAAATATAGGTATTAAAATCGGCTAAGCGATGTCTGCGAGAGTTCAATCTGGCAGACGGAAGTCCCCCCCCAAACATGGATATTTCTCGAAAGCGATGTCGGTGGTTCTGAGAATTGGAATAATTTTTTTGGAAATCACGATTTTGGGGTTTCTCGCTATAACTTCTAGCATGATTTTTCAACAGCCATTTGGGCTTCAGGAGGTAAAGATGGACCCTGCTGGTAAGTAATTGCTAAATAGTTTTCCGGACGGATTTAGGTTTAAACCGAGCTGCTATGAGGAAAAACGGTTAGGGTAGGCGGAAATTGGCTCACTTACTAGAACCTCAGGACAAGTTTCAGAAACGTAGTAACCAACTTCATGTGTCCGAACTTTCTTCTTTCCGAAACCCAAGACTTTTCCCAAACTTTTATTATTTTGCCTTAGTCATTTTATGGGTACCTACCTACTGAAAAAATTCCCACCGTAATATCGGTTAATTTACGTTTGTTATCACGGACAGTCACTAACCCCATGGCATCACCAATTTAAGGAGCTGCAAATCGGCCACCGATCTCAAAAATTTTCGGATCCAACTGAAAACTCGAATCTGCCAGACGAACGTCGGTGACAGACCTGAATCTGCCAGATTTCATCCCACTAACGAACAGATGGCATCGGGTGACAGATCTCGGGCACGAAAGATCGGCCGAAAAGTTTTTCGTGTTCAGGGGCACCGACCGATTTCATCGGTCACTCCAGATCGTTAGCGATATCTGTCAGATGAGATTGGCCGACCAAATCTGCCGCGGATTTCTGCTCCGGTTAATGAGTCCTCCCTCAGCCTGATCTCCCTGACGCCTAGAGAGCCAGAGGCATGGGGAAGGTAATTTGAAACAAATAGGAACCGATCAGGCCTTATAACACCACCCTCAACCACCGTGATCGATAAGATAGTTTTGCTTAAATTGAATAACCAAACCCAGATCTGTATTTATTTTTGTCAACAGCAAATTCACATTATCAGCTATCTTCTAATCCTTGTAACATAATATTATAGTGAGATAGGGCCATGTGTCGCTTGAGATTGCTATTCTGCTTGGATTTGTAGGAACATTGGGGACATTTGAACTGAGGCTCCTTGCCGCACTCGTAGAGATGATGGCCATTCCAGCCTCCCTTGGTTTTGTACGAGCGGCTGCAGGCGATGCAAACGTAACGACCGTTGACATAGGTGCAGCCTGATTGTTGAAGACAAAAATATTAGTTGGGCTTTCGGGATTTGGAAGCATGGAAGTGATTGAGGAAGAACGGGATTGTGCTGCTGATTTGCTATATTCCTTGGTAGGTACCTGTATGTGTTTTAGTCATTGCTGTGTCTTTTGTCTGGTGTTTTCAGTCATTCTGTCCCTTCTTTGCACTGCGTTGTTGGTCTGGGAACGGGGTTCAGACTTGTGTGAAACGTTATTGAAATGACGTAGTCACAGATATCTAGTTAATCACGCATTGACACGTTCTTATTGAAGCGATTCATGTTTAAGGGCTCTATGACGTCTGTAATTGCTACATTGTTTGGTCTGGTAGGAACAATCCGGGCACTTGAACTGTGCCTCCTTGCCGCACTCGTGCCTCCGATGATTGTACCAGCCACTGCTGTTCTTATACGAGCGACCACACCTCCTGCAGATGTAACGACCATTGACGAGCTCACATCCAGGATGATCTTGTCCTGAGTACGAATAAAATTTACAATTACTCTGTGTCAAAGTTTTACAATGAGGACACTAATGGAAAATTTGTTTTTACGTGTCTACTGAATTGATGCTGTTGTAGTGGTATATTTCAGAGTGTTTGAACTGGATGAGGAATGTAATAAACCACACGTCTGTTTGGATGTTGTTCGTGCATTTAACAAACCCTTTATAAACCGTAAGCACCCTTAATACCGAAGCAATATCATTCACTCATTGCCAGATTATGACATACAGCCATGTGTCGTCGAAGATTCCCTTTCTGCTTAGCTTTGTACGGGCATACTGAACATTCGAATTGGGGTTTCTTCCCGCACTCGTACTTGGCGTGGGTGTTCCAGTGTTGCTTGTGGAAATAAGACCGATGACAGGCGGTACACTGGTATCGCCCCTCGTGGAGCCTCCAGCCCGGTCCATCTGCAAAGGTACCAATGCAACAGTTGACCAAAAAACCAGAAGCTCAGACAATGGAAGCTTTTACCAGATGTGGAAGCTTTACCGCGTTGTTCCAGGGGGTCGTAAGAGCTGACAACGTTGCAAGCCGTTTATTTCTTATCTACAATGACAAAATGCCTTATGGCCATGTGTTTTTTAAAGTTGCTCTTCCTTTTGCTCGTATACGAACAAACCGTACAATGAAACCGAGGCTCTTTGCCACATTCGTAATTGACGTGGTAAGACCAATGAGATTTGCGCTTGTACGAGCGGCCGCAAGCCTTGCATTGGTACCGCCCTTTGTCGTTTATCCAGGTTGTCTCTGAAACATATAACGTTGATAAATAATTTTTACTCGTTTGACACAAAATGAAGCGATAATCCCACAGTCAGAAGAAAAACTATCAAATTGTGCTGTGAAATCAACAAAGATTTTTTAACCTTTGTTCGATACTATCTCTTCTTTATGAGTGATGCACAATGGGAGATTCAAAGGCATTCACATAGGAATGAGATTTATCTTGATATTATAATATCAAACAGTCTACTGTTCACTGCTATCGAAAGATTTCAGCAAAACTTGTTTGCCGTTTATTTGATGATATCTCTTCTCGATGATGTACACTGAAATAATGCACAAAGCAGAAATACTATCGCTCATCATTTCAAATAATTATTGTGAATATTTTCTTTTGCAAAACGCTCATTTCACGTTCATTGAGCATGTGGGCGCGTCCACATGCCATAAGTCGTCCGGTGTGGCGTTGGGTAAACTGCCGTTTCCCTCGATCAGCGAAGTTAAGCAACGTCGGGCGTGGTTAATACTTGGATGGGCGAACGCGTGAGGAGCGGGGTCACCGATACAAGAATTTTCTGCGTTCAATCGGACGGCGAACTCCTCCCAACCCAGGGGGACGAGGCAATGGGGAGCCATGAGCGCAATCGTCAGACAAGTTCCGATCCTCCTTGAGAGGACGGCTCACGAAGTCCGCGACGGCAGCAGCCAGTCGGACGAAAATTCAGGATGAAATTCTCTTGTTTCGTTTCGTTTCGTTTTTCATTTCAAATAATTATTGTGAATATTTTCTTTTGCAAAACGCTCATTTCACGATCATTGAGCATGTGGGCGCGTAGGTATTAGAAACTTATCAATCTGTTCCCCAGATATCGAATCATAATATCAAAAGAAATTTTCAATCATCGGATTGTCGAAAGTCAACTTTGATCGAGGGTGCAGCTCTGTCACATCCCACGTTTCGATCTACTGCAGATGGAATGGAATCTTGAATTGAAAAGGTTGTCAAAAGGAGCGCTCAATGCTTACTTACATGTTCAACGCCGGTGATGCCTCGAAAGAGTCTCACTTCTAATTTTTGCCGACTAAACGAACATGGTAGATCATGAACATCCCTAATAGGTAGTTGGGGATAAGTATACCCGATTATTATTATTATTATTATTATTATTATTATTATTATTATTATTATTATTATTTATTACAAAAATTGATTTTTTTAAATTAATTTTTATTCACTCGGATTGTCTGTCCACCGACAGGAGCCATACTGACGAAATACCATCCAGTTGTGGAGGAGGCTTTTTGAAGGTTTTCGACTTTGGGGTCGAGATAGGTGTCGTTTTTGAGGTATTTTTGGACGTAGAATCCATTTTCGGGGGTCCCAGAACGATCCGATTTCATGGGGCTACAAAAAAGGATTTTTGAAGGATCCCAAGAGATCAAAATTTGACACTATAGGATGTCAATTTGACTATTTAATACGGTGTCATTTTCCGAGTAATTTATTTGTATCGTATGTATGTATTTTTTGTAAAATTCGAAGAATTTTGGGGGGGGGGGGGGGATTTTTTTTTTCAAAAATGTGTTTTTTCAAAAATTCTTTAATTTTTACTCGAAAAATATTTAACTTCTTGAGATCCTTCAAAAATCCCATTTTTAGCCCCATGAAAGCCCCTAAAGATCGCCACAGTGAAATCGGATCGTTCCAGGACCCCAAAAAATGGATTCTATGTCCAAAAATACTTCGAAAACGACACCTAACTCGATCCCATAGCTGAAAGCCTTCAAAACACCCCTCCTGTAGCCCCATTTTAACCCCATAGCGCCCCACGGGTTTGGGCGATCGGACTGAAAACCTTGCGGGCACAACTAGATGGTAAACCAAGTATTTTGTCAAAATTTCAGATTTAAAAAAAATTCCTACTGCCCAAAAGGGCCCGGACGGCGGACGGACATTTCGGATTTTGAATGTAGACCTCTTGAAACGGATAATGTCAAGTTTTGAAGCCGATCCGAGTCGTCGACCTCCGTCGCGAAAACAGGTGTATTATTCCAAGAATAATAAACCAAAATGTAATTAATTATTTAAAAAAGGTTTCTATTGTAAAGCTTGTGGAAACGACACCTCATTTAACCTCATGACAACCTTCAAAAGCTCCATTAAATTGAGGCAAATTTTGTAGCCTCTAGAATTCCCCACAGATCCTCACGGTGAAATCAGATGGTTCTGGGACCCCCAAAAGGATTCTACGTCAAAAAATAGTTCGAAAACGGCACCATACTCGAGCCATAGAAACCCCTCCCGTAGACCCTTTTAAGCAAGACAGAGCCCCACGAGTTCGTGCAATCGGCCTGAAAAATATCAGAATAAAAATAAAAAATCCCTTTCCATTTTCGGAATCTACACTTTTTTAAATGTAGGTACCTATATTGACGAATTTTGAGGCTGATCAAAATTTTCGATCCCCATCGCGAATATACGTGTATTATTCCAAGAATAAACCAAAATCGATTTTTCGAAAATCGATCCTCTATCAGGTCCTACATAAAATCGATTACATTACATTATAACGATACCCAACTCTATTAAGCAGGTATACTACTACCTTTCAAAATATCGTATGAAGTTCTTTCAATATCAGAAGAATTTTATATCATCGATGTTAAATTAGGTATCAACAATCGGAAGGAAAATATCGATACTTTTAATAATCTATAACGTAACTTCCCTATTTGTCAGTTTTGACTTGACATTTTCATGATGAGAACTCAGTTCATACAATGGACGCTTTTAAAATGAAACAAACACTTTTTAACATGGATATATTTTTGGGCTGGGGGTCATTCTAAAATTTGCGTAACGACACCAAAATTTGTTACGCAACATAATCGCGAAAACTATAATCACATGATTGGTCTGTAAGGAAGTTTGGCGGTTGGTTACTAGGTTAAACATTACACTATGGAGTTGGTGACATTTACCAAAGACATATCCATGATCTGATGTTTTTCCCTGAAGGGGAAAAATTTAATTGTTTTTATTGCCCCTTTAGTATGACAAAATGTTTGATCGCCACATGTTTTCTGAAGTTGCTCTTCACTTTACTCTTGTAGGAACACATCGTGCAATGGAATTGCGGCTCTTTGCCACATTCGTTCTTGTCGTGGTCGACCCAATGACGCTTGTTCTTATAGGAGCGACCGCAGGCAGCGCAGACGTACCGCCCTTGGCAGAGTGTCCAGCCTGAAACGGTGAATCAAAGATAGTTTTGGCGGGGATGAAAAAAAGGGGAAGCACGCTCAAGAGAATTTCTCGGTGTCTGCATCGCTGCGAACACATTTATTGTCCAACCAGGGAGAGATGTTTTCGTAAGATGTGTTTGGTCAAGTTCCCTTTCCGCTTAGATTTGTATTGACAAAACGAACAAGAAAATTGAGGTTCTTTTCCGCATTCGTACTTGACGTGATCCACCCAGTGACATTTATACTTGTAGGAGCGGCCACAATCTGTGCACTGGAACCGCCCGTTGTCGTCCGTCCATCCTGAAAAAACGAATGAGGCAATAACAATGAGCCAGAAGTTTGATGACATTTAACGTTTTCCTGAGGAAAAATGTTCACAGAATGAGAGGATGTTGAATCGTTCAATTAAATTAACGGTTTGAACAGTTTGTAATGGTACGATTGCACACAAACAAGCATCAACAAGGTACTTCACAGCCGTAATGTTTTCGGGCCATGTGCTTTTTCAAATTGCTCTTTAACTTGACTCTATGGGGACAAATGGAACACTGGAATTGAGGCTCCTTTCCGCATTCGTACTTGGCGTGTTCGACCCAGTGGTTTTTGTTTTTGTAGGAGCGACCGCAGGCCAAACAGCAGAACCGGCCTTGCCGGTACGTCCAGGAGAGCTCTGGAAACGAGGGATTTGAGGTTATACGTGCAACGTAACAAAAATGGCGCTGGTAAAGGATCTGGTAATCCAAAATTTATTGAATCTACTCTCTCTCTCTCTAATAATATTATCAGAGATATACCACTATTGTTCCGGAGGAGCGATATCAGTTCACGTATTTATACAGCTCACGTAACAGATTTTTTGTAAAAACGAGATTTAGAAAAATCGGTATAACTCAATGGACAAAAATGGGCAATATTTTAGTTTCTACAAGCCTATCAGAATACGAGAAAAATTGTCCCGTAGCTGGTAACAGAGCCGGTTTCAATGGTATACCAAAGCGTTAGCGGTTTTTCCAGCTTTATAAACTCTGGAATTGAGGTAAGCTGATTAAAAACTTTAAAAATCATATACTTGTAATACCTATGACACTTCTACCGAGCGAGAAAGAATTTGATCATGCATATTGTGGGTTCACCCAATTTAGTGGGTTTTGGGCGTGTACCTTGGTAAATGATCAAATTGCGTTCCTACCATTAAGTTGTCCCTATCAAATTGAGTGGTGTGTGTTTGGGGGAAGGCCTCTAGCGTAACTAGGATTTCGCCCCGGGTGTCTTTAGAGGAACGTGAAGGGGGTACTTGAATATCCTTATGTAGGGCATAAAACAATTTGTTGTGATTTGCAAACCAATCACACTCGTATCTGAGACTCTGTGGAACTGGTCTGGCGACTTCCATCTGTGCGGGTCAAGCAAAAATCGCGACCCTTCTTTCCACTTGGACTTCTCATTTTCTTGTATATTCACTGTAATTTTCATAGGAATTCTTCAAAGATCCACTGCTCATCGAATGCATCCACCCATCTTGGCGTCTTCCTGCCGTACTAACCTTTGCGATCGCCAACTATGTTTCCCCCAAGTCCTGATCCATGGAGGAATAGAGTTGCTCTATTCCTCCGTGGTCCTGATCATTACTAGAAATCAACACAAATTTCCGGATTCACCTTATTTTTATTTCAACGCCATGTTGTGCCTCAGCGCCATGTGTTTTTTCAAGTTCACTTTTTGCTTGCTTTTGTACGGGCACTCCGAGCAAAAGAACTGGGCTTCCTTCCCGCATTCGAACTTCAAATGCGTGTTGAGGCTTTCTTTGAACTTGTAGGAGCGCTGGCAGGCCCTGCAGTGGTACCGCCCTGAGAAGTACAACCAACCAAGATCACCTACGGACACAAATTGGTCTAAATTTACAGTAACGTGCAAGAAGTTCCCTTGCGTTGCCAAATAAGGAAAAGGAGTCGAAATGCTGAGCAATGTGGTGATTTTTGAACACCAGGGTTAGGAAGTTACTGACGCCCAGGAGTTGGCTAATTAAAAATGGGCTAAGGGTTGCCAACAGAAATGCTAAAATTCCCTCAAAATCTGGATCTTTGGCAAAACAGAGAAACTTACTCAACAAACCTCGCATATCTGTATGATATTTTTAATTGAACGTCTCGTCAAGTCGTAATAAGAAAATTATATTATACTTTTCAACAGTCTTTGATTAGGACAAAAGCACTAAGAAAAACTTGGGTAAACTTATGAGCAGGCCATTGATACAAGGAAAACCAGGACGAATCTTGGTCATATTGAGAGGATGATGAATGAGGAGACCTGTAAATCTGATTCAAAACCTTCAAAAGGCCTTGGGAAGCCCCAGGGTGTGATCAAAACGCTATAAGCTCCCCTATAAATCGATTCTGAGTTCACAATGACCTCAAAAACGACATCAGACACGACGGCACAGAATAATAAATTAAAACAATGTTGTCAGAGCAAATAGTGATACTCAAGACAAAAACCAACGGCATAATCACTCTTTTAAACCAAAAACGGGTTCAAGGAAACAATACAGGTACCGACATTTTTCCGAAACAAAAAAAAAACTCCATTTCGAAATTAACGTTTCGAAAAAAATTTATTTTGAATTAATAAAAAATCATCGTTTCTTCTTTTTTTTTACAAATTTAGTTTTTACCGAATTTTCTACAATGATTAACTTAAAAAATCAATGCTTCTAGGAATTAGGTTCAATGAAATAGGGGTATTGATGATCCGCTTTGTTCGTGGTTGAATAGGTACTATGAAGCTGCTCAGGTTTTTATTGAAACGTCGAAAATCCAAGTGCGCCCAGCACGCCTTGCGGTGCACCGCAAGGCGTGCTGGGCGCACTTGGATTCCATACATGTATGGAAATATAATAAATGTCGATAAGGTCGAATCAACTGGCGAAAGGAGTCAGAAGGAGTGTTTTATCACTGAGATAAGCGGCGATAAATGTTTCTTTTTCCAGCTGAATCGAGTTCATAAATGTTTATTAATCTTGCCTGATTAGATGCCGCAAGGAGCGCTACGAGCACTTCGACGTTTCAACGGTATAAACTGGAGGAGCCTCAGGGAAAACTCACCTACTCACGCTTACCACTCTTTTGATGGAGAGCAAAACAGGTCATGAATATCACTAATATTGAAAAAATGTCCTGGTTTTCCTCCCTTTTCCCACGTCAAGTCCATCACTTAACCTCATTAGATGGCCAGGTTGTGTTTCAGCGCCATGTGAGTCCTCAAATTCCCCTTTTGTTTGGCTTTGTAGGGGCAGGCCGAACACTGGAACTGAGCCTCCTTCCCGCACTCCCATTTTTTGTGGTGGTACCAACTCTCTTTGGCTTTGTACGACCGGGAACATCCGGTGCAATGGAACCTCCCGTACTGGAAGACGCAGCCTTGAGAACCTGGATTGAAAAAGATTATGTGGCAGCGAGAGATGTCTCAATGTCATAAAGAAGTGGGATTTTAAATTATCATTAAATATTCCGTGACGATCTCTTGTAGTTCGTATAATCATATAGAGGTTTATAAAATTTATAATATTATAAATTACTAGTGGGCCCGGTGCGCTTCGCTGCACTCCGTCCATCACCTTTATCGGGCGTCACCACCAAGTGACAGTCGCTCAATGCGCTAAATTTAGGCTCTACCGTTGAGGCTGGGTAGCGTGGATTAGACACAGCCAGCCACAGAGACGAACTGGGACACCCGTGCTTCGCACGAAATATCAAATTTAAAATTCCCGTTCAATAATACGTCTATCCTTCACTCGGAAAGCAAGCACGTCCAACCCGTCCAACCTTGCATCAGTATTTTGTTGCTGGATTTGTTCTTCGGTTCTTTCGGATCTTCTATTTCGCAAGCTTCGAGATTTACTTGTATTACGGTTCAAATCAGCCCCTTTGCGTTTTGTTGGCATTGAAATATGTGCAAAACACACGTACATAGGTTAGGTTAGGTTAGCAAAATTAGCCAAATCGGCCCAGCCAATTGTTATTGGCACGCGGGTGCCACGGAAACCAATGGCAACCCTTAGCAACCCGTCGACTCGTAATTTTTCTTAGTAACAACGATTGTTGGCCTCTCCTTGTGAAGTATCAAATTCCCGTCTATCACCAACTATATGCAGCCCATAGCAACCCATCAACTCAAAAAGGAAATTACCTAGTACCTACCTATCAAAATAATCGAAGGCTCGCAAAAAATACTCGTAGGTACCCACCTACCGACGATCATCGAATAACTTCCAAACGCGTTATCGCACCGAAATCGTTTTGTACTCGTTGAAATCAGCGTGAAAAGCTCGTTCTAACAGACGTAGTTTCGTTCAAAACCGACGCCAAAAGTTGTATCGGGTTTTGGCGTTTCGAAAAATTTCCTAGCAATCCCTAGTAACGACGCTATTTGACCCGGCTCTCGTCGCGAAGGAAAGCTCCGTTCGCGACGAAGGAAGAGAGTTGGCGAAATCTAATACGGATAGTAGCCGATTCTCAGACCTACTGAATATGCATTTAAAATTTCATGAGAATCGATCAAGCCGTCTAAGAGGAGTATGGGAACGAACATTGTGACACGATAATCCCACCTAATAAAAACCGAGAAATGTCTGTCTGTTTGCCTTTTCACGCCTGAACGGAATGACCGATTCGCGTGCCGTTTATTGCGACCCGTTCCAAAAACCAGCGCGATGGTCATAGGCTACCTTGATTTTTCCTCACTCATCCCCTTCATCGGTTTTCTGGTGCTCCTTCGCGACGAGAGACGGGTCAAATAGCGTCGTTACTAGGGATTACTAGGAAAATTTTCGAAACGCCGAAACCCGATACAACTTTTGGCGTCGGTTTTGAACGAAACTACGTTTGTTAAAACGAGCTTTTCGCGCTGATTTCAACGAGCACAAAACGATTTCTGTCCGATAACCCGTTCGCAACTTATTCGAAGATGGTCGGTAGGTGGGTACGAGTATTTTTTGCAAGCCTTCTAACGGAGCTTTCCTTCGCAACGAGAGACGGGTCAAACAGCGTCGCCACGGGTGCATCGTTGATAGGTCATGGGTTTGATGTTTCGTGCGAAGCACGGGTTTCCCAGCTAGTCTTATATATAAGATGTTATAATATTAAATATTAATACTCTTGTAGTGAGACCTTCTTGAAACCCAAGCCCTAAATTACACCCCACGCTTTCACTTGAGTCACTTTTTTTGTGGTAAAGAGGAAATCTAAAAAATACCTTTCAAATATAAAAATTTGTATTCATCGAACGAAAAAATTCTTCTTGTGTTTCAAAAGCATGTGAGTCTTGAGGTTGCCTTTGAGTTTGGCCTTGTAGGGGCAGTCGGAGCACTGGAATTGGGCCCTTTTCCCGCACTCGTACTTTTGATGGGTGTACAGACTCTCTTTGTGTTTGTAGGACCGGCCGCACGAGCAGAAGAATCGACCATCTTCGTACGTCCAGTTTTGAGGGCCGTCACCTGAACAGAAGAAACAACGATGCGAGAAAGAAGATGGCGAATACAAATTAGGGGAGTGAAATAGGAAGATGTTCCACCACTGGCGACCCACGACAAACAGGGACAATTCCTGCAGGGTCGGATGCTGGACCTGGCAAAAAGGTCTTCTATAGAGAGCAAACTTCACGGCATTCTGGATCATCCCTGGTGGCTTGGAATTGTCTCTTCAACACTGTTCGAAACTGCTGGCGTGGGTCCAGAATCGCCATGAGGGGGGGGGATCTCCATTATGGGCGGAATTCAGAAACGTTTTTCAATTTTTCTGGAAAGTAGGTACAAAAACGGGCCAACAAAGAAACCCCGTCTCAATTATTTATAGGGCCTCAAGAAAAATATTATAATTGAATGGTTCATTTTAGGAAGGACATTAAATGTCCAAATTGGAGATTTTTTTTTTAATTGCGAAATATGGAACTAGAGGTTCAAATGCATACGAGAGAAACGACAGTTTGTGGCTGTTCCTTCCCATTTAAATAAAAGCTTGAATGATCGGGTTCTGTAGTGTGTATTTTAGAAACGGCAGTTGTCCCTTTCTTCCGATGAGGACAACTGCCCTTTCTCAAATATACTTGGGAAATGCCATAAAAAAAAAAAAATTAAAGCTTCAAAAAGCATACAAAAATTTAAAAAATCAAAAAATAAAATAAGGAAGAAGAAATAAGTAGATCTAGAAATGTAGAAGTAACAGAGGAAATCATCAAGTAAAACAAAAAATAACGCGTTCCATTTAATTTAGAAACGGCATTTGTCCATAAACTAAAAATAGCCGCCCGTTGGAGAATAATGCGACTTATTGAAAATCTAAGATGTCAGATATTAATTGGACCCTTGTAGAATGTTACATAATTTTCCCATAATAATTATGGGAAATTAAATCTCAATTTATGAGGATTAATTATTGGTACTGTTGTTATATGCTACCTACACGGCCCGTGCTGTCTACATGGGCTGTCCACTGTGGTTACTTGCTACCTACACCTTTAATTGTCTTAAAAACATACCTTTTCGCATATTTCTTCAAATTTGAAGATCGAAACGAAATTTTCGGAATGGTTGACAACATTATGAGGAAAACCGCGGTGCTGCAGCGAGGCGTAAGCCTGGTTTTACTTCTCTCTCGATTATTGGAATCAAAGTTGCACGGTCCCTTTTTTCTACTAGAAAAAATCTTCGTTCGAGCAAGTTCTGACGGCAACACAATCCAAATACCCAGGGCCCTTGCACCCGATCGCCGTAGTTTCGATTATCACTCACTGGCCTGTCCTCGGCTTCGTCCTCCGAACCGTTGGGCTTTGCCTGAGCTTGAGGTGGCCGACGATCGCTGGCTAGTAACCTACCTCGGTTGTATTTCAACAAAACACTGACCAAACCGACCGCACCGACTCAAACGTATCAACTAACCACCGTGAGATGAACATGAGATACATAAAGAGTGAACGAGATTAGATCGACATCTAAGGACAAAAGTTAAATCATGGCGATAACCGATGTAGGCACTGTGCGGGCAATGTAGGTAGCACACTACAACACAAAACTGCGTGTAGGTAGCATAATATGTTGTATTATAACAACAGTACCTAATTATTAATCCTCATAAATTGAGAGAACTACGAAGTTTTCTTGATTTCCCAAAACCTGAAGAATGGAGAAAAGCCCTTCCTAAAATAACAAATTCAATTATATTATATTACATTACACTTACAACAAAGGGTGCAGAATCTGATGTTAGACCTTTTCAAGGTGACCATTCTGGAAAACTGGAGAGATTGCCCTTTTCCTGAACTGTCTTCCTTAATATAGCACGGATTTTGATGAAATTGAGCTCAGGAAGTTCTCCACTACATCTTAGGTCTCGGGTACGATAGAAGCGTCAAGCGAGCGAAAACGGTCAGGTGCGGCCGCTCGAAAAATAGTTTACCCTTGTACAGGTAAGGGCGGTGCGAGAGTTCGGTGACCTGGCCGCCTGGGCGAATTTTGGTCATTCGCTCGACGCTCAGTCCAGAGTAATATTTTCGCTTGACGCTCAGTGTCGAACGTTCCCTTTGCTTTGCTTCCCGCTGTTCTCACCTCAATCTTTTAATTTTATAAAATGGCAAAAAAATTATCCGATGGGGAGAGTGATTTCCATGGTACAAGCATATCCATCTCTGTGGAATGATAGGCACGCGGAATTCAAGAATACAACGAAAAATAAGAAGGTGTGGGATGAAATAGCAGAAAGCTTGGACATTTCTGGCAAGTAAAAATTATGTAGGTATTAATTTAAATGTCGACATAATATTTGTGTTTGAATGTAGTATAGAAAAAATACTGCTTATAGACACTGCTTATAGAAATGTATACTGCTTATAGAATGTATAGAAAACTAAAGAGAAGATGGTGAAAATAATAATTACAAAAAATTACACATTAAGAACAATGACGGAAAAGTAATCATGATAAGTACATTGTTGGGGTTTCAGCGTATTCAGTCATTGTTGATTGAACAACCAGACGTTGTTCTGCTGAAACTTGGCTCTTTTCCAAATGTGGTTCCAGCGTGGCCAGAATGAAATTGAACGTTTCAATCGACATTCTAGTGTACTCAAAAATTTTTTGGTGTCTTCTTTGAGTTTGTGGAAATGTTTGTTGTACTCCCCATCAGAATTTCTAAGCGCATTAATAGGATGAACCCCAAACCGCCTTCTACACACACGGTTTCTCAGTGAGGACCTTCTTAAAATGGCTGAATTTTCACTCAGTGCAAACAGAAGAATATGTCTATTCGCATGCATGGTGGTGACTGGAACTCACCTTTCGCTCGTACTGTGCCCCCCCCCCCCCCCCCTTCGCTCGACGCTGTTCGCTTGACGCTCTACGCTCGACGCTTCTATCGTACCCGAGACCTAAGGTCACTTCCAATAATATTGGAAATATTATTTTACATTTTACAAAATTTTACAAAAACGCTACGAACGCAAACCTTCACCACCAGAAAGTTGGAATGAAAACAGAACGACAAAATTTGCAATTCAAGTTTTATTACAAGAAATAAAATCTTTAAACTTCCCATGTGTAGACTGCAGACTCTGCAGAATTTTGTTTTTGTCATTTTTTTTTTTCATCTTAAAATATGTAAATAAGTGTAAAACAATTAATAATAATATATTATATAATAAGCATATTATGCTTCTTTTTCTTCACACTTTTCCTCAAGTTTGAGAGGCTGTTTGGGGCAGTGAGCGTCCAAGCTGGGAAATTCAAGTAACGTGGTGTTTGAGAGCCATGTGAGTTTTGAAATGGCCCTTCTGTTTGGACCTGTAGGGACAGTGAGGGCACCTGTACTGCGCCTCCTTTCCGCACTCGTACCGCTGGTGGTTGCCAAAGCCTGACTTGGATTTGTAGGATTTGCCGCAATGACAGTGGAAGAGCCCTGAAATTGAGCCGGTAGAGAGGAAATCAGTAGTGCCACAATTAAATTCATAAATGGCAGGCGAACAGGTAGTGACCAGAACAGGGTGGAACTAGTAGTGTCGTCAAGAATATGACAGTTTAAAAACCACGTATAAGTGACGTGTGAAATTTCCCGAATAAAACAAAGTGTCAACAGCTTTGTCCACCAATCACACAGAATGATCACTCAGAACTGAGCGACTCTGCTCCAGCAGACTCATATATGATATATCCGCTCGAATGATCCGTCCGTGCTTGCGAGCCATGTGAGCCTTCAAGGAGACTTTCTGTTTGGATCTATACGGGCACTGGTCGCACTGAAACTGAGGCTCCTTCCCGCACTCGTAGCGCAGATGGTTCCCGTAACCCGATTTGGATTTGTACCATTTACCGCACTGACAACTGTACCGCTGGGTTGAATCTGAAAGTGACGAAAATCAGGCAGTTTATCGGAATACGGATAACATTTTGTGGAAGTTCAACAATATAAGCAGGTCATAACCAAACGAAACTCCTAAACATCAGTTTTGAGTTCACATCTCCAGGGGCGGATAGGCGGTTTTGGCCGGCCCGGGCGATTCAATTTGATCCCCCCCCCCCTCCTATCCAAAGACCCTACCTTTAATACCTAGGTTAACCTAATACTTAGGTGAAAGAGAAAAATAATAGCGCCAATATTTGATTCGGGGTCATTTCGTAAACGAAAAGCCACAGAAGGAAGACTTCCACTTAGTGGTCTGTATTGTCAAGAAGAGATCTGATTCTCATGAATCATCCTACATACAAAAGAAGAATGTACAAAAATATACAGAATATACAAAAAGACACGAAATCAGGTTTTTTCGAAATGTTAACTTTTCAAAAGTCCGTATCTACGAAACCGTTCGGAATTCGTTAAAAATGTATGGGGCTAAAGTTGTAGAGAATTTGATTAGCTTCAATTTATGGAGAAACAATGTTCTACGACGCACCGATTTTGAGTTATAATCGAAAAACCGAAAAATGGTACCCCACCCCTTCCGCCCGCTCCACCACCAGGCTTTTAGTATTTTCATGTGCTACTTCGAATGAAGATATTCCTGAAGGAATTAGCTATGTACCCAGATTTCGGACCTAGAGCCTTTTTTGGCCTTCGCAGCCTGGACTTCTCGCCTCCAGGTTCACACACACAAGACGTCAGATTGGCTTTCGCCCGTTGGCTTTATTTACATAGTCCATCTCGGTTGTTGTTGCTTTTTTTACACACAACCCGTATCCCGTTAATTGGACTTACCCCTATCGAGGGATTACGGATTTTTGCAATCGCCCATTCTGTTTACCTTCTAGTTGTCCCCGCAAGATTTTCAGCCCAATCGCTCACACCCGTGGGGCTAAAAATGAGGCTTTTCAAGGAAGTCGAATGAGGTGCCGTTTTCCGACCAATATTGGACGCTCAATCCATTTTGGGGTCCCACATCCGTCCACAAACGGCGGACCATTCAGCTTGATAGGTCTTGACGAGACGACTCCATCGATGCCAATAGGCACCTCAAAATCGATTTCTTGGACATTTCCTTTGAGAAGTAAGGTATTTCTTGATAATTTTAAGTATTCAGGGAACAACTTGATAATGATATTTTCAAGTGTAACGGATAGATTGATATGGAAACTAGGTAGGTAATATTTTTGTAGAAATATCGATATTCCCGATACCGATATCCGATATCCTTGTATGATCCGTTATTAGGATCCTATAACGGATCATACAAGAGTAAAAAGTTTTTTTTTTTTTTTTTTAAAGTTAAATAATATAATAATATTTCAGTCGCAATTCCATGTCGCTAATCAAATTGTATTTTGTGGCATCCAATGCAGATATTCCAGTGAATAAGTAGGTACCAACTGAGTGTTGTTGATCAAATTCTTGGGTACAGTAACAACATTAATCAACCCGAAAAGAAGTGATTCTATTAGACGTGCAGGCTGCAGAGTGCAGCCCAGATTCAAACACTCTCTTCTCTAGTGTTATTCATCATCGAGGGACCGATTCCAACGATGAATATGAACTCAAATAAAAACGCTGCAAATTTTACAATAGGGTTCATTATTCTTTGATGTAGGTTACTTGTGCATAAATTTAATTCTATCAATGAGAAAAAGTTTAGAGAAAAACACTTTTTTGTTTTGTTTTTTCAAAGATTTTTTTTTTTTACTTGAAAAATATGACCTCCTGGGATCTTTCAAAAATCCCATTTGAAGCCCCCATGAAAGCCCTATAGATCCCAACAGTGAAATCGGATCGTTCCGGGGCCCCCAAAAATAGATTCTACGTCCAAAAATACTTCTAAAACGACACCTAACTCGATCCCATAGCCAAAAGCCTTTTTTAAAAAAACCTCCCGTAGCCCAATTTCAGCACCATAGCACCACACGGGTTTGAGCGATCGGGCTGAACACCTTTCGGGCACAACTAGATGGTAATCCGGGTATTTTATCAAACTTTCAGACTTTAAAAAAAATTTCTACTGCCCAAATCGGCCCGGACGGCGGACGGACATTTCGGTTTTGGAATCAAGAACCTCTTGAAACGGATAAATTATATTTGGATAAATTAAATGTCAAATTTTGAGGCCGATCGGAGTCGTCGACCTCCGTCGCGAAAATATATATTATCTCTCTAAGAATGATCGGTGTCAGTATGTATGTATGTATGTCTCCCTTTCACGGCCAAACTTTCGGACGGATTTTGATGCGGTTTTTTGCAAAATGATCGGGATAGCACGGGGAAGGTTTTAGGCTATTCAAACGGGTTCGAACGGCGGCCGTTCTGGCTGAAACCTGAGTCCTTCACGACGGAAGTTGTTTACATACTTGGCGTATCTTAGGAAGCTTGAAAAGCAGAACGAATATTTTTGTCCGATTTCGACGGGACATGGCTCACCGGAATGAGGTTTTCAAGCTGATTCCAACGACTCCAGAACGATTTCTGTAGCATGTGCCGTTTGTTACATCTGATCGATATTAGGTTTTCATGACAAGGGAAACGAGATAGCAATATGAGGGCGAAATTACGTTGCGATAAAATTTCGCGTCAGCATGAGCCGTTGAAATTTGAAAGTGAGGCCCCGGGGGATGGCTGACAACAGATGTCTGACCCCCGATCAGCTAACAGAGCTCTGGAGCAATTTTCTTTCCTATTCAACTTACCTACGATGTTGAAATTTGAAAGGGGTGCTCCGAAGCAACTGGTGGAAATGAATGACTGACCCCCAGTCAGCTGAAAGAGCGCCGGAGCTATTTTCTTTCATATTAAACTTACGAAGCTGAAATTCGAAAGGGAAAATGCTGGGTGGGTGGATTTGGAAGGGATGCTCTGGGGGACTGCTGGAAATGAATGACTGACCCCCAGTCAGCTGAGTGAGCTCTGCAGCTATTTTCTTCCCCATTCAACCTGCGAAGTTGAAATTTGGAAGGGAATCTCCGGGGGACTGCTGGAAATGAATGACTGACCCCCAGTCAGCTGAGTGGGCTCCGGTGATTATCAGAGAAAAAAAGGGATAGAGAAATTCAGGGCCCGGGGGATGGCTGACAACAAATGTCTCACCCCCGATCGGCTAAGAGAGCTCTGGAGCTTTTTTTTTCTTTCCTATTCAGCCTATACCTACGATGTTGACCTCCGGGGGACTGCTGGATATGAATGACTGACCCTCATCAACCCGAGGCCGTCCTGCCTTGCCGAGGACTCGATCCCCTCATCATCTGCACATATGCTTCCGTATTCTATAATGGGTTACCAGACTTCGGTAACTGTAGAAGTAAAACTAATAACAGGTATTCGGTGATGAAAGCAGGGACCGCCCCCTTCAAACTCCCGTGAATAATAAACCAAAATCAGGAAGAACCTTGAAAATATAGAGACCCATATAGGTCTACAACAATCATTTATTCATTAAATATTTATCAAAGTCAATTGGTTTGGATGGATGCTTGAGTCCCACGTGAACCTTAAGATGAATTTTTTGCTTGGATTTGTAGGAGCAGTGAGGGCACTGGAACTGGGGCTGATTCCCGCAATCGAACCGCCGGTGGGTGTTGTAGCCCGAATGGGACTTGTAGGATTTGCCGCAGTGACAGCGGTAACGCCCTGAAATGAAGGAGATTGTTAATAAGGTTTCAAGGAAGGGAAACAAGAGGTGCAATGAGCAAGATAACCTAACAATACACTAATATAAGTTAACCTGATTTGATTACTCGAAGTGACCCTGCCAGCTTCCAAGGCACGTCTAGCTTTCAGCGTACCAAATCCCGGACTCAACCCGTAACATTGTGCATGTGCATCATGTGGTTTTTAAGAGTCCCTTTCAGTTTGGCTTTGTACGGGCAGTGCGTACACCAAAACTGGGCCTCCTTCCCGCACTCGTACCGCTGGTGGTTTCCGTAGCCCGATTTGGATTTGTAGGATCGGCCGCAGTGGCAGTGCCATTGGTGTGGTACATCTGAAAACCCCAGAAAGAGGTTTACATAATGAAAAATACAGAGATTGACAAAGGCCATTAGGACCGCGTATCGAAGAACAATACCCCTCCCCGGAGACATTGCCTGCCCATAGGTCGCCCCACCGAGTCATGATTCATGAAGCTCTTGAGAAAAAGTTGAAAATTTTACACAAGGGTTCTTCCATTTGTACAGGTATATGAATTTAAGTCTAAATAATTAATTATTCTTTGTCAATACATTTTCTGAAAAAAAGGTTAAAAAAAATCTACAAAATGTTTGGAATGGGAACCTCGAAAAATGCATTATACGTCCAAAATTTGACTCCAAATTTGACCTCTTGGGATCCTCCAAAAATCCGATTTGTAACCCCATGAAAGCTAGAAAGAAGATAAATCTCCGTGGTGAAATCGGATCGTTCTGGGACCCCCAGTAATGGATTCTACGTCCAAAAATACTCCGAAAACGACACCTAACTCGACCGCATAGTCGTTGAGGGCCCAACTAGATGGTAAGCCGAGTACATATTTTGTCAAAATTTCAGATTAAAAAAAAAAAATCCTACTGCCCAAAACGGCTCGGACGGCGGACGGATATTTCGGTTTTGGAACCTAGACCTCTTGAAACAGATAATGTCAAATTTTTAGGCCGATCGGAGTCGTCGACCTCTGTCGCGATTACATAGGTGTATTATTCCAAGAATAATAAACCAAAACATACGTACCTACATGTTTCTTGCAAAAGGACTTAAGATACTGGACTACAAATACCCGTTTAAACTTTGACTAAGAACAACCAAATAGGTTTGCAATTAGCATAATATGCACCCGATATGTCTTATAGAAGAGTAAAATATTAACTTTCGTGTTGATGTTTGGTTAATGCCTCCAATTGCCCCTACAATTACTGATGAGCATACTAGTATTTTTAATTTATTATCTAAATTAACCATATGAACCATCTAAAAACCACCTATGAACCATATATTATATGAACGATTATTTCGCCATTCGATTTTGACAGGGTTCTTGCCTACAATAAAAGCAAGATATCGAGAACTTAATTACATTTTTATGAGGCACAAGAGGTGAAAAAACTGTTGGCCGAGTACTGGTGCTCATCCCTCTTCCCTCTTCAATGATGATGTTGTGGCTGGTTACAACGCCATCGTGATGAATAACACCAACCTATGAAGACAGCCTCCCTTAGACAGGACTTAATGAACCACAAGAAGTAGAATCGACAAAAGTGTATTTCTGGCACATTTGAAATGGTTTCAGCGAACGAAAACGTTGTGCTTGCGAGCGCAGTGAACTTTAAAGGCGCTCTTCTGCCTCGCCCGGTACGGACATGCTGGGCAACGGAATTGAGCTTCTCTCCCGCATTCGTGTTTCCGGTGAGCGTACCATCCGGACTTGTACTTGTAGGATTTGCCGCAGACACACTCGAAAGGCCCGTCGGTTTTGACGTCTGGGAACAAATTTTGTAAATACAGATTATTTACGAGTGATGAAGTTCAAATGAGTAAACCTGTCGATTTCAAACTCAGAATTTCTAACTTCATCGGCATTGCCATTTTGGCTCATTCCGCCGAAAACTCACCCAATTTCCCCAGTTGCCGCACCTGTTATCTACTAGTACTCGCCGTGTACGTCCCTCAGATGCCGCACCAGGTTGGAAGTCGTGTTGCCCGCCTGGTTGAGCTGGCGATGGCAAAATTTGCACTCCACTTTGCCTTGGGACGATTTGGTGAAGTAATTCCACACTTTACTGCGTTTGAGGCGCTCGTCTGAAACGTTTACGAGGAAAACCTGAGAAAAATCTTCAGAGTTGATTTGATG
Organism: Pilophorus perplexus; assembly: GCA_955831195.1. Classification (NCBI taxonomy): domain Eukaryota; kingdom Metazoa; phylum Arthropoda; class Insecta; order Hemiptera; family Miridae; genus Pilophorus; species Pilophorus perplexus. Next base: position 31,992,880 of record OY037009.1, on the reverse strand, counting down.
GTTGTGATGTGAAAACCCAACGAGGCAATTTTTAGATTCCAAATTTACTTACTAGGTTGACGAGAAAACATCTAAGAAACATTTCCACCCGTGTTTGTAGTCTTTTCAAATTTTGAGAGTTCCCTGGATCTCTGGAGCTATCTGTCACAATGGTTGTTGTAAGAACATTAGATAGGGCATCTCGACAGGCGGGTGTAAGAGGGCAAAGACCTCATTACCTGCAGGGGTTATCATCATTAGGAGATAATTTCAAACGTAAACCAGGCCAACGTCTCGAGTAAGTCAAACAGCCGCAATACAAAGGGTAAAATCGGCCAAGGCTCTAGGACGCCAACTCTAGTACTGTGATGAGGGCCACACCCGGCTGGCTACGCCAGCCAACCCTGACCATATCCCAGCCGGCCTCAGACCACTTCTACTCTCTTTTCGAGTACTTATTGCGCCCAATAGGGGTTGGCCCACTTTACACTGGCTGGTGAGAACGAACTTGGCTCACTTTACATAGTATGGAGGGTGCTGTCACTGATTGCTTGGCTCACTTTACATCCACCCATCTCGACGCCCATCTTTCTTTTTGTCTATTCCTACTAGCCCACAGGTTGTGGTATTCGGAACATGAGTTTATTTCAACATAAATTTCACATTCTTCCGATAATAGAGCATCAACAAAAAGAAAGACATTCGGATGGAAAAACTAGCAAGGGTTTGTCGTCGAAACGGTCGTGGGATAAGAATCTTGCATTGTCACTCATGTAGTTGGATTAGAGGTATTGCAAGTCGGTCACACTTATCTAAGGGGTGTCATCCAATGATGACAAGTTTCGCCATTTTAACCGCTCCTGTCCATAATCCCAAAATAGAAACCCAATGAGGCAAACAAAAAAAATAATAAAAAATTTATTTCACTTCACATAGTAACTTTTCTGTCAGTTAGTATCCCGTGTCTAAGCGCAACATGCCTGTCGACGTTGCCCTTTCGGTGAGTCTTGTAGGAACATTGGGGACACTGGAATTGAGCTTCTTTCCCGCATTCCCATTTCAAGTGTGTGTAGTAGGCCCCTCTCCGGGAATAAGATCGTCCACACCAACATTGGTAGGATTTCGTGTCGGTGGTACAAGTCACTGTAAAATGTAATACGAGTCAGAGAAAGTTGGGCATCAAGAAGAAAATGTCTCCTGTATCGGACAGATGTAACCAAGATGTTCCTCTTGGATCTCAGAAAAGTCCTATCTTTTAATGACCAAAACCATGAAAAGCGAACCGTAAAGGGGAAAGTAAGTAGGTACCTACCCAAACAGGTAAAAATAACAATCATCAGTAAAAAAAAAAAAAAACTGGATTGCCACAATCTCCCCTTTATTTCTTCTTAACTCATTCTAATGGGTAGCAGAAAACAGCTCTCGTCTTATGATCATTGATGAAGTGCTCCAGTTTTTTTTTTTAGGTTGAACCTGTCACTGTGAAAAAATAGATTTCTACTCGCGAATGATCGTGAAACTAACACTGAGGTTTTTAGCACTCCTACAAACCTTGCAGCGGTGAGACAACCCGAAAAAGTAAATGTTGATGTAACGTCTGACTTCAGGGGTAAATTTTTACCCTGATTTTACTCCATGCACGGGCTCATAAATGTCCACTACATTCCACTGGAGTTCTGTCTCCTGATCGACATCGCATGCACATCTTGACTCGACATTCTTCGAATTATGCTTTAGCTACTCGTGAATTTTCGTCTTCTGTCAAAACTCTCACTTCGAGATGAGGGTCAAAAGATGAGCAGGCAGGGAGGATTACATTTTAGGACTATGTCCCTCTAGCCCAATCAAAGAGCACCTACGAAGAAAAAAAAAATATACATGGTTGGAGTTTGAAGTAGACGTTTTTTGGTTGCTGAATCTGAATGTGAAAAGATCCAACATATTCGGCGTTTTGCCAAAATTTTGGCACTTTTTTTCAATTGTTTACTCATAACTCCGAAAATAAGCGTTCTATGGCACATGTTCCCATCATCAAAATGCGTTGTACGTGCGTAGAATGTGTTGCCGAACTGCATAATATTATCATGGTGGGAGTGCTTCAATACTACGTACGTCAGGAGGTTATGAAGCCCGATGATTGGCAGCGCTAAACGGCGCTGAAAAATGAAATGAAAATAGTAACTTAGAACGAGTTTGGTCGGAAGTGGGGAAACTCAGATCGTTTTCAACGCGCTTTAGCTTCTGTACTTGTGGATAAAAAATCAAAGTTGGCCTGTGCATCTTGTAGGAAATTTACTGCTCTGTAATTTTTATAATCACAAAATTTGCCGTAGAATGCATAGTTGCAGGGTTATAAGCAAAATACTGAAAAAAGAGCCAATATTTTGAAGTTTTTGGCAAATATCTCAAAACGCTAAATCCGAATTTGTTTGATATCTTCAGATTTGGATTCAACACACACACACACACACACCCTCACACACACACAACAATTGAATAAGACTTAAAACTCTAACCACCCACTTTTTCTCACGCTCAAAGCTTTGACTGGACTACACCTGGAGGCCCAACAGTCAATAGCGGCCCAGAACATGATTGGTTGGATCGAAACACTCTGGACTGGGTGAGCAGGAGCCCCAAGTATAAAAGCCTGGTAATATATTTCTACAATTGAAAACTCACTATCAAAACACTTGTATAATATCAAGAAAGTCCATGAAATATTGAGTTGCCTATTAGCATTAAAGGTGATTTGACGAAAACATTAAATTAAATGTTTTATAAATGTGAACAACAAATTATAAACTTTATAAATGTGAACAACGGAATTACCCTTTCAACCCCTGGTCACACGTCGGAAGAGAAAATATCGTTGTGTTTGAGGACCATGTGCCTCCGAAGGGATCCTCTCCGGTGAGCGCTATATTCGCAGGAGCGGCATTTGAAAAAAGCCTCTTTCCCACATTCCCATTTCAAGTGTGTGTAGTAGGCCCCTCTCCGGGAATAAGATCGTCCACAGCGACATTGGTAGGATTTCGTGTCGGTGGTAAAAGTCACTGTAAAATGTAATACGAGTCAGAGAAAGTTGAGCATCAAAAAGAAAATGAAGAATGATATTCTTCTTGGATCTCAGAAAAGAATTTGAGAAATTTCCGAGTTTGAGACTTGCTGATGAAAAGCGAACCGTAAAACAATAAATGCAGAGATTTTCGGAAAGTAAGTACCCAAACAGGTAAAAATAACAATAATTGTTATAATTATTATAATTATTATCAGTAAAAAACTGGAGATCGCCACAATCTCCCCTTTCTTTCTTCTGCATTTGCCGAGAACGCTGAGTTATCGAGTTATAAGCAAAATACTGAAAACAGTGCCACAATTTTGAAGTTTTTGGCGATTATCTCAAATCGATTTTATATATTACCAGGCTTTTGGTACAATTGAAAACTCTCAAAGACCATCACTTTTATATTATCAGGAAAGTCCATGACACTTCAGTTGCGCATTAGGCTTAAAGGTTGGTGATTTGACGAAATATGCTCGGGACAATCTGAAACGACAACAAAATCCATGAAGAGTCTTCATTGAAGACACAACAATGGCGAATTGCTGCTTATTTCCCATATAATATTATATATTATATATATATGGGAAATAAGCAGCAGCTCAGCTATTTACCTAAGATAATATGTTTCCAGGTAAATAGCTGAGTGGGCACTTTCCAACCTAACTGCCCAGTCAACCGTGTTCAAGAGGAACAAAAAAACTTACCAAACAATATCATCATGAAACAACGGAATTAAAATTTCAACCCCAGGTTACACGTCGGAAGAGAAAATATCGTTGTGTTTGAGGACCATGTGCCTCCGAAGGGATCCTCTCCGGTGAGCGCTGTATTCACAGGAACGGCATTTGAAAAGAGCCTCTTTCCCACATTCCCATTTCTTATGAGTGGAGAAGGCTCCGCTTCCGCTGTATGATTTTCCACATTTGCATTTGTATCGGGCTGTAATAACGGGACAAAGTGTGAAAAATATGCACGATTCGTGATGCCTGAGAATAAGTAAAAGGAATTTTTGATCCCAAAAACTGCTGCCTAAAAACATCATAATATTATGTGGCACATATTATGGCCGAAAAACCTTCAAAACTCCCATCTGCAGCCCCACACAACTCCACGGGATGGAGCGATCAGGGAGAAACCAACTAGAAAAGAGGCTCAGTCAAAATCGCCACTCCGTCTGGGCAGTCATGTTGGCGACTTGTCAATCCGGCTGGCTAAATAGCGCTTCGCCTGTTTACATAATTTCCCGCCAATTGCCACATTTTGACAAAAAAACTAAAAAAAAAAAAAAAAAAAAAAAACTGAAAACCTTATGGGCACAACTAGAAGGTAAACTGAGTGTTTTGTCAACATTTCAGATTTAAAAAAATGCCTACTGCCAAAAACGGCTAGAACGGCAGACGGACGTTTCGCTTTTGGAATCTAAACATCTTGAAACGGAAAATGTCAAATTTTGAGGTTGATCAGAATTTTCGACCTACGTCGCGATAACATTGGTGTATTATTCCAAGAATAATAAACCGAAATCGTTGTGTTTGAGGACCATGTGACTACGAAGGGATCCTCTCCGGTGAGTGCTGAAATTACAGGAGCGGCATTTCAAAAGAGCCTCTTTCCTGCATTCCCATTTCCTATGTTTCGAGTAGGCTCCGCTTCTGCTGTACGATTTCCCACATTTGCATTTGTACCGGGCTGTAAAAATGGGACAAAGAGTGAGAAAAAGCACAATTCGCGGTGCCTGAGGAATTTTTGATCCCAAAAACTGCTTCCTGAAAACATCGTAATAATATTACGATGTTTTCAATCATATTATTATATATTATATAATAATATTATATATTACGATACATATTATGTGGCCCATATTATCGTCGGTAAAACTTCAAAACTCCCATCTGCAGACCCAAACAACTCCGCAGGATGGGGCGATCAGGCAGAAACCAACTAGAAACCTTAGTATTTGGTTAAAATACCCGCTCCGCGTATTAAGCAGTCACGTAGGCGACTTGTCACTCCGCCTTTTTACAGAATTCCCCCCCCCCCCCCCTCCGATTGCCACATTTTAACAAAAAATGGAACTGGAAGCCGTATGATGATAAAGTTGACTTTGATAGGGTGATTTGAGATTCTGCAAAAGGCGTTGAAGCTGAATGGCGAGCTAGATCACACCACATTCAAGATGTAAATGAGCCATTCTCACAGAAAGGGACAGGAAACACTCTCTTGAATGTCGTCACTTGAGTTCTAACACCACGTACATAATAATTATTCGTACATAACAGGCGCGACTGGTGATGGCAGAACAAGGGGGTGCAGTCACGGATTCGTGATAATATTTTATGAAAATATTATTGCACCCAACACAGATAAAAAGTACCTACTATCAAGATTTGCTATAGTTCATTATTTATTTATTTATTTATTTGTTTAAAAATTCCAATTAACTATTACCAGTTTCCTTTCATTTCCTGGGTACACGCTGCAAACCTGGTAAAGGTGAGGTTGGCCGTCCCATGTCCCGAATGTCACACTTATCACTCACGCCTAAACGGGAAAACTCCCTCAAGATGAAATCAATAGAGTTATCCAACAAACGCTTTATGAAATGAACAATGAAACGATCGAATGAAACGATCGAATGAAACGAACGAATAAAAAACTTATAAATGAGACAAACGCAGATCACCGAGTTCAGAAAACACTTCCCAGAAAACATGGAAGCACACAAAACCCCTGATGCCATCCCCTCAACTGCTGTAGCTTCTAAAAAATACCTTTGTGGGAAAACTGAAAAAATCAGAAACCTTGGTCGATCGAAATTTTATGATTTCATACCGTACAAAGTAATATAGCAACACCAAAAAGTTTTCAAAATATTTCAAAAGTAAGCCCCTATTTTTTCCATGATTTGGGACAGATTAGATCCTGAATAAGTCCCTCATTACAAACGAAAATTCCCTGCCCATGAACGAAGACTGCCAACACTGATTGTGGAGGTGATTTAACACCTAGTGAACGGTGAGAAGGAAGGGTGTGCGCAGGCCCAGAACTGCCCCACATTTCGACATTTCTGGATTCACACTTAGTTCGTTGTTCCATAAGGTCCATGCAAAAAAAATCGTCTCAAGAAGGGCAGTGCTCCCGTTATCATTGCACTATCAACACAGGCTTTTCAGACGTTCCGCGAACTATGTAAGGTCTACAAGAACTTACGTAGATTTTCGAGCCGAGTTTTGATTCATTTTTAGGTAGGTAACTAATTAGGTAGGTAATACGTAGCCCCCCCTCTCGCCCTTCTGCATCAAGGGGGTGCAGTTGCGACGCTGCCTCCCTCACGAGTCGCGCCTGGTACATAATCAATTATTGACATTCACGCAACTTCTTTTTGGGTTCTTGAGGGTTAACTTATTTTTCAGGCCGACGTTTCGAAATATTTGTATTTCTTCTTCAGGACTACAAGGAAGAGAGGGACAGCTTATATTAAATATAAGCTGTCCCTCTCTTCCTTGTAGCCCTGAAGAAGAAATACAAATATTTCGAATAATTTTTATACAGTATTTATGCAACGTGTTGACTACAGCTAGCTATGATGATAATTTGTACAGTTACCTTGGAAAATCGTGATGGTCTAGTAAAATGAGCCTCATTTAAGGAGGGTGACATAGCAGAGTAGATGGGGCATTTAAACAAAATAAACTTTAAGGAACCTTATTCACGCAACTTACATCAGTTACGGGCTGTTTTTCTCAGTTACGCGCAGCGGTCATTTTAGCGTCCCTTGTTTTTATGTTTCCAGGTGACCTTGGCATGGTTACCAAGCTTTCAAATGGGATCAAAAACACTTTTCGTCAAGATGTTAATAATTAACATCTTGACGAAAAGTGTTATTGATCCCATTTTTTTGATGTGTAATTATTACACTCGACGTTCAGTGCACTAAACTTCACCACCCGCTCCTTCACTGTTTCAAGTTGAAACTTTAAACGTTGATTCAATCAACTTGACAATCAAGTCTTGATTGTCTGACTCAGCTGTTTCTGGCGAGCGCCATATTGAAGTAGGCAAATAATATCGATCGCTACATCCTATCAACAATCGATTGGGAAATCGTTTCCCTTGTGCGTTTTGTCATGCAATTTTTTTTTTTTTTTTTTTTTTTTTTTTTTTTTTTTTTTTTTTTTTTTTGATACGTTTACTGAACATTTAGGTAGAGGTATTTTTACTCTAATTCCGTTTGTGAGTTATCTACAATATTTATTATATGGAATATACCTAACTAGTTTTAAATGATCTTCCAAGAAATCATCTTCTGGTTCGAAAATTGTATTGGCCTCAAATTTTGACATTTTCCGTTTCATGACATGATTTCACTTATATTTCAAAAATCAAATGTCAGTGCGCTGCGCCGCCCGAACTGTTTTGGGGTGTAAAAAATTTTTTTAAATCTGAAATTTTGTCAAAATACTCGGTTTGCCATCTAGTTGCGCCCGCATGGTTTTCAGCCCAATCGCCCAAACCCGTGGGGCACTATGGGGCTGTTAGAACTTAAGTCGACGATAATAACGGGGGTGTTAGAACTTAAGTCGACGATAATATCGTATATTATACTAATTGAAATTCAAGAACTACAGGGGCAACTTAAACGATCGTTTCTGCAACAGATCGACATTACACGCCAAAGCTATTTTAGCTTCTATCCTTTTATTATGCACCCAAAATGAGTCACTCGTTAGGCTTTTGGGGAAAAAAAGAAAGAAAAAAAGCTGTGACTAATTTTCACCAAAACATTTTATTGAATAATTCGGTTGTGTCTTGTTCTTTTCTCTCCTGAGAAAATTTGGTGGCTGTCTTGCGGCCAGTGTTGATGGCCCAGCTACCTCTGATCGTGATCATCCAAATCCATTAAATTAGAGTGACTTTCTCCCTCCAGTTTTGGATTTTTTTTTTTTTTTTTTTTTTTTAATACGGCTATTCCTCGCAGATGCCCTCCATTTTTTGCGTTGCGCGCGTTTTCTCGCTCTGTCATATGGAAAATTAGCTTTATAAAGATAAATCTTGCCTTCTTGTTTTTTCCCTTGCGCTTTTGGAGTTTTATTTCCACCAAAGACACTTTTTTCACGGGGCCATCTATACCAGATAACAATTAAACTATCAGCTTGCAAATATTCTCCTTTTATTGTTATTATTTTCTTTTATTACCACTTTTTTTGTCCACTATTAGCGAAATTAGTAGGTATTGAACGAAATGTACAAGAATCCTAAATATACTAAATCCACTTGGGAACCAAACGTCAATACTAAGAGAGTCAACCATTTCCAATGATTGAGACTGGATTCCATAAAATGGAGAAACTAAATATGTACAAATACATGGGGGAAAATAAATTTTAGTTCAAAAACTTCTACTATTTATAACCTTTAAAAAATCCTAAGGTTATATAAAAATCGAATGTTTTCAGAATTCTACGAAGCTATTCTGATTCTATACTACTTGTCTTTCCATCATCAATATTTAATTCATATTAAATATTGATGATGGAATGTGGCTTCTGGTGATGATGCAGCTTCTAATTCGCTCTCCTCTTCATCTTCATACTTGGCGTCTTCTTGAACAGGCGTTGGTTTATTTTCCACCCGTTCAAGCGGGGGTTCCCTTCGTCGACTCTTCCTGTCGTGGGTTCATCTTTTTTATCGTACTTGGGCGCTAGTCCTCCACTTTGTGATTGAGCGACGGCTTGAGCGCATTGTTCGAGCAACGCGGCCGCCTCAGCCTGCATCGCGGCGAGATTTCAGTAACCGAAATTCAGCAACTGTTGCTCCGGGTGACGTTTCGGGGAGCGTCAGTTCTGATTTTGTGTTTCTCTTTGGCGTGCCTCTTCAAATTGCTCGCCCGCCTGAACCTTTGGGCGCAGACGCTGCAGCTGAAAGGCCTTTCGCCGGTGTGAACCATTTTGTGCTTCTTCAAGTCACTGGCGACGCTGCATTTGTACGCGCACAAATCGCAAGCATACGGCTTCTCTCCTGTGTGCGTTCTCACATGACGTTTCAACGAGTTGGCGGTGTTGCTTCTGTACGAGCACGAAACGCAAGTGTAAGGCTTCTCTCCTGTGTGGGTCATAGAGTGTCTCTTCAAATTACTAAGGTCCGCGCATCGATAGGCACAGAGGTCACAGCCATACGGTTTGACTCCGGAGTGACAATACTTGTGTTTCCTCAGCATAGTTGAGTCGGTACATCTGTAATCACACTCGTCACAAGCGAATTTCTTCTGCAAGTTGTGAATTCGGATGTGGCTTCTATATTTCCTGCGTGAATGTTTTCTCACGTGGATGATGAGACTTTTCTTCGAACTAGTCCAATAACCACACACGTGACAGCAGAAGCGTTTTTCCAAAGACTTAAATTTCGCCGAGTCTGAAATTGGCAAGTTCTTTACAGGATTCGAGTCCTGCGTATGCTCCAATACAGGGAGGTGAACGAATCCCTCCGTTTCCTCCTCATCTTTGAACTTGAAACAATCCTTTTCTCGGGCATTGCTGCTGTCGTCCACCTCTGAATCCATTCTGGCGACGCACTCGCCGGACACTGAAAAAGCTTCCCCTGAGTCGGCGGTACTTTCCCAGGCTGATTTGTCTTCCCTGGTTCCTAGCAAAGTTTTGTTTTCGCTCTCCGTACAATCTACCAGAACTTCATTTTGTTCACTTTGTTCTGTTTTCATCGTGAGATTCAATGGGGTGCCAGCCATCTCAGCAAATTCATGAATGAGAGACCCTGTAGAGAAAAAAAAGGGTCAAAGTAGAAGAGCTCACAAGAAGAACATGGATATAAACAGGGTGACAAACTTCCGTTCATTACATTTTGGATACAACAAAGAATTGTTGTATTCAAGAAAGAACTGGTCGAGGCAGGAAGGAACTAAGTGCCTATTAGTCCAGTGAAATTGTGGGTTTTCCGTAACAAAATTGGGGAAGTGTATACCTAAACGAATCTACATGTTTTTGGGGTGCTGAATCCGAATATGAAGTTTGCTGCCTCCTCCGAGGTCGGATTCACATCGAAAAATGCAAAAAACCTCAAAATTTTGGCACTTTTTCAGCCCCCACTAACCTTCTTAGTTCTCCGCGATTCAATCTGAGCAGCCTTCAATCTATCGCCATCTACTTCGCACAACTGTGGATGGCGCTACAGCTGCGGAAGTAACTTCTTGGTAATCCAACTGCTCAGATCTACCACAAAATGTGAGCTTCTGGCCAGAGTGTCAGCATACCTGCGACACCTCTGTCTTCCGCAACCTACTACTGGATGATTGTGCAGATTGTGCAGATTCGCAGTCTTATACCACTGACGAGATTGATGGGGCTGCTTGATTATTGCTTCGATTACGCCTGGCTGTCCATGAGAATCCAGACGTGGGCCTGCCCCCCCCCCCCCCCCCCCAATTTACTATGTGAAAGACTAGACAGGGCGTTTTTTGAAGTGGTACAGTACAATTAAAAATGTTGTCCAACTTTGAATTCGTAGGAGGTGCCCCCACAAACCATTTGGACATCACTTATCTGTGAGAATGACCCAAATTCATCTCAGAGCTAGAACATAGTCGACATTTGCATGAGGAACTCAGAGGATCTTGTCGTTAGTTTTCGCTTTCAAGGTGCTGCACACGAGACTTGTGTCCTCCGAGTTGTTTCGGCACTAAGCTCGAGCTTCGCATTAATTTGGTAAATCGGACAGTGTATAACTCACCTAATTCGTCATCCTCTCTATGAAGTTTGTCGATCTCACACTTTATTTGGATGTCCCCTTCGATTTCGGCGTTGTCGTTTTTGATTAAAATCTGTAAGTGTTAACGACAAATCAAACCATATTCGCACAACGTAGCAAAATGTGTTAGCGGCAGTTAAAACAATCACCGTATGCGGAGCATTGAGGTTCGACTGGTTGATCTGCTCTTTGAGGATGGCCTGCTGTTGGACCAAAGACTCGATGGCGACTATCGTCGGACAGACATACGGCGGCGACGGAGCATGAACCGGCTGAGTCTGCTGGACCAGCCATTTGGCGTCCAATCCTGCAGAAAATCGAAATCAGAAAACGCTAACGTTTATGACATAAGGTCAGTTTAAAGGGGGGGTCTTTTAAAAAGCTGATCCGACAGCTGTACATTGTCATGTTTTCACCTGGCACTGATAGTCGATACTACTGACACATCGATGTTTTGGTACCGATGTTCGATGTAACTGCCTGATATTTTTGTCACTAACGGTGGTTTGAGTCGATGAAAATATCGATGGTTAAGGAATTTTCCGGAAAATGTCAAGAAACAAAAATTTTGGAAATTTCCATTAATTGATAATGGATCAGATGAGATTATCTTCTGAAACCTTAAGCTACGAGGTTATTTTGTATTAATTTGATAATAATGTACAGTACTGTACCTCAATTTTGCAAAATGACTTCTACTTAACACCTCTGTAGAACTGCAGTATCCACCTAATAATCCAATCCAATCCAAAATCCAAAAAACCTTAATAAAAACCGAGAAATTTCTGTCTGTTTGTTCCCTTTTCACGCCTAAACGGAATGACCGATTCGCGTGCCGTTTATTGCGAGCTGTTCCAAAAACCAGCGCGATGGTCATAGGCTACCTTGATTTTTCCTCCCTCATCCCTTCATAGGTTTTCGGGTGCTCCTTCACGACGAAAGTTGTTTATCCCTCAGGTGTAACTAAGGAGGCCTCAAAAGTGGAACGAAACTTTTTGTCCGATTTCGTTCGTACAAGACTCTCTGGAATGAGCTTTTCACGCTGATTCCAACGAGTACAAAGCGATTTTTGTGCGATAACCCGTTCGCAAGTTATTGGAAGATCGTCGGTAGGCGGGTGCGAGTATTTTTTGCGAGCCTTCGATTTGTTTCGTAATTCCATTTTAATTTCATATTAAGTTGATGGGTTGCTATGGGCTGCATATAATTGGTGATAGACGGGAATTTGATAATTCACTACGAGAAACCAACAAGCGTTGTTAGGTACTATGAATGACATTGTCATGTCATGGAGTTTTTGGATTATGTGAGCGTTAGTGACGTTTGATCTAGTTTTGATTTTGTTTGGCCTAGGAAATAGGTATTATGGCCTAATACAAATTTGTATTATTGGCATTTGGGGGCAGTCGGAAAAAGCTGCAATTTTACCGTCACCTTAAACCTCCAGCCTGTTGAAGAACCTAACTGAATATCCTGTCCCTAATTGGAGAAAAGTCCGCCACAATCTATCTATCTATCTATCTATTCTTCTATCAAATCGGGTTTCTGTCTGTGCCGGTGTGTGTCTGCCTGTCTGTCGTTCCTTATAGGCGCCTAAACAGCTGATTTGTACGGAGATTCTTTACGATCCGGTGGGCTTGCCGCCACAATATAGGCTATATAAAAAAAACCGTGCGACGCGCGCAACTGATATTGTCACGTATAACCCTCTTTTTTTTTATCGCGGATTCGGATTCTACGTTAAATTCTACGTCCAAAACACCCGTCAGGAAAAAATGGTCGGCCAAGCGAAGCGAGGGTCAGGACGGCGGTTATTGTTGAAGGTCCGGTTGACTAGGGTGTCCCTTATTTTTCAACTTCAATTATTAGGGGTTCTTACCCCCTCATTTTGTTCCATTGGACCCCTAAGTACCTCACTAAAAATTTGGTAGCCCTGGGACAACGCTAACACGTGCCGCATCACCACCTAAGTTGTATTATATGAGAACCTCCCAAGTGCCAGCTTATTACAAAACGCCAACATTTCTCCTGCGTCTCGTTCTAGTCCGAGTGAGTTCAGATTTTTACCCGTTGTTTTAGAAGGTCTGATAAAGCTCTGGTAAAATTTTGAATTCGATCGGATAGAGATTACAGGCTGAACTAATGTTTGAATCATCTGAAACTGAGGTTTCCTGGTAAAAAAAACGGCTCTCGGAGATGCTGGTGCCTTCCGACCTATTGATAGGAACACTGAAGGTTTACGAGCCGATGAAACCGTTTCCAAAGTAGCTATGTTTAATAAAGCGTTGTCAGCATTAAAATTTAATGTGTTAGGTACCTCACCGATGAAGTACCTAGCAGACTGATAGGCTAGCAGTCCTGTTTTTTTTTTTTGTTTTTTTTTTTTTACGAGTTAGTTGTGTACAATCATTTGGTATTATACCAAAGTGAAAATCATAGAGAACTTGAACAAAGAAAATCAACTGACCTGTGGAAAACGATACGTGAAGAATTTTATGGGTCACTGTATGGTAAGCTCAGCAATGTTCATCAAAATTATTAATACTTAGTGTTAAATTAAGTTTCACAGGAATTCATAGCATCTGTGATAGTCTACTCCATTTTACGCATCCCATAAACTCTCTGTTCACGAGAAATAGTTATGCAATGATTAGAAATAAGTTGAAATTGAAGTTCTTACTTCAATTCGTCTGAATTTCAATTTTTCAATTAAACGCACCAGTGGCCTCCAAAATGAGTAAAACATTTTATTAATCTGAAATAGTTACAGATCCAAAAACTCCAGAAATCTACGAATCTAGAGATCCAGAAAATCCTGAAATCTAGAGACCCTGGAATCCGGAGATCTGGAAATCCAGAAAAAGATCCAGTAAAGCAGAAAATCCTGGAAGCTCGAAATACAGAGATCGCGAGATCCAATAACTCCAGAAATCCAGAGATTTAGAGATCGGGAGGTCACAAAACTCAGAGATCCAAAAATCAACAGAACCAGAGATCGTGGAATCCCGAGAGCTAGAACTCCAGAAATCCAGGAAAGATCCAGAGATCCAAAAACTCCAGAAATCCAAGAATCCAGAGATCCAGGAGGAGATAAGTAGGAGATGTATATTTTCCTCATTCCCCGAAATTAGGAGAATATTTTATTAATCTGAATCTAAATTACAGAAACGATTGCGAGATTATAGTCACGGCACATGTGTCAGTCCAATGTGAAATTATTCGGTATTCTATTAGATTTTTAGAGCTACAAAAGTTAAAAACGTGATTTTAGTCACCTGATTTTAAACATTTTTACTACCATGGACATAATTTTAAGACCAATAACTAATACATTGTTTTTTCAGAGATAAAGAGTTTTCGCTAACTATTGATTATACTTCCATGATATCGTGGGCAGAATTTCCAGTCGATTGATGAGCAGTTATTTGAATAGATCGCGTGGCTCCACCCCCGAGGGCCGTTTTTTACCAGGAAACCTCAGTTTCAGATGATTAAAATATTTGTTCAGCCCGTAATCTCTATCCGATCGAGTTCAAAATTTTACCAGAGCTTTATCAGACCTTCTAAAACAACGGGTAAAAATTTGAACTCAATCGGACTAGAACGAGACGCAGGAGAAATGTTGGCGTTTTGTAATAAGCTGGCACTTAGGAGGTTCTCATATAATACAACTTTGGTGGTGATGCGGCACGTGTTAGCGTTGTCCCAGGGCTACCAAATTTTTAGTGAGGTTCTTAGGGGTCAAATGGAACAAAATGAGGGGGTAAGAGTTCCAGTTTTTGAAAAAAATTTTAAAAAGGCCATATAAGGGACACCCTACGTCGTAGTGGTTTGAACGTGTCCATCGATGCTACTTACGGTAAGTAACATGTTACGGACAACCGTGTACCGCGCATGCGTGGACAGGACTTGTGTCATGCCAGTTCTCGATACAGCGTGGTTGGAATAGATTTGGAACTGTCCCCTTAGACAGAGAGGCGCGTCCTCCCCCCCCCCCCCCCACCCCCGAATTTGTAGTTACATATCCCGAGCGCTGGTGGGGGAAACCGTCCTCAAGCAGTCCTCAAACAAATCCGGAACAACGTGAGATTGTTCTTGAACTGGTTCCAAAGCGGGCAGGAATACAGAATACTGGAACTGTCCTCGCGGTGGTTGGAATACGCTTGGTTGTCATAACACTCTAGTGCGCATGCGTTCTTTTCTACGTGCTAGCCTATTATTATATAAGGAGAAGGGTTCAATTTTCCTCCATAAATTTCCCCAGTTCGCCTGTAGACCCTGACCATCGTGGAAAAAACATCGTTGGTAAGGAGCTGGCCTCTTTTACTCAGTGGTAAGGAGGGAGAACTATAAAAAGTAATCAGTTGATTTAATCATCACTTTCTTTTTTTTTTTTTTTTTTTTCTTCTTTTCTTTAAGGAATGAACCTGACTGTGATTTGTAAGTGAGCGAGTTGCTAACTACCAGATCATCTCCGAAACACTGTAAGTGGTAAATGAAGTCCATTAGCCTTCGGTTTTGAGTAGAATTTCGTCGAAACATGGCACATTTGACGTCGCGTTGTTTGTCCATTCTCGGCCATGTTTGACGAACATGTGCCTCTTCAGGTTGGACGGCTGTTTCGCTTTGTAAGAGCACATCGTACACTGAAACTGAGCCTCTTTCCCGCACTCGTAGTGTCTGTGTTGCCAGAGGCCGGCTTTGCTCCGGTAGGATTTCCCGCATGGGCAAAAATGAACTCGCCCGTTCCGCACGACAGGCGGCAGTTGGCCGAAGTGAGGGAATTCTGAAAAAAACAAAAACATGGTAAAAACAATGTTGTTGGTAAATTGTGGATGACAACTTCCGTTTTTGTTCCGTTGCACGCAGACATACCAGGATGAACCACCTTGAATATTTATTTAAATTTATTGAGCCTTCACATTTTGATCTCAACGCGATATAACACTGGCATGTCTCAACACGACGTGAGCTTTGAGGTTTTCCTTTCGCTTCGCCTTGAAAGGGCAGTACGCGCAGTGGAATTGAGCCTCTTTCCCGCACTCGTACTTCCTGTGATTGTACCATCCTGTTTTGTGTTTGTAGGATGCTCCGCAGTGGCAGACGAACCGTCCGTTGATTACCGCTGGGGAACCTTGAGGACAGTGAAGAGAATGGTTTTAAATTGTACGGGACAACGAAAGTGCTCCTGGCATGTCTTGAGAGACGACGTCAGGCACACGCCCTCAGAGACCTGCTACTGGTTCCTGCATGGTCAAAGTAAACAGGGGAGTATGTCACTCTTACCATCTCAATCAGACACTACGGGACTCCAGTGAGGGCCTCCCACACTGGGAGCACCCCTACATACGATGTGTCATGCACAATGTTGACGGACTGCCTATAGGCATACATATGCCGTGCTCAAAAACTGTCTTATAGATAAGACAGTTTTTGAGCATCCATCGATGACATTTACTGCCTCAATTGGTGTTTATTTAGAAATAATATTTCTAACATATTATGTTAGTACCTATCTCAGCGTTCTAAAAATACTTCAATCGGTTCAAATAATAATGATATAGATGTAATTCAATTTTTGATGACCTCAGATGACTTTTACTACCTCACTTGATGTTAATTTGACGCAAGACAGTTTTCAGCATCTGATGATGACTTCTACCGCCTCACTTGATGTTAATTTAAATGTAAATGAGTTCCTGAGCGTTCAGAGATGTCTTTTAATGTGTCCCTTAAAGTGATTTAGACATAAGTTAATTTTTAGGTCCAACGATAACTTTTACTAACCCACCACCCCTAAGCCCCCCCTTTCACTTGACCTAAGCCTATTTAGACCTAGTTCTAACAATACTTTCATCGGTTTGCATGATATTGATTGACTGACTAACAAAATTTTCCAACAAATTGAACAAATCGAAATTTTCCAAAATGAATTGATAATTTTCCAAATTGAAACAGAAAATTCTCAAATTAAAATGGAAAGTTATCAATTCAGTTTTGAAAATTCTCAATTCAATCTGGAAGACTTTCAATTGAGCTTGGAAAACCTATAGATGTTTCAGTTTTTGGTGTCCTCAGATGACTTTTACTGATATTAAAAGCATGATGATCATGTGTTGAGCATGTTGTTGTTGTGTTCATGTTGATTTGAAGTAAGCGAGAAGATGAAGAAGAATTATCAGCACCCCAAGATGAATTCTACCGCCTCACTTCGGATTTTAAGATGCAAATCAGTTTTTGAGCGTCTTATATCGTGTCCCTTACCATAATAGTTGATTTAGACGTAAGTCAGTTTTTGAGGACCAAACATAACTTCAACTGCCTCACGTGATGTTCATTCAGACACACATAAGTTAGAAGGGTAAAGTCGGGTAAGACCGGGTACCATAACAGTTACTATAAGAGTTATCCCATTCAAAAAAAGAAAATGCAGCAAATAAACACATTACTATCTCTGTACATATGTTGGATAAGTATCATGAATTCATACCAACGTAATTGAATTCATGTTTCCTGATCCCCAACAGGAAAATGGAGAAAAAAAGAAGAAGTCTTTCAGGTCTTTTTCAGGTAAGACCAGGTAGGCACGTCAGCTGGTAGCTTGAAAAAGTCACTCTTGAAAAACCGAGTGAAAATGCAGTCCTTTAAGACATGGAGCCCTACTACGCGCCCTTAAAGATGACCTTAACAAGATGACCTACCACGATTAGATTAAAACGTTCGCCATCCGAGTTAATAAGCCAACCCCCAAAGGTTCACCATTTTAGCAGCTTTACGGGTAAAAAAAATGACAAACACACTAAATATTCTCAATTTTTGCTTATTTTTCTTGTCAAAACCTCTAATCAAATCTCATTCAAACTTCGTAAAACTCTCAACTAGCATCCCATCACAAACCCCATCAATAGAGTGCGTGTTTGAACATAAAGTGTGATTTGAGATTGTCTTTGTGTTTGGTCCTAAAGGGGCATTGCGGGCAAGAGAATTGAGCCTCTTTTCCACATTCGAACTTCTTGTGCCGCCAGAGCCCTTTGTGTTTCCATTTGTAGGACTTGCCGCACTCGCAATGGTACCGCCCGTCGACAAACCGATAGCCGTCTGAAACATGAAACCGAACATGTAATTTAAAGTTGCGAGATTAAATTTAAAAGATGTCATTTTTGAGATTTTTGAGGACAAAAATGATAGCACTCGTTTTTGTCAGTTTTATTGGTTTAAAAAAAGTAATAATCTGAACAAATAGACTAGAAAGGATTCAATATAGAATGATTTCCCATCGTGGGAACACTGGAGTGTCTCAAAGCGACGTGAGACTTGAGGTTTTCCCTTCGCTTCGACTTGTAAGGGCAGATGGGGCACTGGAATTGAGCCTCTTTGCCGCACTCGTACTTCCTGTGTTGCCACAAGCCAGTGTTGTGTTTGTAGGATTTGCCGCATTTGCACTGGAACCTCCGGCTGTAACCTATTGAAACGTTTAGCAACAAGGTGATGGAGGTTCTGCTGTTTAGACAAAAAGTGAATCTAAGATAACTTTCCCATAAACCGCTGAAGGACAAGCACTGCTGCAAACTGAAAACTTGTTGGGTCGGTTAGACCTCTCTCGGACCTGGCAACACTGATTTAAAGTGTACGCAAAACGTGGCGCCCTCTACAACTCCTGACCCACATGTAGTTTCTCACTTTGTATGGGTGATCAAAAAAATGTAAATGTGACAAGGGAATTTCACCCTGAATCTTCGTCCGACTAGCTGCTGCCGTCACGGACGTCGTCAGCCGTCCTCTCATAGAGGATCAGAACTTGTCTGACGATTGCGCTCATGGCTCCCCATTGCCTCGTCCTCCTGGGTTGGGAGGAGTTCGCCGTCCAATTGAATGCAGAAGATACTTGTATCGGTGACCCCGCTCCTAACGCGGTCACCCATCCAAGCAGGCGCGACTGGTGATGGCAGAACAAGGGGGTGCAGTCACGGATTCATGATAATATTTTATGAAAAATTTTATTGCACCCAACACAGATAAAAAGTACCTACTATCAAGATTTGCTATAGTTCATTATTTATTTGTTTGTTTAAAAATTCCAATTAACTATTACCAGTTTCCTTTCATTTCCTGGGTACACGCTGCAAACCTGGTAAAGGTGAGGTTGGCCGTCCCATGTCGCGAATGTCACACTTATCACTCACGCCTAAACGGGAAAACTCTCTCAAGATGAAATCAATAGAGTTATCCAACAAACGCTTTATGAAAATTTAATGAACAATGAAACGATCGAATGAAACGAACAAATAAAAAACTTATAAATGAGACAAACGCAGATCACCGAGTTCAGAAAACACTTCCCACTGGGAAGTTCCCAGAAAACATGGAAGCACACTAAACCCCTGATGCCATCCCCTCAGAAGCTGCTTCTGGTAAAAAATACCTTTGTGGGAAAACTGAAAAAATCAGAAACCTTGGTCGATCGAAATTTTATGATTTCATACCGTACAAAGTAATATAGCAACACCAAAAAGTTTTCAAAATATTTCAAAAGTAAGCCCCTATTTTTTCCATGATTTGAGACAGATTAGATCCTGAAAAAGTCCCTCATTACAAACGAAAATTCCCTGCCCATGAACGAAGACTGCCAACACTGATTGTGGAGGTGATTTAACATCTGGTGAACGGTGAGAAGGAAGGGTGTGCGCAATTCCCAGAACTGCCCCACATTTCGACATTTCTGGCTTCACACTTAGTTCCATAAGGTCCATGCAAAAAAATCGACTCAAGAAGGGCAGTGCTCCCGTTATCATTGCACTATCAACACAGGCTTTTCAGACGTTCCGCGAACTATGTAAGGTCTACAAGAACTTACGTAGATTTTCGAGCCGAGTTTTGATTCATTTTTAGGTAGGTAACTAATTAGGTAGGTAATACGTAGCCCCCCCTCTCGCCCTTCTGCATCGAGGGGGTGCAGTTGCGACGCTGCCTCCCTCACGAGTCGCGCCTGCATCCAAGTACCTACAAACCACTCCCGACGTTGCTTAACTTCGCTGGTCGAGGGAAACTGTAGTTTACCCAACGCCACACCGGACGGGCGTATGGGTGATCAAACGACGCTTAGATTAGACTAGCAGAGTTATATTGACATAGAAAGACTTGACTTGACTAACATAATTTCAACTTAAAAACATGACAGTATGGTATTCGCCCATTGGAAGCACCCCAAAGGCTTACCAACATGTAGTTTGAACGTCTCTCATTGCCCTCAACATTGATACCCGGCGTGGTAGTGTTTGATCAACATGTGCCGCTTCAAATTGCTCTTGACTTTGCTTTTGAACGGGCAAACCGTACACCCGAATTGAGCCTCTTTCCCGCACTCGTACTTCTTGTGCGAGTACAAACTAGTCTCGTATTTGTAACATTTTCCGCACTCACAGCGGTAGGGGCGCTCCACTGCAAAAAAAAAAAGATAAGTCATTGCAACGTCGCAACATAAAACAAAAGATAGAGAAATAACACTTCTGACACTTCCCCGAAGGCACCCTGGGAGGTGGAAAAAAAAGCGTTGACGCCTGTGAAGTGTGTTCATCAAGGTATATGTATTATAGTGACTTCTGGGGGTCGCCCCCAGACCCCCGTAACATTCAGTTTAGATCAAGGAACAAATCAATGGAACATTTATGTCGACGGTGTAGTTGTGAATCCTCGTAACTCCAAATTCCAACTTTACAGAGCGAGCAAAAAAAAAAAAGAAAGAATCTTGCGCCATTTGGAGCAAAGAGGAGAGACAGGAGACAGATTTGCGCAACGAAGCCCATAATCGTTCATCAGAAGGGCTTGCAAAGCTCTCAAGCAACTTTTAAAGATTTTGACAAGGAGCAAGAGCGTGTTCAGGCTGCTTGTCGAAAGCTGTCAAGATGGTTGAGAGCTCTGCAAGAGCTCAAAAAGATTTTGAATCGAAATTGCCCACAATTCGGTTTTGGAAGGTAGGTAATAACAACATAAGATTGAAGTCCAACAGGACAGTGGAGTTGAATTTGGCGCATAAGCGCTCGCTCATTGTCTCCAACTTGCGCCCAATCCAACTCCTCTGTCCTCTACGACTTCAGATATGCTGCATTCAACTGAATCTTTTCAAACGCATATGGCTATGGCATCCATTAAGTTAATCAAGTCTTTGGGATGTCATAGTATTTTTACCCCTAAACAGTCAGCAATATCACAGTTTGTCCAACTTAGAACTTGCGCCCACTTCCATTGTAATAGTGCAGCAAAGAACCCTACTAACCCTGAGTCATTTGACGCCTTAGAATAGAAAGGAACTCTACTTTTGGGCCATTATTGTTCACAAATTGGCGGTTTCGTGGTAAGAAAACTATAGGTTACTTCTATTCCTGGATGCCATCAGAAATACACAATTTTTGCCTCAAGATTTATAACAAAAAATGGAGATGAGAGAATTCACAACAGCAATGTCGATATTCAATTCAACTATTACATAAAGTACTCAGCTGACTCTTCAGTCCCTACTTTGCTGACTAGGCTACTCAATGAGTGCTCAGCTTTAGTTATGTATATTAGTTATGGAACTACCTAGGGATGTGAACCAGATCCTGACTCCACCTAGCGGGCACCTGGTTGATAGGGGGAAATAAACGCAAAGGAAAAAAGTCAAGAGAGAGGGCCAGGGAAAGTATCAAAATTTTGGCCTTTCTTCTGCGGCCATTTGATGCTTCTTTGAGGTCAATGAAGAGAAATGCTGCCGATGTTACACAAGGGTTTACCATTTTCGTACTTATCCCTTAGACGTACGCAGCTTTCCAACTCTTCCACCCCCAGCTGACTAAAGTTAAAGCCAACCCCCCACCCCCAACCGCCAACCTCTTCCACCTGCCCTCAGACCCCGTCTTCTCGCTTTTTGAATAGTTATTTTTTTCCTTGAAGAAAAACAGGTTGGAAGTGAAAGGATTCAAGTGGAAGGTGACATCTATTCTTACCCCTTCTTCGGCCAACAATGAAGGTTTTCCCCTTGCTTGTAGCCCCCCTTTTTCTCTTTTGAATTTTGAAGGATCACAGGAGGTCAAATGAGGTGTCGTTTTGCTGGTAATTTTGGACCCATAATCCATTTGTCGAGGTCTCACATTAGTCCAAACATTGTATTGAACATTTTTTAAATATATTTTAATGACACAGAATTAATTTTTTCACGATTATAAACCTTCGTGTAAAATTTGCAGCGTTTTTCCTTGACTTTTTTTCTAGTGAAAACAAGAATTTTGGGATCTGACTTGGTTTCCTCTCACAACCTGGTTAACTTAATAGTTGCACAGAATTACTGCAGAGTGTGCTATTCTCGCCGATCCCTTTCTTCGTGTACATCAAGCTTCAAACCAAATCACCCCCTTAGTAATAAGTTCCACGTTAAATGCCAAAACATCATCACGTTACCTAACCAATAAATTTTTCATATTGGAGTTTGACCGAGGTGTCGCGCCACCTTATGTCGTCTGAGGTCGTCTCTCCGTTTGGATTTGTACGGGCACAGCGGACACGCGAACTGGGCCTCCTTCCCGCACTCGTATCTGCGGTGTTTGTAGAGCGAGCCCATCTTTTTGTAGGTTTTGCCGCAGTCGCAAAGCCAAACGCCATCGTGATTTGAGTCTGAAAAAAAGAAAAAAGAATAATAAAGAGAAAAAACAGAGGAAGATGCAGCCACAGACAAGGAAAAGTCGCATACTGAAAACAGGCTTACCTGATATGTCAGGATACTGTGGAGAGGCAGAGTTTGTGGAAGGGAACCGAGGGGAAGACAATACCCAACAACGTACGTTGTGGCCAGTATTTTTTCTCCCTGGGCTCGCAGTTATACCGGGATCAGCCATTACAGCTATCTTAGATGAGTTGTTGTCAAAGTGCCAGGCCAGTTGACCCAGTCATGGGCATGGGAACACCCCTGTGGCTGGCTTCCTTAAGGAAAGAATGGCCAAAAGAGGTTTGGGCAGTGGATCCATGCGTCAGAATCTCTCCCACTGATTCAGCTTCCCTAGAGGAAATGTCACCAAGGGTGGCCTGGTCAGGTTAGTGCTGCGGAAACTGCTATAGAGCCATTTCCCTAATTTCCCCTCCCGGCCTGGTCAGCGGGATTGATCCCTGAATAATTACTGCGATTAGACATAATATATTACTAAAGAGACACAGTGAGTGGCAATTTCATGCAGACACGTTTCCATTCCTAATTAACGGCATGCCGTTAATTAGGAATGGAAACGTGTCTGGATTATTTTTTTTATCAATAGAAGGCGTCCAAAATTTGGTATTATTTAATAATACTGAAAGTGGGTTTAAAACACAACTGCAAGTTCGTGCGAATTTATAAAACTTATGGAAAAATTGTAATTTGAATTTTGGCGGAAACGCGAGGTCAGCTCCTATTGGTCGACGAGTTGGCCACCATTAAAAAACTAAAAACTGAAGGATCGGTCACTTCGAATAAGTTAATTTATATCACGAATAAGGTGAGTCAATACGCACGATCACATTCGCAAAAAAAGCGAACACGGCCATTTTTACGTTAATCCAGTGTCATTAGTGCCAACCACCAAGAAAATAGAGAAACAATTGACCTGCACTCAGGTGTCATTGATTGGAAATCGGAACAGGTGTAGGTGACGTCACCTACACCGGTTTTTGAATCGGGCAGAACAACTTAAGATAATTATACACTATGTGAAAGACTTTTGTCACAAAAATGATGTATTTTTTCCCTTTTTGACTTCTAACAACATGGTACAGGATGATTTCACCCAAAATTCGGGTGCATTTCCATTCGTAATTAAGCCCGTCTTCCAACAGGAGGGCTCATTCACTAGCGTGAGAAGGGGTGGGGGCCACGACCGTAGCGGGACCCGCTCCTCCCGCCGGTACAAACTCTGGCGGGCTGGCGAGATCGCATGAGAAAGTGGGGTAAATTGCCCACAATAATAATTATTGTGCCTTTAATTATTAAAGGCTGATCTGTTTTTACCGTTGAATCACTGAAGTGTAGCATCCACTGAGACTAGTCAACGAGCTGAAGTTGGCTGTTCAGGAACAAGTCAACAGTTTTCACTAAAAGAGCTTTTCTCCGCTTAGAGAAATCGCCACTCGTCACTGCGATCGCAGCGCTACTCAGTAGCGGTATGGACATGGGAAAATGCTTTTAGGGTGCAAAATCCGAATCTAAAGAGGTCCAACAAGTTCAGCTTTTAAGTTCAGCCAAAAGCGTTTTGGGTTATTCGCCAAAAATTCCAAAATTGTGGCGGTTTTTTCAGTTATTTACTTATAACTTTGAAACTACTAATAAACTAATATTTCTTATAACAATGCGTTATTCGGCATGTTCCCATCATCAAAATGAAAGAGCATTAGATAAATTTCCAAGAAATTGCACTTATTGTTCTAGGAATATATGTCGTGTCAGAGGTCGACAATTTTGATCAGCCTCAAAATTTGTCGTTATAGCTACGTTTCAAGATGTCTGGATTCCAAAAACAAAATGTCCGTCCGCCACTTTTTAAAATGGAATTTTTTTAAATCTAAAATTTTGACAAGATACTCGGTTGACTATCCTACCAGTTCAGCCCGCAAGGTTTTAAGCCCGGTCGCACAAATCCGTGGGGCTAAAAAGGGTTTTTGCAGGTTTTCGGCTATGATATCGAGTGGGGTGTCGTTTCAGAATAATTTTGGACGTATAATCCATTTTTGGGGGTCCCACATCCGTCGACAAACTTCACTAGAAAACAGTTTTTTAAATAATTTAACTAGGTAATTTATTTTTATTGATGTGGAATTAATGTTTGGATAATTTAAATTATTGGATTATTTATATTTCCTTAGCAAATACCCTTTCAACTGAATGTGTTTTGGCTTGTTTATTCGCTCCAAGAGTTTTGTGCAGCTGCATGCATCAGCGGACCCCCCAAAAACGACCTTCTGCTCAGTGTAGTGTCGCTGAAGGTGTCGAAAATGCTGTTGAAATGTACTAATTTTGCCCAAACAATCCAGCCGCCAACACATGGATTGCACTAAATAGTATTAAACAAAAATGTTGTGACTCAGGCAACGAGCGAAAGGCGTTGTATAAACCTCCCGTACCAGTCGGTCAAAACTCAAATATGTCCAGTGCATTTTGTAGGAAATTTAATGCTCTTTCATTTCGACATGACAACATTTGCCGTAGAACGCATAGTTTCGGAGTTACAAGCAAAAAACTGAAAAAGTCCCCAACATTTTGGAGATTTTTGCGAATATTAGAAAAAGGCATAATTCGAATTTGTTGGATCTCTTAAAATTCGACCTCAGCACCCCAAAAAGCATAGAATAAGACTTGAAACTATACCACGGTGGTAGTACCACCTATCTTCATACCTTCATCTAGTTCTTTCTCGATTTAGCTGGCATGAAGTTGGTATCCCAGGAGGTTGTTTTGGTCGTATTTATGGACCAAAGAACTTAAATTTTGACGATTTAACTATTCCATGTTAAAACTTCTGAGGATAAAGCTCAAAATTTAATTTTTTTAAAAACAAAAAAAAAACCAAGTAGGTAACCATTTTTTCAATTTTGAGTTTGACCGAAGTGACGCAATAACTTGTGCCGTCTGAGGTCTTCTTTTCGATGGGATTTGTACGGGCATTGCGCACACAAGAACCGGGCCTCCTTCCCGCATTGTCGGCGGTGCTTGTAGAACGAAGACATCTTATTGTAGGATTTGCCGCAGGGGCAATACCGAAAGCTGTCGAGATTTGACTCTGAAAAAACAAAAAAGACAGACCGTTGGAGCAAAGAGACAGTTAAAATATCCTGAGTAATGAGAGTATTGGTGAAGAAGCTAAATTGAATAAATTGGAAAAAATGGTAACGTATGTATTTGATAGTAAAAACACCCTTTTACAAGACTTGTACGCAAGTACAGCACTTAGTGCTATCATTGCATCTGCTCGGCGTAAAGAGACGTATGTCGATTGGTCATGTGTCTCCTGATGTGAACTCGTTGTTTGGCCTTGTAGCCGCAGATATTGCAGCTGAATTGAGCCTGTTTGCCGCATTCATATTTCTGATGTTGCCACAACCCTCGACGGTATTTGTACGACTTGCCGCACGAGCACATGGCTGGAAATTGTGAAAAAACAAAACGTGATTTCGTCTATGAACGCTTTCAACCCCAACTCCTAGCTTTATTTAGATTTATAAGGCTCCAGGAACTTCAGAAACTGCCATTTTCAAAAAAGCAGACTTCTACGAAAACCTGCTGCAGTTGAAACACCCTCGGAGTTAGGATGTCCAAATTCAAGATCATACGGAAAAAACTTTCATGTTTTCAGTGGACCATTTTCAACATTCCTGTCCTGAATTAGTTGTTCAATAAAAATAATTTAAAATCGCCGAAATTCTGCAAGAACAGGCAACCGTGTAAACACACCATATAAAAACGTTTCTAGTATGCACTGAATACACTAAAAAATCACTGTGGCAATTGTAATTGGTGTCGTGACCCTATGTGCCTTTTGACGTGACCCTTTTGCGTGGACTTGTAAGGGCAGTGGGGACAGACGAATTGAGGCTCCTTCCCGCACTCGAACCTCCGGTGTGAAATAAGCGTGCTCTTGTTTTTGTAGGTTTTGCCGCAGTCGCAACTCCACAGGCCGTCCGGGCTTTGGAGGATCTTGAAGCCGGCTGGAAAAAAGCGTCAGAATGCACATCATATGCGAGAAAGCGCGGGTGGAGGGTGTCAGGCATAAGGGAAAGGCATGCCATGTGACATAGTAAAATTGGAAGTCGTGGAAAGGAGCGCCACGACTGCAGAAGACCAAGAAGAAAAAGTATGTGAGACAAAGGACAGGGTTGGTGGTCATTGCGGCACTGTAGGAACTTGCCCTTAGGTTCAGCAAAGGTCAAAGCATTGGATCTGAATATTCTTCAGACGTGGACCCTTCATGGGAGTATTTAGGGGGATGTGGGCTGATGCCCAGGCCTGGACAAGGACCAAGTCAGATTCCCCAAACCTCTCGCTGAAGGATCTACTGGTTGGTGGATTTTCTGGCTCTTGGTGGTACAAACTCCACTACCGATTCCAAAACAACGATCAGCTTCCAATCTTGCCAGCTTTTGCCGAAGATTGCAGCCTCAAATTGAGCTGTAGTCACCTTGTAGAGCCAGCATTCCAAGATCTTCTTCCCCGCTTCAGAAGCTCCACAGGCTCGACATTGAAGCAGTGTTCCCACTCCACCATGCTGCGAGAGAGGCACATGCTGAGGAATCCAATTGTTTCAACCAATTGAATGTGCTCCAACACCTCCACGGCTGAGAGCCGCTTGAAAGAGTTCCTGCATGAAATCCACACAATCCTCCTTTCACTACAGATGCCGGCACCATACGGCAGGGTTTTTGTCTCACCGCACATGCTCTGTTAAGAGCAGCTCAATCTCCTTTCTAATTTGGACCTTGGCTGACAGAGCTTACGGAGCAGTCAACATGACAAACAAGAAAGATATTATAAGAGTTGCGTCAATTAGCACCAGTAGTCAATCGTACACCCCAATTTACTTGAGCCAGCGCAGTCATCAAGGGACATCGTAGAGCCTGCAGTAGCAATTTAGATGAACCACCCTTGAACTTAAAAAAAAGTTAGTTAAAAGATAATAATATAAATATTTTGTATTCACTTTCAAACACTGAAAAACAATGTTCCCACATCAAATCAGAATGGAATGCTGCACCGCCTGGTGCCATTTAAGATGCGCTTTGGTTTCGGCTTTGTAGGTGCAGTACGAGCAGACGAGTTTATCTTCCTTCCATTTGAACTGTCTGGAGAGAAGTAGATTCTTGCACTGAGCTGAAAAAAGGGAGCCCATGAGATATGTTGAGTTTAGACGAGTAAGACAACAAGTATGAGCCATTACACGTTTATTTTAACAATTTCATTCAATGCTGGTCATTAGGGTCTTGTGCAAAATGAACATATGTGCTTTGAGGGAGCCTTTGCGGGTGAACTTTTTGTTGCATTGAAGACACTGGAACTGAGCTTCTTTTCCACACCCGAACCTCACGTGGTTGCTGAGGCTTTTGTTGTGCTTGTAGGATTTGCCACAGTGACAAATGTACCGCTTGGGGTTATCCGTTGGCGCTGAAATCAACAAATGAATGTAAATAACATGAATGAAGATGGCCGACCAGGTTGTAAGGGCCTGGAGGTTGAGCAGAAATCGGCGGTGAGTGATGAGGAATTTAGACAATGCTCGAAACTTCAACTGAAATGTTTATGTTGATTTTCTTGAGACAAAGTCTGTATAATTGGAAGTGGCTGCTTGAAACAGAGCGTTCTTCTTGTCCCGCTCCACTGGCATATGGTTGTGTTCCTCGTAGGAGAAGACGACCTCCCCGTCCGAATTGGTCCTCAGGAATGCTTTACATTTGTGAGTCATCTGAGCCCGACATCTCCACCGACGCTGCCCTTTGGACAGCGGTTTGTGCAGCATGAATTTGTAGTCGCCTCGGAAGATGACGTCGCCCCCACGTTGGCTCCCCCCGCGGATGCAGGAGGTGCCGTCCGGAGCAACCACCTGGTTGGGAACTCCGAACATAGGGATTTCTTCGCTTTTGATCATCGGGCTCGATGAAGCGTCTCCTGCAAAGTATCGAAGCACAATAAGCTCAGAAGTGGGATCAAAAGTCTTCCGAACGAGCCCTGAGATAAATAGCCGCACATTACTAAACACAGCCCTCCTCCCAAACAGGGTAACCAAACCAGTCATACAAACTGCACCAAGAAACATTTTTATTTGTTACCAACATTTTCAACCATTTTGTGTACAAGAAACAAATGCCCTTTTAGAGAGTCTTTGCGAGTGAACCTTTTTCCGCATAGAAGGCACTGGAACTGCCCTTCTTTCCCGCACTCCAACTTCTGGTGCCGGTGCATTCCAGCACTATATTTGTAGGATTTACCGCATTCACAAACGTGACGCTCTGGAAGTGAAGGCTTCGGAGCTAAAAGCGGAAAATAAAATCAAACGGTCAATGAGTAGGCGGCAGGTGATTGCTGCTCACAATTGACCCCTTTCTTAAAACCCAAAGGAAACCAGGGAGCAACTCACAAAATAATATTATTAAATTCATTTTCAAACTTAAGGCACTGAGATTGGGATAGTTCTTCAGGTTGTCCGGGAAATGGCTCACTGGGTTTGTTTGGTGGTTTATGCAATCATTGAGACGATGACAACAATTGTGTAGCCTGGAAAGTTTCATAATATTTCAACATATTATGTTGCCATGAAATAAGGCAGGTATGTGTAGGATTGTGGGAATTATCGAGCCTTCTGAACAGGTGGTTGCAGGTTAACTGGTCCGTGAAGAGGAAGTAAAAACGCTGCAAATTTTACATAAGGGTTTATTATTCTTTGATATAAGTTACTTAACTTGTGCAGACATTTAATTCTGTCAATGAAAAAATTAAAAAAAATTTTTTTTTGATTTTTATCTAAAAAAATTTTTTTTTTTTGGATTTTTTTTTTCAAAAATTCTTTATTTTTTACTCGAAAAATATTTAACATCCTGGGATCCTTCAAAAATCCATTTTTAGCCCCATGAAAGCCCTAAAGATCGCCCCAGTGAAATCGAATCGTTCCGGGATTCCAAAAATACTTCGAAAACGACACCTAACTCGATCCCATAGCTAAAAGCCTTCAAAAAACCCCTCCCGTAGCCCCATTATAGCCCCATAGCGCCCCACGGGTTTGGGCGATCGGAGTGAAAACCTTGCGGGCACAACTAGATGGTAAACCAAGTATTTTGTCAAAATTTCAGATTTTAAAAAAAATTCCTACTGCCCAAAACGGCCTGGACGGCGTACGGACATTTCGGATTTAGAATGTAGACCGCTTGAAACGGATAAGTCACATTTTGAGCCCGATCGGAGTCGTCGACCCCCGTCGCGAAAACATAGGTGTATTATTCCAAGAATAATAAACCAAAATTGGTGTCTGGGTGAGGGAAACATGTCAATACAGGTTTGGGGTGCGTTATCGGGAGGGGGGGGGGGGGGCGCCAAAACCGGTTTGGGGTGGCCTTAGGGTTAGGTGAAGGCGCCAGAACACGTTAGGGGTAGGGGAAGTCACGCCAAAACAGGTTTGGGGTGCAAAGTGAGAGAAAGGCGCCAAAACAGGTTCGGGATGGTGTTATGGGGAGGGGAAGCCACCAAAAACCGTCAACGCTGCTTCAAGGCAGCGTTGGCAGGAAATGAATCACGAACCCAACACCCACTATTGGGAATCAGTGCAACCACCTGCACAGAAAAAAACACAGTAGGTAAATTGACCAAACACAAAATGACAAAGGCACTAACCTTATAAATGGACCTGGACGTCTGGCAGCCTCTTTTCGTACAACGCAAAATTGGCACCCAATCTGCAGAAGCCCGATGTTTCCTTCTTTTGATCAACATAACAGCTCCACACCTGTGGCAAGGGGCGGAGTCTGCAGCAATTCTAAATAAGTCTTCGTCTACTAAAAATGTAAAAAAAAAGCAAAATTTGTTTATTTAATAAACAGTGTGAATTTGTAAAACAGCTGTATTTTCTAGATAATGAAATGAACCATACCAGTTTAATCAAGAGATATGTGGGGAAAATGGCGGATTGCATTGCCCCAGTGCCCTTCAGGTTGGCACGGACCACATGACATGTCACATTGTGAATCAACACAGCCAAAACCAATAATTTATTAAAAAAATTACATTATATCATGTTTCAAAGCTACGTGGCTCTTCAGCTGGAATCTTCGTTTGGCTTTGTACGCGCAATACGGGCATTGAAACCTAGCTTCTTTCCCGCACTCGTAGTTCCTGTGTTGCCAAAGGCCGGGAACGTATTTGTAGGTTTTGCCGCATTCGCACTCGTAGCGGCCGTCTGCGTTGCAGACGTACTTTAGCTGCGAGTGATCTGGAAATGTTTGGAAAAGAACAGCAAAAAAATGTCAGCTTGAAGAAGGAAAAAAAGATTTTCTTGTAAAGAAAAAAAAAATCACTGGCAACACTAGCTGCGTTCGCAGAGTAAGTTCTGGCCGTTCAGAATCAGAACTCGAACGCTTTCAGGAATTAAAACAGACAGAACTTCAGTCCTCCGCCAGCGAAAAAGTAGTCCCTACGAAGTTAACTCCACGAGATCACAGAAGGAAATGAATCGCGCGTGTGTGACTTTCCACAATCGACGAGGCAGTCGGAATCAGTTTGGGAAGTTCTGAAAAAAGGTATTTTCCAACCTCCCTGTCCAGAACATAATACGGACAACTGAGTACCGAGCATTCGCCGACAGGACTTGTATCATACCAGTTCTCTACACAGCGTGGTTGGAATAGATTTGGGACGTCCTCTTCCCCCCACTTCGTAGTTACACATCCCGGGCGATGGTGGGGGAACCTGTCCTCAAGCAGTCCTCAGAAAAATCCGGAACAACCTGGGGCTGGTCTTGAACAGGTTCCAAAGCGGGTAGGAATACTGAACACTTGGTCCTGGAACTGTCCTCGCGGTGGTTGGAATACGCTCGGTTGTCATAACACTCTAGTGCGCATGCGTTCTTGTCCGTAACCTGCCGGGGACAAGGGGTTGGAAAATACCTAAAAAATCAGAACTGCCGGAATCGATTCCGAACGATTTCTGCGTTCGCAGTGCATCAGAACTTGAGTGTTTAATTCCTGGAAGCCGATGTAGATACCCCCACCCATGGCCCTTGCAAAATGCCCTACTGCGCATGCGCTGAACGGTTCGGAATTTTCAGAATTACTCTCCAAACGCACCTACTGCCACACATCATTGGTGAAAGAGTGACGGTTGTTAAAAATAATTTATTCTTTTCAGGAAAATATCAGCAAAACTACTATTTTTGCATCGAGAGTTTATTTAATGTGACGGTGTTATGTGTTTGTGAAAAATATGGCGTCTGACGGATTTTCCGTATTTGGATTTGTACGCGCAATGAGGGCACTGGAACTGGGCGATTTTACCGCACTCGTGTTTCACGTGGGCGGCCAAACTTCTTTCGTATTTGTAGGTTTTCCCGCAAAAACACAAATACCGCCCGTCGTAGGATCGGGGATACTGCGATATCCTCAGAGGCCTTGAAGCTGAAAAGAAGATAAGTCAACGTAAACGCCGCCTTTTACCAGGTGGACCTTTTCAAACTCAGGACACATGGCTTGAAAAAATGGGGGGAAAATGGACTCTCCTCGCGAAAATAGGTTTATCAGATCAGATTCAGATCAAAAACCAAAAATTCTAATTGACATTTAATGTGACGGTTGATGATCGGTGGTGATTCAACACTTAAAAAAAAATTTTTTTGTGGGAATAAATTCTTAGCCATCTGCACAGCGTAAACCTGACGTCACAATATGGGGCTATTTTTGGCAGCTCATAACCTGCGATACCAACCTCTTTCACCAACTAACGGCTCCGCACGGATTCCCATGGATGCTGGGCTCCCTCGGGGGTTTAACGTGGGCATAAACGCTCGGTATCTCGGGTGGTGAAATAGCCTTTCTACGCTAAATTTCTCGGAATATTAAGCTGACCTCTCGAAAACCTATTTTTTACTCAATTACAGAGCTTCTTATCGGAGTATTTTCATAAAAAGGAGCTACTTTTTTTCAATTTTCCCGTTCGGGGAAGAAAAGTCCAACCCTGGCGAAATTTCGGGAAGTCCTTATTCCTCAAATCCATTACGCGCCATCTACTGGCTATCTACTACCGCCATCTACTATTTTTTATTGACACAGAATTAATTTTTGCTCAAGAATAATAAACCTTGTGTAAAATTTGCAGGTTTTTTTTGTCCTATTGGTTTTGATCCAAGTTGTAGATTTCCACGAAATGTGGTGCCACAACCAAGTATGAAACCTGTGAAATGGGCGGTGAAAATTTCCACGCAGTTTGAGTTTTCAAGCTATTTTCCTGGTAGGTTCGTGCACTAAGGTAGGTATTTCGAGGGTGTCCATGGAGGAATAGAGTATAACTAACTCTATTCCTCCATGGAGGGTGTCAAAGCCACATTTATCACATTGTCACCAACTTTTCCGGAGAGCAAAAACCCTGTGGGCGAGAAGTTGTTGTTGGGTGAAAATCTGAAAATGGCAGAATTCCTGTCCCTATTGAATTTTTGTGGTACAACGTATATATTTTTACTAACTAAAACTTCTCAGTTTGCAGCATGACTCATCATGCTGCAATGAGGGGTATCTAAGGTACCATCGACTGACTGCCTCATGTAAGGTATATCTAAGGTACCATATCTAAGGTACCATGACTGCATCATGAGGGGTATCTAAGGTACCATTGATCTTTTATCAATAATCACGTTATCCTAATTATAATATAATTAGGATAACGTGATTATCCTAATTCTAGTTATATCTTATATAACTAGAGGCTATCCAAACCCCAATCAAGTGGGTACGTTTTCATTTCATTGACATTGAGGTGGGTACCTCACTGCGTTACCACGCATTGCGATAGCAACTGCGATGGTGAAAACAACACTCGTCGTTTGAAAAACAACGCTCTGAACACGACCAAGACAATTGGGCGTGTACAATTTTCCTCGAATGCTGGCGTCGAGCTGGTTCGAATGAGCAGTCAAATCTGACCGCGGAGTGCTTTCTGAGTAAATTTTCAATCTAGTGAATACCCTCCTAAGAGGCTCCCGTACCCTCGTAACAACATACGTAATGAAATATTTGACGTGTTAAAAAGAGGTAGTAAAGAGACAATATCAATGAAATATATTAGAACGAAGTAAAATAAACGAAGTCTTTGAAGCCGGGGTCTTCGATTCTCTTAGAATTTGGTCAAATTGAGATGGTGTTGTATTTCTATCTGTAGTCTTCGACGTTTTCTTGTGAGTGCTTCTAGCTGGTCTTCTGTATCTTTTATGTCATTTTGTATGTCGTCGATGGTTTGTTGATCTGTAGTTGTGGAAGATGAAGTGGTGTTGAGCTGGGTGTATGAGATGTTGCAGGAGTCGTCTTCTTGATGTGATGTATACCACTCCATCAACTCCGTCGCTTGTTCGCTCGCTATCCGTGGTGTCGTGTCCAATTTGTGCTTCGAAGGTATTTTTTATTGTTACGTGGTGAGCGGCCACAATGTCATCCGTGTTGAAGTCAAACGGTGTCCCCCATTGCATGAGGTTGACGGTCCCAGTTTGGTCTCTGATCGCGATTTTGTGGAATTATTGTAATTCTCTGTCGTATTGTGTCACGGTGCGCACCTCCGGGGGGCCAACCAAATGCATAAAATGTTGGCCGTTTTCACCGCTGGAAGATCGGCTATGCTGGCAAAAATGTATGTCACTCGAGGAGAGACACTTGACGAAGGAGTTATCCTAGAAAAGGAAGAGAAGAGTCATTTCCAGCTCTTTGCTGTATGAGCTGTATTTTACCTCGATATTTATGATCATGTAGGTTTGCAGAGGTATTGTAATGTTCTTCGGCGAATGAGACTGCTCGCATATACCAGCCGAATTCATCCTGGAAGGTGAAGTTGAAAAACTTCTTGCTGCTCCCATGCCTGGTATAGGTTTTCAATGGGCTGCACGTTTGAATCATTCCTGATAGTTCTTGCAGCCCTTCCTTCAGCTCGGGTATCGACATGATTGTAAATTGTTCGAATCTCGGAAGAAAAGTTGGTAAGATAATGAGGCTGCGTGAATTCGAGTTAAAATCATCCTTATGATCATAATATGATGCGGAAGTAGTTTGATCCTTGGTAAGAAAATGATATTACCTTTGCTGGTAATCAGTCAGAATTTCTAAAATAAGCGCGTTGTCCTTCAGGCCCCGGACAACCAAACGGACACCATTGACTAACCCAGAGCCGATGTTAAGATTTCTAATGAGCATGTCAATAACTCCAATCATCAAGTTGAGTTTGTGCGGTGGCAATCCTGGAGGTGAAATCGAGTTCAGGTACTCCAATGGTACATTCGAAACCTCTGCAGGATCTTTTGAGATGAGAGCATCTGCACTGCTATACTCTCTATGAGCACCTTCAATGAGATCAACAACCTGCCGGTTTAGCTCATGACACTCTTCATTCAACAGACAAACAATAGCCCTTTCGAAGTAGGCATTGTCTTGTAAAAAAACACTGATGGAGTTGTTGGAATATTTGACGCATTTACCAGTCCCCTGGCACTTGAAATTTATATATATATATAACCAGAGGTTCATTTCTATGAGCTACCACTTCAGTACTTTGCTACGAGAGGTCTATTGATAATATGGTTAAAAGAAAAAATTGGATCGATCTTCGAAAAACATTTCTTGAAAAAGGGGTACCCAAAACGCTGCCACTTTCAGATTTTCACCATGATACGACTTTTTCACTCAAACATCGACTTCCTTATCGGGTTCAGATATCGATAAACCACTGGTTTCAAAATATACGAAATCCAAAAAAAATTTAGTTTTTGGTAGTGTGAAATATGGCAAACTGTGGGGTGTATACTGGTTTGTGTATATAATTTAGAGTATATAGTATATACTATATACCTATATTCTATTTGGGTAGGTATAGGTATACTCATTGTTTTAGGTGTCACTTCAATGAAATACGATTAAAAAAAAATTAAAAAAAGTAAAACGTTCATATGGCAGGTTCGAACAGCGCATACCTGCGATAAAAACTATTCACAGATAATTCTTGTAGTATATAAATTATATTTATAAACAAAATACTGTTAACAACGATCATTTTCTCAAGTTTATGTAATATTCAATTATTTACAAAAACCATCGACCGAAACTACATACTACGTTTTTACATGATCATATTTTTACAGTGTTCATCCTGTCGCCCTTATTAGACGTCTGCGGCTCATGTTCTCAACTTTTCTTTTTAGCAAAATGGGTTTTCATGTGAGCGATAAGACGGTCGGGTTGAGTTGTTTTGAAATCGCACTGGCGACATTCGTAAAGTTTTTGTTTCCGCTTTCCAATGTGGCTCTTCATGTGAAGCTTCAAATGTTCGTAAGTCGAGTATTTGGCGTCGCAGACGTCACAAGTGTAGTGCTTTTCGCCGGCGTGTAGTCTCGAATGTGTGATCAAATTGTTTGATCGTTTGCATTTGTAATCGCACAAATCGCAGGCAAAAGGTTTTTCCCCTGTGTGAGTCCTCATGTGGGCTTTCAGGTTGCCGGCTTCAATGCTCCGGTAGTCGCAGAGGTTGCAGGCGAACGGCCTTTCGCCGGTATGGACTCGGACGTGGCGAACCACTTTGGTCCTGTTCAGGTTCCCGTAGCCGCAGATCCGGCACGAGTAGACTTTGCCGGTGCAGTCGATCAACGGTTGTTGGTACAAAGCTGCTGGCGCGTTGATTTCGTCGAAGATGCCGTCCACTGTCGACGGACCAGCTTCTAAATCCGTGTAGTCGTCGTAAGGTTCCAGTTTGAGTGAAGTCCACGAAGTCCCTGCCAAGTCCATCAGGTCATCTTCGCCAACATACTTCTTGAAGTTCCGTGTGTTCCGTCGATGTGGGTCTGCAAATATTTCCAATAAATACCAAGTCAATAAAATGGATTTACAACTTCAATCAACTGGGACAAAAAAAAATTAAGTTTACTTGGGAAATGAAATTATGTACAGTAAGACAGACCTGAGCGCCCCCAAAGCAATTCTACGTCCAAAATTACTTCGAAAATGACACCTCGCTCGATCCACCAGCCTCCTACGTTCCACGGATTGGCACTACCGGGCTCAGAACTTGATGAGGGGAACTAGAAGCGGACCCCATTACTTATTAAAATTTCAGAAAAAAAAATCCTGTAGCCAATAACGGTGGACTTTGGGGCATACGGCAGACCTCGTATGGCGCACTGAAGGAGTCTGCACCAGATGAAGAAGCTGAGCACCTATCAAGACGCTGGAACATCTTCAGTATCTGCTAGCAAGCATAATTTAGCTTCTGGATCCATTTGTGAGACTAATGCAATCACTGGCAAAGATGGCAACCAGTTTCAGGATCCACTAGCAAGAGTTATTTTGCTTTGCATCCATTGGCAAGGTGTAGTTAGCTCCAAGAATCTTCAGCAGGAGGAACTGTGCTCCTGGGTGGATCCAGAGAAGCACTGTTAGATCTACTATAGTAAAATCCAAGAGTACAACACTTTCGGTTGATGATTCCTGGAGCGACCTACTCCTTGCCAATGGCTCCAAAGCAAAACCACTCTTGCTAGTAGATCTTGAAGCTGATTGCTATCTTTGTCAGTGATAGCATAAGTTATCATATCTTGCTGGATCGAGGAGCACACTCCAGTCCTAACAAAGGTTCCTCGCGGATCTACTGGAGTCTACTGCAGTACCGTGTACAGTTCGGACTCATTTGCATTCCATAACTGCTTGGAGCCCTACCGTATCTCACTTTCCCATCTCCCCATTCAACTCTTCCCCTTTTTCAGTTGATAAATCCGTCTCTTCGATATAGAATGATCCATCTCTTGGATCTTCGTAGGACGTCTACCGTGAAGGAGAAGTTTGGTAAGGACTATCTCTGAGTGTACAAGGGAATAAATGAACACACCTATTTGCCCATTATATTTTCCATTGTTGAATGTTGTAGTTGATTCACACAGTGCTGCCAGCCAAGCCAGGCTGACCACCACAAGTCCGGAACCTGCTAAAGATTCATAGCCTGATGGTGTTTCAAAGCGACGTGACTCTTCAGCCCTCCTTTCTGTTTGGCTCGGTACGGGCAATGCGGGCACTGGTGTTGCGGCTCTTTACCACACTCGTACTTCATGTGAGTGTACAACCCCGTGTCGTACTTGTAGGACTTGCCGCAATCGCAGAGCCACCGCCCATCGGCCGTCCGTCGGTTCTTCGACGTCTTCCAGGAAATGGCGACTGAAAGCAGTGAATCAACTAGTGAACCAGGAAACGTATATGTTTAGGCAACGTGAAGACTCCTAACTGCCATTTGTCACCCTGAACTCCAAGGAAGAAAATCGAAAGCGCACTTTAGTCATTTTATTGACGACTGTGGTGTGATGTGTCTTAAAAAAACGTGTGACTTCAGGCTGTCCTTGTGTCTTGCTTTATATGGACAGTGGGGGCACTGGAATTGAGGCTCCTTTCCACAATCATAATTCATGTGCCTGTACAATCCCGCCGAATATTTATAGACTTTCCCGCAGTGGCATTGATACTTTCCATCTTCTGTGCGGGAGCACTGCGAGATCTTGAAACGCTTAGAAGCTGAAAATGAAAAGAATAGGATTAGGGAGATGGACAATTTTACAATGTGGATTGCCCAATGTTGTCACGCCCTGTCTTCGCCAGCTCCAAGACGTTCACGTACCTACATGTTCACAACAAGACTGTGCTTCAAAGCTATGTGGGTCTTGAGACCTCCTTTCTGTTTGGCTCTATAAGGGCAATGAGGACAGGGGAACTGAGGCTCTTTCCCGCATTCAAACTTGATGTGTTTGTACAGGCTGCCATCGTGGACGTACGCTTTGCCGCAGAAACACTGATACTTGCCGTCCGCTGTGCGATAAAATCGAGGGATCTTACGACGGGCTGAAAAAGAAAAACAGAAACAATCACTTGGAAGGTGCAGTGAGCGACCTCACCGCTATAGCACGGGGTTCTGATCCACTCTAGTCACCCAGCTGAATTTTTCGCAATTCCTCGGGGTGGAACTTCAATGTACCTATAGCAGACTAGGGAGCCACCCCCTGGTGGCTAAAGGCAGCCAAGCCCCGACCGTATCCCACTCGGCCTCAAACCACTTCTTCTCTCTTTTCGATATCGCTGTCCGAGTTCTTCTGGCGCCCACTAGGGGTTGGCAAACGATGAGAACGAACTTGGCTCACTTCACATAGGTAGTTACTAATTGGTTGGCCCACTTTACATGCAAGAGTGGCTGGCAAGGGTCAGATTGGCCCACCATTCAATCGTCCGTTAAGATGTATCACCGAATAATTTCAGGAGTAAAAAGGAGTGATTGTATTTGATTTTATTCTTTAAAAAACGTTCTTCACACGTTCAAAATGTTCATCATGTGTACAAAATTCTCAAATTCGGTCAATGCTTGTGTTTCAAGTGACTTTTGAGATTCCCTTTCTGCGTGGCTCTGTAAGGGCAAAGAGGGCAGAGGAATTGAGGCTCTTTCCCACATTCGAACTTGATGTGTTTGTATAGGCTGCCATCGTGAACGTACGCTTTGCCGCAAAAACACTGATACTTCCCGTCATATGTGCGGAAAAACCGAGGCATCTTACGACGTCGGCGTCCTGGAAAATGCAGAAGTAAAAAATTATGGATGGAAGATACGGTGAGAGTTCCGAGTAAATGATTATGCTTTTAAAAGTGGTGTAAGACTGTCTGTGAATGGTCAGCTATGCATGTGATGTCAGTTGCAATGAGTATTTCAGTAGCAAACCGCAAGAGAAAAAATAAGTCATGCTGCAAAGCTGATTACGCTATGGGCGATTTGCGATCCCCAGTGGGCGAACTTCTGAGCAGCAACCTCAGGACAGAGGATCTTGTTGAGCTCCCGGCGACAGCAGAGACATCCCACGACCGGCTACAGACTGACTGTCGTTGGAATCTAAAGACGCATCCATACAGCTGAAGCCAGACAGGCTTATTAAATTTGGTAAGCATGACGCGGCGTGTGAAATCTGTCCAGAATTACTTGCTGGTGGCAGGGATGCCAGATCTACGGATTTCTCCGATTTCTAGGGATTTTCAGAAGCGTCTAGGGATCTTCTGATAATGGCCCAAATCTAGGGATTTTTCCACACTTCTCCAGATTTCTAGGGAATTCCAACGTGTCAGCCCATTTTACCATATTTCGGGCCCTTACAATAAAAAAACCGCTGCAAATTTTACACAAGGGTTTATTATTCTTTGATATAGGTAGGTTACTTGTGCAAAAATTTATTTCTGTCAATGAAAAATATTAAACAATTTTATTACATCGTCTCAAACTTTTTTGATTTTTTTTTTTCAAAAAATGTTTTTTCAACATTTTTTGTTTTTGTTTATTGCCTATTCTTGGAATAATACCTACACCTATGTTTTGGCGACGGAGGTCGACGACTCGGATCGGCCTCAAAATTCAACATTATCCGTTTCAAGAGGTCTACATTAAAAATCCGAAATGTCCGTCCGCGGTCCGGGCCGTTTTGGACAGTAGGAATTTTTTTTTAAATCTGAAATTTTGACAAAATACTTGGTTTACCATCTAGTTGTGCCGGCAAGGTTTTCAGTCCGATCGCCCAAACCCGTGGGGCGCTATGGGGCTAAAATGGGGCTACGGGAGGGTTTTTTTTTTAAGGCCTTTAGCTATGGGATCGAGTTAGGTGTCGTTTTCGAAGTATTTTTGGACGTAGAATCCAATGGATTCGATCCGATTTCACTGTTGCGATCTACAGGGCTTTCATGGGGCTAAAAATGGGATTTTTGAAGGATCCCAGGAGGATAAATATTTTTCGAGTAAAAAAAAAAATATAGAATTTTTGAAGAAAAAAAATTTTGAAAAAAAAACCAAAATTTTTTTGAAATATAATAATCAAAAAATCAAAAATAATAAGGTGTAGGCAGTAGATGGAGATAATTTTCACTGAAACGAATAGGTACCTACCTACATCTTCTGACAGAAGACAAAAACCCCGCAAAATAATCTCAATTTAGTCAATAAATAGGTAATAATATCAAACACTCCTTAGTTTTTGGGGCGATAATATCAATACTAATTTTTTTTAAATAATTTTTGCTAAAAAAAATCTACTGATTTTTTCAGGGAATTTTCCAACTTGATCTACGGATTTTTGTCTCAATCTAGGGGTATTCGAAGTCGATCTAGGGGAAACAGCCCAAAATTATCTGGCATCACTGGCTGGTGGTTGGTGTCAGAACGTCCCTCGTCGAAGACTTCGGATGTTTCACAACTGAATTGATATGTATATCTGGTGTATTACACCATCACGCTGAAACGTCTTGGCGACTTTGTGGAGAATTCAAGCTCGATCCAGTCGTGAGTAAGTGCTACTGTTCTAAGGAGCCTTTATTGTTTGTCTACTCGGAGCGAAGCACCCATAAAAGAGGCAACCAGCGCACACTACATTAAGACCACCTTACCACCAAAGTCGTAAATAGGTATGCTGTACATGTCAATGCTCCACAATGCTTCACCACGTCACACCACCATGAACCCAAACAACAGCACCTGAACCTGGCCCTGGGATCAGGCTACCCGGAGGGTACCTAGTATGCTTGCCCAACCAAAAAAGTAAAGTGGTTTTTTTTTGTTAACCGACTGGTTTTCACAATTGGGGCAGGAGCCGACCCCGCACTGTACTTAGAAAAGCTTTGGAAATTCTTGCTCCAGGGAATGGATTCACATAAACGTGCGTTCAGAGGTGAATTGCCTGCCGACAAGACAAGAAGGCTATTACAACACGTGATTGACTTTTGGTCAAACATTGATTTTCGGCCCCGGATTTGAACCAGGCTGATCAATGCTCCGACTGATTTGTAAATAGACGAACCTCTGTCGCCTTACTCCACGGGGCCACCCTGTCCCCCTGCTTGCCCAACCATGTAGCGCTGCAGGCCAGATGGCTGGAATCAAATAGAGTATGCTGTACACACCAAGTTGTCCCTAAGGAAAAACCGATGCACCAACATGATCTACCCATACTTCACCTCCAGGACCACCACGATGAACCCAACCTTCCTAGCACCTGATGACTTCCTGACCCAGAAGGCGTCAAGCTTACTTCCCCACCACGTCCCACACCAATCATATCCGCCACTTTGGTTTTGCTTCGCTACAGGCAACAAATTGAAAAAACACACAATAACTAATTCCAGTTAATAAATTATTTAATTGAACTGAGTAAACCCTTGTGCTTGAGAGCCACGTGCGTCTTGAGAGTGTCCTTTTGCTTCGCTTTATACGGACAGTGTGGGCACTGAAACTGAGGCTCCTTTCCGCACTCGAACTGAACATGTCTGTACAGGCCAGCCGAGTACTTATAGACTTTACCGCAGTGACAGAGATATTTTCCATCTACCGTACGAGGATACTGCCAGGACCTGAAAGGTGTACGAGCTAAAAACGAAAGTGTAAAGTAAGATGGCAGCGATTGTAAAATCGTTAATAGAAAATACAACACAATTTTAGTATCTGTGCATAGAAAACTGTCCCAACAGGCTGTCGTCCCAGGTAAGGAGGGATTTGAGAACAATACAGCATAATATGAAGTTTATATTCTGTATAGGCGAAGTTCTTGTGAATGCTTCCCCACAATGAACCCAACCTTCTCCACAGCACCAGAACCAGGATCAATCAACCCGGAGGGCGTCAAGTTCGCTTGCCCACGTGAAAGCGTCGCTGCAGGCCAGATGGATGTAACCAAGCAGAGTGTACTGCAGAGATGGGCACCCTTTCATTTATAAATAAGAATGTGAATTAAATCAGATTCACAACTGCAAATGTGATTTAGGTAATTTACATTCACAACTTTTTCGGTAAATTAAATTCACAAAAAATGTAATTTTTTTTTAAGCCTTTAAATTTTTTTTAGATTTACAAATAGGTAAATTCGCAATTTTTTTAAATTAACAAAATTAAGAAATATACCTATAGGTATACATGTGGTTTGTTTTTTTAATCAAAGTTGCGGTAATTCCATATCTCGCAGGTTTGCTGATCAGTACCCACCTAATTTTATGATACTGGA
Organism: Pilophorus perplexus; assembly: GCA_955831195.1. Lineage (NCBI taxonomy): Eukaryota > Metazoa > Arthropoda > Insecta > Hemiptera > Miridae > Pilophorus > Pilophorus perplexus. The sequence continues at coordinate 31,950,313 of OY037009.1, read as the reverse complement.
AAACCAATGAAAATAATTTTTGTGGCAATCCTTTCCAAGCCTTAATTTTTCTTCTAGCTCTGTGCGCGCCTATCAACTTCGGAACGATCATTCTGAAAAAATAACTGGTCAGTGGACCCGCAAAAAATGAAGTTACAGCAAATCTGATTTTAATTCGCCATAAATTTAAAAAAATTCAGAAATATATGTAAAAGTGAACTTCACTTCACTTCACTTTTCTTCTACGGCCTTCAGTGACAACACCAGCTGGCTTTTTGAAATATCTGGCTAGGAATGGTTCCCTTGGTTTCGGTCAAGGGTATTTTATTGTGTTATATCTAGTTCTTGATTCTGTGAACGAAAAGACTATAAAAACCGATTTTCTTTTAAGGTAAGGAACTTTCCAGTGTTAATTCATCTTCCTACCAATTATGATAAACGACTAACAAATAAATGAATTATTTTAAGGAGAACCATCGGTCATAGTCTCAGTTTCTTAACCCAAGATTACAAGATTATATATATATTCACAAATTTTGCAAAATCACATATTTAGTTGTGAATTAAAAAATCACATATTTAGTTCACAGGGTTATTTTTGTAATTAATTACAAAATGTAAATAATTATTTACATTTTTTGTGAATTATTCACAATTTTTGTGTGAATTTAATTAATTTAATTTACAGAAAAAGTTGTGAATGAATTACCATTTCGTCGCTGTAGAAGCAACACATTGCTTTAACCGCCACATTTTCCCAACTTCACAGGTGACACAAAACTGTTTTGTTTAAAAAAACTGCTTCGTTAAAAAAATTGTTTCATGTACCTAATTGTTCAATTTAACTGTTTCATTTCAAAACCGTTCCTTGTAAAAGCTGTTTCATTTTTAAAACAGCAGGTTCATTTTCCGACCAAGGCGGTGTTGCTTCTACAGCGACAATTTCAAAGTGAATTAATTCACATTGGCACTTATAAGTGTGAATTTATAAAAGAATGTGAATTAATTCACTTTCACAAACTAAGCATGATGCGAATTCATTCACAACCTTACTTATAAATAAAAATCTGCCCAACTCTGGTATTATGTATGTGTCAGGACCTCCCCGAGGCGTAACCAATGCTCCATCACGATCTTCTGTAGTGTAACTTGTCGAACCACCATGAGCCCAACCCTCTCTACGGCACCCAGAAAGCACCAAGTTCACCAAGCCCCCCCCTCCCCCACCACTGATTAGGTTTGGCATTGCGGTAGGCAACAATTTGAAAAGAAACATTACAACTAACCTCACATTTATTTCATTTTGTGCTTGAAACCAATGTGCGTTTTAAGAGTATCCTTTTGCTTCGCTTTATACGGACAATGCGGGCACTGGAACTGAGGCTCCTTTCCACACTCGAACTGAATATGTCTGTACAGGCCTCCCGAGTACTTATAGGCTTTACCGCAGTGACAAGGATATTTTCCATCTACCGTACGGGGATGTTTTCCATACTGCGATGTCCTAAAAGGCGTACGAGCTAGAAACGAAAGGGTGAAGTAAGATGACAGCGAAATCGTAAAACTGTTATTGGCGTAGAAAATACAGTACAATTTCAGCACTCCAGACGTAGAAATACAAGTCCCCCAACAGGATGACGTCCCAGGTATGGAGGGGTTTGAGAACAAGACAGCTGTCGAGGTACTCGTATTTCTTGATTCAATGTTTATGTTTCAAGTGAGTTTTGAGATTTCCTTTTTGCGTAGCTCTGTAAGGACAGTGAGGACACGAGAACTGAGGCTCTTTTCCACAAGCGTACTTGACGTGTTTGTAGATGCTCCCTTCGTGGGCGTACACGTTCCCACAACAACACTGGTACTTCCCGTCGGGCCTTTGGACAAACCGTGACTTTATCTTACGAGCTGAAAAAAGTAAAAAAAGAACAAAATATGGATGAATTACGCCAAAAGGACAGTTTCAATTTCAAGGGAGGAGTGCATGTGACAGCCAAGAAATTAACAAGCGTTATGTGGTGAGAGCAAGGATTTATTTGAGTAGCGTTCAATCGTACAAATTAGTTTATTACTTCAAAATGTGACGAGTCAACACGTGTCTTTTGAATCCGCCTTTCCATTTAGTTTTGTACGGGCAATGCGGGCAAGTGAATTCCGGTTCCTTGTCTGAGCTGTAATTTGGCTGAGTTTGGTTCACCAATTGGATGTACTCTTTGAGTGGACCTAAAATGAAAATTTGTACGGATTATCTCGGGGCAATGAAGCAGGGGCGGATCCAGCAATCAGTTGTGAGAGGAGGGGGAGGGGGGTCGAAATCGGTGGAGAGAAGATTCAAAACCAGACGTTTAGAGTGGCTCATGAAATCTGTAGAGATGAAAGGGACCTAACAGGTTTAGACGACGTCGCACAGTGATTTTTTTCGCCAATCTAGCTGGACAAAAGTATAAAAAAAAGTTCTTTTCTTCTTCGAAATAACTATTGGAGTATCTTCATAAATAGTTGGGAAGGTAGGAAACAAAGGAGAAAAAGCTCAAAAGGCACAGAATCGTGTCAAGTCATGTATTGTTAAGAGGAGATAAATCTCTCTCCACTCATCGTCTGGCTAAAGCCGATCTTATTAACAACTGCGAGTGACTCACTGGCCGCTTCGCCTAGGGTCTTCCGAAAATTTTTCAAGTGAAGTTGTACATTGTAATGTACAACGTCACTTGTATAAATACGAGTACCAACTCATTGAAAAATTTTGGTTCTATGAGATTATTGGAATTTACGATATTTTTGAAGTATTCACTTTTTTTAAGCAAAAAACGTCGTTAGAGCTATAGTTATTGGACTGTAACTTTTGAGGTCCACCTCGGTTCAACCGGATCTTTTTACCACGTTAAACTTGAGTTATTTCTGGATGGGACTGAACCAAAATGAGCTGCAGGAACCTGCAGGTTTACGAGATACAGCGTTTTGAAGTTGAATGTTTTCGCATTTTTGCATGTTTTGACGTGGTGGAAAGTGCTGAAGTACGGGGAAAAAAACGCTGCAAATTTTACACAAGGGTTTATTATTCTGTGATATAGGATACTTGTATAGACATTTAATTCTGTCAATAAAAAAAATTAAAAAAAAATTTTTTTTAGATTTTTATATTTCAAAAAAAATTTTTTGGGGGGATTTTTTTTTTCAAAAATGTGTTTTTTCAAAAATTCTTTAATTTTTACTCGAAAAATATTGAACTTCTTGGGATGCTTCAAAAATCCCATTTTTAGCCCCATGAAAGCCCTATAGAACGCCACAGTGAAATCGGATCGTTCCGGGACCCCCAAAAATGGATTCTACGTCCAAAAATACTTCGAAAACGACACCTAACTCGATCCCATAGCTAAAAGCCTTCAAAACACCCCCCGCTGTAGCCCCATTTTAGCCCCATAGCGCCCCACGGGTTTGGGCGATCGGACTGAAAACCTTGCGGGCACAACTAGATGGTAAACCAAGTATTTTGCCAAAATTTCAGATTTTTAAAAAAATTCCTACTGCCCAAAACGGCCCGGACGGCGTACGGCGGACGGCGGACGGCGGACGGACATTTCGGATTTTGAATGTAGACCTCTTGAAACGGATAATGTCAAATTTTGAGGCCGATCGGAGTCGTCGACCCGCGTCGCGAAAACATAGGTGTATTATTCCAAGAATAATAAACCAAAATGTGTGCATGTTGAATTGATAAGCGTTATGGCTATGAGAAGTAGGTACTTAATAGTAACTTAAAATGGGCCAAGGAACTAGGTCAGAGAAATGGGAAAATTCGGCCGAACATAGTTGAACTAGTAATGAACAAAGTACTCAGTACAGTTAGCACTGAGAAATTAGGTGTCTGAGCAGAGGAAATCACTAGTGAATATTTGGCGTTTTGAATTTTCCCGCGGTGGCACTTTTACTAATCCGCCAGAGTGCGCTAGCGTAAGAAGTAGAGAGTGTAAAAAAAAAATGTCAGCAGCCAATGAGAGAGTAGCGCCACTTTTCCCTCCAGAATCAAAGTTGAAATTTTCGAAAGTGCCCTGGAAATTTGTATTACACCGTAGGAGCCCAAAACTCACTGCTATGCCTTCAAATTATGAAGTTCTTTCAGAAAAAAGTATTAGTCGACGTTCGGTTCCCGGGCCCATTGTTCATCGTGTCGCGATGGTCGTGGTTTGGATGGTGTTGGTTGGTCTCGACCAACAACATTCAAACCAACAACCATCCATAAATTCTTTCAATAATATCTAGACTGACAAGTTGCATGACAAGAGATTGCAGTAAAATAATAACAATTTTTGAGGAACTTTGACCGACTTTGACCTTTCGTTATTTTATAGCTTATTCAAGCATCTTTCGGGTCTGAGAATGGCTTCAATCGTCTCTGGAACCTAGTAATCATATTTACAGCCAAAACACATATTTTTAGCGCTGGAACGAATTTTATCATTATAGTTTTCGCGATCATGTTGCGCTCAAAATCCCCCGTGACGTGACGCTCACGACGTGACGAAAACAAAATTTGTTTTTCCATTTAATGGAAACGTTATTAAATTTTAATAACGTTTCCATTAAATGGAAAAACAAATTTTGTTTTCGTCACGTCGTGAGCGTCACGTCACGGGGGATTTTGAGCGCAACATGATCGCGAAAACTATAATCACATGATTGGTCTCTAAGGAAGTTTAGCGGTTGGTTACAAGTAGAGGGTTGTTGTAAAATTAATCATTATTAAATAATCTGACTGTAGAACCATAGGTCTACCGTCCGGTTTTGGTTTATTATTCTTGGAATAATACACCTATGTTTTCGCGACGGGGGTCGACGACTCCGATCGGGCTCAAAATTTGACATTATCCGTTTCAAGAGGTCTACATTCTAAAGCCGAAATGTCCGTACGCCGTCCGCCATCCAGGCCGTTTGGAGCAGTAGGAATTCTTTTTTAAATCTGAAATTTCGACAAAATACTTGGTTTACCATCTAGTTGTGCCCGCAAGGTTTTCAGTCCGATCGCCCAAACCCGTGGGGCGCTATGGGGCTATAATGGGGCTATGGGAGGGTTTTTTTTTAAGGCTTTTAGCTATGGGATCGAGTTAGGTGTCGTTTTCGAAGTATTTTTGGACGTAGAATCCATTTTTTGGGGTCCCGGAACGATCCGATTTCACTGGGGCGATGTTTAGGGAATTCGTGGGGCTAAAATGGGATTTTTGAAGGATCCCAGGATGTTAAATATTTTTCGAGTAAAAAATACAGCGTTTGAAAAAAACACATTTTTGAACAAAAAATCCAAAAAAAAATTTTTTTTAAAGAAAAATCCAAAAAAAAAATTTTTTTTAATTTTTTCATTGACAGAATTAAATTTCTGCACATGTAACGTATATCGAAGAATAATAAACCCTTGTGTAAAATTTGCAGCGTTTTTATCTTGTAATTAGAGTTTTGTCCAGCTAGATTGGCGAAAAAAGACACTGTGCGTCGTTTTCCTGAAACCAGTGGAGAGGGAGTTAAAACACCGGTTTGGGGGAGTTCATGTAACCAATTGAGAGGGGGTAAAAACCAGTTTGAAGGGGTTCATGAAACCAGTTGAGAGTAGGTAAAAAACCGGTTTGAGAGGTTCATAAAACCAGTGGAGAGAGGGTAAAAACAGGTTTGGAGGGGTTCATGAAACCAAAGGAGAAGGGGTTAAAAAAGGCGTAATAATATTTCGCCCTCCAGAATAGGGCCGCAGCACGCCAGTTTGGAGTGGTAGATGAAACCAGTGGAGAGGGGGTTGAAAACCAGTTTGGAGGGTTCGTGAAACCAGGGGAGATGTGTTGGATATAACGGTTTGGGGGTTTCAAGAAACCAGTGGAGTGGGGGTTAAAAACAGGTTTGCAGGGGTTCATGAAACCAGTGGAGATGTGTTTGAAATACCGTTTGGGAGGGGTTCGAGAAACTAGTTGTCATTCTCTGTTGCTCAGCACTCGGACCTCAACCGGAGTACTCATTTTGGGAGCCCCGATGGCACCGGCTTTGGTGATCTATATGGGAAGAAGGAATTTACCACCCATGATATCCGTTCACACAGTCTTTACCACTTTCCTGTACGTTTCGGTAGCACCTCTACCGATTGGCATGGTTGGTAGGCCTGGGAGTACTCTATGAATGCCCCTTAGCACTTAGATGGGGAAGTGGGTATCAAGCATGGGTTACGATGCTAGGGAGTGTTACTTCCAACGTGGTGTACCCATCGATGTAGTAAACTAACATACATCGATGTAAACTAACGTACATCGATGGGTGTACCTATCCCCTGTGTGGTTTTACCAATGTGCCAATGGGGTTGATAGGATCCATAGCTTGGATTGGTTGAAGTCTACGTGCGTCTTTTCCACATCCTCTTTCTTTGATTTCCTCTCCAGTATTCTGCCTGCTTGGCGTTGCATCCTGCTGCCAGTGTTCCACGCCTTATTCAATATTTTCAGAGTTTCTCCTCGAAGACCTTCCATCTTCGTGTTCCACAAGGTGTAATAGGGGTATTCATGGTCACTCATCAAATCGTCGAAAATCCACAGAATGTAGAACAATATGCAAGCCCCGGGTAAGCTCAATTCAGCTAGTAAAAGAAACGGTTATCACCCAGATAAGTTGTTATCGCCGCTTTGAAAAACAGCCACTTGGATACCACCGCTACTTCTTGCTGATTCAGCGCTATTACTCGGCTGAAGGCCCACAGTAAATTGAATCGTGGAAAGTGGCAGAGTGCTCTGGTTGAAATGACTGGATGATTTGAATGATTCGGAAGATACCAGAACATAAATGCCCCTATCATTCTAGTAAAAATAGGCAGGTAGGTATTTTTTTAAATATCAAATTGAAATTCCACATATAAAAAAAAAAAAAAAAAAAAGAATCTGAATAATATTGGAAGAACAATTATCGATTTCAAATTACCTATATTTGGAAAGAAAATATCGACATTTCTTAAACAAAAAACGAAAGTGTATGTAAAAATGGAAGAAAAATGGCTGTAGCGCCATTAAATCGATAGATGCGTTAATATTATCACTTGGGAATCTTAAGAATTTATTTACTTTTGTATAAGTACAAATACACGCACTTGAATAGCTTTAAATTGATTTATAACACAAGCCAAATAACACAAGGAGGTCTATTGGCGACCATTGGCTTCCCGAAACGCGTGATTCTCGTGCTGCATGAAAATATGCCTCGTCAGGTGAACCCTCTGTTTGGCTCTGTAAGGGCAATGTGGGCAGAGGAACTGAGGCTCTTTCCCGCATTCAAACTTGACGTGACGGTACAGGCCGGAGTGGTAATTGTACAATTTCCCGCAATGGCACTGAAATTTCCCGTCGGGCGTGTTCGGCTCGTGCGGGATCTTTAAAGGCGCTGAAAAACGAGAAACCATTCAATGAGGTGACAACGTCGAAAAGATTTCAGCGCGAGGTTTCGTTTCCAGTGGCTTCAAGAACGTTACAATGATAGTAACTGTTACAGTGCGGTAAAAGTAACTGTTACAGTGGTAGTAATGAAGTGAGCGTGACGTCAGAGCGCCAACAGCAGAATAGTCACGGGAAAATTAAAAATAAAAAACACGAAGGTAACTCATACAATAAAATCAAATGTAATTATATAACTTGAGGAACAAAAAAGAACAAAAAATACATTTTATTAAAAAATAATGTGATGAAGAAAAAGAGCAGAAATGAATAGCCCTAACAAATGAAAAAATAAAATAAATAAATAAAATCTACTAATTAACTCAATCCAAATATTTCTTGTGGCTCAATAAAACGTGACGTTTTACGTGGCCTTTTCGTTTAAATTTGTTGGGGCAATGCGGGCACTGGAACTGAGGTTCCTTCCCGCATTCGAACTTGGCATGGTTGTGCAGGCCTGAACTGTTCTTGTACAATTTCCCGCAGAAACACTGATATCGACCGTCGGCTGAGCGAGGGTACTCAGAGATTTTAAGGTGGCCCGGAGCTGCAAAAAGAGGAGACGAGTTTTTATTGTAGATGGAACAAAATCAAGTGAGGGGGGGTTGGCCAGGTTGTTGAGGGCACTTGAGGTTACTGTTGTGGATCCTTTATTAACGTTAGGCCAAATCGCCCGCCTCACCATGTTTATATTTCAAGTCATGTCCACACTATGCCGAATGGCAAGCTCTGAGCAGGTGACGCATCAGCCGCTTTTGCCCCCTCCGCTTCAGTCCAGTCCTTCACTCATGAGTTCATACTTGATCACAATTCGGCCGCTGTGCATTCATTGGTGACGTCATTTGACACAATGCAGACGCGACCTAAACTCAGGAGGGACGTTGGATTTGGGAAATTTGATCGGCAGACGCCCACGTCTGTCTTGCTGTGCAGGCACACTGCAAGTTACCTGGTGGCTGATCAGTTTCGAGCATAGAATGAATGAAAGACCTAGATCACCTTTGCCGATGGAACTATTTCTGCCAAGCGATCACCCTGAGCCATCGTTTCTTTGATCCAGACCAAAATGTTTCAGGTTCTGCGTGATTCGGGTAATGCGGCAAAGTTAAACGACATGCCCAGACAAATTTCGGTGTGGGCATGTATTAAGTTGCTCAGCTTAAGCCATAAGTGCCGATGGGCACAGTGAGGACCCGACTTTACGATCATAGGGGCCATTGAGTCAGGAGCCTTCAAGTGGAGGGTTCCCTTAAGCCGCAGCCATAGGAGTATCTCTAATTGAAGATTTAGAAGACATATGTAGTACATGGAAAGTTGGTAGGGAATTGAGGCCTACCATGAACTGGCTACAGGAGTCAGGCGCTTACCAAGTGGTGACTGATCAATGGACATGAAACCTGTCATCCGCTCTCTGAAACTGATTGAAGCGATGAGTTCTACAAACTGGGCCCACTGCCCACTCTGGTGGGGCTATCAGCTGGCTCCATCATGTGAACCAACATGGCTCGGGTCCATTCCTGCTGCCCATGAAGTGAGTCATAATGACCCCTGGCAGGAGCGACAGCTCTACTACCCCCCAATATGGAGAAGGAACCCACGGCCTGTGAGGGTGATTATTGGGATCTGTCATCCGAAACTAGGCCCATTGTTGCCCGCCAGGGCCATTAGGGCAGGATCTGCAAAGGCAGGATACGTCTAAAGGGAAAACCTCAGCCTTCAAGAACTGCAGGACTGCAGATTCCTCGGTAACTTAGGGGTGGTGATCAAGGACTGCCCAGTGATGGGATGATTTCATAAGTGAACTCCCACCACTGGACGAGAAGGCAGGCCCTAGAAGACCCCCAGGCCCTCAGCCTTGCCCCAACACCTACTACTAAGGCTGAAAAGCGATCCCACCAAGCAAACTGTAGCACCTGAAACTCTCCTGTAGGAGCTATTAGATCTGCCAATCTCATGATTGAGAGACCTGGAGCCACCATAGGAGGACACCAAGCGCCTCTTGAGGGTTTGCCAACACCTCATCTTACTGGTACTGGATGCCAACGCCTCTAACACTGTATGGTGATCAACTGGCAGTGAACCGTCACTATCTTGGGACTCTTCAGATACCCAGCCATCAAAACTTCTCTGGTACTAAATTTACAACATCAATATTAGGTACCCTTGATTGGAAGAAGCGACAGTATGGGTACATGGCAGGTGGCTGTTTTGGCGAGGGCCATCCAAGGACATGATGATAATTCAGTTCAGCGTTCCACACAGCGTTATGTAGATCCTAGAAATCACAAAATGCTTTTGCAAAGATATCAAAGACATCTAGGTAATGAGAAGTGAAGGTGTCCAATTTCGCTTAGGGAGTCGATACCATCCTGGAAAACCACCCTTGAAACGACTAATCCCTCAAGAATACCACATAATGTTGGACCTCGGTACTATTGTCAAGGATAGCTCAAGCCGCAACGTAGGATGTGAATTCAGGAAACTTGTTGTCGGCACGATTCGGCTTGGGTTTCGGGCAAGGTCAAACGACGCGTCCACACTAGTTCCGCTTTGCCGCTTGGCACGAATCAAGCCGTCACTAGACGTTCACCCCCTCCTTGAGAGAATGCTTATTTAGGGAATTATTTCATTTAATACACCCATTAGCTTTTTAATGCAATTCATTATTTTTTTCAATCATTTTCTCATGCCACAGAATTCTGAATTCTTCATGTTTGACAAAAACATGACCCTTTAGGTGCCCCTTCTGCTTAGCTTTGTAGGGACAATAAGGGCATTGGAATTGCCTCTGTTTCCCACACTCGTATTTCAAGTGAGTGTATATCGAGGATTCGTGCAGGTACACTTTTCCGCACTGACAACGATAACGACCGTCTTCCAAGCGAAGGTGTTCGTAGCGTTGAACCCTCGAAGCAGCTGGAAAAACGTTGGAAAAAAAAAAATTACACACAGATTACCACGATTCAAGTTCAATAGAAACGATTGCACAATTTTCGTTTTCTGGGGTTAATTTCATTTGAATACACCCGACAGTGATAGAAGATAATGGCATTGTAATATATTTTACCACTACGGTAATAACATGACATAATAGACATAATATCTCACATTATAAGTATGGAAATGATATTTGACAATAATAAATCACTCAACTTAGTTCAATGTTTAAAACCACTACACGAGATTCTTAGTGTTGTCCACCTTCAACCTCTATGGACAATTAAGTTTCAGGACGCTGCCACCCGCCGCGCACAGCCCTCCCATAAAATTTCTTTCCACACACTAGGTACTTCCAGTCGCTAGCGACCACCGGGAAAATTATGCTGCGATATCAAATGAGTGGTGAGATTGCATTTAATTTTACATTTGTAGGGGCAATGAGGACACTTGAACTTGGGTTCCTTCCCGCACTCGTACTTCCGATGTTGCCAGAGCCCGGAGTCGTATTTGTACGATTTGCCGCACTCGCAGTGGTACCGACGAGGAGTTTGCCGAGAAGCTAAAACAAGCGGATCAACAGTAAATAGTAGAATCAGAACGGATTTAACATCATTGCTATAACCAAAATAACCTAAACTAACGGTACAAAATGGCCAATTTTGAGCTTAGTTGGCAGGACTGCGTACGCAGTGGAACAGGCTCGAAGGCTTCACGTAATCGTGGATTCTGGAGATGAGAAAGAACGATTGCCTACCCAGACGAACACAGATTCAAGTACCTACCGAGGTTTTGACTCCCAAGTGTGTCAAAATAATTAATTATTAGGGATAGGAAATCAGACCCTCACAACGGAATCAACAATCGATAATCACAGTTTTAAAAACGTCGGTAATTTTGTGATTGGTTGTTTTTATCGTTTAATCAGCAGTGTTGTAGGTAGGTACATAATTTGCGGTGGCGGTCTCAGCGTTGCAACACTGGGACCCCACCTTGCTATCCACATTTGAACCAACAGAGGCAATCAAACATTGACTCCATTTTGCAACATGATAAATTGTGGCCGATCGTAGACAGAATTAATATTGCATATTAACGCAATAAATCGTATAACCAGAATCTATAATTGGAGAAAGAAAATCTATAACCGAAAAAACGATGCAAATTTTTCATAAAGGTTTATTATTCTTTGATATAGAAAAATTGCATTCTTATCTGTGAATAGATAATTATTTTTTTATTTTTTAAAATCCTCTAAAATGTTTGGACAGATGTGGGGCTCCAAAAAATGGGCTGTGCGTCCAAAATTACTCGGAAAACGACACCTAATGCGACCTCCTGACATCCTTTCTGGGGCCCCAAAAATGGATTCTACGTCTAAAACCCCGTCGCGAATATATAAGTGCAATTTTTCTAAAAATTTGAAATTTTGACCTAATAGGTACTCGGTTTAACATCTACATCTACAACCCGTGGGGCTCTATGGGGCTAAAATGGGGCTACGGGAGGGGATTTTGAAGGTTTTTGGCTATGGGGGTCGAGTTAGGTGTGGTTTTCGGAGTATTTTAAGACGTGGAATCCCTTTTTTGCCAGAACAATCTGACTTCACCATGGGGTACAAATGGGAGTTTTAAAGGATCCCAGGAAGTCAAATAAAGTTTCTTTTTCCCAGTAATTTTGGACGCATAATTCATTTTTCAAGGTCCCACATCAGTCCAAACATTGCATAGAAAAAAATTTTTTTCTTAATGGCACAGAATTAATATTTGCACAACTAACGTATACCGAAGAATAGTATCCCCTTGTGTAAAGTTTGCAGCGTTTTTTAATACATAACTACAAATTGATTCATATTTCAAAATAAACATACTTTACGATAAATCCTCGCGGGTATAGACAACTCGCTCGTGTACGGAAATCAAATGGGATTCAAGACTCTCCTTTTTGGTGAACCTTCTAAGACACCGGACACACTGGAAATCGCCTTCTTTCCCGCATCCCATCTTCTTGTGCTGCCAGAGGGCGGTATCGTACTTGTATGTTCGCCCGCATTCGCAGCGATACCGCCTGGAACTTGGAGGGAAACTGACTGGAAAAATAAACCAAAAGATTTCGGATTTTTTTTTTTTTTTTTTTTAGTTGATGGTTTATGGAGCAGGACAGGAAGTTTAGCACCCGGAAGGGCCGTTTTAGGCCCGGTGAGGTGGAAAGATATACACCAGTGAAAGCGTGCACAGTGTTCCATGAGAATAAAAAATGGCTACGCATCATAGAACTCAATGATGCGACCAAGCAGTGGTGTGATCTTTTGCCAAGCCAGGATATAGTGTGCTCCAAATGATACAAGCTGCCAGTGATGCCGTCAAGAATCAAAAATTTGGCAAATCTGGAAGGCAGACTGTTGGAAATGAAGCAGCCACGATGAATGAGGTACTTTGCGATAAAATTAGCCTACTAATTTATACTATTACAGTGTCATGGAGTCACTTAGGTAAGGGATTGAGGTGCTCTAGGAAGGAGTGTGACACTAATGTGGGATACGGTGAGTAAAAACCCAAATATTCAAAATTTTACGCTGGGCGAACGCTAAGGGGTTTGAATGTTCTAGTCAGTACCGGGAAATTGGCTGCTTCAAATGAGACAGATGCTGAATGAACTGGACAACATGCTCAGTGACGTAGGTGAGTGAGTGTCGAGATTGATTGGTGATTGATTGGTCCCTGCAGGCAGTGCTCACCATGCTTGGCTGGGTAGTCAGAGCGTTGGTCCTCGAGCACGCATAGTTGGCATGGGGGTAGCTTCATGGGTGAGGTAGGGTCAGTAAGGGATTCATGGAAAAGCTGCAAGTTGCTATTTGCCAACGTCTGAGCCGACTGGAGCATCAAACCCTGAGCTAAGTAGCACGACGAACGCTCGCCCACAACATATTCTGTCTGACTGATCCGCGCCCTACGTAGCTCCTAGGTAGTTTATACGTAACAGTTCTGGAAACTATTCCTTAGGAGGATGCTGTGGGTGACAAGATAGCTCTAACGATTCACAACATATTTTACTTCACAAGCTTGGTAGTAAATTGAGGTAGCGAAACAGTATTCGGTGATACAAACGATTCAATACATGCAACAGAACCGATTTTGTTGACAGTAGCTCTCCATCCAACAGGTTGTCCATTTTCCACAGCCTTTCAGCAACACCTGAAAGCCATTTTTCACAGCCATGCAAGCAAATCTGAAACGAAAATCGGGTGTTCATAATAAAACATATAGCAAGAACATAACTGGTTTGGGAGAAAATTTGAGCAGTTAACTGACATCAATCGAAGAACTTCTGTAACTTGGTCAAGATGCCATGCTTGATGCTCATGTGCCTGTTGAGCGTGCTGCGCTGATGTGCTCTGTAAGGGCATGCAAGGCACTGGTGTTGGGGTTCCTTTCCGCATTCCCATTTCTTGTGTCCCGACAGCCCGTTTCTATTCTTGTAGGATTTCCCGCAGGAGCAGTGGTACCTGGCGTCCAAGGAATCTGCGCAACGATGCAAGATTGTTAGTTAGACTGAATCACCTGCGCTGCAGCTGCATTCCATGTTCCAACACTGCTGTGGTTGCATCAAAGTAAATGCTAAAGGAAATTCGAAGATCCGTAGTTGCTGCTTCCAGGACAATGAAGGCTGATGTAATGTCTTTTAAGGTTAGACTTGAGTTTGGTTTTGTAGGGACATTGGGAGCAGCTCAACCGAGCCTCTTTGCCGCACTCGTGTCTTTGGTGCTGATTGAGACCGTTCTTCCCTTTGTACACTTTTCCACAGACACAGTAGAACCTCCTTTCATTGGAAATACAGCCAGCGCCAGGATCAGCTAGAAAATCACAATAATTTAGTGGCTGGATTCTGTCAGACCATGAAACAACTTAGTGTTGAATTAAATCTTTGATACGGTAGGGATTGCTAGGGGTGGTTACCCCAATCAAGACAAAAATTACTTCCAGCATCGCATACCCATTTGAACTACAGTTCAAGTTCAGCTTTCACAATCCAACAACACAAAAGATCACAAAAGCATTTTTCAACATTTCATGACCAATAAGTTTTAATCTTTAAACGACCAGAAATCACACATTTTCAACAAAACGAAACATCCCACAGACATGTCACATTAACCCTTCCAGAAAGCCCTCAGTGTGTTTGACGGCTACGTGGCTCTTCAGGTGTTCCCGCCTTTTGGCCTTGTAGGAACAGAACGTGCACTGGAACCTTGACTCCTGGCCGCATTCGTACTTGACGTGACGCCTCCAACTCCGAGCGTACTTGTAGGTTTTGCCGCACTTGCACTGGTACCGTTCAGGAGACAAGGTGCTGTCTACAAAACAAGACGACAATTTGAGACCAGAACCAAGCGTTTTTACATTAAATGTAAATTTTTACCATACGTTTTTTACATTTCAGCCAAAATGATGCACGGTCTGACTGTACAATGTACCCCCAACCAATCAGAATTTTGGATAGTCCATTGCAGCCATTGAAACTTCATTTTTTACTCAATTTATTCACTTAACACCTCGTACATGCGCAATTTACACACTTACAATTACAATTTATTTATGACATAATTCAGAGCTTCAGAAATGGCAACATCAACACATTTTAATAACTGAGAAACGATTATGTTGATAGAGTGCAACACGTCGAAAATAAGCACATTAACAGATCTAATTATATTGCAAATCAAATCACTCAAACAACTCAGCACATTGACAGCAATGATACTTGCTGATTTCAAAACGCTCTTGACAAGTACATGCGCCAGGTTCAATATTCCAGTTGCAACAACATCTGTGCAGCTCAATAAACCCGAGACAACCACGATGATGAAGTTCAAAACACAAGATAGCGTGTGTTGTAATGTTCGTTTGGTTGCTCGCTGAGTGCCACAATGGCAAGAGCGCCAAGCTGAAAACACGTTAATATGAGTTGATCTGTCAATGTACAAACAAGGCTTAAGGGGACAACGAGGAAATAGACATTTTAAAAGTTAAATTCTTTTTATTTGAAAAAACTTCAGTGACAAAACAATATCTAAATTAAAACCACGCCTTAATACCAAACTAAGTTAATGTTTGAACTCGATCGATTTGTACCTTTTCTATGCACAGGAGATCTGCCAGGTGGTTCTCAATTTTTGGGATAAAACTGCTCACAACAAAGATATTAATCAATAATTGGCGCTAAAGATAAGTTCAGAACTCATAGGCTCTAGAACGCCAACTGCAGTACAGGGACCACCCTCTACTGGCTATGCCAGCCAACCCCTGGCCTTTCCCGCCTGGCCTCACACCCAACGAATTTTTTTTCTTAAAGGAATTCAGGATGAATGTGAAGGGATTCATTTGGAAGGCAAGGCATTTGGAGAGCTTTTTTAACCCCTTTCGACGCTTCCCTACACAATTCGATGCACATCTAATTCGCACTAAGTTAAAATTTCAAAATGGAGAAAATTCAAGAGAGACGATTTCAACGGAACCCTGATCACGTTCAAACAAACCTTGAGCATTTTGAAGACTCGTTGAACAATTGAGAATCACCCAGTACACTGCGTAATAACTCAAACAGAAAACAATTTTCATATTTATAACGTTCTTTAGAACCACCAAAACGTTAGCACTTTTGGCCAGCAAACTCTTAGCACAAAAAAGTCTTAATTTCAAACAACAACAAAAACAGTAAACTTTCTTCTGAAACAAAAACTACAAAGTAAGGCACTAAGAATCTAAACTTCCATTCACATCAGTCACATTATCAGAAACTAACAGAAAACGAGAATTCGACATTTGGGAAGCTATGGTCAACAGTGTAAATTGATGAAAAATACGAATGAAGACTAGTTGCAAGTGTAATGACAAATAAATAGATGAATGAAAAGTAACCATGAAAAATACTGGTGACATTTACTGGTGGGCAATATTTTACAATTAATGTAACAACATCAAAAAGAATCCCAAAGGAAGCAGATGTACATTAAAAAAAAAGTCATGTCACTAAGTGAGCAAAACGTTGACGATGGCCCAGAAGAAGCTCAAAAGTACTCGTCTATACACTAAAAACAATATATAAATGATATTTTCAAGGCTAAACTAGATGGTATAGGCATGAACATGTATGCGGTGAAGAAGCAGTTTTGCCAACCGGCACAATTGAGGTAGTTGGGAGGGTATACTATAAATAATGACTGAGTTGTTGTGATGATTCACTTGACGCATTAGTTTCAACAATCATCTAGGCTTACGCATATCAAAATTAATCTTGACGCTCAAAGTATTGGTTTCACAATGTAGTATGTACTCGTAATTCCATAAGCAATCTTTACCTAATTGCCTTGACAAAAACGAGGAACGACGGTTTGAACAGGACTATAGTTTGATGGGATTGTTAAATACATAAAGGCCAAAACGCCAATAATTGTATTGAAATGTGACCAATGATTATAAAATATGCGTAGCTAATAATATTTACTATAGGTACCTTAATTTAGGAAGAAACCAAATTGGAACAAAATCTGAGGCATTTTCATGTTTCAGCCATGCTCTTAGACCTTAAGATTTAGGTAGGTATGTCCGATTGATTATATAAAATGGAAGCACACAGACGCCAAGCGTATTTAGAGTACAGGATACTAAAGGGTTGGCGCAGAGGACTTAAATGAGAGCATTATCGACAGGGTCACAGGAAACTGGAGTATAAAAACAAATGAGAACTGTTCAAAATGAGACCCTGGGACAGTATTGGAGAATTTCTGCATTCTAGGTGAGAAGGACCCTACCGATGTTGCGTACTTTTTCCTTTGAACTGCACAATCCCTTCAGACGCTATGCTGATGACTTCAGTTCGACGTGGTCCTGGTGAGATGACGGTTGATGTAGTGGGATTTAAGGGACCACTTGAGTTTGGCCTTGTAGGGGCATATGGGGCACGGGAATTGAGCCTCTTTACCGCACTCGTAGCGGACGTGGTTGCTGAGGCTCTCGCGGAACTTGTAGGATCGGCCACAGTTGCAGTAGTACCGCCCGTCAGGACCTGAGGGAGAGGAAATGAAAAGAACACGTCGAACAGTGCCTGAAGGTGGTGGAGCGAGAGCTGTAGAAGAGGATGCATGACATCTTTGGAGTTCCAGAGTTTGGTTGGGCATGTAAAAGTCAACGAGTGAAGGTGTCTCCAAAGTAATGTTTGGATATTGATCCTGAACAGGTCTTCACTAGTGATTTAACACAATCCCACCTCATCCCTTGGAATCAGCTGTCTGACATGGCTCTTCTAAAAACTCTCGCATGTAAATAACTTTCCGCCAAAGCAAGACACCACCAACCCCTACAAAACTTACTCAAGAACCGTCGTGATCATCACTTCAATGTTTCTCATCGATCCATTTTCTAGTTGACTTTCCTAACAAGCTTGAAACTTTTCCATGTCATCTCATAAGCGTTATTACTATAACCTACTGGGTATATTAGTAATGGAAATGGAAAAAGTTAGTCACCGGCTCCCATGCAAAGGCAGCATTTCATTCCAGAAGTGAGTAAGGGGCACAAACCACTCGAAGCTTCACGAGCATAAATGTTGGTGGTATAAGTTCATTGTGATTGTGACCTCCCAGGTGAAGGATATTCTGATTCTCTGGGAGGGCATGCTTGGTCTTGCGCTGGCAGGCTGTGTGGGCGGAGCAACTTAGTGAAAGGCTGGTTGTCATCTGAGTCAAGAGGTGGTGAGGGTCATGGTTGGCTACTGCCAAATGATTTGCCAAGGGAAGACACGTGTTACAGGCATGAGGTCAAGCGATCTGACCCTCAATCAACACAACAGGAGTCCAATGTGACGCCGGCATTCGCCGTATTGCACTATTCGTGCGCTGTAGAGCAATGTGGTAGATGGAGGAACTGGACCAAGAAGACCACCCTCTTCCTGACCAAATTCTTCCATCTGCCACACAGTCTGACAGCGTATAGAAAGCACATGTGGGATGGAGACTTGCGGGCTATGGACTCTCCAAGTCATTCTTCATAAAGATTCCAACATCGTTAGGCCGATTCAGCCATGACTCTCATCACCGACAGACAATGGTAACATGCCCAGTTCTGTCACCATTCACACGCCTGACAGCGCATAAGCAAGCATACCCAAAACATAAACGTATACTGAAGGAAATCAGGTGTTTGAAATAATTACAACAATAGTAGAAACGCTTGAAACTTTATGATAGTTTGTATCAGCATTGTTGTAACTTTTGCCAACACAGTACAACTTAACGAAAACCTTCTTCGAAATTGAACTTAGGTCAAGGCTTCACTCACTCTTCGATCAGGATATTCAACATCCACTTTCTGGTGAAGCCAGCCTGCTTAGTGCTATTACTGGCCTAGACACGACCAACACGAGTCAGGAAATCTTCAAATCCCCAACACTGATTTTCAAAGCGCTTCCAAAGCCTTCACTTTGTGACAACCGTGTTTGACAGCCGTGTGGGCTTTCAAGTTGTGGAAAAGTTTGGTTCGATAGGAGCAGTACGAGCAGGTCAACATGGCTTCTTTTCCACATTCGTGCCGTTTGTGTTGCGCGAGTCCCCGGGCGTATTTGTAAGATCGGCCGCAGTGGCAAAAATAACGAGGTCCACCTGGAAAAGACAATTTCACGATATTAGATTAAGAAAATGATTTGTTTTATTGACTATGTCACTCAAAAATAGGAATATATCGACGGACTCACATTTTCACGGTTTGTCGCAACAACTCTTCACTCAAAGACGATACTAGTGGATCCGCTGACCAAATGCATCACTCAAATCCAGACTACGTAGATACAATAAAATCAGTAGAAATAGGACAAGGCTGCAGAGCCAATGGCAACTTAATAGAGATATATAAAAATGGAAACAGGCTCAGGGCGATATTCTATTACCAACTTTGCATGTTGGTGTAGATGTCTATCACCCCGGTCCAGTGATCCCAAGTTAAGGAGATATGGTAGGTGCCTAGTCGAAAATGACCAAATTTTCGAAAACATTTGTGACGTCACCGTCACGGGTTTGGCCGTAGAACCGACCAACCCGGGATTGGCGTCCCCTTATCCGCCGGGGGTCTCGTGGCGAGGAGGCGGGGGGGGAGCGGACTAGGTGTTATTGGTGGAAACCCGGACATCCGATTCTCCCCCTCCTGATGAGGGGAGGTCGGGCGGGGAGGAGATAGGAAGGAAGCAATAGCGTTTTTATATAAAATTTCTTTCTTTGGTTTTCGAGCATTTTTTATGTATCAAGTAGGTACTCTCTACAACCAACCGGTGTCTTTTGGCCAACGCCCCGACTACACATTTGTGACCGGTGAGATCTTTCTTGATTTAACATAATTTTATTGCTTCATTTTCCTATTTTCCATTTTCACCTTTTTGCCTTCTGGCCAGTTTCCTTATTTTCGGCGAGAGGTTTTATTCTTTCCGAATAAACCTCTTTGTCTTTTCAACCTTTTACATTTTCTTTTTCATTTCCCTTTTTCCTATTTATTTCTGCCCTGAGTGGGCGTACGGTATTTTTGGTTTATTTTAATCACGATCTAACGATCGGGATTAAATTTATTTCCACTTTACTACACGTTGTGGAGCACATTTTGGAGTGCCTTTTTGGCCTTCTCTTAAATTGGGCTCCCGATCACGCAGTTTTGACCAAACTGCGGGGTCGGTGCATGTCACACATTTTCATTGTGGTTTTTAATAGTTGGAAATGAGAGGAACATGACGGTATGTCCAAAAAATCACCTCCGCTTGTTGGAAATCAGCGTAACTCCAATTTTACGGAAAGTTTTCACTAGTGAGAGCGATCTCACGGTCGCGGACGCGTTCATCAAAAAAGTATCGAATCTATATATAGGTATAATATACCTGTATGTATATATTATATACATACATGTTAGGTTGCTACAATATTAGACTCATGGAACCCATGACAGAAGCGTTCAGACCTCCTCCAAACCGGATGGTCCGCCGGTTGCCTCTGATTGATTCCAAAAAATAAATTTGTTTGCTCACAGTCCACGATGACAACTCTTTCCCTTTCCCTCTCCGATTTTTGAATAATATTCAGGCATATCTACATCTATCGTCATCATTTGAAAACACGCACAGAACTCAGAAAAAAAAACATGATTACACCGCACTAAAACTGAAGTTCTAGCGTTACTTCAGAGGAACGAAAACCTAACTTGAAAAAGTTTCTTTCCCATTTCAGTAGTCGAGAAATAACTATGAAGGATATAAAAGTCTTTGAGAACCAAACAACAACAACAACTTGAGAAAAATATTTTTCTGATAGTTAGTGAAAAATCTAGTAGTGATTTCGGGTCCCGACTTGTGAGCGGCTAGCGCGGACCGCGATCGCGGGGATGGGAGCCGCCATTGTTTCCCTCGTTTTTTCAGTTCCCGATTTTTCGCGTCGCGCGTGAACGTTTGCCCCAAAATATCGGTAAGTATTTGCACTATCGAGATGATTTTTTTTTTTGTTTTGATCGGACAGATCTGGTGAATCTATTGAGTTTTTTTTTTTTTTTCACGCAACTAGGACGAATACAAACAAACCTAGACATTAATAAGCGAACCCACTAAAAGGCCCTTTGGTAGAACCCTTCTAAAAAATAGATAATGTGATTGGATATTGTTGAAAAAAACTCAGTGGCTACTCAAGACCTGGATCTACAAGGGGAAACAAATTTCGAGACGATAGGTGATCTGGTTGCTGAGATAATGGGTCATGAAAATCGTCGTTTTTACCCTATTACTTAGGAAGGCTCAAAATATTTGGCAAGATGGAAAAACTTGTATACCTTTTGGCGTTACGTTGGCAGGAAGAATGAATACGGTTGGTGAATAGGTACCTAGTTGATATTTAGAAGACTTGAGTTATCGTCCTCAATTTCCCCCTTCCTCTGTTTAGGTCATATCGAGGGAATCACGGCAACACCCCATATTGTCATTTGGTGGGGGGAGGGGGGGGGCGCACGCATACTTCATCTATGCATACCTACCATTCGACGCGTCTTCTCGTGACGAATCTATCAAACATGAGGTTAAAAGAAAATCGATAGGGAGCATCGTCTTGTCATCAGTAATACCCCTCATTCTCATCTCAAGTCCTTTTATTTGTTTACTACTCGCTCGGCAAGACTCGCAGTTAGTTGTGGAGTATTGCTTTTGTGGTTTTCGGGCTTCCCTGAAAAACTTTAAAAATGACGATGTGGGGTGTTGCTGTGAGACCCGAGTTATATAATCTATATATATATAAAAATTAATCAGTATTTTGTTGCTGATCGCATAACTTGAGAACGGCTGGACCAATTTCAATAATTTTTTTTTTATAATGTTCGCAAAAGCTTAAGGAAGGTTTTGATGAGCTACAACGTGTGTCTGAAACCCATCGATCATACGATGCATGTATGGGATGTGTGGGATGTATGGGATGTGTGGGATGTATGGGATGGTGTATGGGATGTGTGGGATGTATGGGATGTGTGGGATGTATGGGATGGTGTATGGGATGTGTGGGATGTATGGGATGATGTATGGGATGTGTGGGATGTATGGGATGATGTATGGGATGTGTGGGATGTATGGGATGATGTGTGGGATGTATGGGATGATGTATGGGATGTGCGGGATGTATGGGATGTATGGGATGTGTGGGATGTATGGGATGGAATTGCACTTGCCCTTGCTTCTTCAGGAATTGCAGCTACATTGTTGGAAGGTGGTCGAACAGCTCATTCAGCACTCAAGTTGCCGCTGAACGTGCAAATAAATGAAACTCCAACTTGCAATATTTCTAAAAACTCTGGAATGGCCAAAGTGTTACAGCAATGCAAATTAATTGTGTGGGATGAATGCCCGATGGCACACAAAAGATCGTTGGAGGCACTAGATCGCACAATGCAAGATTTAAGAAACAATCAATATCAC
The DNA here is from genome assembly GCA_955831195.1 of Pilophorus perplexus. Classification (NCBI taxonomy): domain Eukaryota; kingdom Metazoa; phylum Arthropoda; class Insecta; order Hemiptera; family Miridae; genus Pilophorus; species Pilophorus perplexus. The sequence continues at coordinate 31,927,976 of OY037009.1, read as the reverse complement.
TTTGGTGGTGCAATGATACTGTTGGCAGGTGATTTCCGTCAAACATTGCCAGTGATACCACGATCAACGCCAGCTGATGAACTTAATGCGTGTTTGAAGTCATCTGTCTTATGGAAATATGTGAAAACAGTCAAATTGACTATGAATATGCGTGTTGAGTTGCAGAAAGATGACCAATCTGGAGAAGAGTTTTCTAAACAATTACTGGCCATTGGCAATGGTAACATCCCGGTTGACACTTTGTCTGGATGTATTACATTACCTTCCGATTTTTGCCAATTCACCAAATCAAAGACTGAGCTAATTGAGAAGGTGTTTCCAAATATAGCTCAAAATTATAAAAATCATGTTTGGTTGGTCGTGCTATATTGGCTGCAAAAAACATTGACGTGAAAGAAATGAATTTCCAAATTCAAAATGAAATTGCAGGCGAATTGATAACATAATATATTATATTATAAGTCACTTGATTCCGTTACTAGCGAAGATGATGTTGTTAAATATCCAACAGAATTTTTAAACTCACTGGAATTACCCGGATTACCGCCTCATAATCTAAAATTAAAAATCGGATCGGTAATTATTATGTTGCGAAATGTCAACCACCCACGTCTTTGTAATGGTACCTACTAGGCTTGCGGTTAAGAAACTAATGAATAACGTTATTGAAGCTACAATTCTTAAGGGAAAATACAAAGGAGAAGATGTTTTATTATTCATTTAAATAGTTTACTTGTACGAAAATTAAATCTGTGTCAATTAAAAAAAAAAAAATCCAAAAAAGTTTAAATTTTTTTTTTTCATTTGGAAAATGTGGCTACCCAGGGATCCTTCAAAAATTCCATTTATAGCCCCATAATATGGCAGATAATATCATTGCACATTGCACAACCTGGTAAATATTCCAGTTTGAACTTAAACCTGAGAGTGAAAAGTTGCATCCGTTGGAGTCTAGGCGTATTTTTATACAATGTATTTATACCAAAATATGCTAGCTGACCTGGCGCGCTTCGCTGCACTTCTAAAGCGAAGATGATGTTGTTAAATATCCAACAGAATTTTTAAACTCACTGGAATTACCCGGATTACCGCCTCATAATCTAAAATTAAAAATCGGATCGGTAATTATTATGTTGCGAAATGTCAACCACCCACGTCTTTGTAATGGTACTAGGCTTGCGGTTAAGAAACTAATGAATAACGTTATTGAAGCTACAATTCTGTTATCTGTTCCGATGATTCCAACCGACGTGCCATTTAACTTCAAACGATTGCAATATCCAGTGCAGCTTGCATTTGCAATGTCGATAAACAAATCGCAAGGGCAGTCCTTGAGTGTTTGCGGAGTGAATCTAGAAAATCCATGCTTTTCACACGGTCAGTTATATGTCGCCTGTTCCCGTGTTGGGAAACCATCAAATTTGTTTTTTTTCGCGCCAGACAACAAAACAAAAAATGTCGTCTACCAAAAAGCACTGGCAAATTAATAAAATGTTGAAATTAATAAAATCCTTTTTTTTTTTATTACTGACCCATAAAATACTGATTCATAGTTAGTTTTGATATCTAAAATTGATAGTAGGTTTGATATCTGACATTGATTCCGATTCTAGAGAAGAAGTTAAACGTACCTACTAATCTTATTTCAGATATCTAGCTTAATAGTAAATGTAGACTAACAGTGTACTTAAATTTTATTTTCGTAACATGGTCATCCAGTTTATACGGGACAAATTATGTTTCATTTTATAAATAATTAAAATTTAGGACCTCTCAGCGACAGCAACGCGTCGCCGGGTCAGCTAGTATATATATAATATATATTATATTATATATAAAATATATATATAATTATATTATATAACTTTTAATGTGTAAATAGGTAGTTTCATATTGATCAATGTTGATAGGTTAGCAACTTATTCGATTCTTCTCCCTACATTCGGACTTTGTACGGCTCCTTCTTAATTCTGTACGGCTTCTGTAACATGAGACCTCCAAAGTTCCACAATTTTTTTAAAAAAGAAAGTATTTTCAGTTCATTCCATTAGGTCCTGATAATAGAAGGATAAATCATCAGAAACGTAAACATATTATATAGGTCATTCCGTGTCCACCTCTTTTCTGGAAATATTGATATCCACCGATGAAGCTTCTTTTTTTTAAACTCATATTGAGGTTCTAAATGTAGGTAAGTACGTTTGGCAGCGCAGTAAGATCAAAAACGCCCTTTGCACACTAATTCAAAAATTTTAATGTCCCAGAAGAGTGAAAATGTCTCAATTTTTGAGAAGTTCAGAGACGGGCAGTCAACATTGTACTGTTCCATGTGAACTCCCCAACGCTTTTTTCAAGTTCTTATTTTTTACGCTTTTATTACAAGGACTTGGGTCTTGTGAGTAAAGAACGCGTGAGTAATTTTATTACCATTCTCTATCCTGGCACTACGCAAATAAATCATAAACCTTATTTCCAATTCTCAAACGTAAATATATTGCATTTAATGACCCCTTCCAGCTTCAGAAAGGAGGATTTTAGATTCCTAGCCCTAAATTTGTGGATGGTAGCAAGAGAGTGAAATCAACTGCTCAAAAATTGTTATCCCTTTTAAAATCAGGAATCTAAAAGCCTCCCTTCAGAAGCTCGAAAGGGTCATTAAATGCAATATATTTACGATTGAGAAAATTTGGAATCTCCACTAGAAAACGCGGAACCCTCGGAAGGCGAGTTTTGAGCGGTTTTTGTTAGAGTCGGCGTGCGTTGATCTTCCCAGGACCACAGCCTGCTATAACTAATTTGGCAGCAAACAGCTACAATGACTGTTCCAGAACTGGAACGAACTTTCGTTTAGCGTTACCAACGAGGAGCAAACTGGTTCATTGGTTTCCACGCTATAGGTATGTACCTATGTGATATTTCGGATTTGCTCAATCGTCGTCATTTTCAATCAACCTACATCGGTCGAATTTGTCGTCAATGGTCATTTTCAATTTTTCAATTTTTGGACCTAAGTTTTAGATTCGGAAAAAATTAGAGTGAGACACTCTTTTTACAAATTCCATGTCCGCAATTTCTCTGCTCGTCAGGGATGACATTTTCTCCCGAAGGTTTTTCATTCTTTCATGTACTTTTTGAGCGCATTAAAATATATTGCCTTGCTGAATGGACTTGAGGGTCTCAATAATCAGGAATATGTGGGACTCATAAAACCTTTTATTCAGTTTTGCGTGATAACTATCGCAACTATTGGTGGCTCTGATCGCACTATGAGAAAACATTTCCCATTCTTCAGGAGTGCGAGCTTCAATTTTGAAATCAACTGATTTGAATCCAAATTCTTCTTTTCTCCTCATTTACTCCTATATTCTTCTCCTTGTTCTCTCCGTTTGTTCATTTGTTGCCATTGCGATGATAATATCATCATCTACCTGCCCGTCCGACGCACAGTGGGGCGAATCGCCAATCTTGGTTGAAAAAAGTAATCATCGCAATTATTCAATTTAGCTGTGATTCGGTGATAGAAAATAGTCCCTTAACTCAGAACTACAAGCATTAAATGAAATATTGAAGATAAAATCAAATCGAAGTTCACCCCGACAAACCAAGCGTCAATAAATATAATGGTTCAAATTTTGAACAAGTCATAGGCTGTCTCCCGTACAAGGAACGTGAAATTAGATCGTATTTGCCTAGTGTCCCTCTAATGGGAAGGAGAAATCCGTAGGACTAAAATGGGGCTACGGGAGGGGTTTTTGAAGGGTATCGACAATGGGGTCGAGTTAGGTGTCGTTTCGGAGTATTTTTGGACGTATAATCCATTTTCGGAGGTCCCAGAACGATCTTATCCCAACGCGGGGATCTATGGGGCTACAAATGGGGTTTTTGAAGGATGCCAGGAGGTCAAATAAGTAATCTGGGACGCACAATCCATTTTTCAAGGTCCCACGCCAAACATTGTACAAACTTCTTTTCCCCCCATTTTTTCATAAATATTTTCTTATTGACACAGAATTAATAGTTGCCAATTAACTTAGGTATATCGAAGATGTAAAATATGCAGCGTTTCTTTAGCAAAATTTGCTAAATAATACCATTGTTATTAATAAATTTGCTATTAAATAGCAAATTAAATTGTAATACCTCTTTTCACTAGAAAAATCCATCTTTTTATATTTTAGCTCATTATTAATGCCTATTATCTTCCTAAAATATCCTTTTGGAAGTCTCAAAATGAATTTTGGCGATTTAAACTAATAGCGGATTGAGCTTAGAAAGTCTCATTCATGAGGTCGTTCATGAACGACCTGAAAAAGGCATGAGACATTAACCCCAATAAAAATAATACCTGCCTAATTTGCATTCGAACAAAGTTTTCCTTGGTCGAACATGGTGTAAACAGCTATGCATTTGCTTTTTGAGAAATAGCCTCCTTTCTACGCAGAAGGAAATTCAAAAACGAGCGCAAAATAATTATGGATGTGTGGCGGTCTAGTACACACTACAGGTTACCAGAAGACGGACTCCCACCTTTGGGCGGGAATAAAATACCGAGGGACATGGTATGCGCTTAAGGCGCCAGATGGCACGAAGATCGAGGGGATACGCGGAGGAACTCCAGACGCTTCTCAAGTAACCGGTCGCACAGTGCTTATAATCCCTGGGTCGCACTTTGTATTGAATCCGAGGTGTATGGGTCGCAGTTTGATAACACCCTCCAAGACTCTCGTGTATTAATGTTATTTATTTGTCTTTACAAAGTAGGTATTGGGATCATTAATGATATGAAGGTGTGACAGTCGGAAAGATCTAAACACATTGATCAAGCTACACATTTGAGACAAGTTTTCTCGCGATTTCCACAAGTCTTTTTTAATGACAAGTCGTTACGCTCTAAAAATCCAATAAACCATTCGTATTGAGGAATCCCATCTTTGAACGGTGTTTTGATATCATTTTGTCTGACGTATTCTCCAACAAGGTTCAACACCTCCTTCCTTGACAAGCCTTGTCCGCACTTATACCTTTCTCTGATCCCATCGGCAATTTGTTTTTCAACATCAGCGGACAGAACGGGAGGTCGGCCCATCGTTTTTGATTTTTGCCCTCTTCTTCCTTTCACATGAGAATCTATAGTACTGCAAGGAATGTTATATACTTGAGAGGCCCGGTAGGTTGTGATTCTTCCAGCCGCCACCTCTCTAACAGCTTCTGCGAGTTGTTCAGGGGTATACTGCGTGGCTTTTAGGGTCTTCCTCTTTCGTCTTCTCGGCAGTCTGGAGCGAATATCTAAGAAAAGGAAGTAATTACTCAAAAGTGCCCAAAAAGTACATGGTATATGTATAAGCTTGAGCGTAGGCTCCATACATCCATTGATCATTCATCTCGGGGGAAGTATGGAACTCCACGCTTGACTGGGTGCTTCCACAAGGGTTAAGCGATGTCCCCACTTGCCCACATTTCCTACTCTGCAAGAAAAACGAGGGAATTGCAGATGAGATCTCATCTTCAAAATAATCAAACTTATGACAAAATTGCATAGTACGATGTACAATGTCCAATTAAACTACTGCATTTAATGTTCACCCTAAAAAACGTATAAAGATCCATTGCCCTGAGAAAAGGCATTTAGGATGGTGTTGACGAGATGGAGCTCGCTTGCAGAATGAGATAGGCTCTCCCCCCCCCCCCCCCCCCGCAACACAGATGTACCCCTCGACCTCCTGACAGGAGCGTCAGGCGACAGAAGAACTGAGCTGAGGAAAGACTTGAGTTCGTCCGAACGTTCTCGATCTTAGTAGGCGGGAGGAGTGGGCCTCTTGTGGGGCGGGAAGCCTCAGCTGAGCTGCTGAGACTCAGTGTTTCCATAAAGCCTCTCGAAGCATGCGTATTGGTTTATTATTCTTGGAATAATACACCTATGTAATCGCGACGGAGGTCGAAAATTCTGACATTATACATCTCAAGAGGTCTAGATTCCAAAAACAAAATGTCCTTCCGCCGTTCGAGCCGTTTTGGGCAGTAGGCATTTTTTTTTAATCTGAGATTTTGACAAAATACTCGGTTTAACATCTAGTTGTGCCCGCAAGGTTTTCAGCCCGATTGCCCAAACCTGTGGGGCGCTACGGGGCTAAAATGTGACTACGGGACGGGTTTTTGGAGGTATTCGGCTATGGTGTCGTTTTTCGAGGCCCCCACAGCTGTCCAAACATCGAGAAAAAAAAAAAATTGTACCTATTTCATTTTTTTCAAATACATGACTACATTGTAGTTATGACACAGAATTAATTTTTGTGCAATTAACCTACATCAAAAAATACTAAACCCTTGTGTAAAATTTACAGCGTTTTTTCTCTCTGGGTGTCTGAATCAATTTAATTTAACTAATTTAACGTGAAAAGAATCAGAGATCTTCTGAAGAATCAGGCAGGTCACAGGTCTTCTAACAACACTATGTGTTGCTAGAATATTTCTAATTAGGTATTATAATACCTAATTAGAAATATTCCTACGACGGAAATGAACACTTAGGTATTCGACTTCACACGTCGGAATGAGGTTAAATATTTCAAATTATCAAGTTCACGGGAGGACAGACGCTCATGTTCAATTACCTAATTTAGTTATTTCTGACCTCGTTCAACAGGATCTAGTTTTCGTCATCAAATATACCCCAAACATATTTTTCGGTTTTTTCCATCTCTACTGCAATGTATAGAGAGAATAATGTATACGGAGAATAATCAAAAATCAACTGATCAGTTGAAGGAGAACCTCCTTCATCTGATGATGAAGAATAATAGAATGAGATAGAATTTCGGATGAGTTTCGCCTGGTTCAGCAGAGGCTTCTCGCCTTGCAAGAGCAACACCCCCCCCCCCCCCCCAATCGAGTAAAAGGGCCCTCCCATGTCAATAAGATCGGGAACATTCGGGCGAACTCAGTTCTTTCCTCGGCTCAGTTCTTCTGTCGCCACTGGCGACTCGCCAGACGCTCCTCCTTGGTGACGGGAAGTTGGAGGAAGGGGAGGGCAAAAAGGGCGGAGCTTATCTCATCCTGCAAGCGAGCTCCATCTCGTCAACACACTCCTAAATGCGTTTTCTTTTCTGCGTCCGAGGGCAATCGGACTCTAGCATCTTTTATTAATTTAATGTTTTTATGTTGTTTAGGCTCATTAGCTAGTTATGAATCTCAGTTTTTGTCATCCTCGCCCCATTGCTCCATCCGCCATTTTGACAAAACGGCTAAAAATTGGCACTTTTTTTAGTTGTTGACTGGTTAACATCTTATGTATACATACGAGTACATACATACATACATAAGATACATGCTCCTTGGCTTGGCTAGCTGCCATGGCTGGGTGCTGTGGGGTTATAGTAGGTGGTGTGAATGACGAATCTTTTTCTCAATGGCCAAGCTTGCGGGTTATATTTAACCATCATCAGGGCTCTTCTAAAGTAGTGGACACAGTGCTTAGTTACATATCAGGTTCCTCCGTTCCAGTCTCCAACCACACGCCAGAACGCCAGGTTAAATATGTGTGCTATCCTGAGATTGGCCGATTTCATTATGATTGTTAGGTCGCATTCATCGCACTAAAAGTGATTGTGGGTGTTAAAAAAGGGGTGGTGATACGTGAATTTGATTCGAATTAAACTTAACAAGCATGAGGTTATGTTTACCTGTGTCTGAAGGCATCGGATAGGTGGTTGGATTATGATGGCTATTGTCGGTTTGTTGATGTTCAATGCACTGATTTAGATGTGAGGGGAGGGGGAGAATTTAAGGCGGAAAGTAAAGAATTACCTACATTAATAAAGCGAAAATTGGGATGGGGGAGGTTGTTGGTTTGGGGGAGGGGGAGGACGACCCGAAAGCTAGGCCATAGAAAAAAAAGACTCGTCATTCACACCACCTCCCAGCCGGTTAGTTTTTGACTTCTAGCTCTATCCCAGTGCATTTTTGGAGATTCAAGTCTGTATATAAAAGTTTAGACAAATCCAGGTTTTGTGAAGAGCGTGGTAAGTTATCATAGAACGAACCCTGAAATTTATTCAAGCAGAATTGATGTTATTTATATTTATAGCCCCAGGGGAGGATCCCAGGGGGCCGAGTTGCCCGCTGCTCCGAGAGAGCAGGGATTGTGAATTCAGGGAAGTCTGGGATCGTCAGATACTACCTACTCCAGCTCACGCCTGGAGGAGACGGATCTGGAGCATACGCACAGGTCTACGTTAACCCCTCCCGCTCTGGTGACGTCACGAGTCCAGGCTTGCTCGGGATCGTTCAAGACTGGTAGGCACTAAACAGCTGATGATTCCATCACAACACTCTCCATTCCCACCACTTTAGCGGTAGTGTCGCGCAGATTTCACAATGGAATAATGATTAATTTTTTGTTTCATGGACGGTCATGAAGGACAAATCAAATAAGCTGATGATTTAATGATGAAAATAACACAATAAACTTGAACAATTCGTGATAAAATAAATTGATTAAGTTGAACAAAGTAAAACTTTTTTGATTCAGTCCAATAAAATTATCATAAAATACTTCTTTGATTTTTATAGATCACACTTCGTAGCTATAATTGATTATACTCTTTGGTATGACGTGCTATCATATGAGATTTGAGGTGGCCTTTGAGTTTGGCTTTGTAGGGACACTCGGGGCAGGCGAACTGGGCCTCTTTCCCACACTGGTATTTCGTGTGCGTGTACAAACTCTCTTTGTATTTGTAGGATTTCCCGCACTGGCAGTAAAACCGTATTTCCGCACCTGAAAAGAAAAAGGTTGGCGATGTACAGTTTTGGGGAGAGTCGAATGACAGGGGGGTTAGTCAAATTAGTGAAAAAGGGGGTGCTGGTTTGTTGAGGTGCCTTTTGGTGCTGAGAATGGTGCAAGAGGGAAGTCCAGGATGAGGATATGGTTTCTTTATTAAAATAATGAACAATTCGATGACGAAAAAACAACTACTCTGTTTATATAATGAACCATTGTTTACGCTTCAACACATAACTCAGTCTTACCAACTCAACAAGTCGTGGGTTACTTGAATCTCATTATCCATTTACATAGGGTGTCCAATAAAGTGAGGTAAAGAAAAATAGAAAACACCTACTCACCTCACTAAATAAATAGTGCCTGATCGAACCCAAACTTCCATAACTTAAGGTAAGGTGGGGGAAGTGCAACAAACGTGGCAGGTGCGTAATTGGGATGTAAAAATGCTACATAGAACAATTTCCACTGGATGCCATAAGAGTCTAATCTGCCTTATCCGCCAGATAGTGTCAACCAGGCGCGACTGGTGATGGCAGAACAAGGGGGTGCAGTCACGGATTCGTGATAATATTTTATGAAAATATTATTGCACCTAATACAGATAAAAAGTACCTACTATCAAGATTTGCTATAGTTCATTATTTATTTATTTATTTATTTGTTTAAAAACTCCAATTAACTATTACCAGTTTCCTTTCATTTCAAAATACACGGGTACTAGCTGCAAACCTGGTAAAGGTGAGGTTGGCCGTCCCATGTCGCGAATGGCACACTTCTCACTCACGCCTAAACTGGAAAACTCCCTCAAGATGAAATCAATAGAGTTATCCAACAAACGCTTTATGAAATGAACAATGAAACGATCGAATGAAACGAACGAATAAAAAACTTATAAATGAGACAAACGCAGATCACAGAGTTCAGAAAACACTTCCCAGAAAACATGGAAGCACACAAAACCCCTGATGCCATCCCCTCAACTGCTGTAGCTTCTGGTAAAAAATACATTTGTGGGAAAACTGAAAAAATCAGAAACCTTGGTCGATCGAAATTTTATGATTTCATACCATACAAAGAAATATAGCAACACCAAAAAGTTTTCAAAATATTCCAAAAGTAAGCCCCTATTTTTTCCATGATTTGGGACAGATTAGATCCTGAATAAGTCCCTCATTACAAACGAAAATTCCCTGCCCATGAACGAAGACTGCCAACACTGATTGTGGAGGTGATTTAACATCTGGTGAATGGTGAGAAGGAAGGGTGGGCAGTGCCCAGAACTGCCCCACATTTCGACATTTCTGGCTTCACACTTAGTTCTTTGTTCCATAAGGTCCATGCAAAAAAAATCGTCTCAAGAGGTACAGTGCTCCCGTTATCATTGTACTATCAACATAGGCTTTTCAGACGTTCCGCGAACTATGTAAGGTCTACAAGAACTTACGTAGATATTCGAGCCAAGGAGTTTTGATTCATTTTTAGGTAGATAACTAATTAGGTAGGTAATACGTAGCCCCCCCTCTCGCCCTTCTGAATCGAGGGGGTGCAGTTGCGACGCTGCCTCCCTCACGAGTCGCGCCTGGTGTCAACGCAAATGGTAACCTGGCTGGAAGGGTATGAAGTCACATCTGAAAACAATATTCAAATCGCTAAAGGATCATTGAGAAATTTCCATGTTTTCACTTGTCCCGGTGAAACCAGAATAAGCGTTCCAGAGATGGAACACGCAAGTTACGCACTTACCCCACTTCGATGAGGCAAGAGCGTAAGTCAGACTTGGAAAGCTATAATAGCTTCGTAATAATTTCGGTCATAACGCTCACAACGCTACGAAAAATCAATCGTGCATCGAAAAACGAGGGATTCAGAGGTCTAAATTTAGAGCGCAGAGCGTACCGCTGATTCTATTGTGATGAAATTCGTATGGGACCTCAAGGAGCCTTATCCGCATAATCCCTCAAAATTTGAGCTAAATTCATTCAAAATTGTGGAAATTATGCGGTAACAAGGAAATGCGGACAGACCGACAGACTGACAGACACGGAACCAAATTTGTTCAGTACCTAGGCTATGAAACGCAAAATGCGAGTGGAAATTTTGAATTCGGACAACAAAAAGTTTTTTGGCTCCCGAAAGTGAACACAAGGCTTCCGCTGCTTCGCAGACTCGGAAGCAAAATAAAAATTGAGGAAATGTCAACGGCTAATTTTTGAGGTTTTGTTGACCAAACCACACCTAACACTTACCCCACCTTACCTTACTTCATTATTTCAAATTAGAACCCAATTTTTTTTATTCAAGATTTCGATCCTATGCCATGGTCTCTCAGCCGATTTTTTCATCTCCAAAATAAAATTTATTGATTGTGCGATAAAATTTTGTGGTTTAATCACTGTTTCAGCAAAATTCACGCTGAAATCAATGAGTTAGTTTAAGTTTGCTGAGTGAGGTTATTTTTTTAAGTTTTAACAGAAATTTTTTAAATTAAATTTTGCTTTTTACTTTTTATTATTATTATTATTATCACAATTATTAGGCACCTACCTACCTCCACTAATTTTTAATCATCTGAAAAAAATGGGCGGCAAATCGTCCAAAAGCTGTTAAAATAAAAAACTAATCTCCCCAGTTCATTGAAAAAACAACAACAAAAAACAATTTTTGTCAGTTTTGAGAATTTAAATTTGCGTAGAATCAAAATCTGATATGAAAACTTGGGGTCCCCATTTGGAATAACGCAGTAAGACTTACTTACTTACACTTAGTGTCCATTTGGGCACTTTTGAGGCCCAGAGATATACCTAGTTTGGATAGATCAGGCACTAACTGTTACAATTTAGCGAAAAAGGTTCCACTAAACCGTTAAGGAATTCGATCCATACATCGATATTTGCTCATTTTGCAACTTTCTGTGTGGTTATCGGATGTTGATAAAGACCAACTTTGCCGCAGCCGTCTAAATGTGTCATCATACTTACCATTCCTAGATTTCGATCAAAATTTTGAATTAGAAATATGTACCAACTTCAAGTGTACTTTTAAATGAAAACGCAAAACTGCCTCTTGGACTACTGTTCCTAAGCACCTCCTGAATACTGTTCCTAAGCACCAAAACTGACCAGTTTTCTGAAACGTTAGGAAAAAAAAAGTTAAAATTTAAACAAACAAAAAATTGACCACAAAATTGCTTGAAAGTATAAACTTAATTGTAGGTAAAAAAAAAATAAAAAAAATAAAATAAAATAAAAACCGCTGCCAACTTTGCTGCTATTTTGTGTACATCAAGGGCTCAAAAAATGCAACATTATCAAATGTCTAACAATTGTATTATATTACCACTATTCATTGCAGTTATTTCACTTTTTGTAATAATTAATAAATAAACCATGGTTATACTTGAACGTTTCACACAGGAACTACGCCCTGAATAGAGGTATCTAGTGGTAAGATTGCTTCGTTTCAGACAAACCGTGTTGTAATTGATCAACGTTAAAACAGGCGTATCGTCAGGAACTTTGATAATTGCGATATGGGAGACTCCCTCGATAATACTGAATACAATACATGAGTCAAATTTAAAAAAAAAAAAAACTATAAACATACCGGACAGAAATAAAACTTGATACAATTATCAGTCATATAACGAATGATAGTTTTCTTAAAACATTGAACGTATGACTCATATGATTAGAAAATTCACTATTACGTATTTGCTGCACTTTCGTATGCTATACAAATTTTGTACATAGTTGAGGTATCTAACTATAATATATACATGGATGTCACATTTGTGAGAGGGAGCCTTGAGTCTAGTTAGTAATTTCTAGATGAAAAGAACTATTGCAATATCTAAGTGGTAGAACCATTAGCTTCAATGGAATTTGGTGTAGTTGACGTACTTAGTAGGTGGGGAGAACCAAACGTACGAAAGCGATCGACGAAAGATTCGAGAGCAATGCGCATCTCACTTTCGACGATTCGATTTGATTCGACTGTTCAACAGTAAAATATGTAAACCAAAACTGGAGGAGCCTCATGACGGGAACAAATCGTTTCTACGCGGATGTTTGGATTCAAGCGATAACCCTCACCCGATCCGTCTGGCTTGAACTTTTGGAAAGTTGGCAACCCTGCCGTGAGATTTAATTTTGTCAAGTTAACAAACTATTGGGGGATCCGCTAAAGGTGAAACACCACACCAGTTCCAACCATTGAAGCGTTTGGTTGACCAACCAACTACTCTACTTGACGTTCTTGGTCGACAACTCAATGACCCAATTTCAGAACAACGGAGGAACAATGTTTTTATGCATACGAAAAACGTGCATACGGAGGTTGCCTCTCTGGCGGGCTCTGTGCGGGCAAAACGGGCAATGGAACTGTGGCTCTTTACCGCACTCGTAGCGGATGTGGAGCCGAAGGCTTTGTCGGTATTTGTACGTTTTGTGGCACACTCCGCACTCGTAGGTCCCTGAAAATTCTCCTGAAAAATCCACAATAACGTTTCTTTTCCTTCTCGAGGTTCAAACGCATACGCAAGCCAGGGGTAATTTCAAATCTGGGTTATGCCTTTTATTTTTACGACAACCCTGCTCCGCAAAAGATTACTATTCCACTCCGAAAGAATTGTTATTGTTATTCCAAATTGCAAGTTCAAAAGAATACCCATTTGAAATAACCCCCACAATCCACTATTGCAGCCACTACATTGGCAAAACTCGAGCGCATGCATCTACGAAAACCAAAATATAAAAACAATAAAAGTGAAAATAACAAAAAAACCAGAAATAAAATTAGGCGAATGGGGTTGTTTGGCATTAAACAAACCGAACACTGAATAATGTCGAAGTTTACTAATTGACAGTTTACAAAAAGTACAATTTTGCAACAATGTTGATTCGGGTGAGGAGTCTACAGGCAGGTTGTTCTCGAGCGTGTACCTTGAACAAAAATAATAACATTCAGCAGTAGTATGATTCTGAGTGATGTTTTGTACGAACAAATTTTGCCCAGGGAGCAACTAGGCGCCGGCAGGAAACTGCCTGGGGATGGTAGGTGGTTAAGCAGCAGCACCCAATAGTCGTCCTCATGGCCTCTGGGATCGTTCTTCATAATGCCTGAAGGGTAGTTGCTCTTGAGGTTTCTGGCGGCAAAATGACCAAGTGCTCGATGGTGGGCACAGACAGGGATTTTTTTTTTTTAATATAGTGAGAACTGTTATGGGGTCTGCAGGATCCACATGTGGGGCTTTCTGCAGATCCCCTGACCGGAACGAACCGGGTAGTGCCACCAGGCTGGCCAACTTGGCTCCCGCCTGGATCATCCTCCTGCCACCCATGAAGAGTGGGGAAGGGGAGGCTTTTCATCCTGAGTGGGAGCATCTTCTCAACCACCACTTATGAGAAGGAACTTCAATTCCCTTGGGGATAATAATTATATCAGTTATTATTGGAAGCTGCCGCTTAACTAGCTGTCATCCCCCAACTAGGTCCAATGTTTTCTGCCGAGACCTTCAGGCCAGCTGTAAAGGCTTTTCATCCTGAGTGGGAGCATCTTCTCAACCACCACTTATGAGAAGGAACTTCAATTCCCTTGGGGATAATAATTATATCAGTTATTATTGGAAGCTGCCGCTCTCGATGGACTGGAGACAGTTCTGTTCCAATCCTCCCTTACACCTTCAGGGAAAACCTCAGCATCAAGGATGGCTCTCTCCCTCACAACTGTTGGACAACTCTGAAGCACATGCATTGCCGAGTCTTCAAGGCTGCCGCACTATGTGTAGCCAGGATCGTCAGCCAGCGCCAGGCGGTACAGGTTAGCCGGAAGGTCTCTATGGTCACTCAGTAGCTGTGAGGTCTAATGATCAGGGACCACCCACGATTCCCTGATTCGCGCCTGCAGTGAATACTTCTCGTCTTTGCTCGTCCTAGGATACCTAAGGATTGCCAAGGCGTGCCAATATGGATAACGGTTTCCAAGGTTTCCCAAGATGGTGCCGAGCATTCCAAACCTGTCCATGGCTTGCAATGTTGGTGCCAAGCTGGATAAGGGTTTCCAAGGTTTTTCAAGAAGAGCCCCAAGCATTTCAGACTTGTCCAAGGCTTACAAAGTTGATGCCAAGCTGGGGAGACTTCGTACAGGGATGGATCGCCTTAACCAGGTCGGATTGAAAACTTAATGAGGATGGGTTGCCATGATTTTTTGACGGCAGGGACGGATCGCCCGTTCCTGCGCAACACATCGCTTCTATACTATCTATCATGGATAAAGTTAGGGAGTGCAGTGGCCATGTTCACATTACGAGCCTCAGCAGCGCCAGGAGCACTGGCTATCAATCGCCGAGTGAAAAGTGAAAGTCCGACCAACTGGGAGTGCTATGGATAGCCAAGTGGGGTAAAGCAGGGTTCTGCTCTGGGGCCAACCCTGAATCTAATCGCGGTACGTAAACGATCTAGCTAACAATAGACAACGCGACATATTTCTGTTCGTTGATGATATGACTGATAGCGAATGGCTTCCACTCTGACGCCCCATCCCTACTTCGGATTTTGCAAGCTTGGTGCGCATCCAATTCTCTCAGACTGAACTTAGACAAAACTCAATATCTTCAGTTCTGTTTGAATGCTGAAGCGGTGATTCACAGAACTTCCTGGGATTCAGGATCGACAGCCCCATCTCTTGGAACCACTCTTGTCTGATCAAAATACGAGCCAAGGGTACATGAGCCCAACAGAAGAACATGAGCCAAATAGAGCCAAAGCAATAGAATTCTGCCTGACTTCCCACGTTCACTTTCCATAACTTCAAATTTCAACGACAACATAGCTCATCCCCTACCCAGGTGGAATCCCCAAGACATCCTTCAATTCATACGGCGCTTGGGCTCGTCACTTCCTCTCCTGTTGGACTTCGACCAGGCGCAAGTGCATATTCAACTGAAAAACATAATGTTTCAGCTTAGCTTTACTTACTTACTTACACTCTACTCCAACAGCATTCCGACGCAGACTTACTCTCAATAACACCTTCCGACCTGAAATTGGGGAAAAAACTGTTGAACTGGACACCTTCACCTACTAAATGAAAACAAAGTTCAACCTCAACTACCCACTGAGAAAATAACTTACTTGAAAAACCTGGCGAGATGTCAATAGGAATTTTCCAGTTAGCTGCGGAATTTCGATCCTCGCCGTGAATGCTTTCATTGATCAAATTCATTTGATACCCATTTTCAATTATTTCCAACTTGGGGCTTCAACAAACTACACCATCTTGGAAGACAGTTTATTTGAAAACAATACATTTTGGTTCATATGTTACACATTAACATTTTTCAGGTCACAAGTACTTAACAAATATTTCATAGTGATGACACAACTTCAGAAATAGCATAAAATTTATACTATAAAGGTTAAGGCTGATTGGTTTTGAGGAGTCCGTGTCGGTTGGCCATGTGGTACTTCAACGTGGTTTTCCGTTTGGCCCTGTAAGGACATTTTGAGCACTTGAACTGAAACGAAAAAGCCGATTAAACAGTTTGAGTCGAACAACATCAAAGGGCGGGTAACCGAAGCGAAGACATACCTGAGGCTCGATGCCGCATTCGTACTTCTTGTGAAACCCTAAAGTCTGCCGGTTTTTATATATCCTGTGGCAAGCGTCGCAATGGACAGGCCAATGATCTGTCAAAAAAAAAAAGCATGAAAAATTCACATTTCAACGGGAGAAAAATCTGCGTTCACGATGCAGGTTAACATGCGGAGTTAATGGCCTTTCGACGAAAGCAACTTGACGTCACAATTAGTTGAAAACAAATTGAACACGTCTGTTATTACGAGAAATCATCACCATCAAAGGGCTGAGGGCTTCTATAAGTACCGACCAAACTGGGAAATCGTAACAATGCCAAAATTTTAGCTCATTCAAACTGTCTGCATGGCAGACTTCTTCATGCAGACCCGTTTTCCAAATGCAAAGAAATCGCGGCTCATGCAATCAGTAGGTACAACAGAAACCAGGAACCAAAGAATTTTTTTCAAACTAAAGTACCACTAAACCGTTTTAACACTCAATGAAGATAAAATTTATCTATTTAATAATTATTGTAATAATTATTTAATAATTATTGTAACGAGAATCTCAGCTCATATTGAATTCGGTCACTACTTGAAGTGCTGCTACAACTACTACACAAATTGTCGCTCAATGGGACGACGTCGTAGTATAACTAAACGAGATAAAACAACGAATTCATTCAGGAACCAAAGGAAAGTGTGTAAAAAGAATGTTGTAGTTAAAATTTATTTGGGTTTACTTATTCTTTCATTACTTCGAACTAGGTGAGTGGTTGTGAAACGAGTAGACACTTTTTACTATTAGGAGCTCGCCGTTTGTATGCAGGCTGGCTTTGCAGAGCCGTTTGCTGCACCTGGGAACAGAGACAGGGACAGAGAGTTGACGTTAAGTTTGAGGTAAATGAAATTTATTGATATATCACTGTATGTGCATCAAGTTACTAGCAATAGGACCTCACTTCGCTCGCCCATTGCGACCAACCCAACCCGTCTTTTAAACTCTCAAAACCCTCCCGTTTGTCGGAATTTGTTCTTTCCAAAGTAGTATTAAAATTTGATTCAAGAAACCCCGCCTTGTTCAATAACGACACGTCACGAATAATTCGTAATAAATTATTTATCGCCAAAGTTCTTCAAAAGACCCTCTTGTAGCCTCACGTAAGCTCATAGATCTCCACGGTGTAGTAAAGTATGTGACCCATATCATATGGGCCATATGGGTCCGAGACACCCATAACTGAATTTGTATCCTCAATTATCAATTATTGTAAAAAAAAAAAAAAAAAAAAAAAAAAGAAAAGTGCCGTCAGCGGCCGATTTGTGAGGTTTTGTTGAAGATGAACTTAACAAACCATACCACGCACTTCCCCCACCTTAAATTAAACCTTAAACCATCACTAATTTGTATTCAGGCTGTCCATGCGGAGACACGAAAAATATTCTCTTCGTAAAATTGGCCGTATCATTTTACTTCTCCTTTTTTTAAACTGTAAATATTAGAAAATCGATTAAAATAACCCTACGGAAACGTAGTTTTTTTCTGTGTTCATTTGGGACCCCAGAATGTGATTCAAAAGTCAGACCGTGCGCAACTGTCCATCTCATATTTTTCATTTTTTGTGCTGTTGTGCAACGGAAAAACGTGCTTTGGCTTGAATTGTTCAAGGTACTATGATGAACATTATAAGTTTCTTTCCAAAGAATTTAGAAAAACGAAAAATATTTAAAAAGTGTTGAAATGATAAGGAGCTAAACATTTATGTTTAGCATTTTTTTAATGATAAACCCACCTTTACCATAGGCCGCCGAATTAGCCGAGTGGTTCTGGGCGTTAGCCACTTCGCGCTGCATTTTGTTGAGGCCACGGGTTCGTATCCCGTTGAAGACTATGGAAATTAATGGGCAGCTGGGTTGAAGTGGTTCATCAATAAACTAGCGCCCTGACATGTCAGGCCCGAGAGGTCAAAAATCTTGAAGTAAAACTCTCTTTACCTTTACCATTTTTTATCAGATAGTTTTGTCGCCTTGAACTCCCGCGACTTTTTAGCGCCATCTGAGCAGCCGACGGACGTTTCGTTTTTAGAATTTACATGTCATGAACACAAGAGGTCAAATTTTGGGGTGTATCCGCCCATAGTTTCTGTAATAATTTAATTATTAAGACTAACATACCAAAAGGAGGGATCACCAGAAGTCCCCCCCCCCCCACGGTCCTGTATCCGCCTCGCCTGCCAATCACACAGCCTGCACCCTCCTCGCCGTCGCTTTCAATAATTGTGACTTTACGAAATTTAATCCAATGAAATTCTCAGGACACTCACCTCCATACGATCGAACTGTCGTTTTTGACCCGCCCGACTCTGTAATTATAACCTTCCACCCACAACATTGGTTTTCCTTTGCTCGACGTCGAAAATTCACATTGCGGCAGCTTTTCGTCGCGCGGCATTTTCACGGGAAATTCGTCGTCTATTTCTTCGTCGTAAACGACGTCGTTTTCCTTTTTAATAACGGTTTCGCCTGAAAAGAAACCAAAGCGGATTAGTACATTAAACGAACAGGCGACCTGTTGACAGGACCTTCCACGAAGTCCCCCCTCATACTTCCGGATTAATCCGCCACTGACACAACTGAAGACTGAACTTTCAGAGCACAATAGTACTTATGCCATAAAATAATCTACTGATAATAACCAAGATCACCAAGATCTTGATAATCACCAAGTTTGAAATTCGCCAAACTTTGAATTGCGCAAATTGATTTTCTCCAAGACCTGGGCACTAGGGATGTCAAAGAGTATTGATTCTTAAAACGAATCGGTTTTAGCATGGAACATGCTTTAGCCTTGAGCTAACTGACAAAAAGTGTTGTTTTATTGGAACGAAATTTGTCTGTCTCGGCATCACGGCTAAACGGTAGCGCCTAGGTAGACGCCGTTTTTTCCGCTCGATTAAGGAATCCGGGGACTGACATAGGCTAGGTTTCATTCTCCCGAGGCCCCGTCTTCCTATAGCTTCGGGCGTTCCTTCCCGACCGAGTTTGTTTACGTTTCCTCCGTAAACAAGGAAATCTGCCGATGCGGGGAAAAAGTGTCCCAACTTTTTTCCACGAATCCGAGTTTCTCGTGTTTCGCCGAAAAATAGACTTCTAGGCCAGTCCAAATCGACACTAAAATCGCTAAATTCGCAAATCGAGATGTATACATCTCTGATTTTTTAGTAAGTTGTTCGGATCCATTAGGGTAGTGCATACCCAATTTTGCAACTTCGCAAAAGCTGTACTTCACGCGTAGCACACGAAAAACCGCGATTTCTTTTGGCCTTATTTCAGTTTTTGCTCTATAATTAGATATTATCTAATAAACTATGCATTGTCCGACGAAAACTATTAAATTATAAGTAGGTATATGAGTTTTTGAATAGCATTAAATATTTGACAATTTAAGCCCAGCCGGAGCTGTCAATTAGTTTCAGAGTTATGGCACTTTGAAAATAAGCAAATTTTTTCAAAAAGGGTGTGTGTATGTATGTATGTATGTCTCCCTTTCACGGCCAAACTGTTGGACGGATTTTGATGCGGTTTTTTGCAAAATGATCGGGATAGCACGGGGAAGGTTTTAGGCTATTCAAACGGGTTCGAACGGCGGCCTTTCTGGCTGAAACCTGAGTCCTTCACGACGGAAGTTGTTTACATCCTTGGCGTATCTTAGGAAGCCTGAATAGGTACATATTGTAGTAAATCTTCCATTCCTAATTTTGTGCTCATTATTGTGTTTACCGGATACAGTCGGCCTGGAAGTGGGGTTTTTAAATGTTGAAGGAGGAATTTTTTATATATAAATGATATATATATATTCTATAGAAGGAACTTTTTAAAGCATCGGTAATTTTGATAGAATATTCGGTGTTCTTCCGGTTGGTCCCGCATGGTTTTCAACTTGATCACACCAGGACCTGGGAAGCCATGGCGCTTTTGAAGGAGATAACCGTGTGGTTTTTTTTAGGTATTTCAAACGTAAAATCGTTGATATTTTTGAACGTCATTTTTCTCCTGAAAAGCTCTGAAGTAAATTTGAACAAAGCAAGAAGTGATTTGACTTGAAGCATCTAAGAGATCTGTACTATGAGAAACAGATCAAACTTCAACGTAGCGTTCAGCTTCCGATTCACCAAAGGAATTCAACTCAGCTCATCTGTGTAAGGTCAGCAACTGTTTATTGAATTGCTCTGTCTACAGATTTGATCTTACCATAATCTACTTTTGGACATGAAGAAAAGACTCGATTTCCGTCTGAAATGACAAGCACGTGGGCGCCCACAACAGCCACGAAAAGCCATTTTTTAAAATATAAAAGCATCATTTATTTACAAACATTACAAACAACCCAATAGGGACGTACAGATTCGATCAGTTGAGTAAATAGTTGTGCTGTTACAAGATATTCATTAACACTTAATTTAGTACGTCATCTGGTTATAACCATTACATCACGTTTATAAAATTTTATTGTCGTCAGAGTAGTTCTCAAGAAAGTTGTGGCGTAACATTAAAAATTATTACATTTTAATATTACCTAACTATTCAAAATGAGGAGTTGTGATGATTTTTCATGTACACCAGGTCGACCAGGCTGTTAAAACTTCTCAGTGTGGCACCACCAAGCGGCTACTCATTGAACTAAGGGCCCTTAGATAAGGATTTTCACCACCTATTTCCTAGTTTTTTTCTCTTTTTCGTCTTGTTTTGATTATTTCATTCAAGTCTAAAACAAGCCAAAAAAATAGAGGTGAGGAAAAACGAGGAGTTAGAGAAAAGCCTTAGGTATCTAATGACCATCAGTTTGCCATACAATATTTACACGGACTGTTATGATGCTGGTGGCAGGTGTCGTAAATCCCTCATGGATTACGAATTAACCCAACATGTATGATAGTATGGTATATGGTATTACACAGTATAAGAAACAAAATATGGTATGGTATGGTATGGTATGGTTCCGCAAACCAGGCAGCATTCTGCCTCTAAAAGGTTTTTGTTGTCAACACTATGAAATATCCAGGTATATCTCATGTGTGTATATACCACCATAGTGTCAGGATATTTCACCACTATGAAATATCCTTGTATAGCCTACACCACACACAATATGAACTCACCAACCTCCTCGTCCACAAGACACTGTCATACTGAACAATAATGTCCTTCTCCCCTTGGGTCAGGTGCGGGCTCCCCCCTCCAGTGCCTCGCCCTCCTCCCAAGGGAGTAGGGACCTTCCACTGATTGAGACTGCTGACGGCTCTAGGTGATTTACCAAATGTAGTCAATACCATTATTTAGCCCATCATGATTTAAACCACAATCGCTAGGAACTAGCGACAGCAGGTACCTACTTTCGATCGAATGGTCATGCGGCGGCACCACTCCAGGAAGTTACAACAGCCTCAATGAGAATGCAGCCAACCCTGAAACTACCTGTCCAAGTGAATGGGATTCTAGTGGAGGTTGAAATTTCGTGCTGTAGACTTCATATTCGGATTCAGCACTTGGAAACTCCACCATATACCACAGGGCTCAAAATTTCGTTTAGATTAGAAAGACTTGAGACAAAGAGAAATATTTCGAAAGGAGCAGCGAGTACTTCACACGTCAGCAGGGTATGCTGACTTCTGAAAATTGTAGTGCATCTGCATACACCTACCTACACTCACATGACAATCACTATAATAACCATGGCCACAAACCTGGAGCGCTGTGATTGTCTTGGTGTTTCATTAAGTGATGCTAAATAGCTGAAGCTTCACGAATGGAGTGGAGTGACTCCAAAACTTTGTGGAGTGACGTTTTGGGAGGAAATTATCCGCTATATTCAAAGATCAGCCAGTCTTCTATGAAAAACCATAATCTCAAATTGCCGAAGGCATCCGTCCCCTACTCTGATAATATCGTGCAAATACATCCTTGAGTCATATCACATACAGCGTTGCTATGGGCATGAAAATACATTTACGGCCCAACTGGAGGAGGGGGATTACTGGAAAGTGGTGATATACAAAAACTAAAGTAGTGTAGGAACAGTAAACCCTGACGGGCCATAGTTGCACTAGAAGACTCAAATTCCAGCTTATTGCAGTTACATTAGCAAGGTCATCAGCCTATTTGAACCAGTCGTCACTGCAAAAGTCCTGGATCGACCTTCTTGGGGATGCTCATGTGGACTCCGAGTATGTGGTATTTGAGGTTGGATTTGAGTTTGGCCCTGTACGGGCAGTGCGGGCAGGCGAATTGAGGCTGTTTGCCGCACTCGTAGCGCAAATGGCGGTTCAGCGAGATCTTCCTAAAAGAAAGGAATCACAAGGTGACAATGGAACAAAATTAAACCAAAACGGGAATGCCTGAAGAACGTACCTGATGTATTTCCTGGGGCATTGAGGGCATTCGAACTTCCCATCAGCGTCTGTCGTCATCCAGCCGATTCCTGGTTAGAGATAGAAATCGAAAGGCAATTATTACAGAAAACAGAACACAGATGGTGGCAAATATAAATGATTTTGTAATACGAGGTGTACTAGTGAGTTGATATAGTGGTAAAGATCCTAGATGTATAACGGGTTTAACAATGCTCCATCCATATATGTAGGAGCATGATCTCACCGTAGATTGAAGAGTCGAAACCTGGTCGACTGCAAGTTCCGAACGATAGGGTGTTGGGGAATGGAAGACTGCCAGGAAAAGAGCAGATGCCAAGGCTGAACGGAATTTAGCTGGGACTTGAATCCTGACTGGGAATCGTGAGGGGGTTTTTCCTAGGAGGTAGCAATAGCAAAGCTCAAAGCTTTGGACGTCTAAAGGTTTCAATGGGTCAAACAATAAATACAGATGACTTGCCCGAAATGATCAAGATGCATCAAGATGGGACCAAAGCATTAATGAAGAGGTTAACAGTTTGGGACGCCATCTGGAGTGTGGGACGTTCAAATGGCAGCAGGTGGGACCTGAATCCTGGCTACGACTGATGGGGGGAGCACAGCAGTGGCAAAGAACATAATACCACTCAAGAAACTGGCATGACAGGGTCTTGCAGATGTCAGTGTCGTGGGAGGAACTTCAAGAATGACAGCAGAGTTTGGGAATGACGGATAAACCGGTGGATAACGGCCTGCCAGACCCCTGCTTCAACCCTCTGAAAGGCAGTGGAATGGGGCAACTAACCCCACCATTGAGAAGGGGAGATTCTATCCAATCCATGGTGCCGGAATATATAGGCACCACAAATAATCTCCACAGACCCAAAGCAAGTCTACATTGGAGCTTACCCATCGTGGCTAAACATATAGCAAGAACAAGTCTGGAAAAAAATAAATACTCAACTAAATACTACACCTCGTGTTACAATTGTACAAAGAAGAGCTTCGGGCACAAACAAGCATTATTTATTTTCTCAACTTTGAAACGTTCTCATCCATCCAAAAGTCCTCAACAAGATCCCTTCTCAATGAATCTGCAAAATCTGCCATTTTGTACCCAGGCTCAATTGTCGAAGTTTTGTACGCCCACCACCTGATTTTTTTTTTTTTTTTCTTTTTTGCGGAAGAAGATCATCAGAGCAATAGAAATAACGTCAGCCCTAATTTGGAGCGTTACAGCGCAGAGGCATCACATCCACCGGTAGAGAGATCTGGAAAGCTTTTGAAAATGCTACAGACATGCGTTCGAGAAGACGTTCTTAATTTTTACACAGAAACGGGTGTAAAGTTGCTAAAATAGAAATGAATCGGTGACAGACCTGAAATTTTTGAATTGTACACTTTCTACAACCGTTGGGTTACATCGACTTGTCAACTATTGTGTTCTTTCATATCAACACGTACCATTCCAGATGTGATTGCAGTGCAGTTTTGGAACTATTAACACTTCCTTGGACTGGAAAGCACTGGCTACATTAGGGGTATTCACGGTCCCATTCGCTCTTCGAATCGTTGTAAAATGAAAGGGAGGATTTTTCAGCTGTAACCATTGAAATGAGTACAAGTAGCTGATTGAGTTGATTTGAGGTGGCAACGATACATCGATGTTTCCATTTTTCCTGTAGACTATTATTTCCTCCGAAAAATGTTGAAATTAAATTAATGGTGATGTACCTACGGAATGAAACACAGGTCTTTTAGACGTACTGTAATCTAAGCTACCACTTACATTATCCCGAAGTATTGGGATTGAAGTTTGTGTTGGCGTGAGTTTCCTTATGATGGCCAACAATTTTATATTTTGACTACTTCTGTGATGTTAATTATTTTTGTATTGCCTTTGGTACAATTTACCAATATTTAATATTGGTAACTTTTTTTAGATATATTTTTTTATTGGGGTGGGATTTTTAAAGTGCAATTTGGTACAACTTTGTAAACCTTTTCTTTCTACTTCGAATGAAAAAAATCATTTTAGTACAAATAACGAATCGATACATCGATGTTTTGGAGAGAAACGTCTTTGGAAAAAACCCATCGATGGTTCTGAAACAATGTTTTTGGGACATGGATGTTGGGGTATCGATGTTCAAAATTTTTTGCCATCCATTAAAGGCAAAAGGAACACCAAGATCGAGATCGCCGCTTTGAACAACAGCCATTGTGGAGCGCTCCTTTCGATGTTTTTCAAGATTGATTCCCTCAACAATAAGTAATTGTTATTGGTAAATGGAGCAATAATTATTATTGGTAAATCGAGCAGTGGAAAGTGATGGAGCGCTTAGTTATTGGCTCGTAAAAACTTGACTTCACAATGCGACGTTGAATCGACAAAGTGAAGTTTAGATGTGCTCCGTCATTTTCCAAGATTTGATTTAGCACATTCCAATAGCATCGAATCGTTGAAAAGATCATCGAAAGTAGATAGTGCTGCAAAAAATCGAAATCAAAAATCGTAATTATCGCATCAATTTTTATAGAAAAAGAATATCGATTTCAAAAAATCGAGAAATAAATGAAATGCGTTCACCTGTTTTATGCTTATTATTGAAAAACGCTGCAAATTTTACACAAGGGTTTATTATTCTGTGATATAGGTTACTTGTACAGACATTTAATTCTGTCAATAAAAAAAATTTAAAAAAATTTTTTTTTGGATTTTTATATTTCAAAAAAAATTTTTTGGGGGGATTTTTTTTTTCAAAAATGTGTTTTTTCAAAAATTCTTTAATTTTTACTCGAAAAATATTTAACTTCTTGGGATCCTTCAAAATTCCCATTTTTAGCCCCATGACAGTCCTATAGATCGTCACAGTGAAATCGGATCGTTCTGGGACCCCCAAAAATGGATTCTACGTCCAAAAGTACTTCGAAAACGACACCTAACTCGATCCCATAGCTAAAAGCCTTCAAAAAACCCCTCCCGTAGCCCCATTATAGCCCCATAGCGCCCCACGGGTTTGGGCGATCGGACTGAAAACCTTGCGGGCACAACTAGATGGTAAACCAAGTATTTTGCCGAAATTTCAGATTTTTAAAAAAATTCCTACTGCCCAAAACGGCCTGGACGGCGGACGGCGGACGGCGGACGGCGGACGGCGTACGGCGGACGGACATTTCGGATTTTGAATGTAGACCTCTTGAAACGGATAATGTCAAGTTTTGAGGCCGATCCGAGTCGTCGACCTCCGTCGCGAAAACATAGGTGTATTATTCCAAGAATAATAAACCAAAATTGGGATTGAAAAATTATCACTTTAATCAAAATAATTTTATAAACTTTGGGATGGAAAAGATTGCAATTACATCTGTTCTACGCTGTTTATTTCCCGTCTAGACGATCGATTTCAACGGCTATCCGGCCATCATCAGGTCAACTGAAACTACAAACGAACCAGTCACATTCCTGCATCATCAAGGTAAGTACTAGCTTTAAGGAGGTAAGTATCCTATGATCTTTTCCATCCCAATGGAGTTCTACCAACTGCAAAGTGCAACAGTCCAAAAATTTATAAACTTTGATAATAATAATGATAAGTTGATAAAATAATTTTATCAACTTATAATGATTATAAGTAATTTAATAATTAGAAATAATAATAATTATTATTATTATTATTTCGGTAAGGTAAATGTTTTCCATTAATATCTAATTTGGGTTGATTTGGAACAAATTATTTCCCAAACATTTAATGGTTTTATTTGAAATAATTTTTCAATTTTTAATAAGCTTGTCCACTCTTTCTGGCAGGAGGGAGAACCGTAGATTTTGGCTGATGTGGCAAGGGAAAAAAAAGATCGGCAAAAATCTGAGGAAGTTCTTGTTGTTCATAAAAAGGTGGCTCCCCAAACAGGGTAGTCGTGGAATATCCACAATGAGGATGTCGTCTTCCGTGACCACCGTGCTTGAAAATCTGCCTACTGCAAATCAGCTGTGGATTGGTCTCGTACATAATATTGCTTATTAGGTACTGAGATAATTTTTGTTTAAACCTTTCCATAAAATGGAACTGTCTTTTTTTCTCTTGAATTTTTTCCATATCAAAAAGTTGGAATAATCGATTTTTTCGCAGCACTATTCGCAAGTATTTCGACAGCAGCAATTTTTCATAGAGGCGAAACCCGTCGTTCATGTTCCTCTTACCAACTGAAACGAGTTACCAACATTGACTCCTTCAAAAACTTTTACTTGCCGAAACCAGTTGAAACCCCTCAACCCTGATTTTCCTTTAGCATGACGAATCACCAATCAGTGAGGATATAGGGGGACTTAAAGAGAAACCTCCTCGTGGTGTCCCCTGGGTAGCGCTGATGTCTCACTCTCAGAGACAAAACTCAATTTACTGTTCCAAGTAGCAGTTCGTATACTACTTGGAACAGTTACTTTCCCTAATAGTGAAAGGGGTATGTCTGGGAAGGAATCGGGCGGCTCTTTCCCCTCCTATCCAGGTTCGACGATGCGACATCATTACCGGGAAGGAATCGGGCGGTCACCTGATTTTTCACAAACGGAGGACGCTCATGCATCTTTCACTTAACCCTCTTTCTTATTACGACGATTCAATGAGCGAGACGAACCAAAAATACCCCTCAGATGACTCCTACTATTAAGGAGATCACTATAGTGAGATATGGATCATATTATGATCCATTCAGAACCAATG
Organism: Pilophorus perplexus; assembly: GCA_955831195.1. Classification (NCBI taxonomy): domain Eukaryota; kingdom Metazoa; phylum Arthropoda; class Insecta; order Hemiptera; family Miridae; genus Pilophorus; species Pilophorus perplexus. The sequence goes on along the minus strand of OY037009.1, from coordinate 31,900,489 downwards.
TGGGTTCAGACCCAAATCAGTTGCGGAAGAGTTGTGTCTGACAACGCATTTTGAAAAAAAAAAAAAAAAAAAAAAAAAAAAAGATGAAGAAAAAAACAACAACAGAAATGGTGAATAAAACACATTGTTGCAAACAAACTCAATTTCAATTTTGATTTTTTTTTCTTTAAAAACAACGTAAACCGTGTCCGATACAATTATACTTTCAATGTTTGAAACACTTTGATATTAGTACTTGAAACAAAAATAAATACGTCACTATGTACACAGTAGGGCACATAAAAACTTAACTTATGATACACACTGGTATGGGTAATCTATAGAATGGCAAATTTTCTCGTGAAATCAACGTTTCATGTGTTTTGCAAGTATGTGGTACTTGAGATTGTCCTTGAGTTTGGCCTTGTAGTGGCAGTAGGGGCATTGGAATTGAGGTTGTTTCCCGCACTCGTATTTCAAATGCCTGTTGAGGTGGGTTTTCCTTTTGTACCGTCGGGGGCACTGCGGGCAGGCGAAGGAGGTCTCCAAGGCGCTCCACGGGTGGTAGTATAGAGCTGGAAACACATTGGGGAGAAAACATGAATGCGGCACTGAGCCGGAGGTTTCGAGGAATTGAATAGACTGTTGAGGTTAGGTTGAGGTTATCAATGGCTGTCTAGAGGAAGCAAGCCCAGCAAAGAAAACAACCCGAAAATTTGCGTTGTAAAGGATTTCTCTTAGTAACATACATAATACTGAACCTTAAAGGCGAATTTGTTCTTCAGTTTATGTTACCGCCCTCATTAACGAGAAGAAAGTGCCAGCATAATAAGGTGTCTGAGTTTTTTGCTCGACATGATGAATTCTGGGCCAAAATTACAAATGGACCTTCCTCATAGCTGCAACTGGTAGTTCATTCCTTTGAGTAGACATGCTCGTTGACATGCCAAGATGATGGATCATCTAAGTCTGCACGGGAGAACCTGGACAGAACTCCCCATACATGATAGCACAACTAGTACTCGTATTAGTCAACTATAATCCTTCTCTTAACTCAACCACTAAACCAAACAACGTTCTGTCATGATAAAGTGGTGCTCTCCCTACGACAGGAGCTCCATTCAAAATTTAACTCTATTAATAGCCACACAGGATTAAACACAAAATACACGCCGTGAATGACGCTGAACTTGATGCTCACGCGATTCCTCTTGCATCCGTAACACAGATGGGTCGCTACTGTCGAAAACTAAGTTTCACGAAAGAATGTGACGTCACCGTTAAGTAATTGTCATTAACTGACGGACGAATTCGACTTTCATGGTTCAATATAACGTATATAATTCAGAAAAACTTCCTTGGAACATTCCAGGGTTTTATACGTGGATATCGAAGTTGTCATCGCATGTAAGAAGATTCGAGCAACTAATAGGATTACCAAAAAAAGCCGACAAACCGTAGGTAAAATAACAGAACACTGTCGGTAAGGTAGCCTGTAAAACTATAATATTATGATAGTTCATAGGATGGCCAAGCTATTTGATAGGTTACACTGGTCTAAAAAAAAAATTGACCTGCGAGTTGCCGGCCATCAATTCCGAGAAACGGCTATCATTTTCGGATTCAGCACCCTCAAAAACCACTAGAAAAGTTAAAAAGAGCCGACAACTCGCCAGGTTTTTTTTTTTGCCAGTGTTATAATCGATTATAGATTTTTTCAAAAATGATTTTTAGGGTCGATTGTCGATTATTTAATAATAGTTACTTTGGGGCCGACTAGTGATAGTTGACACACAATCGATAATCAGCTACCTAATAAAGTTAACCAGCTGACGGCCCCTCCGTTTAACTTAATTGGATGGACTCAAATGATTTCTGCTACTATCCCCGTACTACCATCCTCCATAAACGCGGAATTCCGAAGTTCGATCCATACATTTCAGCGATATCAGTGAATCCGTGCCATGGACATCAGTGCGGCATGCAACGGTGCTGTGTGGACAATAGTGAATTGATGCAATTGAAGGGCACGGAGCACTGGTGGCCATGGATTCACTGATATCACTGAAATCTGTGGCTCGGCCTTCACTCAGGAGAGAAACCGTCTGAAGAGGCTCTCAAGCTCCTGCAGTTAGTACACAAAGAGTAGGTACTTCTTGCAAATCATCATTTTTAGTTGCTGAATATTTTCCTTCCTTGACTGTTAAATTTTGTCAGGTAGTAGAGTGAAGTGGTATCAGTGGCTCAGTCGTTTGACCGACGGACTACTGAGTCAAAGCTTGCTGGTTCGGTCCCAGCAGCTGCTAGACATCTTCCTTATACTGATAGTCACCTCTCGGAAGGCAATGGCGAACCACCGAGAATATCTCGCCCAGGAAAACCTCTTACATTAAATGTAAGATGCAAATTTTGCTGTTCAGAGCCAGCGTTAAACAGAAGGTCCCTACTACTTCAGTAATAACTGTTCAACACGCACAACAGAAGTTAACAGCGATAGGTCGCCAACGCCTGGTTACAGGTATGGCACTCAGAGAAGAAGAGTAGAATGAACTGTTGAGGTGGTTAGGGAGAAAAAACGACTCCTCTGCTGAGTAGTCGTTTTCAGCGGAGGAGTCGTTTTCTCTCCCTAACCACCTCATTGGATTAGACCTCTGCACCGTCGGCAAAAACCACACCGTGAATGAACTGTTGGTTTCAAGGTTGAATGCTGCTAACTGGATTTCACAGCATTGTTCGCGGCTATTCCTTAAAACTTGTCAAATTGATTTTGCACCACTGATTTCACATTCGATTTGAAAAGCTATTTTCTAGTACCGAGTTGACATTCCTAAAGAGGAAGTCGGGTGGGCGCAAGGTGAAGTTATCCGTGAAGAACAGCAGGGGAAGACATTTCTTTCAAAAGTTGGTTTTTTCAACTGCTCTGGATGTCATGTTCCCGCCTTGAGTCTGAGTAAACTCATACTTTTCACTTTAATTTTAAAAAGAATTTTCCTTCATATTTTCTAACTGGATGTTGGTTTTAGTTGATCAGTTATTCTAATCATCTCATCATATTTGTGTGAAAATGCCATTCTCCAAAGCTTTGGAAGTGCAATTTGTTTTAGAGAATCTATAAATGATACAAAAAGCCCTTTGATACAAAAAGAAAACCCACATTTTTTTCCCCAGGGCAGGCACGATTTGGCTTAGGCCCTTAATAGTAGCTTAATAATAGCCCTTAATAGTAGTCAATTTTTAGACTGAACTATAAGCGATTAATCAAGAGAAGAAAGCAACAAAGTCGAGAAAAATGGGGCAGGGGCTGTCAGTAGTTAGAAACTACTAGACACTCATATTATATAATATAATTCAAATGTATTTTTTCAACAAATTTCCGATCAAACGCGATAGAATGTGTAGTGGTGGTGACATTGGAAAGGCGCCGATTATGAACCGCTCATACTCCAGGCCTCCCTAGAGGGAACCCTCAAGCTCGAGGGCAATCCAGAACTCCACTTTCAAGGCTACAAAAGGCGGGCTCTATTCATTCAACATCCTTAGTCGGGGAACCCCAGGAAAATTAAGTTTCATTCAAGATGTGACGTTTACCTACACTGTTGCTGGATACATAAAATGTGTTCAGTCAGCGTTGCTCACACTACTTTCAAGGCTACCAACATGAAAGGTTAAAGTCAGAAATTTTCCAAATTTCACACTTCAACGTCTCCTAATAAGCCATACATGTGATGACAACATCGATATGTATAAAAGAATCAACCAAAACCTCAACAGCCTAAATATTCACTTGCAGCAGGAATCTTGTGATTGGACAAATGAAACATGAAAGCATTCCAAAATTAAAAAAATTTAAACAAAAAAAAAAGTTAAAAACATGAAAACATCACAAAAAGGCCAGTGCTACCAGCTGATTTGGGACTTGGGTTCTAACCCTTAAACAGTAAGCCAAACCACGATGTAATACTGGCCACCTAAGCAAATAAATAACTAAAATACAGGTGAAGTAGGAAGGGTTTAGAATGGGAAGACAGACAGAAGGTATACTAAATAATTTGTTGTTGTACTTGACATAGTTTTATTGGATACTTGGAAGAACATGAGAACTTACTTAAATTAAATACTTCAAACTTTTGAGATATTCGATGCGTTGAAGTTCTTACTGATTAAGTAGTCTTGGTCCATCTGATGGCAGATTTCTTTAGTTACTCTGGGAACGTCTCAGCCAGAGAGGTTCGGGTCACACAGCAACTGCAGTGAACCCGTTGTTCTCCAATTCGGAGTGATAGACCCTGAAAAGAAAACAGAATTTTAGGAAGAGCCTGAGGCTTGGTATACCTGTGTACGCAAATGTTGCAGCATACAAGTACGCAACAGGTGTCATTGGGTGACAACAGCTGCTGCAGGATTACAGTTAATGAATGACTTGAAACCTACTTACTGTGGAGTAACACGGTCGAGCAGTTCGTCCTGACATCATGTTTTGGCAGGCACTTCATGGCTCCAGCCTGAGCTGGAAAAATCCTTCTTGACACATAATATCAGGCTTTGGTGTTCATTACCAAATTACCACAAGTTGCAGTGAGAATGTGGAAGATCTTTTCATTGCTGCTCACTGTCCAGATCGCTCGTGATTCTCTCGCCCGGATCCAAACACAATGTGTCATCATCTTGTTAAAGAACGGGTGATCCCTTCTACCAACCCTCACTCATTGGGTTATGGAGGCAAAGCCTTGCTTGGTCCTGGCAGGTACCGTCAGCCATTAACTGTATCGCAGGAATCCTAAGAGTTGGTTATAAGGGCGACAAGTATAGTAGCTCTTAGTTGCCGGGCAGTTGAACAAGGCCTTGGATTTGGCAAAAGGGATGGTATGAAGGCAAATGAGGACGAGACGTGTTACCTGGTTTACAGACAATGCACCTAACCTCTCCCAAAAGTAGAGCAGGTGAAATGGAATGAGCGTCCTGGTGGCTCGCAGCAGGCCTAGAGGACATTTTGGCTCTGAGCCACGAAGGACCAATAGCTGTAAGAAAGCCTGACAAACTGATACTAACGTACCAGTACACCCTTGTCCTAACGCTGCAATGGAGCTCTCAAGCTCGGCCACATAGAGGCAAGATGCAGCTGCCACAAAGCTGCATGTGCTTAAGAGAGACTAAGGTATTGGCAGCCCACAAATCTCGCTTTATGGCATCGTCCGACCAGCTCCTGCGCTCGCGGGCTTGGTTCCCAGGAATGAACTTAATGGACGAACACAAGGTTGGGGCTTACTTGGCGTGTCAAACGTGATCCTGTACAATCAACTCCATTACCTGAGCGCCCTTAATCACAACTCGGCATTGATCGCTCCCTGATGGCAGGGAGTAGAAGAGAAGTCGTAGAAGCAGTAGAGTTGTCAACTCCAGTACCACCTACACTAGTGGTTTTCAGAATTTGGGATGCCACCAAAGGCAAAGTTTACCGGGAGTTTCTTCTAGACATGGGGGTGAAACCAAGACACATAACGCCATACTGACCAGAAGCCAATGGAACTTCTGACCGTCTTTTCAGAACTATCAAGGAAACTATTCACACGTCGATAGTCGAGAATAAAGATTAGGAGGAGGAATTATGTGCTTAGCTCATGACTTACATAGCCATCCCCCTTTCTACTACTGCAGGCTCAGCAAGTCTGATCTTTCGACAGCCTCATACAGGGTAGCCTCCTGCCCTATGTCACCCTGACATGATGTTGACATAAAGGCTGCAGATGCCAAATACAAACACAGTCAAACGACTTATGCAAACGATAGAAGTCACGTTTCACCTCACGGATTGGCAAGATCTAACTTGGTCAAGCAGTTCCAAGTGGATACACTTATATATACACCACCAACATTTGATCCCAAACCTTACAGGATCACATCGGTAAAAGAGACCTCAATCAAATCCGAAATGCCTGGAAACGTTACCACAAGAAACTGTTCTCACTTCAGAAAGATGGAGAAGATGGTTTACCGGTCTGGGGAAGAGGATCCAGATTCTTTGATCTTTCAAGATTACCAACTTCTATGATCTCCACTGGGACTCCACGTGTGCAGAAGAGAACGAACTGCCAGACTCCGATCTCACTCACGATTGTGGCATCTGGATCTCCCACCTCTAGACCGTCAAGACAGGTGTAGGCTTCCGCCTCGGTTGAGGATATTTTGCCAAAAATAGCAAGTACTCCATCAGAGGACCTCAAAGGTCACGATGGGGCCATTGTTAGTTTGATTGAGTGAGTACGCCTCCAAGTCAATCCGCCGTCATAAGGACTTTTTCACCGCGGCTACGCGGAGCTCAACTGATGCTGGAGGGCGGAGAGGTTCCCGCCGTTAAAGCATCAGCGTCGAAGAGCTCTCCAAGACGATTTGTTCTCATGAAGAGTGACGGTTTTAGAACCAAGAAATCTCTCAAGACTTTTTTCCTGACTTCTCCATACGGATGCCCAGAGAGCGCAACCCAGACCTGGAAGAGGGTGGAAACAATCAACCATTCAACATCAACAATAGATTTTCTTCTCAGTAAAATAGGTACACTCTGATTCCAACCTTTAGGAGGTTATTTAAGAATATAGGTAACAGAGTCATACCGCGAAAATACCTGAATTTCAGTTCCGACATTGCTATTATTCTTCAGTTGGACTTTGAAAACGGTTGGTTATGGCGAGAGAAAATAAGGAATGGACATGCTTGATATATATATATATATATATTTTAAATTCGATAGAAGCATCCAAATAACACTGAAACTGAGATCAAAAGTCTGGTCTCAAGTTCATATCAATTTATATTAGGTAGGTATTTGTTATATTAAGTGTATATTATTTTGACAAAAACCTTGGTTTACCATCTAGTTGTGCCCGCAAGGTTTTCAGCCCGAACGCCAAAACCCGTGGGGCGCTATGGGGCTAAAAAGAGGCTTCGGGAGGGATTTTTTGAAGGTTTTCGGATATGGGGTCGAGTTAAGTGTCGTTTTCGAAGTATTTTTGGACGTAAAATCCATTTTTGGGGGTCCCAGAACCATCCGATTTCGCTATGGGGATCAATAGGGCTTTCATGGGGGCAACAAATTGATTTTTTGAAGGATCCCAGGTCAAATATTTTCCGAATAAAAAAATTTTGAAAAGTTTTTGAAATTTTTTTTTTATTGACACAGAATTAATCGCACAAGTAACCTACATCCAAGAATAATAAACCCTTGTGAAAAATTTGCAGCGTTTTAAGTTATTATTCTTGGAATAAGACATCTATGTATTTGCGACGGGGGTCGAAAACTTGGATGAGCTTCAAAATTTGGCATTATCCTTTTCATGACACGCAGATTAAATCAACCTGAAATTGAAATATTGAAAAATCAAATATCCGTCCGCCGTCCGAGGTATTTGGGCCGTACGATTATTATTATTTTTTTTTAATCTGAAATTTTGGCAAAATACTCGGTTGACCATCTGGTTGTGCTCGCAAGGGTTTGAGCCCACAAGCCCTCTGTGGCACTTTTGAAGGATGCCCGAGAGTAAAATAAGATGTCGTTTCCGAGTAATGTTGGATACATAATCCATTTTTGGAGGTCCCACATCTGTCCAAACATTGTACAGAATTGTTTATTTTATTTTTATTTTAAAGTGAAACTTTTAATACATCGTCCCAAATTAAAGTGAAACTTTTATTACATCGTCCCAAATTTTTTGGTCTGTGTGTCGTTTCTTGTCCCGTCACGCTACCGTTGATTTTCGCTTACAACCGATTCGTTGCTACGGAACTTCATCTTCGCCAGTTATAATCGTACAAAAATCGTTCACCATTCGTTGGAAAGCTCTCGATTTATCACACATTTCTTTCGTACTTGTTCTTTGTCATTATGTCCCCATTTTATATTTATTGATGTTATTAATGGATGCAGTAAACAATGCCGCTTGTTTTGTTGTTATCAGGTGCCACGTTAGAAATCAATTTGATAAAACGCCAAAATGAAGCCGTGGGTAGAGATACAAGGGTAGGTGAATGAGTAGGAAATGGGGGGGAGGACTAGACATAAAAAACGTGTCCATCGATGCTACGTACCCCACTCGGGGAGCGAGCGAAGCGAGCCGGAGAGACTAGTGGGAAAAAAGTTTCACTTTTACCGTGGTTTCATAAAACCACAACCCAGTTTTTTTTTTAATGGCAGAATTTTAACTTCACTAGTGAAAACGAGCCTAATCATGATGACCTAACCTTAATTTCCCGGTCTAAAATCGTTTTATCACGAACGTGAAAATTATATGAAAGAAAATGAAATACTGACTAAATAAAATCTAAATAAGTAAATAATTATGAATAAATAATAAATAAAATAAATAAATGAAATCAACCAGATCCAAAGGAAATGAACAGATTCTCGGATTGGTATAAAATGTAAATAACATTTCTGGTGGTGACTGAAATGAGCCGTCGAAGACGGAATTTTACATGAAATTTGATTCTCTACAACTTTGATTCTATAACGTTTTTCGATGTGGGGCGTTGTTTAGAAGTTACAGCGGTCTTACTGTGACCAACATGTGGTTTTGACGAAAGTTGGTAAAAATAGCCTATCTTTGACGAACGATTGAGGCTAAACCGCTGAACCGATTTTGATGATGATGAAGGGTTTTGCATAGCGAATTTAATGCTCTTACATTTTGTAAAGTACTACTTTTTCTGAAGGATGGATAGTTTCCAAGTTAGAGGCGAAAAACTGAAAAAAGTGCAAACATTTCGCGGTTTTTCGGCAGCCAAAAGTTAAGCTCAACACCTGCGATGGTGCAAACTCAGATTCCGTGTATTTAGGACCTAGAAGATATACCTTCTAATGGTCCTAAAATTTAGGATTTAATATAATCATACAATAATATAATATAATAATATTAAATATTATTTAATATATTAAAACGGTTTCCGCTTCGGTCAGAATTATTCCGTTTTCTTACGGTACAACTTTTGGCGTCTGTTTTGAAGGGAACTGCGTCGGTTAGAACGAGCTTTTAACGCTGATTTCAACGTGTACAAAACGATTTCTGTGCGATTACCCGATCGGAAGTTATTCGAAGATCTTCGGAAGGTGGGTATCAGTTTCATTTGCGATCCTTCGATTATAACGATATAGATAGATAGGTAGGTACGAGAGGTATAATTACGGGAATTCTCCTGATCAGCTGAGTGAGTTAAAATCTCTCCCATTCACCCTTGGACGTTGAAATTTGAGAAGGAACCTTTCTAGGACAACCATACCAGAGAAGATTCAAATGACGGGAATTCTACTGATCAGGTGAGTGAGCTAAAATCTCTCCCGGTCAACCTTTGTTCGTTGAAACTTTACAGGGAGCCCTTCTGGGAGCACACGAGACGATTCTAACGACGGGAATTCTCCTGATCATCCGAGTGAGCTAAAATCTCTCCCGTCAACCTTGGTCGTTGAAATTTTTCCGGAAGCTCTTCTGGGAGTACAAGAGACGATTATAATGACGGGAATTCTCCTGATCAGCTGAGTGAGCTAAAATCTCTCCCGTTAACATTGGTCGTTGAAATTTGACAGGGAGCCTTTCTAGGACAACCATTATTGACAGACGATGAACGGGAATTTGACATTTCACGTGACGGGAGTTCTCCTGATCAGGTGAGAGAGCTAAAATCTCTCCCGTTACCCTTGGACGTTGAAATTAGAATGGGAGCCCTTCTGAGAGTACAAGAGATGATTCAAACAACGGCAAATGTTAAAAATTGTACGTAGGTACACTGCTAAAATCTCTCCTGTTGAAATATTGAGTTTTGTTTCGTGTTCACAATAGACCGGGCGAAGACTGGGTGTCCCAGCTAGTACTTAATAAATTATTTAAAAATCTATAATGTACCTTTGTAATTTTTTGTAACAAAATAAAAAGGTTGTTTCTCTCTACGCCTATAGTCTTTATGGTCCACTCAGATAACTCAAGTGAGAAGAAAAACACCGAAAATGACAAAATGAGTCCCTTAATTACGGTCTTTTCGCAGAATGACCCAAATAGGTTAACACAGGAAGTTTAGGGTGACTACCGAAATAACCAATAAATAACAACTACAAAATATTCCTAATTTAAAAGACGAATTCACAAAACATGGAGCCGTTTGGTTACAAACGATTTTTAAAAGTTGAATTTTTGATTATCCAAATAACCAAAATCATGCGATTAGGCACATAATTACTTCAAAATTACGCATGAATTAGGTTTTATGTTGCAGTTATAAGCTAATTACAAGAACCACTCGTGTGCGGTTGGTAACATTGATTTTGCAAACTTGAACGGGATTTGTTCTCCAATGATGGCTCAGTCGGGCCACGAAGCACGAAGAGGTTGTAGTTAGGTGGTTTATGTACAAGATGGCTCAAAAATTGCATAGAACCTGGAAAAAATAAATTGTACATAGTACTGTGTACGAAAAGGTCAACAAAGATGTTGGATTGTGCCTACCTGTCAAAAACCAAAGTCAAAAGGCGAAGTTGACAAAAAATTATTCTCCGACGATGCTTGGAATTTGTGTCTGGAGAAAATGTGGCACTTGAGGTTGTCTTTGTGTTTGGCCTTGTAGGGGCACTCCGGGCAGGGGAATTGAGGTTCTTTCCCACACTCGTACTTCTGGTGGCGGGTGAGGTGCCCTTTGTGGACGTACGACCGACCGCAAGAACAACGGAATTTGTGTTCAGTCGCTCCGCTTCGTCTGGAGCCTGGAAATAAAAGCGGAGAAGTTGGTTCAAAATGTGGGGGAAAATAGGGAAGAGGAAAAGGGTGCCGGGGGAGTAAGCAGTACACGGGTGACTTGGTTTCAAGTGTGCAGCGTACCTGGTGGTGAAATGGTTTACCCGAAGTTGGTTAGAACCTGGAACATGTCTGCAGACATCCAATCCAGTCAAGGCTTTTGCTGTGAGATCTCAATCACATCCAGATCAGAGTTTCATGCATTAGGCAGCTACGAGGCAGGGCTTCAAACATTGAGCTGGCATAGCAGTGTCCATAATAGCTTGCATCGCTAGCCATTCCTCAATCAATCGCTCCACGCGACCATGAAGCAAAGACCCAAATGTGGAGCAGACCAATCACGTTTCAATCACCCAAATTGTTTACTTTGCAAGGCAATTCTCGAGCCATTGCTCCAGGCAGGCTCATCAAGCAGCGCATCAAACATGAGCAGGCCCAGGTTGGTTTCATCAGCCAATCCTCCATTGTTCATCACATCAGCCACTGCCGCTATGATCCAGTGCTTTCATCACTGTTCTCCTGATCATTAATGACCATCTTGCTGGGAAAAACAAATCTTTGGACCGTAAGACCCTCCATTGTACCAAATCACCACTCAGGAGCGCTCCAACAGCTTTTACAAATCCTGCACTGATCTTGTTCATCAAAGCGTCACAGTGTAAAACCTACTCACCGACACCCTCTTACAGACTTACCTAACCAAAACTGTACCTCTGCGGTGGTTAATCAGCAGCTGTGGTGGGAGGTGCAATAGGACAAAAGGATCATGCAAAGGATTTTGGGAAATCTTTATAAACACATCCTGAGGATCCCGATCAATAAACGTGAGTGATCGTGGATAGTTCACCATAAATCTACGTTCTACATTACTGTAACGACATCGAAAAATAGATAGCACTGAAAGAAGTACAACACTACTGCCAAAACGTCTCAATGCTGATCAACTGAAAATATGTATCTACCAATAAAAAGTGATAATTTAAGAAAGTGATTTACTTCCTAAGTTGTTATCAACAGAATGTGACAACTAGGGATATGAAAAAACCAGAGGTGGGCACATTTTTATTTATAAATAAGATTGTGACTTAATTCACATCATGCTTTGTAAATGTGAATTGATTCGCATTCACAACTTTTTCTTTAAATTAAATTTAATGCACAAAAAGTGTAAATAATTACAAAAAAAGCTTGCGAATTTTAAAATAATTTGTGATTTTTTTTTTAAATTCACAACTAATTAATATTTTTTTAACTCACATACAAATTAGCTGTGAATTTAAAAGAAATGTGTGCGTGTGTGTGTGTGTGTGTGTGTGTGTGTTTGTGTATTTTTTTAATCTATTTTTTTAATGTATTTATGTGTATTTTTTTATAGTGTATTTTTAAAGAAAATTCACAGGTTTTTGTAATTATTTACTTTTTTAAAATTATTCATAAAATGTTTGTGAATTTAATAATTAAATATTAAATTATTTAATTTACAGAAAACTGTCTGAATGTGAATTAATTCATACTTTAACTTGTGAATTATTCACAACCTTATTAAATAAAATAACATTCACAAAGCATGATGTGAATTAATTCACAACCTTATTCATAAATTTATTGATGAAAAACGCTGAAAATTTTACACAAGGGTTTATTATTCTTTCATATAGGTTACTTGTGCGAAAATAAGTTCTGTCAATGGAAAAAATTAAGAAAAAAATTTTTTTGAAACTTTTTTGAATTTTTTTCTTTTTTTTTCTGTTTTTACTCGGAAAATATATGACTTCCTGGGATCCTTCAAAAGTCCCATTTGTAGCCCCTTGAAAGCCCTATAGGTAGATCGCCACAGTGAAATCGGATCGTTCCGGGACCCCCAAAAATAGATTCTATGTCCAAAAATAATTCAAATACCAAATAGCCAAAAACCGTAAAAAAAAAAAAAAAAAAAAAAAAAAACCTCCCGTAGCCCCATTTTAGCCCCATAGCGGCTCACAGGTTTGGGCGATCGGGCTGAAAACCTTGCGGGTTCAACTAGATGGTGAACCAAGTACCTATTTTGTCAAAATTTTAGATATTAAAAAAAAAATTCCTACTTCCCAAAACGGCCCGGACGGCGGACGGACATTTTGGTTTAAGAATGTAGACCTCTTGAAACGGATAATGTCAAATTTTGAGGCCGATCCAAGTCCTCGACCTCCGTCGCGATTACATATGTGTATTATTCCAAGAATAAAGATATTTTCAAAGAAGTATCGATACTTCAAGGTTCTCCCCCCCTTGTATCAGAGAATCGATTCAAAATTTCGAGAATCGAACCGATTCTTATCATTTCGAAGGAAACGTTTTGACCATTAAGATAACCAATATCCTTAGTTAGTTATTAGGAAGAAACTGTATGATTTAATTAGGTATATGTTTCTAAAGTCCATTGCATCAGAAGTTTCTGGTAAATGCACTCTGACTCGTTTCGAAATTCGAAGAAGTGTCGATTCATGGAAAATCGCTACGATTTTTTTTAAAATAATCGATAAATAAATTCGAATTTTTGAAAAAATTGATACTTTAATGGAAACCCGATACGATTTTCTCAATCTACGATGACTCATTTCGAAAAAGTATCGATTCTTGAAAGAATTTAAATCGATTCTGTTTTAAGAATCTGACATCCCTAGTGGCTAGAGAAAATCACGAAAAAACAAACTATGATAGACGGAATGGGGGACTTCCAACTCGCCCGGTAGACCGAAAAACGGGGAGAACTCGCCCGCCCCTCGAGGAGAACTGGCCCGCTCCAGTAGAACTTCACCTAAAACATCTTGCCATGAACATTCATTTTTGGTTTCAACAGCTGTGAGTAGCCCCTTGCGAGTACTCATAACTCTTTCAACTTGCCCATTGGCTCTGCTTGAACTGGGCGAGTTTGGCTTGTAGGCGAGTTCTCCGTGTCACTTTTTTGAACGACGAGAGCGGGCGAGTTGGGCTTGCGAGCGAGTTCTCCCTCTTCCATTTTTCACCAAGCCCTTTTCACTTTTGGCTCGGACCGGGCGAGTTGGGTGATCCCCAAATTTAAACCTTAAAACTGCAAAAAAAAAAAAAAAAAAAAACCGCTGAAATGTGATTTTTCCGCCAGGTAACAAAATTCTACCCTGGGAATGGTTGTGGGAGGGCTAAAAGTTGATTTTTACACTCATTTACGATGCAAACATGATATCTTTATGAAATTTACAGTATTAAATACTGTATATACAAATTTTGTGATCGCTTTTAAGTATTCCGTCGGGGGTCACCCAACTCGCCCGGTCCGAGCCAAAAGTGAAAGGGGCTGGGTGAAAAATGGAAGAGGGAGAACTCGCCCGCAAGCCCAACTCGCCCGCTCTCGTCGTTCGCACAGAAATCAACGCATCGCACAGAAAATGTAGGTACCTATCACATACCAACCTACATACAGTAATTGGCAGTTGAAAACGACAATTTTGGCCAACTGGCCAAAAGTAACATCGTTTAACTCACTTTTGTAACATCAAATTTCACGCCCTTCATTTTTCATTCAACACATGTACCGTAATTTGCCGCAATTTACAAAAATTGTCCATTTGCAACAGTCAATTTCTTTCACGCAGAATTCAACGCGCTTTACCTTTGGTAATAGATAGTTACAATTTTCATAAGCCAACAAGTGAAAAAGTTTTGAGGTACCAAACGTTCTCCGGAGAATTTTTGGGGATTTCAAACTTCAATTCTGCGCTCCTTCTACAATACAAAGAGAAAAAAAACTTCTGCATCATTTAGCGCTACATGCATGTAAAAACTGCACCTTAAAAGATTCTGATTCTGTTCCGCTTCATCAAAAGGTCTCAAGATGTTATGTTGTTATAGTATAACAATGCGTTCCAGGTTGGGAGTACCTTCATTATGCAATAAAAACAGCTTAATGAAAAATGTATTATAATAGGTACCACATCGTTCATAAGATTGAAAAGATTACCTTAGACGCCATAACCGCAGGTCACTCACTGATAACCGGATCACTAGATAAATGAATGTTCATCTAAAACATTCAAAATTTATAGAAACAATTCACAACAAACAAGAATCGCTAGCTGCTTAGTGTTGGGCCAAATTGATCATAAACCATAAGGTTTAATGATGAACGTAAATACTTAATAACAAAAAATGAGATCAACAACACAATGATTTTCAATGCGATCTGAACATAACTAGAAACCATAGGCGAACATAGATTCACATTCAATGTCCCAAATTAAACTGGCAAAATTATTTTTTCTAAACGAAGTTCTGAGTTTGTAAGACAGTGAAAATATGATACGACCATCAAAAGCTGACATGAGTTGAAGCAGATCATCAAATTAGGGTGCTGCCAGAGTGGAGCTGCGAGCAGAGCAGAGATGGCGCGTTCAGAATAAGATATGTCATCGGTGCGATTCAACCTCTTTGGCATTATAGGTTTAAGATAGATTCAAAAAACGAATTGTCCATCCGCCGTAGGCCGTTTGAGGCAGTAAGACTTAAATTTTAACAAAAATCTTAAATTTTCACAAATACTTGATCGAGATTCAAAAATGGATCGTCCGTGCGCCGCGGCGCGCCGTACGATTCCAGGGCAGTAGACTTTTAACATGGCCATCTAGTTGTGCCCGCAAAGTTTTCAGCCCGATCGCCCAAACCCGTGGGGCTAAAAAGGGGCTACGGGAGTAGCTCTGGGGGGCTAAAAAGAGGCTACGGGAGGTTGTTTTTTAAAAGGTTTTTAGGTTATAAGTTAGGAGTCAGGTGTTTTTCCGAAGGACGTTATTATTCATGTAATAACGCACCTACGCATTCGTGTCGGAGATCGAATATTCTGATCTGCCTGAAAAATTTGTCATAAATATGTTTCAACATGTCCCTCCGTCGTAGGTACGCCGTTTGAGGCAGTACCTAGGGATTTTTGTTGTTGTTTAAATCTTACATTTTGAGACAATATAAGTAGGTCAAGTAAACCAAGTTTGGTTTACCATCTAGTTGAGGCCGCAAAGTTTTCAGCCCGTTCGCCCAAACCCGTGGTCACTCAGGGGCTAAAAATGGGCTACGGGAGGGGTTCTTGAAGGATTTCAGATATTATATCGGTATTTTTGGTCGTAGAATCCATTTCTGGGGGTCCTAAAGCCACCCGATTTCACCGTAGGGATCTATGGGGCTTTTGAAGTAAGTGGTGTCGTTTTCAAGTAATTTTGGACGCATAATCCATTTTTCGGGGTTCCACATCTCTCCAACAAACTTGACAAGAAAACAATTAAATTAAAAAATTTAAAAAAAAGGTACCTAACGAATTGATCTTTGGATAATTTATATCAAAGAAGAATAAACCCTTGTATAAGGTTTGAAGCGGGTTTTTTTGTCGGGTGGAAGAGAGGGGGGGTAGTTCGATCCGATTTCACCCTGGCTATTAATGGGGTTTTCATCGAACAACGAACTTGTCTTGTTGCCCAAGTCCCATTTATTGGGACTTTTGGAGGATACCAGGAAAATTTATTTTTTATGACAAGATTAATTTTTGGATAGTTCATACGAAAGAATAAAAACCTATTGCGGAATTTGCAGGTTTTTTGTGTGCCTATTTTCGGATGAGCATTATTGCTAGTAGGTAAGGCTTAATTACCTACCACGTTTGAATGCGAGCACTAATTAAATTGCCTAAATTCATTTCGGAGTAAATAGGAGAGCCAAAGACGGACGATACGAGCAAAGAAATCAAACAGGTTTGTTTTCTTCGCTCTCTATGCAGCCCCATCTGCCTACCTGCGTACGTTTTCTTCTCTCTCTTCGCTGCTTTTATGCTATTTTAATAGAGGGTGCATAGTGTAGAAGTTGTAGATGAAAAACTGAAAGTGTGAAAATTTCGAGGTGTTTTGGCGGCCATAAAAAACGCAGACTTCCTGCGATGGTGCAAACGCAGGTTAGGTACTCGTTTCACACCTTACTGAGGGGATTAGGCTTTCCAGGTTGCCGGGAATTACGAAAGGGGAACCCCCCCCCCCCCCCTTTTGGTGTAATGTTACTGAAGTAAAATAACAAGTTGAAACAGTATTTGGATATGTGGGTGTCAGCGCCTCGAAATTAGAAACCCAGAAGTACCACAGATTAATAATGCAGTTATAATGTGTTTCAAAAGAAAGTTGAGAATCCAAAGCCACTCCCAGGAGGCACAAATCACTCAAACCCAGAAGAGGATAAATAATGACGTTTCACAAAGTGGCGCAAGGGTGCAATGGCCTCCGTTCTGTTCCCTAGACACTCCTATCACCAACCAATCAGTTATTCTTAAATGATAGAATTCACATACTACGGGGTCGGTTTGGTCAAATGCTGAATTTATGCAAGACTTCTCTATTTTGCCATCAGTACAATCAGCTTCGCTTAATATCTGTTCAAACACGTCATACAATGTCATACAATGTCATGTTTTGGTTTGACGAAAAAATAAAAAAAAATAAAAAAAATAAATAAATAAATAAAAAAGAAAAAGAAATCAACTTGGCGTACAATGCAATTGGCACCTAAATATTAAAGAAAGTAATTGCTTCAGATTCTGTGGTTCAAGTACAACCCTTGCTCCATGCCATCTAAGGAAACTTCCATACAAGTAGCTCGACCTAAGGGTTCAACCTAGCCTGGTCCTCCATGCCCCACACTATCTGACCTTTCCAGGTCCATCCACTAAGGGAACGGCATGGCCAAATGTTGCGTGGCTACGTGAACGCGGAGGTTCTCCTTGATTTTGGTCCTGTGAGGGCAATGCGGGCAAGCGAACTGAGGCTCCTTCCCGCACTCGTACCTTTGGTGCCGCACCAAAGACCCCTTGTTGGTGTAGGACCGGCTGCACCTCACGCACTGGTACTTCTTAACCATTCGGCTACCTAAACAAGGACAGAAATGATGAACGACATGAAGCCACCCGGTCATGATTCACTTAAATGTGCCAACGTACCTACCTGAGAACGTCATTTTTGCAACTCCCTCACGAGTGTCATACTACGTTTGAATTAGGAAATGAAGGTAAAATAATGTAGTCATCAGTTGTAAGAAAAATGTATATCCTACACATAAACAAACAAAACCTCTCATGTTCATTCAACAACCTATACAACTAAAATATCTAACCGCATACTTCTAAGTTGATAAATTCAGACAACTGCAACAATTGGTAAATCTAAAACTAGATGATACTGTTTCATTTTTTCATTAGTGGCGATACATACTAAAGGCGTATATCTCTGCTTGGACTATAAATATATAAAGAAAGGAACTGTTGTCTTCAGTACAGGCGCAAAACTCGGTGTTTACAATGAGTTCAGTTCTGCAACATCGAAGCATTGATTCTAATTGCACTTGTCAAAATGCATTAAAATAACTAGTCTGACTAGACAGCTCATTGTCAAGGATTTTGGGTACATTTGGAACAATCCAAATGGACAAAATTACGCAATATCGGGCGGTGTGGAAATCGTAACGGTATATAATATCCGGGCTAGGTTTAATTGGTAGCTCAAGCAGACTTGACTACAGTTCTTGTACAGACTTGGAGTTGCTTTCAGTACAGGAGAAGCCAAAACTGGAGCAAAGTGAGCTGCACGCAAAACAAGTACGAGTATGAAAATAACAATCCCAAGACAAACTTGAGGAACCCTAAAGAGTTGTTTGGTTGCCAGCGTACAGCACCAAATGCAGTTACTGCAAGCACGCATGAGCATGCCTTGAGATTAACATACTTTCGTTTTTGATCGATTCAAGGCTTCCGAATAAGACGAAAAGCGAAGTCAAAACCTGCTACAGCTTCCCTTAACATGGTGATTTTTGACAGCTTCGCTTTAGTTGATTACCTACTTGCGGTTGCTTCCCAATGGCTGAGGATTACTTTCAGTAGCTTCCATTCAGATGGCGATTCTTGCAGCGACTTGCTGTCGGTTGATAATTCTTGCATCAGCTTTCTGATGGTTGGTGATTACTTTTTCCAGCTTCCTCTTGATTGGTGATTCATGCCGGAACTTGCATTCGTTCTGGCAGCGGCTTACTGTTGGTTGGTGATTACATTTTCCAGCTTCCTGTCGGCTGGTGATTCTTGCAGAGGTTTGCTGTTGGTTGCTGTTAACTTGTAGGTAATGCGTTCATTTGAATTTAAGTTTTGATTTCACTTTTAGCATTATTTGGACGCCTTCAATCGATATAATCTCTTGGCCTGTCACTGAGTGCACGATTTGTCAAACCAAGCTTTTCAAACGACTAGCTCACAGGAACCGATTGGCAGTATGTTTGGTGGATATGTGGGCTTTGAGGTTGTCCTTCAGTTTGGCCCTGTACGGGCACACAGGGCACTTGAACTGAGGCTCTTTCCCGCATTCGAATTTGACGTGGCGGACCAGGTTGCTTTTGGTGGCATAAGTCCGGTGACACCTTCCGCAAGCGAACCTCTTCACTGTCAAGAGACCTGGAAAAACACCACAACTGGGAGATATGTTTCCGTCAAAAGAACTTCGGGAGCACACTAGGAGAAAAAATAAAGCTCATGCAGGGAAAGAAGCAAGCCGGAGCAAAAACATTCGAGATTCAGATAAGTGTTTCAGAAATAACTAAAAATATAGAGCAACTGAAAATGCTATCAAACCGTATTGTAGAACCAAACCCGTGGACTGTTGACACAACCTTGGCTAACACAGCAATAAGAAAAATCTTCGGGAATATCTCCTATATTCAGCAAAACTCATCAAGAAACAACAATATAAGCAAACAAGAGAGAACAAGTTTTCAATTTCCTAAATACTTGGAAGTGTAATTTCTTCTTATCCTCCTTTTTCAGTCACATTCAAAATGTTTCTCCTCTTTGATTGAA
Source organism: Pilophorus perplexus (assembly GCA_955831195.1). NCBI lineage: Eukaryota > Metazoa > Arthropoda > Insecta > Hemiptera > Miridae > Pilophorus > Pilophorus perplexus. The sequence continues at coordinate 31,880,869 of OY037009.1, read as the reverse complement.
ACATGTTGCCATCCATCCTCATCCTCAGGATATTGCAGTTCGGTCAGTTCTTAAGAACTGCTATCAAAATGAAATTCCATTTTGATACCGTCTATTTTGTGTTCTTGAGTATTTTGTCCTGATTTCGTCATCTATTCAACTCTTTGCGTAATATCTTTCTCTCTTTTTCTTTCATTGTATCTTTAAAGATACAATGTGGCAATTGCCACCTTGTCCTGATGGCGGTCTTCTCATGTAGCGTCATGTCTACCACATGTTTTCTCTGACCTTTTGCCAATAATTGGCAATAATAAATGATTTATTCAAGTACTTTTCTATTTCTTTGGTCCGAGGTATCTGCAACAGGACGGAGTCAGATTTGATTTTGTCCCTACGATGTTTGTAGTAGTATTTCCTGCTCTGTTTCATCTCTTCTTTTTTCCATCACTGTAACACTGAGACGTCAACTGGTGGTTTCTCTTTGGGTATACCTGCAAATTGATAGATAGTTAGCACAAAACTAAATGAGGGGGACTGAAGGAATCAAAAGTAGGCAAAAAAACATGTGTCAAACTCTTTCGAAGTATACCAACAAGAGAGATTTAGGGCAGCACGTGTCGTCAATATTATATTCGTACAGGGCACGAATCCTTTTTCAAACTACTCCTGAACACGTTTCAAACTTGTACACGTTCATCTCAAACCGGTTTGAAGGGTATTTAGAACCTTTTGGGTTAAAAAGGGGTGAGGGGTAACAATGGATGGTATGGAGGGAGCGGAGTTCGAAACTGCTTCGCACACGCTCACATCACAGGCTTTCAAAAGAATTTCTTCCTGCAAGTCTCCAAGTCATTCTTCTTTCCATCGACAAGTAGGTATCTTTTGTTTTTCTAATTTTTTTTTTTTTTTTTTTTTTTTACTACTGTACTTTTTACTACATTTTTTTAAAATATTTATTTTGTAAACAGTAAAACTAGGCCCAAAGAGAGGGTGGGGGCAAAGGGGACATTTTGCCCCGGACCCGGACTTATACATGGGGCAGCGGGCACTACAAAAATAAGAAAAAACGCTGCAAATTTTACGCAAGGGTTTATTATTCTTTGATATAGGTTACTTGTGCAGAATTTAATTCTGTGTTAATGAAAATAATTTTAAAAAACAATTTCTAATTAATTTTTTTCCAAAAAAGATTTTTTTGATTTTGTTTTTTCAAAAAAAAAAAAAATTTTTCAAATTTTTGTTTTGGTATTGGTGAGGGAGTAAGTCGTCTTAACCATGATGTAACAATATGGAAGCCGATCCAACTACGCAGAAATTTTTGTTTGTTTTTGTACTTGAAAAATATTTGACTCCTTGGAATCTTTCAAAAATGCCATATGTAGCCCCATGAAAGCCCTATAGATCGCAACAGTGAAATCGGATCGCTGCGGGACCCCAAAAAATTGATTCTACGTCCGAAAATACTTCGAAAACGACACCTGACTCGATCCTACAGCCGAAACCCTTCAAAAACCCCCTTCTGTAGCCCCATTTTAGCCCCATAGCGCCCCACGGGTTTGGGCGATCGGGCTGAAAACCTTGCGAGCTCAACTAGATGGTAAACCGAGTATTTTGTCAAAATTTCAGATTTTTAAAATAATTCCTACTGCCCAAAACGGCCCGGACGGCGGACGGACATTTCGGATTTTGAATGTAGACCACTTGAAACGGATAATGTCAAATTTTGAGGCCGTTCGGAGCCGTCGACCCCCGTCGCGAAAACATAGGTGTATTATTCCAAGAATAATAAACCAAAAGGGAAAAGAAAGACAAAAAGAAAAAAATGACTTGAGTTACCACTTGGCAGGTAACGTAGTCTTCCGTGTGATTGAGCCTTGTAAAACTCAAGCAATATTAATCGCAATAAACCCTGTGAATCACATCAGAGAAAAGGTCAGGATGAGGAGAGGGGCGGCGGCAAAGCGGTATGAAGGATGGAGCATCGTAAGGAAAACATCGATGTTCACCATTATTTGTACCATCGCTTACATGGGGGCCCTATGCTCTCTTTTGCCCCGGGCCTGCTTTTTTTCTCGGCGGCCCTGAGTAAAACCCATGTTCAACCAAAAAGCAAAGCTCTTCTAGGTCTACGTTTATGACTTACTAATATGACAATAAACTCAACATTCTTACCTCAGGATAGGTACCACCAGGCCCACACCACCAGGCCACCACTACCAGGCCAGGCCAGGCCATTACCACCAGGTTGCACACATCAGAGGGGAATTTAAATTACAATAATGAAGCGATTCCAGAAAACAGTACAAGACTGGAAGTCTTGCAGAAGGGATTTTAATGCGGGCAGGTTTCAAAAAAGTTACAAACAAGCATGTTTCGACACCATGCAGCCTCCCCAAATATTGATTGCATTGTCAAGTATTTCCCTAGGGCTGTGGTTTCTTCTTAAAGCTCTCATGATGGTTTGGAAATACACTGAAACGTTGGCCCAGAAGAGCCTATTCAAATTAGGCATGTTTTTGGGTCTACTGACCCAGGGGCTGTGTTTGAAATGAAACTAATGGTCCATGTGTCTGATTTGGAAAACCTAATTAAAATCTCAGAACAGGAGCAGAATCCCAACAAAGCTTGAAAATAACAATTTATTTGCATCCACTGAACACGCTGATACATTTTCGTATTACAAAAACAAGTTGTGAACATCGTTTTATACTGAACAATATGAGAAACTGTCCCCAGACGCGTAACATTTATTTTACATGGCAAAAACAATAATGAAATATAAAATATGTTAATAACAATACATTTCCAAAAGTATCAGCCTTAATAATTGATTATTCGTTCCAGAGAAAGAGGGAGGCGTCCGTCTCATCAACGTCTATGATCCGTCATAGAAGTTGACGAGATGAATAAACCGCTTGGCGAAATCTGAGCCCAAAATTTTCATTTTTCATTCGAGCAGTTTTAAAGACATTGAATAAAGCTCACAAAAATAAACACCGGGAAATTGGATAAAATGCACACATTTAACCAGGCGCTACGCTAAATTGCACAATACCTAGGTATCAAATCCCTTGTACAACAATTTTTGACACACATTTTGATCCTGTAGCTTCGAGAGAAATACACACGTAGAAATGTGGGCTTGAAGAAAAATCAGCATGAGACACGTTTGTCTTTCAAGCTAAAATTGAATAAGTTACATTGCAGGTACAGTTGGAGAATCTTTGGCTGGTGCAGAAAATCAATGGACATGTACAATCGACAAACTAATATTTCAAAAGAAAAAACCAATCTTTAACTAAGTCAGAATTTCCGTCATCAACAAAATAATACCACATTTCAACATTCACAAACTGGCCACACTGTTATAAGTTAGAGTGCGAGGGATACTGTCAACACTGGCTGTCAGCATCACATGAACGGATGTTCGTAACTCAGGCTGTTTTCGTCAATGCGGAACCCGTTGGCGTCCAAATGTTCGGGGTGGTTTTTGGTGACGTGGAGTTTGAGGTTGCCCTTGTGGTAGGCTCTGAAAAAAGAGAAGTTGGTCAACGTTGGGGCGCTAGTGATGCAGGCGTTGTTGTTATAAACTAACCTGTATGTGCAGTGCGGGCACTGGAATTGGGGCTCCTTCCCGCATGCGAACCTTTTATGAGTGTAAAGCCCTTCTTTGTACTTGTAGCTTTTTGGACAGGCATCACACCTGAATCGTTTCTCTGAAACAAAAAATACAAACTGTAGCTCTGAACAGAAGACGAAAAACCTCTTTAATGCTGGGCGAAATAATACGATACCTTTATCAACGCCATTCTCTTGGCTAAGCCTCACCGGGTTAATCTCGTTCAAAGCTGATTTCGTCAGCAACTGCCTCAATTTGGCGTAGCCTGAAAACAATAGCCATACCAGCATATTCCTGTTAAGTGTACGGAAAAATCCAAAAGACGTCAGAACGAAGAACACAAGACAAGGGTTACCAAAGCCGAAGAATCGGATTTGTTCCGGGTGTACTTTGAAAATGCTGCAGAGAAAAACAACTAAATTCTATCATTTCCGAAGTCATTTCTAATAAACCTGGTATGATAATCCGTAGACCTGGTAACCCTGCCACAGAGAGAAGACGATGACGGAGTTTTATTAAGGAAGTAGGTAGAAAAGTACAGACGGTTTGTTACCAAAAAGCGACAAGCCACAGAAAACGAGATCTGGTAAAACAAAAGAGAAACACATGCAGGATCTTACGACGGGGTAACGCAGTCAGGGGCCTATCCAAAAATGTATTGCGGGGGGTCTGTCTATTGTGTAAAGGGTGTAAATTTTACATGATCATGATTGCAGGTGTCAAAACCAGTTTTGGTTGGCAGCTGAAGAGGAACAACTGGCAAAAAAAAAAAAGAAAACAAACAACGGCCGTAAAGCGAATCGGGATAGATGTGTCGTTCCAACTGGAACCGTTAAGAGAACCTAATCCAGAGGAGAGAATACTGGAACGGTAACGACTCTTTCAAAATATCGGTTCCAGAACTATTTGGTGGGGGAGTGCGATCACCTCCCGTTGGACGAGAAAAGTGGGTTAACAGAGGGGTGAACATTCTTATCTAGCCTCCCGAGCTTTCCAAGGCTTGAAAAGCAGGTCCCAAGCTGGCCTAGGAATTCCAAGGTTTTCAAAGCTCGTCCCAAGCTGGCGAAGGAATTCCAAGGCTTGCTAAGATGGCCCCGAGCTTTCCAAGGCTTGCTAAGCTCACCCCAAGCTGACTAAAGGGTTTCCAAAGCGTGCAAAGCTGGTCCCAAGCTGGCTGAGGGGTTTAAAGGCTTGCCAAGATGATCACAAGCTTCAAAGAGCCATCCAAGGCTTGCTAAGTTGATCCCAAGCTGGCACAGGGTCTCCAAGGCTGGCAGCAATTTTGTGCTCGAGAGTTGAATGCAGTTTTAACTTTGTCCAAATTCGGAGTCGATCGCAATGCCCCATGTCTGGAACGCTTTGTTTTCACACAGTTCTGTTTTTCCCCGCCCTTCCAGTTCTACTTCCCTCCGGACTTGGACAGGTTCACTTTCGCTATCAATGTGTGTGTAACTACCGACAAGTACCCCTACCCCTTTTTATAGTGATTTTTCGTCTGCATGGTCATTGGAACTGGGACTGTTAATTGGAACTGTAATGTTGCATCACTGGAACGTTTGGAACGGTTACAGAAAATTTATGTAACGACCCATCTCATTCACGCTATGAACGAAACTGGTTTAGGGTGGAAGTGTGTGATTGTCCAAAGGAGGGGAGAGGATATGCAGAACCGGTTTGATAATCAGTAGCAATGAGGTATGGGATTCCTTGTCAATTTTTTTTCATTACGTCGTGCAATCAAATAAAAGTTCGTAATACCTAGTTAGCATTCACAGCAATAGGTACAACAGCAAAATTCAAACTGCGATATTCAGTTAATTATCAAGTGTAACATGGTAAATTTTTCCATTCTATCCGAGCAAGTCCAGGGTAGCAACCTCCACAACCCTGGATGTATCTCTTCGAGTACAACCCACCTTAGCTATCAAACCACTCTGTAGTGACCACAATACCTGCCACTGCACAGAGAAGTCAATCCCAACGGAGTCCCAGATACATTCAAAGGCATTCATAACTACACAACAACACAATCACTTTTAATATCAACTACAAAATGAAGGCACAACAGCGTCATTCTCAAGAGACAAAGCACATCAACGTGCTCCCTGAAAATGTAAAATGTACACTTTTTACTAGAGTACAATATAAAAAACTTTTTCAGGTCAGGTCGGTTTAGACCGTTTTACAAAAAATCATCTTATTCATCAACAAATACAAAAGTAGGACATTGGGGGTTCAAGAGAGAAAACGTCAAAAAAGATCGTTCAGGTTTCTTAGAATTAGTGATTTAGATTTGACGTTTACAAATAATATAAGTCACCAAAGGGCTTTCATTCTACGATCTAACCTTCCCAGGAAAATCTGCCAAGTGAGACCAGCGTTGAAAAAAGTGCAGTTTTCAAAGGATATCTTAATTTTCGCTTTAGAAATGTATAGTTCTGGCAGGCGACGAATGCAGGGAGAATTTTAACCCAAACGAGCCTCATTATGAGTTCACAATGTCCTACCCCATCATCATAAGTGGATGTCAAGGAAATACTCGTAACAAACCAATGGCGAAAATGATGGTGATGGCTCCCTCGATATTTGATTTCATCCAAATCAAGAAAGGAAAGAATGAAATAGGCAACTCAGATTTGTACACGTCCAGTTTAAATAACTGACGATACACACTGATTGGTCTGAATTAGGCTATTGGACAAACAGCCCCCCCCCCCCCCCTTAACGATAAAACAATATTGTACGGTCATGGTCATGTTCATGTAGAACCAGGGTAAGGCCTCCCCCCCCCCCCCCCACACTCATGGGACACCCATAAATCGGTCTTACGACCAAAATCCTTTGAATATGACACTCGATCATCTAGGCCTTCAAAAACCCCACCTGTAGCCTCAGAAGCCTCACTGTGGTTGTACAAGTGTGCACCCAATAAGCCGATTTTTCGTCTAAAACTCATTCGAATACGACTCCTCACTCTATCGAACAGTCAAAACCCTTCAAAAACCTCTTCTGGAGCCAAACATCCTCATCTAGTCGAGTAGAAGAAAGAAATCACACTAGTCACACTAGAAATAATAGCTAATAATAAGAGCTTTAATATAGTAGATGAGTATCCTGTCAAAATTTCTAAATCCGCAAGACGGGGTTACTTTGTGATAAAGTAGGATTTCTGCTCGTGTTTCAAGTTATTCGAACTATCTTCTTCTTTGAGAACCATACCCGCTAACGAGTCTCCCACAGTTTTTAACCCTCCATGGTTGTAACAATACGAAGAAAACACGTCGTCAAGATCTTATTTTGGCAGGAGGTTAAGGGGTAGTTTCCAAAACCTTTTCTCATTCATTTTGAAAAGTTAGAAAACAAGCCGCATCCCCTCGAACTGGAGTTCACCTGCGTCAAGTGACAATTATTGTCGTCGCCAAGCAACTATTTGGGTTCACATCCCCGCCAAAACCCCTTTAAAATTCCAGTGTGCCCAAACTGGTTACTGCTCACTTTAGTCTGCAGTATAACACCCTTATTAATGAACATGCAGTTTAAAAAACATGAGTCGCAAGCGAAGAGGTGTACCGACAAAACATATTTTTTAAATAGAAAAAAAATCAAATTGGTGAAATTTTGGAAAAACTCAAAGCCTATCACAAAGTAACTGCATCTCAGGGTAGTAGGGCAAATTCTTACCACCAACAACAGCGACTATGATCGCTTGATTGGGCGAAAGATACAAATGAGGTGTGGCTTTCGAGGTAATTGAGTCGCTGAATCGAATTATAGATGTTACACACATTGTTAACATTGGATTTTTGAAGGGCTTCGGATTTGGGAGGGCCTTACCATTGCTAATACTCTACAGGTGAACCAAACACCTGCAATGGAGGGCATCATTCAAAAATTATCATTTAAGTACAAGAAGTGACTGAGATCCACATTTAAAGTAGGTACTCATTGGTACCATGAGTTAAAATTTAACTCACATTATCAAACATATAAAATTAACCACCACCCAAAAAAACTTCAGATCTGGTTCATCAACACTGAAACTAGGTATTTTGATTTTGCGAAAATGAACCTTGAAAAGAATTAGGAACATGTGGCTATCAGCCTGATTGTTAACTAAGCTTGTAACTTATACATATCTAACAGAAACTGTTTTGGGATGAGTGGGTCTCAAGATTTAGGTTCTATATCTTCTCCTTCGCAGTGAGGCGAGTGATTTTGAGCGTTCAGTCCGATAATGCCGCAAACCATTTCGTAGACGGACTGTTCGTCTCGGTTGACGTCGCCGTCGGAACACCCGTTGGCGGCTCTCTGCCTGGCGAGTTTTTTCATGTTTTTGTAGGCGACCCGCAGTTGAGTGAGATCCCTTTGAACGCCGGTGGGGGTCCTTTTGTTGTACTCTTTGGTCACTCGGTCCCATATCGGGCCTTTCATCCTTCCGGCGGATTCCCGCCGCCCTTCGATGATCTCGTTGTACCTCGAAATGATGCTCAGCAGGAGGAGTTTCTCGTTGGCGGAGAAATTCGGGCTCCTCGGGTGTCTCCGGTGGTACTTGCGGTCTGAAAGTAGCGAAAACAACAGGATTTTAGTCATAGTTAACGACAAAAGAGCCGAAGGGTTGTAGATAAAGACAACATAAACAAAGGCTCCTAAGAGCCTCTTTCACACCTATTAGTGAATTTTTTGAGCAGTTTGCATATTCCCCGGCATAGCATTTTTTGTTATTTTCCTTGAATGAGCCAACAACGCTTTCGAGGTCGAAAACACATCAGCAATTTGACGAAGTTCGAGTTTATCAGTGAAATCTTTGAATGCCTACCTGAACAGCAGGCCCACCACGTCTGAACGTTCCCGCTCGTTACGCCCATAAATCTCATTAAATGAGATATACCTAAATTTTTAGGTATTTACGTCTCCGAAATGAAAACTTGGTAGGTAACACGGAAAAACTAAGTTAAGAAAAACAACTTGAGACACAATTGGAACACAGTTGACTAGGTAGTGAAAAACAACTGGAAGAAACTAGGGATGCAAATCGATGTCCGATTACGTCAAAATTTTTTTTTAGTATTGTACCTACCCTTTGTATTGTACGTTTCTGCAATAGACCCACGAGAATAATATTCTATTATAATAAACAACACCAACAATCAACGTCCACAAAGAGAAATTTCTCTGCGGACACAAGACGTTTACCCCCACCAACTCAACCTACTCAATTCAGTGGGCAGTGAACTGCCAGGTGTTTAAACACCTGAACACAATTTTGTTCAAAATTAAACTTTTTGCGTTGTATTCTCGGAATCCGAAACTCGAATTTTATCATGATTCGAAATGCCCCCAAAAATTGATTTTTTATTTAACTTGGCTCACCCCAACATGCTGATTGCACAACCCAACCTTATACTATATTAGTTATTAGTTATAGTAGTTACTACGAAAAAGGTGTCTATCAATTATTACATTCAAATTAGCTACATTAAAATATGTAATAATTAAATAAAAAACACCCAAATTAGTGAAGTAAAATATGTAATTACTTGATACCTCATGCATCATGTTTTTAAATTAAAAATAATTTTTTGATTATTGATCTCAAAAATCGATTTAAAAAAATTAAAAATCTATGTTTTCCCACCAATTAATTGGTACAATCGATTGTGGGCTTCCGATTTAAAATCGATTGTCAAAACCGATTGTTGGCTACCGATGTTGCATCCCTAGAAGACACTTCACTAGCCGGTCAGCTGATCAGTAGGGGTGTGAAAGTTTGATGTTGAAAATCAATTAATCGATTTATTTGGAAATCGAAAGAATTAATTTGTTTAAAAAATCAATAATTAATCGGATAGTATTTTTTTTTAAATTTTCATTTTATTGTTTTTCATTCATTTGTTCCTTTCAGAAGTGGATTTCTATAATTTTATTTGAATTTATTTTGATGATTTGGTTCGCTGAGAGCAAGACTGTTGCAAGGACTGATGTGCCAAGATTAGACTGAACTAGTTGTTTAGAAGAAGTACCTATCGATACCCTTTCAAAAAAATATCGATATTTTAAAGCATCGATACTTTTTATACATCCCTACACCTCACTCACCCCCTCTGCTCGATCCAGGCACAGATTAAACTCCGGGGTGTATTAAATTCTTGTTTTAGAACACTCGGATCCTATACAGTAGGGATGTTAAAAATATATCGATATTTTCCCGTTGACATATCGATAGTTTTGGCCGATATATCGATACATCGATATTATTTTTACAGTATCGGGAACCGATATTTTTTTCTCTTGGAAAGTGCCGGAATAAATCCGAAACGCCAGAGAGTGAATTTAGGACCTAAGAAGGAGTAGGTAACTGAATATTGAATCATATTCAACAAGGTGGTAGCTCTGGTGGAAAGCGCTCATAATCCCACAGCCTTCAAGGGGGAAAACAAATAACCGCAACAACAACCATTTTCCTTGTTAATTAACAAGGAAAAGTGTTGGTGTTTTAGCTATACTAGTATAGCTATAAAAGGTATTAAAAAACGCTGCAATTTTACACTAGGGTTTATTATTCTTTGACATAGGTTACTTGTGCAGAAATTTAATTCTGTCAATGAAAAACATTTTTAGATTTTTTTTTTTTTTTCAAATGTTTTCGTTTTTACTTGAAAAATATTTGTCCTCCTGGTATCCTTAAAAAATCCCATATGTAGCCCCCAAGAAAGCCCTATAGATCGCAACAGTGAAATCAAGGGCGGAACCAGGATTTTTCTGAGGGGGGGGGGGGGAATTAAATTTTTTTGTAACATTTGTGGAAGGGATGTGGGACCCCGAAAAATGGATTACATGTCCAATTTTTTTCCAAAATTGATTTCTCATTGACACAGAATTAAAGTTTTGCACCTATGGCTTTGCATAGTTTCTTTCCCATTCCGGATTACACGTCCAATCTTTTTTCCAAAATTGTTTTCTCATTGACACAGAATTAAAGTTTTGCACCTATGGCTTTGCTTAGTTTCTTTCCCATTCCGGCGTTTTTCACTATCGGAATTCTTCAATTTCTTGGGGGGGTTTTGTACCCATGTGACATACCTGGCCGTCCCACTCCTCCCTCAATCACTAATTGTCTCGTTTCGCTCTTTCGCTCAGTTTTCACACAGACATTTAATAAAACTTATGTTGAGTACTTCTCTTCAAATTTAGGCGATTAAAAAATTTGAAATATCATATATTTTCTCGTTGAGAAAACCCTCCGCGCCCCCCCTCTGGATCCGCCACTGAGTGAAATCGGATCGTTCCGGGACCCCAAAAAATGGATTCTACGTCCAAAAATACTTCGAAAACGACACCTCCCATAGCCTTCAAAAAACGCCTCCCATAGCCCCATAGCGCCCCACAGGTTTGGGCGATCGGGCTGAAAACCTTGCGGGCACAACTAGATGGTAAACCGAGTATTTTGTCAAAATTTTGTCAATTTCAGATTTATAAAAAATTCCTACTGCCCAAAGCGGGCCGGACGGCGGACGGACATTTCGGTTTTGGAATCTAGACCTCTTGAAACGGATAATGTCAAATTTTGAGGCCGATCGGAGTCGTCGATCTCCGTCGCGAAAACATAGGTGTAGTATTCCAAGAATAATAAACCAAAAGTAGGTAGTACCTACATATTTTCGAAACTCTTAATCTAATCAGTTTGAAATCGTGTAAATCAAGAGTTGAAAATGCATTGTAACTAATACAAATAATTTCTGAGTGTCATCTTATGTATGTCTGAGTAAGTATGTCATACTTTTTCGATTTTTTTTTTTTTTTTTTTTTTGGAAAATATCCGATATATCGACATATCGATATTTTTCGACGATATATCGGATTACTAAAACGTTATATTTTGAAATATCGATATTTCAAAATATAACGTTTTAGTAGTTCGATATATTATATCGAATATTGCTATTGTTCTCCGATAGTTGCATCCTTACTTTACAGGTTGGTTCCGGCGAGATTCACACATCCCAAACAGAACGAGACGGGCTTTGAACGTGTTGGGTGTCTTTTCGAAGTGATTTCTGACGGATGGTTGCTGGAGAACGCTGAAATAAGACGGGAAGCTACTCCCGACACTGCCTTCCCAGCGGTGACCCATTTTCCCGCGGTGACACTTTAACTAATACGCCAGAGTGCACTCGCACAAAAAGTAGAAAGTGTACAAAAAAACTTTTTTTATTTTTGCTTATGTTATGTTGGTGAACACCGCTAACGTCAGAACAAATCCAAACGACTATTTTCCTTGCGATTTCACCTTTTCAGATCTCGTGAATGTCTCTGAATTCGTGCTTTTAGTTCATTGGCTGATCACCAGAGAGCACTTCTTGGAAGCGCCACTCTTCCCTCCAGATTCAAAGTTGAAACTTTCTAAAGTGCCCAGGAAATTTGTATTACACCGTAGGAGCCCAAAACTCATTGCTACGGCTTCAATTATGAAGTTATGAAATTATGAAGTTCTTTCAGAAAAAAGTATCAGTCGAAATTCAGTTCCCGGGCCAATTCTAGCCAGAACCAACTTGCTGATCGAAGCTGCCAAATTTCAAAAAGGAGCGTAACGCTGCCCAGGCTTGCGTTGTACATTCCATAGAGCGTTGCTAATAAGCTCTAACAACTTGAGAGCTGTAAAATCTTACAGGAAGAAGATGCTGCTAGCGCCCACCCTTGCCGCATTTGAGTACAGATTTTTCTCTGAGACACAATTACGTCTCAGTGATGGAGTTTTCAAGGATTTCAGCAAGAGGGCGGGGTTAAGATGTCGTTTTCAATGAAATTTTAAACGTAAAATCGATACGAAACGATAAAATCGGCCCAAACGATAAAAACGTAAACTCGATTCGAAACGATAAAATTGTTCTCATCCAGTCGATAACTACGCTCTGTCCTGAAAGAATAATAAACTCAAGTGTAATGCAATTTATAGCATTGTGATCCGGGATTTCTGGTCCAATTGTTGCATCCTATACAATGTAAAATCACATCTTCGAGAGTGAGGCCCTGGAGAGCAAAAAGTATCTTGCTCTGGGATCAGTGGAGAAATACTGGCGCAACAGGACCTCGTAGGAGGGCTAATGGACCTCTTCAAGCAAAGACCTGGATTGCCTCGAGGGCGAGGTACTTGCGAGCCCTCCCCCCTCCCTTCATCGCAACAACAATTCCCCTTCCTATTAATCCTGTCGTCGTAAAGCTCCCCCACATTGACATTAGAGGTCAACTCAAGAAGGCCAAATGGCACCCCCAGAACGAGGGCAAGACTGACGAAGAAAAGCCACCCCAGACGGAAGAGGGGCGACCCAATGACGATGGCGATTAATTGTTGCTGATTGCCTGTCGAGGGAAAACGTAGTAAGAGAAGTTATGATGAAAGTAATACCACGTAGTAAAGGGTGTGTTATTAGTAACTACCAGTTTCCCGGGGGGGGGGGGGGGGGGGGGGGGGGTAGCATTAACACCTACAGCATTCACGTCCTGCCACAATCGAATAAAGTTGCCGCGGCGCCCCACATGCTACAGGCCGCGTAGTTTCGACCGAATATAACCTAATTGAAACCCACCCGTGACTTTGTGGAGCAAGAAAAACTCAACGACAAAAGCTCAAATATTCGTATTAATTTTCAAAAACAACAACTCATTTCAATAAAAAGTTTTCTATAAAAATTCGATAGGTGAATGAAACATCGGTGCGAAGTGTTAACTAACTGAATACTGAGAAGCATCCGTCCATAGGAATATATATTTTTCAATCTTAAAAATGATGGCCAACGAATCGAAATTTACAAACGCGACTGCGGAAAAGACACAATTATCAAAAGTTAACTGGAAGGTTTGTCTTGTGAAATCCACTAAATTGAACCAACAAAAAACACTAGTGCGATATCTTGTTTGTTGGTGCATCTAGTACCTACCTACCAGCGAAGCTATTCGACTGAAATGTCTCATTCGGGGCTTCGACAAGTTTGAACAAGCCTCAGAAGACATAGTTTCGTTTTATTCCCACAAACGATCACTCAAAAAATATCATAAAATCCAACATAGTCATTCGCTTCAACCAAGAGTCCAAACTAAGTCAGTTTTGCCATATCAATAAACACTGAAACGGTCTTCAGCAGCAATCCAGAAGGAACATCAGCCATTTTAATCCAACAACAACACATCCAATCGGTCGCTCATTTTGAAAAATCAAAAAACCTTTCTTCAAGTCACCTCGTTGGGCTGTTAGCCTCTAATGAAGATGGTTAAACAGAGTAATTTAAATTGTCGGGTCTATAAAGAGGATGACCCAATTATTTAAAAGTATGTTCTGCGTTAAAAAAAACCTACATGAGTCGTTTACGTTACGATAAAGGATAACCAGTGTATTAATACACGTGGACTGTTTTCCTCACAAAATGGAACTGTTGTAATTACAACACTTTGTGTGGAAAACAGTCCACGGATTGGAGAAGATTGAGGATCAAAGCACGTTTGTTACACGTACGTGCTTTTATAAACGTACAAGTGGCCTGATGAGTGCAAATCGCACCGTCAACCACGTCTGTCTGAATCCACAGAGCTTGAAGGGAAATGCTGCCAGGGTATGGGTTGACGGGATGATGGGCCGCCAATGGGACGATCTGGGCCATGGAGTTCAGTCTTGAAGAGCTGCTCCTTGGCTCACACCATCAGAAGAGCTTATCTTATACATATGTCCACGGAGTGGGGTTGTGACAGTATACGGCGTCTCACTCTTCAAGCCAATTAAGCAAAAGCATGTAAATTCAACGTTTGTGGCAAGTTCAGTCTAGTGTTGATCTGCCAGACCCTGGAGAACAACCCGCTATTTTGATTGAGGGTTTATTGCTCGGGAAATCGAACAGAACTCGACACACTGCTGGAGCCATCTGGCACTGGGAGATGGTGGGTGAGTGAAATATTCGGATAGAGTCACAATTAAATCTTGTCAATGAATTGTGATCCAATTTCGGTATTGCGATGCTACATATCTGTGCTTGCTCACACCTGGCTGGTGTATTAGTACCTGTAACAAAATACATCAATTAAATGGCGGCATATCATATCTTGCGGGTCGTAAAAACGGCATAAGTCCCAAAAAGCGATTTTGAGATTAGTACACCACTGAGTAGCTTTCAACGAGATCTGTCAAAGTTTTTTTCTGCAGTCATTTTGAGCCTGATAGTGGGGGTGCGACACCTGCTTACTTGACTGCCACTCTGCCTTTGAAAAGGCCAACAGGAGTCTCTCTATTGTTAAGGAGAGCTTGCCCACATCGAGAGATATTCAGTCAGCCAACCGGCAGCAACTAGGACTTTTGAGAGGGTCGTACAATCCCAGCAATGAAAACTGAAGTGTCTGATGAGGTGGTTAGGGTGAGAAATGACTCCTCTGCTGAGTCATTTCTCACCCTAACCACCTCATTGGATTAGACCTCTGCACCGTCGGCAAACACCACACACTGAAGTGTCTGGTTTGGATCATCATAGACTATGAGGATTGAATTCAAGCCTTTTCCTAGCTTTAAACCCAGTAGGTGACCCCCACCCTTCCACCAAGCCTTGTTGAAGCACTGCACCTAGGTCTGTGCATAAAGACGTCTCAGAAGAGACAAAACTCCTCACCAGATTGATTTCCCTTGATCTAGATTTGGAAATTCTGATAAACAGTCTCGCGTGTCTCAGAGCAGCAAGCCTTTGCCAGTGGAGCACTCTCTTGCCTCCCACCTGAAGATTTAATTTAATAAAAAAACTCCTGGTTTGTTGGGGATACCTTCTAAGAATGTTTCAGCCGGGTGCGTGGTGGGGCGACAGAAGGTTGAACGTGCTTCACACTCGTTTATTACTAGTCACGTTACCCCTCACAACTCACGTCAAATTCATGCCATTTAAATTCGTCTAACTTTGTCAAAATTTCCCATTTAATCACCGTCTCCTCGTTCTCCAGACCTCCAATACTACCACCGGCGGACACTTATGGCAATAGCACGACTCATACCCAAAGAATAAAACAATCCAAAAAGACCACCCCACGACAACGTATGGGGATCAGAGGACAAGGTAGCCGGCGACGGCCGTCGGAGGAGTGCAGAGCGCGGATATGCCACCCATAATATATTTAACAAATACCTACCCTGAAGATGGCACCTGTTGGCCGAAAGCTAGGAAATAAACGAGTGTGAAGCTCGTTCAACCTTCTGTCGCCCCACCACGCACGGCTAAAAAACTCCTGGTCGCCACCGCAAAAGGTCCAAGAAGTAGTGGGAGACATTGCAAGGGCAGCAGCAACTCAATCACCCTGATGACCCACGCACCGCTCAAGGACCACTCCGTTGTCCCTTGCAAGGGATTTGAGGTGGTTCATCTTGTGATTGAAAATAAGACCCCTTCGAGGAATCTTCAGCCTGACTGTCTGCCTATGTAGACTTAGCGGCCTTTTACGCGCCGACAGCATAGTCGGTGAGCACAAGGCTCCAAGTGGATGATATTCTCGTTCCAAGGCCTATTTTCTAGTAGTAATCGAAAGGACTTACCACACACTTCATCCGCAGTCAGGTTTAACGATGATTTCAGGCAAGAGGCTCCCCTGGAACCCACCATACGTGTGGAGCTTGTGGTCTTGGACGCACTGGTGGGGCATCATATGACGCATCTTCATGGTCGCGTTGTCCACAAACCGGACGGAGCTCGTGCCGTGGCAGTGTCTCACCACACACCTGAACACGTATCGGCGTTAATTGTCTGCATGAACTAACAAGCTCACAAGTGGACCACGTACCTGAGAAATATTGCCGTGTGGTTCTTGCTCGTACGAACTCTTCGGTAGACTTTGCCGCAACCGTCGGTGAACAAAGGGCCCCCTCTTTGTCCCTGAAGCGCCACAACCTGCCCACAACCAGAGGGTTGGTTGACTGGGAACAACAAAAATGAACCGATGACGACTATGTTGAGTAAATCAGGCAGTTTTGAGGTTCGCCCAACCCGGAAGCTAGGAGTATGATGAACTGCATATATTTAACCATCCAAGATGAACCTTTCTTATTATTATGTACAATTCTGTGTTTTGCAGAATGACTTTCACCATCAGCTCTGAATCATTGCAACATTGTACCAAGTTCACGCTTGAACCTATCAGGCTGGTTCCTATCGTCTGAGTGGACACGTCCAAATATACATCAATAAAACAGGGTTAGTGAAGTTCAAGCAGGCTGATAACCCCAAGCGGCAAGAATTGTGTAAAACTGCTGGAACGTTACGTAAAAAAGTAATGGAAGGAAAACTGGATTAAATTCTTATTGTGCACGTTGGATGAGGGGAGCATGCGAAAGTGATAAAATACACTATGTACAAATTAAAACAGGGCGTCAACTGACACAGGTAAACCTGTTCAACTATAGTTGAAACTCGTGGCTGCTATGAAACGCACAAGGAACTTGACAAAAACTCAATAATGACCAGCAAAATCCTGGTAGAGTTGGTACAGTTTCTTCCCCATACAGGAGGGATTCATAATCATATTTGCACATGGAATAAACAGATGGCGTAAGTAGACAAATAATAAGAATGACCTAGAGTTCAGGAGAGGTCTGAGTGAACTTGGTGGGTTCTACGGTCCCAGAGGAGTTGGAGGTTTCACTGGAGTCGTCCATGCATTGTACCTATTCCGCCCATGCCATCAGAGGTGGTTTACGTGGTTGTTCTGGGGTTGCCGTGGGTTCCATTTCCAAGAGTGGGGGAAAAAGTGGCACATCCCCTCGAACCTGCCGGGCTGACAGTGTGGGAAGAGGCTCCCGAGCCCGGCGACACTGATCCGCGTTGAGGAGGCAAATCCTAGCAGAGCGCAGTGGTATCTATTCTATCTGATATCTAGAGAAAAGCCGGGTTGAAATGTCCGATTTCCTTTGAAATGGGGGGGGGGGGGGGGGGGGTTGGCATTACGATTCCAAGCGATAGGTTCAAAAATAATATTTTCCAGCCACTCGGAATCATAATATCATATTATGATTCCGAGTGGCTGGAAAAGGCCCTTTCACCAGCCACTCGGAATCATAATATTATTATGATTCCGAGTGGCTGGTGAAAGGGCCTTTTTGCCAACGTTGCCACATGCTCTCATTGACCAACCCTTAGAGCGTAGTAAGGATATCAGATAGAAGTGGATTCTACTACATTGGAACTGCAACACGAGGAAGAAGTCTGAGGCCAGGTGGGATATGGTCGGGGGATGGCTGGCCCCCTACTTATATGTGCCTATGGAGAGCCAATGCCTGTCTACCCAACGTAGGGCACGCTGGCAACCACAGCCTCACGCTATAGGTGATTTACAAAAGAAACAGCCCAGAAACTGACGTCTTGCAAGGACGAGTAATTTCCCCAATATCGGAACTTGAACCGACTATATCTCGTAAAGTATTGGTCCTACAGAAAACATTGTGAAGTGCGAAATTGTAGTAAAATTGATTCTCTACAGGATTCGTCTATGTCAATTAGCGGTTGTAGGCGAATACTGAAATATAATTGGGAGTTGGCGCTATGTCCGATACTAAAATTGTTTTAATTAGGGGAAAATTCTTAATTTGAGCTGTTTTCTGCACGACTTTGGTTTTCAGAAGACTAAATAATTATAATTATTAAAACTTTTAAGGGCAATGTTAATATTGTAAACAAAACACTTTTTAACAATGTCCAACATACAACGTGTATTCCCTTTTCAACAACTCTCTCTACCTTTTACTCCAGGTGTTTTTTCGATGGGGTTCCCTAGCATCCCTGGAGTGTCCATTACACCGGTCCCTCTTTCCGAAAAAGGCCTGTCCTCAGGCCTGACTTCAGCCTTCACCAGTCGATTCGCATGTAGGACTCTTCTTTTTCCTCCTAGCTTCACCTTAAATAGCACGTCATTGATCTTTTGGGTCACCACCCATGGCCCGGTCCACTGAGGCAAAAGTTTGGCACACTTGCCTTTCCTCCTGACTGGAACATGCACCCAAACCCAATCGTCTACGGCCAAACCTGGGACCTTGGTTCGACGGTCATAGGCTTCTTTCTGGTACCTCATCTTGAGCTTCGCCTGATTGCTGGCAATTTCCCGGACCTTTTCCAGTGTTTCCCGCAGCCAAAGGGCGTATGGAACAGAGGCAGTCGGGCATTGACCTGGGGGTGCTGGATGAAGAAGCGAGCTTGGGAGTCGAAGGTCTCTCCCAAAAACCAGCTGAGCTGGGGACAAGCCTGTGGTAGTATGGGGTGCAGACCTGTAGGCCAAAAGGAACAATGGGAGCTTCTCGTCCCAATCCTTTTGATTTCCATCCACAAATATGCCCAGGTATTTGGCCAATGTCCTGTTCAGCCTCTCGACCAGTCCGGAAGACTGTGGATGCAGTGGAGTGGTTCTTGTCTTTTGAATCCCTAATAATCCGGTAACTTCCTTCACCAGCTGCGACTCGAAGTTCCTCCCTTGGTCCGTGTGCAACTCCAAGGGTATTCCATTACGGCTGAAGACATGCTCCATCAACACACCTGCCACAGTTTCAGCCTCCTGGTTGGGTACGGCTATGACTTCGGGCCACTTCGTGAAATAATCCACAGCTACCACCACGTACCTGTTTCCCTTATGAGTTACCGGAAAAGGTCCCATCAAATCAACCCCGATACGGTCAAACGGAGCTCCCACAGCATGCTGTTGTAATGGTGCTTTTGATCTTGGCATACCCTTGAACCGCTTGCATGTCTGACAGGTTCGGCACCACATTCGCACGTCGGTACTCATTCCAGGCCAGTAGAACTGCTGCCTGACTTTTCCGAGCGTCTTGAAGAATCCAAAATGCCCCCCTGCAGGGTTGTCATGGCATTGCTCCAGAACGGCTTGAATCAACGTAGGCGGAACCACCCATTGAAGCCAAGTTTTGTTTCTAGGCCCATTCCAACGGTGAAATAATTGCTGATCACACACTTCTAAAGAGTCCCATCTGTGAGCGAGCTTCCTTGCTCTAGCGTCCTTCTCCAACAATTCCATATTCGCTGGTTTGGTGCCGGCCATACTTTTTGCTTCCAGGATGAATTTTATGGCAGGGTTGTCGACCTGCTTCCCTTTCCACTCATTTGACTGCAAGGAAACTGTTTTCGCTGGCAGCACGTCAGCTTCCTCTCGTCGACGACAGTGATTGCAGTCCTCGCCACATGGTCTTCTGGACATTCCATCAGCATTACCATGCCTCCGACCTGGCCGATGGATCACACTAAAGTCATACTGCCCAAGTAACTCAATCCATCGAGCTAACTGGCCTTCAGGTCGGTGGAAGGAATGAAGCCATTGCAGAGCAGAGTGGTCCGTCCTCAGTGTAAAGTGGCGTCCATACAAGTACTGATGGAAATGCTGGATGCCCTTCACAGCAGCTAAAAGTTCCCGACGGGTAGGGCAATAGTTGCGTTCCGGTCTGGACAGAGCTTGACTGTAATAAGCAACAACACGTTCTGTACCCTCAACCATTTGCGACAGTACAGCCCCCACAGAATGTCGACTGGCATCACAATCCAGCTTAAAGGGCTGCTTCAGGTCAGGATAGCAAAGGATTGGTGCCGTAGTCATTGCTTGTTTCAACTGAGCAAAACTCTGTTGGCAGGCCATATCCCACACAAAGGGTGTTCGACTTTCTGTCAACTTATTCAAAGGCCGTGCTATTTCTGAGAAACTCCTTACAAACCTCCTATAGTACGAGCACGTACCAAGGAACGAACGGAGCTCTCCTTTGTTCTGCGGTGTAGGCCACTCCTTCATTGCACTTGTTTTTGCCGGATCAGTTTGCACACCCCTTCGGGATATAATGTGGCCTAGATACTTTGTCTCCCGGCAAAAGAAGGAACACTTTTTAGGGTTCACCTGCAAATTTGCACCGGCCAATCTATCCAAGACTTTTCCGAGCTTGTCTAAAACCGTTTCAAAATCCGGTCCGTACACAATCACATCATCAAGATACGTCAAAGCAAGCTCCGATGGAATCACGGCTTCCATGAGGCGTTGAAAAGTGGCAGGGGCATTTGTGAGACCAAAGGGCATGACCTTGAACTGCCATAGCCCTTTACGGTAGATGCTGAAGGCTGTCTTTTCTTTATCTTCCGCACTTAATGCAATTTGCCAATAACCGCTTTTCAAATCGATGGTGCAGAACCACTCTGAACCTCCAAGCGTGTCGAGCAGTTCTTGAATACAGGGCAGGGCATAGGAGTCTTTCTTTGTAATCTTATTGATCTTCCGAAAATCAACGCAGAATCTAGTGGATCCGTCCTTCTTAGGAACTAACACTACGGGCGAGGCCCAAGGGCTAGTGGAAGGTTCGATCACGTCCTGGTCTAGCATTTCCTTAATCAGCTTGTCTACATGCGCTTCTTGAGCATAAGGTATGCGCCTAGGAGCCTGCTTTATCGGAGCATGATTGCCAGTGTCAATTGAGTGTTCCACCGTGTGGGTCCTACCCAATAGGTTACCTTCTGTGGCGAAGATGCGACGGTATTCCTGAAAAAGGGCAACAACTTTCGTTCGCTCCACCGAATTAGGCGGTAAATCAGACGAACCCAAAGCTTGTCTAATCCAACCCTCTTCCTCCATTGGTCGCAGATGTCGCAGGTTGGCAACACTCTCACGGTGGGACATCAAGGGAACCACCATTCGATCCATGACAAGTTGATTTCGGCCAACATCAATACAGGCTGTGGTCCCCCGCAAGAAATCTATACCAAGGATTGCTTGGTCTTTGATGGGAGCAACTAAGAACATTTGAGACCATTTCGGGCAATTTGGCTGTTCAAACGTCACTGTGACAAAGCACTCCCCATCCACATCCATTAGACCTCCCTGTACTGTCTGCAGCACCCTATGTTGCGAAGGCTGAATCGTGAGGCCCAATTTCTTAGCCACATCTGTACGCAAAATAGAGATGCCTGCTCCTGAATCAACGAGCATACTACACTTCGACTGATTGATAACTGCTCTTACAAATATCAATTCCCCCCACGTTCGTACAATGTCTACATGTGGGGTCATCGTCGTTTGTGTAAATGCTGTTTTGCCTATAAGCTTCTGTTGACGTTCTGGACAGGGACTTGCTGCGTGCTGACGAGGGACCTGTGACATTGCTTCCAATTGCATCGCCATGGTCAGAGCTTCATGGATGGTTGCTGGATTACTAAGGACTACTAGCCTTGCCAGGTCTCTGTCGGCCAAGGCTTCCACGAAAATCTCCACTGCTCGCAAATCCCTCCGCACTCGGCTCTCAGTTGGATACGCCCCCCTTACAAGCTGCTCGATCTCTTTGGCCAAACCTGTGAGCGTTTCACCCGGTTGCTGTCTCCGCTTCTTCAAAGAAAGGCGAGAGGTTAGCTGGTGGCGAGCTCGTCCAAACTGTTCAGAGAGAGCGGTTATCAGCACCCCATAATCTAACCTTTCGTCCTGACTCAAGTCCGCCAGCAGTGTCAAGGCTGGGCCTCGTAGACAACTAGCCAGGCTCCCCCGTTTTATGGCTGTAGACCAGTGATTTAAAACTGCTGTTGCCTCTAAGTGAACTTCAAACTCCTCCCAAACTACCGAACCATCGTATGTGCTTAGTTTTGCTGGCCAGTGGCACCGAGGACTATGTACGGCAGCTGAGAGGTGCGTCTGCTCGTCTCGGGCCGGGGCAGGCGAGGGCTGTGGCAAGTGGGGCACAAGAGTTTGTGACTGGAGCGGCAAGTGGGCTGTTACCTGCGTTAGTAGCCGTTCCATCCTGTTCAAAGATTCTTCGAGGTTTGAGATACGCGCCTCGGACGACGTTGAAGGTTGAGGATCAGCCATTGACGTCGACGGCTGCAGGACAGGTAGCGGCGCATCAAGCCCCTCTCGACGACGTCGGGAAGGAGGACGCGTGGCGGACGACTGGGACGCGGCCGGAACGAGGGCCGCGGTAGGCGGAGTGACAGGAACGTCTGCAGGACGGCGCCGTGTCGAAATCGTCCGGGGTGGGCGAGACATCGCTGGCAGTTACATGAAACGGACGGGCCCCCAAATGTAAACAAAACACTTTTTAACAATGTCCAACATACAACGTGTATTCCCTTTTCAACAACTCTCTCTACCTTTTACTCCAGGTGTTTTTTCGATGGGGTTCCCTAGCATCCCTGGAGTGTCCATTACAATATTTTTCACTGTCCAACCTGCGGACAGATTAATTTTATTGGTATTTTTGAGCTAATCTTAAATTTTTTTTTAATGTATTGCCATTTTTCTAGTTAAAGTTCACCCAAATGTTACCTAAAGTTGCCTAGTCTGTATGAGTATACCAACCTAACTCTTAGAGATATATCTCCTCTAAGGATAAACTTAATGTGATTTAACAAGACTGTAACTTTTCCAGTTCAAATTAACTCAAATGATAACATTCCCTAAATGTTAATTACCTAACTAAAGTTGTGTAATCTGGATGAGTATACCTACTTAACTTTTATATCTCCCCTAAGCAAGATACCTAATGTGATTTCAGCTGTCAAGAGGTTCCATTCGAATTTGACATCCCTCTGAAATTAGGCGCCTCAAATCCGACTTTCGATTCCTTAGAGGAGGCAGGAAGGTTTGGCAATGTGGCACACGGAATTCTCCTTTTGGTTTATTATTCTTGGAATAATACACCTATGTTTTCGCGACGCGGGTCGACGACTCCGATCGGCCTCAAAATTTGACATTATCCGTTTCAAGAGGTCTACATTCAAAATCCGAAATGTCCGTCCGCCGTACGCCGTCCGCCGTCCGCCGTCCGCCGTCCGCCGTCCGCCGTCCAGGCCGTTTTGGGCAGTAGGAATTTTTTAAAAAATCTGAAATTTTGACAAAATACTTGGTTTACCATCTAGTTGTGCCCGCAAGGTTTTCAGTCCGATCGCCCAAACCCGTGGGGCGCTATGGGGCTATAATGGGGCTACGGGTGGGGTGTTTTGAAGGCTTTGGGGTATGGGATCGAGTTAGGTGTCGTTTTCGAAGTATTTTTGGACGTAGAATCCATTTTTGGGGATCCCGAGACGATCCGATTTCACTGTCTCGATCTATAGGGCTTTCATGGGGCTAAAAATGGGATTTTTGAAGAATCCCAGGAAGTTAAATGTTTTTCGAGTAAAAAATACATAATTTTTGAAAAAAACATTTTTGAAAAAAAATCCCCCCAAAAAAAAATTTTTTTTGAAATATAAAAATCCAAAAAAAAAATTTTTTAATTTTTTCATTGACAGAATTAAATTTCTGTACAAGTAACCTATATCAAAGAATAATAAACCCTTGTGTAAAATTTGCAGCGTTTTTATCCATTTGATACTGATCCTCAAATGTTCCTTCAAACACTCGGAATCGTGTTGCTTCCGAAAGGGGCTATGTGCGCCACATAACCCTTTTCAAGTGACAACTTGCTGCCTCTCTATGACGTCACCGTAGAATTTCAGGGTTGTGGAGACGCTAAAATTTAGCCTGAAATTTATTTTATAAAATTGAAAGATTGTTAAAAGTGTGTCAGGATGAGGCAACCCTGGAATCAACAGTTGACGCAACTTCAGTTTGATGGATTTCCCAGGGGGTCGAGTAAGGTGCCGTTTTCGCAGCAATTTTTTGGGTAGAAACGATTCAGAGGGATTCTAGACCAGTCCGACCACCCTTGGAGGCTGTGTAAGGCTTTTATTGAGATACTACTGGTGCGGGTTTTGGTCAGGGGCTCGAGAGAGGTGTCGTTTTCGGGAGTAGATTCGATTTGTGGGGGTCCCAGACCTATCCGGGGCTATCAGAGGGATTCAGGGGTGTAGGGGGTTGTAGGATTTTACCTTGTGGTAAACGACATGAGCGACTGATGGCAAATGTGGTTAAATGGGCTTGGGCAGGAAATCGGTTTCTGAAGTTTTCCATTAAAAAAAAAATTCTTTTCATTATGCATACCTTTTATAAGTATCGGAAAAAGAGTTTATTCATCAAAATACTTATTGGAGAGTGAAACTTCAGAGTTTATTCATTCAAAATACTCATTCGATAAATAAAGCTGTTTATTATAATTATTTCAATCCTGAAAAATTGATTTTTAAATTGCAATTTCGGTCACTTCCCTTTGTTGAAAAAATCGGAAAACTGAAAAATTGTAGTGTTTCGTTTTACTGGAGGTTTTGATCGTTTCAACGAGATTAAACAGTTTTTTGGGGTTTCCAAAAGTTTCATAAACGTAACATAACCCCTTTTAAAAAAATCCGATTCAGTTAGGAAACCTGGAAATAGCTACCATCAACCATTAACGTACAAGAATCCATCAAAGACATACCATGAGTCATGGTCCATGACAGGTACAATATTGCCTCCTCAAGCAACGGGGTGAACGTAGGCTTGAATAACTAGCAGCTTCGATTTTGATTTATTTTACTAAAAATACATAATATGAATATTTTTATATTATAAAACTACAAAGAAAAACATTTATAACATACGGGATTTTACGCCGTCATGTAATAACCAAGTCAGTTAACACATTTACATAATATATTATAAGGGGTTTTAAAAGTCCAACAGTAAGTACATTACGGCTGATTTCGTCATCACTAAAGAAGACATTTTCACAGTGATGATGGACTCAACAGGTATGCAAATAAGAAGTCAACGTGTTACAATGAACGAGCAATACCTACTCGTAAAAATTTTAAAACTAAATGGTAAATGTATAATTTGCTCCTGGATAAGATCTCATCACAGGACAAAATAAAAAAACCTTTCAAGTGTAAGTGAAGGTCACGATCGAATAGCACGAATAAACTTCGGTATGAGCCAGTTTCGGAGTAATCCTGATTTAAGAAACCTGGTAAGCCCGCAGGACCGCACTGGCTATCTCTGCATCCAAGACGCAATTTGATCCCATCTCGTTAATTTTTGAGAAAGCCGCGTTGATCCGTATTGGAATGATTGTGAAATCAACTCGTATCTCAATAAAGGTTGGCACGAAGAACAAGCTCCAAAAGATGCTAACATGTTCGTGGACGACACCGCTGGAGCTAGCAATTTTAAAAGGACAATCCCGCGACATGAAAGACGTACTAATGGACGTGAGAATGGAAGATCAACATGGAACGACTCGGTCACTTGCCATAAGCCAATCTTGACAAGACTGGAATGGAATGGAAGACCTAATGCGAATGAAAAGAGTGACTCAGAATAAAATGAGGCCTGCATAAAAGAGTCCCCAATTCACAAAGCAGTCGATGAAGTGGACAATCTGCAAGCCACAGCCATGCAGCAATCGGTATGCAGTGGAAGCTGCTCACGTAAAACCAAGAGAACGGGAATCATAATATGATCATATATTATATGATTCATGAATTGGAACTCAAGGCTGATCAAGAACCAAAGTTCTCAAGTCAAGTACTTGAACACCAATAGTGAATGTAGTCAACAAAATACGAAGCCACATAGTACTCCTCAAACCACCATGTGGCCGCCCGCGCACTCTAGCAGCACCCTAGCTCATTAAGAACGGCCGGCGTTGTTTCTCACCCGCCACACGGGGAGCGACGCTGCGCCCATTCTCCAGCCCACACGCCGGCTACCCCGTACGTGGGTCTGGAATATTTCCCCAACTTAATTATCTGTCAACCAGACCACCATTTAGTGTCCAGTGCTATATGGATTTACCACACACTCGTTTTTGCACGTCCACTAACCTGGACTCCCTAACCGACAGTCATTCGGGCAGGGAAGCCAGTTCAGTATACACACGCGTTATTTCACGCGGGGCTGAAGCCCAGGCCGCCATTGCCGACACTTCGCTCGTGGCAGCTGGGAGTGCAGTCCTTCGTGCAGTCCTTCGCTCTACCTGGAAATGATGCCACTCCTGCCGACACTTCGATCGGAGTAGCTCAGGACCTAGTAGCAGCACGAGTGGATTCAGGACATTGCGCATTCACTGAAGTCGACACTTCGATCTCATTGGATGCTGCAACTGAACTCCCGTCCGGCCTCCCACGCATCCCGGTCTGTCTAAACGCCTTTAGTCAGACCGAGCATAGCGAGAGGACCCATTCTGCTCCGACGGCATTCACTGGCGCTGCCGATCACAACACTTTGTGTCAGGCCCCAGACGAATACGTTCGTGCACTCCCTTCCTGCTCCTCCAAAAACAACGGGGGCGAAATCCTGGATATGACGCCAGAGGCTTTCTCCCAACCACACAACACATTAATTAGGGACATATTAATGCTACGAACACGAACGCAACACGTAGGTACACACTTCACACCCGGCAAAGTGTGGGATCCTACACACCACGTGGGCATTGTTGTGTTGAAAACAACACTGAAAACCACATTATTCGGTGCTTTTCCGTTACCCCCCCCCCCCCCCCCCCACTCGATTTTGGTTGGCTTTGGGTGCCTTAAAGCCATCGGGAGGGGTATGTATGAAACCCGAAATCGAGTTGGGGGGGGGGGGGGGGGGGTTATAACGGAAAAGTACTCGAATTTGGGTGCCTTAAAGCCATCGGGAGGGGTGTGTATGAAACACGAAATCGAGTGGGGGGGGGGGGGGGGGGGATAACGGAAAAGTACCCATTATTCAATTTCAGAAAATTACACTCAATCCAGATTAATCTCAAGTCGTCAGTTCACATAACAATAAAATAAATAATTAAAATGCATGCTACAGTCATGCAACAATCAAGAATGTGCCAATGAGTATCTGGACATAACACTGGATGGTATGCGGTTGAAGCCCACTCACGAAAAAAGCAAGAGCAGAATCTGAGTTCAGGAATGATCGGCTCTGACTGTCCATCCAGAACAACCAAGTATCAATTAACAAACACAGTAAGTAAAATTTACTTCTTATCGAAATACAAGTCACCGCAAGGATCTACGGGACATTTTGCATAGGGTAGACATCAGCTGAAGTCACATAATGTAAGTAATGTTTTCATCTAAAAAGGACACCTGTGTGAATGACATTAAATGTCACAAATTTTGTGAAACAACGTGATTTCAACGACCTATTACTTCCCATTTCCACCGGCGTGACAGGAAGCTGCATTGTTTTATAAACAAGAAGGCGAAACTTTCAAACAAATACAGGAAAAATATACTGGTTAATGACCCTGCGCTAAACCAGAACAAATGAATGCTATTATCAAGTCCTCAGTTCACTGAACAATAAAATAAGTCATCAAAATGCAAGTCAGAGCCAAGCGGCTACAAATACGTCAATGAAGAAACTGTCCAGCTGCTCATTGACAACCTGGTCACCCATGAACTATCCAAGTTCTGGCTTAGAAACGTTAGAACGGATAGGTACGCCCCATTATGGCCTCCTTGCCTCACGAAACAATCATTAATTAGCAAAACAAAAAAAAAATCGTCAACATGATTTGGTCAACAATAAGTCAAAATAGTGTCGAGTACACAAAAATAAAATAGAATAATAATAGTAATATCATGTACCAAGTCGATCGGTATTATTTATTTGAAATAGGTACTTAGTTTATTCATTTGGTTCTGATCGTCAATCCACACAAGTTTTTTCCGTGATACTTTTTTTAATGGTTTATTCCATGAGTAACCCGCTAGTATGTTTGTTAGAAGGAGTTTTAATAAAAAGGCAAAATTTGTCCGCTGAATCAACGTCTTTTTTGAAAGTGGCATCTGCTACAGCAAGTTAGAGCTTTCAGTAGCCCCCCCCCCCCCCCCCCCCCCCACACACACACACATTACGGAGCGCCACGACAGGACGAGACGAAGGGAAGAGGATATGATGATGGGAGGGAGGGACGGGGTTTGTGCTACCCAGGGTGGGAGCAACTGCTCAACCGCCCCTTGCGATGGGGTGTGACCCAAGCGACTAGTTCGACTTAATGTTTTGTTTCGTTGTTCATTTACATATTAGTTTTTAGTTGAATGATGCTTGACGACGTGCTAGCACAGCCCTGATACAATCCCGAATTTTTAGCCACACAACCACCTACAACTGAATGGGCTTTGTAGCCAATCCACAGGCTGGAAAAGTGGGATGGGAAAAGCGGGAAATGCTGGAGTATTCGCGAACAACCTCATTTCGGGCCCAGGAGTATCGGCGACTCTGCTCTTATCACTACGGGAGTATCGACGACCACTTTTCGGAGGCCAGGAGAATTATTGAAAACACCCGACTATTGGGAGTCAATGCTCGACCAGCAGCCCCCCCCCCCTTCCCCTTCAGGGCCCACTGTTGCCTGCGGAGGCCTTGTTGTCGTCGGGACTCTCAGTGCGGCCCCCGCAAAGGCCACGGGAAGGGTTGGAGACATACTTACTCCAGTCCTCCCTCAAACCGTCGGGAAACACCTCAGCTTCCAGGACAGCTCATTCTGTCTCAAATGCCGGGCAGCTCCAAAGCAAGTGCCTCACCAAGCCCTCCGGGGCTGTGCACCACACACAGCCAGGATTGTCGGCCAGTGCCAGGCTGTGGAGGTTGAATCAGCGTCTGCGGTTATTTCTCAGCATGTGAAGAGGATTTATCTCCTAATCTGATTCAGCAGTGTGGAAAGCAGGAGAGAGCTGAACAAAGACGACCGAATCTTCGGTGGTTCTGGGAGGAAACAAGGGTCTCCCTTGGCTACGCCAAAGGCACACAGCCAATCTTTAGCACAGGCGACCCTGGTCAGCAGGGCGTATACCCACCACCCAGGGTAGTGCAAGCCCTTCTGCTGTTACGTCTCAGCGTGTGAAGAGGGGATTTTCCTGCGGTTAACACCCCTTCGCGTTGTTGGTTGCGTCGGTTTGGTTCTTCAGTCTTCTGCGGCGAATGTGGTAAACTTCAGGTCTTTAGGAGGCTGAAAATGAATACAGAGAGGGTGAGGGAATAACCCGACTTAACGCCTACCTGTAAAACCGTACAGTACCTGATTTGAAGAAAGGTACACGTGAATTCAATAAATGCTATGGTGGAGTGGGTTTGAGTTGATGATGTCAGCAGGTTGGTCAAAGGTCCCTGTCATCAATTGCATAATTTCCATATCGATGGGGCAAGGGGGTAGCCCTTTGCTCTGTTTGAGTTTTGCCATGGCTTTCATATTCTCGAAAAGCTTCTTCAAAGCCCATTTGTTCCTGCAAAAGAAAATTTCGTCACGCTGTGTACTTCGAACGATGTCGAAAGGTATCGAAAAGACATACCTACGGATGTTCGAGGGGTTTTGAGCGTTGAAGTCTTCCTCTATTCGAACCCAAGACTCATTCCGGACGACAGTGTTTTTAGAGCAGTTGTTGTACTTGTCTTTCTCCAAAACGGCCAAATGGGGCTTGAGAATGGACAGGAACAGAGATTTCTCGCCAGGAGTGAAATTCGGGCTGCGTTTCCTCATTCCTGAAAGATAATGTCGAAACAGATCCCGGGAAAAAAAAAAAATCAGACACGTTTCGAAAAGGGGGTAGCATCAGTGGGGGATTCAGGGGGGAGGCGGCGTTCAGAGACACAGCCAAGAAAAAACCGACGAATGGCTAATAAAATCAATAATATTCCCTTGAAGCATTCAATAAGGGTCTTCATGGTCCGGTAGTTTCGACATCAAATCATCGAAAGACAAGTTTCAGCGAGTGTGCATGTTCTCGACAGGGCCGTAGCTAGCATGGGGCAGGCAGCGGCGGTGCCCCAGGGCCCCCGACGGGGAGGGGCCCCTTTTTTGGTGCTAAAGAGCCTTACCTCGGCAAAGACTACGATAGAGCGTACAAGGGTCTCCTCAAAGTACCTCAAATTGAGTGTTCGCGACCCCTATACACGCGGCAAATTCAAACATTCTGTAGACAACCCTAGGTGTATTTTAAAATTTGAAAAAAGATTTCCGTATGGGGGGCCCTAAATTTACTTGTTGCCCCAGGGCCCCCGAGGCTCTAGCTACGGCACTGGTTCTCGGCTAAAAGTAGTGCTGAGATCTCAGCGGCAGTTTTTCGAAGCAGCAATATCCTCGGCAATAAAAGCTATCACTGAGATGAGAGGTTATCACGGCATTAAAAGTACTTCCAAATCTGAAAAATCAGAAATCAACTGTTTCAACAGCTAAATCAACATTGATTAGTCTTGCTGGAGAGTGAAAAAATGGAACTCAGGAACTCTCATTCAGACACGAATCGACAAGCAAAGCGGACCATGAATACCCCATGAAAACCTTACGAAATGTGCCTGCGAAGAATCAACACAAAAAAGTACCTACATACAGAGAAATATTGCGCCCAAAGCCATTTTCACAGGAATCAAAATTCACCTGACAAATAGTTGAACAATTTATTGGTGAAAAAATGAATAAATTACGGAATATTAAAATAAAAAAGTTTTTTTACAAACAAGACAAAACAACAAATTGGCAAAATACTGATTTCACTGGCATGGAAAACTACTTACTATTCAATAAATACTAACGTAACAAAACCTTTTCCGTCAAAATTAAGATGAGGTTGATATAAAACGTAATTTCAGTAGGGATGGGAAAGGAACTCCGATGTATCAAAATATCGATATTTCATCCCGGAAGTATCGGTCTATCATCAGGATACCAATATTGGCCTGACAATTAGCGGAAGTAAGTTTAAACATACCTAGGTGTTGAAAATATCAATGGATCCTATAAGGACTGTGGTCGAGATTATTCTCAACAGACTTATCCGGATTGACAAATTGCTAACACTTCGATATATTAGAATATCGATATCAAAAATAAACAAGTAAGTAAAAACTGAAATAACAAAAAATAAAATAATTGTACATTGATACAAAAAAAATTAAACATATCAAATTAAATTAAACAATAAAAAAGTGTAAATTTGGCACAAAAGTACGTACCTAGTGTACTACACATAATACACAATTCAGGTAGCCAAATACCGATAGATTGCTGTTCAATACCCATCCCTACTTTTCAAGTGCGGTCTAGAGTATTTACATCCAAATGGAATGAATTTCACCACCACAAAAATATTTCACAGCTTTAACATGGAAAATTGATAAAATCACAACCGTTTGACGCACTTTAGAACGAGGCGTGATATCACACTGTACAAAAAAAAGTACCTCTTAACACCAAGTAATCCGTTTTACTCGTACAATAAGGAACACTAGGTATCTACAAAGTTTGTGACGCTCTCGTTAAAATTTATGCGGCGTTATTACCCGGAAAAAGCATGAATTGTTCTTTTTAATCAAAAAACAACCGTAACAATTTGAAAACAAAGATTTTCTAAACGAAAATTAGAAAATATGTACAATATTCAAAATCTAACACTGAGTATGTTTTACCTCCATGTGCATCAAATTTTGTTCGTACAATCAACACATTTCACAATTCACCCGACGGGGAGTCCTGGCGGCCAGCGCGTGACCGCTCGTTCAACAAAGTCAACATAAGGACCATCGCTGGGTCCTGCGGAGTGATGCATTTGGTCATGGCCATTTTGGCTTTTTTTGACATGTTGTCCCAGAGGGTTTTCAAATTTTCTCTGCTCCGGAAAATATGTTTAGTCTCTTGGTTGAACTGTTCAACGATGTGGCTCCACATGAGGCTCCTTTCGAATTTTGACGTGTTCCTTGAAGCATACGAAAAAATACGGTAATATGAAAGTAAGCATTGGCGTTCAGATTTCAGGTAAGAATTGGCGGAACTTACTTGCCGAGAGCGAGGTCACTCGATTTCGACAAAAGTTTAACAAAAAGCAGCCTTTCGTCAAGAGTGAAATTTGGTGACCGGATTCGTTTACCTGAAAATGATTAATAAGGATGGCAATATTAACACCATTTTTCCAAATATTGCACTCAAGAATGTAGACGAAAGTTAATCCGATACTGTCTAGTCAGTCAGTCCGCCTTGTTATAAAGCCACAACTTAAGAGGGGAATGATACCTATCAGATTCTGCTGAAATAAACCAACCTGAACGTTTCGAAGAGTCAACGGAAGATCTACCATCACCACTACCTCTAAGACTAGGAGAACTACCTACCTACCAATTGGTACCAAATAGACTACAAGATTGTTCCAAAAGTCAAACAAGGTGTCCTTACCGCTTCCCCGAGCACAATTTCAACAGGTTTGTTCCTTAGCGCTGAATTCAGTTAAGAAAGTTGGGCGGATGAAACCTGGGGGGGGGGGGGGGGGGAGGGTGTAGATGAAACGCGGGTGCTGAGTTCCGACTAAGCTCACCAGATAGAACGCGAAAAATAAAGAATAATAATAGTAATAATAATAATAATAATAATAATAATAATAATAATAATAATAATAATAATAGGACTACGTGACTGCCATGAAGGAAAACACAAATGAAATTCAGCGAAGTTATTAGCTGTTATCAGTGATGCGTCATCAAATAGCTGTTATCACTCATGCCAGAGACGTCCACGAAGAATACCCACCCCTGCACTGGGAGTATCCCTACATTTATATTTCTTTTTCTGGTTTTTAGGGTGGAAAAAATAGGAAGATTCAGTTTGAGGCGAAAAGAAATAGTGCGAATTGAACTAATTTTCCATTCAATATTTTAAATTTTGCAGTGAAATTATTCAGAGCAAAATAAAGGGAATGAGAGGTCATTTCGCCCTAAATCATTTTTATCCCGTGTCATATGAGAATCAGAACGTTGATTATTTCTTATAGGTACCTAATAAGACATTATTTTTACAGATTTCGCCACCCACCTTTCTGAATAATTCAGAAATTATTTTATTATAGCTATCGATATTTTGGTTGTTGTAGCTCATGATTTGAATTTTTTTTTTTTACCTACCGATTTATTTGATTTTTTTTTTTTTTTTTTTTTTTTTTTTGGTTGGGAGGTGGCGGTGTGGAGGAGTAGGAGTTAACCCTTCAAAAGTTACGAAAATGGGTAAACATCGCCGAAAACCCCTCTTCACTATTCACAGGGCCTCAGGAAAAATAAAACCTATTTGAATTCTGGGGCCTGAGAGTGCGCAGTGGCGTTTTAATATTCGCCCGTTTTTTTATTGGCCGGCGACATGCAAGTTTGCCAACCTACGCATCAGGACGCTTTTGGCGTCTACCACGGAATAGAATAGAATTTCTATTCTGTGGGTGTCTTCGAAATTCTCGTCAGTCACCACGAGGATTTCACTTTGCAATCCAGTACTTCGAGACTTGAAAATTCCAAGTACTTAATACGTGTTTAATTTCGTATTTAATACGTGTTTAACTTCATTTTGGTTTATTATTCTTGGAATAATACACATATGTTTTCGCGACGGAGGTCGACGACTCGGATCGGCCTCAAAACTTGACATTATCCGTTTCAAGAGGTCTACATTCAAAATCCGAAATGTCCGTCCACCGTACGCCGTACGCCGTCCGGGCCGTTTTGGGCAGTAGGAATTTTTTAAAAATCTGAAATTTCGAGAAAATACTTGGTTTACCATCTAGTTGTGCCCGCAAGGTTTTCAGTCCGATCGCACAAACCCGTGGGGCGCTATGGGGCTATAATGGGACTACGGGAGGGGTTTTTTGAAGGCTTTTAGCTATGGGATCGAGTTAGGTGTCGTTTTCGAAGTATTTTTGGACGTAGAATCCATTTTTGGGGGTCCCAGAACGATCCGATTTCACTGTGGCGATCTATAGGACTTTCATGGGGCTAAAAATGGGATTTTTGAAGGATCCCAAGAAGTTAAATATTTTTCGAGTAAAAATTATAGCATTTTTGAAAAAACACATTTTTGAAGAAAAAAATCCCCCCAAAATTTTTTTTTGAAATATAAAAATCCAAAAAAAAATTTTTTTTTTTTTAAATTTTTTATTGACAGAATTAAATGTCTGTACAAGTAACCTATATCACAGAATAATAAACCCTTGTGTAAAATTTGCAGCGTTTTAATACGTTTTTAATTTCGTATTTAACTTCGTATTTAATACAACACTGCGTACTCTGGCGGATCGATGCCCGATGTTCAAATTGGCGTAAGGGGGTTTAAAGGGTGCTGAAATCGAGCATGTTGTTAAAAACGCTGCAAATTTTACACACGGGTTTATTATTCTTTGATATAGGTTAGTTGTACAGAAATTTAATTCTGCCAATTAAAAAAAAAATTTTGATTTTTATATCTCAAAAAAATGTTTTGGGGGATTTTTTTCAAAAATTCTTAATTTTTTACTCAAAAAATATTTAACCTCCTGGGATCTTTCAAAAATCCCATTTTTAGCCCCATGAAAGCCCTATAGATCGCCACAGTGAAATCGGATCGTTCTGGGACCCCCAAAAATGGATTCTAAGTCCAAAAATACTTCGAAAACGACACCTAACTCGATCCCATAGCTAAAAGCATTCAAAAAACCCTCCCGTAGCCCCATTTTAGCCCCATAGCGCCCCACGGGTTTGGGCGATCGGACTGAAAACCTTGCGGGCACAACTAGATGGTAAACCAAGTATTTTGTCAAAATTTCAGATTTAAAAAAATGCCTACTGCCCAAAACGGCCAGGACGGCGGACAGACATTTCGGATTTAGAATGTAGACCTCTTGAAACGGATAATGTCAAATTTTGAGGACGATCCGAGTCGTCGACCTCCGTCGCGAAAACATAGGTGTATTATTCCAAGAATAATAAACCAAAAGGCGAAATTCACTCCTTTTAAAGGAAACCCAACGTATCGTGACTTGTTTAAAATAGACCTACTTTATTAAAACAAGACCCACCGATACTAAAATTGTGACATCGATATTTTAAAGTATCGGTACTTCGATATTAATACTTTTTGAAAAATATCATATCGAAAAAGTATTGATG
This sequence comes from Pilophorus perplexus, assembly GCA_955831195.1. Classification (NCBI taxonomy): domain Eukaryota; kingdom Metazoa; phylum Arthropoda; class Insecta; order Hemiptera; family Miridae; genus Pilophorus; species Pilophorus perplexus. Next base: position 31,845,486 of record OY037009.1, on the reverse strand, counting down.
CTTTTGAGTGGAAGATTTTTTCAGTAGGATACCTAGCTAATATTTTCCTTCGAAACCGAATACTGTTGGAGTCGATTACATCGGTTTGCAACAAGTATAATAATATTATACAAGTATATTATACTTGTTATCCATATTATGGATGTTATCATCAGTAGGTACCCACCTATTTGAAATTATCTTTCGTTTACATTGTACTAGTTTTAGCGTTATAGACAGATTTTGAACCACTTTCATCAAAGAGTTGGAAAGACTCTGAAGCATCTGCGGTTGGCAACACTGCAATGAACACAATAATTATTATTGGACAATGGAAATTATTTCCGTTAGGGATGCCCAATAGGTAAAAAAGTATTGTAAATCGTGAATCGATATATATATATATATATATTTACTTTTATTTTGAGGTATCGAGGTATATATATTTTTTAATTTTATTTTGAGGTATCGATAAAAATTTCATCGATTTTTAAAAACATTTAATGTTTTTAAAAAACCTACACTTTTTTAAAAGACGGAATTTCGCGAACAAACTTTATTACCAATATTTTTCCCCATTAAATATCATAAACAAAATTTTTGTTTATGATGATGACATTGTAAAATTCGTAATCTTTCGTACAATTAGTACTCTTCGTTTAAATTACTGGATGTGGGACTCGTTTTCATAAAAATCCCATCAGTCGGCGGTATATAATTCAATTCAATCAACCAGTAGAAATAATAATATCGAAGAAGAATAATTCTTATGCCATAATTATTATGGCTCTGTCAAGGATGACAAAGATTTTTTTTCAAGTTAACAGTAATTTTGGAAGTGTCATTGGGCATCGAACAAATTATCATCCAAATTTAAGGGATCAAATTGGAAATGTATAATTTTCGTTGGCTTTATTAACACAAACGGTGATGTTAAATACAAAAGAAGTGGTTGTTTGCCAAAGATGCCAAGGTCCAATCCAATGTGGAGGTTAAATTAAATATAGAACGTATTTCTTTACAAATAACTAAAAAAATATTTTCAGAAGCTAGACTATCTTTGGACATCAATGTCATTTGTATTTATACCAATAATATCAATAATGATATAACACTGTAAATTTAACAAATATTCTTATTGAATATATAATATATATTATATGATATATTATATCACTTTTTATATGAATATATGATATATTATATCACTTTCGAGTACACATTAATATTATACTCACATACATTAAATATATAAGAAATAAGAAACAAATAATATAAGAAAATATTTTTCTAAAACTTAGTATGTTCAGAAATGGTGATGGTGAAGAAATTTTGACTGAATTTTCTTTGGAAAGAAAAGAATATTGCAAAGGATATAATATCATATGTGGCCAAATGTCGTCAAGAAAGAAAAAACCAGTTAGTTCAATTTTAGGCCAGACATTCAACAAGTTACACTAACATACATTCATAACCATTTTGTTATAACAAAATAAAGTATACTTTACAATATTTAAGCTGCTATTTAATAATAGCAAAACATTCAACAAGTCCTTGAAATATAATTATATTTAGGGTGGCCAGATATACTGCTTTTTGCAGTACAGTACTGTTTTAAGCTATGTGATACTGCTGTACACAGAGACCCTTGTGTACACCTGAAATGTACTGCTTTTTGAAACTAGTTGAGTTTTTGGGGAGCTACTTCCTGCCTCTTTACTTACGCACTTGAAAATATCTTCCAATGAACTTAAATTAGCTGGGACACCAACACCTCTTATCAATTGGAGGAAGAAGAAGTTGGTCTTAGAGGCTCAAAGTCTGAGTTACGGTTTTTGTGGTTTTCAAATGGATTCACTAGTTTTTAAATGCAAACAAATAGTATTGAGCTTTGAGTATTTGTCTCCTTCATGATCGTATAGTCATAATATTTTTGTGGCCAGCGGCAATGATTTAACCTAATGTGATGTTTTATTAGATATTAAAACTTTTTTTGTCTAGTGTCCTACGACTATTTGTTTAATGTACTGCTTCCTCGAAAAAAAATTTGGCCACCGTAATTATATTACACATTACATTGGACAGGAACCTTAAATAGGATATTAAATATTCAAGAAATTGTCTTCTTCCTTTCTTTTTTCTTTCTATTTATTTTAATAAATCATTATTTTTTGTATCTTGAGAATCACTTCCTTCAACTCAGATTAATCGTATATTGAGGGGGAGGAATGAGGTGGATCCTGAGGTTGCAGGGATCCTCCTGAGCACGTTCCGCCAGTTGCATCTCTAGGAGCTTCACTCGAAGACTGTGGCATCGCTGGGAGTGTGTTGGAAGAATCGTGCTTTCTGGGAAATCTCCTCAGGATGTGTACGTGAGTAATGTGAGCCTGGAGAGTGTCTCTTCTGTTGACGCAGAACTCACATTTTGGACAATCGAATATTTTGAAGGCGGCGATGTGTAATCCCAAGTGGTAAAACATGTTTCCGGAGGTTTTCGAGATGTGGGGGCAATAGGGGCATTTGTAAGGCTGCTCGGGAGGGTTGTGCTGTTTGAGATGAGGCATAAAATTAGTATGACTTTGCTCAACTAGGTCGTTGCAAATAGGGCAAGCGATAGGTTCATGTTTGGCGACATGCCGTTTGTACAAATCATCTCGTTCGGTGTGGAACTGACAATGCGGGCACTGCAAGATGAGTTCCAACGATTCTGGCGTTTGACAATCACGTTCATGATTGATCTTCCTACGGAAAGCTATAGCTTTTGCTCTCCTTTTGGAATTAGCCGTCTGAGAATTACTCTTCAAGCCGCGTTTGGTCTTCACAGGGGAGCTATGCTTGCTTCGATGTTTTGTGGAATTGTGTAGCTTCATGTGATAGATGAAGGACACTAAGACAGGTGTTGAAAATTTGCAATGCTTGCACTGAAATGGCTTTCGCTCCGTTTTGGAGTCATTGTTCTTGTTTGTTTCAATTGCTGCATTACAGGCACTTTTTGATCGATTTAGTTCTTTAGGAAACCTTCCTCTGCTACCAAGTGTCACGCCATGGCTCTCCTTCATGTGTTGAATCAGATCACTCCTTCTTGACACTGATTTGCAAATACTGCAATCCCAAATGCCTCCAACTGAGTTTATAGTTGGATCACTTGAGTCAACTGTTTGTTCATTCTGGGAAACTACCTCTGAGCTGTCACTAGAATTCGGGCCATGCTGCAGGTTGTCTTCTAACTGTTCCGGCGCTTGACGATTGCGGTGATCATTGATCTTCCTACGGAAAGCTATAGCCGCTATCTTCTTCTTCTTGCAAGCTTTCCTTTTGGAATTAGCCTTCTGAGCCATAATGTTTAAGCCGCGTTTGGTCTTCACAGGGGAGCTGTGCTTGCTTCGATGTTTTGTGGAATTGTGTAGCTTCATGTGATAGATGAAGGACACTAGGATAGGTGTTGAAAATTTGCATTGCTTGCAGTGAAATGGCTTTCGCTCCGTTTTGGAGTCATTGTTCTTGATTGTTTCAATTGCTGCATTATAGGCACTTTTTGATCGATTTAGTTCTTTAGGAAACCTTCCTCTGCTACCAAGTGTCACGCCATGGCTCTCCTTCATGTGTTGAATCAGATCACTCCGTCTTGACACTGATTTGCAAATGCTGCAATCCCAAATGCCTCCAACTGAGTTGATAGTTGGATCACTTGAGTCAACTGTTTGTTCATTCTGGGAAACTACCTCTGAGCTGTCACTAGAATGCGGGCCATGCTGCAGGTTGTCTTCTAACTGTTCCGGCGCTTGACGATTGCGTTGATCATTGATCTTCCTACGGAAAGCTATAGCCGCTATCTTCTTCTTCTTGCAAGCTTTCCTTTTGGAATTAGCCTTCTGAGCCTTAATGTTTAAGCCGCGTTTGGTCTTCACAGGGGAGCTATCCTTGCTTCGATGTTTTGTGGAATTGTGTAGCTTCATGTGATAGATGAAGGACACTAGGACAGGTGTTGAAAATTTGCATTGCTTGCAGTGAAATGGCTTTCGCTCCGCTTTGGAGTCATTGTTCTTGTTTGTTTCAATTGCTGCATTACAGGCACTTTTTGATCGATTTAGTTCTTTAGGAAACCTTCCTCTGCTACCAAGTGTCACGCCATGGCTCTCCTTCATGTGTTGAATCAGATCACTCCTTCTTGACACTGATTTGCAAATACTGCAATCCCAAATACCTCCAACTGAGTTGATAGTTGGATCACTTGAGTCAACTGTTTGTTCATTCTGGGAAATTACCGCTGAGCTGTCACTGGAATGCTGGCCATACTGCAGGTTGTCTTCTAACTGTTCCGGCGCTTGACGATTGCGTTGATCATTGATCTTCCTACGGAAAGCTATAGCCGCTATCTTCTTCTTCTTGCAAGCTTTCCTTTTGGAATTAGCCTTCTGAGCCTTAATGTTTAAGCCGCGTTTGGTATTCACAGGGTTGCTTTGAAATTTTGAGTTGATCGTTGGATCACTTGAATCACCTGCTTCTTCATTCTCGGGAATGGGAATTGCCTCTGAGTTGTCACTGGAACATGCAGGCCTGTCTATTGTCTTATCACCAGACCAAGACCAACATTTGTCAATCACTGGATAGGATTGAAGGGGATCGGTATCAGTTTCTTGGGGAGCGTTCGCACCGTGAACATTTTTAGAGTGTATTATAAGTTCATATTTGGTCATTTCTTCATTGCAGACATCACACGGGTATATTTTGGAGTGGTAGGCTTCGTTGTGGTGTTTCATAGAATGGATGTAATTCGATGAAAACTCGCACATGGAACAATCCAACATGTCAATCTTCCGATGCTTCGGAATATGCAATTTGAGAGGCCCATTATGCTTGCACTTAAACGAGCAAAAGGGGCATTTGATGTTTTTTGTCATCTGCGGATGTGTCATCCAGTGGTCGACGAAGTAAGAATGGTCGAAGTCCGAGAAGTCGCACGACGGGCATTTGAAAGGCTCGTCTAAATCGTGTTTGGCGACGTGACGTTCCAAAAGGTATTGGATTTGAGTTTGGTAGAAGCACTTGTCGCATCGATAAAACACCATATCTTTAGGCAGCGGCTCGACGACACTGGAAGGAGAATCCTCAATGGGCTCCGGGTCATTGGAGATTACACCTATAAACAATAAGACAAAAATTAGGATACAACAACGCTGAATTTGACATTGAAAAAATGATCATTGAATCAAAATTTGATTTAATATATAATACCATAATGGACAATAATCTAATAGCAACGATGATCCTCATGCAGTATTGAGCGCTCATTGTCTTCAAATCGATATTATCTAAGTGGGTACATACTAAATCTAAAAGTCAAATTTGTTCGTCGGAATTACACTGATTGCTAAAGCGCAAAGTTGACGAAAGAGTGATGTCATAATCAGGTTGACATGATGAAATCTTGACAAAAAAAAAAAAAGCGTGGATCTGCTAGGGGTTTGGATTCCAACAAGGAGCGCTATTGGCTGCATAGTGAAGTGACTTAGCGGGAATGGACTCAGGAACAAGGTCAAAGAAATGGAAAGATTCTGTCGAACAAAGTTAAAAAAATAACTAAAAAAGTACCTACTCAGTGCGATTGGTAGGTAATGAGAAATTAGGTGTCTGAACAGAGAAAATTACAACCTACCGAAAATTTGGCATTGGAATTCAGCTCACTCACCATCAAAGCTAATTGTAGTGGTACGCCAGAGTGCACTGATATAGGACCTATTACTCAAATATATAATAGATACACCTGGTGTAAAGAAAGAAAATATGCTAAACCAGTAGCACTATCAATTTCTGTTTGTGAAAGTAAAGGAGAAAACGCTGCAAATTTTACACAAGGGTTTATTATTCTTTGATATAGGTTATTTGTGCAGAAATTTAATTCTGTGTCAATGAAAAAAGTTCAGAAAAACTTCTTTTTTTTTTATTTATTTTTTTCAAAAAGATTTTTTTGTTTTGTTTTTTTTTTTTTCAAACATTTTTTGTTTTTTACTTGAAAAATATTTGACCTCCTGGAATCCTTCAAAAATCCCGTTTGTAGCCCCATGAAAGCCCTATAGATCGCAGCAGTGAAATCGGATCGTTCAGGGACCCCAAAAAATGGATTCAACGTTCAAAAGTACTTCGAAAACGACACCTAACTCGATCCCATAGCCAAAAGCCTTAAAACAAACCCTCCCGTAGCCCCATTTTAGCCCCATAGCGCCCCACGGGGTTGGGCGATCGGGCTGAAAACGCGGGAACAACTAGATCGTAAACAAAGTATTTTGTCAAAATTTCAGATTTTTAAAAAAATCCTACTGCCCAAAACGGCCCGGACGACGAACGACGGACGGACATTTCCGTTTTGGAATCTAGACCTCTTGAAACGGATAATGTCAAATTTTGAGACCGATCTGAGTCGTCGACCTCCGTCGCGAAAACATAGGTGTATTATTCCAAGAATAATAAACCAAAATAAAGGGAGCCACTTTTGGTTTATTATTCTTGGAATAATACACCTATGTGATCGCGACGGAGGTCGACGACTCCGATCGGCCTCAAAATTTGACATTATCCGTTTCAAAAGGTCTACATTCTAAATCCGAAATGTCCGTCCCGTAGGAATTTTTTTTAAATCTGAAATTTTGGAAAAATAGTTGACTTACCATCCAGTTGTGCCCGCAAGGTTTTCAGTCCGATCGCCAAACCCGTGGGGCGCTATGGGGCTAAAATTGGGCTATGGGAGGGGTTTTTTGAAGGCTTTTAGCTATGGGATCGAGTTAGCTGTCGTTTTCGAAGTATTTTTGGATGTAGAATCCATCACTGTGGCTATCTATAGGGCTTTCATGGGGCTAAAAATGGGATTTTTGAAGGATCCCAGGAGGTTAAATATTTTTCGAGTAAAAAAATAAATAATTTTTAAGAAAACAAATTTTTTGGAAAAAAAAAAATTGTTTTCCAAAATTTTTTCCATTGACACAGAAATAATTTTTGCACAAGACTTGTGCAAAAGCACTTAGTAACCTACTTATATTAAAGAATAATAAACCCTTGTGTAAAATTTTCAGCGTTATCGTTTGGTTTTGTTCCCCCAACGGTCTGCTCCCGCCAACGAAATGCCAATGAGAGAGCCCGTCCTGGGATACACGCTCCCCCACTCTAACTCAAAATTGTAAATTTTGAAAGTGTCCTGGAAATTCGAATAATACTTTAGGAGCTCAAAACTCACTGCTACTGCTTCAAATAATACATTGTATTATGGCTCCTCCTGTGGGACAGAGATGAGCGTATTCGTATTCGCGAATACGAATATCACGCAAAGCACGCCCAACCTGCGAATACGAATACGAATATTCGTATTCGCCTATAGGATTACGAATGTATTTGTATTCGAATATACGAATACGAATTTATTCGTATTCGCAACTATAAATACGAATATTCGTATTTTCGGACCTATAAATACGAATATTCGCAGAAAAAATTTGCGAATATTCGTGTTCTCGATGATGAAATACTCAAATACGTTTGTACATACCTGAAAAAATGAAAATACACTCGTATACCGTCGTATTCGCAGGAAAAAAAATACGAATACTGTCGTATTCGCAGGAAAAAAGTGCGAATACGTTCGTATTCGCAGGAAAAAATACGAATACATTCGTATTCGCAGGAAAAAAATGCGAATACCGTGATATTCGCTGGAAATAAGTACGAATTCGTTGATATTCGCAGGAAAAAATGAGAATTCATTGATATTCGCAGGAAAAATGAGGATTCGTTGAAATTCGCAGGAAAAAATGAGAATTCGTTGAAATTCGCCGAAATAAAATGGGAATGCAGCTATAATTTCTCAAATTCTCAACAATATAGTTACAAAGAAATGAATATGAGTAATTTGGCTTTCATGAATTAGGCTGACTATGTAGGTAATTATGGTCAGTCTGGAGTAATAAAATAGGTATTTAATTGCTGTTGGTAAAATGGGGTTTTCCGTTTATTCTTACGTAAATAAGTAGGTATCTAAATGCCACATCGCTGCACTATAATGTACCTATGCACATATTATGTGAGAGTGGTGGTGCAGCTGATCGTGGGATGAGAACATGATGGCAGACTACTGTTGGAACATTCAACGAGACAAAAAATAAATAAATTTAAAATTGATGAGCATATTTTCAACATGTTCCTCGAAATTTTCTGCTTTTCGGTTGCCGAGGAAATTTTGTATTACCTACTTCAATGAAGGACTTACAAGATTGTAGCTCATTACCTTCCAACGCATCAGCAAATTCGGGATCCTTTATAAGTGCTCTAATTTGCGTTCCATCGCAAAAAAACAATTTTTTGACGGTAAAAATGATTTTTACAGCTTGTATTCCCGAAACTATGCTCTGTAGCGGCTTGAAAATGGTCTCATTCGATTCAGTGCAAAAAGTTCTATAGGATACCGTAAGTCTAAGCGCTTAGGATAAATACTTGGATGAGCCAGAAAATTTTTTTAGTTGGAAATGGGAAAAAGGGAGAGTAAAATTTCTCTTTGAAAAATCGCCAAAAATCGGCTGTTGCATTCACAGAGGTGCAGTTGACTGCATTTGACGCAAAAATGTCCACAGATTACTTTGTAGTTGGAGCCCTTATTTATTATGCAAACTGGAGATAGCGCCCCATATTATTATACATTTTGTTTGACGATTTCACGCACGAGTGAGGAGTCAGTGAGAGCCTTCTCTACAGCTATTTCTGCAACAGCTCCGATCAAATTTGGGCGAGAGAAAGTATTAACTAACTGACCTTCATGTGGTCTTTCTTTCAGCAAGTTCTCCCTTCTGATGGCACACCCATCCAGCTGCAGAGTGGCTCCATCTCACTCCCTTCAATGAATTTATTTCCTAATATTTCATCAAATTTGCCAAAGTGGCCGGCGACCTTCTGTGGTAATCCTCCACATTTGAATAAACAAGACTTTTATAACTTTAAATTACCACTTTACTGTGGTAATTTAAAGGTATAAAAGTATTTTTTATTCAAATTCCTAATATTTGTTTAAATATTTTTAAATACACCTATGTAATCGCGATGGAATAAAAAATTCTGATCGGCCTCAAAATTAGAAATTATACATACGTATACGTTTGGATGTATTGATTCCAAAAACAGAATATCTGTCCGTCGTCCGTGCGGTTTGGGGCAGTAGGATTTTTTTTAAATCTGAACGTTTGACAAAATACTCAGTTTACCATTTAATTGTGCCCACAAGGTTTTCAGCCTGATCACCCAAACCCGTGTGGCGCGATGAGGCTAAAATGGGGAGGGGGTAGAGTTAAGTGTCGTTTTCGAAGTGTTTTTGGACGTAGAATCCTTTTTTGGAAAAAAGTTCTATTTATTTATTTTATTTTTATTTATTTATTATTATTTTTTTGTGTCCAGTTTATTCTTAATTACACAGCATTAGTTTTTGCGCAATTAACCTATGTAAACGAATAATAAACCCTTTTGAAAAATTTGCCGCGTTTTTGTAGACTTTTTTTTTTTTTTACTGCTAAATTATTAAATAATTTTTATGAATTTACTTATATAAAATTTTTATGAATTAGAATTGAAAATCGTGCGGGATTGCGTTTCTAGTACAGTACTAGTACTGTGATGAAAAAAGATCAGGGAACAGTAACTATTCCCGGATCTTTTGGTTTATTATTCTTGGAATAATACACCTATGTTTTCGCGACGGGGGTCGACGACTCCGATCGGGCTCAAAATTTGACATTATCCGTTTCAAGAGGTCTACATTCTAAATCCGAAATGCCCGTCCGCCGTCCGCCGTCCAGGCCGTTTTGGGCAGTAGGAATTTTTTTAAAAATCTGAAATTTCGGCAAAATACTTGGTTTACCATCTAGTTGTGCCCGCAAGGTTTTCAGTCCGATCGCCCAAACCCGTGGGGCGCCTTGGGGCTATAATGGGGCTACGAGAGGGGTTTATTGAAGGCTTTTAGCTATGGGATCGAGTTAGGTGTCGTTTTCGAAGTATTTTTGGACGTAGAATCCATTTTTTGGGGTCCCGGAACGATCCGATTTCACTGGGGCGATGTTTAGGGCATTCGTGGGGCTAAAAATGGGATTTTCGAAGGATCCCAGGATGTTAAATATTTTTCGAGTAAAAAATACAGAGTTTTTGAAAAAACACATTTTTGAACAAAAAATCCAAAAAAAAAAAATTTTTTGAGATAAAAATCGAAAAAAAAAAATTTTTTTAATTTTTTCATTTACAGAATTAAATTTCTGCACAAGTAACGTATATCAAAGAATAATAAACCCTTGTGTAAAATTTGCAGCGTTTTTTCATCACAGTTCATCCACGAAAGCCGTGGAAAAAATACGAATACGGCTATCCTCTGAACTAAAACCCCTAATTCATGTTAGCCAAATCGTTACCACCTACCTACTCATATTCATTTCTTCGTGTCATATCGTGGCATATTGAGAATTTGAGAAATTATAGCTGAATTCTCATTTTATTTCTGCGAATTTCAACGAATTCTCATTTTTTCCTGCGAATATCAACGAATTCGTATTTATTTCCAGCAAATATCAACGAATTCGTATTTATTTCCAGCGAATATCACGGTATTCGCATTTTTTCCTGCGAATACGAACGTATTCGCACTTTTTTCCTGCGAATACGACTGTATTCGTATTTTTTCCTGCGAATACGACGGTATACGAGTGTATTTTCATTTTTTCAGGTATGTACAAACGTATTTGAGTATTTCAGCATCGAGAACACGAATATTCGCATTTTTTTTCTGCGAATATTCGTATTTATAGGTCCGAAAATACGAATATTCGTATTTATAGTTGCGAATACGAATAAATTCGTATTCGTATATGCGAATACAAATGCATTCGTAATCCTATATGCGAATACGAATATTCGTATTCGTATTCGCAGGTTCGGCGTGCTTTGGGTGATATTCGTATTCGTATTCGCGAATACGAATACGCCCATCTCTGCTGTGGGACACCCCGAGACCCCCGGATTATTTCAGTTTAGATGAAGGATCAAAGCAAAGAATGGACACACACACGTTGGGTTTTTCGGACAAGGTCCAAACCTACAATCCTACAATGTAGGAGCTATCTGTGTGCGCTCTGTGCAAAATATTCTCAAATTTCACATAGTCGCGCTAGATATTTCACAAATCCTTAATTAAAAACTGAAAGCCCCTTTGTCTTGACTCTGACAATTTATATTCTAAAATAATATAATTTTTTTTAATAATAAAAAACCATCATTTGTTCATTTTGAACAGAAAATTGAAAAGGATGAAGGAATTCGATAAAATGACATGCACTATTTATTCATGCTCTTATAGGTAGGTGAGTGAATACCCACCAGAGTGAATTGTGATTAGGTTTATTCCAGGTCTGACAGCAGTCAACCGACATGTCGGTTCCCGTCTAACAGCTGTCAACCTACCTATGTCTCCGTCGGTTTCTGTTAACAGTCCTGGAACAAACCTATTGATATTTCTCTCAGTATCTATCTACCATTACACGGTTGGGTACTACAAAACCATGGTCACACTGAACAGAACTAGGCGTAGGTAATATGAGCTGCGTTCACAGAGTAAGTTCTGGCCGTTCAGAATCGAATCAGAACTCGAACGAGAAAGTAGTCCCTACGATCAATCACAGAAGGAAATGAATCGCGCGGGAGTGACTTTCCACAATCGAGGAGGCAGTCGGAATCAATTGGGGAAGTTGTGAAACAAAAAATCAGAACTGCCGGAATCGATTCCGAACGATTCTGTACGAGTTTTAATGACTCGACAGGATTAAGGAATCGATTTATCAATATCAAAGCTAACAAACGTCATAAGAGTTCTGAATCAGATACAGAGTTTCCTCCAGAAAGAGAATAATAGCGTTATTTGGCATAATATTATGGCATCCATATCATACAAAACCAAAACGCGAACCGTAGAGACTGTTGGAGCGAGGGGTCACACCAAACTGTCAACAACATCCTGCCGAGAAGGGACAGCACCTCTTCTTCACGTCATGCAATCAAGTGCCACTATCGACTCAAGTGCTTACTACAGGGGCACCCCACAGAACCTACCCCCAAAGGTTCTGCGAAAATGACAAACCACAACTAACCCGTCTAACCAGGAGATTAATATTAACAACAAATAGTAACAACAGCTTTTTATTTCAAACTTTTTTATCAATAAATAAACAACCAAATTGTAACCACACTTTAAAGTAGGAGGAATTAAGTGAACAAAAAAATAAAGATTTTCAAAACATACAAATAATGAGTTTTTTCTGAGATGAGGTGAATTTTCAACAAAACAGAAGTCATTTCATACAATGAGCACTATTCACAAAGATATTGAACCATTTTGATACATTAAATTTTCTTCTTTATACAAAGGAAAATCTTCACTAAGGGTGGCTCGATCAATTAGAAAATGTTGCTGCGAGATCGTTGACCTCAACGACCCTTTTTGGAGGGGCGACCGACTATTATTGTCCTGACAAGACTGGATTGTGAGTTGGAGATTGGTTGTCTGTAGGGTTTCTGCCTTTGTGGACGTTTCGGCAATGAGCAATCAAATCGTGGCGGGTCAATACGGCGGGGCAGTGCAAGCAAGGGTGTGTGACCGTGTGCTGTTTCCTAATGTGACGTTTCAGGGCGAAGTCGTGCGACCCCGAGAATGAGCAGGTAGTACAGGGAAACCGCTTCTTGGTTGAATTCTTTTTGGCGGTTTGACGTTTGACGTGATCGTCGTCGACGCGAATCGCTACGTTCCGCGTCCCTTTGACGGTCAACAGCACACCGTGTTTCTTTTTGGAGTGCTCCACCAATTCGTACTTGCTCATTATGGCTGAGCACCGCAGACAACGGTATTTCATCCTGTGAATGGTTTCGATGTGATCCTTCAAGTACCACTGGGTTTGTGTGGTAAAACTACACTCGGGACATGCAACCAATGTCGACATTTTACTTTTGGAGCTTTTAGTTTTGGTTTTGGTCAAGCGGCGAGAAGATAACTCAACTCCATGAACGTCCTTGGTATGCTTGAAGAGCTCATGCTTCCTCTTGTGATTTTTCCCTATGTGGGCCTTCAAGTACCCTTTTCTCTTGGTGGTGAAACTGCAAGACGGACAGCTGAAATTCTCAACACCTTCACGAAGATCTGCTTCTCCATGGTAATCTTTGTCTGTAGGCTGCTTCTTGGAGTGCATATTTTTGGTGTGGGCCTGTAGTTGCATTCTGAGCTTTGAACTGAAGTCGCAAATTGAGCATTCAAACATGACTGACTCCGAACCGGCCTTGGAAGAATCAGTTTGGACATCAAGCCGTCCTTCTTCATTTGCGTTGACAGAAACTTCAACAGGAACAAAGTACCTCAAAAAACCTCGTCCTTTGCTCGAGGTTTGAATTCCATGGTCGTTTACGCAGTGATCCATCATATCGCGTTTGCTCAAGACAATGAAGCAGGTATTGCAGGAAAACATCTTGTTGTGTTGAGATTCCAAGTGTTTGTCCACAGCTGATTTAGATACGGACGAATAATTGCATTGAGAGCATTTCCAATCTCCGCCTTCCTTGAATAAGAACTCAGAGAGGTCTGCAGCTTCAGACGTAGACTGATCAGCTGACTCAACAGCCTCCTCATCGTCAACAGGATCAAAATTATTTTTATTTGATTTGTCCTCCTCATGAACACTCTCAAAGTGCTCCGCTTCGTGAACACTCATCTCATGCTTGGTCAAAACCACCGAGCAGTACTTGCACGAGTACGTTTTTTCGTGGAAAGCAGTAACATGCTTTTTCATGTTCCCAACGTAACGGCAACTATGGCCACAAATGGTACACTTGAACAGTCCGTCTTCTTTGATAATTGTGGGGACTTTGTCGTCGAAATCGTCCATTACAGTTTCAACCATGGCAGCCACGACCATATTATCGGAATCCGATTCGTTGACTGGTGTGCAGTATTGTCCGATATTGCCTTTCCCAAAGTTGGGCAGAGTGAGGTTATGGACGACCTCATAATGGCAGACGATGCCGTATTTCGTTGTGACAAAAGAACAGCGATTGCAACTGTACTTTTTTTCGTGGAAACACTCAAAGTGAGGCTTCAAGTTGAATTTGAAGTGAGAGAAGAATCCACAAATGGAGCATTTGAAATACCCGTCTTCTTGAATTATGGTCATTCCTTGGTCTTGATCGGGATTTTGATCCAAGTTTACATCACCAGGTTCAACAGTGGTGAAGTACTTTGAGAGATTGCCCTTTGCACTGACTACCTCATCGTGGTCAGTTTCATAGTGCTGAAGCATGTCGTGCTTGGTCAACACGGCTGGACAGCGGCTGCAGGACATCATCCGTTGATGCATCTTCTCGAAGTGAGTTTGGGCACTTTTTTTGTTCTTGGAGGAGAAATCACACGAGGGGCAGACGAAGTCGTCGCCGATCCGTTGGATGGGGTCGTCTTGTTCCTTCTCAGTCCCCAAGGGATGTGTAGTCTCTAGGACTTCCTTGAATGTATAACCTTTGCCACCGTTACGAATTGTCACACCGTGAGCTGTTAGGTTGTGTTGAATAAGATGGTGTTTGGTCATAACAGACGGGCAACCATTGCACTGGAACTTTTTCAAGTGGTACTTCTTATAGTGGTTCGAGGCTATAGTTTTATACCGCGAAGAGAAATCACATACAGTACAGAAGAACTCACCGTTGTTTTCAGTGTAGTGCTCTACAGTTTGTACGTCACTGTTGGCTCTGTAATCCACATTGGGAACGGGACTTGTGGCTCTTGGCTCCGTTGATTCGTTAAGGTATTTGCGAAATTTGTGTCTTCCAAGAGTATCGCATTCAGAACCATGCTCGTTTTCATAATGTTGCTCTAGCTGGTACTTAGTCAACACAGCAGGGCAAGCACCGCAGCAGTACAATTGAGTGTGATGCCGTTCAACGTGGTCAGTGAGGCTGAGCGGGTGTGCCGTCGTGAATTCACACAGGTCACATTTAAACTGGTCATCCATTTTATTTTTAGTTTCAAACGTCTCCTCATGGGAAGTTACTTCAACCAAAGACTTATTAGAGGGAATGGTGATGCCGTGGGAGGAGCGATAGTGTTCGATTTGTTCGTACTTGGACAAAACCGCAGAGCAGATTCCACAGCGAAACTTTCTCGTATGCATGCGATCTTCGTGTACTCGTAAGGACGCTTTTGAATAAGAAGCGTAACCACAAATAGAACATACACCTTTTGAGACACCTGATTTAGAAGTGTTGGGAAGATTTGAATCTGACAGCTCGTCATATCTCCTGAATTTAGGAAAGCAGAATCTTTTCTGGCTCAAGAGGCGGTAGTGTTCTTCTTTGTAATGCTGCATGAGATCACTCTTGCTCATGATGGCTGAGCAGAACTCGCAGTGGAACTTGGTCGTGTGCATTTGGGCGATGTGAAGTTGAACATCCTGATCTTTAATAATACGATCGCAGAAAGGACATTTGGAGCTCTTGGACACACTCGTGTCTTTGTGAGAATCAGTGACCCTAGAACCCTGTCCCACTTCTGAGAGTCGAACTTTGATCTCGGTGTTGTGAACTTTCCAGCCATGGTTCATCAGTTCGTACTTGGTCATGACCTCTGGGCAGTGAGGGCAGGCGAATATTTTACCATGGTAATGTTCCGTGTGCGCCGTCATTATGCGGGCGGACCTAAAGATACGCCCGCAAATACCACACGTTAAATTGTTGGACTGTGCTTGTTCTGATGTTTCGTCCAACAAGTTTCCCATGTCTTCAGCAACGCTGGCTTCTCTCTCAGCATTTTCTTTCTCCTCGGCAGTCTTCGCCTGCCTGAGGCCGCTTGGCCCTCTGTGGGGAATCCGCACACCATGCACGTCCCAACTGTGTTTTGCAATATCGTGCTTCGTCATGACTTCAGGGCAATGATTGCAATGGTATTTGACCGAGTGCAAGAATTTCATGTGATGCACCAAGCCCCACTCGTTGCGCAATCTGGCGTCGCAGATGGAACAAGCAAATGGCTTCATTTCATCGGCAGCAAAATCCCCCACAGTGCCATTTAAAGGTTGACCAACTTTCAAGATGGCTTCATTCATATTCTGCCTGGACTCTTTCAGTCCTTTGCTTGCAACGCTGATATTCAACTTGTGCACTTCCCTGCTATGCTGGATGAGATCGTACTTGTTCATCACTTCAGGACAATAACTGCAGGGGTGCTTCACATGAAGCTTCTCAACGTGCCTTTCCAGATGCAACCTGTTACTGTACAAACGAGCGCATACAGAACACTCAAAACAAGTACCTTTCTGCAGAATGTACTGGCTGACATCAGCACGCCCTGAGGCAAAGGCACAGCTTGGGCCTGGTTTGAAAAAGACTTCATACCCAGATTGCTCTTCTGAGAGAACCGCTTGACGTTTCTTCCTGCTCACTTTAGGGTTTACAACTAGCGTTTTGGTAGTTGTCAGATGAGTTTCTTCGGTGTGCAAGCTCAAAACGTGGATCTTCAGCAAGACTTTGAGATGAGAACTAAACTCGCAGAATCGACAATAAAAGAGTTCAAGTTTCTCATCAGCAAATTCTTCGTACTCATTGCCAGAATGTATCGCATCGGTTTGCTCATTTCTGGTATTTTTGGATATCGGCGGATTCAAATACAATGTTGATCCAGACTGGGCCTCAACAGCTTCTCCAACAGAATGAACTGCATCCCAGTGCTTGACCAACATGGGGTAAGTCATTTTCTCTTCGCAGTATTCGCATTTGAAAAGCTGCTCGTGATGAACTTTGGTGTGATGTTTCAGGGATTTGACGCTGTTCGAAGTGAAATGGCATGCGGAGCAATTGAAGAGTTCCGTGACCCGGTCGTTGAGTATGTTGAGCTTCATGTCCGACACGTGTGAAGTCTGTTGGAGCGAAGCCAAATGGTCCAACGGAAAATCATCGTGACGATGGAACTTGTCAGGAGTCGACGCAGCCCCCTCAAGCCCCAGGTCGAAATTCTCAAACTCCACGTCATACTGAGCTTCGTCCGATTCGAACGGGTTCACATCCAGGATCACCACACGCTTTCCTGAAAAAACAACGGAAGAACCCATTTAGTAAAACAATAACGATAATTTGCATGTAAAACAAATATACAAACATAAATTTCAGGATAATATGGCCTGATGTCCTATTAACGACCAAACTATTACAACTCAGAAAAATATCGGTTCAGGACTTAACCCACGCTATGAACCGACCGCTACCGTGCATACCTAAAAAAAACTACGTTCAACGAACATCCTCCTACATTTGACTTGAAAACATGCCGTATCAGAGCGTTTTGAAGGCTTCAACAGCAACATCACGAACGCTAATATTGTTTGGAAATTGGTTGAAATAAATATTTTATGTACGTGTGCGTATTTCATTTTTACAATCCATTTTTTATAACTTATGGCAGCTGCTGACCTGGATTTTTGCCTGCGACGAAGGACTAAGAAAAAGCTGGGTTATGAGATCTTGAACACGATGAATATAATTTATTGACAACAATTTTTACATGGTACCAAAGAAATACCAAATTTAATGAACTAGTACTTATGTAGGAAGTAGACCTTGTTCTGCCCAAGTTCAACCTAAATCTGCCGAAAACACGTTAAAGTTTTTCTATACCTACAGTACAATGCATCGTTACTAACTAGACTGCGAAGTTAGGTATGAAACATGGATACTTTCTGCATGAGAATCCTAATATTTACATTGGTGGTCATCGTGCTCCAGTAGTTTGACTTTGAATCATCGAAAGCGATGTTTTAACGAGAGCCATTAAATTTTACGACAATTATACGACCGAACCATGAATACCCCTATTAAGTTCAGCGATGAAATAGTAGGCTGTCTCTTCTGTTTATCAATACTTTACTACAGACACAGGTTTCAGTCATAATATATTATATTCAGTCCATAGCCAACAATATTCTACCAAATTACTCGTTGAAGATGAACGAAAGGCACCCATGGTATAGAAAAACGTTCCCTGGTGGTGTCTGAGCCACGAACAAAACGATACCGGTGAATTATCAGATGGGAAAGATTGATATCGTATGATACCAATTGAATTGTTATAAATTTAAATTTTTGCAACTCAGAAATACCCAGTTCTTGACTTCTGGCCGAGGGCTCCCTCTGAAGAGTAAAGAAGGAAAAACGACAGTCTGATAACCGAAATGTGAGTCGACTAATAGCAGAAACAGATCGGATAGAATAACAGTAACGGAACCTTTTAACTGCTTCTACCCTAAACATAACTAGCTGCCAACTAATATACCTACCAACTCCATTCGTTTTGCTATTAGTATATGGAAAGAAGACAAAACTGCAGTCGGAAATATCGAAACTTTTGAACAGAAGAACCTTTTTTAAAACTTCCTTTTCATATGAAACTTTTTCTGATAGCGATATCGGTATGGAATGGAATGTATCGATACTACAGGTATCGGATATCCTAAGTGCGACCCTAAATGAGCCCATTGAACTTAAGAGCAGACACATGGATCCATGTCCTTCCGTCCCTATAGTCTGTCTGCAATGACGTTGGGCTCCGAACCTGCTCCCCAGTGGCTGACGCATGAACTACGACCGTAATTTGGGAAGTTGGCTGATGTGGTAACATTGGCTCCCTTCCGTTTGTTTACTACCGTGCTGAGTTAAAATCGCCGAAATTTGTTTCGTGTTTTGTTTTACGTTTGGGTCTGGTTGTGAAGATGGATAGTTTCCCCAATCTTCGGGAACTTTAAAGAAGACAGTGCTGTTATGTTAGGTACTGTAAACCTGTAAATCAGTGAAATCGATTGGTTAACCTGCAGAGGAAGCGTTTGGATTGCAGGGAGAAACTCCTCCCAGGTGTGCCGCTTCAAAGGGATAAAATCACCCGAAAAATGTCTCAAATGGGGAAATTCGTTTAATTCGGAAATTTGTTTAATCGTCCTCTGCTCCAGGGGGCAAAGACAGCAGATTTGGCGTCCTTCGCGCCTTAGTGCCCGTTGCTGTGGAGGGCCTTTGATGCCGTGTTGGCATTGACGGGAGCTGCAGATAAGGACAAAAGAAACGTTGATGGAGATATCCACGAGCTTCAGACCCTTGTGTCGTGGACAAGGATTGAAATGAAACTGAAAAATTTAATTTGATACTAGGGAGATAGGAAATTGGAAGGGCTTTCCAACGGTATGGCCAGTCTTGATTTTTGATAGCAAAATAAGGGAGTTTAACGTGGTCGAGTGTTATTTTGAGCGAAACAAAATTTGTTTTTTATATTTAATATCGCCAAAAGTTGAGAAATAAATCTCAACCCAGGGAGCGAAAAAATAAAACTCAAAATCTGATATGGAGCGAAAAATCACTCCAGTTCAATTCCTGGTCGTGGAGCTTTGTAACCACTTCACCATTGGCGACCCCTCGGTCGGTTACAACTACGAATGACCAGAACAAAAATGCTGCAAGAAGATTGCAGTAGAGAGCAACCAACATAAAGGGGAGATCCACAGAGGGTATAAGAACTCACCACAGAAAGAATCAACCAACCAAGCCAGGGCATTGGGCCAGGGCCGCCACAACGCTATCGTGGCATCCCCTATTGGTAATAGAAAAAGACATGGCTTGGCATGAGCAGAGCAGCCAAGTTTAATTAGTGGACGCGTCGTACAGCCACTGTGTGGACAGCAGACCTGAACCAAGCCAAGTCCCAAAACTGCTCTGCTCAGTCCAGATGAAAGAAATCCAACCCAAATAGAAGCAAAGATCACGGTGTGGACGTGCCTATTGGCTTCAGTTCAGTCGACAAAGGATATTTGCTCAGACCAGTTGCAAAGAGAGCACAAACTGGTACGCGCGCGGAAGGACCTGAATATAATACAATATATTATAATATAATATTATTATGATTGAACAATGACTGGCCCCCAGAAACCATCTAATGGCTTTGTACAGGAGGCGTATACTATAATAATCCCGACTTTCTTCCCATATTTTTTGTCCATTATTTTTTATTAAAAAAATAAAAAAATAAATGTGTAATAAGTGAGCAGGCAGACACAGAGCAACACCATACAAGAACAGAGAAGTTGAAACTAAAAACAAATTCCCAGAGAGCTCCTGCTATTGCAGACACTGGAAGAAGCAATAAGAGCAAACGTTGCCACAAAAGCATCCAGTATAAACAGAAGAGTCGACCAACCTTACAATAATATCCCTAGTATCTCTACTCAGGCACACACATCAACAATAAAATTTAATATACAATTATTTAATTCTATATACATTTTGCACACAATATAAAACTAACATCTTTGTTCAGTTTCTATTTTTTCATCATGATGGGCTGCACTGCTGCGTACGTATGATCTAAAAAGTGCGGCGTTTTGCTGAACTGTTCCCGATACTGAACCGTTTCATCTTCCGTGTCCGTGCTTTCAGAATCGGTCGGATGGTTTTGGGATTTTTGGGAAGCGTTGAACAAATTGATGAATCCCGGAGAGTCCCAGGGTACGGCATGGGAGGAAAAGGGGATGTTGGGGCGGGGAGGTTTGTACTTGGGATTTGGGACTTGGGACGTCGACAAGGGATGGGTGAGGGACAAGTCCAGAATTGGTGGAGTCGAGTGTTCAAAGCCGACAGGTTCTGACGAATTCATGATTTGGTTATTGGTGATGACGAAGGTTGTTTGGGTGTTCCAGCCGTTTGACGATGATAGTGAGAGTTGAGGCGATTTTTTCTTAAAAGGAGTCCTGCGGCAATCACCATCTGTTTGAGCTCCAGGATCAATTTTGGGTTCACTCTTCCGACGGATTTTCTTCTTGGGTTTGTGTTTGATCAAGTGACGGAGCAGCTTGTACCGAGTCAGGGACTTTTCGCATTCGGGGCACTTTCGCTTGTACACATGGTTGTTGTAGAAGTGGCTCTGAAGTTCTGTAATCTGTTTGAAGGTCCTTTCACAATTTGGGCAGTCGATGAAGTGAATTGTTCGGTGCATTTCCAGGTGAGAAGCGTAACGGACGGGGGCTTTGGTCCGAAAATTGTGTCCGCAGAAACAGCAAGCCAAGAGGTCCATACCGTGAGCTTTTAAATGGTTGACGAATTCGAACGGGTTATTGTCTTTGAACTGACATTGAGGGCAGGTGAAAAATGATTCTTCCATCAAGTGTTTAGGAACGTGGCGACGAAGCAGTCTCTTTTTTTTGGTGTTGAACGGGCAATCTGAGCAGTAAAACCGACCCGACTTCAACTTGGGCGACGGCGCCTTCACAGATTCCACATTTTGATCAGTTTGAGTTTCATGTTGGTTATCACCAGAGTCACCAGCTGCACCACTCGCAATATCAGAAGTGGGATTTTCCTCACACACATTTGTCTCGGTTTTGACTCTCACGCTCATCAGCTTGCCACTGGGATGACACTTTTTCATATGCTTCAATATACGAAACCGAGTCCCAACTCGGGGACACTCGGGGCATTTGTGCTTTTCCGAATGGTGCACCCGGAAATGATCCCTAAGTGGCTGCTTCACTGCGCATGAATAGTTGCAACTTGTACAGAAGAACGTACCGGATTTTCTGTGAGTCCCTAAATGGTTGCTCAGGTTTCCCAAAGCTCTGATAGCGACCGAATAGCTGCAAAAACAGCAAGTCACCGTGTCACCACTAGAATGTGTCTTCAAATGGCGAGCGAATTCATAATTTACGTCGGTAGAAAAGACACATTTTGTACAAACTAGATGGTTTTCCGGTAAATGAGACAATGCATGGCGTTTTATCACAGACCTCCATTTTGTTTTGTACGAACATTTGCTACAATATAAAAACCCTGGTTCTCGAGGTGTCTCAAGCTGCAGCGGAGGAGCTTCTGGGCAAATTTGGTCATCAATTGAATTGATTGGCTCGGCAGCGATATTTTCTGTGTTTTCTGAGCTCACCGAATCTTTGACTTTTGGTCTCTTCCCCTTAGCCTTTCTGGATTTCACGGATTCTGCGATGGAGAGTACAAACGGCACAGTTGGTTCAATGGGTTCTTTCACCTGGCTGTTTGGAGCTTCCAACGGACTCTCTTTAGTGAGATTGTTGCCAAATTTCTTCTTCAACTTCCTCGACGCGGATTTCACAGCGCCAACTATTGACGAAACATTTTCAGACTGCGACTCTGGCAGTGACTGGGATTCAGCAGGGTCTGCGGACACTTCAACGAACCGCCTGCAATGCTTCATGTTGATATCCTGATTGTGAGCGTCTTTGTAATGAGCTGTGAGTTGGTGCTTGGTCATGATACTGTCGCAATGGCCGCAGACGAACTGTTTGACGTGGAACTTCTCCACGTGAAATTTTTTCGAATAGAAATATTTGGTTTTGAAGTCACAGAATTCACAGTCAAATTTGCCAGTCCATTTCCCGTCGAGATTTGACTCTTTGGGTGATTCTGTCGCCGGCTCATCATGAATAGGTTCTTGTTTTATGATTTCTTCACTGACAAATTCCACTTCAGATTTTATAGTTGGACCGTTGACACCGTAGCCTAACAGCGATTTTAATTTGTGTTTCATGACCACGCCGTGAGCGTTCCAGGCGTGTTTGATGAGGGAATATTTGGACATGACGTTCTGGCAATAGTCGCAGACGTGTTCTCGTTTGTGGTAGGTTTCCACGTGTTGCTTCATGGCGTTGCCGTAGTTGGTTGAAAACTCGCACATGGAGCAATCGAGTATTTCGACGGACCGGTGTTTGAGCATGTGCAGCCTCATCGACGTCGGTATGGACTTGTAATTGCAAAAATTGCACCGCAACACTTTTCCCAGTTGGTGGGTCATCATGTGGTCGACGAAAGTGCCGTGATTGACGTCGGTGTAAGGGCAACTCGAGCAGAGGTAGGGCTCGACTTGAGCGTGCTTGGAGACGTGGCGGTCGTACAAGGATTCGATGCTGGTTTGATATGAGCATAACGAACAATGGTACGTGATGTCGCCTATCCCATTGGCATCCTCGTCAGCATCAGCGACTACGTCGTAATCGAACGGAAAATTGTCCAAAGTTACCAAACTGGGCAATACATCTGAAAAAAAAAAAAATTTAAAAAATCAGCGTTAGAATAGATAAGTGAAGAGAGTGTTTAGGAACAATCATGATAATTTCCTGAATCTGAAAATGAAAATCAACCTTCCCACACTATGTCAGAAGGGACATCTCCTCCCACCAATTTCCAATATGCTTCCCTCGTGCCTCCTCCCGATTGATGGGATTCCGTTGTCCGCACATGTTAAAAATTTAATGCGGCTTCAGAGGAAATCTTTAGCACAAGCGTCATCCAAATCACACCATAAACAACAACGATTGTTGCGCCAGTACAACTCAATCCCCTCACTCAATGCCCTCAGAGCCTCTTGCACTGGGCGCAACCTGCCAGTGAGGGGGCTTGATCAGCTGTGAGACGTGTCGTCACCTCCTACCCATTTCAAATATGCTTCCCTTATGTCTCATAAAACCCTTCCGATTGACGTGATTTTGTCGTCTGCAATTACATGTTAAAATTCGACTTAAGAGGAAATCGTAAGAACAAGCATCATCCAAATCAGACCAAAAACAAAGATATTTACGCCAGGTTGCGCCCAGTACAAGTTATCAAGTGCCACAGCGCCACTTGCACCGCACGCAACCTGGCGGTGTGGGCGCTTGATCAGCTAAGCCTATTCGCCCACTTGCGACTATACTGACGCATCGCTTTTGGAGGGGGAAAGGAGAGTCAGTCGAAAAAACGCATTCTCTCGCTTACTTCTCAACCCAGGCGGCCACTTGCACACATACAGAGACTGTCTAAACTAGCAATTTAGATCACGAGACTAATTTACAAAAAACAGCAAGTTTTATTTTCAATTACATTCATGGATAACATTTTATACGGTAACAGTTAAATTTAGGACCGAAAACATTCTGGCTGGAATGCTAATTAACAAATGTAAAGCAATGACAAAAGGATCCCCACTGCACAAAAACTAGTAATAGCAAAAAAATGACACAATTCATAAAACTAATCCTTGTTTTACAACAATTGTAATTACCCTAAGGCGATTTTTTTTTTTTTTTTTTTTTTTTTTTGCACGATTGCACATGGCGCTTAACTTACACATATATTCCTTAATTTAAAATATCAAAATAAAACATACACCAAATCAACTAATAATAAACGTGTGTAGGAAATAGGAATGAGAAAAGTCAAATTGACCTAATTTGGAAGTTGGCCTTAACGGCACCAACTCGGTCGAGGAACAGTACAAATAGTGTAAAGATCAACATAACAAAATCAATTGATCACAATCACGGGTAGTCAACAAGAACTTGGAAAAAGGGGAAAAGTATTGATTGAATCAAACGAGAGTCGACCTCCCACAACTGTTGGTCTTGTGACACGTTGAGCTATCTATCTAAGCACAATTGACGGAGGCCTAAATTTTCTTCACTGTGAAAAATGATTACAAATTAAACGTATTTAATACGTTTTCCCCTTCCCAATTCCAACTACTGCCGAGACTAACAGATCATGAAGCAAAATTGGGCTTTTACGAAGGGAGGTTCATAAGGTCGAAGTCGGGTTCGACTTCAACTTCTACAGAGCAGCCAGCTTTAGGAACGAATTCCCGATCAGCAGATTCCTCTTTGAATTTTGGACCTCGACACACGTAATATGGCACTTCTTCTTTGACGGCAGCTTTGTGCTCCAACGCCTGGTGTTTCAGAAGATGGTACAAAGTCGTTCTTTTGTTGCATTTTTCAAAAGGACGTTTGTTTTTTTGGCAGACGTGTTTTTGAACGTGGAATTTGAAAAAGTGTTTTTGCAAACTGTAGTGACCGCAGGAGCCGACGAAGGATCTGTCGCATTTGGAGCAATCAAATAGGTGGACTTTCCTGTGCTGGTCGACGTGCCTGCTGAGCTTGTGTTTATTTTTGGTAGAGAACTCACAGTAACAACAGTTGATAGTGTCGTCGTCACTGTGGGTTTCCAAATGGGAGGCGAATTTTATCGGGAGGTTGGTTTTGTAGGAGCACATAGTGCAGGCGAGGCGGTTGTCGACGAGGTGTTTGGGAGTGTGCCGCCTGAGAAGGGACTTTTTCTTGGTGGTGAACGTGCAGTAGTTGCACCGGAACCGGTTGGACAGTTGGGATTCCACGCCTGATTCTTTGTGGAACTTCATGTGATGCATCAGTCTGGAATAGGTCATGACCAAGCCGCACACCGAGCAGCGATGCTTGTTCTTGTGGTACTGCCGCATATGCACCACCACCAGTGACCGCTTTCTGAAGGATCTATCGCACTTGGAACAATCAAACCCTTCCCGGTGGTTCTCCAAATGCTCCACCAAACCGCTCGCGCTTGAAGTCGAATAGCTGCAAAAGCAACAGCTACCCGGCAAACCATGAGATGTCAGATGTTCAGCAAATTCTTCAGCGCTCAAAGCTCTGAATTGACATGTGGAACACTCAAAGTGCTCCAAGTGCTTCGGTGCGTGTTTACGCATCAACGACTTCTTCTTCGTCTTGTAACAACAATCATAACAATAATAAGTAGGATTCTCCTGGTCAACATGCATTTGCTCATGCGCCAACAGTTCATCTTTGGTCATCACTGCGTTACATGTGGAACATTCATGCAGAGCTATGTGGAACCTGTCGTAATGGTGCTTCAAGTTGCCCTTACAAGAATAACTCCGGTCACACTTGGGGCAATCAAAAAAGTGGATAGATTTGTGGCTTTCCAAATGATGTGGCAAGTTGCCTCTGTGGATGGTCGTGAAGTTGCAGAAACAGCAATCAAACGTCTTGTGATCACTGTGGCTTTTCAAGTGTTTGGCAAATTCGTTTGGATTGCTTTCAGCAAAACCACAATCTGGACAGATCAAGTCGGAATTGGTTTGGTGTTTGGCGACATGCTTTTCAAGGAGATCTTGTATGTCTGTGCTGTAGTCGCAGTAGTCACATGATAAGTTGCCTGGCTCACAGACGCTCACTGAGAGACCGCTGACGTCGAACGTTTTGACGATTTGATTGGGCATGGTGTGCTTGAGGCGATGTTGCCTGAGCTTGTAGCGGCTCATAACCTCATCACACTGAGGACATTTGTATTCGGCAAGGTGCATTTTCTTGTAGTGTTCTCTCATGTTGGAAGCAGTGTTCGCAGAGTGTCTGCATTCAGTGCAATCGTACAGCAATACCGGCCGGTGCGTGCTCAAATGCGTTGCCACAGGAGTTAGATCATAGCTAGTGAACGGGCAGAAGCAACAATTGAATCCTCCTTGGCAGGAGACGCAGTGTTTGGCGAATTCTCGGGCGTGATTCTCTTTGAAATCGCAATCCGGACAGACGAAGCGGGTGTCCATCAGGTGTTTGGGGGCGTGGCGTCGTAGCAGGCGTTTCTTCTTGGTGGTGTACGTGCAGTGGTAGCACTGCAACACCGTAGGGTCCACCTCCTGATTCTGAAACGTCCAGCCCATTTGTGGCGCCACGCTAACGTTCCCATGAAGCCTCTTGTGCTCCAAAAGTTCAAAGTAAGTTACAACCTCACCACAATCCAGACACGTATGCTCATCCACATGGTAGGTCTTAAAATGCTTGAACAAAGATGCGTTGGCAGAGTAAGATTTGTCGCAGAGGGAACAATCGTGAAAGTGGACGCGACGGTGAATTTCCAAGTGCTGCGACAGATTATGATCACTATTGGAAGAATAATCACAAAAGCAGCAAGAGAATGAATTGAGACAGCTGGTACTCAAGTGCTTAGCAAAAGTCAAATTGTGACTTTCTGTTAGTCCGCAATGGGGACACACAAAGTACGCCTCCTTCACTGTATGCTTCGCAATGTGCTTCATCGCCAAAACGTCAATGTCAGTGCTATAATTGCAAAATGTACACTTGTACGCACGAGCAGGCGCTTGGCTCAGTCCAACTGATAGTTTTTTAGGAGCACCATTGACTTCAGGTGTTTCTACAGCGTGAGTCTTCTTGTGCTCCTCAAGCTTTGATAGACTCATCACTTCGCCGCATTCGATGCACTGGTGCTTTTCAATGTGCTTCTCAACGCAGTGCTTCCGGAGGCTGGGATACTGCGCGAAGCTCTTGTCGCATTTGGAACAGTCGAAGAAATGAACGGACCGGTGTACTTCCATGTGACGGGCCAAATTGACAATCGCCGTCGTCGAATAGGAGCAAAAGCAGCAGTCGTAACTGCCTGCTTCGCTGTGATACTTCAAGTGAAGCGCGAATCTGTACGCAGTGCTATCAGAGTAATTGCACTGCGAGCATGTCCAGTAAGCTTCTGGCATCAAATGTTTGGCTACGTGGCGTCGAAGTAGAGATTTCATCCTGGTACGAAATGAGCAACTACTACACTTGAAGTACGGTTTGGAAGAGAATTTTGGAACTTGAACCTGCAACACCTCATCCTCTTCATTGATGGGCTTTTTAGGCTTTTCTTCAACGTGAGTCTTTCTGTGTTTTTTGATGGCGTGTTTAGTCATCCACTTGCCGCAATGCGTGCACTCAATCTTCTGCACGTGCATGTTGCGGTAATGATCTCCAAGACTGCCCCGTGACGTGAAAGACATAGCACATTTCGAACAGTCATCCAAACTTACGGGTTTGTGCTTGTACAAATGTGAAGCCATGTTGGACACACTTTTGGTTGTATAGTCGCAGAAGCAGCAGTAAATCACTTTGCCAGCTACTGTCCGTCTGGACGCGAGGTGTTTGGCGAAAATGTACGCGCTTGTTTCTTTGAAATCGCATTCTGTGCAAACCAAAGCTCTGTCCAGAAGATGCTTTGGAGCGTGTTGACGGAGCAGCGTCTTTTTCGTTGAGGCAAAACTGCAACTGTTGCAGCGGAAGACGGTTTTGGGAGTTTTGGGTTTTGTCATCAACATGATAGCGTCCAAGTCGGGTTTGACGTCAATGTCTTCATGATCACACTCGCCAATGTTGGTCCCGGAAGAACTGGCTAGATCGGATTGAGAATTGTCGTCGAACGTCTGAGGTGGAATCTTGATGGTCAGGGGAGGAACTTTGGGCTCAGGCTGAGACGTCAGCAGGATTTTTAGTGGTTCAGTGCCTTCGTTAAGGATCCGCTTGACGACAATTTTTGGGGTTGGTAGTTTTAGGGGGAGTAAGTCTTCAGAGGACATGTTGCTTGTAGGGTCTTCTTGGTCGTCAACCATTCCACGAATGGACTTGACAGCTATGAATGGTTTGTCTTGGGTGCTGTTCACTTCCACACCGTGGACTTCTTCAGTGTGTTTCAAGAGGGCGTACTTGGTCATGATTTTCTTGCAGTAGTTACAAGAGAATTTTTTAGTATGCAGCCCGAACACGTGATTCTTCAGTGAACCAGGATGGTTCGATGAGAATTCACACATTGAGCAGTCGTATGGCTCCACCGCTCGATGTTTTGGAATGTGCAACCTCATCCCAAATATATTCGTTCTGTACTTGCAAAAGCAACAATTCAATATCCTCGTCTGCTGGTGGTCCATCATATGGTCAACAAAAGTCGTATGGTCGTAGTCACAGTATCCACAATCTGGACACTGAAAGGGTCGATCCAACGAGTGTTTGGCAATATGACGATGGTACAGGTGGTCGATCTTCGTTTGGTAGGAGCACTGGTTACACTTCAGCACTGAGTCTTCTTTTAGCCGCAACTCCTGAACGCTATCGTCATCAAATGAATCCAGCTGCAACGGGAACGCTGAAAAAATAAAGTATGTTAGGTGGAGATCAGGGTGATTTGAGGGCTCTTGTAGAACATAAATGACCCCCGACGTGCCCTCTCTAGGCGAGATTGCAGAGCAACTCTGGGAGTTCAGTACCGTTCGGCTTGCAAAAGCTGTGAGCAGGCGTACCTCGGCTTCCAGGAGTCCAGGCCTCAAGCCTGGATGCTCTAGAAACGCATCAATTCTGGCAGCTCACCCGAAACTTCCAGAACTGATTCCGAATTCGATAGTTAAATGTCGCGCAGGCGCATTCTGGAAGGGAAACTTTGATTCCTGGCGTGGAAACTCATTGAAGCGCTCGAGTTCTGATTCAATTCTGAACGCCCAGAACTCACCCTGCAAACTCACCTTGTGCCTGTTGATGTACTGACCGGTACATGTATTTCCCATGGGTGACTTGATTTTAGAGTAGGTATTGTAGTTGCCTCTCTGAAAACTTCATGCAGATAATGCTCATGAAGAATCATGCTGTGCGCTTTGTGAAGCAAGGACACATCTCTATTATTATGGTTAAAAAGTAAAAACAGATCAAGGAAAAAATTATAAATACCAAAATCATTGAAACGTAAAAAACAAAAGACTACAGCATTTGAAGGTAGTAACCCAAAAAGAAATGGTAAGTGTGTGTGTGTGTGGGGGGGGGGGGGGGGGTCCCCTACTGGTGTGGGCTCCAGAGTTGGCCCCCAAATGGGGATTTTCTATTCCCCTGACAAAAATAATAATTCTTCTTGTCGTTTTAATGCTTAACTTAAGACCTGGGATGCTTCTGGAGTTAAAAAACGTTCAAACAAGTGTTGCCACCTTTGAAAAAGCCACCGTTCAGTGAAAAAAGTATTAACCGGGAAAGTCGTGAAAGAAAACCTTTTAAAAACAAGTATGAGTGAGGAGACTCAATAGCAATTTTGGCTTGAGCAGACATTTCCATTCAATATCAAAATTAGAAGGTGATGCACAAAACCACAAAAAAAAAAAAAAAAAAAAAAAAAAAAAAAAAGGAAAGGCCTTGGCTAGTGAGACACAGCCAATATTTTTATTTTTGGGACTCTTGGTGCTTGAAGATATCGTACCGAACATTTGAAGGCGTATTTCTTCAAAATCGGTTTAATGTTACAAGAGAAAATTCGGAAAATGGAAAACTCCGGACTTACTTGCTCAATAGTCAACCTGATTTTGATGAAATTGGGCTCAAAATGTTCGGGTAGATGCCCTTAAAATCTGTACTTCCAATATTTGATTTATTTTCTACTATTACAAAAAGCCGCGTGAAAATGACTAGTTCATGTTGCCTTCCTAAAGGCAGTATTTGGACGATAGGTATTATTAGCAACTGCTGCACTACGTCCTAAAATTATTAGCGTAGGTTGAAACATTAGTGAACGCTAATAATTTTTCTACTAGAGAGGATTCTCCTGGGCACTCGGCTTGAGCTCCTGCGGCCTTCCAATCGACGTTTCATGGCAGACATCTTTCTCCATGGTCTCCTGGCTGGCCTTCTGGATGCTCCCCTTCTCCTGCTCTGCGTTGGCCTGCACCCACCTCGTCCGGGTTCCAGCTGGGCCGAGCCATTATCCGTACCTTTCTCAACCACAAACTACCTGCAACATCGCCCTCTCTCTCGTCTACCCCGTATGACGAATTTCTCCACAATCGACCTGTTTCACCAGCCACTTCATGCCATCAGGTCCGGCTAATACGACCTTCTCCTACAGCAGCGCCTCCAGCTTGATTTTTGTTTTTTTCTATTTTTTAATGTTTTCCCCCGTATTGTCAATTTCTCATTCACTACTTTCCCTCTCATCATCTATGCCAGTCATATTATATTCATTATATTCGTGGACACACTAAGTCTTATACCTTTAATTTCTTGTTATATTGGGCTCGACCGGTATTGTTTATTAAATAAATAAATAATACCATGAAACCGACACCTAACCTGACCCCATAGCCGAAAGTCTTCCAAAAACCCCTCCCGTAGCCCCCTTTTAGCCCCATAGTGCCCACAAGTGTGGGCGATAGGGCTGAAAACCTTGCG
Source organism: Pilophorus perplexus (assembly GCA_955831195.1). Classification (NCBI taxonomy): domain Eukaryota; kingdom Metazoa; phylum Arthropoda; class Insecta; order Hemiptera; family Miridae; genus Pilophorus; species Pilophorus perplexus. The sequence goes on along the minus strand of OY037009.1, from coordinate 31,814,644 downwards.
AGCACACGAGAGGCTAGCCGGAGCGGGGAGCTTAGTTCCTCAAACTGCCGCTCAAGCGCTGCGTGTCACCACTGTTGACACCTCTTATCAATGTTTGTTTTTTCCGTTCGGCCATCCTTCTCTCATTTCTCGGCATGCGACATTCTGTTTAAAGTTTTTGTTAATATTAATGTTTTCGGGTCGTGTTTAGCTGTCAAATGGCCTTTAAATGCACTAGTTGCAACTCCGAGCGCTTGTGTTGTAGGCACAGGTATTTTTGAAGTTTCCTAGATACCGAGGCAATAGGTACCCTATTTTGTTTAAGTTTACATTTTTTCTTTCTGTTGAAGATTACACTTTCTGTGATTTAACTTGGTGATATCTTTGCAATAATTAATAATTAATTTTTGCCGGTTAATTATTAACCTTTGCAATAATTAATATTTATGCCGGTTAATTATTAACCGGCATAAATATAGGTATTTTCCAAGTTCCTGGTAACCTAGATTACCACCTGGGTACTACCTACCTAAGTATTTTGTGATCATTTTAGTCGGTAGGTAGGTAGGTACCTTTCAATAGGATAAATAGAGTTTTTTTTTTTTTAGATAATTAGATATGTAAAGTTAATTTTTTAAATGAGTACCTACCTACCGAGTTGTTGTTGTTGTTTTTGTTTTTTTCAAAGTAAATAAGTTGACCGTGTGTGTGAATCTTAAGCTGTGATTTAAGCGAGCCTTTACAGATATCCTCGCAATAAAAAATTTTTATTGCGAGGATATCTGTAAAGGTTATTTAATAATCTGTAAAGGATATTTAATAACCTGAGCATTATTACCTGTGATATTTACGTTTCTGCTATGGAAGGTTGTGAGAAAAAAAGTTCCTACCTAACTAAATAAAACTGTTTAAGGACCTGTGAGCATTGTTTTTACTCTCCGCTCAAAGATGTTTTGACATTTTATGTCTTAGTATGTCCCGTTGGTTTCACCTAATAAAACGCATAGTTTCAAGGATAGCTATGTGTTAAACGAACCAAGTCCGAAATTTTTGAGGGTAGGTTAAAGGTGTTACAGTTATAGGTGTACCTACTATCTAATTATATTTTGGTGGAAACCAGAGTCCCTACCTATTGAGGCCCTTACTTGAGACAATAAAACAAATCAGCATATTATTTTTTCGTGTTTCGTGATCGGGTGACTATTTGGTTGGAGTTGGTTTTCCAGTTTCAAAAATGCGAGGCGAGGTTGGTTAAGTGACGCGCAGCGCTTGAGCGGCAGTTTGAGGAACTAAGCTCCCCGCTCCGGCTAGCCTCTCGTTGCGAGCACAGCTAGACCGTAAACCGAGTATTTTGTCAACATTTCAGATTAAAAATATTTAAAAATTCCTACTGCCCAAAACGGCCTATCGCCGATCGGTCAGGTATCTTGGGGTGACGTTCCAGGATCGGCGGGGGGTCGCTGCCCATGCTGAGAACGTATCGGTGAGGGCCAAGGCGGCCTATGCGAAGGCGGTTCGCCTTGTAGGGAGCGATTGGGGCCTCAGAACGGGTGATCTTCTGGTTATATACAGGGGCCTCTTCCTGGGGATCCTCCTTTATGCCGTCAGGGGAATATATGACCTCCTAAAGGGAAGCGAACAGACGTCTGAGGTCGGCACCAAGGACGGCCCTGATAAAGATTACCCGGTCCTAAAGGACTGTGTCTGGAGCGGCGGTTCGAGTACTTGCTGGGGTCTTACCCACAGAGCTGGAGGCTGCCCGCTGTTACGCTGCCTATAGGATTCGGAAGAGGCTTCCCTTTCGACTGCTGGGACGAGGTTTTGAGCCCAGGCCTCCTTGAGCCCAGTTGCTTCGGGAGGTGATGGCCATGCTTGTCAGTCGGTGGCAGGAGGATTGGTCCGCCGAGTCCACTGGGAGACTCACTTTTGAGTTCTTCGGATTGTTGGCTCGGCCAATGGAGATGACGTGGGTTGTCCCCGACCACAGGGTCAACCAGTTGCTGTCTGGTCTCGGGGACTTCCCCGCAAACCTCCACCGACTGGCGTTGGCCGACAATCCTGGCTGTGTGTGGTGCACAGACCTGGAGGGCTTGGCGAGGCACGTGTTTCGGAGCTGCCCGGCATTCGAGACGGAAAGGGCTCCTGGAGGCTAAGGTGTTCCCCGACAGTTTGAGGGAGGACTGGAGTAAGTATGTCTCCAGCCATTCCCGCTACAGGGCTTTTGTTGCCTTTGCGGCGGCTGCCCTGAGAGTCCCAGCAGCAACGAGGCCCCCGCAGGAATCAGTTTTACGAATAAACTGGAAGTCTTGACCTATTCAAGAGTAACTTGGGAACTTGAAGAACAGTTTTTCCACACAAAATGTGGCTAAATATTGACAATAAAATAATCCATTAAAATATTCTATTAGGTATTTTAGAAAATGCCCAACCATGCCAGATTGCTTACGTTAACTAATGTCATCGAAATGTAACTAGTGTCATCAAAGCTCGACAACTGTACTTTTTCTTTTTACGTAAATACTTTTTAAGACAACCATTTCATTAATGTACTTTTTACACTGAACAAAAAAAAAAAAAAAACAGTTGGCAACCCTAGTCGGGGGGCAAGCCTAAACAACAACTCTTTTTTTTCCTTCTTTTTTCTTTTTGCAGTTACAGGTAGAAAAAAGGATAAATGACAGTACACGGATAATAGGCAAGGCACTTGTGTAATTGACAGTTTACAAGGCACGTTGGTGTATAAATGATTTATAAAATGATTTCATCTAACGATTACTTTACAGTAATCAACGACTTCGGATCACAACCTTGACGATGTGGTAGCTTTTCCAAACGATTTCCCTGCTCACGAACCCAAACAGCAGTATTGGACAATTATGGAACAGTAGGGTAGGTAACAACGGGCTTCGATGATCGAAATAAGCCAATTTAACTTGAAACATATGTGCTGGGCAAAAATTGCACAGACCCGGAAGACCCGGTTCTCGTTTGTTTTTGGCTCCTCTTCAATTGTAGAAAGGTATTCTTTGTTGTTATATATCTTCAGAAGGTGTCTCCAACATTTTGCCTACGTCATTCGCAAGAAAGTCTGGGGCAAGTGTGTTTCTTAACGTCCATCATGTAGAGGTGTTCTAGCAAATCTTTGGCAGAAGGACGTGCCACATTTCTCCCAGTCGTGGAGCCGAACTAGTCTGTGGAGATGTGATGCTCAAGGATACCTTTACTGGTAACCGTCAACTCTGAGGGCTCAACGTATAAGCAACACCCATCAGTCGGGGCGCTGATCAGCCTGGTTCGAATCCGGGGACGAACACCAATGTTTGACCAAAAGTCAATCACGTGTTGTAATACCTGTCTAGTCGGCAGACAATTCACTTCTGAACGCAAGTTTATGTGAATCCTTCTATGGAGCAAGAATTTTCCAAAGCTTTTTCAAGTACAGTGCGGGGTCGGCCTCAATTGTGAAAACCAGTTGGTTAACACAAAATAACCCACTTTACTTTTTTTACTTTTTAAGCAACAACCAGCGACGGGTGATGTTGCCAGTAATGGAAGTTTTCAACTGTGGAGCATCATGGGGCAGCCATGGCAAATATGTTTGAGAGCGGACGAGCTCATGAGTAGCAGAGAGTCTCTCTGGGGCGTTTCCCTCCAACAGTGTCAGCTGCCAATTGAAGTTATCTAAAAAAACAAAACAGCGTTAGATAACTTTGTTCCAGGCTTGACGGACTGTTAACAGAAATCGACGGAGACAGGCGCAGTTCAGAAACTGCTGTTCCAGGTCGATCGTAGGTGGACAGCAGTTGGACGGAAACCGACAGCTCGAATGAGTGCGGTTGGGATCTGTCGACAGCTGTCCAATTCTGTCGACAGACACCGTCAGACCTGGAACAAACCTACAATTACAGGAGGGATTCATTTCTTAGCTGTAATGATGTACTGGGGGAAAATCAGATTGGACCTAGACAGAGACCTTTCCTTATTAAATGCGCTGGATTCATCTGTTCCGGCCCTCACTGCTTTGGAGCAGTGTTGCGACTTAACGGAGAAGGTGGTAGGGGGAGGACTCAGGATCTTCAGGACACTTAAATTGAAAATTTGAATTGAAGCGTCCTGAGCACTAAGTGCAATAAGTCTTAATGCACTCATCAAGTAGGTATCATAAGTGTTGGGGATACCAATGGTGATGGGAATTAGCGTCGTGGAGGTTCGACCCCCCCCCCCCCCCCCCCCCTGTTTTAAGGGGACTGCCAAATCCAGGCTCTGTGAGAGCCGGTTTCACCACCTCGAGTTAGGCTAATCTACGAGTTAGCGAAATAACTGCGTTTCACGGTGAAACTTTCACCAGCTGTTGTCTCCTAGTTACCAGTACGGTAACTTCCACTTTTGTAACTTGCGGATTTTCGGAAGCTATCTCGTTAACTTGAAGTTAATCATATCTATTTTAACAGAGAACATGACATAATAATAATATAATATTATTATGTCATGTTTTCTGTTAAATATTATATGCTAATTATCCAATAATTATAGGTATCTATATCAATTAAAAAACGCTGCAAATTTTACACAAGGGTTTATTATTCTTTTATGTAGTTAAATTGTGCTAAAACTGATTTTATGTCAATAAACAATTATTTATTTAAAAAAATTCAAAAAGAATGTTAAATATTTGAAATTTTGGGACCTCGAAAAATGAATTATCCGTCCGAAACTACTCGGAAGACGACACTTCACTTGACCTTCCCGCTTCCTTCAAAATCTCCATTTATAGCCCCACGAATGCCCCATAGATCCCCACGGTGAAATCGGATGGTGAAATTTGACATTATCCGTTTTAAGACACATTTTGGACAGTAAGAGTTTTTTTAAACATCTGAAATTTTGACAAAATACTCGATTTGTCATCTGGTTGTGCCCACAAGCTTTTCAGTCCGATGGCACAAACCAGTGGGGTGCTGTGGGGCTAAAAAGGGGCTACGGGAGGGGTTTTGAAGGGTTTCGGCTGTGATATCGAGAGGGGTGTCGTTTTCGAAGTATTTTTGGACGTAGAATCCATTTTTTGGGGGTCCTACATCCGTTTGTTTCTTGGAATCTACACATCTTGAAACTTGGTGTCAAATTTTCAGGCCGATCAGAATTTTCGACCTCCGTCACGAATACATGGGTAGGTGATAGAATAATAAACCAATATAGACCACATGTCTTCAGTAAGAACTTGCGCCCAAATCGAGCAAGAACGGGCGCCAATAATAATAATATATAATAATAATAATGATAATAATAATCCAGGGCAATTATATTCTTATGTGATATAGGTAGCTTGTTTTTCCGCTACTTTGGGTTCCACATTAGTAATAAAATAATATCGTGCGGAAATGATAGTTCAGAAAAGAGGATTAGGTACGGGTTTGGTGCTTGCTTCTGAGGTGGTCGTATGACACGGCAGCAGAAAGTTGAAAACAGTGGTCTTTCCCACCAACCTAGTCTAGCCCTAACCTTGTCTTCAGAGCCACTCTCTGAAAAACTGAACGAGAAACTTATAAAAATATTCTGAAAATTTTTAAATCTTGCTTACCCTTCGGGGAAAATCTTATATTCCACATCTTCAAAACGTATTCTGGGGATTTACATTGACCAATCTGTAAATCTCTAAGGCCATTCCCAACGGAATCAAACAAGGCAACCCCATATCATTAAAATATCCTAAAAACCCATAACAAAATGACCTCCTACGGGGTTGGTATTCATGAATGGAACTTAGAAAAATTTTCCGGCGAAGCACATCTGGCCAAGCAATTTCTTGGACTGGTGGAGGACTTGCCAGAGGTGAGGAACGTCTCGCCTGCCACTTTATTCAAAAGCGGAGTCGAGTTTACGCAAAACACCTTTAACCTGCTCTTGGTCCTTTTTGCCCAGGCAAACTCATCTGAAATATTTGGGAAGCAGGTTGAAAAGAAATAATAACAGACTAAGGGAAAATTTATTCAATTGAAAATGAAAATTTGACTTAGAATGCAATAACATTTAATTTTCTGGCTAACCAGAATTATAAATGGAGTATTGTACTGCTATTCTATGCTTATGAATTCGTCCAAAGCTCTATACTTGTCGTGGTCTTCAATGTCCATTTCGGAATTTGGAGACAGCCGTGGAACGATATCGCCAGGATTAGGGAGGGATTCAGGTTCGGACTTGATGTCAAGATGCCTGTGTTCGGTGAGGTGGTCTTCCATCAATGGTTGGGAGGTGGTGCTAAAATGGCAGTAACCACAAAGCAACTTTTTACAAGGAGTTTGTGAGGGGCCGGATTCGGTTTGATCCTGTTTGGTTGAGTCTTGCACCTGAGAAATTTGCGAGGGAGCAGATTCGTTTTGCTTGGTTGTGTCTTGTACTGCATTGTCCTCAGCAGTGGGCAACGTGTTTGCCAAATGCTTCATTTTGTGCCTGTTCAAACGGTACTTGCTCATGGTTTTGTCGCAATAATTGCAACGGAATTGTTCCTTATGCAGGTTTCTAAAGTGAAGCAAGAGGCTGTTCCGATGGCTACTGGAGAACTTGCATTCAGGACAATCATTCAAAGACACGCTTCTGTGGATGGCGACATGTTTGCTCAGGTGGTCTATGGTTTTTGACGTATGAGAGCAAATGCTGCACTTTAGTCCGCCCTCGCACTGAACGCAGTGCTTTGCAAACCTGGTCGCATTTGTTTCAGCATATTTACAGCCGCTGCAAGTGATGCGAGCATCTACGAGATGTTTTGGAGCATGACGACGAAGCAAGGATTTCTTTTTGGTGGCAAAGCTGCAATGGTAGCAATGCAGTAAGGAAGGACCAGTTTCTTGGTATATTGTAACCTCAGACCATGACATTATCTTCTGCCTGTGGCGCTTCCTGTTAGGTCTTTGCATAGTTTTGTTCACCTTTTTGGCTCCTTCCATGTCATGCTTGGCCATATGGCGAACATGCAAGAATTTGACATCGGTGCGAAAACTACAAATTGCACAGCGATAAGGAGCTGCAAAGGGAGAATCAGGCAAAGCGTCCGTGAAACCAGAAACTCGCAATATTTTATTCCTGTTTTGCGTAAGTTTTTTTCTGTTCTGCATTGCCAACCGGTACTCCATAGGATGAGAACGCGGCTTGGTATTGGTAAACTTTTCGCAATCAGGACACCGTTTGTTGCAATTAGCATTAAACGTTGTGTAATTCTTACCGCATATTGGACACTCGTAGAAATGCACTGTGCGGTGAGCTTCCAAATGGAGTTTGAGCTTATTGGTAACGAGGTCACAATAACAGCATTGCAGCCGGAATTTGGCATCGTGGGATACCATGTGGTCGACAAAAGTGGACGCAGAACATTTAAAAACTGCACAGATGGGACAGACAAAGGAGAATGTTTGGAAGCCAGGAAGATGTTTGGCAACGTGGTTTTTAAGGAGACCCTTGCGTTTCGTGCTGAAGTTGCACGAACTACAATAATAGACTGGTTTGGATGGGACAGCAACAGTTGGAGCGTAGCATTGTTCAGAGTTGCTCGAAGCCAGAGAGCTTGCCTGGTCTCTGACAATGGAGATTCGTTTTTCTTCGGTAGTCTTCAATTTACCAGGATTCCTCTGACGTCTGCCAGCCTCCCGTTCAGAAGTTACAGCATCTCTCTTTAAATAGTTAAGCGCTACATAACAGCTATTCTTCTGAATTTTGGTAAGCAACGCTTTATCACCTTTCCTCTTCCCTTTCAAATGATGTTTCTTGAAATGAGCATTCAAACGGGACATTGTAGTGAACGACCTCACACATTCCGGACAGTCGATGAAGAGTACCGGACGATGAATGGCCAAGTGGTTGGTGAGGTAATTTAGCTTTGGGGACGAGTAAGAGCAAAAACAACAACACGATCGCCTGCCAGAGCTGTGATTTTTCGTCAGGTGTTGGGCGAATTTGAAAGGGCTGTGTTCCTTCAAGCTGCATTGGGTGCACTTGAATGAGGCATCAAGGTTGTGCTTTGGGATGTGGCGGTCCAACAATTGTTTTTTGCGTGTTGCAAACTTGCACTTGTCACATTTGAGAATTTGCGATCGACGACTCAAGTCAGGTTTGCGGGGTTTGTTCTGAAGAGGAGGACGTGTTTTAGCGTGAAGTCGGGTCGACGATTTGTCCTTGGATAGGAATGAATGGTGTCCAAGTTCACGAATCTTTTTCGCTTCATTTGGTTGGTCTTCATTTATGTTCGCGGTGTTGTTGCGCGATGTGTTAGCTTGTTTAGGGTTTGTTTTGGGATGTTTGCCAGGGTCAGGTTTCTGAATAGTTGTATTTGATTTAGCATTAATCTTCTGACGTTTGCCAGACTTCCGTTCAGATGGTACAGTAGTTCCCGTTATATAGTTCAGTATCATATAACAGCTCTTCTTCTGAACTCTATTCATCATTGCTCTATCACCTTTTCTTTTACCTTTCATATGATGTTTCTTGAAATGAGCATTCAAGCGGGAAATAGTAGTGAACGACGCGACACACTCCGGACAGTCAATGAAGAGCACCGGACGATGAATGGCCAAGTGGTTGGTGAGGTAATTGAGCTTTGGGGACGAGTAAGAGCAAAAACAACAACATGATCGCCTGCCAGAGCTGTGATTTTTCGTCAGGTGTTGGGCGAATTTGAAAGAGCTGTGTTCCTTCAAGCAGCAATGGGTGCACACGAATGAGGCGTCAAGGTTGTGCTTTGGGGTGTGGCGGTCCATCAAATTCTTCATACGAGTTGCAAACTTGCACTTGTCACATTTGAAAATTTGTGATCGACAGCTCAATTCTCGTTTGTTTTGTGCAGCAGTGTGTGTTTTCGCGTGAAAGTCCAGGTCTTCATTTGGGTTCAGACCGGACCCACCTACGGCCTTTTTAGGATAAGATTTCTGACTAGAAGCAGAAGTTAACTCTTTTTGGAACTTTGGTGATGGTTGAACGTGAGGTTTGGATTTCGAAATGGTTTGTCTAGGCACGTTCAGATCATATGGATCCACGATGCTCTCAATGTCATCATCAGATTTAATCAATTCTTGGTTGGGTTTAGACAATGGCTCATTGCTAGAAGCATCCACAATTTGGTTGCGGGAGTTCACAACTTGGGTGCTTTCCTTGAACTCTTCCAAGTGCTCTTCCATGTGCAAATTCATCCAATTAAGGTTCCCGATGAAATCGCAATAACAACAAATCAGAATGTTTGTCCTTTGGTGACCCTTGAGGTGGCTGACGAATCTAACATGGTCGCAATCACCGTATCCACAATCCGGACATTGTAGGGGTTGATCGTGTTTGGTCTGAGAAGGTCCGGACTCAGCATCTTCCACAGTGAACGGAAAGTTATCAAGAATCACCAATTGACCTCCAACACCTAAAAAGAAAATACGACATTAGCTACAGTGTCTTCTCAATCCCCATTACAACACAGACACCAATCACGCAACAGAGATCAACTCCTAATACGCTCTTATTGCTTTCTTGGTAACGTATCACCCAATAGAAGGACTGGAATGTCTGAAATCAGCTTATCAGGAGGAAAGGAACGATGTGGAACGGTGGGGGAACAACGTGAACGCTTATATACAGCTTAACAAATTTCATATAAGATCAACAGATTTTAGTTGGGTCTGAGTATCCACCTGTAAGGTGGTTCCTAAAAATTTTAAATTGCTGTGGTGTGATGAGCCGAGTTATAAAGGGGCCTCGTACAAAATCTCACCACTCTTGGAGGAAAAGAGTGACCAGGTTAGCTATCTCAGGGTCCTTACCTGAAGTGTTCCCCCCTGGAACTGCTACGCATATGTGAATGGGGGAGTGCCAGAGCGGGTGCTCGCAATACCTTTGTCATCCTTTCGCTGATTCCATAAACTTCAACCCTACCAAAACTGGTAGATTTTAGTTTCAAAAGTTTTAGTTCTTTAGTTTTTGAAAACCAACTAATTTAGTTTCAGTTTGGTTTTAGTTTCGGAATTGATATCTGCCCAAAACTGCCATGTAGTAGCTAGGACAATGAACCAGCAGATAGAGGAAAAATTTATTAAATTGAAGATAAAAATCTAGCATGCCATACAAATAAATTCAATGATCTACCAAACCAGACAATTCTTCGTCTATGCACATGTCGTCGCCAAAAGCTTGACTGTGGTCATGGTCTTCAATGTCCATTTCGGAATTTGGAGACAGCCATGGAACGATATCGTCAGGATTCGGGAGGGATTCAGGTTCGGACTTGATGGCAAATTGCATGTGTGTGGCGAGGTGGTCTTCCATCAAGCGTTGGGAGGTGGTGCTGAAATGGCAGTAACCACAAAGCAACTTTTTACAAGGAGTTTGTGAGGGGCCGGATTCGGTTTGATCCTGTTTGGTTGAGTCTTGCACCTGAGAAATTTGCGAGGGAGCAGATTCGTTTTGCATGGTTGTGTCTTGTAATGGATTGTCCTCAGCAGTGGGAGACGTGTTCGCCAAATGCTTCATTTTGTGCTGGCTCAAGCGGTACTTGCTCATGGTTTTGTCGCAATAATTGCACTGGAGTTGTGCCACGTGCAGGTTCTTAAAGTGATCCTTGAGGCCAGACAGGCTGCTGCTGGAGAATTCGCATTCAGGGCAGTCATACAATAGCACACTCCTGTGGTGGGCGACATGTTTTCTTAGGCTCTCGACGCTTCTAAACGAATGCGAGCAAATGCTGCAAATTATTCCTCCCTGGCATTGAATACAGTGCCTGGCAAACAGTATGGGGCTTGTGTCGGCAAACTTGCAATCAGTGCAAGCAATGCGTGCATGGAGGAGATGTTTTGGAGTGTGGCGACGAAGCAAGGATTTCTTTTTGGTAGTGTACCTGCAATGGTGGCAATGCAGCGAGGAAGGATCACCGTCTTGGTACAGCGTGAGCTCAGTCCTTGAACCCAGTTTCTTCTTCACCAGTCGCTTCACATTTCGTCTTTTCTGACTAGTTTCACACACTGTTTTGGCTGCTTCCATGTCATGCCTGGCCATATGGCGGACATGCATGAATTTTATATTGGTGCCATAACCACAAATTACACAGCGATAAGTAGCTGCAAAGGGTGGATTGGGAACAGTGCCCGTGAAAGCAGAATGCATGTCAGTATCATGCAACGACGGCCTTTTCGTTTTTTGTAGGGCCAAGTGCTTCGATCTGTGCTCCATACGATGAGAACGAAGCTTCGCTTTGGTGGTCAGTTTGTCGCAATCCGGACACCGAACATTCTTGACATGGGCTTCGGTGCAATGCTTGCGCACAGCCTTAAACGCCGTGTATGTCTTCCCACAGATGGGGCAATCGTAGAAATGCAAAGTACGGTGAACTTCCAAATGGCGATTGACCTTTTTGGTGACGTGCTCACAAAAACAGCACTGCAGCCTGTATTTGGCGTCGTGAGAGATCATGTGGGCGACGAAAGTGGAAGTGGAACATTCAACGAATCCACAGATGGGGCAGACAAAGGAAGAGCCAAGAAGAAGATGTTTGGCTACGTGGGTTCTCAGGAGACCCTTGCGTTTGGTGCTGAAGCTGCACGAGCTACAGTGATAAACCGGCTTGGATGGGACTACAATCTTTGGAGAGTTGGGTGGTTGCAAAGGAACGGTCGATGCTGGAGCGACTGCCTGCTTGCTAGCAGTGGAAATTCGTTTTTCTTTGGGAGTTTTCAATTTAGAAGAAATCTTCTGAACTTTACCAGCCTCCAGCCTCGAAGTTACAGCGCATTCTTTTTCATTGTTCAGCACCACATAACAGCTCTTATGCTTCATTTTTTTCAGCAACGCTCTATCAACTTTTCGCTTTCCTTTCAAATGGTGTTTTTTGAAATGATCATTCAGACGGGAAATTGATCCGAACGAACTCACACACTCCGGACAGTCGTTGAAGTGAACGGGACGATGGACTGTCAAGTGTTTAGTGAGATTTGTCAATTTAGGGGACGAGTAAGAGCAAAAACAACAACACGATCGCCTGCCAGAGCTGTGATTTTTCGTCAGGTGTTGGGAAAATTTGATCAATCTGTTTTCCTTGAAGTTGCAATGGGGACAAACCAACGACGCGTCTATGTTGTGCTTCTGTGAGTGGCGGTCCATCAATGGTTTTCTCCTGGTGACAAATACACATTTGTCACATTTTAAAATTTCTGATTGACGGCTCGAGTTAGGTTTGGGTTTGGGTTTGTTTTGTAGAACAGAGTGTGTTTTTGCGTGAAGTTGTATCAACGTTTCACTCATGGATGAGAATGAGCAGTGTGAGCATTTACTAATCTTTTTAGTCTCATTTGGTAGGTCTTCACTTTGGTTCTGGCTGGACTCGACTTCATACGGATCTTCAATACTCCCAATGGCATCATCTGATCCCATCGATTCATTTTGGTTCAGTTCAGGCGTTGGCTTATTGCACGAAGCTGTCCACATCTGAAGGCCATTTGGTGGCTTTGCGCTGAACTCCACAACTTGGCTGCTCTCCTTGTGCTGCTCCATGTGTGAATTCATCCAGTAAAGATTTCCAATGAAATCACAAAAACAACATCTCAGAATGTTCGCCCGCTGGTGACTCTTCAGATGGTTGACGAATCTCATGTGATTGGAGTCACCGTACCCACAATCTGGGCATTGCAGAGATCGATCCTTTTTGGGAAGGCTTGTTTGAGAAGATCCGTATTTGTCACCCTCCACAGCGAATGGATAGTTATCGAGAATCACCAATTGACTTCCAACACCTAAAAACATAATACAACATTAATGGTATATAATATATATCGTATATTAAACGATATGCGATAGAATACTGCCGTCCTATAGGATAACACACCCTATCGACCATTTTGGTGTTTTTGGAGTTAGGAGCATGGTTGAGTAGATTTCGGCGTGGCGCGTCTTTTGCACCAAGTTAGAACTTCCTATCTCCATTTGAAAGGTTCGGTAAAAGACTTTTTCCTATCTCGAATAGTGTGGATGGCCTACAAAATCTCATTCAACAGCTTTTTTCTAGGAATAAAAAAAAAAGGAGATAGGGTGTTTTAACTAACGACGGCAGAATAGTTATGGTGTCTCCTCATACCCCATCCATTACACAAGAGAATCACGTCAGCTCGTCACGTGACAGGAATGACTGTGCCAGAAATGATCTTTACTCTTTCATCACAAAAGAAGAAGAATTCTTCTTTGTAATCATTACAAAAGTTGAGGAACATGCACAACACACAAAACACACAAAAAATAATAAGAATTACGTCAGCTCCTGTCACGTGACAAAGAAGAAATCGAGAAAAAATAAAAATCCTCCTGTCACGTGGCAGAAATGAGTTATGCCGTTTCACAAAAAAAAAAAAATAAAATAAAAAAATAAAAAAATAAAGCAGCCTTCTTGTTTGTTTACTAAGACTTGGGGGCCCAGGCCATGTTCAAGCAACAAAGAAGAATATCTCCCCATGCCGGGGAAATATTTATTGCTAACGCAAACTAAATAAATGCTTTAAATTTGCTAACGCTAATATTTAAAGCACAAACACTGAGTAACAGGGAACGGAGAGGAATAAAGGTGTGCATCAACATTTCGCTCACCTAATTTACAGAAAAATAATATGAATAGTTCAGCAGCAGCTTCACCCCACGGTTAAAGAATCATCACTGAAGGCATGCACCCAAGCAGAGTACCTACTCAACTATCTTTCCTACTGAAAGGCGGGATAGAAAAAAATTGAATTTACCTTGTATCTCCGGAAGGCTTTTACAAATAAACCTTTTCATTTATTCATTCAAAAATTTGAATTTTTTTAACTCCTCTCTCTTTTTGTGAGATTATGAAGAGGGATAATGGAGAATATGGTTGGTCAATAAGAGGCGCTGAAAAGTACTGTGGTTATGGAAAATATGGATGCTTGAAGTTGACTTTACTAGGAATCCGTGACATGAATTACGATCGGACGCGAAAATAGTCTCGAAACTGGAAAAACAGTGATAGGGAGAGTGTCTTCAGAAAAATAGCTTAGACGAATAATTTTCGTGAACCAAGCACAAGTCACAAAGCATTGGCTTGGTGACGTGAATTATCCGACGTTCTGCAAAACGGCCATACACTTCTCCCAGCGTTTTTTCCATTGTTCCATACAGCGGAATAAGCCGAAGACAGGAAACTCATCAGGAACTCAAGCGATCTTTGTTTCAGAACGTCTGTGGTGGGGAAAAGGAAGAAGGTCTGAAGTGCCCACGCCAATCTTGAAGGAAAGGAATGGATCACGTTAGCTTTCCCAGGGTCCTTACTTGAAGTGTTCTTCTTGGCTCTACTGCAAAGGCACGAATGGTCGAGTGCCATTGACTGCGACGTGAGGGAAAATAGCGGACTTCCATTTCCCACTTGTGAATGTGGATGCTTGAAATCTAGCGGCCTAATGGGTAAGGAATTGAGTCTTCTGTTCGCTGATTCCATAAACAGTCAACCCTACCAAAACAGCCATAATCCCTCAGCGACGTCATTTCATAATTCAAGAGGTTCTCACTTGAAATCTATTACGCGTAAGGTACGTAAAAAACATTGAAACCCCTCATAAAGCTCTACTTGCTCATGGCTTTGTTGCAATACTTGCATCGTGAGAGATTGTGTGTGCAATAAAATTCGAAGGGGAACATTCAACGAATCCACAGATGGGGCAGACAAAGGAAGAGCCCCCAAGAAGATGTTTGGCTACGTGGGTTCTTAGGAGATCCTAGCGCTTGGTGTTGAAGCTGCACGAGCTACAAGGCTTAGAAGGGATGAGCATCTTTGGTGAGTTCAGGTGAACTTAACCAGATTTCAGTGTAGAAGTTACAGCGTATTCCTTTTCCTGGTCTTCCTTTGGGCTAAGGCAGGACTCAACTTCAAATTGATCTTCCATACTCTCTTCAGTTCAGCCGTTGGCTTTTTGCATGAAGCTGTCCAAGTCTGATGGCCATTTGGTGGCTTTGCGCTGAACTTCACAACTTGGCTGCTCTCCATGTGTGAATTCATCCAGTAAGGATTCCTTAGATGAAATCGCAATTTTGTTTTTAAACAACAACTCAGAATGTTTGCCCGTGATTGTTTCTTCAGGTGGTTGAACTCATAATATACTTCATAATCATATTATGATTGGATTCACTGTAACCACTATGTGGACACTGCAGAGGTCGATCGTTTTTGGAAAGTCTTGTTTGAGAAGATCGGGATTTGGCACCCACCACTGAGAATGGATAGTTATCGAGAATCACCAATCGCACTTAAAACCCTAAAATAAAAAGGCATTAGTTACTGAGTCTTCTCAAACCACATTACATCAAATACACCAATTACGCAACAGAATTCAACTCCCCTACGCTCTTTCTGCTTTGTGAATAAACATTATCCATCGCGTGGATTGGAATAACTAAATTCTGTTGATCAGGAGTGTATTGAAATGGTATGAAAGCTTACGAGGTCTGATCAAAAAGTTACCTTGCCAGTAACCCTTCTATTACATTTTTAACATACTTAATAAGGGACACATATGGAAGGGTAGTTTTTATTCACCCGAAGCACCTCCTAAGAACACCCCAACGCACTTAGGCCAGCACAGCCAAGGAGGATGTCAAACAGATCAACTATTCATACTTAATAAGGGACCTTTTCCGTTTTCGTCCCTCCGCCCGCCCGACCGATGCTGTGTGCGGGGATAAACCCCCCCACCACTCGATTTCGACTTAAACACACTTAAATACACCCCTCCCGATGGCTTTAACGCACCCAAAGCCAACCAAAATAGCGTGGGGGGTATTGGATCCGTCGATCAGGCGGGCGGAGGGACGAAAACGGAAAAGGTCCCTTATAAGTATGAGAACTTGTCCCTTTCAAATAATATTTGAAATATACTACTATTTGAAATATACATACTTTGAGATATTATCTAAAAGTATGTCCGAATATGAGTGGGGAGAGTCTTGCAGTATCAACAACCTACTTAATTCCTCCAATTATGAATTTTTCCGGCCTCCAATCGCCATTTATAGTGAAAATAAATCACCTCTAAACATGAGAGAAAATATAAATTTTATTTTCCTTCACAACGTTTACCAGCTGTCAATCAATGCCGAACCGTCTCGTCGCAAAAAAGCAAAATTAAATTAAATTTTTCTAACTAGAAAAAATACACGAACTTCGCGAGTTTTAAAAGATTCCAGTTTTCCTCCAGTAAACTATTAGTCGAACGAATCACACACATTTCTGCCCTCTTCTTCCTCATAGCCCCGAGTAAGTTTCTCAAGAGTTTTCAAATAACGAAATCTGTAAATTGTCTCACCTTGTGGCACGAATTCATTGACTAACAAGGTTATCGCGATAAAGAAACATCCACTGGGCTCATGAAGAGCAACCCTCCGTTGGTGAAGATAGTGACTTGCTTCTAGGGGTCACAATCCCGCAATCCGCTGTTTTTCCAATATTACAAAATTTTTAATATGCATTTAATGCGGGATTCTCAACACGGGATCCAGCAGGATTTATTTTGTTAAAAAAAAGAAGCTTTTTCTGTTTTGTGAATCACATCCTCATTGCCTGTGATTCATATAAGTCCTCCTCTTGCCTGTAGTTCACAATATTTTTGCTATTCTTGTGGTATCTACGATCCTATCTAAGATCCAGATACTATCTAACCTATCTGAGAGGAAAGAGGGGGCGCTATCTCCAGTTTGCATAATATGCAGTAGGTACCTAGTGTATTATACATTAAATGTATAACAAAATTTTTGTTTGACGATTCCACCCACGAGTATGGAGTCAGAGAGAGCATTCTCTGCAGCTGGGTAACTATTTCTGGATCAGCTCCGATAAATTCGGGTGAGAGAAAGTATTAACTAACTGACCTTCATGTGGTATTTCTTTCAGCAAGTTCTCCCTTCTGATGGCACACCCACCCAGCTTCAGAGTGGCTCCATCTCACTCCCTTCAATGCATCTATTTCCTAATACTTGTTTAAATATTTTTAAATACACCTACGCAATCGCGACGGATTCGAAAATTCTGATCAGCTCAAAATGTGAAATTATACGTTTCAGGATGTCTTGATACCAAAAACAGAAAGTCCGTCCGTCGTCCGTGCCGTTTTGGACGGTAGGATTTTTTTTTTTTTTTTTTAATCTGAACTTTTGACAAAATGTAGTTTACCATTTAGTTGTGCCCGCAAGGTTTTCACCCCGATCACCCCAACCCGTGGGGCGCTATGGGGGTAAAAGGGGGAGGGGGTAGAGTTAAGTGTCGTTTTCAAAGTATTTTTGGAGGCAGAATCCTTTGGGGGGGGGGGGGGGGGGGGGACGATCCAGGACCTATGGAGCTATACCTAAATGGGATTTTGGAAGGATACCAGGAGGTCAAATAAGGTGTGGTTTTCCATGTAATTTTGGACGCAAAATCCGTTTTTCTTAAAGAAATAGTTTTTTTAATAAAAAATTACTTTATGAATTAGAAATTACACGGGATCCCGCAGGATTGCGACCCCTACTAAGTCCCCTTTGTTCTAGGTCGTGTTTTCGCGCTGCTGAATCAGCGTCTTCCGTTTTTATTGTGGAGTGTGAAGTGGATTAAAATCAATAATAAATCATTGATTAATTTATTATCTTGGTTAATAACGGGAAGATAATATTGATATATTATATGATTCGATAATAATGATATATTATATGATTCGGGAAATTCGACGTGTACTGCTCTTGGCGTCAATGTGCCCATGTTATCGCCAAGAATTACCTACGATAAATTGGGGGATTGTTACTGGGCATAAAGGTTTATTGAGGGCTAGGGTTATTGAGGCTTTAAAAATTGAGTGCAGGGAAACATAGGTAAGATACAGGAATATAGCTCAAGAAATATAAGAATTGTGCGATACAGGAATATAGCTCAAGAAATATGAGAATTGTAAAATTTGTATTTATTAGGTACTAAATTTGGAAAACTGAAAAAAATTACCCGAACCTGATTTACAATTTCAGTCTGACGGCTGGGTCTTCCCGGCACACGGACCACTGGTCCATGCCGTATGCAAGTTGGTTCAGTAACTTAATTACACCTCAGGCAACACCCTATTCCGTGTTAATTTCCATAATATGGATAATATTATTATATTATTATGCTGCCTTTTTTTTTTTTCAATAAACATGTTTTTCTTCTTCTTCTTCTTCTTCTTCTTCTTCTTCTTATGCTTCTAATATTGATATATTATATGATTTTTTTTGTCAGAACAAACTTCGATTGATCTAAACGCTCAACTTGTAGACCCTATCTTGATCCAAACATGATATGAGACCAAAAGAGCAAGTTGCGTCTCTAGGGAAGCACTCCCACTCCCGCTGCAAAAACCAATGATCGTCAGGAGATGAGTCACTGTAAACCCCCCTTCGAGTAGCCACTAGGACAATGAACCAGCAGGTAGAGGAAAGATTTATTAAATTGAAGATACAAATCTAGCATGCCATACAAAGAAATTCAATGATCTACCAAACCAGACAATTCTTCGTCTATGCACATGTCTTCGTCCAATGCTTGATTGTTGTCCCGGGCTTCTATGTCCATTTCAGAATTTGGAGAAAGCCATGGATCGATATTGTCAGGATTGGGAAGGGATTCACCTTTGGGCTTGATGGCAAGTTGCATGTGTTTGGTAAGGTGGTTTTCAAGCAAGACTTGGGAGGTGGTGTTGAAATTGCAGTAACCGCAGAGTAACGTTCGACAAGGTGTTTGCGCGGGGGCAGATTCGTCTTGCTCGGTGGCGTCAGGTACCTGATTGCCCTCAGTAGTGGGCGACGTGTTCGACAGATGCTTCAATTTGTGCCGGATCAAACTGTACTTGCTCATGGTTTTGTCGCAATATTTGCACTGAAGTTGTGACATGTGCAGGTTCATAAAGTGATCCTTCAGGCCGCGCAGGCTGGTACTGGAGAATTCGCATTCGGAGCAGTCATTCAAGAACACGCCCCTGTGGTTAGCGACGTGTTTGCTGAGGCCTTTTACCTTCTTTGTCGAAAAAAGGCAAATGCTGCAAATTATTCCACCCTGGCATTGAATGCAGTGCCTGGCAAACAGAGTAGCGCTTGTGCTGGCAAACTCGCAATCAGGGCAACCAATGCATGCGTCGAGAAGATGTTTTGGAGCGTGTCGACGAAGCAGGGATTTTTTCTTGGTAGTGTACCTGCAATGGTAGCAATGCAGCAAGGAAGGATCAGCTACTTGGTACAGGGTTACCTCAGTCCTTGAAGACAGTTTTTTCTTCTTGTGGCACTTCTTATCATGTCTAATCAGACTTGAATTAGTGGTGTAGGTTTTCTCACACAATGGACAATCGTGAAACTTGACTGTCCTGTGGGTTTGAAGATGCTCAGCTAGAGTGCTCCTGTCATCATTTGGCACTCCACAGAAACAACAATCGGATGTTGAGTGATCCAACATCAAATGGTCCGCCAAAGACCCGAGATCAGACGTTGTGAACTGGCAAGTGACGCAAACCAGTTTAGCATCTTCTGGGTCATGTTTGGCCACATGGCGAACATACAAGAACTTGATATTAGTGCAATAGCCACAAACCTCACAACGATAAGGACCTCCATGGGGAGGATCAGGAACAGTGTCCATGAAATCAGAATCTGGCTGAGTATCTTGCAACATCAGCCTTTTCGTTTTTTGTAGGGCCAAGTGATTAAATCTGTGCACCATACGATGAGAATGCAGCTGCGCTTTGGTGGTCAGTTTGTCGCAATCCGGACACCGAACATTCTTGATATGGGCTTCGGTGCAATGCTTGCGCACAGCCTTAAACGCCGTGTATGTCTTCCCACAGATGGGACAATCGTAGAAATGCAAAGTACGGTGAACTTCCAAATGGCGTTTGACCCTTTTGGTGACGTTCTCACAAAAACAGCACTGCAGCCTGTATTTGGTGTCGTGAGAGATCATGTGGGCGACGAAAGTGGAAGTGGAACATTCAACGAATCCACAGATGGGGCAGACAAAGGAAGAGCCAAGAAGAAGATGTTTGGCTACGTGGGTTCTCAGGAGACCCTTGCGTTTGGTGCTGAAGCTGCACGAGCTACAGTGATAAACCGGCTTGGATGGGACTACAATCTTTGGAGAGTTGGGTGGTTGCAAAGGAACGGTCGATGCTGGAGCGACTGCCTGCTTGCTAGCAGTGGAAATTCGTTTTTCTTTGGGAGTTTTCAATTTAGAAGAAATCTTCTGAACTTTACCAGCCTCCAGCCTCGAAGTTACAGCGCATTCTTTTTCATTGTTCAGCACCACATAACAGCTCTTATGCTTCATTTTTTTCAGCAACGCACTATCACCTTTTCGCTTCCCTTTCAAATGGTGTTTTTTGAAATGATCATTCAGACGGGAAATTGATCCGAACGAACTCACACACTCCGGACAGTCGTTGAAGTGAACGGGACGATGAACTGCCAAGTGTTTAGTGAGATTTGTCAATTTAGGGGACGAGTAAGAGCAAAAACAACAACACGATCGCCTGCCAGAGCTGTGATTTTTCGTCAGGTGTTGGGAAAATTTGATCAAACTGTTTTCCTTGAAGTTGCAATGGGGACAAACCAACGACGCGTCTATGTTGTGCTTCTGTGTGTGGCGGTCCATCAATGTTTTTCTTCTGGTGACAAATACACATTTGTCACATTTTGAAATTTCTGATTGACGGCTCAAGTTAGGTTTGGATTTGGGTTTGTTTTGTAGAGCAGAGTGTGTTTTTGCGTGAAGTTGTATCAACGTGTCACTCGTGGATGAGAATGAGCAGTGTGGGCATTTACTAATCTGTTTAGTCTCATTTGGTTGGTCTTCACTTTGGTTCAGGCTGGACTCGACTTCATCCGGATCTTCAATACTCCCAATGGCATCATCTGATCCCATCGATTCATCTTGGTTCAGTTCAGGCGTTGGCTTACTGCTCGAAGCTGTCCACGTCTTCTGAACTTTACCAGCCTCCAGCTTCGAAGTTACACCGCATTCTTTTCCATTGTTCAGCACCACATAACAGCTCTTATGCTTCATTTTTTTCAGCAACGCTCTATCAACTTTTCGCTTTCCTTTCAAATGGTGTTTTTTGAAATGATCATTCAGACGGGAAATTGATATGAACGAACTCACACACTCCGGACAGTCGTTGAAGTGAACGGGACGATGGACTGCCAAGTGTTTAGTGAGATTTGTCAATTTAGGGGACGAGTAAGAGCAGAAACAACAACACGATCGCCTGCCAGAGCTGTGATTTTTCGTCAGGTGTTGAGAAAATTTGATCAAGCTGCTTTCCTTGAAGTTGCAATGGGGACAAACCAACGACGCGTCTATGTTGTGCTTCTGTGAGTGGCGGTCCATCAATGGTTTTCTTCTGGTGACAAATACACATTTGTCACATTTTAAAATTTCTGATTGACGGCTCAAGTTAGGTTTGGGTTTGGGTTTGTTTTGTAGAACAGAGTGTGTTTTGGCGTGAAGTTGTATCAACGTTTCACTCATGGATGAGAATGAGCAGTGTGAGCATTTACGAATCTTTTTAGACTCATTTGGTTGGTCTTCACTTTGGTGCCGGCTGGCCTCGACTTCATACGGATCTTCAATACTCCCAATGGCATCATCTGATCCCATCGATTCATCTTGGTTCAGTTCAGGCGTTGGCTTATTGTACGAAGCTGTCCACGTCTGAAGGCCATTTGGTGGCTTTGCGCTGAACTCCACAACTTGGCTGCTCTCCTTGTGCTGTTCCATGTGGGTATTCATCCAGTAAAGATTTCCAATGAAATCACAAAAGCAACATCTCAGAATGTTCGCCCGCTGGTGACTCTTCAGGTGGTTGACGAATCTCATGTGATTGGAGTCACTGAACCTACAATCTGGGCACTGCAGACGCAGATCCTTTTTGGGAAGGCTTGTTTCAGAAGTTTTGGATTTGGCACCCTCCACAGCGAATGGATAGTTATCGAGAATCACCAATCGACCTCCAACACCTAAAAAAATAAACAACATTAGTTATCTTGTCTTCTCATACCGCATTATATCACATACCTACATCTTTTTAACAACAAAAATGTATCTTTCATCCCCGTTGTTTACGGTCTGATTGACCCTTCGAAAACGACTTCTAACACGACCCCAAAGCCGGAACCCTCAAAACCTCTGTGAGACTATGCATTAAATTTTAATGCCCGGTAATCGGTACTTGTACTTCTTTGTAAAGAAGTTGACAACTCAGTCGGTAGGCAAAATTAAATTTATCAATTTCAATGTAAACATTCGGAACGGTCTTCTGAGCACGTAGTTAAAAAAAAAAAAAAAAAAAAATCGGTTCACCGCTTGCTGAGAAAATTGGGCATCCAATTCGAGGGCAATGGTTTTATCGGAAAATTACCCCTTAACCTGAGCCCCCCTTACAACAGTGAGTTATAATGCCATTGTTCCATGATGATACAGATGAGCCAATTTCAGAAATTAGCGCTCTTTGCGGGACAATCGGCGCATCTTTCATCCTCGTATTTTACGGTCTGATTGACCCTTCGAAAATGACTTCTAACACGACCCCAAAGCCGGAATCCTCAAACCCCCTCCATTAGCCCCTTAGCACCTAGCGGGCAGTAACAGATGAACAACCTACCCATTTTGTCAATAACTCAGATACACATTTAAAAATACACTGCCAAGGAGATGGCACAGCAGCTTCCTCGTTACAATCAAAGTGACACCATTATAAAATGCGCTGAGCATACCCCTGATTCAATCTTAATGAAACTGATAGGGGATCATCTAGAGCTATACCCACACAATTCCTGAAAATTTGATTGAAATCCGATCAAAATTGTGAAAGTTATGCCTGTTTCAAGAATTTCACGTTAGCGCATGCGCAGAGCGTACCGCTGGTTCAATTTTTTACCCAAAGCCTGGGTAATCATCTACGGCACAACCCGCGTAATCCCTGAAAATTTCATCAAAATCGGATCAATATTGGCTGAAATCCCCACTCCTTCCCTTCTTTAGGGAAGGAGAGGGGGTTGAAGGAGGGGAAAACGGAAAAAATCCTTGAGGGCGCTCAACATATCTCAGAACGTACATCATTTTTGAATTTCTCGAGATTTTCAAGAATATATATATAAATTACGTTCGCGCATGCGCAGGGAGTACCACTGATTCAATCGTGATGAAACTGATAGGGAACCATCAAGGGCTATACCCACACAATTCCTGAAAATTTGATTGAAATCCGATCAAAGTTGTAGGAGTTATGGCTGTGGCAAGGAAATTACGTTCGCGCATGCGCTGAGCGTACCGCTGATTCAATCGTGATGAAACTGACAGGGGACCATCTAGAGCTATACGCACACAACTCCAGAAAATTTGATTGAAATCCGATCAAAATTGAGAAAGTTATGCCTGTTTCAAGAATTTCACGTTAGCGCATGCGCTGAGTGTACCGCTGATTCAATTGTGCTGAAATTCGTATGGGACCTCAAGGAGCCTGATCCACATATTCCCTCAAAATTTGAGCTAAATTCATTCAAAATTGTGGAAATTATGGCTGTAACAAGGAAATGCGGACAGACCGACAGACCGACAGACACGAAACCAAATTTGTTCAGTAGGCTATGAAACGCAAAATGCGAGTGGAAATTTTGAATTCGGACAACAAAAATTTTTTTTCTCCCGAAAGTGAACACAAGGCTTCCGCTGCTTCGCAGACGCGGAAGCAATATTCCTACAGCTCACAACGACTTGGACGGACGATGGACAGTTCATTTTTGGGGTGCCACCCAACGCGACCGAGATCGCTGCCCGCGGCCACTAATCGGCTTTGAGGGTTAAAACCACCAGCTTACACTAAGTTTTAATGTTGCAGCCTCCCGAGGTGCATCATTTCGTCATTATGGAGGCAACACCCCGACTTTGCCCTGAAATTTCGTCGCTCCCAAAAATCAAGTGCGCTCGTTCCAATTCTGCCACGTCTTCGGAAACGACAATTTATTTTACTTACTTTTTTTTTTACGTACTTTTTTTTAGTACACAGAAAGTTTTTTTACCCGGAAGTGAGTTGGTTTGAAAATTTTCGCCCCCGCCCCTCAAAGGCAGCAACGCTTTTTAGCGTGGAACATGCTTGAGCCGTGACCTAACTGTCCAAAACCGTTAGGCGGGAAGGGAGACGTGGATGTGTCACGAAAATGCAAATGTACTTGCACATGCACGGGCGACCATCAACTCCTTCCCGTGCGGGCGAAAGTGAGTGTGTGAGGGCATATTATGAACATGCATACATATAATATATGCATGCATGTTCATAATGCAAATATGTATAGGTTATATTATAACCAATATAATATATTGGTTACAGAGTTGGGCAAAAAGTAGATCTGAAACTAAAACTAAAAACTAAAACTAAATTAGTTCCGAAGTGGAACTAAAAACTGAAACTATTAGTTTCAGTTCGACTTTCGAAACTAACTTTTGGAACTACATTAGTTTCATTTTCAACTGTTGAAACTGAAACTAATTTAGTTGCAAAAGTTAGTTTCGAAGTTGCGAATAAAAACTAAAGTAGTTTCATCTTTTATTCGTAGTTTCGGAACTAAAAATGAAATTAATTTTTTTTCCTCGCGTTTTTTACTGATTTGAAGGGGATGTGTGTTCGTGTGTGTGTTTCAACGAAATGTGGGTGATGGGTGCGAACAAGTTCTTTTTTTCAGGGTCGTAGAAGAATAGATTAAAGTTTCCTCCCCTCCCCACCACTTTGAGTGGAAAATCAAACGTTTTCAGAAACGTATCGAAGAATTTAGGGTGATGAGTCATTTATTATGTCTGGAGGAAAAAAAATTGCGGGGAAAAAAGATGTCTGCGAGGAAAAAAAATTTAGTTTCATTTTTAGTTCCGAAACTACGAATAAAAGATGAAACTACTTTAGTTTTTATTCGCAACTTCGAAACTAACTTGTGGAACTAAATTAGTTTTAGTTTCAACAGTTGAAACTAAAACTAATTTAGTTCCAAAATTAGTTTCGAAAGTCAAACTAAAAACTAAATTAGTTTTTAGTTTCACTTTCGAAACTAAAACTAATTAGTTTTTAGTTTCAACTTTAGTTCAACTAAATTTTTATTCGAATAATCCCAACTCTGATTGGTTATAATATGTAACCAATATTATCATCATATCATCATATCATATCATCATATCATACAATAATATAAAATTGTGTTGGCCGACGGTAGACGGCCGTGTGGTAGACGGCCGTGTGGTTTGTTGGTACGGGATAACGCGTTACCGAATGAGTTTTTTCACTTTCCGCTCGCTGGCCGTTTAGGGGGTCGAAAAAATTACGAAAAAATACGAGCCGTATAGATCAGACCTGGAGGTAGACGTCGGTCAAATCGAAAATCCGAAATTCGCCCGGGAAATTCGTCGAAAAATCGTCTTTCTCCCGTTAGTCCTACGTTTTCCACTTTCAACTCGCGCCAAAGCCCGTTTAAGGGATCGAAAAAATTACGAAAAAATACGAGCCGTATAGATCAGACCTGGAGGAAGACGTCCGTAAAATCGTAATTCGGAAATTCGCCCGGGAAATTCGCCGGAAATGCTTTTGTCCCACGTTTTTTCGGGTTCAAAAATACCCAGTAAGGAGCCATTTTTTGGGTATGGTACCTATCCGCGAGCCAAATGCGCGCCAAAATATGGCCAATCCGATTCCGAAGTCGGATTTCAAAAAAACCGAGGGGGAGGGGGCGATTTCACGGTGAGAAGACAATTGGATCGTTTTAATTCGCACGGGGCCAGGGATCTTAGAAAACGGAGGGTCCAGGGACCTTTGATAGATGGAGAGGCGGGGAAACTGGTCGGCCGAGTATACAAGTGATTTCACTAGCACTCTGACAGGGGGGCCTTACTTCGCTCAGCTAATCATTTTATCGGCCAGGGGGCTCGCTTGGCTCGGCCATCCATGGGAAAAAATTATTGAGGGAAAACTTTTCAAATTTGATTAGACAGGGAGAGGGGGGGGGGGCGTTGCTTCGCTCGGCTGTTCATTTTCTCGCCAGAGGGGGCTCGCTTTGCTCGGCCACCCACATAAGTAGAATATATATAGTTTCTTGAAAATCTCGAGAAATTAAAAAATGATCTACATTCTGAGATAGATTGAGCGCCCTCAAGGATTTTTTACGTTTTCTCCTCCTTCAACCCCCTCTCCTTCCCTAAAGAAGGGTAGGAGTGGGGATTTCAGCCAATATCATTTTATCAGCCAGGGGGTTGATGTTGAAGGAGCAGTTGACCCCACGTGAATTTGGCTCGGCTTCACTCCAACTGCCTCTACCCCCCCCCCCCCCCCCGGCCGAGCGAGGCGAGACCCCCCTGTCCGAATAAGCGCTCGGCCGAGCGGAGCGAGGCCTTATGTCTGAGTAGGGGTTTGAACGTGTCCATCGATGCTACGCACCCCACAGGCGGCAATACACCCCACTAGGGGAGCGAGCGAAGCGAGCCAGAGAGACTAGTAATATTATATAACCTCCAACATAGGTTGTATTATAAAACTTTTATATATATACACTTGGTTATAATCAACTGGATATAACCATTACACTAGAGGTTATATAGGTTATTATCATCTACCCTATATATAGGATATGGATCATATATATATGATTAATAAAGCATGTTTCTTGAATTTTAGACATAGGCTGCAAGCAAAAAGCATCTGGGGGTCCAGGGGGTTCGACCCCACGAGAGGCCTGTAGAGCCAAATTTTTTTTTCTTGATATAATAATCCCTACATAACTGCACTCAAAGTTCTTATTTTACAGTTTATGGAATTGCACAACTCAGTACTTTATATTATGAATATTAAATGTATGTTAAAAGGATTAAAAAAGGGCAGCATTTGATTTTGATGCATTTAATTAAGGTACAAGACTTAAAAATCGTCTGAGGAACTGTATATTTTTGTGTATAACCTGCCAAAGTTTGACGAACTTGGTACAAAAGTCACGATAAAATTAAGGCATAGGAAAATTTAAGTTTCTCTCATTGTCAATAACATTTTGAGTAAAAGGCACAAGTGACAATTAAGTTCAGCAAATTAATTACAGTTCTTCTTCGGAACTATCTGAGACTTCCAATACTACAGCAGTTGTCGCGTCAAAAACGATTTCAGTTGCGTAGTCGTTTGGGATGTCTAGCAACCGGGCATCTTGGGATTCGATGTGATTGGACGTGGCAAAGTAGTCATCGTCTTCAGAGTCAATGGGTTCTGTCCAATTGAGAGGAGCTTCTCGTCGGTGGGTTGTTTGGGAAATGCTGCAGGGTTCGCCAGGGAGTTCATCTGGCAGCTCGTTTTGGGCGGAACTGTCCACGTCAGAGCGTTCATTGGGCGAAGCCAAACTAGCGCCTGGTGTAGCAGTCTTAGGTTCAGTAGCGTTGTCTGAATAGTCACCTATCAAAGGCTGTTGTGCAATTGCATCATCTCCATCTTGGCAATGCATGGTATTCTCTTTTACTGCACATTCTGTATGTTTAATAGCATCACCACTTGGTTTGTTAGGACACAGAGACCGTTTTTGGATGGATTCTTCAGGACTACCATTGACATCAAGATCCAATGTCACAGCAGTTTTAGCACCTTGGACCTGGTTAGATTCAGTATTCAAATCATCGGCAGATAGAGACTCAAAAGCAGGACTCAGATCGTCAGATTCGTCAGCAACACTAGTCACAATTTGCTTCCGCAGGAAAGAGAACTTCCCAAATCTGCTTGCCGCGATGGATTCTCGAGCATCTGTACTTGCACCAGGGTATTCGCTGGGTGTCTCAACGTGTGATGTTCGGGGACTTACAATTTCAGTCCCACCACTCACATCATTCCTAGCAATAACACATCCATGGCACTCTAATTCATATTTTTCCATTGACTCTTGACACTTCTGACAAGTAACTTTGTTGTGCACGTTCCACATGTGACCTTCATAGACAACCTTAGTGGACGTTGAGTACGAGCACACTCTGCACTCATAAACCTTCGTGTCGTTGTGAACGCACAAGTGCAAAGCTAGATTCACTCTAGACACGGTGGCGAACGGGCAATAACAACAATGTAAGGCTTTTCTATCAGGGAAGTGTTCGGCCCAGTGCAGCAAGAACTCGTGCGGGTTATTGTTCTGGAAATGACACTTAGAACAAACGATAGGTGAACCTGCTTTGTGCTTCACATTGTGACGATGCAGTACTGACAAGCGGTCAGTTTGAAAGTCGCAGTTTTTACATTTCAAGTGCAATTTTGATGTTTTTGCATTCAACATTTCAATTTTTGCCTCTGTCGGCTGAGGTGTGGCAGTTGTTGCGATTTCATTGGTGTCAG
This sequence comes from Pilophorus perplexus, assembly GCA_955831195.1. NCBI lineage: Eukaryota > Metazoa > Arthropoda > Insecta > Hemiptera > Miridae > Pilophorus > Pilophorus perplexus. The sequence continues at coordinate 31,786,286 of OY037009.1, read as the reverse complement.
ACGTGGTATTGTCTCCTGGTGGATCATCCAGTTCCATGTTTGACCTCTGGGAATCAGGTGCTCCTGAACTGGCTGATTTCAGTCTCTGGGCTTCATCCATCTTGGTTGATGTCTCAATGCCTTGGGGTGTCTTGGCTTCCAAAGATCCACTTTGCATCTCTGTCGGTTGAGGTGTGGCAGTTGTTGGGATTTCATTTGCGTCAGAGATAGCGTTGGTATTGTCTTCTTGTGGACCATCCAGCTCCATGTTTGAACTCTGGGGATCAGATACTTCTGAACTCGCTGGTTTCAATGTCTGGGCTTCATTTATCTTGGTTGATGTCTCAATACCATCTGGTGTCTTGGCTTCCAACAATACACCCTGCTGAGGTGTGGCAGTTGTTAGGATTTCATTTGGGTCAGAGGCAGCGTTGGTATTGTCTTCTTGTAGATCATCTACTTTCATGTTTGAACTCTGGGGAACAGATTCTTCTGAACTTGCTGGTTTCAATGTCTGGGCTTCATCCTTCTTGGATGATGTCTCAATGCCTTTGGGTGTCATGGCTTCCAACGATCCACCCTGCTGAGTTGTGGCAGTCGTTGGGATTTCATTGGAGTCAGATGTAGCGTTGGTATTGTCTTCTGCAGGATCATCCAGCTCCATGTTTGAACTCTGGGACTTGGATACATGTGAACTGGCTGGTTTCAATGTCTGGGCATCATCCATCTTGGTTGATGTGTCACTGCCTTCGAGTGTCTTGGCGTCCAAAGATCCACCCTGCATTTCACCCAGGTTGAGCTCCTCAATGTCCATAGGTGCAGGTGACTGCATCTCGTGCGCATTCAAATCAGACAGCATAACCGGTGTTTTTGTGACTTCAGGGGCAGGATCAGCAGGACTGGCAACTGGAAACATTATGTCGGTAGCCTCATCTGAATCATCGGATTTCTTTGTGGCATCACATTGAGTCTCTGGTTTTCCATCAGTGCACAATGTTTCCATTTGATAATGATGCTCCACTTTGGTGAACAGACTTGTAGAGATGTCACGTTTGGGAAATGGCATCTTAGGAACGATTTCAGGATCAGAGTCAGAACCAATCAAAATTGTGGAGGGTTTCAAAGCGTTGCTTGGTCCTGCAACTGGAGAAGGTTTCCGAGCAGCTGGCAAGTCGCTAATTATTTCCTTCGCTGGAGCCACTTTCCCATCACCATCCAATTCAGCTGGTGAATCAAAAAAGGACATTTCCCCCTTTCCTGATACTGAAGTATTGCTCACTGGCTTCATATACTTCAAGTACTCCTTCACGCTATTTCGCCCAGATGAAACGGGGCTGTACACTGTAGGATGCCGTTTCTTCAAATGCTTCATCATAACGTGTTTGGTCATCACTTTATCACAAATAGTACAGGTATATTTGTGAACATGCATGCGCTCAAAGTGCTTCCGTACGGCACTAGCATGACGCCCAGAAAACTGGCATTTCGAACAGTCAAAAAACCTAACGTTGCGATGACTGTCAATATGCAGCAATAGTGTTTGTTGGCTGTTAGCATGGTGAGAACAATAGGGACATGGGAGTTTTTTACGCGAAGCGAAATGGCAAGTGAAATGTTCTGCAAGTCCAGCCGAACTCAAACATTGGAACTCGCACTTGGTACATTTTAACGGTGTGTCTGCTTTGTGCTTCTCCTTATGGCGGTCCATGAGAGATGTGATTTCAGTTCGGTAATCGCAATACTTACACTCAAGACTTCCCACTGGCTCAGTTGGAGATTCATTAAGCTTCATCTTCTTAGTTTTGGGCTTTTCGGAGTCAATTGATTGGCATTTCACTCTCTTGGATAGAGGTCCTGATTTGTATTTCGTTGCGGTTTTGGGGTTTTCCGGTGGATCTGGTATTTTCTCGGAAAGGGGCTTTGGTTTGGACTTTGGTTTGGACTTGGAACCTTTGTGTCTGACTTGATATTTTGTGTCTGACTGAGGTATCGGTTTGTATTTTGATTTCTTCAATGCTGTCGAAGATTTCTCAGCTTCTGCATCAGGTCCTGAAGACTGTCCAGCTTTGTTGCTTGCAACCTCTTCAGAGTGTTCCTTGACGTGTACGTCCAACTCAAACTTGGTCATAATCTCGCCACAAATCTGACAGCCGAGCAGTTTACGGTGGAAATTTTCAAAATGGTTCTGCAGGACAGTTTTGCTCGCCAGAACCTCCTCACATTCTGGGCAGTCAAACTCCCGAGGGACTCTGTGTCGGTCCAAGTGAATCGGGATGCTTTGTTTTTTGTGGGTCCAGTAATTGCAAAAGCAGCACGCAAACACGGAGTCATTGGTCGATCCATGGGCGAGCATGTGGTTAGCAAATTCGTAGACGCTGACGCTTTGGAAATTGCACTTCCTGCAAACCAAAGGCAAGTCGCCGTTGTGTCTTTCCAGGTGCCGTTTGAGCAGGGATTGCTGTCTTGTTTGGTAGTCGCAAATGCTGCAGGTGGAGAGAGCGTCGCCAAATTTTGCTGCCAAGTTTGGGATGTAAAGTGGCTTTCGAATTTGTAAACTTTTGGGGAGTTCAAGAAGTTTTGGGTTGTCTTGGGCATTACGGTTGGAAGATTGTGTGGAATTTAGATATTTCCAGCAATCTGCAGGCACACGACACCTTTTCAGCTGAAGGAGCGGAATCCTGGAAGGAATCACCAGGTTGGGGGGCTTTGGAAGAATGGCTTTGCGCTTGGTTGTAGTGATGGTCAAGCCAGGTCGAGTTTTCTGGAGTTTACTTTGGAGATTCAAGCTTTTCAATGAGTGACTTTTCATGTGCTTGGCGAGGGTGTATCTCGTCAAAAGTTTAGCACACACGACGCATTTGTGTTGTTTTTTATGGTATGCGTCAACGTGGCCCAGCATCGACTGCACAGACGTTGCCCAGAACGTGCACTCCGAGCAATCCAATCTTTCCTGCCCATGCCGTACAACGTGCGACTTCATCATTGACGGCATTGCTTTGAAAGAGCAAAAACAACACTGTACAATCCTGCTTGTCGGCCTATGCTTAACCAGATGGTCAACAAACGTCGAAGCATCCCTGCTGGAAAATTTGCACCTCGGGCATCGAAAAGGTTTGTCTTTCGCGTGGTTGGCAGTGTGTCGGTCCATCAGCCACTTTTTCCCTGACTTGTAGCAGCACCAATCACAAACCAACGGTTCACTCTCGGCGTCTGTTGAATAGTCACCGTCTCCGTTGGTCCCTGAAAAAAAAAACAAGGCCAGTTTTAGTGATTTGATGCTACAAAGGACTGACGTATGAAGACCCAATAGTTGAGCGCTTGGCTCTCGCTACCTGCATATTCAACGCATAACAAGACTACATTGAGGCTAACATGCACATCCCTATTTTCACGAGTGATTGATTTTCCCTGTCCAGTGTTCCTCGATACGACCCAACAAGATAATATCTTATAACCTGAACAAGGGTAACACTAATTTAATGTAAAACACTAGGGACAGGCATAAGAAAATTTCGATATTTCGGGCTACTGATATCCATCACTGTGAAGCACCCAGGAGAGGGAGGTTGAAACAGCGAGCATTCCAACATCCATTTAATGAATAAGTTAAGAGATTACGATGGACAACAAGTGATACTACACATACCAACCAGTAAAAGTTATTTTCTATACATGGGGATCCTACATATAAAGACTAGACTACCTCAAGATTAAGAGATTTCTTTATAACAACTACATACAGTCAAAACAAAAGTAAAACCAGAATCATTTACGGATTACATCCGATGAAGGTTTGATTCAAGGGGTTTTTGAAAGAGTGCCAGCCTGAGGGCTTACGGGTTGAAGGACTGGTGGAGTCGGGTAAGAGTCGGGAACGGGGATGGGGCAAACCCAAGGAAATGTCCCCTCGTCCAGTGGTGTACAGGCGGGTACGGGCGACGCAGGAGCGACGCCAGAGTCCAACGTGGCGTCACATTGAGCTCTGCTCAGAACTGGCATTTCTGGAATGTGACTAGTTTGTTGTGATTTCAGTGGGGAGTATGCGATTGGTTCGGGCTCCGGCGTTCCGTTCATTTGGGGTGGTTTCAGGACGAATTCGGGGAGTGAGGATGGTGGGATGGAGTTGGTCGTGGATTCGAGAAGTTGGTTGAGCGTGTCTGGCGAGGGAATGGCGGGTAGGAGCCAGCTGTCCGGATCCACTTCGACAGACACGGGTTGATTTTGATCTGGCAACAAGTCAATGAGCCCGTTCTGAATTTCTTCCTGGTTGTTCTGGCTGTCCACGAACTCTTGGGGCTCCTGAAGTGGTTCATTTGGGCCGAGCCAAGTAACGTCCACGGCTGCATCAGGCTGGCCAGGTGCTTCACCCTCTTTGACTTTTCCCGGCTCTCCTCTCCAACCAAGTTTACGCCGACGACGCTTTGGAATTTCAATAACAGGTTCTCCAAACGTGCAACGCGTGTCAGTACTTTCTTTGAGCTCACATTGCTCAATTTGAGACGTTGCATTACCAACGCTGTCAGCAAGTTCATTAATTGGAACGTCCTCTGATTCGGGCGTTTCAGATAGTTTGAAACCCCGTCGAAGGTTACGTTCCAGCAAGCGTCTGCTGCGAGAGGACAGCGAAGGTGGAGCAAAGCTGACATTTGGAACTTCCTCAACTTTGGTGTTGCTGCTTTCCAAAGACGGAATACCAGCGTTGTTTCCAGATGTTGTTGGCAGCAAACCCATGTCTTGAAGTCTTGCGCGCAGAGCTTGCGTAGGTACATTGTGCAAGTTGGCTGCTTCAGCCATAGGCATACCGCCTTCATAACTGCGCACGGCCTTTCGCAGCAAATGTGGAGTACCTTTGCGGACGATTCGCACTGGGAAGTTTTTTATCGGTTGATCTAAATATTCGACTTTCCTGCGGTCCCTGAGACGTCCGTTTTGACAGTGAGATTCATCTGGTTGGACGTCAGTGCCCAAGTCAGACTTTTTCTCGGTACGGATCACGCCTTTAATACCAACAGTATCAGTACCAACGCGACTTTTCCCCACTCGCACTTTACATTTGGACTTCAACGACGCCGTTGATACTTTGCAAAATTCCGCGGCGTTGATGAGAGACAAGCGACCAGCTCGGACGGCGTTGACAGCTTCTCTCATGATGTCAGGAGGACAGCGCTTGTTCATCTTATAATTGTAAGAGCCGCTGAATCTTCGGCGACTGAGACGTCCAGAGCCATCGCTGAGGATTTCAACGTTTGTACTGTTGGCAATAACGCCTTCAGAATGGATGGATTCTTGGGGTATCTGAGGAGTTTGTTGAATTCTTCTATTGTAAATTTTCACGGCCGTTTCTTGCGAATTGGGAAGTTTACAATCGGTAATTGTATCGGACTTTTGCTTCGGCTCTTGACTCTTGGGAACCGAAAAATACTTCTTGGCTTTATCACGATTTCTAAGGCGCCCCAAGACTGTCTCTTCGTTCCCAGCAGGACCCACTGGTGTCTGAGGTTTTTTGAAGGGGACGATAGACTGAGGATTTTTCCTGGGACGACCTCTTCCGCGTTTAGGCGGCGTAAGGACTTGTTCCGGTTCAGTGACAGGAAACACCAGAAGGTCGTAGTAGCTGCTGCCGTCGCTTCCAACTATCTCCAACTCGTTGTCGAAAGGGAACGTGTCCAAGCTCACTGTGTTCTGTATACCTGAAAAACACGACGACAATTAGCTCTGTGTGAAACAGAATCAACATACAGCACCTCTTCTCCCACCCCTCAGTGAGGGGCCCTCACACACCAATCAGCATTTCAGGTTTGCCACGAATAAAACACGCTGTCCAAGAAAACGTCTATATTTGTCAATTCTCAACACCGGACGGGACCCGCGACAACTGGGCAACTTTCCTCTTCAAAGTTCTCGTCGGGATGTGGTACATCGTGGCGGCCTTACGGTACGACAGACCTGCTTTGACAGCTTCGACGGCTTCTTGGAGCGACTCGGGCGAGTAGCATTTGTACCTTCGGAACCCCAGGGCCGCCAAGTCGAGCAAGGAACCTGGAAAAGTCATTTCAAGATGAAATCAACAAGCGATTATATCAATCCTAAATAGTATTGCTACAAATCTTCTCTTTTTCTTCTACAAGTATTATTTTTATGCACCTAAATGATTTTTACCCTACTTTGTGGAACGTTTTTTAGTAGGTACCTTAAAGAACCCACAAGGTCTAACTCAGCTTTCTCAACTTTTCAGGAGAGACAAAAACGTATTTGCCAACGTAGGTAATGTACTAATTTCCCTGGTTATCACTGCTTTTCTACATTGAGGAAGCCTTTTCCTTCATTGCAATGAAGTTTTCTAGCAGAAAATGGCGAAAATACGGAAAATCGGGAAGTTAGCTCTTGTGTTCTTTAGATCTATGATAGCTCATGTGGTAAGAAACTTGGCCTGTTGTTTTTTTTTTTTTTTTTTTTTTTTTTTTTTTGGTTTTCCTGAGATAGCTCTAGTGGCCGCAGGTGAATGAAGCTGAAACTACAAATTAGCCCTTGTGGATATTAAGAAAAAGAAATAGGCCAGGGAGGTTTTCCCATTTACGCGAAATCTATTGGTCGAACGGCCTTTACCTATGAGCTAGTAAAGGTTAGTATCCTTGTATCCTTAGGGTAGTATCCGTTACCAACTCATTTAGCCAAAGTTAAACCTTGTGGGATCGTAAGGGACGATATAACACTCTCATTTTCTATTTTTGAATAGTTAGGTAGGTATACAAGAAGCATCCAGCTTGTAATAATACTAATTGCTTGTATAATGCTTGTAATAATAATTGCAGACTCCTCTCTCATGAGTAATAGAAAATCGCGGTTTTTGGGCAACCAAAAGTTGAGCTCACCTCCCGCGATGGTGCAAACTCAGATTTCTCTCATTTGAGCCCAATAGGAGCGATCAAAACCATTTCTAGCTCTCCCCCAGTTATTTACGCTTCTCCTGCTCAATTTACCAGGCTACAAATCAAAGAAATGGACCTTCGAATTCCTAGAATTCTTGAACCAGAGACAGCGCCCGAATTCAGTGGAAATTTGAAGAAAAACAACTATCTAGACGAAAACGCTAGAATTAGCATTTTCACTGAGAAAAAAAGGGCCTACCTATTCTAGGTTAAATTTCGATTTCTTTACAGGTTGAATGCTGCCAACCTAGATTTTTTTTTTTTTTTTTTTTTTTTTTCATTCCAGGGTCTAGTTCTAATCTAGTTTAGGTTTATATAATTTAACCTAGATTGAAAATACCGGTGAAGTTACCGTCCTAAAAAAGCAAACAACCAGGATTTAAAACGCGCCGCCCGCACACTTGATTTCAAGGTTCAACGTGTGAGCCGCCGCCTCCGATCCATTTAGAGTCTAGGTTAAAAGGACCGAATAGCACTTTTAATGTGCCGACATTAATGTCTTGGTTGACTCATCCTGGTGTTTAATGTTTTTTACTTTCGTAGACGGTTGATTTACCCTAAAACGAAAACGTTCTCACGTATACATGCGGCTATTGTGATGACGACCGTTTTATGAATTAATATGCTCGATACATTTAAATTCTGTTATGCTCGGTGCATTATAATATAATATTATTATACTCATCATATTCACGGCCCAGGCTCCAAGCTTCGCCCCAGGACCCAGAAGGGCGCTCACGAATCCTGCACGCTTTTAGAGGTGCAGGACCCGTGACACCTGCTAGGACCCGCACTGCTACACCCGAAACGGCTGTGAAATCGCCGAGACAAGAGCTGTATGTGCTGACAGCCTTCTGAGCTCTAAGCTACAAGCTGGCAGGGCACAACTCCTTCGACTGGTTTCTCAACTTACCAGCAGAATGCTGTGAGTCAATCCAATATGGCAGAACATCCCCCCGGCGTAATTAAAGGTCTCATCCACTGCAAGAGAGAAACATTTTCGTTCGCATTTTATTCAGCGTCGAGTACGTTCAATATCATAAAAAATCGAGACTACTTGGGAAGCGGTTCTTCCCAAATGTTGTTCTCAGGAACAATTATGTTGATGTGGGACGTGAGAATGTGCTGCTCTAAAGATTCGTGTCCTTTGAAGAGCCTCCGACAATAGATACACTGGTCGAGGACCATTTCGTCCAAAGGGGCTCCCCCTTGAGCTGAGACGACCACCTCCACGGTAGGGATGGCAGCCGTTTTGGGATCTATAGAGGCCGTGGGAGTAGGCGACTCCAGTATAATATTTCCGCCTTTGGATGAACTCGACGCCGCAGAGCCCCCATCATGAATTTCCTCCGCGTCGAAAACCCTGTCGAAGGTCAAATCAACTGGAACACAATCTTAACATGAACACCAAATGACTTCAATGGGATCCACAAAGGTAAGAACGAAGACGATTGTTTAGTACCATTTTGCGATGCGTGCTCTGGCGCAGTTCGTCTAGCTCGCTGCATTGATTGCCTTATCTTGCAGAACGTGATGACAGAAGCTGCTTCAGGATTTCTGCCGATTAAAAAAAAAAGTGTTACCACTCCAAAAACCAGAACTAGGTAATGGGATATTCTGTGATATTGAAGTACCCACGAGCCGATAAAAACGAATTAGAGAGAATAAACTGGTTTTGAGGGAGCTCACACTTATGTGAGGAAAATGGTTTCGGGAGAACATCCGCTAGTTATAAGCGAGATGGTACGGCAACTGCGGACGCCGACTTAGTGGTCGTGACGGTAAGACTGGTGCTGCCTTATTAGTTCAGTAAATCTAGCATTTTCCAAGAAAAAATCTGAAGAAGTTGTTTCTCAACGGTTCTCCATGTTTTTTGGGTCGCTGAATCCGAATTTGAGGTTCGCCCCCTCGCCAGAGGCTACCTACTACTACAGGAAACCTACTACTAACCCCTACCTACTCAACTACAGGAAACTCAAAAACCTCAAACAATTTCGGAACTTTTACAGTTTTCTGCATTTATCTCGAAAACGGTACGTTTTAGCGAAAATATCACATGTACAAATTAAAGGAGAAAAAATTTCCAACAACAATACATTATCACGTTAGTTTTGGTTTATTATTCTTGGAATAATACACCTATGTTTTCGCGCCAGAGGTCGACGACTCCGATCGGCCTCAAAATTTGACATTATCCGTTTCAAGAGGACTAGATTCCAAAACCGAAATGTCCGTCCACCGTTCGGGCCATTTTGGGAAGTAGTTTTTTTTTTTTTTTTTTTTAAATCTGATATTTTGAGAAAATACTCAGTTTACCATCTAGTTGTGCCCGAAAGGTTTTCAGCTCGATCGCCCAAACCAGTGGGGCGCTATGGGAGGTTTTTTTTTAAGGCTTTTGGCTATGGGATCGAGTTAGGTGTCGTTTTCGAAGTATTTTTGGACGTAGAATCCATTTTTTGGGGCCCCGGAACGATCCGATTTCACTGGGGCTACAAATGGAATTTTTGAAAGATCTCAGAAGGTCAAATGTTTTTCAAGAAAAAAAAAAAAAAAATGAAAAAATCCCCCCAAAAAAATTTTTTTATTGACAGAATTGAATTTCTGCACCAGTAACCTATATCAAATAATAATAAACCCTAGTGTAAAATTTGCAGCGTTTTTATCTTTAAAAGGACGGCCGCGCACCATGGCTGATAGCAGACCTCACTGACGACCGTTCAAGCAACTATAACAAAGGCCCACAAAAAAAAGTTTCTGATCCGGGGTCTGACTATGGTATTCCTATGTATTTTTCGACGCTGAATCCGAATCCGAGGTCAAAAAATCCGTTCACCCCCTTTTGGTTTATTATTCTTGGAATAATACACCTATGTTTTCGCGACGCGGGCCGACGACTCTGATCGGCCTCCAAATTTGACATTATCCGTTTCAAGAGGTCTACATTCAAAATCCGAAATGTCCGTCCGCCGTCCGCCGTACGCCGTCCGCCGTCCGGGCCGTTTTGGGTAGTAGGAATTTTTTTAAAAATCTGAAATTTTGACAAAATACTTGGTTTACCATCTAGTTGTGCCCGCAAGGTTTTCAGCCCGATCGCCCATACCCGTGGGGCGCTATGGGGCTAAAATGGGGCTACAGAAGGGGGTTTTTGAAGGGTTTCGGCTATGGGATCGAGTCAGGTTTCGTTTTCGAAGTATTTTTGGACGTAGAATCCATTTTTTGCGGTCCCGCAGCGATCCGATTTCACTGTTTCGATCTATAGGGCTTTCATGGGGCTAAAAATGGGATTTTTGAAGGATCCCAGGAGGTTAATTATTTTTCGAGTAAAGAATAAAGAATTTTTGAAAAAACAATTTTTTTGAAAAAAAAAAATCCAAAAATAAATTTTTTGAAAAAAAAAATCCAAAAATTTTTTTTTCCCCAACATTTTTTTTTTTTGACAGAAATAATTTTTGCGAAATTAACCTACTTATATCAAAGAATAATAAACCCTTGTGTAAAATTTGCAGCGTTTTGTGTGAGGGTGTGTGTGTGTGTGTGTGTGTAGGGGCGAAATCATCCCTCCATGAGGAGTAAATTGATGAATATGAGTATTTTGGAGTGTACAAACGCATCGGGGATATTTTGTGATGTGTGTGGACCTTTACTGAAGTCCGAGAGACCAACGAGGGGATAAGCACCTCTAAACAGGTGTTGATGGAACCGGTTCCACCCCACAGCCCCACAAAAAAAAGTTTCTGCTTCGGGGGTCTCATCTGACTATGGTTTTCATGTGTATCCTGTGTATTGTGTGATTTCACCCCTACACAAAAAATTAAGGGGTGAACGGATTTGTTTGACCTCGGATTCGGATTCAGCGTCGAAAAATACATAGGAATACCATAGTCAGACCCCCGGATCAGAAACCCAGACACATAGGTAGGTAGTTTATTTATTGAAAAAAAAAAAACGGACGGTAGACCTATGGTTCTACAGTCAGATCATTTAATAATGATTAATTTTACACCAACCCTCTACTTGTAACCAACCGCTATTTAGTTTAAAACTTCCTTAGAGACCAATCATGTGATTATAGTTTTCGCGATCATGTTGCGCTCAAAATCCCCCTTGACGAGACGCTCGTGACGTGACGAAAACAAATGGAAACGTCCTGTTAACCATTATTAAATGATAAAACATTTTATAGGCATATTACAACTCAATGGTAGATAGAGCAACGGTAGTTTCCTCCATTTTTGGATTATTATTCTTGGAATAATACACCTATGTTTTCGCGACGGGGGTCGACGACTCCGATCGGGCTCAAAATTTGACATAATCCGTTTCAAGAGGTCTACATTCTAAATCCGAAATGTCCGTCCGCCGTCCGCCGTCCAGGCCGTTTTGGGCAGTAGGAAATTTTTAAAAAATCTGAAATTTCGACAAAATACTTGGTTTACCATCTAGTTGTGCCCGCAAGGTTTTCAGTCCGATCGCCCAAACCCGTGGGGCGCTATGGGGCTATAATGGGGCTACGGGAGGGGTTTTTTGAAGGCTTTTAGCTATGGGATCGAGTTAGGTGTCGTTTTCGAGGTATTTTTGGACGTAGAATCCATTTTTTGGGGTCCCGGAACGATCCGATTTCACTGGGGCGATCTTTAGGGCATTCGTGGGGCTAAAAATGGGATTTTTGAAGGATCTCAGGATGTTAAATATTTTTCGAGTAAAAAATACAGAATTTTCGAAAAAACATTTTTGAACAAAAAATCAAAAAAAAATTTTTTTTGAGATAAAAATCCAAAAAAAATTTTTTAAATTTTTTCATTGACAGAATTAAATTTCTGCACAAGTAACGTATATCAAAGAATAATAAACCCTTGTGTAAAATTTGCAGCGTTTTTTCACTTGGAGCCAAAAAATGGTCTGTTTTCAAAGCGCTCTAGTGGCAGTCCTATTGAACATAGAAACAAACGTGATTATGTATTCGTGTAGGAAATTTTCTTTACTTCAATTTTTACGTTGGAGTTTTTCGCTAAAACGTACCGTTTTCGAGATAAATGAAGGAGACAGAAAAAGGTCCAAGAGTTCTGAGATCTTTGACGGGCCAGAGTTAAAATTTCTTAGCTGCAAAACAAAAAATGTAAAACTAACTTTGTTGCTTCTTCTTCATAAATCTTTTTCAATGATTTATCGAGATCATTCCTAGCTCGAAGTTTGAGGTTGTATGAGAAGAGGGTGCAGTCGACATCTGGCGGCGGGTGGTTGTGTCGGTTCTTCGAAAGCTTGATGTGACTGTAACGAGGCTTCAAGTCCATAGAAGCCCTCGCGGGGCACACGTACCCTCTCACTCTCGCCTTTGTACACCGGAGCTGCCTGGAGTAGATGATTGAAGTAGATGATTGTATATGATTGAAGATGAATAATTGTAGATGAATAATTGTAGATGATTGAAGTCCAAGTCGGTAAGATTGTACTAAGTGCGAAATGTGTACCTTTTGTTGGCTGTAACGTGTTGCTGATGGTAGTGGTAGCCTTTGTGGTCGACATAAATTATTCTCCCTTCTGCCAGCATCTTCACCTCTGTTGATGGTGCTAAAAATCAACATTTCTTTGAATATTTATGGATTTTGGGCCGGTTCCAATGGAGGATGTCCCGATCTCAAGTAGGTACAACATCATCAGATACTTACTGGATGGGTCGTCGTCAAGCGAAGAACTAGGGGACTTAACCTTTCCACTAACAGCCAAGGCATACTCACGCCGGTACCTTTGCATCCGTTGAAAGGCGATTTTCCTCGGAAGGCAGCCCGCTCCTTCAGGGAACCTGAAAAGGCACAACGTCAGAGCACTCAAGTGAAGCACCTGTCAGAACGCTCACTTCCCCACCGCCACTCACTTTTTGCACTCTTCGTCGTACAGTTGGACGATAGGAGTTCTCGGACTGCTGTAAACCCGTTTTTTCAAGAGTCGGGCGAATTTAGAAGCCAGCGAGGACTCGTCGACGGGCTGATGATTGTGCGGAGGACATTTCGACGACAAGACGATCTCAGCGTCCTCGACGCCCAACGCGACGCTCGCTCGGGCTCGACACTTGTTCCGTTTCAGGTTGGAATTCGTACACCGCAACTGTCTAAAACCACATAATATATTGGAATATTATTATTCACCAATGACCAGAGTTTTCCTGCAACAGAAATAACGAACACTACATCCAGCTATTCGACAATCTGATCCGAAGCAAGGACCTTCTTTTGGTTTATTATTCTTGGAATAATACACCTATGTAATCAAGACGGAGGTCGTTACAAAAAAGGTACTTTTTGAAGGATCCCAGGAAGTCAAATAAGGTGTCATTTTACGAGACATTTTGGACGCATAATCCATTTTTTGAGGTCCCACTTCTGTCCAAACTTTTTTTTCCCAAAATATTTCTTAATGACACTGAATTAATTTTTGCGCCTGTATAAATATTATACATTTTTTATATAATACATATTATATATTTTATATACACATAAATAAACCCTTGTAAAAAAATTTCAGCGTTTTTACATAGACCGTGTTATTTGGGTTGAGGGTGATAAGTCATCATTGATAACCCCCCGGGTCCCAACTGTACAAGCACCCTCCATTCAAGGAATTCTAGCAAGTTAAAATCTCCAAGATAAAAGAGACCGAGTAACCTGAGGAGTGGCTGAAGGATGATTTCCGACAAATGACGCTCTTCAAATGGATACTCCTTGTCATCAACACGCCAGCCGTCGAGGAAGTTGATGAAACACGCTTTGGTTCGTCTTCCTGACGGCCAGGAAGTTGTCCTCGAGACACCGCGTTCCAAACAGAGACATTCACGAGACTGTTCCAACACAGGAGAAGGATCCTCTCGTGGTTCCGAACGACGAAAATCCTCTTCCAGCTTCAGGTGTTGACTCATCGAAGAAGTCAAGTCGAGTTAGCTCATATTAATGATCCAGAAGAGAATGAAATGCCGCAAAGGCAAGGAAAAGGCGGACAGCCTGTCCAGCACAGGGCAAAAACAATATATCTTTTTTTTTTAATCTAAAATTTTGACAAAATACCATCTGTTGTTGTTTCCCGCAAGGTTTTCAGCCCAATCGCTCGAACCCGTGAGGCGCTATGGGGCTAAAACGGGCCTACGGGAGCGTTTTTTTTAAGGTTTTGGCTATGGGGTCGAGTTACGTGTCGTATACGATGCATTTTGGACGAGAATCCATTTTTTGGAGTCCCAGAACGATCCGATTTCACCATGGCGATCTATGGGGCTTTCTTGCGGCTACAAATGGGATTTCTGAAGGATGTTTATTAAACATTGTTTAATTTGCAGCGTTTTTTCATTTCATTTCAAGTCGGCTCAAGCAGAATCGCAGTTGCGCAGGTGACGCTTCCTCAGGTTGGCCAAAAGTCTAATAATTAGACAAGTCTAATTATTAGGAATGGGTCACATTTTAAACTAGAGCAGTATGTCCACGTTATTTCTGCCATTAGAACATAAGTCACTTGAAATACGAGGCTTCGACTTGAATTTCGAACTTTTGGGGGAAGAGCTCCCAGCCGGAGATTCTGCTTGAGCTGACTTGAAATGAAATGGAAAATCGTAATAATAATTATTATTCTACCTTCTGAAAGCTGACGTGCTGTGGTGTATGTAAGTGTAGCCTTCCTCGTCAGTGAACAAAGTTCCTCCCAGCTTCCCTTTGCTCAAATCAGCCACATTCGATATTTTCACGTCGGCGACTTTTCCTGGTTCGTTCACGTCTGAAATCAGTGAAAAAGACCTAATACACCTGACCAACTAGTATGAATTCATCTGGATCACTACACTAACCTGTTCGCTCCTTCAGGGGTGTCATCATATCGAATATGTTACCACTTTCTTCCCCATCTTCATCTCTCCGCGTAGTTGTCTTCTCCAAGTCGCCCACCGCGAGTGTTTCCACATCTTTGGAATTGTCCAAGCTAAGGTCCTCATGTTTCACCCAGTAGACCCTCTCCGCTTTATTTTCATCAAATTCAACGACCAGAGACGTTAAACCATCCCGGTCGTTTCTCGTGTTGTCTGAAAATAAAATAGGAAAATCACGAAACATCATCAAGAAACAACAAAAATAGTAACAAGATTTGTTCACTTACACAATAGGAATATGTCTTCAAAATCCTGGAATGCAGCCCCCCCCCTCCCCCCTCCACCAAAGATCTATTTCTCCCCCAATTTTTTTTTTTTTAATCGATAGTTGGTAATATGGATATTTTCTTTTAACATTAATAGAATGTCGGTATCGTGTTCCGATGATAATAACGGAAAAAATCTCGATATTTCCTTATATCGCATTGTAAACAAAACCAACAGAATAACCCTCAGAATCAGTTTGCCGCCAACCTCACCAAGCTGGCTGACAATCTCAGCAAACTGAATTGTCAAAATATAACAGTCTAAACCGTTCATCAAGTTTTTATTATTCGTTGAAATCCATCACAAAAACCCCTACTAACCAACCTCCATATTGACAAAATATAACAACCTTAAACCGCTCAAGTTGTAATATGAGGATAACCTGACGTTCATCACAAATGTTTAGGTGCCTACCTCAATAAACTTATTCTAACAAAAACTGTGTAATAACGAAAAATAAATCTTTCCAAATATAAATACAATAGGAATCCATTGACCTATTAAGATATAACACGGTAACGAGTGAGTGAGTCTAAATAGTATCAACTAAGTCAGTTCTTTCAAATTATCACTACATTTAACACTGTAATAAATATCTTTCTTTAAAAAAAGAGGAACAAAAATTACCCAGCCCACTAAGAGGTAAGATTGGTGAAAATAATCAAGTAAACAAATAACATTAGGGGTGTTCAGGGTCTAGTAGTTTCTATGTTGAATAATGACAATTATTGTCGAAAGTCAACTTTTCTAGTGGTGTCAATGCGCTCTTGTGAATCTTTCAGGAGGTAGTCAAAAGTAGCGATCCGATTGCAGCAGCAGTTTTTCAAAGCAACGATAACCAATATGATAATAGTTCATTCCTATTACCAGCTGAATCAAGCTTATCACTATTAAATAGTTGAAATCACAATTAAATAAATTTTAACCACCATGCCACAAGGAACGCGATGTACACCTGGAGCGGAGCAGACCATGAATACCCCTACTGTTAACAGTACAGAACACTATGGATTTGGTTTTGTGCTTTGCCACAACCACTAAAACTACTGAGGTTACAAAATGAGACCTCGACAGTAAAATGACTAAACCCTTCACAGTGAGACGTTATGTACTACAATAATGAATCGAATTTTTTATACCGAATATTTCAATATACCAAATAACATTGGCTAAAAAACCACCTAAACCTACCGCACCCTGCAAAAAATTAAAAGGTAATCTTTGAGCTAAATTAAACCCGCGTAAGCAGGTTGACCACCATCAAGAGCCCACTCGGTCCGCCAGAAGCTCCAAAAAGTCAACGTGGAGGGAGTGGATGTGTTTTTTCAAGTTGCCCCGATGTTTGGCCCTGTGAGGGCAGTAGGGGCACTGGAACTGCGGCTCGATCCCGCACTCGTACCTTTTGTGCCGGGAAAGGCCGTCCTTGTAGATGTACGATTTCCCGCAGCGGTCGCAACGGTGTTTTTTGTCCTTTGTGGAGGCTGAAGAGGTTCAGAGAAGGAGAGAGAGAGAAAAGGGAAGAAGGGGAAAAAAAGGAAAGAAAACATAAGAAGAAAGAATTAGTGAGGAAACAGAAGAAAGAAAAACAAAAACAAAAGCTTCCCAGCAACCACACTTTTCACATTTAAGGGAAATTCTATAGAAATAGGGAAATTAATCAACAATTTTTTTATCCGAAATGAACTTGAAAATGTTTGGAACCATTTGGAATGCACAATGGAATAATGATATGAATCAGAAAAAGAAGAAAACATGTTTATTTGACTGAAGGTGTTACAAACAGAATTTTGGAATAAATGATGGAAAAACAATAACGCAATAACAATTCTCTAAAATGTAATACCTGAAGTTCACCTGCCGGAGTGGCACGAGGCGGCACTTCATTTTTTAAATTCAATAAACAAGTCACTAAACAAACAAAGTCGACGGGTATTTTGTCACATTACTTCTTGTTCACGGCGATCATAATTTTTAACATTCTGAGTTTACAGATTGAACTCGGAAACCGGAAAGGCTCAGTATTTCCAGGCAAAAAGCGCCAATCAGCAGTTCAACCCTCCTTTCCGGGCTCCCCCAACATCGAGCTAGCCCCAGCAAAGTAGAGAATATTTTCAACAAACGTTGCAGAGTGCACAAGTCCTTTTAGATCCGACATCGCACCCGTAGGAAGCACCTCAGAGTTTTAAGATCCACCGACGCACCATCTCCATTATTTTGCAGATTGACAGTCCGAAAATCAGGTCGACCAGGGGAGAGGCTTTCACGCTGAGCTCCAACCTGCAGGTCCTCCAAGGTCTGGCATACCCAGTCTGGTCCGGCCACTCGCCCAGCCTCTCTGGATGCTCAAGAAAAACACAACCGTTCGTGGTACCAATCATACAAGCAACCAATCACTCCCAGGAGCAAGTAGGCCCGAATTCACGCTCCGAATCACGGTAGCATAAGGTTTCTCCTCGGAAACTAGATTAGGGTAGTTAGAAAGAGAACATAATATGTTCAATGTTTCAATATTATTGAAAGCCTCTCGTCTAGGGGTGCCGCAAAGTGGGGGGGGGGGGGGTCAATTTTTCTGGTTTTCTCCCCTATCTCGGGAGCGGTCAATCCTACCGAAAACGACAACGTATACTAAAATAAAGAGCACGAGATTCCCTACAACGTTGATTGTGACTTTGACGAATTCCCAACCGTTTTCGAGATAATATAATTTATTATAAATATAATAATATTATTATACCTCCGAGAAAAGTGACAAATTTTTGAAAACTTATTTTTACCTCTTGTTTTTGTTGAAAATTATTTTTTTACGTTGTTAACGGTTCATAGAAAACAACATTCTCGGAGAAAGTTATAGAGAATTAAATTCTCTTCAAAAATATATCCTCAAATGCCAATTTATCTCCACCTGGGCAAAAATTATACAAGTTAGGGTGAAAACCATTATTTTGTTGGATACCTGATACAACACTATACATACCTAGCTAGCCCATATTCTCATCATTTTTGAACGGAAACCCTTAACTAAATAAATCAATTTACTAGAATCCTTTTCGGATGTGAGGGTCCTGGTGTCGGGTCAGGGTGGTTTCACTGGGTTCTGGTGGGATTGGGAGGTTGCCCCAATAATCAACAGAAGGAGGCTGGACTTCGTTGAGAGGGTCGTCTAGGTCGTCCTTGTTTTCTTCAGTTAGCCTAAGGCTGTTTGGGCACTTACCCAGACATGCTGCCGAGCATGTTAACATGGCCTTCCTGCAGGACCGGCCCCAGAAACATCATACCCTTTGACTTGGCAAGATTGACAGTCAGCCCCAATACCTGTTATATTTCAGCAGCCCATAAATATTTTGGCGAAGATCATCATGACGACTCGGTGAGAACATCAGTATCCTCCGCGTACTAAAATTTACGTACATTTAATGTGGTATGCAGAAATTATCCACCAATAAAAGTAATGACTAAAACTTTTTGTGTCCGGAAGTGAATACTTTGCCGACGGTGCAGAGGAGTCATTTCTCACCCTAACCATCTCAATACTTTTCCACACTTTAATGCAGGGATGCTCAAGATATCGATATTATTTCTATATTAACATGTCTATGTCTAAGAGGGGTCAGGAAAATTTTGTGTAATCTGTAATAACGGAAAACATGCAACGTTTTGGTTACTATTTTGGTTACGACTTCTGGTGGCAGTAATAGGCGTTGTTTTGGTGTCATGACATAGACATGATCTAAAACGTCTCCCAATAAGGGAGATTTATGTCGTTCGTAGCAGAACGTGGAATTTTATTGGGAACCGATCCCCCCCCCCCCCCTCCACTGGAGTTCAGATTCAATGCCGAACAGCCAGAACTCACTTTGCCAACGCCCCAAATGGCAACGGACACCAAATACCTCAAGAAACACCGAAAATGGAGGATGGAAACAACGAACTGAACTGAGGTGCAGGTTATCTGCAACATTTGCAAATTCATGATTTAATCATGAACAACAAAAATTAAAAAAAAAAAAATAACACTCCATTACCTAGATAATTAATTAGTCATGGGCAGTGCTCCATTGCGTCCAAAGCCCTCTTGGTCTTGGTTACCCCACTTAATTACCACTTGCAACCCAGAGTCGTTTGCGCTCCTAAGTGGTGACCAACAAGTAGACTATGAGCTCATGCTTCGCAGCAACGAGATGGACTGTGCATGGGAATGATGAAGGAGTAAGCACGGTTTTCTTGTGTTGAAGCTGTCAAAGAATAAAACTGATGTTTGTAAGGCATTTATCAAATGAAACGTGAAACATCATAGCTACGAAGCTTTTAGAAGGTGACGTCGTGTCTGGCGGATGGATTTGAGATGGATACAGCGTTGGCCGGGCGCTTGCATGTCCGCAGCACGTTCAAAATTTGGATCGTCTGCTTCAGGTCCAAATTTAATATGAAATCGTCCCCCTGGGAGCCAAGTGTTTTAGAGCAACGGTAGATTCTCTCCCGTCTGAGTGACGAATGAGAGCATATTCAGAGTTTCCTTCGATGAGGTCCGTTTTTTTCCACAAATAGGCTATGCTTTGAAGTCAAGACGTGAGCCTTCGGCAACTGGGTTTCTGAGCCACGAAGGAATAGCTACACCAGCAGAACCTGTTCCCAGTGAGAAGTGTCTAGTCCTTTGTTTTTCATTGCGACATGGTCTTCCACAAGATACTTTGTAGAAGCCATTGTAGATACCTTGTCATGCGCTTATCTTGCATAGATTATCGGTAGAGAGGCAGCAATGTTGGTTTGTCATCCTCTGAAGTCTTGGGCTCGAAAGTCCACTTTGTTTCTCTTCAGCAGGCCGCAATGGGGCAATACCACCCCCACCACTTTTACCAGCGTCTTTGCTAAACGAGCTCTCGTAATCGCATCACCAGAGGGATTTGGGCGCAATGGGAAATCGCCCAAGTCAACAGATTGAAAGCTCTCAGATATACACTCAGACAGCCCGCAACCACGGACGATTTTCTTCCATTCCAACAGGGTTAAAACAGGTTCAAATCCTCCATACCACTGTTTTCCAGATCCTGCTCTAGGGGGCTCTACCGACCAATCTTCCCTTCTACCCTTCACCACCGACATTGAAATCAATGAGTAAAATGAAAACCACACATTTTTCTTCAACACCAAATAAAATATAATATCGTAATATATTTCCTCTCCACAGTAAACAAAACTCTCTTTACAATTTCCGAACAAAAATAAATACCTAATACAGTCATGGCTTTTAGATGCGCCCAAAAATAAATAAATAGACTATACCTACATTGGTTTAATATTTTGCTAGTATTTAGTTTTTACATAAATTCTTGATTTGGTGAGAACAAAGTATGACAACTGAGAAGACAAAACTAACCCGTAATGACAACCCAGAAAAATAACATCTTTCTAAATATCCTACTTACCTACATTCTACGTAAATAAATTTTTGTGAGAAAAGAATTTGACTTGGTACGAACAAGGCATTGCGATTGGTTTTTGGATTTCATCTCCGAATCTCTTGTCACGGAGTGATTTGGTTCGAAGTCACGAATTCAAAATGAGCTCTATCTGAGAATTGTAAATAAGATCTAGCGGAGTTGCTCGGGTGTTTCGTGTGTATACGAAATGGCGTAAAAGGTGAAAACACAAGCACAAAATAAGTCCGTCACTGCGTTTTTCCGTTGAAACGAGAGGCTTTTGCGTTCGCGTAAAGAATAAAAATTGGCTAGGTAAGTTTTTAAATTACTAAAACTCTTTGACATTCCTGCTCAGGACTGGTGAGGTTATGGAGCGAAATCAGGCTTCGCTACGAAGTGAAATACTCCGTTTCCGAATCCCTGGGCTCGTTTTTAGGCAGCATGTGTTTCACCCTCAGATGGGACTTGAGGTTGAAATTTAGTTTGGCGGAGTATGGGCACAGCGGGCAGTGGAATTGGGGAGGTTTCCCGCATTCGTACTTGAGATGGCGCTGCAAATGACTTTTGTTCTTGTACTCGCGAGGGCACTGGTGGCAGGGGAAGCGGACACCTGGAACAGACACCCCCAACAACAATGGAGATTACAACGTCAACAATGAAAAATGAGAGAAATTGCCTAATTCCCTTTGATAAGATAATCCCTACAAGACAATAATTTTGAAGGAGTACATAAATGTTGGCACCAGTGATGGCTAGGAGGGATTTGGACGTCAGCTTGGGGGACCCCAAGGCACACAGGTTGATGCACACTAGTACGAGGCAGCCCGAGGCGAGGCATGCGAGAAGGTGTGAACGGGTCGCCAAGGCGAGAAAAACGGCGTGGGATCATTCGGAGGACGGCCGCACGATCCAAGTACCTACTGGTGTGGATGGAGTATCAACTCCAAACACGTCGCCATACACGAGTAGTACACGAGGATTTCCATATATGAGGGAGCCCACCCTTTCAGTCCTGGAGGCCAGCCTGCTACAGCAACCCCAGGAGCTCGTACCTCAAATTTAGGTACTAGATGCCTCCCTTAGGCCTAGCGAGAACACCACAGCACTGGCTCTCCTTTCGCCAGGGCTGGTAACACCTGCTGCTCCAGCCACCTCATCACTGTTGAGATTATGGATGCGGAGGAGCCTGGCAACCTGGGCGTGGAGGAAGCCTATCAGCCTCAGACCTAGACCTCCTGGCGAACGTCTCTCTCACTGCCAGCGGACTGGTGGTGCAGGTGTTGCCAATCCAGGAACCCTACTACACTAGGGTCCGACGAAGGGAGATAGGATTTGAGGGGGCTCAGATGATTACTGAAGTAGGCCCTGGGGAATTCCCCCAAGGCTGTCTTGGAAGTTTTGGACGACTCCTTATCAGTCCTCAAGCTTGGCCACTTCCCCTATGGTACTGACTGAGCTAACAGGCAAGGCTGGCAGGGAATATACGTATTATCAGGGTATGAGGTAGCCAAGTTGACAGACAAGAAAAAATAGCTGGCCATAACAAATGATCTTACGAATTTCAAATAACTACCTGTGCCATATGACGCTGCACTGGCCACAACCGCAATGTCGCTCTCCTTGCTCACTGGCTGATCAATTGTAAAGCTTGTTCACAATAATTATCGTACTGCCTGTAGGATAGATGGATTCCTTGTGCCCTGCCTCACACTAGACTTCATCTTGTGGGGACCCCAAGGCTTAGACGACAGCCCCCCTGACCCAAAGTTTTAAAGAAGCACAAAATTAAAATTGATCCCTACACTCATTCTCAAGAAATTGAAAAAAAATTTGATTTTCAAAATTTGAGAATTGAATTAATTGGATTCAAATGATTTGTAATGAGCTTCACTATGAACTGAATAGTTGCGTTCCAGTTCCGAAGAACGCAGGTTTGTGCCAGTTTTTACCATCAGAAAGAACAGGCTCAAGTGGTCAATAATCATGATTTCCGAAATAAGACCGAACCATCACTGGTTTCAATGTTGAGATTGACGAGAACTCCAAGTTACACCAGGTAGCCTGGTCTACTCAAAGGGAGTGCTTATACTGCAATTGCTACTGACCATCACAATTATTCCAATAGAACCTTGTAAACTAGAAAATGACACCCTTAAATGCAAATGATACGTCAATTTTGTCACTACGAAACTTACTCGCATCTTCAAGGAAGCTTATCAATTTTACTTTTTCCACATTAGCTGTTAATATCAAAACAAGGCATTGCATATAATTGTCTGTAAAAATCGAAAATGCCCCTTTCGGCAGGGTCATTCTAAATAGGACAATTTGGCCTTTCGACAAACATTACCACAGTATCGGTGAAAATTGGCCCATCAGAATGACCCTCAGTAGGGCTCTTATGTCGGCACTCCTCAGATAATTCTAGTGTGTTGGCAACGCTGATTTTTCAAGACAAGTACAAAAAATTGAGTTGGATGATAGTGTTGCTTCGTATAAGAGCGCTACTGTTGATCAAAAAACAAAATTTTATATTTAATATCAAATTAAGAAGCAAAAAATGTATATAGCAGTCATTTCATCGACACTTCATAGTTGCATAGCGACACCAGGAGAAAATTGGTTAGTCCGATTTCAGATCATGCTGGGGAGCCACTTTTGTTACGAACAAAACCCCAATGTACACCTACGCGTGCCATAATTTTGTAGTTTAATCCTATCATGACCCTCTCGAACAGTTGGAGACCCTGGAATTGGTGTATGACATGTCGATGAAATAGCCAAAGTATATTAAAAGCATGCGATTCAAACGGGGTACAAATTTACAAAAAAAAACAAAAACTAATCACTACAAAATATGATACCTATCACTTGAGTACAAACGATCAAAGTTACTAATAAAAGGTTTACTTTGTTGAAAGTGGTTTTTTTTTTACCTGTTAAAATTGAAATGTGTTACAAGGAAAAGTGTGAATCCATCAATGTCTCGGTAATATGAACCATAGTTGTTTTAAATAAAATTATTTCTCAAGTGTTCTCTTTTGTCGCACGTTTTTATGGTTTTCGAAATTAAGGAAAATGAAACAGGTTTGTTGGGGATACCTTCTTGGCATGTTTCAGCCGGGTGCGTAGTGGGGCGACAGAAGCTACCCCTCACAACTCACGTCAAATTCCGCCTATCTAAACTCGTTCAATTTTGTCAAATTTCAAATTTACTCTCTGTTTCCCGTAATCGCAATAGCACGACCCAGACTCAGAAAAATAAAACACCCCAGAAAGACCACCCCACGATAACGCATGTGGAGCAGAGGACCAGGCAGCCGGCGGCGGCCGTCGGAGGAGTGTAGAGAGCGGATACATATGTTAAGGGGCCTTTACACGAGCAATTTTTCCCTGCAATAATTGCACAAATTCGAAAAGATTGCACTAGAAAAGTTGTACGCAACACAAGGCAATAATTGCGGTGAAAAAACGCCTCGTGTTGCATCAACATGCAATAATTGCGTTGTGTTGTACAATAAAAAATTGCAGTTAATTTTCCGAACCCCTTGGACTTCACTTCCAACACAACGCATCACCTTCCGGGAACGCGTGTGGACCCAAAAATGTTGGCCAACACTCGGCAATTATTGCTTGCAATTTTTTCAGGGCGAGAATAATTGCATTGTGTTGCATGTCACATTTACACGAGCAACACTAAATCTGAGCAACACTTCTCGCACTCAATTATTGCAGGGAAAGCTCGTGTAAAGGCCTCTTTACCTACAATAAATTTAACAAATACCCTGAAAATGGCACCTGTTGGCCGAATGCTAGGCAATATACGAGTATAAACGCACTCTCAACCTTCTGTCGCCCCACTACGCACCCGGAAAACGAAACCAATTCATGCCCTGTACAGTTGCTTGATTAACAAGTAAATCAAATTTTAAGTATCAAGAAATGTATACTTTTCTGAAATTCCCCAACCACGATGCAGAATCACATTTGTGCACCAAATCAACATGCACTGATACGAGTACTTACGTATTGAACGGCCCCATTCCACCCATGTATTCCCAATAGGAAGGCCACATACATATTTACATCTGTAAGAAAGAGGTGTTCGAGCGACAAAAAACTCAAAAACTACATATTGTAAACAAATTTATTTATAAACATTTGAACCAAGGATTTGTGGACAAAAGATGACGATGAGGAAGCAATTAGAACTTAGAATTCCAATCAAAACATGGTTAAAATGAAGATGTTAATGGTTGGTAATTTGAAAAGGGCCAAACCGTGCTGAATACGGACGAATGTATCTTTATTTGCCGCAAATGTGTTACCGCAGTGTTAACACCAATGTGGACGTTACGTAGGTATCACTGGCGCCAGGAACTTCCTGGCAGGAAGCCATCTTCATCAATACCAACGTACTTATGCCATGATATCAAGAATCAGAAAAGTGTATTACAGAAATGGAACAGCAAACTCCTGGAAACGTGAAAATTGCCGGAAAAACGCGGAAGAGGCAAGAGCCAGCGACAATATCAGAGGCTAGAACCAGCGACGACATCAGACGAAAGAGCCTGCGACGATATCAGAGACAAGAGCCAGGAACGACATCAGAGGCCAGGGCCAGCGACGACATCAGAGGCCAGAGCCAGTGACGTTATCAGAGGCAAGACCCAGCAACAACATCAGAGGCCAGAGCAAGCGACGACATCAGAGGCGAGAACCACTGACGTTATCAGAGGCTAGAACCAACAACAACGAAAAAGTGTAGTTGGACATAATAGGTTAGTTCCTTTTTTCAGAGCGCCTAAATTAGAATAGCCAGCATCCAGCTGTGGAAGCCGAGTTGTGGTGGTTTTTGTGATGAAAGACCATTAAATGGTTAGAAAAAAACGCTGCAAATTTTACACAAGGGTTTATTATTCTTTGACATAGGTTAAGTACTTGTGCAAAAATTATTTCTGTGTCAAAAGAAAAAAAATTGGAAAATTTTTGTTTTTTTGTTTGTTTTTTTCAAAACAATTTTTTTGGATTTTTTTTCTTCAAAAAAATTGCTTTTTCAAAAATTCTTTATTTTTTACTCGAAAACTATTTAACCTCTTGGGATCCTTCAAAAATCCCATTTTTAGCCCCATGAAAGCCCTATAGATCGCAACAGTGAAATCGGATCGTTCCGGGACCCCAAAAAATTGATTCTACGTCCAAAAATACCTCGAAAACGACACCTAACTCGATCCCATAGCCAAAAGCCTTCAAAAAAAACCCTCCCATAGCCCTACTTTAGCCCCATAGCGCCCCACGGGTTTGGGCGATCGGACTGAAAACCTTGCGGGCACAACTAGATGGTAAACCAAGTATTTTGTCAAAATTTCAGATTTAAAAAAAATTCCTACTGCCCAAAACGGCCCGGACGGCGGACGGACATTTCGGATTTAGAATATAGACCTCTTGAAACGGATAATGTCAAATTTTGAGGTCGATCCGAGTCGTCGACCCCCGTCGTGAAAACATAGGTTTATTATTCCAAGAATAATAAACCAAAAACACATACCACTATTTCGATTTGGAATGAATTCTTCGAATGCCCACTTGAGTCGGAATGAGAATTGAAATGCGTTGCGTGTCATTCAAATTCCATGCCAGCGACCCTGGCAGAGTTTCGTCTTTCCGCAGCTTTTGGCGTGATAATATTTTACGAAAAACCAACCCTCAACATTTTCATCCGAAACAGAAACCTCGAAAATCCTAATTCTTGACAAGTTAAGCAAAAGCTTACAAAAAACTGCATTGTGCACAACAAACGTGATCAACAATGTCAAAATACAGTGGCAAAGACAAAAATTGCAATTAGCTACATACAAGTACATTCTTTTCATTTCACTTGAGATCATAAAGGCGTTTGGTCCAAAGGTAAGACAATATTCCAATAGGCACTTCAATATAAAAACATAATGAGATCAACAGTTCAAGGCACAGTAGTTTTGGACGAAATTTTAGAATAGCTGTGTTGAGACAGTATTGAGATTTATATTTTACAGATAGGTATAATGATGATTAGAAGATGACTAGGATAACTTTAGTCTTTGAGATATGAGATTAGGAAAAGAAAGTGGAATCACAACATTGGAGATCCTCAGGCACCATTTCCTCACAGCGGTGAGGAGGGATTATTAAGCTCAGGAGGGATTATTCCCGACGGCTATGGGAATATGGCCATCCATAAGGAATATGGCTTACAATTACAAGGCGACGCGTTATTAGAATGTCGCAGTCAACTGACACTTCAGAACCGGGCAAGGGTTTACCCCCAATAGGTTCAGAAGGTCTGTAGGGAGAGCTTCTGGTCCTGTTCTCATATCTCAAGGATCGTAACAAATTTTTTTACTTTTAAAGTAACTACCCCAGGCCGAGAAGCGCCAAGGACCCTCAAAAAGTAGGAAAAAAAGGAACGGGATTAGAGTAAAAAGGAGTAAACAAGGAGCTATGGAATAAAAAAACGAAAAAAAGTGTGTTTGTCGCCGAATACGTTTGCAAACTCTCAATAACATTGCTTTGAATGTTT
Source organism: Pilophorus perplexus (assembly GCA_955831195.1). Lineage (NCBI taxonomy): Eukaryota > Metazoa > Arthropoda > Insecta > Hemiptera > Miridae > Pilophorus > Pilophorus perplexus. The sequence continues at coordinate 31,759,235 of OY037009.1, read as the reverse complement.
ACTTGTTCTCCATTGCCACACGTTAGGGATGGAAAACGATTTACCTCAGGAGTCCAATTGTAGTCTGATAATAATACAGTCGACTCTCGATATAACAAACATTCGATATAACGAAACTCTCGGTATAGGTATCGAAGTAAAGGCTCGGTCCCTTGAAAATCTCTCGGTATAACGAAGTTTTTCAATGCATTAGAATACACTCGATATAACGAAGCCGCGCGGCGGGTATACCCGGTGGGGAGGCTGGGCCAGCACGCGGTATGGCGAAGTTGTAACTGCTCAACTCTCGGTACAGCGAAGTTTCCCACCAGTTTTCGACTGCTTCAAAAAATCTGGATTTTCCTTCGATCCCACCCCCTCAGGTTCTCAAGCCTCCGAGATTCCACAAGCACCCTGGGAGTCTCACCCTGTTGTTCAAGGTGTCCCTTTTGACGAATTCGTTCGTATTGACAACGATATTGCTGTATGCGGAACCCTATCTGACGCAGAAATACTGGCCGCACACGACCCTGCTCAGGCAAGCAATGATCAAGGTGAGGATGATAATGATGACGGTGACGACACGGGGCCACAACTCGTAACGTTGAAAGAAGCCTGCAAATCTTTAGAAAAGCTTCAGCATTTTACTCTCCAGGCGGACGTTGGACCGGAAGTATTTGACGCTCTATAAACCCTCAGCAAAGTGGTAAACGAAGCCAAACTTGCCAAGAAGAAGCAATCGAGAATAACTGACTTCTTCAATGTGCATAATTAGGTTGATGAGGATATGTACTTACATAATTACAGACATGGCGTTCATTTTTTGAATAGTAAAATTTACTATTCGCTAAAATTTATATTAATTTTAATTCTATTAAAATTTACTATTTAATGCTTTTACGAACTTACTCTCGGTATTACGAATTTTTTTCTCCCACCTCTCAGTATTACGAATTTCTCGGTATTGCGGACATCTTGATATAAAGAAGTATTTTGCTGGTCCCCACAACTTCGTTATATCGAGAGTCGACTGTATTATATAATGCTGGAGATTATATTATAACATATATATAACCTAAAGTGTATAATATATATTACGTAATATATACCAAAACGTGACACGCGCGCGTTCCCCTATTCATATTACCCTCTCGCTTCTCCCTTCCCACATAACGTTTTCGGGCAGTTAGGTCATGGCTAAAGCATGTTCCATGCTAAAAAAGGGAGTTTTCCCCAAGAAAAGGGAGTGCTCCTCGGCCTGGTACCACTGGCTATGATGGGGTTCGTCTAAGGGTACGCGATGCCAAAGAGTATCGATACTTTTCTTTCAATACCAAGAATTTATAAATTCTTCCTATAGGAATCGATACTCTCAGTTTGATAGTACTGGTATCGACACAAGGATCGACACTTGCTTACTGATTATAGTATCCATACCTAACTTGGTATCGCGTATCCCCAGGTTTGTCCTTTCCGGGACGGCCCAGTCAGTCCATCAGGCCGATTTGGATTCCTTTAGAAGGTCATCGGTTCGGATCCGTGTGAATAGTACATGTGGCTTTTCATTCGGACGGGCTTGTTCGAAGTGAAGGGGCAATAAGGGCAGACGAACGGTTGCGATTTGCGGCATCCTCCGAATTTCCAATGCGCCACGAGGGATTCTTGGTGGCGGTAGTTTTTACCACACTCGCACCTGAACTCTTTCAGAGACGAGGAACATTCCGAAGAGCCTGGAAAAACGTAAAAAAAGAAAGTCAGTATCAAGAAGATTGTGTGCGAAAAAACAGACAAGAGGATTAAATTAATTTTCTGATATTTGAGGTTACTTTTGGTTTATTATTCTTGGAATAATACACCTATGCAATCGCGTCGGAGGTCGACGACTGGGATCGGCCTCAAAATTTGACATTGTCCGTTTCAAGAGGCCTAGATTCTAAAATCGAAATGTTTAACCATCTAGTTGTGCCCATAAGGTTTTAAGCCAGATCGCCCAAACCCGTGGGGCGCTATGGGGCTACGGGAGGCGTTTTTTAAAAATGTTTTTGGCTATGGGATCGAGTTAGGTGTAGTTTACGAAGTATTTTTGGACATGGTATCCATTTTTGGGGGTCCCGGAACGATCCGATTTCACTGTAGCGATCTATATATAGGGCCTATAGGGCTTTCATGGGGCTACAAATGGGATTGTTGAAGGATCCCAGGAAGTCAAATATTTTGTAAAGTAAAAACAGGTATTAGAAGGGAAAAAAATGTTTTGCAAAAAAAAAAATTTAAAAAATGTTTTCGCAAAAACAATTTAAACAAATTTTTTCTAAATTTTTTTTATTGACACAGAACTTATTTTCGCACAAGTAACCAGTATCAAAGAATAATAAACCCTTGAGTAAAATTTGCAGCGTTTTTTAAATAATGCTTTACCCCGAGTCATATCGTCAGAAAGTTTGAAATACCAGACAACTTCAATCAGATAAATCTTACCAGTACCTAGCGTTGCAGGTCGCATATTAATATTTGCTGCCAGGAACAGGTCCAGGATCAAATCCTGGAGAGAAACTTTCTTTCTGGAAGGAAGTCTCCGACACCAATACTTGGGTTGTACGGTTGGCTCGTCCAATTGAGGTAAACTAGGTTTGCTATTTCGTTACTTTATCTCAAACACTTCTCTTAAAAATACAAAATCTACAAGGTTTATGAAATGAGACATTTGGGTGAACGACTAAATTTAAAAAAAAGAAAAAGAAAACTACTTAACAATCCACTCATGAAAAGGGAAACTGAGAATACCTACCTCACCTGTAACCATAGCAGAAACCTCCTCTGCAAGGAGTCAGTTCTTCTTGTTCATCGTCTCTTTTCTTGAATTCCAAATTCAACTGTCCACAATTTTCACTGCCGCTCGATGTGCATTTTAATCTTATTATAGAAATCTTATTTAATCTTATTATATAGAAAATCGTACACTATTCCCAGAAGGGAAATAGGAGATTACAAAAAATTCAACGATTTTACAAAAGTAAATCGACCGAAATCAAATCAAATTTCTCTATTCTAGAGAAGTTTCCATAATTATTGGTCATACGATGTTGTCCTCGTTAAAGTAGGTAACATTTCCCTCCAGCAGTGAAGTTGTCAGACGTTAGCGTAGTAATGTCCTCGTAAAATTGAACTTTTTGACATAGCTATGTCTTTAGGGGAGGGGGTCAGTCCAGAATCTGGGGTATCAAAAAAAACGTCACGCTGTTTGAGACACTTCCCGAGGTGTTAGAGACTTTAAATTTGGAATGAAGGCTCCGTTGGGAATCTGGTTGGCTGAGAATCCATCATTTTGAGATAGGATCACTATTCAGGGTAGTTTGAGGGTAGTTTCAGTTCAATAAGTTAATATGAAAATGGCGGTAACCATTTTAACAACAATGACAGAAAATTATAGATGTTCTTGGGAGATGAAGTACCATAAATTCAGGTAAGGAGCTAAAATTCTCTCTAACGACCAAAATGTGGCCAAGGAGTTGTAGAACACGGGGAAAAAAAATTAAGTCCCTATCTGTATTGGTTTCCAAGATTTTGGGGTAAACGTGAGATAGGACAATAACACAGATGGGTGACCCCCCTTAAGATGGTTACCGCTATAGAAGAACCGTGGAGTTGAAAAAAACACTAAGGTAGCTACCGTTGTCCTACAATCTGATATTTCATTTGTAGCTTCTTCGGGCCATCTGAACTATACCGAGATGAACATTACAAGACATATCTATGATCCTTTCTTGCTTCCTTTGGTCATAATATGTCCCCGAAAAATGGATTATTTTTACTCTAAAGGCTTCCTCCACAATAATAAAGGTTGTTTCCCAAGAATCGTGATCCCTAGATCCCAAACATGCGACAGGTGTCTGAGCGCTCTATAAACAACTTAAAATAACTTAACTTAAATAACTTATCACTTAAAAAATAACTTAGTTATTTTTTCGCTACGGGAGTTAAACATTTTCATCGGCAGGTTTCAAGTGCCAAAAACGGAATGTCTACCCGCCGTTTAGGGCATTACGATTTTTTAAATCTGAATTTCTCAAAAAATACTAGGTTCGCCATCTAGTAATGTCCACAAGGTTTTCAAGCAAATCACGCAAGCCCGCGAGGCTCTGAGGGGCTACAAATAGGAATGGATGTTTCTGTTTTTTTGTTTTTTTGTTTTTTTAATCAATAGAAGGCTTCCAAATAAAACCAAAAATGGGGTAAAAACACATATTGTAAGTTCGTACGGATTTATAGAGTTTATGGAAACATCGAAATTTGACTTTTCGGCGGAAATCAGCGCTCAGCTCCCATTGGTTGACGATTTACCAAGTTGGCCAACATTAACAAAAAAAAACATGTCGAAGAGGTGAGCGCACCTTTCCTTTTTTGGGAAAAGGTTGCGCTAAAAAAATTAAAACTGAAGGATCGGATAATTTCATAAAATCAAGTCGATATAAGTTTAATTTACACCATCACATTCACAACAAAGCAAACACAGCCATTTTCGCATAATTCGAATGTCACTCGAGCCAATCACCAAGAAAATCAAGAAATCACCTGATGAAGGCAGTGCAATAGCCGAAAGCTCAGTGCTAGAGGACATGTTTGAGTTTCTTTTGACCTAATGCCCGATACATTGAAAACTAGATGAGACCTTACCTGCACGATCCCTGAAAATCTGACAAAAATCCGTTCGAAATTGAAGGAAATTACGTTCGCGCATGCGCTGAGCATACCGCTGATTCAATCATGATGAAACAGATAGTGGATCGTCTAGGGCAGAAACCACACTATCCCTGAAAATTTCATTGAAATCCTATCAAAATTGTGGAAATTATGGCTGTGGCAAGAAAATGCGGACAGACAGACAGACAGACAGAAAGAAACGGAATCAAATTTGTTCAGGAGGTTCTGAAACGCAAAATGCGATTAGAAATTTTGATTTTGGAGCACACAATTTTTTTTTTTAAGTAAAACCCGATGCATTTCACTACTCTGATAGGAAATTCAGCCTTGATTAAAAAGTACTATGTCTAAAATAGGGAAACGCATGGAGGTACTACGGTTCACGACAGGAGCGATATAGGTAGGTATGAAAGAATTGAACAACCTCAATAACGAATAAATGTATTGTCGAAAAAATACTCTGATTAACAACAGTGCACATGACATATGTGAAAAAATATGACATACCATAACCCTTGAATAACAATAATTGCACTTTCATATTTACACATATCAGGAATTACTAGTAACAAAACTCAACCAGTTCAGGAATCATAATTAATAGTAAGTACTGCAAAAATCACATGATTCTCATGTCATGAGAATGGAACAAGACTAAAACAATATTAAATAATTTTTTCATAACCAACCAAAATCTTTTGGGTACATATGTATATTTTTTTCTTATACTAGTCCGGAACAACGTGGGACAAATTATCCACCAGACTTCAGTCTTAAGCATATCAGCAGAATACTGTTCATATAGAAATGAAAGTTTTAATAATGCAAGGTTTAATACACCTCATAATATGAAGCTTTGAGGACCCTTAGCTGATCCCAGTGAAATCACAGATGAGCCTTACTTCAAATTCAACATCACGTTATGTTTGGAGGCAAGGTGTATTTTCAGACCGTATTTCCACCGGAATTTGGAGGTGCAGTAGGGGCAGGAGAATTGACGATCTTGTCCGCACTGGTACTTCTTGTGATTGTACAGCCCTTCGACTCGGTGGTACGACTTGCTGCAGGCGTCACAAGGGTATTTCCCGTCTTCAGTCGGCTTCGTGTTTTTTATCGTGTCCCATACGACTGAAACGTGAAAAAAAGCCCCAGCACCAAGAAAGCAGAAACTGTTAACGTTTGAATGTTCAGTTTGAACGCACGGGGTTTTGCGCTTGACAGGCGAATGAGTATCAGTGAGCCCGAAGACAACCACGTAGGTACCTCATGTCTTGCAAGCCACTGTGTTCGTCCCCCAACTTCATCTCTCAAGTTGGCAAAATCGCCAGGGCAATAAAATGATTTTGAAATGCGAGTCCAACCACCAAGTAAAAGGGTGTGGAAATCCCGCCACCCAGGTGGACCCAAGCTGACGACTCTGCCAGAAGTGTGAGAAAACATAGGTGTATTATTCCAAGAATAACAAACCAAAAGTGTCTAAAGAGGCCAAATAAACGGGCGCAATCGGACGATTTACCAAAATATTATTTTGGTTTTTCTATTTTCTCTAACATCTTATGGGAACTGGAAACAATCAATCAATCAGAAGGGCTGGCTGAAGGCCTCAACAGTACAACGAAATTCTTGAAGAAGTGTGAACACCCAAAACAGGATTTTTCCGCGCTTCCTGCTCGCCTATTGAAGTCCATAAGTTGAGATATTATCTCAACAGGTTTCTATGGTCTAAGTGCGCTTCCACCGTCAGAAGACTTGGTAAGACCTGCTGCAAAACAGCTACTCTCTATTCCGTACCACGCATGGCAAAACGCAAGGAACCAGAGTGTGCTTGCTGATGCAGCAACAAAAAATCAATCGCTGTGCAAAGCAGAACGACTTCAAGTCTGTCCAGGTAAGGGGGTCTGTCTGTCCATCGGCATCAGATGTTAGGGGTATTGGATCAGATTCAGAAGGCATTCAAAATCGTTCATCATAAATCAGAGAACAACTCTGAACCATCCTCAGCGAACAAGTTGAAAGACTAAACGGGATACTGTGGAAGATCAATGACTTCAGGGTGAGGAGACAACATTCACAGTACCATACAGTGGCTGCTCTGTTCCTCAGGGCTGGATCACACCAATCGAAGTGCCGATGTGAGTTCTACCCTTGAAGTTGGCGCAGAGAGGAGGATCCTAAAACGCCGGTCATAACTTAAGAACCTCAAATCGGAGGACGGTGAGATCAGGAGTAAGCACAACAGGAGGAGAGCTATCCGAAGTAATACCGAAGAGGCGAGAAAAAAGGTCTTTTCGAAGAATTTCAACCCATGTTCCAACCTCTAACGAAAGAACAATCATGATTGCGAAAGAACAATCATGATTTTGCCCACATCCGATACCCGAACGGTTGAGAGACATCTCATGTCCAACGGGAAAACCCTAGCTGAACAATAAGAACCTCAACCCAACCACCTAGGAGAGGGTCCAGTTTCTACCAGTTCAGAAACTGTAGAGGTGGATCCTGGAACCCAAACAACCGAAACCCTACAATCCCCGCGTCTGCCTGCCAACTCTCACAATGGCTTTGAATACTACGGCTTGAGTGGGGGGGGGGGGGGGGGGTGATAATGGCTCCAAGAGTGGGATGCCTGCTATGTGATGTAACCACCCCGCTCCATAGACATAGAAGAGCTGCTGCAAGCTCCTTAGCTCACACTGTCCGACCAGCTTCTGGGCAGAGCTTGGAAGTCAGAAGTTGAAAAGCTTCCAAGCTGGCAAGTTTACCCTGAACAGTAGCGTTTGAAGTAGCGATTTACACCAAGTTATTTTCACCAAGTCCGCACACATACATCCTAGCGGTATTTTCATTCCACCAGCCCAACTCCTCATTGTCAAAGTAGTTTTCTAGCTCAAAAGCACAAGCTCAGGTAATCAATCAAAAAAGTCACGAGGCTGAACTATGGTAACAAAATCTCATTGATAGTCCGATTGCGCCCCAATTTCAGAGATCAGTAATTGAAGGAAAACTTTTCCATCAGTTGGCAACACCGACCGTCGCGACGTGTCTACTGTTCCACTCCCATCCTAGTGAGCAAGAAGCAAGAACAACAGCAATGAAAGGATGGAACATTTCATAGCACAAACCACCTTGTGCCACACTCCATTCAATAATGATGCCTTGTCAGTCTGACACTATAATTAAAGACATGCATTCAAGGAAAATGGCAAAACCGATTATATGAGACACACGCTTTATTTCCAAATGGGTCAAAAAAATTTATCAAGATCTTTGAAATGAATCCACAGTAGTCGGTTCTTAAATTGCTAAAAACAGTTCAAGACCTACGAAGAGAGAACACCCATAATGATAGACATATATAAATGAGTTTTCATAATCAATAATTATATAAGTCGTTATAACAACGCTTTCAAGGATACTGCATTTAATTGGGATGACGTGATGCCTGCCAGCGGCAGTACTGGAATGACTTGGGGTAACTTTTTCGTTGGTTTTCATTGAAATACAAGACTCCCTGGACAATCCAACATTTTGACTGTGACGTCAGAACCGAGAAGGAGAGGCAAAGTTTTTCATCATAAACTTCCCGTAACCTACCGAAGGTTGCAAATTGGAGTAGAACCCAAAATCGGGCGGTTTGACTCAGGGGCGCAAAAACTTCAAAACGCAATGATTTCGGGAGCTAAAGTAATGGTATAGGGCAAACTGGAATCACTCAAAAGTAATGGGTTTGGGCACAGAAAATTGAAGACACGGAATGGGTATTGTCTTTGGGTCAATTCGTCCATATAGGTACATTATGTCAATTTTCATTAGTATTAGTGCATTAGTATTAAAATAATTTTAATATTATAGAATTATTCTATAAGACGGCTGCCCCTGAATCGCAGCATTAAATGCTTAATTTTTGTTAATGCCTACTGCGTTTTGTTTGCCCTCTTTTGCACCCTTCGGTTGGTGGAAGGATATTGGGAACTTCGCCCTCCACCTTCACGACTTAAAAGCAGTATAATATACTGTTTTATATTATAAAACAGTAAATGGCTTAAGACTCGAGCTTTCGAAAATCGCCCTCTGGCCTCAATTCGCCCCGCCAAGTTTAAAGGGGTTTCAACAAGAAAGAAGGAACCAGAGATATTTCAGGGCCGTGGCGAAGCCTCGTGTGGACTTTGAGGTTGTTTCTCCGCTTGGAGACGTAGGAGCAAAAGGAGCATTTGTGTTTGGGGGGTTGGCCGCACTCGATCTTCAAATGCCGCTGCAGATTGTCCTTGCGATTATACACCTGTCTGCACCGAGGACACTCAAACCCTGAGTACCAAACAAACACGTCAGAAACATATTTAAAAAAATAAAAACATTTTTCCAAATGTGTAATTAAACTACACCAATTACAAAATTTTCTGTCACTGTTGCATCAGGGCAGACATCACTTTCAAAATCCTCTGAACAACTGAGACTAGTACTTTCATCTAAATTTACCCAATAAATTCTAACTACAAGGAATGGACTTATTCTATCACATCAAACCCGTTCACGAAATGATTTTCACGTGCAAAGCCATGTGTTGCCTGAGCCGGTAAGCCCGAGAGAATTCTCGAAAACACAATTCGCACGTATAGAGTTTGGCGGGGACGCAGCCTTTTATTAGGTGCTGGTTGAACTTCTTGTGGCCTTCGAAGGAATGACGACAGCACTTGCACACGACACCGCCTCTGTGCATGTAATAGAGTTTATCGTCCATATTAGCCTTGTCTGCAAATAACAGAAACTTGTATCAGAAAACAATAACTTGGAACGAGGAGTAAATTGTAAGCGGGCGCCGCTTACTTTGAATCTGCCACCAACCCCTAGCGCTCCCCGTGGAGAACCCAGAAACCAACCAGCAGCTTCCAGCACCCCCTACAGGAGCATCGATGAACTCTTCCCCCTCTCAGGACCACCTCCCACCCCGGGGAGGAGCCTCCAAGAGTGAAGATGCCCATGGGAGGAGTGGGGGAAGCTCTCCCACTCTCAGCCCTTCCTAGTTGGAAGTTCCTACCACCTCCAGAGGCACGGTTGACAAGTTGGGGATTTTCCCCCTAGATTTAGGGTTTTTTTTTTTTTGTTGAAAGGGTTTTTTAGGGGGAAGAAATGTTTAGGGTTTTTTTTAGGGTTATTTTTTTCCTTGTCAGGGGGAATTTAGGGATTTTATTTGACCTATTGGTTTTCGTATCACTTGGCGATCAACTGATGATACAGTCAAAGTTCAGTTTTCGAAGTACCTATAGAGGTTATTCTGTGGTTTTTGGTTTATTATTCTTGGAATAATACACCTATGTTTTCGCGACGGGGGTCAACGACTCCGATCGGCCTCAAAATTTGACATTATCCGTTTCAAGAGGTCTACATTCAAAATCCGAAATGTCCGTCCACCGTCCGCTGTCCGAGCCGTTTTGGGCAGTAGGAATTTTTTAGAATCTGAAATTTTGACAAAAATTTAATACTTGGTTTACCATCTAGTTGTGCCCGCAAGGTTTTCAGTCCGATCGCCCAAACCCGTGGGGCGCTATGGGGCTATAATGGGGCTACGGGAGGGGTGTTTTGAAGGCTTTGAGCTATGGGATCGAGTTAGGTGTCGTTTTCGAGGTATTTTTGGACGTATAATCCATTTTTTGGGGTCCCGGAACGATCCGATTTCACTGTTGCGATCTGTAGGGCTTTCATGGGGCTAAAAATGGGATTTTTGAAGGATCCCAGAAGGTTAAGTATTTTTCGAGTAAAGAATAAAGAATGTTTGAAAAAACAATTTTTTGAAAAAAAAAGAATTCAAAAAAATTTTTTTTGAAAAAAAAAAATCCAAAAAAATTCTGAGTGAGATGTGCTTGAGACTGCTGGTTAGCGGACTCACTAGTATAAAAGAATGGTTTTTCGAGGTTTGAATGCATTCAGGGATTTTTTAGGGGTTCTCAAAACCGATTTAGGGTTTTTTCAGGGTTTTTTATTTACGGCTCAGGGGGTTTTGTGAAAAAAGGTTGGCAACCGTGTCCAGAGGAGCCCCTCAGTCTGTCATCAGAGCTCCAGTTGTTCAGTTGTGTTTCGGCCTAAGTATCTACGCCCAAGTTTCCCAGTTTACAGTGTCAGTGTATCTGTCCAAGTATCCACTCAGTTTCTCCCCTGTACCTTCAACGTATCCAACCTCGTTTCTCCCTTCCCCATCCGACTAGGAATTAGTATCTAATTCCTTGTCCAACCACTCAACGTGCACACGGTTACCTACGGGCCCGCGTTTCCCTCTCCCAGGACTGTTCCCACATTCCGGATACATCAGGCGCCTCCAGGTACATCAAGTGTACTCGAAGCTGAGACGACTCCCAGATCTTCCAGATACGGTAAATTCAGCCCTCCTCCCTCTTTCTTCATTGTCACAAGGCAGGTTGCATTCAGATACGTTGTTGTTAGTAGTATTTGTATTTTAGATACATCTTTCTCCGGCGTCATTGTTTTTGCTGCTAGTTAGGTACGCGCAACGCCGGCGCGTGATTTCTTCATTCTTTCTTGGTACTCCTGTACCCGAACTCCTAGGTATGTACCCTTCAGGTACGGGCATCGTATCCATCAGATACAAACCCTAGTTTTGTTATATATTGGAGTACGCCCTTCAGGCATTCATACTAGGTACATCCAATAGATACACTAACGGATCCACTTTGTGTATCCACGTAGGTACAACTTGGTACCCTTCAGGTACACCCACATTTATGTTTCCCCCCAGTTTTTGTGTACATATCAACAGATACCTTGTAGATACATTTATATATATTTCTTGTATTCTTTTGTACATTGCATATTTCATTTAATTACAATCATTTAAAACCCAAATTGTCTCCAGTTGTCGACTACGTCATTGCACCCCGTCCTAGTCAGAGTGAGTGTATTTGTACTCTTTTCGGAACAGGGTAAGTTTTTGTTCAAGTTGCTTCTATTAAGAATTAAATCTTTTAATTCCCACGCTACAGCCCCCGAAACTGCCTAACGAAGTAGCTTACAAAATTATTGAAACCAAGCCCATGGGTTGCATGAGCCCAGACGATTTGTTTCAGTACAATTTTGAAAGCTTGAAGATCCCTGAGAAAATTGGCTCAAAACCATTCATTGCTAATTTCCCACCCTGTTAACTCCATTTTGTGATTAGCCATACCGTATCCAACCATCCAACCAAGTGAATGGCGTCTGTAGCTTCGGAAACCACGAGCTTTTGTCTCTGTATCCTTCAATTCCTACTATTAAGTTGAGACCAAACCCATTTCACGCCAAACCTCTGCTTCAACTTCAACACTTTATTTGTCCAGAAACACAACAGTGCATAGACAATTGTCACACAGAATTAATGTAAATAAAAAACAATACATTACAATGAAGGACACTAAACCTCAGCTATCAATAGAAGACAACAAGAACAACAAAAACAAGAAATTAATTTTGAAAAAACCCCCAGTAAATTGTATTAGTTTGAAAACAATAAATATTGACGGGAATCCATTGACAACATCCTCCAGGTACTCTTGAAAATTGAAGGGAGCAAGGTTAATTAGGTATCTCTTCAACCGAGTACCGAAAAGACCGACTGGCGCACTTCGTGAGTCATTGGAAGAGCTTTATAAAATTTAATACCCCACCAAGAGGATCCACCGAGAGTTAAATTTCCTCGACACTGGAAGACCTTCATTTGCCATTCCCCTCACCCCTACACAACTATTGGGGTTACAGATGGGTCTAAAGTGTCATCTAATCCGTAGAGGACGGGAAGACTCCTATCACTATGTCTCCACTTCACTTTCCAGATGGTTGGGCCAACAGACAGACAGTATCTCTTTTCCCTCAGGGCTTCAACAAAATTTGTCACAGAAGGCCCCAAATGATGCTAAAACGATTGTAAAATCCAGGAGTAGATTTGGAGACCTATAATTTTATCTTAACCACAATTTCCACTTGGTTGAGTCGACAGAAAGTCAGTCAGAACGAGGCAGAAGTATCCTCTTCCTGCTTTGCCACGAGTTTAGCTCTTTCCCCTTCAATACCCACCCCCGTTGATGACATAATTTGGAGCCCAAAAGAAACTCAAACCTCACTTGCCTAACGAATTTCCTTAAATTCGCCCCTGACCTATCTGGATAAGAAGGGAAAAACTTCAAAATGTACACCACGGGTGGTGGATTGGGGATTGTAATGAGTGTTTCCATATAGTTTTATTTCCATGATAGTTTTGTACAACCGATTGAACAAGTAAAACGAGTGTTCTTATTCTTTCCGGTCATCCCACAGGACACAGAGGTAAACTCCCATCAACAAAGCGGAAGAGTTTTCTCAATATCAATTGTGCCAAGTCGATACAGCCCCCCAGAACAGCACTGAGTGTCAAAAATCGCACTAGAACAGTCGCAAAATCCATGAGTAGGGGTAGAGACCCGTTATTTTCTCTCATCACTTTCCAGTTTGTTGGTGCGACAGGCAGTTAGACGGAAGTCTGCTTTCTACTTGAAAGGAACCTTTTATTTTATTTTTTATTTCCCGAATTGACAAGTTATTGAGCGCACTTAGTTTGTTACTAGGACAGATATTGAATTAAATATATTTTACCAATTCTTTATTTATTCACTAAACTCCCGCTCCTCGTGTCTTCCACCCAACCAGGACAAGGAGCAATTGAAACACCCATGTTTAAAGAGAAGAGCTGCATTTAGTAAGTAAAATACAACAAGAATTCTCAACTATTCTTCACTTTATTGTGAATAAATTACCTACTTGAACTTCTAAAACAACACACTACCTCCTTCTTCTTTACTGGATTATTATCCAGTAAAGATCAACGTGATAACAACACATATTATTAATACATTCCAACCATCATAGCCCCCAACTGCTTCCATAATCAAGTCACCACTACATTTCATACATTCTTGCAAACCACATTTCAACTTGCAAAAGTCGCACGTTAAAAATGTTGAAACGTGTTCAAAATTAAGAGGTGAAAACGAAACACGATGGCCCGACACCATAGAGAATCGTAATCAACCCTTCAAATTGCGGACAAAACGAATAAAATAAAAGGAGAGCAGGTGGAGGCTATATTGCAGTGAATGTGCATTTTATAAGGTAGGAGTGAAATAAAACAATAATTTAATAACTGAATGAAACGAGTACTACGTCGCGTTTTACGTTACTGTGTTGAAAGAATGAAAATTCTGAATTTTTAATAAGTTCACACTTGAACGTAAATTAAGTACAAAACTCTGCATACAACACACACATCACCACACCACATCCACATCATCTGGATAGTGATATTTTTCCAGTGCCTGTTTATTATTTTGCAAATTTTTTTCAAGAATCGAACCAGGGATTGAGATAATTGTTACCGTTCCGAAGATAAATACATCAAACAGTCAATAATGAACGAAAATTCAACTAAACCATCTAATTGTTCCCATGAGACGAACGTTTACACAAGAAATTAGTTAAGGGGGGACGAGAAGTTGAACCATTAAACCAACTGAGAGACATAATATGTCTAGTCACAGATATTATCTGTGACTAAATTGAAAATTACAAGCCGATGAGAAATACGGGTGGAAGTGGGGGGTTTGAAAGCGATTATTTTGGCCCGACACCAACAATGAACGCAGTCGTCCCCCAATTCTACGCAATTTCTCGAGAAAATCAATAAAATATATCCACTTTAAAAAAAGTGTCGGTTTGAGTGTTCATTACAACTTAAACTATTTGGTGATTGTTAAGAAGGGGAAGGGGAAGTGGAAGGGTGGAGGCGACATCCGTGATAGGAGTTTTTGAAGTTCTGTTGTCTCGATAGCCAGCGAAAAACTAGAAGAAAAAAAACCTTATTAGAAATAACACCAAGTTCAACAAAAACCATAGTATTAATACAAATATTAATATTATGATGCATGAGGCGCAGACAAAAAATATTATACAGGATTTATGCGCTGAATCCGAAAAGTGACAGTTTTCCTCGATCAAGTATGAATTTCACAAATGATCCGCTGTGTTATTTAAAACTAAACTTCAGATTTTAGTAGTAATGGGACATCCGAATGCAGAATCAAATGAGGCATTCGATTATTGGAATCATTAAGATTTTTCATATCAAGTATTTGAATAATTTCGCATTCGCTTAGCAGCGACACTGGTGGTGTCTTCGCGAAGCTCTCGGATCCAAGATCTCACTCATCCTAATGCTAATACTGACCTCCCATTGGTTGTTCTGCTTTCGAATTCCTCATCCTCACACTAGGTTTGTTTCATTCGAACTCCAATGAAATAGGGTTATTTATTGGTTAATTTGCAGTCACTTCGAACGGTGGTTGTCCCATTTGGATAATCATTCGATTATCAAAATCATTTGAATACTGAATTCGATTACCTAAATTCGCTTTTCCCATCAAGAGATTTGGGGTTAAAGACCATACCAGTCCAGTCTGAGGTGTCCAACACACAAATCATCCATATCGACCTCACAGAAACAGAAAACAGAATAGCATAGACTTGGGAATGAGGCCCCCCTCTCTATCAGAATCCCGCTCTATTTTAATTGAGAGGGCGGAACGGCCGAAACAATGAGATTGATGGGCTGTTAATCGGTATAGCAAAGTTCTCTATAATACATTTTGATCATATTATGATCAACATGCAGAACAACTACGGGCCCAGAAGGGTTTTTCTTGAGCTAGAACAGGAAGTTGGTCGTAAGTATCCCAATACAGCCATCAAAAATACTGCCCCCCCCCCTCCCCCTGGCATTACAAAAACGTAAACAAAATTTGTATGGTGTATTAAATACTGAATTTTTCTTTTGTGGATTGTGAAAAAATCGTACCTACCTGATACGAGAAAATAGAGGTCACTTTCTGTTTCATTGCAACATAAACAAGAAGTAGCCTTACAGCCTCAATGATGAAAAAGCGTGCATAAATTAGTAGGTAATGTCTTACCGAAGACACTTACATTCCAGAAAAGTTTTCTGAGCTGCTTCTAGTTTTCTTCGCCAAGGCCAGGAAGCTTGAATGAAAGCTTGATGTTCTTCTTTGCTTGCTTGATATCGAAATCCCTGTTCTTATTTGATTACTCTGGAAAAATAAGATCTTCATTTGCAACGCACTTACAGTCTTTTAGGCAGACCAACTGATCTGTGACAATCCATAGTCCTTGGTCAACATCATCTTTAAAAAGTGTCGCTCAGCATGGAATCGGAAAAAATGGGATTGGGGCTCGAAATCCTGCTCGTTTATTTTTACTAACAGGCGAGTTTCCTAAAGTATGTATGTACACTTACTAAAGTAAAGTATGTACACTTTAACCCATGGGTTAACCATAAAGTATGTACACTTTATAAAGAAAGGCTGATAACGTACTTGCTAAATAAATAAATGAATAAAATTTATTCACATTTAATGTGACAAACTCGCACCGTCCGCACCTTTATTAACTCACACCCCCCTGGGGGACTAATTTCCGAAAAGAGTGACGTGCGGTTGCCCTACCCTAATGTGATATCAACAGTCTGCAGTGGAGCAGAGCAGCGTACAGTGGTCCAGAATCGTCATAAAGCGCTCACAACTAAATACATTTTGGTGTAGTTGAGCTCCCAACTACAAAATTCCACTAAAACAACAAAAACCTGCGTCTACCTGGTTGGTCTGAACAAGTAAAATTGAAGGGACAATTCAACAGCATCATCATCATGAAAATGATGGTTTTTTTCATTGGTACATGAAAATTGCGTAAATTTTCTTCATTTCTAGTACTTCAATGATTAACCACTCTCTTACAATCAACGGTGTGGGCCTAAAACTCAAGAAATGACACTTTCAGGGGTATCTAACACGTAGGCCGACGTGTTTGGAGAAAATACTTCAAAAAACCAAGTTTTGTGCGCTTTATGTCGGTTCTGCAGCGCTGCAACCATAGGCGGAAACCCGCCTGGTTGTGGTGGGTATTGGGCGGCGCTACAGCGGGTGGAACGGGCAACTCGCTGGAATTGCATTAGAGCAGACGTATTGTTCAAAACGGCAATCGTAATGAGTACGTCTAGAAGTAGTTGGTAGGTCTATTGTGAATGTCAAACCAACATTTTCACCGTGTAGGGAAATTACCAGGGGTGGTCATGTGGCCACCCTGATATCAACAGTTCGATTAACATCACGAGTCGTGATTATAAATAATTTATTCAAGAAGATTATAATCAGGACTCGTGATGGTAGATTTAAATTATTTAAATCGTTTTCTTACCCCCTTCCGTAAAATTCAAGTGGTTACGGGCCCACGCTTCCCCTGCGTCACTGGCTTCGTTTGCTCTACCTGTCTCAGGTGTCGAGGCTTGATACTTGCTAACTTGCTAACTTGTCAACTTGTTGTCTAGGTTCAACCACTGCTACCAACCTCAGCACTGGTAAGCTCTCAAAAGAGTTTTTCGATGACTGAAAGGTACCGCCGATCAAAAGACAGCAAAATCCCAAACTTGTCGTATTTTGTGACAGCGACTGGGGAAGTGCCACGACTTAGAAGCGGTCAGTTTCCGGTGTGTGCGTGATGTATAATGGTTCGCTTGTGACGTGGTTCTCTAGGCGTCAACCTACAGTAATGAATAGATGGCTCTCGGTCAGTGCGTACAATAGGTGTTGTGGTTTAGGTCACTGGAGAGTGAGATTTTTCCGAGTAGCAACTTGCTCGCAGTTAAGGTGTTCTGTGACAACTACGGAGCAATAAAAACGAACAAAAACGACTGTGTACGTAATCGTACCAAACATAGGAGGTACACAATGTGTACCTGTCATGTAATACGAAATAAAAACGAATGTCAATATTATTGATGTAGATTACCCATTGGAGTGTGAGTGGAATGTGTACCTACAAATATTGTTTTCCCTAATTGGCTATTAGGTTGTAGTGTTTGGTGGCTGAGTGCGTCCGGCGCAGCGTCCGTGGTTACGCCCCCAGTGTATGTGGAGGAGGCCTGAAGGAGTACAGAAGGGAAATCCCCTAGTGTTAAGTAATGGTAGGTCAGGACCTACTAGGTAGGACTACTCACGGAAGTCCTTGGTCTACCACCAGACCAACATGATAACTAAGTTCTGATGATAACGATTACATCGTTGCCACAGCGATTTTTGGGGGCGTATGTCGGAAATATAGTTTTCCTCCCAAAAATCGAAACTTTTCCAACCAAATTTTTCCAATCTTATTGGGATCTCAATACGCCCAATGTGACGACATCCTCATACCTGTCCTCAAATTAAAAAAAATTGAGAAACAGTCTGATTGCACTATGCAACCGCTGGACCCGAGTTCAGTAACATTTCTATTCTTCTCGTTCAGCAATTGCCGGAGTACGGAAGGGAAATCCCCTAGTGTTAAGTAATGGTAGGTCCTACTCATGGAATTCCTTGGTCTACCACCAGACAAACATGATAACTAAGTTCTAGTGATAACGATTACATCGTTGCCACAGCGATTTTTGGGGGCGTATGTCGGATCAACCGAAAATTGAGATTATCTAGCTATGTACATCTTAACCTTTTTCAGTAGATGTTTTTTTTTCGGAAATATAGTTTTCGGTACTTTTCCGTTATACCCCCCCCCCCCCCCCCCCCCACGCGATTTTGTGTTTCATACACACCCCTCCCGATGGCTTTAAGGCACTCAAATTCGAATACTTTTCCGTTATAACACCCCCCACCCCCTCCCAATCGATTTCGAGTTTCATACACACCCCTCCCGATGGGTTTAGGGCACCCAAAGCCAACCAAAATCGCTTGGGGGGGGGGGGGGGGGGTATAACGGAAAAGTACCTAGTTTTCCTCCCAAAAATCGAAACCTCAAATTTTTCCAATCTTATTGGGATCTCAATATGCCCACCGTGACGACATCCTCATACCTGTCCTCAAATTAAAAAATGGAGAACTCTCTGATTGCACTATGCAACCGCTGGATCCGAATTCAGTAACATTAATGTTCCTCTCGTTCAGCAATTGCCGAACGTCATCAGCTTACTGTTGTACCTCTTCGTAAGAATGAACGAACAGGTACGAAACTTATTTCCTGGTTTTCTATTCCATAGTGACAGCAGATAAGACAAGGTTTTTGGGAAAGATCCGTTGACCAAGAACACGGTAAATTTCTGGAGTCCAACTGCAAACCGCCAATGTGAGGGGGCCTCTAGTAGAGACTGATCACTCTCTATTTCAATTCATTTTGAATCTGATCAAGTATAAGTTTTTAAGGCCGACACCCCACACTGCGTTCGAGAATCGGTAATTCATTCAAATAAAATTCGAATCAACACCTACAGCTCATTCATCATTCATCATTGGGTGACAAGTTGTCACTGACAACCCAGCAAGGATTCGCATCGTGACCCCGCTCATCTCATCTTACGTCGTACTACGTCATCCGAGCTTCTGAAGACTCTGAAATAGAAATTCCCTCTTTTTAGGAACCATAAATGCGTCAATAACTCACTACATGCACCGAAACTTACCGATAGTCTATGACAATAAAGGGGGGAACACTATCTGCACTTAAAATTGTCAAAAATCGAAATCTAAAAAAATTATCACTGATAAACGGCCGTCCGTTTGATGTAATTTTATACTTGTTCAGCAGAGATACCGTTCGACGGTTCGAAATGAGGCGGGACAATATGAATATAAAAAATATGCGAACAAAAAGAGACCACCAAGCCACCGGCATGCAATTTGCAGTATAAAACGTTGTACGATAGTCTATACAACTGTGTACAATTGCAAAGGCAATATAAAAATTCTCCTCCTTCACTTACCGTACACGCTGAAAAACAAAATGAAGTTAACTTTGGTATTTATTAAAAGGAATGAGCTTGTTTTGTCAGATATTTTCGTCAGTTATTAAATTATTACGGTGAAGAACCAAAATAGTTATTGGGGGGGGGGGGGGGGGGGTGTGTGTGAATAGGTAATTGAGCTTATAGAAATTGTGCTTAACCCAATGGTGGCCGGATTGTGGCATCACGCTCAAGGCAAACTTAAAACAAATCTGCATCAAACGAAGTTTCTTCGCGTCGGCCAGTAATTTTTCAGACAAAAAAAAAGATGCAATAATTGCATCTTTAAATTATTTATTGTTTGGTCCAATAGGGCACACAAAGGGACCATCAACATCACGAAAAAAGAAGCGTTGAAGCTTGTTGATTTATTATTCTCAGAATCAATCGCCGTTTTGGGCTGTAGGAATCTTGATATACTTGGTTCTTCATTTAGTTATGACCCCAAGGATAAGTCCGATCGTTTCAACCCGGGTTTTGAGAGGCTAAAAATGTGCAATAGGGTGTTTTTAAGGATTGAGGGTAGTGACGTAGAATCCATTCGTTCGTAAAGTAATGTCATTCGACTGTAGAGTTCGAATGAGGGGTCATTTTCCAAGTTACTTTGACGTTGAATTCATTTTTGGAGAGTCCCATATCTGGTCTGAGTATACAGGTACCTATACCTAGGTACCTGTAACATTTTTTAAAATTTTCATACTGATATAGAATGTGGTAGGGAACAGCATCTCGACCAATACTTTTTTCTGAAAGAACTTTGTTATTTGAAGCAGTAGAGTGATTTTTGGGCTCCAACAGTGTTATTTAAATTTCTCTGTTCACCGACCTAATTTCTCATTGCTAATCGCCCTAAGTAGGGCTTGTATGTTTGATGTCAACTAGGTTGAGTAGGGCCTATGTTCGTCCAAACTTCTCCATTTCTCTGACCTTGTTCCCTAGCCCATTAATTTTTGCACTATTTGATTGAATGAACTTATAACCTTATCTAAATTCGTAGCGCTTTTGAGTCTCCTGAACAGTTGAGCAAAGTGACTTGGGCTATGTTGGTTCTTCACCCTCGATTCACCCTAACTAATGAAACCTAATCCTACAGTGTCCTTGAAACGGTGACAAGTAAGTATCAACCATACTAGTGCCATGGAATTGACGTAATATTATTGTTCTGAACAAGGATTTTATAGATCGTGAAAGTCTTGCTAGCACATTGGAGAAGGTGGGTATAAATCATCATATCTATCGAAATCTATCATAACCTTCCAGTAACCAACCGAAGGGTGCAAATGGGGGTAAATGGAGCCAAATTGTAAAAGATTGTTGTTGTAGGAGGTTGTGAATATTAATTCATTAAACTTTTAAGCGAGAATAAATTAGAAAAACGTCTGGGCCAAGATAAGAATAAGCTTTACGGCACTCAACGATAGAATTCCTCGTCAAATTAAACCTTCTCCAAAATATAGTTCAATAAAAAATACTTGTCAATTTCATCTTATACCTTAAATGCTTAAAAGGGTTCAAAGGGTTGTAGTTTAAGAAAAACAGCAGGAGTAATCCTAAGGGCAATATTTTGAGCGAACTGCAGATTATGAGATGTAGATGATGAAAAATTTCCACTGAATCTTACTTGAAAATCAACCTTACTTACTGTTGAATGAAATTAATCGTTTCTATGGATTCTATTGATCTTGAAGAGTTTCAGACGGGGTTTCCTATGGGTGGTTTTTGTAAAATAAAAACATGTGAACGAGTTCTGAATATGTAGAGGGAGGAGGAGTCCATTTGCACTTCTGCACGCATTCCTCCAATAAGGAATACGAATTGATTCTAAACTAGATTAGTTTTCCCCTCATAGTTATTACGAGCTGAACTTGTACATCATTATTCCATTTTAACCATACACGGAGTTTTCTCCCATTTTTAAAGTCAAAGCTCAGAGCATATTATCAACCTGCGCGGCTTATTTTCAACCTGAGTTCATTTCAGAAAGTCGCCAATTCGTCGTCAGGATTATCCAGAGGAGTGAACTCTAATGAACGAGGCGAGAGATGTTGGGAGAGATCCTCGCGATCACTGGTTGGATTTGACTGAACCTCCTAGTTTTTCCAAGATCCGCCAGGTGCCACCAGTAAACTACTGGCCCTCGCAAGATCCTGGGACAAACAATAAAATGTTGTTGTAGGTACTTCTGATAGGTGTAATTTAACGATACTTGGAGGGGGGTTATAAAAGTCGGTATTATACCCTTAAACACATCACTGTAAAATATATATATCTATCTGCACCCGTCGTGAACTCCAGTGTTATTTGTTTGTAAACCAAAAGAGCAATGTGTGATGTTCTGTGCTGTGTGTGTCCTGAAGTTCCATAAACAACTTCTTTCTGGTCAGTTTACACTGCTTGATACTGATGGGACCACTGGCCAGGAACTAAATTCAAATTTTCTACACAGAGTAGACATCATTCATTCTCACTGAACATTTAATTGCGATAATTTTAATTCTAATTTGAAATACCAAATCCATTTTAAAATGACTAAAATAAACTGAAAAGAAAGAAGTTATTTCGTTATCAGCAGCTGAAGGTCCACGTAGGCAGGAAATACAAACTGAAGGAGGAGAAAATAAAAAGCTTATCTACTTTCAACGGTGGCTCCACAAGATGGCATCCGAAGGAAAATTTTCACACAAAAAGAACAACCTCAGCTTTGAGAAATTGCGTCCAAATTTTCCATTAATAACATAAATTTTGGAACTAAACCAAAGCACACATAAAAACCGCCATGACACTTGCAACAATTTGGAAATTACCTACAAAACAAGTCTAAATTAAGAACGTTTGCTGAATAAATAACACAAATCATCATCGAAAGAAGTGTTAGGAGCACCACAAGGAATGAACCTGTGAGTGCAAATAAACTAGGGATGGCCATTGATAGTCGAAAGTGTGAACCGATAACCCTTCTCAACGTATTTCCAATGATACCTACAGGTCCATTGTGGTTTCTCTAGTAAACAATATTAACCCAACTATTGACAGAAAATGAACTTTTTTTCGAATAATTTTGTTACAGATATTTTTCTCCAACTATTGATAGTAACTATTTCAAAAAAAATAATGATACTTTGTAGGGAGATATATTTCAGAATCGATATGTACCTTCGATTAAAAAAACTGATTCATCGATGGCCATCCCTACAATAAACCTCATGGTAATGAGGATTTGTTGGCATAACCTCAAAGGTTGAAACTTTGGAGGGTTGAAAACTGCTCAGATGGTGTCATCATGATTAAAGCATTACCAGAAGGTTTATTCAAAAATGCCCCTAAATACGTTGTTTCTCACAATGTAATGGAAAACACAAACTGGATTAGCGGATGATGATGTGAAGTGGAGAAAAAACGTATTTTGAGGAAAAGC
The DNA here is from genome assembly GCA_955831195.1 of Pilophorus perplexus. Classification (NCBI taxonomy): domain Eukaryota; kingdom Metazoa; phylum Arthropoda; class Insecta; order Hemiptera; family Miridae; genus Pilophorus; species Pilophorus perplexus. The sequence continues at coordinate 31,736,292 of OY037009.1, read as the reverse complement.
CATTACGTCATTAAGCTTCTGGAAATGTATTTTTCGAAACACAAAATATTGATCACCAGTTTCACACTTTTTGGTTAGCAACGACGCAAACCAACATCAGATTTTTGCACACTGAAGGAAAAAAACTGAGTCTGGTTTGGGCAACTTTCAGCGTGTGGTCGAAACACCGTCAAATGCTTGCGTTGCAAACCAAAAGCAGCAAAAGGATAAACATCACCATGAAATTTAAATGGAATCCAGAAGCTGAATGAAGGACGGTGTATACACACAAAAATCAAGTTCAAACTGTGACCTTATTTGAAAATTGAGCGTCAATCAGACAAATTCTCAAAGAAAGTCAACAAAAAATAGTGTTAACCTGAACATACAAACCGTTATTGATCTCCAATTACCTTTACCTTATATCTTACCAACACAGAAAAAACAAAAATATTCACTCCAGCAAACGATCTTAATTGATACGAGGAAACTTCTTCAGATGGGTTCACCAGTGAATGGAACTAACCCAATTGAGAGTAAAAAGTTGATCAAAAGTTGAAGAGGAATAAGAAAAGTTCACGGCGGCGTATGGCATAAACATAACCTAAAACTTCTGGTATAAAAATGAAAATGAGCTGGATCACCTTGGTATAGGATGTAACCAACCAATTTCCAATGGATTAGCATGAATTCATTTACAAGATTTAAATTACGAAAGGGAGAGTATTGAAAATTGGATGGATCACCTTGGTGTAGGACATAACCACCCAATTTCCAAGAAGTTGCCATAATGTGAAAAAAATATGCTGCACTGTGTGTTTTGGTTCAGTTCAAAACAAGGTTCATTCATTTTGGAATGAAGAGAGGAAGAATACTGAAGATTAACGATTGCTCGATGGATAAATTCGCTTGGCGTTAGAGAATCAAAAGTAATGTACGCGCTCACCAATGAAGACAAGGTTTTTTTCATTTTTACGTTCTATCTTCAGAGCTTGTGCTAAAAGGACGACCAAGAGTGAAAAACATGGGCATAATGAATGGGTACGGTACGTACCAACCAAGAGTTGGGGTTCTTCTGCAGTTGAAAAAAAAATTACGGAAATTGTAACTATGTAACATTAAAAAAGCATTAAAGATTTACTGTTTGAAATAACCTAGTGTGACATCAAGGAGCTAATCACATCCTTCATGACTTTGATGAGTGGCTATGGCTCTTATAAGAGCCACTATCTCTATAAATAGTGGAAGTCAGCGCCCTCTCCCGAGCGATCTAGTTGACTTCTTTCAACATTTTTCTGGTCTGATCAAAACGAAAAGGAATAGTCGTTTTTGTGAACGCTGAATCCAAATTAAGTCAAAAAACGCTAGTTCTTCTGAAGAACCCCATTCAGGCTGTACGTGACAAAATGAAAATTCCCCCGGATGCCACCTTGTGCGGTCTGAAGATAAAATGTCTCACCTCGATGGTTGATGGGATGTTGTACGATGGAACGAACATACCTGGAAACAAAAACAAAAGTTAAGTCACAGAAGCCTTTCACGTTGGTTGTACAGAAATTATTTGACTGAATCATGGGATCTTGGAAGGGCCTGTTCGTATCCAGACAGATATATCTTATAAAATATATAAGAAAATTACTGATATTAGAAATGCGATAATATCGCATTTCTAATATCAGTAATTACCATAAATGTTCTGTAACTACCATAAATATTTCTAAATATTATGTAGAAATATTTATGGTAGTTACAGAAATACTTATACAATGTATGACATACATTGTACAAGTATTTCTGTAATTATGTCATGTCTGGTTATTGCTATATTCTGGCTTTGACTTCATTGTTCTACAGAGCGATCGCCTCTTGCAGAAAATTAACAATGAGTGGGGACGGCACGATGCTCAAAAGTATCGATAATTTGACATATAACGCCAAAAAGTTTATACTATATAGTCTGTCTGCAATGACGTTGGGCTCCGGACCCAAGTGACCTGCAGGACCGCCTGACAGGACCTGCAGTGACGTCACCTACACCGGTTCCGGTTTCCAATCAAAGACACCAGAGTGCAGGTCGATTTTCAAATTTTTTCTTGATTTTCTTGGTGTTCGGCACTAGTGACACTGGAGTAACGCGAAAATGGCCGTGTTCGCTTTGTTGTGAATGTGATTGTGCGTATTGACTCAACTTATTCGTGATAAATTAACTTATTCAACGTGACCGATCCTACAGTTTTATTTTTTTTAATGGTGGCCAACTCGTCGACCAATAGGAGCTGACTTTGGGTTTCTGTCAAAATTCAAATTGCAATTTTTCCATAAATTTTATAAATTCGTAAGAACTTGCAGTTTGTGTTTTAACCCCATTTTCAGTATTATTTGGACGCCTTCTGGCGATAAAAAAACAAACAAATGCAGACACGTTTCCATTCCTAATTCGGGAATTTCGCAGCAGTGTGTAGGTCACATTTGCTCCCGTCCGTTTGTAGTCAGAATCGCAGAGCTTTTTTACATGTGTAGTTATTGTTTCGGTCCGGTCGTCAAAATAATAGTAATAATAAACAGTAAACTAGTTTACTACCTAATAGTAAACAGTAAACATCAGTGAAATCGATAGGTTAACCAGCAGAAGAAGAGCCCTTCGTTTGCCCTGAGAAACTTCTTCCATGTGTGTATTTGGAGAGAATGATCTTTCCTGTAGATCTTATTCAAATATGTTGTATCAGTTGAGTTATTTCACATAAAATCTCCCAAAAATTGGCACAAATCGGGAAAATTACCTTTTTTTTTGTTCTCTCGTCGGCTGCTGGGAGAGCCCAATGTCAATGCAGACAGACTATACCAATATTTTAATAAAACTGCAGAAAATCGTTATCTACGGATAATATATTGGAGATAATGATCTTTTCTGTAGATGTTATTCAAATATTTTGTATCAGTTGGGTTATTTCACATAAAACTACGAACTGAGAAAGGTAATGAGCAAGTAGAAGATATCAATGAAGGATGTTGATAAGATGAATAGACCGCGTAAGTCAACTGAAGGTTGCAAATGGGGCAAACAAAGTCACAATCATAAGGCATTTAGTTGTTACTAATAATATTTCAAACTCATCAAGGTTTCCATTTAGATTCGTATAGAGCATAGAAACCCTGAATGAAAAATTCATGAAATACGGCTCGGTAAGTGTGAGATTTGAATATTCACAGTCAAACCCTCTTGAGATTTAGGATTTGATGGCAACCTTGAGAAATACTTTGCCACAGCCCAATTATCGATGTCCCTATTGTCAGTATGAATGAGATTCAATGTCTGACGTTTCATAAGATTTATTCTTCTATCATCAAGGTGTAGAATAAGTGACAAAAGCAGTGGTCAGTCACTGTCGTTCAAGTTACGTTCCAATAAATAGAACCAAAATAAATCTTCTGAAACGTAGGCGCATTCAGCGTGCATTTTTGACTGAGCCTCAACAGGATCACCACCCACAGTCAATGAATGACTGTTAGAAGGGATTACTTGTTTCGATAGATCCTTTATGTATCCGAGAGGGACAACCATAATATGAATATTATGAATATTATTCACTTGAGATCATTAAGCCCTGTATTCAAGAAAATTGTCTAAAAGTAAAATTACCCAAGCTTAAAAACTGCCGATATATCAGGAGAAAAATCGAAACCCCCAATATTATTTCAGAAAAGGATTGGTATTGATGTATCAATTGCTGACATCGAACCAAATATCGGTAGGTACCAATACCAAAAAAGTATGGATACTATTAAATATCAGATCGTGCCGTTCCTAACAGTGAGTGGTCTGGCGCTTCTTGACGCATTTGCTAGCCGAACAAAAAAAGTCAAATCAAGGAATTGAAGGGAGGTTAAATCTGAGAGGGTCGATTTTGACAACAGAAAGTAGACACTCACTCATCAACCATGTCTCCTCAGCAGTCAGGAACTGATGCTCTCCACCTGGTGTAGCACTCCACTCATCAACCAACACAACACAACACGACAAATCACTTAAATATCACACTTTCACACAATCACTGGCACTAGTCGAAACGCAGGTCTCAGGCGTCCTCCGCACCATCTGAAAACAAACACCAGTGTTAGAATCAACAATAGTTTTTCTCTCCACGAAACATTACACCTAACCCAGTTGATTTTACTGGTCGTTCATGACACACAGTTGAATATTAGCATAAAAAAATTTGTTCCATTTTCAAATACAACCGTAAGCAACGCTAATCAAGTATGTTATCACTACTCATCAGGGACCCAAACTGCAATTTTTGGGGCAACCAAGGGAGTTATTTCCGGAAGTAATTTCCAAATTCTATTGGAAGCACCTATTTAATTCTTCCTAAGGATTGCTAGCCCATAGAAACATGAACCCCGCTAGAGAAAAAATGAAATCGCAAGTATATGGATGAATTAAAACGGTATGTCTGTCAAGATGAAACAAATCTATTTCCCTCCATTCTTTTTTATTTTCATGGTGAACCAAATCCATTCTATTCTGTTGATCAAATGATGCGCGTTTTTCAAAAAAAAAAAGCATCCAAAAGTCAAACCAACGGATCATAGTTCAAATCAATAGTTCTCACTATGGCTTCTAGAATGTGTACCAATCACGATAAGCATCAGTCGCAGTAGGCCTACACTGCCAAAGAAGGAGAATATGCGCAACACCGGCAGAACCTGAATGGCGGGCAAATAATAAGGGGGGTCCAGACGTGCGAACCGTTCGTCGAAATTTTTGTTTCCCGCGTACGGCGTACGCGTACGGCTCGCGCGCGGTGACCCAGCTATTTCTGTCGAAATAGGTGACCCAGCCACGAGCACGAAGTAGTCTTCAGTCACTGAAGACTGAAGTTCAGTGGGACATGGCGACGTTCGCGAACCTTCACCTGCTGGTGTCCACACGACAAATGGCCGTCCAGACGGAGCGTGCGCGCCTCCTTTGTGTTCGTGGAAAAAACCACAAAATATGGTTCGCAGTTTCATGCTCGCGAGCGGTTCGCATACCGCTTGCCTGCGCTGTCCACAGGGGCGATTTTCAGGCTTGCGTACGGTTCGCACGTCTGGACCCCCCTATAGGTTTGTTCTTGGTGTGTGAGTGTGAGGCGACGTGAGGAGTGCAGTGCTACGTTTCGTTGGCCATGCCCACCAACTCACAGTTCCAGGAGTGACATAATATTATATGAGGAAGTGTGAGGATCAAATTTGCTGTTCCAGGAGTGTGAGTGTGAGGCGATGTAAGGTGCTCACACTATAAAAGTGTGATATTTCGGACAGTGAGCATGTGAGTGTGAGTAACCCTCTCTACAACTCGCTTAATAACCTTGTGTAACATGGCCTCAGATCTCTTATAATATAAGAGATATATATTATATAAGAGCTCTTGACACGTTTGAAGTCAAGATATATCTTGACTTCAAACGTGTCAAGCGCACAAATTTTTGTTTACTCGTGATCCGTTTATGGCATCCTTGAAAAATCACACCCACCCTTATACCCCCTCACGATCACACTCACACTCATGCTACAGGAATACCTAAACCTAATAATATCTTGTACACTGACCAGCAGTAGCGCTTTCTACGCCTGCACACTAGTGAGAAGCAAAACCAAATGATTTCGATAATCGAACGATTGAATGATTGTATTGAATTGAAACTCAGTAGATCTTCTCTTTATGGTAGTAGGAGGAGAGGATTTCATTGGGCTACAAATGGGATTTTTGAAGGATGCCAGGAGGTCAAATAAGGAGTCCTTTTCCGAGTAATTTTGGACGCAAAATCCATTTTTTTCGAGTTCCCACATCTGTCCTAACATTGTACAGAAAAGTTTCTTTTTTTTTAAATTTTTTCTAACATTTTTTTTGTGACAAAATTAATTTTTGCACTTACGTGCGTCAAAGAATAATAAACCCTTGTATAATATTTCCTAATTCTACCTGGAATTTAGGATACTACCAAGCAAACGTTACTTACTTGCTTTCCCTCAGGCTTGTGGCCAAGGGTCCCGACAAGGGGGCCATCCCCTACTGGCCAAAGCCAGCCAACCCCCTACCGTATCCCACCTGGCCTCAGACACAACTCGCTTTTCCATGTTCTTTACGCTTTTCTTAAAGCAATACTGGATGATGGAACTTCGGAGTCCCGATTAGGCGGGTCGGATCGGGCGCAAGTCGGGGAAAATGGCCAAACGAAGAGAGGCCCCCTGGCTGGGGGATGAGTATAACCAAATCACTACGGGCCATAAGTTAAAATATATATATATATATTTTTTTATGGCATCCCTAAAGTACTGGCGCAACGGTAATTAGCGCCCTCTGGTGAGCTGGCGCCAACTTTCACCAGATGCTCAAAGTGTCGTCCAAGGCATGTCATGCTTCTCCCTATACTGAGAGGCGACATAGTTACATAGAGGGCTCTTGTCAAAATTTGACAACAGCATTTAATTCCGGTTGTTACAGAGGTCAGCTCTGAATTTCCAGTACATCCGGCAAGTGTTCCTTATAGTGGAAACCCCCCTCATTTCGATTCTTGATCAATCCGAGTGCCCCTTTGGACGACATACACCTCAGTGTGGTGTTTGCCGACGGTGCAGAGGTCTAATCCAATGAGGTGGTTAGGGTGAGAAATTACTCCTCTGCTGAGTACAAAACCCACCCTATTTATAGAAACCACAGTAGGAGGTCTTTTTGTACACACGAGCTACAGCTCAAAAGTACAGTTCCCGGTCACAATACTATAATAATATTATATTATAATACCATAACACTATAAAAGAAACCGAACCCATGAACTTTACAACACTACAGAATCTGTTGTAATTTTATATCTGGTACCAAATTAGAGAAAACCAAAAACTACGATGACCTTTAGCTTTCGTCGGACTCATCCCTCTCGGCCAATCATGCATAAAAGCAAAAAGCTTTCTCTTCGAAGTAAAATTCCCAGGCGGTACCCCAAAATAAGGGGTTTTATTTGATAACATTGGAGCCACTCAGAGTAACCTACCGCTTTTCCAAATCAACTTTTCTCTTTTATTTTACGCCCAAATCGACCGCATCAGTACGATGCAGCTCAAACTTGATAATACGGTGGAATAGAGCAGCAATATAAAAATAGACCATGTCACCGCATAAAGACATGCACGAAATAGTCCCGTTTTAACCTAAAAGCCTAAGGTTATGATGGGACATTTTTCAACTCTCCCAAACTCTCAGAAAAATATCTCAACAGTCGAATTAATAGTAAAAACACGGTATACCTCTGTAGATCTCAACTATGAACCTAAATTCAATTAAAAGGATCCCACCAGACGAAAAATTCGCTGACATACATAACTCAACCAGACCAAATCCGGTTTTTGCTATAGAATTGTCTCATTACTTACATCAAAACCACTCAATGGGAGCCGAGAAAACACCATATTTCTGAGAAACTCGTCCAAACACACAACTCGACACCAAACGTGAAACGTTAGAAAACTTTTTCCCGAAACCACTAAAATTTACGTTTGTTTACTTCGGGAACCGTTGCCTCTACTGATAACATGGGTTTTGAGGAAATTATTACAACCGAGCAATTTGCCCCGTCGGCTCAGGGGGTTGGAAAAATTGCCAACCACATCACAAAATGTCCGCACCACGAAATTTCGCCCGATCAAAACACTGCACTTATGGTACCACAGAAACGTAACCACCACAGTAAACTGCTGCACAAATAAAAACTTCCCCCCCCGGATTGATAAGATTTTTTTTCCGTTTTTAAACGCAAACTATTCGGTGTTGAGGCGCAAACGGAATTTTTATCGGTGACAAAAAAAACGCGGCATGTTGTGGTCAAAATACCGAAACCATACACGGACCGTAATATGGTGGCATCATACGAGGAATGCATGAAGTTGAAGTTCACGGGAAGACGGCATATGGCGGAACTTCAACTCAACGGCAGCGCCACCTGCAACTTCAACTTCGCGCCAGATTTGTTTGATAGCTAGAAGGTAGTCTCTCAAAACCACAGAGTAACAGAGAGCTCAAAACTCAAGATTTGTACTATATTTATAGTTACCTAGTTATATATATTTGCTCTTTACTTTACAACTACTTGTCAGTATTAGGTAGGATCAAAACATTAATAACATCTCGCTTTGAACTAACTTCTGTGTAGAACCATTTCGCGAGAAATTTTAGCGTCTGGGGCTTTTTACGGCGAAAGGAACTAGAATTGTACAGGAATGTGATGGAAGTAGGTAAATACAAAGGAAAAATTACGAATACCGCCCGAAACAAATAACGCCATAAAACCGGTTTTAAGCTCATACGAAGGGCAACGCGCGCGGAAAACCGCTGCAAAGCCGGATTAGGGGGATGGCGGCAGGTTAAAACGTCCCACAGTGGGCGAAATTTCACAAAACCTGATATATGATATGACCAAACCACGTTTTTTTGCTTCACAGAACACGGGAAAAGTGTCAAATAAATTATAAGCTGGTAGGTACCTACACCACATTTTTAATTGAGGAAGTAACAGGAGGGTAGGCAAAAGCGCATACGTCCACCGTAAATGATATACAGTTCGGACAGAAAACGTTTTTCTTGAGTTCTACCAGCAATATTCGTATTCTCTCTTTTTATTCTGATTCATTCGTGCCTAATATTACGGTAAAATAGTTCCTCTCAAATCAAAAAAGTCCCACCTGGGGCCCAATAAATTTTTCGGCCTTCCCCTTCTGATTGCTTGAATAACTTAAATGAATTCATAATTAGAATTTCAATTTAATTCAGTTTGAATTTAAATTTAATTCAGTTTGAATTTAAATTTAATTTAATAACTCCTCCCTTCCCCAAAAATCAAAAAAGGAAAGAATAATGGAAATTTCAAGTTTTAGTTTGGATTTGTGATATTTTGCTTGAACGACGTGGGCCTGTGACGTTTTTGTTCGAACGTAGCCCGCGTAGGTAGGTAGTCCAAATTGCACAATGGACTTGTGAGATTTGGCCTGAACAATATAACGGGTACGTACAGAGGAAAAGGGGTAAAATTCAACACCCCAAAAATGAACATTTTTGTATTTTTGAGTCTAACCCTTTTCCCCCTCTGCCCTTCTAGATACCTATTATGCAACCGTTGCATTGCAACGGACAAGACGACTTAGTAACTGACACGCTTTTTTCCACAAGCTGCATAATATTTCTATAATTAAAACTTTCCCTGGCAGCATTAAATTTTAATGCTCTTTTGTCTGTTGGTTTGATCCCAGAAAATGATTTAATATTGCCTCAGTCACTTGACTCGTTAGTGGAATCTGATTGGTCGAAATGGACTTGTGTCTCTTTGCCCAGTAAGTAGGTACCCTGCCTCGGACCTGTACGATTTTGCTTCAGAACTGCCTACATCGCCATTGGTTTTTACGGGAACTTAATATCATGATGTTTTGCTCGATTCTGACTTCCAAGCTATTTAAATGAACAGACCCAAAAACTAACCTTAACTCAATTTGGTTTAAAGTTGACCGACGGTATTTATTGAAAATAACCTATAAGAAAAATTTGGTTTGAAGTTGACCGATGGCGTTTATTGAATATAACTTATAAGAAAGCCTGTTCAGACAATATCCTAAGTTTCTTGAGCAAAAATAGGAAGTGAACGCAAAAGAAATTAACATTTTGCTTTAAAAAAAAAAAAAAAAAAAAAAAAAAAAAAAAAAAAAAACAGGAAATAGGTAGGTAACCTACCTATGTAACTAATTTTTATGTTTTACCTATTATTCTTAGAATAATACACCTACATAATATGTATTTGCATACATATATTATATGTATTTGCAACGAGGGTCGAAAATTTGAATCGGCCTCAAAATTTTGACGTTTCATGTCAGGTAAATTGAGGATGCCAGTGCAAGAAGGGCACATAGACCCATGTGCCCTTTTTGGGGGGAATGCAGAAATCGACTCGCCATCTTGTCTTCCATGTCTGTACCAAGTTTGGTTGAGAAAATCCTGATAGTTTTGATGGTAGCTGTGTTAGAGTCAGCTGTTGTTATATCCCCTTTTTGCAGGGAACCACTTTTTAGCTAAAAAAACATTTAGGTAAAACGTGGTTCCTTGCTTCGTATTGTGATTTTTTGACGATTAAATTGAATAAATCGGACGTTTTTGGGCTTTTCCCCGAAATGCAGAATTAGAAAAAGGCTCCGCCGCAAAAGGACGTGTATACTATCACTATGCCTGCAACCCCATATACGGAAACGTAGCTACTCTTCACCTGTTTCCTCCGGCAGCGATTAAATGACATACTAAAATGACATAAAATGACAATTTTTCGAATAAATGATTTTGAAGAAAATAAGAAGAAAAAATAGTAATGTAACATTAGAACAGTTCTACGGGTATTTTTGTTCACGGTTGCTTCGTTACCTACCATTCGTTTTACAATCAAAACAAGTTCCTAATAAAAGTGAAGCCCACAATAGGTACTTACCTAACTACATAATATGTAGAAGAAAAGTTACTAAGTTTGGGTTACTAAGTCAATATTTTTCTATTGTCAGAACCTATTTTGTATTTTAAAAATTTGAACTAAGTCAGCATTTTGTATTTCGGAAAATTGAAACTCCCTCGCTTATTTTGGAAAATATTTTTGTAAAGCCCCAAGTTGTTTCAAAATCAAAAAATTTCGTTTTAAAATACATTTAAATGGTTTAATATAGTTTTTCTATTTTTTAAAACCTTTTGGTTCCATGTGCCCTTCTTGCAGGGAACTAGCGAAGAGTTCATTTTTGCATTCCCTCCAAGAAGGGCATATAACCTACCTTCACATATCGTTATTTTTCTCAGTACCAATAAAATTGATCGCCATTTGGTGTAGTGGTATTTCAAGTAGGATAATGATGAAGTCGTAGAGAAAAGGATTGGAGAGGATAAAACTTATAGACAAGTTAGACACTCCAGGGCGTGTGTTAGAAAACTTTGGAGTCAATTTCCTCAAAACGCAGTTTTGACACGTAGGCCCTTCTTGCACGGACCTCCTCAATTTCAAATAGGTATGTATCAAAATTTGATATTTGAAATCTACCTGTCCTGAAACAGATAATGTCAAATTTTGAGGACACACATTTAATTTCCGTCCGCCGTTTCCCGTCTGAGCCGTTTTGGGCAATAGCAAATTTTTTAAATCTGAAATTTTGACAAAATACTCGGTTAAAATCTAAATGTGCCCGCAAGGTTTTCAGCCCGATCGGCCAAACCTGTGTGAGGCTAAAAAGGGGCTATAGGAGGTTATTAAAGGGTTTCGGCTATGGGGGTCGAGATAGGTGTCGCTTTCGAAGGATTTTCGGACGTAGAATAAATTTTTGGGGGGTCCCAGATGCCGGAGCCGTGGCGAGCCCCACATAAGCTGCGTTCGCAGTGTAATTCTGAAAATTCTGAAGCATTTTGAATTTATGCAGAATAATTCTGCATTATTATTTAATTATTATTATTAAATAATTTACATAAATTTTATGTAAATTTATTTTTAAATTTTTGTGTGAATTAAGTATTTTAAATTTTATTTTTTGTAGAAAAAAATTATACCTACTTAATTAATAAACAGCTTAATCAATAAAACATTTTTTTACATGAACAGATTTTACATGGTTTATGCTGATCCCAATTTATCAATGGGCCCGGGAACGGAACGTCGACTAATACTTTTTTCTGAAATAACTTCATAATTTGAAGGCGTAGCAGTGAGTTTTGGGCTCCTACGGTGTAATACAAATTTCCAGGGCACTGTCGAAAATTTCAACTTTGAATCTGGAGGGAAAAGTGGCGCTACTCTCTCATTGGCTGCTACACGGCCGCCATTTCCGCCGTCACCTCCGGGAGATTCCCGTCGTTCCCTTCTTATGCTAGCGCACTCTGGCGGATTAGTAAAAGTGCCACCGCGGGAAAATTCAAAACGCCAAATATTCACTAGTGATTTCTTCTGCTCAGACACCTAATTTCTCAGTGCTAACTGTACTGAGTACTTTGTTCTGCCGAATTTTCCCATTTCTCTGACCTAGTTCCTTGGCCCATTTGTACGACGTTACGAATATGGGTCGGGACTTTACTTAGGTTTGCGTAGGACCGTCGGAAAAATTGTTTTTCGGTGTAAAACAATGAAATACCATGTATTGAAGTATTAAAACCAATAAAAATTATGTTAATGGACTGGTTGAAAGCTGCTCAATCCGAATGTCAAGCCCAAAACACACCCATCTTCATGAACACATACCTAACATCAACATTAAATTTTCTTTCCTCCATGATGAAACCTTTTGAATCCTTTCTTGTCCAACTGATCCGCTGATGACCTTCATGAAATAGAATCTGATGATGAATGAAAAAGAACTCACTCAAAGGATCCATTTTAAACGATAAAATTTTTATTGGTATTTAATATCAATTGGGTGCATTAGGTGCAATTTTATTTATCTTTTGAAATTAATTATGTTCATTAATTATGGAGTTTCACATAAATACTTGGCGTTGAGAAGAGAATGAGGAAAGTTACGTTGATTACTTTGGATCTGTTTTGTTGGCTGCATTGTTTTCATCGCGATTGAAGTAAACACAGGTTTCCTAAAGGCTCTGTGCGTTTCCACTTTGCTGGTAATTTCGTCCTCGTTGCTGTTAGTTTCGTTCGGATTTATTCGTGAAAATCGCCGAATCCCAAGCCGCATTTAGGTGGAGAATCCTCCGACGGGATTTGTACAATTCGGGCGCCTGATGTGACGGGAATTTCTCGCCGCTATCACCCGTCGAAAGTGAGATGTAAGGTAAGCACTCTCTGCAATTTCCGACTACGTGTTGAAAACAAGATTCCATCGCGAGGCATGGTCGGTTTTGCCGTATGTTGACCAAAATTTGTTTGCGATCGGCGGGTGAAGCGTTTTGTTGGGTAAATTTTTGACGGGAATTGGAAGACGGTTGGCGATTGAGAACCGACTTCCGACGCAACGGGCGTCCATTTTTCTTTCTAGGTTATCCCACAATAAGTAAAAAAGGGTCATTTTCAAGTTTCAGAGCACTTATCTTTTTAATCTCAATGAAATAGTCATAATGCATCACGATTAGGTATTTCGTGCTTATTGAGGTTGATACGCATCGATGAAGCTTCACTTATATAACCCCACCCGAGGTTGGTGCGTTTAAATTTGATGTAAACTGTTGACGGTTCTTGTTTATGACACCCCCACCACTGATTTTTGGATCTGCCAAAACATTGCTGCTTAGCGGGGGATTTTCCTTACGGTGTTCCTAGTACTGTATTGAGAAGGGCGTCAATGAGAATCTGAAGGTATCGTTCTGGCGTCAGGATCGGATTCAGCTCTCACAAAAATCCGTTTGAGGTCGGCCGGGAAGGAGCTGAAGATTATCCTCGTTGTAAATTACGTATTAGCTTGTGCTGGAGCAGTTAAGTCGTCTGATGACGTCGACGCAGCGTCGTCATACTACCTACATCAGAGACCCCTAATGTTGTACTTTTCGAAGGCTCTTATGATCGGAGCCTGAATGTGGAAGGGGGTCGAGTGAGTTGTCGTTCTCTGAAGTAGGTAAGGCTATGTTTTCCCACAGAAGCATTGGAGCTCCAATGTCTTGAGTATTAGAAGCCGTCTTGCATTGCGACTTGCCGCATGTAAAGTCGGCGACAGTGAGCGCTGTTTTCCTCTCTTCACATTCGCATCTGGAAAGGAACACAAGGGATCCCGGGATTGAGGTTTATTTTTTAAGTGAAGAAAATTGATGAAAAACAACGATAAACTTGTTTATTTACTTACTACTTCTTTCACAAAGGGAAAATTTTACTTGTGCACTTAACAAATGAGCTCTTAGAAAGCATAATGCACTTAAAGTTGGATCAGCCAATTTGCTAGATTAGGCGTACCTACCGACGGAAGACAGCCAAAATCTCGATTTCTAACTTTTTGGGAAAATGGCCTATGTTTGAAGCAGAGTTGGGCACATTTTTATTTATAAATAAGGTTGTGAATCAATTCACATCATGCTTTGTTTGTGAATGTGAATTAATTCATACTTTACCTATTTGTAAATGAGTCATTTCAAAATTTGGGGTTATTTTGAGCTCGACCGTTTTCCGAAATTAATGTTTCAGTTTTTGCATTTTTTCTCCCTTAAGCCTCCTTTGTATGGACCCCTGAGGCAGATCCTGAAGTGGGCGCAAACTTTATCAAGTGTTGAAGTCGTGAGAGTAGGTTAATACTTTCTCCATCCCTACAACCACCTCACTCATCAGAGTAAGTGTTTAATTACATAATATTTTATAAATTAATTACATTATATTATGATGGAACTCAAATTACGCTTATGAATGACATAGTGTTGTGTATTTTTTCTAATGTTCAGAATCACTGATGTTGAGGCTGGTAGAGAGTGATAACCTTCCAAATCTCTCTCCCTACAAATCAGCCTCTTCAGAGAAGTTGTAGGTAGAGAGGTTGTAGGGAGAGAGATTTGGAAGGTGATCACTCTCTACCAGCCTCAGCATCAGTGATTCTGAACATTAGAAAAAATACACAACACTATGTCATTCATAAGCGTAATTTGAGTTCCATTACATGTAATTAAACACTTACCCTGATGAGTGAGGTTGTTGTAGGGATGGAGAAAGTATTAACCTACTCCCACAATTTCAACACTTCACAACATCATCCAAGCAACTGAAGGCTTGGAAGTGCGACAAACTCCAGTAGTTTCGGAAGCCATCTTGCAGCAGTGTTGCCTTTCGTTTCTCACAACACAAAATATTCGTTTTCTGGGAGTGTGCGGGCAGTTCAAAAAAATTTTAGGGAGAGAGAATAAAACCTTGTGACAGACGGAAAACAGCAAAAGCCCTTCCAAATCATGAAAATTGTTCATTAGTTTTTAATTTATTTTGAAGGGGAAAGCAACCTGGACCACTAATATTTTTTATTTCAATTAATACATGAATAGAGAGTTCTTCAAAAAATGTTCGAAGTTCCCAACCTACCATTTGTGACAGGTGTAGGGAGAGAGAATTGGGGTCTTTAATGATTTTTGATTTCTGAGCTTATTGATTATTGAAATTTATGCAAGGTGATCTACCTAGACTCCAACCTGCTATATCTCTCAGAAAAAATTCCGAATTTCCAAGACAAATAGAGGGCTCACAAAAGCTGTGTGACGCTAAATAACCCCAAATTTTGAAATGACCCAAATGTGAATTAATTCACATTCACAACTTTTTCTGTAAACTAAATTAAATTCACACAAACAATTGTAAATAATTACAAAAAAAAGCCTGTGAATTTTTTTTTAAAATTCACAAATAATTTGTGAATTTTTTAAATTTACAAATAATTAAATTATTTGTAAATTTAAAAAAATTTCCATATTTAATTGTGAATTTAAAAAATTCACAAATTTTGTGAATTTTTTAAATTCACAATTAAATATGGAAATTTTTTTTAATTCACAACTAAATATGTGAATTTTTTACATTTACAGTGAATTAAGACCAAATTCGCGGTAATTACAGTTCTCATGGGTCTGCTGATATTGTAATACACTGAGAAAAGCCGATGAATACCATTTTTCTGGCAATTTCCTACCCCTTGATAGTAGTATATTATTAAGTGGTATTATTGTGGTAGTAGGATTAAATGGTAGTAATTGCCAGAAAAATTGTATTCATCGGCAGTGTATTACAATAATATTGTAACACAGGAAACCATGTCCAGGGGAAAAACCATCAGGGTCCACTTTTTGTCGGTTTTTAGATAATGATGCCATCTGGTAGAGTTTTAGGAGTACTAACGTCTGCAGTATTCATTGCGGGGAAAAACCATCAGGGTCCACTCAACAACATCCACTACTTTTCAAGTGTTCCATTGACTTCCAGGAGACTTGGAACTTTCAAAACGGGTTTTCTCAAAACTACACCTAATGGACCCTCATGGTTTTTCCCCTGTACAATGCTGATATTATCAGCAGACCCATGATAACTGTAATTACCGCGAATTTGGTCTTAATTCACTGTAAATGTAAAAAATTCACATATTTAGTTGTGAATTTAAAAAAAAATCACATATTTAATTGTGAATTAAAAAAAAAATTCACAGGCTTTTTTTTTAATTATTTACATTTTTGTGAATAATTTAAAATTTTTGTGTGAATTTAATTTAATTTACAGAAAAAGTTGTGAATGTGAATTAATTCACATTTACAGTTGTGAATGTTAATTAATTCACATTCACATTTACAAATAGGTGAAGTATGAATTAATTCACATTCACATTCGCAAAAAAAGCATGATGTGAATTAATTCACAACCTTATTTATAAATTTTATAAATAAAAATGTGCCTAACTCTGGTTTGAAGATACAGTATCTCGGGACCTATTGGCACTACCTACAAAGCTGCCGTTGCGCTCAAATGGTAGCAAAATTTGCTACAAGATTTGATCTTGTCTACTTGAAAACATTATACAGTGACTTTTTCGGTAGTTTTTAGCCAAAAACTGAATTATGCAGGAGAGAAGACAGAAAAACGTCCGAAAATTTCGCGGGTTTTCGAGAACCAAGCATTCAGCTCATGGATTTCGAAGCTGCAAACTTGGTCATACCTACACTGCTGATATCATCTCTGACTACATACCTACCAAAAAATCAGAACGTTTTTTTTCCATATTTCCGTTTTTTGTGTCTGGTGACTGGCCTAACATGAGATATTAAATATCTCTATATTGGATTTAGTGTACAAATTTTGAATACTAAATCCAAATGGTGGCCTCGGCTGCCTCCATTTTTCAAACAGGCACGAGCCTGTTCTCTTTAAATTATGCTCAATGCCTTTTCGCATTTTAGCCACTGGCACCGGCTGGTTCATCAATTTCCGAATTATTTAGGGGAATTCACTGTTTTCCTCTTAGATCCGGACTATCACTTGGCCTTCGAACTATTTTCCGTTATTAAATGATTTTATCCAACAAGACGAGCAATTTACGTGCGAGGTGCAACTAATTCTCGAATCCCGGGATTGAATCCACAAATCCCGGGATTTCAAATTCTCAAAAATCGTCCGGGATCCCGGGATTGCAACCCCTAAACACAACATGGAGTGTCAAAACCCAAAATCGCGATGTTGACGAACTGAATTGCATGAATCAAATACCCTAGTAAGCTTCCCTAAACGTCCTAAAACGAAACAATCAAACTATACCTAGACAACAATCACCATAGACAACTGAAAATACCCTGCAATGGGGGACATGGCACATAGCTTCCTCGCGTTCAAACCCGATATACATCCAAATAGATCAACCTAAATTTACGGAAGCAACAAGGTGAGAAAATTAACCACGGGAGAGATTTTAGCTCACCCAGCTGATCAGGAAAATGCCCGTCATTTCAATCATCACTTGTACTCCCAGAAGAGCTCCATCTCAAATTTCAACGTCCAAGGCTGAACCAGAGAGATTTTAGCAGTGTTACGGATTAATTCCTGGGAAAAATGGGGAATTTATTTGTTCTCCTCTTCAATTTACTTCAATTTACATTTTTTACTTTTTTTACTTCAATTTACTTTTTTTTCCTGTTTTAAACTCTTTCTAATCGATTGATAGGCCATAAGGTGCGTTTGAAGAGTAAGTTCTGGCCGTTCAGAATCGAATCAGAACTCGAACGCTTCCTGGAATTAAAACGGACAGAACTTTGGTCTTCCGCCAACGAAAAAGTAGTCCCTACGAAGTTAACTCCACGAGATCACAGAAGGAAATAGGTTTGTTCCAGCTTTGACGGACTGTTAACAGAAATCGACGGAGACATGCGCAGTTGAGAAAACGGCTGTTCCAGGTCGCTGGGTTGGCGAAAAGTCGCCGTCGCCGGCTGTTCCAGGTCGATTTGTAGGTCGACAACAGCCGAAAACGGACAGCTCGAATGAGTTCGGTTGGGTCATTTCCTCTCTGTTACTCTGTGGGTTGGGTTCTGTCGACTAGGGTAACCCTACCCAGTTGAAACCTCTCTCATAACCTTCTCACTTTATTTTGGTGCTCGGCGTGTCAAGTTGTACTCACGTTCTCCCGAAGTCCTCGTAAATACCCTCAAACACATTAAATGACTCATTCCCGCCCTTATGATACTCCTCTCTTGAAAAAGGTTGATTATTCTGAATAAAATAAACCAAAAATTATCACTTGGATTTTTCCATTTGAAATTAAATTGTGTAGCATTACTTCACGGTGATTCACGTGACTTGGTTTGTTGACAGATCGCTTTCCAGGTCAGCAGATGGGCTGTTCGACAGAACTCAACAGCGATTCAGAAGGCATTGGAACTGCTGTCGACAGCTGTCAACTTTTGTTAACAGAGGCAGTTAGACCTGGAACAAACCTATTGAATCGCGCGTGTGTGACTTTCCACAATCGAGGAGGCAGTCGGAATCAGTTCGGGAAGTTCTGAAAAAAAATCAGAACTGCCGGAATCGATTCCAAACGAGTTCTGCGTTCGCAGAGTATCAGAATTTGAGTGTTTCTGGAAGCCGATGTACCCCCACCCTCGGTCCTTGCAAAAGGCCCTACTGCGCATTCGCCTAACGGTTCGGAATTTTCAGAATTACTGCGAACCTATAGTACCTACCCACCATTGCTGCCTGATGATTCTTGAGCCCTGATCCTAACGTCTGCCATAAAGCTTTGTCAACAGCAACACCAATACTGAAATCGAAGAAGAGGAAGAAGATTGGGGTGGGCCAGAGGGGGAACTTGTGATTATTCTTGTAATAATACACCTATGTAATCGCGACGGAGGTCGACGACTCCGATTTGACCTCAAAATTTGACATTTTACGTTTCAAAAGGTCTAGATTCCAAAACCGAAATGTCCGTCCGCCGTGCGATCCGTTTTGGGCAGTAGGCATGGCTTGTTGAAGTAATTTCAGACATGGAATTGATCACTGGGATAGGGATGGGTATTGTTCGGGCCAAAAAATTCGATTCGCAAAAAATCGGGAAACCATAAAATCTCTTTTCTTTTTTTTTTTAATTTAATTTAAATTTTTTTTTTTTTAATTTAAGAAATCGTAGATTTTTGGGAGGATTGCTCAGTAAGAGGGTTCGGGTTGCCCCCAGCACGGAGCCCAGGTGGCTTATTGTGGGCGGTTCCCGACTGACTCCCGTATCGAGGAGACGGAGCCCAGCTGACTCCCATTGAGAGTGAAAAACGAAATGAGCAAGTGACTCAAGTTTCCCAGCTGACTCCGCGTGAGATTCAGGGGTGCAGTCATAAGCAGAGCTTATTAAGCACGTTTGCCTTTATTGGCTACGTGTCCCAGATGTTTTTTCCAGACTAGAGTGGTAGAAAAGAGGTTCTGAGGGATCACTAAAGTTTACCTTTAACGGTACTCCCCTAGTATGTTACCTACCGCCCGTCCGATCCCCCAAGTATGTTACCTACCGCCCGTCCGATCCCCTAGTATGTTACCTACCGAATCGATGGTACCTCCAAAGCTAAAAGTCGTTAAAATTAATGTTACCAGTCAAATTTATTCTTTTCGAGTAGAAGCACGTGTGGGTCATCTCGTTCTCACTTCATAAGGGTGGTGGTTTTCATATCGTCAAAAAAAGCGTCGAAAGGATCGTCTGGATAAAGTGATCACCACCATTCTTGATGAGTTTTCGTTCCAAAAGACCACTCTCCATTGGCCTGTGTATGTGCTCCAGTGTTTGCGTTCACGATATTTTAAGAATGGCTTACGGTTTGTGGACGTAACCTTGGGTACGTAGGGTGCTACAGCCTACAGGCTATCTGTACTTCCGTCCCCACACCACCCATTTTCTTACGTTTGTCCCACATTTCAACGCAAACATAATAATATTATAAATAATATAATTTAGATATAAGTTGAAAATTCGTTGGGATTTTAAACATGTATGCACCTGGTAGGTATCGGCCTCGATGGGTAGATATCGAGCTCCCGGTAGGTAACATATAAGGGGAGTACCCCTTTAACCTCAACTAGGTGCCAGTAGAATAGGTGCCGACTATTGGTACCCCAGTCTGTGTACTGTAACTGAGCAATTTTTAGAATTTTTCTATTGTCAGTAAATTCACGTATAACGCTCAGTTCCAAATTTTTAAACTGAGATTTATTGCCAAAACGGTGATTCAAACAGACAGAGACAACTAACACCACCAATTTCATGTTCTTCTTGATGAAACCAGTCCTGAATGGTGGACCTGAATGGTAAATTGACCACTCTGTTCCTTTTGTTTATCATAAGTTTGATACTTCCGCTCCATCCGACCATTCCGATTGGTGAAGTTTCCCTTCGTTGGATGTGACTGAGCCACTCGGTAGTTCCATTTTACTTCATCAGGCTGTGAAGCTTCACTGATCCAGAATTCTATTTTCACTTTCATCATCAAAATCATTTGCAAAAAATCGGTATTAATTATTGATTCTTGATTTTATTGAGTGAATGAAAATCTTCTAGTAAAAATATTTTCTTGAAAAATCAGGTATCAACACCCACCCCCACTCTGGGGATCTCAGTTGTATCCAACTGCACGATGACGTTCTATAGATACCATACGTGGAGTTTTTGGCCAGGGACCCCCTACATGTAGAATCGATTTATGGTGGGCCCTGAACTATTCGAAAACTTTACTTACTGTGTTTCTAGATGGAACAGTTTATGTAATTGATTGTTGTATTTTTAATGGTCTGTACTTGTTTCTTTCAGATCACATATGTGAAGAACAATTGAACAAGAATCGAGTTCTTAGGACTGTTCAGTCTCTAGTCCACGATGTCTGACGGAACACCAGTTAATGGCGGACCCAGTTCCCCTCCCATTGAGCAACAGGTACTACATGAATAAATTCAGAAAAAACTACAATGAGTCTGGGTCTTTCCACGAAACTCCACCACTTTTCTGTCACAAGCACTTTTCTCCACTTACTTGCGACATTTTACAAGAACAAAAAAAAAACGCACGACATTTTAGATGAAAAAAGTGTAAGGTTGCAATAGAGCTATAAAACCCATAGCTCAATTATATACGCATACATACGTATTTCGCCATCGAAAGGCATTTTTTTCTACTCCTGGTTGTCACAAGTGGTAGGTTTTTGCAAGGAACAAAATATAAGTGAGCATGCTGGGTTAACAACCTTTTCAAGTGATTTCCCTCGTCTTTTTGAAAGTACAGAATGATCCCCTATTACATGAAGACAACTTTGAGCAAATGATTGAAAGGGGGGGGGGGGGGGGGGGTATTTTAGACTTGTCACACAGGTTTTGCTTCACTCTCCTGGAAATTCTGTTTGAACTTCGCTACGGCGTGGTTTTGAGTTCAGGAAAATTCTTCCTTTTTTGTTGGCACCAGTGGAGCAACTAGTGAGGGCGCCAGCTCTACAGTCTTCCAGTTTCGCGAGGGGAAGCAGCCAAAGCGCTTGGAGTCTTGAAAAAATGTTTGCGTATTTTTTATTACCGTTCACTATTCTGGCAGTTGGCAAATCGATTGTAATCCTTAGTTTCACTATTCTCAAACGTAAATATATTACATTTAATGACCTCATTCAGCCTCTGAAAGGAGGATTTGTTTTGGTCAAGAGATAGGTAATAATTAGGAATGGAAGTGCTCCCGAATTTCGGGTTAAATCATCCTGTACCGTGTTGTTAGAAGTCAAAAAGGGAAAAATACATCATTTTTGTGACAAAAAGTCTTTTATGCAGTTTACAATCATCTTAAGTAATTTAGGCCGATTCAAAAACCACTGTGAGTGGCGTCACCTACAGGTGTTCCGGTTTCCAATCAAAAGACACCAGAGTGCAGGTCGATTTTTTCTTCTTTTTCGATTTTTTCTTGGTGTTTGGCTCTAGTGACACTGGAGTAACGAGAAAATGGCCGTGTTCGCTTTGTTTTGAATGTGATCATGCTTATTTACTCAACTTATTTGTGATATAAATTAACTTATTCCAATGACCGATTCTTTAGTTTTTAGTTTTGTAATGGTGGCCAACGTGTCGACCAATAGGAGCTGACCTCGGGTTCCCGCCAAAATTCAAATAGCAATTTTTCCATAAATTTTATAAATTCATTCGATCTTGCAGTTTGTGTTTTAACCCCAATTTTAGTATTATTTGGACGCCTTCTATCGATAAAAAAAATGATCCAGAAACGCTTCCATTCCTAATTTTTAATCACTTGATTTCACTCTCCTGCCACCATTGAAAAATTGAAGTACTTAAAAATTATTATTCCTTGAACAAACGGGAGTATAAATTTCTCCTTTCAGAGGCTCGAAGGGGTGATTGAGTGCAACATATATATTCGTTTGAGAAAATTAAATAAGGTTTTTGATTGATTTTCCAAAGGCCAGGAGGTGCCAGGAGAGTGAACGGGAATAAAAATTCTCACGCGCGGCCCAAGACTCAAGCGTAAAAAACCGTTGTGGAGTTTACATGGAGCAGTATTGCGTCCGAGTCTGCGAAGCAGCGGAAGCCTTGTGTTCACTTTCGGGAGAAAAAAATTTTTGTTGTCCAAATTCAAAATTTCCACTCGCATTTTGCGTTTCATAGCCTACTGAACAAATTTGGTTCCGTGTCTGTCGGTC
This sequence comes from Pilophorus perplexus, assembly GCA_955831195.1. Classification (NCBI taxonomy): domain Eukaryota; kingdom Metazoa; phylum Arthropoda; class Insecta; order Hemiptera; family Miridae; genus Pilophorus; species Pilophorus perplexus. The sequence goes on along the minus strand of OY037009.1, from coordinate 31,713,668 downwards.
TGTCCGCATTTCCTTGTTACAGCCATAATTTCCACAATTTTGAATGAATTTAGCTCAAATTTTGAGGGATTATGCGGATAAGGCTCCTTGAGGTCCCATACGAATTTCATCACAATTATTTATTTATTTATTTATTTATTTATTTCCATTACAAGTACAAAACATAGATACATTCAATAGTACTTGGTGGGTAAATGTTTGACACTACCCACCAACATGAACAGGTTTATTGTATACATCGGGGCACATCAACTAGTACGAACCAAGGAAATGGGTACCCATTTTCCAGCCCCCCCTATGTGCCTAAATGCTATTGGAAAAATTAATCCTCCATATGAGCCTAGGCTCGTGTTGGAGGATGAGTTTTTGTTCTCAGTCGACCCACTCAATACAATAGATAGGTATGTCATATTAATAATTAATACAGAGAATTTAAGAATACAGAATACACAACAATATTATCAGAGATAAAAGATATTATGATATAAAATGTATATTAGGTACATTCTAAAAATAAAGCAGCAATATAATGGCAGGCACTTAGAAAAAGTAATCATTAGATAATAGAAAACTGACAATGGCTTTTCTTAAATACTTGTTGAATTTTGAATGTAATAGCTTTTCTCGTAGCTTTGAGGGTAGAGCATTAAAGCATTTTATACCTTGATATATATAAGAATTTTGGGCAAAAGAGGTTCGATAAAAAGGGTATTCAATGCGACTGTCATTTTTAAATCTGGTGTTTTGGCTATGAACAGGTAAAGTATAATGTTTCGTTTTAATTATTTGTATAATGCCATTCAGCCGAACAAGCTTCAGAAAAGGAAGAACCCCCAATTCAGAGAAGAGGGGAGAGGTATGTTCGTATCGCCCTCTCTTGCAAATTGTTCGGATAATGGCTTTTTGAGTCTTAATTACTGGTTCTAGGTGCGAAAAGTACGTGCTGCTCCAGATAGGCAAGCAGTATGTTAGCACTGATTCAACAAGAGCAAAATATACTTTCTTTAGGAGATACTTATTTAAGATTCGGGACAATTTATAAAATATATATAGTAATTTTCTTAATTTTGCGTTAATTTTATGGATGTGGACCGTAAATTTCATTTGTGTATCAAAGTTAATTCCAAGGTATTTGGCGGAATAGCTTTGCCTAACAGGGCAGCACGCCTCGCAAGTCGAACCATCGCAAGCGAGTGAATATGAATGTCCTCCAGCTCAGGAAGATTCCGCGGATCAATACAAAAAGGCACGAAGGTAGTTTTGTCTACGTTCAGTGTCAGCTTATTACAGGACATCCAGTTAAATAGAGTGTTTATAGCATTATCCGCCTTTTTCCGTGTTTCACTCCATGAGCCAGCTGAACAGTAGAAAACAGTATCGTCCGCAAATAGCAGGACCTTTCCCGGTAAATCAAGCTCAGATATATCATTAATATAAATAATAAACGCGATAGGTCCAAGGACAGTACCTTGCGGCACCGAGTAAGGCCCCAGTGAGACTTCTTCGCTTCTCACACCATTCACCTGGACAATTTGCCTTCTGTCTTTCAAATAACTTCTGAACCATTGTAGTGCAGTGTCAACAATGCCCAATTTGTACATTTTTTGGAAAAGAATGTCATGCGAAATTGTATCAAAAGCTTTAGCCTGATCTAAGAAAACTGCTAAGGGTTTACGCCCTGCGTCCAAGTCTTCCATAATGGAATTATACAAATTACAAGCAGCATCTTGCGTACTACGATTATTTCTGAATCCAAATTGTGCTTCTGTGAGCAAATGGTTTGTTTCCAAGAACAGAACTAGCTGTTCTTTGACACACTTTTCAAAAAGCTTTGCAATACAAGAGACCAGGCTGATGGGGCGATAGTTGTTACATTTATCTTCAGGGCCTGATTTATGAATGGGAGAGACAATAGCTAGCTTCAAGATTTCAGGAAATTTTCCAGAGTTTAGACTTCGATTAATAAGAATATGTAAAGGCTTACTGACTGAGTCTTTGCCAAATTTCAAGATTCCTGCTGTAACTCCATCAAAACCAGGACTGGATCCACCTTTTAGTGAATCAATACAATTTTTGACCTGAGTTTCAGTGACTTCTTTAAAACAAACTCCCGTCTTTACGCTCTCCAGGGATCACCTTCTGCCTTCGATTAGGAATTTTTTCAGCTAGTGATTTCCCAACATTTGAAAAATAACTGTTAAATTCATTTGCACATTGCTTTGGATTTTGAAGTCCGTCTATTACTGTATTATCTATTGTTAACTTTCTTATTATGGTATTCTTTCTATTTTTATTGTCTATTATTTCATTTATTGCGTCCCATGACTTTTTGGCATTTCCTGTTGTTTTATTTAGCTTATCACCATAGTAGTTGTCATGGGCAGTATTAATTAGTTCTTTAAGTTTTTTTTTATAGTTTCGGAAGTAATTATTCAAACGCGAATTAAAGGGCTGTCTACGAGAAGCAGCGTAGAGCTTTTCTTTTTTCCTAATACACTTCACGAGAGAACTCGTAATCCAAGGCTTGATGGGAAGGTATTTTTTAGGAATTTCTGAGTGAACAGTGGAATTTGTAATGTGCTGCTTTAATACATTTATAAAAGTTTCAGTACTTAGATCAACATCAGCTAATTTAATTACGGGTTCCCAATTCTCCTCCTCAAGTGCTACTTTGAGTTTACTGAAGTCAATTCGGGAAACTCGGCCTTGGGGCAATTTAGTTGTAATTGTTTCGCAAGGTATCATCACGATAGTAGCCCTATGTTCGCTGGTTTGTGAATGAACTATGGCAGCTTTACACCGTAAAGACGAAAAAATGTGGTCCAAACAAGATCCCTGCGGAGTCAGTGCATTCCTTGGCCTAGTGACATCATTTACATACGAAATGAAACCGTTCATAGCCAATATATTAAGATACTTTTCAGTATACATGTCTGGCGTTAAACTTAATATGTCGAAATTCAAATCACCAACTATGATTTCCGGTCGCTCGTTTACGACGCAGCTTTCAAAATCATTCAAAAATTTATCCAATTCATAGTTACTGCGCTGAATTGAATCAGCGGTAAGCTCTGCGCATGCGCTAACGTGAAATTCTTGAAACAGGCATAACTTTCTCAATTTTGATCGGATTTCAATCAAATTTTCAGGAATTGTGTGCGTATAGCTCTAGATCAGGGGTTCCCAAAAGGTGGTCCGCAAACGTTGGTGTGGGGGTCCGCGAGCTGCATCCAAAAATTAATATTTTAAGCTATTCTACCAGGAACTCAGAATTTGAGTTCCTGGTATTATTTAATAATAAAAATGACTGTTTGTAGCCGGAGTGTCCTGTAAAGCGTGAGAGGCCGTACTTGCGACGCGACGCTAGTGACACCTAGCCTAATTATTAGTGACTAGTTCGCCCAGTTTCTACCAGAATGTATTGATGTCCGATTCTCAAAAATAATCGCGATTATTTTTTCAAAAAGAATCGATACATCTGAGGATCGATTCTTTTTTCAAATTATTTATTAAATTTCAAATTTATCAGAAGAAGAAGAAGCATTACCTACCCATTACGTTACGAAACCTGAATTCCAATTATACACTAAGAAATCCAACTGTAAACCAACACTATTACGTCGGAAAAGGTAGGTAGGAAAGCTTCAGCTGTGTCAGTGGGTGTTGTGCAACTGTTTCCAAATTTAAAATAAATGTAAAAATAAATAATTATTTGCAACAATCAATTGATTTTTCCCTTGTGATATATACTTACACCTAGGTATAAGCAAACGGGGAAAAACCTTTTTTACAACAAAATTATATATATATAATTTAAATATATAGGGGGTCCTCAATACATTTGTGGTTTGTTAAGGGGTCCGTGACAAAATTTTATGGGAACCCCTGCTCTAGATGGTACCCTGTCAGTTTCATCACGATTGAATCAGCGGTACGCTTAGCGCATGCGCGAACGTAATTTCCTTGCCACAGCCATAACTCCTACAATTTTTCAGACAATCAAATTTTCAGGAATTGTGTGGGTATAGCCCTAGATGGTTCCCTATCAGTTTCATCACGATTGAATCAGTGGTACTCCCTGCGCATGCGCGAACGTAATTTTCTTGTTACAGTTGTTACGTTCATTTTGAACTTGGCACGAGGAAGCTCATGTGCCATTGCCTTGGCAGTGTATTTTATCTGCTTATGTTCACAGCTTGTCTTTGAACTTATCAAAAATTAAGAAATGTTTCACTCTCCTGGGACATTGACATTTTCAAAATCGTGTGCGACGGCCATTTTGGATCTTACTGCGCTGCCACGCAATACGTCCATTTAGAACCTCAAAAAGTAAAAAAAAAAAAAAAAAAAAAAAAAACAACAAAAAACAGCCCTATTGGTGTATTTTGATGTTTGAAAAAAACTGGACCAGAAAAGTGGTGGACTTTCATGGAATGACCCGTCTATATTTAATCAACAAACGTTGTGGTTGCTTGTTCTAGGAGAAAGTGGATGCTGCAGCTCCCACAATCGACGTTCAGAATGGAACGGAACGTGTGGTGAAACCAGAACAACAGGAGGACGAATTAACTCTGGTGGTGGATCTTGCCCCAGACGCATCGGTGGATACCATTCCGGAGGCGTCAACGGTGGAAGAGTTTGTCCAAGAGACGCCACCTGTGGAAGAATTCGTGCCGGAGGCGACAATTGAACCAACTCCGGACACGGCAGACATGATGGAGGAACTCGTCCTGGAACCTGTCGCGGACATAATTGACACGACTACGCCCTTTGTGATAGTGCCGGCGGACCAACCGAATGAAGACGGTAGTTCCAAGGAGCTGTACCAATTGGAACCAGTGGCGATTGATTTGCCTCCGGTCACTCCCGAACCGCAGTTGACGGTTTTAGAAACCCTCAAAGCTTCCAAGGATCTTTCACCAATGCCTCGATGCCTCAATAGGACTCCCAGGTTTGCTTCAAAATCCACAATTAATTTTGAAATACTCATTATAACTGCTCTGTCTACACTTATGGGGTTAATAAAACTGAACGAGAATGCAATACAATTTTACATGAAGTAGGCAGCGGCCGGATTAGCCGTGTGGTTCTGGGCGTTAGCCACTTCGCTCTGCATTCTGTTGAGGCCACGGGTTCGAATCCCGTTGAAGACCATGGAAATCTTGACGTAAAACTCACTTACTTTACACGATTGAGGCGGGTGGAAAAAGAAGGTGTAAAAACAGGCTTTGGAAGAAGATGAAGTTTGAAGCTAATAATTTGTTCTGTCACCAAATTTACCAAAATGAAAGATTGTAATTTCTCAGGAATGAGGGACCGATTTCAAAAAGTTACCTCCTAGTCTTACCTACCTCATTGTGATAGTGTATGCTCAGATAAAAAGGCGCCATTCGAAAAGACAAAACTGTTGATAATTCCAACTACTAAAATTGGGTCATACTAAAAAAATTTAGTATGACCCAATTTTAGTAGTTATTATTAGTAATTATTAATAATTTTACTAATAATATGAGTTACGGCTCATTGAAAAAATTGCTTGCTTACGAAAACAGGTTTCTGCTCAGTAAAAACACTCTATTGGTGTATCCTCACTGTAAACCAGTTTCTGTTTGGTAAGCACGTGTGCTTGTTCCTTCAAAACCGGTTTAAGCTCAGAAAATCTGTCTGTGCATCTTTAAAACCAGTTCCTGCTCGGTACGTTTCCGTTACACCCCCCCTCCCCCCCACTCGATTTCGTGTTTCATACACACCCCTCCCGATGGCTTTAAGGCACCCAAATTCGAGTAATTTTCCGCTATAACCCCCCCCCCCCCCTCCCACTCGATTTCGAGTTTCATACACACCCCTCCCGATGGCTTTATAGCACCCAAAGCCAACCAAAATCGTGTGGGGGGGGGGGGGGGGGGGGTATACCGGAGTGGTAAAAACACTCAACGTGAAAATGGGTGATTTTTCCTTCAAAACCGGTTTCTGCTCAGTAAATGTAGTCTCAGCATCTTTAAAATCCGGTTCTGCACCTTCAAAATTGAATGGGGAGTTGGCATTGATTTTAGATTTGGAAATCTTCCCTACCATTCAATAATATCGCTAAAAAGTAACGTGCACAGACTCCAATACCAACGAAAAAAAATCATTTTAGGAGATATAACGAAAAAAACGAAACGCACAGTTTGAATCGGCTGGCGTTTCCCACCAGTCACTGTTTGAGGACATGACGTCACAGTTCCAGTGAATCTCTCACCATGAGCGCTAGTGTCGTCAGCTTATAAGATGAATTTATAGCAATTATAACTTGATACGACGGAAAACATAATTAACTTTTAATTATAATACATGATACTTGAAGTTTAAAGCCTTATCAGAAGGATTTACGGCTCACTTGAATTTTATTAAGTGATGAGCAGTGGAATAGCAACACTGGGCCGAACAAACCCCTCACCTGTCAAGAACAAAACACTATCGACGACGCTCTTCAGCTGTATTGAGGACGTGACGTCACGCTCCCTCCATGGCCCCGGTTTTTCAAACGCCGTAATTTTCGTTAAATTATTTGAATTTTCTGGAAACGATTTCAGGCGGCTGACTACTGTTTTCCCTACATTCTCAGCGAGTACTTTCAGAAAAAAAATAGAAAAAAAACAATGCCAACTCCCCATTCTGCTCTGTAAAAACAATCAAATGGTATCTCCTCACCGTAAAACAGTTTCTGCTTCTTAAAAACGGGTGATTGTTCCTTCAAAACCGGTTTCTGCTCTGTAAATTTAGTCTCAGCATCTTTAAAACTGGTTTCTGCACCTTCAAAATTGGTTTCTGTTCTGTAGAAACAATCAAATGGTGTCTCCTCGCCGTAAAACTGTATCTGATTCTTAAAAACGGGTGATTGTTCCTTCAAAACTGGTTTCTGCTCAGTTAATATAGTCTTCGCATCTTCAAAACCAGTTTCTGCTCTGTAAAAAATTGTAGCGTGTTTCGGCTCGCCCAAAGCAGGTTTCTGCTTCGTGGGTGTACGGCCTATGCCTGATATGCGTCCCTTTAAGCTCGACTCGCCTCAGTTGGAGTTTATCGCGCTCTGCATTCTAGTAGGATTCAGTGATCGCTTAACTCTCTTAATTTCCGACCACTTCGGGTTTAGACGCATCAAGTATTTGTAAAGGAGAGCCTGTTCTCTTTTTTCCAGGAAACCATCTTATTCTTCAAGTTTTCTCACCCAAGCTGATCTCACGAAAGAAATCCTCGCGAGAGCTGAGAAGAAACGGCAACAGTTCCCTGACGCTATGGACGTCCTCGTTGCCATGAAATCGTCCAGTTCCATTAAGTGAGTCATGTTCATTCACATAATCTATACTGAATTTCCTTGTTCCAATGTAACTTGTTTGTTTTTCAAGGATGCCGAAATTGGATCCTCCGCCGCTGGTCAAACCTCCTCCGCCTAAACTCCCCAAATTGAGAGACGATGACAAGCAGTTGGACGCCAAAGAACTTCTACTTATACTGCAAGATGGCGCCGATGGCGAGTCGGACAACAAAAGGAAAAGTCCAGCCAAAAGTGCGTTGCGTTAGCATGTAAGACGTGATAGTATCGTGTAAACGTCGAGGGATTCACGTCAATGTCTGTTTCAGAGCCGCGAGCTAAACTTGATCTCAAAATTGACCCAGAACTCGAACGGCAGTTGGCCCTCAAACAGTTGATGGAATTCTCATCCCGGAAAACCGAAAGGAAACCTAGAAATTCTAACAACAACGTGGAGAAGAAAGAAACGAAAAAAGTCCTCAAGAAAGAGAAAGAAGTCAAGGCTGAGCCCATTAAGAAAGAAACTCCTAAAAAAAGCGGGAGGGTGGCGAAAAACAGAGAAGTGAAGAATAACCAGGCTGTGAAAAAAGTCGCCAGGACGCCCAAAGAAACGAAGAAAGCGATTGAACTGAAGAAGGCAACTGTAGAGAAAGAGGTCAAGAAGAATAAGGAAGTTAAAAAGGATAAAGAGACGCCTGTTAAAGTGGAGAAAGTGGACGAAAATGAAGGTGAGGAATTGGGGTGAATTAAAAATTCTGAATCTGGGTTTTCTGTCCAGCCCATGTGGGGCAATAAAGGAGCTATTGGGTGGGTCTTTTCAAGTGCACCCTTATGTATTTACTTGCATTAACTTGTGCACATTCGGACATACTTGCGCCAGTTTGCACCTATTTGAGTGCATTTAGGAGCAAGCACACCTGCGAGTTCGAAAAACTATATTTTTACTTTAGTACTGGGGGACACCCCCAGACCACCAGATTGTTAATGTTATGATTGAGGATCAAACCAATGAAACATATAATGTGTTTTTTGGTTATTATTATTTAAAATTGTTAAATAATAATAACTCTAATTATTACAGTTCTCAGAGGGGGGTGGGGGGAACTCCCCATTCAGGTATAAATCCTTCAGCGATGCAGGGGTGAGGGAACGTGCAAAGGAGGGTGGAGAGGGTAGCGCAGGGGAGCGGTTTGGGGTTGCGGGGGCGAGGGACCGTGTGAAGGAGGGCGGAAAAGCAGGTATGCTTGGGCCTGGGATGGGGACACGGACAGGAACATTTTCAAACTGGGAGACACTAGGAAAAACCTCATTCTGTGTTAAATGTAGTATCAGATACAACACGCTTTCAACACTACAGTAGATTCTACTGTAGTGTTGAAAGCGTGTTGCTTCCACACATTTAGTTAAACCCATGTTTTCACGTATTACAGTCAGTTTGATGTATTTGGGGATTTTCTTGTATAGGTGTGGTGGATAAAAAACCAAAGAAAAGGTCGAACACGACGAACGGGCCTCCACCGAAAAGGGGTCCCAACCGGGAACTTCACCGACTGCTTCAAGACGAAGGGGCTATCAACATGTTGTACGACGTGGAAAAAGGAGAATCTGCCGAGTCAAAAGATCGTCTCTCGTCTAAGAGAAGGTTAAAGGCAGAGCTGAATGTTGATGTGAATTCAGCAATATTCGAACGGGAGCGTAATATGTTGTTGTTTGCAGGTTGAAAAAAGTCTTGAAGAAGAAAGCGTTGGAAGTCGAAGCGGCTATTTTGACAGCAACTAGTTCGAGGGGATCCCACCGAAGTTTGCGGACGTCTGAGAAAAGGAAACATTCCATAGAGTCGGTGGAATCGGCGACGACGGGGGCTGAATCTTTGACAGAGCCAGAATCTTCAGAACCGCTGGCGCCTCAAGAAGGCGTAACTGCCGTTGCCGCTCTCCACAATACGCCTCATTCGTCGAAAATCATACGGTACGTTCAGTTCATTCGGCATGTTTCACAATGCAAACAGAAGTAGAATATTATCGTTGTAATTAACAGGCGACATTCTTCGTCGAGCTCGTACTCGTCCCGAGGGAGCAGCCCCAGGCGGATGTCGCTGGAAAGAGAGAGATCCCCTTCGACAGGCTCCACTGATATCAAACTCGTGATGCCGTCGGAAATCAAACTCGAGCCAGGCATATCGTCATCCAGCTTGACGCCTTCGTACAGTGATGACTCTCTACACGCTCCACAGGACAAGTCCAAGATCTCGGCGAGGACAGAGAAATTAATCGACATGAAGGTGAGTGGATTACACGCCGGTACGTCGTCTCTCAAGTAACCTGACTATGAGTGGATGCTGAATGTAGAGGGTTCGGAGGATGTCGCTGAAGCCGGACCTCCATCCCCATCACGTTGACAGAAAAGGCGTCGTAGTGGACCTCTCAACAGGATAGATCTATCTTTCAGCGTAGCTGTGCCCGGAAAAAAAAAAAAAAAAAAATCGCCTCTGTGTGGTGAATCCCATTTTGTCTAAAACGGCAATTTTAATCTGAGCTTTACGCTAAGGTCAGATTAAATTTAAGCGCAGCTTTGATCGTTTGGTGAAACGGACCCTAATCAATGTTGATAAGCTCGATTTAGATGTTGAAAGGAACACGATTCAACATTCTACTTTCGGTGACCTTTTCGAAGATTCCATGACCGATGTTAAATTGTTGAAAGTGGCAGAGCACATGCGCATTGGTATTTCTGTTGATCCCCTCTTTTTGGTCTCCTTCTGTTGATAACATTTTTATTCATTTTAGGTTCGAGAACTCAACTTACAGCCGCATCATGGCGCTATGATCAAGCAGCTAATTGTTGAGAAAAAGAATGGACTTAAAGAAAGACTTCAATCTGAATTCGCTGTGAAATTCAAAGCTGCGTTGTCACCTAAGGTTTCTTCTGTACGTATCAGAGTTCTCGATCGCAGATTTGCTGTCGTGAAGTTTACTTATCCCCTAATTATTCCATTTACAGTTATTTATTGTTTTTAACAGACGTCTTCTCCCGAGGAGAGTGTTGCTGATGCGACGCTGAAGTCACCCGGAGTGGTGTTGAACGCCGCGGCGTTGAGGCAGCTGAAAGCCAAAGCTAAGACGTTAGTGAGCGTCCAAACGGCCTTGCCGTCGACTCAACCGAGAGCGCCGTCTCCCCAGGAGATGACGAAACCCGCTTGGAAGACGCTCGTCGAAGAGGACTGGGGGGATTCAGGGGATGAGGTTGATCCGGACGATCCTCCTCCAGTCAAGTCAGCGTCAGCTCAGGTAAATGAGGAATGTCCTTTGGGTGAACAAGTTAGTTGCCAAGTTCTGATTGTGTGGATCATTTCAGGCGTCTAAATTGGAGCAAAGGAGGCTTTCCACTAAGGCGATGGAAGCCGACATTTGTTCTTTAGCAGAAAGGTTGGCAGCACAGATCAAAGCTGGCACCGCCCTCGCCAAAACTCCAATCAGGAGCGTCGCAAAACTGTCGACGTCGTCTCTCAGCACACCCAAAGGTCAGTCTTGAATCACCTCTTATCGTTGCTGATTTCCCGTACCTTGACTGTATCCTTATTCTATGTCGTAGTGGAAGTCGAGGAGACGCTGGATGAAGATCCAACTTCCACTGCTGAGGAACTGAGCATCCCAAGCGGGGTGACTGGACCGACGCCAGGAAGCGACGTTCGATTGGAGAGAATGAACGCCATCATTCGCTTGTACATCAAACCGACTTCCTGCCGGCTCCCCAACTCTCTCAGCTGCAAAGTAAGTTGAACACATCGCCTCGAGGCTGACTCGGAACAAACCGCCCTGCAGCCTTCACGTTGGATTTCAGGTTTTGAACGAGTTGACGCAGGCGCTGGACTACCTTGAGACCTCCTCCGACACCAGAGTCATCGTTTTGGTGTGGCCTCCTCTCCACGACGCGATGACTGCCATCTCCGAGTGCGAGCACGAAGAGGACTTCAGGGAACAGCCACCAGACTTTTGCGCCGGTCGCATTTCTCCTGTTCCTAGGTTAGTTGAAACTGTTCATATTAACCATAATCTCTTGCTGCTTACTCAAGAAAGCTGTCGAAATTGTGGTTTGGCTAAATTATGCTTATTGATGTATTAATGGCAATTTTAATTCTTGTGTGAATAGTGGCATTGAAATAATCCACGAAACCAACACTGGGTAAGAAATGCGTTGATGTGGTGTGGTTTTGAATTGGCATTAGTGATATTAGTGTCTAGATAGTGCATTATGTTCTTGAGTTATATACCCCGATTGGCCAACCTGCTTAGCTGAGCAACCGCTCAACTGCCTCTTCTCATAGGACCCAAGGGGCTTTGAGGACGACTTTTGGGAGCTGTCTCCACATCCAGCTGTCGTCTCCAACTGGGCCCTTTTTAGCTGCTGGGGCCTTCAGGGCAGCTGCTCTAAAGAGAGGGAACCCCCAGCTGGAGAGAGTGAACCCTCAGTCTCCCCTGTTCCAGTCCTCCCTCTCACTTTGTCCTCCAGGACGGCTGTCTCTCTCAAATGCTGGGCAGCTCTGAGGTGCGTTCTTCGCAGAGCTCTCAGTTGCAGTCAGTGTAGGTTCGCTGGGATGTCCTTGTGACCGCTCAACTGAAGGGTCCTGTGATCGGGTACCACTCACGGCATCTCCAACTGCTGATCCAACTAATGGTCACCCAGTGGATATGGTGCCACTAGCTAACATGCAGGCCCAAATCAGTCCAGACTCAAAGCTTCCCCCCATTACCTGAAAGGGGCTTCCCTCTTGAATCCTACTGGCTTCAAAACGGTGGCCTGCTTCACAGGTAATAAATCCTCAAGGATTTAGCACAACAACGACAAGGATCATCTCGGCCTTCGGGTTCTTCCAGGAGTTCGAAATCCCCCCCCCCCCCCCCTCCCCTACGGCAAAGAGGATTCTCTATTTGTGTATGGCAAAGCCCATCCGCTCCTGGAGCGCTAACTATGGTACTTTATTGAACTGGTCTAATCCAGTCTGATGCAGGACGTTTCACAGTCCAATGTCCTTCCTTCTATGTGAACCAGCTCCTTCTATGCCACACTGGCCATCCTCCGAATTTTCGTCCACAATGGCGGTTTGTTCGTCTTTCTTCTTCCAACCTCCAGACGTTCCCCTTCTTCAATCTCTATCGTTTTCATTTCTCATATACCAGTCATACCTCCTTTTTGCTTTCCTTGCCATTTTCGTCGGTGGGAGAAGATTCTTGGAACTGGAAACCATGGTCTGGCAATCGGCACCTTGCTAATGCGCCTAGTACCGCTTCAGCAGTCCCAAGCCTAGTCGCATCAACGTTTACGTTGAAACGTTGTTTGTTTCCAAAACCTGTCATATCCACTTAAGTAAATTTTGCAGGAAGACCAATTTTATGATCGTATTTGCAATATTAAAATTTGAAGATCCAATTTTGGTTTATTATTCTTGGAATAATACACCTATGTTTTCGCGACGGGGGTCGACGACTCCGATCGGCCTCAAAATTGACATTATCCGTTTCAAGAGGTCTACATTCTAAATCCAAAATGTCCGTCCGCCGTCCGAGCCGTTTTGGGCAGTAGGATTTTTTTTTAAATCCGAAATTTTGACGAAATACTTGGTTTACCATCTAGTTGTGCCCGCAAGGTTTTCAGTCCGATCGCCCTAACCCGTGGGGCGCTATGTGACTAAAATGAGGCTGTGGGAGGGTTTTTTTTGGAGGCTTTTAGCTATGGGATCGAGTTAGATGTCGTTTTCGAAGTATTTTTGGACGTACAATCCATTTTCGGGGGTCCCGAGACGATCCGTTTTCACTGTGACGATCTATAGGGCTTTCATGGGGCTAAAAATGGGATTTTTGAAGGATCCCAGGGGGTTAAATATTTTTCGAGCAAAAAATAAAGAATTTTTGAAGAAGAAAAATTTGTTGAAAAAAATCCAAAAAAAGTTTTTGAAAAAAAAAATCCAAAAAATCCACCAAAAAAATTTTTTCCAAACTTTTCTTCATTAACACAGAAATAATTTTTGCACTAAAAACTTATATAAAAGAATAATAAACCCTAGTGTAAAATTTGCAGCGTTTTTTTTTTCCTTTGCTTCATTCCTGGTTTCCTTCCATTAATATCAAGTGGAAGCAGATATAGAGAAACTATTCAAAGTGATACATTTAATTTTAAATTTTGGATAATATCAAAAATTTAATAAAAGATTAAGAATTAAAGAAACAGTAGTATATTTGGAACATAAAAGACATAATTTTTCATTAAAAAAAAAAAAAAAAAAATGTTACGTGACAGAATGATTTCTTCATAGAGAAATGTCTAAGTTTCAGAAAAATCGGCCTCTGAGTGGCTGGAAGTCAGGTTTTGGCGCAAAACTTCAAATGGATGGTTTTGGCAGCAATCCTGACTTTCGTGATTAGTTTACGGTGGGATATATCCATGACATATGACATATATGTCAGGTTTTGGACTGAAACGCTTTGCTTAGCTGTGGAAAACCATTTAAAGAACATTAAATGTCAAGCAGGAAATTTTCCTGCTCAAAATCTCATTTCTTAAAAAAAAAAAACCGGATATGTCAGGTTTTGGAAACAAACTCCTCGTTTGTATTCTCTACTCCTACCCCAGCGACTAAAGCCCCCAACTTCGTTACGAGAGGCTTTCATTACATGCCATAGCAAAGCCGATACATGCCATATTCTGTAGCTTCCCCCTTCCTTGGTCTTCAGTCGGCAGCACCATATCCACCACGAACGCCGGCCAAAGACCAGGGACTCTGCCAACTCTTCCGGTTGCTAAGGCCTTGCAAAACGAGCTAGTCGCTATGGACAAACCCTTTTCTGTACAATTTTAAACTCAATTGCATGCTGCATGAGCATGTACAGTAAATCACCATTTCCTTTGTACCCCATATTAGTGACATACTGGTGGTTTTTTGATTATGAGTGATGTTCTTCTCAATTTAGATTTTCTCAATCAAGAATGAAACGGAATGAAAAAATGTTGCAATGACTAAATTATTGAAATTATTATGACTATTATTATTATTTTTATTTTTTTCATTTTTTTGTGGCAACTGCTTAATTTTTTTATTTCATTTTTTTGTGGCAACTGCTGTAGAGGGGGCTTTCAGCAGGACCCCTGGCAGGAACCCGGTAGCGCTACCAGGCGGGCCAACTTGGCTACCGCCTATAGATGGAGATTCTCCATCCTCATGAAGAGCGTACAGGACGGCCCTCTCATTCACAAATGCTGGACACATGCTTTGCTTTGCCCTTCAGGCCGTCTCACCTTGTGGAGCCTGTGCCAGACGGTGCACGTTAGCCGGGAAGTCCCCATGGTCGTTCAGCAGCTGTGAGGTCTTGAAATCAGGGACCACCCGCGGCATCCGCTGCCACTGAGCTACAGACGGGAAAACTCAAACGTGAGTCTTCCTGTGGACTCAGCCCACTCCTCCTGCCACTGGCTGACAAGCATTTCCAGCACATCTTGGCTCAGCCGAGCACCTGAAAGGGGCTTCCCTCGCGAATCCTACAGGCAGCAAAACGGCGGGCCGCCTGCAGCTCAACAGGGAAAACCCCTGCAAGAAACCGAACCGCCCCACCTGAGGCAGTCCCGATGAAGGCCGTCCTCTGCGCCGATCTCTGTCTTCTGAGATAAGGTTCCAACAAGAGTTCAAAGATCCCCCCGACAGCATATATAAGGATCCCCAGAAAGAGGCCCTTGTATATCACAAGGAGGTCACTCGACCTGAGGCTCCAGTTACTACCTCTTACAAATGCGCCGATCTTCACTCTCATTGGTTTTACGACTCCCTCTCGAAAAGTCGTTCAGGTGGTGGCCTGTTTGGCTCTCAGGCACAAATTTTGTCACATTTGAATTTTGTGGTGAATCTGAAATGAATTAGGTACAATCGCGCCCACTTTAATGCACTTGCGCCTATTTGTGCCCAATTCGACCACATTGCGCCCAGCAGGAGAGATTATTGTCAATCGTTTCAATTGCAGGCGGCAAATCATCGAATTCCTACCCACCGACAAAGTGAACCATTGCAACGGGATTGACCTCCTCGCGCTTTGTGCAGATAGCGCCGAAGAGAGGCGGAAAGCAGCTACCGAAACAGCTAATGCTATCAAGTGAGTTGGATTAATCAACCATTTTTCCTGAGTTGTGTGGATGAAATAGCTAACGGCGGATTCTCTTTAGGGACCTGACGTACAAACTGGCGACGTGTAGTCGTCCAGTGTGCACCGCAGTGTCCGGCAAAGCTATCGGTTTGTCTGTCGTCCTGTTGGCTTACTGCGATTTCGTGTTGGCCGACGAGACAGCCACCTTTTCAGCGCCCTACGCACAGCTGGGGTACCTTCCCGAAGCAGCGGCCGCTCACACGCTTCCCCTCATTATTGGCCGGAGAAAGGTAACCAACGAAAATGATGCTTTGTGTACATTTGGAAAATGGTTTCTTGCATCTATCGTTCTTCTTTGTGTAGACGAATTGGCTGCTGCTGGGCAACGGATCGCTGACAGCAGTGGAAGCCGAAGTGTGCGGCCTAGTCACTCGAGTTGTCCCACGACAATCGGTCCTCGCTCACGAACTCTGCGTCCTCGCCCGTAACATATCCGCCACCTCACTCCTCGTAAGTACCCATTCCTCCTCCTATCATTTTAAAGACGACAGCTAACATCCTGGCTCATTGCAGGCTACGGAAAGCGCCAAAGGTATGATGAACCACTCGATTAAATCGACAATAGGGAACACTCTCCGAACCGAAGCCAAAGTACTGGAGACGCACTGGTCTGCGCCGGACACTCAACATCGGATGAAGAATTTCGCTGTGCAGTTGATCCTCGACATGCACAAGGACCAATGGAGGAAGAGGGAGTCCCGTACAGTTGAGTCTGAAGTGAGTTCTTTCCTTCATTCTTTTCTTTATTTCGATCAAGGAGAATTATACATAATACATGCATGACAAGATGGATATTGTTGGAGTTATCCTCCACGAGCAAGCCCATGTTGGAGGATGAGTCTCTTAGTAGACATACTTGATTCAGCACGTACAATGCACTTTATATCAGAACATTATACGCGACCTCTGTTATAAGGGGATCATACAATACAATACCCACTCTTTTTTTTTTTCTTCATTCAATTTAAATATTTTTCATGAAATGCTTTTTAATTGTGGCTTTGTATTTATTTGAGCTGCGTTTCTAAAAAAAAAAAAAAAAAGTTTATTTCTGTTGAGCTGGTAAACGTCATCGCGCCTTGGTATATGGAGAATTGTTGAGTGACTGTACAAGTTAGCTTGGGAATGGCAATGAAGTTTCCCTGCCCAAATGTGGTTTCAAAAGATTGTTGAGGGAACGACGAGACATTTTTCATATATGTACGCCTAGAAGACTACCGACGGGAACTTTTTTCATATAATATATGAAAATAATAATGAATGAAAATTATATATGAACTTCTAGGCCTACATATTATGTAGGCGTAGAAGTTGGAGCTGCTTGAGGATGGGTTGCGTGTGGGTTCGAAAATGGACCCCAATTATACGGAGGAGATTTTTTTGAAGGGTAGTCCGTAAAGTAGCAACGACTGCACTAGGCCACAATAAACTTGTCCGCAAAAGGCTTGTTGGGATGGCTTGCATTGTACTGATGGTGGTCTAGTCAACCGAAACGCTTCTACAAGTTATTTTATTTCGATGGCGTTATTCGTAGGTACAGTACCGACGGATAAACCCGTTATTCGTAGGTATACACCATAAAAAGACGATTTCAGACGAAGTACCTAGTCTATTTCCACGATAAATAAAATAACAACTTGTAGACGCGTTTCGGTTTACTAAACCATCATCAGTACAATACCTTACGTTATGTCCGACGCCACCTTGATTTCCCTCGCATCTGACATCACGTTGCCAAAAACGTCTTCGCCAACTTCATGGTTATGCTCTAAATTATAGCGTAAATGGGTACGTTTATCGGAACTTTGCGATACCCGTTGGTGTCCATGTCGGCCATGAATCTTCGTCACTTGGCGTTTATTGTTCGTTGTGATGATGAGAAGTTCATAAGAAAGAAATCGTGAAATTCTTGCAGAAACGACTCATACGTAACAAACTGTTTTCCTACTTCACCAAATGGATGTTTCTCGGCCATAACGGCTATTAAAGTACGGAGGATTGACAGAACAGAAAATACGGAACGAGTCAGACAACGAATCACAATAGGAACTGAGGAAAGTCAGATTGCATGATGACAATGCTACGTATGCAAATAATCTCGAAAACGATACTAGTTGACCTATTAGACCGAGATTGAGGCTAGGATTACAAACCTAAGTACGACCGGGACTGTGCATCTACGAATAATCACTTCGTCTGAAATTGTCTTTTTATAAGATGGATCCCCACTATCTCTTCGCATCTTACATTATTTTGTTGGGAATATGCTGCGGATACTAGCAAAATCGTAGATGGGGTAGTTATGGTAGAGGACAGGGGACTGTAAACACCACTTACTTCCAATATTTTCTTTATTTTATTTTTTTATAATACGAGTTTTTTATATAACTCGTAAACTTATAACGTATAACTCGTAACTCGTAAACTACTTGTTCACCAATGACCAGCGTAATTAACCATGTCGACTCACCAATGAATAACTGCAGGATAGGGGACTGTAAATTATGAAGGAAGGAACTTCACTAGCTGAAAACGTAGGTAAACAGAAAAGAGATTTAAAAAAAAAAACCGGGAAGATAACTATTGGATCCATAGGGTTTCCCTTGGAGTTGCCAACTTGGCAAAACTTGATTAGGGGGAATTTACGCCAAATTGAGCCATATTCAAACTACAAACGTGTTAGAACAGGGGACTGTTTCTGGAACTGGGAGTCACGCTTTTATGCATAAAGCGTGACTCCTAGACTATGAATTATAAATTATTTACAACATGGTCTTAATCGCAGTACTTTTCCTCATCGACAGCGCCCTCTGTTGTTTCTGTAGCTCACTCCTTAGATATGTTGGGTGTGGTGGGGGAGGGCTGAAAGGCTAAATTTCGTGGACGGTGACATTTCCCATTCAAAAGGTTGAGTCCCTCCCCCCCCCCCCCCCCCTGGGACTCAAATGGGAAAATTTGCAGAGAATCACCCAGATAACTCCCACACGCACGATCGTCTGCGTGATTTGACTTTAATAAAAGTACAATAGAGTCCTATTGTATTTCTACCTCAGTATTAGTTCCCAGCTATACGATACTGCCGCGAATGACGTGGCCAAAGTGACGTATGATTCCATGCGCTCCTCTCTCATTACGACCATCTTTGTTTTTGCAGGTTTTGATCTCGAGAACGCCAGCCGCCGATCAGCTCGCCGAAGAGTTCGAAGTCCCAGCGACGAACATCGTCTACGAAGAGCCCTCGGACCACCTCGGTATCGAACCCCTCCAACCCGTCGACGACCTCCATTTCGAAGATCCGACGACAATAACGTTAGAGCTCCCCTCAACCCACATAGACCATTCCTACGAGCTCAAACAACTCAGATAGCCTCTCAACCCTCTAACTACCCTCACTGTACATATTCACCTTTTATTTCAGGCCCTACAGAGTTTTATATGTTACGTTAAGCGACTCGTGTCGGACCCAATAATTGTAATTATTAAACGCTGATTTTTCCCCCCGTCATTCGCGATTCAAAAAGCCTCTGCGAAATTTGTTTAAATCAATCCTAGAAAATTTTTAGTTGATCCTGACTGTACCATACAGGGCCGGTTTACTCAGGTTTAAGGTGTAATTGCGTACAATGCAGTTCCAGTTGCTGGAATTCGCAAGCGTAAAACGCAAAACTGAAAAACGCGTTTGGTATATACGGGCGGGAACTGCCCAGAACTGGAGGGGAGAGAAACCGCAGTGCGACTGACGTGTCACTATAATAGTCGCCGTGATATAACTTCGGTGATGACCTTACCCTCTCCAAACCACCCTAAGCATCCCCTACTCCAGTTTCCAGCCGCGCCACCTGTGGATGAGAAAATTCCCTTTTGCTTCCACCCGTCTTTCCAGTCTTCATTTCATGTTCGTGTTTCCTATAGATCAACCACTCAACATGAAAAATTAATTTGTGTTTTCATCATCAAAGAAAACGGTTAGGGTAAAAGCACCAATAATTGGTGCTTTTACCCTAACCGTTTTCAATAATTATTGTTGTCACTATTCCTAATGTTGACACTTCAATTTTAAAATGTAAAAATAAGCTATTGGGTCACTGTAGGTACTCGAAATTGGCGTCATTCTGTTGATAAGAATTGTTAAAATAATAGCATTACCCCCTTAACGGTTTTTTTTTTTTTTTTTACAGCCACTTTCTTCGTGTTCTCCCTTCCAATCCGCACTGCAGACTGGTGCGGATTTTTCATTTTTGACGGCAAATTGCTGCACTGCGGTTTCTTTGATTTGTCACTCCCATAAAACAACGTGTGCTTGCGGTACCATTGGTTCTTGGTAGTGCGTTTTACTGCATAGTATGTCATTACACTAAAATATTAAATGTCGCTTATGTTCACACACCGCCTATCTACATTTTCCCAACTACTGTGGGAATCCGTCTTCATTGTTGATAGGTAGATGGGGAAAACAAAAACAGGATAGGCGGTGTGTACAAATGTACGTTTTCTGGCTCAGCTGTTCTAGATAGAGCAATTTTGAGCTAACCAGCGTGTCCAACGCGAAAAAAAATGCTTTGAACTGTAATAAACTCGTTTTGGCCAAAATGGTAGATAGGCGGTGTGTGAACATAAGTGAACATAAATCTTCCTCAGGCGCGGATCCAGGATGTCTGGGGGGGTCTTGGATCCGCGCCTGGGTTTCTTGGTGGGGACCACAATTCAGCCTTTTTTCCGCGATAAACACCAATTATTTTACAAACGACTGATAAACCGGCTCTTAGTCTGTGCGTTTTAAAACCGCCGTTGATTGTGATTATTGTATTTATTTGTGTTTTTTGTAATAACGCACGTACTAGTGGCTGACACATTTAGGACGCCATGTTTATAACCACTTAGTCGTTAATTTTGTTAGATTTCGTCAAAGTTGTTGAAGTTTTAGTTACGTCAAACTTTCCCTGTTTGTACAAAAGGGTTTTGATTACACTAATTTTCCTGTAAATTTGTTGGTTGATCATCATTAATTGATGTCTTGTTTTTTCTTTGCGCTGCGCAAAATGAACTCCCAGTTCCCTAACTTCACCCAATGTTGCCAACCTTCTTGGGCAGGAATTTTCACTGACTAGAATATACACCGTGGAAGTAGCGCGTTGTTTGAGTGTCACTTTCACCCCGTTGAATTGTACATAATTTTTTGTTGTATTCGAAATTGTTTAAAGGCGTTATTTTAAAGATGTTGATTTTTATTTGAAGAATATAAACGTTGGTTAGTTGATCCTGGAGACTGTAAGGGTATCTAGTTTTAGTCAGCAGTTAACCGTAATTTGTAAATTTCTTGTCAAGTGTAGTTTTAATGCAAGAAAATTTTACTGCGTAGAAGGTGGGAAAATGTTCAAAGCACCGGGATCAACAGTTAGGTTGGAATAATTTATGCAATATTGTGCGGCAAGTGGTTGAAATATTTTGAGAAGTGCAAAACCACTTGAATTTCTGTACCCATTTTAGACTTTGTTTTCTTTGCAAAATACAGAATGGTTATTCTTTCAATTGCTGTTGTTCACGTTTCCCTAAGTTAGTGAATGCCGCTGTGGCTGTGTGCATAAGCATGGTCCACTCTGCTCGTTGAAAGCCCCAGTGCGCTTCGGTGAAGGCACCAGTATCTAGACCACTGATTCTCACCGTGTCTGTTTCTTTTTATCTATCTATTCTATCACAGACCGTCTCCAGGGGCGGATAGGCGGTTTTAACCGGCCCGGGCGATTCAATTTGACCGGCCGTACCCCGCCCCTTCCACCACACACACACAGTTGTAACTGTGTATTAAACTTTAGGTATTAAAAGTAAGGTCTTGGGATAGGTAAACCTATCCAAAGACCTTACTTTTAATACCTAGGTGAACCTAATTCTTAGTTAGGTAATGACTTGAGGGAATTTTGAACTGCTTCCCTCATACAGTGTTTTATTTGGGGAAGGGAGGCGTTATTAAATTAAATTCTAATTATGAATTTATTTAAGTTATTACAAGAAATCAGAAGGGGAAGGCCGAAAAAATTTATTGGGCCTCAGGTGGGACTCGAACCCACAATCTTCGCATTACCAGTGCGAGTCCCACCTGAGGCCCAATAAATTTTTCGGCCTTCCCCTTCTGATTTCTTGTAATAACTTAAATAAATTCATAATTAGAATTTAATTTCAGTGTGAATTTAATTTAATAACGCCTTCCTTCCCCTAATTCTTAGGTGAAAGAGAAAAATAACAGCGCGAGAAAAATTTAGCACAAATAAAAGTGGCGCTTGGTATGTGAATTAGTTGGTACTGTTTATGCAAGCAAAATAACGCTTCAAGCTAAGATGCATTTTGCACATTTATCGGTTAAGTACCTACATAATCACAGCTTATCAACAATAAAAAAGAAGGCTCACAAGAGGAGCATCTGGCTGGAGCACTGAGCCGAGAGGCTTTGGGCATTTCCGGCCCTCCTCACCTCCACCCCTTCTCATGTATGTCCCCCGCTTGATCATTTCTTTCGAATTCTAGGCTCAACCTCAGGCCCATGGTAATACATTAAATTTTGTTTTTGTTTTAATTTTCATGTCAAGTGTTTGGACCGATGATGGACCCCGGAAAATCAATTATCAAGGTTAGGTACTCGAAAAATGAGTCCTTATTCGACTTCGTGGCATCCTTCAAAAGCTCCATGGATCCAAGGAACTGCTTTTGGGACTCCCAAAAATGGATTTTACGTCCAAAAATAGTTCGTAAACGACACCTAACTCTTCAAAAACCCCTCCTGTAGCCCCTTTTTAGATCCACTGAGCCCCCACCGGTTTGAACACCTTGCGCGTTCAAATAAAAGGAGACCCAAGTATTTTGTCAATAATTTCAGATTTTTGAATGAATTCCTGAAGATTTGAATTTTCAAATGAATTCCTACTGCTCAAAACCGTCGTCGTGGTCGGACATTTCAGTTTTGGAATCCACACAGCTTGAAACGTAGATATAATTACAAATTTTGAGGACGATCAAAATTTGTGACCCCTGTTGGAAATACCAAAATGTATGAGTTTGGTTAGGGAGAGAGAACGACTCCTCTGCTGAATACTAAATTGTTTATTCAGGTAAACAATTATAGCGTGGGGACCGGTTTCGAGCAACTAAGCTCATCTACAGCCCAGAGTGACTTGAGGTGGTTGAACGTACAACGTTCTGTACGTTCAACCACCTCAAGTCACTCTGGGCTGTAGATGAGCTTAGTTGCTCGAAACCGGTCCCCACGCTATAATTGTTTACCTGAATAAACAATTTAGTATTCAGCAGAGGAGTCGTTCTCTCTCCCTAACCAAACTCATTGGATTAGACCTCTGCACCATCGGGAAACAACCACTTTGTGACCAAAATGTATTATTCCAAGAATACTTAGCGAAAACGGGATCACATAACGCTCGCCACTAAACGCATGAGGGAGTAGGCACCAAGCAGTAGGCGATGGCGAGGAGAGCCGACAATGGCCAAAGCCCCTTGGCTCCTGCTTGCAAGACATCAACATAAGTTAATTTTTAGAGATCGCGCTTGGGACTGTGGTGTCTTGTAGACCTTATAGGAGGCCCGCCCCTGCGCTGTCTGTCTGGTCTGCTGGGACCTTGTAAGGGAGGAGAGGCTGCCGCTGGGGTCCTTGTTTACCTACTACGTTCATCCCGCGATTCTGGAGAATATTTTTTTTTTTTAATTTGGGAGATGGGTTCATTCCACACTATCCTTTTCCAAAGATCGGGAGGTTTTTAGGCATTTCTTCTATATTAAAGCTCCATGTAGAGTAGGAGGGTGACACGATTTTGGTCATCTTTATTCTAGCGTACTTCTAGATCGGTCGGAAAAATCTGAAATTGGTCTTTAAAAATCCAGTTTGGAGAGCATACTACGAGAAAAGTCTGAAACCACCAAAAATGGAGCTCATGTTAGCTCCAAAAGTGGAGAAAAACAGAAAATTAAATTCTAAAAAATTTGAAAAAATACCAACAACTAGTTTTGGCGATTAGATGGCGAGAAAAATATGAAACCATCAAAAAGTTGCTCAACGTGGCGCATCTAGGCTACAAAATTGGACAAAAAATGCTGGCTGGAGCAGTTGACAGGGTGTTGAGATCGCTGTGCGACAAGGAGCGTCCGAAGGCTACGCTACTGACTCCTGCTCTCTGTTACTCTGTGCCTCCTCCCCTTAACCGCCCACCAAAAAAAAACCAAAAATTATTCAAAAAACAATCCCTTCCCCAAACACCCGCCAGGCTGCAACGACGGGGGTTGGCTGGCGTAACGAACAACGGATGTCCCCGTAGTAAAATTTATATACCCCATCACATGACCTACTATTCAAATGTGTGAGCGAAGCGAGGCCCCCTTGTTAGACACTATAACCGACGATTCAAGTTTCTGTCTACTGAGAGGGGTGATTGCGTCAAACATTCATCAGGTGCCCAAAGTTCCTCATAACTCACCTACAATCATTCTAATTATTAGAAACAGTCGTATTTTTTCAAAACCCATGTTTTTGTACCGGTGTCAGACATGGAGAAATTCGTATGTTGTCAGTATCACCCTCCGGGTCCAGAGACAGACATCTAATAAAACAAAGAAGGAGTACCAGATACCCCTGTCTGATATATAATACCCGCTGTTTGCATTTTTTGCAGCAAGCGCTGGCCGTTCAATGTTTCCAAAGGATCTCCGACGAAGTCTTCATCATTAATAAAATAGTTAGCTAGCTATACCTACCTACCTCGTTATTGTGTAAGATTCGTTTCAGATATTGATAACAACGGACGGTGAGTTATGGATGCAAAAACATTCTCCACGTTCCGTCAAGATTTTGTTTAGTTTTATGTTGATTCTATTCATACGACGATTGCTACGTCAGTTTCGCTTTGATACAAAATGTATTGATTGTTTGACCTTGACCGCCATTTTCTAACTGGGAGCTCCCAGGAATACTCGAGGTTTAACCAAAAGAGGGGGAACAACGTGAAATTTTTTAATTACCTCCGTATAAAATTACAAAAAAAAAACCATGATTTGTGAAAATTGTGCGATTTACAGTTCACGGACGACTAAGCCTTAAAACGCCCGTGTCGTCGCTCTCGAGGGAAATCCTCAATTCGTAGTTTATCGTATCTCCGGGAGCCACTCTGAAAAATACAAGGGTCACGTAAATTGTTCAATTTGAGTGACGCCAACACGAATAAGCAGAAAAATTACTTGTTAGGTCCTTTGAAGAAGCTGACAGTCTGTCGAGTTCCCAAATCCCATTTTGCAGCCGTGTTTTGGAGTCCCGTCGAAATGGTTTCCGCCCCGAAGTCCCAATCCGCCCACATAACAACGCCGTGGAACTTCCCTGCGCTGTAGCAAGGTGGAAGGGCCAAAATGAAAATTCGTTACCTACGTCTAGGTTGGCAAACATCAATTCGGGAAGGCTCACTTTTCAATTTTGAACGTTCCGTCGGCCTTGTGATCCGTGTAGGGCGTCGAGTCCAGAGGAAGTTCGAGGAGGACCTTCGCCGACGACAGGATCTTCCCAGGATACTCGAACATCGGCTGGACGTCCACATCCGAATCGCTATAGCGGCTGGCACTCTGCGAAATGTGTCACGTCCTGTGTGAATATCCGGTTGTACTGAGTGAAAATTTTGAAAATAATACTTACTTCAATAAGTCTGTCGAAAGAGGACATTTTGAATCCTTCAACTTCGCCCAGAGGAGCGCAGATTTTGTGTAAATTGTCAAACTCCATTGGAACCCCTGAAAACATTAAATATCACAGGGTTGCCATCGTAAACTCATTACAAGTACTTTATTAGCTGATAAATACAATTTACCCCACAACCGCATTTTTCCTGGAAGGATGACAGCGTTTGGAGCCAAATCAGCTGCTATGTATCTGAACCGTAGGTTGTCCCAGGGTGACAGAACATCTTTGAAATAAGGTTCAGCTATCACTACGTCAATCTGAAAGTGAATAATGTGCTCCTTTAAGTACATTACAGTGGAGGGCAACAACTGGTGCAGAACACCAATGTTTGAGCAAAAGGCAATCACGTGTTGTAATACATGTCTTGTCGGCAGGCAATTAACTTCTGAACGCAAGGTTATGTGAATCCTTCTATGGAGCAAGAATCTCTAAAGCTTTTTCAAGTACAGTGCATGGTCGGCTCCTGCCCCAATTGTGAAAACCAGTTGGTTAACACATAAAAAACAACCAAACACCCAATTGGGAGAGAACCAGAGAATATTTAAAACCTGGTTTGGAGAAGTTCAACGCCTACCTGAGCGATTATCTGCCTGCAGGGAATAAAACCCAATTTGAAGGATCAACTGGTTAATAAGGGTTAAAACCGGTTCTGCGAGGTTTTTAGTTGAGAAACACTATGATGGGACGACGGCCGGGTTGAAAGCAATAAAATCCTGCTTGGGAGTTTAAGGAGAAATCGGAAGGAGCAATAACCTCTTTAGATGACCTAAACCCCATGGCTTGAAGGGTTCACGACTGTTTGCCAAAAACCCAGTTTGAAGAGGTTGAGGTAGTTGTGCTCGTGAGCTGTTCAGGACTGATTGTTATTACACTTACTGGACAGTCGATCTTCTCCTTGTCGTACTGTTTCATTATAACGAATTTCTTCTCATCGAGGCCGTTGCTTTTTACTATTTCAGACATGACTGAATAGGAGACAGAAGAACCTTCCACGCAAAACACCTAAACAAATTTTAAGAGAAATTAACAAAAATGGTTAAGAAAGGCTTCGAAATTCGCGTAGTGCCGAACTGACTTTTTTTGCTCCCATCTTTGCCGCAGCAACAGGTAAGAGGGAAGTGTCGCCGATGTAGAGGACGTTGGAGTTTTTCTTGATCCCTCGAAGGATTTTGGCGTATTTGGCCCACCGGACGGGATCGTTCATTGCGTACAGCCGAGTTCGTGAAGCGATGCAGTGCAGCCCGCAAGAACACGCTGGCATCCGCAGGGTGTCCAAGTCGTAAATATCACTTTAAAAAATCAAAATAATGGAAAATTGTTGTTGAACTCAACATTTTGCAGTAGACAACATGAAAGCAACGTACTCAGCCTTGTGGACGTCAAACCACATGGAGTACTGATCGTGTTTGGCAACGAGCTCCAATTCGTCGCCTTTTTCAACATCAACGGGATTCTTGAGGTGGTAAACTGCCTGCATCCAGTGATCCCGCCACGGAGAAGGTTCCACCCAACCCGGCGAGCAGGAGACGACAGTGGCGCCATCTTGATCCATGTCAAGCGTCCAGTAAACCACAACGACGTGGCACCGGCCGGAGTGAAGAGCTGAGAATCGTACGAGACGGGTTTCATCAGTGGGGATACGCTTGCAGAAATCGTATCTGGCAATTGGAACAGCGATTAGTAGGTATTGACGACGTGTTTGAGCTTTTTCCAAAAAAACGTACTTGAAAATTTTCAACGGCTCCGACAAAACTGTCATCGCTTCTGGTGGAATTTGGGACACTTGAAGATCGTGAACGCCGGCATTGCCAGCGCAGTCGGCGATACTTTGGGGAATGTGAACGGAAGTCGTGAGGCCATCGCATTGCTCCACGTGGACGGGGAAATGACTTTTAACTCTGTTGAAGGAGGTGAGCATCTGAGAGTCGAGAGCCACAGCGTAGACGTCGCTTGACCATGGCACAATTATGGCGTCAGGCTAGTCACACAACAACATTAGTAGAATGTCGAGATTAAAATTTATTGAACTCAAGCGACTCACCTCAAGCAAATGCTCGTTGGCGTGATTGAAAGTCTCCACTGCTCCCTCACCGATGAGCTCCGTATCAAACACCTCCGTCACCAAAATGTTGGCACGACGTTCCAAATCCAGTCCAGCCCCCACTTTCAACTCTGTCGACCTCTTTGACACAACTTTGATGCACTCGGACAGTACGTTATCAGTTATCACCTTTTTGGCAATTTCAGCAATTGGCGGGAATCCCTAAAAAACGCCTTGCAGTAACACGTCCAACGTTCAATTTTGGCCTTTTCAAAATCAATGAGTACTTACCTCACAAGCAACAATGGAATCCGCTCCACACTTGGCAGCCATCATCGACAAGAGCCCAGTTCCCGTGCCGATGTCCAGAACATGAGCTTTCTGACCGGCAGCGTGTTTTATATCAATCGCCTTCTTCAGGGCCACGTAATATTTCCGATTCTGGAAAAAGGGGAGGAATTTATACTGATTCAGAATGTCAGAACAGGTGAGGAAGTGAGGGCGGGGGAGGATAGGATGGCCTCAGGGAGGAACCGATTACTTCTTCAGGAAGAAACTGCAAAATAACTTTATTTTGCATAAAACATTACCCGGCATCCACATGCGGACAGCCTCATGTCTGCGTGGTAGGAACACTCCTACATAATGATTTCTAAACTGCAACGGCCAGTAATGAATGTAAACGTTAGCACGTACCCTGTCGTAATCGTGGAGCATGTCGGCGAAGCTCGAACGCGCTATTTCCTGTTGTTGGTCGTAGATGTCGTCTTCCAACTCCGCGCCGATTTCTTCTTTGGGGTCCATCGTCCCTAAATCCGCCGGGCACTGTTCAATCTGGAAGAAAAAAAAGGGGGGGGGGGGAATTAAAACAACTGGACTCTCCGAGGAACAAGAACGAGAAAAGAAGTCTACCCACAATGCGGGGGGTGCATCCACATCCGCCTGAGGCAAGGAAGGAGCTGGGATGTCGGGATTCGACTCAGCTATATCTCCTGCCAAGTATTTCGGCAGGTAACAGAATCTGATTTTTCATCTGCACCCATGGCCAAACTCACGGTGGTATCCAGCCATCTTGTCTTTTGTCTCCAGAAGTCATGGGTCCCTCTTGGCGCCCATCCAATGTTAAAGCGGTCTCTATTAGCGGTGCAAACCGGGTTGCACAATATACTGATGGCAGCCCCTAGACGCTCAATGTTATTGCACAATTTTTTCGTTGGTGCTAAAAGTTGTACATTGGATGGGCGCCAAGAGTGACCCATGACTTCTGGAGACAAAAGACAAGATGGCTGGATACCACCGTGAGTTTGGCCATGGGTGCAGGCGACATTGACGGTTGTGATTGACAAAGGCGACATTGACGGTTGTGCAATATATTGCGCAATGTCACACTCAGACGTACAACCACATTGTGCAAACAGTACAATGTAACCATGTCATGGTTTATTGATAGGGAGAAGTACGAGAAGACGAGAAGACTGTTGATACTAGGCACGGCCGGAGGAATATTGCGCAATGTTGCCCTCAGACGGCTCAATCTTTTCCAGTTTGTGCAATATATTGTCAACTTTTCATCAAACACGCATTATATTGCACAATCTTTCAATCTCGCCCTCACACGATCGTATTTTACAAACCAGCATATTGCACAATAATATTGCACGTCTAGTGACCGCTTAACAAATGAATGGGTTATTTTATTTCTCCAAAATGGCGATTTTTTTAAAATTGCGAAATATGAAACTAGAGGTTCGAAGGCATAGGTTGACGTGAGAAACGGCAGTTTGTCGATGTTCCTTACCATTGAAATAAAAGCTTGAATTGTCGTGTAATTTAAAAAAAAATTACAAAAGTGAAAATAGGAAGAAAAATAAGTAGAAAAACATATCAAGAAATAAAAGAGGAAATCATGAAGTAAAACAAGAAATACATAATGCGTTCCATTTATTTTAGAAACGGCATTTGTCCATAAACTAAAAACGCTCCAAATTTTACTCAAGGGTTTATTATTCTTTTATATAGGTTACTGTGCAAAAATTAATTTTGTGTAAATAAAAAATTTTGAAAAAAAAAAAAAAAAATCTGTAGACCTACAATCTGTACATTGGATTGATGTGGGACCACGAAAAATGGATTATATGTAAAAATTTATTATATGTAATCCATTTTTCGAGGTCCCACATCTGTCCGAACATTGTACTTCTTTTTTTTTTTACTTGGAATATATTTGACCTCTTGGGATCCTTCAAAAACCCCACTTGTAGCCCCATGAAAGCGCTATAGATCCCCACATTGAAATCGGATCGTTCTGAGACATTCGCAGTAGAAACTTTTCCGTGAAAGGGGTCCGCGAGCCAAAACATTTGGGAACCATCAGTTTCACCATCGTGTTGCCATCTCCCGCCAGCATTGTGCTCCTCTCGAGCAGCCTTGTCGGCCCTCTTCAGTTCTCCATTCCTGCCACCGTCTTCGGCGTTTTCGGGCACAGGAGACAGACTGTCTTTTGACTTTTTTCTCTCTCATGCTCAACAAATCTGTCCCCATAAAAAAAAAAAAAAATTGTCGTCCCGCAGGCCACAAACCAATTGTACATTCTCTACCCATACCTTCGCTACTGTCCCAGTTCGCAACCAGTCTGCGAGTTCGATCAGGAATATACTCCATACGTAGGCCTATTGGATTCACTTCGGCCTGGCCGTTAGGCTCGCTGGCTCCGTCGTGAATGGCGCACTGGTTTGTGTGGTAAAGCTAAATGCCGAATGCTCCCCTTTATAAAATAAGTATTATTAGAAGGGAAGTAATATTAACACGTCAATCCAGGAAATGAAATTGTCAAAAACTAAGAGCATAGCCACCACCAACAGGTGGCCCACCAGAGAAAGGTACCTACACGGGCCTGCTGAACCATATTTTAAGAGGATAATGTGATTCGATAAACTCACTTCAAACGCGTTTTGTAAACCACAATCAACTGATCACCACCAAACACGACCACAGAGTAACAGAGAGGAACACGACCCAGTTACCTCAGAGAACACCCCAGCCGGATGGTAGGTACTTTGAAAACAAACTTCGCGTCGCGAGTCGAGCAGCACGATGAAACCTTACCAAGAGGTTACCGTGAGCGTACTATCGATTCCTTCAATCGAATCACGTACAACGATGACAACAAAGTTCGCTAAAATTTAATTAAAAATTATGTACATAAACGCCGCAAATTTTACACAAAGGTTTCGTATTCTTTAATATAGAAAAATTGTGCAAACATTAATGCAGTCATTAAAAATTATTTAAAAAAAAAAAAACTCGGTGCCTCGTGAGACCCCGGCCCCTGGACCCACCGGGTAGTCTCAGTTGGCTGAAATTTATAAAACCTGGAAACCGGTTTTAGCTCTTCAATCGTTATTATACCTACTCAAGCAGCTTTACTTCAAGCGCTAGTTTCGTGAATTGAAATCATCTCACATTTTCGTCTCACTTTTAACGAGGGGGACCCATCGCTAAAACCTGTTTCCAGATTGATAAAATTCCTATACAATGTTTGTACAGATGTGGGACCTCCAAAAATGTATTAATACATAATTATGCGATCCAAATTACTCGGAAAACTCCGCCTCATTCGACCTTCAGACATCCTTCAAAACGTTTGAATCAAAAGTCCGATAGATCCCCACGGTGAAATCGGACCATTCTGGGACCCCCGTAAATGGATTCTACGTCCAAAAATACTTCAAAAACGACACCTAACTCGACCCCCATAGCCGAAACCGTTACAAAGTACCCTCTCATAGCTACTTTTTTCCCCACAGAGCCCCATGGGTTTGGGCCATAGATTAAACTTCTGTTTGAGCGATCGGGCTGAAAACATTGCACGAGCTCATTGGCGAGCTGCCTCCAAACCCCCGTCCTTTTGCCAATGGTGGGGTGCACACTGCGTAGCTATTAGGACCTAATAATTAGGTGCGAATCGGAACCCTTCACCGTTACCTACTTTACAAAGTGATTTACATATTAATTTTTTAATTTCGAAAGTGAAAACAATGCTTCCTCTGCCTCTCAGACTCGGAAGCAAAAACCATAAATCTCCCCTATGGGGAGACCTTTTAGATCATGTCTATGTCATAACAACAAAACAACGCCTATTACTACCAACAGAAGTAGTAACCAGGTAGTAACCAATAAAAAACGTTGCATGTTTTTCGTGATTACACAAATTATTCCCCAAATAACGCAAAGATAGGTACTACTTCGGTACTTACATGGCGAAACAACTACGGTTCTAATACTTGCCCGTATTGACCCTCTGTCTGCTGCTTCATTAACTTAAAATTATACAGAGTTGTTTCAAATTAAATTTGAATTGGATTGGATTGCATGGAAAGAGAAGTTTCTTCCTCCTTGATCAGATAAGGTTTTCATTCCCACCTATCGATTTCTTCAAAACGTCACAGCTATCGATAGTCATATTACCTTCCGTGGAGTTCATCGTCATCCTCTACAAGTTGCGGACCACAACACAAATTTGTTTACATTCGGATGTTTTTAGTGGGTATTTCAGATCATATACCATTTGCAGGCCTAACTGGATTCTTTGAGCCATAAATTCCTCCGATGACGGGCCATCAGCGTGTTTTCGATGTAAGTAGGCCTTAAGGGGTTTCAGGATGGATTATAGGCATAATAAGCCTTATTAATTACTTACTAGCACTCAGACATAAGGCCTCCATTCGCTCGGCCGATCACTTTTTCGGTCAGAGGGGCCTCGCTTCGCTCGACCGACCACTTTCTCGGACAGGGGGCTCTCTTCGCTCGCCCAAGTGACAGTCGCTCAATGTGCTAAATTTAACGGGTGTAAAATTGGCCGGGGAATAGACATTCTGACATTCTCAATATGGTAAATTTTTACTTTTACTATACTATATCCTTGGTCAATCGCAAAAAATTAAAAAAATCATATTAAAAATGGTTTGATTTCCATTTTACATTTCATCAAAAATTTTACTTTTACTTTTTTTCTTATACTCATGATTGAACAAAAATCTCAACGGATTACTCACCCACCACTTATCACAAACCATTTTCTCCCATCACTTGGACCAAATCTTGACAGTCAAAAATTCGACTTAGGTATAACTTATACCGTATAAGTGGTGGAGCCTGTCTAAACGCTATTGTATTATTGTTTGATAATTACACAATTATTCTGTAGTGAACTATGTATTGTAAGTATTAGGTACCAGCTTTTTCGTTTTTAATGGCTTTTCTATTCTATTCTTCACATCTTCCAGCCTGACTCTGCCGACGTTGAGACTCGAAGATTGTCCCTGTTGGCTCACAAGTGTTGGTCACCTCTGGCTATCGTCTACGACCCTCTCAAGGCGGGTTCTATCGACTCGACGGACACGATCCCCCACGACAAGGCCATCGTCCGAGCTCAAAACGCCGACTTCGTTCCCAATAAACGGATCAAAGGGGTGCCCGAGCGGACTGTTTTTGTGGGGAATCTGAGCGGCAAAACTTCTGAAAGATCTCTGAAGGATGTGAGTAGAATGAAGACATCGACAAGAATGTACTGAAATGGTGAAATCTGAAAGTTTTGTGAAACGCCCACTCTGTGATGCTACGAGATTAATTTATGGGGATCCCAGACCTGTCAGACCAGAGTTAGGAAGGGGCTTGGCCCGGGGGTCGAGTGTTTGAAGTAATTTTAGATGTAATATTGATTTTCGGAGTTCCCAGAATCTGGCCACTGTGCGAGGCTCTATGGGGTTTCTAAGGGAGGTTTTGGCTAGGGAGCCGTGTTATGTGTAGTTTTCAAGGTGATTGTGAACGTAGAATTCATTTCTGGGCGTGCCAGGTATGTCCGCCTCTCGGTGAGGCTCTGAGGGGCTTTTAAGGAGCTATAAATGAGATTTTTGAAGGATTTTTGACAAGGAGACGTGTGAGGTAGGTACCTATAGTTTTCAAGTTGTTTGTGTTCGTAAAATTCATTTCTGGGGCTCTCAGACCTGTCCGGCCTCACGGTGAGCCTCTGAGGGGCTAATTTTAAGGCGCTAAAAATGAGGCTTTTGAAGGGTTTTGGCGAGGGTGCCGTGTGAGGTGTCGTTTTCAAGGCGATTGTGGATTTAGAATTCATTTCTGGGCCACCCTATGAAGCTCTGAACTGGTTCAATTCGGGGTTTTGACGGCTTCCGGGCAGATAGCCGGGTTAAGTATCGTTTCGTAGTATTTTCGGCTGCTTTATCTTCACCTGTCCGACCTCACAGCAATTTTGATCATCAGTAATGAGACACCAAATTCTATTCCAATTTGCCCTTATTTTATCGTTTTTATTTTTTATTTACAAGTCAGCTTTCACTTTTAACTAGGTACAGGCTTTTATAATAACATACATGTAATATAATAGATTACTATAAGATATTATCTGAACTCCACAATGTCAAACTCATTGCAATTACTATCTTCAAAATTAAATTTTTTTTTTAAATTTTGAAGATAGTAATTGCAATGAGTTTGACATTGTGGAGTTCAGATAAGTATGGAAATCTTAACAGCGTACTATAAGATAGATAATTATAATATTATCTAATATCTTCAACACATAATAATATTATATTATGCTTTTCATTTTTTGTCCTTGAAAGTTCCATTTTTATCGTGTGTTGATGTTGACAGGAATTCAGCCGTTACGGTCGTGTTGTTGAGGCTACTGTCATCACAGATATCATCACTGGCAGATGTCGGGGTTACGGATTCGTCGAGTTTGCACACGAAAGTGAAGCAGCCAAAGCTTACGATTGTGCTCATCGATCTCGACTTGACGGGAACATCATCATTGTGGACATGGAGTGCAGTCGGCTGTTGCCCGGATGGGTTCCTCGGAGATTAGGCGAGTTCTCAGTGTAAAGGTTTTGTCAGCATTGAAACATGTATAGTTATTTTGATTGTTCCTAGGTGGTGGTTTCAACGGGCGCAAAGAATCTGGTCAACTTCGTTTTGGGTGCAGAGAGCGGCCGTTTAGGAAACCCATCAAACTTCTTACCGAACGGGAAATCAAAAACGTTTATGGCAAAACGATGGAAAGAAAAATTAAAGAAGTCGCCAACAGGCTCGAGGCGTTCACTTCCAGTGATGTGCGTGCAGCAGAACCTTCGATGGAAAGCAACATTGAGAAAATTCGACCTGAAGACACCAAACAGATTCGGGATGTAGTTGACCCAAATTGCAATAGCTTGGGTGACGTGGAAAGAAGAAAACATGAGAGACGTGACGAAGGGAGTGAAAGGAAAAGACACAAAAAGGACCGTGGAAGTGACAAACACGATAAGAAGAAGAAACGACACAAAAGTCATCATCGACGTCATTCCAAGGAAAGAGAGGAGGAGAAGCGTGAAAGATAACATTGCTCAGATTAAAGTGGTTTGGATTTAAGTGGATCTTTTGCCATGAAATGTAGTGGGTATTGGACCCGTCAGACACTTTTTGGAGCATATTTCCAATAAAATGTTAACGTGTTTTCCCGTAAATTAAATGTCTGAAAAACCAACAAGAATCAACGTTGGTGTGTTGTATGTCTTTTGACACTGAGAAGGTGTTTCAGAAGAGTGGGGAAGAGCCTCACGCGGATACAGCTGATACTGCTCAACAGCTGGAGAGACCCCAGTTTTCTCAATCCAATTAGTGTTCAGCTATTGACAATGCACGATCTTTTGGCTGGAAAGGGGGAAACCCCAGACCAGAACGGAGAATCTGCTGACATCTTGGCTTGGTCTTTGGGAATTCAGACCCTCCTAAGACATCACTGTGGAAATTTTCAATAGCGGTAACCCCTTCCTTGGTCGGGAGTTTGATCACAGAATCGCGAGAGGGGCATCCATGATTCCAACTGAATAGATAAACCTACACAGCGACCTGAAAAATGTACAGGGCAACCAGTTAAGGCCACCAACTTCTGAAAATGAAAAAACAGGACGCCCAGCATGTTACCTATATATATATATATATATATATATATATATATAGTTATATATAAATACCTACATGTATTTAGTTACATGTTTATAAATCTATAATGTATTTTATTAACTTCATGAAAATATTATTGGTAATAATATTGCTTCCGAGTCTGCAAGGCAGAGGATGCATTGTTTTCACTTTCGAAATTAAAACAAATTTGTTCTCCAAAATCAAAATTTCCACTCGCGTTTTGCCTTTCAGAGCCTCCTGAACAAATTTTGTTCCGTGTCTGTCGGTCTGTCTGTCTGTCTGTCTGTCCGCATTTCCGTGCCACACCCATAACTTCCACAATTTTGATCGGATTTTAATCAAATTTTCAGGAATTGTGGGGGTATAGCCCTAGATGGTCCCCTATCAGTTTCATCACGATTGAATCAGCGGAACGCTGTCCGCAGGGTCAAACGTGTGATTCCTCGTTAAAGCCATAACTTCCACAATGTTGATCCGATTTCAGTCAAATCTTCAGGGCTTGCGTGGGTACGGCCACTTGAGGTTCCAAATAAATTCTATGAGGATTGAATCAGCGGAACACGTTGGGCAAAATGGTGATTCGGGTCATCCTCAGCAACATGGAAGAAGTTGGTTGTTAGGATGGTTTGTTTACGCAGCCATCGATTTTTTAAAAATATCGAGTCAAAATTCCAAGAGCTTAGAGATCCAAAGAGTGAGGTGCAGTGTCGTTCACAGCAATCGAACTCGAAGCAGTACCGCACTGCCACTATTATAGTAGGTAGGTAGGTTTCACCCTTGGACGTTGAAATTTGAGAAGAAGACCTTATGGGAGTACAACAGACCTGGAAATTTCAGTGTTTATGCAGTTTGTCTGAAAGATCCCTGTGATTTGCGTAGGGATTACCTACGTCCTTCTCACATCCAAAAGTTCCTACGAGTAGGGTAAAATCCCTACGTCTGCCTTACCTATACTCCTTCCTCTTCAGCTTGATTGGTTTCTATTTCCCCCAAAAGGTGAATTTTCCCCTAGCTGGTAGGTTTGCAGTAGGTAGGTTCTTGCCTGCTTACCTACCTTCCAACTGTCAAAAAGTGGGACAAAACAGGACTCACAAAACGCAGGACATAACGCTTGGCAGGACGGAGGTCTAAAAAACAGGATTATCCTGCCAAAAACATGACGATTGGTCGACCACTACATCCTAACAAAACACTTGAAACCATCCGCAAGTTCCTAGACTTAAAAAAAATTGTTTTAAAGAAATTGGGGAAACTTACTTTTGGGATGACGCTCGTAATAGGTGTTTGCTTTTACGTGTCACATTTACTTGTTTGTAGTGACAATTGTCTATGCAATTTTATGTTTGGGCAAAAAAAAAAAAAAAAAAATTGTTGGATTGAATTTAAATCGACGCAAACTCAACTCCATTCTCCAGCAAGTATACTATACTGCAAGTATACTATTATAATAGTGGTCGGATTCGACCATCACATCGGTACTGCAATGGAAGACTAGGATGGAGTATTGTTACGTGCACAAAATGGGTAACAGATTGAGCGAACGTTATTGTGTGCTGCATCAGCACAGACGAGACGACAAAAGTGGAGCATTGGCAGTGAAGAGGGGGTGAGAGGGAAGACCCGATGACGGTGCTCGAGTCGGAGTCGCGAATTATTGTCCGTCAGAGGAAAACTAATATACCTACCTACCGGGCGAAGAAAAATTAATATAGGTACCTTTGATAAGGGAAAAATTGAGTAGTGGTAACTTCACCCCGGCATCAAGGGATAGGAGGTTGGGGGGATCGTTACAGTATTAAGGATCATCAATTCCACAGTTGGTTCGCCTGCTTTTGACATTTTAGGTTTGTTCCAGGTTTGACGGAATGTTAACAGAAATCGCCGGAGACATGCGCAGTTTAGAAAATGCTGTTCCAGGTCGATCGTAAGTTGGACGGAAACCGATAGCTCGAGTATGTGCGGTCGGGTTCTGTCGACAGACGCAGTCAGACCTGGAACAAACCTATTATGTCTTTACTTTGGCACATAAACGAAAAAAGCGTTGAAAGTGTTGAAGCGTTAACAAAAAGCGTTAAAACATTTCGGATACGATACCTTCCGAACATCCCACTAATCGCCACAAATATAAAACGCTCAAAACCAGCCATCGTTTTTGTTTTTTAGCCCAACACAAGTCATGTGATTTGGGGGGTCAGCGAATTTTGAAAAATCTAATCCCACAGTTGGTCCTATTCTTCTACGGTGCTGCTGAGCGAAGCGTTCGACCCGTAAATGAACCGGCCACGAGCCATTTCGATGTTCTTTTTATCTTGTTCTTTCTCTTGGATTTTACTCTGCTCGTTCGTTCGTTTCCTTTCGGCGATTTGCTCTCGCAGAGCGTCGGCGTAGTCTTTTTGTTTCTGTCGTCGATCGGCGTTTCCCGATTCGGCCGGCGAGCTCTGCAGAGTTAGTGTTTGTTTTAGCAGGTAACAGGTTGACAATTGCAGTGCCTTTAAAGGGAGACTTACGTCTTGTTGTGTGATGGGGTTTTGAGCAGTTCTGCCAACCTGCTTCTGGCTGGTCGATTGTGAGGCCAAATGCGCCACGTATTCTGCTCTTCTGGTGTCGTTGAGCTGTTTTCTTAAGTGAGCAATACTCAACGACGTTTCATATCCGATATCAGCAACAGACCCTGTAGGCGTCTCCGATCCTTATATAGAGATTTAATTTTTTTTTAAATGTGGTACTCTGTCTTTAAGTGTTTTTTGACGAAACAACACGAAAAATCTTACTTTGGATTTTATGTGGATCTCCCGACTCCATCTGCTTGGTTCTCTCCATCTCTTTTCTTCTTATGTGGGCCTGGTAGTCTTTATGCCTCTCCTCTTCCAACCTCTTCTTCATCTTATCGTGCTCTCCCACTCCCAACTGAGTCCTCCCATGGTAGTCTTCCATTTGCTCCTTTCAAGCGCGATAAAAAAAAAGCAATCTGTCGAAATAACCAAAACAATCCTGACGAATGAGGCAGGTATTTTTGATTAGGAGTTTCCACTTTTTTGTATCATGTGGGTTGAAATAAACATTTGTGAAGCCAGCTCCTATTTCCGGGGTTAATGTACAATGATGGGTTTGAAAATATAAAATATCTGTGGTACCCACCAATGGCAAGCTTAGTGAATCTATTGCTCGTCCTCGAAATTTGGTTTGAAGGACTTGGTTCTAACCACCAAATTTTGAGGCCGATCAAAATTGTCGACCTCCGTCACGAATACATGGTATTATAAACTCCCATGAATAATAATCCAAAACATAGAATCTATTCATTTTCTCATCTGATGAGAGTGAAGAAAATGAATTTTAAGGGTCATTATACTTTAAAATGAGTTGACTGACTATTAGTGAGTCACTAACTGTTTGTAGTTGACTTCCAAACTTGTTACCACACATCTAAAAGCTGAATTTGAGGGCCAATGAAGGTTTCCTACTTTACCTTTGCTTCGCTCAATCTTGGTAATTTCGCTCTGAAATATTTAAGGCCTATCAACTCAGATCCAAGGCTTTCGCAGAACGTTCAACCAATAAAATTCATGGCTGGCAGATGTACCTAACTTGAGAAATTTAGTACTTATCCCTCGATTCCGCCATATTTTTTCTGTGTTGAGCAGTGTTATTTCAGTTGCAGGAAGGACTGAGTCAATTTCTCACTCGGGGAGTTCAGTAGTGCAGCACCAGATGACGACTTGAGTCCGGACTATAATATAGTATTATATAATATTATATTATTATAATATAATATTGTATAATATAATATTATTATAATAACAGCACAAATTTGGCTAATTTAAATTGTGTAAGTTACCTACCAGATTGACAATGTCATGATAAAAATGCTATTAGGCAGCACTGGAGCAACAACCAATCAGGCTTACATCCTCTGCATTGAAATAAGGTCATCATCAAGAACCACAATCTTAAGGAACCTGTATATTTGTACACAATAGGCCATTACCTATCACATTTACAACAGGGAACAACAATCACAATGACAAAATCACAAACATTGAATAGGACAGCTTCATATTCCTAATACCTTTTGGTTTTTGATGATCAAGACAATACTGAAAGGAATTAGGACGACTTTATGTCAGAAAGACCTCCTGCAAAGGATTTCATGTGGTATTTTAAGAAGGGTGGTTCTCGTTGGGGTTTTGTGTAGTTTCAGGTGAGACATAATTGTCATGAGTTGTCGCGGATTCTGTCGAGGTCGTTGGATTTTCTGGCAAGTTGGACTGAGTCGAGTCTCTGCCAGTTCTGGAGTCTTCGCCGTACATTTCGTGCAGCTCGGTCAACCGGTTGTTGATCATTTCGGATCTTTGGTTGGTTTGAGACATCCTGTTGAACAAACCTTTGCACCCCTCTTCGAGCCTTTGGAGACGAGCTTGCCGGGCTTGGATGATCTCTTCGGCCGTCCTTTGTACCGGTTGGCTTGTCGACGGTTGGACGTCTGAAGATTCTGTCAACCGGTTAGTAGATGTTTCTGTGCTTGGTAGTCTGGCAGATCCATCCTGATGCGAACTTGTCGCCTCAAGCCGCTCAGGTGAGATTGTCCGCCTATTTGACGACTCTGCTGAACTATTTGAACGCCTACAATCAGGTTCTTCTGGTTCTGTCCATGGAAGCACTGTGCAAGGGTCCACTTCGTCAACGCTGAAATCCATAAATTTCCCCGTATCCTGGCTCGCATCAGTCAACGTCCCCCTGCGTTCCACCCTCGGTTCTTCATCAGTCCAACTCAACACTTCACAATGCTCATCGCTGCTCACACTTTCACCTTTTACTTCCTTCCATTCCTCTTCATCTTGCGAATCCGTTGGTGACTCCTCGTAACCACTCTCTGCAGAACTTGCTTGCTGCTTCCTCAAAGCAAATTCCGACCTTAGGAGTTTCCAGTCTTCTTCGGTCTGATTGTTTTTCGCCCTAGCTAGGGACCAGTTATCTTTACATTCTTCCAACTGTTTTTTCAAGTCGTTGAGCAAAAGCCTTTTCTGTGCCAGCTCATATCGCAGCACCTGCTCGTGGGAATGTAAGTTTTGGTGTTGCCTTTTCAACTTGTTCACGACACCCCAAGTAGTGTGAAGTTCTGTTGTGACCAGAGACAGACGACTTTCCTGTTCCATCAGGCGGGATTCTAAAGTGGAGTTGAGATCTTTCAATCGGCCGACTTCCTTCATCAAGGAGTTTTTCTCCAGGATTAAATCTTTGAGTCGAAGGAAAGTTTGGCTGACGCTGATCACCATCTTGGGGCCACTTGGGGTGTCCACGCTCTTGTAGCAGCTTTCAGGCGACGCTTCTTCAGGCGCCGGTTTGACTATGTGATGACCCAAAAGCTCCACGAGAAGCCTCCAAACTTTCGTCAAGTGTTCAGACATGTCGTCCAGTTCCCCACCGACTGGCAGCGGGTCTTTGTCTGCGATTTCAACCAGCGTTGAGGCCAACTCGTTGATTTTCCCATTTGCCGTCAGGTGATTGACCAAGTCGTGATGCTCTTCGAGAACTTTGGTGATCTTCTCGAGAGAGTCTTGCGTTGGTGAGAACAACTGCCCAAAGAGATGGTTCACTACAGCGAGTTGAGACGATGCGCTATATAAATCTTCACTTTTCCCAGCTAATTTAATTTTCAACTCGCTAATTTGCATTTTCGCTTGGTCTAATTCCGCTTCGATCTTCTCCCTCCTCTCTTCCACTTCTTTATTCTTCTCCTCCAAGTCCGAATTCCTGTGCTCGGCTAATTTTTGCCTCGTCTCTGCCGCCAACGTTTTTTGTTTTTCTCTCTCCAATTCCATTTCATGGCTTATCGTCATTGCTCGGGCTCTCTCCTCGTAGAGATTCCTCAATTTCTTCATGTTTTCCACTTCTTTCTCGTAAGCCATGCCTGTCTCTTCAATGGCCTCCAGCTTCGCTTTGAGCTCATTCACCTGGAACAAAACAGATTGTAGGTTATTTAATATTGTTAGGGATACAAGATGAGACAATAAGCGAGAAGTGTTAGGGATGAAGAGCAATGTAAATGGGCGCATGAAGAGTTCCGGAGTACTTATTGAGTCCCTGCCACCTGCCATACTGTGGGTCAGGAGGTAGTCAAGCTGAACCAGGTGCTGGAAATCCAGAAATTAGTGGCCATTAGGCAGTCTCTGATTACATCCGTGCCATTCGTCAAGAGTTAGCGAAGCTGAACCAGCTCCTGGAAACTCGGATGGGACTCCCCATGCGGTCACCCATGTGGGCATAATAATAAGCAGTCTGTCTTGTGTGCGACTCGGCCTGACCCTTGTATTTTATGAGACAAGGAATAAAGCTAGAGAACCTGAAGAATCATAACAAAATTCAATTTTTGTTAATCTCATGCAAAACGTTCTCACCTGCAACTCTCGTATTTTGAGCATTTCTCCACCAATCACTGCCACATCCTTCAACGCTTTGACCTGCCGCTCTAAACCTTCTATCACCTCATCTTTATCCCTTTCTGTCAAGGCGTCTTCGTTTTGAGCTCCTTCAGCGTCAACAGGGCTGATTTCTTCTTGACTTCTACGTTCAGCAGTTCCATCTTCCGTTTCATCAACTGGTGCAACACTTTCAGCGCCTTGAGCAACTTTTTCTCCTATTTTGGATTCTCCAACAGATTCCTTAAATTGTCTCAATTCTTCTTGCAGTTTGATCTTTTCATCACGCTCATTTTCCCATTTTTCTTGAAGCTCTTTTATGCGCTTGTTGAGGTTCTGTACGGCTTCTTTGCGGGCATCTCGCTTGAGGGACATTTCTTCTTTGAATTTCCGCATGTCTTCCTCCAGTTTCATTTTCCTCTCAGAGTCAGCGGCGTCATCTCGAGCCGGCACCTGGAAATAATTTTTATGTATCAGTTTGGATTATGTCGGCGTTTGGTGGGAAAAAATTTTTATGTGGGTGCTCACCTCAGTAGGCGTTTCCGCCGAAGTTGATCCTACAGACTGCGCCGTTTGGCTCCACACAACGCCTCCCATTATGTACTGGCTGAAATCATATGATGGTGTTGAAGTAACTTTGGCATTATTTAAAGGGTTTTGGCTTATTATTCAGGGAATAATACACCTATGTAATGGCGACGGAGATCGGAAATTCTGATCTGTCTCAAAATTTGTCATTACCTATACGTTTCATGACTCGTAGATTTCAAAAACGAAATTTCCGTTCGCCGTCAGAGCCGTTTTAGGTCGTAGGCTTTTTTTTTTTTTTTTTAAATCTGAAATGTTGACAAAATACTCGGTTTAGTTGTGCCCGCAAGGTTTTCAGCCCGATCGCCCAAATCTATGGGGCGCTGAAATGGGTCGACGGGAGGGTTTTTTGAAGGTTTTCGTCTATGGGGTCGGGTTTGAAGGGCTTGGCGGAAAAGCGGGTAAACGAGCGATGTGTCGTAAAGTCTTTCGAAGAATCCACGGTTCCGGGCCTGTAGGTCAATTATTATTTAGGTAGGTACGAATTATTTCTTTTTATTTCTTCTATTAAATAGATTTAAATTAAATAAATTTTATTTTTTATTTATGAAATTATTTCAATCGTAAAAGCGACTTATGCGGGACCGAAATCTGTCCCAACACAACATGAGCAATAAGCGTATTACAAGGAATAACAATTCCACGTGTAACTCAGCAGCGTTTTACGGGCCATGAAATTTATGACATTTCGAATCTTCCATAAAACGATTTCAAACGCTCAAATTCATCAGTGGAGAATAGCTATTTCGATAATTCTCGAAGGACGCGACAGATTCAACACACTCTCAACAAACCTGCAGTTTGCTACCTACCAATTGGCTCGATTCAAACTAAAAATACGTCAACGCACGCGCACAATTGTTGTGGGCGATTCTTAGCACACAATGGGGCAAAACCCTGAAAAATTAGTCTTCAATTCAGTTCACTTTTTTGACACGGAGAACCTTTGTGTTGATTAAGTTCAAGTCATCAAACTTTTGGCAATTTCAATGTTGTGGTGCAACGCGGTTTGATTCCTTCTTTGTGAAAATTTTGGAAAAACGCGAATTCAACGTTGATGAATTCTTAGAAGAAAATCCTTAAAATGTTGACAACCGAGAAACATCGCATAACGCGTTTAATAATTCAAATTACCTTTCATATGAAACGAAGTAGATGAGAAGTTCTCGAATACTGAGGTGGTCTAATTCTGTGGATCTCAAATGGTGGAGGGAGGAGTAGGAGGGGGCTGCACCGGGCGAGCGAAAAATAGCGCGTGGCGTCACGGCGGGTCGACCAACTGACCCCCCCCCCCCCCCCTTCGCAGATCCACCACTAACACCGAAGAAAAGCTTCAGGGATCATGAAACACGTCTAGTAAACATTGTCATCAATTTTTTTTATTTAAAAAAAAAAAAAATCACGGTCGACGAGAGGTTGAAGATGTAAGTGTGATGTTCGCTTCGCATTCTACCTACGAAAAACAACGTCTTTGGGGATGCACCAACTGCGCAAATTCGATTGTGATGAATAATCAACAGAGTCGAACTAGCGCTAGTTGGTCAAGTCCCAAAAATTACCGCCAGAACGGTTGAAATTCACCACAAATGGTGCCAGACTTTGAATAGAACGAGTGGGTTTCGTTTTGGTTAAATACACATGACGCATACCTACCTAATAGACGTTATGACACATTGTGATGCCGCACGATGCACCAA
The DNA here is from genome assembly GCA_955831195.1 of Pilophorus perplexus. Taxonomy (NCBI): domain Eukaryota; kingdom Metazoa; phylum Arthropoda; class Insecta; order Hemiptera; family Miridae; genus Pilophorus; species Pilophorus perplexus. The sequence goes on along the minus strand of OY037009.1, from coordinate 31,669,742 downwards.
CGCATCGAGTACACTCATGGAAAAAAAACCGCTTAAAATTTTATACGAGGGTAAATTAAAAAATTAATCTTGTGACCCGAAGAAAATATTTTTGAAAAATAAAAAAATAGATAAATATATAAAATAAAAAAATATATAATAATAAATAAAATATAATATATTTTATTTACTATTATATTAAGATAATTATAAAAATATACTAATATAAAATAAAATATATAGGTATAATAAATATAATAAAATTAATTTTTTTTCTGTACGACGTTTGGACAGATGTGGGAGATCGAAAAACTGGATTTTGCGTCCAAAGTTACTCGAAACACGACACCTTATTTGACCTCCTGGAATCCTTAAAAAATCCCGTTTGTAGCTCCAGAGCCCAATAGATCCGCACGGTGAAATCGGATCGTTCTGGGACCCCTAAAAAAATGGATTCGACGTCAAAAAATACCACGAAAACGATACCTAACACGACCCCATAGCCTAAACCTTTCAAAAACCCCTCCCGTAGCCCCATATTAGCCCCATAGCGCCCCACGGGTTGGAGCGATCGGGCTGAAAACCTTGCGGGCACAACTAGATGATAAACCAAGAATTTTGTCAAAATTTCCAATTTTAAACAAATTCCTACTGCCCGAAACTGCTCGGACGGCGGAGCCGTTTTTTGACGCTTTTGGAATCTAGAAATGGATAATGTCAAATTTTGAGGCCGATCAGAATTAAATTAAACACTTCGGTGAAGTATTGAGACCTCGCATCTTTCATTTTAAAACATTGGAGAAACGAGGTCTCAATACTTTACCGTCGCGATTACATAGGTGTATTATTCCAAGAATAATAAACCAAAAACGGCTTAATTTTAGGGAGAAGGCTTGTGGCATCCTCACATAGCCAGCCACCGGCTATCATAGCCAGCTATTATAGCAGCTATTATAGCCAGCATTATAATAATAGCTGGCAGCCACGGACCCGTTCTGAATCAGCGGTATGGATAATAATTATTCTTAGTCCCTGCCACATATGGTAAAAATCTCAAATATTTAGAATCAGTACACAAAGAGCTATTGAGTGAGATGCATGGAGAGAGCGGCTGAGCGGCCGCGCGCCGCCATGGGTGGACTCCTCCCCTTAATAAAAGTCTTCCCCCCCCCCCCCCCATCATCGGAAGGGTCGTTCCTACAGAATTTGAATGGTAGGCAAGTCATTTTCACGCAGATTTTTCAAGTCTGAAGAAGTAGAACTTCAATAAATAACCTAAAATTTCGTAGAAGGAACCGTGAAATTTCGTTGATGATGCAGAATTAACGATCCTTAAGAAAGGGATTTTATACACTTGAAGCCAAGATTCAAACGCTCTTCATTGTCATTCATTAGTAACATTTTAGGGTAACACGCACTTTGCCGGAAGCGATCTTAGTAAGATTTCTTAGTAAGATTCATTTCACAAAAATGAATGGGTAAGATCATCTTACCCATTCATTTTTGTGAAAAACACAGTGTGTCGTTAAGAGATGAAAATTTCTTCTAAATCTGATATTTAATATCAGATATAATGAAATAACAGATTCCATTATATGACTGGTGTCTATTGCAAATTCTCGATTTTGTTTCCTCACAGGGGTGTCGGAAGTGGGATCCACGGCTCGCAATGACACCTGGCGAACCAACAGCCTTTTATGGTTGCTGTGAAGGTCCTGACGATGGGAGTAATTACCCGAAATCTTGTCAGTAGGTAGTGGAAGTTATTCCATTTTATTTTGACTGATGAATATCAGTTCATGGGTCAATACATTGCCGTTGCAGGTAATTGTTGACGTCCTACTGCCCAACTATGTCTAATTTAGGCCCGAAAATGCCAGAATTCCAACTTTGTCAGGACTTTTCCATTCAGAAATGGCAGCCCCCAGTCTGGACTGACATTTTCCTTTTACACGAATCTCGAAAGTGTACAACACTGAACGACCTCCCTTCTATCACACATCGTGAAAATCTCTTCCGGTAGGGGAACTTCCCGGAGAGGGCCCAGTGTGTCTAAAAATAAAGCTATCAAGTATTTTCGGGGGCGTCACACTCGGAAACGGATTGGGAATAAAGGCCTTTAGTTCAGAGTCTTCAGACTCAGATCGTACCTATGCATAAAGCAAAAATGTTTAGTATTTGCATTTTTTAAATTCTTTTTATTATTATTTATTTTATTTATTTATTTTTTTTAGCTCCTAGTAGGTACTTACCTAGTGCCTACATCGAAATGCAAACAGATATTGGAATATCTTCTTAGGTACTGCTTCCAATGAGCACGGTATTTTTTTAAAAATATTTTGTAAATTGCAAGTATTTGAGCAAAATCCTAAATCCAGATTTCGTCATTTTGTGGTAAATTTGGACAAGTTGTCATTTTTTAAAGCCTCGTATCTTCGCAATGAATTGTTATGAAAATACTTCGACCCGAGCGAATTCTAGGAAATTTAATGCTCTACAAAAGAGGTATGAGTAATTACTCATTACATTAATGTTTTTGTTGAACGTAAGGGAGAAGAGTTATAGGGCCAAAACCGAAAAGATGTCAAACATTTAGCTGTTGTTACACTTGATCACTGCAAATTCAGTCTGCATTTTGTGGATTTTCTTCAGGTTCACCCCAGACACGTACGAATAAATACGAATAAAATTTGTCTCAAGCAAAATTTGAAGTCCATCAATCATTTGTCTCAAGATTAAAATTTAATCATTACCTACATTCAATGCACAATTTAATTATACCGAATACGCGTCGGCGGCTACGGTCACTTGGCACAGAAGATGGGGCCGGTGTTGTAGAGGAACACTGGGGAAACGACGACCATTGACGACCAGTGACTGCTGAGAACGCGCAGTCACCAGTAGGGATGCAAAATCGGTGGTCAAAAATCGATTTTGACAATCGATTTTTAATCGCCCGTGAAAATCGATTGTACCAATTAATCGGGCCAAAAAATCGATTATACGGACAAATAAAAAAATTGTTATTCATTAAAAAAACAGCATGTAATTAAATTAGCAGGTAATTAAATATTTTACCTACCAAAGGTGGTTTTTAGGTGGTTTTAGGTGGTTTTTATTTAATGCAAATTATTAAAGAAAATATTGGAACTGTAACTGTAATAATAATTATAATTCGTAATTATTATTGTAAGACACCTTTTTCATAGTAAAAGTATAATTAGGAAGTTGGAGTGAGCCAAGTTTAATAAAAAATCAAACAAATTACGTACAAGGTAGGCACTTGGACCACTACACTTAGAAAAAGTCAATTTCGGGTGCACTGTTCAAAAATAATAATTTGGAAAGAGTGTCGCCTTTCAACCTGTTGCGCTCCTAGGTGAGCATGAGACCTGCCTTAGAAAAAAGCCTCTCGCTGGGGACTGACGTAGACACCGAGGTTACATACTTAATAGCAATAATTGTAAGTTTGGGAGAGGCAGGTTTCATGTTTCCCAGTAAGCGAGGGGGAATTTTTTGAGGTTATGTTATATTATATCCTTCTTGTGGATCTGCTGCATAGGTACACAAAGAGTAGGTACAATACAGAAAACAAAAACCGATTTCGCCAAAACAAAAAATCGATTTCACCAAAAAAATCGATTTTTGGAAAAAAATCGGTACAATCAATCGATTGCAAAAAAATCGGAAATCGGAGGTAAAAAAAAATCGATTTTTCGATTTAATCGAAAATCGATTTGCATCCCTAGTCACCAGAGCACGACGGCGCCCAGAAGGGCATAAGACGCCGGGCTGAAGGGCGAACGAATACGGGCGGCCTTGTTCCTTGTTTATGTTTGTTTTTGATTTTACTTGTTACTCGTTTAAATAAATGTTTCGTTTACTGATGAAATAAAATTATTGAACCAAAAAAAAAAAAATTATACATCAGCAAGTACGCAAACAGGTTTGCAGAAGGTTTTATCCATCATTTTTGAATTTGCACATGGAAGTGATGAAGGGTTATGAGGTTAACACTTTAGTTTGTAACTAATCGATTGTTTTCTCTCCCCCCCCCCCCCCCCCCCCATCATCACAGACAACTGCTGATTCAAATCGAAACGCCCGGAATGTTCACTTTGCTATTAATTTTTGTTCATTAACTTACCATCGTGTTGGAGGTGATCCCCTCCGCCTGTTATCCCACCACGAACTGTTCCCACAGAGAGGGTTTTGTGGTCGACTACGGTGAGGTCTACTTGCATGGAGGTGGTGGGGGTGGAATACGCTCGTGAGGCTACAGGAATGCTCGTCTACCGCTCCCGAGTAAAAGTTTTCAATCCGAGTTCTTTTGTTCTCGAAAAAATAAAGGTGTCGGGGAGGGAGGGGGGGGGGGGTGCTGTGGCGGAAGAAATGCAAGTTACCATCTACGGCAATAACGACCCGGTGGCGACCTTCAATAATCCGCTGGTTCCGTTGATCGTGAGGCTCGCATCGAAGAAATAGTCTGGTAAACTACCCGTAAGGATGAAGAGACCACCGTGAAAATCATCATCAGTACCTACGTATCCACGACGCGGGCCGAAAATTTCGCTCGGCCTCAAAATCAATACTCCGCGAATCGTAGATTTCGAAGAAGAGTTGAGAGATTTGAGTTTCTATTCTACAATTCCTATAACATAATATGTTATAGGAATTTTAGAATAATATAGGAATTGTAGAATTGTAGATAATATCAATATTGATTTCAACAACCAGAAAATTTCCAACGCGTCGACTTCATCAAAAAAACGTTTCAACACGTCTCTGAGAACTTATTTTCGTCTTCATCTTCGGATAGCTAATTTATTATTTTTGCTAAATTTAAAAAAAAATGACAGTTTACTGGAAATCGTTCCAAATAGTACAAATTGATGTTTCGATCAAGACGTTATGAACTGTCGGTGAGTATATACGAATAGTCAATTATTCGGGCGTTAAAATTTAAACATTTCACTGCATGATGAGGAAAATGATCCTACATCCCTGTATAAATTATTATCATGCTTGACGTTCGTCCAAAGGCCGCACAAACAAGCTTGCTTGTAGGGGAGACCGTTGTACTTGGGAACACTTTTCAGTTTTTTGGACATAGTGCCTGGAAATTCCTCAATATTGCTCGGCTTTCGGTTTCAATACCTACCTTACAGCAGTCTTGACTAACAGTTATGGGTGCCAAAATAATTTTGTAATTCCTTGAAGCATAGGCGAAGCTATGAAGCAAATTCGAAGGGACGTTTTTGTTCCAAGGTAGGTACTGTAGTTGTAACAACTCGGCGTAGGCGTAGAAAGATCTGTTGGATAGCAGCACCAGCAGGAGCTAATTCAAATTTTTTTCTCCCCTAGTATTTCGGCTTGAGTTACAGTAACCAGACGAACGTACCTAGTTACGAGTCGTATCAACTTTTGAGACTAGCCACTGTTGCAGTCCACGGCACGTCGTGTTTGTCAAGAAAAGTAGTTTTCAAAAAAGACAATTGCAGTCTTGCATTTGAGATATGACGGAAAACAATAATAATTATTGTTTATGACGGAAAACAATAATAATTAATTTTATAATTAATTATTATAAAATTACTAAAACTATTATGGGTATAATGAATGACACTGCCTGGAAGCTCCTAAGCTTCCTCCCGTTTTTTTAAATCTTAAATTTTGACAAAATACTCGGTTTACCATCTAGTTGTGCCCGCTAGGTTTTCAGCTCGATCGTCCAAACCGGTGGGGCTAAAAAGGGAATACGGAAGGGGTTTTTGTACTTATGTTTTCGGGTATAATGTCGAGTGGGGTGTCGTTTTCGAAGTATTTTTGGACGTAAAATCCATTTATTTGGGCATCAGAACCATCGGTTTTCTACGTCAGGATCTAAGGCGGCTAGGCGGTGGGCTTTTGAAGTATGCCAGGAAGTCGAATGAGGAGTCGCTTTACGGTTAATTTTAGACGCTTAAAAAAAAAATCGTATTAATTTATTCCATTTTTTGGGTCTTATACCCGTCCAAAAACTTTACAAGAAAATTAAAGAAACAATTTTTTTGAGAATTTTTATTAAATTAAAAATTGGTATGGAATGTTTACCCTTTACAAAGGGTTTGTGGGTCCGCCAGTAAGTGATTTCATAACTCTGGTTGAGTCCACAATCACTGGCTGTTTTGGTGGTGGTGGCCACCAAAACCGCCAGTGATGACGGACTCGAACAGAGTTAGGAAATTAAAAATTGTTTATTATTGATACAGAACTAATTTTTGCACAAGTTATATTAAAGAATAATAGACCGTTATGATACCCGTTGGGTAAAATTTGCAGCGTTTAAGATTAAATAGCCTACTGCAAATGTTGCAATAGGCTATGAGAATGACTACCATCTGTTCGCTTTGATCATGATGTAATCTTTTTCATGTGTTTTAAATGATTGTGTGGAAATTTGGACCTTTGTCTTTGCCTGTGTTCTGTTTTGCAAATGAAAAAATCTTGATTCGCTCCTGAAGAAGGAAATTCCTGGGAACGAGGGAGAAGCTGTTCAGTCCAAGTTGAAGAAAGTACTTGACCAGAATCCAGGCTTTGCGAAGATGAAATTGGTTACCTCTACCCTCCTAAGAGCCGCACCGAAGATAAAATCAATTTTTGCTACCTTGGGGTCCTGCTGAAATCACCTCAATGTAATTTTTCCCAATCACATCTTGTGATGGTAGTAGTAAAGATTTTTATTTCGGCACAATCACATGCAATAATTTAAAAAAAAATTGAAATAGGTACCTAACAAATTATTATCATTTACAGAATTTATTACGATCACAATAACAATACCGGACTAAGGAAACAATGAAAAAAAAAAAAAAAAAAAACAACTGACTGACAAAACAACATCTAAAGACAATGGTCATCGACAGTCTGTCGGGTTTGCTTCCTTTCATTATTCTAATTTTTCGTTTTCTTTCTTAACCTCAATTAAAAATAGTTCAATTAAAAAACTGTTCATTAAAAAAAAGTACGATACCTGGAAGCACCCGTTATCAGGCGCGACTGGTGATGGCAGAACAAGGGGGTGCAGTCACGGATTCGTGATAATATTTTATGAAAATATTATTGCACCCAACACAGATAAAAAGTACCTACTATCAAGATTTGCTATAGTTCATTATTTATTTATTTATTTGTTTGTTTAAAAATTCCAATTAACTATTACCAGTTTCCTTTCATTTCCTGGGTACACGCTGCAAACCTGGTAAAGGTGAGGTTGGCCGTCCCATGTCGCGAATGGCACACTTCTCACTCACGCCTAAACGGGAAAACTCCCTCAAGATGAAATCATTAGAGTTATCCAACAAACGCTTTATGAAATGAACAATGAAACGATCGAATGAAACGAACGAATAAAAAACTTATAAAATTCTTATACTTATAAGACATTCAATGAGTCTCATTAAATGAGACAAACGCAGATCACCGAGATCAGAAAACACTTCCCAGAAAACATGGAAGCACACTAAACCACGGATGCCATCCCCTCAACTGCTGAAGCTTCTGGTAAAAAATACCTTTGTGGGAAAACTGAAAAAATCAGAAACCTTGGTCGATCGAAATTTTATGATTTCATACCGTACAAAGTAATATAGCAACACCAAAAAGTTTTCAAAATATTTCAAAAGTAAGCCCCTATTTTTTCCATGATTTAGGACAGATTAGATCCTGAATCCCTCATTACAAACGAAAATTCCCTGCCCATGAACGAAGACTGCCAACACTGATTGTGGAGGTGATTTAACATCTGGTGAACGGTGAGAAGGAAGGGTGTGCGCAGTGCCCAGAACTGCCCCACATTTCGACATTTCTGGCTTCACACTTAGTTCGTTGTTCCATAAGGTCCATGCAAAAAAATCGTCTCAAGAAGGGCAGTGCTCCCGTTATCATCGCACTATCAACACAGGCTTTTCAGACGTTCCGCGAACTATGTAAGGTCTACAAGAACTTACGTAGATTTTCGAGCCGAGTTTTGATTCATTTTTAGGTAGGTAACTAATCAGGTAGGTAATACGTAGCCCCCCCTCTCGCCCTTCTGCATCGAGGGGGTGCAGTTGCGACGCTGCCTCCCTCACGAGTCGCGCCTGCCCGTTATATAACTACCTACTTACCCAAAGCACACCAATCCTTTCCGTTCAGCCATTCGATGCACTGCTCTCTCGACAACTCCCCCGATCCCAAATCAAATAAATCACCCTGTACGCTCCTAAAATTGGACAGCCTCCCAGAAAGTGCAAAACATTCTCCGGCACGTTTTTGTTGCACAATGAACAATTGAATCTGCGGTCGGTCCGTTGCGGCATCCAGTCAATTCAATCCAATCAATTCACCTCGCATTAAATTTTCCTAAAATTTGTAGAAATGTTCCCCGCAGTCCATGCATCCAATCGCAGGTAGCTAGTACATTCTGTCGGATGCCCTCGCGTAGCATTTGAAATTCTCCACCTTTCCAGCATGCACCCTTTCCATGATTGCCTTAATGGTTTTGGAGTCGATCCTTTGTATCTCCAGCTCACCGAGCGCATACCTATTGCAGAGTGCCCGCCAACACCGAATCCAGCCTTCGAGAATAATGTCAGCGCTTCATCACAGTGAATCTTGAGAAATATGACAAACGACATAATAATATTACATAATATGTCATATATTATGTAATATGACATATTATGTCATATGTTTCAACCAGTCCAAATCGGCAAAACAAAACAATCACGGTTTTTGTTAAATAATGCACCTAAAGAACCTTATTTGACGTTTTGAAAAGAAAAAAAATTAAAGAGTTGCCGTCTGTGATGTATGTATGATCTTCACGGTACCTACATGTTTTGTATGATTACTCCTTGGGGTCACCCCCAGAGGCTGTCACGTTAAGCCTAACTGCTATACAACGGAGGAACATGGAACTGCATTTATTATTACATTCAGACGTAGATGTACGAGTGGAACATATACCCGAAGACGTCGAAAGATCCGGTCCAGGACACGGGAACATCTCCCTATTGTTTGGGCTTGAGGGCTTTGGAATTTGGATGTGAGCTGCATTCACATGGTAAGTGAAAAATCATGGTTCGCATAGAACGCTATAAAGAAGAGAAAATATACTTTATTCGTAATTGTTGGTAAATAAGGTTAACCATATAATACAATGAGGTGCTCAAAATCAAATCTAGGCTACACGAGTGTTTTTCAGATAGCCATGGCACGATGATAAGTTTAAACAAGCGACCTCTGCATGAGTCTAATGGCATTTCAAGGGCTGTAGGCCAAGTGTGTAGTCCCATGGGGTTTGAGCATGTTTTTAACAACCGGACTGGAAGCTATGTTGAGTGGGAACTTTGGTACACCTTGAGGCTAGTGGAATTCATAGACGTTCAAAGAATCGATTAGTAGGTAGCAGTGGGAGTTAATGAACCCGAAAAATGGCTATTAGCACTAGACATGCAATCGAAACTCAACGTCTATGAATACCAACACTCTCACTCGCTCAATGAGGACTTTTGAAGTTGCCGACGCTAACAAAAGATTCAAAATCGCCAAACGTGAGCAACTACTTACAGGCAACGCTGTTCTAGAGATACCATAATCAACCCCAAAAATGTTGATTTCTAGTAAGTCTACATTTCCAATATAGCCGAAAACATCGACCTAACTTATGATTAAATTTGAAGCACCTTACAACGAACACCGCCCCTTGAATTGATTTTAACGCCACGTCTACAAACTACCCATATTGCACAAAAATAGTTCATGTACCATTTTGGCGGCCATTTGATCTCCATTACAACCACAATTCAAGGCCATCATAAATAGAAAAAAGGCGTTGACGTAACGAGTATATATATATATTTCTTTACAAATACATGATTAAAATATCAAATAAAATGTTCACCATACTCAAAAGTTTCTTTCCAAATTTTAAACCATCCTTAAAGGCTAGATCACATTATTACGATAATTACAATATAAAATGACACTTCTGAACTGGTTATTATTATCGTTTGCAACGAAGAGAGAAATATTTTCACCCCCCCACTGTGAAAACCGACAATAACAGCTGCGCAAATAAAAACCGATGACAACTATAACGCAGTACGTTTAAATGTAGCGGACACTAGAGGCGGGATATGGAGAGCCCTATAAGAAGGGGTGGTAGGGGAAAAATATAATTTGAGGGGTAAATGAATGTGGAATGATTTTTTGTCGTTAGTTTAAACCGGGCCTTCGATAATGCTTACTTTCATTGTGTAGTAATAAATACTTCGGGAGAACAGCACAAGTCCGGCGATGAAGGCACCTGAAAATAATTATGTTTGTTTGAAAATCTGAATACAGGCAGATTCCTGGCAACAAAACATAGAATGACCCCGAGCAGTAAAACGTAACAGCCCCATTTGGGGTTGATTTGGGTCCTCATTCACTACTCTGCTGATTTGGTTTTCGATCTAGGGAAGTCTGAGGGGAAAGAGGGGACGCAGTAGAGTATAATAATATTATACTCTACTGCGTCAGTATATTATACTCTCTCTGACTACCCACTCGTGGGTGGAATCGTCAAACAAAATGTATGAGAATATTATTTCTCTACAGCTGGCTACCTGTTTTGCAATCATCGCCGTTCAAATTAGGGCGAGAGAAACTATTAACTCCTGACCTTCATGTGGTCGTTCTTTCAGCAAGTTCCCTCTTCTGACGGTGCACTCAACCAGCTGCAGAGAATTAGCTATTAGCGGCCTTTACACTTGGGCGCTTTCCTGCCGGAAAGACCCCCAAACGGGAAAGAGCGCGGGAAAAGTGTAGGTGTAAAGGCGAAGCCTGGAGTTAAAGCACTGGGGATTGCGTGGGCGCGGGCTCGGCGAGCTTTCCAGGTACCGTCCAGCTGCTAGTTTAAAGTCTACACGCGCATTCCCTCAAGCCTCCTCCCCTCCACTAGTAAGTATACTTCTTGCTTGTTCATCAACTTGAAATTAAGTTGATTTAATTAACATAGGATAGGATGATTTGTATAATATACAAAATGATTTGTATAATATATTATATCTTTCGCTTGTTTACGGAAAACCAAAAGTGAGGAATATAAAAAACAAAAACACTGCAAATTTTACACCTGGTTTTAAATGTTTTTCTTTTCTATAAATTATCCAAAAATTATTACGAATTAGATTTAATTAAATTATTTAAAAAAAGTTTATTGAAATTTTCTTGTAAAGTTTGTGGAGGGAAGTGGGACCCCGATAAATGAATTACAGGTAATTCTGTAATTAATGAATTACAGGTTATTCTGTAATAGATTACAGAATTACCTGTAGGTCTATGCGTCCAAAGCCACTCGGAAAACGACACCTCGTTCCTTCCTGACATCTTTCAAAAGCCCCATCAAATGGCTACAAAGTTTGTAGCTCCATGAAAACCCCATAAATCCTCACGGTGAAACTGACGTTCTTGGGACCCCAAAAAATTGATTCTACATCCAAAAATACTTCGAAAACGACACCCCAATCAAATTTATACCCCGAAACCCTGCAAAACCCCCTCCTGTAGCCATTTTTTAGCCCCACGGCGTTGGGCGATCGGGCTGAAAAACTTTGTTTCTTCTGGAAATCTTCAGAGTGATTTTCCCTCAATTCGTAAATTAACGATAAATAGCCGAAAGTCTCCTGTACTCTTTCACCCAGACCCTTCTATCCCGTTTTTTAGTAAATCCCCACACTTCCACAATCGCCAATGAGGTGTTAGGTACATCTTCTTTCCAAATCCATTTTCAAGTTTGAGTACAATCAAAACTCCAGCACACACCAAAAAATAAAAAATAAATAATTTAATTATTAAATAATATAAACAATTAAATTATATAATATATAATATAATATATATTATATAAATGTAAAACCTGGCACACCAACAAAAAAACTGTTGGTCTCACGACCAATCCACGCTCCGGGGATTGCGCGCAGATTCCCCTTTACACAAGCGCTTTTTCCTTCACTCAGGTGGGCACGATCTCCTGTAGGAAAGCGAGTTCTCGGAAGTTTTCCGGATATTTTAAAATTTTAATTAAAAAAAAAAAAACAAAAAAAAACGGACGGTAGACATATGGTTCTAGAGTCAGATCATTTAACAATGATTAATTTTACGCCATTTTTTTCTCCCAAAAAATGTTGGTCGACCTATACTTGTCGAGTAGAAACAGTTTCTAGACAATCAGGTTGACATCAGTCAGTCTTATGAAAAACTTTCCATTTAAACAAATTCTATAAAATCACCCGATTGCAATAACCCGCAACAAGATTGCGTCAGATGATCAAGCGAGTATTCGCCCCTTTTCGGAGTTTTCGCTGTGACAGAGACATAAATAGCGCGCATCACAAAAAACGAAATACGTTTTATATAGGTACGCTGATTGTTCTCCACATCGATGGAAGGAATATATCCATGTAAAAAGAGGTGCCGCCGGAGTAAGGTGGATGAACCCTCTGAGAAGACGGATGAAACAGCAGGTAGCAGTGGACTGCTGGATGAGGACGAAAATATCTTTGCTGGCGCTGAACTCCATCAATTGGGAAAACAAAAAGGTACCTACACTCCATTGGTCTTTAAATCTTGCGTGAAGACCAATCCATGTCAAAATTATGAATTGCTCAAGTTGAGCAATTATTATATTATAATGATATAATTATTATATCACTAGACCACATTCTAAAATGTGCTGTTTGTAATGAATGTTACCACAGGTGATTCCCACAGACGTATGTGCCAGGATTTCATCGCATCTACGACGGGAGAGTGAAATGGCGTCCGGATTAATAAATCAGCACAAACAACGTATCACCGAACTGTGTCGCCAATTGCAAAATGAGCGTGCGGTAGTGACCGCGCAACAGAAAGAGAGCGCGGACCTGTTCGCAAAAATGCAACAACTTTGAACAAAGGCGTTCTAATTTGTTACATACCATTATTTCAAGTTACCATTGAAAAGCAAAAAGTGCTGACATTTTCTGACGAACATCGCTGCAACTCTTCCAGTTGAGCTGTTCAATAATATATTATTGAGTGTCGGTGAAGACGAGAAACCTCGTATCTCCAAAATCCTTGTAGTTTACGAATTCGCCACTGTAAGCTCTAAAATCGGTGGGAACCCTCGTATCTCCAAAGTACTGGTAGTTTACGAATTCGCCACTGTAAGCTCTAAAATCGGTGGGAACCCTCCTGGTAGGTAGGTTCATTTCATCAATATATTGATAAATGTTTATCTTCTCTCTTTCGTTTGCTATAAGCTTTCATTCGCTCGGCAGCAGAAATGGACGTAGTAATTGAGTGTAGTGGACACTTACTGGTTGAAGTGGAAGGTGAATAACAATCAGGCCCCGGACACAACATTTCAGAAACTAAATTAGAGAAGCTAAAAAAGAAGCTTCGTATTTTTTTTTTTTAATATTTTAATTTAAAATTTTTTTTTTTTTTTTTTTTTTCAAAAGTAACTATTTTCTTAATGACATTAAATGTCAAAAAAAATTTCCTGTTAATCATTTAATAATGATTAACAGGAGGTTTTCAAGATTTTTCCGTAACGTCCCGAAATTGCGACATAAAAAAGCGTTACGCAACATAATCGCGAAAACTATAATCGTCTGTAAGGAAGTTTTCCGGTAGGTTACAAGTTGAGAAAACTTTTTTTTTCTAGAAAAAAATGGCGTAAAATTAATCATTAATAAATGATCTGACTGCAGAACCGTAGGTATAGGTACCGTCCGTTGTTTTTTTTTAACCATTCAGAGAAAAACCATTTCAGTGACCCCAAGAAATCGCAGTGCCTCATATTTCCTTGGGATCTTTCAAGTTACAGAACTGGGATTTCTATTGAAAGCAGCAGCTGTAATTGACGAAACCTTCATTCCCGTTATTTCTGTCTGAATCACTAACAAGGATTTTCCGGAACAGTAGAGGAATTTTCTAGGTTGTTGCCGGAACTCGTGGCTAACGGTAGACAATGTAGCTCAGTAACAATGAAATACTTGAAGGTGCCATAGGTTGCAGCTCATTTTCTACAATAACTATCGCAACTGATCACAATATTTCTCAATTTTGACTTTTGGGCTTCCGAGGAGGTGAAACTCCACACAGTATTCATTTTACAAGACCAAAACGAATCATGCAAGGGAATCAAGCATCCTCGGTCCTTGACGAGGGTGCAAATGGCACGTTCAATGTTATTATAAACTTCAGGCTCAATTAGGGGGAAAACTCACGCAAAACGCCAACAAAGGGAGTTTTCCTCATTTCATACGCTAATTTCCCTACCATGATTACCAATCATCACTAGACGTTACGACTCGAACCTCATCTCATCTCAAGTCCAGTCAATTTTGGGGTTTGTAAGCTCGTCTAATTTTTTGTAAACTCGTCTACCACATATTTCTGCATGATGATGCTAATATGTAAACTCGTCTAGGGTCACTTTGGGAGAGATCAGAAAACTTGTTTAAAAATTGTAATAACAGGGAAGTGAGAAAACAATCAAAACATTCGAACGGTCTTTGAAATTGTGAAGAACTTCGCGGTCCGATTTTAGTGTTAGACTGCTCATTCGAATCAGCACGGCCCCAAGTTTGTTCGTTTGTTCGTCTCTATACCCGCCTTGATCGTGTTCTAGGCGGTCCTTATCAACGAGAGTTGTTTATTAGGCTGTGGCAGTAACAACAGTTGTCATCAATTCACGGTAATTAAGAAACGTAGTGTAGTTACTAACATCTAGATTAGGGCTTTCCAAGCCCTAAAAGGCCACTAGTAATCAATAAATTTCAATAATTTTCCGTCCTCGGGTGCAAGTGACATCAGTTCATAAACAAAACAATCTTCCACTTCCCACGGTTCTAGACAAACGAGTCCATAGCACCATAGAATCCAAGTCCAATTTAGCTAGGTGGGAGACGAATTTACACATGTCTGTTCCTGATTCCGAACAGTAGGTAGACGAGCTTACACCACATACGACCTTACAACACCTAACTTTAGACGAGCTTACATACGCTCGTCAATTTTCCGATCCAAGCCCCCGTCTAGAGGAAAATTTCCATTAAATGCTCACCATTTATTAATTCCATTTATTCCACATTTTGGAACGGCGATTTGAGTTAGAACTTGAGAAAGGTCTCTGAATTGTGCCCTCAAACCCTGATGACGGGAATAAATTACCAGAAAGCCGTCAGTTTGACCCCTCGTGGGCTGATTAAATCAAATTTTGTCACCTTTTCCGACTAATCCGACTACAAAGCTGATTTTGCTCCCCATTTGCTACTCTGCTCATAATAAGTACTAAATTGTCTATTATACTGTACTCTTTGAAAGAACTTACCCGCGTAAATGAAGTAAGTGCCGCCATGCTCAACGGCATACTTGTAGGTCCCTACGGTGACTGCAATCCCGACGATAATGAGGAGTATGGCCAGGAGGAGAAAGATCTTTCCTTTGCTTTTAGCAAACTGTGGCCCGACCGAAGACCTGAAATAGCAACAATGGTAATGTGAAAGGGTGGTAGAGGTGAAACCAGATGCTAATGGAGGCGAATACTAACACTTTACGACAGTGAGGACACCGGGCGAGGGCATTCTTCAGCGTGTTGAACAGGAAAGTGTCCCTGCAGTGGACGCAGGTCACTTTGCACATTCCCGGCATGGTCGGCATGGGAGGGGTGACCGGCGAAGGCGACAAGTTGATGATCCTCTTGCAATTCGGCCGAGGGCAGGCGATCCGCTGACTGGAGGATTTGCATATGAGCAGACAGTTGCAAGGGCAACGGACGTACTTCTTGCCGGGCGGAGGATTCCTAATTGGCTGGAGAATGAAAATCAAAAACACAAAATCATAACAAAGGATAGAAAAACTCGGTCTATTATTTAGGTATTTAATATATACCTCGGTTTAGTATTTAATATAATATTAGGTATATAATATATAAACTCGGTCTATTATTTAGGTATATAATATTATAATGTTTCACACTTCACACACGCGGGTTACTCTGTACTCAACTCAGTGCATGGAAGTCTTCTTTTTTTCTTTTTTTTTTAATAGTGGCAACTGCTAAGGTGCCCGTGGGGCTTTCAGCAGGCCCCCTGGCAGGAATCAGGGAGGGCCACAAGGCGCCCCCAGGCTCCACCTCCTGCCATGATGAGTGGGGGAGGAGAGACTTTCCCTCCCGAGTGGTGGCATCTGTTCAACCACCCTTTATGGGGAAGAACTTAAATTCCCGTGGGGATAACTACAGGTAGCTGTTGCTCAACCAGCTGTCATTGCCAACTAGGTCCAATGTTGTCTTCTGGGGTCTTGTTGCCACCAGGGCCTTCAGTGTAGCTGCTGCAAAGGCAGCAAACGCCCCACAGGCTAGAGGCATACTTGCTTAAAAGTCCAACTCGAAACCCCCTTAATGGACACTTTCCTCCGCCTCACCACTCAAACCCGTTTTTCGCTTTAATAGGCTATCCACTTCGAAAGAACGATTATGTCAAGTTCGGTGATAATGGGTTATGAAAGTTTGACGATTATCTAAGTCACTGAACGGAAAGCTGCGATCAGTTCTGATAAGAGGGCTTCATTACTTTGGGAATGAACCCATTCCTCTATTACACCGCCAGGGAAAACCTCCTCCAGGACGGCCCTCTACCACGTAAATGCTGGGCAACTCTGAAGACGATGCTTTGCCGAGCCTTCAGGCCCGCCACACCATGTGCAGCCAAGATCGCCATTCAATGGATGACATCCAGGGCCAGGCGGCACAAGGCAGGATGCTGCCCCTTCTCTGCACGACGTAGTTGGCGGTTACAAGGCGACCCACACACTTTCCAGTCTTATCAGTTCATAAGTAATTGCAGTTTATAATGCCCAATTACCATCCTTTGGTAGCAAAAGGAGGAAACCCCAGAAGCTGGCAAGGGGTCTTCGAAACGTAATTTTGGTGACTTGGGGAATTTGGACTCCTCTCACCAGCTCTCTTGCGAATGCGGGCATGTCTGAGGGAGCTGCATTGGAGCGGGGGCAGATGGCTTCTCTACCCGGTCGCTTCCAGTGAAGATACACTGACTGCCCCCACAATCACATTTGGCGCGGCGGACCCTAGGAAAGTTAACCCAGACTTGAACAAACTTCCTGGAACATCATGGAGTTTGCTCCTTCAGATCCCCACACAAAACAACACTCAATATAAATTACCTAGCAACACACAGGTACAAAAGACACCAGTTTATATAATACTCACTGTAGCCTCATTGCACTGATTGCATTTAACGACGTGCTGATCTCGTTTGCTCGACACATCGATCAGACTTTGGCAGACTCGACAGGATACGGTGGCTCCCTGAAGAGCCTGCTGATAAGGCGGTGGGTAGTCGTCGGGACCCAAAACCGCTCCGACTCCAGTACCAGCTGGAGGCCCTGGAACAGGTAGACAAAGGTAAAACACTCAAATAAAAACCAAGGACACTAAGTGATGAGAGATCAGAATGCGGAATCGAATGCGGGATTCAATTAGGGGAGGATGGTGTAATTAGAGACAAGGGTTTTAAGAGAGTCGTCGTTTCCAGAATCCTAACTGAAGAAAGAGTCATATCAGGACTAAAGCACAAAAGACGCCCTCTACTCGAAGGAAGATAACCATAGATTCGTTTGAGATTCCCTAGAAATAACGCTGTACTAGGGCGTAGTTAGTCATGAATATGACCTGTTTTGACAATACTGGGAAGGCCGATCGAAACCCAATTTTCGATCAACAGGTGCACCTATTGAGAATACGAAACTAACGCCAAATGTTGGAGTCATTTGGTTGTTCACTTCCATGAGCAGTTAAGTCTTCGATTCATTGAGCAAGAGATGGTTGGTCGTTGTGCGGTTCTTTCACAGATACAATAAAATACACTCAATCTTTCACAATAAAATTGGTATCGTCCTCATTTGAATGGCTCCCCGCAATAAGGATGTACCTTTCTACCAAAAAAAAGGTGTAACTGCGTTTTCAGTGCAAGAAGGTCGTTTGAGACCTTTCCCATTTGCGGGTAAGAGGGATTTCCGATTTGTTGTCCTTTCAACACATTTAACCTGAAATTGGATGTTCAAGGCAATAACGTTATTGTAATCATTATTATTCCTATTTTGCTCATCAACTGCCTACAGTTACTTATCTGAGCCCCTCACAACAAAAGGACAACAATTTCTTTCATTTCTCAGGAACAAGCTTCAAATAGTTATCTATTCTATTGGGACTATCTCCATATCCGTTTGAACGAGATTAGATCACGTTTGCACATTGTCAAGATGAAGAGATAATATTATACACGTCTTGATCATAATAATATCATAAATAAAAGAGATAAGAAAGGGAACTTGGGGTCGTGACCCCCTTTTTAATGGCTTCTGCGGCTTCTCCATGGCTTGGAAGCGTATTATACGTAAATTATTTTATTTTTCCATTAAAAGAATAGTATTAGACTCTTGTAACTTGGAAATAACTAAGAGTTGTGGAGGTGGACTATGAAGTATCAAGTCTCGACACACTTCTTGTCTCTTTGCACAAACTGCACTCTCCTCATAGTGATGAAGCTGAGGAGATGATAGAAATGTACAAAACGTCATCAAGACTTAATTACAAACCAAACTAACCACCAAGTGTGATAGGACATGACTGAGATCCTCACAAATTGATTATACATTTAAAATTACTTTAAAAACGACACTCATCCCAACTCCTCCAAATCGACACGAAAGGAAAGTGGTACAAACAAATCTACAACTTCAAAAACATCAGGAAAGTCGACCAGGAAGTCGAATGAGGTGTCGAATTCGAAGTAATTTTGAATTTTCAAAGTATGTTAAACAAACTTTGGACTTCGATTCCGAATATGAGGAATACGAGGACCCATCGGACCTCACCTCATCGTGTCCGTAACGTGTGGGGCTTCTATGGGGGGTATAATATACGTATAAATACGTATATTATTAATACTGATGACGACTGACGTCGAAAATTTTATCGTAAGGTAGTAACCCAAGTTTTTCAATGTTCATATCCATTTGATACAAATTTTATATTATTAATAAATGTATATTATACGTTGCTTATGAAGGATGTTAGGAGTAGAGTTTGCAATCCCGAGATCCCGGGCGATTTTTGACAATTTGAAATCCCGAGATTTGTGGGGTCAATCCGGGGATCCCGTGATTGGTGAATTACTCGTAGTTGCACCTCGTACGTAAATTGATCAACAAAAAATTCATCTAATAACGGAAAATAGTTCGAAGGCCAAGTGATAGTGCTCTATGATGAAAACTGTGAATTCCCCTGAAGAAAGAATTCGGAATCCGATGAACCAGCCGGTGCCAGTGGCGAAAATGTGAAAAAATGTATAGAGCATAATTAAAAAAGAAACGAGCGTGTTCGATAATGGAGGCTGCCGAGACCACCATTAGGATTTAGTATACACAATACGTATACTAAATCCAAATGTTTAATATCTCCTGATAGGCCGGCCACCGGACACAGTAGACGGCTTAAAAAGGACGAGAAAAATCGACACGTCTGATTTGTTGGTATGTTACCAGGGATGGTACCAGCAGTGTACCAAGTTCGTAGCTTCGAAATCCTTGCGCTGAATACTTTGTGCTCGAAAAACCGCGAAATTTTTGGACGTTTTCAGTTTTTGCCTTCAAACTCCAAAAATGTGCGCCGTACCGAAATCGTCACTTTTTTAAGTAGACAAGATTTGCTACCATTTGAGCGCAACGGGACCTATTGGACCTACAGTAGGTCCAATAGGTCCCGAGATACACCTCTTCAAACGTTGGCCATTTTCCCGAAAAGTTAGAAATCGTGGTTTTAGCCGTCGTTTTAGCCAATTTAAGGACAAGCGGAACTTGTAGGACCATCCCATCCAGGGGCGGATAGGCGGTTTTGACCGGTCCTCAAAATGTTTGACCCCTGTTGCAAATAACAATGCGTATTATTCCAAGAATATTTTACCAAAATGGGATAGAGGGGGCTTCTAGTCCAAGCCCTTCGAAAACCCCTCCTTCAGCCCCAAAAAACGTAGCCATCGGGCCTTAGTTATCCTCGGTTTTCCATCTACAAATCCTCCCAGCCCAAGGGAACGAGGCAATAGGGAGCCATAAGAGCAAAAGTCGAGTTCCGATATCACTGAAATGTGTGGATCGACATTGAAAGTCCTAGGTCTTCATTTCTGTTTTGTTTTATCCGCAGTGATTTTCAGTCCAAACGCTCTAACACGTGGGGCTTTGAGGCTAAAAAGGGGCGGCTTCATTGGAAGTCGAGTGGGGTGTCGTTTTCGGAGCATTTTTGCACGTTGAATACACTCTAGGGGGTTTCAGACCCATCCTACTTGTCCATTAAATTATGCAAAATTGAATTCTCATCAATTTCAAACATTTTTAATATTAAAACTTGATTATTAATTGTTTCAATTTTATTGTAAAGTTTGAGGGCGGATAATATCAGATATTATGAGACCCTGAAAAATGGATTATTCGTCCAATCAGTCGCAATCTAAATCACTAATTCGACATCCTGCCAATCTTCAAACGCCCCATAGATCCTCACGGTGAAATCGGTTTGTTCTGGGATCCAAAAAATGGTTTCTACACTCAAAAAATACTTCGAAAACGACACCACAGTCGGTATCAGACCCTAAACACGCCTATAAAAAATGTGGAAAATCAGTAAAATTGTGCCTGATATTGCCACTAAAATATTGAGCAAAGCCTCGTCAGACATGCCCAACGGTTCCATGTTTGTTTCATTGCTTTCACAGATAATCTTTCTGTTGACCCTTCAGGACAAACTGACGCAATGCCTCAGGCCGTGGGACAATATTACTGGGCGATAAAACGGATAATACCGTAGGAATATACATAAATAAGCTCAGTTTTATCGTCCTAATTAATAGGGCGATATTTGTTTCTAACTCTAATAATTAGAGCATTATGCAATTATTACTAGGGTTTGAATAGTTCAACTAGTTCACCTACTAGTCTCTAATACAATCAAGTTTCCCTTTTTGGTAAAAGACAAACCAAGTTTTGTTTAGGTACAACACCTTCTCATAAACTGATTGTTAAGAAATGTTCATTTAACATAACTAGAATGAAAAAATTGTGTGAGAGTAAATTCGTCTTCGTTGATACCTACGCGTTATTCGTTGATTGATAATAGCCCCTTTGTTAAGAAGAAAAACGCATCCGCAGAGGAAACGAGCGTCACATAGGCGACAGGCGAAAAGGATGAAATTCCAATTGGCTAAAGCTCGTTCGACGAGTTGGTAATATAGTATTTATATTGATTTTGTTCACATCACTAGGGTTTGCTATGGAAAGATCTGGGCGTCAGGAAATTGATTCACAAGAAAGGACAGATGGGAGGGGGAACATCGCACTTACATAATCCCCACAAACAAGTCACGACGGAAACCCATCGAGGAATGTTGAACGTTAATGTGGATGAAATTTTTACAATTCGACTCACCAGAATTTCCTGGGCTTTTGCTGTCGCTTCGTAAAAGGGGTTTTGTTTCATCGTTCGCTGCGTCGCCCATTTCAGAAACTAACACAATCACAGGACCGTCATAAGGTTCCTATCAAAGGGAAGGCAGTGTGGCCACGTTAACTGCTGGTGTCCACCTCCTCGTCCCGTTCAGTCGGTGCTGAAATAGTTATTTTTCTGTTATCGCTGTTTCGCCTATAATCTTGCAGATACCTAGGTAGGTACTACCTCGGTAGGTACCACAGTAATCTGAGGCTCGGATGACCTAGGGATGTCCAAATCATGGAATAATAATATTATTCGTAAATGGAAATTTAAAATGAATCAACGCTGCAAATTTTACACACGGGTTTATTATTCTTTGATATATCCTATATATAGGTGGGGTGGCCAGATTGGTTTCTTATTCTTGGAATAATAGGTACACCTTTTTTCACGACGGAGGTCGACGACTCCGATCGGCCTCAAAATTTGACATTATCCGTTTCAAGAGGTCTAGATTCCAAAGTCCGTCCGCCGTCCGGGCCGTAGGAATTTTTTGTTAAACCTGAAATTTTGACAAAATACTTGGTTCACCTAGTTGTGCCCGCAAGGTTTTCACCCCGATCGCCCAAATCCGTGGGGCGCTATGGGGCTAAAATGGGGCTACAGGAGGTTTTTTTTAAGGCGTTCGGCTATGGGGTCGAGTTATAACCTATAGGTGTCGTTTTCGAAGTATTTTTGGACGTAGAATCCAATTGTGGGGGCCACAGAACGATCCGATTTCACTGTGGGGATCTAGAGGGCTTTCATGGGGAAAATGGGATTTTTGAAGGATCCCAGGACGTCTAATATTTTCCGAGTAAAAAGCATTAAATTATCTAAATTTTAGATATTTAAAAAAAATCATCAATTTTCATCGGCATAGAATTAATTTTCGTACATGTAACCAATATCAAAGAATAATAAACCCTTGCAGTAAAATTTGCAGCGTTTCAGCTCCTTAGCTTTTTTTAAGCCCTTTACATTTTAGATCACAGCGAGGATCACAGCAAAAAAACAGAATGCGTTCTTCGGGCCAGGCCCTATCCTGTCATAAACCCTAGCCCATCATTAAATATAATGTTTACTTTGTAGGAGCTACCTATATGGTGTGCGTTCTGTACACTCTCATTTCTCATGCTCGCCCCACAATCATTGTTACAATTAGCCCAAGATGGCGTGGACATTATTATCGTGAAACGTTTAACGACATCCGATCAAAATGTAAGACCTCCGTCGCGAAAACGTAAGTGGAGTTTCAAAGAATAATAATAATAATAATAATAAACGATATATCAAGTCAAAATTCGAATATTTCCATTTATCGGTACGTACCTACCAATTTTATGGTGTTTTTTTTAAAGGTAGGATGACTACAACCAACCTAAAGAGATACAGGAAGCTTTTGTATTATAAGTTGTTACAGCAATAAGTGAAGATTCGAGAAATACAATTTGACGCGGATATTTCGGCGGGATACGTTCAGAAAATTTGCCCGTAACAAACCTGACAGACATGAATGACCATAAGGACCCGCTCACCAGGTACCTACCTACTTCAGGAATACCTAGGTACGTTTCAATGTAGGTACCCCAGCTGACAGTGGTTTTCACTTTGCTAGACATGGAGGTACCTACATACATAAGTCTTTTCGCATGAGGTGGGTTTCATGGGAGGATTTTCACCAAAGCAGAGGGAGGGTTCGTTTTCAAAGGAATTGCGAACTTAGAATTGTTGTTCAGGGGCGCCATCGTCGTACGGCTTAAGGGTATTTTGAAGGGCTTTGACCAGAGTCGGGTAATGTGATGGCTAGTGAGGTAGCAACCCTAGTAATTTTGAACGTGGACTGGATTTATGGGGTTTGCTCACACTGAGGGGCTCTGTAAGGCTTCTAGGGGGCGAGAAGTGGGCTTTTTGAAGGAGTTTGGCCAGGGAGTCGAGTGAGGTGTTTATTAACATTGAACTTGGAATACATTAATGGGGGTCTGATCACACCAAGGTGCTCTGTGCGGATTTCAAGGGGCTATACGTAGTACGGCCTCGATTTCGTAGTAACTTTGGACGTTTTATGAAGACCTTAGACGTGTAGGTACGACCAAACGGCGTGGCTGTTAAGGATGGTGTTTTTGAAGGGATTGGACCAGGATTGCGGATGAGGTGTCAATTTGAAGTCGTTTTGGATCCAAAATTGATCCCAATAGAATGAACTTATGGGAAACCAGACTAGTCCGATCACCACGTGGAGCAGTAGGGTTTTTGTAGGGTGGATCATTGTTGTAGACCTCGGACTGTGAGGGTGGACGTTATGTCCGAAACCCGCCTCTTATCAACAAAACACTAATCAGGCAACTACTGCATACCCTAATTGCCTCAATACTTCAGAGACAGCAACCATCAAACATAAAACGCCCTTGGGCATTGAACTAGGTACCCTTTCCATGAAAAGGTTTCAAACTGTCTCAAATCCACAATGAGATTTAATACACATCAAAAGTTCATATAATAAAATCCAATTTTAAAACAAACAAAAACAGGTTTATGGCGACTGTAACGCCCACGTAAATACTGCACGTCTACACATAAATACAATTTTTATACATTTAAAATGTTCTATAATAGTCTCATTGCGAGTACCGTTTAGTACAAATTTAGGGTTTTTAGGAGGGTTTTATGGCAAGAGAGCCCAAATTTTCAAGGAGGTCGTTCAACTGGGAGTCGATATCTAGGCGGGTTTCTGTTAGCCTGAAGCGGTGTTGAAAATGGGAGAGAAGCTCGAGATCCAGGGCTTCCACGTCGCTGCTTTTCTGACCGCTTTTGGAAAAATGTAGGAGCATGTCGATGACCTGCAAATGATGATTATCAGACATTAATGCATTTTAACCATTTTAACAAGGAGAACCGATTGGGTTTTCAAACTGATTGTCAAACTCATCAAACGTCTCCTTGAACCAGTTTAAACCCTTCAAACGGTTATTGCCCTACCAAGTGAACGAGGAAGCTATGAGGCGTATTAATTTTTTTTTCTCACAACCAAAAAGTCAAATAACAACATTCCCAAGTGTGGTCTCGCAGCAGGAAGACGCTGCAGACACTAAAAAACTAAGAAAAATTCGTCGGTGGTCAGAAGAAGACCAAATTACGACTTACCAGAGACACTTGCTTTTTTATTTCTTTGTCGGGGTATTTGGCTCTTTGTAAGATCTTCAGTTTTGATTGGGCCAGCTGCAGAGGACTCCTTCCAAGCATATCCGAGCTGCAGGCATCACCCCCTAAAACAGAGTAGGGAAGCACGCGATACAACGTTGGACAAAAATGAAGAAGTGGGCATGGTACAAACGTCCCCGCTAATAGTCAAATGCATGAGCGATCAGCACGCGTTTTCTTTGGAATCCGATCGGTTCTCTCTCAGTCATGGACAATGTAGTTTTGTACATGTACAACTAATAGTTTTAGTTCCTAGTTCCAATAAAAACTATTTTGCAACCAGTGGCAACAACTAATAGTGGATTTTGCCAATATTCGATTCTTGATAATCGAGTGTCGAATGATTGACAATTTCCCAAAGGCACATGAAGGACGCGGTCGTATCCATGTTCTCAAGTCCTTCCCACATCACCTAAAGTAAGATCACCTAAAAACATATTAAATAAAAAAGAAAACAAAAAAGGGTTTAGTTTTTATTGGAACTAAGAACTAAAACTATTACAGTAAAATCTCCGCTAACGGACCTCTCTCGATAGCGAACAAAATCTGTAGTCCCGACTGAAGCCCATTTAAATTAGTGTTAGAAAAGTCTCCCGATAGCGGAACCTCCCGTAACGATCTGCGGACAAGCAAAACTCAGTTGGTTACCTCTCTCAATGGCGGAAGGCAGACCGGTTTTTCTGACCTGAATCAACCCCCTCGGGAAAACATTTTGACAGAAGACTCATTAGACGACATCATCAATGATTCTCAGATGCCGTTCAAACGACCCTTGTAAAGTGTTTCATTTAAAATATGCACGTACCTACACAATTTAATAATTTTGAAGATCTGTTTTTTCTACCTCAGAAACTGGGAACCTCTCAATAGCGAAATTTTTCCCTGGTCCGCTATCGGGAGATTTTACTGAAGTTTTAGATTAATTCTGAAACAAACTTTGAAACTAAATTAGTTTTTAGTTTCACAATTCAAACTTACACTAATGTAGTTCAAAATTTAGTTTCAAAAGTGAAACTAAAACAAATAGTTTTAGTTCTTTAGTTTGTGACAACCAACTAATTTAGTTTCTGTTTTAGTTTTGGTCCAACACTGATTTGAAATCATTCAATTCCGACGATATTATATTCTTAACTATAAGAAATATTATTTTCATTTTTTGTCAAAAACCTGCACACCTTCATAAGGATGGAACATTTCATAATTCCCTCAAATTCTTCACGATATAGTAATATAGGTGTTTAATGTATCTCGTGTATTTTTATTCATCGCTGTCGTGTACACTCATTGCTTTCAATGTAGTCGAAAAAGGTGTTTGACGCTGTTAAAAAAAAGTATCCGAGGAAGTTCATTCATCTCGAGGACGTTTAGGGGTGCTGTTACTGGGGATGTTTATGAAAGGGGTTTGGGGACGTTCCTACCATTCCCGGTGATAGCTTCTTCTCAGAGACTTACCAGCTTTGAGCAACAACAAAACAACATCTATGTTGTTGGTACAGGCGGCCAAGTGTAGAGCAGTGTTGCCAATCAAATCTTTAGCGTGGGGATCTGCACCACGTTCTAACAGTATTCTGTAGATTTGCAAAAATTAACAATTAACTTCGGCAATTTTTGTGTGCAGTGATGAAGTTGTTGCGAATTACCTGACAATGTTGGCGTAACCTTTGCAGGCAGACACATGAAGGGGAGTTCTCTTCTGGCTGTCGTGGCAAGATGCGTTAATGCCTTTATTGAGCAGATTGTGCACTGTCGCCTCGTCATTCAAAGATGCTGCTTGTATTAGACGTCTTTCTTCTAAAAAAAAGACAAATATCAGGTTAGAATGGATTGTAACGCAGTTTTGTGCTCCATCTGCCAGCTCTTCTGAGGCCATGAGATCCCAGCATCGCTCCATTTTCGGAAACATTGAATTCGGAATTGAAAACACTGGGGTCAAAGCTTATGATCAAGGGGAGCCAGCTATCAAAGGAAAGGTTCGATTGATCATCACTCTGATTGATTGTAAGAAAAGATTGGATTGAACTTGTAAACTCATGGGGGGGGGGGGGGGGGGGGAGCTCCTGCTACTGTGGCTTGGCGGCTTCCTCTGTTCCTCTGATGGTGGACGGCACGGGTGCCCCCAAAAAAGTGAAAGGGGGGCCCGAGGTCATTAGTGAAATGGTAAGAGGGGCCACCTCAGTGGATGTCCAATCTGCGTGAATGGTATGAGTGGTCCCATATTGAACTTGAACAACATAAAAGCGCACCTTATCAAACTTCTATCATATTTCTCTCTCTCAGCTGGCCTCAGACCCCTTCTACTCGAATAATGCACCTATATTTTCGCGACGGAGGTCGACGACTCCGATGGGCCTCAAAATTTGACATTATCCGTTTCAAAAGGTATAGATTCCGCCTTTGGGCAGTAGGAATTTTTTTTTTAAATCTGAAATTTTGACAAAATACTCGGTTTACCATCTAGTTGTGCCCGCAAGGTTTTCAGCCCGATCGGCCAAACCCGTGGAGCGCTATGGGGCTAAAATGGGGCTACCGCGGTAGGGGTATTTTGAATGCTTTTGGCTATGGGATAGAGTCAGGTGTCGTTCTCGAAGTATTTTTGGACTTAGAATCCATTTTTTGGGGTCCCGGAACGATCCGATTTCACTGTTGCGATCTAGAGGGCTTTCATGGGGGCTACAAACGGGATTTTTGAAAGATCCTAGGAAGTCAAATATTTTTCAAGTAAAAAAACAAGAAAATTTTTGAAAAAAAAAAAAAATCCAAAAAACTTTCATTGACTGAATTAAATTTCTGCACAAGTAACCTACATCAAAAAATAATAAACCCTTGTGTAAAATTCGCAGCGTTTTGATAATGTCAACGCAGCGTTTCATAATGTTTTACTTTTCTTTTCTTTTTTTTAGCAATTTCAAATTTTTCCGACTTTTAGAAGTTCCTTAGAGAAAAAATTATTCTCCTACGCGGGCTGGAGCTTTAATATTATAGACTAGGGGGCCTAAAGCCAGCCAACCCCTGTCCTCTCCCACCTGGCCTCACACCCCTTCTACTTGCTTTCAGCTTTTAGAAGTACCCAAGAATAAAGATAATAATTATTTGTAGTTATACGTAATTATTATGTGTAGTTATAATTATTATGTGTAGTTCGGTCGGCTTCCATATTCTTACGTCTGGGTTCTGGTGAGGGAATAAGCCGCTGGTGATTTCTTTTATGGCATTTATTAGGTGTAGTACAATGCCTCCACGCGCCTTTCGCCTATCCCCTGGGGTAGGGGTAAAGGCTCTTCTGGAATATAATAATATTATATTATGTTTGACCTGCCGGAACATTGCAGAGAGCGTAATAGTAGGGGGGTGGTTATTTTAAGCTGAAAAGGGTTTTTAAGGCTGTTGAAAAGGAATTTCCACCCACTTGTGTTCTACCTATGTGTAACTGCACAACTAGCTTAAAATACCCCCCCCCCCCCCCTACTATTACGCTCTCTGCAATGTTCCGGCAGGTCAAACATAATATAATATTATTATATTCCAGAAGAGCCTTTACCCCTACCCCAGGGGATAGGCGAAAGGCGCCTCGAGGCATTGTACTACACCTAATAAATGCCATAAAAGAAAACACCAGCGGCTTATTCCCTCACCAGAACCCAGACGTTAGAATAAAGATGACCCCTCCTCCCAAGGTAGGCTGTGTAACCACCTACTCAGGGATACTCGTTACAAAAGTAGCGGGGACAACCATACCACCCAGGGACACTCGTTCCTAGGTGAGCGCAGGCTGGGGACTTCCCCAGGCCTACTATACCCGCCTCTGATCAAGAGCTGATTCAGTGAAATACAAGACGTCAGGTGGGAGCTGAATGTTCACTCTACTTATACAATTCTTAGCTGTACTTACTAGTGATTTGATACAGGTATCAAAGGATTAGGTCTAGTCCATATCTAGGGGTTTGAAAGAAATGGCCTGAGGAGGAGGAGGTAAATGGGAAAGGAGTCCTCCCTGACCTTAATAATCGCACTTAGGCTTCAAAATTTTACCGTGGACACAGGTTGACGGAGGAAAAACGTTTTACTCACCCAAAGGTTTCTTCAAATCAGAATAGTACCGGAGTCTGCATTTGATGATCCTGTCCTTTAATTGACTGAGTCGTTGGTCTGCAAAAAAAAAAAAAAAAAAAAAAAAAAAAAAAACATTAAAAAGAATATTAAATATTATTTGCGTGCTTGATGAGCACTGTGACTGACTTACTGTAAGGAAGGCCCAACGATTCGTATCCCTGGTTCAAAGAAGAGGGCAGCACATGGAAGTTGAGGGAGTCCGTCGGAAACGTTGGGGTCCCCACGTCCTGGATTCGCTGAAATGGAAGATCTGCAGTCAAAAAAGGATAGTGGTGGGAAGTAATATACATAACGAAAAACGTTCCCACAGGAATAATAATATTATCACTTGATGTTATGAAAGTGATATTATCACTTTGGAACCAGAACTTTCATCACCGAAGTAGGTCTTGTGAAAGTATTCTGGGATGGTTCTTGGCCAAAACTGCAATCCGTGCTTACAAAGGATGGCTTTGCTGAAGGCATGAACGATGAATCAACTATTGCTAAACCAGACGTGGACTTTTCGTTACGCATACTGTTGGAAATAATTTCCTAATAGTTATTATATCCAACAATCAACAGTTGATTTTCGATTGTAAGAAATAAAATTCAGTTTTTCTGGATAGTTTTCAAGAGATCAAAGTGTTTATATTTTCACAAGGTACTCCACGGGACTTCTGAATCTGGGGTGAAGCTTCGAGCCAGGCTGTGGTCGGTGAGTAGCGGTGAAAAGGCGCGCTACACCGTCTAGTCTCCAACCATTTTACAGGTTTCAAAACAATAGATTAACACAATGTCAATGTAAATTAAACTTTTTTAATTTCCTTGTTTAGACCGTATTCTTCTAGACTGATTCTTATGTCTCCCTAGAAATTAGTGCGATTACAAACAAAAGTGCCATTAGTATTCGGCGGAAAGGGTGGAAACAAGAAATTTGACCTCCTAAGACTAAAAATAAAAGGCTACTTGCAACCTGAGAGAGGAAGATCCTCCGGAAGATATACGGGCCGGTTTTCAGGGATGTAAGGTGGCGAACAAAAGCCGAGCTGCTCCTGCTGAATTAAGAGCCCGACCTGGTCGCCGTCATCAAGAGCTACAGACTCCGGTGGCTTGGTCATGTTGAGCGTATGCCTCAAACGAGAGCTCCGAGAAGGAGACGGAGAAACCAGGAAGAAGAAGGCACATCGGAAGACCCCGCTTACGTTGGCTGGATGATGTCGTGAGGGACCTCAGGATACTGGGTGTCAGAAGATGGAGGACCGTAGCTGCGAATCGAGGTTTATGGAGTAGGACAGTCGTGGAGGCCAGGGTTACCTATATCGGGACTGTAGCGCCATCGAAAGTAAAGTAAGTAAGGTGAAAAACTGGAAAATGCCCGAAAAATCGAGGTTCATTGGCCGCCAAATGTTGTCCCAGCACATTTTGCTACTACTCTTGATATTTTTTTGTTCAGAGTCTGAACTTCAGACCCACTACAACCATTTAAAAAATAAAAGCTTTTACAACATTTCTTGCAGGAGTCAAAGCCACTGGCGACTGCCCTATTATGTCTAGAAAAAACTATATGGTTAAGCCTTGTTTGAGGCATAATATGAGTAGGCCTACCTACGTTCAGATAATAGGTATAATAATTATACCTAATTATTAGGTGACGAAAATCCTTCCCGAGGCTTTCGTTCCCACTTGAAGCTTCTGCCCGAAGTAGGCCACCCCTGAACTAGAGACAACATTTTAAAAGGAACAAGACATTTCAGAGTAGGTATTCCCTTAGTTTTGCCTTTCGTATCGGATTCAGTGTCAAAATCCGAGTAAATCTAAATGAATGTTCTCCGTGTGGGCTCCAAGTGACGTCACACCCTTTTTCTCCCAAATCTCTTCTGATCAGAGTCCACTCACGTTGCACCTTTTGAGAAAGCTCTCGATGCTCTATAATTCGACAACCAGCGTCCTTTCCGATCCGACCATGATCCTCCCATTTACCTACCGACATAAACAGCGACGACGCAAACACCAATCGATACTCAGGACCCGACAAACTTCCTACAAACAAATCAATATCAAACGTTGCTTACCGATGAACTTATGCCAGGTGTGCTATGACTGTCCTCGTCCATAATCAATTTGAAATTTATAAAAACTATCGAGCGGAGGCTGCTATCGATCTTTCGTCAATAAGTAATTCTTCAACTACGTCTAATAGGCATCTTCATCAGGCTCCATCGCTTCATTGATTGATGCATCCCCAACCCACACAGCTTGGCACATAAACGAGAATTGATAATAGTTTGACGAAAAAGGTAATAATATTCCTCATACAAACATTACGAATACACCCGACGGTCCTGAAGGATTTGTAAAAACAAACCAGCGTTGCCAGGCGTTATGTTGACATCTGACACTTATCGTTTTGGTGTCGACGTCAAAGTAAATTGAAAGTATCGATACTTTATTGCATTAAATTTTAGAATTTTACATTATCAGAAAGTAAAATAAAAATAAAAAACGCTGCAAATTTTTCTCAAGGGTTTATTATTCTATGATTAATTGTTAGAAAATTCATTCTCACTAAACTAAATGACACTTACTTAGTTAATTAAGTAAGTAAGTACCTACAAAAAAAAAAATGTTTGAAAAAAAATTCTGTACTTACATTGTTCGAACAGATGTGGGACCTCGAAAACTGGATTATGCGTTTAAAATTACTCGGAAAATATTTGACCTCCTGGGGTCCTTCAAAAATCCCATTTGTATCCCCATGAGAGCCGAGTTACTCCGAGTTACGGAGAAAAGCCGTAGAAACAAGGTAAATTGAATCTGAGCTACGGCTTTTCTCCTTTGGACGGCAGAGTAGGTCCCCACGGTGGAATTGAATCGTTCTGGGCACCCCCAAAAATGGATTTTACGTCCAAAAATACTTCGAAAACGACACCTAACTCGACCCCATAGCCGAAACCCTTCAAAAAAAGCCCTCCCGTAGCCCCTTTTTAGCCCCACGGGTTAGGGCGATCGGGCTGAAAACCTTGCGGGCACAACTAGATGGCAAACGGAGTACCTATTTTATCTAATTTTCGACCTCCATCGCGATTACATAGGTGTAATATTCCAAGAA
This sequence comes from Pilophorus perplexus, assembly GCA_955831195.1. NCBI lineage: Eukaryota > Metazoa > Arthropoda > Insecta > Hemiptera > Miridae > Pilophorus > Pilophorus perplexus. The sequence goes on along the minus strand of OY037009.1, from coordinate 31,637,766 downwards.
TAATAAACCACAATCTGGCGGAATGCAGGTATATTTTGAGCAGGGTGCTCTAGGTTCAGCCCCGTAGAGAGGGGGGGGGGGGGGGGGGGGGCACTGGACCCGTTGCCCCCGGGCCCGGATTTTCTTGAGAACTTTTTTTTTTTTTTTTTAGGAGGCAAAAGGGACAGATCAATATAAGAACAATTTTCATACCTTTTTTTTTTTTTTTTTTTTTTTTTAGGGGGCCCGAAGAATTTTGCCCCCGGGCCCGGATTTTCTCTCCACGGCCCTGTCTAGCTTCCAATCATTCTTTTCCGTCACAGTGAGACAAGCCTCCCGAGCCAAAAGGGGTCAACTCGGCGACCCGCTCAGTACGATGATAGGTAGGAACCCTCAAACCTACTCAAAGAGGAAAATCAAACGTGGGGTACCTTCCAGAACCAGCGAAAAGATTTCTAATAATTTGGGACGATGTAATAAAAGTTTCACTTTAATATTGATATAAAATTGTTTATATCAAATTTCGATCATCTTCGAAGCCTCGATCGTCCCTTTGCCTAAAATCCGCATGTTTTTCAACGATCCCGCCTGACTTCTACAATACCCGCCAAACAGGCGGTTTTCCGTCCCGGTAGGTCGCGCAGTCCTTTACCAACTATATATCGATGCATCGTTAGAATCGATAACTGTCAGTTGCATCCATAACAGAAAATAGAACCTTCTGGGCCAGAAGGTCTGGCTACCCTGGTTTGTTTTTATTATTGACTGGCACTGTCGATTCACTCCACGCTATTAAAATTTAATAGTATTTAATTTAATTAGTATTTAATACCTACAAACAAATTTTGTTGAAGGTGGGCTTTGCTATATAATTGTGTACCGACCTGGTCTGAGATCTCTTCTGTGCTCCTCACGCGATTGTCCAAATGGAGGATCAAGTTTGCCCGCGATGTCGGACCACGAAGTACAGAAATCCTTCGTTGAAGCTTATGGTCAACGTTTGCGGACATTCCTTGTGCGAAAGCTGCGTGGATCTGCTTTTCCTCAAAGGTTGGTGTTCACCGGTGTTTAAAAAAGAGAGTTTTCAAGACTATTGATGAAAAAAGGGTTCAAACAACCCGCCTGCTTCCTCAAATAGCGCCTTTGTGAGTTCGGACAGGCCCCTCTCAAAGTGATACTGCTACAATTAATCCGTAAACGACGCTTCACTCGACTCCCCGGCCAAAGCGGTTCACTACCCCACCTATAGCACCTACGACGCTCCACAGAGTGGTTGGGCAGGTCCGGGAACCCCATACACCGAGTCTACGTCCCATAAGAGTGCGAAAACGATTCCCTGGCCAAAACCCTTCTGTAGCCCTCCAGAAGCTCTTTAAAGCCCCATGATGCGTTGAGGCTGATCTTGAATCCATATAAATCGATTCTACGTCTACCTCGAAAACACCTCACTCCTTGGCTAAAACCCTTCAATAACCCCATCTTTAGATCCTCATGAGCCACAAAAAGCCCCATGATGTGTTCGGTCAGGCGAGCAACCCCTACTAGAATAAATAAACTATAAATTAAAACGCTGCAAATTTTACACAAGGGTTTATTATTCTTTGATATAGGTTACTTGTACAGAAATTTAATTCTGTCAACGAAAAAAAATTTTTTTTTCGGATTTTTATATTTCAAAAAAACATTTTTTTGGGGGGGATTTTTTTCAAAAATGATGTACCTATTTTTTACTCGAAAAACATTTAACCTCCTGGGATTCTTCAAAAATCCCATTTTTAGCCCCATGAAAGCCCTATAGATCGCGACAGTGAAATCGGATCGTTCCGGGACCCCCAAAAATGGATTCTACGTCCAAAAATACTTCGAAAACGACACCTAACTCGATCCCATACCCCAAAGCCTTCAAAAAACCCCACCCGTAGCCCCATTATAGCCCCATAGCGCCCCACGGGTTTGGGCGATCGGACTGAAAACCTTGCGGGCACAACTAGATGGTATACCGAGTATTTTGTCAAAATTTCAGATTTAAAAAAAAATTCCTACTGCCCAAAACGGCCTGGACGGCGGACGGCGGACGGCGGACGGACATTTCGGATTTTGAATGTAGACCTCTTGAAACGGATAATGTCAAATTTTGAGGCCGATCGGAGTCGTCGACCCCCGTCGCGAAAACATAGGTGTATTATTCCAAGAATAATAAACCAAAAGCTGCAAATTTTACACGAGGGTTTATTATTCTTAAGTATAGGTTACTTGTACGAAAATTAATCTGTTTTGTACAAAAATCTGTCAATAATTTTTTTTCTTCAAATTTTGTTTTATTATTCTTGGAATAATACACGTTTGTAATCCCGATCGGCCTTAAAATTTGACATTATCCGTGTCAAGAGGTCTAGATTCCAAAACCGAAATGTCCGTCCGCCGTCCGAGCCGTTTTGAACAGTAGGCTATACGACAAAGTACTTGGTTTACCATCTAGTTGTGCCCGCAAGGTTTTCAGCCCGATCGCCCAAACCCGTGGGGCGCTATGAGGCTAAAATGGGGCTACGGGAGGTTTTTGAAGGGTTTTGGCTATGGGATCGAGTTAGGGGTCGTTTTCGAAGTATTTTTGGACGTAGAATCCATTTTTGGGGCCCCGGAACGATCCGATCTCACCGTGCGAATCTATGGGGCTTTCATGGTGCTACAAATCGGATTTTTGAAGGATCTCAGGAGGTCAAATAAAAAATATTTAATTGAAAAATCAATTAAAAAATATTTTCTAAAATTTGGAAAAATCTTTTTTTCAAATTTTTATTATTTAATAATAAAAATTTGAAAAAAAAGAAGATTTTTTCAACATTTTTTTACTTGCGGAATTAATTTTCGCACAAGTAACCTATATCAAAGAATATTAAACATTTGTGTAAATTTTGTAGTTTTTTTATTTTTATTTATTTATTTATTTTTCACTTGAAAAATATTTGATCTCCTGGAATCCTTCAAAAATCCCGTTTATAGCCCCTATAGATCGCAACAATGAAATCGGATCGTTCAGGGACCCTCAAAAATGGATACTACGTCCAAAAATACTTCGAAAACGACACTAACTCGACCCCATAACCCCCTTTTAGCCCCATAGCGCCCCACGGGGTTGGGCGATTGGGCTGAAAACCCTGGGGGCACAACTAGATGGTGAACAGAGTACCTATTTTGTCAAAATTTCAGATTTAAAAAAAATTCTTACTGTCCAAAACGGCCCGGACGGCGGACGGACATTTCGGTTTTGTATTCTAGACCTCTTGAAACGGATAATGTCAAATTTTGAGGCCGATCGGAGTCGTCGACCTGCGTCGCGAAAACATAGGTGTATTATTCCAAGAATAATAAACCAATAATTATAATTATTATTGGTTTATAATAATTATTGGTTTATTATATAAATTATTTATTTATTGGTTTATTAGAATAATAAACCAATAATAATTATTGGTTTATTATATAAATTTTTTTATATAATAAAAAAAATATATATTAGGTAGTAAAAAAATTAAGTACCTACATAAGTAAGTAACTAAAATATAAAAATAAAACAATTAATTAATGTAATTTTGATATTTTGTTAATATGTTTGTTTTTGATATTTTGTTTCGTCATCTTATTTGATCGAATCTCAATTACATTCCACCCACATTCATTCAAACGGTCAACATCATCATCAACACTCGTTCAAAATTACACCAACAATAGGTACCCTAAAAGTTGGGTTTCGCTTGCAGGATCTGGTTCCTGTCCTGAGTGCAACGTCCCTCTGAGAAGAAGCAACTTTCGAGTGCAGCTCTTCGAAGATCCCGTCATCGAAAAAGAAGTCGACATCCGCAAAAGGGTTCTGAAGGACTACAACAAAAAAGAAGAGGATTTTTCCACTTTGGAACAATACAACGACTATCTCGAGGAAATCGAAGAGATCATTTACAATTTAACGAACGGAATCAACACGATAGAAACGAACAAACGGATTGATCAGTACAAGAAAGAAAATAGGGATACTATAATGAAGAATAAGATGAAAGTTGGTAGGAGTGAGTTGGAGTTGGAGGAGTTGCTCGAAATTGAAAAGCAAATGGACGAAGTGAGAAAAATGGATCAGATTCGGGAGGAAGTTGAGAGTCGGAAGAAGAAGATGAAAATCAAAGTGAGACAGTTTAGGGCATTGTGTTAAATTGTCGCTGTTTAAATTATTTTTCGTTACTTGATGATTTTTTTCTGTCTAGGAGGCCATGATAGATGAGCTCATGTTCTCGCAAGGGGACGCCAAAGATATTGTGAATACGTTCCAAACGAATCTGGAAGAAGAGCTGCGACAGAACGAAAAAATACCTGACAGAGCTTCGCAGTTTTCTACCGGCGTCAAGTTCAGCAAAGGAAGCTCAGAATTTGTGCTATTTCAGAAAGTAAGTTGGAATGATGGCGGTGGGGGAGGGGGGCTGCATCCTGTGGCGGTCCCAACCTCAAATTCATTGGTTGTGGGTGGTTTAGAGGTTTGTTGTGAAGTTCAAGGCGAAGGAATGGTTGAGCCGATTGAGTGGTATAGTGGTTTTGATCCCGATCCAACCGGAGCTTGTTGGGTATTGTTGATTCACTTGAAGAGCGAGTGGAACCTTCAGTATACGTGGTGTGAAGTTATCCACCAACCTGTCATAGATTTCTCCCATTTAACGCAAGTTCTTCTCCGAGGAGCAGTTGGCGTCTGACACCCAAATCCATGTAGGTTAAGGGTGGTGAGCAGCATGCTGCGTTCTCTGTAGAACTCCAGTTAATCCTTTGGGCGAGCCATCTGTACGGTTACTGCATTAAATTTTGTGTGACCCTACCGTTCATTCAGTCCTCCTCAACTGGCCTTATCTCCTCATGTATGGTATTTTCTAGAGTGATGGTAGAGTCTAGAAGTACCCTCGAATAAAGATGACCCACCTCCTCGTGCTGGGGCTCCAGTGTAGGGGGCCATCCCCTGCTGGCTAAAGCCTGCCAGGGGACCACTCCCACCTGGCCTACATGTGTGACCCCTTCTACTCAATTTCTTCAAATGGGTCTGGGATCCCCATAAACGGATTCTACTTCCAAAAATACCCTGTGGGTCCTTCATGGGATGAGCGGGACTTAATGGTATGGGTATTTCAAAATTTCGACACATTACGAGGTTTGGAATTGACATAATGTGAAGGTCGAAAGAAATGTTTTATGTTCATATTTTTGGATCAACATTAGGTAGCACGTAATCCCTGATAGGGTGCACAGTAGGCTGTGATAGTTTTCGTTATTCCATGCACGATGCATGTATGATTTTCAAGGGAGGGTGGTTTTTTTTGTGTGTCGTCAATCCCTATATCGTGTTGTTTTCAATGCAATCTAGGGAGGATGTAAAAACCTGGTGACAATAATAATTATTGTCACCAGGTTTTTACAATAAAAATAATAATTATTATTGTAGGTAGGGTAGGGTAGGGTAGGCACTAGGTTTTTTATACCCCTCCCTATTATAGTCCATGCCACAACTACCAAGCGTTATTATGAGGTCGTTCAATTGCATTTTTCATATGAACCTAGATTTGGGGCTGAATAATAATTATTTTTAATTTAATTAGCCTTATAGTAAGGAACTGCCAAAGTTGATAAATAATTTATCAACTTTGGCAGTTCCTTACTATAAGGCTACTTTCAAGGACTCCAGGAGTTTAAAAGACTTTTAAAGTTTAAAACTCCAAGAGTTTTTCTATTTTACTTTTTCTATTTTTCTATTTTAAAAATTTTTTGAAAGTAAATTATTATCCAGTGACATGTCTAGTTTCAGCTTCAGTTTCAGCGGTTGTGGGCGGGATATTTCTGTTGACTTTTGACTTACCTTACGCCCAACAACTTCAAACCAAATAACCTCTGTAAACACAATCATGTTTGCATGTTTGTTGGGCGGCACAATCTTGGCATTTCTGTGATACTACTTACCTATTTCAGATCGAAGAAGGTCCTCTGTTCGAATACAACCCACCGCCTTTTATCTCCGACGGTCCGGACCCCCCCAAGTGGGAAGACCTGGGCAACTACCTCGTTCACATCCGGCAGACCACCACCGACGAACGCGCCGGCGGTTTCAACGCGGCCATCGGCTGTCTCCGGACGTTGCAAGAGGCCTGCGTCGGGTTGTATTTCAAGAACACATGACGACCGCCCCCGCCTCTTCAACTCGACTCTGGAGAGAACCTCTGGGGCGATCCCAATCTCTAGTCCGGTATTCGTTTTTTTCCCCTTATGGGCCTGTACAGGGTGACCTCGACTCTTTTCACCCCAATAAATGGCCACCCTGAAAGAGTTGAATTTTAATGAGTGACTTTTGCGAGTTTTAGTCGGGGGTTTCACTCGGCACAACACATGGAGCAACTGTTCTACAAAAACCATTGCGGTGTTTGAAGCTGACGCTGCTCAGTGGGGCAGGCAATACCTGAATGGTGAAGTTAGTCAATTTTCAATTGAAGGCAGGACCTCAACTAAACTTTGTCGTTCAACTTTGCTTTCCTGTCCAATTTAGCTTCCCGTTAACAGTAACATGGTGGCCTAACCGCTACAGAGCGTTGACTTCTGGGGGACAAATTTAATCTGCTTCGTTTAGTTGGGAATGCAACATTTATTTTTGCCCTTCCCAAAAACTTCCCATTTGGTGGATAAGAAACTCTTGCAGAGTAACTTTGAGGAAATAGTGTACAGGTTATGTTAATCAACTTTGGCCAATAAAAGGGGTAGTAGCCGGTGCCGGAGGATTGTCGCTGAAAAGCGGCCGTGTTCATAATTTCACGCGTAAAATAATTTAAAAAAAAGTAAATTGTCCAAAGTGTCAAAAGGAATGACTGATGGCTGGGGGGTTGTGATGTATTGAGTAGCCTGAGACGTTAGCTGAGGGTTACTGAGATCGATAGGTAAATGCACCCTAAGTGTGAAGACAAGTTGTGTTACACTTAACTATCGTAGTGCAGCAACATTTAATGTAACTTATTACTGTATCATTAATAAGGAAATGTTGTCGATGTGGGTATTTTTCTTTGTCAACGACATACTCTTGGGTTTTGGGGCATCTGAATCTCGTAAAGGCATTGGATATATCCAATCCATCTATTGCTATATATAGCAAAGAACATGCTTAAGGGTGAGGCAGGTTGTTATTCCCTGAATGCTACTACTGCCACTACAAGGTCATACAAGGCCACTACTGTGGGAACGCAGTGGCCTTGTATGACCGGAGAATTGGTTGCTGGCGCCTGGTTGCTGGCAAATGGCTGACTCGTGACGCAGGGAAGGTCAGGAGGTAGTGAACTGGATCTTCTGCAGAGTGCGAGAATCCCCATCTTGTCAGCCAAAGCTGCTGAGTTGAGGGAGGCCGGTTCAGCTTGTGCGTTGACTGACTGGGGCTCCTGGACAGCGTTAGGGCAGATCGCTAGGTTTCCCAGGTACATTGTCACAGCCAGGGCAAGTTTGGGGAGCAGTGGGTCTTTGAGTGTTGCCGAATTAGCGAGGTCTAACCCCCAAGACTGAGGGTGGGACCTCGTGTGAACGATCTCAGATCCTGAAGGGAAATAGAAAATTAGGTCAGAACCACAGAATATTTCTTCATACCTGTTGAGCCACTGCTCTGCAGCCCATAGGATTCATGAGGGATGCCCCTTACTGGTTGTGGGGCAAAGTTTTGAGCCTGGGCCTTCTCTGGCCATGTTTGTTGGCCAGTGGCAGGAGGAGCTGGCCAGCAAGCAGCCAGCAGTGGCAAGAGGAGTGGACTGTGGCTTGGTGGTTGCACATGCCGTGGATGGTCCCCTAACATAAGAACTCTCAGTTACTGGCTGGCTGCAGGGAGTTTCCAACTAACCTACACTAACTAGCGCTGGCCAATGATCCTGGCTGCGCATAGCTCAGCAAAGCATGACGATTGTTGCATGAAGATTGTGCTGACTTGACCAGCATTTGCAAGGGATAGTCCTGGAGGCCGATGGGTGGGGACGGACTGGAGCAGGTATAGGTCTATGGGGTTTGCTTCCTTTAAAGCAGCCGTCTTGAAGGCCCTGGTTGGGGATGGCGCTGTTCCAATTGTCCCAACAGGCTCTGGCGTTCCTCCTATAATAAGTGGCGGTTGAGCTGTTACTTAAACCTGGCATGGAAATACCTTCCCCCCTCTCTCTTCATGGGTGTTTGGAATCTGCGGACCGCCCTGGTGGGAGCGTGGAGAAAGCTCCACATGCTCTATTGCATTTGCCTCTGATATCCAACACTAGGTGTATAGCAATACTTTATTCTGTCATTTTGACCCCGTGATTTTTCCAGTCCCAAATGTCCTTCAGCGAATTTTCCATAGAGTCGACAAAGTCTTGAGGAAACATTTTGCCTGGTCGATTCGGCCGCGCTTTATTCAAGCGGAATTTCCTCTTACGGGGGTTACTGTACGATGCATGCTGTGGTGTTGTTTCTTCTTCTGCACACGTTGACGGTTCTTCGGAATTTGTTGGGCACGTGGGCTTGTCGCATTCCAACGTTGGAGCGCTGCAGTTCAATTCCTTCAATTCTGACACGTCTCCCAATCCTTGACCTAAAATGATAATAGCTTGGACATGACCTTCGTTTTTGTAGCGTTTATTTCGATTTCTGGAACACTGACGCTGAAGGGTTATAGAAGCCCAAGGGAGACATTGTTGGTTCTACTTACCCCCATAGCCACATTGATCCGGACATATCTTAGTTGAGGGCTGGAATCTGCATGGTGTTTGAGTCGTAAGACAACAAGCGGGTTGTGGTTCATTCGTCCCTACAGTTGGATGGAATGTCGTCATCGGTATCTAATTTCCAAAAATGAAAACGTTAGCAGCCTTACGTCACTCGTAGCATTATCAGTTATTTACTCACCTCGCAAGGCAGATTAGGGTCTCCCGGGACTGAAAAAGACAACCAATTGCATTTTATGATGTGGGCCGCCTTTTCGGCAATCATCATTGTGGTGGCTGCTGTCGGACCAGCGACGATTGTTGGCATTACTGACGAGTCGGCCACGCGTAACCCAGCAACCCCGTATACCTATCGACAGAGTAACTCGTTTATGAATGCTGTCACAGCTAGAGACGTGTTCACGAGTTAGTCTCCTACCCTGAGTTCAGGATCGACTACAGCGGTGGAATCGCTCGGTGGTCCCATTTTGCAGGTGCCAGCAACGTCATTGAACGTGGTGACGATCGACGTTAGGAGGCAGCTCCAGTAGTTTTCCGTGTTGAAAATTTCTTCGTTGCATTCGGCCACGTCCAAACGATGTAATTCCGCGTAGATCTTGCGGTAGGCTGACGTGTCCCCCAGACGAAGAACAAACCTATGACAGGTGTCAGTGTTTGAGGATAGAAGCCCGTGAAGTAGTGTGCTTAGTGTATTTTTCGACATCCAGGGGGCGTTTGACAATGCCTGGTGGCTCCTGGTGCTGGCAGAGCTGTTTGATAGGGCCTGCTGACATGCTACTGTACCCCATCTCCAGCCACCCTTCTCGGAGGAAGGATGATAATATCATCATATTATGATCCTATAGAATACTTCTTGGGTGCACAGTCAGTAGGACTCGTGAGGGACGCCCTTTTCAGTGGCTGGGGTAGCTTGGGCCAGGGTGTGCTGGCCGTGCTTATTGGTCGGCAATAGGAGGAGTGGGCCACCAAGGGTGTCTGGTGCCTTTGCACCGGCCGACTTGAAGGCCCTGTCTTATGGAAGTACCTGATTCCGTTGAGCATTGTTTCAAAGTCGGCAGTTTCAGCTAAATGACCGGGCCGAATGATTGGAGGGTCAAGCGGGTTGCAGCTTCTCAGCCTGACGACACCTCTACTGAACGGTTTTAGCAGGATTGGGCTGATCTGTATGCCACAAAATGACATGTTAAGGTTGGCTGCTGTACACACATGCTTGTCTTGCTGTTGGTGGGACTCAATGATCATCATCGTGGGCTCTCAAAAAAGTCCCACCCGCAACAAGACTGATGGATACCAGGAGGAAAACAAGAATACAATGTAGCTCCCTTAGGGTAAGAACTCACAAACAACATGTCATAATCCTTGTTCAAAGTCAAAACCTGCCGAAGGCTTTCAGTGTCGAGGTTGTGGGCGCTGACAAAGAATGAAGCTGGTCTGATGCTGCCTCGCGGTATGAAGTAGTGGTAGATCATTATGTTGGGATATTCGTCAGGGGCATCGGCCGTTGTTACGAATCCAACCACTTCTGAAGTCTTGATCGTCCTGTGGGTCAAGCCAGTGATGTGAAATCACCTCACTGTGGTGCCATGGTGCCATTTAGTCTTACTTGAATCGGCCGGTACGCCTTGTAGCATATTCATAAGTGTCGTCCAATGCACGGAGGGAGGTGTAAGTTGTTTTTGTCAGATTGAACGTGTACACAGTCCCGTAGAACACAGCGTGGTCTTGAAGGTTGCAGCCGACGTTCAGGTTGGAAATTACAGGAATACCTGATGTTAAAAAGGACGAGCATGAAGGATACCCCCATTAACCATGGCGCTAGACCTATGGTAATGCACGCTCAAACAGAAATAATTATTGACCCTGTACATGCTCAGGTGGCTGCAACTTTTTTTTTGGCTGAGTGAGCGGAGACTCAGAGAGGATAACTATTGGGAGCTGTTGCTGGACCAGCTGTCTTCCTCAACCAGACCCATTGTTGCCTGTTGGGATCTTCAGGATGACTGCTGCAAAGGCAGCAAATGCCCTGCATTTAGATGGGCTGGCGTCATACCTGCTCCAGTCCTCTCTCCCAGGGCATGCCCTGGCCCTCTATCTTGCAAGTTCCAGGCAGGTACTTTGTAACATGCTTTGCTGAGCTCTTTGGATTGCTGCACCTCACTCAGCCAGTATCGTCAGCATTGTTGGGAAACCCCTGTGTTCCACCAGTAGCTGGCAGCATCTCCAACTGCCAAGCCATTGATGGGAAGAACACAAGGTGATTCTTCCAGTGGTCTCAGCAGCCCACTGTCCCTGCCATTGGTTAACAAGCTCAGCCAGCAGAAGCTTGGCTAGAGAAGGCTCAGGCTCAAAAGGGGGTTCCTCCTGAAACCTACTTGATGCAAAGTAATGGGCATCCTACACCGTTGTGATACCTGCACGATAATCCGTTTCAAACTGATTGAGGGTATGACTTCCTCCAAAGGACCCTATCAGAAAAATGGGCAAATTGTGCTATGTGGATTGAATGGTCGCCTGACACATGGAACGTCCTGCTTGTAGGGACTGGTCATCATCAAAAGAGTGGGAGGTTTTGCAGAAATAGCTTAGGCTCCTGCACAATCTTCCATGACATACCATGCTCTTCCAAATGACTTGCTGGACCAATCCCTGACTGCATGAGGAGTTTGGGAGAGTTGATTGCCCCAGCAGTCACAATTACTTCTTTACTAGCGTGAACTTGTCGTGGTGTAGTGTCATTTCTGTAGAAGTACTCCACACCGTAGGCTTTCTTGGTCTCTGAAGCAAAACCGTAATTGCCGTGTTACTGTTTTCAGACGACAAACAATTGTTAATGGACTTACCAGGGCAGATGAGGACTTTGGTGACGAAACAATGTTTGGCTATGTAGAGGTTGGGTCTGTTACGGGCAGGAGTCAAGTAGGATTTGGCTGCACTGCTTCGCTCTCCTCGGTCCAATGTTCCGGGAATTTTGAAGAAACCCTGACCGGTGTAGGCCACTGGGTCTCTAGCTTCTTCAAAGCCAGCTTCCCGAGCTGCGTCCATCACTACGTCAACCAGGTCGCTTCTGAAACAACCCCCATCGTCTTGCTTTTGCTATGACCACTTGGCTCCAGTGGTTAATGACTTACGGGTAACTATGGAAGTGCTCGACGGGCACATATCCACCAACCCCGTGGTACCGAGCCAGTTCTGGGCATAGCATCACGTCAGGGAGCCTGAAATCCTCGATCATCTTGAAGAAGGGGAGCACGTCAATACTGCACCATCCGACGTTACCTGTTGACGTAAATTTTGACTGCTTTGATCCATTTGGATCTCTATAACGTTCGAACTTGGCACAAAACTCACCATTGGAACACCAACTATCAAAGTCAATGTCTTGACCCCGGTGGTACATCATGTAGCTCATGATTGTTGACCCACCAAGACCTTTGCCTTGAGGGATGCTTGCTTTTTGATCCTGCAAAGCTTTGTACAGTAATTCTTCTGGCTCCGATTCAAACTGCCAGTCCCAGCAGGATCTGCCCAAGTGAGTTGCAAATTAAGCAGATTATTTTTTGAATTCGTAACTAGTAGGCTCCCTAGATGGAACAGTTGAGTGAGAGCAGCTGCTCAACTGTCCCTAACAAGAACGCCAGGGTCTGAGGGAACTATTGGGGGCTGTTGCTCAACCAGGTGTCGTCCCATACTGCTACCAGCTGGGTCCTTCAAGGTGGCCACCGCAAAGGCAACAAACGTCCTGTATCTAGATGGGCTAATCCAGTCCTTCCTCACGCCTTGGCCCTCTACCTCATAAATGCCAGGCAGCTCAAATGCAAGCCTTAGGCCATCAGGCTCATCAGCCTGCGCCAGTCAATGTAGCTTAGCTGGGAAGCCCCGGTGGCTGCTCAGTTACTGGAAGGTCTGTCATGTAAAACTGCCGAGTCACAGATGGGGCAACCCCAAAGGTGAGTCTCTGAGTGGTCTCGACAGCACACGCCTCCTGCCACCAGCCAGCAAGCATGACAAGCGCATCCAGGCTCCAACTTCACCCCAGCATCTGGGGGGGGGGGGGGGGGGGGGGCACACTAATCCTATTTGTTGCAAAGCGGCAGGCCGCCTCCATGGGATACTATGACGATGCCCTCGTCCTGGACTGCACCCTGGAGCCCGTCAAAGACAAAAGATTTTAGGAGTCTGCCAAGTTAGGGAGCCCTGTTCGCCAGTGGTAGGTACTGTTGCTGTTCCCCCTCCTGAATCCGCCACTGATCCCGTTACCTTTGAAGGCTGAAGTAGAAATAGGGGATTTCTGCCGTCATGGGAGGGTTGCCTCCGGCTTCGAGGAGCAACACCCTCCACGATTTGACTTCACTGAGCCGGTTAGCCAAAACCGACCCGGCGGCTCCAGCTCCGACGATGATGAAATCGAATTCGAGAGGTTCGCAGGCGCCTTCTGGTTGCAAATACGGGGCGAAATCAGTCGGGAAAGAACAAGGCGAGGCCAGCGAGCACATTGTAGTCAGCAGAGTGTTGATCATAGTACGAAATATGATACCTGATGAAAAGAACACACAAAATTCGTACGTAGGTATAATACACCATAATTGTCGATTCATCAGTCTTACCAGCCTCCCCAGATGTGTGTCCAGGACATGGATCCTCGATGAATTCACCCAAGAAAGACGTATCATTCAAAGTAGTGATTCCTGCCATATTTTACCACAACTAAATAGAAGTCTAGCACCTAACAATGCAACTTCTAGAATAACACAATTGACAATGATAGAAAAACATTAGACGTATACTAAACCCAGCAACGGATCTCACAATTGGAGGCAAAAATCTAATGAGTTGTGTTCGTTTATATCAACAGTGTAACCAGTTGACCTCTCTGAAATCACACCGATTGACCTTCTTTTGGACCATACGGGCCTTCCCGCGGTTATCGGAGTTCCCAATCACAGACTGACCTTTGCTGAGCTCTCTTTTGATGAGTCAATCTCCGACATGTCACTCGGAACCAGACAAGAATCCAATATTCCCTTTCGGCACCAAGTCTTTTATGCTCCTGGTGGTTGTTGAAGGGCTTGATCGGTGAGGTTTTCAGATGTAAATTGCGTTTGTTATGAACTGTTGGAGAAAAAAAAAATTTTTTTTTTCTCATCTCAAATTTCTTGTTAGTGAATATTGAATGAACAGAAAATTTCTTCTTGATGGAAATAATATTCGTCGCGACGTCAGATGTGTCGTAAGAGGTTGGTATGCATTTCTTTTCGATGAAATAAAATTCATTGGTGCCTGCTAAATGGATGTGATTCTCATCCATCTGTCCTTAAGTAAGTACCTACCTATCTCCCACTACGTTTCTTCCTGATGGAGTAAAGTTCGCCTCTAAGGGGAAATTCCCACCAAAGAGTTTGTTTCCTTGAGAAGAAACTTACAAATTTTGATTTTAAACATAATATGAAAGTAAAGTTTAAATTTAAACATATATATATATATATATTAATTCCTTCTTGATGGGGAAGCTTTGTACGCACGTTCATCAGAATGCATCTCGTAGTAAAATCAGTTGATTCCTTCTCGAGGAGGAGTGAGTAAAAAGGGTTTTTTCTAGTGAAATTTGTTTACAAAATAATGTTTTACAAAATAAAAAGATTCTGGACGTGTGTATCCATTTCCCATCGGGCAGTCATGGCCAAAGTATTATAACAGGGATTTGATGGGATGAGCGTAAGAAAAAGTCCGCTTGCTTTTGCTGGTTTACTGGTGACAAGCTTGCGGCCTCACTGTGCCATCTTCAGGTCTACAAAATTAATTACGCCAGGGGTTAAACAATATGACTAGGGGAACAATGAATGGATTGATCAAATATCAGCGGCTAGATTCTACGAGTGAAGGCGATCAGAGCAATTTTCGACGGCGAGGTTGGCCTCTCTCCAAAACGAAGGCCCTGATACCGGCTCGTTTCTTTTTTAATTATGCTCAATAAATATTTTCGCGATAATATGACTACGGGAACTTATACTCATTTCACACAAAGATACGTACTATAAAGGGTAGGCACCTTATCAAAATAAAAAGATTGTTTCTCTCTGAATGAATTTCATTCAATGAAATCATCCTTCTTCTCAAATTGCTCGTTGGTGTACATTGAATGAACAGAAAACAAGTTTATGAACAGAAAATGTCTTCTTGATGGGGTAATTCTCGTTCTGCATTTCTTCTTGATGGAAAGAATATAAGCATGCTGAACAATATCAGAGATTGACTATATCTGCTGGATGTAGATGATTCACATGTATTTGACCTAAAATACTTATCACTAATACTCATACTACGTTTCTTCTTCATGGTGCAACTCTCGTCGCTGTGCATTTCTTCTTGATGGAGTAAATCTTACCACTAAGAAGAAATCCCCACTAGCGAGTTCATCTCATTGAGAAGGAATTTACAAATATTGAAATGTGTCAATTCCTGGTGAAGATTTGTACGCAAGTTCATCAGTGGTGCATCTCATCGTAAAGTTAGTTAATTCCTTCTCGATGGAGTCTCTTTTTTAGCGCAACCTTTCCCTCAAAAAATGGAAAGGTGCCCTCTTCTCTTCGACGTTTTTTGTTGTTGTGCATCACAGCATCACGCCCGAACAGATTTTCATGAGGGTGGTCTCATTGTGATCAGCGAGTTCTGGGGGTGGTTATAGGCTATCAAAATCACCTCCGTCGTCGATTTGTCCGATCCCGAGAAGATGACGAATCGTCAACGAATTGTCAAGTTACGAATTCTTAGTTACGGTTTTGGTTTCAATAAAGACGCGGTAATATTTCGTAGTAACAGAAAGGTTGCGCTCATCTATTCAATTCAATTGATGGCTTGTTAGTGAACTGAATTGAATAAAATCATCTCTCATCTCAAGTCGCACGTTACATTGAATGAACAGAAAATGTCTTCTAGATGGAGTAATTGGAATTTGTGCGCATTTCTTCCGGATGAGAAGAACATAATATGTAAGGTAAGAAATGCATTTAGGAAGGACTACTGTTCAGCCTGTTTAATATACACAAGAAAATAGAATAGAAAGAACATAATAATATTATAATAATAGTATTTCTTCCTAAATGCATTTCTTGATGGCGTGAATCGTTGTGGTGCATGTCTTCTCGATGAAGTAGGTAGATAAACATTATTTGTGTCTGTATCTGCTAGATGGAGATGGTTCACAAGTATTTGTACGCATCTCTCCCTCAAGTGAGTTGGTCCCTTCTCGATGGAGCAAAATTTGCTATTAAATACTATTAAAAACTATTTAATAGTATTTTGAGTCATTTCAACACCGAGATTCCCTTTTATTTCCAGGGGACCGTTACATTTTTGGATCTCAACCGATTGGAGTCAGATATCAGGTAGGTAATTAACAAAACTCTTTTACTGATACTTTCTTCAAATTGTATTCATATTGATAAATGTATTATAGGTATAAACAAAAAAGCAATAAATAGGAATAAATATTAAAAATACCGCAATTTTCCTAGATCTCTCTCACTCTAATTTGTCGTCTCTCAAAAAAAAAAAAAATCTTTTTTTTTTGCAACAACGCATGCAATCACAATTCAAGACAGAAGCAGATTCTATATTCAACTTTGTTTTAACAAGGAAAAAGCTTCCAGACAAATTTTCTCTACACATTTTGAACGAAAAAAAAAATAAAATAAAAAAAAAAATAAAAAAATCCCCTGCGAAATTGCGGTATACATAAGTTTCTCTAGGCTTTTACTACGCGTAAAAAAATACTACAAATTCAGTTAGGGGACAGTAGAACATCCAACAACACAAACTGTCTTAAATTGAGCTATAACGCGGAAAAAAATTCCCAAACAAATTCGTGTACTCCGTTTTTCAAATAGGTAACAAAAAAACAACAAACTCACGCAGGAAAAAAAAAAAAAAACTGAAAAAATTAATGAGAGACAGACAATTTTACACCATGTGTCTCATTTTCAATAAATAGATTAACGCTAGATATTTACAAATTTTCTTATTCAGGGCGCTTTGCCAAATGGTTCTAAAATAACGAATTGTTTAGGAGGGAAATTTCACTAAGAGACTATTTCATCAAGAACGCAATTGACAAAAGGGCCCCTTTTGTAGACCTGAGGAGGTTCAATTTGTCGAAAAACCACTCGAGAAAACGTACTTTTTAAAAAAAAGGAAACAGTTAAAATTGTGATGTTGGGAGATTCTTGTTTCGGGTTTCGAGTGGTTTTGGAACAAACCTCAACACCTCCAAGTCAATGGGACTTAACAAGTTTTGATCCTACGGAATTTAAAATTTAAAAAAATTCTAGCTTTCGACGTTTGCGTCAACTGGAATTTTTTTCGGTAACTTCTCTCAAGATATAAACTTAAATCTAAGATAGTTTATGAGCGTGGAAAACAAAACAATATCCAAACCGCTCGTTTCCTTTTCCAAACTAGAGTTTTCAGGTAGGTATTCACATTGAACAAAATCTCAAAAATAAAAAAATAAAAAAATTTTGGTGAATTTGTCTACGTTCAAAGTCCTGCAAAATAGCAGGAAAGAAACGATTAGTCTACTCAATTTCATTTTAATTTTTTTTCAACTCCCGAGATTCAACATTCTCGTTTCAAAAAGTTTTACTAGTCAAATCTTTTCATAATACAAAAAATTCAACTACAATCAGGATTAATACGATTTACGGCAATAAATAGTAAACTAGAAAAAAATAATAAATTCGAATAGCTCATGGCAATTTCAAAATTGCAAAAATTTCCTAAAGTGGAATGCCTCACTACTTTTACAGTCACCCCAAGTCGAAACCACCTAATTTAACTAAAGGGGAGACAAAAAATCAAGTCTAAACCGTGAAAAGGAATTAAATACATTTTAAACATTAAAAACAAAAAAACAAAAAAAAAAAAAAAAAACAGGCGGGATGACATGATTTTTGCTAATATCACAGACGAGATTTAGTAGTTGGGGGATTTTGAAGGAGAATCCCTTTTTTTCATGATTTGTACAAGGAAGAATCCCTTCTGGGTGAAGGGCCCGAATGTCTTCAAGATGAGTTCGGGGGGTAGTAGAAGTTTTTGACTTCGTCGATGGCTTTGCACCATTCGAGAGCGAAGCCCTCTGACTCTTCAAGGTAGTATGTTCGGTTAGGCTGAAAACAAAAAGGACGGTTAGTTGACGTTTTTCGGAAAATCGGTTGTTTTTCAAAATTTGGGTGATTTGTGGGGATGACTTACAGTGTGCACAAAGAAGACTTTGAAGCTTTTAATCTCCGTGGTGAGGGACGAGCTCCAAGGGATTTCACCTTTGAGTGTCATCGTCGAAGGGTCGGCATAGAACAGCCGGGGTCCTTCGGTCAGCATGAGCATCCTCCGCCTGGCAAACAGGCCCTGGAATGAAAGAAGAGCGTTAAGGACTTGCTGGGTGGATGATTTGGTGGGGGGTGAATGGTGTAGACGGGTACCTTGCGCTTGCTGACGATCCCTTGCTTGAGGATGAGGTTCCCCTCGACCATTTGGTGGTAGGGGCAGGAACTTTCTTGGTTGGCCATTTTGGTTGACCTGACGGACTGATCCCTCAGGGGGTAGGTGTATTTGGCCGACGTCGTCCGGATGACGGGAGCTGGCGCTGGGGCGGGGAGTTCGTCCGTCGTCAGTTCGAGGAGCCTTTGGTTGTTCAGGCCGGGTTCCAGATGGTCCGGGACCTCGTACGTTGACGTTGGCATGGGCAGGTACGGCGAGATCGTGGGAGGTTTGCTGGTGAGGATGTTCTCGAAGTCAAGCCCTTCAAAGAGCTTATGGGACCTGATGGAAGGGTAACCTTCGGCGTCGTCAGACCCCAACCTCGCACTTTGGTCCACCACCTGAAAATCCATAAGTAATCCATTAGCAATCATCGCCCTCCAATTGGATTTGCAGTGACAGCAGAAACCAAACTCACCAGAAGCTTCTGGACTAGATCCTGGGCGTCAGCGTCAAACCCTTCAGGAAACTCGTACTCGAGGGCCATAATCTTCTGGAAAATCCTGTACTCAGACCTGGCCCTGAACGGCGGCAGGCCCGACACCATTTGGTACACGATGCATCCCAAAGCCCAAATGTCGCTGGCGAAAGATGCCGCCTTGTCGGACAGCAGCTCGGGCGACACGTACTGGGCAGTGCCAACAAAGGAGTTGCGTCGCCTCCTTTCGCCGTTTTGGCCAGCTTGAGGGACTTCCACTTGGTTGACAATCTTAGCAGACCCAAAGTCCGTGATCAGGATGTGCATTTGGTCGTCCAACAGGATGTTCTCGGGTTTCAAGTCCCTGCAAGAGGATATTCAAGTCAGACATCACAATCAACTCCAAAACATCAAAACTTCTCCACACTGATGGCCATCGTGCTTACCGGTGGATGATGTTGAGTCTTTTGAGATGCTCCAAAGCAAGGAGGATCTCCCCGGCGTAGAATCGGGTGCAGTCTTTGTCGAAAGCGCCCACTTTGTTTATGAAAGGGAGGAGCTCGCCGTTTTTGGCGTAACTGAGGACGAAATACAGGCGCTCGTTGTCCTGGAAGGTGCAGTGGAGTTTAACGAAAAACGGCGCCCCGTTTGACGACAGAATGTTCAAAACGTCCTTCTCCCTTTTCACGTATTCAGTCTTTTTTTCGCGGATGATGTGCCTTTTGTCGCAGACTTTAACTGTAAAGAATAAACGTGATTTAGTCGTGCGGCTCATAGGGCTATAGGTGGAGTTGATGGAAACCCCGATCCCGCACGCCTCCCTCCCATGCCTGACACTTACTTGCATACTCTTTCGAGGAATGGATGTCTTTGGTGAGGTAGACGGTCGAGAAACTTCCTTCGCCGATGGACTTGCCGAAAATGAAGTCGTTCGTCGTCCGGCGCGTCGGCGGTTGGGGCTGAGGGGCCGGTTGCGGCTGGGCGGGGACCGCCGGTATGGCGGCCGTCCCGTTCCAGTTGGCAGGCTCCACAACTGCGGGGGCGACTCCGACCAAAGGAAGAGTGGAAACTCTCTGGAAATAAAATTTACAGAAATAAATAAAATTTGTTTAATAACAAAATTTAATTTAAAAAAAAAACCCAGGCTTAGAGCCTTTGGCTAAAATTCAAGAAACATGGAACATGCTTTGCCTAGTAACGTTGCCACGAAAAAATTTCGGGACACATCGCCGTCTCCCAAAAAACGTGACACTTTTTGCCAGTTAGCTCAAGGATAAAGCATGTTCCATGCTAAAAAAATCCAGTGATTTTTTTTTTGTCATTTCTTGAAATGTGCTAATAAGGTTCAATAGTTGTGAGAAAATTGGGCGGTTCAGAATTGGTCTTAAAAACTGCAGCGATCTGGTTTCGTCCAAACGGACATCTGGTTCCCTCAATGAGTCGGTTCCGTCAATTAGCGCGTTTTCTGAATGAGTCCCGCTCCGCAAATGGAATCCCACTCGGGTCACGAGAGTTGCGGAGCCCTCAGCGTTAAAATTGCGAGTCACTGACGTTCGTCTCGGTGGCAGGAGGCCCGGGAAGGGGGAGGGCCGCGTCATAGGTCGAAGAAGGCAGACTTCCTCCCACGCCCGCCGGCGCTATTAATAGGTATGTGGGCGGTGCCCCCTCCCCACCAGTGTCCCTCGCAGCATCCCGCGCAAACGATGGGAAAAAACGGGCTCCGCGGAGGACGCTCACCGCGATGAGTCACCCGATGCTTGCGGGTCCCTTGGGAAGTTCCCATATGGTCCACCGGGTCGCCTGCGACCAGCATCCGGTCGCCGCCTTATCGGCGAATCCCTCACACTCTCACGTCAGGGGTGAACCAATAGATAATGGAAAATAGATACTTTACAATACATAAACCGCTGCACCAACAGGAAGAGGATGACGAACCATCTGTTCATACGAAGTCCCTTCTTTTTTAATTAATTTTTTGTAATGAATGTCCACGAATCAATTTGAAAATGTACATAATCTGCTCCATTATCTTATGTACAGTATCTGAGCGTCTATTTTTTTGGTATTTAGGGAATGTGAAGTGAGGCCACAGAAGGCGTTTTAGAAGGGGTTTCGGTCCCACAGCAAACTATGCATACACATACAACCACTCATATTGAACATAAGTTACGTACTATCGTGTCGATAGACATCTTGAGGCAATTTCTCGATAAGATGACGGGTGTTCACACGGGAGATGACTGTTCGCGATAAGATGCAGAACTGACCAGCTCTCGCCGCCCGACAGTGATCGGACGCCGATATGAGACGTCTACTTTTTTTTCTTATCGGCGAGGCGCCGTAGCATATGTCAGTGGCCGTCTGCCGCCTTCGAGAGGGGGGAGGGGAGTTGCCGAAATTAAAAACGGCCTGAGCGGCGGGGCGGGGTGCCAAATTGTAGCGCACAGGACGGGTCAGACTTTTGGCACTCGGCCGTCGTCTGACGGAGGTCCCCCGTCGATAAATTTGGGATCAATACGATTCCACCGTCGACGGGGGGAAGGGAACGTCTGGGTCTTATCGCCGGACACCCCCCCCAGCCATCAACCCAGATATTCCAAAAAGCACTTGGAAAATTAATGTTGCGCTTGAATGACTTTCACTGGTGAACACAGTTTTACAGCATGGTGAATGTTGCTCAGTTTAAAAATCGAGGGTGAATAACATTTTCACTAAATTTTCTGGAGCAAAAAAAAAGCTTATTGAAAACCTGAGCGATTTTGAAATATTTTCACTCAAATATCGACTTTGATGTCATCGGGTTAATGCATCTTGAGGAGCTACCTGACCGGCGCGACTTAACGGCATTGCAGGTTTTGCATAACCACCAATGACCCTTGTCGAAAAAGCCCTTCTAAAACCCCTACCCTACCTAAAACCCACAGAACGCCAGGAGTTGCGATCAGGCTTAAAACCTTGCCGGAGCAGCTTATCGCAAAAGTTTAAATTTAAAAAAATCGTAGCGGTAGCATTTTTTGAAAATTTCAAATTGCAGTGGAAAAAAAGAAGAAAAAAAACTAAAAATATTAGGTACCTTGAGAACAGAATATGCCTACCTAGAATATTTTATTACCTTAGCTGGTTTAGTTAAACTTTGACAATCAATTATTTAAAAAAAGTTGCACCAGTTGCTTGAAGTAGACTTGAAAATTCAATGTCAGGAAATCTTGAAAAGCCAAACACTATTGAAAGTATTTACAAATCAAAATTTGCTTATTTCTTCATTAATAAATGATAAAATTTATCATTTCATAATTAAGTCAGTTGAACTAAGTTGGGGCTTCGGTGGGATGTTAGTGTGTATGCAGTCGGGTGTCAAGTCATTTTGGACTCACTTTGGACCGCTTGTACCCGAAAAGCTTCTTCCCGAGCCGAACCCGCGAGAAAATCTTCATCGTCAACAGCGACGGAACGCGGAGCCCGACGTCCGTCATCAGCTCGAAAAAAAATAACCGTCAACAACTCGACAAGGAATGAAGTGTAAATCCCGCGGAGCGCGGCAAAACTCTCCCCCACCCGCCGCGATGCACCCCCCCCCCCCCCCCATCAGAACGTTACAACCCCCCACTCGTCCACCATTAGCAGGAAAAGTGTCCCCACGTGAATGCAATAAAATTTGCTTCGGTCGTAACGATTTTAACGACCTTTACGTTTAGGTACGCGTTTCCCTTGAAGAACCGGATCTCAACATCAGAAACAACTCATTCAATTTCAATAGATAAATTTAAAAAAAGTTGAATATAGTCAATAGTCAATTTGAACTATTTTCAGACATGCAAAAAATATAGAATAATGGCGCCGACGGCGAACAGTCGACATTTTGGATTTCAGTCCCCCCGATGTAAATCACAGCTTGGGATTCACAGGATATGACCAAAAAACGTATTTATGGAGCTTACATAGGTGTAACTTCCGCCGAACCTGTCGTTACATTCCAACCGCGTCTAGTCTTAACGGTAAGTCGTTGGTGGAGGCGTCATATAGTTTCGTCAAAAACGGGATAAACTTTTTTTTATCGCAAGAACGAACGTCAGATGCAGATGTGCAGGTGAGAGCATCACGGATGGAACTGACAAAATACACTATAACGCTTATAAGGAGGGGAAGGGGACGTTCAAAGTTTATTCCACGTGCGGGAGTTCATCGTCACCGAATCCGTCCGCGCGTGCGGTGCTGCCATCAGCAATACGACGAAGAAAAAAAAAAAAAAAACAACAACAAAAAACCGACGCCGAGCGGAGCGAAATTTTCGTTTCGTCGAACCGTAGCGTCACAGAAGGGGAATCTCCGGTGGTTCCCGGAGAGGCCGCTAGATCGCGCCGTGAGTCCTTTTCGGTCTCCCGCGAAGGGCCCCGTTATATGGAATTCCTTTCACAAGGCAGGTGTCACCGAAGGAAAACGTAAACAAAAACAAAATCGCTTTCCCCATTCAAAGAAGTCGATATAAATTTCTGGGAAAACGAATAAGTGTGATTCAGAAATGTTAAATTCAGGCGACAACCCGACAAATTTGTAGTGAATTTATACCACTTTTTACGAAATTCAAAAATGTTAACCTAATTCACCTCAAAAACTCCAA
The DNA here is from genome assembly GCA_955831195.1 of Pilophorus perplexus. NCBI lineage: Eukaryota > Metazoa > Arthropoda > Insecta > Hemiptera > Miridae > Pilophorus > Pilophorus perplexus. Next base: position 31,614,485 of record OY037009.1, on the reverse strand, counting down.
TTTTATGAATATTTTTTGTCAAACTAGGGTTTATTATGAGACAATTCGTACCTGGGAGTTCCTTTGGACGCAACAGGACATGTCGAGCTCCGTTTCGGACGTTTTACGAACTTTCCTCAACGACAGCGACACGTTAAGAAGCCCGAACTTCTTCAAAAACTGTGTATGACCTATTTTGACGGCTTTATCAAAAACAGCACTGACGAGAAACAACAACAAAAAACCAACAAATTTTCACGAAAGAACTGCGCGCGTCGAAACTGTGCACGGGACGAAGCGGACTGATTGAGAAAAGGTCTCCGGGGGTCGTTATATGCCCTCGGTGCGTGGCGGGAAGTGGGAGAGAAAAACCCCCCTCTGCGGAGTGGGAGACCGACGGGGAAAGTACCGCGGAGTAGGGGAGGAACTGACGTAGCGGCGCCTGGACGGTTTTGAGGCGGGGAAGGGAAGGGGAGTTGCGTCAGAATCCGCCTACGCCAGACCGGCGGCGTCAGCTGTGAAGGAGGCGGGAAATGGTCCCGGGGGAGGAGGGGGAGCAACCCCCTCCGTTATAACCCCCCCTACGCTCCGCATCATCCCTCCTCGAGCTCCGCGGATTTTGCAGTGGAAGTCAATTCCATTTCACAGGCAATGTCAAGGATCTCCGAACAAGGAGGTTGGGGCCGAATGTTGCAGGGGCCGTTACAAAACGCTGAGAGGGGACCTTAAAACCTACTTTCCGCTCTCCGAGGGCCGCTTTCCGCTGCGCAGAATGTAAACAATCGCATCCCGCCGCCAAACCAGCCAAATTCCCTAAAACAACCCACTTTCATCAAAAACGGTTCAAAAAGATTCAGAATTTCCTTGAAATTATCTTCCTTAATTTTGATCCGATTTTGATTAAGGTGGGATCAAAACGTTCCGCAAGATGTCCTCGGAAACTTACAAAATTTAATTCTATGTTTTGTTTCTCTCAATATCACCACAATCATTGTCGTTTTATATTCCTCTATTATTATAATAGAGGAAAAATTCCGTCAGCACTGTATTCCGCCCAGCCGTTTCTGACGACGCGATTACACTCACAAAAAATAAAATTGAGTGCCAACAATTATTCCAAACCTTGAAGTAAACATGAAAATCTGGTGCGTTAGGTCGTTGACAGTTTTCACTTTGGCCCGCGGGTGAGCTACGGCATGTATTGTTTTGTATCAGTACGACAGGATGCAGCTGACAACCGTGAACGAAACCTCTGAAAAAAAAAACAAGTGGGGGACCTTTTTTTCTTCTTTTTTTTCACGCGACACAATGCGCGATGTTTTGGTGGTATCGACTTATCGTTTTGTAGGTCAACCCGCCTCGCGTTGACCCGCCCCAGACACAACACGGGCGACCCGAAAGTCGTTGAAAATTTAATTAAGCGGAAAAGGTAAATAGGTTTTATTGTGTCTGACACGGCCGGTTTTCCTGACGGTGACGGGATGAATGTTTAACGGCGCTCCGCCGGTTTCCTTCGAACTTGCCCGACCTCATAACCGCGGGAAACGAAAATATGAACTGGGACGTAAATAATGAGCTCGTTTAGGCGGCGCCGGTGGCGTCTTTAGGGTTCTTTTTTTAGGAGTTGTCCAATCAAAAATTGTAATTTTCAGGGTTCAAAATGTCTTTGTGGGTGTCAATAGCCTACTCCTCCTAAACGGTAAGCGTCTCAGCCGACCGTTTAGGTGAGAATAGGGGGGTCGAGAACCCCCAAAAATGCGCGCAAATAGGCGCACTTGCCATCAACTTTCTTATTCAAAATGGGAACCCCTAATTTTTTGGCGAATAGGTCCTCGGCCTATTTTACGTCCAATAAGCGGGTTGCGCGAATTTTTGGCGCACGCAAATTCGCTTAACTAATTTTTTTGAATTATTCGGTCATTAACGAATTTTTTTGGCGTTTCGTCCGTATCCTACCTAGAGATCCAACTTTTAATACGAGATACTGAAAAAACTCATTCCGACGATGAGCGAATTTAGACGGCGAGTTTATTTTGAAAGATTTCTTTAAATCGCGCCTGAAAATGGGGGGTGAAACCAGCTCGGCCTGTTCCAACAGCCTCTACCCTCCCGCCCTCACTCACGGCTCTGAGTGGGTGGGACATCAGCCTTAAAGGGGCGCTTGAAAGGTCTATGAGATCTCTCCCCGACATCCCTCGGATGTCCGATTCTCACAAATGAATCGATTTAAATCGAATCGATTATTTAGAAACTTCAAGTCGGTTGTAAGATCGATACTGTGTTACGGGGCCCAGGTCTGGGGTTTCGAACAGTACCATGACGTAGAGAAAGTGCAAATGTACTTTTTAAGAAAGTTGCTTTGGCTTCCGAACCGCTCGCCGTATTATGTTGTGTATCTCGAAACGGGCTTGACCCCCCTCTTCATTTACGGTCTCCGATTGCACCTAGAATATACAAAGAAAGTATTCAAAATGAATGAGTCGAGGTTCCCCTTTATCGTCGCCGCTGAAGTCGCACGTAGGAACATAGGTCATGCGGCGCACATAAGAGAACTCCAAACTCGGCACGGAATCACCCCAAACGACGCTCCCTATCTAAAAAATGAGGCGATTAAAATCCTCCTCGGCAAAATAGAGAACGATCTCAAGAAGAATTGGAAGGAGAGAGCTGCGGCTTCTTTGAATTACACGTGGTATGGGCGGATGGACCACACCGTGATGTGTGCCAATATGGAATCGCCGGATCGTCGAATCAGCCAGGTGAGATGGGTGATGAAAATCAGGTCTGAGCTCCTTGGTCTGAACTATCAGCCATGCATCTCGGAACGCATAGAACTCTGTTCTATGTGTAATCAAAGAGCCCGCGAAGACGTCCACCACTTTGTCGCCGTCTGCCCTGTGTTGAGTGAATTCCGTCGCAGATGGTTGGGTTGTGCGGTCATGTCAGTGAGTGACTTCCTGATTCTTGTAAACGAGCCATCGAAATGGGACAATTTAGTTCTATACGCGAGAGTAGCGTGGAGATACCGCAAAGAATTAATTTCCGAATTTAATTATAACTAGTTGTAGGCCCTAACCTCCGGGGAATGTTCCTTGGTTGAATGTATTTCGGATGTTGTTGTTGTGTGGCTGTAGTGTTTATAGTGTGTGTAAATAAAGATTTCCGATTAGGAACCGATTTACGAAATATATATATATATATATATGTATTTTAGGATGTTGCTTAATTTTAATTGTAATTAATTGTAATTAATTGTGATTTGCATTTTGATATGAGTGATTGATTAAGAATAATTATTAAAACGTGGAGAAAAACAAAAACAAAACAAAATGTATTCAATTATTGTAGCAAAAAAAACAAAAAAAACAAAGCACAAGTAGTAAGGTCGCTTTCTAGACACTCCGGTCGACGGCCAATGGCCAGTACCGCAACCCAGATTTTGTTATTGAATTATTTGTGTGTGATAATTTCTCAAATAAATCTGTTTTTCTTCTTCTTCTTCTTCTTCGATTATTTAGAAAAATTTTATTATTATTTATCTTTTTATAATATAAAATAATATAATTTTTATTACCTATTATTATTATTTTATCTGAGAATCGATTCTTTTCCAAATTATTAAATTTCAAATTTCCTAAATATTTATTAAATTTCAAATAATTATTGAGGGTGGACTTTTCAAATCCTTTGAGCTTTTCAAATCCTAGCACTCTGATAGGGCACTCTCCTTTTATCACCCACATAGGTAATTAATTTAATTAATTTCGGATATATTCTGGTGTGTGGGAAGACGATTTCTCTCTATTCCCTGGCCAATTTTACGCCCGTTAAATTTAGCGCATTGGGCGACTGTCACTTGGTGGTGATGCCCGATTAAGTGGTCGGCCGAGCGAAGCGAGGCCTTATGTCTGATTGCTAGTATTAGTAATTGGTAAAGGGGCTTTTAAAGTCATAATAAGGCTTTTTCGAGAACTTTTGGTGTGTTTTGGGTGCCTGTATAGTCCGTTAAACGACCCCGTTCGGGAAATCCCAAAATCAGCTCCATTGAAGTTTGTTCCCCACGTTTTCAAAGCTCCCGATCGTCGACTGTTGTCAGTTCCTTCCGTATATAAGTATTCCCATATTGTACTTATTTTGTAACTTACTTTGTATCAAATGATGGAAAATTTTGTACGACAACGGCTGTTCACCTCGTGTGCTGCTCTTGTCCCTGCACTTTCATGTAAGTACCTCTGTATTTTTAACTCGCTCGCTCCATATAGGTTTAGTACCGACCGCGAAATGCACAAAACGCGGTAAAATATTCGGCCTTGGTTCATGCATTGTTGACCAATTCGCAGATTGAACAGAAAAATGTACCAAGTCGATCAAGGTAATCGGCGTTGCACAACCTGTTGTTGTACAAAGCTCGAAGATAAGTCATATTGCACATAAAGCCAAGGGAGTGTCGAGAGAGCCAATCGTGTTATTCAAGAAATTATGAGAGCATGGATGACGGAGCTAAGGATGGGATTTGACAATTTCAGTAGAACAATTGGTTTCAGTGTGACTTAAAGCAGTCACCATTAGAAGCTTTGTTTGGAAGAAACGAGGCATGGGATCTGAGGAGTAGTGTAGTTAGCTACTCCCAAAAGAAGTAGGTAAGTACTTGACAGCTTACATTATGAGGATGACCTTCATATAACTCACGTTGCCACAGCAGCTTGAGCTGTACAAACTTGTGATGACTATTTTTTCTTTTTGTTCTAGATAGATAGATGGTAATCGAAAAAAAAAATCCTGCAGGGCGGAAACAAAATCCCCTAAGAATATTCAAGGGCGGGAAAATCCCCAAAAAACAGAAATTGAAAAAAGGGAAAAATGGAAAATGGGGGAAAATCCGTAACTATAAAATATTATATTTCATAATAATAATAACAACAAATAAAATCCAAATAAGGTTTTCCGTCAGGAGGTATGTAAGCTCGGAATCATAAAGTCTGAAAAAAAAGCAAACGAATCATTCGTCCCGGAACCTTCGAAACCTATCGTCGAACCTTCGACCCCACCCATGTGGTAAATAGGAAGAATCGGAAATAAATGTTTTTAACTCCCAAAAAATTAAAGTAGACGGGGACTTAAAAGTAGACGTCAAAGCCATACTTTGGGCCCCTAAAATTTTCAAATACATAGGGCCGTATTCAAAAACGCTCCTTAGCTCCCTAAAACGCCTCCTAAGGACTTCCTTAACGCTAAGGAGCGTTTTTGAATACGGCCCATAGTGCACGATGAGTGGGTTAGCCAGAGCTTTGAAATTGAAACTTGTTCAGGAAAACATTTTTTGACCTATTTAATAGGACACGATTCGACGGCACCAACTGCTTACCTTACCTCCTACGGCAACAAGTACATAATCTAGTTGAGTTGTGGGAAGAGAGAGCCAGTGGTTTGTTGGAGTTCTTTATTACATGGCGAGCTTTCGAGGATACTGGTCCCCTTCCTCAGGCTGTGAACATTGTTCACAGCTTGAGGAAGGGGACTAGCATCCTCGAAAGCTCGCCATGCAATAAAGAACTCCAACAAACCACTGGCTCTCTCTTCCCACAACTCAACTAAATTACCCCAGCCAGTTACTCGCTACAAGTACATAATGTACCTGTCTCTATCATCTCCTATCATTTCCATTCAGTCAACGCTTTTTGGTCCGGGGATTTTTTTCCAGGCCTTTTTTTTTCGTCGTAGATAGATACACATCTGACTTTTTGACATCAAAGTTCCCAATTTCTTATATTTCTTAATTCCCCGGTATTATAATAACTCATCGCCCTCTCTCTGATTGTATAAAACTGTATCGTACAACGTCGATCAAGGTAATCGACATTGTACCTAAATGGTGTGCAATGCGCGGTTTGAACAGAAAATGTTGTACCATGTCATAAATTTCTGGCTCGGATCAAATAAACTGTTCTCTCCGCGCTTTGTTCGAACAAGCGTTACCTATAAAATAATAATTATTGTTATAACAATAATTGGTAGGTACGTATACGTACCAAGTCCGAAACATAATATGTTTTTAAACAATGTACAAAGTGTATATCATACACTTTAAGATATCCTAATATCTTCATTATTTTTCGATTCCTATCCGTTTTAAACTCTGTTCCAATGTCCTCCTAAATTATTTTGCAGATTGCTGTCATTTTGTTCATTTCATTAGCTGAGCTAAGTTGAGGTTCAAATCGAAACGGTCAATGAAGCGACAGGCCGTGCGTCATCTATTCACAAATCAATATTGTTATTTACTTGGAGCAATAAAATTCTCAGAAAAAAAGAAGATTTTCATTAGGCCCTGATGATAAGAGAAGAACTCGTAGAAGAATATATTTCTTGAAACGTTCGCACTTTCGTCTTATTAAATAAAAATAAAATCGACTCTCAACATTTGTATCTCTCAATACTGGACCCCGCCAGCAGGCCTTCTCACTTGAATTAGGGTAGCCATTGAGTTTTGACCAGTTGAGGAGGTTCCAGCAGAGGTCATAAACGGCTCGCCTTCGTCAAATCGGATTAGCCCGTTGACAGCTAAGGGTCTTTGAGACAGCCCAGGTATAAGTCCAGGTATGGGCAGAAATCGTGTGTCGCAATTCATCTTTTACTGAGGAGCCACATAAGCAGAGTAGTAAGTGAGGAACTATACCAGCCCAGTAGTGAATAAGGAACTATACCAGCAAAGTAAGAGCCACATGAGCAGAGAAGTAAGTGTGAAACTACACCAGCAGAGTAGTAAGTGAGGAACTATACCAGCAGAGTATTAATTGAGGAACTATACCAGCAAGTAGTAAGTAAGGAGCCACATCAGCAGAGTAGTAAGTGAGGAGCCAGAAAGTAGTTACCCCCAAAAATTCTTTTCTCGGTCCACTTTGAAAACGACACCCCACTCGACCCACATGGCATAGGTTCAATGCTCCCATAAAGGCTCATCGCTTAAAAAAAACACCACTAAGTGCAACAAGTCTTGTTGGCCGTTCAACTGCTCAAATTTCCTCCCAAGTCAGAACCCTGCCGGTTCAGGAATCGATTTCCGCCCGGAGATAACCAATCTGAGGTCTGAAGTCCTCGACAGCAGACCTTTGAACCCCCCTCGCCATCACACCGCCATTGCCGTTTGATAACGTTTGTCGAGAGGCTCTCACCCCGAACAAAGACAAACAATGAGACCTCGCTTTTCGATAATGAACAATTTCGGGGCATTTAATCTGACTTGTCATTGAAATACCGGGAATTCCTTTCGGCGGCTGTTTTCAGTATCGGTTGAGTTGAGCTAAAAGCAAACCTTAACGACGACATCTGACCTCACTTACTCGATGATCTCATAGAAATCCAACTTGTTAGGCCTTACATGAACGCTATCTTTGACATTCTACTAACAACAATACGATAGATTATAACAGGAAAATGCTATGAGGATTAGTAAATATAAATATTGTCTGATCCTCAGCATTTTCCCACAAACTTGTTCTTGAATGAGACAGACGCCAATTGGGTTTGTTAAGGGGGGGGGGGGGGGGGGTTTGTTGGTGTCAATTATTGTGCAACAAATAGCTTTGAAGTTGGGAAATAGTAAACAACCCAACAATTTTTTGTAAAAAAAAAATAAAAATAAAATAATAATAACGATAGTGCCTTTTGATAATCGAATTATTCGATTATCAAAAGACACTGGCTTCCAAAACACCATTTATGGATATGTCGGTCACCAGAGCGGTATGAGGGTCGTTACCTTATTTCATCACTGTTTCAATGGTTGCACTACCCCAAGCCATGTCGCCCAGGCGAGCCACCTCATCATCTATCTCCTCAGTTAACGAGACCCCCTTTTTTGCAGTTAACGTGGTTAAAACATCAAAACCTTACCCACACCCGTCACCGACGTTTGGGAGATTTCCAGGTGTGCGACCAAACCTCAAGGAACTGGGATGCTGACAAATCAGACTCTTCAGCTTTGATAACCACTGAGAACTTGACTTCACCTTGCTCAGAGCCCGTTGCTGTCCTGGCTGTATTCTTTGGATTATACCCTCAGCACCCTTCGTCAGATGCCTCTCTTCCTGGCTCATTTCTTCATTCAATAACCTGACTACTTGGTTTTGATGATCTTCGAAACGCAGGGGTTCTCCAGAGCCAATAGCATCCACCATTGCTGCACTTGTGCTTGTAAGCCCTTTTTGAACGTTATTCCCTCTCTCTGGACTTCCTATGGTTCAGAAGACCCAGGCGTCAGTTTTGTTCGGATAACTTCCCAGAATGGTTTGAATTCTTCTTTAAGTTCTCATAACCCTCTGTGCAAAGCTCCATTCGAACTGATGTGACTTAGTAAATGCTGTGCCAAATGAAGGCTTGCCGTAGATGTCTCTGAAAAGGTCACTGTATGACATTGTGCGATCCACGTTTCAATTTTTAGCCGGACAAATACCAAGAAACCGGTGTGAGTATACCTTCTTCATATCCCTGAAGAGAGCTTCACCTTCCTTCCTTGGCTTGACGAATGGGAAACTTTTCGCTAGTGGACATTGCTTTGAAAGCGTTGGAGGCATCAACCAACAGCATCCGTTCTGTTTCATCGTCTTCATAAAACCTCGTTAGAGCGTGTTTGAGTCCCTCAATGCTGATCTGCATCACAGGCCTCCTTTAGGTCGTCACCAGTAGTGCCATTGTTTTCGCGCATTCTCGCATAATTTTATTATAAAAAATAAAATAATTTGGTTGGAAGGGTTCGAGTTCGGGTGCAGTTCGCCATCATAATGGAGGTTTCCCTTTGGCTGGGGGAGCTCGGCAGAAGAAGCTTGGGGCTGGAGGACGGAGCTGGAGTTCCTGCTGGCCAGGAGTTAGTGCCTGACTTCTGCCGTCGTTTTACAAAGCTACCTTCTAGTCCACAGAGGGTTTGAAAATGAACGCTGTTATTTATCGAGAGAGAAAATATCACCAATTCAAAACAATGATTTGGATTTACTTTATTCAATGTGGATTGTTTTGAATAATTCTGATCATTGGCTGAGAATTGGCCAAAGAAGGAGTAAAAATATATTTCACGTTCCAAATCCTCATCCTGTATTTCTTTAAGAAAAAAATCACGAGCGAAAAGAAGGGGGCTGAGGCCAGGTGGGAGGGGTCGGGTGTTGGCTGTCTTTGGCCAGCAGGGTGTGGCCCCTAGTCTATAATGGTGGGGCTCCCCTAGGTGGAGTTCACCTCGAGGAGGAGGAGAACCACTACTTTTTAGTAGTACCTATTCAGCAGATAACAATTCAGCTCCACGAGGTTAGAACGAAAAAAGTCTGCATCCATGAAAAATTTGCTAAAGTATGGAAGAAAATTATCCCGTCGTCGTCCATAGACGCCTCCAAAGGATGCACCCAAATGCATACTTCCCATTATTTTTTATACATGTCACGACGAATTTTTTAATTTTTTATTTTTATTTTTTATTTTTTTGAATTAGGAATCCGATTTCAAATTTGGATTCAGCGAGAAAATGTACGGGGAAACAATACTGAAAAATATAGTAGACCTGTCCGTCGTCTCTACAGCGGTTGTACCCAAATTGCAGCATTCTTGATAATTTCTCATCGCAAAACGTTTTGCACACAGCCTTTGGAGCTCCCTAGAAGAGGAATTCCTTTCTAGAAACGACATCCATCTTGCGACAGGTAGAAGACGTAGGAGGGACGAGAGGTTCTGAGAAAAAGTGGATTTTTGCCGTTTGAGTTCACTGTTGAGGTAAGAAGCCGACTCTTCTCGGAATCGACTCTTCAGGGGGGCGTTAGAAGTTTCCGACTATGGAAAAACGAGGGTGTGGGAAAAAGGGATCCCGTTCCAATATCCTTTTCTTCTTCGGTCAACCGTCGCTTTCTGGTCCTTTCGAACCTGTCTTCGTGTAAAATTATCGATTAAAAAAAAAACAGTGATTTTTTAGTGCAATTGCCTGACAGGGAAACGTCCCGCCCTACGACAAGTTGAGCCCATGAATGGCAACGCCCACTGCAGTTGGCAACATCCGGTGATGCAACGCCATTTGAATCATCCACTAATCTCCATCTTGAGTCCTCACACCTACAGTGAATGAGGAAGTCAGGTCGAGCTGCGAGGAGAATGTCTAACAGTTTTAGGGGTTCTACTGGAGCACATCAGGACATTCAGCATCATCGGGGATTATTACTGTTTAGCCGACCGAAAAGAGGTTTCTAAAAGTGCCTTTTCAAAGGAAAGAGATAAAGTTGAAAGACAAGAGCTTCTCTGAGGACCGTCTTGTTCCAGACCGTGTTCCACCTCATTTCGTGGTTGTTCCCATCTATTATTTCCTTATCGGTTTCAACCTTAAACAAAATTACTTGAAAAAAGCTCTTCTTTTTCGAGCATTGCCCCAACCTTATTGTCCGCAGATAATGACTTCTTTTTTTTTTTGTGAGTGTTTGGAAGAAAAACCATCTGCGGGACGAAGCTTGGAATGGTTTTGACGTTAGGGAAAATGGTTCATTTCTAATCCTAAGAGCTCAATTTTTCTTCCCGGAGATTGTTTCCCGCTTGGAAATCCGTTTTAAGGCCGGACCGTCTCTTCAAGTGCTCCATGACTTGCGTAGGAAACCTTTTTTGATCGACCAGCAATTATCTTTCGCCAGACAAACACCGTCGTTTTCTAAAAGATATTCATCATCTCAACGACTAAAAATAATCCCCTTATTAACGCCGGTTATTAATAAAAAATTAAAAAAAGTTCCCAAAAGGGGAATAGCCCTCCTCGTGCCCCGTCGTGCGCGGAAAGGAAAGAATTAAAAAAAAAACGAGAGTACCTAATGCTTTCAAAGTTTAATTGGCGTGAATAACGGATTAATTAGAAAAAGTGGGCTTCGTATAATTTCGTTTTCCCGGCGGTTTTACGTATCGAGGAGTGAAAACTCGTCTCCGAAGGTTAAAAAATCCAATTATAACCACCTAACTTTATGATAATTCAGGTACACCAACATTCCCAACTATTGCAACAATTCTTGATAATTAAGCGTTGTAGCGAAGAAGAACTACTTCTAAAATTATTCCAAAAAGGTAAAATCCCCTTTACTAGGACGATTGGACGTGGGCGGCACGGAGTGCCCTGATGGTTTCGCCTTTATAGCCTAAAGGACCCCCACAAGTCGATACTGCGTTCAAAATTCCAAAATCTACACCTCAGTGGACCTCCAAGACGAATCCCTTCAAAAACCCCATCTCGTTTGACTCGACTCGAGTGCTGCCATTTCCGCTGCCATTCATGAATGGAAATCCCGTTCGAAAGACATTTCGAAAACCAACGTTTCCACGTTACTTTCATCCAGAGCGCGGTCCGTCCCGAAAATGTAAACAATAGTAAATCTTCCACCTCGGCCGGGCCGCTATCGCGTAGCATTCTCATTGATCTTTCATTCACTTAAAAACCGCCGGGAACCCTTCCTCGTTTTCATTCAACGGGTCGATTTCCTCTCAGGGTGTGAAACACGCGATGGCGGTGGGAAGTTGGCATTTTTCCTTCATGCATGTCTGTAATTGAGGCGGACCAGGTCAGTTTGGGTTCAAACGGAGTGAGCGAAATCGGCTGAAATTGCCAAATAAGTTAGTGTGTTTCCCGGTTAAGGTCGGTGTTTCATTACAGTTGGGTTTATTTTTAGAGGAAATCAGAAAGTTTTGTAGTTCGTGTAATAAGTGAGAAACTATACCAACAGAGTAGTCCGTGAGGAGCAGCTTATAAATACGAGAAGAGCACTAAGTGAGGAACTATACCAGCAGAGTAATTAACTGAGGAACTAAACCAACAAAGTAGTGAATGAGGAGCAAGAAAGTAATTACCCCCGTAAATTCTATCATGATCTACTACCAACCAGCTGGTACGTAATAGGCGTACACCTGTTTTATGAATTCGTAAACATTGTATAATCTCTTCATTACATTACTTTTTCCGCTAATGGCCAAATGACCATGACGTTCATCGGGGATCCCCTGGCGTTGAAATTCCGCCAACTGATAGGAAACCAGTTCAGTTCCAGGAAACCTTCAGCTTCATCTTATCACGGCGTCGATACGATGGGGGATTTCCCTCGGCGGGCATCTATTAGCTGGTACGGGTTGGCTCTGAGTTTCGGGGACACAACTGGGACAGATGTCCTGTCTGGCTGCAGCATCTGCACGGCTGTACCTCTCGCCGGCCGGCACGCGACGCCCCACTGATTCTTTTCGTCAGATTTAGCCCCGTCTATATTTTTACGACTGGCAACTCAACCGTCCCTCAAAACAGCCTTGTCAATTTCGATGTCGTGTTTTTCCTTCTTAAGGGGGTTTTTCCACTCGGGCGGATTTCACGGCCATAAACCAATCGAGAAAGGCAATAAAACATCTTTCGTTTACCTTAGTCGCGACGGTGATGACGTCATGGGACTTTTTGAAGGGCACTTTGCTCAACGTCCATTCCAACCAGCTGAATCCTCCCATCAGGTAGAATATTCACCGAATGTGATTCACTTTATTCACCTAACAATTCAATTAGCCAAATTGGCCTTTTATCTTTCACGTTACCATATGAAATGTTTCCATAAGAGGACTAATAATCATACAGCTCCTTCCCGGCGAATGCTGTGAAAATATTTACTGATGGGGTTGATCACTTACCGAATCTTTTGATAACACGGTTATGATTAAGATGTAATTTGTTCTCACATTACGGATTGTTTCATAACAGAAGATATCACGCACATGAGGGCTTCTTAATTGTGAAGGATAATTAAAGAGATATAAAAGTGAGTTATGTAAGGTCTTGGAGGATTTTTTTTTTTTTTTTTCAATATTTCAATAGAACAAAGATAATTGAAGAGCACAGGGGAAAAACCGGGTAACTCAGGTTTTTCACATTTCGAGTAAAAGTGATTTTTCTGTCAAAAAAATTTCATGCTGATAAGTGTGATATTATCCGTTAAAATAAGTGTGATTTATCCGTTAAAAACAAAAAAAAAAAAAGCCCCAAAATGTCGTGGTTTTGGTTTATTATTCTTGGAATAATACACCTATGTTTTCGCGACGCGGGTCGACGACTCCGATCGGCCTCAAAATTTGACATTATCCGTTTCAAGAGGTCTACATTCAAAATCCGAAATGTCCGTCCGCCGTCCGCCGTCCAGGCCGTTTTGGGCAGTAGGAATTTTTTTAAAAATCTGAAATTTTGGCAAAATACTTGGTTTACCATCTAGTTGTGCCCGCAAGGTTTTCAGTCCGATCGCCCAAACCCGTGGGGCGCTATGGGGCTAAAATGGGGATCGAGGAGGGGTGTTTTGAAGGCTTTTAGCTATGGGATCGAGTTAGGTGTCGTTTTCGAAGTATTTTTGGACGTAGAATCCATTTTTCGGGGTCCCGGAACGATCCGATTTCACTGTGGCGTTCTATAGGGCTCTCATGGGGCTAAAAATGGGATTTTTGAAGGATCCCAAGAAGTTGAATATTTTTCGAGTAAAAATTAAAGAATTTTTGAAAAAACACATTTTTGAAAAAAAAAAATCCCCCCAAAATTTTTTTTTTGAAATATAAAAATCCAAAAAAAAATTTTTAATTGACAATTAAAATTTTTTTTATTGACAGAATTAAATGTCTGTACAAGTAACCTATATCACAGAATAATAAACCCTTGTGTAAAATTTGCAGCGTTTTTTTTTTTTTGCGTTTTTGACGGTGGGCGTCCCTCAAATTTTGTTGGGAAGCTTCGGAATCGTGTTCAGCGCCCCAAAAATCATACAAAACCGTTGAGAAAACTTCTACATTGCAGGACTATGAAGATGAGGATGATTGGTGAAGGTGCTGGGCTACACTAAGGCCTAGTTTGAGGTCGCGTGAGGAATTTAACATTCGATTGGGGAGGACCAAAATTTGGCACCACATTTAATGTTGGCACCACTTTAGATAAAAACACGATTTCCACGAAGAATAAAATAATAACTTGTAGACGCGTTTCGGTTGACTAGACCATCATCAGTATAATACTGTATTGTACTGATGATGGACTAGTCAACCGAAACGCGTCTACAAGTTATTATTTTATTTATCGTGGAAATAGAAAAAATCGTCTGAAATCGTCTTATTATAGGATGGATTCCCACTATCTCGCCGCATCTACCTTACTGCGTGCCGCCCGCAGGGTTTCATTTGAGCCTCTTCACTAGACCAGAGCATACTGAGCTCAAAAATATCGTATTACTTGTACGGACAACGAGCAAATATTGGCACATTCTCAGAGGTCGTTGACTTTTCGAGTCCATCAGAAAGACCGTAACGACGGGGGAAGAAAAAAACCCGTCTGTTATTGAAAAGTGGGAGAAAGAGAAAGACGAAGTGGCGTCATTTTCTCCCAAGTAGGACAAGTGCTTTTCAAACACCCTTCCCACTCCCCTCCTCGTCGTTCCTTTTTGGCAAATGTTGAAATTGGCAGACTTTGACGCGAACGGTTTTTTTTTTTTTTTTCGGGGGAAAGAATTGGCAGTCACTAGTTTCGCTTTTTGCGGACTCGGGAAGGATATATTGCGGAGAAAATGAATGAAATTGAAACGAAACAAAGGATTTTCACCTCGATTTTTTTGGACAGCTACCTCTACGCGCGCGTGAACTTGGAGTGATATTAGTGAATTGATCGAAAATGCTCACTTGGTCACCTCAGCAACCAAGGAAACATCTACATTTCAATCCTCGTAAAACTACACGGGGTCTTCGCCAGCCTACACTGCGTATCGCCCTGCCGTTTTTCAAGGCAGCACTGAAAAAATAGCTCCAACATTTACACTAGGGTTTTTAATAAAGAAAAATTGTGCAAAAACGTATTCCGTGTCAATAAGAAAAACTTGAACAAAAATTCTGTACAATGTTAGGACAGATGGGACCCCGAAGAAATGAATGATGCGTCAAAAATTAGTCGGAAAACACCTTATTAAATACCTATTTAAAATTTTGACTTCCTGCGATCCCTCAAAAATCCCATTTGTAGCCCCATGACAGCCACATAGATCCCCACGGTGAAATCGGATAGTTCTGGGACCCCCGAAAATGGATTCTTCGACCAAAAATACTTGGAAAACGACACTCGACCCCATAGCCGAAACCCTTCAAAAACCCCTCCAGTAGACCATTTTAGCCCCACAGAGCCCCACGGCTTTGGGCGATCGGGCTGAATACCGTGCTGGCACAACTAGGTGGTAAAACGAGTATTTTGACAAAATTTCAGATTTTTAGAAGAATTCCTATTGTCCGAAACGGCTCGGACAGCGTACGGCGGACGTATATGTAATTTTTGAAATCTAGACATCTTGAAACGGATAATGTCAAATTTTGAGGCCGATCAGAATTTTCGACCTCCGTCACGACTACTCAGATATATTATTTCAAAAACCGAAATTGCATCGTAAAACCTTTAAGATATCTTAGGTCAGCTCTGGGACCTCAATGAATCATTTCCAAGACTAAAATAACTTCGAAAACGTCACCTCACATGGCTCGCGAAAATCATCATTAAAGGGGCTGCTTCGAATTTGACGAAAAAAAAGAAGATTTTACATCAGATTTAATCAAAATAGAGTTTCATCAAGTCTCAGAACTCTTCCAAACAATGAAGAGAGTGTAGATGAAGGTTGCTTCGTAAGCCTCGGACTATCCACAAATATCGACAAGTGGGCTGTTGAACGGGGTCCGATTTTCGAACGTGTTTTCCGTATTAAGCATCCCCACTTCCCTTCACTTTTTGGGGATTAAGCTTTTTTTTCTGTTGCACTAATTTTCGTGTCGTTTTTGGTTTGTTATTGTTGGAATACTCCTATGTATTCGTGACGAAGGTCGACAATTTTGGACGGCTTCAAAATTTGACATTATACGTTTCAAGACATGTATACCTATTCCAAAAGTGTCCGACCGCCGTCCGGGCCGTTTAGGAGGGAGGCAATTTTTTTTAATTAGACATTTTGACAAAATACTCGGTTTACCATCTAGTTGTGCCCGCAAGGTTTATAGCCCGATCGCCCAAACCAGTGAGGCTCTGTGGGGCAACAGGAGGAGTTTATGAAGGTCTTCGGATATGGGGCCGAGTTAGTTGTAGTTTTCGCAGTATTTATGGACGTAGAATCCATTTTTTGGGGGTCCCGGAACGATCCGATTTCACTGTTGCGATCTATAGGGCTTTCATGAGGATACAAATGGGGCTTTTGAAAGATGCCAGGAATTCGAATGGGGTGTCGTTTTCCGAGTGATTTTGGACGCATAATCCATTTTTCGGAATCCCACATCCGTACAAAAACTTAAAAAAAAAAATGAAAAACCGTTTAAAATTAAACTTTTAAAATTGATATAGAATGAATTTTTGAATCATAATATCAAAGAACCCTTGTGTAAAATTTGCAACGTTTTTCCTGTGACACTCATTTCAAGTCTTTTTTTATTTTTATTTTAAAATTTATTATTATTAATTATTATTATTATTATTATTATTATTATTATTTTTTTTTTTGTATGAGGTTACTGGATTCACAAAAACTGCCGTCTGCCACATCAGAATTAATCGATTAAT
This sequence comes from Pilophorus perplexus, assembly GCA_955831195.1. Taxonomy (NCBI): domain Eukaryota; kingdom Metazoa; phylum Arthropoda; class Insecta; order Hemiptera; family Miridae; genus Pilophorus; species Pilophorus perplexus. The sequence goes on along the minus strand of OY037009.1, from coordinate 31,597,918 downwards.
CCGAAGTCTCGCACTGAGCATTCAACGATTTATAAATCTTTTACTCACATCCAAATTAGTTTTTACCCCTACCGAACCACCCAAAACTTCATCATTTTCAAACCAGTTATGAACTCTCCCACACCACCCAAACAAATTTTTATCCCCTCCAAACACGTTTTGAACCCTCCCAAATCACCTCAAACCTATTTGTCCCCTCCAAATTGGTTTAAAACGTACCAAAACACCCCAACCAAAATTTTACTATCTTCATCCGGTTTTTAATTCCCTTCAAACAAATCTTAACCCATCAAGAATATCAGGATCCGCCTCTGATTTACGTTTACACCATTTACGAAACAAGTGCCGTTCAAGGCTCCTAACGAAAATCGCTTTACAATCACCTTTAAAAGTAAACAGCCATTAGGTGAGCACTATTTTCAGCATAAGACGTCATTTGTTACCTCGTCGGGCCGAAAAACGGCGACAACTTTCGATAAACTAATCCTCTTAGGACGTCGTCAATTCATAATGTAGATCGCGTTTCGCAAAATGTCTCAATTTATTCTCGCCGGAGGGAGTATTTTTTTTTTTTTTTCCAAGAAACAATTCCTCGGTTGTAAACCTGTCTAGATAGTGTTCAATAATAGAATATTCGCTCATCTGGCGCCGGGCTCGCCTTCCAGTTCCCCGAACTCATAAAAAAACACTCGAAACGGCCAAAATCGATAGGGAACACAGGATGTTGTGGGAAAGGGAGCAGTTCAGCAATATCAACAAACGCAATGGGGGATGGGGGGGGGGGGGGGGGGGGGATTTCCGAGAAAACGACACCAAAGCCGCGTAGGCACGTTATCGTTATCGTGGTTGCCCTAGTGACACTTGGGTGTGACGGGCTACGAGGAAAAAATCGACCGAAATAAAAAGCTCGGGGCCGCTCTAAAGATGTTTCGGTCTTCGCTCACTACTCTACTGATTTGGACCCTCATTCACTAAACTGCTTATTTGGCTCCTCATTTACTACTCTGCTGATTTGGCTTCTCATTCAGCAGTACTCTGCTCATTTCGCCCCTCATTCTTTGCAGAGTACATATAAAATCGTTTCATGGTCCCAGACCCGTTCGTGGGGATTCACCACTCAACCTTCTTCAAACGCCTTTTCATTCCAACGGAAACCCAAAACCTCCTCGCGACCCAAAGTTCTTCATTTCCAAGTCAAAATAGCCGCAGAAACCGACGAAAGCCTTTTCCATTTGTAAGGACGGCGGAATTTAAGCGAGGTTGAGAAAAACGATACCCCCCTTGAAACGTTATACTATCGCGTTACCAGCCTGGAATTAGGAATTCGCTTTTGAAACGGGAACCGACTACCACATTGCGTAACTGAGACCTTCAAGGCTGGGAGTGGGCGGAAAAAAGTGCGGAACAAAGCTACGATTACGCTAATAAAAAAAGAAGAAAAGAAAATTAATGGGAACATTTAAGGGAAGAACTGTGGCGGGTTGGTGGAACTTAAAAGACTCTGGGGATGTTTAAAACAAATTAAAAATTTTTTGTGTCAAAACGAGGTGAAAGTGGCTGCTGTCTTTTACCATTTGCAGCATGATTCAGGGGGAAAGTACCTATGTGCCAAGCTCAGTGTGAGAGTAACTCTCGCTAGGTGGTAAGGGCTGCTTAGCTGGTGGTATCTGCGAATGCAACCCAGGTAACCTGAGCAGTGTTGCTTACCGCCACGCCCCGATCCTATAGGGTGAAAAATCTACGGTGGAAATCCCTGTTTACTTAATATCCCCCCTCCACCGCGACACAGGGTCCATCGACCGACTTGTCAAGAGCTTCGGGATCGAGCGAGTTGCGGTTTTCTGGCGGGTGTAGCTCCGTGGTAGGGTCAGGGACCTCAAGGACGCCTGCCGTTAACCAGCACCCTCCCCTTCCCAGTGACTGGCCAATCTGGAGCCATTCCCGCCAAATGAACAGGAGGACGTCGGAGGATCTTTTTTAATATCGACCTCCTCGTTCAGCTCTGGAGGATGATCAGCAGTCATTATCAGCAATTTTCACTCCCCGCAAAGTCTTCAACCTGGTCCTTGGGTGAACCGGCACATTCTCCCATAACATGTGGCCGATATCGATCGCGTAGGCCGCTCCAAGTCCCACGTATTCCCTCTAAAGCCCCACACAAAAACCAAAAAAAAAAAAAAAAAAAAAACTAACAGCAAGAGACAAGCGACCTTTCAAGGAGGCCGGCCCACCGTTCACGCCATTATACAAGCAAAACCAGTTCGGTCTTCTTGCGGGCCCGAGTGTCGATTTTCAACTTGGATGGTTTCTCTTCGAAAAATGCCTAAATATTCAAGCCGTTAGAGGCCAACCGCAAATTAATGGACAGATTTTTCTCTGAAAACGTTCATCGTAGGTTTACAAAAAAAAAAAAAAAACGCAAAAGACGCTGCAAACTTACAAGAGAGCAAAAAATGATTCTGTCAATAAAAACTCGGCAAATTTTACTCAAGAGATTAAGTATTATTCTTTGTTATAAATTGTGCAAAATAAATTCTAACCGAATTACAAAAAAAAAGTCACCCCCGATTTTTTTTTCCAGGACTTTTTGGAGCGAGAAGAGAGAGGAATATAAGAAAAAAAAATCCGATCAAAATTGGGGGAGTTATGGCTGTGGCAAGGAAATAACGTTCGCGCATGCGCTGAGCGTAACGCTGATTCAATCGTAATGAAACTGATAGGGGACCATCTAGAGCTATACCCACACAATTCCTGAAAATTTGATTGAAATCCGATCAAAATTGTGGGCGTTATGGCTGTGGCAAGGAAATGGGGACAGATAGACAGACTGACAGATCGACAGACAGACAGACACGGAACCAAATTTGTTCAGGAGGCTGTGAAACGCAAAACGTGAGTGGAAATTTCGATTTTGGAGAACAAAATGAATTTTTTCATTTTGAAAGTGAATACAATGCTTCCTCTGCCTTGCAGACTCGGAAACAAAACGATGAAAAATGATTTTTTTTTCTCATTTATTTGCTTTTAGACGATTTTAAGAGGTTTTAGATGAAAAAAGTTTTGGAATAGAAGTAAGTATATATTCGGAATCTGAAATGTATTTCCTATAAGATATGTGTCTTTTGAAGAGGTTCGAGTGAAGTCGGTGATTACTGGAAAATTCAGTTATTTTTTTGTAGACCAGTGTTATCAGCAATTTCCATCATGCAGGGCCGGTGGGAACAGGAATTCTCAAAGGCCAAGAACCGAGGTGGACGTACCTTTGAGAAGATCGAGCGGCGGAACGAGAGAGAAGAAATTTCGTATGACGAAAAAAAAAAAGAAAAAAAAAGCGGAGGATGTTGAAGTCCGCTAATAGAAGACCTTCACTAACGGCCGAGCGGCCTTGAGGTCCCTGACCCTGAACACGGGCTACAGGATACAGTCGAACCCCCTCTCCAGGATCTGGTACCTCAGAGAGAGAGACATCTGGCGATCGGACTGATAAAAACTTGACATTCCCCCACCGTTGTGCGAATCTAAAACTCGAGCCCGCTCGCCAGGTGGCCTCGCCCAAACTATGACGGCGTTTTCGCCGATGAAAACACAGTGTAACACCCCCCTCCGCAAACACACAATGTCAGCCCAATTCTTAGGCATTTGAACAACTGAACAATGAGGCGTTCGATCAGCCGACCATCCATAGAATCCATCACGCCAGTCAAAAGGTTAAGAACCACTTGTCCCACACGTCATCGAAGTTCAAAACCGATTGCAGCTCGATTGAGGAGCCGTAAAATCGATTTACCGGAAGAAAATGCAACGGCCAGGAAAGCGTGACAGTGTAACTGCAGGAAGGATTTCTTCCAATGAAGAAAATCAGCGAAAATGGGAGACTCGTTTGATTCACTCTAAGAGCCGCATGGGGTTCCATCCTGTCGATCGCTTTCACCCCCCCCCCCCCCCCCCCCAAAAAGGATTGCAACGTTTTGTGTTTGCGGTGAAAATTTTACCCTTTAGGTTCACTGGTAAGTGTCCAGAGGCGGACGACTACCGAGGACACAATAAAATGAGAACTCATGGCCAGTGAGCCAAATGTCATGTAGGTAGCTCTAGTTGGAATGTCAGCAGAGATGCTTATGGAGTACTTCGATTCACATATCAAGGAAGTCATCATCTTGGGACTAGTTGCTGTTCTGTAAGTGCTCTAGTTGCGTCAAAACACAGTCCTCAACGAAGCCAAGGATGAGGCAGCATCAAGGAAGTCACAAATTCAAAGAATCAGGAAAGTCAAGACAACGCTGGGCAGGTCTTGCCCAAAAGCGCGACAGCTCACAGTTCAAATGCGAGGGCATTTTCCTCAGAAGCGACATTTACTGTCGACTCCACGACAGCATTCCGCAGCTGTAAGAGCAAGAGACTCGGTCAAGTGTTGGGAATCAGGAAGACAAGGCTTCCTTCAGTCAGGCTTTGTCGCAAGGCTTGCCAGGACTCAGGTTAAAAACCAGGGTATGTTCCAGAGCGGAAACTCAGAGTCCCTGGACTAAGAAGAGAGGTTACCATCGTTCCTCCTTGCTCAAAGGGTCCCCAAGCCACTACAGGATATCGCTGACCCCGTCAGAAGAGTTTATAAAATGCATTTTATGTCTCGATTGTGCGTAATTAAAATGTCAGGAATCGTGGGTGGATGTGAAAATAAAATAAGTGCGAAATGTACAAATCAATTACTCCTCGAAATCTACAAATCAACTCACTCAAACGCCAGAGCGACTCTAAGGGGAGGGAGTGGGGCACTCAAAGGGTGGACGTCCCCCTCTCCACTAGCTACCTCTGCCCTGTCCCAGAGCTTTGGGAGGAAACTAGGTACAGGAAGCGATCATCATCATCAGGAATCATATCCCGACACGGCTATCCTGACCTTCCACACGAGACCCTTTCGTGGGAAAGAAAATCATAAGTCCCATCAAGTATATATACTTGATGGGACTTATGATTTTCTAATGATGAGTATAATCTAATGATTATAATCTGGTTATGTACAAACAATATTTCAAAATTTGAGAGTTGATTCCCTACCTACATAGTTGCAGGGAAAAACTGGCCATAACGGCATGTTTCAGCGTTTATGCCCAGGGAAAAAACAGGATTAGAAATCGGAAACAGATGTACACCATCACCCTACCACTCAAGGGCTGCATGTAAAAATTTATGGATTCCTAGAACCACTTCCGCTACAGTCAGTAGGTCTGCAAATTCGTCAAAGATGATGACAGCTGTCAAAGGAAGAAAACCCTAATTGCTCCCAAAAGCTACGGAGCTTTTCTTCCCGTCAGATCTATGCCTCACTACGTAACCTACTCGGGCATTCTGCGATCTTTTCTTTTTTTTTGTAAACTGCCGAAAGGAGAATTCAAGGACATGACTTTAGTCGAACCAGGGTACAACACAAAACTTGGACAAAGTAAAATTATTTAACAATGAATCGATATGCGAATTGAAAATGCCATTAAGCAAATCGGAATGGTCTTCAAGCACGTTGAAATCTTCATCAGCTCATTGAAATTGGCATTGACATAGAAGATAATATATTCTATTCTACAATATATTATATTGTATGAAACGGTACATCATTTTTCGGGATCATATGAAGTTCCATTTGTTGTTTACCAGTAGGGTTTTTTTGTGATTTTGCTTGTAATACAGTTTTCAATGAATTGGTTAACAGTTTTATGCATCTTCGGAACCCAAAATTTTTCTAGTATTTTATCCATTGTTATGGAAAGACACTCTCGGAAACTTTTTATACGATACCAGAGATCACGATGGGGATAACTGCATCTCAACGTTTAGGCTGGTGAGTTGCAACAACTTACGGACAACAAATGCCAAGCCAGCCTCGTGGATGCCCCCTCCCTTTTGGTTGTAACAACTCAAAAACTTCCACACATCAAAAATCCTGACTTACAAAATAAAGTTGATATCAAATTTTATTGAAATCGGGCTATCCGTAACAAATCCTTCCTCCCCCCACTCAAACACAGCACCCCCACCCTACTTGGTCATTCAGGACTTGAAAAGGCACTACCACAAATCATAATATGATATTATCTGACCTATATCACAAATTTCATTGGACCCCACCGGTTGACCCCTGAAGTCAGCAGACCCTCTATCCACTTGAACGTCTACAATGGGTTTCTCACACGGACTGGGCCAAATAACAGAAACATTAACAGTACCGTCGGGTGCAACATCAAGGATTAAATTGTTCTTTGTGGCTTCATGCCTTTTACGTTCCAAATATTTCGATTTTAGCGTTTTTGATTTGGATTTATCGTCTATCTTTTTAAATTCTAAGCGGTCGCGTAAAATAGTCCGCACTCCAAAAATTCATTCCCCAGAAGGAGATCAAACGGACAAACGTCGTCCGGAACAATTTAAAACGTGACCGGAACGTTTATGTCATTGATTGTAATCATAACTGATATTTGTTTATGAATGACTACTTTCCCTTTTCCCATAAACATGGGATTTTCGTTGGTTTTCCCCGAAAAATTTGGCAATAAATTTTCTGAGAGCAGAGACGCTTCGGATCCAGAATCGAAAATAAAAGAAAAACGCTGCAAATTTTACACAAGGGTTTATTATTCTTTGATATAGGTTACTTGTGCAACAATTATTTCTGCGTCAAAAGAAAATAATTTGGAAAAAAAAAGTCTTTTGATTTTTTTTTTGGATTTTTTTTCAAAAAGATTGTTTTTTCAAACATTCTTTATTCTTTACTCGAAAAATATTTAATCTCCTGGGATCCTTCAAAAATCCCATTTGTAGCCCCATGAAAGTCCTATAGATCCCCACAGTGAAATCGGATCGTTCCGGGACCCAAAAAAATGGATTCTACGTCCAAAAATACCTCGAAAACGACACCTAACTCGATCCCATAGCCAAAAGCCTTCAAAAATACCCTCCCGTAGCCCCATTTTAGCCCCATAGCACCCCACGGGTTTAGGCGATCGGACTGGAAACCTTGCGGGCGCAACTAGATGGTAAACCAATCTGAAATTTTGTCAAAATTTCAGATTTTTAAAAAAATTCCTACTGCCCAAAACGGCTCGGACGGCGGACGGACATTTCGGATTTTGGTTTATTACCTATTCTTGGAATAATACACCTATGTTTTCGCGACGCGGGTCGACGACTCCGATCGGCCTGAAAATTTGACATTATCCGTTTCAAGAGGTCTACATTCTAAATCCGAAATGTCCGTCCGCCGTACGCCGTCCAGGCCGTTTTTAAGGCAGTAGGAATTTTTTTAAAAATCTGAAATTTCGGCAAAATACTTGGTTTACCATCTAGTTGTGCCCGCAAGGTTTTCAGCCCGATCGCCCAAACCCGTGGGGCGCTATGGGGCTATAATGGGGCTACGGGAGGGTTTTTTTTTGAAGAGTTTTAGGAATGGGATCGAGTTAGGTGTCGTTTTCGAAGTATTTTTGGACGTAGAATCCATTTTTTGGGGTCCCGGAACGATCCGATTTCACTGGGGCGATCTTTAGGGCATTCGTGGGGCTAAAAATGGGATTTTTGAAGGATCCCAGGATGTTAAATATTTTTCGAGTAAAAAATACAGAATTTTTGAAAAAACACATTTTTGAACAAAAAAATCCAAAAAAAATTTTTTTTTTGAGATAAAAATCCAAAAAAAATTTTTTTTAATTTTTTCATTGACAGGATTAAATTTCTGCACAAGTAACGTATATAAAAGAATAATAAACCCTTGTGTAAAATTTGCAGCGTTTTGAATGTAGACCTCTTGAAACGGATAATGTCAAATTTTGAGGCCGATCGGAGTCGTCGACCCCCGTCGCGAAAACATAGGTGTATTATTCCAAGAATAATAAACCAAAAGTGTTACCTTGGTGTTGTAGATTTCCCTTGGGATTAATGATACACACATTAACCTTCCGCTCAGGCAGCTGGTTGTTGGATGCAGCTGCGGGCTGCTGTTTGCTGGCAGTGCGGCGGTTTGGATTGTGGTTACACCACGTCCAAGTGGTTAGTTTTCCGGCATTTTGGGCACCACCTCTTCTTATTTGGTCCTTGTTGTTCTGGGTTGGCCGACGACAAGCGTGGAGGCTGATGACTGCTGGTGGTTGGTGTGTTGGGGCGGATGCGTTTTTTGCGTGTTTGCGGTCCATCTGAAGGGCGTTTTTGGATGAGGCCCTGAGGATGTTGATGGTGTTTTTTTCAATGTTGGAGATTCGACTTATGCAGAGGCCTCACAGCTTTGGTTGCTTTTACTGCTTTCATCAAGGCCACTTCATCTACATTCTCATGCATTTTCCGATCTTGCCGCTAGTGCTTTCATCAGTAACATTCTTCGTCGGTTTTACCCCGGAAAGCGCCACTTACTTTCACGAGGAACACAGAGACATATTTCGATACGTCTTCTTCTTTAGGATAGGACTTAACTGCCTGGTGAAGAATCGCTGCAGGGGTGTCCATTTGGCAGAATTTGTGTGAAGGCTGAAGGAATCCCACGTCAGTGCGTCGTCAAGAATCTCCGCCATCCATTCACCGGCTGTCCCCTTCAAACTATCTGCCAACGCCATGGCCAAATCTGATCGCCTGGGTTGCCGATCTGTCATTATCAGGCTGCAGGTGTGAATCCATGCATTCGGGTTCGATGCGGCAATTCGGTTCCATGTTTGGCGACGTCAAATTCCGGAAATCGAAGAGGTTTTCCAGTTCTTTGCGAGGGCAAACGATCGAAGATAGCCCCCAACATCAGCGTTTGTAGTTCAACGACGCGCTGGATGGAAAGAGCGTCATTGCTGGTTGATGGCGCCGACGGCGGTGTTTCCTCAACGTCCTCAACGATGATTTCGTCAAGGCACTGTCCTCACTATCACGTGTCGCGGAATTACCTACCTATTTTGGCAAAGTTATAAAAATTCACCAAGTCCATTTTTTTTTTCGAAAACTTAATCCACTTCAATTAATTGTGATAACGCTGATCACATCCCACTTCTGATCTCGATTGTGGGTAATTAAAATGTCAGGAATCGTGGGTGGATGTGAAAATAAAATAATTAAAGTGCGAAAGAAAGTTTACTCCTCGAAATCCGCAAATCAACTCACTCAAACGCCAGTCCGACTCTCTTAATAAAGGGAGGGAGTGGGGCCCTCAAAGGGTGGACGTCCCCCTCTCCACTAGCTAGCTACCTCTGCCCTGTCCCAGAGCTTTGGGAGGAAACTAGGTACAGGAAGCGATCATCGGGAATCATATCCCGTCATACATGTCATGTCATCACCACGCATTTCTGCATTCTTGCTGCATTGGGAAAAGTACCTACATGACAGCGAAACAACAAGCAAAAGCGTCAAGAAAGCCACCAGCTTGCTGGGAATCAGGAAGACTAGGCTTCCTTCGGTTGGCTGGTATGTTGCAAGGCTTGCAGGGAGTGGAAACCTAGAGTCCCTGGTCTAAGTCGAGAAGCAACCCTTGTTCCTTCTTAGCTCCCCAAGCAACTCTATCATAGGGACTATCATAGGGACCGAGAAGCCACCCTGTTCTGTTTACCCGGCGAGTGCTTTTCAGAGGCGCTTAGTGAAGGAGTTGCCCCGTCCTGGTCAGCGGAAACTTACACATCAAAATAAAGTACAAAACTAGGAGCTTACGTTTCTGGAGATGGTGAGATAAGGAAGATAAAACCAGACGACTCGGAGAAAACGGGAACTCGACGAAACGCGGCAAGTTCTTCGGCCGGGCCGACTCACCCCTATGGCATCCTCCTGGCGAAGAGGGTTGATCTCCCCCTCCCTCCACACCCCTCCTACCCCTCCTACCCCTCCAACCCACCCCCTGTCGACCCTGAGGGGTTGGAAAAAAGCGGCGTTTTTAGGGGAGGAAGCCACGAGAGCACCTGGCGTCTAGACGCGGGGTGAACGAACTTTTACAAACGCCAAAACCCACCCCTAGTCGTAACCATTGATCCTCCCCTACCCCTCCACACCAACCACCACCACACTAGGTTTACATCCCCTTTATCCACATAATAGACCTATTGTCATTGTAATGTTTACATCGCCCCGACGGGCAACCTCGTTCAAGGTCGACGTATGAAGTAAGAATCCGTATCCTGTGAGATTCAAAACGGAAAAAACTAATATTATAAAGTTATCTTTCTGTATGACTGTCTGTCTGTATGTATGTGCCCAGTAAACTTTCGAACGGCTGAACCAATTTCATTGCTGGTGGGCGCAAATTGACCCGCGAGTCAACAACACAACACACACACACACACACACACACACACACCCTCACACCCTCACACACCCCCAACCACAAACATAATAGGCGTAGATTTCGCGAACTCTCTTTCTTCATCGCGAACGGAGCAGTCCTTCGCGACGAGAGCCGGGTCAAATAGCGTCGTCACTAGGAAAATTTTCCAAACGCCGAAACCCGGTACAACTTTTGCCGTCGATTTTGAACGGAACTACGTCGGTTAATACGAGCTTTTCACGCTGATTTCAACGAGTACAAAACGGGGGGAAAAAAACCAAATAAAAATAAATTAAGTGAAGAAAAAAAAATTTCCATAGCTACAAATAAATATAAAGGTGCAAATAGGAATAATAGGCGATAATAAATAGGTAATTTATTAATTATTAATTAAAAATAATTTAAAATCCAAAGTTTAGTACCTACCCTAATAATATGTATTTATATAATCTGGGAGGGACAATCCTGAACTATTTATACTGAAACATACGTACTTATATTATACTACTTTATACTATTATAATAATATAAATAATTTATACTATTATAATACTATATAAATAATTTATATAATTTTATATTTATTTATACTATTTTTACGCAAACCGGACAATTCAAGTCCAACCTTACGTTTTCCCATGACTGTCAGGAATTAAACGGTGGAGCACCTTTTGACCGGAACTCAACCAAGTGTGACCGTGTAGTACAACCAATTTGTTCACTTCTAGCTTGAGTTTTTTTTCTCTCTCGAAAAGGATATAATTAACGGGTGAGCCGAACGGAACGCTATCATCGCTTGCGCCAAACCGGGTGGAAGCCGTCAATCAGGGAACAAAACAGCCGAAAAAAGGGATCGGTGGGAGTGAACGGTGTGATAAATGAGTGGCGTTGGATGATATGATGAGTATAATAGTGTGAGTAAGTGAGTTTGTACGAGGCTTGTCAGAGCAAAAGTGAGATCAACAAGAATAAAAACGCCGTTAATTGGTTTACTCAAGGGTATATAACAGGTATTTATACCCAATTACTGGGATGGGCATGTAATAATTTTTCTTAAATCGAACATAGTTGTAGTGTGTTCAGATTGGTCTGGACTTGAAAAAAATAACGTAATTCTTATTCAAAATAGAACATTGGCAACGAAATGCGAAGAAGTCATCTTTATACTTTGATACTTCTAGCGGTCAGAAAAATTTGACAAAAAAATATAAATGTCTCGATAATTTTTATGTATAGTATTTGAGGGCAGAAAGTTAAGACTTGTCGCAAAATCGTTAGGTGCAATTTTCTCAAGGCTTCTGCAATAATTACCTACTCATGCTTACCTGAACAATAAATAAATACCATCTTTTGACTAGACCTACCAATTTCATTTTGGTTTATTATTCTTGGAATAATACACCTATGTTTTCGCGACGGGGGTCGACGACTCCGATCGGGCTCAAAATTTGACATTATCTGTTTCAAGAGGTCTACATTCTAAATCCGACATGTCCGTCCGCCGTACGCCGTCCGCCGTCCAGGCCGTTTTGGGCAGTAGGAATTTTTAAAAAAATCTGAAATGTTGACAAAATACTTGGTTTACCATCTAGCTGTGCCCGCAAGGTTTTCAGTCCGATCGCCCAAACCCGTGGGGCGCTATGGGGCTATAAAGGGGCTACGGGAGGGTTTTTTTTAAGGCTTCTAGCTATGGAATCGAGTTAGGTGTCGTTTCTCGAAGTATTTTTTGACGTAGAATCCATTTTTTGGGGTCCCGGAACGATCCGATTTCACTGGGGCGATCTTTAGGGCTATCATGGGGCTAAAAATGGGATTTTTGAAGGATCCCAGGATGTTAAATATTTTTCGAGTAAAAAATACAGAATTTAAAAAAAAACACATTTTTGAACAAAAAAATCCAAAAAAAAAAAAAAATTTGAGATAAAAATCCAAAAAAAAAATTTAATTTTTTTATTTTTTCATTGACAGAATTAAATTTCTGCACAAGTAACGTATATAAAAGAATAATAAACCCTTGTGTAAAATTTGCAGCGTTTTTTGAATATAATTTAAAAATTTTATTTCTTTTTTGGTTTATTATTCTTGGAATAATACAACTATGTTTTCGCGACAGGGTTCGACGACTCCGATCGGGCTCAAAATTTGACATTATCCGTTTCAAGAGGTCTACATTCTAAATCCGAAATGTCCGTCCGCCGTCCAGGCCGTTTTGAGCAGTAGGAATTTTTTTTTTAAATCTGAAATTTTGACAAAATACTTGGTTTCCATCTAGTTGTGCCCGCAAGGTTTTCAGTTCGATCGCCCTAACCCGTGGGGCGCTATGGGGCTAAAATGGGGCTATGGGAGGGGGTTTTTGAAGGCTTTTAGCTATGGGATCGAGTTTGGTGTCGTTTTCGAAGGATTTTTGGACGCAGAATCCATTTTCGGGGGTCCAAAAACGATCCGATTTCACTGTGGCGATCTATATGGCTTTCATGGGGGTAAAAATGGGATTTTTGAAGGATCCCAGGAGGTTAAATATTTTTCGAGTAAAAAATAAAGAATTTTTGAAAAAACAATTTTTTGAAACAAAAATCTAAAAAACAAAATTTTTTTCTAAATTTTCTCCATTGACACCGAAATAATTTTTGCACAAGTAACCTATATCAAAGAATAATAAACCCTTGTGTAAAATTTGCAGCGTTTTTAATTTAATTTTTAAATTTAAGCTAAAACATTTTCTAAAATTAAGAAGAAAGGGAAGAAAAATTACTAAAATGTTTAAAAATCTCCATCGTCGTTGGAGAGATTTGAGCCTGGAACTCGTACTGGTGGAACTCTCGAGAATGGTTCCCTTTTTGGTTCAGGTAGGTAATTTATTTTAAACACTGTTTGACAACATATATACTCAGTTCTCTAACAGGTTTTTCCAGCAAGGCTTCCAGCCCAATCGCTCAATCCCGTGGGGCTCTGCGGGGATAAACACGTGGGGTTTTAGGTTTTAGGTTTTTTAATATTTTTTTTATAGAGTAGGAAGTGGCGTGGGGTGTCACTTTTGAGGTATGGACGTAGAATCCGAATTTGAGGTATGGACGTAGAATCCATTTTTGGGGGTCCCAGACCCGCCTGAACTCACCGTGGGGATCTATTGGGGGAAGACTCCAGGTGGTCGAACGAGGTCTTCCTCAGAGTTCGAACAACGTTTTTTCTTTCGACTTCACGAAGCAGAAAAACAGACATTCAGCACAAATTTGAACACTTTCTTTGCTTTCGAGTTTACCAAAGGTAGCGGAAAAAATTGTGTTCATTTTGGATTTCGAAAAAATTGTTGGCCTCCAAAATTAAAATTTCCATTCGTATTCTGTTCTCAGAGCTTCCTGAGCAAATTTGGTTCCATGTCTGTCTGTCCGACAGTCCGTCCGCATTTCCATGTTACAGCCATCACTTCACAATGTGATAACCATTAGATTGAAACGTTTCATCCCAACGGTTCATCCCAAGTTAGAACCTATTGCGTGTGTGCTCGATTTCCAATAACGAAACTGTTAGTTCAGCCCAATTCCACAAAAGAGAAGTCACCGGAGTTCGCTGTCTATTTTTTTCAAACTTCCACTTGTTCAATAACGAACTAGCAGAGGTTCCACGGCAGTAGTGAATCGACTAATTTCACGTTCGGCTGGGCTAATACCCCTCAACTGGAGGTGCCTCAGTAAAATTGAACCTTCGCAAAACGGGTCGGCGGGATAAACCTGCGTGAAATTGAAAGAAACCCCCGGCTTTTTTTTTTTTACCGATCACAAAACGAGAATGTTCCATAGTGGTGAACACAAGAGCACGTGCCCCTTCAAATGCCACGCTCTGCTGGATGGGCTGAAATAGGGTCTTATCTGGTCAGCGTGTAATCAAAATATGTCTTCCCTCACATCCTAATTGGCGGTGAAGGTAGTGGAACCTCTCAGCCTGAACCTTTCAGATCTCAAACACATAATTGGCTACTCTTTTACTGTTATCTATTATTGTTTAAATATACAAAGGATGAACTTTTGAAGGATTTCCTTCGTTGGGGACGTTTTTCAGTTCGATTTTCCACTTAGCCCCACGCGTTCTCCACAGGTTTGTCCTCCGTGGGGGATCCAAGATCCACAAATTTCAATAACAAAAGCCAAACTCTCCTTTCACAAAGGGGTTGATCTCGAAAAGCCCCGGGGAGTTTTTAGGCGGGAAAATCGAAGGGGGTCTTTAAGGGGTCGTTCACCCTTCGAGATTTCACCCTCTCCGAAGGTCTTGCCGAGTATTTTTGGAGGGAAACCCGGGAGGGAGAAATAAATGGGATGGCGAGGAACCCACCGAAGCTCCTCCCCAAAATCGAACATTTATGGAGTTTGAGACCGATTCGAAGGAAGAAACACGGTATGTCGCTTACAATGTAGTTAAGGCGAGAAAGTACTTACAGAAGTAGGTACGCTGGCCATGTTGTCTCGTGATGGTACATAAAAGGTTTTGACGTTGAACGTGAACAGATTTAGGGAAATACAAAGGCACTTAATTAAAAAAAAAAAAAACTACAAGATGATCGAAAAGTTACCGATTTTTAGGCCATAAGTATATTAAAAAAAAAAACACGTTACCTACCGGCCGTGGGGTGTATTGTCACTATGTAGGTATATTTGACTATATTTTTCCCCTTTTTATTGTGGGACACCCCCAGACCTCCGTATTATAAAATTTATAACATTTAATGTTATGATCGAGGATCAAACCAAAGAAACACAGAATGTGTTTTTCGGTGATTCCACAGAGGGGTCGTGACATAACTAAAAGTAGGTAAATCAATCATTCAGACATGTTTATATACAACACACTCACAACTAACTAACGCTTCTGGTAGACTAATTTGAAAATGCAAAGTTTTCAGCCCGATCGTTCAAACCCGTGGGGCTCTGTCGAGCTGAAAAGGGGCAACGGGAGGGCTTTTTCGTAGGGTTTCGGCTATGGAGTCGAGTTAGGTGTCGTTTTCGAAGTGTTTTTGGACGTAGACTCCATTTTTGGGGGACCCAGAACGATCCGATTTCACCGTGGGGATCTAATGGGTTCTCGTGGGGCTACAAATGGGATTTTTGAAGGGTTCCGGAGGTCATATTTTCCGAGTAATTTTGAACGCATAATCCATTTTTCGAGGTCCCACATCTGTTCGAACAGTGTAGGGGAAGGGTGGGTAAGACGGGATACCATAACTTATTTGGGTAGTATTGACTACAATTTCATTCAAGTTTAGCTAATTTGACACTGTTTTATTCGTATGGTTGTATTCTAATGTGAAACGTTGGAAATTTGGGGAATTTAGTGGAAAGACTGAAAATCGCAATTTTTGAGGTAGGTGGGTAAGACCTCTAGAAAATGATAGAAATTGTTCCCTATAACCATTTTTTATCCAAATATTTCAATTTAATTTCACTTGAGGTATTATAATATTGTAGAGCGATAATTGCAGACGAACTGCTCATCTCCTTCAAACCCGCTACAGGAGTCGTAAGCTTGCAGAATGTCCTTGTATATTCTTGCAGATATCCGTCCTGCGCATATCCTTGCAGACTGTGCGTACTGAAGAAAACTCAGTCAATGCTGTGCCTACAATTAGGTGATTGCAGGCATCGCCATAGTTTTCAACCTCGTCAGTCGATGGCAGCTCGAAGACAATTAAAAGAGGGTGTACAAATAGTTCGAAACTGATACGGGGGCGATTATTCTTGTCTATAACTGGTTAAATTTTGGTATAAACTTGATAAGAACGATCGTGACGTTTTTTTCGTTTGAACGCCAAAACCAAGAAAATCAGCTCGTGGTAGCCATCATGTAAACCCAATGCGATCTCAGGGAACATTCGTCTTTAAAAAAAGGTCTCACATCAACGTGCAGGACCAAACCCAAAGTACATTCGGAAGCTGAAAGGCCATCAATGGCTTCACGGGTCGTGTTTCCTATGCAGCAGTGGGTGAAAGAGGAGTAATCCACGGAAATGAAGTAGTAAAGAGGGTGAAGTCTAGACGAGGTGAACGAACTCCGATGCAACCCTCACAACATACCCCCACCAGTAGCACCCTCGTTGTTCCGGCCCATCGCTCTCCATTTTTTTTTTTTTTCCATCCTTCGAATGTAACATCAACGAAACCAGCTGTCGAAAATTGGGGTTTAACCAAAAAGGGCTGGCGAGGACGAGTTGAACCAGGGAGAGGAAATTACAGAATTATTTTGTGGATTACTTCCAGGCTTGAAGGCTTATTTTCAATGTCTACAAATTTACAACGTCTACAAATTTGAAATACCCTTAGGTCCTTAGAAATACGTTAAACGACGTCTACAGTAGATCTTCGTAGAAGTCTCAGGCATGCTTGAGTAGTGCGGCAGTGCCGTAACGGCACAGACGAATAGCGGATGAAACCGCTGAGGGTGAGAGAGCCATAGACCCCAAAAGCAAGGAGCAGGATCACAATCATGAGGAATAAGAAAAGTGGCAACAATTTAAAAAACGCGGAGAGTTGTTAGGAATTTCTTCTCAATTTTGACAAGTTTTATACGATCCAGCGCCTTGAAAAAAATTGGGCAATATTTCGGGATACTTCGGTATGAATTAATGCCAACCGCACTTTTCTACGTGGTATAGCTGATTTTGGGGGATATTTCAAAGATTCGTTGAAATTCAAGCAGTCTGATTTTTTGATATTCCATATAAACAAACGCTGCAAATTTTACACAAGGGTTTATTATTCTTTGATATACGTTACTTGTGCAGAAATTTAATTCTGTCAATGAAGAAATTTTAAAAAATTTTTTTTATGGATTTTCATCTCAAAAAAATTTTTTTTTTTGGATTTTTTTGTTCAAAAATGTGTTTTTTCAAAAATTCTCTATTTTTTACTCGAAAAATATTTAACATCCTGGAATCCTTCAAAAATCCCATTTTTAGCCCCACGAATGCCCTAAAGATCGCCCCAGTGAAATCGGATCGTTCCGGGACCCCAAAAAATGGATTCTACGTCCAAAAATACTTCGAAAACGACACCTAACTCGATTCCATAGCTAAAAGCCTTCAAAAAACCCCTCCCGTAGCCCCATTATAGCCCCATAGCGCCCCACGGGTTTGGGCGATCGGACTGAAAACCTTGCGGGCACAACTAGATGGTAAACCAAGTATTTTGCCGAAATTTCAGATTTTTAAAAAAATTCCTACTGCCCAAAACGGCCTGGACGGCGGACGGACATTTCGGATTTAGAATGTAGACCTCTTGAAACGGATAATGTCAAATTTTGAGCCCGATCGGAGTCGTCGACCCCCGTCGCGAAAACATAGGTGTATTATTCCAAGAATAATAAACCAAAAACTAACTTAAATTAAGTGAAATTCTCAAAATGTTCGATGCGGAAATTTCGCAAAATATCGCCGGTTTTTTGTCCAGTCACTAAACGGTGAAATCTGCCCAGAACCATCGAAAAGATCTCTGCTTAGAATCGGGAAAATAACGCGTCAAATTGGATGCCTCCCGATGTTGGTGATACAAACAATGGGCGATATATTGGGATCTGAGGTAATTGCTGACAACCGCGCTTCTCTGTGTGTAATAGTTAATTTTAGTGAAAATGTCACACCTTCACACGAAAAAGGGAATAAATGAAATTGTTCCTGGAACAGATTGGAAAAGTAAAGAAATTAGTTCAACATGTAGTCCGCAGTGTATAGTTACTTGTAATTCTAAACCGAGGATTATCTATCAAGTCTTCTCTCGGGGCTACCAGAGTTCACCTCGTTGCATCTATGGCTTCACCCCAAACACGAGCCCTTTCCAGCTTCTGAAGAGGGAATTTCTCGTGAAATGGAGGGGGTAAAACCTTCAAGGGTTGTTCACCCCGAGGTCTAGACGCCATGTGCGGCCTCTCCCCTTGATGCAAGGGTGGGGAAGAATCGTCTTGTTGCCTTGGAGATGACGTATAGGAAGTGCCCGCCAAAAAAAAATTTTTTTCTTGAAAGCCACCAACGATTCATCGCTACCATCGGACTTTACAAAACACCTGCGTCAACGTCTGCGTCAATCTCGACTTGGCCAGACGTCCAGACCAGTGATTTCAACATTCTGAATGGGGAGGGAGTTCAAGAGTTTACTCTAAAGCGTCAAATTTTATCAAACGATCGCCGAAAAAAAAAAAGAAGAACCGGCGATAAAAGGGTTTCAATCAAAGCCGCCGTCAAAAGATTGCTGATGCAGAAAACTGACAAATCGTTACGCAGTTGCCGTCATTTCCAGATATTGCCGTTGGAGGGTGCGCTTAGATAGTAAAATCAGATTGTTAGCCATCCAGAAAACGGGAATTCACGTTTCTTCCGGTCGTCATTATGATCGGTTCATGAACGTTAATTTCCCAGTTTCAGAAAAAATGTAAACTATGAGAAATTAATTTCGGAGGGCTTTAGTGTGTCTTTTAAAGGTGTACCTAAATTGAATATTAAAATGGATTGTGGGATTTGGTAGTGGTATGCTCTATGTCCAAGTTCTTGCTGATGTTTGACTTGGAGGGATTTAGGTCTGAGAAGAAAGGGAAAGGTATCCCAGGTGGCTCATTATACACGTCGAAGTGGCTTCCTGGGATCAAAACTTTAGAACTGTAAACCCTGCAGTCCCAGAGGAGGAATGGAATGGAGGCTCCTAAAGGACCCCTATGGTTCCTGGACTGGGGATGTCCGGATAGACCATCCTGCTAGAGCTTTCGATCGTGGTCATTGGTTTCTGTTTGTACGCAATGGACGCTGCCACTGGTTCCATTTACCCAGCAGGATTTGTGGAGTATGATTGATCAATAACAAGACATCGATAAATATGATGGAGAGTCCTCAGGCTCCTGGACCAGATCCAGAGTTTCCTCAAGATCAGGTAAAATAGCGTTATTTGAACCATAATATGGTATATATTATATACTGCCGAGCGCATGGAGATGCAGACCTGCCGCACCATGCGGGGAAGGGGCGACGCCTCCGAGTCTTCATGCTGTGGGGTGATTTGACTTTGGGCCAAAGACTTCAGAACGCAATGACTTTGGGCCAACCCCTGGGAGCTAAAGTTATGGTATTTGGGCCAACTGGATGCACTCAAAAGTAATGGGTTTGGGGGCATAAAATTGAATGGGTATTGTGTTTGGGCCAATTATTCATCAATTGCGTCAATTCATTCATTATTACATCAATTATTCATTAGTTCCCAAAGTCGTGACGCCCATGCTCTGTTCAACCCGTTACCGACATGCAGCGCCTGGCGGCGCTTTGGAGAACCACTATCCTACCTGAAGAGTATCCTTCCTATAGGGAGACCCTCATAAACTGACAACAAACATCAAGATCATCAAACGAAGCAGCAGGCCTGTAGCACATAATAGCACAACACGAGAAAGTTTATTATCTAAACCAAACTCAGGCTAATTTGTTACAAATCAGGACACGACACTTCAGACGTGGTTTTGATGCTCCTCAATAATTCCTTCACGCTGTTGTTGTTGTTTTTGTTTGAAAATACTCGTTTTGAGAACCCCAGATATCGATTCTACTCCAAAAATTACTTTAAAAATTATACCTCACTCGACTCCATGACCAAAACCCTTTAAAAACCCCTCATTTAGCTTCTGGCATCAAACCCCGGCTCACTAAAAAACCTGCTAATAACATCAGTTGTCTGCTACTGAAAAAAGCCGTTTCTGCAAAAAAAAAAACAAAAAAAACACCTGACTATGCACCTCTCACACCTAATACCTCTCCTAAATTTTGTAGCCTTTGGACGCCCCAGAGCCCAAGGGTTTTATCAGGCAAATATGGGAGCATCGACATAACGTCTATAATCGCTTCCAGAACGCCACCTAACAATAATTCGACTGGCCCAAACCCTTCAAAACCTACGTATTATATAATATATAGGCTATATTATATAATATATAGGCTATATTATAGCCACTCTGTATCCCCAACTAATTAAGCTCAGACCAGAATCAGAACTAGTTATTTTTACATGTTTATGAACGAAAAATTTCACACTTCTCACTTTGCTCAACTAGTTTATGTCGAGATTCATTAACATTAATAATTAACATTAATATGCTGACATTTTTCATTTTTAGAAGCGGTGTTTTTTGTATTTGACGGACAGCTGCCCCTCCATCCATGGATCCGCCCTGTTGGACGGGCAACATCTGTTTGGACAAGCCCTCACGCCCTCGATAACGCCTATGTCAACGCCCTCCTTGTTTTCCAAGATAGTAAAAGGGAATATTGCTTCGTAACATTAGGCCCTCCGAAGGGGAAGCTTATTATGGGGAGGCTTGTGTGGCGAACGTGATTTATCTCAGTTTGTTTTCTGACTTCTTCTCGAGAGAAAGAAGATAGCACACATCAGCTATCCTGTCTTGGCTAATATGTGATATGGATAGGTCTATTCTATGACAGCAATTTGTACCACAAAACTTGTTGCGATAAACCATTTTGGTTTATTATTCTTGGAATAATACACCTATGTTTTCGCGACGGAGGTCGACGACTCCGATCGGCCTCAAAATTTGATATTATCCGTTTCAAAAGGTCTAGATTCCAAATCCGAAATGTCCGTCCGCCGTACGCCGTCCGCGTCCGGGCCGTTTTGGGCAGTAGGAATTGTTTATCTGAAATTTTGACAAAATACTTGGTTTACCATCTAGTTGCGCCCGCAAGGTTTTCAGCCCGATCGCCCAAACCCGTGGGGCACTATGGGGATAAAATGGGGCTACGGGAGGTTTTTTTTTTTTTAAGGATTTTGGCTATGGGATCGAGTTAGGTGTTTTCGATGTATTTTTGGACGTAGTATCCATTTTTTGGGGTCCCGGAACGATCCGATTTCTCTGTTACGATCTACAGGGCTTTCATGGGGCTGCAAATGGGATTTTTGAAGGATCTCAGAATATCAAATATTTTTCAAGTAAAAAAAAAACAAAAAATTTAAAAAATGTTTTGAAAAAAGACTTAAAAAATAAAGTTTTCTCATTTTTATTCATAGATACAGAATTAAATTTCTGCACAAGTGACCTATATAAAGAATAATAAACCCTTGTGTAATAATGACCCTTGCAGCGTTCATTTAACTGTACGCATTTCAAAATTGAGGACCACCACCGGCTAATATTTGCAACGTTGCGTCAACCCTGTTAGTTCGTGCTGGTATCTCACACGAACTCTTTTGAAGTCCACGTACGCTCATTAGACTATCGATTAACTTTCGTCGGCATTTAGCTTTACGTCCCTTTTCGTTTACGTTATGACCTACATGTTAATCGCCTGTGGCAGATAAAATGGGGTTCACTTTGGCGAAGGTGAAACTTCCGAGAACCAGGTCAGAGTGCAGTTTTAAGGTGCTATAAGGCTCGGAAAGAGCGTAGATAGTCTACTTGGTCAAAATTATGGAACACGGACAGTGGCGGATCTTTTGTGGGGAGGGGAGGAGAGATTGAGTGATTGATTATCGTTCAATTTAGGCTCTCAGATATTGGTCACAAGCAACCATTCTTACAGTTAACGAGCGTTTTATAGATGACAAATATATCGAGGGTCTCACATCGAACGCCTCATGTCGTATCACATTTTCACCAACTTTTTAGAGAGCCTAAAAAAATTATTTAAAACCATGCTGCCGACGTTAGTTAAAACACCCTATCTCATTTTTTTATTTCGAGAAAAAAGCTGTTGAATGAGATTTTGTAGGCCATCCACACTATTCGAGATAGGATAGTCTTTTACCGAACCTTTCAAATGGAGATGGGAAGTTCTAACTTGTTGCAAAAGACGCGCCACGCCGAAATCTACTCAACCATGCACCTAACTCCAAAATGGTCGATAGGACCATGGAGGATGGTGGGATAGGATAAAACACCCTATCTCCATTTTATCCTAGGTGTTTTATCCTAGGACGGCAGCATGGTGGTGACGAAATATTAAAACATATTTTTATGTTAGCAAATTCCATAATATTTGGGCACTTTTAATAAGAAAATAATATGAAACTCGTTAAAAAAAAAAAAAAAAAAAAAAAAATTATATCGATTAAAAGAACAGGATTTTTTGCACATTTGGTGATGTGGCAATAAAATAACCAACTCGAAAAGCATCTCTAAGCCCGCCAGTAGGTACTCAGTTGATGTATTTTTAAGCAGGCTGTTATTGTTCGACCTCTTTATTCATTCTCCGACATTTCACCACGATATCACATGGAATCTTCACGTATCAATTTTCTTCTCAGATACACTATAATATTGTAGAAAACGAGATGATTATGAATGTGTGTGTAATTTGTGGAATGTCTGGCCTAATACAACTGAACTATCAGAGTTTTTCCTCCTTGACGACGCGTCGCGACAGGAAAATGTGGTCACTTCTATTTATTTATTTTTTATTTATTTATTTATTTATTTATTGAGAAACGGGCAGAGCCCAATTATACAAAAGTAATACATACACTCGTAGGCAGAAACACATAAATCACTAATTATCGTAGACAAAATTTGTCTATTTAATGGATACACAACCGAATCGATGCATATATAATTATGAATGGAGACCAAAATTACAAATAAATGGAAGTAAATGAAATGAACTTTTTGGCGATCGGTAACACAGATAAAGAAGTCAAGAAGAAAGGAAAAATTCGTGGAGCGTACGTTTGAGGTGAGTAGGAGAGTAGGAGAAGAAGTCAAGATATGGTGGGGAGGAGGTGAGAAGGATGGCAAGACGGGGGAGGCGACAAAGCGTACGGTGGTAGAGGTAATTAGTTGGCGAAAAGGGAACGTTGAAGGGGTGGGACTATTCAGGTGATGTCCATTTCACTATCCCCTTCTTCTTTAGCGAAACCCATGGGTCCTGCAGGATGACGTCCGGGATCACCGCTTTTCCGGGGATATCTCCGTCTCCCCACGGTCCCAGACCGTCCATCCTTCGCCTTCAGCGACGCGCTGTTGATCCTGTCGGGAACTATGGTGATAAGTTCAGTAGACTTGCAGGAGATTCTCGCTAGTTGCCTTCTGGAGCCTACTTGCCTTCTGGAGCCGCTGGCCCACACTCGCCTCGAGGCTTCCCCCGGTTTGGGCACCACCAAGTTGCGAATCCCAGGATGATGTCCGGGCTGTAACAGTGGCTGATATGATGTCGGCAGACCAGTGGGACTTCTCCCTCTCTGCCGACACCCGGAGCTCAAGCTGCAGCACATGTTTAGCCTGCAACGATTAGTCTATAGTCTATAGTCTACTAGAACTCAAGATCACTAGATCACCTAATGTCCGCGGTAACTGTCGATCCACTTCAGTCCGTGCATCTTCTTACCAGCCCTCCCTTCTTCAGAGCTCACGGTGGTAACCACGCAGGTAACCACGTTGGGCGCCAAATGTACAAAAAACGAGGTAATTATGAATGTTAGTGTGTAATTTGTGGAATGTCTGGCCTAAAACAACTGAACTATCAGGGGTTTTCCTTCTTGACGACCCGTCAAGAAGGAAAGCACAAATACATACATTTGAGCAAATCGGTTTTTACGCGATTCTACGCTTGCTTTGAATGAGCATGCTGCAGAAACCGGTTTTCAGTAAGCAGGAAATTGAATTTTTATTTTTGAATTAGAGCAGGAACCAAAAGGTTTGTGGCTCAGTTGTGGCTTCTGATGGGGTAAGAGCTTTGGCCAGTGAAGTTTTTGGAGTAATTTTGTACCTAGAATCGATATAACAAACGCTCTTCGATCGCTGTAAAACGATATTATATTTTCAAGAATAGTAATTACCTACCAATTTCACCTAATGCAATTTCTTCTGTTTCTTTTTGACATTTTATGTCTTAGATTTGGCACACAAACGAAAAAAATGAAAAAGAGTAAAATGTTTCGTTTCTTCTTTTCAAGTAAAAAAAACGAACAATGTGAAGGGTTTTTCTAGCTCACTCACTCACGTCTCTTAGCACGATTACCACGCTTGGCACAATCATAGTTACATCGATTTTATAATAGGTAGGTATCCATCTTTCTGTTCACGTTAATTCCGCGTTCAATAAGTACTGATGGTTTCTTGGAAGAATCGTGTTGCATTGGACCCACAGGAATCCCAAGAATGATCGACTGAGCAAAACTTCTCATTCTTGGTCGTGGAGAAAATGATCATCCTATTGGATTGGTTATTAGAAACAAACAGAAGATTGCAACTTCAGAGTGAACCGTTTCATAACGCCGACTCGGTATTTTTCTTCTGTACCTGCAGTAGGTACTAGTTGGTGACCCGTGGAACATAAATCTTCTCATTTGTGTCGACTCAACGTGACAAAGCGCCGACGGGAGCCGGCAATTTTCGCAAATTGCTGTTTCCTCCATGTGACATGGCCGTGGACAGGAAACGGACCTCATAATCGGGCCGTCATCGGAATGATTCACAAGAATTCCAATAACACAATAACAAAACTGTTTGTTCAACTCTGAGGACCCGTATTTTCGAGGTGCGGGGAAAAAATGTGGTGTCACTATCGAGTGTAAATATCTCGAGAACGGTTTTCAAATAACAAGGGTTTGAGATATTCGAGAAACTCTTACGGAAAACCAAATGTCAAGAATGTTTTCTTGAGGAGGTCAAACATTTCGACCGGTCTCTTCGGGGCTACACTGTGTAGCCCTGTGTAGCCCTGTGTAGCCCTGTGTAGCCTACACAGGGGGTTTCGAGGGGTGGTAATAGGAAAAAACTCCCCGGAAATAAAATCCTGCAGGGCGGAAAAAAATCCCCTAAGAATATTCAAAGGTGGAAAAAAATCCCCAAAAACAAAAATTGAAAAATATTAAAAAAGGGAAAAATAGAAAAAGGGGTAAATCCGATAGGTACTATAAAATATTTGTATTTTTCATAATAATAACAATAAATGAAATCCAAATACATGTATGGTTTTTCGTCAGGAGGTATTTAAGCCCGGACTCAGGAATCATAAAGTCTGAAAAAACGCAAACGAATTCTGCCATCATTCGCCCCGGAACCTTTGAAAACATTGTTAAAAAGATAAAACCTGTACCAATCAGGTGATTGGTGCCGTGCGGTGCCGTGGGAGAGGCGAAAAACAAATAGAAAAAAAAAAAAAACAACGACGAAGAGGTGAGCGCACCTTTCCTTTTTTGGGAAAAGGTTGCGCTAAAAACAACGAAAATTGACTGAAAATTGATTTACCCATGGAGGTAAGGAACAAGCGGAAACAATTTTTGTAACCCCCAAAAATTAAAGTAGACGTCAAGACCAAACTCTTGGGTCCCTAAAATTTTCAAATACATAGTGCACGATGAGTGGGTTGGCCAGAGCTTTGAAATAATTTAATTCAATTATTGAAACTTGTTCAGGAACAATAATTCTTATTGTCTTATTGTAGGACTATTCACCCGATTCGAAGCCGTACGGTACCAACTGCTTACTTTACCCTCTACGACAGCAAGTACAATGTACATACATACAATTTAGGTTATGTCATACATTATGTATGATAATATTATCATCTCCTGTCATTTCCATTCAGTCAACGCTATTTCTTCTCCGGGGAGTTTTTTTCCCCGAAGGTTTGAGAGTAGGAGGTCGAGTGGAGTGTCATTTTCAAAGTATTTTTCGACGTATACGTTTTTATACGTATACGTATAGTTTTTATAAAAACTATTTATTGGGGCTCAGACCCATCCGACTACAGCGTGGGGATCAGGGGCCTTTTAAGTCCTATGAATGGGCTCTTTTGAAGCACTTTGGCCAGCAGGTCGGGTGAGATGTCATTTTCCCAGTAATTTTTGACGTAGAATAGGTACATGTTTGGGGTCCCAATAAAATGTTCATTTTCTTCAAACGATTTTTATTTGACAATACCTGCTACACAATTTACGCAAAAGTACAACTCATCAAAAATTGATTTACTTATCTCTTACTCACCATGTCAAACTGCGCTTATCTTACTATCAGGGTCCATATTTACTCGGCCAACTACCGTTGCGCCGTTGCTCGTTTTTGTAGATGACGGGTAATTTACGATTAGGTATTTATAGACATAGCTGGAAATCCTATTACCGTCGGTACTTGATTATGCTTTGAAGTGACACGCGATTAACCGACCTCCACCGATGTTTACAACACTGTGAGAGCCTATGACGGTGTAGTATGAAGTGAAATGCGTCAATATGTTTGAACTAATTGGCCGAACTTGTTACTTTTCAATGTGGCTACATTGTCCATGGTTTGAAACGGGATCCGAACCCGCAACATCATTGGAACACAGTTCAAGGACAAACATCCTGACCGCTCGGATTCGGGCGCCGCACTAATGAGTCCGTCGATCAACCAGGCGAAGAAGGTAGAAGATGAACAGAGATTCGACCAGTGGCTTCTGGAGTAGATCAAAATGGAAGGGAAGAAGAGCATTCGTTGAAGGAGAAGAAGAGCACCGTTGAAAGATAACCAATGATGGAGAAGAAGAACCCTCGTTCAAGCGGCTCCTCCTGCCGAGCATGCTGAAGCCAAAGTGACGGACAACTGCTCACTCTTGACAGAGGCAAGCCAAGAGATGGCGCAGACAATGCACTGGTGACAGGAACGGCTACTAAATACATCAACCTACAGTTTCCGTAGGAGTGTCGTATTAAATTTTGTACCTCTTTCCTTTTCATAAACACCACAACGTCTACCGACCCGCCTACCAAGTCTGTACTTGTTGCCTGGCAAGAACTACCTTGATCTTCTATTTCGAAACTCCAATAACCATAAACTTGCCTGTTAGAAATTGGGCCGAGCATATTAGAAAAGTATGCAGAACAGTTGGAAGCTAAGAAATGGGTGGGCAGGAGAATGAAGAAGAGCACTGAAGAGATGGAGAGCCATGCAATGCCAAAAACCAGAATGGGCTAGGAAACCGCATCTCGACTAACATTTTTTTTTTTTTAAGAACTTCATAATTTGTAGCAGTAGTAGTGAGTTTTGGGCTGTTACAAATTGTAACAGCCCAAAACTCACTACTACTGTAACTTACAATCTTAATTAAAATTCCCAGGACTTTTCAATTTTGAACTAGAGTATCTCAGCAGAGGAGGGAGGATAGGCTCTCTCATTGGTTGTTCGTCGGCAGACAGGCTGTATTCATGGCCAACATAACAAAACCAAAAAGAAGAAAAAAAGAGAAAATTTGGCATTTTGAATTCAGCTAGCTCCCCTTTAAAGCTAATACGCCAGAGTGCACTAACACGAAAAATAGAAGGTGTGCTAAAAAAACTTTATTATTTTCTCGGTTTTTTTTTATGTTGGTGGCCTGTCCTTGACGACGAGCAACCAACGCGAGAGCCCGTCCTCCCCCCTCCGACCTGATACCCATTCCCTGCTGTAATTCAAAATTGAAAATTTCGTAAGTGCCCTGAAAATTTGAATTTTATTGTATGAGCTCAAGACTCACTACAGCTGCTACAAATTATGAAGTTATTTCAGGAAAAAATGTTAGTCGAGATGCGGTATAGTTCCCTAGCCCATTGGACAAATACGTGGGGTGGATGAAGAAACAAAGATTGAAGGAGGAAATAGACGGGGAGAACGATTCAGACCTGAAAACTAAAGGTGGACGTGTGTTTCAGATAGGAAGAGAAAGCTCGAAAGGAGGAACAGCAAACCAAAACCGAAGAAGAAAACGGACATGGATAGCATGCTGAACCCCAGCAGTGCAGGAATAACAAAGTCAGAGCTCTGAGTCTATGATGGGACATCACCGACCTGATCTTGTCCTGGAAACTCGAAAACGAACCTGGAAGCATCACAGATGGGAGATTCTTCACAGGCCTACTTCGTTAGAGGACCAAAATCTCAGTTTCAGCCAACAACAAACGAAAATCTCCGTTGTAGATGATAATAATACTGCAATATAACAGCGAAGTTCCACTTCGACAAAATGTTCACTGGGAACCAAAGAAGGCGGCAGGATGTATTTCCTGCGTCGAAAAAACCAGGTAGAAAAAATTATTCCAAAGAAAAGTACAGCTCGTAGGGTTATGAAAGGGTAAACGAACTCTTCGGGTTCAAGGGTAGTAAACCCTGTCGGTCTCACCTTGAAAAGTGTAGAACACCTTTAAAAGGCGACACCTGGCGTCTAGACTGGGGTTCTTCAACCCTATGTTCCTACCCACGCCAGGTGCTTTCCAAGGAACACGAGGACATCACAATGACGAAGATAGTACACAAAATGGAGCGGGATTAAAGCGGGGAGGTTAAAAAAGAAGGATAGGGTCAAGATAATACTTCAACAAAATGAAGGACCAGCTTTGTTCGCCGCTCTGAAGATTTTTTTTTTTTCTGTAGTAGCTCGCCCCAAATAGGGCCGTCGTAATCTCCTATTTTTCAAACGACTCCCATAACGGAGCTTGAGGATTGTTCGTTTTCCGACTCATTTACATACAACTCACTTAATTGGACGTGCTTTTAAAATTAAAAATGGGAGGGGGGGGGGAGCCTTTGACACAAGAAAATGGACAGTCCCACGTCATAGGAGAGGAAGAAAGCAAACTAATGATTCCACTAAATGTCCTTACGCGCTGCGTTTTTAAATGAAGGCGACAGTAAGAGACAACACGGCTTGTAGTGTCGTTTTACGCAGGAGGGGGTTTTTTAACTGAAATTTTGGGGGGCTGCAGGTGGTGATTTTGCAAGAGAGGGGGAGTCGAGTACGGTGTAATTTTCGATGTAATGTCGCTTCTTGGGGATCCCAGACCCGTCAGATAAAAATGTTATTATTACGGTATTAAAATTTTTAATAGAGGAAATGTACGTAGCTATGCTACATCGAACAACGAATGACATGAATTAAATGATACGAACACTGATAACGATAAGTGATGCCGAATCGATGTTCCTTGAGTCTGTAGGTAGGTATAATATTATTTTTATAGAAGAATAATAAATAACGAGTTTAGCATTAAATGCTTAAATTTAAACATTTATACTTATGTATAAAGGCATTTATACTTTTGTACATATTAAACGGTACCTATTTTTTAGGTAAACAATAAAAAATTGTTTAAAAAATGGCGATTGATAAAAAACATTAAAGAGTAAAATTTACTCAATTTTTTCTCGAACATCGTTATTTTTATTATTTTTTTTTTCACGGATATAATATAATATTAAGGTATCCACGAAAAGAAATTGCAAATTTTACACAATGGTTTATTCTCCTTTGATATTGGTTACTTGTACAAAAATTCAATCTGTGTCAATAAAAAAAAGTTTTTTCAATTATATTTTTTTTCACTTGAAAAATATTAAATATTTTTCAAATTTCGACCTCCTGGGATCCTTCAAAAATCTCATTTGTAGCCCCATGAAAGCCCTAAAGATCCCCCCAGTGAAATCGGATCGTTCCGGGACCCCAAAGAAATGGATTCTGCGTCCAAAAATACTTCGAAAACGACACCTAACTCGATTCCCTCGCCAAAAGCCTTAAAAAAACTCCTCCCGTAGTCCCATTTTAGCCCCATAGCGCCCCACGGGTTTAGACGATCGGGCTGAAAACCTTGCGGGCACAACTAGATGGTAAATCAAGTATTCTGTCAAAATTTCAGATATGCACTTAAAAAAATTCCTACTGCCGGCTTAGATGGCGTACGGCGGACGGACATTTCGGTTTTGGAATCTAGACCTCTTGTGTCAAATCCGTCTTATTGTGTATAGTCTTATTGTGATAATGATCATAATTTATGTAAGACTTGTTGATCCAATTTTATAGGTTTTATACCCTTCGGAGGAAAAACTTATTATTGTTGTGATTGTTAAGACTGAATACCTACCCATTGACTCTATCCTATTGTGACAATAGGTCCCTACCAACCGGCACTATATCAACGTTTGATGGCTGTGAGCTAATATGAAACCAATTAAATCATTGATATGAAGAACCCAAAGGTAATAACCCTACTTGTAATTCCCTCTGCCAAAATAAAAAATTGATTATGCTAGAAAATAATCTTTTTGATTTTTACTTATTATATTAGTGGTATAGATTCCTACGTACTTCCATAATAAAAAAGTATTTATTTTCTTAACGTTCCTTTTTTCCCATAATAGGTACTTAATCTTTCCCATAGAACGTAAAAAACAAATAAAATAAAAAATAAACCGGAAATCATGATTTGGAAATTGGAAAAACGGAAATTTCGTTCTTTCGTTCATCTGGCTGTGGCTGTAATGCGACAAATACAGGCCATAGAGTACACAAAACGTGAGCTCTCTCGTTCAGCTAACGATATCAACTTATAAATGCTTTGGGTAATTTAGAATTTTCGGCTAGACGATTTCTTGAAGGTGGGATAGTAGTAGAGATAGAGATATCTCTTAAGGCTAAATGTCCCCCGACATTGGTGAGATTTTTTTTCAACAGATCGCAGCACCTATGGGGTGAAATTTACTTCCGTGATTAAGCCTAAATGGCTGCGATTTTTTTCACTTTTCTTTCTGATTATGTCTCAGGATAGCTATACCTTTGGCTATAATTATGTTTGGGGCTGGTAGGATGCTATTAATTAGGTTTTTAAATTTCTATTTTTTAAACTATCACTTTTTTCGGAAAACTGAGATTCCACAGTGAATTTATGCACCTTGAGCAAGACAAAGATGCATCAAATCTAATTAAAATACATCTCCAAATGAATCAAATCAGCGCAATAAAGTGGTAATGAGAAATCAATCCCTGTCAATCAACATAGCTGGGTCGGAGCCTTTTCACATTGGCGTCTATGGGTTATCAAACTTCCGAGGACCGAACCCTCAAATCTTCAGTTTTCTACCTGCGTGAACCCCTCTCATTGTGTGAGTCTCATACCGCAAATGGCAAACCCTACCGATGTGGTCACTTGAATTTAATAGTTGTTTCGAGTTCCTTATATCCAGTCACCAAAGGGTTTGACTATCGCAAGAAATGGTGCAGAAGCTTTTATTTTTTATAAATTGTTGATATGGGTCTGAACAACAAATTATCTAAAATAGTAGGTAGCAAAATTACTGCGAGGACTTCTGGCGGCCAATATACCTCGATTTTTTCGGACAATTTCCAGTTTTTCACCTATAACTCGAAAACTGAACATGGCAGAGAACCACTAAGTACAAAGTTGATGAGGATATAATTCCGCGCGAATAACATTGGAATCGGTTCAGCCGTTTAGCCACAATCAAGAGTAAAAAATTTGACTCAATTTTTTCCAACTTGGCTGAAAAATAGGATTCGCTCATGTTTCAACCCGTGTAACAAATGAACGAGTACCTAATGCAAATGAATTTGCACAAAATGTATGTTGTAGAGGAGGGTCAAATTATGAGTCAAGGGAGCACCTGAAATTAAAATTTTAAAAAAAGCACTACCAACCGAGAAAACGAATTTAAACCAAAACTAGAAACACCCAATCTGACACAGCTCGGCACGCGGAAAACCACGTTTTTCAGAACGTTTTCTTTCAGCTTAGAAACTATTGACCCGATTCAATTTAGGGTGTGAGGGTGTGTGTGTGTGTGTGAAAGTTGATTAAATTAAATTTAATCAACTTCAAATGGCAAATTTTGCCATTGCGGCTATTCCAGGAGAAATTTTGATTTGAGCTTTGATAAGTGAGGGGCAGGCATGGTAAGCATTGGGAAATTTTGACAAAAAAAAAAAGTGTTATTTCGCACATTGTTACCCATATCTTGGGAACAGTTAGTTCGACCTTATTCTCTTTATTTCTGGTCGATTAAATTTTATATGAGGGACGGTACATTGCATTTCTGTTGAGAATGGAGTCAATGGAATCAACACGGAAATACTTCGAAAACTCACATCTACTGTAGAATATGTAACATATACTGTAACACATCTTGAAATGTATACCTACTGACAAATTTTGAGACCAATTAACATCTTCGAACCCGGTCGCGAATACATAGGGAGGTAGGTGTACTATTCTATAGAATAATTCGTAGGTATGTGAATAATAAACCTAACCGCTGCAAATTTGTGCACAAGGAGCACGGGGCAAAGGGCTTTCTTCGATTTTATTTTAAAATGTTCGTCCGCCACCCAGGCCATTTCGGGCAGTAGACATTTTGATAAAAAACTGAAATTTTGACATCTAGTTCTGCCTTGACATCTACTCTTTCCCACAAGGAAAAAAAAAAGAAAAAAAAATCGGGAATCGGCATAAACAAAACAATAACAATCTTTTTCCTGGCACTCTTCACTCCTGAATCTATGGGATATATTAAGTATTAAACTATTAAAAATTTTTTGCTTGCACAACGTTTGGTCGGGGGGACCCCGAAAAATGTACCTAATCTACGTATGATAATCCTTCAAACAGAACACCTACTTTGACCCCATAGCCAAAAACCGGAAAAACAAGTTTTTGGCCATGGTATCAAGGAGGGTACCTATCGTTTCTCCAATTTTTAGTGAACCAAATCTGTCCAATTACTGTAGGTACGGGAATAGTTTTGTTACTTTTTTTCAATTTTAAAATAATTTTTATGGGCAGAAATGTTTTGTTCAAAAATGTGTTGTACTCGTCCCACTTGCGTTATACTTTTTGCTCTTTAAAAAAAGCGAGACGAAAAAGTTGACATACCTATTCATGTCAAGATGTGAGTCAGAATTCTCAGTTATTGAAAGCTGGCCGTCCCGAGCGGTCTACAGACGTGAAAACAGGCCACAGGTATAAAAACTCAACCCCTTGGGGGAGAGGCACCCTTCCGACGATGACAAAAGTCTTGATCAAAATTATCATACCCTGCCTCACGATTATCCTCCTAGAGACCTTACTATTGAACTTAGAAATTTGAGATTCAGGTGATAAAATCTTGAATAGTGTCCCACCATTTGTCTTTGGCCAGTTTTGCAAAAATGTCTCGTTTTAACTCGGTTTTTTGAATTTGAAATTCTCATCCCCCCTTAATTTAAATTTTAGCGATCCCAAACATAATTATAGCCAAAGGTATTACTGTTGGGAGAAGATTCGCGTTTTCGGATTGAAAATTGAGTGACTCTTTTAGCTGCAATCACTGAAGTAAAATTGCTTCATTTTGGTGCTGCGACGTGGTGGCCAACTCTGGTACTATGAGGGGGGACATTTAGCCTTAAGCTACTATCACTAGATTTAGAGTTTTAGGATATAGTAGGATTGCTGTTGACAATGCAATATTGAAGAGCCCATCTCAGTAAGTACCTAGAATTCCACAAAACTCCTCCCGACCCAGGGGGCGCGGCGATGGGGAGCAATCAGCGCAATCGTCAGGTCGAGTTCCGAATCGGAACTTCCGATCCGCCTTCCAGTTGGTTGAAAATCCCTTTTCTTTGTATTTTTTTCACTCAGTACCGTCCCGCATGGGCCCGAGAGAGCGGAAACCGGTTTATAGAAGCAGAAACTGGGAATAGTGAGCAGAAGCTGGTTTTTAATGAACAGGGGCCGGTTTAAACTACGCAGAAACCTTTCCAAGCACCGGAAGAGCTTTTTGAAGGAGTTGCACCAGGTCGGCTGAGGCATCATCGAAATATTGGGCTTCCACCCTGTCCGTTGACTCTTAAACAAATTTCAATCGGTAAAACCATTATTCCCACGAGTAATCAATTTTGCATTTTGTTGTATAAAATAAAACCAGTGAAATTCAGTTTTTGATTTTCCCACGTCCAACAAATTGGCAAACCCTGTGGGACATCCAGTCATTCAAATACATTTCAGTCGGTTGCTAAATATCTGCACGTTCTGTTGTTTCAATCCAGAAGGTCACAATCTCCTCGGCTAAGATCTCCCTCGCGAAAAAGGTCAGGGAGAAAACAAACTGTGGGATTCGCCGGCAACAATGCGACTGACCGTGAACGTCAACGACGACCATCAACTTGTCTCTAAACAAAACCCTTTGACGGCGGAAATTGCTTTTCATCGCCGCGAAAATATTTTGACGGAGATTTCCTCCTTTTGTGCACCGTGGAAATGCATTGTTCGGAGAGTTGCGGAACCGAGTTGGAAGTGGCATTAACTGTAATGCCAACGCATCTTCCGGTGCAGTTCACAACAGTGATGTGTTTTTCGAGCGAAAATACGGGGGAGGTTTTCGCAACGTTCAACGTTCGCAACTAGGTCGTCAAATAGGTTAGGAGGCACAAGGGTGAAACTGCGCATGAAAGATAACAAAGAAATCGATAACACGTGCAGCCTAAGGCCTCGCGATCATTTATAGGTGCACGTTTCTCGCTGAAACGTCACACATGGCCGATAAATTAGGGTGGTTTTGAGGTAAACTAAAATGTATTTGATTAGGCCAGGGGTTCCCAAAAGGTGGTCCGC
Source organism: Pilophorus perplexus (assembly GCA_955831195.1). Taxonomy (NCBI): domain Eukaryota; kingdom Metazoa; phylum Arthropoda; class Insecta; order Hemiptera; family Miridae; genus Pilophorus; species Pilophorus perplexus. The sequence continues at coordinate 31,563,298 of OY037009.1, read as the reverse complement.
GGACCCCCAGGGGTCCGCAAACGTTGGTGTGGGGGTCCCCGAGCTGCATCCCAAAATTAATATTTTAAGCTATTCTACCAGGAAATCAAATAATAAACGCTGCAAATTTTACACAAGGGTTTATTATTCTTTTGTATAGAGCAAATGCAGAAGAAAAATTTACTTCTCTGGTTCGGGCCCTCCTCCGATCACCGAATTCTGTAGTAATGATACATACTTAAACAAAGTTTAAAAAATTCTGTCAATGAAAAAATTTAAAAAAAATTTGGATTTTTTTGTTCAAAAATGTGTTTTTTCAAAAATTCTGTATTTTTTACTCGAAAAATATTTAACATCCTGGGATCCTTCAAAAATCCCATTTTTAGCCTCACGAATGCCCTAAAGATCGCCCCAGTGAAATCGGATCGTTACGGGACCCTAAAAAATGGATTCTACGTCCAAAAATACTTCGAAAACGACACCTAACTCGATCCCATAGCTAAAAGCCTTCAAAAAACCCCTCCCGTAGCCCCATTATAGCCCCATAGCGCCCCACGGGTTTGGGCGATCAGACTGAAAACCTTGCGGGCACAACTAGATGGTAAACCAAGTATTTTGTCGAAATTTCAGATTTTTTAAAAATTTCCTACTGCCCAAAACGGCCTGGACGGCGGACGGCGTACGGCGGACGGACATTTCGGATTTAGAATGTAGACCTCTTGAAACGGATAATGTCAAATTTTGAACCCGATCGGAGTCGACGACCCCCGTCGCGAAAACATAGGTGTATTATTCCAAGAATAATAAACCAAAAACGCTGCAAATTTTACACAAGGGTTTATTATTCTTTTATATACGTTACTTGTGCAGAAATTTAATTCTGTCAATGAAAAAATTAAAAAAATTTTTTTTTTTGGATTTTCATCTCAAAAAAAATTTTTTTTTTGATTTTTTGTTCAAAAATGTGTCTTTTTCAAAAATGCTGTATTTTTTACTCGAAAAATATTTAACATCCTGGGATCGTTCAAAAATCCCATTTTTAGCCCCACAAATGCCCTAAATATCGCCCCAGTTAAATCGGATCGTTTCGGGACCCCAAAAAATGGATTCTACGTCCAAAAATACTTCGAAAACGACACCTAACTCGATCCCATAGCTAAAAGCCTTCAAAAAAACCCTCCCGTAGCCCCATTATAGCCCCATAGCGCCCCAAGGGTTTGGGCGATCGGACTGAAAACCTTGCGGGCACAACTAGATGGTAAACCAAGTATTTTGCCGAAATTTCAGATTTTTAAAAAAATTCCTACTGCCCAAAACGGCCTGGACGGTGGACGGCGTACGGCGGACGGACATTTCGGATTTAGAATGTGGACCTCTTGAAACGGATAATGTCAAATTTTGAGCCCGATCGGAGTCGTCGACCCCTGTCGTGAAAACATAGGTGTATTATTCCAAGAATAATAAACCAAAATGACTGTTTGTAGCCGGAGTGTCCTGTAAAGCGTGAGAGGCCGCACTTGCGACGCGACGCAAGCCTAATTATTAGTGACTAGTTCGCCCAGTTTCTACCAGAATGTAGGGATGTCCGATTCTCAAAAATAATCGCGATTATTTTTTTCAAAAAGAATCGATACATCTGAGGATCGATTCTTTTTCCAAATTATTTATTAAATTTCAAATTTATCAGAAGAAGAAGAAGCATTACCTACCTACCTATTACGTTACGAAACCTGAATTCCAATTACCTACTAATAAATCCAACTGCAAACCAGCACTATTACGTAGGAAAAGGTAAGTAGGAAAGCTTCAGCTTTGTCAGTGGTTGTTGTGCAACTGTTTCCAAATGTAAAATAAATGTAAAAATAAATAATTATTTGCAACAATCAATTGATTTTTCCCTTGTGATATATACTTACGCCTAGGTATAAGCAAACGGGGAAAAAACGTTTTACAACAAAATTATATATATATAATTTACATATAAAGGGGGTCCTCAATACATTTGTGGTTTGTTAAGGGGTCCGAGACAAAATGTTATTGGGAACCCCTGGATTAGGCTATTACCGGAGCGTTTTAAATGGTTTTTTGAAAGGCTGATACAACCTTTGAAACTGTACAATTTGGTTTTTGAATTTTCCAAGTTGGTTTTTGCCCTTTCAAGATGGTTCTCAAACTCCTTGAACGAGAGTATCTCGTTTGGCCACCGAGGGGTAAAAATACAACACGTTTGGCTATGAGAATGCAACACGTTTGGCAACCAATACGGCGGACGTGGGGACACGTTTGGCCACAAGATGAATGGCGATTTTGGCCACGAAATTACTGGTATCATCAGAGAATCACTTACCAATGGGTTTCCAAAGCTTGTCAAGATGGTACCGAGCTTTCCACAGCTTTTCAAGGCTTGCTAAGCTCGACCCAAGCTGACAAAGAGTTTCCAAGGCATGCAAATATGGTGCCAAACTGGATAAGGGTTTAAGAGCCCTTCAAATGAGTTCTCAGCTCCCTCCAACTGGTTATGGGCCCTTTAAGTCAGTTGTCAATGTCTTCCAAACGGTAATAAACTCTACAAACCAATTCTCGATTACGTCCAACCAGTAAAGAGTCTTTCAAACCAGTTCTCAAAGTCTCCCGACAATTAAAATTAATTTTGTTAAGTTGAAAATAATTTTTAAAACCGTAATTGAATTAATTACCATTACCTAATTGAACAATCTGTACAAAAGTCGCGAGCTTGACTTTCGATTCAATTTCTTCTTTTCGGCTGCCCACCGTCAATAGATGTTGTGAAATTCAATCGAATTATGCTTAAGTGGTATTCTTATTTGAAGAACTAGTGTCAACCTTCGATGGAATTTAGCAACAAATTCCTTTGATGCTGAGAAACCAAAAAGTGCAATCGAAAGATAAGCTCACAATTGTAGGTATAGATTGTTTGGGATCTTCCAGACATGTGTTCCTGTCAGTCCCTTTCGACATTCCCCAATCACACGACGACAGTTCCCAAGATACGGTATCTTTTTCCAAGGGTTGGGAGCTCTAGGGGGAAGGTTCCCGAGGACTGTGCCAGATGTTGTTTTCCTCTTCTCATTGTTTTTTTTTTCTTTCTGGGAAGCCTTCATTCCGTGAACGCCGTGCCCACTTCCGGTACTCGAATAAACACTACAGTTGAGGGAAAGAAATGAGTACAACATTACCGAAAAGACACTAAGCCATAATCTACGTCATTGTATCAATCGGCTGATGAACACGCTATGACACAAAAGTATGACAGAACACTCAGAAGATAAGTGTCGATGATGCAGCCTGTTCATTGGTTTATCGGCGTCTGAATCACAAAGCGGTTTCGAAAACCATCAATAACGGCGGAGAGGGGTTTGGCTATAAAGGAAACGATGCGATCATCTTCCGCGTCGATATGCAGGACAAGGCTACCTAACGGAGTGCAAACAATCGAAGGTCTTAGGCCAGGAACCGGAATGTAATTTTCATGCATATTTTAATGGTTACGTCGAGTGGCAAGTTGAAAAGCAGTTTTATTACGGTTGGACAAACAGGTCTTAATGGAATTCACTCAGTGAACAATAACAATGCCATTGGCCTCAAATGCGCAGTTCGGGGAGGGTCCGTTCCAAAGATCGCCTAATTGTTATGTAGTCCACGATAAAATATCAATAAGAGTTGTAAACATCAGGGGCGATGACTTCCCTTAATTTCTCAACACGGGTTTATCTTGTTTGAATAACTTTTCAATGCGGACATGTTTACTAACAAGTTGGACGTAGAAATGTGAAGGCTGCCGAAGGCGTCCTTGCGGTGGGTAGTTCATTGTCTTGGAGTGCAGTTGTCGGGGACGAACAGTTCGTTCCCTTGCACAGTTACTGTAGTGCAAAGGAGAATGGGAGAAATACTGATAAGCTGGAGATTATGAGCATACGCCTAGAAAATAACGTTTTGTAAACAACGTTGCCTCTGGAAGCATCACAACACGTCTTTCATTCTTCACCTTCTGACGACAATCCTATTCCCGGGAACTTGACGCTAAGGAGACATAGGTAATCCCACAGAGGTCTCAGCGAAGGTGGAGAAGTGTTACCAGATGCCTGTCCCGCGCTTACTAATGGATGAAAAGTTGTTCCTGCTACCACTTTGCAGGCACCAACTCTTCGTGCTGAGATATCTCTATCCAGCAACCGTTGCCAACCAGCCTATGGTCGCCTCCTCAGACGCCCAGCCAGGGAAAGATAAAAGCCCCTCCCCAACCACTGATTGTACAGCATCAGTAGCAGGTTCCAAAAAGACACGCCCACACTATGCCTCAAAAATGCTGAGGGGCAGCATGGGCAAGGGAACCGTATCTCGACTAATATTTTCTGAATGAACGGGTGACATCGCCACCGTCCCCGTCGGAAGTCTAAGTAAAAACAAATACGCCTGAGTGTCCCTGTCTTGTGCAAGCGGGTATACCTCCCCGTCCCCGTGACGATGGAATAGGTATGCGTGAGTAGTCCCGTTCGGTCCACCCGTGTAAGTGACTGCACGCTCAGCACAACAAACGTGTGTGAAAGTTTTCACGCGAAATTCAAAGACAGTTTTATAGGGACCCATCCTAATATATTTGTTTTTTTTTGATGCCCTGGTGAAGTACCAGACTGATGTTTATATAAAAATAAACACAGAGGCTGGCAATTACAGGCGAAGTAGGTCCGTAAAAAAGAGCCTGTGGGTGCAACAACTAATACAAAAATATGACTCGGGACTGATTTCGCTTGCTAAATTTATCAACATTATATCTTTAAAATACCAGCCAAGATTTGAGAATGCACAGGAGTAGACGTTTTTCAAATCTGTTTGACTACTATATTTTTAAATTGACTCGATATTGACTTGATATGTGTGTGTGTTTGTAATGGCATCTCAGACGACTTAATACAGTATTTTCGTATTACCACTGTGGTTTATTCTACTACCACATCAGCATGGTGACGGGACTGGTCGCGTACATCACATGAACGGGAATGGGGACCTTCATGCATACCCACAGTGAAGGTGCGGGGACATCCGCGCATACCCACAGTGAAGGTGCGGGGACGTCCGCGCACAAAAAATTGTAAACGGGGACATTCGTACAAGCGCCCGAATGAACACCATAATTTGAAGCAGTAGCAGTGAGTATTGGGCCCCTAAAATTTCATTCGAATTTCCAGGACACTGTCGAACTTTAATGGCCGTTCTTGGCTGGGACAGAACGTATTCATGGCCACCAGCATAACAAAACAAAACATTTTTCTGTTATTTTTTCTTTCACTTTCTTTTTTCACATCTATGCAAGTGTACTGTGGCGGATTAACTTTAATGGGGAATTCAAAACGCCAAATGTTCATGTTTAGACATGTTCTCTGTTCAGACACGTAACTTCTCATTGCTAATCGCACTGAGTACCTTGTTTGTTACTATTTTAACAGACCGGATTTTTCCATTTCTTCGTCCTTGCTCCCCAGCCCATTTTGACCTCAAATCACAGTTGTACCTAAACTACATGAGGCGTAGATGAGCCACTCTTTGACCTCTGCTTTCTTTGATCTCAGGTGGGAACACTTCTTCCAGCAACACTATCCAGTCTTCCTGCCCTTGTACAGCGAGGCAGGGTGCAGAATCGTGGGTGAACGTATCTCTCTGTAAGGACGGGAACACCATAAAAGACACCAAGAGAAATTTACGGAGAAATTTACTGCTCTGCAGTCTGCCTGTACCTAGCAGTCTCCCTGCAACGCCCAGTCTAGTCTTCCTGCCCTTGAACAGAGAGGCATTACCCACTCTTCTGCATTCTGCGAGCAGAACCTCACGGGCCTCCAGCTTTTCTGCATTGAAACGTGCGCTCTGCTCCTCAGCTGAAACATCTGACTCGTGTCGCTGAGACTCCTCAGCTAAGAGACGTTCTTCCACTCTTCTGAACCTCTCTGGACTGTCGCTCCTCAACGAGACCCGCGATATGGCGCTTAAGCTAACCATATCTGCATCAACAAATTTATCTCCCGAAAATCCAAAACCGTTTCGTGAAGTATTTTTACCAGGACGGTTTCAAGTGTCGAAAAGCCGCCAACCGGCGCCCGATATCTTCTCGGACATGACGCATTGGAATCCCGAGGCATGAGAGGGCCATCGGAAAGTTATTCTGGAAACGGCCGACCCCAATCAGAAGGAATACCGAGAAACCCCCTCGAAAAACGTCCGATATCCACACGAGGGGGTGTGTGCCCTTCCAACCGAGCACCACCTTTTATACAGGCGCCTCTTCTGCAAAACAACTCATAAATATCGGAGAGAGACTCATTTCAAAATAAATTAGCCCGCTAGATAAAATCGAGACGAATTTATGTTCGGCCTCATCCGACACGAGTGAAACGCGAAACCAATACGAAGAGAGATCAAAAAACATCCAACTGTGAAATCACAGACGTTGTTGCCCACCAAAACTCGGCCCGTCAGATGTATACAACACCTGGTTGTTGAATCCAAAACATTCAGACCCAATTTCATCAAGCCTCATCCATGGGCGTGTACGCAGCTCTTCCTTTAGTGAGGGGGGAGGGGGGGGGGGCTCAAAAATATTGCAGGTAGACATGCTGCCAGCAAGGGTACCTAGTTAAATTAAAATTTAAAAAGCTGTAAATTTTACACAAGGGTTTATTATTCTTTGATATAGGTTAGTTGTGCAAAAATTAATTCTCTGTCTTGAAAAAAAAAGAAAAAAAAGAGAACACACTTACCTATTTTTTTTTTTTTTTTTTTTTCAAAATCTTTTGTTTTTACATTTTTTTTACTCGGAAAATATTAAATATTTTTTATAAAGAGATCAATTTTTGATCTCTTGGTATCCTTCAAAAATCCCATTTGTAGCCCCATGAAAGTCCTATAGATCCCCACAGTGAAATCGGATCGTTCCGGGACCCTCAAAACTGGATTCTATGTCCAAAAATACATCGAAAACGACACCTAACTCGATCCCATAGCCAAAAGCCTTCAAAAATCCCTCTCGTAGCCCCATTTTAGCCCCACAGTGCCCCACGGGTTTGGGCGATCGGGCTGAAAACCTTGCGGGTACAACTAGATGGAAACCACTTATGTTGTCAAAATTTCAGATTCTTAAAAAATTCGTACTGCCCAAAACGCCCCAGAGGGCGGACGACGCACGGTGGTGCAAAAGCCATATTTCTTGGGGGGGGGGGGGGGGGACTCTGAAAACCCCATACTTATAGTATTCGTAAATTTGACGCTGATCACGAATATGACCATGTACCTAAAATGGATTCTGAGCCTTTTTTTCCCAAAATACCATTAAAAAACACGTTTTCAGTACATTTTCCAGTGTGCGAGCCAAGTAAGGATTCTCCGGAAGTTTGTAGATAAAGAAAAGTTGTAGAGCAATAATTTTCGCGTCGATTGAACACCGTAAAATTGAAAATTACTACAAAAATGAGGAGGTCGAAGATGATTTCGATCGAACACTCCTATGATTTCTGATGGAACCCCGTAACATTGGTGAATTCCATTGAACACCCTAGAATTGAAATTATTCTACTTTAAGACGGAAAATTGCTGAGCCAGATTAGTTATTTTCATGACTTTGTAAGGTAAAACAATGTGGCCTTTTAAATTTTGTTTCGAAGGTTCGAGCCAGAAATATCTCGCTGTAACTTATTATTTTTTATCCACTGCAACGACCCTAAATTACTTTCTTGTAGCTGAGTAAAAACTGAACAAATTCGATGTCTAACGAATTTTTTCACGTGCAAAATGAGTCGGCTACGATTCTCCGTAAATAGGTCTAATACTGCTCCCGTCAACTCACAATTTTCCAAAATCGATATAGGTACCTATACTGCCCGGGGCAGGTCTACAGTTACTGTACGAGTCAAGTTGATGACTTTTTGATCCGAAAACTAGTCATATCAACCCTCCAACTAATACTGAATGGAATATAATGATTTTGAAAGGATTTAAAAAAAATATATATATTTTTTTTCACCTGTGGACCACTGTGCGGCAGCGGTTCCATTTCGTTTTTGCAATCTGGACCTCTTGAAACGAATGATGTCAAATTTTGAGGCCGATCCGAATTTTCGACCCCCGTCGCGATTACATAGGTATATTATTCCAAGAAGAACAAACCAAAATGATCGTAACTTTGCATGTAGGTATTTGGAGTGTGGAGTATGGCGTGATAGGTACCCTATATCGTAAATAATATTACGTACACCGCTTGAGTAATAATACAAAATAACATAAAAATCATTTTTACAAAATCAAGTGTTGTAGTTCACTTTTTTCCCCCTCTTTATATAAAACCTTTACATAAAATGTACACAACATAAGTACCTACCCAGCAATGTCAAGTTGATTTTTTTCACTTTAAATTTACAACAACCCGAGCCGCCTCGGGTTCTCTGCGAATTTTTCAAACACTACTTCTTTTTCTTTATTTTTATCTGAAAGTGTATATATATTTTTCGTTTGTCTAGGGGGGGGGGGGGGGGCCCTTGCGTACGCCTATGGCCTCATCCTTCACACACCCATTTCGGCGGAGTAAATCGACTTAGCGACTTATTTCTCGTGAAAACGAACCCCAGCCATCTCAATCAACCGATGATGCAATCGGAGTTAAATCGACGGTGATTATATTGTAAAAAAGCGACGATCCATCACCCAGAAACATCGAAGACGATGTGCCATAGGAAATTCAATTATTCGCCGGTGAAACAATACAGGCGCCACTCGCTCATTTGGTTTATAGCCTAGCTCGACGGAGTTTTGGCATTTTGATAAATAACCCCCTGGATTAATGATTGGTGATGTTGAGATACGTCACTGTAGGAAACAGATCGAGTGTTGCTGCGTTCCAAAGTGGTCGATACCGAGTGCATTTTCAAACCGTAAAAATTTTCCTATTGGTTTTTTATCTCGAATAGATCTTTTACGTTGTATTTAGAGACTTTAGATGTTAACTGCAAATAAGGTCAAAAATCGACATTGTTTTGAAAATTGCAAAATCTTTTTCTATAGCTTTGAAAACAAAATAGTATTATAAAAACTATTATTAAAAACAAATTGTTTTCAAAAATCATAGCAGAACAAATAACTGAAAATTTAAATTAATGCTTTGAATTACTATGTTCTAGCTTAAAAATTGAAAAAAATTCCAGCACCGTGCTGAATAACTTTTACATGAGTGGGTACACTGGCTTCGCTTCGTTAGGTAGGTACTTCCTGAACCAATGTACTAGTACATCACACAACGCAGGGTCCATTCCCAAAGACTCACCTGAAACATAAAACAACATAGATTTATTTTCAAAGTCCATGCAGTCAATAAGGAGGAAAATTTATCTAGGTATTTTAAATTTGTAATATATATCCATGAAATCGATTTGCGTTTCGGGACGGGGTTTAAGTAAAACTAGTTTTGAGGAAGCAGACGCCTCTTTATGGGGAGCAGGATCTGGTTTTGAGGAAGCAGACGCTTGGTTGTGGGGAGCAGAAACAAGTTTTGAGGAAGCAGACACCTGTTTATGGGGGGCAGGAGCCGGGTTTTTACCACAACAGTTCCCTATTATCCCACCGTAATAGAGATATGGTTTGGAAGTGATAATGAGAGAATAATACATGTTTAGAAATCATGTAACCATGTTCATGGATTGGTTCCTTTGCTTTGTTTCTCTGCTGGGTACAAAAATCTGGAAATCCCTAGAGTGAATTTTGCGGCAGTTTTCTATAGTGAGAAAAGCCCACTTTGCGTTCCGCATTCCGACCAGAGCCGCCTCCGTCGCAACTCACCTCACGAAGATTACACGTTGCCAGTGGTAACCTTGCTCTTTGGAACGGCCCGCCCGAGTCCTTGAATGACGTTTTCTTAGAGCCGAGAACCTCGTAAATGATTCAAGCTACAGAGCCGCTCCAATTTTCCGAACCAAGTCGGTTTTGTGTTCAACACGCCTCTCCGGCTCCCTTTTAATTTTAAAGCGGTCGGGTTCAATTAGGAGCTCAGCCGTGCAATTTTCATCAACTCATCCAGAGTTGATGCAATTTTCACCGACGTAGCCGTGGGGCAGTAAATAATAAGTGAATGACGGCTGTTAGGCAGCGGTTACCTCACAACTATCGATTAGGTCATTATGTGTTTCAAGTAGGCGCTTAGGCGTTTTTTGTGAGCGACCTTAACAACACGTTAACAAGATGTATAAAATTAATTACGCCGCTCAGCACCATTTCTCTCAGATCAATAATCACACTTCATGAGCCCGAGTGATACCAATTTGTCATTGCGTGAAAACGTCCATTTCTCTGGTTGTGCGTCGCAAAAAGAGAAAGGACGAGAGGGGTGAGATGGCTTTCTATATTTAAACGGGTTTTTTTCCTCACTACAAGTCCAGCGTGAAGTCGGCAAAACCCCACCGGAGATCTCCCCTTCACAACATGTTTACAAACAATCTTTCACCCAGTCGCGGGGAGGAAAAAAGGGGGTGAAAGCTCCGGACCGTCACCGGTGATTGTCGACGTCTACCCGGCAAGGGTTCAATAACCGTTTTGTGCACTCGTTCGTACATACGCCAAAAGAAGAGAGAGAAGGGAAAAAGGGGGGGAAAACCGAACCGTGAACTTTTAACTAGCATCAGTCACGAAAAAGATGCGTAGAAGGGTAAATGGCCATAGAATGTTATTTTTATACGCGAAAACCGGATGAAGGCTCGATGAGGTACTTTGAACCATGTAGTTACCGTTGGCGCCTCTCGAGATTCACAAGATTAATTCAGTTATTATTGGCTGACAACTCGCAGGAATAACCACGCACAAATTAATTGTTAGTAGAAGAGGAAAAACTTCTTTTTATTTTGAATAGCCCCTCCAAACCCATTTAGAACCCTCTCACAACACCCTAAACCAGGGTTTCTACAATATTTTCGGCTAGAGACCCTTTTTCCAAACTGTCACCAAAAATTAGCAAGAAATTTGGGTGAAAAGTAGTTAAGGTTCGGTCAAATAAGACGAGAATGTGCCGACGTTTAAAGACACATATTCTCCTATTATCAGGCCCTAATGAAATGAACAAAATGACAGTAATCACAAAAATAATTTTGGGGGAAATTGGAACAGAGTTAAAAATGGATATTGAAACATATTAAAGATATTCTGATATCTAGAAACTTAAAATATTTAACAAATTCAAGATGAAATTGACTAATCAGAAATTATAAAATAAAAGCAAATGTGAGGATAAGGGCAGGAAAAATAAATAAATAATAATAATGAAATAAAATTTATTCATTTAATGACAACTTTCCACCTACGTAGTTAGAAACACCAGATATCAGAAATTATATATTATTTTTGAAATAGACCTGGAATGAAAAAAAAAGGAAAATGCGTCCAAAACGACACCTCATTAGACCACATTAGTGATATAGATTACATCCTCCAATAGCTCCATTTGTATCCCCTTGAAAGCCCCATAGATCACCACGGTGGAATCGGATGGCTCTGGTACCCCCAAAATTGGATTCTACGTCCCAAAATACTTCGAAACCCACACCTAACTCAACCCATAGCCTAAACCCTTCAAAAACCCCACAGGGCCCCACGGGTTTTGGCGGTCGGGCTAAAAACCTTCCAGGCACAACTATAGTAGGTACCTATCTATCTATAGATGGTAAACTTGAGTATTTTGTCATAATTTCAGATTTAAAAAAATTGCTAATGCCCAGAACGGCTCGGACGGCGGACGGACATTTCGTTTTTGGAATCTAAACAAATTTGGAGGCCAATCAAAATGTTCGACCTCCGACACGAATATATAGGCGTTTAAATCTAAGAATAATAAGCCAAAAGTAGGAAATGAATCCCATGGGGGGGGGGGGGGGGGGACATTGGGCTACATGTGAGGTCGGATAGTTTTTTTTTGTAACAGCATTTTCTTTTCTTTTTTTTTAGTTGTAAAGTTAGAAACGACCGTTTGGATGACTCATCTAAGGAAACAACTTCCGTGAAAATATCAAAAACACGACCTCCCACGGACATTGCATCACAGAGCCCTACCACGCGTTTGAATGCTTAAAATCTACCGCATTAGTAACGCTAAAATGGGGGCGTGGCTCCGCTTTAGGCTCCGTATCATTATCCTGAAGGCCTACGACGTTATTCCGGTGGAAAAATACAAATTCGGGCAGAAAGGAAGGGCGGGCAACATAATGGAAAAGGTCGTTTTATTATACATGAGACCGCAGGTTGGGCACGTGCGGTCTATTCAGTACACGCCCTTCAGTGAAAAATTAACGACTGGGACTTGTTTTGATGAATCCGCATTCCAAACCAAAAGACATTAGGTATCGCGTTCATTTCCACCGATAGGAAAGTTCGGAGAAGAAATCGGCTTGCGTCAACGAGATACGACAAAATGTTGTAACGTGTAAAATTCCGAGAGACCCACTAAAACAAACAATCTCAGAGTAGGGACAACTCATTTTATCACTGCCAAACCTCTTTGCTACTACTCATCTGTATCAAGAACTTTACGAGGTTTACACAAATAACTAATGCGTCTGTCAGTCTCTAAAGGCGTGTTTTGAAATGAGGAACACGGCCGAAAACGGGCCACCAAGTTTATATTCGTTTCCACAACAACCTTTGATGTTTGATCAAAGACAAGGACACTTCATTAGATACAGTAGTTTTGTGCCCTGAGTTTAAGACACATTTAGCATTATGCAACCAACAATTAGCGAGAACAACGTGTGAGTTCGTAATGGGATCTTGTAGGAGTGGTTGCGGTTCTTAGAGAACTTTATGGCCCAGGAGAAATCTGCGAGACCCTCAAGCTTGGAGGACGTCCTCCAAACGGAGACGGCAAAAAATATCCACAATGGGAAGCTCGGGAACCTCTCAGGTTTAAGGTCGCAACCACCCAGACGGCGAAGGTGGACATTCGTAATGAGCTGTTCAAAAGGTGCTAAACAGATCCGGCTGACAACAATAACATCGCGGGGCAAGACAAGAGAAAATGGCCTTGATAAACCTGCTACGACGGTGAACACGGGTTCGCTTATACAGCCGGGCTCCTTGAGTTGTTCACGTGCCGGCCATGGAGGAATAGAGAGGAGAACTCACTCTATGTTAATCGGTGTTCCCAAAACGCCAACCCAGACGTGGACCGGCGGGGGCATTGCGATTGCAGAGCGACCCCCTACAAGATGTAGTGAACTTTGAAGGTGGTAGGTAAGTTACCAAAACTGAACCAGAAGATGGCACCCTGCGAATTCCGCCCAGACGAGTTGTTTGCATAAAAATGCTGCAGCTTGGTCATGTTTTGAGCTACAAGGATGCGTTTGGTCTTAAATTTTTCAGACATCAAAACAGATTTAGAAAGTAGCAATGACTCAATTTCGACAAACGCCGACAAGAGGTCCCTTTTCGCTTTCCGCCTCACACAATATATAATATTGTCCAATTAGATTTAAAAAGTATTATAATAATATTATTATTATTTATTGTCCAAATTTTAGATTAAAAAAAAAAACTGCTGCTTAATACGGCGTAGACGCTTTTCTGGAATCAGAACACAAACGTCGACAAAACTGAAAGGAAAAATTTTGAGACCGATAAAACTGAAGATACCCACAGTCGAAAAGAAATATCATTCAGCGAATAATAAATCAAAAGTCAAAACAATTGAATGAGATATCCTGAGAAACTTCCTCATCTAACGATCATCCAGTGGGAACTTGAGATTTGAGGTCGAATCGAGCCGTTCTTTGGGTGATGAAGCTGATAGATTCAATTTTGCCACTAACCGTGAATACATCCTATCCTTGAATGGGGTACCTGGTAAGGAAATACGACCCGAGGCAGGATACCGTTTTAAGGCACGTACTTCTCGCCATTGAACGCCGTTTTGGGTTTGGAAAACAAATGTTCGGAAAGAAACAGGTTAAAGAAGGCAGCCCATTAAGCCTACACGCATGCCATAATGGGAAGTATTAGAGGGCCAGACGGGAAAAGTGCGTTTGGCGTAAATTACTGCCCAGCATGTCCATAGAAGGTGTTCAGTTAGCGGAAATTGATGTTTCAGAATTCTATAGGCCGAGGAGAGTTTTGCCGCGAAAATTCATTAAAAAAATACAACGACAATCCGGACGGTTGGAACATCAAGGAGATACGCGCATGCTCATATCAGAAACGACAGAAAAGGCCTTAGCAGGTGATGGCCAAAGTAATAGACAGGGCGCAATGACAATGAAATCCCTGAAGAACTGGAAGAATCTCTGAAAGAGTTCACCCGATCTACAGAATCAGATGTGCGGTAAGAAGCTAAACGCCGAAAACCCTCGAGTGGCTACTCAGGCCCACAGTATGGCAAGATCTGGCTACCATTGCGTGGTGGAGCGCCTCCTGGGAAACGCTAGAGACTGATGTGTACATACATATTGACGAAGAATGGCACCACAAAAGTTTCTGAGAGCAACTTGTCGCAAATTTTAACTACTTTATTTTTGATATCATGACCAAGGGGTCCCTGGACGATCAGATTTCACTGTAGGGATCTATAGAGCTTTCACGGGGCTAAAAAAAGGGATTTTTGAAGGATCCCAGAAATTCAAATATTTTCTGAGTGAAAAAAAAGTTTTTTGAATAAAAAATTATTTTACCAAAATATTTTAATTGGCACAGATTTAATTTTCGCACAAGGAACTTATATCAAAGAATAATAACCCCATGTGTAAAATATGAAGCGTTTTTCACTCACATCTTTTCCTGCTCATTCTTTAAAATTTTACGCTTGTAAATTGGTTTGAATTAAAATTTTTCAGATAATATCTGAAATTATGTTTATTTTGACAAAAGGTATTTTGTTTTCGGGAAGGTTAGAAAAAAGCTTATGTAGGGATTTGGTCATCAATCACAGGATTCAATCAGTCCATCATCTGTCTCTTTCAATTTTTTGCTCAAATGGTTAAATCCTTGACGCAGGAGAGAGAGAGAGAAAAAAAAAAAAACAATCTCAGACCGTCGGAAATGGGTGAGCGAAACGCCTGTTAAGTACCTCTGACCTTCGGATTAGCAATTCTAACGATTCGCAAATCCCGTTTGGCGGAAATCGGCAAGCAAAGTCATCTGCAATCAAGGACGTGGTGCACTCAAGGCGACCTGGTGCACTTGGAAAATTTAAATCTTCGTTGCTGAGCGTAACTCATCCAGATTTAGGGCTCCGTCACAATTCTTGTTGAGAAAACAGAATCACACCTGATTTTGCTGATCAGTTTCCGGCACAAATCCACTTTATTTACCTTTTGGTTTATTATTCTTGGAATAATACACCTATGTTTTCGCGACGCGGGTCGACGACTCCGATCGGCCTCAAAATTTGACATTATCCGTTTCAAGAGGTCTACATTCAAAATCCGAAATGTCCGTCCGCCGTACGCCGTCCGCCGTCCGCCGTCCGCCGTACGCCGTCCGCCGTCCGGGCCGTTTTGGGCAGTAGGAATTTTTTAAAAAATCTGAAATTTTGGCAAAATACTTGGTTTACCATCTAGTTGTGCCCGCAAGGTTTTCAGTCCGATCGCCCAAACCCGTGGGGCGCTATGGGGCTAAAATGGGGCTACAGGAGGGGTGTTTTGAAGGATTTTAGCTATGGGATCGAGTTAGGTGTCGTTTTCGAAGTATTTTTGGACGTAGAATCCATTTTTGGGGGTCCCGGAACGATCCGATTTCACTGTGGCGTTCTATAGGGCTTTCATGGGGCTAAAAATGGGATTTTTGAAGGATCCCAAGAAGTTAAATATTTAAATAGTTAAAAATTAAAGAATTTTTGAAAAAACACATTTTTGAAAAAAAAAATCCCCCCAAAAAATTTTTTTTTGGATATAAAAATCCAAAAAAAAAAATTTTTAATTTTTTTTTATTGACAGAATTAAATGTCTGTACAAGTAACCTATATCACAGAATAATAAACCCTTGTGTAAAATTTGCAGCGTTTTTCGTTTAGTCCGCTCCCACGGTGACAAGGTAGGTTTTATCTTTTGGTTTATAATTCTTGGAATAATACACCTATGTTTTCGCGACGGGGGTCGACGACTCCGATCGGGCTCAAAATTTGACATTATCCGTTTCAAGTGGTCTACATTCTAAATCCGAAATGTCCGTCCGCCGTACGCCGTACGCCGTACGCCGTCCGCCGTCCAGGCCGTTTTGGGCAGTAGGAATTTTTTTAAAAATCTGAAATTTCGACAAAATACTCGGTTTACCATCTAGTTGTGCCCGCAAGGTTTTCAGTCCGATCGCCCAAACCCGTGGGGCGCTATGGGGCTATAATGGGGCTACGGGAGGGGTTTTTTGAAGGCTTTTAGCTATGGGATCGAGTTAGGTGTCGTTTTCGAAGTATTTTTGGACGTAGAATCCATTTTTTGGGGTCCTGGAACGATCCGATTTCACTGTGCCGATCTATAGGGCTCTCATGGGGCTAAAAATGGGATTTTTGAAGGATCCCAGGATGTTAAATATTTTTCGAGTAAAAAATACGGAATTTTTGAAAAAAACACATTTTTGAACAAAAAAATCCAAAAAAATTTTTTTGAGATAAAAATCCAAAAAAAAAAAATTTTTTAAATATTTTCATTGACAGAATTAAATTTCTGCACAAGTAATGTATATCAAAGAATAATAAACCCTTGTGTAAAATTTGCAGCGTTTTCTGAAATACAGTTCGTACAAGACTCACTTCACCTAATTAACAATAATAACCAAGCAGGAAACGAGGTTACAAACAGGTTATTTTTTTTACGTTGGCAGATAAGGAGTTCGGTTGGTATATCGGCACGTCCTGTGATGCCGCGGCTCACAAAGTCACGTTTACTGAATTCCTTAGATTTCCGTTATTATGAGTTGGCATCACGTTTAAGGCTGCAATGATATTAGTTGAGCTCAAGTTGGTCACGAAAATCTAGTTGTGTAAATTTTGCGGGAGACACTCACTCATATTTTAATTTCTCAGCGGAAAAAAAACCGACAGTACTGTTCAATGTGTTTTCACAGTAAACAGGTTAAAACAATGCAGGTAAAATTGTTTATCTAAACGTTGGGGATAAAAGGCCGCTCCGGTATTTTAGAAAACAGAAGTAACGACCGTACTGAGTGTCATTTAATCCAATTGCCTCTTCCGGGTGGGCTTGGGGGATGGTTTGTCATTCCAGGAGGTTGTAAACATGTTTACATCGGTCAAAACCGTCCAAACAGCCACGTGAAGAACGGAATTGAATAGTTCCGGGGAACACCGGCATTAAATTTACCTTGTAGCCGAAACACACAAGAAATCCTTTACGGAGACAGATCAACCCTTCGGCGATGATGGACGCATTTATGAGGTGCCAACCAAAACGAAAGTAAATTATTAGGTCGTTGTAGTGCACTACATGTAGTTGGACGGGTTCTGGCGATGTGTTGGTACAACAGTGCCCAAGTCAATTTTTGGCCATTTTGAGTTAGGGTCATATTCTTATGGCAAATGACGCCCTTGATCAGGTGTAGTCAGATTTGAATTTCAGGCGAGAGAAATTCGAGAAAAATCGACTGAAGCAACAACGCTCTAACTGGAATGGAAAGTTTACACTGCCCAGGTTTATCTGTTTGACTTGACAACAAATCTGAAGTAACTGAAAATACACTGCCAAGGCATTGGCACACGAGCTTCCTTGTGCCACGTTCAAAATGAACGTAGTTGTGACTATAACAAGAAAATTACTTTCGCGCATGCGCAGGGAGTAAAACTGATGCAATCGTAATGAAACTGATAGGGCACCATCTAGGGCTATACCCACACAATTCCTGAAAATTTGATTGAAATCCGATCAAAATTGTGGAAGTTATGGGTGTGGCAAGGAAATGAGGACAGACAGACCGACAGACAGGCAGACAGACAGACAGACACGGAACCAAATTTGTCTATTAGACATCGTATCACACAATGATGTGACTTTTGAATTATTCATCCAAGGAGTAAATAATACTTAGTACGGACTAGGTGGTCAAGCCTAGGTAACCTGTGATTTCGGGGGTTTTTAGCTGAAATACAGAGTATTAATTAAAATGAGTGCCTCCGCTAATTCGACCAAAACGAACGGAGTATTTTTTCCTAATTAAAAAAAAAAGTTCAAAAAATATAGTTAAATCATTTTTTAATTATAATTTTTATTTATTCTTCTCTTTTTAAAATGATTTATTTGTTATCTTATCATTAAAATAATTTTTTTAACTCATATTTTGAATTATATTTTATTTGCCTATTGATATTTCTCACTTAATTGATTTTTGTTGAAAATACTTTCAAATTTCCCTTTCTCCAAACCTCTTCCCTGATTCCTTTCTCAAAATCTTCCCTCCTTTCTTACCCCCTTGCGTCACCGGTCACGGCATAAAATAAACACCACCAAAAAATGAGTGAGATGTCGAAATATTGAGTGAGCAACTCAAAAATACAACTGTTGTGTTTCTGAAATATTTTTCGTATGATTCGATATCTATAATTTGACAGTTTTAAAAATGTAGTATCATATACTACATTATGGTATTTTGACGAAGGATACGGTACAACATTTATTCGAATTGCGTGGGGTTTCTAATGGGCTAAAATTGGGGTTGTTGAAGCTGTTTGACAAACAAATCGCTCAGTTTGTGCAAGTTGTTTAGCTTCTTCTAAGCTTTTCTTCAACTGCTCTTTATCCTGTACTAACTTTTTACTTACTTCTTCAAATTTACTCTTTTCTGTGTGAGGTTTTGGACTATAAATCGATTTATAAGGGTTTATTAAATAACTCTATAGCGTATACAACGATCTTCCATCATCAAGAATGACAGTGTGGTGCAATTTACGTTTTTATCGGTTTGCGCGCAAAAGGTATTTCCAGACGGTTTTATTCTTAGATTAGATGAACTTTTCGAGGAAAACCCCCCGCAAAACAAATGGGATGAGCTGGCAGGCTGGGGGCGGACTTAGCCAAGTCCGAATGCTGATTCAATCTAAACACAAGTTAAAATGAGAACGATACGCAGGCAGGTCGTGAAACGCTAGCTAGCGGGGAGCGTCTAAATTGGGAAAAACTTAATTTCCTTTTGGGGGTACTCTGAAAAAGGATTCTAGTATTTCACAAAAACAATGGAAGTGAGTACATCAGAACCATTTTCGGCCAAATCTACACGTTTCAAGTTCAACATGATCTCAGCTCACTACTTGAGATTGTCACCTTGTCATTGCCCTAGTTCAAATTCCCATGAACCAATTGTTATCAGGTCCACCTCGCAAACAAACCCATTCAGGTCCGCAGGCGCCGTTTGAAGTGCTCAATTACGATGTTAGTTAATCGAGCAGTTGGTCGCCTCGTATTTGATGGAAAAACTTACTGACCAAATAGTGTACATAATGATAAATGTCGTGGATTTGTTCAATTTTGACACAGTTTTCAGTTATCAGACACCATTAGGTAATGGTAAGAATGAGTAACCCATTCTTTACCAAGAATGTTGGAGCGATATCGCACACCCCATCGAATTAGTGCTGGTTCACGGGGTCTATATGAACCAGTTGATACTTAGAAACCTCGGATGTGTCATGTTCGGCGCCAAAATTTGTTTTAGGGTGCCCTAAGTCATCACTGGTCTGGGCTCTAAGCGTTCTGCGGTCCTTGTAACAACAAACCCGCGGTGTTTAAGCCCCTAACTGCGCAGATAGCCCGTTTTGGGATTTTCTTCATCCCCCTTTCCACCACGTTGACTAGGTTTCGTAACGGCAAACAAGCATTGGCTGAGGTCGGGACCAATCGCAGCTGATCCCCTGGGCTTGCATCAAAGGTACCTTCGACCAGAGGGGGGCTGCTGGGTACATGACGCAAGTGGGTTGCAGTGACCCAGATCCACCTTCGTGAGTCAGACTGGGCCAGCCAGGCAGCCTTCACCGACCTCCAGGCGGCCCTCGACAGTTGCACAAGCGGCGGGGGTTTCCCACTTCTGGACGGCTTTCATAACAAACGGCTTTCTCTAGCTAGCGACGGGGTTTGTTTACATCCTGATTCTTACCTTCCAGGCCCCTCCAAGGAAAGTCCGCTGTCTGGTCTGCCTTTCACGAACGGCTTGGCGACCAAGATAATAAACCCCAGTACGAATGCAACCGGTGATTTTGAAACCGCGAGCAAAATTATTGGTGCAGAAATTCCCCTTTGCAACGGACAAAATGTTACATTTTTTCCGCTTCACATAGTGGGTTGTTAAGGGCCATTAAAAATAGCTCGAGTTTCTCTACCTCTGCTCAGCACTGAAGAAAATTAGTATAGGAAAAAGAACACCAGCACCGAATAATGAAAAACTGTGGATTTGTAAAATGTTCAAAAAGGTAAGGGATCGACATAGATCGATTATGCCCCTGAACTTTGAAAACAAAATTTCACTCACGCCCCTGGCAAACATTCTTCAAAAGGACGGGTGCAAAATCTGCACAGTGAAAGTTGGAAATCCATTACAAATACCGCTAAAAGATGGTTACTATTGTTTCCGATGATTGAAAAGTGGTTTTTGTTCTCTAGAAATAAGTTTCTGCTGGTTGAAAACTGGTTGCTGGCCACTGAAGGATCATAAAGAGCCCCAGGTATCCAAACGTTGTAAATTTTATATATATACCCGAGGCCCTCTAATCTGGGGTACACATGTTCCTTCTAAAACCCTTCCTAGAGTCCCTTCCAGCAAGATCTCCAAAGAGCCCCACATTTACCCGCCCCCTGTTTCCAAGTGATTTCCAAAGAGCCCCAAGGTTTGACCCGTCCATGAATCGATTTTACGTTCATTTTTATTCCGAAAACGACACCTGAATCGACCCATCGTCAAAATCATTCGAAACCCATCTGTAACCCCTTAGAAGCCCACATGGGCTCCCCACTTTATGGTCAGACAGGCCTGAAACCCCAACTTATCTGTTCTACGTTTAAATACCAACAACGATACCTCACTCGACCCAATAGTCAAAATCGTTCAAACCCATCTGTAGCCCCTTGGAAGCCCCACGTGAGTTCCCTCCTTTATGTTCAGACAGGCCTGTAACACCCACAAATTTCTTCTACGTTGAAATACCGACAACGATACCTCACTCGACTCCAAGCGACACCATCGATTTCCCGTTCCACGGTTTCACTCAGATCTTGTGGTACACATGAAAGTCGTGGCGGCGGCTTTCCCCACCAGACCAGGTGGTTGGTTTACATCCTGGTTGACGAAGAGGAAAAAGTTGTGTGTGGTCTTCCTTTCACGTTCAAGCTGGGCGACCAACTCGAATCCAATGTGCCACCTGCCAACCCTCCCAAACCAAACTCGGGAAACGCCAAAACCACTCACAATCAAAACTCATTTTCGTACCTAAAAAGGCCCACTCGACATTTTGCCTCCCGAATTTTCCCTTTGGGAGCCCGTAAACAACAAAGGAGGTCAAGAAAACAGAACGCGGGCAGCTTCTGGCTAACGAAACAATGATGTAAATGCGTGTCGAGGGAGAGAGATAGGTTTGTTTACAAACGCCGGAGAGTCCCGGTTAGCAATCCCAGCAGCCAATCTGCATGTAAATCACGAGAAATTTTCCTCTTTCAAAATGACGTCGACGTTGGCTTGTAAATTTACCCGGTCCATCGTTGACAAGGCGCCAACCGGTAATAGCGGCAGGTTATTATATAGTTACTACTATAATAGTAGTAACTAGGTGCAAAGATGGACATTTCGACAAAGAAAAATTATCAGGGTTTGAAATTAGTAAAGCTATTCAAACACGGTTTGCTCCCATTTCAACGCTTTCTCAGAAGTAAAAGGGTTGCCAGAGAAGTTATGATGGAGACAGTTTTATAGTGGAACATTAAATGTGGAACATAAAACTAAATTTTAGTTTTATCATTAATCATGAATCCGTTTTATCGTGCTGTGAAACGTTGTTTAAAAACACACTGGATAAACAAACGTTATACAATTTAAGGGATCGCGTCTGGCATCTTTATTTTGATGAGTTTCATCTGCCAGTTCCAGCTTACGCAACCGGGTTCCTTCCTAATAATATTCGTCCGGCCCGTCATCTTGACGGGGGAACTTATCGACAACAAGCCGAGCCCATCAATTTCCTGGGTGGGTGGGAACGGGCCAGTATGCACAGCCTTTGGATCTAGGACTAGGTTGAGGGTGACGCAAGAGTTGGCGACGGAGTGACCCACATTGGCGGGGAAAGGTAGAGGGGGAAATGGGACCGGGTCGTTAAAGCTGTTCGGATGGAGGGGTAGCTGGGGAAAAATTAGATGGTGAAAGGATGTTAGGGGAATGTTAGGGTGTCTGGAAAAGAATTAGGGATGTGTAGGAGTGGCGGAGATATTCGCAGAGTTCCTAACCTGAGGTTGAATCATTTATATGAATTGAAGGGTTCCTGGCCAGGGGTCGAAGGGATCTGAGGGTTCAGAGAGATCCCAGCTGAGAGGCTGGTGCGCAGTTAGTCACAGGGTTTCCAGCCTGTAGCAAAAGGGAGAGTGGTAGCGTTCCCGGCCTAGGGTAGAATGGCTCCAGGCAGTGGGTTCTAGGGTTTCTGTCAATGAGACAGTGAGTTCCTGGCAGAGGGTCAGATGGTTCCTGGCAATGGGTTTCAGAGCAGTTTCAAGCAGTTAGTTGCAGCGTTCCCAGCCTGGAGATGAAGAAACCGCACGCCTGGCTTCAATGTGCCATACACCCCCCCTTTCTTTGTGGCAAGGTCTAGTGCAGGGTGAGAGCAGCTTCGCCAAATATGGCTCCCTGGCCACCAAGGCGAATTTTTAAGGGTTTCAACGGTGTTTTTGTTCCTCAGCAACCTTGACCAGCTAGTAACAGGTCCAGTGGTGCGTACTTTGCCTGGAAATTTGAGCGTCTCGGCAGTAGGTGTCCAGATTAGGGTAGGTCAAGAGGCCTGTGCTCAGAATCTGAGCCTCAGATGGACCAGTTCTTTCTACACCGCCTAACATAAGATCTGCCAGGGAATGACTGGTACCCTAAGCACTAAAAGGGCGAGTGGTTATTGCTGGCACCAAACGGAGGGCTCCAGGCAGCGAGTCAAGAGTGACAGGCAGAGAGGTTCGTTCGAGAGATGAAAAAGATGCCAGCATTGCGAAGATGAGAAAATTTCGGCTCAGCTTTTACGCTTGAAGAATTCTCAACCTGTGCCCAAAGCAACAAAGCCTTTGCCCTTTGGCCACCCTCTGACATCCCTCAAAGAACCCCCAAACCAAACCCCGGGATTTTATAAGCATCACAACCAGGAATGAAGATAGCGCCAAATCTCCGGTCTTAGATTTTTCCAAAGGTAACGGGGGGGGGGGGGGGGTATACGGGGGAGCCCCACCTCTTCGAGGCCCCATTTATCACCCGTAATCCGTCGGGGGCAGTTTTCCGCGGAGGCAATAAATTAAGCCCATTTAAAGAGTTCATTGTAAGAAGATTCCGAGGACACAAACGCCCTTTTGTAAACGGCCTTCCAGAAAGGGAAGGCACCGTTAAAAGATTTACGGAGCTATGATGCCACGAGATCAACTTCTTTGTAGCAGCACCTGCCCCTCCGCTACCTTCACCTCCTCTTTTACCATCCCTCAGCTTTGAAGACCTTGTATTGGACGTTTTTCCAAAGAATCGATTTTTTCCCCCTTTCATTTCGATACTTGCCAGAGCTGCACTGTGCCTCAGTTCCGCGGCTCGTTAAACAATATGGCTGAGTTAGGAAACAAAACCGAGTGACGACCATAAATGGAAACCAACCTGCGGTACTTTCACTTCTCAAGCGGGGGCGGGTTTCCAATCGGTCCAAATTTGGTTATATTATCCCTCGGGTGGAGTAACATCATGGCAATTCGAGCTCACCACCTTGTTGAGTCACGAAGTCGTTTCATCAGCGATAAAATGCACACAACGACAGTTATGCATGAAATTGGTGCATCCCAATTTGCATGCGTTATTCAAGAGGTACATGCATACATTTCTCGTTACGTACCTATCAAATACCTTTTTTATTATGACATTTGACGACGATCAGGCGCCAAACCAATTTAGAATGATGACACTCAGTTCACCCGGGATCGGACGTTGAACAGCGGTTTTCATCACGAAACCAAAATCGAATGGATATCCACCGTATACGCTTCTGAAGGGCTTTGGCAACGGAGTCGAGTGAGGTGACGTGAATGGCTGTAACCCGTTTCGACAAAACCCACCCCGCAAGGATGGCGTTTAAATTTTTTCAAGTGTCTACGTGAGAGTTCAAACTTTAAAACCGGGATGAGGTTCCTAATTCCTAGTTCCTAATCACGTCAAACAAGCCGAATGAGAAGGTTTGTCAAAACGGCCCTCGTTTCCTTGCGCCACCTTTGTCGAAACGATCCCTCCAAAAAAGGACGTTTCGACAAACCATTTCTCGAAACGGCCTGCAGCGACGTAAATAAAGCAATTTTGGACGTGAATATAACCTCTGGTGGTTTTCTAAAGCTAAAAGTGAGGTTTGATGAGGATTTTCGCAAAGGAATCGAGCAAATGTCGAAAACGAAATAATTCTTGACGTCTCATATTATATGAGTTTATACTATAATAGTATAAACTTGTTTATAGTGAAAGAAACCGGTTTTCAATGAGAAGAAACTCGTCTTCAGTGAGCAGAGACCAGAGTTCAGCGTTCAGCGTTTTCATTCCAAAAACAAAATGTCCGTCCGCCGTCCGAGCCGTTTTGTGGAGTATACGGGATTTTTTTAATCTGAAATTTTGACAAAGTACTCGGTTTACCATATAGCTGAGCCCGCAAGGTTTTCAGCCCGATCGTCCAATCCCGTGGGGCTCTGTGAGGCTAAAAAGGGGCTACGGGAGGTTTGTTTCAAGGGTTTCGGTTATGGGGTTAGGTTTCGTTTTCGGAGTATTTTGGGGCGTCCTTTTTTGGGGGTTCCAGAACGATCCGATTTTATTGTGGGGATCTATGGGGCTTTCATTGGGCTACAAATGGGATTTTTGAAGGATTCCAGGAGATCAAATAGGGTGTCGTTTTCCGAGTAATTTTTGACGCATAATCTTCTTTTCAAGGTCCCTTATCTGTACGAAAAAAAGTTTTTGCTCAAATTTTTTCAAAAATATTTTTTTAGTGAATTCATTTTTGCATAATTAACCAAATCAAAGAATAATAAACCCGTGTGTAAAATTTGCAGCGTTTTACATATTTTAACATAATTATGACAACAAAAAGTGCAGGTCTTGCACTTTTACTAACTTCAATAATTCAATAATTTCGATTCGAAACATGTAATGTGGAGGAAAATTGGTCTCAGAGTAAAGATCTTTAAAGCTTTTTTTCCGTGAGTACTTTTTTTTTTTTTTTTATGCGAAAATTGTTCCAGAATCTTGTCTGCAGGTTCTTGAGAGTGGTTTACTGCAACCAGAACGCCAATTTAATTGCCGCTGAATTTAAATATGAAATATGTTATGTTTCCTATATAAAATTGTTGTCTCCTGAGGCTCTATAAATTATGGAGACGGGTTTTCTGCGATGCTGACCCGTTTTCGTAACTTTTGAAGGAACTTTCCAGGAAAAATATTAAAATAAATCATTCAAGGAGCTCGTTACAACTTTATGAAGACTCATCAGCTAACAAGGTAAAGCGCTAAAGAAGTGATCATCTTTTGAGATTCCAGAAACAACTAAAACGGACGAGCGCGTTGGTATACACAGTCCTCCTAATAAAGTGCGATAGTAACTGTCACGTGAGTTTAAGGTACGTAAGTACATGAGAATACTTCAACACAATCTGTACAAGTTGACGAATTCATAATAATTATTAGGCCTTCAGGGCTGTCAAAATTGTTGCCATAAGTTGGCAAGAAGCGCATTTTACAGGCAGCGATGCTTTTCCATCAAATGGATCTCTGGCTCGTGTTCACCATAAAAGTTCAACCCCGACAGGTAAACGAGAGTGATTTTATTTTTGCGACGCAGAAATAGAGCCTAGCGAAGGGAGACGGAGAACATCTGCCGGTTTTTCTGGACCATTGTCCGGAGCCCAAGACAGACCCTGTTGCTTTTCAATAGGAAACCTTCTTTTTTTTTCCTTCGCCCTCAACCAGAATACCCTGAGCTATTTTTGGAAAAAAGCCGAAGGGACATTTCTCAGGGTTCCATTGTTATTTCTTGGGTAACAGCTTGAGGGTGCAGGCGGTGAGAGCCCACCCCTATTGTAAGGGGATGAACGAAAAAAAAAGTGACAGACCCTTCGGGAGATTCCACGTGGGGCAACGTTCCACGTGACGACCGCCAAATTACATTACCCAATAAAATTCACTGCACAGAGGGCAACAATGACCGCTCATGTCGCATCAGGAGCAGATTGTCGATTTGCTTGCGGAATATGATGCCGTGACCACCTCTCCGACCAGGGACGCGGGGTAGAAGGTCGGAATTACATTCCTCGTGAGCAGGAAGCCCCCCACAATACTGTAATTGGTTAATAACTGGTCGACAAAAACCCCACGTCAAGGACTGGGGTACCTACGTGTAGTTTTTATCAAACCTCACGGAACTAGTCGGACTTGGTAGGTTCACGGAATAATTGAACCCTGGGAAAATTCCAGTCGGGAATTCAATTTCCATCAGCTCCTACCCCAACCTCCAGACGAGATAAAATTTATCTCTGGAGCTGAATAGTATTTTGATATCCATGTAGGAGAGGGCTGCCTCGTAGTTACACCTGCAGCGTTTTATGCCCCCTCGCCTTACTACATCTTAGATATTAGAATGTTCAAACCGCCCTTCTACGTTTTCACTGGATAGGAAGCAAAATTTCAATTTAATTTTGCAGGACAGATTTTAGATCGTCAAACATCACAAGTTCGGTAACTGGTTAATGGTTCGGTTATTAAAGGCTATTTTTGAAGTGTTTCGAATATTATTGAGTATCATTTTCGTAGCCATTTTGGACGTGGAATCGATTAACGGGGGTTGCAGACGCGTCCGTTCACTTAATACCGATGCTCGATAATTAACGCTGGAAAGGGAAGAAAATATCTCAAATTTTACACAAGGGTTTATTGTACTTTTGAGGACCTTATCTTTGGGGGAATGGGAAGTGAAAGATCGTTCAATAGGCCATGTGTTTGGGATAAAGGGCATCATTGCATTTAGGTGATCGATGATTTATCTCCATTCCGATATACACTATGTACTTGGGAGACTGGTATATCGTGGAACCCTTAAACCTTGTAGAACCTACTGTAAGGGAAGGCACAAATCAAATCCTGTAACGAAAGAAGCACCTAAAAAGTTTGGGTATTTTGCTATAGCAAGGCAAAGCCTTCAAGTGACAGCATTCAAAATGCTGGCCAGATGTTCTCCAAGGGCCACAGCTCCATTTCACTACATGCTCCAAGTCTGGCAATCAATTATATCCACACACACATAAGAGATTATCGCACTCATGGGCGTTGTAGCAACATAGGGGCCACATAGATCCCCTGGAGTTGAACCCCCATTAGATGAATTCTACGTTCAAAAAAACTTTGAAAACGACACTCTCCTCGACCACCTAATCAAAATATATTTCAAAAGCCCCTCCAGAACAGGGCAGGGCGATCGAGCTGAAAACCTTGCGGGCACAACTAGATGGAATCTTACTCAGAATGTAGCCAAAATTTCAGATATTCACAAAAATCCTACTTGCCATAATAGCGTAAATGGCGGACCGCATTGATTACCTGGTGTAGGGGTCTACCATGATCATTAAGGTGGTTCCCCCAGGGCGAGGCTCTTCCATTGCACTTTGGCTGGGTTGACCCCTGCGAATACCCCAAATGTGGGTATCTCGGAAGGCATTGAAATTTCCTGACAATAACAAACCAATACCTGCTGGTGAACATTCCTGGTTGCTTCAAACTACGACCAAACTTATAATGAAGGTTGAAACGGCGTGATTCTCGATGCAAAAACACCTACTAAGGTAGCGTGGAATTCAGGACACTTGAAACGACCCAGTTCTGTCAATAGACCCCGAGCGATGACAATGACTGATAAAAATCCAACCAAACAAACCTTTGTTGCTCAACAGACTCCCGTGTCGTACCGGAGCTGCAACCAGGCCCTAAAAAAAAGAACACAAAAAAAAAACGCGTTTTCTCCACCGTGAACCCGATTGTGGGAGGGAAACGCGGTCAAGGGAAGGACAAATTTCACCAATCGACCTTTTGAGAACGTTGTTTACTTGTGCCGATTTTTCCTGGTGCACTTTTCTTGAACGAATCAGACCTTACGAAAAGCCGTATTTCACGGGTTGATAGTTTAGAGACGACCAGATCGTGTCGATATTTCGGGTAGGTAAAAATCTTGTAGAGATTTCTCGTTTTTCGACATCTTCCAAGCCTTCACCAAGTGAAATTGTTGATTTTAGTAGGGAGAGAATAGCAAACAGAATATTCGATGGAGGGGGGGATTTCGAACCGGATTTCATGTCCAGCCGGAGAGTCTATTTTTACCCCAACCGGATACTCGCCAACTTGATATGAAAGAGCAAAAAGAAAGAATGCCGGGGTGCGGTCTTCTTGCAAGGTTCTCCGAGCTGAGAGCAATGCCTTCGGCTTTTCTTTCACGGAAGGTGAAGTCATTTTAGAGGAGGTCTAGAGAAAAAGACGGGAGCGTGAATGATGAAGGGCAAGAAAAATCTCTGGGTTGAGATGGTAGTTGGGAATGAGGCCAGGAGTGCCACACGAAAACGCTTGCGAGAGCCTGATGAGGCTGGTCAGCGAAATTGATGAAATCGGTGCTGGAAAGAGAGTCACGTGGTCTGCGGAACCGACGAAGTCAGTACTGGAAAATGATACACGTATCATTTTCCAATGTACACGTTGTTTATCCGATCGGTGCTTGCACACGGTGGTATACCACGGAGTTGAAGATCAGCTGGCTCAACAGCTTACCTGAATCAAGGAGGTTTTCTTCCTAAGTGGTACAGCAGTCGGGATTGTGCTGGGCTGGCAATTGGAGTGCTTCGGCTGTTCATTGTCAGGTCGCGGATAGTTTGCCCTCCTTTGACGCTGCTCTTCTGAGGACTGATGCTGACTTGCTGCTGCGGGCTTTGTTGTTCGGAGGTGGGAGCACTACAGGGGGAGGATGCAGGAGTCGGAGTTTTTCACCCTTTACAGGGAGCTGGACTCGGGTGTCAAGTGTGCCAGCCTTGTTGGTGACTCTCTCCCGGTGACCCTTGCAGCGTTGCGATGGATCTTCAAGGTCCGAGCTGAGCTTCTGGCGCTCAATGCCAGACCATAACGCCTCCGGACTGCAATCGGCGCGAGAGGGACACTTACTATTTTTTGTGCGTATGTATGCCCGATGTTGTCGGAGTTCCATCTTGTGACGCAGTTGACTAGAGGGACGGCGGGATTCTGAACGGTCCTGATTGGGGCACGCTTGTGCAGTTCTACAAGTTGGCTTGGCGATAATATATTATGTTAAATATGATAAATATTATGTATAGGAAGTTTTTGGTGCGGGAGTTCAATTTCTGAATCCTTCCCCTTGTTGTCTTTGTAGAGTCCTCCCACCTTGGGGAATCCAGTCCATCATGCCTTTTGTTTTTAGCATGGTACATGTTTTTACGGGCGTGATCTCGATTGGAATGAGGATGGAATGTTGAAGCGTCCCCCCCCCCCCCCCCGTAAAGTCCGTCGTACGCATTAGGCGCCTAAACGGCTGAACGGATTTGTACGGTTTTTTTTTTCTAACGATCTCGGGTGCAGTTGCCCACAACATAGGCTATATTAAAACCCCGCCAGACGCGCGCAACCCTGCGAAATTTGGGCGCAACGTGTATTTCGCTCCCCCTCGCCCATCTACCCCCTTGCCACCCGATCACCTTCTATATATATATAATATAACTATATATATATTCTTGAAAATCTCGAGAAATTCAAAAATGATGTACGTTCTGAGATAGGTTGAGCGCCCTCAAGGATTTTTTCCGTTTTCCCCTCCTTCAACCCCCACTCCTTCAGCCAATATTGATTCGATTTTGATGACAATTTCAGGGATTACGCGGGTTGTGCCGTAGATGATTACCCAGGCTTAAATTCGGATTCAGCACTGTTCAAAAGAGGGGGGTTATGAGGGTGGGGGGTAAGAGGAAAATTGCGATTAACGTTACTTCCTATCGACAGATTTCAATGAAATTTGTGATGTAGGTCAGATAATAATATTATCATATTATATATATAAATAAATCTGTGATGAATTTGTCTATTAATGAATAACTTTAAATTGCCGTGAAATGTAAATACTCTAAATCAGTGGTCCGCAACCTTCTTTAGTCATGGCACCCCTTTTCGTGAGGGCCTCACCCTGTGGCACCCCACCATACAAGCACAAAATTTCGCAGTGTAATAACTTCGGAATATATTCTTGTTTTTTTTTTTTTTTCTATAGAAACAAGTTTTCAGTAAAGAGCACAAAAACTTTTATTAATAATTAATAGGTAGGTAGGTACCTAAGTAAAATGTTAATTCTTTTCTTTAGTGGTAGGTAACTTAAATCAATGTGAAATTTGTCCCTGATGTTTTCGGCAAATTTCTGGGATTCTAGGAGGCAGTTGGGAAAGGCAAACCATCATGTCGTCCTCTAATATGCTTTCCAACATTCTTTGCCGGTCTTTGGTTCTGTCTTTTACGTCGAACGACATTTCAGCAACACGACGAGCGACAGTTTCAGTCGAGAGGGTACCTTGTCAATTTCCAAAGCTGCTTCATTTCCAAGCATTATGCGTACCATTTCTTTGCAAGCAGGTTTAACCAAATTTTCTCCAATGGTGTGTGCTTTCATTTCTCCTACGATCATTCGGGAAACAACGAAGCTAGTCTCGAGAGTTCTATCTGAAACCTTGACTTTTCTTGTGAACTGAGCAGCTTGTTTATTATTGCTAGAAAGAAGCCTCTTGAAATAAACAGCATTCTTGTCCTCCAAATGAGAATGTTTACTAGAAAGGTGGCGTTTCAATTTACTTGGGACCATTGCATTGCTCAATGTTTCACCACAGACAACATCGGTTTGTTTCACCACTTAGGAATCGGTTTGTTTCACCACTTAGGAATCAGTTTGTCTGGAGGCCCACACTTTTATTTATTATACACCGCTTTTATTATAATAGGTAGGTACGTCGTTTCACACATATTATACTAGTTAGCGGATCTGTTTAGTTCAATCGTGTCCCAATAAATTGCAGTAGGTTCAATATTTGTTTTTTTCTCCTTTCTTATTATAATTATACAAAAAGTTATTCCGATCTCAAAATCTTGCGGCACCCCTGGACGGGGCTCACGGCACCCCAGGGTGCCGCGGCACCCCGGTTGCGGATCACTGCTCTAAATACTGTAAATATATATATATAAGTTTAAATATACCAATCCGAAAAACATGTACCATGTTGCCTTGCTATGATCCTTGATCAAAACTTAGATAATCCGGGGGTCTGGGGGTGTCCCACAGGTAAGTCTTAAGACAATACATGTACCATGATCTACACAAATCACAAGCGGCAATACACCCACAGGCGGCAATATTTTTTCTTTTTTTTAAACTAGATATAAGTAGGATGTAGTATTTCAGTCAAACCTCCGGCAGACGGTTATTCTAACCATTGCCGTGTTGTTTACTTTCTTCATTTAAATTGTTTTAATTGTAGTTTTTGTAAATAAACAATTTATCTATCTATCTGTCTGGTACAGCAGTCACTAATTGTCAGCACCATTGAGACAGATCCTTTACGCCAGATACTTACGCATCACCTGCTTGACGGAGCCATTCGATTGTTTCTTCGACCATTTATGGCTAAACACAACCTATCTTCAGTCTGCTCTGTCTTTGGACTTGCTATTAACTCACGATATTCTACTGGGGATAGTACAATGAGGCGGCTGGTTTTGCACGGATCTTAAATCATCATGAGCTGTGCTCCAATGGGTGGTCCTCCTGACCACCAACCGATCGGATCGTCAAATCAAAGGAAGATCCTGGCACCAAAGGACCTGGCAGGAGGCTAGTGAACCTCTTCTAGTGCCCACCTACAACCCTGACTTTCCTAGAGGCAGCACAATGGGTCTGGTTGCAGGTGCCAGTTGCCGACAAGAACCAAAGCCATCATAACCTCCCTCACTACAACTTTCTACACTAAAACTTCCCAACCATATTGTATTTTGATCCAATCACAATCTTCTCGCCGAGCCTCCATCGCTGATCACCTGCGCCCCCCCCCCCCCCCACATTATTTTTTTTCTTCCTTGTTTCACATCTGTACTTCTTGACAGGTGGCATCGGGCTCCGAGCACCTGCCATAGTTATCACTTCTCGACCAACTGCTGCTCATCCCGACGCACTCCCCGAGGACCATGTGCCCCAACCTCAGTCACGGCCTAACTGCGTCATTTCGGAGTCCAGGTGTTTCGGACTTTCATCGGAACGGGATTTAAATGGGTTGTGGACAAATCCACACTTTAAAAAAGACACGAATAATTTTTGGCTCGCCCTTCCATGCGCCTTGTTTATTCCCGAACTGCACTTCAACGTTGTGCATTCATTTGATGACAGTCTGAGGGAAACTGTTGACTGTCACATTTTTGGCTCGTTACAGCTTTCGTCTGCAGATGAAAGACTTTTTTTGGGAAGCTTTTACGGGATGCCCGTTTGACGTCAACCTTTTGGGGCCAGACGTTTGTTTCATCAGAGAATGGAGTATTTTTTGCTACCACCCCCTGTTTCAATTTGGATTAGGACCAGACAGAGTAGGCGTGACGCAGACAAGATCTCGAACGGATGTCAGGATCTGGACGTTTGGCGTCATTGGGAAATTGAAAGGCTTCTACGCATCGTTCTAATAACAGAAAGGAATTTCGTAGGTCAGGCAATCGTCTGATCTATGAGAGGATTGCAACTTTCACGTATGAAATTCCTCCGGTAAACAAAATAACTTTGAGCTCGCGAGAATAGCAGGACAGATGCCGTTCGCCAAACGAAAAACAACTCGCCAAAGAATCCTGACTGGGTCTGGAACGGAGGGGGTTACTGCGCAGAAAACCCAAGAGAAAGTAACGGTTTGCTGAATAGGATTGTGAAGGGGAAACAGGAGGGAGGTGGGAAAAAGGCTGAGAGATCCCGGAGGATGAAGCCACGACTGGTGGTGGGGACTTTGTCGGTAACGTACCCCTCCCCTCACCTGCACTACCTCTCTCTGCCGTCCCCAAGAATCCAGGTCATGTTGTGACGCCGACTCTCCTTCCCTTCACCCTTCATGTCATTTCTCACGGCCTTAACGCCACTCCATCTCCCCAACGCATAATCTTATTTCTCGTTATAAAATCTCGCTGGTAAAGCGCGAAGCGTAACAAGAGAAAATTGTTGGGTCCTCTTCAACATCCTCCAGAACATTATCATCATCCAAAAGGGTGCCACGTTTTGAAAGAGTCAGGATGCGCATCACAATCGCACATTCGTTTCAACCCTGAGGGTGGGTGAATGGCTTCAAGAAAATCCAGCCGAAGATGTTACAGTTTACCATCAGGACAAGCTGACCAACATGGGGATTTCTGAGAAGTTTGTGTCGGTGCTGCGCAGCCTTTACAGCAATGTTACGGCCTCAGTCTGGACAAGGGATGGCTGCACGGGGGAATTTCCGGTTCGCTGTGGAGTGAGGCAGGGCTGCCCTTTGAGTCCACTACTATTTGCATTGTTCCTAAATGACCTGGTGATTGACCTGCCTCACGGTCTGGTGCTGGACGAGTACGAGATCCGTGTTCTCAAGTACGCCGACGATCTGGTGGTATTGGCAGGGGACCCGGGCGAGGTGCAGAGGAACGTTGATGCCTTGAGCAGGTACTGTACCAGGTGGGGTCTCAGCATCAATTTAGAAAAATCAAAGATGATGATCTTCTCAAACGGTGGCAGGCGGAGTGCTAGGGAGAAGTGGTGGCTGGGTGGTGAAATGGTCGAAATTGTGAACGAATATACTTACCTCGGAGTGACACTCACACCCCAGCTATCCTTCTCAAAGCATCTCAAGCGGAAGGCTGCAGTGGCAAAGATGGCCATGAACTATGTATGGAGCAGTGTGTTTGCCAGTCAGTTGGTTCCTCTACAGGCGAAGTTGCAGGTCTTCCGTGCAGTTGTGAGGGCAATTCTATCCTACGCGGCGCAGGTGTGGGGCTTCAGAGAGTATGTAGACGTCGAACGGGTCCTCCTGCTTTTCATCAAGAGAGTATTTCACCTCCCACGGTACGCGCCAGACTATCTGCTGTTGCTGGAGACAGAGATGGAGACATTATCTGCGTTTACTCTGCGTCTCCATCTGAATTATCTCGTGAAGGTGGCGAGGATGCCAGACTCTCGATTACCTCGCATTGTGGCCGGGAAGGTCATACGGATGGGCATTGACTGGGCGGAGAACTGGAACATGCTTGCAGCCAAATTTGGGTCCAGTGGTGGCCTGGCATCATTGGACGCGGCTCTTATGAAGTCGGACGTCGTGGAATTTGTCAGGTCTTTTGTGGAGGAGAAGACCTCCCACTTCAGAAATGAAGCTGTAGCCTCTGAAACGTTTATCGAGAGCTGGACCCGTCCATTAAAAGTGTGAGCCTGGTTCGTGATGCGGCGGCCCCAATACAGTCGATGAGATGGACATTCAGGATGAGGACTGAACTTGTCTCCCTCTACGCCAGGCCGTATCCGGTGGACAGGTCAGAAGAATGCTTCATCTGTGATATGCGGGCGCGAGAGGATCAGTTCCACTTCTTGTGCGTGTGCCCTGCGCTCGCGGAGTTTCGTCAGGCCGCATTTGGCCGTCCTCTCCTGGATAGGGAGGAAGCTATCGGGATCCTGAACGGCCCAAGTTGGTCGGAGCTGGTTGAGTTCTATAAAACAGCGTGGAGACATAGGAGCTTTAGGCTGGACCAGTTCTCTGCTTAGTGGGTTTTTCTTCTGGATTTGTCGCTGGCTTCCCGCCCTTTTGCCCTTCTGTTCTCACCAAAGCCCCCCTTCTCAAAGCCTTCTCACTCAAACCCGAAACATGAGTATTCAATTATTTTATATTATTTATTTTATTTTATTTTTTATTTTCTCCTTAGCATTACGGAGAGTTATGTATATTTCTTTCACCATATAACTAGTAAACTTGTTTTGATCTTGTACTGTGCCCTCGGGCCCGATCCTCCGGCAGACGGATTGGATCCATTGCCGTATTAGTTCATTTTGAATTTAGTGTGATTTTGTGCTTGTATTCAAAATAAATCTCTTTCTTCTTCTCTTCTTCTTCTTCCATCAGGACTACCGTTACTTCAGAAAATAATTCGATGACGTAAGCGGTTTATGAGACTTACAAAATTTGATATTTAATGTCAAATTATATTTTAACTTGCTTTGCTCGACCATTCATCACGGTAAGAGAGGGTCTCCTGCGTGGAGCCAATCTCTCCCCAGTCACTTCGACGCTGCAGGCTGTCAGGATGGTCATTTCCTATTCCAAACCGTTTCCCTCGTTTTGAAACCATCCCGATCGTACAAAACTCATTTTTGAAATTACATTTGAAAGGAATTCAGTTCATAGTATGAGGAGGGGTGGGTACGGGGGATTGGATGAACAAATTAGAATGAGGCAAGGGCAGCACCTTTGCTATGTTCCCTCTTTGCAAACCTCTTTGGAGATTTGATGTTCTCACCAAACCGGGCCACTAAATTTTAAAAATCAGTCAGAAGAAATATCGAAATAGTTCCCCAGCTAAATTTTCTGATATTTTTAAAGGGGAGGGGGGGGGGATACCAAGCGGAATGAAGAATACGATATTTAATATCGTCTTCTTCATTCCGCTTGGTATCCCCCCCCCCCCTTTGCTATGTTCCCTGAACGGCTCAACAAAGCTCAAATTTGATTTCAGCATCGGATTCAGCGTAACAAGGCCAAGCTTGAGAAGCATTTAAAGTATGCCCGGTTTTGGTCTTTCCTCCTCTGTCTCTATATCAGCTCCAAACCGCTTTTGGCTCCTTTACCTTCATCAATATGAATACAGTACCTCCAAACCGGATTTGGCTTGTCCTTCTCTACCTATACCCTACACTGGCTCCAAACCGGTTGTGGTCCCTCCAGCTCCAGGCCGAAATCTGTCCGCGAGAAGTGGACCACATTGGCTATTCAGATCATCAATTTTTATTCACTTCATTATATCTGATTTTAAAACATTTGTTTTAAATCGAGTAACCCTGGAGACAGTTACTACTGCTTTCACTATTTAACAGTAGCTTAAAACGCCCGGCACTAAAAGACAACGTTTGATAATAAAATGTCCCAGAACCGATATACAGACACAAGTTGATAGTGAAACCTCAAACGCCTAGCGATCACCCTCGTCAAATTAATTCGTCGTGAAATCTGCCTATTGAGAGGCTTTTCAACTGGAAATGATGCTTCCGCAGACCCTCTTCACGTCCTTATGATCACAGGAAATACCTGCGAACGATTTCGTTTGATCGGGCCGCACTATCACGATCGATCGGGTTTCACGCCCTCGTCCTCCCTCAACGTTATGGCCCTTTTTACGGCGTCGTAAATCATCCAATTGAAAAGGAAAAAGCCGAAAGAAAAAAAAAGAAAAAAACGGGGAATAAAAACTTTTACGGGGTGGGATCGAGATAATATCTGGCGCCATCCCCTAAACCGTAATTAATCACGGTTGTTGATTGTCTCGTGATGGAATAATAACTGGGGCGTCACAGTAGCCTACTGGGCCCACCTCAAAGTGTCAAAGTTGACGTCGTAATTCCGGGTCTTTAGTGGGTTAATCGAACTTTAGGAGTATCGAATCAAAACAAAAACCCCTTCCGCTAACCAAATATTAACACAGTCAGGTACTAGACGATTACCTTCTTTGTGAGTGAATGTTATTTCGGAACTTGAACGCTCTCTTCCGACTCTCCCCAATAAATCCTCCTCGAGGCTCATTAATTCAATCATGTTGTCATTCGCTTCACGCGCAAGATCTCTCCGTTAAGCAGCCACGGGGGCAAGAGGATGATTTATGGGCACGATTCGCACGGTTCAGACATTCACTCCAGCAAAGTAAAGCCCCTCCTGAGCAAACCCCTCTCAAACTAAAGGTGGAATAGCATTGAATACTATTAAATTTATATATTGTGATAAAAATAACCTGCTATTTATTAATAATTAAGTATTCGTAATTCAGTCTGCGCAGTAACATTTATTTATTGACGACATACAATACGAGGAAAGCTGCAAATTTTACATAAGGGTTTATTATTCGTGGGTATAAAAATTGTATACACAATCTCATTTTATGCACATTTAATGTGTAAAAATTAATTCTATCGTAACCTATAAAGAAACAATTTTTTTAATTAAAAAGTCCAAAGGGGACCTTTCCGGTTATCCGACCACCGCCCGAAACCGCCTGATGCTGTGTGCGGAATTAACACCCCCCCCCCCCCCCCCCCAATTCGATTTCGACTTACACACACTTATACACACCCCTCCCGATGCACAGATTAAACTACTGATGGCTTTAACGCACCCAAAGCCAACCAAAATCGCGTGGGGGGGGGGGGGGGGGGGGTTATTGGATCGGGCGGTTTCGGGCGGTGGTCGGATAACAGGAAAGGTTCAAAAAGGACTTTCTGTACAGTGACCAGACCGATTAGAAACCAAAAAAAAAAAAAAAAAAAAATACACTGCCAAGGCAATGGCACATGAGCTTTCTCGTGCCAAGTTCATAATGAACGTAACAACTGTAACAAGAAAATTACGTTCGCGCATGCGGAGGGAGTACCACTGATTCAATCGTGATGAAACTGATAGGGAACCATCTAGGGCTATACCCACACAATTCCTGAAAATTTGATTGAAATCCGATCAAAATTGTAGGAGTTATGGCTGTGGCAAGGAAATTACGTTCGCGCATGCGCTGTGCGTACCGCTGATTCAATCGTGATGAAACTGCCAGGGTACCATCTAGAGCTATACGCACACAATTCCTGAAAATTTGATTGAAATCCGATCAAAATTGAGAAAGTTATGCCTGTTTCAAGAATTTCACGTTAGCGCATGCGCAGAGCGTACCGCTGATTCAATTGTGATGAAATTCGTATGGGACCTCAAGGAGCCTAATCCGCATAATCCCTCAAAATTTGAGCAAAATCCATTCAAAATTGTGGAAATTATGGCTGTAACAAGGAAATGCGGACAGACCGACAGACCCACAGACCCACAGACCGACAGACACGGAACCAAATTTGTTCAGTAGGCTATGAAACGCAAAATGCGAGTGGAAATTTTGAATTCGGACAACAAAAAATTTTTTTCTCCCGAAAGTGAACACAAGGCTTCTGCTGCTTCGCAGACTTGGAAGCAAAAAAAGATTCTACGTCCAAAATTACTTCGAAAACGACACCTAACTTCACCCGATAGCCGAAAACCTTCAAAAACGCATCCAGTAGTCCCTTTATGGCTGAATAACTTGTGAGCACAACTAGAAAGGAAATCGAAGATTTTGTCGAAATTTCAAATTTAAAAAAAATCCCGGAAGGCGTACGGCGGATTGATTTGATTTTAAATCCACGCGTCATGAAACGCAAAACGTCAAATTTTGGGGCAGATCAAAATCTTCGACACCCGTCGTGAATACGTAGGTGTATTATTCCAAGAATAATCAACCAAAAATATTACTCTACGACCCTGCCAGGATTCGAACCTGGAATCTTCTGATCCGTAGTCAGACGCGTTATCCATTGCGCCACAGGGCCCTGGTTGCTTTAAAAAAATACCTCACGCAACGATCATTCGGTTAATAACAAACCAGGTAGGCAGGTAGAAGAATGTTGATCAAACAATACGCGAAAGGAAACGACAACAGCTCGCGAATGACTTGTTTGGATATTGGCGGTGAATAATCCATTCAATCCCCCATTAAATTTTCATCTGAGACTTTCATGGCAAATTTACAGAAATCTCATCAACCAGGTTGCTGTACATGGGATGGTATCGTCGAGGTCACGACCCGCCAAAGTTTGAATGGTAAAACCTCAGTAAAGAAACAATAATTTACAATCTTTTGAAAACTTTATTGTACAGGTTGAATAATCAACAGGCCTTTATCGCGCATCTCTGATTGTTTTCTAGGGCAATGTCGTTATATTACAGAATACCGCAATTTTCCGCTGCATTCCACATTCCTGGCGTCTTTTACGGGGAAGGACGTATTTTCACTGGCATCACAAGGCTGAAGATGCCTCCCCAAATGTGGGTTTTTATGCGATTAACGAAGTGAGCTTGTGTACCCGCCAACACGCAAACTCGAGCTTTTGTCATCCATAAGGAATGTCAAATTAGCTGCTCAGAATTAGCGTTCGTGGAAGCACTTAAGGCTGGCAGGAATGAGGACGCCGTGCGGCCGGGGATTCCAAGAATTAAGTTCTTTCAAGAACTCAGCCGACCTCTCCGGTGCGTCTATTTGAATAATAACAATGGTTTCGTGACGGCTGACTTTCTGAAAGGTGTTCCCAAGAAGTTACGTCAATGTCCACCGTGATTCACTTGAGCGAACATAAATAGGGATTGGGGAAAACGGAATGAAATAGTGAGAGACAGTGTTTGACAATAAGTCAAGGATATTGAAACTGCTTGGCTGTACGCAGCATATGCATAAAATATGATTTTTGACGAAATCAATGTCGTTGGCCACTGTGAGCACTGACACGCAGGACCAAGAGTAGGACTACAATATAACAGATTATGTACTATCAGAGAGCTAGGGGTTGCCAAGCTATAGCCCCCTCGGTCAGATCGAGGGACTGTTTGAATCAGCCCAAATCCCTTGCGACAGAACTCTTGCAAGGTGTCCAGTCGTTTGAGGGCACCAAAGCGTCTCCATAACGTCAAAGAGTCAGAAATAGGTTTAGGCCCCAAACGCACTGTCTAAAAGCCTGGCTCAGCACTCCCCACGCGTACCGCTGAGAACATTATCAAGGCCAGTATAAGGAATAAAGCTAAGAGGATGAAAGGGTTGAGTCAAATCCTTGTAAAGAATACTGGTCCACACCAGTATCCGAACCAGACACCAAGTTTGTGCCTGCAGGCAAACTCCATGCCAAATCCATGGATTTGGAGCCTGATCCAAGACTGAAGCATCTGGGATGGGGTTTCTGCAAGTCTAACCTTGCTGGTCGATCCCATTAAGAGGCCAGCTGGCACAACGCCTCTTGATTTCTACAAATAAATGAAGAAAACGAAGCAGTGCCGTTGCCACCACGACCAAACCCTGAATGGTCAGAATTAGCCAGGATTGGCGCTGATTTCGATTTCAGCCAAAATACGAAGCAAACTATGGGAATATGATCCAAATGGTGTATGTTTAGAGTGCGGTGGCAAATAACAGGCGGTGATTCCTGGTTTTTGCCACTTTGAGCGCTGGAGGAAATAACATTGGAACCTGAGAAGGATCTGCCAGTTTGTCGGGCAATAACGTCCAAGTGACTTCGTGGGTGAGATCACAATGGAATTGGATGGCTAAAGACCTTTGACAGGTTCACTGGGGTCGTCCAGATACTACGCCCCACTGGAGTCGTTGATGAAGGAATCACAAGTTCAAATGGTTTGGCCCACAATGGCAAGAGCTGCCTTCGGTACCAGTGATTATGCGGAAGACAGGGGTTTCCTTTTCCAAGCCGGCAAAAACTGGGAGAGAATCGCTTATCTGATAAGGAATTCCCAGACGGGGAAACAAGTTTGGCCAAGAAAGGCCTTTGAGGGAGGCCATGAGAAGCAACACGATTGGCCACACGAAAAACGACCCGTTTGGCCACGGATTCTTTGGCGCCCCGTCGCGCCCTTACGGCTGGCACAATTTTAACTTTAAAGGTAGCTCATTTGACGCAGAATTTTGTGCTTTTTAATTTCCTATACATAGGATAATTTCCTATAAATTATATATTCTATTTATAGAATAGTTTTACCTGTGACGCATCGTTTCAAAGTTATCCGTTAAAAACCCTCCAAAAAAGGGGACGCAAAAAAGGGGACAGGATCGGTACCACAGTATAGCTCTTGCTGTTAACCAGGTAGTCCCAAGAGGGCTGGTTGTGGAAGGTAATATGAAGAGTGGTGACCAAAGTGTTACCACACAAAATTATGACTTATCAGGGTTTTAAATAGTATCCACTAGCTGCCACCCAGCCACCCAGAGCACGTTGAGGACCACAGGATTTGGAGAGCCGGCAAGAAAGGAAGATAAGTTGAATGGAATTCCAACGGTACATCCCCCCTCCAACAACGCAAGGCACACTTCCGACCCGGTTGTGCAGAGTTCCTACCTCAACTTAGAACCTCTTCAGATTTTTCGCCTTGTGAAGGCCCCCTCCTCTTCTTACCGACCAGTTATTTCGCCGAGCACCGCCCCCGCCTTTTTTTTCGAGGAGGCCTCTCCATTCCAAAGATGGAAGGTAAGATCGTGAGAGGGAGAGAGAAAGGCTCAGGTATTCAGGTCATGTTGTGACGGCGTTCCTCGTGTTGGCCTCAGGGAAGTATTCGAGCCCTGTGGAACCGTTTGAGATGGAGGATAACAGGTCGGAAGGTATAAGGATAACATGGTGCCATAATATAAAAGAATGGTTTTCCTCGTGATCAGCAAGGACATAGTGATGAGGCAGCAACGAAGAATAGTGATGAGGGAAATATGGGCCGACTGGAGAGCTTTTTGGAACCAGCTCATCAGCACCACCAAACTCCGTTTCACTCCAAACCACTAACTTCTTTAAAAAAAGTTTTGGGGCCCGTTCACTTAAATCGGTAAATAATTGCATCAGGACCGGCACAACACACGAAAAGACGCAGATGTTGGAAATGGGGTGAGAAGGTTATGCAACGCCTGAGTGTCTGGAGGTCCTGGAGGAGTACCAGAAGGTGGACCGGGCACGGGAAAAAGAACCTTTCCAGCTAAGCGCATTCCTGAACATTCCGGTTCGTTCTGGGTACAGCGAGAGCCCGAAGACAAGGAGAAATCTCTTTCAAGAAAACTCAACGGGAAATGTTCGAGGAATTCAGTTTTGATACACCATACGAGCCATTGTGAAGGTGCAATAAAATAACGGCACGATACCAGACAAAAATAAACTTTTTTTTCTCTCTCGCTCTACCCGCTATTTCAAACTCTGGCTCTGGTATCTTAGCACCTGTTGGCTTCTCTCGGGCCGACGCATTTTTTTTCTCCTCCGGGTATTTTTAGCTTTTTCGTTATTCGAGGAGTTTCGTCTAATTCACTCTCGTCTTTTATGTCTCGGGGGTTTCTCCTCAGGTAAGGGCGTAGGTGGTGGAAAAAATATCCCCCCAACAGGCGCCGCTCACGTGCTTCGGGTCATTGCGCGTCTGGTGTTCCGTTTGTGAGACACCCCCACCAAATCAAATATACCCCAGAGAAGTGTGGAGGGGGTAGAAGTAGACGAAGAGCCCCGACATTATGTAAAAACAATAGGAGGTCACGCTCGCCAAAAGAACCATTTCCACTTTTGAAGGGAGTCTCTGGCGTCACCAGTTGACAACAACCTAATCGACGATTTATTTGTTCCCTACGACGTTTTATGGTAGTCCAGCCTTGTTGCTGCTCTAAGTACTAACAGTCTAGCCGATCGGAGAGCAAGACCCTTGATGCTCGGTGGTCTTACAGTGGATGTTTAGGGGAAATGAACGTTCTGATTCTCTGGCCGAAGATGGCAACCAAATACCCATGACGCCAGCTGCCAAAACGCTGAAGTCAGCAAGACGTGGAAAGCTCCGCTCAGCAGCCAAATGGAAGCAGTGAGCCTCACCTTTGAACCTCACCTTTTGAGATCTCTCGAAAAACTTTGACACTTTTCAGTAACATCTTCAGTAGCATCTCAGTAGCATGTCCCCAACTGAGCGGAGGGACATGACAAACGTACACTGACTCGTGCTAACCGACGAGCCTGGCTGAGCATGGTGCAGTGATCAGGAGCTGATTGGTGCTGACCAAAGTGACTGGTGCAGTGATCAGGAGGGCTCAGGAAGTGCTTCGGAGCTGCTTGGTATTTGCGAGGGTGAGGGCAGTCTAGAAGACCCCAGCTGGCAACGATGGGCCTGGGGAACGACAGATCGTCGAGCAATAGCTCCCTGGAGACTTTCCCAAGAAGGGGCTGTTGAGTAGTTCCTCCAGCCCAGGTGGGAAGTCTCTTTCTCCCGCATTTTAGACAACAGGAGATGGATCCAGGCTGTAGTCGGTGCAAGTCACCTCGTCAGGCCTCATAGGTTCTCTAGGAGTGGCCGGCCACTAAACAAAAGGAGCAGCCATCTGAAGAGAATGTATTATTGTCCGCCTTCGTCGAATGGTAATGATGTCAAGAAGAATCACCACTGAGTGTTCAAGAGCCCGGCGGTCTAAAGTGAGCAGCTCATCAGGTTCAACAGACGTTCGAGTGGTCTTCACCTGCATGTTACCATTTACGCTATCCCCCGTCTGAGCAAAATTTGTCATTGAAAGTTGAGATTGCTGCAGCCTGTGTGCTCTTGTTGACGTTGCAACGAGGGATAAAAATTAACCAACTTCCTAGCTTTTTGGAATCCAGACCAAGGCAGTTGCTAGAGAAAACGACGAAGCCATACAAAAGTAATTTTCCCTCATATTTTCCGGAAAGTTAGGAAGCCTCGAAAAGTCGTTCTTGAAGAAACAACTCTTCCATAGAGAGAGGTTTTTGCCCCAAAAACGATTTTTCGGACAGTCGCTTGCCCTCAAAAAGTGCTCTAATTCTGACACCCTGTATTTGAACTGCTCATGTTCGGCAGCTCCCAAGCTGAAAGAGGTACAAGGACGGCGCGCGATACCTCTTTTGTCCCAAATCCATAATTACACCGTAGTCTCCGTTTTTCCTCAAAATTTCGAAACGGCACCAGGCTAATCACCGTTCAATTGTTCGGTGAATATTTATTTTTTCCTTCTTAGGAGGAATACATACATGTTTAAAACGTGGCCTCGTCCGTCTAAATTACCTGACTGTTGTATCAGGTTGAAAGTAGTCCTGTGAAGACCACTTGAAATCAGTAGACATTTTGATCATCACTAGATAGAATGATCTCGCAACGTTGATCAGTAAACACCAAATATAAATATTTTTCCAGGCCATGATCAACGACGCCACCTGCGTGTTATTAATCGCTTTGTGCGAACCCAATTCCTAGTCTAAATATACACATCCAAGGCCCTGTGGCGCAATGGATAACGCGTCTGACTACGGATCAGAAGATTCCAGGTTCGAATCCTGGCAGGGTCGCAAAATTGATATTTTTGATGATAAAATGATACTTTTGAACCGGAAGGGTAGTTGAATACCAAGTTGCCAGACTGGATGTAATGGTGTCGG
This sequence comes from Pilophorus perplexus, assembly GCA_955831195.1. Lineage (NCBI taxonomy): Eukaryota > Metazoa > Arthropoda > Insecta > Hemiptera > Miridae > Pilophorus > Pilophorus perplexus. The sequence continues at coordinate 31,518,819 of OY037009.1, read as the reverse complement.
AGGGGTTCAGGTAACTCTTTGAATTCTCAGTACAGCATGCTCAATAGGGATGAGACAAAGATGTCGATCTTATCGAAGAATCTATGTTTTTAGGTCGATGTCGAATGCGTTGAATCTGTTTCGGGAACATCGATGATTTCTGATGTATTGAAGTTAGGTTTTGAAAAAGTAAATGTTTTTCTGGGGCTACCTCGATTTAATGGAGGCATTTAAATTATAATTTAATTAAAATTTTGCCGAGCGGGAGCCAGCTCCAAACAGCTCCGCGGGTTAAGACAAGACAGGAGCAGTTGAACGCGCCATTTGCACACCCCACCTAACACTTGTGGCTAGGCATTTTACTCCTCTGGTTATTTTATCAAGGTTATCAAGATTTATCAAGGATTCAAAAATGAAGTTGGAAAAGTGGGTACCATGTTATTTGCTTTAATCCTAATCTTAATCTATAGTAGTATAACTAACCTGGGGGTCTCGGGGTGCCCCACACGATTGGCTTGAGCGTACGTAATGCTCTCAATCTCCCTCCAAGGCCGCGAGATAATGATCATGGAATAGAACTCCAAATTTGACCCAATACTATTTCGACTTCAGTAAAACGCACGACGCAGCCAAAAAAACAAATGCTACCCCCCACTGACCGTCTAAACTCATGAATTCCCCGACCTCGAAGGAAACAACAAATACATGTATGAGACAAACACTGTTGAATAAAAGGGTGGAACGAAAGGGGGCGAAGAATCGACAAACAACCAGCCAGAACTTCATCAGAAATGCACGAATGTCCTTTAAAGTTGACGAACGACCTGAAGTTGTTTTTCGTTGCTGCATAAAACATAAGTTTTCCCACTTGGGTCAATACCTTCGCTGAAATGGTATTTCCAAGTGAAATTGGTTTTTTTTTTCGTTCGCCTTCCCTCTCCACGCTTGACCGTGTTTTCCATTTTAAAGTTTAACCGCATAATAAGGATTCCAAGAAACGAAAGTAGAACAGGAACCGTTAGGAGAAGTAAACAACTCTCCTTCTATGTTCCATTATTCATTGTTAACTCTTTTACAAAATAGGGTGTTAGAAAGTAAACGGTTTTTCGCAGTGTCGTCGGCCAGTATGCTGAGAAGAATTTATTCTCCTTCTCTGGGCTTTTAAGTCGATGAATAATTGTTTAAGCATGTTTTTTCCCAGAGTTTGTTTGAAAGTCCGCGCCGTTTTCCATCTCATTTCAGAATGATTGATTCGGCCCCATATCCTTCTAGCCTCGGCTTTCATGGAAAGGATTCCTCGGAAACACCCCCGGGTCCCGCCATCTTTGGGGCAACTACGACGTAAATTGCCTTTCAAACTCAGTAGCAGATGATCTTCGGGAGTATAATTTTCATTTGCAACCAAATCACGATTAACTGCGCATGTAACAGAAAGCGGGGGTCTTTTTGAGTGAATTCAGATCACCTGTTGACAACTGTTGACAAACTGAGAATGGCCCCCTATCAGGCCTTTTGCCGAATGGATTTTCGCGTCGCGGTGACGCTAACGTTTAGGTTATCGTGTGAGAAGGTTATGCGACTTGCGGTTTTTGTTTACTCGGAATAGGCCTTTTGCCGAATGGATTTTCGCGTCGCGGTGACGCTAACGTTTAGGTTATCGTGTGAGAAGGTTATGCGACTTGCGGTTTTTGTTTACTTGGAATTCCTGTTGAATACAGTCTTCCAAATCGTTTACTCCTCATCCAAATACCCTCTTGTCTAGTTTCGTGAATAATTTTTCGAATCAGCCATTATCACTAGGTACCTCAAAAAATGTCTCGGGGGAAAAAGTTTTGCTGTTTTGGAATCTGCAACAGCTCCTGGATATGACCCAACAACCAAGTTCTACAGATTCCCTCAACCGTGTTTATTACTGAGGAATTCTCACTTGGACTAATTCTGTAGAATCCCTACATGTGAGTAAGTGCAATCTTAATGTGAACAGTGCAAAATCGTTCAAAGATGGATGGTTCGTTGCAGAAGAAAAGATGACAGGTAGGCTCCTAATTACAATGTTGTTGTGGGTATGCAAATGTAAGCTTCGGTGGGTACCCACTTCCATAAAGAATAATTCTACGTTGTAAAGTAACTATTAAGTACGTTGTGTGTTTGTAAAATCGTAAAATCTTCGTTCTTCATTGTCTGATTAGCAGGCCATACACGGGTCGGTTTTTTTTTAGAGGCCTGACCCGCAGTCCTGGTGCGCGGGTTTTCTGACAGTCCTGGCGCACGGGTTTCTCGTCCGTCGTCGGACAACTAATGGATACTCCCGGCAGTCAGGAAAACCCCTTAGTTTTTCCAGCACGCCAGGGGCGCGGGTTTCCGGACTGACGTCGGCCACTGAAAAACTCGTTTGTGAGTGTGCAATCTCATGCCAAAGTTGATAGCCAAACCGGTGGCATCCCTGGTCCCACATGCCAGAGACCAAGGCGACGCGCCGCGAGAAGAATACACTTGATCATCACTCATGAGTGGATTGAATCATCGAAAATATTCGTTCTCAAAAATCGATCGATGGAAAATCAATCGATCTTCCTTTTAAATTGCACACAAATTTTGCATGCAAATTTTACACAAGGGTTTATTATTCTTTGATATAGGTTACAAGTCCGAATATTAATTCTGTCAACACAAATTTTTTTAATTTTTTTTTTTGTCAACTTTTTTTTCAAAACTATTTTTTTTTAATCGGAAAATATTTTACCTCCTGGGATTTTTCAAAAATCCCATTTGTAGCCCCATGAAAGCCCTATAGATCTCCACAGTGAAATTTTATCGTTCCGGGACCCCAAAAAATGGATTCTACGTTCAAAAATACTTCGAAAACGACACCTAACTGATTCCATAGTCGGAAGCCTTCAAAAAGTTTGATCCGTAGCCCCTTTTTCGCCCCATAGCGCATTACTGGTTTGGGCGATCGGGCTGAAAACCTTGCGGGCACAACTAGATGGTAAACCAAGTATACCTACTGTCAAAGTTTCAGATTTAAAAAAAATTCCTACTGCCTAAAACGGCTTGGACGGACATTTCAGTTTTGGAATCTAGACCTCTTGAAACGGATAATGTCAAATTTTGAGGCCGATCTGGTCATCGACCTCCGTCGCGATTATTCCAATAATAATAAACCAAAAGGAACTCAATAAAACTATCGGTATAAAATTTTTTACCTATTTATGTTCGTAATAAATAGCAATAATAAACAATATTATAATAAGAGTATAGCTAAGTGCTAGAATATTATAAACCAATTATAGACCACTGACGCGGATTTCCACGAAAAAACTGCCAGGTGTATGGTATTGAGTCGGATTTTCCTCTGTATCCTACCCCATCACTTGACCTAGGTATTATTCAAACGGGCGAACGAAGCGACAACCCCCCCTTCTGTCTGAGTGCTAGTCTAAACCACTACCTAATTCCAAACCAGCAGAAACCTTCTCAGCGAGAGCACTGAGTTGTCACTCACCACTCAGTTTGGTAGTCTGGAGCCTGCTACATCACCTTCATCGAGTTTCACTTTTTTCAAGGGTATCTGCACAGCCATGACCCTCACCCACCACAGTCACTAAGCAAAAAAGCCGATTGGAGAGTCTGCGCCAAATCAAAAAACTTCCGTAAACACGTTGACAATAGGGACGGGTCAAAACAGTCAATCGCATAACCTTGCGCTTGAGGTTATACCAGTCGCGGTTACACCTCCCCGTCCGCCATTCGGCAAAAGGCCTAATGATTCCTTCAACATGTCGTTTCCATGCAGTCTCTAAAGTATATCGTATCATTAAGTTTCTTTTTATAAGGACATTCGTCTGCAACAAGTTGAACAAAATTAACACCAGGTGTCGGGGGGTTCGACCTCGGTTTCATAAGTTGTTCTGTTGACATAGTCTTCCTACAAGTAGAAAATGAGATTTATGTATTTAGTCCTAATAGGAGGGCGATGCCAACAGAAAGAAACTTAGGTAATATCATAATGAAATTCAGGAAAACGGCAGAATTTTTCGTTACCCTGAATCTAACTTACGGCGGGGGGGGGGGGGGGGGGCTAGAGATAGGGTTGCAAGACATGCTATTTATATAGTATTATACAGTACTTTGAGTAAAAAATTCTATACAAAAATGCGGTCCGTATACTTTTTTTTTTTTCAGAAAGAATGGGAACTCTTAGAAATCGACGCCCCCTTGACAATCGATCTAGTGTTACCTATCTGATCTAATCAGCATAATAATATTATGTGATAACTAGAGACTGGCATTTTATGCACCAAATTTGGGAATTTTATGCAGACGAAATGGGGAAAATATGCAAAATATGCACCCCAAGGCAAAATACGTTAAAAAAATTTTAAATAGGTTCTAAATTACTAAATTTTGTTGTAAAACGTATTTACAGGTAGTCTCAATTATTTACAGGTAGTCTCAATTATACCTCTCCGATTATTGTGGCGTCGCGGTATTACTGAAAACGCTGCAAATTTTACACAAGGGTTTATTATTCTTTGATATAGGTTAGTTGCGCAAAAATTATTTGTGTAAAAAAAAAAAAAAAAAAAAAAAAAAAATGGAAAAAACATTTCATCAAAAATTCTTTATTCTTTAGTCGAAAAATATTTAACCTCCTGGGATCCTTCAAAAATCCCATTTTTAGCCCATGAAAGCCCTATAGATCGCAACAATGAAATCGGATCGCTGCGGGACCCCAAAAAATGGATTCTACGTCCAAAAATACTTCGAAAACGACACCTGACTCGATCCCATAGCCAAAAGCCTTCAAAAACCCCCTTCTGTAGCCCCATTTCAGCCCCATAGCGCCCCACGGGTTTGGGCGATCGGGCTGAAAACTTGCGGGCACAACTAGATGGAAAAACCGAGTATTTTGACAAAATTTCAGATTTTTTTTAAAATTCCTACTGCCCAAAACGGCCTGGACGGCGGACGGCGGACGGACATTTCGGTTTTGGAATCTAGACCACTTGAAACGGATAATGTCAAATTTTGAGACCGATCGGAGTCGTCGACCCCCGTCGCGAAAACATAGGTGTATTATTCCAAGAATAATAAACCAAAAGTTCAAGGAATGAAATGGAATTGACTGATTCCGCAGAATCGTGAATGTATTAATTGCACATTTTTTCTTAGCATCTTGTATTTCGATAGTACGTACTATTTACATGTTTAAAAATATTTACATTAGATATACAAAAGTCATTGTCCACCACGGAGCATCGAGTAACAACTAGGAACATCGAGTCCCCGATGTTACAAGAGGTGACTGTGACGTAAAATGTGACACAGTGGAACATGGTCCGTGCAATCACAGGTAGGAACAACTTGAGTACCAAGCTACTTTCGGTTTGTCACATTATGAGTATCAGTTACTTTCCGGTACCTGTGACAAAGTACATAACAGATTGATGCAGAACAACACAGCTCTAATATAGGCTGACGTGTTTGAAGGGTTGGTGGGGAGTTAGGCACTCATCGAAGTGACTTGATATCAATGGTGTGCGGAAGAAAAATCCCCGGCAAAAAAAAAAAAAAAAAAATCCCCGGAATGAAAATCTCCAAATTGGCCACCATGGAAAAAAAATCTCCGGAAAAAAATTCTCCGAGTTGACCATTGCGATCGAGGAATCCCGGAAAAAATCCCCAGGCAAGGGAAAGAAAGTCCCAGGAAAAAAATCCCCGACCACGCTTTAGTCTTATCCTTCACGACGGTGTTATCGCCGGACGAGAATCTTACTCTTGTTTACGGCAAGAAGTGCAAGATCGACAATCAAATAACGAGACAAGAAAGAGATTAGACTTCGATGAAATGCTACGCAAGCACGAACATTCAGTTCATGATGGAAGTCTTGGCAACCGGGTCGGGGTAGACACTGCACCAAAGAATGAGGTGCAGTGACGTTCACAGTAATCGAACTCGAAGCAGTACCGCACTGCCACTATAGTGTATACATGTAGGTAATGTAAAAATGTTCAAAATCTGCTAAAATCTCTCCGGTTCACCCTTGGTCGTTGAAATTTGAGAAGGAGACCTTATGGGAGTACAAGAGACGATTGAAATGACGGGTATTCCCCTGGTCTTGACAAAGCAAGACCATGCTTTAATTACAATTCTACTGGACCGTGACGATACGAATTTTTCAGCGGTCTCCCTCCTCAACCTCAAAATAACTTTCTTCGGCTACAAAAATTATTTATTTGACATTTAATGTCAAAAGCTAACGAATGAGAGCTGGAGAAGTGGACGATAGGTTATCAATAGACTGGAATTTGCATATTTTGCATATGTGATTTGACGACTAAGTACAATTATTGTACTTCTCTAGTCACGTCCTCTCCCTGTTTCAAAATGCAATAAAGCGCCTGGAAGGCGATGATGTTGGTGCATTAGATCTTCTTCCCGTCATCAAACATTTTAAATGCTAGCCCGAAAGTCGAAAAGATGACGGATTGTTTGGTTTTGAAACGGCTAAAAAAATGACAGAGTTGGGGTCTGTCGATCTAGAGGAATTTGTGAATGGAGGTCAAGACAATGCCGTCCGCCGTCCGGGCTGTTTTGGGCATGTTGTTGTGATGACGAGTGCTCGCCCCCTGCCAGCGCTGTGCCTCTCTGGCCGTTTTGGGCAGTAAGAATGTTTTTAAAAATCTGAAATTTTGACAAAATACCATCTAGTTGTGCCTGCAAGGATTTCAGCCCGATCGCCAAAACCCGTGGGGCGCTATGGGGCTAGGGGAGGGGTTATTTAAGGCTTTTGGCTATGGGATCGAGTTAGGTGTCGTTTTCGAAGTATTTTTGAACGTAGAATCCATTTTTGGGGTTCTGAAACGATCCGATTTTACTGTGGGGATCTTTAGGGATTTAATGGGGCTACAAATGGGATTTTTGAAGGATCCCAGGACGTCAAAATTTGACATATAATATTTGACACAATTTTTTTTTATTGACACAACTTATTTTCGCTCAAGTATAATAAACCCTCAAAGAATAATAAACTCTTGAGCAAAGTTTGCAGCGGGTTTTTTTTTTTTTTTTTTTTTTTTTTTTTAATAGAATGTGTTTCATATACAGACACCTATAAACAAACAGACTTTTTGCGTTTTGTAGGAACTAAGTAAGTATGAATGATTCATATTAAACATTTGTGAGTTCCTACAAAATTCGTAAAGTCTATTAAATAGACTTTATGTATTTTGTTTCGTCAAGTGTGAGTTTCGTGTGTGTGCGTTTTTCGATTATACCTACCCGTGAAAAACACTCGAACAGATAATATATTTTCCCTATGCATACTATATATTTTTTGTATTTTTTTACCGAAGTTTACTTTTGATTCTTCTTATGAATTCCTCGACAAAGTATCTTCTGCGGCCCATCGGCGTGGAATGTCCACCAGCGTACAGACGTTCCCAGATTGAATTAAATTGGCTCGTATTAATTAAGCGACGACCACGTAACGATTTTACCCCAACAGCATTCCCCTTATTTGACTCGTCCATTCTGAAGGACAGAACCCGAGGTCGGTTGTCGAGACGTGGGCAATTTTCGCATTTTCCCCCTCATCAGCACTGCGGAGGATCGTGTTCGACGTCTGAAGGCTAATTAACCGGAGTATCCGCAGTAATTGCATTCCGCTTGTGCACGTTTTCTTGTTTTTATAAATTATGCAGCTTTGTTGACAGGACTGCAACATGGTTTATACTCGGAATGTTCTTTTTTTCCTCCGCTCGGAAAGTGCAGAGGCTTCAACGTTGCTCAAGTGACAGGAAATTCCAGAATTTACATTCAACTCGCGTTCGCGCGGTCGTTTGATCAATTGAAAGAATGACATTGTTCCTTCCTCTGATGATATTTATAAGGTATCCTTGATTGCTACTTCACCTTTTCCACGCCTTAGAGCCAAATGACCCAAATGAGCCAATCTGAATAGTTAGCTATCCCACCTAATAAAAACCGAGAAATGTCTGTTTGTTCCCTTTTCACGCCTGAACGGAATGACCGATTCGCGTGCCGTTTATTGCGACCTGTTCCAAAAACCAGCGCGATGGTCATAGGCTACCTTGATTTTTCCTCCCTCATCCCCTTCATCGGTTTTCGGGTGCTCCTTCACGACAAAAAGCCGGGTTAAATAGCGTCGGTAGGTACTAGGGATTGCTAGGAAAATTTTCGAAACGCCGAAACCCGGTACAACTTTTGGCGTCGGTTTTGAACGAAACTCAGTCGGTTAAAACGAGCTTTTCACGCTGATTTCAACGACTGCAAAACGATTTCTGTGCGATAACCCGTTCGCAAGTTATTCGAAGATCGTCGGTTGGTGGGTAGGTACGAGTATTTTTTGCGAGCCTTCGCCTAGTTTGATAGGTAGGTAATTTCATTGTTGAGTTGATGGGTTGCTATGGGCTGCATATCATTGGTGATGGACGGGAATTTGATACTTCGCAGCGAGAAACGGGCCAACAAGCGTTGTTACTAAGAAAATTACGAGTCGACGGGTTGCTACTGGTGTTTGCACGGGAGATGGATGTTTCGTGCGAAGCACGGGTGTCTCAGCTAGTATCATATCATAATAATAATTATTAGGCTTTCCGCTAGTAGTAGGGTGAAATTAGGAAAAAGAGAGAAAAGTTTTGGGGTAGACGTAATCTCTACCCCTTCTACGGTTCTATCTGTTTTTAGGGTAGCTGAACAGGAATCCAAGGTTTTCTACAACGTAAACATTGTTTACAAAATTTGTAAACAATGTTTACGTTGTTTATTTAATACTGCCAACAACCTCAACATGTTGGCACTGGTTTTTCGCATGTAACTCGAAAAGTAAGCGGTTGAGCGCAAAAGCCACAGTATCATAAAATTAAAGAAGACTGCATTTCCTTCATTTTTAAAACGTGAAATTTGTTCCTAGCCTCACTTGTATGCCCGCTAGAGCGCGCTAAAGAAAGGGAGGCGGGGTTGTGAGTTGGATGGGAGTCTCCCTCGCATCCTGAACCCAGTTCGCCATTGTGTATGGTCCAGTTATTTTGAAATTGCGTTGATGGGTGGCTACTTCCGTGGTATACTCGGAGATGGAGGTTGATCAAAATTTAGCCTAAGTGGAGCAACATGATTTATAGGCTTCAAAGGTGCAGGAGCTGATCCAAATTCCGGCATATAAGGCATAAGATTCCTACAGGAATGTCAAAAGTATCTTAGTATTTTTGAAATTTGTCATAATAAGTTTACGCAGAAATCATGGTAAGTAATTGCACTCTGACTCGTTTTTTAAGTCAATACGATTTTCTTGAAATAATCGATAAATAAATTGAAATTAGTGAAAAATCGATACTTTTATGAAAAATTGATACGATTTTCTTATTCTACGACGATCATTTCAAAAGTCGGAAAAGTAACAGTTCTTGAAAGAATCGTGAAGATAAGTATTACGTTAAATCCAAAGCCTAACTAGGAGTATGAGGCAAAAATGATCAACTGCGATTCGAATCGTCTTCTGTACTTCCTCATCCGATAAACTCAGCGAATGCCAATTAACACCACTGGCTGTTTTGTTTCAAAGGCGATCCGAGGACAAGTCTGTAAGAAGCCACAAACCCGGAAAACCCAACTAAAATAGAAAGTCGGCCTACATCTGCTCTGGCATTTCTTCTCCGATGTTTCCTTATATAAATTTCAGTCTTCAACAATCCTTTATCTATTCCACGCTTTCTTGGCACGTCAATGAGATCTTCGCGGGCCGAATCTGGGAATATAAAAAAGCTAACGCAATGTAGGTCTGCTCATACTATGGAATTAATTGAAAAAACGAACAAAGAGAAAATCGATAAAACTGGTTGATAGTGACAGTACAATTTTTCGCCACGCCCTGAACAAAAATGTTCAACGCAAAAGATCTATTCCTTGGCCCCTTAAACCAACATCGTTTTCAAAGAGGTAACGGAATCGTCCTTGTCAAGGTAGTTCCAGTCTGGCTGCCCTCCCACAATTCTCAAGGAAAAAGCCGGCGATTATCTCGACGATTATTTAATAGCCTTCGAATGGAACGTTACACAAAGCACGCTATTCCGTCAATTAGCGTCAATACAACGCAGCGACTTGGTAAACCACCAAATAGCAAACAATGCCGAGCGGAGGATGAGAGGCCGAATGTTCAAAACGCACGGTAGCTTTAGCTCACTTTCTTACACTTCAAGAAATGGAACAACGAGAGATGCCCAGAAAAAAGTGACTGTTTGGGAATGCACATGAAAAAATATCTGTTAATAACGGCGTTAAATACTGTTAATACCGACCTACCCCAAGACAAAGTGGCGCTGATTTGTCATAACTGTAACCTACTTTTAACTAAAATTATTCCTAGTAAAAAAAAAACCATGGTCTTCAATAGGATTCGAACCCACGGCCTTTCAGAATGCTGCACGAAGTAGCCAACGCCCAATGCAGGTAACAATAATTGTAATAAATTAACACAACAAAAATAAAAAACCTAAAACTGAAAGAAGTGGCACCGAAAAATTCCAAAGAAAAAGTAGGTAATAATAATTATTACCATTATTAAGTAGGTAATAATAATTATTACCATTATTGATTCGGTAATAACCAATAATAATAATAATAATTTATTAGGTTATTTCAATAATAATTATGATTATTGAAAGTGAAAATAATTTAAAATGTACCTAACTGTTTTATTTTGAAAAATAAAATAAAAATTTGAAAAGAAAACAAACCGAATCAATTTTTTGATAAAAATCTAATGGAAAAAAATAAATACTACCTTAGAAAACATTTTTACAAAATAAAATATGAAAATTTCTAATCCTACAAAGCATATTGAACAAATTTTTAGATTTTAAATAGCGTATCCCAATCAAAATTTGATTAAAAATCCATTTATTTATAATATAAATAATTAATCATGAATTGAATTAATTTTTTTAAACTAGATAAGTAGGAAATTTTAATTGAATGGAATATACATACGTACATATTTATATTATTAAAATTATTATAACAACAACTTAAATAAAAAAAAAAATCTTAAAACTTCGAGAAAACAAAGTTAAAACAGATTAAAATAAGATAATCATATTGAGGAGTGAAAGAAAATTCTTATACAATGTTTGGACAGGTGTGGGACTCCCAAAAATGGATTATGAATTTAAAATTACTAGGAAAACGACACCTCATTCGACATCATCCTTGACATCCTTCAAAATCCTTCGCTACCCTCAACTATATATTATATCCTTCAAAAGCTCCATTTGTAGCCCCACGGGGCATCCGGGGTTTTCATCACACGATGAAATCGGATCGTTTTGGGACCTGCAAATATGGATTCGACGTTCAAAAATACTTTGGAAACGACACCCCATTCGATATCGTAACCCGAACCTCCCGTGGCCCCCTTTTTATCCCATTGGAGCTACACGGGTTTGAGCGATCTGGCTGAAAACCTTGCGGGCATAACTAGATGGTGAACCGAGTATTTTGTCAAAATTAAAGAATTAAAAAAAAAAAAAAATCCTACCGCTCAAAACGGCCTGGAAAGATTACGGCAGAAGGACATTTTGTTTTTGGAATCTATACATTTTGAAACGTACCTATAAAGACTAATTTTGAGGCCGATCAAAATTTTCGACCACCGACACTAATTACCTAAATAATCTATACCACTAATACTGGAAGTTTTGATGTTTTCAGTCTATTTGTATACTTCAAATTTAGCCTTTCTGACAATTTTTGACAAAAACCCATTGATTTTATTTTTTGCCTTTAACCGGTTCCTAGTGTCGTGGAATTGGTTTGAAAAAATTGACTAATGGTGCCGAGGGAACAAGTGGGGCAGGATGTGTAGCTTCCTCTTCCATCTGAGAGAGGGGGAGCCCTCTTTGGCGTTTCTGAATGGAACAGATCCCCTCCCATCAATGGGCAAACCTACAACCCGACAGGGAGCGGACGTTCGCGGGAACAAAGCCATTGTCCGATGATACTATGTGGGCATACGTAGTGCCATCATGATCCTGCCCCTCCTAGTCTAACCCCATTCAGCTATCTGGCGTTAGATAACCTTCTGCAGGGTCCCACGGGTGTTTTTCGTTTGTTTTAAAGTTGACGACAACAATCGTTGGACTATGGGGCATCACGCGATGGGCCAAGTTTCAAGCGAGCAACGCCAAATTTATCAGAGTTAAACAGAACGCGTCTAAACGCTGAGAAAAATTCACATTTAGAAAAATCTGCATGGTATAAAGTACAATGTGAAAGAATATAAACCGCAATTACAGTGATTGGGTCTTTGAAGAATCGTTCAATAATTTAAGCCTTTAGGTTCAGGTGTTTTATTCATTCCCATTGTATTCATGCATAATCAGACATGAATATACCAAGAGAATCGTAATTATTTTCTCAATTTTGATTGCCTCGACAGAATCGTTACCATAAATCCACCACAGAGTTATTCTTATTGACCTTATAGCAAAATTCTTTCGTGATTTTTCCTAATAAATATTTCGTAGAAGCAAAACAAGGAAGGAGGCCCCTACGGAGTAACAATCTGAGAAAGTCCGCCTTCATTGTTTGTTTATTTGTTTTCGTGTGAAGTTTAGCATGGCCCGAGGCTATACTGAACACTAATGGGCGGATTACCGAACACGATAGATTCGGGCTTCCTGCACTTCCGCTGGCGGCATGCAACCCATTAATGGGAGAATCGCAAGTCGTCATTAAGGGTTGGCGCCGGGGGAAAAATCCCTATGTTTATCCGTCGGAGAGAATTGAATTAGTCTGAAAATTGGTTAAGGTGTATCATAAAGAAAGACGTCAAAATGACCGGTATTAGCAGCAGGTAAGTACGCTGATGGTCCTTCAAGAGGAACTGAAAGTATGGAAATATGCAACTCCAACATGCTGTGAAGGCATCGAATGTAGTGAGAATAATCACCATCGAAGGGGGGAAGCCAAATCCGGTATCATGGTGTGGGTGTGTTGGAGGACCAAAACCAGTTTGAAGGGAATTTAGAACAGGTTTGGGGAGATCTCGGAGGGCTTAAACCCGGTTAGGAGGGGAACGGGGGGAAAACGGAAAACACGCCGAGGCTATGAAACCGGTGTAGAGTGGTGAGGAAAGGTTTAAATCTGGGTTGAGATAAGATAAGAAGGGTTGGTCATAAGAAGGGCTTCTTCATGGGCAGATCCAGGAAGCTTCTGTGGCCCACAGACTGTGGGTCATTTCGCGAAAGTGGCACCTTAATCATGTGGGGAAAAAACGCTGCAAATATTACGCAAGGGTATATTATTCTATGATATTAATTATCCAAAAATTAATTCTATAACTGAAAAAAATTTTTATCTATAATAATATTCTATAGATAATAATTTTTTTCAAATATAGAATTAATTTTTGTATTATAAAATGAAATTTATTATCTATAATATAGAATAAAATTTAATAATTAAATAATTATTATTTAAAGAAAAAAATGCTTTTCTTGAAACATTTGTGGAAGGGATGTTGGTACCCAAATAAATGGATTCTACGTCCAAAAATACTTCGAAAACGACACCTAACTCGATATCATACCCGAAAACCTGCAAAAATCCCTCCCGTAGCCCCTTTTTAGCCCCACGGGTTTGAGCAATCGGGCTGAAAACCTTACGAGCACAAATAGATCGTAAACAGAGTATTTCAACAAAATTTCCGATTAAATAAATATATATATCCTACTGCCCAAAACGGCTCGGACGGCGGACGGTTATTTCGTTTTTGGAATGTAGACATCTTGAATCGTATAATGACGAATTTTGAGGCCGATCATAATTTTCGACCTTCGACACGAAAACGTAGGTGTAGGTATTTATTATTCCAAGAATAATAAACCAAAATGAAATTTCGTTTTCAACCTATTTTCTACATCAGGATAGAAGTCAAATGCCCAAGATCATCATGTAATGGTCTTGTTGTCAATTCTATTGATTTTACCATAAGAGTACTTCTACTATCACGTGAGGCCCAGGGAAGTGAGGTTTTCTTTGTAAATATAAGCAGTGGGCCTCAACTCAACGACTAAGTTTTGTCTCTTTTTTACCAGATAATACTCCTAGAAAGGCAATAATTAGTTGAATTCTGGGTAATCTGTTAATTACATGCGTTTGTTCTGCGGGCTCATCGAAGTGAGGGCTTTTGACCCAAACATAACATTCTTCTGTTCACGACATCAAAACAACAACTGATGACCTTACCAAAAAAAAAAATAGGTAACTCGTTTTGGAGGGACCTGAGCCATGATGCCTCCAAATATCGATATTTCCGCCTTGGCGCCAACTTCAAAACTTCCCAGGGAAGTGAGGTGCAAACAGAGGGATAAGCCTTCAACCCACTCAATTTAGATCGAGTGACTGAGCAAGGAAGCCCTTCTGCCTTCCGTTCACTGCTGTTTGTTATACAGTAACGAGCGTGTGGGTGGTTTCCCAAGAGGTGGATATTTACGGGAGGTTGCCCTGGAAGATCACCCCTGATCCCCGCTGTTTTATTTTTCCACAGATTTATAGCAGTGGAGACAACACATGCTCCAATTCTCTCTCAAAGGTTAGTTCCACCCAATGTGAACTAAACGAGGTGAAAGTTACCGGGGAACCAGAGGAAAAACCTGTCACGTTCAAACAATGAGCTCAGAGAGGGTTGAAGTGCATTGTGGGGAACTTTTTGACGAAACGATGCCCCCAAGGGGAGAACTGGTGCAGAAACTGAAGGGGTTAATGGTGAAGGGGAAGCTTCGGTTTTGAAAAAGGGTGCTAAAACGCCTAAAGACCTTTGACAGGCAGTTCGCACCAGTATACAATAGAGAAGGGGTTGGGGTAACGATGAATAGCAACTCCACAGAACAAGTGGACTACTGGGTAAATATGGTGTCTCTCAACACAGTACATCATTAGAGAGTCCTTAAGAAACACAATTGTCAGAGCAAAGCGAAATAATAAAGTCAAATATTACAGATTTCAGAAAATAAAATCAGAAATGTTTAGTTTATGACCCCAAAATTCAGACGCCATTTAAGGTCATTTCAGCGTCATTTCAGCTCTAATAATATAATATAAGCATACCTATTGGCCAATTTTCGGGAATTTTTCAGTCATCGAAAAAATATTACACTCATCTCTACCAATTTTAAATTTTGGGTTTGAAACGTGTGCATAAGGGCGTATCAGTGAAATTTTGTTGCAACTAGCATGATCCTCCAGCAAGGTTTGGTTGCGTGTGTCGGGCCCGCCCAGCCTTAGGAATCGGGGTCGCGCCCTTGGTTTAATATGAATATCGAGCTTACAAGACAACATCCTGGTCAGATATGAAGGAGTTGCCGCAACTAGAGCGGGCAGGGCACCTCCCAGGGTGCAAGGTGTGGGTGCCAAGGTGTTTGGGGCTCGGCCTTTTTCTTTTTTATCGGTAAAACGTTGCGTCACCTGAATGCCTTTACGGATTTCACTCAAGAGTATTGGCACAATATGCAAATCAACTTGTTATTGAGATGCTCTACATTATACATGCGAAGCTTTTGCGGATTTGGTGAGGCAGAAATAAAGAAGCTCTGATTCAAAATGTTTCAAATTTTCTGTGCGACGTGGCACTGAATTAAAAATGATCACTTGTGTCGTTTTCGAAGAAATTCTGAACGTAGAATCGATTTATCGGGATCCGTTAAATGTCCAACTACGGGGATCTAAATGGGGTTTTTGAAGGGATTGGACTGGATTTTGGGGAGGTCGTATTTTTCTCGTTAATCAGAAAGCGGGTCGGGCAGGTCTGAGAACCTCATGGATCGATTCCACTCCCAGAACTTTGAAAACGACACCCGACTCGACTCTCAAGATCCTACCAAATCCCAAAACAGGAGGGAGTCGAGTAAGGTGTCGTCTTCCAAGTCATTTTGGACGTTGAATTGATTTATGGGGGTCCCAAACCTATTTGGCCCTTAACCGAAAGGCCCGAGAATTTAGAAGGTATTTGGCCAGGGGGTCGAAACCGGTTCGGGAATGACGAAACCCGGTTTGGTAATGTCTGAAACCGGTTAGAAGAGCCGGATGAGAACTTCTCATTGAGAAGCCGGTTTGAAGGAAGAAAGGTTTCCTAATATGGCACTATAACTAATATACACCTTTTTTTGGATCACATTTTGGACCACCTATTAGCCTCAAACTTCCAAACCAAAATTACTGGTGATAGTTATACCTCTACTTTAACAGTATTAGAAATGAGAGTGTCTGCAAACTGCTTCAAATCGGAGAAAGAATTTATTTTCCAATAAAAGTCATTTTTCACTCTCCAAAAAAGGGGTTCCTAATATGGCACCAGTTCCATAATATGGAACTGAATATTATTCATTTTGTTGATACGACCCTCATTCTGTTAATACATTTTGACGTCTTTAGGATCATAAAAATAAGGAATAAATCAGTTCTCTGCCCCGAATATGGTTTTAATAATCACTAAATACGTGTAACTCATTAAGGACATGATTAAGAAAAGGAAACTGTTAATTCAGTCTGTTTTTCATGAAAAATTGTTTTACTTGCACTTTTTTGGTTTATTATTCTTGGAATAATACACCTATGTTTTCGCGACGGGGGTCGACGACTCCGATCGGGCTCAAAATTTGACATTATCCGTTTCAACTGGTCTACATTCTAAATCCGAAATGTCCGTCCGCCGTACGCCGTACGCCGTACGCCGTCCGCCGTCCAGGCCGTTATGGGCAGTAGGAATTTTTTTCAAAATCTGAAATTTCGACAAAATACTTGGTTTACCATCTAGTTGTGCCCGCAAGGTTTTCAGTCCGATCGCCCAAACCCGTGGGGCGCTCTGGGGCTATAATGGGGCTACGGGAGGGGTTTTTTGAAGGCTTTTAGCTATGGGATCGAGTTAGGTGTCGTTTTCGAAGTATTTTTGGACGTAGAATCCATTTTTTGGGGTCCCGGAACGATCCGATTTCACTGTGCCGATCTATAGGGCTCTCATGGGGCTAAAAATGGGATTTTTGAAGGATCCCAGGATGTTAAATATTTTTCGAGTAAAAAATACGGAATTTTTGAAAAAAACACATTTTTGAACAAAAAAATCAAAAAAAAAAAAATTTTTTTGAGATAAAAATCCAAAAAAAAAAAATTTTTTTAATTTTTTCATTGACAGAATTAAATTTCTGCACAAGTAATGTATATCAAAGAATAATAAACCCTTGTGTAAAATTTGCAGCGTTTTTTAGCGAGATCTAGTAGTGCAATCAAGAGAACACGTCATACATGAAGAAATTACGAAAATCACTAATTAACTAGAACACATATGAAGGGTGCCATGAAGGAAAACAGGGGGGGTTGACAACAATTAGAGCAGATGAAGTGCAAAATGCGTTCAGACTGAAACTCACTGAAGATGTGCTTTGACGAAAGACAAACTCAATCATGTGCTGAAATATCAAAAACTACTCGCCACTAGTCATTAACAGGTGATTGCACCAGGGGCCAAAAAACTTTAGGCGGCAGCCATTTTAATCAGGTGCTGTGCTGGTTCCATCAGGCGGCCCTAGGAAATATTGACCCTGTACCTGATGGTCCTGCTTGGGTAGCTTGCATTTCACGTTACTGCCACCACGCTACGCCTCATCACTTCGGTTATTTTGAGGAGTGCCATATTAGGAACTATACCATATTAGGGTACTTTACCCTACGTTTTAGCGAAAATACCACGATGGAAACGTGGTATTTTCGTATATTTCGTATTCAATTAAAGGGGACAAAATTTCCTGTTTGTTTCTATCTTTGACAGGAAGGCCGCCAGAGACATGATTTCTTTGTGCGCACCTCATTGACGGTCTTCCAATCAACTATAATGACCCAGGCACAAAGTTATTTATTGGAAAACATTTTATAGCCATAAGGCAACTCAATGGTATAGTAGAGCCACAGTAGATTTGGGTTTCCTGCATTATTTTACTTGGAGCCAGAAAATGGTCTATCTTCAGAGCGCTCTAGCGGACGTCATAATAGTGATTGAAACAAAGTTGATGATACATTCTTGTAGCCAATTTTATCAATAAAGGTCTTTTTCGGTAAAAAGGTAACGGTAGATAAAATTTATCTCGAGCATTTAATGCAGGAAACTGAAAAAAGTCCGGAATTTTCTAGTTTAATGACGTTTCCTGAAGTTAGCTCACCTCTGGCGAGGCGGTAAACCTCAAACTCTGATTCAGCGACCCAAGGAACTTGGAGAACCGTTGAGAAAAAAACGTCTATACATTTTCCGCGGTAAACGAGTCTTTTGAAGCTAGATTTAGTGGACTAATATTTTTCAAATCTGTAACTCTGCCAGATACGGTACTTGATTTTCTTCTTCTAGCTGTGTCTGCAAGACTTTTCAGCCCGATCGGCTCATTTCGGTGTTCTATAAGTGTTCTGGGGTTTGGAAAGTTCTTGAGCGTCGAGTCGGGTGTCGTTTTTAAGGTTCTGGGCGTGAAATCGATTCATGAGGTTCCAAAATCTGCCCGAGTCACTTCCTGATTAATCAGAAATGCACGAGGGTTTATCTCGTTAATTAACGAGAAAAATAAGCCCTCGTGCAGTCCACTATGTAGTGTTTTCACTCGGTACAAAAACAGATTGAGTTGACATTTGAATTAAAACCATAAATTTCGCAACGCGACATTCAAACGACAACCTAACATTTAGGAAATGTCAACGTTATTTATCATGCACTTTACGCAACGAGGAAGAATAAGATACACACATTGGTCTTCATAATATGACGATGGCTGGAAACTCACCTGCAACAAACAAAGAGGCTTTGAAGTTTATGCATAAACATTCATTTTCAACTGTCATGACAGTTGAAAATATGAGGACGGTAACAAGACACAATTTCGGTGTTTTATTCTTTCAATATGGTATTGAGATGTATCGTCGTGCCAAAGCAGCTTTAAATTAATTCCGTTTACATCAAACTGAATTGAACTTGAGGGTAATCAGTATAAAAGAGAGCTTGTAGAGGGATTGAAGGTAGAATCATGCTATAGAGACGGCTCTCGGTGACTAAAGATTTTCTATTTAAGCTCTCAATGAAAGGGCTCTCCGGATATACGGCGATGCACAGGTAGTTTCATTTCCTGACCTAGATTAAACGTTATCCTCTTGAGGGGATGCAGTGAAGGCAGAAAAAAGTGCAAGGTGGGCGTGGCTTGCGCGATGCACCTACTGCACACAACTGCATACAACTGCATCCCCTCAGCACCCCGGCCACCCTTGCAACTGCAGTAGGATTGACCCGCCTGCGGCAGAAGCTCTTCGACGGTCCCTGTTGAGGGCGATTTTATGGGTTGAGGATATTTTTATAGGCTAAACTGCCCCAGACAACTTCTGCTAGAGGCAGAACCAGCAAGTATGACCGCTTGGCATGAGTAGAATTTGTAGAGTTCAAACCAAATCCTGGTAGAACTGGAACCGATGAACTGAATATTGAAAACGATGGATCAGTTCAGGCAAAGAATCCAAAAGCGATAGTCTGATGATATTTGAAGTAATGCAACTTGATAGCTAATGAACGCTTTACATAATCAGTTTCACAAAATTTATGTCACAAAATTGTGTCATTTAATGACAAATTATTCACATCATATCTAAAAATATTTGACCGAAATATGTTCCTGAGAACTGAAAGTGACAGGTACGATTTCGAATGTTTTGTATGAAATAAATAAAGCGTCTTTGAATTGTTTTATTCCCCCTCAACGAATTTAAGGAGGTCTCAGAACTGACCAGGTTAAATTATGCTTTGAGAAGCTTTATAGGACTGTAGATTGCGTATAAAACCGGTTTGAAGAACAGTATGGGGTTGCTGGTGGAGTAAAAATCGGTTCAAGGAGCTCTATTGAGCATTATATGGGGTACAAAACTTCTTTGAAGAGCTCTATGAAACTACGGAAAGGGCATAAAACTGGTTTGAGGAGCTTTTTGGGACTGCGGCTGGGGTTCGAGAAGATCTATTGGGTACCAGATGGATTAAAAACCGGTTTGTGGAGCTCTTGGGACTACAGGTGGGGTGAAACAGGTTTTCTTCGAGAAACAGGTTTGAAATGTTTGAAATCGGGTTTGAGAACTACACTGGGGCACTCTACGACTACAGGATTAAATGTTTGAAACGACTGACTAGATTCAAGATCGGGTTGTAGTGGTCTTAAAGCAGTTCAAAAAAAATCCAACAAGCAGGTTTTAAAAACATGATATTTTGCCAAAATGTTCTACTTTTCCCCTAATTGTGTTTGAAAGTTGTCCAAAACTGCCCATTTCAAGGATTTCGGTCAGTGTCAAGTAAGGTGTCGCTTTCTCGAGTATTGTCTAACGTAGAATCAATTTAATTGATTAAAAAGCGACTTCTTGAACTAATTATACATTTTATACCTGTCCCAGGCCTTTTTGACAACCTTACAACAAAGAGTTCCTAGCGTAGGTGAATTCGGATTTTTGTGATTTTTAAAGAGTAGGTTCGAAAAATGTGATGTTCGTCCTTCATAAGCCGTCCTCGCCGTATTTTAGAGCGGATCCGATCTTGCAAGAAGTTCCGTTTTGGATCCCACTAAAACAAACCAGTTATACTTCATTCCTTGAAACCGCCAGGCAAAACGGCCTTAAACTGTTACTCGCCAAAATTAGGAACCCGTTTCCATCGCTTCGGAGATAAGAGATATTTCGGAACATGCGAAGACAGGTTGATTGAGGGTAGCAGGTCTTACGTCGGATTTCTTGCCGATTTCGGCAAACGCCTGGTTTTCACCCCCTAACGAGATTCACATGGAAGAAGGCCCTTCGCCGGTTCCCACGGCCTCGGAATAATTTTTATCTTGGGTTGTTTTCCATCTCAGTGCCTTACAAGGTGGGCAACGTTTTTGGTATACAATTTCTCTCATTTGAATCACATTCGGCGGGGCCGCTTTATTGTATGTTCATTAGAGAAGTGATCTTGAAAGAGCTTTGCTTCTGTCTGTTTCGTCTTGTTCCAAACGTTCGTACAAAACTTTACATAATATGAAAGTTTCATATTATGAAAAAAACTTTCATATTATGAAAAACGAATAATTTCCGAATAAACGTTATAATTTCCTGAAATGTTCAAATCTGTTTGGTTTTCTATTTAACCGGTGTCGACGTCAATCGGTCCTTTTTCGTGGCCTGTTGGGGCGTATCGTGGGCCATCCAGTCCGATGTGGGTTCATTGACGGATCTCCTCGTTCCCACCCACAGAACGTCCACATCCTCAATTAACGACTCCTTTCATGCCCGCCGACGAAAGGGTCCCGAACCTTAGATGTGGCGTTTCTGAGGGGCCCCTCCAACCCACAATGGACCCCCGTGTAGAAGAAGTGACAATATGTGTTTCTGTATTTTGTCCCCCTTGGTCAAAACCAGAGCAAACTGTGGGAAAGGTAGAAATTGTCGTCGAGGGATTCAACATCAAACTTTACCACAGAATCCCATCGTGAAGCAGCTGTCGAGAAACATGACAGGAAAGATGGATACACTCACACAGATTACCTATAATAAGATTTCCAAGCGTTTCATCCAATGAAATTTGACTTTTAAAGGCGTTTCAACGTGAAGCGTAATGCTCAACCATGTCATAGCAAATAACGATTTAGATAGTAGGACTCAATATAAAATATAAAATAAAAAAATGTTCACAATGTCACACGTCATGTATCAGAGCTGGATGCTCTAATTGTGTTCTTATTTCTTCTGAATTATAACGAGGTTGATTTCTACACTTTCTGAGTGTAGATCACCACTAATCATAAATATTGCTTTCCATTTGATTTATTGTTTCATGTCCTGATGAAGGGAACGGTGCCCTTACGTCGGCTTAGAGACGTGACTATCGTTTGACTCCAGTTAGCCTTGACGGCTTTACCTATGGGTTAATAAATATTAACTTTAACTTCTCTCTGCAATCGTAATAATTATTATGGATTAAAACAGTTAGGAGTACCGCCACCAACTACCATCAGGAGTATCACCAACTGGGTATGCGAAAATACAAGTCATAATTTTTTCCCGTAAATTCCAACCGTACTTTCAAAAACGAAAAAAAAAAAAAAAAAAACGGAGAGGAATTCTTTTTTGACAAGGGGTGTCACAATCGGTTCGCTCAGGTGGCAACAAATGCTGGACAACTGGACAATCCCAATTATTTACAGTTTTGATGATTTTAACCCCTTCGGTTTTAACCCCCACAAACACACTGAAAGTAATGAATTCTCCACCAAAGAGTTGTTTTTTTTTTTTTTTTTTTTTTTTTTCGTTCCACCAGTCGCGCAATAATAATACCCCGTGTAGATCCAGGACAGTGAATACATCAATTGAGGCCCAGCCAAGTAACTCAGATTTGTGGAGACGTATTGGTAGTATAAAGGTGTGTGTAGAGGCTTCAAACCCAGTTTAAAATGGGTAGAAACACGTTTGGGGCAGAGTGAGGGTGTGAGTAGACGGTTTAAAATGTGTTTGCAGGCGTTTGAAACTGGGTTGGGGTAACTTTAGGAGGTTCAAAGCAGGTTAAAACAGGGTTGGGGTAACTTTAGGAGGTTCAAAGCTGGTTGAAACTGGTTTGGGGCAGTGTGGGGACAAGTGAAATCATGCGAAAGTGAAATAAATGTGATCGTTTCCACGAAAAAGTCACTCCATAAATTTACAAAATTTGTTAAAGATTAAGCAGTTTGAAATTACCAAGAATGACGTCAGGGCGCCGCGGTCAATCACGAATCAAGTTCTGCACGGGCCCCTATTATGTTTGGCCGTAGTCTTAACAGCAGACTGGCAAAGAACGTCAATAAAATTTATTTAATGAGTGTAGGTACGTTTATGCAGATGCAATAACATTATCGGAAGTCTGTTTATTCTACTATCCTGTGAAG
This sequence comes from Pilophorus perplexus, assembly GCA_955831195.1. NCBI lineage: Eukaryota > Metazoa > Arthropoda > Insecta > Hemiptera > Miridae > Pilophorus > Pilophorus perplexus. Next base: position 31,495,869 of record OY037009.1, on the reverse strand, counting down.
TACTACCTGGTTGCCGCCTTCTCTCAAATATTAGTTTATCAAGTCTTTCTTATCAAAAAGAAAATAAATGTTGAGCCAAAATTTGACGGCCACAAGTTTTTGAGAGCCCTGAATTGAGGTAAATAACGCCCGTTCAGTATAGTTGTCATTACTGAATATTGTTTAGAGACTATTTAAGGGAAAATGAATTAAAAAGGGAAATTTAAGGGATGTATAAGGGAAAATTAATATCATAAATGTTTAAAAGGATCCTTAGCTCAAACCAGCCGTGCGCGCCTGGGGTAGGTAAATGATTTCTTTTTCTAAAGGATTTTTTTTTTTTTCTAATCTGAAATTGTGACAAAATACTCGGTGTACCATCTAGTTGTGCCCGGAAGGTTTTTAGCCCGATCGCCAAAACCCGTGGGGCGCTATGGGGCTACGGGAGGGGTTTTCGCAGGATTTCGGCAATGGGGTCGAGTTAGGTGTCTTTTCGAAGTATTTTTGGACGTAGAATCCATTTTTTTTTGGTCACATCCATTTTTGGGGGTTCCGGAACGAACCGATTTCACCGTGGGAATATATGGGGCTTTCATGGGGCTACAAATGGGATTTTTTAAAGAATCCCAGGAGGTTTTTCGGGTAATAGTGGACGCAAAATCCATTTTATGGGGACCCACATCTGTCCAAACACTGTACAGAAAAACAATCAAAAATTTTCTTGATGACAGCATTAATTTTTGCACAATTAACCTTTATCAGAGAATAATATACCCTTGCGTAAAATTTTCAGCGTTTTATTTCAGATTTTCTTAGCCGTACGAAAGGAGTTAGTAGGTACTTTATTCCAGAAGTGATTACACAATATTGTATTTTTTTTATGGTTATTGAAAAACCGGTTACCGTTTGTGGTTCTGTGTATTCGCCAAGAAGAAGTAACTTCCTCAAACAACTGTTGTTCAGCGGATGTGCTACTGATAGCACGAAGGCGTTGCATCATGTTGGGAAACTTCCCAAACAAAACGCCTTTCAGGACCCTCTGGGAGTCGTCAATCCATAGAAGGGCCGTTCCCGCCAAGGGGTGGAGACTTGAAACGCACGGGAGGGGGGGGGGGGGGGCTTGAGAGCGCGTGGGAGAAGTGACGTCATCACCCACGCGCCAACGGAGATGCTGTAGTCCCCCTCCTCCTCCCATCGCATTTCACCCACAGCACAACGCCAGCCACAGCAGGACAAGTCGATAATGGCGGGTGATGGTAAGGGAGGGAGGTGTAGGAGTTGGTGACGTCATGGCCGACGTCGCCCCACCGCGAGCGTTTCATGCACCAGTCCCTCTGACGTCACCGTTTCTGAATCGATGATCCGACCCGAGGATAGCAGTAATTTGAACAGCAGAATTCATGTGACCTTTCCCCGTCAACATTCGTTTTCCATCAGCTCATGAAAGTGTTTAGCATCACGTAGAATCCTACGGATGATCACTATCACTTCCTTAATTACAGTCCTCTTGTGCTGCAACATCATTTTGGTTTATTCTTCTCTGAATAATCAATGTGTTTTCGCGATGGTGGTAACAGATTGGGGCTCTGTGGGGCTACGAATGGGGCTAACGATGGACGAGTGACAGAAGGTCGAAATTCGACCGTCGAATGTGTCATTTTCGAAGTACTTTTGGGCTTAGAATTTGTTTTTTAGGGTTCTATAATGTACTGAATGATATTATCAGCCCAAGTACTGAATGATATTATCAAAATTGTATAATAACATATTATGTAATTTTGATAATATATATAATAATAACATATTTTGATAATTTAATAATAACATGATATGTTATTAACTCTTGGGGCGCTATGGGGCTAAAATGGGGCTACGGGAGGGTTTTTTTGAAGGCTTTTGGCTATGGGATCGAGTTAGGTATCGCATTCGAAGTATTTTTGTACGTAGAATCCATTTTCGGGGGTCCCGGAACGATCCGATTTCACTGTGGCGATCTATAGAGCTTTCATGGTGCTAAAAATGGGATTTTTGAAGGATCCCAGGAGGTTGAATATTTTTCGAGTAAAAAATAAAGAATTTTTGAAAAAACAATTTTTTTTTTTTGAAAAAAAAAAAATCCAAAAAAACTCGGAAAAAAATCCAAAAAAAAATTGTTTCCAATTTTTTTTCTTTTGACAGAAATAATTTTTGTACAAGTTACCTATATCAAAGAATAATAAAACCTTGTGTAAAATTTGCAGCGTTTTAAAAATTTTCTTTTATTTTTTCAATGAAACGCTAGTGTTTTTTAATTATTTATGGCACAATTCATACGACTAACCAATACCCTTGAGTAACCCCTGAGTACCCTTACCAATACTCTTGAGTAACCCTTTAGTACCATTTTCAGAGATTTTCTCATCTGAAGTAAGCACTGCAAGCAGTGAACACAGGAGAACACTGCCTTCCTAAGTTCACTGGACAGGAGAAAGTGGAACTGTAACCAACCCGATAGAGGAACTCCAAACTTACAACCCCAGGTAAATCCTGATAGTTTCATCAATCCAAGAATCCACATAGCCCTTAATGGGTAGTTGTGCTCGCTATTATTGTTTACGGTGTATTAATTAGTTGTCTTCAATCCTTGGTGTGAGCATCTCAATCTCGTAAGAGGCGCATAGTGGTCGCATTTTGTCCGCCGTGGCTTCCGGACAAGTAGTGAAAACTGCAAGAGAAACGACCACAACAACAAAGGGGCATCGACTAACCCAAATTCACCAAACAATGCACGGTTGTTTCTTTGTTGGCGTTCGGAAAATTTGCAATTCGTATCGACGTCTGCCGCTTCAGACGGATGAAATTGTGTTAATGCTTTTGGAAAAATTCCCTGCTGGGTCAACGACCATCGACCAGACAACAATAAAACATCAATGTGATTGCCTAATTGATTTGGCATAATCAGTAGCTACTGCTAGGGGGCGAGATATTTTTTTGGTATTCATCAGATAAAGTATGGTATTCGGGAGGTACGAGAGGGTTTTAAACTGGTTTGGGGGTACGTGGAAGGGGTGGAAACTGGTTCGGGGTATTGTTTGAGGGCTGAATCCTGGTTTGTGGCGGTCAGGGAGGGACTAATAACTGGATTAGGATGGCATGCGAGAGTTCAATCTAGATTGAGTGACGTGAGTTGTTTAATAATGGTTTTGAGTGGCGTGAGAACGCTTAAAATCACCTCAAGTCCACTTTACAAAGTCCTGTAAGTCCTGTTTTGATTAATTATAATATTATATCGTAATATTATAAATTGTAATAAGTAGGTATTCAGGAAATCATATATACACGAATACCTATGTATTCGTGTCGGAGGCCGAAATATTTGATCGGCCTCAAAATTGGTCATTATATCCATTCCAAAAACGAAAGGTCCGTCCGCCGCCCGTGGCGTTTTGGGCAGTAGGAAGGCTTCTAAAAATTTAAAATTTTGACAAAATACTCGGTCATCTAGTTGTGACCACAAGGTTTTTAGCCCAATCGCCCAACCCCGTGGGGCTAAAAAGGGGCTACGGGAGGGGTTTTTGCAGGTTTTCGGGTATGATATCGAGTGGAGTGTCGTTTTCGAAGTATTTTTGGACGTACAATCTATTTTTGGGGGTCCCAGAAACATCCGATTTCATTTTGAGGATATATGGTAGTCCTGGAGCCGAGCCCGAAAATCGAGTTTCATTTTAGGAGAAGGGTTAACCACAAATATCAAAAATCTAGTCGATTCTGAGAGATAAAATGTAAGTCTGCAATTTCAAAGCCGGGGCTAGCGAAAATGTCGGCCATGTAAAATTTTTTGAAAATGCGAAAAATTTACTCATTTTAGGATGCATCCTAATGTTAACTCTACCAGTACTGAACACCAGCGTGGGCTCGGTAGACTAGTATCAAAGTCCTTCATTCTACATAATATAATATAATATATAATATTATTATACAATCACATGTAAGAATTTGAACTGTCCCAAGGACTGTAAATTTTGGATCTAAAAAGTGCAATTTTTGAATTTGAGTCTGCCGGGGGATAGCCCCGGTCAAAATAGCCAGAATTTTGGAAAAATTCATAATTCCACATTAACTATCATGTTTATAAGTTTCATCCATCCTAAAATGAGTAAATTTTTCGCATTTTCTGAAAATTTTACATAGCCGCCATTTTCGCTAGCCCCGACTTTGAAATGGCAGACTAGCACTTTCTCTCTCAGAATCTACTAGATTTTGAAATTTATGGTCAAACCTTCTCCTAAAATGAAATGCGATTTTCGGGCTATGGGACTTTCATGGGGCTACAATATGGATTGTACTGGTATTTGTAATGGTAATTTTGAAGGATGCCAGGAGGTTAAATAAGATGTCGTTTTACGAGTAATTTTGGAAGCATAGGTCCCATCTCTGTCCAAACATTGTACAGAAAAACATCTATTTTTCATTTCTAAGTTTAATAAAAACAACACTGCTTTGATGACATTGAATTAAATTTTTATCAATTAAATTATTAATTATTAAATTATTTAATTAATTTAATCAAATAATAATAAACCCTTGAATAAAATTGGCAGGGTTTTGAGTCTCTATTCACTGGAATATTAAACAGTAGGTCCGAACTATTTCTGTGATAACTGGTAAAACATGCCCCACAGGACTTAGTTGCACGTATACACCGAGAATTGGTATGGCACTCATAGAAGAGGAAGAAGAAGAAGTATTTTTGCTGGTGTGGGAGGGCTTAAAACTAGCTTGAGGTGGTGTTTGTGAGGGAGAGGTCTACCTACCCATCTTGAAATCGTTGGGTAGTTTTGGGAGGACAGGTTTGAGTGAGGTGCTTTCCAAACTAAATGAGCACCTTAAGGCCCGACTTTAATAAAATCTGCAATATTTTTCGCTTCGAATAGTGTAAACTAAGTGCAAAGGGGGAAGCGGTGCCAACTTAACAGCGAAAAACCACCGTAATGTATTATTTTGGAGAACCTCCTTCAACACAATAAACAAGATTGATCCCTCTTTCCTCAACCTCAACGTCAACAATAACTGTAGCAACCGATTTAAAAAACTGCACCGAGAATAACGGAATGGCAATTTAACCTCCACCAACGTCACCGGGCTCGATTTTTATTTGATCAGCATTGTTTAAACGGCAAGCTCGGGATTGACGCGGATCCCAATTGTTCGAATGTCGTCTTTCCCCAGCGCGAATTTCCTGTTTGACAAACGCAAATTTCGAACAGTGCTAATTACCTACCGACAAACAGACGCAAGAGAAAGATACGACGAACAATGAAGTGACTGACGTTCACGGGAGAATTGTATTTGTCAACGTTAGCTCAATAGGTCGGCGGCACATCAATCTTAGAGAGATTTTTTTTTTTTTCTATCGTGCCAATAACAACCGCAAATCGGACCAACATTTTTTTTTTCTTTTTGGTGGCGCCATTTGAATGATGAACGTCATCTAACAGTAGTTGAAAAGAACCTATTAGGGGTCTTAATTGTCTGGTAGTGTAGACGTCGAATCGTCGAAAGTAGAGTTTTGACGAGAGCCAACGAATACTTCGATTTTCAACGAACCGACGAGCGAATGAAACAATGATGATTTTTTTCGTTGAACTACAAATGTGCTACAAAATTTCAATAGCTCGTTTTAAAGGAGCCAAGAAGCCAATTTAGGATTAAAAAAAAAAATAGAAAATTTCATCGCACTTTGACAACCAACTTATCTTAAATTAGACGCTCACACTAATTATGGCAGTTAGAAAATTTGTTGCGTAACTATCAGATAATTACTACACCTTATAAGCTACACGTTTCACTAACGAAGCAATTACACATTGAAAAAAAAAAAAAAAAAAAACTCTTCAAGGATCTATAGTTAAAACACCTGTTTCCTAACGTTGGATAATCATCATCAACGTTGATGGCACAACCATCGTTTAAAAGGCCAGTCAAGGGCTCAGACAAAAAGTTAATCGTGCAGCCTACTTGGGATGTCATTTGAGTCCTTGGAATATGTGAGAAAAGTAATTCCTGGCGCCGGCTACAAGTGGATTGCAAGTCGCAACTAATGGCCTAATTACACCGCCCATTCAACGGTTCGATTCATCAAAAGGAAAAATATTTTAAATCCCCTGAAGTGGCGATTAGTGGAATGTTTAAGTGAGCCATTAAGTGAGTCTCTGAACGGTTGAGTTCGTCCGTACGTCGTGAGCTGTGGGCCGTATTTAGGGGATTTAAGGTAAGGGGATTGAGAGGGGTGTCGTTTTCTACATGAGAATTTATTTACGGATCGATTTCAAATCCATCCGACAACGCAGCGGGGATATGAGGGGAAAACGCGGCTGAGATGATCAGAACCCGGTTTGGGAAGATCAAAAACCAGTTGGAGAGGATAAAAACCGGTTGGGGAAGGTCGCAAAGCGGTTAGGGAAGATTGAGCGACGGCTCTGGACGGTCACAAACTTGTTTAGGGTAGATGGAGTGCCGGTTGTGGACAGTCACAAAGCAGTTACGGTAAATCGAGTGCCAGTTCTGGACGGTCAAAAACCAGTTGCTATGGATGGTGGGAAACCGGTTTGTGGCGACAGTGGTTTAGACAGTAAGAATTCCTTTAAAAAAATAATTTTGCGAGATTAACTACTTGCTGTTCTTCTTCTTTTAAGTAGTCAGCAATATTTTTAGCCCGATCGCCACACATTCGGTGTACTTTGCGGTAGTAATTTTGGACGAACAATTCGGAGTCTCCAACGATTTGCGGCTGGGTTTTCAATCTTCCCCAATTCCAAAATGAAAATGTTTTATTGGGCTAAAAGAGGAAAAGTTTTACTTGGGCGTTTTTTCTTTTTCCTTTTTTCCCAAGCGGCAAAGGGACTATTGATCTGATCAGTCTATCTTGTTTCCTTATTCTATAGAATCCAATCTGCCTTCTCCCCTTCGTTGTCCAGCACGACCGTAAAACCCCAAAAAATGTAGCCTCCCAGATAAATAAATACAAGACCAGAAGGACCTTTCCTCTTTTTTTCAGGGGGTTTTATTGTAAGGATTTTGTTGCTTATTGGGTTCGTAAGAAGGTGGATTTCGCATCAGGACGAGTTCGGCACTATTTTTGTACCTTCTAATTTCGAAGTCGCTTCGTATCGAACTGTCAATAAACGCCGTACATATCAGCGTTCGACGTTTGAAATCCGTTCCAGACTTAACTGGGTCACCGAGCCACAAATCGCTCGGCAAATTGACTCACCCGTGTTTTGATGCAGGTGGTTGGCGCCGGATTTAGATTTGGCCCTTGCTGACATCGATGAAGTTGGCGAAGAGGGGGGAAGAGAAGAAGGATATCTAATTATACTAGGACAAGAAAATTCCTCCTTGTGCCGGCTCCAAAAACGGGATAGATGTCTCAGCGGGACGTTTAATTATTCCACCAGGCGCAGCGAATATAAATATATTCTCTGTCGTTGGGGCGTAATTGTGCCAACTGCTGTCGGATGTGCACTTACGAACGGCGAATGAAACTTGAGACTGACTGGTACCAAAAATGACGATCCTTCCTTGTTATGAATTCGACGTCAGCTAACTGCATCAGCAGCATTTACGAGCCCCAGTCACAATTTCCAATACCGTTTGAGAGGTGTAAAGGCGGCCGCAGCTCCCACTCTTGGAACAGCCGCCAACTCAGGTTGGGGTGCACGTTGGATTTCACCCGCCAAAGGTCAGACACGTGTGCTTTTCGCCGATTTGAATTCATTTGCAAATTCCTCTATTAGCGTGAATGTGTCAGAACGGTTGGGGGAATTCAAGGGAAGCCAAAACGCCGGAAACCGAATACAAGACTTGTATTGGCATTGGTACTTAGTATTGGTTGAGTAGATATTAATATTAAGTAAATATTAAAATCAAATTTTGAGCACTGCTGTATTAGACGGGTTCGCCGATGTTCTGGGTCTCCCGAAGATTAATTCAAATAGGTACGCAAATTACTTCGAAAACGACACCTCTCTCCCGTGAACTACAAATATCCCATCTGTAAGCTTACTGAGCCCCACGGAAAACTGGATGGATCGACACCCTGAAATTGATCCATTCAATCTAGTCAGTCACACTGTAGAGCTTACTCAAAAAATTCAATTATTGCAGTCAAATACTTTTCCTAGCCGACTGGGTAATTCTTCGGTCGAATGGAGGCCACTGCCATCTACGCAGTAGACGGGTTTGTGTAACATTCCGGTCTGGAATCCCAATAACGACCCCTTTCACCCGTCAGCTTTCTATTCATCAAAGCAAAGCATCCCATTGAGAGCAAAGCCTGCAGGCCGAGAAGACCGGAGGACGAGCCAGAAGGGAAAGGAAGTTTTGCCAAGGCGTTGGGTTCTCCTAGGTAGGAACTATCGGCATCCCAACTATGTAGGCCAAACCCCCTCCAACGAAGGCCCGTCTTCAGAGGACCATTCAGACTCCTGAGAAACCGTTTCACCTTGCACAACGGAGTTCTTGCACCCACGTTATGCTCGCGGCCTTCTCCCCCTTTCTGGCCAACCTAAAATTCGTTTACTTTCTTTTTCACTTTCAAGCCACATACTTGACCGAATGTCAAAAACCCCTACACATTCTTGTTACAGATGTTTACTATTCTTTCGGATCAATAAATTGTGCAGATACATAGCTCTGAAAACAAAAATCATCACATAATTAACATCCACCCCCACCCCCAAAAAACTACATACCTGTAGAGAGGTAGAACAGGTTAATGGCACTCGACCTCCTGTTTAAAAGCTATAAAAAGCCCGGGTCTTACGCTAGGAGGAGGAAAGGAATACATCAATCTTCTCAAGACTTGGAGGGATAGTGGAAATTACAGTCAGACTCTGAAATTCCCCAGAAAGAGCATTCATTCTATAAACAATACTGCCGACATCTTGGAAAGGGCAGCTATTCAAGATCCTTCGCTGCAGCATGCTCGATTTGAGGATTTGAGTCGTACCGAAGATGGTGCTGTGGCGTACAAAACAAATTTGACTGCAGTCGTTTAACCACAAACCTCATCTCCTTCTTAAGTGCCTCGGGAGTCGGGGGGTTGGGCACAAGGCCGGCCACTAGCAGGGGCGGATCCAAGAGAGGGTCCAGGAAGCCATGGCCCATTCCAGGCCCTGACCATTTCACACTGAATATAAGGAAGCGTACTGGAACCAGGAACTAAAGAGCACAGTGTTGGTTGGACGCCAGAGTTAACGAATCATTATAAAACTTGGTGGGGGGATGTACCCAGCACCAAATAGTCGGCCAGGAGGTCAGCAGGTCCAAATTTTGCTGCAATGATAACATCAGATGTTATTCTGGTATAAATGGACCAAAAATGAATAAAGGCACAGAAGAGCTTGACAACTTCTTATGAACATCTCAGACAGCCGTCGATCAAGGCACTAATAGCCGAATGTAGGACAATTTTTCCCCGGACAAAAAATCCCCGAGGTTGGGTTTTCACCATAAACATCTAGGCCAAAGAATATATGTATTAATTTGTAAATATTTATGTATATAGGTAGTTGTCAATATGAAAATATAGATCAAAATAGCAATTATGGGTCGCTTCATAAAAATAGCAATCATGGGTCGTGTCAGTCTGTGGATGCTCTTTGGCGAGGGGCTAATCTAATATTAGCTAATCTAATATTTAAAAAAATGTATCTAATGATATGTGCTAGAGTAATATGTAGTGTAATAGTATATTCATTAGTAAAAGTGTAATAGTATATTTATATTATGTACTATGAACTTGTAAACAACAAGTGTGATGATAGTTTACCAACTCCAGCCTTCCTCTCTCGTCCCTGTCCTATTGCCTGTGAACACTGACAGGATTCTCAACACAAGGGCACTTACTTACTCAAAATTGTACATATTATGCGATTTCCAGTCTATTGGCAACTTGGGGATTTTTTGTCCGCCCTTGGGGATTTTGTGTTCGGGGAAAATTTGTCCGCATACCCTAATAGCCCCATCCACCTCGCATGGGACCGCATGCACACCCTCAACACCCTGGCGAAAAGAGGCAGGATCACCCTGGAGTGGGATTTGGGATCACCAGTAACGAACATGCTGATACTCTGGCCAGAAGGGAATGCCAAACCCCATTTGTGGGCTGAGGGCCAGTAATCGGATTACCGAGAACCTCTTTCTAGGCTTCGTCTTAGTCGTCTAAGGTGGAATGCATGCTCACAGTAGGCGCATGTTGGCCAAATCCAACACTGAGACTACTGACGAGCTGCTCAGACTGAAGCGCAGGAATTGAGAAAGTTGGTGGGGTTACTGACTGGCTGATCCCCACCGCTTCCATCTGATTCAGATTATCTGAACGGTACCAAAGACAGGGCGATACCAAAGATATAATACCTATACCAAAGGTATAGGCTATCTTTGGTCGATACAACCATCAATATGTATGGAAACTTTATGAGGAAGCTGGCGAAATATCCCATACATGGGTGGTATACCACCTGCGCCGATACCAAGCCCATATCAGAGTGCCGACCACTCGATCATCGCAGAACGCCTTCCTCGGCGATCAAACACCGATGAAGGCATTTCCGTGCGAACATAAGTCAAATAAGTAGCGACCCTTCCTAGAAAATAGGGCTTCTTGACTGGACTTTCGACGCTCAGGCAAACCATAATAAAACACTAGGCTTGAAAGCCGGGGCCATCCTCAACCCCATCCCAGAGCTATCCTAGATTAACTATGATCTACGTGGTCAGCAATTGGCATTCGTTCCTGTCCATGCGGAGTTTCTGCCTATGAACACAGAATCTTTGCAAGTTCAGCTCCCTCTTGCCCGACACTTTCATCTAACAGACACCCAAAAAGGGGTTCAGGAACTATGTTGAGCCATACTGAGCTTGCTTTAGGGTGACAAGATTCACTACTATCAGCAGGGGACCATGCGAGGGAAACTCTTGATTCATACTGTAACAGTCACCGTGCTCCTCGAGCTGATCCCGAAGATGTCTCAAATTCGCCTGAAGAGCACCAAAATAAGTGAGAAAAAATGGAAAGGTGCGCTCACCTCTTCGACATGTATGTTTTTTTTTTTTTTAGCGCAACCTTTTTCCAAAAAATGGAAAGGTGCGCTCACCTCTTCGACATGTATGTTTTTTTGTTTGTTTGTTTACAGAGCATCACGTCCGAGCGGCTCAACAGATTTTCATGAGGGTGGTCTCATTGTCATCAGCGAGTTCGGGGGGTGGTTATTATAACCTTATGGTGGTGGTTATAATAGGCTACCTTGATTTTTCCTCCCTCATCCTCTCCATCGGTTTTTGGGAGGTCCTTCACGACGAAAGTTGTTTATCTCTGATGTGTAACTAAGGAGGCCTCAAAAGGGGGACGAAAGTTTTTGTCCGATTTCGTTGGTACAAGGGTCTATGGAATGAGCTTTTCAGGCTGATTCCAACGACTCCAAAACGATTTTTGCAGCCTGAGCCGTTCGTTACCCCCGATTGGCATAAGGTTTTCTTACGCATCGGTCGTTAGGGTGCAGTTGTTTACGTAATGAGCATCACGTGGATATTTTTGATGTGTTTGGTCGCTAGATACCTACTGTTTCTTAGTTTCTCTCGCTTTTAACAGAATAACAGAAAGGTTGCGCTCATCTATTCAATTCAATTGATGGCTTGTTCATACATGGGTGATACAAAAGCCCTTCTGAGCATAGTGAATTAGGACAGTTGGAGAAGACTTGGTAGCAGTGGCTTGAATTGGTGGACACTGCCATACTTGAGTTTCGTTCGTTGAGGGTGGAATATTTGTACATCGAAATTTCGAGGATGTCCACTGTAGAAAAAGATGCGAGGCCAAGTTTGAAGGTGAATCGAATGAACTTGAGGGGCAGACCCCTATTTGGGGGAGCTTCCCAGCATCAACTGCGCGTCTACCGACCTGAAGGGGCTGACCCCGTTCGTGACACACTTTCTACAGGCAAGGCTGGTGCCTCGGCCCCCTCCAACGGTGATGAGGTTCTTTACCAACACCCCGAAATAAAGTACCATAACTCCCTTTCTTACCCACGAAGGCTCTCTCTCCCGTCCGATCCCGATTTCCCATGTCGGCAGGAAACTTTTACTTTCCTGGGAGGGAGACTCCCCCTTGTTTACAAACATTGCGCCACCTCAGTCGGGGGAACGTTTTCTCGAGATTCCTTTCGGGGCGAAGAAAAAAGCGAGACCTGAGAACCTTGCAACTCTGCATGCCACATGAGCTCATTCGACCTCACAAATTAAGTTCTAGGTTGCTCGAATATTGTGAAACCCTCCGTCACGTTTGTTTATCCGCCCTCAATTCGGCTGGGAGATAGTTTCAGACGATTTCGCATTCAATAAACGTGAGGACATGACGACATTCACCGTGACAGCCCAAATAAGCATGAGATGCATGTGCAATTTTTTACTATGTTTGGTCAAATGAGAAGATAGTTAGAAATGTTTCCAAGTTCATTTTGTCCTCATTTTTCGAAGTGATAGATAAATAGATAAAGTTTATTACAAAAAAGCTCATCCTCAGTACAAATTAATCGTCAATAAACAGTACGGCATGGTTTTATCAACCTTCGACCGGAGATGGAATCTTACAAATAAATGGAACCCAAATACGAAATGAAAACTGCAAATCCTGAATCAACCAATACAAAATTGACACAATTGTGGATATAATATATTATATTCTGTCAAAAGAGAAAGCAAAAGAACACTAAAGTTGTGCCGCCTTCCGTAGTACAGATCTTACAAACGAATTTTCACAAAGAAATGGAATCTGCAGATCCCGAATTGAGGTGAAACATAAACTGAACATGAAACCTAAACTGAAAATTAATTTTTTGAAGTTACGTTCATTCTAATTTTTGTTGTTGTGGTTTATTATTTGAGGGTGTGTGTGTGTGTTGAGGGTGTTTGTGTGCATGGCTTGTTTTTGTTTTGTTTGGTTGGCTTCTGGTGGTGCTCGGGTTTTATTCATGGGATGTTGTTTTGAATTTATATGTTACTTTTGTGTTTTTGTTTGGGTGTGTGTTTTTATTGTGTTTTGTGTTGAATTTGTTGAGTGTTGAAAGGTTAGCTGTAGTGGTTTTGTGGTGCTTTGCGTGTTGTTGATTGGTTAAATGTGAGTTTTGTATGTTGATGTTGGTTTTTGAGTGTGTATTATTTGTTGTGTTAGTGGTTTTGTATATATTGTTGCAGTTTGGTTGTGGTTCGCTTTCATGTATTGCTTTTGTTGTTGTTTGGTGTGTAAGTCGTTATTAGATTTGCTTGGTTTTGTGTTGTGGTGGTATATAACTTTGCAGTGGTGTATAACTTTTGATGGAAATCGACAAGTGGCTACATCATGTGTTCATCAAAGTATGTTGCTGGTAAGATGCAAACACGGAAAACGCCGGAAGAACACGAAATATTTAGCAGAAGTGCGTACAGGGCACTACAGTGGCTAATTTCAGTAATCACAGGGACAAACCAGTTTCTTTGGGAATCCTGGAACGGATTAGATCCGTATCAACGTAACATTGGCTAGTCGGAAATCGCTGGATATTCCGGCCGTTCCAAGGACTTAGAAGTGGGACTTCCCCGAAGTGAAACGCTTAGGATGCAAGAGGGTTTTACACCTCCTCGCGCGGGGACCACCTGTTAAGCTCCAGAAATAGCATGGCGGGAATTCCCGGAGGGAAGTTTAATTCGCGGTGTGGTTAATTTATGCCGCCGACGATTAGATGATCCTGCAGAATCCAGAGAAAATTCCTAGAACTTAAATTTCAATATTATTCCAGGCGCTCAGAGGAATTATATCTCTTCCAGGGACCAGGAAGTGTAACTAGTAAATCGTGACCAGACGTCATGTTGGATGCTTTTACCCCAATTAAGCCAAAATGTAGGTAGATGAGTAAAATTGTAACTACGTGTAAATCAGTGTGTTCTAAACTCCTTTGGAAGTGCTAAACTCAAACAGTGGAATCAATGACAGCAGATACCAGTGCCCAACCAACATGACCATCATTTGACTGGCTAATAGCAAGTGGCTACACATAATTTTCTACACGAATACCCTTCCATAACATCAGAATACATAACTCATTTACAATGATTGTTTAGCGGAGAAAAAGAATGACGTGAGATATTTTTTGCATCCATTTTCTACGAGGTGAACCCACGTCAACCTTTTTCTCATTTTCTCGAAACAAGACCCGCCCAGCCCGGAAAACCCTCCCCCCCCCCCCCCCCCCATCCCCGAGGATTCCCCCATACTATTTATATTTCATGAAACACCGACTGCGGAGAAGCGAATAGTATTTTTAAGCTCGGACTGACAAGACTGCCCTCGTGCACGCCAGACAACTTGTAATTAGCCACCTTTATTTAGGACGTTCCGAATTTTTTTTTTTTTTTTTTTTTTCCCACCTCGCGTCATTCCTTCAAAGGAGGCAGTTTTTAAAAAAAGGTGACGCCGTGGTGACCTGAATTCTTTTTAGGACCTAATAGATCAGGATGTTAAACGATAATGAAGCTAAAATATGGTTGGGTGAAACATGCGTGTGTCTTTGAGCTCGCACAAGGATGTTATTTGAATTGTTTTGAATCCTTGTTCGGTATTGGGCCTATAACTCAATTCGTATGCATTTTGGCGATTTGGCCACGATTAAAAAAATGAAAATAGACAAAATTCCCAGAACATTTTTCTGTGCGAGCCTCCATTATTCCGCTAGTGCTCGGAAATGGGCTTTAAACATGGGACGGTTTTTGGCCTATGAGTCATAGGCTATGACTCGATAAGTGGGCATTTTAGCAACTAGACCACCCATTACCAAATTTAAATTAGACTAGCTCACTGAACATTTGTATGTTTGGGACGTCATTCTGCAGCTGAAAATTGAAAATCACTAAATTTTTTCGGATCTTTGTCCGGTTTTTTTCTTGTACTCAATAAGTAGGCATTTTAGCGATAGACCACCATAACCAAAATTAAATAAGACAAAACTTCCTACAAGTTGCTCAGCGAAAATGTTTCTGAGCGAGGCGCCACACAGTGGGACAAAACGGTCTTTTTAAGGGACATTGACAAAAAAAAAATTCTTCTGCGGTTTCGGGCTGGATATATTCCGAATAATATTCGGAATATATTATATAATAATATATTATATTATTCTCGAATATAATGTAATATATTATATTATTCTCGTCTACATATTATGTAGACTTAGGTATCTGGAGACGAAGTTCCAATTTTGGTTTATTATTCTTGGAATAATACACCTATGTTTTCGCGACGCGGGTCGACGACTCCGATCGGCCTCAAAATTTGACATTATCCGTTTCAAGAGGTCTACATTCAAAATCCGAAATGTCCGTCCGCCGTCCGCCGTCCGCCGTCCGCCGTACGCCGTACGCCGTCCGCCGTCCAGGCCGTTTTGGGCAGTAGGAATTTTTAAAAAAATCTGAAATTTTGGCAAAATACTTGGTTTACCATCTAGTTGTGCCCGCAAGGTTTTCAGTCCGATCGCCCAAACCCGTGGGGCGCTATGGGGCTAAAATGGGGCTACAGGAGGGGTGTTTTGAAGGCTTTTAGCTATGGGATCGAGTTAGGTGTCGTTTTCGAAGTATTTTTGGACGTAGAATCCATTTTTGGGGGTCCCGGAACGATCCGATTTCACTGTGGCGTTCTATAGGGCTTTCATGGGGCTAAAAATGGGATTTTTGAAGGATCCCAAGAAGTTAAATATTTTTCGAGTAAAAATTAAAGAATTTTTGAAAAAGCACATTTTTGAAAAAAAAAAATCCCCCCAAAAAATTTTTTTTGAAATATAAAAATCCAAAAAAAAAATTTTTAATTTTTTTTATTGACAGAATTAAATGTCTGTACAAGTAACCTATATCACAGAATAATAAACCCTTGTGTAAAATTTGCAGCGTTTTTAAACTACTTCCTTACCCCAATTTTTTTAAGGATCACTAACAAAATGAGGTGAAATTGCAGTTTTTACGCGTCGCGTCGGTCAATTTTATTGTAGCCCAGAAGTTTCTCGGAATTTTTAGCGCAACCTTTCCAAAAAATGGAAAGGTGCGCTCATCTCTTCAACATGTTTTTGTGTGTGTGTGTGAGGGAGGGTGTGTGTGTGTGTGTGTTTTTGTGTGTCACAGCCCGAGCGGCTGAAAAGATTTTCATGCGGATGGTCTCATTGTGATCAGCTCGAGTTCTTGGGGTGGTTATAGGCTATCAAAATCACCTCCGTCGTCGACGATTCGTCCGGTTCCGAGAAGATGACTCTCGAAAAAGGCGACCCAGCGCATTTTGTTGATGTGCTTAGGTTGTGTGGCATAGTTTGGTCGTAAGATACGTGTGTCAAGTTACGAATTCTTACGGTTTTGGTTTCAATAAAGACGCGGTAATATTTCGTAGTAACAGAAAGGTTGCGCTCATCTATTCAATTCAATTGATGGCATGTTTTAATTTTTTCAGGCATGATAGCCTCAATCCTTGAAGTCTGTAGAAGGACTCAACGTTGGGAAAAAAATGTTTACCGAACAACACACACTTTTACCGAAAAACGCTGTGTCTTCGAGTGATAATCAGCTCGAAAGTTTTTCCCTCACGTTTCCTTAAAAATCTGATGGTATGGGTGCATTCCTGACATGTTCAGTTAACAAACTATGAAGGAATTTCCTCCGGCATATTGCGGCTTTGCCCAACAGACTCTTTTTACGAACGATTTGTGGTAATTTTCAGGGTATTTTTGGATAACACTGGGCAAAAAAGAAATTTGAGCAAAAAGTTCGATGACAATGGGCCTCATACAGCTTCTGAGTGGGTTTTATGGTGCTGAATCCTAATTTGAAATCAGTTTTTTACGTAGTTGGTTATTTTCTCCCAATGGGCAGTTTGACTTGAAATTTCGAGGGTAGACTCAGGATTTGATTTCGGTAATCCATATCCCATCATGAGGATATCAAAAAAACAGAAAGAAAAAAAAGAAGGAAACAGCGCTTGACAACATTTTTCATCTAATGCATTCCTGGACCTATCGTCGAACTGAAATCCGGCCTCTTATCGTTGTATTGGTCTCCTTTGATCGCTACTGTTTATAATCAGTATACTGATCGCCTCTTGTCGGTTTGCACACTGACTTCTGAGAGATGATTATCAGGCCATTATGATTATTGTCAGGAAAATGAAAATGATGACTGGAGTGAAGTTTTTGGTGCTGAAGAGAGAAGCAAAAAGGAAGTTGACTAAATGTTTCGTCCCTCTTTTTTTTTCATCATTAAAAAAAAATCTTTTTTACCATTAGCCATAACCATTTCTTTTCTTTTTTTAATTTTCTTTATCAAATTTCTTTTAAATGTATTTTTTTCAATCATTGGGCCACGCACAACGACAATGGGCTTTTTAATTATTTTAAATATTGTTATTTTCTTTATTTTTTCAGAAATGGAATTTTATGTTTTATACAAATTTCATATTTTCAAATAAATAAATAAAATAAATGAAGTCAGCTGGTCTAAATTAAGGTCTTTCTCCCAGTTTCCCCATGCGTAACGTTAGCAAGCGTCAATCATAATTTTATGATACAGGAATTATTTAATATAGGCTCTACTGCCTTTCCTTCGACTCCTATCGGGAAATAAACCTCACCATTCGATTCAGCGCGAAAAAATACTTCTATAATGAGCTAGTTCAACATTTTAGTATAAGTATTAACGGATGAGTACAGCATGTCCCTAAAAAAAGACCGTTTTGCCCCACTGTGCGCCATTTTGCCGCCAGAACTCGCTAAAAAATTGAAAATTTCTGAATTTTTTCAGATCTTTGCCCGGTATTTGGATTGTAACTCGGTAAGTAAGAGGAGGTTAGGGAGGGGAAACGACTCCTCTGCTGATGTGAGTACTAAATTGTTTATTGGAATAAAAAATTGTAGCTTGGGGAACGGTTTCGAGCAACTAAGCCCTTCTACAGCCGACTTGGAGCAGTTGAAGTTGTATTCAGTTTTTTATTTCAATAGACTATTTAGAACTCACATCAGCAGTGGAGTCGTTTTCTCTCCCTAACCACCTCATTGACTTATAACCTATAGACCTATTATAGGTCTATAGACCTCTGCAAACAACCTCATTCGGTAAGTAAGCATTTTAACGAGTACCTAGTCGACGATTGACGATTACCGAAATTAAATTACCTAGAGGAAACGTCCCTCACATCGCTCTTCGAAGGTTATGTTGTGCGACCTACCATTCTGTGCCCCCTGATACGCACTATTAAACTGATTCCTGTTGTTAAAAAAAGAAAAGAACGTCACTGGAAAACACAGCGAGTACCTACAAATACATAAAATACCCACTTGAAGTATTCATTAATTTACACTTGAACATCACATTGGTCTTTATGCCTACATTGTTTTTTGTTAGCGTTGAGGGCAAGCAATCCCCGCATGGCCTCCTCCGAGGTTGCCTATAATGGAACTGT
Source organism: Pilophorus perplexus (assembly GCA_955831195.1). Classification (NCBI taxonomy): domain Eukaryota; kingdom Metazoa; phylum Arthropoda; class Insecta; order Hemiptera; family Miridae; genus Pilophorus; species Pilophorus perplexus. The sequence continues at coordinate 31,477,391 of OY037009.1, read as the reverse complement.
TAGCAAGTGAGTAGTCCTGGCGGATTGTGTTTTCTTCTCATCTCGTTAATGAACCATTTAGGGAAACAACGGTCTTTGAACACGTTACAGTAAGACAGTTCACCAGACTCATTCATGGGATCGGTTCATTCACAAGTCACATTCATTGCCATCAGTGCACGAGTGTATCGGTTGAAGATAACGTTCCCTCTGGTCAAGATTAAACCCTCGGAACGAGCACATTACACATGACTAATCTGTGAATCACCTCTTTTGCACTTGTTTGTGTGAACTTTTACTTGAGCCAATTTGTCATTCTACTTTTTTCACCGTTAGAGGCGGGAGAGTTTTTGTTCCCTTCTTTTGTTCTTCAACTCTTCATGCGCGCGTCATTTCGCCGTCTATTTACGTCAATGGAGCCCTCTTTTTTTTCACCTACGACAGGTCGTCGATCCTGTGTGAACCACTTTCAGGTCGGAGGGTCGAGATTTGCGTTTTAATAGCAGCTCATACCTACAATAAATTCAGGTGCGCTATTAAAGTGGACCAGAATTAGACCTTGACTGAATTTCAGGGGGAATAATAATATATTATATACCGTCTAAAGGAGGGGAACAATTGCACTCGACACCTAGAATTGATTTCAAAGCCGAAAACCACTACGCATGTACAAATCATTGAACCAGGTTTACATATATGTAACTAATATATTAATATATTAATTTAGTTACTAGGGGGCCATCCTCTGCTGGCTACGCCAGCCGACCGTATCCCGCCTGGCCTCAAACCCAACAACTCGTTTTCCCATATTGTGCAGTTTTTTTTCTTAAAAAATACAGATTTTTTAATTTTTGCTCCACTTTTGGAGCTTAGATGCGCCACGTAGAGCAACTTTTTGGTGGTTTCATAATATTATTGCTTCCGAGACTGCGGAAGCATTGTTTTTCTCGTCATCTACTCGCCAAAACGGATTTTTGGTATTTCTTTCAAATTTGTAAGAAAAAGTTTAATTTCCCGTTTTTCCTCCTTTAGGAGCTCAGATACGCCACATGGAGCTACTTTTTGGTGGTTTCAGACTTTTCTCGCACTATGCTCGCCAACCTGGATTTTTTTAGACCAATTTCAGATTTTTCCGACCGCTAGAAGTGCCGTAGAATAAAGATGACCGAAATCGTGTCACCCTCTTCCTCGGGCTGCGGCTTCAATATAATAGAAATAGAAATAGAATGGCACTTCACATAGCATTGAAGAAAAAAAAAAGGTTTGAAGTGTTTAATTGCTGTAAATACTACTTAGTAGTTAAAAAAAAAAACTCTTATTTTGTAGCTATAGATATTTACATTTTTTTTGTTATTTAAATTCGAAAATTACACAATTTTACACAAGGGATAATTATTCTTTGATATAGGTTCATTTCATACGAAAATCAATTCTGTTTCAATAATAAAATATCTTTGAAAAAATTAAAAAAAAAAAAAAAACATTCTGTACAATGTTCGGGCAGATGTGGGTGGGATCTCGAAAAGTGGATAATGTGCCCAAAATTACTCGGAAATTATTTATCCTCCTGGGATCCTTCAAAAATCCCATTTGTAGCCCCATGAACACCCCATAGATCCCATCAGTAAAATCGTATCGTTTCGGGGCCCCCAAAAATGGATTCTAAGTCCAAAAATACTTCGAAAACGATACCTAACTCGACCCAATAGCTGAAAACCTTCAAAAAGCCCCTCCCTTAGCCCCTTTCTAGCCCCACAAAGCTCCACGCGTTTGGGTGATCGGACTGAAAACCTTGCCGACACAACTAAATGGTAAACAGAGTATTTTGTCAAAATTTCAGATTTGTAGAAAAATTCCTACCGCCCAAAATGGCTCGGACGGCGGACGGCGGAAGGACATCTCGTTTTTGGAATCTTGAAATTTTGAAACGTATACCTAAGTAATGTCAAATATTGGGGCCGATCAGAATTTTCGATCTCCGTCGCGATTACACACATAGACCTATGTGTATTATTCCAAGAATAACAAACCAAAATTGGAGATAATATCATTCATGCATTCATTTACCGTTAAGCGTTGGCTGTTACCTAAGCCCAGCACCAATTAGAATGGAATCCCTAATTCTCTAATATTATTTGACATTACCTACCCCGTGCAATATGAGCCTATAGGTACAGATATTTTTCACATCTATTCCCGTTTTATAAAAATTTTATTTAATGTGAATTATAATAAACAAAAGTACAATAATCGAAAAACAACAGGTTATTTTCAGTTGGTTTACTAAAACCAAAACCCGTTTTAATTGAAACCCAAAGAAATCTTATCTGGTGAAAACAAAACTATTATAGTTTCACTCGAAGCCGTTATAATAACCGAAGCCCGCTAAATGAGTCTCCTTAAACGAGTGTCAGTTCGATGACTCCGTGTTTTCCGAGGAACAAACATCGATTAACGTTGATCGCCTGGCCGCATTCAAAAGGTGTTCACGTGATAGAAAAAGCCAACTGTTCAGGGGACAGTGAACCAAACCAAATCGCAACATCCTCGGAAAATGAGGGGGTTTTTAGCCGGCAGATGGAAATTCCAAGAAACTGGACTCCGACGATAGCATTTGGTAAACAACTTGGGGGAAAACAAACTGTCTCTGCGATGATTGACTGTAGACGTTTCTCAACGTGGCATAATCCTGGGATTGGGAGATGCGAAAATGATTCATTGAATAGCCTTAAGAAGGAAATCCTTAAGGAAAGACACTAAGGAGCTGTAGAATTTGTTGGAGAAGTTATTAAACTATTTTGGGAAGCTATAAAATCGAGTTCAAGTCCAATAAAATCACTTTGAGAAGCTATTGTGGGAAAGCGGTTAACAAACATTGGGGAATGGAAGAGGGAAGCGCTTCATCACACTTTGAAATCCTACGAATCGGGTTGAAAAGCGATAAAACCCGTTTGAAATTTCAAAACTGGTCTGTCCCCTCAGGCCAAAAAACATTTTCCCCGAAAAACCATTTAAAACTGTCTTGTTTGTGATATTATTTACAATTTTTACCATTTTAGGTCATTTTACATGCTATTGTCATTTACATGACATGTAAATGACAACATTGTGAGGGCCATTTTGGCCCTCAGTGGCCTGGGGGAAGGAAACCTCTGCCCCAGGCCGAGAGGGCCAAAATGGCCCTCACTAATATAGGCTTTCTGGCGAAATAAATTCGAAATTGAGTCCAAAAGTTATGATTTATTGACCAAAATATTTCAAATAAATAAAATAGTAATATTTATGGTAGGTACCTACTCTATTAAAAAAAAAAAGAAATAGAAGAAAAAAATAGTGATCAGGATTATTGTTCACAGTTGTTCACACTTCATATTTTTGGAGTGAATCTGCAATTAATAGAAATAAAAAAGATTATTTTTCAGGATTTTTGTTCAAGGTTGTTGAGAGTGAATACTCACATTTTTGGTGCGGATCTGTAGTGCATTCTACCGATTGTGCCTTCAATTCGAGCAACAGATTCTCTATTTCCTCGTCGACAACCATCATTATCCAAAATACACTGCCAAGGACATGGCACAGAAGCTTCCTCGTGGCCCTCACAGTATGTCATCATTATGTATCATACATAATGTCATAACAGTATGTCATGACTGTAACAAGAAATTTACGTTCGCGCATGCGCTGAGCGTACTGCTGATTCAATCGTGATGAAACTGATAGGGGACCATCTAGGGCTACACCCACACAATTCCTGAAAATTTTATTGAAAACCTATCAAAATTGTGGGAGTTATGGCTGTGGAAAGGAAATTTCATTCGCGCATGCGCTGAGCGTACCGCTGATTCAATCGTTATGAAACTGATAGGGGACCATCTAGGGCTATATCCATACAATTCCTGAAAATTTGATTGAAATCTGATCAAAATTGTGGAAGTTATGGCTGTTGCAAGGAAATGTGGACAGACAGACGGACAGACAGACAGACGGACAGACAGACAGACGGACACGAAACGAAATTTGTTCAGGAGTCCCTGAAACGCAAAATGCGAGTGGAAATTTTGATTTTGGAGCAAAAACAATTTTTTCATTTCGAAAGTGAAAACAAAGCTTCCGCTGCCATGCAGTCTCGGAAGAAAAATATGATCATAGAGGCGTATAAACAAAATCGATAAGGACTACCTACACAGGAAATGCGACAACACGCAACTGAAAACTGAACTGATAACAGAAAACCCCGAACTCAGCCCGATCAACAGGTATAATATCTGCAAAACAAAAATTTTGCATGCACATTTAATGTGCGTTCATACCCGATGCTAGGGGCAGCAAATTGAAGCTAACTTGTTCCTTGAGGTATTTATTTTCTTGTTATCTCCCAAAACACTCGCTAGAAGCGTTACTAGCGGTCAAAACAAAGCTGTGGACTGAGGGCATTTTCGGCCCTCATGACCTGGGGGGACGTCTCGCTGAGGGCCATTTTGACCCTCGTTGGCAGTCAACGTCAAAGTCAAGGGATACCTACAAACGAGTCAGGAGACCAAAAACCGGTTGAAGAACAAAAAACGGGTATATGAAAGCTAAGAAACCGGTTGGGAGTGCCGAAGAACCGGTTTCAAGCCCTATGAGCCCTGTTCAAGGAGCGAAGCCACTGTTTTGAAAGGCTAACAAACTGGTTTTTAAGCCATGTAAATCCCCTGGAAGAGGACGTTCGCCGGAGGTGCAGAGGTCTAATTCAACGGGGAAACTCCTCTGCTGGTCTGAATTGTTTATCACGAAAAAAAAAAGATCACTCCTTAGCCTCCCACAGATTGAAGTTCTTGAAAACCAATTTGAGAAGCTACTTATAGGGATACAAAACCGTACCTAATCTCTGATATGAAGCTCCCAATGAAAATGGGCTTCAACGCAAGCCAAACGCTCCATTTTCCAAAGGCATCGTTCCACCTTCAGCCTCATTCTCCAGAATTATCAACCAGCACGAAAAACGCTGTTCACCGCCTTATCTGCGACTTGGGTGCTCCTTCTAGATGCTATAAAGTAATTTCTCCACGCTCGTGGATCCGTGAAGTAAATGACAATGCTCAAGGTCTCTTACTGATTTTATAGCTGCTGCACGTGTCGCTTTCCACCAAGGTCAACCCGATTGTTTGTTTCTGTACAACCGTTTACATCTTGTTAACCACCTTCTTGCCAGGTCCATTTGAAGGGGCCATGATGTCTGTGGCGGTAGTTTGTGGAAGTCCCCCTCAAGGGCTGAAAGTCCAAGTTCTTTTGGCACATGCATTTCACGTGATTAGCACTCGTGGCGTACATTGGGGCGTAGTTTTTTTTAATCAATGGATTACACTGAGCCCATTCAGAAGGTATTTGGGTCGTCCTGGAAGTGAGAAGGCTGCTCGAACCCAACCCACTTCCCTCAATCTCCGTCATCCGCGCGCCTATTTCCATTCACCGCCGCCGACCTCCGTTCCAACGTTGCGACATTTGTTCTCATTATGTTTTTTTTATATTATCATCACTGCCTCGTAACGTGATATCACTGTTCGTGGGAGATCGTCGCGGTGAAAAATCGGACTTCGGGCGGGCGGACCCATCAGATTACAGATTGATGTCCATTTCCAAGGTACAGAATAAAAAAAAACTCGGGAGCTGAATCTACCAAAGAACTTATTTTTTGCACATAACTAGTATCCTCTCAATTCGCTCATTTCATGTTTACGGGCCATCAGGTTAGGTGTACCAATTCGTTCGATAACATTTATTTCCTTCGTAAGTTTAAATCCGGATCAATATTAATCTTACAAATTCTACATCAATATTCATATCTACAAATTCTCCCTTCACCGGATGAAGTTGGCAATGGAGAAGGGCCTTCGGTTTCTATTCTGCGAGCTGCAATTTATAGAAGGAGCCTACTCGTGGAGGATTTACAGCCGTTGTGTGAAAATGCCCTCGGTATTTTTATTCCGGATTTTATTTTATGACGTCATGTACGGCACGTGCCGTTGAGTGAGAGCGTGACATGTCTCGGAGGCTTGTGATTCCATGCGGACATCCGTCTGGTTAGGGTTATCCAAAACTATGTGCGAGGCGTGAACGTTCAATTATTAAACGACCAGTTAAAGATGATAATAGTTATCTGGATCCAAATTATTTGGATGATTATAAGTCCCTAATGATTTTCGAGTCAGTGAAGACTGTGTTGTTCTCTGAGAAAATAATGGTAATGATTTACAAAGACAGAACCAGCCCTGAAAGATAATCATGTTAAAATGCTGGTTATCAATGGGACCTTCTAGGTTTTATAGCTCCTCATACTAAACTAAATTAAAAGCTCCTCAAACTGGTTTCATAGAACGTTAAGCTGGACTACAGCTCCTCAAACTGGTGTTGAAGCTTCTAGAACCAGTTTTACAGCTCCTCAAGCTGGTGTTGAAGTTCCTAAAACTAGCTTAACAGCTCCTAGAACCAGTTTAACAGCTTCTCAAATTGCTGAATAAACCAGTTTTATAGCTCCACAAACTGATGTTGAAACTCCCCTAACCAGTTTTATACCACTTCAAGTTTGTTATATGTTTGTTAGATAGATAGATATTTGTTATACAGTTCTTGAAACCAGGTATGTATATGGCTTGTCAAACTAGTTTTATAGTTATGCATTCTTCAAGGCAACTAGGAGAATCATGCAAAAAACAACAGACAAAGAAGAGTTTTTCGTACCAGTCCGTATAGAAATTGTGCACTTTGACTGCCACGCCAAAATAGGAGAAAGTGCGCAACAGTGGCAGGGTCGTTCTTACTAGATTTTTTAATAGGAATTTTACCATTATGTGTATGCAAATACTTCCCAAATTCCCTTTAGGAGGGTAAATAAACACTCACTATGTACATAGTTACTATTACTATTACTAATAGTAAAAACGAGAGTACTTTATTACTGAATTTCTTACGCGGCCGCCCCACTAGGCTTGACAAACGATCGGGGGACTGACACGGAAGGGTTCCGAGGAGGAAACCTCTTTTGGTCGCTGCTGCTGACCTCACCTCCTCCACGCTTTTTTACTCGTTACCTACTAGCCGCATGCCAGTGTGCTACGGCTCACTGGCGGACTCAGCTCTTGTCCCGCATGTCCACCCCTGTAATGTTCAGCCTGATATCTCGGGTAACGCTGAGGTGCAACATGTTGGGGGCATGCAAAGCGGTAGAGGGGCTAGTCCCTTCGGGCCTCTGACTGGAGAGGCCTTAATAGGGAGGAGTTGCTCCCATTAAAGCATTTAACACCCGAGCTTGGAGCAGCTCCTCTTCTCCGGTACCTCAGGCGAGGCGGAGCCCGCGGCCTCTGATCGAGGGGGTCATCCCGTCGGTCCTTGGCCGCCCCCCTCGGACTGGTGTCGGACTCGAGGGGGTCGTGGGGCCTGCTGGGAAGTGGAGGCCCGCGGAAGGTTAAGACCCCGCAGGGTTGGAGCTCCCTTCGGGGGGCCTGCTGATATCTAACGCTCCATAGCAGTTTCCACAGCTCACACTGGCCGCATCGACAAGTCCGGCGGCCATCAAGATCGTCTGTCGTCTTATCCTTACCCACCTTCTTGGTTCCGTGGCGTTATGTTTGATTTTCCCGCCACAATACCACAATAATACCAGGCTGATCAGTCCGACTGTTGTCATCAAGCGATTCACTGTCATCTGAATCAACGGTCGACATTGTATCTGATGACAACAGTCGAGTGCGACCACCAATGATTTACAACAGGTCAATCAATAATTAACTCACAATGCCATGTTACGTCATGATCTTGGGCCAGAGGTGAACTGTCCAATGCCAAGACTACTACAGTTCACCTCTGGCCCAAGATCATGACGTAACATGACATTGTGAGTCAATTACACAGGTTTACAAAAAAAAGGTCAATCTCAGGCGCCGCAGAAAAAACCATCAAACTCTATGTTTTTTGGGGTGCTGAATCCGAATCCGACCCCCGTTTTTTCCGGTCACGTCCAAATTTTCGAGATATTGGCGATTTTTCGTTTTTTCGACCTTTTTCCGTTTTGAAAATCACAGCTAAACGTGCGGATACCACAAAAACTCTCTTCTTACTGGAAATTTATCGCTGATTCCGAAAATATATATGAGTTGGTGTCTAAAACCACGAGAAATGTGTGATTTTGCCAAAAAATGTTGAAAAAACGTGGTTTTTTCAAAACCAAAGTCACGTTTTTTGATACTTTTTACCTTCTAGCGTGAAAACTAAGGCCGTTAATAAAGTTTTTCCAACGAGGTCCTGTAGGTAGATTGTTTCTGCGTCGAATGGGACCAACCGTGATTCTTTACCTTCCATAATAAGGGAGCTATGATTTTTCAAAGTTTCTACCCATTTTGGCCATGTCGTAGAACATGAACTCCTGGAGTCGGCAATGCAACTTGATCGCAACAAAACTTTGTTCCGAGGAATATATTGGACTCGGAGGCATCAATTCAGACCGACTCAAAGATGGTTTTATTCATCAAGAACTCACGGAATTGCACTTGAAGCCCTGAAAAACAAGCGCCCAGAAACTTTGAAAAATCATAGCTCCCTTATTATGGAAGGTAAAGAATCACGGTTGGTCCCATTCGACGCAGAAACAATCTACCTACAAGACCTCGTTGGAAAAACTTTATTAACGGCCTTAGTTTTCACGCTAGAAGGTAAAAAGTATCAAAAAACGTGACTTTGGTTTTGAAAAAACCACGTTTTTTCAACATTTTTTGGCAAAATCACACATTTCTCGTGGTTTTAGACACCAACTCATATATATTTTCGGAATCAGCGATAAATTTCCAGTAAGAAGAGAGTTTTTGTCAAATTTTTGGGCATCCGCACGTTTAGCTGTGATTTTCAAAACTGAAAAAGGTCGAAAAAACGAAAAATCACCAATATCTCGAAAATTTGGACGTGACCGGAAAAAAACGGGGGTCGGATTCGGATTCAGCACCCCAAAAAACATAGAGTTTGATGGTTTTTTCTGCGGCGCCTGAGATTGACCTTTTTTTTGTAAACCTGTGTTATTGATTGACCTATTGATACTATCAATTATTGATAGTAATAGTAGTCTTGGCATTGGACAGTTCACCCCTGGCCAAAGATCTTGACGTGACATGACATAGTGAATCTGCCAAGTTCTCCAATATAAAGCAAGTTCCTCCAAGGGCATAAAAATGGAACTGCTGAGGGTGGATTCCTCCACCTTTCACAAACTGTATATGTATTTGAGACGGCCGTTCAAGTGCCGTGAAATAATTTCGACAGCTTTTCAAAGTTTGAGCAGAAAACGTCAGTGGACATGTATGTATACACATGGTATTAAGAAGACTTCTACTTAGTATGATCTCCTTCATAAACCTAATGTTACTGTAAAAACTTTATTGTCCAGTAAAAAAGTGTTTAACAAAGTGATTCGTAGTATAATTTGCTCTCTAGCGGTATTCAGTGGTCCTGCAAGCAATGTCAGCTTTACCGCCAGAGAGCTCTCATTTCAGTCCTGTGAACGACTGGAGGGCTTAAGGCGAAAAAATGGTTTGTGAGGATTTCTTTGGAAAATGACAACCTTTGACCGATGGGGCAGTATTGGCAGTTCGTACCTAGCTTGTGGACTCTCTTCTCCCAACGGCGCGCCGCGGCGGTGCCAATTGGTTGGGATGACACCCCGGCATTTCTCCCAACCACCTCCATTCATTCTATATAGTAACACGAACAACGACCTTTCCAATGTCAGAAAGCAAATTTTCGTCAGATCAGAGGGAAAGCTTGAACCCACGCAGAATTCCCGGACCACCTCCAAGAAAGCCCTATTGGTTTAGGTACCTACCCTATCTAGAGGGTCTATCCTGGAACTTCCTCACCCTCCCTTCAACAACAATGGTGGCGTGAAGTAGGGACCCAGATCCAGAAAAAAATATCAACAAGTACCTATTAAAATAAATAAAAAAACGTCGTTTTAGTGAATTTAATAGGTACATCAATCCATAGGATATTTTGAAAAAAAATAAAAAATAAAAATAACGATTTTTGTAAAATAATGAGTGTTTATAATATTATGCAGCTCTTAAAATAAATTACGCTTACATTTTTAACTCCTCAGAACTGCCGAGTTAAATGATAGTTTTATAATTACAAATCAATTAAAAAAGAAAAAATAAGAAATTTGGAAACTCCGTACCTCATTTACCAATATATTATAATATCATTATATCGGTACGTTATATTATATGGGTATATTTTTACACTTGAGTCACAAAGTGGTAAAAGTGTTGTTGTTCTTTGCGCCCTTGAAGACTATTGCATCATGATTATGATCCACCAGAGCTACCTTCTGGTTGAATGTGATTTAAAATTTAGTTACCTACACTTTCTTAGGTTCTAGACACTAATTAATTATCGACACACCGCCACGCAGGTACATTATATTCACCCGATTCTGTTCTCACAGGAGCCTTCATTTCAGTGAATCGTATGCGAAACATCTGGAACTCTGCAATACCCGCCCAGGTTCTCGCTTCGGACATCTCCGCCCCCACTGTTGAAAGGCGGATCAATGAGGTAGCCACCCCCGCCTCCGGTTACAAGGTCACCAAAAGGTCAAAGTTCGTCGTTCCACCCGGGAAACCCTCCTCCCAGGACCGGGCTTTTCAAATCTCACCCCTCTCGGGACACCGAAAAAAATCATCATTTCAGACGTAAAAGGACTAGAGAGAGAGAGAGAGAGAGAGAGAGAGAGAGAGAGAGAGAGAGATAATGTCCATCAGGTTTCCAATTCAAAGTACCTCTAGCGTGAATTCGTTTTCCACGTTCTGTTGAATCGGCAGTTTTGGGATTTGGAAATGGCCTAACGCTGGGCCCTCTACAAAAAATCTCCATTCTCACTGTCACAGATCTGCCTGGATGCATTTGCAAAATCAGGGAAGACTCCAGAAGCTGACCCTCGAGGACAAGGCCTCTTCCTCTGTTCGCGGAGTGATGCAAGCGCAAGGCCTTTCCGCTTTCATGTCACCCGAAGGCCGACGTTTCGAAGAATAATAATCAACAATAAATAATAACAAGTTAGACCGATCCGTTCGCTGCATCGGCCAACGGGGGACATTCGTTGGTCATGCAAGATGGAAGAATGGAGAACACTGGACAAACAATACTGAATTTTCTCAGAAAAATCGTGTGCAGAGGACAGACAAACTGTTTGTCATTAATTGTCAATAATTGTGTCACGTAAACAATAATTTTGTCACTTAAAAAATAATAATTTAAACAATAATTTTGTACACAATAATTTTGTCACTTAAAAAATTATTGTTTACGTGACAAAATTATTGACAATTAATGAGTTAATTATTAACTTGGTGGAAAATAGCTTACCCTCGCCATAATAGGTAAACACGCCCGGTATCCTTGTCCATTCCGTAAAATGCTGCTTTTTACACGGTACATTGCCTCCTCGATTCAGGAGCAAAAAAATACGCCGCACAGAATCGTTTTCGACAAACGTTGAGAAAGCGCGCGAAACCGGCTATGAATGAACTTGTCGCTCGGGCGGCAATCGCCCATAAAAGTCGGAATGATGACACTGAATAAAAAAAAAATATATAAAAAAAACATTTATGCAAAACTCCGAGATGATTTCGGCCACCGACGTCACCGGAACGTCACGGTCGACTGCGAGAAAATGATAAATGGAATTGAAGAATCGACGATGTGAACGGGTGACGCGTTGAGGCGAACGAAGAGGCGATGCCCTAAAATGGAGGCGGTGAATATAAACAGGAAAAACGTTACGAAGCGAGACAGTCCAGGAGGAATAAATAAGATTTGAAACGGATGTTACTGTAAGTCATAGGTAGTGTAAGAGGTGTTATATTACTCTTTTTAAGTAGGTAGACATAATCGCACTCACCTTTTTGATACGAATGTCTCTGGTAGGTTGATTGTACATCACCTACATCAATATTAATCGAATAATTGTGAGGTGTGTTTGCTGGAGTTCTGAAGGCGCATACTCCACGGTCACGCCGCCATTTCCCTGGAGGAAGGGAATTCCGTGACAGACCATTCCGACGTTGTAAGTTTGAAGCGTCGAAGTAGCTAACATCCCGGACTCGCATTGTTGGAGGAATATGAAGAAAACCTGGTCAGTACGATTTCGCTAGAAGCGTCTAGCTGTAAGTCCGTTGCTTTCCTGAGGGCGGTCCATAGTTTCCACAACACCTTGTACGTGTTGTACGCGTTGTAGACTCCAGACCATTAGTGCGCACTAGCAATCCCGCTTGGGTTGAAAATATCTAAAATCCCTGATTGAATCCAAAATTAATGAGGAATAAATCGTTTTCCACACCATAAGAAAAAGATCGGCGAGTGCGTAACTTGGAAAACACTCGTTTAATATTAAATACTAGCGTGACACCCGGTCTTCGCACGGCCTATTGTGAACACGAAGCAAAACTAAATGTTTCAATATTTACCAATTTGAAGATGTGGTACTTTGGTACTATATTCTTCAGCCAGGGGTCGTCATTGGCAGTATTAAATTAATAAATGTAATGATTGACTTTCAATCAGAACAACAATAACAATAACCGATGATGATTTATTTAAATTTACACTCGTCGTAAAACCCTTTCGATCGTCGGAACTCGTTCGTTATACATTCAGATCCGACCCCGCGAGTGGTGAAAATACGTAACACCCCTGAATGTATCCACAATAAAATCGCCCCTCAGTCTAATAAATGACTTCCAACCAAATCGTGGGTAAAGGGAAGCAAACAATTTCTCGCGCCAAGCCGGCTTGAACCCGATCTCATCCACCTCAAGCGTGCACGGCTGTCTGGAACTTAGGAAAACCTAATTAACCTAATTGAAATTTCCCACTCATCGTGGAACCCTTTCCGTTGTCGGAATTCGTTCGTTAAAGTTAAGTTAAATTAAAATTAAATAAAAATTGGATCGAGAGGAAGAGGTGAGTCCAAACGACATACTCAGCCAGCCGTGCTCAGGCACGTTCTGAATTAATTGTATAAATTAACAATTTTTTCGGAGTCGTCACAAACGGACCAAATATTTATATTTGGAGAGTTCAGCTAATTTTAAGAACAACAACTCATTTTGAACAGATTGTAGCCAGAATAGGTAATTTACAAGATTTGACGAATTTCTTTCTCTCTGCCGAATTATTCAAGATGTTTAATCAATATTTTTTATTATGAAAAATAAATTGCACCAAAGAAATTACGCAAAACAATTCCTTGAGACAAATAAATATTTAAAAAAAGACAAATAATACTTTTACGGTTGCGCGTGGTTTTTGACGTGGTTCTCCCAGTTTCGATGCGTTTTTTTTTTCTTCTTCTTCTTCTTCTTCTTTTGGTTTATTATTCTTTGAATAATACACTTTTGAAATCGCAACGAAGGTCGAAAACTCTGATCGGCCTCAAAATTTGACTGAGACAACGGTACAAATTTTGTCCGTCCGCCATTCGCAGTCCGCCGTCCGCCGTCTGAAATTTCGACAAAACACTCGGTTTACCATCTTGTTGTGTCCGCAAGGTTTTCAGCCCGATCGCCCAAACCCGTGGGGCGCTATGAGTCAAAATGGGCTACGGGAGGGGTTTTTTGCAGGTTTTCGGGTATGGAGTCGAGTTAGGTGTCGCTTTAGAAGTATTTTTGGACGTAGAATTCATTTTGGAGGGTCCCAAAACTATACGATTTCACCGTGGGGATTCAATGGGGCTTCTATGAGGCTACAAATGGGATGTTTGGAGGATCCGAACGAGGTCAAATAAGGTGTCGTTTTCCGAATAATTTTGGACGCATAATCGATTTTCCGTTGTCCCACATCTGTCCGAACATTGTACGTAAAAAAATTTTTTTAATTTTATTTTAAAAAATTGACATTGATTTTTTGTTGACACAGAATTAATTTTTGCACAATTAATCTGCATCGAAGAATATTACACCCTTGTGCGAAATGTGGAGCGTTTTGGTTTATTATTCTTGGAATAATACACCTATGTTTTCGCGACGGGGGTCGACGACTCCGATCGGCCTCAAAATTTGAAATTATCCGTTTCAAGAGGTCTACATTCTAAATCCGAAATGTCCGTCCGCCGTTTTGAGCAGTAGGAATTTTTTTTTTAATCTGAAATTTTGACAAAATACTCGGTTTACCATCTAGTTGTGCCCGCAAGGTTTTCAGTCCGATCGCCCAAACCCGTGGGGCGCTATGGGGCTATGGGGCTAAAAATGGGGCTATGGGAGGTTTTTTTTTTTAAGGCTTTTAGCTATGGGATCGAGTTAGGTGTCTTTTTCGAAGTATTTTTGGACGCAGAATCCATTTTTTGGGGTCCCAGAACGATCAGATTTCACTGTGGCGATCTTCAGGGCTTTCATGGGGCTAAAAACGGGATTTTTGAAGGATCCCAGGAGGTTAAATATTTTTAGAGTAAAAAATAAAGAATTTTTGAAAAAAAAAAAAATTTTTTCTTTTGAAACAAAAATCCAAAAAACAAATTTTTTTAAAACAAAAATCCAAAAATAAAATTTTTAATTTTTTCCATTGACAGAATTAAATTTCTGCACAAGTAACCTATATCAAAGAATAATATACCCTTGTGTAAAATTTGCAGCTTTTTTCTTTTTTAATTCACAATCGAACCTGAAGTACTCGAACTTACTCAGAAATGGATCTCCCGCATTTAAAGATCAAGTAATGTGTAATCTCATCGAGTTTTAATTCTAGCGGGGAGAGACTTGAGGCGGTGACGCTCCAACAAAGGCCGTCGACTCGGCGCCAGGCAGTGCAGAATTTAATTGGCGTGACGAGGAAAATATCCGAGTGAAATGAAGATAGCGGACCCAACGATTCGAAGCACCCCCATCTCACCAGTATAAATAATGCTTGAGAGTTAATTTTCGAAGGAGAAAAAGCTCTCTGTCACAACTTTATCTTGAATACTTGGTTATGTTTCCGCGGGAGACGAATATTTATTTATTTTGTTTAGTCCCATTTTCCGAGGGATTCTCGACCCTAGCGTTATGAAGGTTTTTTACTTGTTGTTAATAACATTGTAATCTTGTGTTCATCACTCACATGACATGTTCATCACTCACATTGTGTCAGTAGGGAAGATTCCGTCCTCAATGGGGTGATCAACAGGACAGAGTTATGACAACGTCTGCCCCTTGGGTTGTTGATGGATTACATGGAGTCACGAGCTACCTATCTCGTAGAGCCCTTCTAGGTCAGACTTGGGCGCTGTAGTAGAGAGGTATCAGCAACAAATTGGTTCTTAAAGTAGTTGGTACCCATCATCGTTGCGAGTAACTTCACTATCTCAAACGAGATTGGGAACTGCCAGGTGGTGCAGAGGTGCTGATCCCAGTAGGAGTTTGCCTGTCTTCGTTCTCTAGGGGAATTCCATCTCTAGTTGTATTCGCTGCTCAGGGTTTACTAAAGATGTAAGGGAGCATTAACACGCTTAGCCCTTGGAAGAACGAGAAATTAAAGGAAAAGCCCTACCCGGAAGAATCCTAGAGAATTTTATAGGATCTGCCGCTGAGGAAGCTCTTGAAGGAGAAACCCCTCAAACTGGTTCAGATCGCTTCACACTCCTGACAGGTTTCAAGTCCTCTCCAAACTGGTTTTGGATCCTCCTCACACCCACTTTGAGCTCCTCCAAACCAGGTTTGGACCAACGCAGACTAACTTCTAGCTCTTCCAAACTTGGTTTGAACGTACTCGCCAAGAGAACGGGTGGGCAACGAAAGTGACTCTCAGCTTCTTCCTTTTAACTTCTGTATTTAGTTAAAATACATCAGTTGGAGACCGGTTTCAAGCTTACACGCTCATCTTCAGTCCTATAAAACAAATGGCTAATGGGCAGAATGGCTTAAGTGTAGGAAGTCCATTGTCGATCCCACTCGATCCAATAGCCAAAAGCCTTTAAAAAAACACTCCCGTAGCCTCATAGCGCCCCACGGGTTTGGGCGATCGGGCTGAAAACCTTGCGGGCACAACTAGATGGTGAACCGATTTTGTCAAAATTTGATATTTTTAAAACATTCCTACAAATTTCAGCTCTTTAAAAACATTCCTAGTGCCCAAAACGGCCCAGATGACGGAAGGCGTACGGCGGACGGACATTTCGGTTTTGGAATCTAGACCTCTTGAAACGGATAATGTCAAATTTTGAGGCCGATCGGACCCGTCGACCCCGGTCGCGATTACATAGGTGTATTATTCCAAGAATAAAAAACCAAAATTTATAGGTAGGTTTTGGCAGCCCCCTCCCACCATTCCCGCCTCTTTCGTCTTCCGAATTCCACTGAAAAGCCAACCAAAAGGCTGCAACGCAAATATGTTCGAGCCGGTTGTAAACCTGGAACGAAGACGACTTGAGCGGCACGAAATTGCTCTCCTGAAAAGCATCCTGTTCCAACGCGACGCTTTTTACGGCCTAGTTGAAAGACCTCTTGGATTAGGTTTCTGCGAACTACAGAGGTATGTTTCCTCACTTCACCCTTGTCATCCTCTTTCGCTTCATATCATCCGAGGCGGGGAACGCACAACATAATGTATCTTTTCTGGGAATAACTGCCTTTTGTAGTCTCAAGCCGTTTTGAGCGTTTCCTGGGGGATTTTGCAATCCTCTGCAAAACCTCTCATTTTATGGTTTGCTACAATTTTATTTCTTCGGGTTTGAAATGTAAGGGGAAGTGAAACTGGCGATCTAGGCCACATCACGGTAATATTCCATCGGCTCAATGTTGTCGTTTTAATCTTGACCTTTTGATTCTGGGTGACTCTCTGTTCAAATGACAACATCTCAGTTTCAGGGCGTATTATTTTAACGAGATTCTTCTGGAGTTGGTTGTCCTAGATTTCTCTATAACGGTGGGATTTGGTAAAACTAGTTTTGATCTGAACAGTCTGGTTTTAACGTGGTAACATGTTTTTACGGGGGTAAACTGTTTAAAGAGTGTGACTGCGTGACCGTAGAGATCCCCCCATAGCCGCGCCTACCGACCTGATAATGAAATAGGGGACCCCCACCTCCACCAAACAACCAATGGTTGGTGCACAATGCCCCCTTCCACATCGTACTCAAGACGACTCCCAATCAGTTCATCTTTGATTATAATCGATAACTATGATAGTTATAGTTACAGAACGATAATCGTTCTGTTGTGATGTTATTAAGAGTTGCATAATATAATGCTAAGTATTGATAAATTATGGTTGGGTCGTATCCTTGTACATCATAAAGCGTCGAATTGTCTCCTGTGTGAATAACAAGTACCTAGTTTCCTTGTTATGGTCCTTCATCAAAACTGAGATTATCCTGGGGGTGTCCCCCAGTTAAGTCATAAGACAATACCACATGTATCATGATCTTCCTAAACCACAAGCAGCAATATGACATATTAGCAGCAATATGACAGCGTAGAGCGGCAGGCCAAAACCTGGTTTGGAATGAGTCAAAACAGGTTTGGGTGTTTTAGGGAAGAGTTTCACGGACAACAATACATATACATACAATGTATCTCTGCTACTTACACTGCAACACCCATACCGGTTGTTTTGAAACCCTCCAAACTTGGTTTTGGTCCGTGAAACTCTTCCCTAAAACACCCAAACCTATTTTGACTCATTCCAAACCAGGTTTTGGCCTGCCGCTCTACGCTACACCAACCAAACCACTTGAATGGTCCAGGGGGGAAAAGGATAAGACTCACGATAACAAAAAGCATACTTAAACGGTCCACCAAACCAATAGAAAAAATCGCCGTATTTTTATCGCTTACCGTTTAGGAGGAGGAGAGGAAAAACCATGTACCGTGAGTACAAAATTTCGAAATTTCGAAATTTCGCAGGGTTGCGCGCGTCGGGCTGGGTTTTAATATAGCCTATGTTGTGGACAATCTCACCCGAGATCGTTAGAAAAAAAACCCCATTCAAATCCGTTCAGGCGCCTATAAGGCACGACGGTTTAGGGGGGGGGGGGGGGGGGGGGAGGTGTACTCACATCCAAAAACTCTTATTTTTCGAAATTTCGCAGGGTTGCGCGCGTCGGGCTGGGTTTTAATATAGCATATTTTGTGGGCAATCTCACCCGAGATCGTTAGAAAAAAAACCCATTCAAATCCGTTCAGCCGTTTAGGCGCCTATAAGGCACGACGGTTTACGGGCGGTGTACTCACATCCAAAAACTCTTAAATTTCGAAATTTCGCAGGGTTGCGCGCGTCGGGCTGGGTTTTAATATAGCCTATATTGTGGGCAATCTCACCCGAGATCGTTAGAAAAAAAAACCATTCAAATCCGTTCAGCCGTTTAGGCGTCTATTAGGCACGACGGTTTACGGGCGGTGTACTCACATTCCAATCCAGAGAACGCCCGTAATACCATGTTAAAATGTCAGGAACGTAAAAATAAACTTCATTAACTCGTGATAGGTAAGTTTAAATTATCATAAATACTGTATAGCCCAAAATTTAATGACATTTTATCTTTAACTAGCACTCAGACATAAAGCCTTGCTTCGCTCGGCCGATCACTTAATCGGGCATCGCCACCAAGTGACCGTCGCCCAATGCGCTAAATTTAACTGGCGTAAAATTGGCCAGGGAATAGAGAGGTACTTCCTGCGCATGCGCGAACGTAATTTTCTTGTTACAGTCACAACTACGTTCATATTGAACCTGGCACGAGGAAGCTCATGTGCCATTGCAGTGTATTATTAGTTAATAACATTAGTTAATAACATTATTGCGTTCCTGGATATTTTGGTGAGACTTACCTTTTGATTTATTATACATGGACTAATCATTATTCCAAGGAATATAATACGAATACATAGGCGTATTATTATAATATACCTATGTATTCGTGTCGGAGGTCCTAAACTTTGATCAACCTCAAAATTTGTTATTATATATACGTATAACAATACGTTTCAAGATGTCTACATTCCAAACACGAAATAACCGTCCGCCATCGTAAGTAGGTAAGTTGTACCTAGTAAATAAGTAGAATTTTTTTTAAACCTGAAATTTGGACAAAACTCGGTTTATCATCTAGCTGTACCCGCAAGGTTTTCAGCCCGATCGCCCAAACCCGTGGGGCTAAAAAGGGGCTACGGGAGGGGTTTGTGATGGTTTTCGGGTATGATATCGAGTGGGGTGTCGTTTTCGAAGTAGGTACCTACCTACTTTTGGACGTAGAATCAATTTTTTTGGGTCCCACATACAACCACAAACCTTACAAGAAAAAAACTTTTTAAATAGGTAATTGAATTAATTTTTTTTTTTTAATTTTTATAGAATTAATTGTTGGATAATTTATATAATATTTTATATTATAAAAAATAATAAACCCTTGAGTAAAATTTGGAGCGTAACGGGGAAAAAACTGCGGAAAAAAAAAACAGGACTTCGATTTTTAACCTCCCTATCATTGATCGAAAAAATCGATGTTGATAGGCTATCAACATTAGCTACCCCAAATCCAATACGTTGAATTCGATTTCATCTGTTTGCTCGCCAATTCGTGTTATTACGACATACAGCCGACAAACGTGGGGAGTCACTGGATTCACCAGGTGATCACGCATGTTGATCACAAGCCAGTGTCGCCTATCGATCCCGGCCAGTAATGGGAATATGATTGCCTGTCGGGAACTTCACGTCCTTCGGGTGGATTCTCCCCGTTTGTTAGTAAACAAACCTATTTCGTCGACGGAAAAAACAACCTCAATTACGTCTTAACGTCGGCAGAACTCATCAGCCCTAGTGAATACCATGCATCACGACGAGCGATTTTTCTTCGTTCACTCTACGACAAAATTTTTTTCGAATTTATCCTTCAACTTGTCACGTTGACGAAGGCAATTCGCATGCACGCTATCGCCTCTCGTATTCCCCAGTGCGGTGGTCTCGTGTCGACCGCTGTGAATCCCCGTAATCAAATTAATGCGGAAATGAGTCGACGTGATAAGACCACACATTGTCTCGATGATCGGACACCACAGAAACACATAAGATTGTATAGGTATTTAAAACAAGTCGTTTCGCAATCAAAACAATCCACGTCCAAACTGTGGTTTCTGTGGAGAATCCCGTTGTACCTATATATAAAATCCGCTTCAACTGACACGACACTTTCGTAATCTTTTGTATTGTGAGAACCGGACAAATAAACTACTAGCGTGGTATTTTCATTGATCATTTTTCTATTGCGTGGATGCTATCATCAACTGTTATTCCCGATCTATTTTATAAAAATCCAACTCAGTATATTTCGGGAGATCAAGGCCATTGGACCTTGGAGGAAATTTGTCAGCTTGTCTGTTATCTCAACACGCGCTTATCACTTTCTTCGTTTCCAAATCGTACATCCGTCGGCGGTGTGATACGCGTTTTTTTGGTTATGAGGCGCCAAACTTGCAAAAATGAACACTGATCTGAGTTTGCATTCATTGCCGTGCAATAATTACGGGGTGCAATCAAACTTTTTATTGCCGGAGCTCGTTTTTCAATTAACGACGCAGAATATCAGTCCGCCCTTGAGTTCTTCAAATAGAATAATCACCCTCAACGGTATATTAACATTGGGAATCTACTTGGCTTAAAAATAGCCGAGTGCGTTTGCGGATAGTTTCTATTGAAAAGAGGAAAGCCGCATTTTGATTTTTGGTTCATTATTCTGGGAATAATACTCGTATGTAATCGTGCGGAGGTAGAAAATTTTTATCGCCCTCAAAATTTGACATTGTTCGTTTCAAGAGGTCTAGATTCCAAAAACGAAATGTACGTCCGCCGTCCTAGCCGTTTTGGGCAGTAGGAATTTTTTTTTAATCTGAAATTTCAATTCAATTTATTCACAAGTGTTCACAGATATACATTTACAATTCGTTCGTATTCCAAATTGTTTTGAGTACAATTTTTTTTTAATCTGAAATTTCAATTCAATTTATTCACAAGTGTTTACAGATATACATTTACAATTCGTTCGTATTCCAAATTGTTTTGAGTACATTCGCAATACCTAAGTCTAGGCCTATAGGTCGGGGACCTGTCCAGGCCTCATTCTCTCCCGATTAATGTGTGCAACGATACAGAAAAATGATTTGGCAAGCATAGATTAGAGTGAGGCAATTATGATAATTATTATCTTACATATATGTTATGTTAATTATTTCTAGGCAGTACAGCAACAGCTTTACATAGTGCTACCTAAATAAATCTTATAATAAAATTTGCAGAATTGTGCTGGCGTTTTCACTGTTTTTCAAATAATTCTTAGCTTCATTCTTGAAAGTACCGAAGTGTTTGGCTGTTTTCATTCTGTAGGGTAGCTGTTCAAAACTTTTTGGCGCAAGCCAGGGTAGTTGCCTAGTAAAGAAATCATTATACGGCCGTGGAATGTCTGTTATTGCAGTCAAGTTGGCCCTAGTAGGTCTAATGGCCTAATGTTTGACAAAGTACTTTGTTTACCATGCCCGCAAGGTTTTCAGCCCTTTCGTCGAAACCCGTGGGGCGATATGGAGCTAAAAAGGGGCTAGGGGAGGGTTTTTGAAGGGTTTCAGCAATGGGGGCGAGTAAGGTGTCATTTTTTTAAAGTATTTTTGGACGGTGATGGAGCGATTGGGTTCGTCTGGGTTTGAAACCTGACCCCCTGGGTCATGGTGATGAAGATGAAGTGCATTAGGACAGACGTGGGAGTCTACGATAGCTATGGGATGTCAGACAATATCTTCAGAACAGCTTCGTCCGGCGATGACCCACGAAATTAATTTTTTTTTTAATCAGATATTTTGGTAAAATATTCGGTTTACCATTTAGTTGTGCCCTCAAGGTTTTCAGCCCCATCGCCTCAACCCGTGGGCTCTAGGGGTCTAAAATGGGGCTACGGGAGGGGTTTTCGAAGGGTTTCGGCTGAGGGGTCGAGTTAGGTGTCGTTTTCGAAGTATTTCGGGAAGTACAATCCATTTTTTGGGGGTCCCAGAACGATCCGATTTCACTGTGTGGATCTTAGGGCTTTAATGGGAATTTTGAAGGATCCCAGAAGTTCAAATACTTTGTGAAAAAAAATTTTGAAACAAAAAACAAAACAAAATCAGTCCAAACAATGTAGGTACAGATTTTTTTAACACAGAATTAATTTTCGCACAAGTAGGTAACGTATATCGAAGAATAATAAATCCTTTTGTAAAATTTGCAGCGGTTTTTTTCCACTATTAATTACAACATGAGAGCCAAATACGGAATAATTATTATTTCAACATATTCAGGAGTGGGCTGGTGGCCCACAGCACTCGAAAGCTAGAATGTGCGTGAGTGCAAATGGGTCTTAGCTGGAACCGTGACTCCGCGACAAAACATCGAAGACCACTCCGTGGAAGGTTTTTTTTTTTTTTTTTTTTTTACGGATGAACACTGGAAAAGGGGGTGAACGATCCGGCAGGAACTGAAGAACGGAAAGGAAGATTACGCCACTAAACCAACCGGGACTTTTCCGCGAGCTTGACCGCTTTTGATCGGAAGCCGAATGGAATGCTAACGGAAGAGGTGAACCTAAGAGTAGGTTGGTGAGTTGAGGTTGGTGTGAGCAGTGCCGTTGTCTGCACGGCGCATGTTTTCAGCGAATTTCGATGTTAGTTATGCACACAATTTTATATGAATTTTATCACGTTTGCCAAATCGTGATAAAATCCATGAAGACTCTGGGGTTAATTATAATTGAATAATTTTCAAGAATCTGTTCAACTGATAAATACACCACTTTATTAATGGCAGAGGTAATTAAATTCGGAGTTTTTTTCGTACCGAAGGCTTTTTGGAACAGCCTGTTGTAATAAATTTTACAGTTCATGGCGGGTACCAGTGGATGTGATGGGTTAAAAAAATAAGCACTTGAACGATGGATGGCACAGTAGCTTCCCGTTTCAGTGGCATTTTTCACAACTTTTTCACTGTCACCCAACCGAACCTTTCCAGACACACCTATGAAGTCTATAAACAGTGATGTTAGGGCTAGTTTGAATGTTGGGACGTTCTTCCCTTGAAAACACCATTGATGTGTGAGACACCCACTGTGTAATGTCCCTACCCCACTCCATAAACATAAAGGACTCTTCTATGAGCACTTGCAAGGACCTTCAGGGTGAAGCCACGGAATAGAATTCTATTCCGTGGTGAAGCCCTGCATCGTGAGTGCATCGTTCCTCTCCACGCTTAGCTGGTTTAGCTAAGATAGGGTTGGCAGATTCTTGAAAAATAATCGATTTAAATCGCATCGATTTTTTGGAAAGAATTGAAAAAAAAAATCGTACCGATTTTGTATATAAAAGTTCTATAAAAAAGTTGCATATAAAAAAACTCTTCTTTGAATTTTAAATCGAGTCAGAATTAAATCGTTTCTTTCTAATAACAAACGAACAATATCTTTCATATTGAGTTTATTTCAATTATAAATTATTGCTGTCGCCCACCTCCAACGTAAATTACGTGTTAATTTTTCTTCATGAACTGTCCTAAATCTAAATCAGTTGTATAAAACTAGGGATAATTGAACGACAACGTGAACTACATAATATGTGGGATTTTTGAAGTAATTTGGCTATGGATGGAACACAGATTCCAAACTAATCTGGGCAAGAGACCTCTTTTCCAAAATGAACCGATGCCTCAGACCTCCTTAGCCAAATTACTTCCCACGTATAGCTTTAAAATAAAGTTATAAAATCCCACGTATAGTTTTTCCCCTATTGATACAAAATACTAATCAATTATTGAAAAACTTTGCGGTTAATCAATTGGTGAAATGAGTAGTATACAAGACACTATACCTACTATTATAGTATAGTGTATAATATACTACTCATTTCGTAGTATGTAATACTTGACACAATTTTTTCATCATTATTTCAGAAACCAAATAGACATTAAATTCAATCAAAATTTATCAACCAAGTAGACATTAAATTTCAGTTTCTAGATTTCAAGTTTTTCGCCTAGTACGAACTTGAGCCGTACAACAACGATATTTCTCAATAAAATATCAGTAATTCTTATATGTAACAAGTTGGTACAGGTAACTCAACTTATACAGCATCTTGAAAGTTTTAAATGAGAGCTTGAGTTACCTAATAATTATTATTAAGGGTCGATTTTGAGACCTCATCGACCCTCAAAATCAGTTTTCGATAAGTCGATCCGAAGGGATCTATAAAGACCACTCTGAATCCCTAATCAGCACCATCAGAAAATCAGCAATCATCCTTCTCCCCAATCTCCATACTGCATGCTATGGAGTGTACGGTAATTGGGGAAGGAGGGAGTGTTTTTTTTTCTATTAGAACAGAACCGTACACAGACGATTTCTGGATCCGCCCCTGATAAGATCCGGATTGAAAGGAACGAGTTGTTTACTTTTACCCCTTAAACGGCCCGACGGCCGTGTCCTCGCCGAAGGATGTGACCCTGCATCGCGTCAGGCACCGGCGGAAGTCCGGGTCCCGAGGAAACTGCGTTCTACTGCCCGTCACATTGCAATCCATCACGATGAATTTATCAGAGCGTTGAGATGCGAACATTGTTGAGTACAATTTGCCATACTATGAACTTCGTAATATTATTAGAAATGATAAATTCTCAAAAATTGAATTTGATACATTATGATGCATGATTTTATGTAAATACTTGCTCTTAATTTTATCAACCGTTCGATTAAAAAAAAAAAAAAAAAAAAAATGATTGGCACCAGAATAACGGAGTAGGAAAGCTTCAATAAGTAGTCCCCATATTTTTTGTCCCTTACGCCTGGCCGCTATTTTCAATATATTGAAAAGTATATACCTAATATACTTTCTCCAGTATATTATACTGGAGATCGCCTCTTAAGGTAAGACAAGATATTTCTCCCCTCCTCGAAAACAAGATAGTTCCCCCTCCTGGAAATTGATGGTGACAAGCGGCAGCAGATCCTCGAATTCCTCCACCACGCGCGTTTCCATGCTGACTGGAGTTCAAGTTTGCTGGTGACGGGATTCTCTTGTGCTTGAAACTGCTCAACCACTTCTCGTAAATCTCGAGAGCTCATTTACTTCCTTGCCTAGTGGCCTTCAATTTTTCTTCCAGGTTCTCAGATACCCTAATTAGGGACGTAAAGCATTCTGTGATAGTCTCAGTGGACGTATTGAAATGGCGAATCCTCCGTCCCATTCTTTGTTATTTCGGAGCAATTGAGTTGCACATTAGGAATCTGTCAATGCCAAGCAAAAATTAACACCACAATATAAAACACAATATACAAGTGTTTTAGGTAATTGCAGGATCTTTTCAATGATCAATAACCCTACCGATCCGATTGGAGAATCTAACCTGTGTGTGTTGCAATGGTTATTTTTATCCTCGCAGAGGAACGGTAGTGGGACGGCGAAGAAGCCCCTGTGAGGCACTTGCTTCCCACAAGATGGTGTGTACGAGCCCGTGGCATTGACCCCAGCAGACCAACACTCCCTCCATCGGTATTTAGCGACCGTCTAGACCTCTCAGTTCCCCTACCAAGGAAGACTACAAAATGTACAGGGTCTGTCTGGCTGTCGGGAGGATTTGAGAGAAGATGGCACAATAAAAACGACGCTCCTATATAAAAAAGGTCCAGGAAAGAAGAGGAGGGGGATACGATGTATAAATACGGTAGGAAGAGTTGAATGTCCCTAAGTACAGTGACTTCCAGAGGGGGGGAATCCAAGGGCGTAACGGAAGGAACTTACTGCGC
Organism: Pilophorus perplexus; assembly: GCA_955831195.1. NCBI lineage: Eukaryota > Metazoa > Arthropoda > Insecta > Hemiptera > Miridae > Pilophorus > Pilophorus perplexus. Next base: position 31,451,608 of record OY037009.1, on the reverse strand, counting down.
ATCTGCCTCCTTCCAGTCTCAAGTTCATCAAACTGTGAGGGGAGGGAACTGCCGTGAGAAGAGCCTTCGGATTTTTCAAGGTTAGCATCCGCCGGGCAGGTCTTAGACCTCTCGAAAAAAACCACCGCAGCGTATTGCGACACCTTGCGCCATGCTGCTGACCGAGGAATGGAAGGTGCTCACATAAAAACTGGACACAGGAGGGGCATTCGACATAATTGTCATTCTGTCCGAAGGCACCAACTGTATAGGGGAAATTTAATTTTCAGTTGGCTCCAAGCTCCTGCAATAACCATGTAGAGAAAACCAAAATGGAGCTATATGTCAATCATAGGTTACCTATCAAGTTTTTTAATATGCAACAAGGTGATTTTTTAGACGACGCTACTTTTCGATTTCTACTGAGCAAGCTAAAGTTGGCAATAAACCGGTTCTGAGGGACCATACACAGGCTTTGACGAGCAGAAACCGATTTCTACTGACCAAACGCGAGTTTGTGACGGGAAGAAACTGTTTTGAAGGAGCAGCCGCATGGCTTCACCGAAGAGAAACTGTTTTGTCCTGAACGAGCAAGAGTTGGTAACGAGAAGAAACCAGTTTGAAGGAATAGCCGCATGTCTTCACCGAGGAGAATTTGGTTTGTCCTGAACGAGCATGAGTTTGTAACGAGAAGAAAACTGTTTTAAAGGAGCAGCTGCATGGCTTCAACAATGAGAAACCGGTTTCTATTGAACAAGCATGAGTCTGTAATGAGAAAAACCAGTTTTGAAGGAACAGCCACATGGCTTCAACGAGAAGAAACCAGTAACTGTTAGTACTGAACGAGTTAACTGAAAAAACTAACAGTTAGTACTGAACAAGCATGACTTTGTAAAAGAAGAACCACGGCTTTAAAGAGCATAAATGGTTTTAAGGGAGCTAGCTGACACCAGTTTCTACTGAATCAGTAGTACTGATGCATTTTGCAGTCTAAATGATCAAAAAGGATATTTTTGTGTTTTTTTGAAAATGAAAATTTTTAATTGATTTGATTGTCATAAACCCGAATGAGAGGTAAAATTACACACAGTAAAACGATCTCAAAGATTTCAAGTTCATATTTGAGAAATAGAATCTTGAAGTTTTGAAATTAAAAAGTAGTCGGAGGGTTGAACTTTTGTTCAACAGGTTTTAATGGAGTTTTTACTGATGAATTTTGCAGTAGAAATCATCAAAGTTAGTTAGCTTGGTTCGAAGTATATTGTCATACTCCTCTTTCCAAATCACTCCCAAACTGCTGTCGTTCTCAGCATTATTGATACCCACTCATATATTGGTAGTAGCCCCCTAGGAATCAAGGGGGGCCCCTCCATCTCCCAGCCACGCTACATTGGCCTCCGTCGGGGCTAATGCCTCGTCCAAGGACACAGTCCGGGGTCTTTGTCTAGGCCAGGCCTTCCACTTCTCGACTAATCGCTCCCATCGGATCTTCTTTTCCTTAAGCCTCTATATATAGGAACGTGAAACATTCCCGAGCGAGCCTCACCAACCTTTAAGACCTCATAGTGGAAAATTAAAAATGTCTATTTGTTTACAATTTAATAAAAAATAGAAGTTCAGTGTGATTGAATTCATTTTACAAGAGCCTTCCGCTGAAATTCTTAAAACACTGAAAATGGTCGTTATATAATCATTTAACAAAGTGGGTGCCAGCTCGACGAGTTCCAGAATTCAAGTTTTCCATTGATGTAAAATAAAAGAATGAAACAAGTAAACAAGTAATGAATTCAACGAGAGATGGCGAGGAGGCACATAAACAGGCAGTGTGACTCATGATAGTTCAATGTTCAAAGGGAAAGGGAATTTTCAGAAGTAGAACGAAAAGAGCAAAATTTGCCAGCAAATTTAATGTGAAAAGTTGACATAATAAGTTAGCTGTAATATCTTCGTCTGGAGCCTGGCTTTTTTGTGACAAATTAAAGCTTTCCAACTAGAGCAGAAATTAGCATACCAAAGCGTAAATTGGTTTGAAAGGAGCAGACACTAGTATTCAGGAAGAAGAAACCGGTTTTTACATAGCAGAAACCAGTTTTGACAGAGAGCAGAGAACAGCTTTTCCTAGGAATGGGTACCAAACTGCAATCAATCGCTATTAAATGTTGGTATAGACATCACATCGAACGAGAAATATCTGTATGGGAAAACCATCGCTCAAAATATATCGATATTTTCAAGTACTCAAAACAAAATAGCAAAACATGAAAGTAAAAAATAACATAAATGAAAAAACATTTCAAACAAATGAAATTTCAAAAATATATAAACACTTCTGTAAACAGTACTTGAAAACTTTCGGCAAAGCAGTTTTAAAAAAGTTATGTGAAGAATTAAAAGTAAAAATAATTTAAAAAAGTAATTTAAAAAACTAAAAAATAAAGTTGAAAATTTTTAAGATACACAAAAAACAACTTAAAATATGCAATAAAATAAAATGAATGGAACAAAATAAAAAATTAACTAAAAATCTTAATAAAATAAAACCAACTAACCAACTAAAAAAAAGTAACAGGTAAAAAAGAAGTTCTGTAAAACAGTAAAAAACTTCGAAAAGGTGCGTCCGCACTATGCCGAAAGAGGCTGGGCATCAGACTGAACTAAGGAAATTTATCAGTCATCAATTTGAATTCATCATTTATTGATAATGATAGGTAGCGGATAAGAGTAAGAATGAAAACATTCAGGGAAAGTTGTTTTTGGTCAGGTATAGGGAAAATCGATATTTCGTCATCGATGTGTTGATCGGGAGAGTAAGCACAATCACAATTACAATAATTATTATTGTCGTTATCGACTCTAGTTGAAGACCCCCATTCGTGAATATGAGAAGTTAATGGGAACGTCAAAACAAACTCCGATAATTATCAATTACTAGTGGCCTTTTAGGGCTTGGAAAGCCCTGATCTAGATGTTAGTAACTACACTACGTTTCTTACTTACCGTGAATTTATGGCAACTGTTGTTACTGCCACAGCCTAATAAACAACTCTCGTTGATAAGGACCGCCTAGAACACGATCAAGGCGGGTATAGAGACGAACGGCGACACTTTTGCAACAAACTTGGGGCCGTGCTGATTCGAATGAGCAGTCTAACACTAAAATCGGACCGCGAAGTTCTTCACAATTTCAAAGACCGTTCGGAATTTTTTTATATATAAAGAGAAGAGATGATTGGTGGGACAATATCGACATCCAACAATATTACTGAGCCGAAACAGGTTTTTCAGGAGGTGACAAGAGTTTTCAAAGAGGAGCGGGAGCAGATACCAGCTTTTCCATTATGGGAATAAAATAGTAATCTGAAGGGTACTCCGACGAGGAACTTCACTCGTATTTTGACATTTGAAACGCTGCAGACATTGTTCTCTCCCAAAATTTTAAATTGGTTTTAATACCGTTTGATGAGTGAGGGTGAAAAGTTATTGAGGTTCGGTCAAATAAGATTATCATATAATAAATATTATTATTACTGTTCAATATATAATATAATAACCACCCACACAAGAACACAATGGTCGACTGAAACTGTTCTTAGCCGTTGTTTTTTTTAATCGTAGAAGCGTTCCTGAAAATTAAATGGAATGGTTTTTAGTGGAACGAATTTTGTTAAATAATTAATTTCTCATTTCAAGTTGAATTTCGCCCTTCATATTCAGGCTAACTCTGGACTACCTGGTATAATTAATTTAGGTCCTGGGGGTCGTCGATACTTATGTTGCACGCACTGACAGATTTCCGAGAAACATACGCTTTTAAGGTAATGAATTTATCATGTTCGCCGCTCCGCTCAGAATGGTAGTTATAACTACCATCGTATAAATACGAAAACGGATCGATGGATTCGCATGTATGTATAAGACGATCAGTCAGAGCTGACGCCTTCCAGAAATGTGATGATCTCATAGGGTGGATCCTCCGATGGCGGGCAATTAAGGAAGACAAGAAAACAACGAAGGGTGACTCAGCGCGGTTTTTCAAGTTTCATTCAACAGATGGAAACGTTTGCCATCAAACGTCGTTTTTAAAGAAGAGCTGAGATTCTTAGTAAAGTGTGTAGTCAGACGTACTACACGGGGAGGGGCTGGGAACTAAATGGAGGGCCCCTTGAGGAAGATCAGGGCTTATTATTTCCTCGGCGTATCTCCCCTTACCGTCTGGGCCCGTCTGAGTGGCCTCTTTTATTCGCGAAAAAAACGAGAAATACCGAAAGGCGGGAAGATTGTCGTGTAGAGCCCGGTCCATTATTCTCGGGGTCGTAAAGTGTTCCAAAGCGTGGGAGGGAACTTTTTTGCAAGTTGCGGACTTCGCCTTGAGCGGCCGGTCCCCTTTTCAACGGTGATGGAGCGATTGGGTTCGTCTGGGTTTGAAACCTGACCCCCTGGGTCATGGAGATGAAGATGAAGTGCATTAGGACAGACGTGGGAGTCAACGATAGCTATGGGATGTCAGACAATATCTTCTGAACAGCTTCGTCCGGCGATGACCCACGAAATGGTTCATCGGGAAGCCGAAATTTCGCGTTTTGGTTTATTTTTATTGCTTTATTTATTTATTTTTTTTGGTATTTGGTGATATTTTGGTAAAATACTCGGTTTACCATCTAGTTGTGCCCTCAAGGTTTTCAGCCCCATCGCCCCAACCCGTGGGCTCTGGGGGTCTAAAATGGGGCTACGGGAGGGGTTTTAGAAGGGTTTCGGCTGTGGGGTCAAGTTAGGTGTCGTTTTGTATTGTGTGTTTTACGAAAAAAAAAAATGAATCGCCTAGATGAAACGTGCAGCAAGTTACGTGAGAGTTAGGAAAAACGTCAGTGAATGCATGGTGAGTGCGTGCTTCGAAATCCGAAATGCAGTGGGTTGGAGCCAAAGTGAAAAAAAAAGAGACTGGTGGTGGAAGAAGAGAGATATGATTAACGAGTTGATTGGTCAACAAATCAGTCAACAGGTTGTCTGGTCAAAAAACAATCAACAGGTTGACTGGTCAACAAAACAATCGACAGGTTGACTGGTCAACAAAACAACGAACGTCAACAAGCCTACCTATCATGAAGAGGCCTTCATCGCTGGGGGTTCAGATGGATTGCTCCCCTGAACTGTGACTCACCAGTTGAACAGTTCAGCTGTCACTATTATACTATAACATACTTTATACCACGCGCATTTAATGTTAAATTTGAGCTGGAGACCTCGCGCTTTTGAACACTATAAATTTTGCGCACTACTCGATCCAGTGCCATCTATCGATACCAGGCTGTATTAGTGTACCCCTAGCTATTTAAAATAGCCAAATCTTTTATTAATATCCTAAATCTCTGTAAATAATTGAGGTTCAATCAGATCAATAAATTTAATGAAATCTACAATGAGAAAATGGTTGATGCGGTAGGTAGATCAGATTGATTGTTAACATCTCCAGCTTGCCTGGACCATTCGAGGTGTCAAGTCTTTTGTCTCCAAGGACTAAGTTTTGCCTGGCATACACATCAGATGTTTATAGATTCTATAAAGGAATTGCCAAGAGATAAATTAATCAGTGACGTTGAATTTTTTATTGCTAATTGTGTCCCCCAGGAAAATAATAACTCTACGTGGTAAAAAAAACTGAAATGACCGAACCTCGACTATTTATCACTAGGGCTCGGATCAGGGCATATTTGCATATTATGTTGGCGATATGCCCAAGCTACAAATATCCCAAATACACCTTTTTGAAGCGAATTGGTTGTTCCAAATTTAAATTTATAGAGCATATAAATGCATATTTCGGCACTTTATTTTTTAAGAGCATATTTGGGGTGTTTTTGGCAAAAAGTCTATTTTTTGAAGCGCTGAGAGATCAATCCCCGGGAGTGAACAGCCTAATTTCGTCAGTAAAAAGAATTTTCGTCAAGGCACCTAGCTGAGTGAGGGCCTTCCATCAAGAGAACCCCCGTATCCCTCTGCCACCAGAGCCCATCCTGACTAGATGGGGAACATGGATTTCTGCGGCATTATACTATGCTGACCACCTGCAAGCAGTAAAAAAAGTGAGTGTCCAAAGCAACCTCCTGCTGTTTTCCCTCATTCTACTCGAGTCTGTTTTATTCATCCTCTGCTCATTGGATTAGAAGGCAAGTGCTTCGTTTATACCTTCTTGAGTCTGGACCAACTATGCATTAATGCGCCATTTTCCTTATTTTTTCCAGGAGATCGATACATTTGACGAAAAAGATTCCCAATACATAGCAATACATCTAAGAAGTACATGAAAGAGCTGGCCTTCGTTAAGGCTCACTTTTCGACAATCCCCCAGCTAATACTGGAATTAAGAGTCCGCGGGGAAGGAGCTGACGGAAGTATGCGTCATCGAGAAGTTTCAGAAAGAAGCCTCTTCCTATCCGGTGGAGACAGGAGAAGTCGACCGCAACAAAGTCGAGTTCGTTCTTTTTCGGAACCCTGGCTGGTCAACTGCAGTCGAGCTGGCAAACGTGTTGAACGGCAACTCATCTGAAGCACTCCGAATTCACCCCTACAGATATTGCATCTTGCAAGTATTTACCACTCGTTTCCGTAGATGTAGAGCAGTCTTTCTCACGTGACTTAAGAAAATCATTCAAGCCTGAGAATTTGGAAAAACATTAAATTTTAGTTTTACAAGCTAATGTATTTACCTACTGACTGATATTATGTGCCTACGCGCTAAGAATGTAAATCCGAAAGAAAATAGTAATATAAGGTCAAAATAAAGTGTACATATGAGTGAGTTACGCATGTTTCTTCCTTCTCCCCATACTTTCTATAATTTTGTTGAGTCGGTGACGTAATTGCGCTTTGAAAAATGGAGGCTAAAAGCTAGTTTTACAGCATCCATTAAATTTTCAAGGGCATATCTATGGGTTTTCGTGCATGTTTATGGGCATATCGGGGCGGTATTCAGGGCATATTCGGGGATTTTATAGAGCATATCGATCCGAGCCCTATTTATCACCCTCATTCATTCATACGGTCCACATCATCACCAACGTTAACCTTCTAAATTTATGGTGCGATTTTTTTCGCGGGAACGATTACATATACTTAAATACCTAAATTCCTCACGCTTATCACTCTCATAAATAGTTTATTGAAAATTGCTAAAAAAAACCCCATACATTGTTTCCCAACATTAGAAATGTATCGCTATTGCGATGACCATATTGCTGCAACTCAATTTTCGCTAAAGGTTTTATTTACGGGTAATCATCATCTCTCCACTCCAACACAATGAACCTATTTATTTTGAAGCGCATTCCACAGCTATGAGCTACATACACGCTTTGATATCCGCTAATCCCCGTAATGCTCTAATCCTCTAAATGTACACCTCCGTCACCTTATCTGTTTATCTCTGTGGTTCCCATTGGGGAAGTTTCAGCTATTCCAGGAACTCCCCACTTCGTCAGGCCCTCATCCTCCTTATCGGGACGTTCACGCACCCGCGGCATGTGCAGAAAATAACCGCTCAGTCATTGTCGTGTGTCCGCTTGTTTATCTTTATGACATGCCTCCCGACTGGGTTTTTAGGTGTCCATTTTCCTCCTCGCAACAAGAGAGACTTTTAAAAAAAAGTTTTGGTTTATTTTTGCATCATTGATGGATTTTTCGGCCTCAAAAGTTTATAGTGCCTATGTTGTTTATGATGTTGAGAATAGAGAAATTCAATTATTCTTGGAATAATACACCTATGTATTCGCGACGGGGGTCAAAAATTTTTATCTGCCTCAAAAATTGACTTACGTTTTATGACGAGTAGATTTCAAAAATCAAATGTCCGTCCACCGTACCGTATATACGGTATACGTATATATATACACGTATATACGTATACGCCATATGCCGTAAAACGGTCGAGGCCGTTTTGTGTACTTAGTAGGCTTTTTTAAAATCTGAAGTTCTATCAAAATGTTCAGTTCTCCATCTAGTTGTGCCCGCAAGGTTTTCAGCCCTTGAAGCTTAAAGCAGTGGGCTCTGTGGGTCTAAAAAAAGGGCTACGGGAGGGGTTTTAGAAAGTTTTCGGCAATGGGTCGAGTTAGATGTCATATTCGAAGTATTTTTGGACGAAAAATCTATTTTTCTGGGACCCACTTCTGTCCAGCAAGTGTACAGAAAGTTATTTTCTAAGCTCTGCAGGTTTCGCGGAACATGAGCAGTTGAAGACACAATAAAATTATAGTGTGTGATAAAAATACTATTATCACACCTGTCCACTGTCAAGGTGTAACTCCTCACACCACTCCACTGTTAAGGTGTAACTCCACCTTATCACTGTCCTATATTGATGGGAAATTTACCACTGGTTCAAAGAAGGTGAAGGTATGAAGTCCACTGGTTGAGGTATGAAGAAGGGGAAAACAAGTACCTACCATGGTTGAAAACCAGATTGGAGAGTTGAAAACATTAATGGTGAATGGTTTTTGGAGTTTCGAACCGGCCTTGAAGTGGTTGCAAACTGGTTAGAGGATTTCTAATTACTTTAGAGCTGGTTTCAAATCGACCTGAGGAGTTGAAAACTGGTTTCAAGGGCATCTAAGAGTCTACATATGGGGTTTTTGTAAGTCGTTGAGCGAGGAGTCGAGTCAGGCGTCGTTTTTAAATTAGTTTTGGCAGCAGAACCGTTGTGGTCCCAAACCCGTCTGACCCCTGTAGATGTTTGATTAGAATAATGAACCCAGTTGTAATCCAATATGAGGAATAGGTTTGTTCGCGTTGTTAAAAAAAATACACTGCCAAGGAGATGGCACAGCAGCTTCCTCGTTACAATCAAAGTGACACCATTATAGAATACGCTGAGCGTACCCCTGATTCAATCTTAATGTAACTGATAGGGGACCATCTAGAGCTATACCCACACAATTCCTGAAAATTTGATTGAAATCCGATCAAAATTGTGAAAGTTATGCCTGTTTCAAGAATTTCACGTTAGCGCATGCGCAGAGCGTACCGCTGATTCAATTTTTTACCCAAAGCCTGGGTAATCATCTACGGCACAACCCGCGTAATCCCTGAAAATTTCATCAAAATCGGATCAATATTGGCTGAAATCCCCACTCCTTCTCTTCTTTAGGGATGGAGAGGGGGTTGAAGGAGGGGAAAACGGAAAAAATCCTTGAGGGCGCTCAACCTATCTCAGAACCTACATCATTTTTGAATTTCTCGAGATTTTCAAGAATATGTATATATAAATTACGTTCGCGCATGCGCAGGGAGTACCACTGATTCAATCGTGATGAAACTGATAGGGAACCATCTAGGGCTATACCCACACAATTCCTGAAAATTTGATTGAAATCCGATCAAAATTGAGAAAGTTATGCCTGTTTCAAGAATTTCACGTTAGCGCATGCGCAGAGCGTACTGCTGATTCAATTGTGATGAAATTCGTATGGGACCTCAAGGAGCCTGGTCCGCATAATCCCTCAAAATTTGAGCTAAATTCATTCAAAATTGTGGAAATTATGGCTGTAACAAGGAAATGCGGACAGACCGACAGACCGACAGACACGGAACCAAATTTGTTCAGTAGGCTATGAAACGCAAAATGCGAGTGGAAATTTTAAATTCGGACAACAAAAAATTTTTTTCTCCCGAAAGTGAACACAAGGCTTCCGCTGCTTCGCAGACTCGGAAGCAAAAAGCGTCACTACGTTAGCTTACGTTTCTAGTTCCTTTTTTTCGTTCATGAACTTGTTTGTCGGAGCTCCTAGACACGTCTCTCGTGATTTATGTAGTTATTCGTCTATTAATATGTATCTTGCCCCGATGTGACCTCAGGATGTTCACTGTGGGGATAACGTGTGTCGCGTCAAGATGGAAAACGAGCGGATACGTTTTTTTTTTTTTCTTTTTCTTTCACCTCATGGGGTCGTACCGGATGTCTAGAGGGAAGTGTCCGGGATATCGCGCCTTAATCGATCATCTCGAGGGGGGGCCGTAAAAGTCCACCCAAACACCAAACACTACGTGACGATCATTCTTGTCTTCCCCCCAAAAAATAAACCACTAGTAGCCTTTTGTAGTCTTATTCGAACGTCAATGTTCCCCCTTTCGGCAAAATGTAGAAGACACTGAGCTTCTGGCTATTTCATATTCAAAATCACTATTCATATTGAATTACAATGACCAACTTCATCAACACGTACCTAGTTTTTATTTGTGAGGCACACTCGTACTTTTGGTTCCAACTTCGTTCCATGACAAGAAATCATTACTGGAATTCCTAACTATTCGAGCTGCGATGGCGAGAGAAACGAGATAAATTTTTTTTTTTGTCAATGCCCGGTAAATTGGTTCTTTCCTTCTCAAAGACGAGATTCCACTCCCAATCCAAAAAAAAGAGAATTAGGTAAGGCAGAAGAAAAGAAATAGAAAAAGATCGTTTCTCAGTTATGAAAGATGGCTCATGAGAATCCTCGTGTTCTTCTTTTCTTGGACCTTCCCCGAGACCATTGTGCAGCTGAAAGTTTCCACGGGATGTGGTTGGGAGGAGGGGAATGAAAGAGGGAACGAACAGAAATCATAAACGTAAAGGATGGACAAAATGTGCTGATTGGCAATTACAGACCCTATGTAGAGTCAGCCAAACGTGTATCGTGTGTTTCCCTCATTTCTGGCGATTTTCGGCAATGTGGATTAGGGTTTAGTGATCGAACATCGCTATATGGTGGTGGGCAAGGACTGTTTGCCCCTGCTCGAACCCCTTCAAAAAATCGATCAGGTCTGGTATCTCCTCAAATGGATTTTATGTCTACAATTCCTTCGAAAACGACACCTTACTCTACCCCCAAACCCCCCATTGAACTAAAAGAAGCCGTCGATGGATGGGCCTGAGAAGCGCGTACATCCACACCGAAAACCTTCAAACCGTCTAGAAAGCTTCTAAAACTGGATTTCAAGTTCACTAGTTGGGTCGAATCAGTTTGAATCTGTTTAAACCTGAGGTTCCATAAAACTCCAAAAATCGGCGTCAACTCCTCAAACCCAATTTCAAAAAGGTTCTCCTTTCAAACCAGTTTTAAACAGTTCCAACCCCGTATTGAATCTCATATGCAGTCCCATTTCACTTAACAAAACCCGGTTTCTACCTTTTGTATCAAGGTTTCAATAACTTTGAACCTGTTTTCAGCCCCTAAACCCCCTTAAAACCGATTTTGAAAGCTGCTTCAAACCTGTTATTAAACCCTTATGCAGTCCCATAAAACTCCCCAAAACCAGTTTTTTGCCTTCTTTAACCACGTGTTAATCACTTCGAACCGGGTTTGAACCCTATTAAATTTTGCAGTCCAATTGCACCCTCAAAACCACCTTCTCTCAATAAGTTTGATCCAGTTTTACACTCCTGCAGCCCCCTATAACTCCTCAAACCAGGTTTAAACTCATTCAAACCTGTTCTTAACTCAATTTGCAGTCCCTAGAACTCCTTTAAAATGGGGTTTCTACCCACTCTAACCAGTTTTCAACTGTTTTTCAACACCAACCACAGTCCCATGAAGTCTTCAAAGCTGGTTTTCAACCTTCTCCAACTACTTCGGGCCAGTTTTGAAACTCATCAGCGGTCACCCGAGTTTCAGCCTTCTCTATCCCTCGTTAAGGTAAATTGTAGTACAACCAAAATCCCTGGATCATACCAATTCAAAACTCCCTCGTTTGGCCCCTTCATGATGTAAAGTTCATACAATAGAGCGTTATACACACACAGGAGGGGAGCCGAGTATTTCGTCAGAAGAGGAGCTTTTTACATAAATTCGGTAATTGTTTTTAAAATGGTTTTTTTTAAAACCCTGTAAACAGGGGTTCACCTCGTCTATCCGCCACTCTTCTCTGCACCGTCTATACTTTGCTTTGGCCTAAACTGAAACAGTTCGTGGGTCTGAGGGTGTCCCCCAGTCACAAGCTGTTTTTGAATCAACACATCATGATTCCAAGTCATTGCTCCACCTCGTTGTGGTCTATGAAAGAAACGTGGAGGGGAGATGTGGGAAGATTATGGCGGGAACCGTCTTCACTAGGGTCTGAGGGTCCTTGAACCCTACCGGACGGTAAGAGCCCTCCGCCCGGACCAAAACAAAACATCATTCATGTCTGGAGCGTTCCCGCCATACTCCTGTTGGTGTCGACGCTCTCAACCTGCCTCTCCTGCTCTATCCCGGCCCACCCAGGGAGTATATCTACGTAGAAGGCGGGAATCTTCTTCATGCACCACGCTGGTTTTATATTCTTTTTGTCAGGACAATTGATAGTATTGTCAAGCTCTGAGGATCACTTTACCGCAGTTTATGTGGTGAATTCACGAATTCACCACATGGGTCGTTTCAAAATTTCGGTACAATTTAGGTCACAGGAAGTTTCTGACCAAACTATCATGTCCTTTGCTCATTTTTTTAAATGGCGTTATAGTGCATACTACTACCAACGTAATCCACTTCATTTGATACGGAAATAAATTTTGTTTATGTATTAAAAATATGTATTTGTATGCTGAAATTCCCTCCCTAGACATGTCACCGGTCTGGGGTTGACAACTTTGATAAGTTGCATAGCCATAAAGCTTTTTGAATTAAAAAAATTCGGCGCCGAAATAAGGTTTAGGTATACCTGAAGTTTCGAAAAATTGGTTTGGATGACCACATACCAACACGCAGTAGTTGTGGCATCGATATTTATACCTGTCACCAAGTTTTTTTTCCCTCCCTAGACCCCAAATTGAAATGCCCGCGAAAAATATAAAATAAGGGAATTTTTGGATCCTAACAGGTTGGCAAGTTATGTTGTTTTGTTGTCGAACCTGGGGAATCTTTTTCCAGCTGACATTTTTTAGTTGGAAGAGCCTCAGCTCAGGTCATGTGACAAAAAACGTGTGCGTGTTTTTTTACCCACTCTCTCCCTCGACCTCATCAAAATAGTCATGGTAAGTAATATCACTATAATTCTTTCTGTACTAAGCGTGATTTGTTGCACTGAATCGATGAAATTTTTTCCAGAACGGTAGTGATGGTTGGGTAGCCTCCAACACACAATGAAGTCCGAAATTACCCTCCCTCGCCACTCCCCTCCCTAGACCTCACAGAAAAATTAAGTGTCGAGGGAGGGAGTGATAATGTAGGGAGGGTAAAAAAATTTGCTTTCGTCCGTTTTTTTTTTTTCAAACTTAAACCACCAGACATTGCTACAATATCATTGGGTAACCATAACGAACCAGTGGGTCTGTTGAACCAGATCCTACCCAGTGATGAGTTGCCAATAACATATATTACCCTCCCTAGACACGATACTCCCCTCCCTAGAATCGACGATCTCGAATCTCGAAAACTATACCTACATAGTCGTGCGCTGCCACTTCAGGGGATTCTTACTGATACCTATAGAGATTCAAAAAGACGAAAAAACCCCGTGTTTATCGACTTTTTTTTTGCATGAGTTCCAAACCTTAAAATGTACCGAAATTTTGAAACGCCCCATTTTTTGAAACGACCGAGTTTACCTGTGTAGGTAAACCAACAATGCCCGAGTCGATTTTTTGTCATTTCGGCCTCAACGGTGAAATCAGATTCGAGAAAAATCGACTGAAGCAACAGCGCTCAAACCGGAAGGAATAGTCTACAATTCCTATGTTCAGCTGTTAGACTTGAAGTTCCTTGCGGAAAAATTATGATGCAATTAACCAAGAGAATAGCAATAAAATCCGTCTCTAGCTTCCCGAATGGCCATCAGTGAGCACACGTTACTTTTGTATTTTCCTTTTTATCTGGCAAAATCCAGAAATCCTTTTTATCTGGCAAAATCCAGATGCACGAAACCTAAATGAAGCTGCTGTACAATCAAATAACTTGAAGATAATGGTCTTGTTTATTTAAAAAAGAAAAAGTGATGAATCACTTCCGAATTCGGAAAAGTGGGCTCAAAAAGAGCGGTTACTCCCAGCTCAAAGCCCAAAAACCCAACAGCTGGTTTCTAGATGGGACTCGTTGGAGGTCAAAGATGGGAAACTGTACCATCGTTGGGAAGGTCAGTCGGGTCGGGTCGGGTCGCAGTCGTTTCACTTACAGTGGGTTGTACCAGCGCTTGCAGTTCCATTAATCTTGTCGAAATGTCACAACTCTCCTGCTGGAGGCCATTTTGGATTTTCGAAAACGCTGGGTAAACTGCGACTGGACTACTATTGGCCTGGGTTGACGTCGGACACCAAAGCCTGGTGCAGAACGTGCGAACGATGAAAGAAGTTTAAGGGTCCAGGGAAGAGGCAAAAGGCACCACTCAAACAACTTCAGACGGGAGGCACTTTTCAGCGGATTGGTATGGACATACTGGGGCCATTTCCAGGCACAAAACGTGGCAATAAGTACATCCTAGTGATCAATCAGTGGCCTGAAGTCGTTGCAATCCCAAACCAGGAAGCGTTAACCGTTGCATCTGCACTGGTAGGCCTACAACATTTTGGTTGCGGTGTGCCGTACGAGATTCACACCGATCAGGGTCTAAATTTCGAATCCAAGTTACTGGAAGATAGATGTAAACCAGGCTTACTGGGCTTACAGGCTTACTGGGTACGCATAGGACCAGGGCTACGCCTCTCCATCCCCAGTCTGGTGGCCTGGTTGAACGGCTTAATCGGACCATAACAAAGTACCTCGGGATGTTAGTGGATGCTAGCCAAGACGACTGGGATGAAAAACTCCCTTTGTTCCTCCTAGCCTACCGGTCTTCTCCTCATGACACTACAGGGTTGTCTCCAGCACAGTTGGTCTACGGCAGATATCTACATCTGCCAGAAACCCTGGTGCGCCAACCAGCTGAGGAACTTAATGTAACAGATCCCTATGCGTTCCAGTTACGGCAAAGGTTGGAAGAGATGCAGGAGTTTTCTCGGGGTAGAGCAAGATGGAAAAAGAGGGCCCAAAAGGAGAGATTCGACCGGAACTCGAAAAAGCCCAGCTTCAAAGAAGGAGACTGGGTCTGGGTCCGCCGAAAACGATTGCTGCCAACCGACTGGCAAGGGCTGATGTCCATCCTACCAAGTCAGCGATGCAGGAAGAATAATCCCCCCCCCCCCACCCACCCCACCCCGGGAATGTAACAACTCTAGTTGTAGCACGTGTTGTCTTGTTTGAAAAGTGGTGGCCAAAATACACGTTGTTACATCATTGTTAAAAGCCATATAAAACTGGATAAAACCATATAAAACTGGAGCGTCCAGTTTTGAAGGTTTTGAGCTCTGGTCACCTTAGCCATAACATTATGCGCATGGTGGGGCTCTTGAACATCTTGTTTCTGCTTCCACTTTCTGTACGATATTTTGTGACAGTTTCCCGTTGGAGTGCGATAGGTATCCCTTGTTTCTGCTTCCAGGTGCCATATTTTCCATCAGCTTTTTGCTTGAGCGCAATACCTGGCTTCTGATTCCTTATATCCTATTTCTACTTCCCGTTTGTGTGAGATATCTCGCGTCAGCGCCCAGCTTGAGTGCGAAATTTTGCTACTGCTTCCTGTTGGAACGCTTGTTTCTGCTTCCATGTGAAGAGCAATATCTTTTGCATCCCGTTTTTGTTTAAGTGCAATATCTAGCTACTACTACCGCGATATCTTGTTTCAACATCCCAGTTGTGCACAATATCTTGCTTCTACCTCTACTCTGAGTGCGATTTTGCTTCTGCTTACCGTTGGAGTGTGATTTCTTGTCTCTGCTTCCTGCTTGACATCTTGACATCTTGCTTCTGTTTTCCGTTTCAATATCCAGCTACTGCTAACCACCGCATCTAATTCGAGTGTTATATCTTTCCATGGCTTTTTGCTCCTTCTCAAAGTGACGCGAGGTGGTAGCAAGATATTGAGCACAAAAGGGAATTGCAAGCAGGATCTTGCATTCTAATTGGAAGCGGCCAGCAAATATCTGGCTATCAAATATCCAGGTACCTTGGGAAGCCTAGTTGGAGACACCAAAAAAAGCGGTAGAGGTACCACTGGCCTTGACGTATTACAAAACCCGCTTAGGGTAGTGATCGGTGCGGTTTGTTACAGCATAAGTTCTGCTCACAAAGTGGAGGGCGATGACCAGCATGCGGTAGGTGTGGATTTCATTTCGAGCCTATGAAAGGAAAACTGCGTGCGAGGTCTCCCTCCTCCTCAAAAGGCGGTGAGTGAACCTGAGTTTCTTTCTTTTTCGGATCTCTCCCGCCCCGCCTGAAATCATTGGTGTGGGAACCAGAACCTTGAACCCTTCCTTTGGTCGGTTTCCCCAACAAAACAAAACAGTCCCGACGATTGGTTGGAAGGCTGATGGCGGCTTCACCCTTAAAACCGGGACAAAAAAAATCTCGGAGGCTCGTCGATGCCTTTCCACAACCCACCTCATTAAATTTTTCTGACTCGTACGACCATTCCGTTAAAATGATTTGAAACATTTGTCAGCAAATACCGCTGTAAGGTGATCCAGATCGTTCACGGACGATTCTATCTTCGTACGCTCTTCAGCTTTTATATAGTTTACCCGCCACTCGGTCATCGCTCCCTTCCGAAGACTTTGAGGACGGCTTTATTTTAAGGACATCGGTCTCTAAAGGCCACGAACCTATCCCGCCAAGAAAACAAACCACTATAACCTCATTTATAAATAGCGCATCCTGTCTGGGGTGTTCACTTTCGTTGAGGGAAAACTACGAGGTGTCGACCCACCCCGAAGTTCATCGTCCTGGAGGGAGGGCATTGTTCTCGGATAACTTTATTATCACAGTGACAGGTGATATTTGGCTACTTATTTTTTGTTTTCACTTGACTATTTCCGTCCGGCGGGGTTCACTAGTTGAATGTCAATGGACATGTCGCGATCAAAACGTGCAATTACCAGCAAATGGGGCTACAACCAACAGCGTGGGTTTGTAAATACTAGTTTAGTGGGAAATCTGAAACGGGTATTGGAGAGGGAAACCAGATTCCAAGGAGTGGGGTGGGAGGAGTGGGAGTCAAAAACCGGTTTGGGATAATAGTAGGTTTGGACAGGTTTTGAAGGGTCAAATCCGGTTTATATGGGACAAAAGTCATTTTGGGAGTGATGTGAGAGGGCCTAAAACCGGTTTGGAGGGCTGGTGTTGAAGAAGAACCGGTTTGGAGGGCCTAAAACATTTGGGCTGGTGTTGAAGGGCCAAACCAGTTTTTAGGGGATAAAAGTCGTTTAGAGATAGTGTGAGAGTCTTAACCCAGTTTAAATGGGTTTAAAGTAGTTTAGGTGGTGTGGGAGGGTCAAAAACCAGTTCGGCGGAGGGGAAGTAGATTTCGGATGGTGTGGGAGGCTCAAAAACCGGTTTGGTGGAGATGTATAATTGGTTAGGGGTGGTATGGGAGGGTCAACAACTGGTTCACTGAGGATAAATGCAGCTGTGAGGATGATGAGGGAGGGTCCGAACCCTGGTTGGAGGGAATATTAACCCGTATTGGGGTCGTGTGAGAGGATCCCATTAGGAATTTGATAAGGTAGCTACCTAACTGTTTTGGCCAGCTTCACACTGGATTCAAATTGGTTGAGACTGGTTAGAAAACCTAATCTAAGGAAGTCCTAAAACAACCCATTCACTATCAACATACCAAAAACCCTTATAAAAACCTCTGCTTTCAATGAAACTGTAAATTTACAGTCGCATTAAATATAACCTAAACAGAGATATTTATTTGAAGGATTACATTCTTGATAATTCAAGTATTTAATACTTAATAAAAAATATAACAATATCAATCATATTTTCAAACGTAAAATAGCTTCTTAATTTGGGGAAAACTCAAATTTCAAAAATCAAATTTCAATGTATTAAAATGCCAGTGAAAAGTTAAACTATTGTTTTGCGTCCCAACGACAATACCCCTCCTCCATTATTGTTCAAAAAAGTCTAGTTCATGATGACTCTGATGTAATCTGATACAATGCCCAGTTCTCACGTGGATGGCGTTCTGTTATCTGAGACCATTTCCCGAATGGTTCCATCAGTAACGACCAGTTCATCAAAATCCCCATCTCAACTACAATTAGCCGGCATTACTTTGACCTTGGGTCCGACTTGATTTGAAACAAGAAGGGTGGACATTTAAATACGAATAAAATTATAGAAAGCAGTATATTCCACAGCTTTTCCCGAATATTAATTATCCGAAATTTTCGGATAATAATTATCCTCTGGAATTGGGGTCTGAATTATTCAGACCTCAATTCCAGAAATAATTCAGAATTCAATTCCAGAACTCCCAAAAAATGCTCTTACAATGAAATGTCGGGCACCTTCAACTCAGCAACCAGATAAATGGAACAGCGGAAAATGCCAGGAATGCGATGGAAATGAGAGGCGCTTGTCCTTATTTATTTATAATTCTTCATTGTTTTCTTGTCGGATGAAAATCCAATTCCGCTCTTCCTAAAAATACGTTTCGCCTCCTTACTACTAATTAGGACTCCCGAATGAACTAAGACCCTCTTAACTAATAAGGGGCCAAATGGGGCAAGCGTCTTGGCGCATTCGAACCTGTCAGGCTGGTCTTGATATTTTAAGTTGAAGATTTAGTTACTTAGTCATATAGTCAGATTTTTCAGGAATAACCGAACGTCAATGAGAATGCTTTTAGTTTCATAAGAAGTTTCAAATGGATTTGCTTAATTTGAAAATGTATTTGGTCTTTCTCCTTATTAGTTATGTGTTGTTTGATACTGTCGAGTCCAGATTTTGTTTAACCCAAGGATAAATATCGATCTCACTAGAATGAGGGAATCCTGAAGGCGATCAATCAACGGGAAGCGCGATGTCCGGTTTGTTAGGCACTTCAAGCGTGTACCAATCTATTATCCCGTCACAATGTACTACAATTGAATAACCTAGTTATGTCTTCATTACTAGGTTCACACTAAGTTTGGATCAATGGTGGTATTCTTGCTATTGGTTTGTTTTTCTTGGATTAATAAGAAAATTTCGATTTGCCTTCATGATGAAAGCGTTAAAAAAATGCATCAAATTGGAATACAACAACTAAGAATTGGTTTATAGTTCTCAGGTGAACATAGTGAACAACTGTTGTATGACTGAATAGGTCAGGGAACTCTTGTTGAAAGTCGAGTCCACTTCCAAAATTACTTTCAAACCCCACATGTCCAAAGCCCTTCAAAACTCCTGCCTGTACCCCCCCCCCCCCCCCCAAGAGCCCCATTGTGTGGTGGAATGTGTCTGGGACCCCAGAAAGAGATTCTTAAAATCGATTCCAAAATTACTACGGCCTCCTTCATTTAATAACCGTATCCTGTATGTATTCTAACATGGTATGTATGTGCATTTCACGAGGGTAAGCTGGTTGAAGAGCGTGACTGCGTGACTGTAGAGATCCCCCAGCCCTGCCTACTGTAGCAGACTCGAACGTTCCCGATGTTGGAGTTGGGAGGATTCCCCATCCTCCCAACACCATCTATCCAATGGTGCGCCGTCAACGCCCAACTCCTTCCACATCGTTCTCGAGACAGCCCCCAATTGGTTCATGATTGAATATCGTTCTGTTGTGAAGTATGTTGTTATTAAGAGATGCATAATAATTTATCAATGATAATATCATGTAATTTATCATGTAATGCATAATAATTTATCAATGATATATTATATCATGTAATTGATAAATTACGGATGGGTCGTATCCCACACACAGCGACCAATTAGGAATGGAAAGGTGTCTGGATTTTTTTTTTTTTTTTTTCGATAGAAGGCGTCCAAATAATACTGAAAATAGGGTTAAACCACAAACTGCAAGTTTGTACGAATTTGTAAAATTTATGGAAAAATTGCAATTTGAATTTTGGCAGAAAGCTGAAGTCAGCTCCTATTGGTCGACGAGTTGGCCACCATTAAAAAACTAAAAACTGAAGGATCGCTCACGTCGAATAAGTTAATTTATATCATGAACAAGTTGACTCAAAACGCACAGTCACATTCACAACAAAGCGAACACGGCCATTTTCACGTTACTTCAGTGTCACTAGTGCCAAGCACCTAGAAAATCGAAAAAAAATTGAAAATCGACCTGCACTCAGGTGTCTTTGATTGGAAACCGGAACCGGTGTAGGTGACGTCACCTACACCGGTTTTTGAATCGGCCAGAACAACTTAAGATGATTATAAACTACGTGAAAGACTTTTTGTCACAAAAATGATGTATTTTTCCCTTTTTGACTTCTAACAACATAGTTCAGGATTATTTAACCCGAAATTCGGTTGCATTTCCATTCCTAATTTGTCTCCATAATATGGTACATGTACATCATGTACCATAATATGGTACATGTACATGTACACAGAAACATGGTACATGTTTCCTTGCTATGATCCTTGATCAAAACTGAGATAATCCGATGGTCTGAGGGTCCCCCAGTTAAGTCATGAGACAATTATTATACAACGAGTACCATGATCTGCCGAAGTCATTAGCGGCAAAACACCCACAGGCGGCAACGTTTGTGTACATAATCAAAAAACGTTGCCGCCTGCGGGTAAAACACAAGAATTGAGTCTATGATGAATCTTATCATTTCCGTTTATGACCTTTGCGGTAAACCTGATAATTTTGAACATGTACTAACGCAAGGAAAAAAAAAACTAAGTCTTTTTACCACCTCCCTAGAAAGGTGGCACGAATTGCCGGTTCGTTTTTGGGATGATAAGTTTCGAGCAAGTTTTCCGCAGAGATGCTCAATCCTTCCTCTCCCAGAGTGGACGTCCGAGTCTGTATAGCAAGTTCATCCTCTTCCAACACGTCCCTCTCGTTATGGGGGCAACGTTCTGGTTGCAACTCGTGGAATGCCGCCCTAACATGACCGCCCTGAGTCACGTGGGGTGATTTCCAGGCACCTTCCGTCCCACCCCGGGCGGTCTACCGTCTTGTTCGTGGAACCGGCGAACTCCCCGTCGAAGCCCCTCCACATGTCAGCATTCCTCTGCCCCCACCTTCCTTCCTTTTGCCGACCATTTTTCTCTTTTTCGCATTCCGTTCGGTCCATCCTTTCTCCCTTTGGGGGTAAAAATGCATTGCAGTCGTCATTGAAAATGTTAGTTTTTCGAATACGTATGTGTCTCTCATACCTTATTTTAATTAACCTACTTCTTCAAGAATATTTAAATTTCTTTTTTGAAATCTACTTCTCATGAAAGACATGAGGACAAATTTTGAGCCCGACTTCCAGTTTTTAACCCTCTCACGATAGCATAGGTTGATTATTTACAACAACAAAAATTACTTATACCTACATATTTTACAAAGAAATATTAATTTATAATATTCTGATATATTTAAGGGAAATACTGTGTATTTTGTACTCTATTTTTCTTGGTAATCGGAAAAAAACTCCCCGGAAAAAAATCCTGCAGGGCGGGAAAAAAATCCTGCAGGGCGGGAAAAAAATCCCCTAAGAATACTCAAGGGCGGAAAAAAATCCCCAAAAAGAAAAATTTTAAAAATTTTAAAAATTGAAAAAATCTTGAACAAAACAATAGAAAGTTATGGAACCTCTTTGTTTGGTTTATTATTCTTGGAATAATACACCTATGTAATCGCGACGGGGGTCAAAAATTCTGATCAGCCTCAAAATGTGACATTTTTTGTTTCAAGAGGTCTAGATTCCAAAAACGAAACGTCCGTCCGCCATACCCCGTCCGGGCCGTTATGGGCAGTAGGAATTTTTTTTTAAATCTGAAATGTTGACAAAATACTCGGTTTACCATCTAGTTGTGCCCGATCGCTCAAACCCGTGGGGCGCTATGGGGCTGCGGGAGTGTTTTTTTTTATGGGGCTATGGGATCGAGGGAGGTGTCGTTTTCGAAGGATTTTTGGACGTAGAATCCATTTTGGGGGGTCCCGGATTGATCCGATTTCACTGTGGCGATCTATTATAGATCTATTATAGCCCTATAATAGGGCTTTCATGGGGCTACAAACGGGATTTTTGAAGGATGCCAAGAGGTCAACTAATTTCCGAATGAAAAAAAAAAAAAATAAATTGTTGAAAAAAACATTTTTTTTTTAAATAAAACATTAGATTTTCTTTTTTCAAAATTTTATTGATTGACAGAATTAATTTTCTCACAAGTACACACTGAATAGGTACACAGTTCCGATAAAAAATGAGATGAAGCCACTCGTCTTTTGGACAATACAAAAGACGTTGACCGAGTCATTGTAAACACCAGTCACCTACTGCTTAGTGTTGATGACCCCCTACGACAACAAAAGTATTTAATACTTAAGTATCATCTTCTATTCATTTCCATTCAGTCAACGCTATTTCTTCTACGGGGATTTTTTTTTCGGGGATTTTTTTCCGGGATCGGAAAATACTGGGGATTTTTTTTACGGCGCCTTTTTGTGGGGGGACTTTTTTTCCTACAATCACTTTTCTCGTATTTGTTTTCCCAACGTACACGTACACGTGTGTTGGCCGAAAAATTCTGGCACACTAAATAAAGGTAGACCGTGTCTTAGCGGATGATGTTTTCGTTTCTATAAATAGCTTCACTGATTCCCCCATCCCGTTTACTACTCCATAAATCAATTTTGGTGTATAGTTGGTAGTCCTGGATCACGCAAAGGATCACAGCGTGTATCCGGTTCACGGTGAGTGCCCTGTTAAGTTGTTTCTTCTCGTATAAATTCTCATATTCTATTTTAATATTCAAACGCTAATGTGACTGTATTACACTTTCAAATCATTTGAGTGGCGTAATTAGCAGTTCTACGAATTTTTCGAGATAGACCGATGACGACATTTTTAGTGTTACGCAAACGAACCAGGCCAGGAAAAGGCTGAAAATTTATAAGCGTTTCAAAAAAAAAAAAAAAAAAATTAACTTCCGTCCACAGACGGCGATGCTTAAACGGCGTTTACAGGTGCCAACTCATCCGATGAAAAAAGATGCTGGGATGCAACGCCACCCACCTGGTCCAAGATTCTTCTCTTGTGAGTAACTCGGTGAGTCATTTCCATCGTCCCCCGGCAACACAGGAAAGTGGTCCTTGTATGATGGCCCACATATCTCTGGCGCATGTGAGGTATTTTGAGAGCGTAGGAGAGAAGCAGGGGCGGATCCAAGAAGGGAAGGCAGGTATTTACTGTCATCGGTACACTCTAGGTATTACGGGAAATTTATGTTGCGCTGGAAAGATTGAAAAGCAAGTCTCACACCACCCCAAACCTATTAAATTTTATATGCGCTTCAAACTGGTTTTCTATCTCAACGCCATTCCAGAAAGAGTTTAAATCCCCTCCAAACCGGAACCCATCTGTAGCACTCCAATCCTACTTCTAGTAGAAGTCTTCTACCTGCCCTGGGCCAGTTTTTAGCCAGGTGGTCGTCAACTTGCCCCCCATATCAACTCGCCCCTCTCCAGAAAAGAATCTACTTGCCCCAACAACGACATGGCAACTCAAAACGGCAAATCCAACGTGGACAGCTCTTCAACGTAGACTTCTTGTCTTCTCGTGAGTCTCGGCCTCCCAGAGCGCTTGAGGGCCTCTGCCGTCCACTTTCAATATGACCCTCTAAACTAAGGCGCACATTGAGCTGCGTGGCGCAGTCGGCGCAGCACAGCACAGGGCAGAGCAGCACAGGGAAATGGGCAGGGCAGCACAGTGTCCAGCGCACATTGGATAGCAGTCGAGTGAGCGAAGTGACGAAGTTAGGTCCCAAGAAGTCTGGCGAGAAATTTCATTAAATGAATAATTTTGCTTTTGGTGTATTATTTTTGGAATAATACACCTCTGTAATCTCGATGGGGGTCGACAACTCTGATCGGCCTCAAATTTTGACATTATCCGTTTCAAGAGGTCTACTTTCCAAAACCGAAATGTCCGTCCAACGTTTTTTAAATCAGAAATTTTGACAAAATACTCGGTTTACCATCTAGTTGTGCCCGCAAGGTTTTCAGCCCGATCGCCCAAACCCGTGGGGCGCTATGGGGGTAAATTGGGGCCATGGGAGGGTTTTTTAAAGACTTTTAGCTGTGGGATCGAGTTAGGTGTCGTTTTTGAAGTTTTTTGGACGTAGAATCTATTTTTTGGGGGTCCCGGAACGATCTGATTTCACTGTGGGGATCTATAGGGCTTTCATGGGGCTACAAATGGGATTTTTGAAGGATCCCAGGAGATCAAATATTTTCCGAGTTAAAAAAATTTTTTCAACAATATTTTTATTGTCACAGATTTCATTTTTGCTCATTTCAATTAATTATGTAACTTCTGACAAAAAAGGGTTCATTTTGGTTTATTATGCAAATGAAAAATTGACCGGGAAGCGAAAACTGCGCGACACGTGCGACTGTGCTTCACGTTTTCTGTGTCTCTTCCACAAGTGTCACGTAGGCGAGTGGGGCGCAGATCTGCCCTGCCCTGCGCTGCGTCTCAATATGCGCGGTTCCATTGAATCCTTAGGTTCACAAAACACTGCCCTGCTCTGCGCTGCGTGAACTGTGTCACCTGCGCCTCAATGTGCGCCGGGCCTAATAGTATAGGTATCCGGAAATCTCCCAAGACCTCTCGGGCGGGATTTCCGAGGAGGAAACAGCAAACACGCAAGGGCCCGTTGTCCAGGAGTCCATACTTGAGGATGCTCCGCCAAGATTGGAATCCAGGAAACCACCCCTTGGTAACATCACGGCTATAGATAACATTAACTAATAAGACCTCTCGTGGAATTCCTAAGGAACCCAGATCCTCCATTTCTGCAGCTGGAATATTCTCAGTGCCAGCAGATCACAACAGCCAGATCATGGCACTGATGAAACTTCACCTGAACTCCCTCCGGCATCCTCCAAAAACACTGGAGACGTATCCATGGACGCTGCGCCGTACAGACAGCAAGCGATATTAGGTAAAGAAGTATCTTGCGTAATCTTAGGGGGCAAGTCACAACTTTTTGCCTCGGGGGCTAGTCAATGTGTCGAAAACAAATGGTGAACAGTAGGATGGGGGCGAGTTGATCGACAGCCTTTTTAGCCTCCATTCTTTCATCACCAAAGTGTTCGAGCACCACTAGAACCTCAACTGAATCAATGAAAAGAGGAAAATGCACTCAGCTAAAACACTAAAGCAGTAAACAAGGATTGGAAGATATGTAGGTAGTGATTCGCACGGAAAATACAGGGAAATCGAAAGGGGAGCAGTCAGAAAGGGTGGGGTAGGAGACCAAATTACCTGGTTTTCCCCCTGTATACCGAATGTTCACTCGCTGATTTGAGCTGGTTTATCCCCTGTTTAAATTCTCTCATCGGGTCCAGCACCCTTCAAGACATTTAAATCTATCGTTTCCTCGTGTCCAACCAAAACGCTGAAAATTTTACACAATTATTCTTTTATACCTACAGAAAAATTATGAAAAATTAATTCAGTGTCATTAAGAAAATAATTTTGGAAAAATTAAAAAAAAAAATTTTTTGTACAATGTTTGGCCAGATATGGCACCACGAAAAAATGGATTTTTCGTCCAAAATTACTCGGAAAACGACAGCTTATTTGACTTCCTGGGAATCCAATTTGTAGCCCAATGAAAGCCCCACAGATTCCTTTTTAGCCCCACAAAGCCCCACGGGTTTGAGCGATCGGGCTGAAAACCTTGCGGGCACAACAAAATGGTCAAAATTTCAGATTAAAAAAAATGCCTACTGCCCAAAACGGCTCGGACGGCGGACGGCTTAGGGCGGAAGGACATATCGATTTTGGAATCTACGTGTCTTGAAACGGATAATGTCAAATTTTGAGGCCGATCAGAATTTTCGAACTCCGTAGCGATTACATAGGTGTTATATTATTCCAAGAATAATAAACCAAAATCGAGTTACCCGGGTTTCCCCTGTAGGTGCGGAGGGTTTCCTCTTCAGCCGCATAGCAGCTAAGTCTTAGTTTCTACTCGGCTCATGATCGAGGGAAAATACCCACTTTAGGTTTCGCACGCGCTATCAAAATCATGCCAAGTTCAGTGTATCCTAAATTCGATTTCATCTTCCCATCTCGTCCTGAACGACGAAGTCATCCGACCGAAGCTGCCCGTTTTCCCGGGTGTTCTTATCTGTAATGAAATTTAGATAGTTTCCCACATGTTCCCGAAAAGGACGAGCTCCTCGTGCTCACATCGCCTTTCACTCGGGTGCTCCCTTCCTGCAGGTAACGTGGGAACAATACTTGCAAACAATCGATACGAAGGCTATCGCTGAAGAGCATCTTTGTTTGCTAGTTCGAAAAGGGCCGAATAGATAGCGAGGGCGGGCTTCATATCCACGTTGAATGGCATAAGTTTAGCGTGCGTGGGATTCACAGGATGCTACCTCGACCAGGATAAGCGTGGAAAGGGGTGACAGAATTGAACAGTATGTCAAGAGTGTGCTCAGAAAAGTATAGGAATTACAAGTTCAAGTCGGATTGAAAGGAAGTACAAGAGATTTCACGTGATTTCAACAAAATTACGTTTTTTAATTTATTTGTTTAGCTGATTCTATTAATAATTAATATTAAATTATTTAATTGAACCCCCACGCTAATTAGTGAGAAAGGGAAAGGAAAGACTGGACACTGTAAAAGACGCTGTGAATGGTATTAAGTAGATTTTTCATTAAAAAGAATCGAATACCGTCGTAGAATGACAGGTCTGAGACCCCTTTAACCACCAACAACCATAGGTCCAAAATTGCTTGTAAGAAGACAACTCCTGGATCTTTGGAAAAAATTTAAACAAGCCATCAATTGAATTGAATAGATGAGCGCAACCTTTCTGTTATTAAAATATATTTAATGAGCGAGAGAAACTAAGAAACAGTAGGTATCTAGCGACCAAACTATGCCACACAACACATCAAAAATATCCACGTGATGCTCATTACGTAAAGAACTGCACCCTAACGACCGATGCGTAAGAAAACCTTATGCCGATCAGAGGTAACGAATGGCTCAGGCTGCAAAAATCGTTTTGGAGTCGTTGGAATCAGCCTAAAAAGCTCATTCCAAAGACCCTTGTACCAACGAAATCAGACAAAAACTTTCGTCCCCCTTTTGAGGCCTCCTTAGTTACACATCAGAGATAAACAACTTTCGTCGTGAAGGACCTCCCGAAAACCGATGAAGGTGAGCGCACCTTTCCTTTTTTGGGAAAAGGTTGCGCTAAAAACCCACTGATCACAATGAGACCACCCTCATGAAAATCTGTTCAGCCGTTCGGGCGTGATGCTGTGATACAAAAAAAAAAAAAAAAAAAAAAAAACGTCGAAGAGATGAGCGCACCTTTCCATTTTTTGAGGGAAAGGTTGCGGTAAAAACCCACCGATTTTAATGATCTATTTGTAGTCTCTCCAAAACGGTTTTGAACCCCTGTCATAAACAGCGTTTTTACACTTCTCTAAGCCGGAACAAAACGTGTTCTGAATTCTCTCCTGGGGTTTGCTCTAAACTGGCTTCAACGCCATTCACACATCCTTAAGTTTCAAGTTTCAACCCCTTCCAACTCCCTGAAAAGCCCTTCAATACAGTCATGAGCCCACTTAAAGCACAACAATCAGATTATGAGCCCCCTTAAAGCGCTCCAATCACATTATGAGCCCCCTTAAAGCACTCCAATCAGATTATGAGCCACCTTAACGCACTCCAATCAGATTATGATCCCCCTTAAAGCGCTCTAAACTGAATTTTAACCAGCGAAAAATGTAAACAACCGAAAAAGGCTTGGAAAGCAGATGGGCGTATCATTTTTTGAATCACAGCATCACATAACGTATAATGACATCAGCCACTCTAACCAATGTTAATGAGTGGTCAAACAAACTTGAAACGTACAACCCACAAACAGGGAAAGGAAATGCAAACCCTTGGAAGCCCACGATCACCACGGTTGGGATATTTCTTAGCGGTCCTCGTCGACTATAGCAGTAAAAGCCGACTTTTTACGGCCTCCACGTGGAGTTGACGGCGTCATAATAAAGTTATTGATGGGGTGGCCGTATAATTCCCGCTAGGCCAACTTCCATAGGCGTTTGTGGGCAATTTCTCGTGAAGGCCGCACGCGCCCGTTCGGCCGCTCTCAAAATGATGCCAACTGCATAAAACGGCGTATCAGGGCTAATATTAAAGCGCGGAGGACTGTCGAGGAACTGAGAAGAGTTGCAAACTGCTGCCTAATGGAAAAACCACCAAGAGAAGATGTGAAAAACCAACGAAGATGTGAGGCACGCATATAAATAAATTAAAGGTCCCAAATTACTACGAAAACTACATCTCACTCGACTCCCAAGCGAAGTTGGATCTTTAGATCACTCATTGAGCGAGGAGGCGAAGTGAGGCGATAGGATTAAAAGTCTTGCAGACACAACCATAAGAACACCAACTAAAATGGCAAAATTTCAGATTAAAAAAATCTAATGCCAAAAACCTTCTCGCCTTGTAGCACTCATCAATCCAGTTTTCAACCTTCCCAAAGTAGGTGACAAAATTCCTGAACCGGGCTTCCATCTTACCAAACCTTTGACCACTCTAACTGGTTTTCCACCTTACCAAACCGGTTTTTGGTTTATTATTCTTGGAATAATACACCTATGTTTTCGCGACGGAGGTCGACGACTCGGATCGGCCTCAAAACTTGACATTATCCGTTTCAAGAGGTCTACATTCAAAATCCGAAATGTCCGTCCGCCGTCCGCCGTACACCGTCCCCTAGGGGAAGTGCACTTATGTTGCTTCATTCTTCTTTCTTCTCGATCTTCAGCACTCCCCTAGGAGGAGTACAGCGGGCCCTCCTGTCCCCACCGGCGTTAGCCACACCATTCTGGTGTGCCCGGGATGGACCAACGTGGAGGTGCCGGGTTTTAAAGGAGGTCTTTTTCATTTTAAGTGGCTCGTAATTCTTTGGGACAGGAGTCATCGCAGCGGACCTACCTACTATTCCACCTCTTCTTATGACTTGTGGTGTTCGGGTCGCTGGTGGCTGCGGAATGCAGCAGACCGTACCTACTGTTCTGCCTCTTCTTATAGCTTGTAGTTTTCGGATCATGGGTGGCTGCTAAAGCAACAAGCAACAAGCATCAAGGTATGGTCTGTTACAGACCATACCTACTCTTCTGCCTCTTCTTGTAACATGCAGTTTTCGGATCCTCGGTGGTTGCTCTCTCCACTTTTGCTTGTCTGGTGGAGGGCGAGTACTTCTAAAAAATTTCCTCCCCTCCCTACAAATAATACGACTAGCCTAGACAAAAAATAAAAATCTGAACATACATACAACTACCCACACCACACTTGAAGACACATATGATGACACCTATATCACAGACAATTTCCCTAGACTACACATTCTCACATACCTTTCACTCAATTCATGCATCCTAGACCAGTGAGACGGGGGAAAACCCACCGGTCCAGCACCCAACCCTTCGCCGTCCGCCGTCCGGTCCGTTTTGGGCAGTAGGAATTTGTTTAAAAATCTGAAATTTTGGCAAAATACTTGGTTTACCATCTAGTTGTGCCCGCAAGGTATTCAGTCCGATCGCCCAAACCCGTGGGGCGCTATGGGGCTAAAATCGGGCTACAGGAGGGGTGTTTTAAGGCTTTTAGCTATGGGATCGAGTTAGGTGTCGTTTTCGAAGTATTTTTGGACGTAGAATCCATTTTTGGGGGTCTCGGAACGATCCGATTTCACTGTGGCGATCTATAGGGCTTTCATGGGGCTAAATATGGGATTTTTGAAGGATCCCAAGAAGTTAAATATTTTTCGAGTAAAAATTAAAAAATTTTTGAACAAAAATCCCCCCCAAAAAAATTTTTTTTTTAATTTTTTTTATTGACAGAATTAAATGTCTGTACAAGTAACCTATATCAAAGAATAATAAACCCTTGTGTAAAATTTGCAGCGTTTTTTTTAAATCCCTTTAAAAAAACATTTATAGCTCCATTACTCCCAACTAGGAGCAAATCCACATCATGAAAAACAAAAAGGTGCAATTTTACACTTTTTATTATATTGTATTAATTGAGCAAAAATTAATATTATTTATGTGAATAAAACATTACATAAATACATAAATACATATTTTATCCAACCAGACGATGGCCGCCGATAAGTCTTAAGCAGGTATTTAAATTGAATCGAAGTCAGTTCTATTATTTTATTTTCAATGTGTGGGAAGTCCCTTTCTTTTGTACTGATTTTACTGTTGTTACGAAATAAATACCATCTTCATTCATTCATTCTTTCATTCACTCACTCAACATAAAATAATTTTACATTTTAAAAAAATTTAAAAATTCCAAAAATGGATTTTACGTCCAAAAATACTTTAAAAAGAACACCCCACACGACCCTTTACCGTAAATTGTTCAAACACCCCCACCCCACGGCACCATTTTAGCCCTACAGAGCATCGTTTTTGCTCTTCACTTTTGGTGGCTTCGACTTTCAACAGGCCGACTATTAAGTAGTTGAATTAAGAAGTTAAATGCTATGAAATGTTCATTAGCATTCAACTTCGACGTCGTGAAAAACTTGACAAATCGGTTTAAAATAAATACATCGACGTTACAGCGAATAAAACACGACTCAAACCCGCGAAACTCTGAATTCTTACATCCTGTGATCACCGTGATGCTAGACAACCTTCAACAAGGATTGTTTGACGTAGCTGAGAGTAAACGTTTTTTCAATCCCCTCCTCAACTCTATTGTGGGTGAGGCACGTGGCTTCATGGGCAATATTCCGCACGTGGAGAGGCATTCACTACAACCTCATTCCCGTCGGGGAAAACTTAGGGAGCTCATATTAGACTGTGAAGAGGTTTTGAATGGACGTAAGAAGGGAAAATGTCCAAAAACCAGGGTATGAGAGACACTTGGGGCGTCAAGGGGGCCAAATTCTGTATATTGTCAAATAGTCAGGGCGTCTTGAAAGTACAGTCACATCTAAACTGGCCTGGTTTGAGATAACTCAAGATCCTTGCGAGGGATGAATCATCCCGGATGATAGAATGTCCCTTGTTTGGTGTCCCAGTCACCAGGGCATTGAGGGTAACGAAGCTGCTGATGCCCTCGTAATGGAGCGCTCTGCATGTCTTCCAATGCAGGCTTTCCGGAGCTTTCTAGGAAATTAAGAGGCAAAGGAGAGAGTGCTGCACAAGTATGCTCCCTCAGAGGCAAGCGAGACTATTCATCAGATTCTTCAAGTCAAGAGCAAGGGAGATGCCCAACCTGGAGAGGAGTGCACATTGTGCAAATTGATGGCCTTTTTACCAGTCACTGCATGCTCAGGTATCACCTCCATAAGGTAGAATTATCGGACGTGCCGTTTCCGCAATGTTGGACCAGAGTTAGCAGAGCAGTTATAGTGCTTGTGAAGTGCCCTTGACCCTCCGGCAGGTCATCTGTACCTCTGAGGACGTAGTCAACAAAGCTGAGGGATATGCTACGATTCATTCATCAGGCCTTGGTGGAGGTGGGTGGGTCACCCAACGAGCCTGGAATTAGGAAGAGGAAAGAGTCCAATCCTTGTCAACGATCACATGGTGCGAATGAAAGTCCAAACCACTTAAAGGGAAAGGGCGTATGTCCAATTCGTAGATCTGGCGGAGCGGGCAAGTCACAGTAACAGTTATATAATATCAGCCGTCATCCTGGAATGAGCGTAGGATGTCTAATCCATGACCATGGCTGTTGGGAAGGGCTTGTATCCGACCCAAATCAGAGGTTCCTTGGAAGGGTGTCCCACTCGGTGTACCTGGTGGGACGGGCGAATTACCCAACCCACAACTTTTAAAGCTACGGCCTTTCTGGAGAGGGTTCGAATCCAACAGGACCTTCTCAGGATGGGCATAGGTGCTCAAACTGTCAAATGAAAATCCATATAAGGTAGTCAGCAGTCAAAGGTAGCTCTTGCTGGTTTCTGCTGGACAGAGAGGCAGTCAAGTAAGCAGGGACGTGCGTCGCTACTTACTGCCGTAATCGGGACTGCTGCAGTGGGGCCCACGACTGGGAGGTACATATATATAACGAAGAAGAAGAAGGGAAAATTGGCTAAGAAGACGATTTAGAAATTCAAATTTTTTGGTGAGTTTTGAGCGAGAAAATTAGAAGATTCAAGAAATCTAACATACCCAGACCGCAACCTCACCCTGTAGAAGAAAATCGCCTAATAAATGTAACTGAATTGGTGATTCGTTGATTGAGCATTACTCGCATGGGCTGGTAGACATCATCAACACATTTTGATCCTTTGAACGGAGGTACTTTTCAACCATCTAATCGGGAAATCCGCCGGGGTTCACGTCGAAATAGGGCCCAGGTGAAGGGGCAATTAAAACTTCCATTACAACCCCTTCGAAAAAGGATTTGCTTTCACTTTCGGTCTTTGTGGGAGGTTTCAAGTTCCGAAGGGGAGTCCCATCTACGGGGTTGTCGGGAAGTGTTTGATCTCGAAGAAAACGGCTCTCAAGGAAGTGGAGGGGAGACCCTATTGAGAAGAGATAGTAATACATTCACTTATGTCTGGTTGATGCTAATGCGCCTACCGAAGTGACTCGCTTATTAAAAAAAAAAAAAACCCCCGAAGAGAACGGAGAATAAAAAGAGGCTCGGGGAACGGAAATATCAACTTTACTACCGTCCTTTCCCTCCTTAAACAAACGATACTTATAAGTATAGGATTATATCGTCGGCCGGGAGGTAAAAGGGCGAATCCGCCAAATTCAAAATTGGCGGATTCGCCCTTTTACCTCCCGGCCGACGATATATGATCGCTATATATAGCGAAGGAGCTGACTGATAAAATGGACCAGCAAGTGATAGAAATCTTTCACGACCCGGATGGAGACTCTTCGTGGTGTTCAAAAAAGCAAACAACAAAAGTTTCTCCCATAGAAATCCCACACATGGAACAGACTTTATTTGCATCGCCATCAGAACTCAAGCTCTGCAATACACAGTAATCACAATTCAATTTACCAGTCTCATCAGCACAGATTAGACGTAAGGTAGGTGGCCGCGAATACAGGATTAATAAGGCACGTGCCGCCTGCATCCCTAATGCACTGGGTGCACGAGTCAGCTTCAGTGGTTTCCGTTTCATGGTTGCATGGGTCTCAGGGAACGGTGTAGGGGAGGAGGGGTCATTATTGTTAGTTGGTAATCTTGATAAAACAGTGATGTACAATATTATGGGCACGATGAAAAGATAGCAATCGGATAAGATTTCATTAAGTCATGCTTCGAATGGAAGAAGGTGTAGCGTGTGCAACTGTACAAAGAAAAGGTCGTAGTACTGTAAGACGGAATAGGCCTTCATACTTGGGGTGAGAACGCCTGAAGGTCGACCTCTTCCCTTTACGATGATGCCACAGGGCTGGTGGAGTCCGCCTCGCGTTCCTCACCCCAACTAGTCTTATTGATTCACCCAAGTACGACATTCACAATGTCAAAATGTACGGGGGAGTCAGTGGACCCTGAGATTACTGACTCCAGAAGCCTGTGGCATACATGTCACGATATATCTTGACCCTTCAAGCCAAACTCTGGATGCCTCGAACTGCCGGTTTTTCGGTGAATCGGGACCCAACCCCCGGGCGCCCACTCTGGAGGCGTGTGGTACGTAGGCATTACTAAAAATACGCTAACCAGGCTTCCCACCAGAGAAGCAAGTACTCCTGATCCTTCCCTACAACACACACGGCAGCGCGAACAAGGAGTATGCACGGTGTGGTTTTTGCCGACGGTGCAGAGGTCTAATCCAATGAGGTGGTTAGGGAGCCCACCACACAGGAGTATGCCCTTTTGGCTCGGCTAAAGCAAAAGAAGCGAATGCGGTTCGGGAAGGTTGACACTGATTTGTTAATATGAGGAACTGGTTCAAAAGAGGCGAATCGGGAAGATGATCGGGAAGCCTGAAAAGTATGGAGAGGTCAAGAACCAATATGAACCCCACTGGGGGATTCGCATTGATTTTTTTCTATTTTTTTTTCTGAAAGTACTCCTTGAGAATGTAGGGAAAACAGTAGTCAGCCGCCTGAAATCGTTTCCAGAAAATTTAAATAATTTAACGAAAATTACGGCGTTTGAAAAACACGGCCATGGAGGGAGCGTGACGTCACTACCTATTCAACCAACTACGTGAGGGGATTGTTCCGCCCAGGGTTGCCACTCCACTACTCATCACAGAATAAAATTCAATTGAGCCGTGAATCCTTCTGATAAGGCTTCAAATTTCAAGTATTGTGTATTATAATTAAAAGTTAATTATGTTTTCCGTCGTATCAAGTTATAATTGCTATAAATTTATCATATAAGTTGACGACACTAGCGCTCTGGGTGAGAGATTCACTGGAACTGTGACGTCACTACCTCAAGATTGACTGGTGGGAAACCCCGGCCGATTTAAACTGTGCGTTTCGTTTTTTCGTTATATCTCCTACAATGATTTTTTTTTTTTTCGTTGGTATTGGAGTCTGTGCACGTTACTTTTTAGCCATATTATTGAATGGTAGGGCAGATTTCCAAATCTAAAATCAATGCGAACTCCCGTTGTGACCAGTTTTGATGAGGTGAAACCACATGGCGGAGTTCAAACCTGATCT
This sequence comes from Pilophorus perplexus, assembly GCA_955831195.1. Taxonomy (NCBI): domain Eukaryota; kingdom Metazoa; phylum Arthropoda; class Insecta; order Hemiptera; family Miridae; genus Pilophorus; species Pilophorus perplexus. Next base: position 31,416,976 of record OY037009.1, on the reverse strand, counting down.
GAAGAGATTGAAAACTGGTTTGACGGGGCGATAACTTGTTAAAAGAAGAACAGGTTTGAAGAGATTTGATACAACGTAGCAGATTCGGCCGAGTTGATTGAGTTGGAATTTCAATTCCACCGATTAGCTTCAATTCCACCGGCAAATTCGGCATGTGAGTCAGGTTATGAGGGATGAACCTTGCATGAACTTTGGATGAAACTTGGTGTGTGGGTCATGTTTCCAGTTCTGATTGAAAAAAAAAAAAAAAAAAACATTTTTCGGGGATTGGTGGGGTTGAAACTCGGTTTAGAAAGATGAAGAACGAGTTCAAAAGGGACGAACCGGTTTGGGAAGTTTGAAACCCAGAATGGAGAGGTCAAGAACCGACGTAATCATAATAATGAGTGAACCAGTTTTAAGGGGGCGATAATTAATTTAAAGTTCAAACGATTGGACCAAAAATCTATAGAAACATGCAGAACATGACACGAACATAAGTCGTTCGTTTCATTAAAAGTTGAAACTATACCTTTTATTTGTTAATTATTTTACCGTGCGGATATTTTGGAGGTAATATTCTTTGACAGACGTGACAACAATATCACTCCTCTTAAGTGACTCGCTGTAATACCACTCGAGAGTGCATTCAGATGGAGCTACCCTTATGAAACGGCTTCTAAGAATAGACTCGCTGATTGTGAGCATGTTCAAAGCAATAACTTTCTCGGCTTGAGTTATTAAGGAATATAGCAAAATTCCTGCCACGTGGAGTCGTAAATCCCTCAGATTCATGTTAAGTGCTGTGACATTTACAGGAGCATAGAAGGGAACGGGTGAAGGCGCAGTTATTATTTCTATCCTTCAAGATTTACAGGCTTTGTCAAGGGATGTTTCGACAAAGTGAATTTATTGGTGCAAATAATGAGGGGAGATGGATTGTTCTATTATTCCACTAGTTTTTTTTTTTTTTTTTTTTTTTTTTTTATTGTTCAGGATTTTCGTATAGTTTTCATGAATTTTCAAGAACAGTTTTTTGAGAGAGCAGAGACTTGTGCAACAAGTTTCCCTGAAGGTTTAGTTTTAGAATTTCACCAGAATCTCAGAGTATTTTTTGACGATGAACAGTTTAATTGATCCAATCTTCAATACTGATCATTCCAGCCCAAGAACGGTTCAAAAGTGATGGATGGTCGACGAGATGACGCCGAACATTAATATATTTAATTATTCTCATCGCGAATTTGGGCCTGTGGGAGTGCTCTTTTGCGTCACCCGTTTCGCGCATCGAAATCCTACGCGTAAATCATCCGCCCCGACAAGGTGAAACTTTTTTTGATTTATTGATCCGGACATGCGGGACCCCGTTCCAACTGTCGGGGCGGGAATCTGGATCTGTGGTGATAATTCGGGAAGTCTGTGACCTCGATACGGAAAGGTGAAAGGCCAAATGGGCGCGAAAAAAACGTCTGAGGGCGTGCCAAACCTCTGAGGCCCTTTTTCCGACCACAGACGATAAAACGATGTCCCGAACCAACTCAATCCGACTGATTCCAATGTGATGCAACTCCAAACTCATTATCATCTCTTTAAGCTGGTCCTTCGCTTCTACTTACATGTAGGTACATTTCACCCATCCGAACCAGTCATGTTCTATCAAATACGGTTGTGATGCAACTCCCTAAACCAGTTATCACCACTTTAAGTGGTTCTTAACCTCATACTGGTGTCAACCTACCAAAACCAGTCAATCCCCTTTAAGTCTGTTTCTAAGGCTGTCTGTTCAGTCCCTGATTTTAGAGATGGTGGTGGCGGCGTTCAACAGTATTTCTCAAATATCTCAGGATATAAACAGTTTAGATCTTAGTTACTTAGACTTATTCCACGAGGATAATAAAAAAAGATTTGAGGAGGTATGTTAGAGGGTCAAAACCAGTTTTGAGGATGTTAGAAACATTTTGAGGAGGTGTGAAGGGTTCAATACCGGTTCAGAGGATGTTAAAAAGAGGTTCAGGGAGGTGTGTGGGGTGTAAAAACCGGTTTGGAGGGTGTTACAACGGATTTTGGGAGATTTGTGGGGCTCAAGAACAGTTTGGAGAAGTTAAAACCGTTTGAGAGGATGTGCAGAGTTCAAGACATGTTTGGGAATGTTAAATCGGGTACTGGGAGGTTGTGAGGTTCAAGATCGGTTTTGGTTTATTATTCTTGGAATAAAGGTCCTGGCACACTAGGCAGGCACAGGACAGGCAACGGACGCGGGACGCGGGACGTAATTTTTCGCTTCTGTGTTTTCAAATGGAGGACCGCACACTAGGCAGGACACAGGACAACGTCCCGTCCTGTGCCTGGGACCGGACAACGCCGTTTTCGCTCGGCGAGCGAAAACGTCCCGGCATCCCGCGGGTCGTTTCCTCTCCACTCACGCATCTTGCCCCTTCCATGCCTTTTGGTTTACCTATTTTTCCCCTCCACTCACGCCTCTCGGCATTTTATAGGAATTCAGTGATTCACATTTTACATTTGTCCTTTGTTTTCATTGCACTGTTTTGATTCTCACTGGATTGTATCGTTCGGTTGATTGTTTTGAGACAAGGTTTTGAGGATAATTTCTTTGAATTGATAATTACGTACCTACCTACTGATCTACATTCTGTACTTTCACGGGTTTTAATTTTGAAAAGAATACTGCTTATTTTTCGCGCCGAAGTTGGGTTATTAAACAACACTATTTAATGAAATAAATTAAATATTATTATACAGGGTGGTCCTTAAAAAGTTGATATGAATTTATATTTCCTTAGGGTGAGAGACTTTGGAAAAACGCAAAAACACGTGTTTCTTTTTTTTTCATTCTGAATTTTCAATTATTTTCGACTGGGTCAAATTGGCGGTGGGTTGCGCGCGGTAAAAATCGTTTGAGGGGTCAGATTTTCATCAAATGTTCCTTGAAAGGGTGTCATCCATCTCTGGCTTTTTTGGCCGGCGGGGTTTGATGAGGGTGGTAGATGGGTTGTTAATTAAAAGAGTTGGTGTTGGCAGAGCGCTTTCGTTATTAAAATAACATCATCAGTGCCTGTACAGAGAAGTCCTTGCATCAGGCACAACATCAATTTTTATGGGGGGGTTTTTAAGTCCCGAAGCAGTTTTAAAGTTACCTAGGCTTAGCTCTATAAATGCGATGAGGTGTACCTTGTTTATGCAGATGGGGCCTCCGTCTCATTCATCACTCTCCTCGCACTAGCGACTTGGGTTGGGGAGGGTCCTTCCCTGACGATTTTTGGAGCATCGGGCTTCTGGATCCCGTGATGTATAATGTAACTGATGTATGCCTTGTGAGGCAATAGTTCTATGGGAGGGGGAGGACAGAATTTAGTTAGTAAGCTGGAAATTACCAGAAAATTGTTGATGGTACATAGGGTGGGGGAGAAAAACACGAGGTGTACTTACTTGGGCTCTGAAGATGAGGTTGAGGGTTTGAAGCTACGGGGATTTTTCGTACATGTTGAGTTATCGTTAAGTTTAATTTTTAAGCCAAAATTGGGTCGATGGGGGGGGGGGGGGGGGAAAGGAAGCTAAATTCACAAAAATTATAACAACCCATTGCCAGGGCAGGGGGGAGCGAGCTGCTGAGGTGTAGGAGGAGGGGGGGGGGGGGGGAATCGGAAGGAGAAGAAGTTCTCCTTTCTTTTGTGTATGCTAGCTGGTGGCCGTGGCGGGGAGAGTGGCGAGAGCGGCGGAGGTTATTCTGCTATCGGAGCGACCTGGTGTACAAAGTTTGGCTCCAAAAATTTGAGGAGGATACATACACACAAAACAGTATTATAACGCTAATAATGGGTTTACATGGTGTTACTTGAATTGGGTGGGAGATGGAATAACAATATTCTACAATGTTGGAATATTATTGTGTAAATTCAGCTAGAATATTGAAAACGACACCAGCAGCGTTGTTGTTTTAATTCTTGGGTGTGAAAAATGGTCTATATTGAGGTCCTACTACATCTAAATTAGCTTTTTGATTCATGGTGTATGGGTGTTTCAATATGTGCAAGTTTTCATGAATTCTTCGCTTGAATGTATTAGGTTCTTTTGCAAGGGATGTTAAATTATTGAAATCTGGTTTATGGCCGTTTTGCAAGCAGTGATTGTCAAGTGCCGTCTCGTTGATTCCGTTTTCAATATTATAGCTGTGGGAATACATGCGTTTATGCAAATTTTGAAGCGATTCACCAATGTACACGTTGTTGCAATGTTTACAGTTGAGTTTATAAATATTAAATCTAGAGTTAGCAAGTGCCTCAGGGTCTTTGAGGCGGGGGAACTTATCTTTAATTTTACTGTTGTAAGACCATGTATTTTATAGTTATCTCTTTTAAAATTTTTTTTAAATTTATGGGCCCAATCAGTGCGGAAGGGCAAGGAAACGTACTGGTAGGGTTCCCTGTCCTGCGGATCTGTGGGGTTGGTGTTTTGAATTTTAGTGCGTTGGTTAGAAATGTGGGTGTTATTTGGCGGCTGGTCTGGGTTATTCTGGGGTTTTTTAAAATAGTAGGTAATAGAGTATTTTGGGGGGACAATTGTTTGAGAGCTAGTGTAATGGTGAATTTTATTATTTTTAAGGTTGAAGGAAACTTTTTTACTATAAATAGAATCGTGAAATTGAAAAATATTTGGGTCGAATTGGGTAAGGGCTTTCTTACGGGTGAATTTATGGTTCTGTTGGGAATCTAATTTTTTATAAACTAAATTTATAACATCCCTTGCAAAAGAACCTAATACATTCAAGCGAAGAATTCATGAAAACTTGCACATATTGAAACACCCATACACCATGAATCAAAAAGCTAATTTAGATGTAGTAGGACCTCAATATAGACCATTTTTCACACCCAAGAATTAAAACAACAACGCTGCTGGTGTCGTTTTCAATATTCTAGCTGAATTTACTCAATAATATTCCAACATTGTAGAATATTGTTATTCCATCTCCCACCCAATTCAAGTAACACCATGTAAACCCATTATTAGCGTTATAATACTGTTTTGTGTGTATGTATCCTCCTCAAATTTTTGGAGCCAAACTTTGTACACCAGGTCGCTCCGATAGCAGAATAACCTCCGCCGCTCTCGCCACTCTCCCCGCCACGGCCACCAGCTAGCATACACAAAAGAAAGGAGAACTTCTTCTCCTTCCGATTCCCCCCCCCCCCTCCTCCTACACCTCAGCAGCTCGCTCCCCCCTGCCCTGGCAATGGGTTGTTATAATTTTTGTGAATTTAGCTTCCTTTCCCCCCCCCCCCCCCCCCCCATCGACCCAATTTTGGCTTAAAAATTAAACTTAACGATAACTCAACATGTACGAAAAATCCCCGTAGCTTCAAACCCTCAACCTCATCTTCAGAGCCCAAGTAAGTACACCTCGTGTTTTTCTCCCCCACCCTATGTACCATCAACAATTTTCTGGTAATTTCCAGCTTACTAACTAAATTCTGTCCTCCCCCTCCCATAGAACTATTGCCTCACAAGGCATACATCAGTTACATTATACATCACGGGATCCAGAAGCCCGATGCTCCAAAAATCGTCAGGGAAGGACCCTCCCCAACCCAAGTCGCTAGTGCGAGGAGAGTGATGAATGAGACGGAGGCCCCATCTGCATAAACAAGGTACACCTCATCGCATTTATAGAGCTAAGCCTAGGTAACTTTAAAACTGCTTCGGGACTTAAAAACCCCCCCATAAAAATTGATGTTGTGCCTGATGCAAGGACTTCTCTGTACAGGCACTGATGATGTTATTTTAATAACGAAAGCGCTCTGCCAACACCAACTCTTTTAATTAACAACCCATCTACCACCCTCATCAAACCCCGCCCATCAAATGTTCCCAAAAATCAAAATCTAAAATTAAAAAAAAAAAGGGTTCTCATCTGAAAAACGAAGTTGGTGTGTACTGGGCCAATTCGGCCCCGTAAACAAATTGGAAAATTTCCTATTTAATAGGTTAGTTTAATGCCGAATAAACAAATAGGAAACATGTTTTTTTTTCGAAATTCCTCGCACTAAGGAAATTAAAATTCATATATATTATTCAGGGACCAACCTGTATTTACTTATTAAATAAGTAAACGTCATTGGGTTTGCACATATTGCAAATGAATAAATTAATAAATTAAAAGTTTGCAATATGTGCAAACCCAATGACGTTGAGAAAAACATACCTAATAATAATATACCTAAACATATTATGTTTTATGATATTAGTCGTCTAACATAAATATTAATTGAAGAAAACACACCTAAGCTTATATTTTACATAGCTGTATGAAATAAAATACAATAACATTATAGTACATAACAGAGTTTAATGTCAATAGTCTTTCAAGTTCTTTAAAACATATTCGAAGAAGGAGTAGAGCGAGTGGAGGTGGAAAGAGGGCTGGCGAGGGGAATAAAAATGTCCTGTCTAGTGTGCGCAGAGCGACGGGACGGGACATTTCCAACGACCCGGCATCCCGCGTCCTGGGCCTGTCTTGTGCCTGTCCTGGCCTGCCTAGTGTGCCAGGACCTTAATACACCTATGTTTTCGCGACGCGGGTCGACGACTCCGATCGGCCTCAAAATTTGACATTATCCGTTTCAAGAGGTCTACATTCAAAATCCGAAATGTCCGTCCGCCGTCCGGGCCGTTTTGGGCAGTAGGAATTTTTTTAAAAATCTGAAATTTTGGCAAAATACTTGGTTTACCATCTAGTTGTGCCCGCAAGGTTTTCAGTCCGATCGCCCAAACCCGTGGGGCGCTATGGGGCTAAAATGGGGCTACAGGAGGGGTGTTTTGAAGGCTTTTAGCTATGGTATCGAGTTAAGTGTCGTTTTCGAAGTATTTTTGGACGTAGAATCCATTTTTGGGGGTCCCGGAACGATCCGATTTCACTGTGGCGTTCTATAGGGCTTTCATGGGGCTAAAAATGGGATTTTTGAAGGATCCCAAGAAGTTAAATATTTTTCGAGTAAAAATTAAAGAATTTTTGAAAAAACACATTTTTGAAAAAAAAAATCCCCCCAAAAAATTTTTTTTGAAATATAAAAATCCAAAAAAAATTTTTTAATTTTTTTTATTGACAGAATTAAATGTCTGTACAAGTAACCTATATCACAGAATAATAAACCCTTGTGTAAAATTTGCAGCGTTTTTGTGGATGTTAAAACGGGGTTAGGGAGGCGTGGGGTACCAGGAGGGAGGGAGAGGGGGTCGGCTAGTCCATTCAACTCCAAAGAACATATTCAGAAATGTTCCTGAAAAACAAGAAAAGAAAAACTCAAAATTTGGAAAGCAAATTCTAGAAAGTAAATTTCTCAAACATTTCTAGTGTAGGAAACTACGGAGGAAGGAATCAGTTAGGAATCAACGAAAAACAGTCCCCGGAAAAAAAGTCCCCGCTGGTTAAGTGTGGTGAAAGGGGGTTAAGTGAGGGTGAAAATGTTTAATATAAGGATACATAATAATATCCTGAAGACAAGTTTAAGTTGTTCGCACTAGAAGATCAGAAAATAAATCAAAAGTTTTAGTACTAGTAGTATTTTTAGTACAGGTGCTACTTTGAAACCTAGTAAGAAAACCTCGAACGTGACTTGAGGATAATTTATGTGCCCTTATATTAAATAAACAGCCTCGCCCTCACTTCCCAAGTACGCAACATGTTTTTGTTTCAAATTAGTTGCCTTTACAGCATCCACCTCGCCTTCGCTGGCACTGAGGTTGTGCTCCTTCAACTCCTCGGGAACCTGGCCAGGTAAATACCGGATGGCTCCTTTGCACTGCGATTGGAAGTTAGCTTAGGTTTTTGTTGTCACTAGGAGCGAAGACTAAGTTTTAATAGGTTCCAAGAATAATAAACCAAAACCGGCTCAATTCTTAAGTACACTGTCATGTTGCCTTCGACTGAGGACTTTTTTCCCGGGGACCTTACCTTTTCCTCGTTACCAGTTTACACGTTACATTAAGTCCTCGTCATCTGTGGGAAAAACGGGCCGCCCGAGATCCGGCTCTGCCTGTTAGTTCAAAATTTAATATTAAATATTTGAACTAACAGAAATGTTCTGTTTTATTTAATGACTATTTCGGTCCAATAACGGCAGCATGAGAACAACTTCCAAACCTCTCAAACCACCCTGATCCCACGTGGTTTCTTTGTTGTGAACTAAAAGGCGGGAAAGAGAGCCCCGCGGCGCCTCACCACCTGTCGCCATGTGGCTTTTGGAGGGCAAGGGCCTCGCTCAGGGTCAAGGCCGGACAATCTAGATGTGAGGCTTTCACTTTTTCAGAGGCCAACACCAAAAGTTTCAAAATAGAATACAAGAAGCGTAAAAGTACCTATGAAAGTTTTCCGCCGAAGGGGCAGTTTCACCAAAACTTGTATTCAAAATTTTAACGCCCGGACCAACACAAGACAGTAACATAGCTTCATGGTTACTGGTAACATTACTTCATGGTTCTATTATTGAACCAAACATGTTGCCTATCTTGACGAGAGGAAATGCCCTCAACGGGAAAACTGAGTGGAATAGACCTGAAAGTAAAAATATCTCTAAGGAATCTTCATCATACAATACAAAATACAATTTCACGCAAGAATTCCTTTTGATCGGAGCAAAAGTGAGTTCTATGAACCAGAAATTGAATTCTTTCACGCAGTGTCATTTCCTTACATGCAGTCGCCGCGTGCGCCAATTTATATTGCCAATTAGAGAGCAGTGATTATCACGACGTGATGTCTAATGAACTAAAACGCGTTTTGGGATGAACTGCAGTGAACGATTAAAAACACCCACTCAAACCATTCAAGAAAAAAAAAAAAAAAAAAAAAAATCGGTTCACTAAATAATCACTCCATTATGTCCCACCGATCTCGACTATCAGCCAGCTACTAAACTGAACAATAAATTTCAACTAAACGATAAACAATCGGATGTACAAAATTACTTAGCCCTTTTGTTTCGCCTGTATTTCACCACAGATAACAAATTCGTTTTTTGCGATAAGGAAAACGATGGCAAGTTATAGAATTCGAAGTTCGTTGAACTTTTTGTGTAAATTAGATAATCTATTCGACACTCAATCCAAAACGTCTTCCGAAAACATGACACTTGCGATAAGGCGAGGGGCAGGTGTGAACTCGACACGCAATCGACGGTTCCGCATAAGAAATTCACGTAAAATTTGCATTTCGATAGTATGTTATCTGAATGGGACCTATTGTAGTTTGTTGACCCGTTTACGGGGAGGAACGATTAAGCTAAGCCTCGAATTGAGATGAGATAAGTTGAAAACCGGTTCGTAGAGTTACCAACAGGTTGGAGTATCTGAGAGAGAAGGCATAGCTGGCTTGGAGAGGCAAGATTATGTTAGGGGTTCAAAACCTGTTTGACGACGTCAAAAGTGTTTTGAGGGGAATCCCAAACCAGTCTGAAGATGTAAAAAGTGATTTGAGGAGGATTTAGAAGCGCTTTGGAGGAAGAAGCGTTTGAAACTGGTTTGAGGGCAAATTGACGGCTAATTTTTGAAGAAAATCAATTCTCAAGAAGATATTAACATTAAGATATTAAAGAAAGATTATAGTAAAAACTGGTTTAACTCATTTTTCTGCTAACAAGTGAACTTTTTAATGGAGAGGTGTTTTAACATGGAACATGTTTTTGCCATCATAGCCCGGCCAAAAATGAGACGACATAGCCATTGCGTAAAGAAATTATTGTTACACGAAAACAGTGACGCATTGTGAAGCTAGAGTGAGCTAAATTCTTTCCTGTTCACCCTATAGGGTCTTTATAGCCTATTAGTGATATAGATAGTTGAAATTCGATAGGGAACCTCCCAGAGACAGAACGAGACGAATGGCATGACGGGCTCCAACCTGATCAACTGAGTGACCTTGCTTACCCTAGAAAGATCGGCCGACTATTTTACCACCCACCAGGGATTTTCTTTCTTCACTTAATGATTTTCGTTAATGAAAACTCCAGGATGCAAACACGTGATCCATATTACTTAAACCAATGTGACAGCATCCGGGGATCTGGGGGCGTCCCACAGCAGTCAGAGTGCAAAATAATATTTTATATAATAACAATATTATTATGTACCATAATGAACACATATCACAAGGAAACTTTTTTTTACCATTGAGTAGTCATGTTTTGGTTTATTATTCTTGGGACAATACACCGACGTAATCGCGACGGAGGTCGAAAATTCTGATCGGCCACGAAATTTGACATGATACGTTTTATGACAAGTCGATTCCAAAAACGAAATGTCCGTCCGCCGCGGCGGTGCGTCTTCCGAAACGTTTTGTGCAGTAGGCATTTTTTTTAAATCTGAAAATCTGAAAAAATACTCGGTTCACCATCTAGATGTGCCCACAAGGTTTTCAGTCCCATCGCCCAAACCCGTGGAGGTCTGTGGGGCTAAAAAGGAGCTACGGGAGGGTTTTTTAAGGGTTTCGGGTATGGAGTCGAGTTAGGTGTCATTTTCGAAGTATTTTTGGACGTAGAATAAATTTTTCGGGGTCCCACAACGATCCGATTCCACCGAGAAGATCTATGGGGCTTCCATAGAACTACAATTGGGATGTTTGGGAGATCCGAGGGAGATCAAATAAGCTGTCGTTTTCCGAGTAATTTCGAACGCATAATCCAATCCGTTTTTTGTTAAGAATATAGTTAGTGTTTTACAGGTTCTTTCTAGTTTACAGATATTAGTCAAGGAGGCAAGGCATTACGGGGGTTAGGAGCATACAGAGAGTTACTAATAAACTTATTTACCTTTTTCTCAGCTTTGGTTACCATTAGAGTGATGCGGTTTTTTCATCTTGTTTGGCAAGTTCACACCACACAAGCACCCTTTGACGAGGGGGTTTGTCAAAATTTGGTCTAAAAGTATTTTAAACAACACTACTACTAAAGAGCCTTGAAAACCTCTGTTTACACTCCCACCCTGAAGCACCCAAACAAAATATCTAAAAAAAGCCCCCGTTAAAGTATTCCCTCACAATCGATGTAAGTATCGATTAAAAAAATCGATCGATTAGGTTCGGAGAAAAGAATAAGCGAAAACGTGATTTTACAGGAGCGCGGTTTTTCTGAAGGGGAAAAATGTTTCGGGCGTTCGCGACCTTGCTTGAGCGAGCGCTCCGCTTCTCATTTCTTTTTTCTACAGAATAATTTCATATTTTTGGAATTGATAAACATTTATCGAATGTTTGTTGTTGTATTTTTTATGGATCGATTACAAAAGGTTTTCTTCGTGTTATCGATGTGAACTCACTTTCCAGGCATTTTTCACGCCAAGTTTGTTTATTCTTTCTGCCGGCTTTTGGTTCTTACCAGAGTGTTGCTTCTTTCTGTTTATTATTTGGAAAAATATGACGAGAAGTCAAAATTTGACTTTCATTTAATTAAAGTGTTCAAAAAGCGGAAAAGTGTGGGGAAGCCCAGAGTTCCAGCCAGTGTGATCCTGTCCCGTCAACGACGCGTCAGGCGCAAAAAATGACCCGAATTTCCAGCGCAAGCTCACGTAGAATTTTGAAAAATAAACGTTTGTATGAGACAATGGGGAGTAGTAGTTTTGAATATGACGTAGTAGATTTTGCTATTATTTTCTATATGCTGAAAAGGACTGTTGGTTGTAGTGCATGCATGGGAATGTTGAATTTGCAATAACAAAAAGGAATGGTTTGGGGTGTTTGGTGGAAGTGAAGTGCTTGGCATGTGGAATGGTCGATACTTGCACGAACTCAAAAAAGATAGTCTGCATTTATTTCCATAAATCATCCATATATTTATGTCCATAAATGCTGCTAAGTTCGTTATTTCAAATGGGAACACCCGTTTCAGATTTTATCAATCAAAATCAAAAAAATTTGAAATATTGACAACTCCTATTTTTTTAGCCAATTCTACTGGCCATAATGGGCAGTAAAAGTTTGGTGGTTATGGGAACCTGACTGATTTCGTGTGAATTTTTATTCCTACGTGTGAACGTGTGTGATTGATTTTGAGAGGAAAGGTATTATTATTATACCTATTCCATTTTTTTTAGCAAAATGAGCCAGAACAATTATACTCCTGTCTATGTATTCCCCCTACCCCTTCAAACAAATTCACGCCTGCCGTTATTTAGCTATGTATTTGAATTCTCGAATGCAATGGACCGACAACTATGCGCGAAGGGGTCTGGAATTGGCCGCCAAGACATTCTCGTTATTTTCAAGGGTGACCGAACGGAGGTCCGAAAGCACGCGACCTTTAATGAAGGAATTCGAGCAAATTGACCTTCACACGATTCAGAAGCCAAAAACCCCGCGCCAGAATTACGGCCGTTTTGCCCGACCGTGAAATCAGAGGAGTCTGAACACGTTAAAAATAGGTTTTGCAGGCGGCACACATCCCCTCGCAGATTATCATTAATTCGATGAAATTAAGACGGGTTTTGGCGAGATGAGAAGTTAACTCGTGCGGCGGATCTCTTCCAGTATTCTAACGAACCGAACTCATAAATTATAGAGTCAACAAACCCATAAAATACCCCCGAAGTTCCTTCTTACGTCCCCGGTCTGTTGATACGCCCGGATTGTCCGCAGGAAAATACAGGTACAGGTGGTAACATAGAGTAACCTTGTTAGAATCACTTCCATTCACTAAACTGTTATTCACAGGAGGTTGATAATAACTGGCATAACGAGGGGAATTTCCACTGGACCAAAAGCACCTCCACTTTAAACTAATTTTAGTCTCACCTCTGCATTATGAAAGCGTTTGGAAAAATAATTAGGATTGAATTCGTTCAAGATGTTAACCAAAAATTTCACAGTATAAAACAGCATTTTCAAATATTTTGATCTTTCAAATTCATTCTTTCAATGAAAATGTATTACATTTTATGTCTTTACTTTGGCACATAAACAAAACAAGCCATCAATTGAATTGAATAGATGAGCGCAACCTTTCTGTTATTACGATATATTTAATGAGCGAGAGAAACTAAGAAACAGTAGGTATCTAGCGACCAAACTATGCCACACAACACATCAAAAATATCCACGTGATGCTCATTACGTAAACAACTGCACCCTAACGACCGATGCCTAAGAAAACCTTATGCCGATCAGAGGTAACGTACGGCTCAGGCTGCAAAAATCGTTTTGGAGTCGTTGGAATCAGCCTAAAAAGCTCATTCCATAGACCCTTGTACCAACGAAATCGGACAAAAACTTTCGTCCCCCTTTTGAGGCCTCCTTAGTTACACATCAGAGATAAACAACTTTCGTCGTGAAGGACCTGCCGAAAACCGATGAAGGGGACGAGGGAGGAAAAATCAAGGTAGCCTATAACCACCCCCCGAACTCGCTGATCACAATGAGACCACCCTCATGAAAATCTGTTCAGCCGTTCGGGCGTGATGCTGTGAAAAAAAAAAAAAAAAAAAAAAAAAAACATGTCGAAGAGATGAGCGCACCTTTCCATTTTTTGAGGGAAAGGTTGCGCTAAAAAGCGTTGAAAGTGTTAAAAAAAAGCGTTACGGTTGGTTCCCTAGCATTGACTAAACTACAGACATAAAATGCCCTAATGTGTTGTAGACTCGTATGCAAGCGTTGCTAGGGTTTAGCTTGAAGGTTTTTTAGCGCAACCTTTGAAAGGTGCGCTCACCTCTTCGACATGTATGTTTGTTTGTTTGTTTGTTTGTTCTTCACAGCATCACGCCCGAGCGGCTCAACAGATTTTCATGAGGGTGGTCTCATTGTCATCAGCGAGTTCGGGGGGTGGTTATAGGCTACCTTGATTTTTCCTCCCTCATCCCCTTCATCGGTTTTCGGGAGGTCCTTCACGACGAAAGTTGTTAATCTCTGATGTGTAACTAAGGGGGACGAAAGTTTTTGTCTGATTTCGTTGGTACAAGGGTCTTTGGAATGAGCTTTTTAGGCTGATTCCAACGACTCCAAAACGATTTTTGCAGCCTGAGCCATTCGTTACCTCTGATCGGCATAAGGTTTTCTTACGCATCGGTCGTTAGGGTGCAGTTCTTTACGTAATGAGCATCACGTGGATATTTTTGATGTGTTGTGTGGCATAGTTTGGTCGCTAGATACCTACTGTTTCTTAGTTTCTCTCGCTCATTAAATATATCGTAATAACAGAAAGGTTGCGCTCATCTATTCATTTCAATTGATGGCTTGATTAAGTAGGTACTTGATTTCACTTTTCTAGTATTCACTCTCCTGCCACGTTCGAAAGAGACATCTACCGACTTGAAAATTATTATCCCTTGAACAAACAGGAATCTAAAATTCTCCTTTCAAAGGCCGAAAGGGGTCATTGAATGCAACATATTATATATATATATAGCTTTTCGCCTTATCAATGAAAATGACTGGAAACTAGATTTAAAAAATTGATCGGTATATAATAGGTATAAAAATCATCATCATAGGTTCTTCTCATTTCATGCCGGTTTTGAGTCGTCCAAGAATAAATTTTACATTATGTAAATATTACATTACAACCGGTTATAAAAAGTTGATGAGTTAGGCTCACGAGTGTAACCAGTAATTGAAAATCAATTCCGAGCAAATGGACAGAGTTGGCAAAAACGTAAGTGCAAAGGAAAACAGTTAGGTGTTTGATCATCCAGTTGACGGCAGAATGAAAGAACTTGATATCACGAGTGTTACCCTTTTTCCTGCTTTCATTCCTGGATTACCCACTAAAACTCGGAATCGTTGTGTTTACAAGTTCCGGCTTCAGACACCCGAAGCTTACCTTCTCCACTTCAACGGTAACTGTTGAACCATTCTCTTCTCATGAGTGTTGCCTTTCAAAATTGAACTAGAAAAAGAACGGCTAACGGTTAACCTTCAGGTTTTTCAAAGATGAAGGATAAAAGTACTGCCTTTCAAAATTGAACTAAAATTAAGAATTTTGAAAGGAAACACTCGTGAGAACTGAATGGATAACGAATTGGTTTTTTCAGCGGAAAAACGTTTCTTACTATCCTCTCCACCAATAATTGGTAGGTAGCAATTATTGCTGCCTCCTGTTGGTACTTTTTAGCACTATTTCCAAGGTTCGTTTACTATACCTACAAAGAGTGAAGTCCTGTAAGAACGTCCCTTAACGAAAGACGCTCTGCGACCGCGCTCACCAAAACGGTGAATAAAGAGGGGAAAAAAGAAAAAAAAACGCGTAAATTTCGATCAGCGGTTCCATATCGACGCTTAAGCCGTATCATGACCTATCAAACTTTTGGCACGTTTTCAGGAGGCACAAAAAACTGTTTATATCACTAAAATGAGCATACCTGACACTTGAATCAATTTTCCATTTTCAACATCCACTTTTCCTGTGGAAATTGACCAGTTTTGCATTTAACTCAAAATCAATCATTCATCATCATCATCATTTTTGCAATCAAACTCAAAACCGCCAAAAATCTTGATAGGCCATGGCTTAAGCGTCGATATAAGAAACCAGAAGTTTGATCATTGTCTAGCTTGCGGCCACAAATGGACAACTATAATATAGTGAATATTATTCAGCGAAATAGATGTGTTTGTGTAAGCAGCAACACAGCACTTGATTTTAGTTTTTGCCCAGCGTAAAAACGTGCTATCTGCTACATTTCGAACAACCGCGTTTCAGTGCTGTCCACGCACGTTTTCATGCTGAAACGGGACTTGAAAGACCATAAAACAATTGGGGTAGATAAAATGATGAGGGGAATAATATTATGGATTTATATTTTATTATATTACCCGCCGCCACAACATTGAATTTTATAAATATAGATGGTCGATAGCAGAAGAGGGTCCTGAGGGAAGGTTCTAAGCCTGAAAACATAGTAAAATGCCAACCAATGAAACGTATTTTGTGTTTCGTGAGAAGTTAGAAAAATTCAGGTTGGGCGTTCTTGGAGGGACCCCTTTTTATAAGTATTATAAGTAAACAAAATAATAACTAAACAAAACTCGAACACAGGAAACTGAAAATATTTGTTCCCATTCCAGAGTTCAGCTGCTCTCAAAGCCAGAAAGCGCAGTGAGAGGAATGCCCTTTCATCATAGGTTATACACAGGAGTCGATCCTCTGCCCCAATAGATGAGGTCAAAGAACAGAGGTGAATGAGAAAAAGTGGCATCCCTTTGACCCTGTTATCGCTCGCTATTTCGCCAGTTCAGTTTGAATATCGACATGGATGTTATTACGGAACGTGGATCTCGCGGCGCAGGGGTCCACATAACTTATAATTCGTATTTCTTAAAACTCGCCACTGATACATTGTTACATAGAGAATGTAGGAAAAAACTTTCCCAAGTAAAAGTGTATGAAATAATCAAATCCTTAGGGAAATTCGTGCAAACAGTGGGGTCATTTAAAAGCCAGAGGATACACCAATAAACCCCGCACCCTTCAAGAGTTAAAGGCTTCAATTGAGACCGAAATTCGATCAATTACGACCGATACGCTTGAGCGAGCTATGAGAAACGAGAAGGACTGACACCATGAATACTTCATCCAAGAAGGAAGATATTTAATGGACATTAGGGATATAGACATTACCTTTCACAATTAGCAATATTCGTTTTCTTCGACAAACTTCCATTGTTCCTTAACATTTTAAAATTCATTTCAGCCCGATTTCTTCAAAATTGACGACTTGATGACTATTTAAAATCTGCCCAGCTTATCTGCGCCATCCTGTATAATGCAAATGGCGACGAAGACGAAGAAGACACCAATGACACCAGAGACCAATAGATTCGAATATTTTGACGAACAAATGTATCTAGTCGCATTGCACCATTTCTACAGGTAAACTGTTAGCACGAATTTTTCTAAGGAGTTGATTTTTTTTTTTTTTTCAGCAGTTGCATGCTCAAGTGCGTTACTGCCTTCTCATGAGCGCTGCTTAAGGGTGAAACTCATGAAAATAATTATTGTCATTCCCCAACTAAACACAAGGTGGATTTGATTGTTACCTGTTATGATGCACAGTAGGTGATAATGATTCCTATAAAAAATACGAAGAAAATAAAATAATAATAACTTGCAGACGCGTTTCGGTTGATTAGACCATCATCAGTACAATGCAGTACAGAACATCAGTGTATTATAACATAATGTATATTATGTGTATGTTCTGATGATGGTCTAATCAACCGAAACGCGTCTACAAGTTACTATTATTTTATTTCATCTTGGAAATAGACTGCTTCGTCTGAAATTGTCTTTTTTATAAGATTTTTTTTTTTGAAACTTTTATTGCACCAAGTAAGCAAACTTATCAGCAATTTACAATTGATGTATACAGTATATGTACTGTAACAGTAGACAGTATACTAAATGACTTGCAAGAAGCTATGACACATAACACTGCTTCTATGCGACTTGTTGTTTTGTGCAACTGACGCACTAGTAACTTATAAGATGGATTCCCACTAACTCGCCGCATCCACTTAACATAATGTTTCTATAATAATAATTTCTGCAATAATCATAATGATTTCGCACTAGCAACACTTTTTGCAAGCGTAACGCTCGTGATTGCCTGTCAAATCTATTTATGGGGCACTCATCTGACTATACCGTGGGGCCTGTACGCTTTTGAAGGACGTTGGCCAAGAGGCCGAATGAGGCGCCGTTTTTGAAGTAATTTGGGCGTGGAATCTATTTTTGGGGATCCCCTATGGGTCCTAACACTGAGGCTTTTAAATTTCTTGTAATAATGAAGATTTTTATTGAAAAAGATTTAAATAATTATGTAAAATTGCAGATGAATGTTTAAAATTAATTAATGTGTGAAACGTGCATATTTTTTCTCGGATAAGGTGTTTTATCCACAATACTCGTTATTTCATTTATTCTGATTCCGAACTATGTCAACGGTTCATCTCTCTCTTCCTCTGGCCAGGAGGTGTGAATTCGTATCTTGATTTCCTCTCAGCCGTCTAAAATAAATTTTCGAGCGATTACTCAAACTGACGCCCTTTGAAGCGCATCTATTAGTTGTCGGACTTGGAAATTTTTTGGACTCGGCCCCATTTAGTACGTAACTGAACGGCACCAACCGCATTAATAGCCCGTAACTTTCTGGCGGGGAACATCGGCGCCGAAGCGACTGGCATGCCGACAGTCTCCCTCTCAGAGGGTCTTGACCAACGCAGAGGTAATTAATAGTCCGTTATAATTTTTTTTTAATCGTCGCCCCTGTTCTTTTCGAAGCGATCACCCCCCGGAATCCGGAATGCGGACGCCCTGGCAAGGCCGGAGGATTTCGTGTTGCAACGACATTCGTTTAACGGCTGAAACATTGCGACGATAGTTGTAGGGTGAGCCAGAGGTCACCTGAACGATTCAGCTCAGCTGTCAGTCCCAACCAAGATGAGGTGTGCTCCAATGGCTACATATCCAACCGAAATTTCGCTGCAAATTTTATACAAGGATTTGTAATTCAAAAACATGCGCAAATATTGAATTGATATAAATTTTAGTGGAATCTCGCTAATTCGAATAAATTCCCGGTTCGATGAAAAAATCAGGATACCTAATTCGTATAAAATCTATGCATTTTCCCATAATTTGTACATTAAATGTACAACAAATTTTGTTGTAGTTGTGTTTTGTACAAAATAAATTTTGTTTTCTCGTCGAGCCTGTTGTCAACCTCTGTAATTCGTATTTCTTGTGCCGCCCATCTCCAATTCGTATTTTTTCTCAAATTGTCAATGAACATTCTCCGATTTTGTTTTTTGAGATTTGGTCAGCGATTGTGGGCTGAACAGTTACAGTCTAAAAACGAACACCAAATCTCACAAACAAAAGCTTGAGTTCCTGTCCCCAAACACGACGGCCGTGAAACTTCAGCTGTAGGACCAAGGAATAATAAAAAACTTTTAAGTGTTTTATCGTGTGTAAGTTGTTCGGAAAATGTTGAGCTGCATTGAAAAAGAAAACAACTTCAACTATCAGTCTTGGTTGAAAGGAACCTAGTCGAGAGAGCTATCGAGATTGAACTGTACATACATATTACGTACAT
This sequence comes from Pilophorus perplexus, assembly GCA_955831195.1. Lineage (NCBI taxonomy): Eukaryota > Metazoa > Arthropoda > Insecta > Hemiptera > Miridae > Pilophorus > Pilophorus perplexus. The sequence goes on along the minus strand of OY037009.1, from coordinate 31,397,908 downwards.
TGGTACTTGATAAAGAGAGTATCAATTACGAAATTTTGACAAAATACTTGGTTTACTATCAAGGTGTGCCCGCAAGGTTTTCAGCCCGATCGCCCAGACCCGTGGGGCGCTATGGGGCTAAAATGGGACTACGGGAGGGGTTATTTGAAGGCGTTTGGCTATGGGATCGAGTTAGGTGTCGCTTTCGGGGTATTTTTGGACGTAGAATCCATTTTTGGGGGATCTCAGAAAGATCTGATTTACCGTGACGATATTTGGGGCTTTCATACAAATGGGATTTTTGAAGGAGGTCAACTAAGGCGTCGTTTCACAAAGTAATTTTGGAACTTAGAAGGGTAAGGAAAAAACGAAACAGTGGATCTAAATAGACAACGCATCCAAGAAGCAAGTTGGTTGGTATGGTGGGAATGTGGCCTTGAAGGGGGGCCCTCACCCTGCTAAGGGAATTATGGCGGGAAACATTCCAGGGGCTTTGAACCTTCTCGAACGTGAGGAGGGTTACTGACATTTTCCCGCTCACTGAGTCCCGAAAGGCAACTGTGGCGCTCCCAACGGGCGAGAGGCCTTTGGCCAGTTTTTCTTCGCAAGGGTCCGGATGCCGGGGACCGGACCGGGAACCTTCTCGGGTTCAAAACAAAAGGGAGCTTCGTCCCGGACCTTCCACAAAGGATCAGAACGGTGCCTCTGACTGGCCGAAATAACTGAACCAGGCGTAGAGGCGTAGGGAAACCACTGTTGAACAAATTTGCTGTCAATTTTCAGTTTTTTGCCTACTTGCAATGTTTACATACTAGCAATTAGGGCTCGGATTGATATGCCCGATAACATCACCTAATATGTTTTAAAACATCATAATCTGATTATTGTGATCTTAATGATCGAAAAACACCGTTAAAAAAACGCTGCAAATTTTACACAAGGGTTTATTATTCCCTGATATAGGTTACTTGTGCATAAATTTAATTTTGTCAATAAAAAAATTACAATTTAGTACTCAGCATTTCTCACCCTAACCACCTCATTGCATTAGTCCTCTGCACCGTCGGCAAAAACCACACCGCAATAAAAAAAATTTAATTTTTTTCTTTTTTCAAAAATGTTTTTTACTCGAAAAATATTTGACTTCCAGGGATCCTTCAAAAATCCCATTTGTAGCCCCATGAAAGCCCTATAGATCGCCACAGTGAAATCGAACCATTCCGGGACCCCTAAAAATGGATTCTACGTCCAAAAATTGTTCGAAAACGATACCTAACTCGATCTCATAGCCAAAACCCTTCAAAAACGCCTCCCGTAGTCCCATTTTAGCCCCATAGCGCCCCACGGGTATGAGCGATCGGGCTGAAAACCTTGCGGGCACACTAGATGGTAAACCAAGTATTTTGTCAAAATTTCAGATTAAAAAAAAAATTCCTACTGCTCAAAACGGCCCGGACGGCGTACGGCGGACGGACATTTCGGTTTTGGAATCTAGACCACTCGAAACGGACAGTGTCAAATTTTGAGGCCGATCGGAGTCGTCGACCTCCCTCACGATTACATAGGTGTATTATTCCAAGAATAATAAACCAAAAGAGAGGAAAGAGGAACGATAAAAAAAAGACGCTGCAAATTTTACACAAGGGTTTATTGTTCTTTGATATAGGTTAACATTGCAAAAATTAATTCTGTGTCAATAAAAAAATCTAGTTTTGGACAAAATTTGCGGGAAATTTAATATGAAAAATGGATTAGTCGTACAAACTTACTCGGATTTTATTAAATAAAATCTGGAGGTCAAATTTTGACCTCCAGGGATCCTTAAAAAATCCCATTTGTAGCCCAATGAAAGCCCCCCCAATAGATCCCCACGGCGCAATCGGATCGTTCTGTGATCCTTCAAAAATGGATTCTACGTCCAAAAATACTTCGAAAACGATACCTAACTCGACCCAATAGCCTAAAACCCCTCCCGTATTCCCTATTTACCCCCACAGAGCCCCAAGGTTTTGGACGATCGGGTTGAAAACCACCCCTTTATTTTAAATTTATTTGAACCCGCAAGGTTTTCAACGGGAGTTTATGATTAAACTAGTCTCTCTGGCTCGCTTCGCTCGCTCCCCTAGTGGGGTGTATTGCCGCCTGTGGGGTGTATTGCCGCCTGTGGGGTGCGTAGCATCGATGGACAAGTTCAAACCCCTACTCAGACATAAGGCCTCGCTCCGCTCGGCCCCTCCTATTCGTAGCAGAGACGATAGAAAAAATCGGCGTATTTTTAGGGCTTACCGTTTAGGAAATTATTATTTTTAATTCAATTCAACTTTTTTTAAATAAAGGCCTCTCCATCTATCAAAGTTCCCTGGACCCCCCGTTTTCTAAGATCCCTGGCCCCGCGCGAATTAAAACGATCCAATTGTCTTCTCACCGTGAAATCGCCCCCTCCCCCTCGGTTTTTTTAAATCGAATTTTTAAGGCGAAGTAAGGCCCCCCTGTCAGAGTGCTAGTGAAATCACTTGTATACTCGGCCGACCAGTTTCCCCGCCTCTCCATCTTTCAAAGGTCCCTGGACCCTCCGTTTTCTAAGATCCCTGGCCCCGCGCGAATTAAAACCATCCAATTGTCTTCTCACCGTGAAATCGCCCCCTCCCCCTCGTTTTTTTTTAAATCCGACTTCGGAATCGGATTGGCCATATTTTGGCGCGCATTTGGCTCGCGGATACCATACCCAAAAAATGGCTCCTTACTGGGTATTTTTGAACCCGAAAAAACGTGGGACAAACGCGAGAAAGACGATTTTTCGACGAATTTCCGGCGAATTTCCCGGGCGAATTTCCGAATTACGATTTGACCGACGTCTTCCTCCAGGTCTGATCTATACGGCTGGTATTTTTTCGTAATTTTTTCGACCCCTTAAACGGGCTTTGGCGCGAGTTGAAAGTGGAAAACGTAGGACAAACGGGAGAAAGACGATTTTTCGACGAATTTTCCCTGGCCCCGCGCGAATTAAAACGATCCAATTGTCTTCTCACCGTGAAATCGCCCCCTCCCCCTCGGTTTTTTTGAAATCCGACTTCGGAATCGGATTGGCCATATTTTGGCGCGCATTTGGCTCGCGGATACCATACCCAAAAAATGGCTCCTTACTGGGTATTTTTGAACCCGAAAAAACGTGGGACAAACGCGAGAAAGATGATTTTTCGACAAATTTTCGACGAATTTCCCGGGCGAATTTCGGATTTTCGATTTGAACGACGTCTACCTCCAGGTCTGATCTATACGGCTCGTATTTTTTCGTAATTTTTTCGACCCCTTAAACGGGCTTTGGCGTGAGTTGAAAGTGGAAAACGTAGGACAAACGGGAGAGAGACGATTTTTCGACGAATTTCCCGGGCGAATTTCGGATTTACGATTTGACCGACGTCTTCCTCCAGTTCTGATCTATACGGCTCGTATTTTTTCGTAATTTTTTCGACCCCCTAAACGGCCAGCGAGCGGAAAGTGAAAAAACTCATTCGGGAACGCGTTATCCCGTACCAACAAACCACACGGCTACCACACGCCGTCGGCCAACACAATTTTATATTATTGTATGATGATATGATGATATGATGATAATAAACCAAAAGACCTGTGAAATGTTTAACCATACTTGACCAGGTGGCTCGTGCCACTGATATTGGGGGACAACGTAAGCGACCCAGTAGCACCACTGTGTGTAATACCACTGGTTGCCACTTGTTGGGAGTGGCTCCAAAAAGTTATTGTTAGTTGTTATAATATTATGAACAATTACGAATAACAACAGTTGTTACTAAAGTTTTGGTTTACAAAAAAATAGTTTGTTACTAGTTACTAAAGTTTTGGTTTACTAAAAAACTAGTTTTTAGTTTTGATTGGAACTAAGAACTAAAACTATTAGTTGACATTTTATGTCTTTGCTTTGACACATAAACTCAAAAATCGTCACGAAAACTGTTGACGAAAATTGTCCCAAGCCGTTTCTAGGGAAATGGAACTTATTCATAGCAGGTGATCCGAATATTGCGAGAACGGTTTGATTTGTGAAGCGGGGGTAAATCATTTTAATAACTTAAACTTGACGATGCCCAGGGTCCGGATCAGCTGAGTGGCTCTTGAAGCTAATTTCTATGCTTTTCACTCTAGGAAGCTGTAATTTCGTATGAAGCCTCTTTAGGACATTTACTTGACAATGCCCAGGGTCTGGATCAGCTGAGTGGCTCTTAAAGCTAATTTCTATGCTTTACACTCTAGGAAGCTGTAATTTCGTAAGTAGCCTCTTTAGGACATTAAATGTCGTCAAGTAAATTTTACTTGACGATGCCCAGGGTCTGGATCAGCTGAGTGGCTCTTGAAGCTAATTTCCATGCTTTACACTCTAGGAAGCTGTAATTTCGTATGTAGCACTCCAAGACATTTACATGAAGATGCCCAGGGTCCGGATCAGCTGAGTGGCTCATAAAGTTAATTTCTATGCTTTACACTCTAGGAAGCTGTAATTTCGTATGTAGCCTCTATAGGACATTTACTTTACGATGCCCAGGGTCCGGATCAGCTGAGTGGCTCTTATGCTAGTTTCTATGCTTTACACTCCAGGAAGCTGTAAATTCGTATGAAGCCTCTTTAGGACATTACTTGACAATGCCCAGGGTCCGGATCAGCTGAGTGGCTCTTATGCTAGTTTCTATGCTTTACACTCCAGGAAGCTGTAATTTCGTATGAAGCCTCTTTAGGACATTACTTGACAATGCCCAGGGTCCGGATCAGCTGAGTGGCTCTTATGCTAGTTTCTATGTTTTACACTCTAGGAAGCTGTAATTTCGTATGAAGCCTCTTTAGGACATTAAATGTCCTAAAGAGGCTTCATACGAAAGCTGATCCGGAGCCTCGGCATCGTCAAGTAAATTTTACTTGACGATGCCCAGGCTCCGGATCAGCTGAGTGGCTCATAAAGTTAAATTCTATGCTTCACACTCTAGGAAGCTGTAATTTCGTATGTAGCCTCTCTAGGACATTTACTTGACGATGCCCAGGGTTCAGATCAGGTGGGTGGCTCTTGAAGCTAATTTCTATGATTTACACTCTAGGAAGCTGTAATTTCGTATGTAGCTTCTTTAGGACATTTACTTGACGATGCCCAGGGTCCGGATCAGCTGAGTTGCTCTTAAAGTTAATTTCTATGCTTTACACTCAATTGTAATAGAGGGGAGTACAAAAGAGGGAAAGGGGCGGGTAGGAAATGGGGTGGTGGGGGGGAACTAAAGACATAAAATGTCCCAATGTGTTGCAGACTCGTATGCAAGCGTTTTTAGTTTCATTCTGAAACTAACCTTGAAACTAAAATAGTTTTTAGTTTCACAATTCAAACTAAAAACTAATTTAGTTTGAAAGTTAGTTTCAAAAGTGAAGCTAAGAACTAATTTAGTTCTAGTTTCAATTATGACACTTAAAACGAATTTGTTAGTAGTTTGCGATTTAGTTGAACTACATTTTTAGTAAACTACTCCCAACTCTGGTGACACAATGTCTAGCCCTGGAGCGAGTAGGACTTTACTTATTGAGACGGCCGGGAGCGAGTACGACTCATTTTCCACGACCGGGAGCGGGTAGGATAACCACCGGGTGTTCGATACGCTATGGGAGCTCCATCTTGAAATAACAACATCCGCAGATAACGGTCTGAAATTGTGTGTTTTCGTGACGTCCGAAAAAACAATTAATGGTTTCCTCCTGCCAGCAATCCCATAGATTTAAAAACGCTGCAAATTTTACACCAGGGTTAATTATTCTTTGATATAAGTTGATGTAGGTTGCAGCCCCATGAAAGACCTATAGATCGCCAAAGTGAAATTGGATCGTTCCGGGACCCCCAAAGATGGATTCTACGTCCAAAAATACTTCGAAAACGACACCTAACTCGATCCCATAGCGAAAACCCTTCAAAAAGCCACTGCCGTAGCCCTATTTTAGCCCCATAGCGCCCCACGGGTTCGGGCGATCGGCCTGAAAACCTTGCGGGCACACTAGATGGTAAACCATGACATGGTATTCTGTCAATATTTCAGATTTTAAAAAAAAACCTACTGCCCAAAACGGCCTGGACGGCGGACGGACATTTCGGACATTTTTTTGGACGGGGTTTTAGAATCTAGACCTCTTGAAACGGATAATGTCAAATTCTGAGGCCGATCCGATTCGTCGACTGATCACATTCCAAGAATAATAAACCATAAATGATCGGTATTTACTTTTGAAACGACCCCGGTAGGATTATTCGTCCAAACTTACTCGGATTTTATTTGACCGCCAGGGATCCTTCAAAAATCCCATTTGTAGCCCCATGAAATCCCCCCCCCCCCCCAATAGATCCCCACGGTGAAATCGGATCGTTCTGGGATCCTTCAAAAATAAAAAACAAATAATAACATTATTAAAAACAATAATAATAATATTAATAATATTATTAAAAATAAATACAAATCAATATTTTTTTTTTTAACTCAAAAAAGTATAATATACTTTATATTAAGTATAATATATTATTATTAAATCTTATTACGGTATATTTGCCATTATTTCTAACGTTATTTATGTATTTATACACCCTCTGGAGACTTGACCGTAGCAATTAATGATTTTAGTAATTTACTTTCAACTTATTAAATTAAATTTCATCAATTTAATTAGTATTTAATATAATCAATTCAAGGCAGTTTAATGATTAATTTAATACATTAATTTATTAGGGCACTTAGTACCCAACGCCCTTCAATTAATAAGGATTATTAATACAAATTACGTAAAAACACTCATGAAGGTACCTACATGTAGCACACAATAAGAATTCCCATTATTTCTATTACAATGTAGTATTATATAGGTATATTATATACATTACTATAATATAATATTACCTACCAATTTACCTCCTAACCAATGAGCTCGATTAACATTTAAGTGGGACGTCAATAATATTGAGCGTTACGTCATTTCTTAGGCCTTGGAAGGGGGTTTTCCGTTAACGCGCGGGTTATTCCAAACCCCTATCTGTCCCTCGGCTCGTGGATTTCCCACATTTTCCTCCTCCCCACCACCACCAGGGGCATCATCCATCCACCTCTTCCCGACAAAATACCCGACCAGCCCCATTCCCACCAGCTTACTGCGTCTTTCCCCCGCCCCAACCCTGCGCCCACCCTCCCACGTTAGGATCAATCCACGTGGTGCACGTGGCGTCGGGCGGTGCCGTCCACGTGGAGATACGACCCGGGGCTTGTTTACGTTCTTCAGGCACAACCAGCCTCTACTGGCACGCACCCGCTACTAGCGGGCCGCTAGGCCTCGGTTCTCATTCATGACCATCACCCCGTTCTCTTTCACATCCAAGGCGAGAATAATTTAAAAACGTCGAAAAAACACGATATCAGAACCAATTTTTGGATGATATAATAATGGGTGAAATATTCTTCTACTTCATGACAGAAATATTTTTAAAAAAAATCTACTTAAAAGAAAAAAAAAACACTTCCAGAGCAGTTACCGATTTAGGTTATCACTTACACATTCTTCAACCCACGAAAATAGCAAGGCAGTCAACAAATATAATATTTAATATGAGTCTACATCCTAAATTCTATTGACTTTCACGGCTTTGGCGTTACCAGATAATATCTGCATATTATGCATCACCAGGTTTATTTTACTCAGTGAAAGGAACAGCTGTAGTCCGTCCTCCGGTTTTGTCTAGCGCTATATTGTGGTCTTCCCCCATTTGACAATTGGGGTCGATGACCTTGGCGATGAGGGGGAGAACGCATTCGGCTGCCTCGAAAAAAAAATCGATGAGCCTCTTATTGCGTCTCAGCGCCTTCCTGGGTGGAAAAGTGTAAACATGGGAAGTTGTTGATGAAATGCATTAACGGTGGATTGGCACCTAGTGGGGAAAAAACTCCGAAATGGGATAACAAGTAGGTTTAACATTCATAATAACCGAACATCATTCATTGTTCATAGATTGGGCAGATCTGGGACCCAACATAAATCATTTTACATTAAGAATAATTTGAAGACACTCCACTCGACTCATGAGGCATCCACTCATAGTACTTTACAATAGAAATAATTTTGTAAGTAACAATTGTCTTAATTTTGTAATTATTACAAGAAAATACAATTTTGTAATTATTACGAGAAAATACAATTTCGTAATTATTACAAGAAAATACTACGTGAAAATAACAATAGAACACTGTGAAACACAGAAAACGCCAGACAAGACCTTGAACCGGATAGGGTGGAGAGGGATCCGGCTCGACGTTAGCCCGTTCTTTCGCTGTACCGCTGCAATAAACACGTTCTTTCCCTGTATACATGCGAAACACTCACCGACGGTTTTGATGCCTTTAGACCCATTCTTTCACTGTTTTGATCTCATGGGCGTGTTCGGCGCCCAAAAATACATAAGGAACACCTCCCATCTCGATTTCGAGGAAAAGTGCAAATAGCCCGTTCTTTCCCTGTACTCTTCATTTCTTGGCATTTTTTTTTTTATCGAAGTAGACCGCATACTTAACCGCTGGGCCTGTACGGTAGACCTCGGCTTTGAGGTAAACCGCATACTATACCGGTACCCACCCGACCCCTTGACAACCACTCATAAAAATTAAAATAAAATAAAAACATTTAAGTATGGATATTTTATAATATAAAATATCCATAAATGGTTTTTTTAAATTTTTAAATATGGATATATTATATATTATATGGATTTATAAATCCTTTTATGGTTATTTTATATATGGATTTATAAATCCTTTAAAACCGTGCTTAAAATGCCTCAAACTGTCAGCAATCGCCTCCTTTCGGTTGGTAGCACTTCACTACTAAAACTGAAACAGATTAAATAATATTTAATCTGTTTCAGTTATGTACGAGTTATCTACCTCTACTCGTAGAAAGAGTAGAGGTAGAGATTAAATAATATTTAATCTATTTCTTCATATTATGTAGAAAGAGTAGAGGGGGAAAAACATGTTATCCGATGGTTCTCAAAGGTTTGGCACCTGAATAATTCGATGGTGATAATAGAGAGTTCCTAAAGAAACATCCGAGATACGTCGACCGTTAATTTTTATCACCGTAAGGGATTTGTCTAGGGAGAATCAAAGAAAAGCTAACTTCACATAAGACCGTAACAGAGATACGGTCTTATCAAAAGTCACGCTAAATTTAAAGTGCCGCTATTTACGTTCTATTGCTCAAAATTAACGGCGATATCCTTAAGACCGTAAGCTTATTGCCGTAACTTTACGGCAATAACGTTCGACGTTAGGCATAAGGACGTAAGTTATCACCGTTATTTCTGCGCATGCGCGAAATCTCGAGTTACGTCGACCGTAACTCATCACCGTTAGGCAAAAAGTGGCTTTAGGAACTCTCTATTATCCCCCTAGTATTCTGGGCTAATACGAGTTCTAACCGGATAAAATCGAGGGTGAAATAATCCCTAATCCCTTACAGGGGAAAGAACACGCTTATAAATAAGCCGATAAATCGGCGCACTCCCGGTACGGGATAAAACCTGGTAACCCTCGGCCGCCCACAGTTCTTCCAAAATGCGCAAATTAGAATTTCCAACTATTCATCCCAGCTCATGACCAAACGCAGGAAATTATATTTTTCTTCCTCTAAAATAACAGGACCACTTCAATTGCCATCATACTCGAAAAAATGCTCAAACAAGCCAAAAAATACTTGAGCTTGACGATTTCTGCATTGGCTTTAAAAATTTTACTGATTCTTCGAATATTTCCACCAATGACGTTTATTATTTTTATATTGTTTATGATTTTATTATTATATGGTTACATAGACTTTCTTTGCAAACATTTCCCTACATGTATTTTAGATTCCCTTCCGTTCTAATATATGGCTAAAAGGTAACTTGCACCGTTCCAATATCAACGAAAAAAAATCATTGGAGGAGATACATATAACGAAAACACGAAACGCGCAGTTTGAATCAGCGGGAGTTTGACCGCGAGTTTTTTCTATCAGTGACGTCACAGTTCCAGTGAATCTCTCACCGGGAGCGCTAGTTCCATAATAAGCTTTTATGATGAATTTATCGCAATCATTACTTGATACAACGGAAAAAATAATAATTAAATAATATGAATTATTCATAATACACGATACGTATAGATCTTATCAGAAGAATTCACAGCGATTCAATTTTATTCTGTGATGAGTTGTGAAGTAGCAACACTGGGTGGAACCATTCCCCGCCACTTACACGCTTTATGATTTTGGCGTTGTTTACGTGGATTTTTGTACTATTTTCAATATAAATGCCGCTAGTTTCATTATCTACATTTCCTGGAAGTGATTTCAGGCGGCTGTGAATTGTTTTCCATATTTTCTCAGGAGATACTTTCAGAAAAATAAAATAAAATACACAGCTTCCTCGCGTTTAAAGACGGGGCGCTTGAGTTTGGGAGACTGATTGTAAATCGCAATGGGGTTGGGCGAAAATCGCAAAGGTTTTGGAGGAAGGCTCAACGGAGAAGGAGATCGAAGTAGAACCTCAAAATGAATGAAGATCTGTGTAATAATAAGTAATCGTAAAAATAAATAAAATCAGTCATCATCACAGACTTAGTTGTCATCAAAAACAATTTTGCGACTGCTGTAGCGGCCACTCACGGCCGCTAAATATTTTAAAATATATTGTCCTCGGTGTACTGCAACCTCCTCATCCAGTTTTTTCAAGCATGTCACGGGTAGCCTTCTTCACAACGTATGTAGATCCTAGTGAAAAAAAGTTAGCAGTTTGATTTGAGTCTTCCCTTTTAGTGGGTTCTTGTGATGAAATTTAGTTCCTACGTGAGCCTCCTGCTATGATTAAACAGGCAGAGGTCTATTCCTTTTTCTCCCATTTAGGACTACATTTTATAGATTTTTGGATTGGATATCATTTATTGCGTTAGAGCAATAAATGATTCCAGAATCAGAAGGCCTTGGCGAATACGTGGCAAGCATTTTGAATGCTGCCACTTTAGGGTTTGGCCTTGCTGGGGCAAAATATCAAAACTGTTCTGGTGCTTTTTTTATTTCAGGACTTGATTTTGCTTTTCCTTATTGTAGTTTCTAGATGGTTTCGGCATAGGAGATAAATCTGTCACCCAAACGCAATGCTGCCCTTTAACAGCCCCAAACGCATTGCTTATCAAACGAACTTTCAGTTTCCATTCCTCTCAAAGAATACTCTCCGCAATGCAGCCAAACTGGATTATTAGCTCATCAAAAAATCTATGACTGTAACAAGAAAATTTAGTTCGCGCAGGCGCAGAGCGTACAGCTGATTCAATCATTATGAAATTGATAAGGGACCTCAAGGGGTCGTACCCACATCTCTGAAAATTTGACCAAATTCGGATCAACATTGCGGAAGTTGTGGCTGTAACAAGGAATCGCACGTTTGCGCCTGCGCACACCGTTCCGCTGATTCAATCGTCATAACATTTATATGGGATCTCAAGTGGCCGAACCCGCACAATCTGAAAATTTGACAACAATCGGATCAAAATATCAAATGCATGGTTTTGGCTTCCGTGTCTTTCTAAGATAGCGGAAGCATTGTTTTCACTTTGCATTTCGAAAAAAAAGTTGAGGTTATTATGGAGGTTATCGCTGTAACAAGAAATGCAGACGGACAGACAGACACGGAACCAAATTTGCCCACTAAGCTCTGAAACGCAAAATGTGACTCCAATTTTGGAGAACAAATTTTTTTTCGAAATGCAAAGTGAAAACAATGCTTCCGCTATCTTAGTAAGACACGGAAGCCAAAACCATGCAATTTACCCAATGTGCACATGTCCAGGTTCTTTCCAATTAGCGAGTATATTGAATAGGGCAAAGATATGGAGTGTGTTAAAAAAAAGTTCCCCAGCTGAAACCCCAAATGAAAGGCTGGCAGTTTGCAATGGGTGGCTTTCAAGAGGAAAATTCGAATTTCCAAAGAAAAGGACGGAAACCATCTGGCGAACTTCTGAGACGCCCGAGCTAGTATGCAAGTTGACCCGCAAAACATGAATTGATACTTTCTTCCCCCAATAAAAATATCGTTTAAATGTTTGATTTGAATTTATTTTGGTTTTAATACAATTTTGATCAGGAGTTCAATACATTTAACCTACCTACATAAAGGCTTAGTAAATTTCAATAATTTTAGTTTCTGCAGAAACAAGTTATACATGACATGTATAGTTGAACAAGTTATACATGTATACATTGTAGACTCTACAATGTAGAGGTGAAGCAGTGATGAGTCCTGCTAACACGTTTTCCCCTATACTCTCCATTTGCAAAAACTGTTCCCAACTCCGCAAATGGGATTAACAACCAGTTCAAAACGATTTGACATTCATCTGAAATTACTTGAAAAACGACAGCCCGCTCGACCCTACGTCCCAAACCCCATGAAATAACCCCACTTGTCGCCGTTTAAAAGTCCTATGGCCTCTCCATATCAACCCATGCCTTGTCTATGATTAATTCGAAGTCGGACAACATTTTAGATTCCCATGAAATCGTAGGTTGATCTTTCAGGAGGAAGTAATAAACAGAAAAACGCATTCAGGTGATATTAATCTCGAAATTATACGGAGCCTTCAACTGAACATTATTTCTTAGCAAACCTTTGATGAATTGCATTAAACTGTAATGGGGAATTCTTGAGTTGGCAGCATTGAATCGGGGAGGTTCATTTCATTTTGGCCCCATCAGACGAGACTGGATTATAAAATGGCCCCTCAGCTTCGGCGCTAGTCTTTAATTAAACTCGAAGCGAAAAAATAACGCCCTCTTTAGTCACCAGTTTATTACCGCTTGTTTAAGGCCCAGAACGGACAACCCTTTCGACCCTTTTCCGCCTCTAACGAATCTCGTTTATTACCCTGTAATTCCATTATGGTTGTCCCACTTCGGCAGTAATGGAAGACGTACGGGTTCGAGTTGTCGAGCTGGGGAGGACGAAAGGGAAACAGACGGTTTTGAATCGATCCGGTCATCAGTGGTTTGGTGTTCGTCTGCCTCGTGCACCCCAGACGGCCTGCCCTCACTGGTTCACTGCTCTACTTTGCTAATGTGAATTTACTCCGAACCGGGGGTTCCCAAACTTTTCAGCTAGCAAACCATTTTTTCGGGAGAAAATTAGCCAAGAGCTTAACCAATGAAAATTGATTTTAGAATTATCAAGAATCATGTTTTCCAGTGAGTTCCTCCACGTTTATCCTCATCATGAATAAGGAACCTAAGGTTAAAGAAGAAACAGCTTTGGCAGCAAAACTGCCGGTCTCCTGTCTGGAAGTGGCTTAAAACAGGTTTGAGGAAACTCAAACTGGTATGGAGTGGTTGACAATACATTAGAAGCGGCTAAGAGGTAGTTTGATGAGGCAATAAGGTCTTGACAGTCAAGATACACCCTTGGGAATATTAAATATTTTGCTTCCCCTCCATGAGGCTGCAAGTCATGATTCTGGGCGTTGAAGCAAGCAGCACCAAATGTTCAGCAGATTTAGTATCTACTGAATAGTTGCGCATAATATGCGACGAAGTTGAGGACACCCATTATTATTTATAGAAATCCATCAAGCGATAGAAGGTCGGTATGAGAATTAAAGTTAAACATCTGTGGGTGGTAAACCACTTTGAGGAGGATGCAAACTGGTGCTAAGGAGTGAGAACTGTTTGAAAAGCTTCCAGCCAGGCTTGATGGGGTTGAAGCCCAGTTTTTGGTAGTGGCAAACCGATTTCAGAAGAATGAAAACCAGCAACTGTATAAAAGTAACTAACTTAGAACCGTTCTAAGATATAAGAAGTAAGAAGAGTATTCTTTCCGTTCATGCTGGATTCAAAGCTATGCAACCCTCCAATGGGGCAAGAGAAAGGGTTTTGAAACAGCAGCAACCATGGGGTGTAATGTAACGATCCTAATAGACATAGAAGGGCAGCCACAAGCTCCTTGGCCCCCTCCATTCCCTGGCCCCTCGTGACAGAACGACCCGTCATGCCCATCAAGGCACCTTCCACAGATGGCAGGGAGGCTGTCAAGACCTGGACATTTCCCCTGGAGTGGGAGAGCAATCACGTCCAAGCTCAGCAGGCGTAGACGAGACAAGAGCAATTGAAAGCGCAATTTGCCCACCTCACCTCGCCACATGGACCATGCTAAAACGAGCCGCAGAACACCCACAGGCGATATCAAATTTTTGGTTTATTATCCTTGGAAAAATCAACCTGTTTTCGTAACAGGGTCGAAAATTTGGATCGTCCTCAAAATTTGTCATGTTTTACGACGAGTAGATTTCAAAAATAAAATGTCCGATCGCCGCCCAGGCCGTTTTGGGCAGCAGGCATTTTTTAAATTTACTTATTCGAAATATACGTACACCTTAATAATTGGAAACATACTCGGTTGTGCATCTAGTTATGTTCGCAAGTTTTTCAGCCCGAACGCACCAATCCGTTGGGCTAAAAAGGGGCTACGGGGGGATTTATGAAAGAGTTCGGGCTGAGAGTCGACAGGGGTGTCGATTTAGCAATATTTTGGACGTATAATCCATTTCTTGGAGTCCCATATTAGTCCAAACACTGTACAGAAATACAGCTATTTTATTTTTATTTTTTAGGTACCTACATTTTTTTATTGACAGAATTAATTGAATGGCTCCCTCCAACAACGTTGTAAACAACAGAAGAAACTATTGTCGTTTACAACGTTGTTGGAGGGAGAACAAAAGGCAGACGGTGGGATTCACCCAGCGAGTTGCCTCGACCTTGTAAAAACACTGCGACGTTCGCCTGCCACGTTGAATGACCAAAACCTCAGTTTTTTGTCCGCTTAATGTGACAGCGATCGTTCCCGTGCAATTTGCGTCGTTGGTCAAATGAAGTCACCTGCATCCGATCGATGAACAAGTTTGGTGTTATTCGGCGCCCCACTCGGCGATTACGTTGAGTCAATGACATTGTGGATATATGCATCCATAGAGGTCGTATTTATTTGTGTTGCAACGTTGGCAAGTGAGTTCAAATGCCCGACGTTGCTTAACACGTCGAGAAAGCGTCACCGTTTTGAAGTGTTGACGGTGTTGGTGTGATCTGACGTAATGTGACTTCATTTTCCTGTTCAAATCCCCGTCAACAACCCCACTCAGAATAGGACCAACTCTTAACGACTGACGCAAAATTTGCTTAGCTCAAAAGTACAACCAGTCTTGTCCAAAAAACAGAAAACTACCTCAAATTCATTTAGCAAAATCGTAAAATGCCATGCACTATCTACTTACGAGACTCAGCTAATACCGCCTCGAGCGAGTTTTGCCAAGGTTGAAGGAGGTTCTTGAACCGAATATAACTTTTTTTGCACTGACGGTCCCGACGGACGTTCCCCTTTAAACAACCCGTTTATTCTCATTTTATTTCTGCGGATTATATTATAATTATAGTTATTAGTTGGGAAGTGAACGTAAAGAAGAAATAGCGATCGCCGGGTTTAAATCATTTCAAATCGTGAACTAGTTACATATCGTCGACGAAAGAGAAAATTTTCATATCTCTCAGGGGAAACGAGTTAATGTTGACGAAACGAGTCGAGTTGTTTTAGCTTGTAAATAGTCTTTTTGTGACAATTTCTTGGCGCCATCATGAATTTTAAACACGCAATCCTCCACTCTGAATAACTAGGCACGTTAATAAGGCGCGTGAGTGTAGTTGGTTTAGGACGCTATGGGAGCTCCATCTTGAAATAACAACATCCGCAGATACTTAACGGTCTGAAATTTTGTGTTGTCGTGACGTCCGAAAAAACAATTAATGGTTTCCCCCTGTCAGCAATCCTATAGATTTAAAAACGCTGCAAATTTTACGCAAGGGTTTATTATTCTTTGATATAGGTTGATATAGGTTGTAGCCCCATGAAAGCCCTATAGATCGCCAAAGTTAAATTGGATAGTTCTGGGACCCCCAAAGATAGATTCTACGTCCATTAACATAATTTTTGTTGGTTTTAATACTTCAATACATGGTATTCCATCATTTTACACCGAAAAGCAAATTTTCCGACGGTCCTGCGCATAGGGGGCGCTCCAAAATCTGCTCTGGTGATAGGAGGAACAAGTCGCCCCAGAGTGAGTTGTATCGCTGTTGGCTATAGCTCCGTTCTTGGTGGGGGGTACGTCGCTGTTTTGGTCTCCTCTAGCCGCCATCGAAGATACTAGAACACTCGCAACACATTCACAATTAGGCCAAGGGACTACATTTGCAGCGACTCATATAGGCGATATACTGACCTTGCGGGGGCTCTTTGAGCCTTTGAGGCTGAGCTGCGAGGCTCTCGGTTGCTGGCTGTGCATGAACACGGCCCAGAGGAAGCTGATCCCATCAACTGTCCTTCTCGCTGCCCATTGAAGCACAAAGGAGGGGTAGGGTCTCCTGACTCCCTTAGCAGATCTTTGATGCCAACATCCTCTCCATTGTATGACCGCCGGCGCCACTAGGGCGGTTACAGCTCCTGTCAGCTCCTTCACAGCGTCCAACACGGCTGGAGTCCCGTACTTCGCTACCTTCAAGTCGTATACGCGGTTCATGGGAAAACGTTCGCCGTCCATGGTTACAACTATGTCGATGATATACGCTGTCTGTTCCTTCTTAACTATCAGATCTGGTCTTTTGCATCTGCCATCGACCACTATGTTTGTTTTCTGCCACAGAGACCACCCTTTCCTTCTCGCGTATTCGGCGAACAGTGCGCACACTGCATCATGGCGTTTACATCGAGCAGCGTGGGTGTATGGACAAACTTGAATAACGTGATTTGCCGTCTCTCGCTGGGCACACCCCCGTCTGAACTGCACTGCGCCTTCACGGCCTCTTTGCATTTTTGCCCGGGTAGGTATCGCGGGTAGGTATTACAGAAGGTTTTTATGGCTCTGAGAGTCCGCCAGGCGGGTACCACTGCATCATCTGTTCGTAACCACCGAGTAGACTCCAAAACTGTTCGTGCCTTCGCCAAATCTGCAACATCCGTCGTGCCATGCCACTCTCTCGCACGTCGCTGCCTCCGTTCCACCGCCGTGGTAACAACCCCACTTGCCTCGTCACCAAACTGGACCGCTCAACCCGGGCCAATGCCAACTCCGGGATAAGGCTCCCAAAGTTCATGAGCCCGAGGCCTCCATCTGCCATAGCCGCATATATGCATTTGGGGTATCCTTAGGCAACCGCCTTAGTACTGCCCGCACTCGTAGGTCCAGCCATTTCAATATCTTCTTAGGAATATCAGACAACACCAACCGGTGGACAAGGTATAGCCTCCAGCTTCTGGAGTGGCATGAGGTCAGATCTGACGATTTTCTCAACGTCTGCTACCATCGCCATAAAACATAACATAACACATTAACATAATTTTTATTGGTTGGATTCGACGTCCAAAACTACTTCGAAAACGACACCTAACTCGATCCCACAGCGAAAAACCTTCAAAAAACCCCTGCCGTAGCCCCATTTTAGCCCCATAGCGCCCCACGGGTTGGGGCGATCGGGCTGAAAACCTTGCGGGTACACTAGATGGTAAACCATGGTGTACCATCTAGTGTACCCGCAAGGTTTTCAGCCCGATTGCCCGAACCCGTGGGGCGCTATGGGGCTAAAATGGGGCTACGGCAGGGGTTCTGCATGTATTCTGTCAGTAAATGCATGTATTCTGTCAAATATTCAGATTTAAAAAAAATTCCTACTGCCCAAAACGGCCCGGACGGCGGACGGCATTTCGGTTTCTAGAATGGTCGGTTCTGAACCGAAATAGGTGGCCCGGATGACTGACGACTCCTAAAGAGCAATTTGAAACCTCCTGAGGAGAATCTTCGCATAAAGCTTCCCCAGTAGAGGTAGCTAGCTGATTGCAGGTTCTTGCTCGGGTATGGCTTGGGAATAACAATCGCGTTACTGCCAACTGCCTAATGAGCTATAAAGGACTGTTGAAAATCGCAGTTTTTTCAGTCGAATCCCATTCTGTAGAGTAAAATACTAGTTTTTATACCGTCTGCACAATTTTTAATCCTCTACGGAAATCAGGAGAGAGTATGAAAATAATCAGCGTTCGAACTTTTGGCGGTAAAATTGACCTTCCGAAAGTAGTACAACACAACGCCACGATGGACGCCATCGAATGTACAGATTTTATGTCCGCGAAGGTTGACTAATCTGAACCTACCTTCAAAATGGTTGATTGTTTATGATAGGGCATGGAGGAATAGAGAGGAGAGCTCACTCTGTGTTAAACCGCGTGCCCAAAACGCCAACCCAGTGGGGAAACGGCGGGTGGGATTGTGACTGCAGCGCGACCCCTACGAGATGTAGTGAACTTTGAAGGTGGTAAGTTACCAAAACTAAACCAGAAGATGGCGCCCCTGCGAATTCCGTCCAGAATTCCGTCGTTTGCATTCACAGTGTACACAACTACACAATCAATTTCGTTATTCAGAGATGATCCCTTCAATTTTTCCTTTAATTTAATTGTAGTAGCACAACAGTGGAAGATAAATCCATTTAGTGAGGTATTTGGGGCTTTCCTTCTTAAGAAGGGCTAGTGGCTCACTCTAGTCGGGTTTGAAGGTAGTATGTGTAGTTCACTACGTTCCGTAGGGATAGCGCCACCGTCGACTATGGCACATGAAGTCCTATTCAGTGAACTCTCCTCTCTATTCCTCCATGATGATAGGGATTCTCGATTCAGTCGGTTTCTACAGATATTTGGAGAACTGTAGTCAGGTCTGCTTTCAGGTTCGGGACGATAGATGACGTCATTTACCGTCCTTTCGGTTTCAAACCTTCCAACTTCTTCAAGGTCCTGAAGGATAAATCGGGACTTTTTGCGGTATCAGGGCGTTATTAGTCATTTCATGGAACTAGCTTTCAATTAAAATAAACAGAAAAAATGCTTATATAGCTCATTCTGCAGGGACCGTGGACTTTAACTGCCACGTCAAATGCGGCGAAAGTGAGCAACTTTGGGAAGGGAAATTGAAAAAGAAATGTTCTAAGCTTTTTAAAATTTAAAATATATATTTATTCATTAAAAATATATTTAATATAATTTTAATGATAATGGTTCTTTTTTGCACAATTTTCAGCATTCTTTTACCTGGGCAACGCTGAAGAGATGAATATCGCGTTCAGCTGCTTTAAGATACCTACAGCTCGACGGATTCCAGACATACCAACATCCAGGCCTCGATGGTATAACTAGTACTTGCATGATGCCACGTACTGATTCTCTTTCCCTTCTTTGTTATCTCCCCGCCAGAACGCAACGCCGTCTGGACCTATCCCAACTTGTTATAGGTTTGGGGCTATAAAAAGATTTTGAGTTACGGTTATTGTCCACCCACTAAACTATCTTTTCTCGCCCTCCCTCGCATTTTTTTGGTGCAAAAGTAATTTCGTAACTTGTTTGTTTTGCGGGGAACTGCCAGGTGTATCAGCCCGATGCTGTTTCTGTCGTGATTTATCTGTTTCCGACGGGACCCCCACATAAATATAACTGATTACGGAGTTGAGGTCGTAATGGATTGAATTTGTCTTGTTTCAGATTCGTTATATTATGGTGTATTGGACCGTTAAAAATCCAGATGGGTCATTACATCATTGAACGACGCATCTTAACGCTGAGTTAATGAACGCCACAACGTATCTCTGAATAATCAACTTGCTTTTGCAAAATAGGTCATTTTGTATTTGGCCAAAATTTTTCATTTTACCGGCTGACTTCAACATTGAAGGATAAGAAGAATGTTATTTTTCAACATAATACATGGGCTGAAGGTGTCTCTGTTTCAAGTGACCGGAAAAACTTGAGTACCAGGACATGCCGTTTCATAGATGAGATCTCATCTTCCAGTTCAATATTTCAAGAACGGTTGAGAGACTTTTTTCAAGGGTTAAAGACTTTCTGACACATGTACAGCACGCAAAAAAAAAAAAAAAAAGCCTAGATGCCAAACTCCAAAAAGGGAGAGGAAGGCATGAGTCCAAGCGCCGTTGAAATTGCGTTGGTGAGCAACAAAAATAACTGTAAAATACAGTTGCGCTCGATTCAATTGGCTGTATAAGCGCAAGTGGTACAAAGTGGGCAGATTGGGAGTAAAATCGGGTGTGCCCAATAGATTCAGCTCAGTCGGAGAGGGGGCTAGGGGTAGGTTAATGCAGCCTCTGAAACACTAGCCAAAAGAGACCATCTCATTCTTTTGGTGATCTCAGTTAGGCTCCAAAAATCTGCACAGTACTATTATGTTACATTTCCGCACACATAAATCGTATACAGCACTTCAAAAAATTCCTAGATGCCAAACTACAAAAAGCAAGAGGAAGGCGTAAATCCAACCACCGTCCAAAACATACCATAAAGAAACGAAATAACTTAAAAAGACACTTGCGCCAAATTGGCTGTAAAGGCATAATTGGTGCAAAGTGGGTGCTTCAGATGTGAAATCAGGTGCACACAATCCAATACAGCCCAGTAGGCTATTGAAGCGCTGAAAAGTTGGTGTAACTTCTGCCACAAAAATTCACCGTGATGTGGCATTCCAACTCATCTTCCATAAAATTTCAAGAACCAATGATATTATCAAAATAGTTTACGTTACATTCTGAGTTAAGCAATTTTGGGGTTAGCTCAAAAAAGGCTTATTTTGTGAAACTTCCCAACACATGAATCTTCTACAGTGGATCAAGTAACGCCTGGAGACCAATAATTGCGTAATTATTTCAAAATGCGAGAATAACCTTGAAATGCAGGTGCGCTCTTTTGCGTCCAGGCGCAACTGGAGAATATTCGGTGCTCTCAACCCCATTCAGCAGGAGAGGGCCAGGGTTAGGTGTACTGTTCCGGAGAGGGCCAGGGTTAGGACATAAAAACGTATAGAGACCGTCTAAATTGGTACCTAATTTAGGCCGCGTATTTTTTTGGTTTATTATTCTTGGAATAATACACCTGTTTTCGCGACGCGGGTCGACGACTCCGATCGGCCTCAAAATTTGACATTATCCGTTTCAAGAGGTCTACATTCAAAATCCGAAATGTCCGTCCGCCGTACGCCGTCCGCCGTCCGGGCCGTTTTGGGCAGTAGGAATTTTTTTAAAAATCTGAAATTTTGGCAAAATACTTGGTTTACCATCTAGTTGTGCCCGCAAGGTTTTCAGTCCGATCGCCCAAACCCGTGGGGCGCTATGGGGCTAAAATGGGGCTACAGGAGGGGTGTTTTGAAGGCTTTTAGCTATGGGATCGAGTTAGGTGTCGTTTTCGAAGTATTTTTGGACGTAGAATCCATTTTTGGGGGTCCCGGAACGATCCGATTTCACTGTGGCGTTCTATAGGGCTTTCATGGGGCTAAAAATTGGATTTTTGAAGGATCCCAAGAAGTTAAATATTTTTCGAGTAAAAATTAAAGAATTTTTGAAAAAACACATTTTTGAAAAAAAATCCCCCCAAAAAATTTTTTTTGAAATATAAAAATCCAAAAAAAAATTTTTTAATTTTTTTATTGACAGAATTAGGTACTTAAATGTCTGTACAAGTAACCTATATCACAGAATAATAAACCCTTGTGTAAAATTTGCAGCGTTTTAAATCTATCACTCAGCCTAATTGATTTTGGGACACTTATTTCTTACCATTCTCTGGAGTTGGGAAAATGTTGATACGATTGATATTCGTCAAAACGCAATTAATGTCGTTCTTGAAGGCTATGAGCGGATGTTAACAATACTTGATTGCTTCTGATGAAGATTAAACGGCTACTGCGTCGTTCGTCGTGATTTTTTCCGAGCTGATGTAACGACTGTCGTCACAGACGAGTATTGTTACAGCGTTACGCTTCAGAAGTGCAAAACCTTACCTACAACTGGTAAAAGACGAAGATTCGCGAAAGGCATTCAACTTAATCATAATATGATGATGGTTTTCGATGTTTTTCTGATATTATCAGAAAAACATCGAAAACCATTTGTCCAGCTGGACGAACAGTTACACCAACTTTTCGTGCCATATGGGGTCAGTATGAAATGTCCAGACAGTAATTTGAGTGTACGTACATCTTGTTAATTGGCAGACCAACTGACCATGGGGAGATTTATTGCTACTAACCCCCGTTCTAATTGAATCTGCCTTCACCCTTGGTTTGGTACCATTCTTGAAGAAGGGGGAATTTGCGTGCAGGTGATTAGTTTTCACTGCAAGCCAAAGAAAATTATCTCCCGTGGTCAGTAGGTATATTAATGTACCATCCCTTTGGGTCTTAATTAAATTCTTCGGTGCTTAATTAATATCGACGAAGCATTCACACTTATCTGGCAAAAAAATTTCAGTGGTTGAACATGAATTCCAAGGGTCAAAATAGAGAAGTTGCTCGGTCATGGATCTTCTATTTTCTGGAAGAAGTGGGTACCAAGGATGTACCCGGTGTGTACCCAATTTCACCTGAAACTCAGAATTAACCCTAAGCAATAACAACGAATTTGTCCAGATTGAATTAGGCTCTTGGCCTGTTTTCTCTGTTGTGATTTTCTTTCGTGTTACTCTTTCATCCGTTTGTATGCTTACAACTAACAGAAAAAAGTGTCTCGTCGATTCACCGGCTGTTTGCGTGAGGTCGCCTCAAATAGCGAGGACTCGGACTTACTTCATCTAGTACTCAGCAGTGGAGTCGTTTTCTCTCCCTAACCACCTCATCTTGTTTTGTATTCTATACTGCGAGCAGTTTACACAAGAATATTTTCAAGAAGACTCGTTGAGCTAGCAACTGCTTTATTTTAAAGTTTTGATCCTTCAGTAACTTTCAGGGGTTGGTGAATGTTATGAAAACCACTTCAACGCCAGAATGTGATGAAAAATCGGTGTTGGTGTTTTCAGCTGTATTCAAGAATGCGGCCTTCACCTTCACCCGCCTTAGGCGATGCACACGTCCTTCCAACGGCCTTGCAGAGTGAATGTTCAAAGAGTTCTCTTGCCAATATCTACTCGGTTACGTAAGCCCTCGCATGAGGGTTTCTCAATAATTCAGAAGATGTGAAAATCAATTAGTGATTACGCAACGGCCACGTAAATAAGTGAGATCAGCGTTCATCATTAGAGTCATTAATTCATATCATGAGGAATGATGGGGAATGCATTGGGGGACATTCAATTGGGAGGGAAAACCATGAGTTCCAAACCCATCCTGCCAATGCACTTCGATGTCTGGAAGCTTCATGAAAATCCGTCAAAACTCCCTATAGAAAAACCTAGGTAGAAGGCAATTTAAATATTTTGTTAAAAATAATTCACACATCTTGAAAAATGAAAAGGTGCACATTTCACACAAGGGTGTATTATTCTTTGATTCAATTCATTTAAAAAAATTAATTCTGTCATGGAAAAAAAAATGTCTGTACAATGTTTGGACAGATGTGGGTCCTCGAAAAATTGGATTATGCGTCCGAAATTAGGTACTCGGTTGTAAAAAACTTTCTGTCATTCGATAAGGAACGTTCGATTACCTGTCCCGTCATTCCTAGATCGATTTTTTACAATCAAGTTTCCGGGACCTATAATGCACTAGTACCCGAAATTACTCCGAAACACCTTATTTGACTTCCTGGCATCCGTCAAAAGTCCCGTTTGTAGCCCCATTAAAGCCCTAAAGATCCCCACAGTGAAATCGGATCGTTTCGGGACCCCCAAAAATGGATTCTACGTCTAAAAATACTTCGAAAACGAGACCTAACTCGACCTCATAACCGGAACCCTTCACAAACCCCTCCCGTATCCCATTTATAGCCCCACAGAGCTAATAGGTGGCGGAAATTCGAAAAATTAAAAACGCATCTGACCGATCGGTTTAATGTCGATTCTTTAGTTGTTATACATATATATGAACAGTGAACCGTACTGGTTTTGTCGCTTCGAGCTGTCTTCAGAAGAGCAGAAGGGCGAAAGTTGGAAATCGGCGTTTTCACCAGTACCAGCCCCACATATTAAGTCTTAAATCACGATTGATTTGTATTCAGGCTATGAATCCGAAGACATTAAAACTATTATCTTCATTAAATTGACCTTCATCGACTCTACAGATCAAAAATACTTTAAAAAAAAGAAATCAGAAAATCGAAAAAACTCGCGATGTTCACCGAAGTGCACGAAGTTTATTCTTTCTGTGTGTTCAGTAACTTACTTACAGCCCTTAAAGGACCCCAGAATGGGACTCCAAAGTCAGATCGTGCGCATTAAAAATGTGCAAATAAGGAATAATGATTTAAAATTTTATTTTTTGTTAAAAAAAAAGATAATGAACGGATGAATTTAGATTTTGCATTGTTTATGCAAAATTATTTTACATTTAAGCAGAATTATTTATGCAAAATCATTTTTCAATTTTTATGCAAATTAATTTAATTTTTTTTTAATGATAATAAACAGGTAAACATTTAGATTTTGCATTTTTAGCGCAACCTTTCCCCCAAAAAATGGAAAGGTGCGGTCATCTCTTCGACATGTTTTTAGCGCAACCTTTTCCCAAAAAAGGAAAGGAGCGCTCACCTCTTCGACATGTTAGGGTGTGTGTGTGTGTGTGTATCACGGCATTACGCCCGAGCGGCTCAACAGATTTTCATGAGGGTGTTCTCATTGTGATCAGCAAGTTCGAGGGGTGGTTATAGGCTTGATTTTTCCTCCCTCATCTCCTTCATCGGTTTTCGGGAGGTCCTTCACGACGAAAGTTGTTTATCTCTGATGTGTAACTAAGGAGGCCTCAAAAGGGGGACGAAAGTTTTTGTCCGATTTCGTTGGTACAAGGGTCTATGGAATGAGCTTTTTAGGCTGATTCCAACGACTCCAAAACGATTTTTGCAGCCTGAGCCGTTCGTTACCTCGCATAAGGTTTTCTTACGCATCGGTCATTAGGGTGCAGTTGTTTACGTAATGAGCATCACGTGGATATTTTTGATGTGTTGTGTGGCATAGTTTGGTCGCTAGATAGGTACCTACTGTTTCTTAGTTTCTCTCGCTCATTAAATATATCGTAATAACAGAAAGCTCATCTATTCAATTCAATTGATGGCTTGTTTTTGTGTGTGAGGGTGTGTGTGTGTGTGTGAGGGTGTGAGGGTGTGTGTGTGTGTGTTTGTGTATCACAGCATCACGCCCGAACGTCTGAACAGATTTTCATGAGGGTGGTCTCATTGTGATCAGCGAGTTCTGGAGGTGGTTATAGGCTATCAAAACAAGCCATCAATTGAATTGAATAGATGAGCGCAACCTTTCTGTTATTACGATATAATATTAAATATTATTTAATGAGCGAGAGAAACTAAGAAACTATGCAACACAACACATCAAAAATATCCACGTGATGCTCATTACGTAAACAACTGCACCCTAACGACCGATGCGTAGGAAAACCTTATGCTGATCAGAGGTAACGAACGGCTCAGGCTGCAAAAATCGTTTTGGAGTCGTTGGAATCAGCCTGAAAAGCTCATTCCATAGACCCTTGTACCAACGAAATCGGACAAAAACTTTCGTCCCCCTTTTGAGGCCTCCTTAGTTACACATCAGAGATAAACAACTTTCGTCGTGAAGGACCGCCCGAAAACCGATGAAGGGGATGAGGGAGGAAAAATCAAGGTAGCCTATAACCACCCCCCGAACTCGCTGATCACAATGAGACCACCCTCATGAAAATCTGTTGAGCCGCTCGGGCGTGATGCTCTGTACACAAACAAAAAACAAAACAAAAAAACATACATGTCGAAGAGGTGAGCGCACCTTTCCATTTTTTAGCGCAACCTTTTTCCAAAAAATGGAAAGGTGCGCTCACCTCTTCGACATGTATGTTTTTTTTGTTTGTTTGTTTGTTTGTGTACAGAGCATCACGCCCGAGCGGCTCAACAGATTTTCATGAGGGTGGTCTCATTGTCATCAGCGAGTTCCGGGGGTGGTTATAGGCTACCTTGATTTTCCCTCCCTCATCCCCTTCATCGGTTTTCGGGAGGTCCTTCACGACGAAAGTTGTTTATCTCTGATGTGTAACTAAGGAGGCCTCAAAAGGGGGACGGAAGTTTTTGTCCGATTTCGTTGGTACAAGGGTCTATGGAATGAGCTTTTCAGGCTGATTCCAACGACTCCAAAACGATTTTTGCAGCCTGAGCCGTTCGTTACCTCTGATCGGCATAAGGTTTTATTACGCATCGGTCGTTAGGGTGCAGTTGTTTACGTAATGAGCATCACGTGGATGATGTGTTGTGTGGCATAGTTTGGTCGCTAGATACCTACCTCTTAGTTTCTCTCGCTCATTAAATATATCGTAATAACAAAAAGGTTGCGCTCATCTATTCAATTCAATTGATGGCTTGTTGGAAAAAGGTTGCGCTAATCACGTCCGTCGACGACGATTCGTCCGATCCCGACATTGTTTGGTCGTTAGATACGTTTGTCATGTTACGAATTCTTAGTTACGGTTTTGGTTTCGTAGTAACAGAGAGGTTGCGTTCTTCTATTCAATTCAATTGTTGGCTTGTTTATGCTATATCCATCTCTATCAATCAGTCTTGTCACCTTGAATAATTTCCGCCACCTTTTAGCATCGTCGGCCCCACTATGCGGCGGACGAACATTTGATTTTTGAAATCTACGTGGAAAGTAACGAGTTTGGGGAATCCCAAGTGAAAGGTGTGTTTTTGAGCGACGACTTTGGGGGAAAGTTCGACGGTAACTTTGGGGGAGCGGGAAGGCAGCGCTCAGCGCAATAAAGGAATGTTTCCCGAACGCTAAAATTGCTGGGTACACATTTCATCTCCATCAGACATGGTTTACAAAAATACGCCGAAGCAAAATCCTGCTAAGACACTACTATAAAAATGATAACACTCGCCTTTGGCTGAGAAAGTTTTTCTCATTATCCTTTCTTCCGCCAGAATCCGTGTATAATGCATTTACAGTGTTGATGGAGCAAGCACCAACATTTTCTTACGATGTTTGGACCAATTACATAGAACATCAATGCTCTTTTCTGTGGGCTGCAGCACCGTCCAACTCTTCTGTGCGTACAACCAATGGTGTGGAGTCCTTTCACAAAGATTTTAATCAACAATTTTCCTCCACTATATGACTGTGTAACTAAACGGCAATCCACGCATGTATGTTCTTTCTATGTATGTACTTTTCTGTTCCCCCTAAGTTGTTACATTCTCGCTGGAGCCTTCCCCCAAAGAAGTTGTTTTTAGTCCAATGGGCTAGGGAACAAGGTCAGACAAATGGGAAAATTCGGCCGAACATAGTTGTACTAATAATGAACAAAGTACTCAGTACAGTTAGCACTGAGAAATTAGGTGTCTGAGCAGAGGAAATCACTAGTGAATATTTGGCGTTTTGAATTTTCCCACGCGACAGTCGAACTAATCCGCCAGAGAGTGCACTTGCACAAAAAGTAGAAAGTGTACAAAAAATCTTTTTTATTTTTGGTGATGTTATGTTGGTGAACATGAATAGAGAGTTTTTGCAGACCTTTCCACGAATCCGTAGCAGGAAATCCGTATGGGCTGTCTAGGCCGACCATGACTGGAAGCTAACCACCACAACCACCCCACTACAGATTCCTTACGAATCCGTATGGAAAAATTGACTACTAAAGTGACGCGCACGTTGTTTTCACTCTCACATACCTCAAGAAAAAATGGTCGCCGTGAAGTTTTGACTTGTTGCGTTTGAGTATTTCACAAGTATTAAATACTTGTAATAAGAAATTTTCTTATTACAAGTACGAGGACTCCTACTGCCACTCGGTTTTTTGTGAAGAGGAAAATGGATGAAAATCAAAAAAAAAAAAATGGTCGCCGTGAAGTTTTGACTTGTTGCGTTTGAGTATTTCACAAGTATTAAATACTTGTAATAAGAAATTTTCTTAATACAAGTACGAGGACTCCTACTGCCACTCGGTTTTTTGTGAAGAGGAAAATGGATGAAAATCCAAAAAAAAAAAATGGTCGCCGTGAAGTTTTGACTTGTTGCGTTTGAGTATTTCACAAGTATTAAATACGAAGTTTTGACTTGTTGCGTTTGAGTGTTTCACAAGTATTTCTTATTACTAGGGTTGCCTGATGAGAGAAAAGGAAAAAAAGGACATCAAGATATATAACGTATAAATTACAAAATGCACATACTATATTATAATATAATTATAAGGTAAAGGTTTTTCATCAATCAGATGGATGATGGTTTGTTACCTACCTAATCGGGTATTATAATATGTTGAATGTTGAAACTAAAAACTTGAAGTGGATTCTATTCCTATTAGAATTAGATCATTTTCTATAACATAATGATATTATATTATAGAAAATGTAATAATATTATAGAAAATATAATAATATTATATTATAGAAAATGATGTAATTCTAATAGGAATAGAATCTACTTCAAGTTTTTAGTTTCAACATTCAACATAATATGTTGAATGTTGAAACTAAAAACTTGAAGTAGATATTATTATAATACCCGATTAGGTAGGTAACAAACCATCATCCATCTGATTGATGAAAAACCTTTACTGTGGGGACATGTAGTCAGTTCCTCTCATCCACTGAGAGTTCATCAGAGAAAAATTTTCTCTGATGGAATGAGAATATTTAATATTCTCTCGACGTTGGCATTATGGGCAGGAATGGCGAAAACAATTTGGCACAATTTGAGAAGCTGTGAGTGTTTCTCTGATTGGTCGACAAGATGGAAATATTCACACCATCTTTGACTGCAGTTCATGGCTTTAAATTTAGTGAGAAATTAGATTTAGGGAGAAATTTCTCCTTCAGTCTTTCAGTCAGAAAATCTTCGACTTCCTCCACGAAGCTAGCACCTCCAAAACTGAGTTATGTTTGGCTTCCAATTTTTTAATCTTTTCATTGAAAGAAAACATTAATGAATGTAGAAACCACAAGTCACTTTCATTTTCTGGCTATTCAAACAGATTTTTTATTAGGATAGGAGGGTTGCTCTGAGACACAAAATACGACGCCAGAGGTTCATACATTTGAAGCACACGATTTATGCAGGGAAACAACGACAACCAACGGGATTTGGAGTGGCGAAGAAGCTGCCTGTATTCGATGTCAACGCCCACGATGGACATAGGTTTAACAAGAACAAGATTTTTTCTAAGCAGGCTGTTCCAGATAGGTAGGTAGCCGAAACGATTTTCAGGTAATTTCGAGGTAATTTCAGAAAATGAGAGATTTAAAAAAAAAAGAGGACATTTGCCCGAAAAATGAAAAAAGAGAGGACGCCCGGACAGGATGTGAAAAAGAGGACATGTCCGGAAAAAAGAGGACGTCTGGCAGCCCTACTTATTACAAGTCCTACGAGGACTCCTACTGCCACTCGTTTTTTTGTGAAGAGGAAATGGGTGGAATAAAAATTTCCAATTCATCCATCGAGTGTAGAACAGAATAAAACAGAAGAGAACAAAGCGAACTGAGAACAAAAAATAACAAAGCAGAATACAAGCCCGTTTGTTTACAAGATAACATCTTGAGGTTACAACGGGGTTACACAAGCGTCAGGTTATGTTGCTTTTCATACAGATTTCTATACTGATTTGGTAACCCGTAGGAATAAGGATTCGTACCGCCTACTGCTACAGATTCCTTACCGATTTGTCCTCGCGCATGCGCACTCCCCCTTTCCTTACAGATTCGTACTACGGATTTCCTCCTACCGATCGGTGGAAGGGTCTGCAAAAACTCTCTAATATGGTCTGTCCCGTCACGCTAGCGTCAGAACAAATCCGAACGACTATTTTCTTCGCGATTTCACCTTTTCTGATCTCATGAGTCTCTCTGAATTCGTGCTTTTAGTTCATTGGCTGACCACCAGGAGCACTTGTTGGAAGCACCACTCTTCCCTCCAGATTCAAAGTTGAAATTACACCGTAGGAGCCCAAACCTCACTGCTATGGCTTCAAATTATGAAGTTCTTTCAGAAAAAAATTATTAGTCGACATTCGGTTCCCTAGCCCATTCCCCAGAGTAGGACCTCTACGTGTAATGACACGGATTTTCAACCAGATCCAAATTTTCGAGCCCAGCGCGAATACATAGGTGCATTACTCCCAAGAATAATAATTTCATTTGGTTAATATTTCAGAAATTAATAATCCCACCACATTAATCAGAAAACAGTCGTTGCCTTGAAAAGAGAAAAAATATCATCGTTACTGCCTTTCATTTGGATAGCCACGATGTTTCCAAATGACATGTTACGTCTGCAAGAGGACAGAGTGTGAACAAATTTCAAATTTGTTTCATATCATGATTGTAATAAACTGACGAAGGGCAGCTTTGGGGCGATTGTAAATTGAGCGCAGGGACGAACAGTTGGGCCAGTGCCTATGTAAAAAGAGCGCAGCTTCTCTCTAAATTACTTTGAAGGCAAACGTAAAATGAGCTCAGGACTTTCACTTGCATGGTTCAAGGTGTGTAAAATGAGCGCAGACGTGCAGTGGTGTGAGTGTAGAAGTGGCGTACTACGACTTTCTTCTGGTGGGTGCACGACGAGAAATTGGAGGATTGTTCCAGGTCTGAGGCGTCTGTCGATAGAAGTTGGCAGCTGACGTCAGCTCCCAACCATACTCATTCGAGCTGTCGGTTCCCGTCCAACTGCTGTCAACCTACAGATCGACCTGGAACAGCAGTTATCTCAACTGCTCAGTTCTCTGGTTAACAGGCCGTCAAACCTGGAACGAACCTTGGGTAAAGTGGAAGATTTGGGGGTGGGGGCTAGAGAAGTTTTCCTTGAGGTGGCTGTGAAACGATTCGCAGGCATTCGTCTTTAAATTCAATTCACCTGACGGAGAAGCCCAAGCTTTAGGTGGAAATTGAGCTGAAATTTATATGTACCTAAGTGGTTACATCTGGGTTTTATTGCATTTCGAGGTTTCTCACCCTTCGTTCATTAATTGCGCTCTATTTACAGCCACCCCAGGTTTGTATCACTCGTTGGAACTCCCAGAGTAATTTTTCTCTCATGGAAATATTTTAGGTCTGGTTCCAATAAGGATCTTCCTCCGGTATCTCGTCACGATCAAACTCGGATACGGATCAAGAAAAACGACCCCTCTAGCCTAATAGTGAGCAACATATTACGAAAACCAGATCTAGGACAAATAATTAACGAGTGATAACCTACTGAGATAGAAACGTCAACAATCCATAATAGCGGTAGGCCTGAACGGACCGAAATACGAAGGTCTGTTGACAAACAGGCTAAGCCGAGTGAGGCAAGAGAATAGACGCCTTGGTTCTGATAACGCCAGGATGTATTCTCTCCGTCGGCGAGAATGATTGCAACTAACGCTCTTATCGAGTTCAGGTCAACAAGACAAACTACATGTAATGATACGACACTGGTTTCGTCATCAGTTTTCTTTCACCTTTTTTCCCCTTTGCGTATTTTCGCGCACACATCAACACGTGAG
This sequence comes from Pilophorus perplexus, assembly GCA_955831195.1. NCBI lineage: Eukaryota > Metazoa > Arthropoda > Insecta > Hemiptera > Miridae > Pilophorus > Pilophorus perplexus. The sequence continues at coordinate 31,366,346 of OY037009.1, read as the reverse complement.
AGGTGAAAGATTTTTCTCGTTGTCCAGTGCAAAATGAAATTTTGTTAGCATGCTCAAGTGAAGGCGTTAGCCACTTCGTGCTGCATGCTGTTGAGGCCACGGGTTCGAATCCTGTTGAAGACCATGGAAAATTTGGGAATAAAAGTGCAGCTGGGTTAAAGTGATTCATTAAGTCAGGCCCAAGAGGTCAAAAATCTTGACGTAAAACTCACTTTGCCCTTTTACCATCATCAGCGATGCTATTGAGAGATTTGTTCCCAGTACTGCGACAATAAACAACAGCTTTCCCAAGTGGTTTTCAAATGGACTCAAGCAACTCGTCCGTCAGAAGAACTCCGCTCACTCTCGCTTCAAATTGACCGGGCTAACCTCTGATTATGAGGCTTTCTCAGCACTCCGGGCACGCTGTAGGACCGAATCCAGATCTGCTTACTCCAACTACCTAACCTTGGCGTTCGGGTGGGATTTAGTTACCACCTATTAGAAGCAAATGAAGCGCCTCAAGGCGACACCGTCCGGGGGTCTGGGGGTGTCCCCCTGCAGTCGTAATACAAAATATTTCATAACAACATCATAGAGGGGAGGTAGGTAGGTAATTTTCTAATTTTGGTTTATTATTCTTGGAATAATACACCTATGTTTTCGTGATGGAGGTCGACGACTCCGATCGGCCTCAAAATTTGACTTTATCCTTTTCAAGAGGTCCTCATTCAAAATCCGAAATGTCCGTCCGCCGTACGCCGTCGGGGCCGTTTTGGGCAGTAGGAATTTTTTTAAAAATCTGAAATTTTGACAAAATACTTGGTTTACCATCTAGTTGTGCACGCAAGGTTTTCAGTCCGATCGCCCAAACCCGTGGGGCGCTATGGGGCTAAAATGGGGCTACGGGAGGGGGTTTTAGAAGGCTTTTAGCTATGGGATCGAGTTAGGTGTCGTTTTCGAAGTATTTTTGGACGTAGAATCTATTTTTGGGGGTCCCAGAACGATCCAATTTCACTGTGGCGATCTGTAGGGCTTTCATGGGGCTAAAAATGGGATTTTTGATGGATCCCAAGAGGTTAAATATTTTTCGAGCAAAAAATAAAGAATTTTTGGAAAAAAAATTGTTTTTTTTTTTCCAAATTTTTTTCCAATAACACAGAAATAATCTTTGCACAAGTAACCTATATCAAAGAATAATAAACCCTCGTGTAAAATTTGCAGCGTTTTTCTGCTTCTTTCCATTTCCTCCGTTGGGCCCAGTTTCTTGTCGAGTCCCCAAGATCCTCCCAGGAACTGCCTAAGTACCTTCAAGAGGGTTTCCAACAGTTCGCCTGAGGTCATCTTTTTGACATTCACCTGCTTCCTGTCGACTGACCTAACATTCAAGGTTTCACCCCGAGACCTTGAGACGCCTTCTGAGGCTTCTTCTAATTACTTTCTTATCGTGCGACAGACATTCGTCAGAAAACTGCCACACCTGGTTTCGGTCAAGGTTGCCCTAGTTAGGTGGATCATTGGCCACGTGGTCTTTCTATCCAGTAATAAGTGAAAGACCGCCATCTGATATCTTCAGAGGTGGATCAAGGATCAATTTTTGGTTCATTATTCTTCTTTTTACTCAATTTCCACCAATGTAAATTATACATTGTCTCTCGGAATTCATCTTGGTTTTCTCGATAAAATGACACTCGTCGTTGAACCGAAAATTACAACAGATAGTAAATAACTTTAATTTTTCGTTACCTTCTTGTTCTAGTTCGGTCTCTAATATTTCCGCATAACTCTCACGATCTTGTGCCAGGCGAAATGAAGCTGTTGCTAATACCCGTCCAGCGTCGTATGATTGACAGCCAAGATGCTCGTTTTCTTCCAACGGTAGCTGATCTTCCCGGCATAATTGTCAGCAGTAGGCCGTACATGTCCCACTTAGGCCACATTGAGTATTTTCACCGTCACTAGCAGCTCACTAGCCCGTTACAGGGAGTTATGTTGGAGGATTTAGTTATTTCACAGTCCCGCAGTCCTGGGGAATCTCAGCATACGTCGGATTAGCCGCATCACGAGAACTTCCAGGCGGTTTACATCCTTGGCATTCAATATCAGGGTCTCTACCCCATACGATAGTACAGTATATGCCGCTTATTGTGTCACCGGTTAGGTTAACTTAATCCGCTTATAATGGCAGAAAAGGTCCGGAACGGTTCAACACGTATATTCAGCGAAGAAAAAAAATCTGTTTATTGTGGCAGTCAGTTCGGCTAATGTGGCGAAAGTCGAGGTCAGGAAGCATCGTTCAAGCCAGTTTCGGAAGAGGAAACGAGGAGGGAAGGACTAAAATGTTAAACTTGCACTCAAAGAATGATTTTTAAAAGCTCGGGAAAAGGATGCGAGGATCAACGGGCCTATTCTTCGCCAGAAAGCAGAGGAGTTGGCGATTAAAATGGGGAAAGAGGGTTTCTCAGCGACAAAAGGGTGGTTCCACCGCTGGAAAAGAGAGTGAACATAACATTTCAGAAGCCACACGGAGAGCAGGGAGAAGCTGATCACCAAGGGGCCACCTCGTGGCTTTAGTCAATTTGGCCAGATTTGATATCCCAGTATCCACCGGCAGACGTGTTTAATGCGGATGAAACCATCCTTTTTTTCCGAGCCCTTCCAGAACACACCTACGCATTGAAAAGTGACAAAGCAAGAGGAAAAATCACGCTCATGTGTTGGGTGAGTATGGTTGGTGAGAAAAGAAAATTGCTATAGCCATTGGGAAGAGCACAAAGCCGCGGGGTTTTAAGGGAGTCAAAAACCTTTCAGTGGAGTACAGGGCGAACTCTAATATTTTTTAATGATTTTTATTCATTCAACCTATTTTGCCTTATGTGGCAGTTCGCTTATTGTGGCCGGTTTGGCTTGGTCGGTAATTGTTTACTATTACCTTGTCACCTTCAACTTGTTTGCTACTTGAATATGTTATCAGCAATGGCCTACAAACGACAGATAAACATGTTTGTTGGCCCGGAAAAGTAAGAAAAGTAAGATACTTACTTTAGAAGTCGTCTTCAGATGAGGTACTGGCGTTGGAGTCCTGAGATGTTTCACAAGGTGGCGACAATTGGGTATTGTCTTCGCCGTTGTACATGTGGCCAATGGCTTTAAAAAGAGCGTGAATACGGCTATTGTAGTCTGGATAAACATATTATTGTCTTCTAAAGATAAGTTCTGCAAGGTGCCCAACTAGATGATGTTTCCTGTTCCCGTACCGCGGCACAGTACCTGAAGACGACTTCTAAAGTAAGTATCTTACTTTTTTCACTTTTCCGGGCCTTAATAAATGTAAATTCTTTATTAACAAACATAAATATGTCAAATGTCTTCATACTAAAAAAGTTAGAGGTGACAAGGTAATAGTAAACAATTACCGCTTGGTCCCAACGTTGCCACAACAAGCGGCGACTACTGTATTGAATAGAATCTGTTACATCTGATGTAACATTAAATGTTGAACAATCATGTAATGTCGTTGTTATTATAACAACTCACCAGCGTATCAAAAAACCTCCCGGCAGTTTGGACTGTGCAGCACCCGGACCAACAATCAAGACCCACATTTTCCACGATCTGAACGAGCCGAACATGCTTCACATTATCAATAGCCTTCTCGAAGTCGATGATACAGGCATAAACTGGACCTTTCTGGTCTCGACACTTCTGCATGGAAACTTGCATGGCAAACAGAGCTTCTCTGGTTCCAAACGCACGTCGGACTGGGTGGGTGTCGATTTGGAGAAAATATTTTTGAGGGATTTTTGCAGGTTTTCGGGTGTGATATCCAGTGGAATGTCGTTTTCGAAGTATTTTTGTACGCAGAATCCACTTTTCCGGGCACCATAACTATCGATTTCACTGTGAGGATCTATGCCAAAAACTTCTTTGAATAATTAAAATAATTTTTTTATTGTTGTAGAATTATTTTTTTGGATAATACATAATATAAATATTATTTTGGATAGTAAAGAATAATAAACCCTTGTGTAAAATTCAGCGGTTTTTCTTAAGGGTTTGAGCAGTTGCTTTGTCTTTCATCATTATTATCGATCATCAGATAATTAAATCCATGCATAATGCAGTGCCATTCAATTCAGTCCTCGTCTGACGTATTGCGAACAAAATTCTTCTCCGAAGAAAAAACGTCTGTTTCTCACGGTTTTCCCTATGCCATTACTCACTTCATGAAGGAGGAAAAAACAACTGGTTAAGACAAGTCGCACCAACACCAAAGAGATTCAACTTCTCCTCTTTTCAAACTCCACCGAGAAACAAGAGCTCTATTTTTAGCTGGACGTAAAATCATGCTCACCACAGCCGGGAAGTTGGTAATAGAAGGCATGAGTCACTGTTTGTCAAAGAAGCCTTCAATGAATCACTGTCCGCACTGAACTTTGCCAGTGACATCGTTGTTTTGGATCTTAAAAACCTTGCAAAATCTGCAAATTAAGTTTCATCATTCATGTTAGATTACCGCTGAAGGGGTGAAACTTGAGGATGAGAACATGTAAGAGGAACAGTTCTGAAACTGGAACAGTTCATCACAATCGTCCTTCGTTTATAATTTCACTTCTATACGTATATCGCCGGTCCGTCTCACTTTTTTCGCAGATGTCTTTAAATGAGTCTTAATCAGGGGGGGCAGGGAGCTGCAGGGAACTGCTGCCGACCTGCTGTACCGTGTCATTAGATTGTATCGTCACCATGCGACTATGGTCTGATCTCCAGTTACTACTCTGGGAGGATGGTAAAATTGGTTGACCGTGACCTGATCGTTAACAAGGCTGTGAACATGGGCCACCACCAAGAATCCCTTCCGGGGCAGCAACTATGGACTTTGATGGACTCCAAGGTGCAGTTTGGGGCGACGCGCCTTAATGCACTTACGCGGATATCTGGCAGGAGTTGGTAGTGGAGCTGGGGGCAAAACTTGCTTTCTCACCTGCCAAGACCTGATGCTGCTCAAGGGTAGACATGAACGGCAAAAGCTTTTCATATGGGGCGGTGTGACCAACTGCTAAGTACGTTGGTTTTCATTGAAGGCCTACTGACGAAGACCACGACAAGTTACCCGATGGTCGGGTGCAGGGGATTTCCAGGACCTCAGGACAGGGTATTTCTAGTCATATACGAGGGCCTCCTCCATTTTTGACGTCTTGAACAGCCCGGCCTCAGAAGGCCAAGGTCAGCACAGAGGACAGCCCATGTCAGAGAGACCTGATCTTTCAGGACAGTCAGAGGCGACAGCGCGGGTTTTTACTAGGGTTTTACCTGTCGAGTGGTGCTTCGCATCATGTGGGAGGGACTGCTTTCAGGTGCTGGTGTGAAGCTTTGAGCCAGTGGCAGGAAGAGCAGCACCAGGAGACTCACCTTCAGGTTCTTCCCATTGGTGGCTGGGTGGTTCGAGATGGCATAAGTAGTTCCGTATCACTGGACCTCTGAGAGTCTCGAGTCTCGAGATCACGGCTGCGTGTGGTGCAGCGACCCAGGGAGACAAACTACATGTAAAATCATGTAGTTCCAAAAGTGTAAAAAAATGAAAATAAATATTTAAAAAAACCTAATCGACTCCTTAGCCACATTCCTTCAAAAGCCCCACCTGTAGTCCCTTGGTAGACCCCGTTTTCGTACAAACCAATTTTTGACAGAATGGTGGAACTCCCTTGGGAAGTGCAGCAGAATGAAATGCCCTTCTGGCCCCTGGCCGCAAACACTAACTTCATTTTGCTTGGAATGAAGGGATTTCCTTGTAACACATACGACGAGGGAAACTAAGTTTCTTAGCAATCAGCCCTGCTGACAGGAGGCGAAGAAGTGAAGACTACACAGAAAACGAGGGAGGAGAGGAAAAGGTGGTGTTGTAAGAAATCCAATACAAGATCCCTCGTAGCCTCCCCAGCCCCAATAGCCTTTTTCCATCCGGCATTTCCTAACGTAGCTTCCTCCAGTGGCATATCCAATCTGGACCCCTTTGGAGAGCACCGCCCTCTGGTGACTCAGTGTTGTCGTTGAAGGGCATTGCACCCATACCCCTCGCTTCCCCTCGCTACCATCATTTTCCCCTCCGTTTTCCTTGTTCCCCCCATAACTACAAATTCCCCTTCGCCACACTCCCTCGCCCCAAACAGAGTCTAGACCTTATCGATCCGCCCCACGTGGCATTTTACTCCAGCGCGGGAACCTTTTCCCCCTTCAAAAAGTGTAAATCTGGTTGGTGTCTCATCCTTCCCGCCTCATATCCCCAACTTCCTAAACATGGCCCCAGAATCCACGAGCACTAATACTGCAGACTACAAAAGTAAAAAAAAAAAATTAAAAAAAGAACGCCAAAAATTTTACACTAGGTATTCTTACCTATTCTTTGGTATAAATCGTACAAACATTACTTCTTACATTATTTAAAAAATGTATTAAAAATTATTTAAAAAAATGAAAATTAAAAAACTGTAATCCCGTACAGTGTTTGGAGCGGAAGAATGGATTTTACGTTCAAATTACTCGGAAAACGTCACCAGTGAGGGGACGTCGAGTGACGACGTCCTGACATCCCTCAAAGGCCCCATTTGTAGCCCCCCTGAACGCCTCATCTCCAAGGCGAAGTTTGATAGTTCCGGGATAATGGATTCTACGTTCTAAAATACTTCGAAAACGGCACCCACCTTGACCACACGTGGTGTATAACTGAAAACCTTAAAAAAAAAACTCCGGTGGCCCCTTTTTACAACCAAAGCCACTGGTTTGAGCGAACGGGCTGAGAATCATACGGGCACAACTAGGTGGATCCAAGTAGGAGATCCTATTTGAAAAATGTTCAGATTAAAATAAAGATTCCACTGCCCAACATGGCCAAGACGGCGACCAAAATGTTTCACTTCCGTCGCAAAACATAGGTTGATTCATCAATCAATCAAAACAAATGAGAAGGTTTCATTTCATTTCATTAGATGACGCGGCGCGTGTCGGGACATGATAAATGACGAATAAGGGGGAAAATTACTCCCAAAAATGGTTTCTGCGATCAAAATTACTTCTTCATTCAACCTACAGGCGAAACTCCTTCAAAAGCTCCTTTTCGAGCCCCATACATCGTCGGTGAAGTCGGTAGGGTGTGTAACTCCTATAAATGAATTTTACCACCAAGGAAACTTCGAAGACAACACCGAACTCACCAATAGGTCCGAACTCACCAATAGGTCCAAACGCTCCTAAATCTATTATCCGTACGAAATTACTACGAAAAAGCCACCTCACTCGACTCTCGAGCCCAAACCCTTCAAAAACTTCACCTTTAGCCTCTTTATAGCCCTAAAGATTGCAGAGTTTAACTATTTAATAATAAAATCGCTGAAGCCTCCAGTAGCCGCCCAAATCACTGGCATTGATACCGACACCAACAAAAAAGGACCGTTCAAGGCGAAATACAGGCCACAGGTTTGTTCGAATGCTAACACTAAATCCACATCATAAAATAAATCCTCGCCAGGGATATCCGCGGTAATCCACTATCCCGAAAATCATTTCACGTAATGTAAATCGCGGGACGGAGACGAGCTGAACGTTCCGGAGATACCCTCAGAGCCATCTAGCGGCCGCCAGCTGAAACTCTCCCAACACAGAGTTCAACCCGGTCGCGTATTTATAATCTGTACACCGTTTGAGCCCCAAGGCGGGGTCGAAATCGTTAATGGTTTGGAGTGCGCTTTTGCCTCCAAACTGTACACAAATTCAGCCCAGAGCTGAAGAGGTGGAGTCGAAAAGGCTGAGAGTTTGTGAAGCGCTTCTGCCCTCCAAAATGTACACTGGTTCAGCCACAATAAGAATCAACAACAAAAATCTTACGCAGCATTGTTGCTCACAAAACTGTTTCATCCAAAAAATGTTCAAGAAATTTATTTATTTATAATTCAGTTTTTCACCATTAAAAAGAGCTGAACTTACGGAACCTTAATGAATGTACAGCAAAATAATCGGAATGATTCAAAGCCACTCGCCCTAAAATTTGAGTAAACATTTTTGAATGTCAATAAGTAGCTAATTGAGTACCTAGATACCTAGTTTTCGTCATAGAAGGCAGGTGGATCTTCGTGGGTATTGGAATAATTCTATTCCATCTATTAAGTAAGGAAGGTTCTAAGTATTAGAATTATTCTAATACCTACGGAGATCCAATCCTTGAGGATTAGAGTTTAATGATAAGAATTTAAAAAACGCTGCAAATTTTACACAAGGGTATGTTATTCTTTGATATAAATTATCCAAAAATTAATTAAATAAGTAGGTATCAATAAAAAATTCAATTTATTTATTAAAGAAAAAAAATTTTTTCATTCCCGTGTTAAGTTTATATACGGCTGTAAGACCCAGAAAAATTGATAATGAGTCCAAAATTACTCGAAAAATGACGTCTCATTCGACCTTCTGACAACATTCATCCATCTGTAGCCCTTTTTAGCTCCACTGAGCCCAACACGTTCGGGCGATCGGGCTCAAAACCTTGCGGGCTCAACTAGATGGTAATCTGAGTATTTTGCCAAAATTTCAGATTTAAAATACACGAGAACATTTTGGAGGGCAGAAACGCTTCACAAACCCTCCCCCATTTCGAGTCCATCTCTCCAGCTCTGGTCTGAAACAGTGTATAGTTTGGAGGCAAAAGCGCGATTTCGACCCCGCCTCTGGGCTCAAACGGTGTACAGATTGTAAATACGTAACCCGGTCAGGTTCCATTTAAAAATTGCATCCCCAAACCGTTTTACACCGCTCAAATACCAAATCATCAGGTTAAATGCACGACATTTTTCCATTTTGACTGGGATAGTTAGAAATGGCTCAACAGGTTCTCTGCACATTCAACAACTGAATACAACTCATAAAAAACTCACCATTGATTTCATACTGTCTTGAATGATGAACTGTGACGAATGCACGTCCGATTTATTCTCCATCTCATTGAAATTCGGACTGCTGGAAACAAACCAGATTTGAATCAATTCATGCAGCAGCAGTTATAAATTCACTACGAACAAATTAGCATCATTTTCTATCCCTCATCCGAGCACTACCTCTTCTTGCGCTTCCCTAAACTCAAAGAACCGAATTTTCGGATTGCGTCCATACTTTTGAAAACGTTTTGCGGGAAAGAAGACACCCAAAAAACCCTCACACGACAACCGCTCGACAACTCCGCGTAGACTGAATAAAATCCGCCTCGTCTACCAACGTCAAGACCAAAGTGCACCAACTAATTAAGTTCCACTACAGGACATGAACTGAAAGGTTGACTTCGCAAGTAAAAAGGCATTTTTAATCGTCGAAACCCCGCAGAGAATACGGTTAACTGATTCCAACAATGACGTCCATTTATAAGTTTTATAGCAAAAATGCTTGAATTTCATGAAGGTAGGCTATTTGATCCGGCATGGTTTTGAAGGATTCAACGGAGCAAAATCCTAATGCGAAATTATTCTGGTAGGTACGTTTCGGGTAATTTATTCCCTTCTGGGGCTGGAAGAGTGAAGTCAGGTAAAAACCAGAATCATAGGGTGGAGTGGGGTAATTGCGTATGCTTTTGGTTTATTATTCTTGGAATAATACACCTATGTTTTCGCGACGGGGGTCGACGACTCCGATCGGCCTCAAAATTTGACATTATCCGTTTCAAGAGGTCTACATTCAAAATCCGAAATGTCCGTCCGCCGTACGCCGTCCGCCGTCCGCCGTCCAGGCCGTTTTGGGCAGTAGGAATTTTTTTAAAAATCTGAAATTTTGGCAAAATACTTGGTTTACCATCTAGTTGTGCCCGCAAGGTTTTCAGTCCGATCGCCCAAACCCGTGGGGCGCTATGGGGCTACGGGTGGGTTTTTTTTTAAGGCTTTGCGGTATGGGATCGAGTTAGGTGTCGTTTTCGAAGTATTTTTGGACGTAGAATCCATTTTTGGGGGTCCCGAGACGATCCGATTTCACTGTGGCGATCTATAGGGCTTTCATGGGGCTAAAAATGGGATTTTTGAAAAATCCCAGGAGGTTAAATGTTTTTCGAGTAAAAAATACATACTTTTTGAAAAAAATCCCCCCAAAAAAAATTTTTTTTTGAAATATAAAAATCAAAAAAAAATTTTTTCGAACATTTTTTCTTTTGACTCAGAAATAATTTTTACGCAACTAACCTATATCAAAGAATAATAAACCCTTGTGTAAAATTTGCAGCGTTTTTTCAATAGTTCAACTTCGGACTTGATTTTCAGCCGTCATTTTGCGGGTAATTCCAATCTATTTTGTTGAAAACAGCTTATTTAATGCTGAATTCAAATATCACCAAAGGTTTTCATTTACCGCTGATCATAATTTTGAAATGACAATTTTCCTCCTCCTCGGTAGTACGCATTTCCCCAGAAAAGGGGGGTAATTGTATAAATTGCATCCATTTCTCAGAGTATTTGTATTCAAGCATCGCGAGTTAACTCAAACACTGGCTAACATGGAAGAAATATTCCTTATTCCATGACTGGCTAATATATACACCCATGGAAGAAATTCCTTATTCCATGATATACACCGTAAAAATTTCAACTTTTGGCGCCATTTAATGAACCGTTAACACATTTACCCCGTTCATACCCCACTTCGCCCTATTTAAAAATGCATGTTTGAAAGAGTGGGGGAGTGGACTTAAACAATTATTCCAACGTTGTTCGCTTCAAAAACCACTTAATTTTCATAATCAACCTCGGGTTTTGCTCGAATGACGTTTTTTAGTGATAATGGGGTCCGGAACCTGGTCTTTATCTTTATTTTTCCGTGAAAGTACTTCACATCAGGATACGAGAAAAGTTGGTTTTGGGCCCCTCCAGTGCAATTTGAATTTTTGGCGAGCCACCAAAAAATAATTTTTTGAATGGAACCGCCAACTCGGCATCCGAGTGGAAAGCTATGAAGTAAAAACTTAGTTTTTTTTTTTTTTGGTGTGTTAACCAACTTCGTTCTCACAATTGGGGCGGGAGTCGACCCCATACTGTAGGTAGGAACTTAGAAAAGCTTTAGAAATCCTTGCTCCAGAGAAAAACTGCGATACAGAGTGGATTGGCCACTCACTGACCAATGAAAAATCGGACGAGAGGCTGCCAGCTCACACGCGGGTTAGACACCCCCCTTAAGGTTATTAAGTACATAGATAACCACCACTCGTCGGAGAACCTCCATTAAATTTTTTCGTGATTTCACCCTTTATTTTTTGCCACGGAATAAATAGGTAATATTAGTCCTTCCTATTCCGTGATTTTTCGGTAAATGTTGTTGACGAATGGTCGGTAAATGTTCCTAGCGGGGATTCATCGACATCCTCCCGGGGCAGTAAAAACATATCGATTCCCTCCGCCTAAGAATCGTCAATGTCCTCCCAGGCCTCGTTACCCTCCCTTTTAAATTTTTCGTTTCCCTCCGTTTAAGAACCATTGATATCCTCCCACAGCAGGATTGGTTTAGAGGCCAGTGCATTTAAACGTCGAAGGTTGCAATAAATCCGACTTTAGTTTTGACTTTTGCATGTTGGTAGGAAGTTAGGTTTTTTGACAAAAGGAGCATGGCAATGTTCTGTGTTAATTCTGATGGTGAAGAAAGGGGTAAATCAACTCATCTTCATTAACATTCATGCTTTAATCATATTTATTTCAAAAGGAGTCATCCAAACAAAAAAACACAACTTAAATCATTTTAAATTAAGTGTTTTTTTTGTTTGGATGACTCCTTTTGAAATAAATATGATTAAAGCATGAAAAATTTCTTCTCCAATGAGACCAAGAGCTTCATCTTCCCTTGCCAGAAAAGGGCAGAGGTGGTATCACAAGTTGTGATTCACAACCAGCTCTTGGCCTCATTGGAGAAGAACCCACATCTCGTGGATGTGGCCGCCGTATTTCTCCAGCGGATGCACCACAAGAGACCATACCCTCAGCAGGTGTCAAATGTTTTCTGTCCCTCTAAATGGTAGCAAAAATACTGCAGGACTTCGGTCAGTTTCCAGTTTTTCACCTATTTATAACAGTTATAAATAGGTGAAAAACTGGAATGTTCAGTTTTCGAGTTATAATAGGTGAAGTGAGTTACTCATTTCACCTATTATAACTCGAAAACTGAACATGGCAGAGAACCATTAAGTACAAAGTTGAAGAGGATATAATTCCGCGCGAATAACCCCTTACACATTGGAATCGGTTCAGCCGTTTAGCCACAATCAAGAGTCAAAAATAGGCAATTTTGTCAAACTTGTCTGAAAAATAGGATTCGCTCACGTATCAACCCGTGTAACAAATGAACGAGCAGTATTGAGCTCACAGAAGAAGGTAAAATAAACGAATTAACACGATATATCGCCAAAAGAAATCAAGGGTTTTATTGTAATGGCGGACAATAACAACTTTCTGACGCTCTTCACCTGTGGTCACAAGCTACCCTGCCTTGAAAGGGAGAAACAGTGGGGGTTTGGCGGTTTGCCTGAATAGACATCCCCTATTGGTTGAGCCGGGATTCTCCATAGCTCATTGACGAATCAGGAGGCTTTTTTTGGCCGGGGCAACTCAGTGTGACAGTCAGAGGGGAACAATTATTAGAATGAGGGGAAAAACTACCATGGACATGGGCGCTCAACAAATAATATTATTTTTAGGTTTTCATTTTGTAGCAATTCCCGATACGCCCATGTTAGCTTTTCACGGCCCCACGTGAAATAAGAAAGTTTCCCAGGGGTGATACAAACAAAAGGGAAGAAAGTTCAAGTCGGTAGCTACTGGGAACCTAGCAATGGTTCTACACTAGCACTACCTAAAAGGCTGGGTTTCCCTAAATTTTTAAACGGATCGAGCGTCATACAATATGGAACGATTCGCGATGCAAGTTTGCGCGCAATTACTCCAAGGCAAAAAAAAAATCGCAACTCAAACACCTACGACCTTCTGCAACGATGCTTACGAGGCAGAATCGTGGAGTGAATGGGCAACGAAAAACAAACCTTGGTATGATAACAACTGAAGAAGAGCAAAGTTTCGGAAACCTAAGCTTGGACCATTAATTCGCTAGCTGTTGAACTCTTAAAATACTTCAACTTATACAAACTTTTTTTTTTTGACAATTAGTATAAACAGTTTAAACTGAAAATAAAATACATTCAACCAACTTACAACTACAAACAAATGAGAATGGAAACTATGTACAAAATGGATCCCATTAAACCCATATACACGCTATGAACAACCTGAACTGAAATTGAATATACAACAAGTGGCGGATTATTGGGAAGCTGAAACAAAACCAGAGAAGATTAGAACAAAACCAAGATGTAGCTAAGGGTTGACTTCACAATTTACACTAGGATTTCATGTGCCAACCATTCACTTGTGAGGAAGACGCTGAGAAAACCACAATAATATAGGGAGATAGTGAGAAGACAGTGGAACCCATTAATATTTTCTAACAAGACCATTAGCTATGAACGTGTAACTGGCATAAGATATGACTTCATGACCGAGTATTCAGGCCAATAACGATGAGACTGAATGAAGTATGTTCAACCATAGAAAACATTGAGAAACAACGTGAGAATGAACTTGGTAAAATGGAGAACTTGAGGAACACATTGTACACTTGTACACAGTGACAATAAAAAAAAACTTGGTAAGATAGATAAACTTTGGTAACGTGCTGTACACGTGTACAGCGACAAAGTAGGATGACCCTACTAACAACAATTAACGTGCTTTGAAGAAAAGGCGGGGCCACAACAATGGAGTTTTCTCCAACAACAATTGAGAGCTGTGCGCTCTTTTAGCAGTACACTAGATGTAGTTACTGGACTAGTTTTAACAACCAGTGGGTATACATTCCCAGGTGCTGGACTTTTGTTTTACGTTGACAACAACCAGCAGGCACTTGCCCAACAAACAGTGGGCGGTTGCCCAACAAACAAAACAGTGCCACATGGCAAAACGGCTTCACCCTCGGTCCCGACGCACGATGGTACTAACCAACGAACGCATAGCCTAAGGGGTTGCCCTTCGATCAGGAGCGAAGAAGTAGGCACGTGCCACCTTCAAACACTCGGAACACGCACATACCACGTAGACAGTACTCCGGAATACAAAATCTACGTTAAAGGGAGGTGCTCTATGTTACCAAACCAATCCATATGGCTATGGCTTCCAAGAACAACATTAAGGCGGTATATTGTTCGAGGAACAAAGATTCGCATATGAAAAGGCTGCTGCAACATAGTGGTTAGCCGGTGCCTTAGGCCGACCTTCCATAAGCACAAATGCCTTCTTCAAGCACCACAAACATCAACAAACAAACAGATAACGAAATGAAAAAATAAATAAATTAAATAAATGATACAGTTAATCTCCGTCAGATTCGGATTCTGTATCTTCAAACAGTTGTGGGAAAAGAGTAACGTCTTGTGAAATTCTGCGAACACGTTCATGTGGGTATTTTACCCGATAACTGGACACCAAATTTTCTAGAAGATATCTGTCATGAGGCAATACTTCAACAACTTTATAAAGGCCTTTAAACTTGGGGGCTGTTTTTTGTTTTCCTAGGTTCCACATGCCTTACACACAAATCTCCAAGTTGAAGGGGTTTGACTGGAGCACCCTTGCCAACAAAACGGTTTTTCTCATACTGAGCACATTGGTCTATATTAAATTTGGCATTAGCTCGTAACTGTGACAAATCAGAACGATCAGTTTGGATGGTGTCGTCATTGAATGTGAGCATGTTGGGTAAAGTAGGTTTGCGACCTATTAACAATTCAATTGGAGAAACTCCTGTTATTCTGTTAACTGTGGAATTGAGAACTAACTGAATCTGAGGGGCAAGCTGTCGAATGCTTTGTTTCTTAACATATTGAGCCACAGTTACAAGGTCAGTGATTGACTTCATGTATCTCTCAACTTGAGAATTTCCTCTAGGGGCGCCGGTGGCGATAGCATGGGGTTTTATATTGTTTTTGGAACAATAATCCAAAAATGATCGGGCAGTGAAGGAAGTACTCTGATCACAAATAATGCGAGAAGGTGGCCCAAAATACTGAACCAATTCAGATAATGCATTGATGGCAGCTTGGGCAGACAATGTACGAGTGTGATGTAAATGAATGTACTTGGTAAAGGAACAAATTGACACTATGTAGTAATCAGGCTTGCCCTCCTGTCCACTCAACCTACCTGTGATGTCGATATGAACTGTATCAAAAGGTACAGCTGCTTTTGGTATTGGGTACAATTGAATCTGAGTCTTACCTGAGGGGGCCTTGCACAATTTACAAGTAACACACGCCTCAATGAACTTCTTGACAAATTTGTGCATATGATGAAACCAGAATTTCTCCAGAATTTTGTCCATTGTTTTGTTGAGACCTTGATGTAAAATAGCTTCATGAACAGAATTAGTAACAATCCAACGGTAATTCTTAGGAACTATGGGGGCCTTACTAGTTTTCTTACTAATTTGGAACTTACGATATAGAATACCCTGATTTATTTCATAAGTGTTGGCTAAATCATGAGGGAGCATGTCACTTTCTAGTCTCTCAACAATCGTCCTAATCTCAGGATCTTGATGCTGTGCAGCTTGTAGCCATTCTCCTGTGAGTTCAACTAAGTTGATAATGTGTTTGACCTGTTGTTCCTCCTTATTTTCTGGAGTCAACTGAGACTGAATCAACTTATAATTTTTAGACGTATGAGAAGGGGGAAATTCATTTACTGTAACCTCAAAAATGTTAACCTCTTCAGGTTCACCTACAGGATACCTACTAAAAAAATCGACAACTTGCATTTTGGTACCAGGGCGATACAGGATGTTAAAATCGAATATTTGCAGAAATGCCCACCAGCGATGTACCCTAGTATTTAAATACTGCTTTACATACGAAGCCTGGAAAGATTTACAATCTGTAACTAGAATAAAGGGCTTGTATAGCAGAAAATGCGACCAATGTTTGAAGGCGCGAACTGCTGCCAACGTTTCGAGCTCAAAGCTATGATATCTACTTTTAGGCTTGGAATCAAGGGAAAGTAGTTAGGAAATACCATATAAAGAACATGCCATATAAAGGATCATATTTGACTGCAACGTCTTTGTCAAAAAAAGGCAGAAACAAGAACTAGGACCAAAAAAAAGTGAAGAAGACCTGTTTTATCCTTCAGAGCAGCTAGTTTGACTCAAAGATGAACCACCAAGGTTTTAATGAATTGACATTTGTCCAGGTTCAGAGTAAAACAAATTTTGGCCAAAACGCTTTGAATGGTGGAGACGTGTAGCAAAACTATCCTAAAATTTGATGAAAAATATTATTGAGAGTATTTATATCATTCAGAACCACCTGAAGTTGAAACTTTTTTTTTTTTTTAATCAGATCCATTGTAGCAATCTTACATGGAATTTACAAGTTTGGTCAGTTGGTTCCATCCCAGAACCAATGCTTTCTTTAAACGGTTAAAATGGCGGGACTTAATTTTGATTTGTGCAAATTTCGATGGACATATTTTACTCTAGTATCCCTGTTTTTCTCCTTGGACTTACCGATGGGAACAATTTCATAACGGCCTGGTAAATTATTTAGAGCTAGGCCAGATGCAAGAATGTCTCTAAGAAGTCGAATATCCCATCAGGAACAATGAAAATACTATAAGGTATTTTTAAATTGTCAATGGTAACTACTATGTACCTACGAACGGAAATTTGATCGTTAATGGGGATTGTATGGTTTCCTGTTCCGGATATGCAAATTGGGTCTATTAAATTTTTGACCCCTGAAATACGGCCATAAACGTCGTGACAACAATGTTATTTCTGAACCAGAATTAAAAAGAAACGTAAATTAAAAATTAGAAAATTTCTGTACCTTGACGTTCCACTTGCCCTTTGGGGTCTGAGACACACTGGCTTACTTGTCTCTCAGGCCGCTGTTGCTGTTGAGGCTTCAAATTTTCAGGGCGTTTGGACAGTCCTTGGGGGTTGTCCCAACAATGCAACCAGTCGTGGGAGGATTTCTGGCACTTTGGACACCAGCGCCGAGTTTGTTGTTGCGAGCGTGGTCGTTGTTCTGGGCGTTGACCTTGGGCAGATTGGGGGCGTTGCTGAGAAGTTCCAGGACCTTCTGTACGGGACCTTTTTTCGTCTTGGTGACCTTGAGGACTGTCGGAAGGTCTTTTGCCGTATTTTGATGGTCCCTGCTGTTGATTTGATCTTGGGTGGTATTGTGAGTTTGGGCCTGAAGGTCGTGAGCGGCCTGCTCGAACGGCCTTTATTTTTCGAAAGAGCTCAACCTCCGTGATTTTCTTCTGAGTATACGACCAACCTTCGTAACTCTGGGTCGTACCGAGAGGCAATTGCAGTGGCTAGAAGCAAACTCGCGTCTTCTGTGCTCCCCGAATTGAAGGCACCTCGAATTTTAGGGAGCAGTTCAGCAATCAGACCAGCCAAGTCACCATCCTTTACTTGTGAGGTTATGGCTCGATGTATGATAGCGGGTGCGGTGTCGATTTCACAAAATTTGCTGGTGAACTGTTCGTAAAAACGCTCCCAAGTCAAGGAGGAATCTACGATGTTTGCAAACCAAGACGACGCTGTCCCCTGAAGTGACGAAGTAAGAGCCATTATCAACTCGGCTGTTGTTGGGGTTTTGCCCTCCACGACGATGCTGGACGCTTTTATCCACGTCTTGGCATCTCCACGATCGGGGTGAAATTCCGGCAGTACTAGCCGTCCAGACGTCTGGAGAACCACAGGGGGTTGGGGCACAGTCATTTTCTCTATCAATTGTTGTAACAGCAACCCGATTGCAGGAACTTCCATCGTCGGGGGCGGAAGATTAGGGTTGGAAGGGGCTTCCTGTGAGTTATGATCGTCGGAATCGCCCATCGTTGTGGAATGTCCAAAAACAATGAAAAACGCACTGGCGGACTAAACAAAACACCGCGAGACCGTCCCGAACGGGGGGAGTTATTTACAGGGACTTATTTACACTTATTTACACGCACTAAACACATCAACTGGGCGCGAAATATTATCCCACTTCTGAAGCAGTATTGAGCTCACAGAAGAAGGTAAAATAAACGAATTAACACGATATATCGCCAAAAGAAATCAAGGGTTTTATTGTAATGGCGGACAATAACAACTTTCTGACGCTCTTCACCTGTGGTCACAAGCTACCCTGCCTTGAAAGGGAGAAACAGTGGGGGTTTGGCGGTTTGCCTGAATAGACATCCCCTATTGGTTGAGCCGGGATTCTCCATAGCTCATTGACGAATCAGGAGGCTTTTTTTGGCCGGGGCAACTCAGTGTGACAGTCAGAGGGGAACAATTATTAGAATGAGGGGAAAAACTACCATGGACATGGGCGCTCAACAAATAATATTATTTTTAGGTTTTCATTTTGTAGCAATTCCCGATAAGTAATGCAAATGAATTTGCACAAAATGTATGTTGTAGAGGGTCAAATTATGAGTCAAGGGAGCACCTGAAATAAAATTTTAAAAAAACGTGATACTAGTTGCACGGAACACGAGAATGAAACAGTTGCACCGTGGCATGGTGGGAGGGTGTCGATACAATGACGACTGTTGAAGGGGAGGCTAGCGATAATCTTTGTACTCTGACTCCGGGCGGGCATAGAGTCCACGTAATCCCCTTTGGTGCGTTTGGGAGGGAAGTGATGGACGCCCGTTCTAGCAATTCAAATTCGACGGCAACAAGCAAAACAATCGTCAGATTCGCGTTACTTTGGCGCTCAGTGTTGGCATACGCGTCACTCTTAAATGCAAGAAGGGGAGAGTGGGTACGCCCCGGTCAGAGGGTCGCCCCGGTCAGTGGGGTTTTGCTAGGAAGAAAGATTCAGAAAAGGCTCAAACTATCAGAGGCCTCTGTTGACGTGCTCGCGAACTAATTTCCCGAATTTGGAACCTTCCTCACTGCTATTTCTTCACTCACAAGTGTTCAAAGTTCCGGTCGTGTTCCCTTCTTATTTTGGCTCCCTCAAAACTAAGCGTGAGGACATTTTGATAAATTCTTTTCACGTTTTTAGCGTTTCCAGTAGTGGAGGCACGCATTCGCTATTATGATTCGAAGCAGCAACCTTGTTGAATCGGAATTATGGAAATGCCAGATGTTTATCAAAAATGAAGCTGTTGGGGACAGCCCGGTCATCCGCCATGGGGTCGCCCCAGTCGATTGTACCACAGTGAAGACTTCACTTAGTGACCAGGGTGACCCCACATTGCAAGATATTAAATGTCTTTTTATAAATTTTATAAAAATGAAAAAATAAATTTAATTAACCTTCCAGGGCCCGCGTGGGCGGTAAATTGGCCGCCTTTTTGAAAAAAAATGATTGAAACATTTTTCACATTTTCAGAATTGGAGAAATACTTGAATTCTTCCTGACCGTGGTGACCCATACCCCTGACCGGAGTGACCCCAGGGATGGGGTAACGCCGGTCAAATGCCTTTTTTCAACTTTTCAATTATTATCACATTTGAGAACGTTAAGCTTCCTTCATTGAGATGGATCATTGAAATGGATAGTATCAGAAGCGAACCACGTATTAAGCATAAATTTATGACCATTAGGGGCTTGTAGGCAGACCTCCAAAGTTAAGTGTCCGGGGCGTACCCACTCTCCCCTATCATTGCAAGGTCGTCGAAAACCAAGTTGACCAACAAAACAAACCACGAAATCATGTCTCTTTTCTCATTTCAGTGCGAGTGCGCTCTGCGAGTTTTGGCCTTTCTGGAAAGGTTCCCAGTACGGTTAGAATACAGGTTTTCCTTCACGATTTTCTCTTCACTGAAGACCTACTTCCTTTTCGTGACCAACCCGTGCCTTTTATTTTGGGCGACTGAAAAGATTTTCAGCCAAACTTGTTTATTTTTCCGACGTAGGATCAGACCCCATTCCCCACAATGGGGTAAAACTGGTCAGAGGTGTGGGAAATGCTGGTTGGATAGATCTTGAGTATTTGACTACCTATTTTATTTTGAAGTTTCAAAAGGACCTAAAATTAATACCTAATTTAATCATTCATGAAAATATAGTTATTTAACTCCGAACGATGTAACTTGGAACGAATTTTAGGTGTCTAGATAGTTAATAATTCGACCTATTTTAGTTTAATAGCTCACGGATCTCATCAGAATTTTGAATTCACCACAACAAATTGACCCTCATTCCCTAAAAAATCCGGTGTTACCCATTAGCCAGATTTTTCGAAATTTACATGCCGTTTCCAAAATTAAAGTTCAACGAAGTCGCTACTTTTCAGTCAATACATGCCTCCATCACTGGAAACATCGGAAACGCTAATACAATTGAATGAAATGGTTCGTATGTACCTACGATGGTTTGAACTTGAGCCCTAGGGCTTGTAGTTAGGCAACTACAAGGAAGCACACTGAAAATAACAACCCCGTAGAAACCCAACTAACCGGTGTTACCCCACTCACCCCTAAATCCAGAACTAAAAAATTAGTGGAAGAAAGAAAATTAATGCATCTGGCTCAAAGGCCACCACGAGCATCCACTATTCTGATTACCTATTTGTCGGTCTTAATAATTTACCTCTGATGAAATAAACCGTGTAGTCGGTTCATTCCATACTTATCCCCCAATTTTTTTTTTCTTAGTTTTTTTCTACGTTTCCCCAAACTAGGTACCTTCCCGCCAGACATTTCCCAAAAAATAGTTGCATTTTTGTCCCATGTTGCAATGAAGGTATCTCTGTGGTATTATGCCCTTTTGGTTTATTATTCTTGGAATAATACACCTATGTTTTCGCGACGCGGGTCGACGACTCCGATCGGGCTCAAAATTTGACATTATCCGTTTCAAGTGGTCTACATTCAAAATCCGAAATGTCCGTCCGCCGTACGCCGTACGCCGTACGCCGTACGCCGTCCGCCGTCCGCCGTCCAGGCCGTTTTGGGCAGTAGGAATTTTTTAAAAAATCTGAAATTTTGACAAAATACTCGGTTTACCATCTAGTTGTGCCCGCAAGGTTTTCAGCCCGATCGCCCAAACCCGTGGGGCGCTCTGGGGCTAAAATGGGGCTACAGAAGGTGGTTTTTGAAGGCTTTTGGCTATGGGATCGAGTCAGGTGTCGTTTTCGAAGTATTTTTGGACGTAGAATCCATTTTTTGGGGTCCCGGAATGATCCGATTTCACTGTGGCGATCTATAGGGCTTTCATGGAGCTAAAAATGGGATTTTTGATGGATCCCAAGAAGTTAAATATCTTTCGAGTAAAAATTAAAGAATTTTTGAAAAAACACATTTTTGAAAAAAAATCGCCTCAAAAAATTTTTTTTGAAATATAAAAATCCAAAAAAAAATTTTTTTTAATTTTTTTTATTGACAGAATTAAATTTCTGTACAAGTAACCTATATCAAAGAATAATAAACCCATGTGTAAAATTTGCAGCGTTTTTGTTAAAGGCATCCGCCCATTTCGACAATAATTGTCGAATTATTACAACTACAATTATTATCGTCGTGAAAATCATTCCAGCCCCTAGGAATCAGCCCAGCAAAAATGCACGACAGATTCGGTGCGTCACTTCTTATCACTTCGAAGAAAAAAACCGAGATGCTGCCTGCACCTCGTCTGGAAATCTTATCTCGCGCAAGAAGACGTTTATCCAGCATTGTTTTGTACTGACTGGACCACGAAACTTGACGCTCCGACGGGAAAGTAAAATGAGGTCTCGGCTTTGTTTTGCCGGAGTCAGCAAGCCACGTGTCGCAAATGAGCCAGGAGACAAGTCTGTGAGATGTGAATTTCAAACTCCAATAACTCGACATGGATAAGATCCGGCAACTAGGATTTTGCAAATGGGACGAGAAATGCGATAAGAAAGAAGGCAGGTTTAAAACAATTTTTCATTCTTTCACAAAGAAATGAATACAATGGAGTCCATTGTAGGTAGCAAAGATATCTCACCGACCGTCAACCTCAACCTCAACTTCTTCAACTTTCCGAGAGACAAACTTCATTTCTGGGCAAAAACCCTTAGCGATGAGATAGCTAAACATTACTTTTGCCCACAGAATTTAATTCAGCAAACTATATGTATTCATATAATACCCTCCAGTGGGTAGGGGGTTCCATAAATACCTACCCAACATCCCAAAATTTGGGTGAACATTTAATGTTTCATTAAAAATATTCAATTTTTTGTAAAAATTTTCCTTTTTTTTAGCGTAACAAATATTTTAAACGTAAAAAAATAATAATTTTTCTTCTGGAAGAAAAAATGCACAAAAGGTTACCTAAAACTAAAATAAATCGCGCTGTCGACGATTTGAAAAAGTATAAAATTCAACACGTTTTAGTTCTCCCAAAAGCAGTAAGTATCATTAATCTTTTCCCTTTTCAAAGTTTAGAAAATTAACAATCCCTGCTCTCGTAGCAACCCCCTGCACCGGACCCCCCCACTAACCGGGTTCATTCAACTTTTCTTGCGCAGAAGAAACTAACTTTAAGTTAAACATCTGGGGACTAATAATTATTAGGAATCAGCTCACCTTCAGGGCAAGAGCGTTGACGATTGAAATAAACACTGTCACCAACAAGATACGCGTAAGACTGATCCCAAACAGAATCGGCACTTCGTTAGGCACGCAAAATCAAGGAGGTTGTTTTTCTAAACCAGTTCGACAAGAAAGGAAACACAAATCGAAGAAAAATTTAGTTTCTACCTCTCTCTCGGCGAGTCGGTTACAGAAAATCGGTGCAGCGTGATTAGACAAGAGGTTATTCATAAAGGGAAAAGTTCAAAATTACTTCATGACCGACATCCGACACTACCCCTGGCTACACTTGAAGCCCCGAGGTTTAATCGGACAGGCGTGGGCCCAACAAAAATTATCCCTCGTCCAAAAATACTTCGAAAACGCCCCACAACACAAGGTTCTGGTTCCAGCACCACAGAGCCAAACGGGGTGGGGCAACCGGTACTGAAACCCTTGCGAGTGTCACTCAACTGTCCTGTCGAAATTTCAGATGAAGAACAATAGGTAATTGTTCTACCTTCTTCTTCGAGCTCAGCCCGTAAAAAAATCTACCTATTCGCTGACCAGGAGTCCGCCAACTTGCTCCCTGGAGCGCCCTTCACTGACTTGCTCCTGGCCTCTCTAAAATGTCCCCATGACCAATTTGCGCTCGGAGTAATGACTAGAGTAACAATTTCAAACTTTCCTTCCCACATTGACAGACTAAGGACTGTCTGCGGGCGTGCAGGTGGTTAAAAATTTGTTGTGTCGCCATCTAGAACATGCTCTCAAACTAAACCTACCTACTAATAATTCCTGAATTGGAAGTCGTCATAATAATATTATGACGTATCATATTATGACGTATCATATTATGATACGTAATACGTAATATTATTACGTATCTGTCTGTTGTTGGTTAATTTATTTCAAGGAACAATAAACCCTTGAGTAAAATTTGTAGCGATTTTCGACTAAATTTAGCGTTCGCAGAAAAATATTTTTCTTCTGCTTTTAGTAGGTAGGTACCATAATATGGTACCTACCTAATTATTATTATTAGTAAAATAATTTTAGTAACAATAAAATTAGTAAAAAAGTATCAGTAACAATTATTATTATTGTTCATAGTGAAATGAATTAGTGAATTGTAGCGAAAAGAAACTTCAAATTTTACATGAGAATTAAATTTCATTAAATGTGCAAAAATTAATTCTACAATGAAATTAAAATTTATTTGATCATAGGTACATTATAGATTCTGTAGATTTTATTATATTATTATTATAATAATATAATAAGCTATAAAAGCTATTATAGATTCTAATAGAATAAATATTAGAAATAAATTACAACAAAAAATAAAAACGATGTACCTATACGCCCCAAAAAATGGATTCTGCGTCCAAAAATACTTCGAAAACCACAATTCACCTCACCCCCTAGCGCAAAACCGTGGCGAAAACAGGAAGAACAATAAACCAAGAGTAGAAGGAAACAGACCGGGAGGCAGACTAGCTGTACCTATCGAAGGGCCCAACCCTAAACCGGCCTGTGGCGCGGAACAGACCGACGTCCTCAACCGTAGTCTTCCCCCTTGGTCCGCATTGCTGTCAAAAGGCCAACAACCCCGATGGATGATAAAGGTGGATAACCTGTGATAAGGATGTTGCGGCAATTTCGCGAATCGAACCCGCGACAATCACGTTCAAATCGAGGTAAATCCCCTGAACGCCGACCGGGTTCACGTTATGTAATCCGAGAACCTTGGCAGAACCCCAGAAGAGGTCTCATTGGAATAAAACATGAGCGACAAGAAGAAAAAACCTCATTTGAATCCCTACAAGTGGCAGACAGAGAACAACCCAAAACCAAGACGATTTCTCACCTTTCATCGAAAGATGACACCCCTTCCGAAGTTCAACAGTCACGCGTCATGCAACACCTGAAAGGGAACAAGTCCGAATTTGTCACAGGCGGAAGAAACATCGTACCTACGAGTAAAATTTTGAACTCGAGCAAAAAAACCGGATGATAATACGCGACTTCGGATGGGCGAGGAGCGGGGCGAATCGAACTGATAGTTGCCACGACGCCCACTAGAGCAGCACCATCGACAGCTTTACCGACCAAACAACACAAAAAAACTAAACTCCATGGATACTGAATTTCTGTCCGGCTTTACGCGTCAAAAAGGCGTGGTTCGTAAAATTTACTGATTTAAATTTAATGGTGCAACAATATACCTACCTATGCCCGTTTAGAAATCGCACAACTTCTCCGAGTATAGGATTTGGAGGCTGAGCTGTGGCCAAAAGGGAACCGCCAACTGGGCGGAATCGTGTGAGAACAGGCGGATCCAAAGCGGTTTTTTTCGCTGAGGGAAGGAATTAGGTATAGGTAATACCTAATTGCAATAATTGCAGACGAAATTATTTTGATACGCCTCAAAATTCTTTTCTTGATAGGTCATCTTTCATAAGGTACGAAAACGGGTCAACATGAAAAACCTTTCTTTGTTTGCAGTTTTTTGAGGTTCTCGATGGTTTTTGGTTTTGGTTTTTGTTTAAAAACGTTTTAGACTATAATATAGTCTAAAACCTTACATATTATGTAAGGAGGAATAATATATATTATATTCGGAATGTACAATAAATTTCCTATAAGATAAGTGAATTTTGAAGGGGTTTGAGTGTAAAGGAAGGACCAAAATATTGAATACAAATGCAAAAAAGGCCTTATTCGAACCCACTAAAATAAAGTTATCCTTTTCAGAGTCAGCACCCTCAAAAACCCCTAGAAAAAGGTTTTAAAAAACGGCAACTCGCAGGTCTTTTTTTTTCTTTTTTTTTAAAGATCAGTGTAGTAAATTTTACTACACTGATCTGAGGACCTCAGACTGAGGTATTTAATACCTCAAACTAATTGCTAAGCCTTTGGCTAAGTGAGGAAATAAGCTCTTACGCAATTCTACTACGTTATTCCACAAAGTTGGAAGAGCTACCTAATCTTATCTTTGGGTTATTATGCCTATTTAATCGCTAAAGTATTTAAACTTGAAACCTAATGCCAGTAGATCCACCTCAGAACGAACATTCAGGCCCAGTAAAGAGAGGGGTTTCCTTAACAGAAATTGAAAATGACAGTTCTAGTACCCCTCCTTAAAGACGCATGAGTTTCTCAAGGCACTGTCCTGAGGTCCTATTACCATATTCTTCTATTATTATATTATATTCTTCCTGTTATACTCTTTTTCTGCTCTACCAGAATGATTAAATCATTCATGTAGTTCATTAAATCATTCATCAAATTTTGATGAATCTTAGTATTGATGGTCGAATGTTTGGTTTTGCGGATGACACAGAAATCATTAAATAACGTTTGTTGGGGTAAACATTCGCGTGATTCGATAAACTCTATACAATCAATAAACTGTTTTCGGATGAAGTTCTGGTTTGATTTGAATGAATTGAGTTTAACTCAAAACATAGGTACTCTGAGTATTATCGTTGAAATTCTTATTCTCAAAAAGGCAACAAATTTTTTTTCTTAAGTACCTAATGTTAATTTCGTTAGTAATGAATGCATGTATCACGTTTGAAGAAAATATTAAGTGAATTTCTGTAGTTTGTATTTTCTTCTTCTTTTTCTTTAATCTTTCTTAGTTACCTATTCTGTTTATACAGCTCACCTAGTGGGCTGAAATGGGTCCGAAAGGAGTATTTTGTCAAAATTTCAGATTTAAAAAAAAGCCTACTGCCCAAAACGGCCGACGGACATTTCGGTTTTGGAATGTAGACCTCTTGAAACGGATAATGTCAAATTTTGAGGCCGTTCGGGGTCTTTGACCTCCGTCGCGAAAACAAAGGTGTATCATTCCAAGAGTAATAAACCAAAACTGGAATCCAGGGCCCATTTCGGTCCTCACCTACAGTGACAAAAAAACGAGTTGGGGCTCCATTTCATCCGCATGCCTCATTCACGGGACCCATTTTGGAAACTCCGATTAACATTTAATCGAACTTCGATGTTCGTATCAGCTGAAAATAACTTTTGCTTTACCTGCATGTTGCGACTCCTCCTGGGAATACGAGTTCCATCAAAAATGGACATTTCCCCTGTTCTTCAGGGGGAAATTGTGTACTTTTGATTAAAATTTAGTCGGCAAAGACAACCTACAAAGTATACCTAAAAAGTATCAAGTAAAAAGATCAAATTTGTCATAATATGACAAATTATGATAATCTTATAAATTATGATTTAATCTTTAATTTAATAAATATTGCTTTTTTCTTTTATTACCAATAAAATGATTGAAATTGAAAATTGAAAATCAGGATGGGTCTGGAGGAGTCGGGAACAATGTTTTTGGCAAGGGTAGCGTAAAAGAGCTCGGACGCATTCTTTCCATTTTTGCGTTTTTTGGCTTTCGCCACTGCGGATCTCTAGTTTCTATCAGTAACTGATAGAAACTGTTGGGAATACTCAAAAACCGCGCCAAAACGAGGGCCCCCTCTTGGGGCGGCTTTAGGGCGGTTTCCGCCAAACTCTCGACCTCTCTAAGACCTGGCAACAATGCTCACCCCCGTTTTTATCACGACCTACTTTGCTTGACAATTTTCCTCCGATTTTCGTCATTTAAAATATTTCCCATACCTCAACAATTAATTTTGAAATTTTCTTCATTCACAAAATACACAATCATCATCCCAGCTGACAGCCGATTTTTTGACAATCAAAACACATGACCCAATGATGGCCGTCGCATTCATGGTTGCCGATCGCCGTCCGAGTTATTTGTCAATGTTTATGATTTTCCATAATAATTAACCGGAGTTTTATTCGGAAACGGGAGTTCGCGACAGCGTTTCCATAAAAGCGACCGAGTGATAACTTTCGAGTTTGGTTGTTCCCGAGTGTTTGTGTTATCAATTTTTGACCGCACCCACGCAGAGTTTTTATAGATAATGAATAAACTGGGATTTCCACGGATTTCCTCGTAGAACCATCGACGGGACGGCGATTTGAATTTGGTCGTGTGCTTTGGAGGTAAGTCTGGTTGAGTAAAGAACGTCAAAGACGGAAATCATCAAACGATACCTACTTAATTGCCATCCTTATCGAATCCGCCAGGTTCGGAAGGCAATTTTTTCTCATTTGTTGCTTTGAAAATACATCTTTTCCGTTTTTTACTACGCTATTCGAATCATTGCAATGTTTAAACAAATTTATTCGTGTTGAAATCAGTCTGCTTGGCCTATTTTCGTGTTGAGCTGTCGAAAGCTGTCTCGCTTGGTTGATAATCTGTGAACCGTGCCGACTCAGTGCGGTTGTTCTCATTCGTTTCACGCGAAGGTATGGTCACCGGTATCGTCCAACATCTTCATAGCTTATGTTCAAAGATGCCTTGGCGAACAACAGTAAATCGCTATTTAGAAGATCTGTTGGACAGACAGCTTCTCACTTCTTATCAATACAGTTATTTTTATCCTCGATAAGTTTTATGCTCGTTGGTGACGCCCCGAGATTCTTAAATCCAGTTGATTACCAAAAACTCCTCAACTATACACAGTCGTTATAACAAAGAAAATAATATTTAATAACATTTAACGTGGGTAGGTAATTACAATGTAAGAATAACGACGAATAGATATATTACAATTATCCCCACGATGATGATGAAGCAGAACATAATATGTAGGTATACCTACAATATACAGCAGTAGGTATACATACAAATGTTTTGAAATCTATTCATCTGGCCCAGGCAAAAATCCCAAAACTAGGCCGTGCCTCCCATAAAATAGCGTAAAGCTGGAAATGATTTTAATCCACTTTGAGCGTCCCAAATTTACTCTTTACACTAGCAACTTTTCTGTCGGCAATTTATATTGCTCCATATTGACGGGCAACTATTCTCGTTTCGGCAAGATCGCCGAGAGTTGCTTGGAATTGCCAGCAATAGTTGCCGCGAGTGGAGCAACATTAAAATTTTTCCGGTCGTTGAACCCACTTCGGCAACTTTTTTCGTGTCGCCGATGAAGTCCGGCCAAATGGACAACTCCCGGCAACTTTTCCAACTGGAGAGGGTTGAAGAAGTTTATATCACGACGACATTATCTATAATATAATAATGTATTTAATGAGGTGGTTAGGGTGAGAAATGACTCCTCTGCTGAGTACTAAATTGTTTATTGGAATAGCGTGGGGACCGGTTTCGAGCCATGGAGCCAATTTTGACGGAGGGGTCCAACGGAGGGGTCCATGGAGCCAACGACGTGGGGAGCCAGTCATGGAGCCAATTTTAACAGTGGGTCCATATTCCAAAACTACTATTGTCAAGTTACCACCATTCTGGACCGTTTTCATCAATAATTATTATAATTTCCACTATTTATACCATTGTCATATACCTTCAGTATAATATAACTTTTTTAATTTTATGGTTTTTCTCTGGTGCTAATGACAAATGGTTTTCTTGTCAGGGCTGTAGATGAGCTTAGTTGCTCGAAACCGGTCCCCACGCTACAATTGTTTATTCCAATAAACAATTTAGTACTCAGCAGAGGAGTCATTTCTCACCCTAACCACCTCATTGGATTAGACCTCTGCACCGTCGGCAAACACCACACTGTAATGTATTTAATATTTATCTATAAAATGTGACCTAGGGGTGCAATACCCTAGGTATGCATCCAGTTCGGATTCCCCCCCGCCCATCATTTTTCCCTCTGCCACGTCTTTCTCTTCCTTTTGGTTTATTATTCTTGGAATAATACACCTATGCTGCCCTGCTAAGATAAATCTTCGTATCGACCATTTTTTTGTTTTGGAGTTAGGCACATGGTTGTGTAGATCTCGATGTGGCGCGTCTAAAGTAACAATCTGCCACATACATAATGTTTTCGCGTCGGGGGTCGACGACTCCGATCGGGCTCAAAATTTGACATTATCCGTTTCAAGAGGTCTACATTCTAAATCCGAAATGTCCGTCCGCCGTCCAGGCCGATTTGGGCAGTAGGAATTTTTTTTTTTTTAAATCTGAAATTTTGACAAAATACTTGGTTTACCATCTATAGGTCGACAACTTAGAGAAAAACTAGGGGAGTCACCGAGCCTCCTTCGGAGGGGAAGTTTGCCTTCCCTTTCCAGGTAACCCCTGCTCGGAAGGTGCGCGCGTAATTCGAAAACTCAGGCCTCTCCGCCCATCGACCACGTTGCGACCTCAGACCGCTTGTGCCTAATTATGAGTATTTCAGACCGTACACAAGGAGCGGTCAAAATTGATCCTATCTACCTTCATGAAGATTCAATTATAAAAAAACAGATTATGATGTATTGACAAAAGAAAAAAATTGTATTGCCTGGTTTTAATAGGCAGGTACCTAGTTAAATGTGAGGAAGAAAAAAGGGGCTTCTGAGAAAGAATTATCACCTCACGAAATTAATAGATGTACAGTATTATTATAGGATTATCGCTTCGAAGCGCTATATTGACAATGAAAAAAGAAAGGGTTCGAGAAGCCCATCGGCCTGGTCAGGAGGCCAATTTTTTGAAAAATGCGGGACGTGAGCCCCGGCGGTGTGCCTAGGAAGGGGACAGATTTCACTCTCGGGATGCCGCCAGGTTCGCTGCACGGTGTCATTCCTTAAGTTGTCGACCTATAGTTGTGCCCGCAAGGTTTTCAGTCCGATCGCCCAAACCCTTGGGGCGCTATGGGGCTATAATGGGGCTACGGGAGGGGTTTTTTGAAGGCTTTTAGCTATGGGATCGAGTTAGGTGT
Source organism: Pilophorus perplexus (assembly GCA_955831195.1). Lineage (NCBI taxonomy): Eukaryota > Metazoa > Arthropoda > Insecta > Hemiptera > Miridae > Pilophorus > Pilophorus perplexus. The sequence continues at coordinate 31,335,999 of OY037009.1, read as the reverse complement.
CGTTTTCGAAGTATTTTTGGACGTAGAATCCATTTTTTTGGGGTCCCGGAACGATCCGATTTCACTGGGGCGATCTTCAGGGCTTTCATAGGGCTAAAAATGGGATTTTTGAAGAATCCCAGGATGTTAAATATTTTTCGAGTAAAAAATCCAGAATTTTTGAAAAAACGCATTTTTGAATAAAAAATCCCCCCAAAAAAATTTTTTTGAGATAAAAATCCAAAAGAAATTTTTTTTTTTTAATTTTTTCATTGACAGAATCAAATTTCTGCACAAGTAACGTATATCAAAGAATAATAAACCCTTGTGTAAAATTTGCAGCGTTTTTCTGCTGGCAGCGATGACGACGACAGCAGCGGCGATGATCACCTCTTCTTCCATTTGGAGAGCAACTGTTTCCAAATCTCCCTCATCGTGTAAACGTAAAAATTGAGCAATTTTTATAGAGCAATATTTATTGAGCAACCTCCGGCAAGAAATGTTGCTGCACGACTTCGCAATTCGCAATTGCCATGAGTTGCCGGGCGACTTTTGTGGAGCAATTTTCTCAATTCCGGCAATAAAAGTAGCTAGTGTAAAGGGCCCTTTAGGTAAGGTATTAGTAGGTTTGCGACGGTTTAGGTAGAGTATTCGGAGTTTGCGACGGTTTCAGAGTGGAGCTTGACTTGCGGGAGCCGATAAACCGCGAAAAAAAAGGTATGAAAAATTGATGTTGATATTGATATTGATCTGTCCCTTTTCCCATTTTGCCTCTCCCCCCCCTTTTTTTTTTTACAAAAAAAAAAAAAAAAAACTCAAGAAAATCCGCGACCCCCTACGAAGGCCGGGCCCGGGGGCAACGGGTCCAGTGCCCCCCCTCTCTACGGGGCTGCTTACGATCACTACCTAACAGCAACACATCCAGGTTACAATCAGTCACCTGCCCCGATTGGTAACTGTTCAGATCATTATGTGACTCTGCCATGGCCATGATGATTCTCTACGTGATCTGGCGAGAGCTGGTGAGTTTAGGGTATTTATCCGAATCTGCTTTCATCGTGAGTCCACCCTCTCAGACCCCAGATTTAATCCGTATCCATTTGGATTTAAATAATGGAGAAAAATCGTGTTCGATTCCTTTCGGTTGTATGGCGGGTTGGTTGTCTGCTTCGTTCTTTACCGACCTTACTTGGTGGACCATTTTCTGGATATGTTCAGTTTAGCATGACATGGTTGCAGAAAACGGGTTCCGATGTTGTCCAATTTGCCTTTAAGCTGTTTCTTTGTTGTTTCTTACTTAGGGCTTCATTTACTCCGCTACTCTCTGCTGGTGTATTCTTCCTCGAGTTTTCTTCAGGAGGCGGAGGGTTCGGTTTGATCTGCTACAACAGGAAGGACTTCAAAGGCTGCAAAAAAATGGGAGGAAGTCATGTCTGTACCAAATCTTGTGCATTTGACGTAGAATGGCTAAAACATTCATAACCCACTAACGTAAATATGACCCTCTCGCAGTTTCTTTTATTCACCCAGGAACAGGTTGTTCGAAAATAACTTCCCAGCAGAGTGGACATTTTTTCCCCTTCTGCGTTTCTCTCCAATTTATATCACCGTGTCTCACACAGATGTCGTCACTCGGACCAAACAAAAAAGCGTTGTGGCGATCTCTTCGCTAATTGATGAGCCGGGTTTCTTTCTCGGCTATTTCTTCCCACATCTCCACGACAACTACGCTTGATCATTTCGGCGAACAATCCCAGCAGAATTCTAATTTGAAAAGCCTCGGCCACTTCGTATTTGCTGAAAACGTTGATAAACACCCCGCTCGCTGACATCTTTTGCTTTACGAGAGCTTTTAGGCTGGTTTGTGGATCTTAGTAGCGTGTTTATTTTTTTGCAATGGACAATTTATAAATAGGTCACTGTTCATGATATCACTGAGAGTTGTTTCCGTTCAGTTTCAGTTTAGACAGTTCTTTTCCCATACATTGACGGATATTTTTGCACTTACGAACTCCCGAAGATTTTGCGCCATCTCTTGGCCCATTTGTCCAACGTCGTTTCTTGGCCAGGAGGCCCGTATTGTGGTGCCGTCTACCGCCACAGTCGTAATTATCCTGAGACCCAGTTACCAAAAATACTGCCAACCGCCTTCTCCACCCCGTTTCATCGTCCGGTGGGTTGAACTACGTTTCACTGTTAATGGTGTCCTTCGATTTTTAACTGTGAAGGGGAAATATTATATTAAATCTATGTAATAGGTATATATTTGGTATATATAGGTATATATATTGGAAATTAAATTCCAATCCCTTCTTTCCTATTTATCCCCTCGCCCTCCATCACCACCGGGTATTTGGTTTTACCTCGATATAATGAACAAATTTTACGCTATACACTAGATTTATAATCTCTGCCCATCCCGTAGAATATTTCTCCCTCTGTAGCTCATATCAGCTCATATAGCTCATATCAGGTCAGTAATAGCCCTCAAAAATGAATCTAGAGCTCTTAAAGCAACTTCTATTTCCCTTCGACTGGTTCTATTGCACCGAAAACTGGTTCTACAGCTCTACGACCGGTTTTAATGCTCTTTAAACCAGCTTTACGCTCTTATAATCAGTTATGTAGCTCCTCAAGCTGGTTTTATAGGCCATCAGACTGATTCTATAGCTCTCTATCTAGTTCAATGGCTCTTCAACCCGTTCTGTTGCACTTTAGGCCAGTTTTACAGCCATTATAACTGGTTCTAACACTCATTAAGATGGTTAGAGCTGTAGAGCTCTTCAACCAGTTGTATACATCCTCAAACTGGCTTTATAGCTCTTCGGCCGATTCAAGCTCTTCATCAAGTTTTGCAGATCCTCAACTTGTTTTATAACTATTCTTACTAATAATTAGTAAAGTATAATTATTATACTTTTGCGCTTAAAACCGGTTTTACAGGATTTTCTAACCAGTTTCATAGTTCATCAGAATGGTTCAATAGCTCTCAAAAGAGGTTCAGTGGCTCTTCAAACCCCTCTGGAGGATTTGGGATCACACGACTGAGTTCAACTTTAGCCGGCCAATCGCTCTTTCGGCCGTTTCTGATTTATATATAAAAAAAAAACACCCGTTCATTCTTTCCATCTGTTCTTCGCTACTAGGTCGCCAGTCAATAAAATGAAAAGAGGCCAATGAAACCTTTCGCAGCTGTAGATGGCTGACTTGACCTAACGTCTAATCTTCCAATAATCTTTTCTATCGGCATTAGTTTCAGGATGTTTTTTGCATTCTAAAAAATTTCTAAGATGCCAAATTTGCTCAGCGGATGTTATACATTTATGAACACTTTAATAAATAACAAAATTTATTATTTAATAATTCATTTATTATTTAATAATAAATTTATAACAACTAGGTAATTATTAGTTGTTAGTTTTCAGGGGGGGGGGGGGGGGGGAATTTTAGAAGTTTTCTCGTTTGGTCTCAATGTAATTATGGGAAGCTGACTCATTTTTCGTGTGCCTACGTGTGGGTGTGTTTCGAAATGAGTGGTTCGTACCGTTTGGCAGAGAGATGCAGGCGTTAAGTTCGAGTTCTTTCATCCTCGTGTTTCGGAGGAATCTTGAGCTTAATCTTAGGCTTAGGAGGAATCTTAAGCTTAATCTTAGGCTTGTCGTTCTGCGGAAGGTTCCCCAGACGGCTGGTCCCAAGTGTTGGAGCGGCTTCCTGGGTCTACAATCTCGGAGAAATTGGAGGGAGAAGATTCCATTGGTGCCGTTGAAGACGTCCTGACACTTTCCCTCATCAGAGTCTTCGGACGTGAAGTCATTGGTTCCTGGCCGTGAAAACGAGAGTATCCGCAGGTTTCAATGATGTGGAAGAAGATGAGGAATCAGGCTCCCTAGCGCTAAAGCAAGTAAACACCCATATCCCATACGCTGCACCTGTCGGCATAGCCGGCCTTACTTTTATCATCAAACAATTACAAATGCAATGCAGTTGTAGGAGCGAGATCTTGGTAATTCAAGAATGTTCGAATCGGTTTACCGGCGAAGACACCAAGACAGACGTTTTTATTGAATTTATTTAAAAGAAAACGTTTGGGAAAAAATTCATTCTAATGAATCGCCGAAAATCGTTCTCCGTTCTTGTTCCAATTGTAAACGCCTCAGAGACGCCTCAATTCAAACCCGTTCCCGTCTTTTCGTGAACAATTGAGAGCAATTAAAGCGTTTCATGCCGAAAGCCCTCGTCGAAAATCGTTTAAAATCGGGTTTTTATTCATTCAGCGTTAGGTTGGGGTTCACCCACGAGCCAAAATACCGAGATTAATTACAGGACGGCATTCTCTCTCCCAAGCGAGCTCCCAAGGCGCTAATGAGTCAAGTCTTTTGTTTGGACTCGCGCGGTGGTTTCCTCTCGGTTCTTTATCCTGGCCAGGAAAATCAATAGCAGAATCCAGAGTTGGGTTGGAATCCGTTGGTGGGCTATTGTTCACCGTTAGGTGTTGGTACATTTAAACGTAGATGTTGTATTTTTTACGTGAGCTTGAATAATAGGAGTGGGAACGCGCCGACTCGAGGTTTACTCTGCTACTTCACCTTTCGTTTCGGGTCATGCAGCCAAAGCCAGTCCACAGGCTTGAACTCCTTTTGCTTGGCCCGACGGTCAAAACGCTCCTTCTGCTGCCGCATCTGGACCCCCATGATTCTTGTAGCGCACTCTCTGGTTTCCTGCATTTGCTTCCGAAGAGAGAACACATACGTAACCAAGAGTGGCTCTTCCCTCATGACGGCTCTGACCAAGTCCTCTGGTAGCTGGAGCTCGCGACCATACACCATCAATGCTGGCGGGAAGCCAGTCGTGACATGGGGCGCACTCCTGTAGGCCAGCAGGAAAAGTGGTAACAGCCTCTCATTTTGCTTCTGGTTGACGAACTTTGACAGAAATTTGGTGGAGTGGGGTCGACCGAGTGTGCCTGGTTCCCAGGAGTTGGCTCATTTCCTTAATCAACTTTGATTCGAAGTTGCGCCCCTGGTCAGTGTAAATTTCGGACGGAACCTGCCTGCTGAAGATTGTCTTGTCATGTATTTTCTTGTCATTGTCTTGTGCACGGCCATTCATTGTGTACATCTGCAGTCGAGTTGATGCTATTTTCTCTGTCATTCCCATTATTACAGTCAATATACCAGTCAGCTTATTCTGTATGTTCTAACTTTTGACTTTTGCTCTGTCATTATTTGGCTTTGGCAAATAAAAAAATTCTTGATTCTTGATTCTTGATGTGTTCGACAAGTGCTGTGGCAACTGTCTCTGCTTCTTGGTTGGGGATGACAATAGCCTCTGGCCATTTCGTAAAGTAATTTGAGGCTACAAGGACAAACCGATTCCCTATTCTTGTTTTTGGGAATCGTCCCAGGATGACAATGCCCATCCTCTCAAACGGCCCTCCCACCGTGAATTGCTTCAACGGAGCAGGACACCATTGTTGAGGTCCGGTGGCTTTTTGACAAGTGATGCAGGATTTACACCACGCCCTCACATCTGACGTCATCCTTGGCGAAAAATAGCGTTGTCGTACCCAGCGTCTTCTAGAACCCGAATTGCCCTCCTGTGGTACTACTGTGGCAGTCCTGCAGCGCCGTAGTTCCCGTCTCGTAGCACAGTAATTTTTTGCGCAGTGGACATCGTTTTGCTGAAATAGGCGATCAGCCTTTCCTGGCCTTCAATCTCCTGGGAGAGCACAGCACCCACCAAATGAGCACTGGCATCACAATCAAGAATGAATGGTTTCTGCAGGCCAGGGTATGGAAGGACTGGGGCAGAAGTCATCATCTACCTTCAGCTTTTGGAAACTCCCTTCACGCGGCACTTTCCAAACAAAAGGGGTGGTGTTGTTCATGAGCTTGTAGGTACAGAGGCTGGGCGATTTTCGCGAAATCCTTCACAAACCGTCTGTAGTACGAGCACATCGCCATGAATGACCGAACGTCCCGTTTGCTCCTAGGAGTAGGCCACTGCTCCACGTCTTGGGCCTTCTTCGGATCTGTTTGGACGCCTTTGCCTGATATCACGTGCCCCAGGTAATGGGTCTGTCTCCGGAAAAAAGTACATTTCTTGGGATGTACTTGCTGACCCGCATCTTTCAGCCTTCTGAACACCTCATCCAACTTTTGAACCGTGGTGCAAAATTGGCTGCATGGACGATGATGTCATCAAGATACACCAGGGCAAGCTCAGAATGGAATGACCCTCTCGGAGAGAGGTCTTCCAGGGCCTCTCCATTAACCTCTGGAAGACTGCTGGGGCATTGCAGAGGCCAAATTGAAGTACAGTCATTTCGGGTAACTTTGTACACCTCAAACACGGTTTTTCGCGTCCCCTGGGCGTAATTTACCTTGGATCCCAAAAAATCCGTGTTATTTCGAAAGATCTCGATGTATACTACCAACTGTGCACGAAAAAAATTCTTTAGAAGCACTACAACAAGAATCATTGAAGCTTAAACCCATGTACAAAGTTACACCCCCGTTTCGGGTAACTTTGTACAGCATCCAAAAAAATCGTAAATAAACGTTAATATTTTTAATATTATTATACCAATTGGGTTTATTGAAGCTAATAACGGTAGAAGAACCTTAGGACATGAGTTAGTGTGAAAGAAAAGTTGACTTGAGCCTGCTGAGCCGAGTAAGGGCAAGATTCCGGTAACCAGCAAAAATGAGCAAACCAACAACATTCAAGAAAACTTTATTTATAAAAACGAAATACGAACATATGCAGAGGTTTGAGCCTAAAAATGTAATGCTGGAAGGCTTTTCTTTAAACTAGATCAGTCAACATTATGAGATCTCAGGGGAATGCCATACTTTTTGGCAGTGCCAAGCTGGCTGATGTGCCCCGCTCTCACGTCATTGAGAACTTTTGTCAAAGTTTCTTCGGTGTAACGGCTTTTGAGGCCATAACGCCTAACGTTCGAGTCCAGGCCGCTTTTCGATGGCATTTATCTGTAAGAAAATGCAATAAAATGTCAGAATTTGGTTTTAAATGTGAGACTTCTGGAATGTGAGACACACTAGATGCAGGGTACATACATAACTAGATTCTAGCCAAATCTGTGGGTTTAAACCTTGAAATCATACCTTGATTTCTAGTTCACTGTTCAGTTACTCAGAATATAACTAAATACGAGTGGATTAATTCATAAAATTTATAGGAAAACATTAGTTTTTTTAGATTGGTTGATGTGTACAAAGTTACCACTAGATAACAGCTCAGAAGATGCACAATGTTAGCCTGATTGAGCCTCAATGACTGTACAATGTTAGCCTGATTGAGCCTCTTTTTAGACCTTGCCTACTTTATCAATATTTTTGCAGTGAAATAACGAATATTTTCACTTGGAAAAGCTTTCTACTCGTGGTTTGGATGTTTGAGCATGCAATAATAACAATAATGAACACTTACCAGACTAATTGGAGATCCTCTGGTGCTTAGCAAACTCACTACTCTTCAGAGGTCACTGGAGGACTGTTGACATTTTGTAACCTGACAATTGTATTATCACTCCAACAATGTTTCCAACATCACAAACTCGTAAAATGGGAATTGCTGGTTCGAAAACACTTGAAAACGTATTTAACGCGTCTGGTGGCTGTTCCCTGAACGATTCTGAAGCGTTTTCTAGGTAGGTGTACAAAGTTATCCTAAACTGTACAAAGTTACCCGAAATGACTGTACGTTGAATTGCCATAGTCACTTCACATAGAGTGTAAAAGCTGTCTTCTCCTTATCAGCTTTATTCATGGTGATTTGCCAATAGCCACTCCTCTAATCCATGGATGTTGTCTGCAGACAACAAAACCACTTCGAGCCACTGAGGGCATCCAGCATAGAATCCAGAATACACGGTAGTATAGGGCATTCCATCGCCAACGATTCACGAGAGTCCTTTTTCGTGACTGCATTCAATCGCCGACACAGAATCGCGTTGACCCATCTTTTTTAGGTACCAGCACAATTGGGGACGCCCACGGGCTCTGAAACGGCTCTATTACATCCAGACAAGGGCATAATGGGCTTAGATTTTCTGGAACAGGTTGGAGCCAGGATTGACCTGCCCCTGGAGGTAGTGTCTATTTTTGGCCAGGATTTCAGCTGATTACTACAGCAGCTGGGACACCCAACCTACCTGACTGGATACGGCAAGCTCTGGCCAACTCGGCTCTGCAAGAGGGTAGTAGTGAATACAATAAAGCAGCAGCCCTTTTGGTCAATTATGCTGGCATCTCCTGGGGAAATGCTGTATTGCGAGTCACTCAGTTGATACTGGGGACTGTAGACCAATCAAGCAGAACCCCAGACGAATCCCTTACTCTCAGCAAAAGCATGTAAAAGAAATGATGACATGTGTTTCTAATATAGTAATTGTGGGCTCATTTCTATTGAACCCCTTGTTAACAGCCGCGTTAAACTGCATTTTGATAGGAAGATGACAAATCAGCGTCTACCCTAAAAATGTGGAATTTGTTTAGTCAGAATTGCTGGTTGTAAAACCAGTAACGTGTCAAAACATAATGTTTAGTAGGTATGTTATATGTTATAATATAACATATTATGTTTGTTATGGTATATATGTTATATGTTTAGTATATTATACTTAATCGTCCCCTTACTTGTTTTTGACCTAATTTTCGAATCTACACATTCAAAAACATAAATCTACCGATTTTTAGCCCAATATATCGAATTGCTTAGCTGCTATGATTTTCTCCCCATAAAAAGCTCAAATAACGCACTGTGCGGCGGAGTGATTTTGGACGTAGCACTTACAGAACTCAGCCCTTCACACAATGCCCTATTTAAATTGATGGAGACACGCCCACAGGTACACAGAACACCTGCACTGCGGGATCAGTTCCCTTAATAGGTTTGTTTGTTCGATAGTTTTGAACATATTGTGTTGTTGACCTGTTATGATCCCTTGCCAATCCTCCAGCTGAATGTTTCGGGGGAGACTACGAAGAATCTCGAAATAGAAAGTGCATCTCATCTCTTGGTGGGCCGTTATTTTGATGTTATCGCTCCCAACCGCATGCAGGATATGCCCGCAGGTTCCATATAAATCTCAATCCGAACCCTTTGAAAAAGGGGCAAGCTCGTTCTCGAAAGCGAGGGCTTTTCAGGGAGGTAAACACCAGCACTTTAATCCTCATCCGGTCCCCGGGTCGCATTATATTCGGTCGTAAGGACCGAAAATACGTTCAGACTGCACCGAGACGGCTGGAAAAGGTGTCATCGAGTTTGGCAACCTCGGCTCGGACTTTAACAATCTTGCCCAGAACTTTACTGCCTTTCCATCCTCCTCTCCCAAATGTTATTCGATTTAAGGAAGCGGAGGACTTTAATTGATCCACTTAACGAATGATTTACTCCTTTTCCAGTCGCCCTCGTCCGACCATTTCGTAACAAGTTTGAAATGCTGTCGCAGGGGAACACAGGTCACGCCCCAACCCCAACCCCAGTTTTGAACGTAAATCAGGAACCCGAAAGGCCAGCTAATGGAGTCTCAGGGAGCATCTGCCTCAGTAAATTCCCGACTGACGTTTGCAGATTATGTTTACCACGTAGTTGAACTATGTCTTGAGGTTTAAGTCGTTAATGTCGATCACACCAGTTAGGTCTTCTTCGCTGAATTATCTCGCCGTAAATTCATTTTATTATAATTCAGCTGCAAGCGGACCGAAGGGGACCCATTTTTCATCGCGGCCGCTTTAAAACCCCGAGAATCGTAACAAATTGGATTATCAATAGGCATAGCTGTACATAGTAAAAAACATTTTAATTGCATACACAACCAAATTTTTGGTATCGCAATATAACCTGGGTCGAGTGATTCCTGAATAGCGAGGGCGTTTATATTAAACTACAAGTCAAAAAGAGCTTCATCGCCCGCCATGGGATTCGAACCCATGGCCTCTACATCGGCAGACAGATAACAGTCCCCCACGCTGCAACTGGTTGGTTTCAAGTGGTTGCATGGAGGAATAGAAAGGAGAGCTCACTCTGTGTTAAACCGCGTGCCCAAAACGCCAACCCAGTGGGGAAACGGCGGGTGGGATTGTGACTGCAGCGCGACCCCTACGAGACGTAGTGAACTTTGAAGGTGGTAAGTTACCAAAACTGAACCAGAAGATGGCGCCCCTGCGAATTCCGTCCAGAATTCCGTCGTTTGCATTCACAGTGTACACAACTAGGCAATCAATTTCGTTATTCAGATATGGTTCCTTCAATTTTTCCTTTAATTTAATTGTGGTAGCACCACAGTGGAAGATAAATCCGTTTAGTGAGGTATTTGGGGCTTTCCTTCGTAAGAAGGGCTAGTGGCTCACTCTAGTCGGGTTTGAAGGTACTAGCTATGTGTAGTTCACTACGTTCCGTAGGGATAGAGCCACCGTCGACTATGGCACATGAAGTCCTATTTAGTGAACTCTCCTCTCTATTCCTCCATGAAGTGGTTGTTAACCAGTTTGTGGAGTGTTGAACACCAGCTTGAGGAGTTGTAAACGCATTTTAAGTTGTTGAAAACCAGTTAAGCAGTTGATAACAGGTTTGAAGTGGTTGAAAATAGGTTTGAGAAGGTAGAAATCTGTTTCGGGTGGTTGGAGGAGTTGAGACTAGGTTTCAAGTGATTTGGAATTCGGTTTGTGAGGTTTGGATGGGTTTCAAGTGGTTGGAAACCAGTTCAAGAAGGTGAGAACTATTCGAAATGGTTGACAGTCGGTTTGAGATGGTTGAAACGGGTTTCAAGTGGTTGAAAATAGTTTTGGGGAGTGTTGGACAGGTTTGAAGTGGTTGAAGGTCGATTTGAAGAGTTAGAAAGGTGTGTGAAGTGACGCCATTCCTCACAGGTTCGGGCAGCGTTATCAAGTTTGAAAATTTCATTTAATGGTTAAACACTGAGATCGTTGAAATTGCTAGGCTTCTGTGGGGTTGTAGATAGGTTTAGGCCAGGTTGGTGGGATGGGGATAAATTTATGGCATTGCCAGATTTGTTCGACCTTATCATACGTTGCTTCTTGAAGATTTGTATGAGGGCTGTTTAGTGTAAAGATACCGGTTTTCAGTGGCAGAATCTTTTTTTTTTTTTTCGGAGAGCGGAGACCAGTTTTCGACATGCGAAATTAAAGGAGAAAATCATGGATTGAATAAGTATAGTATACTTAGTATACTCGGCCCATTGGGCCCCGGAACCGACCGTCGACTAATAGTTTTTTCTGAAAGAACTTCATAATTTGAAGGCATAGCAGTGAGTTTTGGGCTCCTACGGTGTAATACAAATTTCCAGGGCACTGTCGAAAATTTCAACTTTGAATCTGGAGGGAAAAGTGGCGCTACTCTCATTGGCTGCTACACGGCCGCCATTTCCGCCGTCACCTCCGGCAGATTCCCGTCGGTCCCTTCTTATGCTAGCGCACTCTGGCGGATTAGTAGAAGTGCCACCGCGGGAAAATTCAAAACGCCAAATATTCACTAGTGATTTCCTCTGCTCAGACACCTAATTTCTCAGTGCTAACTGTACTGAGTACTTTTTTCATTACTAGTTCAACTATGTTCGGCCGAATTTTCCCATTTCTCTGACCTAGTTCGTTGGCCCATTCGGACGTTGAATTCTATTCCAGGGGTCCAGGACACTGCAGGAGTTTTTTTCGGACTATTTAGTATTCCCTCTCATTTCTCAGTAGACCACTTTCGGTTTAATACAGGGAATAATCCTACACCTATGCATTCCTGTCGGAGGTCGAAAATTTTGATCGGGCTTAAAATTTGTCATTATTCGTTTCAAGATGTGAAGATTCCAAAAACGAAAAGTCCGTCCGCCCGACGCCGTCCGAGCCGTTTTGGGCAGTAGGAATTTTTTTGTTTCAATCTGAAATTTTGACAAAGAACCTACTTGGTTCACCATCCAGTGAATGAAATCCGATGGTTGTGGGACCCCAAAAAATGGATTCTACGATCATAAATACGCGAAAATGATACCCCACACGATATCATACCCGGATACCTGCAAAAACCGTTCCCGTAGACCCATTTTAGCCTCACAGAGACCCACGGGGATGCGCAATCGGGCCGAAAACCTTGCGGGCTCAACTGATTGTAGGAAAAAACGTCCCCAGAAAAAACGCCCGCGGAAAAAACTGAGGATTTATGGGGCTTTCGTTGGGCTGCAAATGGGTATTTTGAAGGGTGCCAGGAAGTCGGATGAGGTGTCGTTTTCCGAGTAATTTTGGACACAGAATCTTTCTTTCCAGCTTTCTCAACAATTTTTTCACGCCTTCGGAATTTATATACTCTCACCCCAGAAAAATTCATTGCATGGAATGACTCAGCTCAGAAGTGCTGACTGAGAAGTTCACTACCACCCACCCACCAGCCTAAGCTTGGCACGGGAGACCCTTTTTCCATCTTGAAATAAAACTTTTACGAGCTTTCTAAGTACCCTATTTACAGACTAAACAACAGCGTAAAGCCACTTCATTCCCCGAAGCCTCTTTCTGCTGTGCATTTTTAACCAAGCTGAAGCCGGAGCGAAAGCCTGCGGACTCAATTTCATTTACACGAAGAGATGTATCGTTATAACTGGGGGTTTGTTTTTTCTTCGTGGGAATAAATCGTCTTCAAAACAAGGTGTGGGGGGATCTCCCCGAAAGGCGAAAGCTGTTCATGGGTAGATCGCAAGTTCCTGCTTCCGTGCATAGAGATAAAACCGTACTTCCATGACGTATCTAGTAACTAGTTGATGTGCTCGGGTGCACCTTCCTTCGCGGATAACAGCTTTATCAACCCATTTTGCGCTGAAAAAATGGGATAATGTGGCCAGGAATTCAAATCCGTCGACGGAAAATGCTGACAAATGTAGTTACTATCGATGGAAATGAACGAGATGAGCCGGTTAGGGTTGAGGTATTTTTGAAGAGATTTAGGTCCTCTTTTAACAAACACTTGAACCGAGTTAATACACGAAGAGGTTGGAAATTAACGGAGTTTAGCGCTCACTGTAACCCACCAGAGCGCATTTAAGATTTTCAAGTATTTTGGACAGATACTGTACTACTGTAGAGGTATACTGTAGAGGTCAGGTGAGATGTCATTTTAGAAGTACTTTTGGATGAAGAACCCATTCACGAAGGTACCATATCTATTCGACAACCCCAAAACTATATCACTCACTTAACAGCGCATAGATTCTGAAATTACTTACTGTTGATTCTGAAATTACATAACATCGTTTATCCATCTTTTTAACGATTTAACGAGACAAGCCAAAAATAGAGATAACCTCAAGATTACGGTTGGGGGAAGCGTCGTCGGCACTGTCGTGCCAAACTTTCCCCCGGCATCTTTATCGTGTACGATCACGCTTTTTGGCTGGAAAGGAGAAAACCCTGATTGGAGCAGAGGACATGGTGGTCTGTTGTTTGATCTGACGAGAGCGGGCTTGGACTTGGGGACTTGCGGGCTTGAACTTCTAGAGCTCCATCACCAGGACCCTCTTGTGCTCGCACTTCCGTGGGAAGGTCAAGGTAGAACGTGTGCCGTATCTGGACATCTCCAGGGAAAGCTCACTGCCTCTGCTTTCTGTGCCTGTGCGGCGAACGCTGCGGGAATTATAATGTAAGGTGGATGCGGCGAGATAGTGGGAATCCATCTTAAAAAAGACGATTTAAGACGAAATAGTCTATTTCCACGATAAAAATATATAAACTTGTAGACGCGTTTCGGTTGATTAGACCATCATCAGTACAATACAACCGAAACGCGTCTACAAGTTTATATATTTTTATCGTGGAAATAGACTATTTCGTCTTAAATCGTCTTTTTTGCTGCGGGAATTCTCGACGTCTCAAGCATGGACCCTGGGAAAGCCAACCTGCCTTATCGCATCCCATTTCTTCCAACACATACATTCGATACAATGTTTCCCCAGTCATACCAAAGTTCTATCAGCAATAATTGTTGATAAGACTTTGGTATGACTGCTGATGAGCTTCATTAATTGAACACGTCCACGTTGGCCGCCTGAAAGACTTGGAAGAAAACTTGGGAGCCATCTCTGCCAAACAAGCCGCTGAAAAAACGTCTAATGTATGGTTACGTTCACCCGACCTTGTGCGTTAATTCCAACAGAGGCTATTTTGGGCGGTCAAGGGCAACGGATTAGAAAACTCTTAAGCCCCATGAGAAATGATAATGGTAGTTTAATTTCGTTCGGAAGAGAGGAAATCCCCCACATCTCGGTGGAAAGAGCGAAATAATTCACTCATATACTGTTGGCACGACGGCTTCCCAACCGTTATTTTAAGGTACTAGGCAATACAATTCACCCTCCTAATGAGACTGGTCTTTAATTAGACCTTTCGAATCACCTCAGGAAGTTTTATTGTTCGGTGGAAAAGCCCCGGCATGGCGCTTCAAGATAGAAACTGAAAGTTTCAACACAAATTTTAGCATAACTAGTTTTGTTTTTCATTTGGCAGTGAATAGCTACCCTGCTGGCTCCATTAAAATGTAATAGCGATTTAATACGAGATTATTGCCAACATTTGAGGAAGTAAATTTCAAGCCAACTTGAAGTAAGTCACCATCACTGAAAATAACCGCTAGTAATGTTCGACTCTCCCCGGTCTTATTTAAGGCCAATGTATATGCTATCATTAGAGGCTGCGTGTAGCACCAGCAAGAATTTCCTGCCCAGCGGCTGCCACCTGTATTATAAATAATGACTTCCGTCTACACGGGTGACTTCCAAATTGGATGTCTAAATACGGTGCCAGACTGTCTAATTGAAAGACGCGTCTTGAGCGTGAGGTTTTTGGAGGCGAGAAAACCTGAATTCCCCTTATTTTTGGTGTTTTGAAGTCGCTCCGCGAGAGTCCTTCACCTCCTTACACTGATGAGAGACTGTCAAGTAAAATGAATACTTTATGGGGTTGGCTTGGGACCAAAGCACAAGTTGCATTAGTCTTGAACGGCGGGTTTCAGGGCAATAAACGTTGTTACCTTAGAAATAACGTGGGTTTACCCAAAAAGTCGTGTATACCTTGGGGCTGGGAATTTATTAAATCTTTGTTATATAAATCACATCTTACCACCTTTTATTTCTATAATTATTCTTGTATCTATACCACCTTTTATTTTTATTATTATTCTTGGAATAATACACCTATGTAATCGCGACGGAGGTCGACGACTCCGATCGGCCTCAAAATTTGACACTAGCCGTTTCAAGAGGTATTGATTCCAAAACCGAAATGTCCGTCCGCCGTCCCCCGTTCGCCATCCAGGCCGTTTTGGGGAGAAGGAGTTTTTTTTAAATCTGAAATTTTGACAAAATACTTGGTTTACCATCTAGTTGTGCCCGCAAGGTTTTCAGCCCGATCGTTCAAACCCGTGGGGCGCTATGGGGCTAATATGGGGCTACGGGAGGGATTTTTTGTAGGCTTTTGGCGAGGGGATCGAGTTAGGTGTCGTTTTCGAAGTATTTTTGGACGTATAATCCATTTTTGGGGGGTCCGGGGACAATCAGATTTCACTGTGGGGAACTATACGGCTTTCATGGGGCTACAAATGGGATTTTTGAAGGATCCCAGGAGGTCAAATATTTTTCGAGTAAAAAACAAGAAATTTTCAAACAATTTTTTTTTCTTAGACAGAATTTAATTTTAGAATTTTTTTTTTAAATTTTTTTACTACACTCGTTCATGAAAATGAAATAAATTTTAAGTTAAAAAAGCAATAACAAAATTGAAAATTAAAATTAAGCCTTTGATTTGAATTAAAAATAATTGAAATTGAAGTACTACCTTTCAATCAAATGAAAAGAGTTATCCAAGCGAAATACAGTGACGATGACGACACTTACTCCGACGATGAATAACGTGAAGCACCTACTACATTCCTTTCATTTATTCATTCTTTATTATTGTGATACGAGCTCTATTTCATTCATTTTGTGTATATGTGTATTATATAATACCTGTATATATTATAATACCTGTCCATGCCGAAGATTTTGTTTCACGTCAAGTGCTGACCGGTTTATTGAAACAACCGGTAGGTATTGTACCAAAAACCGTAACTTTTCCCAATTATGTTACCTGTTACTAAATATCAGCCTATTCGGGCTGAGATTCTTCATTCATTTTTCTCGTGACCAATGAGTATTTTTTGTTTTCATTATACCTATGAAAATCGTTACCTACTGTTGTTTTCTTGAGTTAAAATCTGTTTCCCCCCTAAAATTGGTTGATTCCTCCCTAACCAGTGCTCCCACCATGGTGCACCCAACTGCAGTTTTTGATCATCATTTTCGTGTTCAGCACCCCAAAAAACATGTGTACAATGACTTCAGGGTTTTGGCCAGGTTTTTCATAATTCGACCACTGTGCAACGGTGTGAATGACCCTCTTGACATCTTCTGCCACTGCCGTAATATATTATGTTTTCCGTCGGCGACGCTCTGGCGAGTTGTGGCCACTGCTGGGGAAGTTGAGAGGCAGCGTCAGCATTAAAACAGTGCGATTATCAAAAACGCTGGCTCCCACTTTCCCAGGCACCATTAATATGTAGGTATGTCGGCCACCAGAGCAGGACCGTCGTTACTCTCCCTCGTTACTTACTCCACAGTTGCCAAGTTACCGAGGTTACCCACCACGTCTCGGACGTCGCAATGTCCCCGCGACGTTATGAGACGCATCAGCTATTTACTAGCTAACAAAGTCCGCGATTAGGCAGCTTTTCCTTGATCATACTGTCAGAAATTGTCAGTTCATCTATCAAACCAAATTGTAGCGTCGTTAGATGCCACAGCAAATGATACCAACAAGAACTAGTTGTTTGATTTATCACTTCCTCTATTTCACTTTGTGTTGGGGTGTGACAAACTCTACAGAGAATGGATCGCCCTAATAAATTACCAAAAACAGTTAGTTTCAGGGGTGTTTGTTATTTAAGATTTTACATAGGTATACATACCTATATAACCTATCTTGTATGGAAATACATGTATTTTCATACAACATAGGTTGATAAAATAATCCACTGTAACTGGTAATTATTTTGGTTACGGTAAATAATAATTATTTAGTTTGTCCACTTTGTGAGCAGATCAAGGATTTCTTCCTGGGGCGCGAGGCACGAGGATGACTAGGACCGAGAATTTTATTCCTCAATAATTGAGGAATTATTCGCCGCTGTGGAGCGCTGCGGGGTAATCCGTAAATAAAGTCCCCAGCATTTTGACAATTTCAAGGAAAATAATAATGAGTTGACTTTATTTGGCGCTGTGAAATAGGAATCTAATAATTACAGTTATTTTGACTTTCTGATCCTAGAAATGTTACAGCGCAAAGCCCATGAAATTTGACAATTAAAATTAGTACTCTTGAACATATTGTTTCGGGACATGGCAACCGTATTGGAAAGGCAAACATCGACCAATCTCTCATTAATATCAACCCCAACCACCATGTGAAATTTCAGATTGCAGAAAAACGAATTTCTCTCCTGCTTATCCCAGAGCGCTCAAATTTGGTACAAGTACAGCTTCTTGAGGATCAAATCAAAAGTGAATCTACATGGACAGGTCATGTTTCCCTCTCGTATATTTCGTGCGAAGCACGGGTGTCCCAGCTAGTAACTATACTGTATAATATAGTTAAATATAACTAGAAGGTAGAAATACTGTATAATATAGCTATATTATACAGTAGAAACTCTATTACCCGGGGTGGACGGGCGGGGAGGACCTCGGATAATCAGAAAACCCGGATAATCGGAACGCATTTATGTTCATGTAATGATTGTCAGAAAAAACTAAGTAACTATAATATTATAAAACGTTTAAAATCCTATTTAAAAAAATGTTTACGCAAGGTTTTAAAAAGGTTTTAAAAAAACATTCTGTAACATGTTTGGACAGATGTGGGACCTCGAAAAATGTGTTCAAAATTACTTCCTCGAATCCTTCAAAAATCACATTAAATGGATTCTATGTCCAAAAATACTTCGAAAACGGCACCTAACTCAACAAAACCCCACAGACCTCCGTGGCGATTACATAGGTTTATTATATGTACCAAGAATGATAAACCAAAATTGGCCATCTCGAAAATAGACTCATTCACTCGTTACTCCATATGGGTGGTTCTTGGTGAAAGGGGCAGAAGTAGTGTCCGGCGCAATTTTGACGTTCGAATTGACACTTTCGAGTTTCTGGAAACATTTTTTGGTAGTATTTATCTCATTCTAGTCTAGAAAACAGGGACAAGCCGGTCAAGCAATCTGTTCCTATTTAAAAAAATTGAAGAACCATCAAATCGTCAGGGGCCTGACCTGTCCCCGGACGACCTTCCCAACTTCAAGTTGCAGTGGGGGCTCCCATATCTATTTTACGAAGCTCACCATTTTACCATCAGTTTTACTAACTCCAGAGATTCGAAAATAAGTGTCCCCATAATTTTCGGAAACTCTCATCTTGATAAATCGTGGAAAATGTTGGTGTCCCGGCGAAATGCAGCAGGAGCCTGTCCACCTACGGTTTTTGAATTTTTGTGGTCAAGGACGCACGTTTAACGGTTTTTTTTGGCGCCATCGTTTTCCCACGTTTTTCAGCTATTGGAAGCAGCAGCGACCGGCCGAGATTAGTCGAGACTGTTTGCTCGTGGGAGAAGGGTGTAGTGCCCAGCGTGAGCTCGTCAAACAGCACCGTCAGAATCCTGTTCAGTCTCAAACGATGGGTTTTCCACTCAACTTTTTTTCTCTTCATTAATCTGGTAGATCTGAACGAGTAGTTTCCATTTCTATAATCACTTCCGGGAAAATGATTGAAAATAGTCTAGTAAAATTGCAAAAACCAAAGTTCTGTCAGGAGTCTGTCCGTCAGGAGCCTGTCCTCTTCGTTTTTTTCAAGGACAGGCCCCCTGACGCAGTGGACAGGCACCTGATCGGCATGCTTCGTGGGCTATAAATTTGATTCAAAATACCTTTAGCATTTCTACCGGATGTTACTATTTAGCAAATAATTTCATCGGAGTATAATCATCCAAAGTAACACAAAAATAACACACGACTAACCATCTACTTGCATAGATTTTCAAGCCTGTCCACTGCGTCAGGGGCCTGTCCTAGTGCTTTTTAATAATTGATTTTATTGATCAATGAAGCCACCTGCTGTTTGGTTGGGCATGGAGATTCAATCGAGATGTTGAAGAGATCATCCTAAATTGTTTTCCTGCTCATTTTTAAAAGTTCTAAAATTCGTAAAACTCAGATCCGAAAGTGTCCACTTCACCAAGAACCACCCATATGATTAACGACAACATTTGAAAAGTTGCGAGGTTTGCACTGTTGTAGATGTTGGGGATTCGCCTGATATATTTGACGTTTCACGGACTGGGTAAAACCGAAGCAGTAATGTTGCTCGTATACGGGAGTAAAAGGGTTGGATTTATAGTAGTAAGAGGGGAAGGGGAAAATACCTTGGAAAACTGTAAAAAATATTTGGGGGCAGGATTTGACTGTGGCGTTTTACGAGTCCGTTCAACTCTTATTCTGGCTTGTTCGTCCGGCTGTTTTACGTGGTTGAGTGTAAACAATGCCGTGGGTGTTTTATTTGTCCTGGGAGCCTTCGTGAAAATAGCCTACTAAATTGCTGACCCCCGAAATTGAGAAGGACCAATATCTTTCCACTCATTATGGCAACTTTTGGTTGGTCGGAGGGGTGGGGGGTGGGGGGGGGTCCTAGGCTAGGACACCCCTTGACCCACCACCAATATCCTTTCAATTCCTTCAATCCCTATATTTTCTCCACTTTTGGTGGTTTCATATTTTTCTCGTCATCAAATCCCCAAAACGGATTTCTGGTATTTTTTTCAAATTTTGTAGAAAAAGTTTAATTTCCCGGTTTTTCCCACTTTAGGAGCTCAGATACGCCACATGGAGCTACTTTTTGGTGGTTCCAGACTTTTCTCGCACTATGCTCACCAAACTGGATTTTTTAAGACCAATTTCAGATTTTTCCGACTTCTTGAAGTGCCCTAGAATAAAGATGACCAAAATCGTGTCACCCTCCTCCTCCTCGGCTGCTTGCCTAATATTATTATTATTAGATTAAAATAATCTAATAATATTAATATTATTAGATTAAAAGATTAAAAATGAATGTGCTATTCTATTTAAATTTAAGAGTTTATTATCTTATTTTTATATACTATGCAAAATGTACATTTCAACTATCAGTTTTTGGTTTATTATTCTTGGAATAATACACCTTGTACCGAATTTAGGAGGGCAACCGAGTACGAGCCAAAAAGGCATGTACAGCCCTATTCGACAAACAATATACATTTTTATTGCACGACCTAGAGTGGAGATGGGAGGGGTTCCACAAAGAAATTGATCATCGAAACCAGTTTGCTTATTCGCTTTACCACTTTTCTTTAATAAAAAACGAAATCGTAGCGGCATAAGAAAATACCCTAAATTTGGGCAAAATAATATAAAAAAATAATGAGAAGTAAGGGAAAATAAACAAATAAATAAATCAAACGAACTACGTAGGTACTAATATTTCCCTAGCACTCTAACTCCTACGAGTGGCCACCCTCACATTTCTTCCTGAGAGGGGAAAAAGACAAAAAAAAGGAATGTTAGTTTAAATTAAAAAAAAAACATTCGAACCGAGTTCGGACTTAAGAGTTTCGAAATAAGTTCAAGATAAATCGCCGAAGGTCCTTGAAGTCATAGTCGGTGAGTATAAATTGTAAATTTGGCACCTGGATTGACGACTCGAGCTCACAGAGGGAAGGGAGGCGGGGAACCGTCTTCCGGAGGAAAAATCAGCCCAGACTTACGGCCTCCAGGAAATAAACTTCGGGAGGCTGTGAACAGAAATTGGGGAAAACCCTTGGGTTTTTGGACATTTCCACATTTTCTGAGCAGCAGCTAAATTTCATATTTGCGGGGCAGATCCATACCTCGAAGTATAGGCTTGCGAAGCTCGGGTAGTGCCAGGGTCGACTTCTCAGTTAGGTTTACGCAGAGTCCGTAGTAGAACGAAGAGTCCGGGAGACAAGGCGTCCAAAGACTGCAAGAAAAAGGGGGGGCACGCCGTGAATTTCAGCATATTGGGACCGAATTTCCCAGCCAACACCATACTTCGGGAGAGAAACGAAGAATTTCCATACCTTGGAGAGTTAACAGTTGGGTTTGAATCGGTAGAGACCCAGAGACAATCCTCAAAAAGGCGAGGCGCCAGAACGACTATGGCGCTCGAAAGAGACGAATATTTCCTCGTGGATCGAACTACAAGTGTCAGCGATTTGCCTGACAAACTATCCGCCGAAGCGATTGAGACCAACTGACTCCAAGAGGGGACTTCCGGAAGATCTGGCTGAAAGTGGGAGGCGATACGGTACCTTCTGCAACATGCTCGTGATGGGCTGGAAGGGGAGATGCGATAAGCCATTGTCAACTTTGAAGATGTACTGGGCGAGGTCCGAAAGGTGAGGTAAAGAAGGCCGAGAGTAGCTGAATGGGGCTACAATCACCCCCTTCCTTGGGGAGAGTTTCAGACCGCTGCACGGATGAAACTCTTCAGAGGTCGTCGTTGTCGTAGTACGGCTTGAGGTCAGCAATGTGCCATACCCCAACATCGTCTCCAGCTTCGTTGCAGAGCTGGTAAATCACAGGCGAAGTCTTCTTGATAATCCTAAACGGACCGGTGTAGCGCTTGCAAAGCTTCGCAGCAACAGCGTCCACAGCACTGGATTGCACGAAGTTCTTTTTCCAAACCCATTCGCCGACGTCAAATTCGAGGTGCTTCCGTCGGAGGTCATACGATGCCTTGTTCTTGCCAGCAGCTTGCTTGATCTTCTGGTGGACCTTCTCAACAAGAGTGGTGAGGGAACTCTTCTTCTCATGGACCTTCTGGAGCGGATGCGAGAGATCATCAGGATCTACATCTGTCACCTGAGGAAGGTTTGGGTGCATCTCGTATCCAAAGAGGAAGACCAATGAAGCTGGCGTGAACCCTGTGGTCTGGCTGACCGATGTCCTCAGAGCCACTGTGAGTTTTGGTAAGAGTGCATCCCATTTCTTCTGCTCATCCTTGAGATAAGCACGCAGCATAACAGTCAGGCTCCTGTTGTAACGTTCGGCAGGATTAGCCTGAGGATGCCTGCGGGCATTATAGAAGAGCTTAACCCCATATTCCTCAGCAAGGGATTTAAAGGGAGCACCCCGATACTCAGGGCCATTATCACAGAGGATCCTGGAGGGGACACCATAAGTCAAAAACACTTCCGACTCAATCACGGCAGCAACAGTTTTTGATTTGGCATCACGAATTGGTTTGGCAATCACATACTTGGAGAACACATCAGTGACCATGCAGATATACTTGAAACCCTTGGTGGAGCGAGGGAGTGGTCCAATCAGATCTGTGGCTATGATGTCAAACGGCTTCTTGGGAAGATGGCGCTCTCCCATCAGACCAAAAGGTTTCCCCGGAGGGGTTTTTGCCTGTTGACAAATTTTACACCGGCTCACATAGTTCCGCACATCAGCTCGCATTTGCGGCCAATAGAACCGCTCGTTGACGCGATGATAAGTTCTCGCTTCACCTTGATGACCAGAGGTGAACTCATCGTGACAAGAGTACAAGATAGAGCGTCGCTGATCTTTTGGAACTACCAGTTTCCATGCGTGCGTCGTGTCAAATTCGGAAGCCTGGTGCTTGTAAAGATGCCTTCCTTGGACTCTCCAATCTGGGTACTTGTTAGGGTCGCTGAGTACCTTGTTTCTCATGTCCAAGTACCAGGGGTCTGAAGTATCCACGACTAGTAGGGCTTGTAGAGCGGAAACGACATCTGCCAGTGGAGCTCGTGAAAGTGCATCGGGGATAACGTTGTCTTTCCCTTTTTTGTGGATTACCTCGTAGTCGTACTGCTGAAGGCGAATCGCCCAGCGAGCCAACCGGCCTTGGGGGTCCTTGAGGTTACACAACCATTTCAAACTATGGTGGTCGGTGAACACCTTGAAGTGGGCTCCCTCAACATAGGGTCGGTACTTTTCAACTCCCCACACAACAGCAAGGCATTCCCGTTCAGTAGCCGAATAATTTTGTTCTGCCCTTGTGAGGGACTTGCTGGCGTACGCAATTACTCGGGGTTCTCCATCGAGGATCTGCATGAGAACAGCACCAATTCCAAAGGCTGACGCGTCCGTGTGGATTTCAAAAGGCTGCGAGAAATCAGGGCAGCAGAGGACTGGAGACTCAACCAGAGCCTGACGAATGTCCTGAAAAGCGAGTTCTGTAGCCTCCGTCCACTCGAATTTATGCCCTTTCTTCAAAAGAGATGTCAAAGGTGTCACTCGATGAGAAAAGTCTTTGACGAAGCGCCGGTACCATGAGCACATCCCAATGAATTGCCTAACCTCCTTCACAGTTTTGGGCCGAGACATGTTGAGTATTGCTGCCACTTTATCTGGGTCGCAACGAAGGCCCTGATGGTCCACCACGTACCCAAGGTACTTGAGTTCTGGACTACAGAAGTGGCACTTTACTGGGTTGACCTGGAGACCTGCGTCCAGGAAGCGCTGAAATACCTTCTCCAAAACATCCAAGTGGGTCTCGAAGTCAGGAGTGCAAATTATGGCATCATCGAGGTAGATAAACACATAGGGCTCCAAATCTACACCAAGGACTCGGTCAACCAGTCGCTGCCAGGTGGCTGGGCTGCCATGAAGTCCAAAGGGCATCCGTTTGAAGTGGAACAACCCCCTCCCAGGGACAGTGAAAGCAGTTTTTTCACGGTCGCACTCCCTGACCTTCACCTGCCAGAAAGCGGCCTTGATGTCGATGGAACTCAAGTACTTCGCATCTCGCAATCGATCAAGGATGCTGTTCACATATGGGAGGGGATAGGCGTCCTTCTTCGTGAGAGCATTAAGACGCCGGTAGTCGACGCAGAAACGTATTTTGCCATCTGGTTTCTTCACAAGCAGAACCGGGGAAGACCAAGGGCTTGATGACGGTTCCACTATGTCATCTTTCAGCATCTGGTCTAGCTCAGTGCACATTATTTCACGAATAGCAGGTGAACAAGGATAATATCGTTGTTTGATGGGTTCAGCGTCCCCTGTCACAATCCGATGTTCTACTACATCGGTGCAGCCTGGGGATCTGGAGAATAAATGGAAATATTTCTCTACAAGGACATCAAGGCGTTTTTGGTTTTCTGGAGGAAGAGTCTCTCGGCCATGGATGGAAGGTTCTGAGTTGAGGCTCAACACCTGAAAATTTGATTCAGGAGCAAAAACCCAGGTGTCCTTAGAGAGGTTAGGCACAATCTCCATTTGACGCCAAAAATCCAATCCCAAAATAAGCGGAGCTTGAATTGACGGAACATAAAGGACTTCCAAAAGGGTAGATTTATTTTGGAGCGTGATATAGAGACTCAAGACACCTTCAATACCACATGACTGACCACTGGCTGTTGAGACATGGGATGTAGGCGACGGGAATATTTGGACTCCTGAAGTTTTGAGTAATTCCCAACCAGTCGCACCCAAAATGGTCCGGTTTGAGCCAGAGTCAAGTAGGCCAGGCAGTTTCACCCCTAAGGTTTCAACAATCAAATGAGGTCGTGAGTCGCCAGGCTGGTGGTCAAGAATCATGTTGATGATGACTTGATTTCGGTGGTCGAGTCTCGGATTCATTGTGAGGTAGCGGGGGGCGTATCCGAGTCTCGGATTCATTGTGAGGTAGCGGGGGGCGTATCCGAGTCTTTGCTCTCCGCTTTTTGGTTTTCCGCCTTCTTGGCAGAGCAGTTTGGGCATCTTGGTCGGATGACTCCAGGCGTTTTGCAGGTGTAACAATAAACGCTCTTCTTCTTCTTTTCTCCGGGGCAGTCACCCTTCTCCTGGTCTTTAGCTGGTCGGGATGCTGGGGACTCCACCGCGGAAAGGTTGATGTCGGACCGCTTCGGTTGAGGCTTCGAGTCTCTCTTGGAATTGTGTTGAAGGCTCGGCTCCAGACGCCCACTTTTCTGGAATTGACCGCTGGCCAAAGCCCTAGACCTGCTCGCTTCCAGTTTGATGAGAAGTGCCTCTAACTGCTTGAGAGAGCCATAAGAATGGAGACTAAGGGCGATCTGATATTCAGGGAGGATGTTGCCTCCGATAGTATCCAACTTCTCCTTTTCAGAAAGTGGGTTGGACAGCAAGTTGAAGAGGTTGTCCATCTTTGAGAGGTAGACAATGACTGGCTCGTCACTACCCTGTTTGCGATCTTCGATTTCCCGCTTTAGGACTCGCTCGTAAGAGGGGTCAGTGAAAGCAAGCGTGATACGAGCTTCAAGATCGCTCCAGCGAGGGCAGGACCTACGGCACGACCGGAACACTTCCAGTGCCTGACCTTCAAACAAAAATTTTGCCTCTCTCAAAAGATCTTCTTTCGTCATCCGGTTGGCCGTCCGAAAGTCATGGACCTCCACGAAAAATCTCCGGATACTCATTGGGCTATCCTGTCCAGAGAATTTCAAATTCCATTGAGAGACAGGGGTCCGGCGTGAGTAGGAGCGACGGGAACGTGAGTGAGAGAATTCGTCTTCATCAGATTCTGAAAACAATAGCCCTCTCGCCACAGAATTCTTTCCTTTCTTCTTCTTCGTCTGTTTGAGTGGTCTTACCGATTTCTCACTATCGGAGCTGGATTCAGCCGAAGATGAAGAGGACAGAACAGTTCGCTGATCCGAAGGGTAACCAGAGCCGACACTATCGGTCCCACTCTGTTCGTCCTGGGTCACATTCGATTTATTTTCAGAAACGGCAGAAGTCGTTTGAGGGAACTTAACGATTTCCAGAAGCCCATTGCCGACCGCCAAAAGATCAACAATTTTTGCAGCGACATCCCTATCAGGCGTAGCTTGTATTCGGGAGAGCCGAATGAGAGCATGGGTCAATTTTGCTTCAGCTTTCCTAGCGAATTTAGCTATTTCGGCTTCATTGCTGCCTTCTAGCTTGGCCTGTACCTGTTTTACTTTACTCTCGCAAATTGTAAATTCGTCCGACGGCTGTCGAGAGGACTTAGGGGAGAAAGATGCTCCCACCTCTTCAATTTGAAGACATTTCCGGAACTGTTTACGAAGATCATCGATCCCCTGATTTCCCACTTGAATACCACGATATTCTAGCTCCGCAGCTAATTCATCCTTGTCCAGCCTATTGATAAAACGTTTTTCCATTTTCGAGTTCATTGTTTTATTTTTATTAAACTGGTTTCGACTTTCAAATTCACTTTCAAATTTGAGCCGTACGTTGGGGCGCCAATATTGTACCGAATTTAGGAGGGCAACCGAGTACGAGCCAAAAAGGCATGTACAGCCCTATTCGACAAACAATATACATTTTTATTGCACGACCTAGAGTGGAGATGGGAGGGGTTCCACAAAGAAATTGATCATCGAAACCAGTTTGCTTATTCGCTTTACCACTTTTCTTTAATAAAAAACGAAATCGTAGCGGCATAAGAAAATACCCTAAATTTGGGCAAAATAATATAAAAAAATAATGAGAAGTAAGGGAAAATAAACAAATAAATAAATCAAACGAACTACGTAGGTACTAATATTTCCCTAGCACTCTAACTCCTACGAGTGGCCACCCTCACATTTCTTCCTGAGAGGGGAAAAAGACAAAAAAAAGGAATGTTAGTTTAAATTAAAAAAAAAACATTCGAACCGAGTTCGGACTTAAGAGTTTCGAAATAAGTTCAAGATAAATCGCCGAAGGTCCTTGAAGTCATAGTCGGTGAGTATAAATTGTAAATTTGGCACCTGGATTGACGACTCGAGCTCACAGAGGGAAGGGAGGCGGGGAACCGTCTTCCGGAGGAAAAATCAGCCCAGACTTACGGCCTCCAGGAAATAAACTTCGGGAGGCTGTGAACAGAAATTGGGGAAAACCCTTGGGTTTTTGGACATTTCCACATTTTCTGAGCAGCAGCTAAATTTCATATTTGCGGGGCAGATCCATACCTCGAAGTATAGGCTTGCGAAGCTCGGGTAGTGCCAGGGTCGACTTCTCAGTTAGGTTTACGCAGAGTCCGTAGTAGAACGAAGAGTCCGGGAGACAAGGCGTCCAAAGACTGCAAGAAAAAGGGGGGGCACGCCGTGAATTTCAGCATATTGGGACCGAATTTCCCAGCCAACACCATACTTCGGGAGAGAAACGAAGAATTTCCATACCTTGGAGAGTTAACAGTTGGGTTTGAATCGGTAGAGACCCAGAGACAATCCTCAAAAAGGCGAGGCGCCAGAACGACTATGGCGCTCGAAAGAGACGAATATTTCCTCGTGGATCGAACTACAAGTGTCAGCGATTTGCCTGACAAACTATCCGCCGAAGCGATTGAGACCAACTGACTCCAAGAGGGGACTTCCGGAAGATCTGGCTGAAAGTGGGAGGCGATACGGTACCTTCTGCAACATGCTCGTGATGGGCTGGAAGGGGAGATGCGATAAGCCATTGTCAACTTTGAAGATGTACTGGGCGAGGTCCGAAAGGTGAGGTAAAGAAGGCCGAGAGTAGCTGAATGGGGCTACAACCTGTTTTCGCGACGGGGGTCGACGACTCCGATCGGCCTCAAAATTTGACATTAAGGGTATTCACGGTCGAGGTTAACGAGTTAAACGTTCTAAGTAGTAAAGTTGCTAAGTAAAAAACGCTGCAAATTTTACACAAGGGTTTATTATTCTGTGATATAGGTTACTTGTACAGACATTTAATTCTGTCAATAAAAAAAATTTAAAAAAATTTTTTGGATTTTTATATTTCAAAAAAAATTTTTTGGGGGGATTTTTTTTTCAAAAATGTGTTTTTTCAAAAATTCTTTAATTTTTACTCGAAAAATATTTAACTTCTTGGGATCCTTCAAAAATCCCATTTTTAGCCCCATGAAAGCCCTATAGAACGCCACAGTGAAATCGGATCGTTCCGGGACCCCCAAAAATGGATTCTACGTCCAAAAATACTTCGAAAACGACACCTAACTCGATCCCATAGCTAAAAGCCTTCAAAACACCCCTCCTGTAGCCCCATTTTAGCCCCATAGCGCCCCACGGGTTTGGGCGATCGGACTGAAAACCTTGCGGGCACAACTAGATGGTAAACCAAGTATTTTGCCAAAATTTCAGATTTTTAAAAAAATTCCTACTGCCCAAAACGGCCTGGACGGCGGACGGCGTACGGCGTACGGCGGACGGCGTACGGCGGACGGCGTACGGCGGACGGCGTACGGCGGACGGACATTTCGGATTTTGAATGTAGACCTCTTGAAACGGATAATGTCAAATTTTGAGGCCGATCGGAGTCGTCGACCCGCGTCGCGAAAACATAGGTGTATTATTCCAAGAATAATAAACCAAACGCTGCAAATTTTACACAAGGGTTTATTATTCTTTGATATAGGTTACTTGTACAGAAATTTAATTCTGTCAATAAAAAAAATTAAAAAAATTTTTTTTTGGATTTTTATATTTCAAAAAAAATTTTTTGAGGCGATTTTTTTTCAAAAATGTGTTTTTTCAAAAATTCTTTAATTTTTACTCGAAAGATACTTAACTTCTTGGGATCCATCAAAAATCCCATTTTTAGCTCCATGAAAGCCCTATAGATCGCCACAGTGAAATCGGATCGTTCCGGGACCCCAAAAAATGGATTCTACGTCCAAAAATACTTCGAAAACGACACCTGACTCGATCCCATAGCCAAAAGCCTTCAAAAACCACCTTCTGTAGCCCCATTTTAGCCCCAGAGCGCCCCACGGGTTTGGGCGATCGGGCTGAAAACCTTGCGGGCACAACTAGATGGTAAACCGAGTATTTTGTCAAAATTTCAGATTTTTTAAAAAATTCCTACTGCCCAAAACGGCCTGGACGGCGTACGGCGTACGGCGTACGGCGGACGGACATTTCGGATTTTGAATGTAGACCACTTGAAACGGATAATGTCAAATTTTGAGCCCGATCGGAGTCGTCGACCCGCGTCGCGAAAACATAGGTGTATTATTCCAAGAATAATAAACCAAAAATCATGAGGCACCCTGGTTAAATTTGTAGTTCTGTAGGTAGAAAGCGTAGTTCTGGCAGATGCCACTACGACAAGTGGCGCTTTTGCTTCACACCCCCGCGACTTCTTGCGACCCCCGTGGAAACTTTCTTCTCTTGGGATCCTTTGCGTCAAACCCAATTTAGGAAAAAAACTTTAAAAAAACCAGGAAGAAACCCCAAACGAAAACGGAAAACACCAGAACAACAGAAAACACCGGTAGGCGGCCATTTTGAAAGATCGCAAGAAAACTGATAACACTGATAACTTGGTTGCTGTCGACGTTCTCCACACCTCTGACTCAGTTACGTTAACATGGCTGATAACTCACTTTGATAACAACTTTTCCACGGATTGTCTCCACGTTCTCCACGTTTAACCCGTTAACTCATCGACAACGGCCCGACCGTGAAGACCCTTATTATCCGTTTCAAGTGGTCTAGATTCCAAAACCGAAATGTCCGTCCGCCGTACGCCGTACGCCGTCCGCCGTCCAGGCCGTTTTGGGCAGTAGGAATTTTTAAAAAAATCTGAAATTTTGACAAAATACTCGGTTTACCATCTAGTTGTGCCCGCAAGGTTTTCAGCCCGATCGCCCAAACCCGTGGGGCGCTCTGGGGTTAAAATGGGGCTACAGAAGGTGGTTTTTGAAGGCTTTTGGCCATGGGATCGAGTCAGGTGTCGTTTTCGAAGTATTTTTGGACGTAGAATCCATTTTTTGGGGTCCCGGAACGATCCGATTTCACTGTGGCGATCTATAGGGCTTTCATGGGGCTAAAAATGGGGTTTTTGAAGGATCCCAAGAAGTTAAATATCTTTCGAGTAAAAATTAAAGAATTTTTGAAAAAACACATTTTTGAAGAAAAAATCCCCTCAAAAATTTTTTTTTTAATATAAAAATCCAAAAAAAAATATTTTTTTAAAATTTTTTTTATTGACAGAATTAAATTTCTGTACAAGTAACCTATATCAAAGAATAATAAACCCTTGTGTAAAATTTGCAGCGTTTTTTTTAACATTTCAATAATTATTATCGATGAATAAATTCCCAATTTTCCTGCGAATTTATGCCAAATAAATCCCACATCTGACCAAACCTCAAACCTGTTTTGGCCCCCATCACTACTCCATTCTCAAACCTGTTTTACCTCGTCCAAACTGGTTTAAACAGCCTCTACTCCTACACCAAACAAACCTATGTGCGCTTCGCTTCCAAGCAGCCTTGAACCCCTCGCTTCGTTACGCCACCCCTCACTATCGCCCATTTACGGCACCCCTCCCCTCACTCCCAGTTATCACGACCCCTTGGTTTCAACACCACTTCAAAACCTAAACCGGTCCTCCCTCCCCATCTCAAAGAATTCTTCAGCATCCGCCCCTCACTGTCAAGATTATAATTTACACACCACCAGTAGTTGAATGACGTGACTCATTCAGTATCTCTTATTCGTGCTGTATAATTTACCTCCACCCAGTTCGAGTTTTAATACGGGCCGACAGTCTCGAGAAAGAACCTTGTTGACAAATTCCGGATACTTCACTCTCCGTTTGTAATTTAATGACCATATTTCTTTTGCGGGGTAATATTAGGTTTGCCAAGTGAACGGACCTCGGACAAGTGAACCGGGCAATCGAGCCTAGAGGCGGATTTTATATTTTTCTTATTCTTCGTTTTTTTTTGCCTATAAAGTTTACGACCCTGAATAAGGGAGGCGGTGGCAAAGATTCTTGTTTCTGTGTAAATCTAGCTCAACACTGCCACAGTTTAGGAATCCAGGAATAGGCGCTCTTCGAACCATGGAAGTTTCCAACGGGCGATGTTATTATCAATTTAGGGTCCTATATAGTTCCCCTCTTCCTTTCCACTAGGGTTGTTCACCGTCCTCTCGCCGTAAAAATAGGAGGCGCTGTCATCGGCGGCGGTCCACCATTCATTCACAATCCCCCGCCCATTCATCTCGTTCTTGTCAAGTTTGTAAAATAACACTTTTTTCTAAAGGAATTATATTTGGATGTGAAGTAAGTCCATAGGAAGGCGTCCAGTCGGTAGCCCCTCGCACCCCCTCGGCTTTTAAAAACTAGAAGTTGGTGTAGGAATGTAAATGAAAAACGACGCAGCTGTTCCATATAGGCTAATCCCCTGTCGAGGGGTTGCATTAACGCCAAATTAGAATTCAAGGACTCGAGCCCAACTATATGCCCTCGTATTTATTTCTTATGGTCGCTCAGTGTTGTGACTATAGTATACCTCTTGTGAACATCAACGGGTTCCTTACGAAATTTCCAGTTACCTGACTCTGCTCGAGTGAGTCAGATCTGTTTACATTCAACGAGTGATTTGTGGAACTTGTGCATTCCCCAGGTTCGCAATTACTTGATTACAAAACCGTTCGTTGTGATTGAAGGCTTATTTTCGGATTTCCCAGACTGCGGGATTATTTTTGGAGGATTGAGATAAGAAAAACACTGTGCCGAAATAAGCAGTTGTGTATTCGCCCACTGAGTGGTCCTTAGTGAGGTGCAAATGAGGAAATTGAAGAGTTCATTACAAAAACAACCAATGTAAAAAAAACAAAAAAAAAAAAAAAAAAAAAAAACAGCGCATTTTGGTAGCTCTCGGCGTCTCTCGATGGATAGGTAGTTGTCTCCAGTTTAAACAACCTTTGTCAGGCGTTGTAGCTTCAAAGTGTCGGTGACTCCATTTTTGGAGGATTGAGATAAGAAAAACACTGTGCCGAAATAAGCAGTTGTGTATTCGCCCACTGAGTGGTCCTTAGTGAGGTACAAATGAGGAAATTGAAGAGTTCATTACAAAAACAACCAATGTAAAAAACAAAAAAACAAAAAAAAAAAACCGCATTTTGGTAGCTCTCGGCGTCTCTCGATGGATAGGTAGTCGTCTCCAGTTTAAACAACCTTTGTCAGGCGTTGTAGCTTCAAAGTGTCGGTGACTCCACAAAAACGACCCTTACCTTACCTTACCCCGTGCGCTACAGCTCGTGAAGAGCCCTGGCCTCCTGAACTATCCTCCTCCACTCCTGACATCGAACCCCCAGTCTTCTCAGGTCCTCTTCGACGTCGTCCTTCCATCTTTTCCTTGTCCTTCCTAGGACTCTCCTGCCTCCCGGATGTCCGTTGAAGATCCTTTTGCATGCCCTGCCAGGCGGCATACGTTCTACATGCCCAGCCCACGTGGGCTTATGGATATAGAATGAGGCCTGATTCTCTGCTTTTTGATGTCCTCTATTATGTCCTCGTCGCTCATCTGATACAGCTCCCTGTTCTTCCTAGCAGTTTCCACAGCACTAACCTGTTCTTCCTAATCCTCCAGGTGCCGTTTTCACAAACGGGTCCGAAGATTTTACGGAGTAGGTATTTTCCGCTCCCAGGTTTGCAACATTCGGATGCTGGCTTTAGTGAGGACCAACGATGATGTCCCTGGATTAGTGGCCGGCGGGCGAGCCGTGAAAGTCCAGCCCTCCCCCCACTAAAAGACCATCTGAATTGAAGTTGAAGAGCATAAAATTCCGCGTCAAATTACCTACTAAAACGTCTTATTAGGAGCCGGAATAAGGTCGCTATTGCTCGTTAAAAGGGGAGCGTTTTTCCAATTTGCCGAAAAAACTTTTTCTCGCACTTCAAAAAGTTTTAGCTTCAAAACGGCAGGTCCTAAGAAAAAAAAAAAAAAAACCATAGTGAGTTGGTTTGGGTTGGCCTCCATTTTAGTAAATTAACTGGTCCAAGGAGTTCCTCAGGAGTTCCTGAGACGGAGGATCCTGACATGTGACTGAGCACTATTTCCACCACTCAAGAAGGTTTGTAGCATCTATACTATAGGTTTTCCCGTGCACCCAGGTTGGCAATAACTGTTTCCTAATGGTAGGTTGTTTATTTTCTCTTTCTAGAGTCCTGATGATGGCTAAATATAGCCCGAAAGCTTGGCTATAAGACAAAGACTCATCATTAAAACCACCTCCTATAACCCCACAGCACCCAGCCGGCCAAACAATCCTAGGAGGATGTATACAAGATGTTTACCAATCATGATATTTGCGAAAAACCAAGACAAAGTCTGACTGGGCTAATAGGAGAACGAAGGGGAATGAGAGGTTCTTGCCCCGTTGGAGTTTCTCGGCTCGTTTTCTGTTCGCTCACGCTCCCTTCAGCGGGTAATCCAGGGACATCGTTGTTGAGGACCCAATTAATGAGAAACAGTTTTTTTTCTTTCTCCTGAAAATCAGTTTTCTTTTGACATTGGTTGTTTTTTGACAATAATTGTCAATAATAATTTGGACAATTATTGTCCAAATGACTTTGAAAGTCTTAAATACAAATTTTTCTAGTTTTCTATAGTAATCAGCCGTTTAAAAAAAGGTCTAGTTTCCCCTTCCTCGGAATAGAACGGGATGTGGTTTCTCGCACATTTGTGCCGATTGATCATTTTTATTTTCAAACTCTCTTGAGGCCGTTTTGAGATGAAAAGTTTTCCCGACCGTCTCGATCTATAAATCAAATGCGGGTTGCATTTAAAAGGACGATTTAATTTACGAGTACGACTCAAATGCCTTGTTTTGGCGAGGTCGATGAACTGGGGGGTGGGGGGGGGGGGGGGGCGAACGTCTTGAAAATAATGCGGAAAACGTGGCAAATCTGGCACAAGGGTTTATTATTCTTTGATGTAG
This sequence comes from Pilophorus perplexus, assembly GCA_955831195.1. Lineage (NCBI taxonomy): Eukaryota > Metazoa > Arthropoda > Insecta > Hemiptera > Miridae > Pilophorus > Pilophorus perplexus. The sequence goes on along the minus strand of OY037009.1, from coordinate 31,302,184 downwards.
GTTAATTGTGCTAAAATTAATTCTGCGTCATTATAGAAAATATTTTTGGAAAAAAAAATTTCTTTAGTTTGTGGGACCTAATTAAAAATGATTTGGCGTCCAAAATTACTCGGGAAACGACATCTTATATAACCTCCTGGGATCCTTCAAAAATCCTATTTGAGGCTCCATGAAAGCCCCATAGATCCCCACAGTGAAATCTGATTTTCTAGGACCCCCAAAAATTGATTCAACGTCCAAAAATACTTCGAACACGACACCCAACTCGCCCCCATACCCGAAAACCTTCAAAAACCCCTCCCGTAACCCCATTTTAGCCTCATAGCGCACAACTAGATGGTAAAGCGAGTATTTCGTCAAATTTTCATATTTTTCAAAAAACTCCGACAACCCAAAACAGCTGGGACGGTGGACGGCGGACGGACATTTCGTTTTTGGAAACTAGACCTCTTGAAACGTGTAACGTCAAATTCTGCCTTAAAATTTGACATTATACGTTGTGTATTTTAATACACGTTGTATAATAATACACCTGTGTATTATCCAAGGATAGTAAACCAAAAAAGCTACGTTTTGGGCTTATTGTTTGGCTTGGACCAGAATTTTAGAGCAATATAATTAATGAACCGATGTCGTTGGATAATAGACCAAATAAGCATACTTTAAGACCGTGGGGTGTTAGCTAACTTCCCAGGATAGGTCTAAATCTCCATACAGATTTTCCTTTTAAAACCACTCCTCACTCGACTCACCTAAGAAGGGTTTTTTAATCCCACATCTGAGCTTATTGAAAACCAGTTTATGCTCACCATCTGCCCCTTGAAACCATGCCCACAGTAAATGAGTTTCTGCCCCCTAAAAACTGGTTAGGGTAGGTGGGGGCAAAGCCCTGCAATTTCCGGTTTTTCGACCATTGCAACCGATTTGAAGCAGATTTCCTCTAAATTTTATGCTTGAATTTTAGGTTGGCCTATTATCTATAACCCCTTGGAAACACAGTCATCTCCTGTCAATAGTAAAGGAGAAATTGAATATTTAAGAAAAATTTTTTTTGCAGGGCTTTGCCCCATAAAATGGGGCAAACCCCTGCAGTGCAGGGATTTGCCCCAACTAGGTAGAAATGGGTTAAAAAAAATTCTATTGAACAAAAATGCTCAAATTAAGTTATTTCTTTATTTAAAAATTCCTCATTTCTTCATGATCGAAAAAAAAACCTGAACGGAGGAATAAAATCAAATGACGAGGGGCATGGCACAGTGTCCTCGCGTTCAACCACTCCAGCCAAATACACCGATTAACCGGTCCGATTTACCACCAAACTGGATTATCAGTACTTAGTTTTATCTGTGATTATCGGTCATCAAAACATTGGCGGACATAAGTGACTGTAACAAGAAAATTACGTTCGAGCACGGGCCGAATTGATCGCTGATTCAATCATGATGAAACTTATAGGGGACCATCTAGGACTAAATTCACACTACCTATTCCGGAAAATTTCACCGAAATCCGATAAAAGTTGGTGCAGTCATGGCTTTGGCAAGGAATGTGGACTGACAGATGCGCGGACAGACAAACACGGAACCAAATTTGTTCAGGAATCCCTGATCATCAAACCTGGCAATTATTGGCAATTGCTCCCCACTCTTTGGAAGTGATGTGCACCTATTTGATTGACATTAAATTATAAATGATGAAATTTTAAATTTACAATTCAACTTTAATGTCATTATTGAATCCACATGTTCCATACAATGCCAAAATACGTGCTGGTAGTGAATGGGGCAAAGACCTGCACTTGAGGGGTGCAGGGATTTGCCCCAAACAACCTGCAGGGACTTGCCCTAAATGACATGTTTGGAAATTACTGTTTGATAAGGTTAGGAAAAGTGAGTTAAAGAAACGGTTCTCCCCTGACATTGAAGCTCAATTACAGTACTATTCATTGATGATTAGCTGATTAATTTGGCGCAACCCTATCTCTCACAAAATTGACGTCAACGTTCCTGAAAATTACATACAAAAGGTGAAAAACATACTTAACTCATTTTCTCAGCGTATTGCCCTCAGAGACGCCATTAATTTTGATGACAGACACCTGTTGCTGAACCTCAACTGCTGCCTGGTTGCCAGTTTCTCAATCACTTGTGAAGTACTGAAAAAGCCACTGCATAGCTTTGCCCCACGCAGGGCTTTGCCCCCACCTACCCTACTGCTCACTGAAACCGGTTTCTGCTTCCTATAAACGAGTAACTGCCCCTAAAAAACCTGTTTCTGCACTTTACAAACGAGCACCTACCGGTAAAAACTGGTTTCTGCGTGCCTGTAAAAACCAGGTTATGCTCCCTGACGCGTTCCTACTCAACTCCAAACCCTACCTGTTGCCCCATAATGCCCTGCGATGATTTCGAACGGGTTTGGCAGCCCCATAAATCGATTATATTACGTCGTATACGACACCTCTCGCAACTCTCTCACCGAAACCTTCGAAAACCCCGCAAGCTCAAAACTGAGTTCAGGGGTTCCCCAAATGGTTTTAATATTTCTCAATTCTTTTCGCAACCACGCTAACTGTTTTCTACTACATCCATCTTTCCTTAAACTCCTCAAACCAGTTTCTCAACTGTTGACATTTTTGCTTAATTCGCTACAAATGCTCCATCGTCTAGTTTGTTATTTGCAGGGCATTCCATCATCATTCTTCCATTCCCTATATTATCCTTATTTTGGTCAACAAGCTGCTGACCTGTTCATCAGTTCTCACCCCATCTTCCATTTTCGTCTCTTGTTATTTTAAAAGCTTTGGTCAAGAGGGGAACGCCGGTCGTTCGGTTTTTTCTTCCCCTTCTTTCTCCGATCCTAATGAACCTATAGGTGTCTGGTTAGGCGACTGTTATGACACTGTGTTGGCATTCGGCCACAGGTACACTTCGCGTACACGTCGGCTCGCTTAGTCTAAGAATAGCACGTGTTAGTACCTTAGCCCATATAGTTGGAGCTGCGAGCACTCCTTATTGTCAGGGAATCCTTTCAAAGGTGATATTTATTGTTATGATTCGCACGGAGACTTCTTCTCAACTCTTTGCTCCAGATTCCAGCTATGCACAAGCCACCTAACTTTGGCGAGCGGAAGGCGGAGAATCAGCTGTCAGTTTCATGCTGGAAAATCCTCAATTGGTTTTGGCCGGTTAAACCTGGCCTTCTGAATCCCAATCCTTTGTATTACGTCTACGCTTTGATGTGACAACCGGAGATGAGTCGAACTCTGGGGATTACCTGCCGAGGAGGGTTGAAAAATCCGAGGATCAGATCCTCCAGAATCACAGGAGGGAGTTCTGACACCAGACAGGCGGCTGTTATGATAAAGTCGAGTTGGATGACCAGTTAATCCGACATAGGGATTTTGAATATGGCACGTGTGTGCGTTTATTGATTCTCATTTCATTCAGTGTTTCTTTAGTGCTTCAGAAAGTTTTAGAATCTTGAAGAATGTGATAGGGTTGAGCGCAGTTCTTCGCCTGTGCAACGAAATGTATTCACTAGTGTATACACTACCGTTTTCCCAAAATGCAATATCTAGCAGGAGCCGCCGTTTTTTTACCAATTGTGATTTTGTTTTATTATTCTTGTAATAGTCAACCTGTGTAGAGTTAAGAAAACCAAAACGGATATTAAATATCCGTGTATTAAATTTTAATATCCGTTCGCCGTTCAGGCCGTTGTGGCCAGGACAAATATATTTGTCAAAGTTACATAATATGTAATTACATATATTATATGTAATTTAGAAATAATACTCGGTTCTCCATCGTGGGCTATGTGGGGCTGAAAACGGACAACCGGACAAACATTCAAAAAATGCAATGGTTCTGGGCGAAAAATGCAGTGGGTTTGAGCAAACGCTTCTATAATAATTGTAATCTCATCCATCAATTATTGATGAATTGATATGACGAATTGAATAGGGACACCAATAATTATTTTAAGGTGGAATTACACTGAGCGAATCTGCCTCGCGAAGCGTGATGCGCGCATCGAGACGCGCCCTGTCTAGACCTTTCTAGACCGAGAGTCTCGACTCGCGAAGATGAGGCGGGGTGAGCGGGCAAGGTGTCGGTCTTGGGCGCGCATCGCTTTGATCTACCTCGAGTCAGATGCGACCAAGGAAGTTATAAGAACGGTAGTTCTAAGTTCCTTGGATGCGACACATGTAGACGCGGAGAAGGGAGGCGCGCATCATGGATTCTAAACAGTCAGCGTTGCCTCGCTAGAGTAGATATCAGCTCGAGTAATGAAAATGTTTTCATGGAGAAGGATTTAAATACTTTATTTGGACACCCATTTAAATCATCGAGGCATCGAGGAGTGTTATAAGCGCGAATAGAGTTAAATTTTTCCATGGAGTAGAAACACAACTGTAAAAATCGTCTTATTAGAGCGGGAGTACAAGTTTTACACAAAAACAATGCTTGCCATAACGCATCGCGATTTTAGCTTCCTATCACATCCCTTTTGCCCTAAGCTATTCTCCTCGCAAAAACTTGCTTTGAACGAGTAGACTCAGGTTTTGAGGGAGCTGGCCCAATTTTCTTGGTGCAGAAGTGTACAATTTCGGAGTAGAAACTATCTAAGGCTAAGTACTAATCCCAAAATAAACTGTTTCGTACGTTTGGTAACAATGGTATCAGTTTTTACGCCCAAGAACTTAGGTCAAGAACCCCTGCTCTATACCCTACTAAAGATGAATAACTAAGCATTCGATTACACATGGGAGAGCAAAGCGCTCAAAAAAGTTTTACTCTACTTGATGGATAGCCCCCAAACGAGCACCAGGATCCCTATAAATCACCTTCATTTGGTTCATTCCCCTTGCCAAAGCTGTACACATTCACTCGGGTGTGAAAAGGAAATAGACAAAGTTGCCTTGTCCAGGTTTGAATGACGAATGGCCACGAGATCCGTGTAGTTCTCCTGCCGAGCCGAAAGGTACACGTAGGAAAGTGTAATGCGCGTTTGGAAGGGACTTGTCCCAGAATCCTTTGGGGTCAATTCACCAAGGTGCTCCTATTTATAACGTATTCCACCAGTCGTGGGAAGAAAAAGACGTATGTTCTAAAAACGTACAATAATGATCAGTGAATATAATTTGTAAATAACAATAAAACATCATTTGTTCAGCGGTGACTAACATTTCAGTCAATGCACAATTTCATTTCGAAAGATTATTTTGAAAAGTTGTAAAATTTAATGGGACTTGCGGCAAGTCACTTGCCTTTGCATTTTAGCCGGTTTCAACGAATAAATCCTGTTGAATCGTCGGATTTCAAGTCATAAGGACCTTAAAGTACCAGTAATTTGCCATTTTTTACTCACATTTTTTCTTGTAAGAACACGGTCCAGGATGAATTAAACAGCCGTTCAGCTACATGTTCCTCATTAGTCGTATACTATCTATACGACTAATGAGGAACATGTAGCTGAACGGCTGTTTAAATCATCCTGGACCGTGTTCTTACAAGAAAAAATGTGAGTAAAAAATGGCAAATTTGTATAAGCGCTTCAAGCTGATACCGTGTGACATGGATAATAATATTATCCATGTCACACGGTATCAGCCTGAAGCGCTTATACAAATTTGCCATTTTTTAATAATATTAAATGTCGCCAAGAGACATAATAATATTATTATTATGTCTCTTGGCGACATTGTAAGGCTGTATATTGGCCCGCCAAACCACAGGTTACTGCTTAGAGCCTTTGGCTAATATTCATGAAACATGGAACATGCTTTGCCTAGTAACGTTGCCAAGCAAAATTTCGTGACACATGAAGCAGGATTTACCCATACTAAAAAAAAGTACCTACGGGGCGCAGTTTCCCATTCGTGGGGAACGGCTCGTCCCACGAAAATCGTTTTGGTAGCGTTGGAATCGCGGCTAATTCTCTTTTTCGGCGAAACACGAGAAACTCGGATTCGTGGAAAAAACGCTGCAAATTTTACACTAGGGTTTATTATTCTTTGATATAGGTTACTTGCGCAGAAATTAAATTCTGTAAATGAAGAAAATTTAAAAAAAATTTTTAAATTTTTATATCTCAAAAAAGTTTTTTTTTGGATTTTATTTTTATTTTAAAAAATTTTTTTTCAAAAATTATTTAACTTTTACTCGAAAAATATTTAACCTACTGGAATCCTTCAAAAATCCCATTTTTAGCCCCATGAAAGCCCTATAGATCGCCACAGTGGAATTGGATCGTTTCGGGACCCCCAAAAATGGATTCTACGTCCAAAAATACTTCGAAAACGACACCTAACTCGATCCCATAGCCAAAAGCCTTCAAAAACCCCTTCCCATAGCCCCATTTTAGCCCCATAGCGCCCCACGGGTTTGGGCGATCGGACTGAAAACCTTGCGGGCACAACTAGATGGTAAACCAAGTATTTTGTCAAAATTTCAGATTTAAAAAAAAATTCCTACTGCCCAAAACGGCCCGGACGGCGGACGGACATTTCGGATTTTGAATGTAGACCTCTTGAAACGGATAATGTCAAATTTTGAGGCCGATCGGAGTCGTCGACCTCCGTCGCGAAAACATAGGTGTATTATTCCAAGAATAATAAACCAAAAGTTGGGACACTTTTTCTGCGCAGAGGCGAATTTCCTTATTTACGGAGGAAACGTTAACAAACTCGGTCGGGACGGATCGCCCGAAGCGATAGGAAGACGGGGAGAATGAAACCTAGCCTATGTCAGTCCCCGGGTTCTAAGGAATCGAGCGGAAAAAACGGCGTCTACCTATAGGTGCTACCGTTTAGGCGTGATGCCGAGACTGACAAATTTCGTCTTAGAGCCTTTGGCTAAAATTCAAGAAACATGGAACATGCTTTGCCTAGTAACGTTGCCAAGCGAAATTTCGTGACCGGGCTACTTTTACACTCAATGAAGCAGGATACTAAAAAAAAAGTACGGGACGCAGTTCGCCGATGCGACGTGGATGCCAAGTCCACCCATTATGTAGTTCTTGGATCTTTTTGCCACGTTCACCATCGATTTTATTGAAATCCGATCAAAATTGTGAAAGTTATGCCTGTTTCAAGAATTGCACGTTAGCGCATGCGCAGAGCGTACCGCTGATTCAATTTTTTACCCAAAGCCTGGGTAATCATCTACGGCACAACCCGCGTAATCCCTGAAAATTTCATCAAAATCGGATCAATATTGGCTGAAATCCCCACTCCTTCCCTTCTTTAGGGAAGGAGGGGAAAACGGAAAAAATCCTTGAGGGCGCTCAACCTATCTCAGAACGTACATCATTTTTGAATTTCTCGAGATTTTCAAGAATATGTATATATATATAAATTACGTTCGCGCATGCGCAGGGAGTACCACTGATTCAATCGTGATGAAACTGATAGGGAACCATCTAGGGCTATACCCACACAATTCCTGAAAATTTGATTGAAATCCGATCAAAATTGTAGGAGTTATGGCTGTGGCAAGGAAATTACGTTCACGCATGCGCTGACCGTACCGCTGATTCAATCGTGATGAAACTGACAGGGTACCATCTAGAGCTATACGCACACAATTCCTGAAAATTTGATTGAAATCCGATCAAAATTGATAATGTTATGCCTGTTTCAAGAATTTCACGTTAGCGCATGCGCAGAGCGTACCGCTGATTCAATTGTGATGAAATTCGTATGGGACCTCAAGGAGCCTGATCCGCATAATCCCTCAAAATTTGAGCTAAATTCATTCAAAATTGTGGAAATTATGGCTGTAACAAGGAAATGCGGACAGACCGACAGACACGGAACCAAATTTGTTCAGTAGGCTATGAAACGCAAAATGCGAGTGAAAATTTTGAATTCGGACAACAAAAATTTTTTTTTCTCCCGAAAGTGAACAAGGCTTCGGCTGCTTCGCAGACTCGGAAGCAATATGTACATGGACACAGACGGTTCAGCTTCCCGAGGGAAAGAGGGCCTTCTGTCCGCCCGCCCACCACACTGAAACGTCTGGGAGACTCCTCTCCAGGGCCGGGGAAATTTGGTTGCATCGGAACGTGAAAATATCCGCTGTTGTGAGAAAAAAAAACAAAAACAAAAACACGAAATTGGCCTATTCACCAATTTTGTCGGTCTGAAACGCTTCTTTAAATAAAATCAGTGCACATGATTATCGATTGTCGAGTAGGGTTGGTGTTGCTGAATCCAAACCTGATACCCGTTTTTCGCTATCAGTTCTAGTTTTTGAGATATTATAGCTCAGAGAACTGAAAGGAAAATATCTGAAGAGTCGGACTGGCTAGGGTGAATTGTATCACGTTATAACATGTCACATAATAAACAAGGAAAGGCTATGAAAGATAATATCTTTCATATTATGTGAAGCTCTGAGAAGGAACTTTGAGCCTGCGTATATTTACAGCCTGGTGTACCTACTTAACTCACAAACAAGCGACACTTTTTTGAGATTTGACAAATGAAAGAGAGCACTCAAACGTAGCTAGAAATGGGTACCTATATGAGCTATATCTCAAAAATTAGACCTGATACCGAAAAACGGGTTTCAGATTTGGATTCAGCACACTAAAAAACTCCAGCACCAACCCTTATCTCGTCGGTACCAAACAACACCTTTTTTTGTTGGCCAGTGTTATTTAACGAGTAAATTTGTCTTCACTTGTAATTGATCGATCCCGTTTTCCGACAACGATGTCCTTGGCAGTTCGTTCACCCTCGTCCAGTCTCCTGGAGTTTCGTTTGGGGTTTCTTCACCCAAACGCCTCACCCGAAAGGAACCAGCCCGAGTGTCCCAGAAGTTTTACTGCCGTCAAAACCTCTCGCCACTTGATGCGCTGTCCTCAGCCGTTATTCACAACCACTTTATTGTCCACTCTTTTAGGCTTCCTAGAAATCTCCACCCCCTTTCCACGAGCCCCCCAATAAAAAACCGTCGACTCGACCAACACAAACCCGAACTGAAAAAAATGATTTTGATGCGTTGTTAAAATGTTTTGGTCCATTTATCCGAAAAGGAGGGAACACTTTTAAAATAAAAACTATTCATTCATTCTTAACTAGCGATAGATCTCTCAAGGCCCGTCCCTAGATTGCGGTATAAATGGGTTGGCCCAGTCACTTCTGTATCCTGAGGTGAACTGAAGAAATGAATGGGAGGCAAGTGGGGTTTTTTCTCGCTTCTCGGTCGTTATAAGGATTTTACCCCCGTTTGGGGCTCAGGTCCGATGACTCTTGAATAATTGGCAAAGGCTGCTCGCTTTCTTGTGAAATTCGCTTTCAATAGCTTCTATATTCGGCTAAAGGTTATCGTGTGAGGTGTTCGTTGTGGGAGTTTTTTTTTTTTTCAGAAAAATTGGAAAATTCGCGAATTTACAACAGCGAATAGAAAGCCACAAATTGAGTTTCATTATTTTTAACAATCCCTATAAACTTCTTACTACATTCCAAATTATTCCTACTTCAAAAATGGCACCTCACTCGACTCTGGCCAAAGCCCTTCAATAAACCCTTGTGTTTTTAGACTATCGTATGTACACTTCTGTCTTCAATTCATCGGAATGAATCATCGCATCATTACAGGGATTAGGGCATTGCCAGGGATGCAAATGGGGTAAATAACCGGTGTGTAAGGTATTCAAAAACTTCGTATTTACCCGGTGTTTACCCTAGCCTCGAATAAATACAAAACCTCCAAATATTCATTAAACATATGTTATTTAGAAGATAGCTCAATTTTTTCCAAGTTTCAATGGTTTTAAATTTTAATTTTTTTTTATTTTCAATTTTTTCCTTTAATTTTAATTTTTCAATTTTTTAAGTTTTAAATGTTTGAGTAAGTATATTGTAATTTCCTCTTTCACCTCAAAACGTGAATAGATTTTTGGAATAAAAAAATATTTATTATTATGGAATAGTTGAGGTAAGTAAAGGTGTAAGGAACGAATAATTCATTAATAATTCATGAATTATTCGTTCCTTACACCTTTACGTACTTATTCAATAATTATTATTGAGCGTTGACAGTTTGCCATTTTGGACAATAAAGTTATTTGTTCTGCAAGAACTTTATCACATTAGAAACTATTATATTTAAATGTTAGTGAATTTTTGCGCTGTTCAAGTACAGTGGCCCCGAGCGAATGATTTCAAGATGATGGGCTGTATTGTAGGGAATCGCCCTCAGATTCGCATGACATGTAGGTACATGTACACCTTCTTTTCATAAGATTCTTCTGTGGTTAGAGGGTGATCATGAACTCGCTGGCCTTATGAAAGTTCCACTTTTCTTTGTGATCCTATTTTTGTGAGGTTAAATACCTACCCTATAAAACATCCAAAACGGGTATATTTATATATTCCGTATAATACCTATACAACTAAATACCCGTGTATTTTGCATCTCGGACTATAACCTCCTGGGATTTTTCAGAATCCCATTTTTAGCCCCATGAAAGCCCTATATATCCTCACAGTGAAATCGGATCGTTCCGGGACCCCAAAAAATGGATTATGCGTCCAAAAATACTTCGAAAACGACACCTAACTCGATCCCATAGCCAAAAGCCTTTAAAAATCCCTCCCGTAGACCATAGCGCCCCACGGGTTTGGACGATCGGGCTGAAAACCTTGCGGGCACAACTAGTTGGTGAACCAAGTATTCTGTCAAAATTTCAGATTTAAAAAAAGATTTCTACTGCCCAAAAAGGCTCGGACGGCGGACGGACATTTCGGTTTTGGAATCTAGACCTCTTGAAACGGATAATGTCAAGTTTTGAGGCAGATCGGAATCGTCGACCTCCGTCGCGATTACATAGGTGTATTACTCCAAGAATTATAATAGGAACTAAACCAAAACGAAATGTCCGTCCGCCGTCCGAGCCGTTTTGGGCAATTCGATTTTTTTTTTTAATTATAAAATTTTGACAAAATACAAGTTTACCACCATCTAGTTGTGCCAGCAAGGTTTTCAGCCCGATCGCACAGACCCGTGTGGCGCTATGGGGCTACGGGAGGGTCTTTTAAAAGGTTTTCGGCTATGGGGTCGAGTTAGGTGTCGTTTTCGAAGTACTGTTAGACGTAGAATCCACTTTTTGGCGGTTCCAGAACGATCCGATTCCACTGTGGGGATTCATGGAGCTACTAATGGGATTTTTGAAGGATCCCAGGAGGTCAAATATTTTCCGAGTAATTTTGGACGTATAATCCATTTTACAAGGTCCCACATCTGTCCGAACGAGGTTCAGATTTATTTATTTTTATTTGTTCTTTTTTTCAAAAATTGTTTATTGTCACTGAATTTATTTTTGCTTCTATTATATATATATCAGAAAATAATAAACTTGTGTAAAATTTGCAGCGTTTGGTTATAGTTACTTGCTTGGCATCGCGAGACTGGCATCTAGCTTGATTAGAAGTTTTGCGATGGCTTCGTGCGAAGGTTTGACTAAATTCGCAACTCCATAGTTCGCCCGCCCTACCCTTGCTGCGGTTATTACATCTAATGGAGTGTCCCGATTGTTATTCCCTTCGTTGGACCACCCGACGTCTCTCGTCCTCGGTATATTCGGCCAAGTGACGTGGGAAAACCGTCTCGTTCGGCCGAAGCTTCTCTGAAACACCCTCGGAGAGTTCCTCCCCCACCAACCGGGTGGCGACTGGTGGCGGCCTCTGGCGATTGAATTAGTCCCGAACCTGTGCGTGTCGCGCGAACTTGACGGACCCGACGTCTCCCCGAGCGTGCCGGCTCGAACTGTAAACACCGTCGTTTTCATCAGCGGGGTTCCCCGAAAGAAATTTTTGTACACGATTGAAAACATTTTTTTACGATTTCTCTTTTCAAATCGTTATTATTCCGGCGTGAATCCACTTCCACAACACTCGTTGATTTTTTTTTTTCTTGTTTGGACAGTGCTTTCGGCGAATTCTCGCGATTTTACTTTCGACAGTGTTCCTGCGTTGTGAATTTTTATTGTTTTATTTTTGGTGAGGCGTGCGTTCGACGGAGAAGACGCAAGTCTTCAACAGGAGGCGGTTGGCGGAAAATGAGCCGCCCCCTAACGTGATGTGGTCATCATGCCGGTCTCCTATCAGCCGTCCAACGTCAACAGCCGTGTCTGTCTTTATTGTCAAGGTGTGTACTTGAGATGAGCCCGAGATGAAAACCTTGGGGCTACATGTCGTCTGATTTTCTTGTTTTTCACTGGCTGCATAGTTGAAAGGCTCAATTAGAATTTTTTGTTTGTTCATCTCTCCATTTTGTTTGTTATTTCTCCATTTTTTAAAAGTTTTTTCATGCCAAACAGCACCATTTACAAACTTACTAACAATTTTCATTCTATTTCATACTATTAACCAACGACGAATTTTTGGTGGAAATCGACTTTTCAATCCAAACGACAACCAAGTATTAAAGTTGGGGGCCCAGTTCAGGTAAGGCCCTTCCTAGTTGCCCATCTTTCGAAAAAAGCAAAACAATAATAACTCATCTTCGGGGCTCCCGGATGTTATTGATAGTATTTTGACAGTGCTCTTGCTCCTAATGTAACTTTTCCTCAAGCCCTGACGATGAAAATGTATTTTTCGAAAGCTCAGTAATTCGGAAGGTTTCTGAAATTTGATTACGTTCTGTTATGTTGAGCGTAATATTATTATGCATAATAATACAGCATGCTGTAGCCACCTGCCAGACTGACACTTCGACGTGTTGATTCCATTGGGTAGGACTTGTCTGTTTACTCTTCGAATATTTTAACAAACTTGAATACATCACGGAACTACATTCCAACCGATTGTGAAACGAAAAATGTGAATTTTGGGGTTTAAAAGAATTACTATTTTGTATTTTCGTCCTTTGAAAACAACCTGTTTTCGTGATGGATAACAATGTTGAACGGGCTGAAATTTGTACCTTTGGTGTTCGCTACATAGTTTTTACATCGCTACGGATGTTTTTAATGTCAAATTTTGCATTTCCCGCTAGTTTCATAGCATTATAGCCCAATTTCAATAATTGGGCCTGGGATGAGGTTTTGAAGCAGTTTGGCCTAAGGAATGAGAGGGGTTTTGTAGTTAAAGTAATTTCGGGCGTAGAAGCAAACGTAGAGACTGAGGGGTCGGGTGTGGTATCGTTTTCTGAGTTATTTTGAATGGCGGAATAGTTCTGTAGGAGTTCCAGATCTGTCAGGTGGCTATTAGAGGCTAGAGATGGGGATTTTGAAAGGATTTGGCCTGATGGTCGAGTGAGGTGACGTTCGCAAAGTGTTTTTCGACTTGGAATCAATCTATGGGAGTCCCAAACCCGTCCTATCCCTCTAAATTGATGTCATATCGTACCGGATTATGTATTTAATGGTACCTAAGGGTAAAGTGAGTTTTACGTCGAGACTTTTGACCTGATCGGCCTAACATGACGGGGCGCTTTGTTGATCAATCACTTAATCAATTTGTTGATTAATCACTTAATGTCTTAAACCCAGCTGCACATTTGTTCCCAAAATTTCCATGGTCATCTATAGATCCCGTATACGGGATTCGAATCAGTGGCCTCCTCAAAATGTCAATGTATCAAAATGGGCTGATTCCAAAAATGTGTTTAGGCATTGTTTCAAATCTGAAATCTGAACGAGGAGGAGGAGAATCATCCTTATTCTAAAATACTTCTAGCAGTCGAAAATGTTTGAAAAAAAGGGGAAAAAAGTAGCTCGGCGAGCATAGTACAAAAAAATCTGAAACCATCAAAAAGTTGCTCCATGTGGCATGTCTGAGCTCATATAGCTCTCAATTTCTTCAGGAAAAAAAAAACTACATTATCGGTGAGCGAGTTGTTTGGTCTGTGACCAGGTGGGAAAGGTCGGGGGTTGGCTGGCTTTAGCCAGCATGGGGGCCTCCTATCCATCAAGTTGTGCCCGCAAGGCTTTCAGCACGATCGCCTTTACTTTTGGGGCTCTGTGAAGCTATTCAAGATGTTTGGTCATGGGGTCGAATGGGGTGTTGTTTCAAATATTTTTGGTAGGTAGTAGAATTCATTTGCAGGGGTCTCTCATCCGTCGGAACAAAATACGGATATGGTTTCGGTATATTCCTACGTATTCGTGTCGGAGGTCAAAAATTTTGATAGGCCTCAAAATTTGTCATTTTAAGTTTCAAGATGTTGAGTTTCCAAAACCGAAATGTCCGTCCTCCGTCCAAGCCATATTGGGCAATAGGATTTTTTTTTTGAAAATCCGAAATTTTGACAAGATATTCGGTTTACCATCTAGTTGTGCCCGCAAGTTTTTCAGCCCGAACGGCACACCTCGTGGGGTACTGTGGGGTTAAGAAAGGGGCTACGAGAGGGGTTTTTGATGGTTTTCGGGTGTATTATCGAGTAGGGTGTCATTTTCGTAGTATTTTTGGATGTAGAATCCATTTTTTGGGGACAGAACCGTCGGATTTCACCGAGAGGATCTGGGGGCGTTAATGGGACTACCAATGGGGCTTTTGATGGGTGCCAGGCATTGGAAAGAGGTGTCGTTTTCCGAGTAATTCATGGTCGCGTAATTCAATTTTTGGGGTCCACATCCGTCCACAAACTTTGCAAGAAAAAAAAACTTTTTTGAATAAATAAATGGAACTTTTTTTATTGATATAGAATTAATTTTTGGATAATAATTATCCAAAAGTTAATTCACAAATTTTGTATAATTTATTCCCAATAAAATAATAAACCCATGGGTAAAATTTGCAGCGTTTTTATTCATTTATTTTTTTGATAGATAATTTTTTATCTCTTTGGAATTAATTGTTGCACAATTAATAATAAACCCTCTGTTACTTCTGCAGTGTTTACTCCTTAAACGCAAGAACATTCCCAGAGTCTGGGACCCAGACCTGTCTAAACTCACTCAATTGGGTACAGGAGGGGGTTTTCACAGGTTTTTTCGAGGTGTCGTTTTCGGAGCATTATGGATTAAATCCATATGGAATTAATCCAAATTTTGGATTAATTCATTGGGAGCCAGACTTATCTAACCTTTTTAGAACGATTGAAAGCATAAATCTATGTGTCATCTCGTGTGATTCAACTTCACAAATTGCTGAGTGCAGAGATTTCCAAATCGAGGCACCTCCACCTCATTCATTGTTTATTTTAATTTTTTAAACACTCGCTCCTTGAGCTTTTTGTAGCGACGCGGTTTTTTTAACGCTCAGACTTCCTCGTAACCCAGTTTTGTTCTCTCGCTCTCGTTCATCAGGGACCACCTTGTTTGAGTCAAACCCTTGGCAACGGAAGTTGGTCGGAAATATCCGCGTTTATGACGGCTGTCAACCTTTCCGTCTCCCGCTTGAAACCCCGTTGAAAGGGCCCTTCGCAATGCTTGAGACCGTTTGAGGGGGCGAATTGAGTCAGAGGGTCACAATAACGTTGCAAGGTCGGTCTTATTTCGTAAATCCGCACCCGCCACTTGGAACTGAAGTTTTTCTCATCCAGTGTGGTTAGCTGTATCCAAACGACTGTTCTTTTGTTGTTGGCAGTTAGAATTTTCATAACTTCACGGCTGTTTGATGTAACCATTTTCACGAGCTGAATGAAATTGAACCAGTGGTTTGGTCTGGGCCCACAAAATGAAAAATACTCGCGTTGATTGCCACTCATTAAGGTTGGCTTTTGTACCGGGGCAAGTCGGCCAAAACTATCAAATGATCCGTGAAGGTAGGAATTGTTTGATGGAGCTGACGCCGGAGTGAGATTTGTTCCCAGCTTGGCAAGTTTCATCTGCCTGCCCTGAAAACACCGAAAAAAAAGACAAAATTAATTTAACCGAGTCGGTTAATCAAACGTTCCCACGTTGTCTTTGAGCACTAAGTTATCATGTTGGTAACCAACCGTTGGTTTTTTGAAGACTGGGCTGTTTTGAAGTTCTTTATAGGCATCACAGTGTCGTGCAACTCGAAACGTGTCGGTACAACGAAGAATCCAGAATCCACGTGTTTAAATTGCAACGTCAAAAATTGTGTACCTACTTGCCAGCTTCCAGAAGAAGAAAGCACTTTTTCTCGCACCTTGGACTCTCGTTTTGCCCTGATCGTCTTGAAAATTTTCCCGATTGTCTATTTTTATAGCCCTTTATCGAGCGAGGGCCTGTGCCAAATGTTTCAATTTAACCTTTACCTCATTTAACCCGCGTGGAAGGCGGGATAGTTTCTTGAACTTTCCTTTGATATCCCGCCTTGCCCTAGGCCATTGGGTTATTGGGGCTGTACGAATTTAAATTGGCGTTTTCATCAAGCTACATATTCGGTGTAATTTACCCCGTCGAACTTTCTCGTGTAGTGCCATTTAGGGTCAACTTAATCTTATTTGCCTAAAAAGAGTATTGAAAAGTGCCAGTACTTGTTTATTATACTCTTTTCTCACAGTCAGTGCCTTCATTTATTTTAAGCGATAATTATCTTTTATGTCGACTGCACGCAATTAAAACGACGCTCGCCAATATCATTTTCTGACTCCGGAATTAGACGTTGACTCACAATTGGGTCATCACTCTTGGAGTTTTATGTGTCAGACTGTGCTAAAAATGGACGTCGGAAGTGGTGCTGCATTAAATTGAGAATCTTCATAGCCGGCCAAAGCCACGACTTGTCAAGCTGATTGGAGGTGGTCCCGGTAAATTCGTTTGAATTGAAACACTGCCTCAAAGTGACAACTGCTGCTGTGCCATTTCTATTTTGCATTTACATTAGGTACCTGACAACGGCAGCGATTTTGTTTTAATGTAAATTCTCGGAAAGCTTAATTCGTATTCATTTGTCCTGATGCATATTAAAGTTGAGCCTACTAAGATTTACGTAATCGTCACTTAAGTTCTAACACCATCTAACTCAATTTCCCCCACTTTTCAGGAGGATCAAAAAAACATAATTACTTCAATGAAGAATCTTATCATGGTGGTGTTGCGTTTTCTTCTCTTCGGTTTGTGACAATCGCCATGGCAGTGTTGCCACAGCATCGGCTATGTCGCTACGAATCTGGTGATATGCAAAACTCATTTTCGAAAAAAAAAGAGTTAGGCGGTGTTAGAACTTAGGTGACGTAATATAGAACAAGTTCTTTCACTTTTGGGAGCCGAAAGGGAGACTTGTCGAATTCTGTTGATTTTTTCTTCTTGTTAATTGGCCCAAAAAATGTAAAAAGGTATAAGTGTTCAAAATTATTTTGAAATCCCTCCTCCTCCTGTCAAATAGCATTTCAAACCTAAATCCTAAATAAGTACATTGAAAACAATTTTCTGCTCTCTATAAACGAGAATGTGCCCCCTGAAAACCAGTTTCCACTCTGTTAACGAGTATCTGCCCCCTGAAAATCGGTTTCTGCTCTCTATAAACGAGTATTTACCCCATTAAAACCGATTTCTCATCATCATCTAAACACCACGTTATTGACATTTTGACAAAAATTCACATAGCCGAAACTATGCCAAGGTCACCTGGAAACATAAAAACGAGGAAACCGAGAAAATGAGTAGAGCGTAATTGATTAAACAGGGCATAACTGCAGTTATTTCTCATGAGAAAAAGAGCCCTTAACCGATAAAACAGTAAAAAAAAAAGTAAAGTAAAGTGGGTTTTTTTGTGTTAACCAACTGGTTTTCACAATTGAGGCAGGAGCCGACCCCGCACTGTACTTGAAAAAGCTTTAGAAAATTCTTGCTCCATAGAAGGATTCACATAAACTTGCGTTCAGAGGTGAATTGTCTGCCGACAAGACAGGTATTACAACACGTGAATGACTTTTGGTCAAACATTGGTGTTCGCCCCCGGATTCGTAACAGGCTGATCAGCGCCCCGACTGATTGATACAACAGTTTAACTGATGAATCGACGTATCTGACAAAACAGCGCGTTTTTGCCTCACAGAAAAAAACAGTTTTTTGCCTCACCTGTAATGTTGCATAAATGTCAATAGAACTTGAGAGAATCGCTATTGCGATTTCTTAGTCTCATTTTCTGGACATACGTTGACAGGTAAATCTAATGTTTTGGATTGTAGTACAACATTGTAGTATTGATGTACACATGAAACACAAAATGACAAATTTTAACCTCTAGCGAAATTTTCCGCCCCGATCGTTTATTAGCCAATATTGGCCATAATAGTGTTTCTTAATTCTATTAATTTTGTTTTGCTGTTTATAATGGTTATGAAGGGGTTTGAGAGACAGTACCGGCAGGACCTGAAGGTCGTGCGGGCATGTCTACCGTGCGCCTTCCAGCTGTTCTGACGCGTCGACAGACGATGCCATAAATTCTTTTGCTGTTTCGGTTGCGTCCGGGTTTTTGGTCCACTTCCAATATTTTTCTACATCGTTTCAAGCGAATTTGATAAAATTAGATTTTAATAGGCCATTGATCTTAGTGTTTACGCGGTGTTGTGAGAACGATGATGGATCGCGACGCCCCTGGAGGTGACCCTTTTGCCTTTGGAGCGGGCCATTTTCCACGTACGTTGTCTTCTCTTCGCTTCGAATTTATTTACATTGACCTAATCCGTTAAGTCGTCGACGCGTTTAATATAGCGCGATTCGTGGTATCACTCCTTTGATATTGTTTGGTAACCGACTGTCGTAACGTCTAGTTTTGGCGTGAGAAGCGGTCCTTTACTCTTGGGGTCGTCATAGTTGAAACGTGTTTCCACTCCCTATTTTACAATTTCTTCAAAGACACATTCAGCTTTTCCGACCCCCCCCCCCCCATCGGGGCGTATATTACGAGTGAAGTCGATTCTGAAAGGAAGTTTCCACTGTGGGGGAACAACAATAGCTTGGCTTTTTTAGAACTTCGGATTAGGAACGCTGACAAAAGGTTACGTGAGTGGTAAAGGGCACTGCCTCAAAACAGCTGAAGGGCCGAAACGTGTCTATTTAAGGGCCTTTGGACGTCTGGGAATGCCCGCAGTTACAGCACCTTAGCAAGAGCGTCCGTGTGTGACTTTCCAAACGATGTGAGATAGCTTCTACAAGCGGATGGTGTCTTTTTAAGATCACTGTTTTTTTAGATCCTAAATTTGTGTTACTTTTTAAACTTGTTTTCCTGATGTGAACATTCCAAACGCTGCAAAATAGATTACAAAAGAGTTAGTCATTCTTAATTCTTAATAATCTAACATAAATGAAGGGTACTTTTCCGTTATCCCCCCCACGACTTTCGCGACTGTTTCACGCCCGCCCGATGTTTCTAGGCATTCCCACTTTGATTTGATATTTACGTACAATTCGTAACAATTTCAAACTCTGAGAAGAAATTATATTATTTTTTAAAAAGAAGGGGAAAAAACAATTACCGTGTTTTCAGAAGTTGCCGATGTCGGTGAGGATTTGTTGAAACAAATTGTAATGATTATTTCCGTTCCTTATCTCCTGACCTTTGTGAAGAGATTAGTAAACCAACCGGTTCATTGGGAAGACATTCAACCCAAGCAAGCGCGCAGCCCCCGTGGTCAATGGAGTTACCTACTCCTTGCTTTTCCAAGAATTCACCGATGCCTCTTCAATGTGAAAAAGTGAAAAGGGATAATTACCGATGCCTAGAAACATCGGGCGGGCGTGAAACAGTCGCGAAAGTCGTGGGGGCCGGGGTGGGGGGGGGGGGGGGGTAACGGAAAAGTACCAAATGAAGAATGGTTTGGCAGGTCTGACCCCCATACGTCCAAAATAACTTCTAAAATTCTAGGAGGTCCTGTAGATTCTGTTTATCAGAAGAAACCCGATTGTGAACCAGGGCTCACAAACTGTCTGATTTTGAAAACCGGTTTCTCGTCAATGTAATCTGCCCCTAAAACTCAGCTTCTGCTCACTATTTTACCCTGAAAACCGGTTTCTGCGTGATAAAAAAACATTAAATTGAGAGGAAATTTTCCTCTATTGAAATTCAATTTCAGTTCAGGTTCTGCTTTCTTAAAAACTGGGTTTTCAAACCCTTTACGTCTAGAATTAGGCAGTAGTGGTTTTCCAGAGATCTTATTAATATGTAGATCATGGATAAATATGACTTCTCTACTGAAGGTCCAAAATGTTTATGTTTGAATAAATCTGGCGTGGAGACGGGTTTCGGGCTACTAAGCCAATCCACGATTTCTGAATAAACAATGTAGAACATAGGAGGAGGAGTCATCTATGTAAACGACAACTCTGGACAATATCCTTTGAAAACCTCATTTGTAGCCCCTTGAGGCCCCCAACAATCGAATTCAGGTGCGCTCACAATTTTCGGAAATTTTCTTTTTCTAGATCAGCCTCAAAATTTGTTCTTATACGTTTCAAGATGTGTAGATTCCGAAAATGGAATGCCCGTCCGCCAGAATTTTTTTTTAATCTGAAATAGGAATGGTTTTTAGAGGATTTGGCCACGGGTTCGAGAAGGGTGTCGTTTCGAAGTACTTTCCGATTCCCGACGAATGGTCGTGTTTTTGAAGTAGTTTTAGAAGAACCCATTTTTGAGGGTCCCTTATCTGTCCGAACACTGAACAGGTAAGTATATCGTTTTTTTTCAAATAGATAATTTTTTGACTTTTTCAGAATCATTTTCTATTGTCTTAGAATTATTTTCTGCACAATTTATACAAAAGAGCGATAAACCCTCGAGTGAAATTTTCAGCGCTTTTACCTTTAAGGTCACCCTGTCAACCGTTATAAGTTATACATAAATAAATCCCCTCACGACGTCCACATAACGCCCTAATTTCTTGACCTTTTCACAAACTTGAAACACTTCCCACTAATTGGGTCGGTATTCCCTCCGGCCGCCCCGTCATTGTACAAATCGCACCGTTTCCGTGGCCAAGAACTGCACAAGTACGTCAACCTCGGAAGAAACGCTCTGCCAAGAATTCGCTCTTTTCTTGTTTCCTTTATTAATTGAAGGCAACATTGTCTGAGTCCGCTCGCTTCCAACTTCTCGGGTGCAGTTGTCGTAGGTGTTAATACATCAGGGATTTTGGATGGACGCTGAGTTATCATCGGGTAGGAACCCGCTTGAATAAATTGAAATAACATTCAAAAATTGCTATTAAATGAAGGCGTTTGTTTAATTTTTTTAAATCTTTCACTGGTGTGAATTAATAGCGTTAGCAGAGGGGAAAATATTGCAGGGTTGTCTTGATATATCGTTCTAGCTCTAATCTTAACCACCTTAAAAATTCCTGGGGCGTTCATGCGATTTGGCTCTCCTTTGAGCGGAGCCCTTTTTAGGCTAATTAATTGCACCAGGTAACGCGCAAGGAGCTTTTTGGTTGCGTATGGCCCGATCAGGCTTGCATACAGTTCATTTTTAGATAGCCCCGAGGCCGAGAGCCAATAATTTCAGAGGCATGTATGAAATAGCGGCCCCACCTGCGTCCTTCGTGCAGTCGATTTTTCAATCCGCGAACCGCCCATTTGTCATAATTTCGGCATTGTGTCGTCGCTTATGCATAGCAGGTGTGCTGAATAGTTAACGACAAATGCATTCTCCGGGGATCATACTCAAAAATCTCGACGCGTTCTCTCTCTCTCTCTAAAAAAAAAAAAAAAAAAAAAAAAAAAACGGAAAGTCTGAAATGGTTATATTTCCGGACCTTTCATACGTCCTTATCACGATTGACACTGAAATATTTCAAACGGGGGACGGCTCTCGGGAGTCGTTTTTGGATATAGTTCCAGGCATGTGCCGCCTTCCTATTTATATCTCGGGTAATAGTAGGAAACAGATTAAAGAGGGCGAGGAGGAATGCGAACTGGGCAATGAATCAGTTTTACTGCCGCGAAACGACTGCCACGCGTCGAGGATGTACGTAGTCAATCATCCCACTTATAGATGAAAATCTTCGACAGCTTCCTACAGACCAGGTGGTACGACGAACGTAACTAGCAGCGAAAAAGTGTCACGAAACTTATACTTTTTAAGAGTAATTTAAGGGTTTGTTATCAGCAGGACTAAAAAATTCGGACGGATCTCATGCCGTCCGTACGGCTCTGTGGGGCTGAAAAGGGGCTTCAGGAGGGGTTTTGGTATTTTTTCGGTTATGATATTCTGTTAGGTGTCGTTTTCGAGGTATTTTTGAACGTGGACTCCATTTTTGAGGGCCAGAACCATCGGATGTCATCTTTTGCTGGATGCTAGGAAGCCGTATGAGGTGACGTTTTCCGAGTAATTTTTGAGGCATAATCCATTTTCCCGGGTCCTCCATCCGTCCACTAACTTTGCAAGAAATAAAAACTTTTTTAAATAATTAAATTCAAACTTTTTTATTGGCATAGAATTGAGGTTGATATTTTATATCAATGAATGGGTAAAGTTTAAAGCGTTTTTTGGCGATCGGGGTCGCTGCTGAGAAAATTTAATGTTGTTTTTCGACACGATTCATCGGCTTTTCTGTGTGTTTATTAACCCTTAGAATAAAAATAAAATAAAAAATAGAACAGCGTCATAAAATCCGCAGCGTTGTTCCACTTGTGTGCCGATTAGTGGAAGCGTCATGCGTGCGAAATTACTCGTATGTTTATGTCCAACGTTCTTAAAAATGGCAAAATAATGGAAACGTTCAACGAGTGATTGGGGAGATCGGCCTCCCACGTTAACGTATAAACAGTCGTTGATTTTCTGCCTACGCGGGACACGGAAACCGGTGACTATGATCCTCAACCTGTTGGAGAGTGAAAAAATTATCAGACACCTCTAAAACGTTTAGCGTGGGCGTTTTATTTTTCAAGGGCGAGGCAATCGGACATCGAGCTCTTCCTGAGACGATTCTGATGACGAAACATCTGTTGGTATTCAGGAATAGTTTTTACAGATTTATGTACATTTCAAAATGCTTTAAACTTGCTTAAATAATTTTTCTGAAAATTTTGAGCGTTCTTCCCAACATTTTTTATTTTTATTTAAAAAAATTCTTTCATGTTCTTGAGTATTTCGACACACACCAAGACTCGTTAACTAGTTTGAAAGAGTGCCCTTCAATGCAATCGTTTTCGAAAACATTACCGGGCGGGAACAAGATGGGCGTGTTCGACTAAACCCTAAACGTTGCGTTTTCCCGTTTCGCCGAAAGTGGTTGTAAATTTCACGTCAAAGACGATCACCTTCCCACCGACGAGTCCTTCGAAGTTGTAAAACCCGGTTAACGGCTATGTTTTCGTCCGAGGACGACACGCTACGGTCCGGATTTGATGGCGGAGTGAATTAGTCGTCCATTTGAGCTTATAGGCTCGTTTGTTTATTCGAGTGACAATTGAAGTTTACGGCCGGCATCTACACCGCTAGATGACCTGTGGGTATCTTTGTTGGTAGGTCTCAGGATTTCAAGCTTGAACGGTACGCGACAAAATTTCGTGTTACGGGATTTTCCCCTACTTACTCCCAATCGCTGCCACCTCCCTAGGGGGTGGGGTGAGATTTGGCTCAAGTGCGCGCAAATGGGCGCAATTGCGCTCAACTTTTATATGGTAGCCCCCAATTTTTTTTGTCGCATTTGGATTCCGCTTTAAATTTTACGTCTGATACACCCAATTAAATTGCAAATTTTGCACTGGGTTGAAATGGGTGGAACCATTTATATATTCGTTGTTTACGATTCAATACAAATGTTGCTTGGATTTGCGCCTTTCTGTCGAATCGCATTTTAGTACACAATTTTGAACGAACGAATTCCGACTATTGGGAGGGTTTGATGACTAGTTTAATGACATTTAAACAAATCATGGACAGACTGCAACCGCTGTGGTGGGGTGTTGTGGGGAGGAGGAGGAGGAACAGGAACAGGAGGAACAGAACAAGATTGGAACTAGCAAAGCGAAGACCTACGTGGCCTAGTTGGGCCATAGACGAGATATTAAAGAAGACGAAGTGGCCTGTTTGGGCCATAGACGAGATAAAAAGCAACAAGAAGTGGCCTGCTTGCGCCATGGACGAGATAGGTATAAAGCAACAAGAAGTGGCCTGCTTGGGCCATGGACGAGGTAGCAAGCAAAAAGAAGCGCTCTGCCGGGGCCAGAGACGAGATACGATATGAGCGATATTTTGGAACCGTTTTCATAATAGAGTTATTTTAAGGGTATTTGATACCCTATTATTATAATATTGCATTATTATAATAACACTATTATAATATTGCAAGGCGGGTTCATGCAATGATCAGTTCCCACGAAGGCTCAGTCGCGAACGGGTTTAGCGACATGGTCTGGAACGCCTAATTCTCGATTGTACACAATACACCTGGACTTACACGTTTGGAACCTTGAAAACTTACAATAGGGCTTTAGTGGGCTTTTAGAAGGGTTTCGGCCTAGGGACAAGCAAGATATCTTATGTTTGGGTATACCCAGATATATCAAACGATATATCAAATATCAATGATATATCAAACCTGTCCAACCAATATTATCATCATATGTGGAGACGTGTGGTTTTTTATAATTTTGATCTGGGAGTCGAGTATGGTGTCGTTTTCGAATGTCGGACGTATAATCGTATCATTCATCCAACGTCTAAATCGATGTTTTTAGATTGAAACCCGTTTGAAATGATTCTGTAAAGTTACCGAACATCGTGATTTAAGGGACACTGTTTTTAATAATAATTAAATAATTTTTTCCTCTACTTACAACATTTTTAAGTATTTGGTTACTAATGTCCGTCGATAGAAAGAAAGAAGGTGAAGCCTCAATCTGCTGCTCTATGTATATTCCTATTCTAAACACAATTGCTCAGCCGCCACCATTCCGCCGCAATAAATCGATATTAAAAGTATAATATACTATATAGGTATTATATAGTAAAGTCCGATAGTAAACTAACAAATAGTAAAGTCCTTTAGTTGAAAAAAAAACGAAAAAAAAAAAATCGAAAAATAATAATTAGGTGTTTTTTTTCCAATTATTGAAAAAAAAAAAAAAATCAAAAAGTACCTTATTATTATTATTTTCCCCCTCGAGGTACCGCATTTCGATAGAAAAGTATTTTCTTTCGAAATTCGGTAGATCAGCATATTGGCCGTAAGTATATGAAAACGGAACGGTAGTTCATTGAACGGTATTTGAACTTCCGTACCAACACTATGCACAATGTCAACCACCACCTACTTTCAAGTCGTATCTAAAACGGTGTAGCTTCGCCATTCAATAGTCCCCTCTTCGAGAACAAAAGCCGATTAGAGCTCAGACAAACGTGTTACGCGGTCAATGGAAATCCCAAGTTTCGTAGGGGCTTTTACTAGAACATTCGCAGGTTTCCCACTACGGGCGATAAAACGGAATTTATGGGAGGATCGCCGGATGCCAAAGTCGGTTTCCAAGTTCCCGTCGGACAATCGGCTGAAGGGGGTCGCCGGTGCCAATTGCCGGGCAACTGCTTTTAATCGGTACGTACGAGGTAGATACTAATTGAAAATGGGGTGGACGAGGATCGTTTGATGTCCCATTTAACGTGATCGGTCGTGCTCGTAAGCTGGAGGGCTAATCACAGAGAAAGATAATATCCGCAATTCTACTGTGTTTGATGGTGACTTTTTCCATTTGTCGTCTGTCAGCCAAGAAGGCCGTTAAAAACGTGGGTTTATTTTCCTATATTTTTGATTTTATCCCATTTCCGACAGTTTTAGGGTCTACCCAATTCCGATTGTTTCGGGTCTGCCTTTCATGTTTTTGATACGAGTTCATGATCTTAATGCTTTGGGTTAAAAGCAACCTGTAGTGTTATCTAATAATGTATTAGTATTTTGATTCAATATACGGCCAGGTTGAGGCGAGATACGGCCAACCCCCGTGTAATGATGTTGGATTAGAGATTGCACGTGTTATTGCACTTGAAATTGAAATTCATTCATCGTGTTTCCTCCAAGAAACGGCTTCGTTTGAGTTGATTCTGCTCTAAGTTGCAAAGAAACAAATAGGTTGCATAGAACACAGCATAGGTTGCAAATTAAAAGCACAGAAAGTATGACCGAGCGGCCGAAGATCTCAGTGGGTCATTCACACATCTGGTTTGTTCATGCGATGGGGGCCTCCACTGCGAATTCGACGCCTTCCTCAGGGGAGCAGGTTACAAACTGGCGGATAAGTGGGAAAGACCGTACTCCCAAGTGGTCGGGTGGGCTCGAGTTCAAGTCCAGTTCGCCATCATAAGGGCTTTTTCTCTTCGGCTGAGAGGAGCTCGGCGGAAGTTGAGGAACTTGGGACTGGAGGACGGTGCTGGACTTCCTGATGTCCAGGACTGAAGCATGAATTGTTCGCGTTGTTGTTGATTTTCACTTATTTCATGAATAAATAATTAATTTCTGATATTAAAAAATATACACTGACAAGTGGCACATGGCCCATAGCTTCCTCGGATATTGTATGAAATGTTGAACGAAATTTTTCATCAATAGGGCACAAGTTATGGCTGCAAGATTTTAGCCCCCCCCCCCCCCTAGCTTGATTTTAGCTCACTCAGCTGACCGGGAGAATACCCGTCATTTCAATCGTCTCTTGTACTGCCATAAGGTCTCCTTCTGAAATTTCAACGTTCAATTTTTACATTACCTATAGGTAATATATGTATACATAATATTATACTATATTATAGTGGTACCTATAGGTAATATATGTATTCATATATGTATACATACTATAATATAGTATAATATTATTATAGTGGCAGTGCGGTACTGCTTCGAGTTCGTTGCTGTGAACGACACTGCACCTCATTCTATGGATTTTTTCATTTCGAAAGTGAAAACAATGCTTCCTCTGCCTTGCAAACTCGGAAGAAAAAATAAATAAATAAATAAATACACAATTTATAATAACAAATGTTAAACCTTTTTGTAGAAAAAAAAAGTTGCGTAGATTCCATTCCATGTTGGATATTCCTATTTCTTTGCATTCGACTGGTTTACTGCTTATACTAATTGTTGCTAATTGTTTGCCAGGCATTTATAAAAACAGTTTTCTTTCCATACAACCCTTCCTTTTGCTTGAGAGATTTTAGATAAAAAGCCATTGATGATAGCAAATTTAATTACACACATTTGTATAAAAAACTCAGAAGTATTCGTGGCAAAATGTAAGTTTGAATTTTTATTAAGTTTGAAAAATGTATATTTGTGGGTATTTCGGTATTTTCAGTGCATATTTGGCCTCACATTTTTTCCCTGTTGATCCGATACATTGGGTGTCATTCCTATGCTTTGGATTTTATTTGATTTCCCTGGATTTCATTCAAAAACAGAATAGTCGATCATCGTAGTAGAAAACAACACCTCTGAAAACCTCCTGATGTAACCCAACTCAGTCCTTCCGGGTAAAACGTCTGTCCCAAACCTTCTGTGACATCGACGCCGTGGTATGCGTTAGTTACACCTTCTGCCGAATACGTACGTATACCGGTATGTTTTACCTGCCAGCATCTAGTATAATTTTTTGTTTAATCTCGAATTTATCTTTCTATTGGTGTCTAAAAGTTTTTAAGACTAATGAAACCTCACTGCTCTTCCCTGTGAGGCTACAAAGGGGCTACACCTGGGGTTTTTATTGAATTGTAGCATGTTGGTCCAGTGGGAAGTTTGGTATGATCAAAGATCAACTTCATTTTTTATTGTTAACACAATCGACTTACACGCCTGTAAAGGAAGCTATTTGGATCCTTGCGAGCATTCCCATTAATAATGGGAATAAGTATAATATAATAATGGGGATAAGTATAATATACTTATCGTGCTTAGGTGCAGATCTAGCTTGAACATCGTTGTTGTGTCGGCACACGCTCTGTTTCTTGTATTGCTGGCACATCGCCAGGGCGTCCTTCCCCCACCAGACGAGCCCGCCACACTTTATATATTCACAACTCCTGACAGGTGACATTGTTATTCGTCGGGCCGACCTGAATAATTCCTCGTGCTAATTACTTGTGAAATTCGTCTGGATGGCTTTTTCCGGCGAACGAAACCTTCTTAACCTGTGAACCTCAGATTAGAGGGAGTCGAGGTGTAAATACCACCAACGAGAAATTCGTACAGGTTCGAACGCATCTAGATCTAGGGGTGATTAATCGATTTAACGGATGAAAATCGAAAGAATCGAATTTTCAAAAACATCGATTAACAATCTGACAATATTTTGATTTTGTTTTATTGTTGTTTCCATTCGTTTAATATCGTTTCGTTCGGAAGTTGACTCCATTATATGGAGTCAACTTCCGAACGATAAATTTTACAATAAATTTTATTGTATTAACACAGAATTGTTTTTACGGAGGTTATTTGGTTGGGCGAGCAAAAGGTAAGATTCAACAGAAATATCTCAACCGCCAGGAACCGCAACTCCTCCTAACCCCACCCCACGCCACGAGTCGATCCCTTCCTTCCGTGGACCCCCCCCCCCCCCCCCGGTTAATGACGCGTCACCCCGCCAACATGATAATATGTACATATTATGGTTGTCATATTACGACCGGGGGGGGGGAGGGGGATTGGATCGGCCGTTTCATGATGTGTAGATTTCAAAAATTTGTTTTTGACGAAATACTCGGTTCTCCATCTAGTTGTGTCTAAAGGTCCGCTGGCCCTTTATCACCTTTTCAAATTAGGTATTTCTGGTTCTGCTGACCCAGGTGCTGCAATTAACTCGACCCCATAGCTAAAACTCTTCAAAAACGCTTGTGCGATCGGACTGAAAACCTTGCAGGCACAACGCTCCTGGGGTGGAGAAGGAATGAAGTAAATTCTAAAAAAACCAGAAGCCATAGTTGCGTGTGTGTTAATGTAAATATGGCTGAATGACTGATTACTTTTAGGCACCTACTTATTCCACCAGCCCTCTGTGGCTTCATCGGAAAACACATTCTGTGTTCCAGTGGTTTGATCCTTGATCATAAAAAAATAATGTGAGGGTCTGGGGGACCCCAATACAACGGTAAAAATATAACATTCCTACAAAGTCACAAGCGGCAATACAACCCACAGGCGGCAATTTTTCATATATTTTTTTATGGTTTCATTTGCTGAGTGCAAAAGGCTGTGCAATTTGCTGGATTTTCTTTCTATGTGACCGCAAACTGATTGGTGTTCTTTGTTTTCAGGTGAGTGAAGACTGTGACATTATAATAAAAAGTTACGTTGAGTGAGTACTTAAATCCATTGTTGGAAGAATATGAATGAAATCATTGCAGGAGATGAAATTAATGTCAGATCCTGAAAAATATTTGCTTCGGACAGTTATTTATCACGTGAAGGTAATCCAAGAAGTGAAACTCACTAAATTAATAATTAGTATAATGATTTTACCTCATTGGTCTCCTTCTCGTGGTAAATAACTTTCCGAAACAAATCTTTAAATCAACAAATGTGTATATTTTAAGATTTTGTAGTCGTACATATTGGATATTTGCCTCCTTAGAAGATATATTATACGATGATATTAAATCAGGAAATTACTATGTGGCTCTCCATTTACTTGCTTAAAGCTATTTGGTTTTTGGACACAATTTATGACGAGCGGTTTCGTTCAATACCGCGTTGACCAATCGATAATTTTATCATCTAAATGTCGCGGGGGCAGCGAAGACGGCGCTAAAGGCGAAGATTTAGACGGACGGGGCCGTTTAACACGAGAACTCGACTTTTTATTTCGGAAAAAGAAAATGGGAACGGAAAGTGGGCGCCTAAAGGAAAATAAAATAAATCAAAGGGCGTCCCCGCTGAAGACATCGACCCCGATAGATGTTGCATAACGTCGGCGAGTGCGAGGGCGAATCGTGCGGGTCCTCCGGATGACTTGCCGTACGACTCCGAACTCGTGAAAATTTGGATGAATGAGGCAGCAAGAAGAAGAAGAAGAAGGAGAAGAAAAAAAACCGCTTGTCATACTGTTCGACTAGATATTGGATTTTGGGTTTCGAGGGAAGTTGCAAATCTATATAGACTGGAGCAAATGTAGGAAGTGCAGAGGAACGAAAAGTCGTATGAATACGATTTTACGACTGTAAATTTACATTTGTAAAGGTTGCTTACACCTGCTGCAAAAAACCAGTGTTTATCATCGAACCCGACTGATACCGGTAATGGAAGGCCAGAAGCTGATTCAGCATCATCAATTTGGCTTTCGGCAGAAACATTCAACGATTGAGGAAGCCCTTCAGAAGAAAAACTTATATTCGACCGATTTGCCTTGATGCAACTTCAAACTCCGCAAAGCACTGCTTAACATGTTTGCTGAGCTGCTGCAATCATACCTCGTGATCGCTACCTCACAATACGACAAGAAGCCCACAAGGAGCCGAATCTAGAAGTGGATAAAAGGAGGACTTGTGCTGTGAGGAAGTGTTTGGCTCCTATATGACATTAACCCAAGTGAACTCCTAGAAGTCGACATGATCACTACGGCTACTTTTACTGATGCGGGCGAAAACATTACTGAGTCCATAAGCAAGTGAAATCGATCAATATCCAACAAGCAAACAGCAATGGCGAATCTAAAAGTAATTAAACAAAGTCGGATTGGGAGGCGGCCAAAATTTTCTATCCATAACAACCCAATTTTGTACAATCAAGTCCTATAGGCAGCCTGGATTCCACCATGGTATTTTCGAAATTAACGTCTTCATCACGCACTCTTAATCGAAATTATGGACGAGGGTATCAAACAGCTAGCTGTGCGCTATCATAATCGGTAAAGATGTCGTCAACGAGGGAGCTGTCCGACTAGTGGATGTCACCAGAAGAAAGTACAAAACCACTAGAACTTGCTTTCATACGAAACAGAGAAGCGGACACCAGTGTGATCACAATTAACAAAACTACGTGAAGTATCTGGCTGGTGTGATCACAATAAACAAACTACGTGAAGGTATCTGGCTAGAATGATCACAATAAACAAACTACGTGAAGGTATCTGGCTAGTGTGATCACAATAAACAAACTACGTGAAGTTTTGGCTATACCTCCCTAAATTAATTTCAAAAGTATATCTTTATCGTCGCATTGACAACTGTGTGTGCTTGTCTTATAGGCTCCTAAACCGCTGGACCGAGTTGTTTTGGTTTATTATTCTCAAAATAACGAAGCAACCTATGTTTTCGCGACGGGGGTCAAACATTTTGATCGGCTTCAGAACTTATACTTTCATATTTCGTGATGAGTAGATTCCAAAAATGAAATTCCGCCGTACTCCGAATTGGCTGTTGGATTTTTTTAGCGCAACCTTTCCACCAAAAAATGGAAAGGTGCGCTCATCTCTTCGACTTTTTTTTTCTCATTTTCGTCTCATTGTGATCTGCGAGTTCTGGGGGTGGTTATAGGCTATCAAAATCACCTCCGTTGTCGACGATTCGTCCGATCCCGAGAAGATGACGAATCGTCAACGAATTGTCAAGTTACTAATTACTTGGTCACGGTTTTGGTTTCAATAAAGACCGGTAACATTTCGTAGTAACAGAAAGGTTGCGCTCATCTATTCAATTCAAATGATGGCTTGTTTAAATCTGAAATTTCGAAAATTTACTCGGCCCTCTATTTAGTTGTGTCCGCAAGGTTTTCACCCCAATCGCTTGAACCCGTGGGGCTCTGTGGGGGCTAATAAGGTGCTGCGATAAGTGTCGAGTTAGATGTCATTTCCGAAGTATTTTCGGTCGTAGATTTCACTGTTAGCGATCCCAAATCCATCCCATTTCACCGTGGGCATCTATGGGGATTTTGAAGGATGCCAGGAGAACGAATGAGGTATTATTTTTCGAGTAATTTTGGACGTATGATCAATTTTTCGGGGTCTCACTTCTTTCCGAACGTGGAGGGAAATACTTTTTTCTCAACTTTTAATTGTTTTATGACAGAATTAATTTTTGCGCAATTCAAATCTACCAGAGGATAATAATATTATATTATTTGATAATAATAAAATTATATTATAATTTGCAGCGGGGTTTTAATGATCTGTAAGTTACTAAATCAGTAAGTGAGTCTTCAGAGCCATAACATTTATAAATTCAAAAAAAAAAAAAAAAGGTGACTCGTGTTCGGAAGCTGTCATCGTCGTCATTAAGACGCCGCCTCAGAGCTTTTGATTGAAAAAACATCTCGGCTTCTCTGTTATGATTTTTTTCTTATTCATTTCGCCCACTCCCGGATAATTTCCCGGTTTCCCTCCTACCTAATAACGTTATCTTTCCGGGCGCCTCCCTTCCTATCGTCTTCCCCCCCCCCACCAAAACCCCTCCGGCCCAGGTAGGCGAGTCGGTTTCCCCTCCCGGACGTCAACATTCAGTACCGTGTCAACTTCGACTCCAGCCGCGTCATGGCTCTGTGCCAACTGTGTTTCTAATCAGTTGGTCGTCTCTAATGACGATTCCGCTTTTGTTGTTCCCTGATTTTCACTGCCAATTTAATGGATTACGTCGTGAGGCATCAACCCACCTCCTACCGGTATGTTCCTGTGACTCGCCTTCGCTTCTAATATCGACCAAAATGTAGCGAGAATCTTTTTTTTACATCACCTGATGACTTTTTCACGTCCGAACCCACGTTGTTCCCAAAACAATATAAATTTGATAAGTGCGTCTTCTCTTCTGCTATGTACGTCGGAATACTTTCAGAGGCAGTGGGATTTTTAGTGGTGTGTTGATTGTGAGTGAAGTCTTTTAACGTTTGCTTCAAGTTACGACAATGCTCACAGTCTCAGACTTATCTCACCGCACCGAGGGACTCTTTGTGGTTTTTTTTATGGGTTTGGGCCAGGGAGTCAAGGGACGTTTTCAATTTTGAACAAGGAATCGATATTCTAGCATCCTAGACCCTGTCAGTCTTTTTAGGGCTTCTAAGGGGATCCAGGTTGGGCTTTTGAAGTGCTTTAACCAGGGAGTCGGCTGAGGTGTCCTTTTCGTAGTAATTTTTGGCTGGTTCCCTACTATGGGGTTTCCAAACCGGTACTCACTCTAAAACGACATTCTATAACCAACTTCACCAAACCCACAGTACTATTTCCACCGTTCTATCGCAATTTCCAAACTTTCCAAGGCATATTCCACAATACCCTCTGATACAGTTCAAATTCACTCGAGTTCGTGGACTTCTTTGATCCATTTTCCTCAACAAAACCCAAGCAACAACGGGAACGTGGAACTGCATTGTTTTCAGAGGATCATCCCTCTGATTGCCGTATAAACAAACAATAGCGAACAACGGAACTGGTTGTTGAACCGCACGAAAAATTATAAACGGCGGCAGTTTTTTCCATGTTTGTGAACACAATCAAACTCAACGTGTCTCGAATAATCAGTTTCAGACAGTGTTGTGTAAATTTACTTTCTTGAACGCCCCTATAAGGATATTTATGAATCAACTATACAAACCCCTTAGAGAAAATCATTAGGAGACGCCAATGACCGAGCCCTCAATGTGCAATTTGATTTGATTTTTATTTTTTTCAAGCGAACTGTTGTAAATTTAAAAAAGTGTTGTTGGACGTGACTTGTTTTTGATGCGGTTTACGTTCAGTCGATTTTATCGGAGTCTGAAAAAATTGCCGCCTATCAGAACTGGTTGAACAAGGCAAACATTGCTTAACGGATTTTGTGAGATATCGGTCTAATAAAACCGAGTGTTTATTACCGTTTTCAACACCGTGCCTGTCAACGAGGTCATGCAGGAGACGAGGGTTGAGTTTTCATTGCTTGAGGACTTGAAGAAGTACTGCGAGGATGTCGAATGGCTGAGATGGAATGGATTGAGAGGCTGCTTCGAGCGCTCCAAACAGCCTCGTAATCCATTCCATTAACTGCTGCAGATGTCGGTTTTAAGTGGAAAACACTGCACATTTACACAAGGGTTTATTATTCTTTGATATAGGTTACAATGTAACCTATATCAAACATGTCATGTCATGACCGAATATTGATTCTGTCAACAAAAA
This sequence comes from Pilophorus perplexus, assembly GCA_955831195.1. NCBI lineage: Eukaryota > Metazoa > Arthropoda > Insecta > Hemiptera > Miridae > Pilophorus > Pilophorus perplexus. The sequence goes on along the minus strand of OY037009.1, from coordinate 31,268,260 downwards.
ATTTTGAAAAAAAAAAAAAAACATTTCAGGCATATCACGGTTTTTAATTTTTTTTTTCAAAATTTTTTTTAACAATAACTGTTAAAAAAATTATTTGTTTTTTTACTCGGCAAATATTCGACCTCCCGGGATATTTCAAAAATCCCATTTGTAGCCCCATGAAAGCCCTTTAGATCCCCACAGTGAAATCGGATCGTTCCGGGACTCCAAAAAATGGATTCTACGTCCAAATTTACTTCGATAACGACACCTAACTCCAACCCATAGCCAAAAGCCTTAAAAAAAACCCTCCCGTAGCCCCATTTTAGCGCCATAGTGCCCCACGGGTTTGGGCGAACGGGCCGAAAACCTCGCGGGCACAATTAGATGCTAAACCGAGAATTTTATCAAAATTCCAGATTTAAAAAAAAAATCCTACTGCCCAAAACGGCTCGGACGGCGGACGGACATTTCGGTTTTGGAATCTAGAGCTTTTGAAACGGATAATGCCAAATTTTGATTTTGATGTGTGTTTCAGTTCAACTTTGTTTTTCTCCCATGGCACTGAAACTGTCGTAAACAAGTCTTGTGTTGCCGCCTGTGTTTGTATTGCCACTTGTGATTGATATTGATCCCAGTATAGTTTAGATCAGGATCAAAGCAAAGAAAATGTGGTATACTTTTCCGCTTATTTTGGTTTATTATCTTGGAATAATACATACATGTTTTCGCGACGGGGGTCGACGACTCCGATCGGCCTCAAAATTTGACATTATCCGTTTCAAAAGGTCCAGATTCCAAAACCGAAATGTCCGTCCGCCGTACGCCGTCCGGGCTGTTTTGGGCAGTAGGAATTTTTTTTTAAATCTGAAATTTTGACAAAATACTTGGTTTACCATCTTGTTGTGCCCGCAAGGTTTTCAGCCCGATCGCCCAAACCCGTGGGGCGCTATGGGGCTAAAATGGGGCTACGGGAGGGGTTATTTGAAGGCTTTTGGGTATGGGATCGAGTTAGGTGTCGTTTTCGAAGTCCTTTATGCGCGGGGAATGGGAGGCCGCCCCTTCCCCTCACGTCATGATCCACAGTCAGGGTTGGGTCTCCCTCGCCCCGTTGGTGTCCCACAGTCACCAGGGAGGCAAAAGCGCTGTGTCAGTGTTCTTTTTGCCGTGTGAGATGGATTCAGGGCGAGGAAAGTTGGAAAATGTTCTTTTTCCCGCTCTGAACGATGAGCTGCTGGTTTACCAGTTCCTTAACAGGCTTGTGTGGTGACACGCTGCTCAAGGATGGCTTCACTCAAGACGTCAAAACAGACCATCCCGCCTGAGCCTGCGGAGAAATCATTAGGTCCTGTTTTACCCAAAGGTTCTAATCCCCGGCAGAAAGAAAGGCTACTGATTTCCAACTAACCAAAGAAGATAATCAGCCTCTGGGAAAGATGTGAGGCAGCTTTCTCACCATCAAAATCAGTTGAAAAAGTGGGCAGCCTCACATGCTGGATCCTAGAAGTGAATTTGATGACATTATAAAAGTCAACAATATTTAATATGAATAATTTAGTTATTGTAAAGACAGGCTGGGGTTCTTCAACCCAGACCCTCTGATACCATCATTTTGGGATGTATAATAAATTACCGGCGTCCGTCATCTAGCTACCCATAGCCTTACTGTACCGAAGTAGTACCGAAAGTAAAGTGGCCACAGCAACTTGTCATTCTGGTGAAAATCGATAGCACCTGCAACGTAGCCTGTGGTGTTTTCCAACCCAACGGACTAGATACAACTCATCAAACTAATCAAATCAAGTAGATGAGAGGCCACTTAAAAATGTTCCCGAAAAAAGTTCTATTAAAGGGGGTGAGGCCTCTCATTAAAATCCCGATACGAGGTGTTAATTCCCTGCAATCAAGTAGTTACCGATCAAGCGTCTTAAGGGGAGTGATTCCGTCATCTTTCATTTGAATAAAGGCGATATTAATCTCAACACCTGAGCCCTGCATAAATTCCTATTTTGATGAAAGTGGGTGATGAAAACTGGAACGACCCAGGAAGAGAATACCTATAAAAGACGCTTAATTAAAACTGTAGTAATTGGCAGGGGTGGATCCAGAAATGAGTTCAGTGAGAAATTAGGGCAGTAAATACAAAAAGAGAAATTTGGGGTGGTATAGAGTGAAGGGCGAAACCTGCGTGGATGCAGAAGTGCAGCGACAACTTGTAGCCTGCAAGCTCTGTGCCCCACGCAATCCCATCCTCTAATCAAGACACCTTCAACGTGGAGGTCAACAATCTTTTAAGTGGCCTCTCATCTAATTGATTCGATTAGTTTGATGATTTATACCTATCTAGTCCGTTGGGTTGGAAAACACCGCTGGCTACGTTGCAGGTGCCACCGATTTTCACCAGAATGAGAAGTTGCTGTGGCGGGTGCCACTTTACTTTCGGTACTTGAGATGTAACAGTACGGCTATCGGTAGCTAGATGACGGTCGCCGGTAATTTATTATACATCCCAAAATGATGGTATCAGCGGGTCTGGGTTGACCCCCAGCCTGTCTTTACAATATTTAAATTATTCATATTTGTTGACTTTTATAATAATGTCATCAAATTCACTTCGAGGATCCAGCATGTGAGGCTGTCCACTGTCTTTTTCAACTGATTTTGATGGCCTCCCTGGTGACTGTGGGGGTGATGGGTGTGTACCTACAAGTGTACATGTTTCTAAATTCGAATTTAGATTCACTATTTTTTGTGTTGTGTGTTTGGCGGAAGGCCTGTGGCGTAAATCCACGATTTTGCCGCGGGTGATTTTGGAGGAAGAGGAAGGGAGGAAGGGAGGAAGGGAGTATGAGAACATTCCCACCCTGGGCATAACACGAATTAGTGTCGTGATCTGCAGACCAGGGGGAAGATGCAGCCGCAGAAATGGAGGACTCACTTGCTCCAGCCTTACTTGATATGTCAGGATACAGTGCACTGTCCATGGAGAGGCAAATCTTCGTAGGGTGACTGTGGGGAAGACAATAATCTACACGATATGTCGTGGCTGGTACTGATTCTCCCTGGGCTCGCAGTTATACTGAAGTCAGCTGCAGAAGCTACCTTAAACGTCGTTAAAAGTTTTGTCGTTAAAAGTGGCATGTCCAGCAGCTGCTGACCCAGTCCCACATAGGAACGCCCCCGTGGCTTCCTTAGACCAATTGTCGTCAAAAGAGGCCTGGGCAGTGGACCCATGCATTGGGATCTCAACCGCTGATTCAGCTTCCCTAGACAAAGTGTCGGCAAGGGAGGCCTTGTAAGCGAAATCGATCCCTGAAACACTACCTCGAATTGACATTATTATAATGTTATAATGACTGCTATTGCTACAGTGAATGGCAATTTAATTAGGAATAATGCTCACGGGCGGGCTGACTTACCGGCTGGAGAATAGTCGCGCCGCGACTAGGGATGGAATGACTGTGACCGGATATCCGGATATTTCTTTTTAATATCCGGATAGAAGTGGGTTGAAATTTTCGGTAACCGAATATGATGATATTGATATCCATACTTTTTCAAACATTTTGAAAATCGAAGATATTTGCTTGAAAATAAAGCTGAAGGTGAGAGGGCGTCTGGTCGATGGTCGATCTCGATTCGATTCTAGATCTAGCTCGCTGCTTGCTAGCTACCGCGTGACCGTCAACTGTTTATAGTCAGGCCGTGCCTGGTTATAGTGTAGTGTGTCATTGTAGTTCAGAGCGGCCAACGAGAGATAGCGTTAGCCTCAGCACTGCCATGTTGTTCTTTGTAGTTTTAGGCCTGCCCTTTGTTTGAAATAAAACCCATTACCATGCATTGTACTTTGCCCTTGAGATAGTAGCAGTGCTGTCATGCTAAAATGAGCAAAATTAAGGATTTTTCAGAAAAACAGCGGATATCCGGATTTGAACAGCAAGCATTGGACCGTTTCCAGATGCTTGATATTCATCCGATCGGATCTCCGATATCCGGATATTAATTTTGGTTTTCCAGCGCGACCGGCTCCTCCCGCCGATACTAATTCTGGCGGGCTGGCGAGATGCACAAGAAAGTGGGTCAATTCCCCACAACACCATTTAATGTCAATTTAAATTCACATAAAAGTTCAAAAATGACCCAGACTCCCATAACACTCACACATTGCCCCTCAAATGACCCGTGAATTTTTTTTGAATGAAGAAAAAACTGACCTTTTCTAAATATCATCAGAAAGGGTCTCACAGTCCCATAACAAAGTTTTTGAGTTTTTTGTTATTCTGCTCAGCAGGTCACGTTGGATCATTTTTTGGGTTTAATGCCCAAGGTGGCATGATCGTAGTATCTCGGGCGAGGCAATGCATCAGAACTGGCTCAAGGCCTTTCTATGGTGACTCACCCCAAGCTTGATTCGCCGGATCGAAAAACTTAATCCCAATTATACCATCCTCGACCGTATCGATAGCTTCATCGGAATATTAATCTCCGGAGTAAATTGGGGTCCAGACTCTAGAAGTCAAGGTGGGTAATGCGAACAATTACGGCAGGTTTCCGAAGTCGAGCCCGTCTCATTCGGGTGTTTTCGCAACGGTTTCGAGGCCTCTGGGTCCGCCATATGTCACTTCCAAGTCCGAAAAAGTCGTCAAATGTCATCTCTGCGACGGTGGGAATGTTTCAATTTGATGGTCAGCGCGTGAATTTTTCGTTCATGACGTTCAACCAGAGTTTTCCCGTTTGTACGTCAAAACCTACCCATGCCAACAACACATCTGTCCACAATCGCGGAGTTTGGCAATGACTTTTTTCTCCGTGTCCTCAGTAGCTCAACTCTTTTACCTCTACGGCAATGACAATTTGCAAGTCTTGTTGATTATTTAATGATTTTAAATTAGTGTATTGTTGGATCAAACATTATTTTTTGTCAAAAATATTAACGTTCCCCGCTAACTAAGTGGCACGGAAAAGCCGGTGCTAAAAATTGTGTACCCTCAATTTTCCAATCCAACAATCAACAATCCAACAATACACGTATTGTTGGATTGTTAGGATTTTTTTGTACTTGTCCATCTATACATTTTGTGAAATTTCTTTCAACTCAAAAGGAGAAACGTTTATATTATTTAAACGTTAAAAATATTTATGTATAGAATTACTTTATATATTTAAAAAATCTATAGTTATATTGGGAGTCCATTAGCAGACCCCTTCTGGCATAAAATTAACTTATATTTTTTTTAAGTATTTATGTATGTGAGTACGAGAAATTGGCAGTAAAATGCAGAGACATGTCTGATAAATTGAGAGCTTTCCAAGGAGTAGATAACGATTTTTGTTTAATGGCTTTAGGACAGCGTTACACCTACCTTGTTACCGGGGGTTTTCTAATTTCTATGGGAGTGATGAAGCGAAAGGATGGCCACAGTAAGCTATAAATAGATTTATCGATATTTCATTGAATCAGAGTCAAGAGTTCGATAGCGAAATATCGTTCTACAAAATACTTTGGTGACCGAATTGATAAGTAATAATAATAATAATAATAATAATAATAATAATAATAATAATAATAATAATAATAATAATAATATAGGTAATATGAGAAAAATTACACTAGTCTGGTATTGAACTAAACAAAAATTTCATACCTTCCAGTCTAGTCCAAACTTTAACGACCACTATCGCGAAGGTCCTCTCTTCACTCGCTCTATGTATTGCGAGCGAGGAAGGCTCAATTTAGGGCTCGTCGCTATGTCCAAGTCTACATATTATGTCTACATAATATGTCGACAAGATATTGTCTTGAAATTTCCTACTCCTTCAAAAACACTCCCAATCGTAGGAATTCGTTAGTTCAAAATGTGTACCATTTGATTCGAAAGCCCCATCTGGAGTGGACTATGGACAAAGAAGATACCATGATTATTTTAACAATTATATTAAATATATAAATTTTGCGCCCATTGGAAACCCGCGTGGTTAGAGTGTCGGGTTTCCGCGGAAAACCCGTGACGCGTCGAAAAAAACCGGCACGTGTATCGCATGGCATATCGGACGTAATCTACGGAAAAGGGTGAAAAATTTTCCTTCATGACAAGAAAAAAGGTCAAAATTTAGTGAATTGAATGTATAAGTAGTAATGTATAAATTTTAAATTCTATTCATTGTAATCTTATGCCCTCATAGATTCATAGATCAGAGTGAAATAGTCCTGAGAATTAGGTGTGGTGCTTACCATGTGGGTGGCGTGATTGGAACAAGTCGATTGCTTCAAGGTTTTGCACCATTGAAATGGTCAGCTAATTATGTGTTCTTATTTGCAACAAACATAACAAGCGCTAGCTATCTAATCTACTGCGGAATACGAACGTCAAGAATCTCATCAATATTGATCGTAATGATTTAATCGCGTTCGATCTTGGGAGCGTGTTTTGTTGTATACTGGCGTTTACTGTACTCGTTTACCGGCGAGCCCTTGGGGGGGTTTTTAAATAAATGGCCAAAGGATGGCGCCAAGTTTGACTTCCGGAACACCCGTAAAGAAGCGAGTTCGTAGGAGTTACGTAAGTCGGTCAGCCATATGGTCGGCGTTGCTTATCTTATTTGCCACTGGAATAACAAGAATGGCGAAGACAGGACGTGCGTTGGATCGGAAAAAAGAGGAATTCTTTCATTTCGACGGATCGTTTCGAAAGCGCATCCCTGGACGTCGAGGAGCGTTGGACATCGCGATGACAGAACTTTCCGTTGTGACAAGTCGACACATCAATAATCTCCGAAGAAGAAAAAAAAACAAAAAAAAAACAACAACAACGTACCAGCAATTGACTTGAGAGTGAGAAGAAGTAAAGAACTTCCGTCGGCAACTAAACTCGAACACCTTGACCTGGATTCAAATGAAACGATTTGATATGCGTCTCACCAGGCATTGGATTTCATTGTTACCCCACGATCGGGGGAAATCTCGTGTTTCGCGGAGGGGTCTCCATCCCAGAAGGGGGTCGCAAAACAAACGACATTCATTTCCACGAACTGACAGTTTCAACTGGTACGAGAACTGAATACAAATTATGAATAGTAATATTTGCTCATTTTAGCTGTAGCAACCGAGATATGGTGAGCTATTTTCAGCTTGGCCCATCAACGACTATCTCCCTTTCCGACAATACCAGCCTTATTTGCATGGGAACAAAAGGGCCTGGAGCAACGAGAAGGCTTGCGGCACTTTGAATTCCTAATGGCTCTCGAATCACTGGCAATGATTACTTCGGTGTTTGGATGTAAACCAATCGGTGATCTCAGAGCGCGGACTCTTCAGATTGCGCACGTTTCGTCCTGCACGTTCGTGACATCTGGTTCATTTGTAAAAAAAAAAAAAAAGAAAAAAAAAAAGAGCTTCAATTCTATTACCACGTAGGACATCGATCAAACGTCAATGGAAAGCGGCCGGATGTGTATGATACCAGTTAAAATTCAAAATTACTGGGAAAACAACACCTCACTCAACTTCCAGGCTAACAACCTTCAAAAATCCCACCAGTAGCCGCGGTATAGGTGATCCTGTACTTGGATCGTCGGACATGTTTGAGAAGTTAGTTTCTGCTCATTAAATACACGTTTCTGCCAATAAAAACAGGTCTGAGTTCACAAAAAAAACACGTTTCTGCCACTGAAAACCGGTTTCTGATCACTAAAAACCAGCGTATTATAGTAAAAACCTGTTTTATCCGAAAAATGTCCAGCTCATTTTTTACACCATGAGCAATCTCAAGTTTGTGTTTATTTAAAATAATATTTAAAATTCAGTGCCAACGCCAAAGTGCTTTGTTTTGGCTCCGTGAATTTCCTAGAACGAGTAACGCATCAACGACTCGTCTTTCTGAATTTTATTGCGGCGGATTATTACGAAAAGCGGCGGTTGCGGAAGGGATGTGCCAAAAGAAGCTTGATTTGTAAATGCATCGAAAAACTTGGCCGTCGTTCCTCCGTTTGTAAGCCCAAATGGGAACATTAGGCACAGAAGAATGAACGCGAAGGCTGTTAATTCGTTTTATGGGTGTCACGTAAAATGAGGTATTGGTTTGTGGTGTGCAACAGGAAGGTGCAGAGGAGGATTCAAAAGAGATGTCGGTGTAAGTGGAAAAGTTGTGATATTGGACGTTGAAAAGATAATGACTTTTGGGGCTAGTGATTTTTGGATCCACCCTTGACACTAGTTTTATTGAAAACAATGATGCATCCTTACGCTAGATGCGACCTTATGCTAATCTCCTCGTTTCCCAGCTCCGCCGATCAGTTTCTTGCGGTCCTTTCGACCCATGCGGTTTGGATAGCTCAAGCTCAAACCTTTCAACCTCGTTTCCACAAGGGATGTCCGCCCTTGACACAATAATGGCCGTTTGTTAGAATCGCTACGGCTTTTCCTTCGGGCTACGTCGTGACCGCTTCCAGATGGCCACCTGTTCTGTAGTCAATAATCGTTTCGAAGTCAATACGTTGTGATGATAATTATGATTTATCGCATTGAAGTTGTTTTTTCGTAGAAGCTCTTGAAAAGGAAGTTGGTATCGTCATTGGAATACATACTTCGACGAATCACCATGTGTGGTTCGTACTGCTTCTTGTTGCGATTTCAAAACTATACGACTGCTCAACAGCTTCCTAAAACTATAGTTCTTTGATGCTATTTGACTGTCAAACTTGAATGTTTTTGTTCGAAGGATCCGTGAGGTGCGAGTCAATTGACGCCTATGAGTTATTTATAACCCGACTTTAAATTGATGGAGGAAACAGGAAGGTGGTAATACGTGACCTGATGATGAACCATTGTGAGCCTCTTCCTGACAAGATTGCTCCTTCCATTCAGCATGTTTCGTCTCCAAGTTGTGCATCTGAGGTTTAATTGTATTCATCATTAAATGATGAATACAATTAAACCTCAGATGCACAACTCGGAGACTTGTCCAAATTTTGGACATTTGGTTAGTTTTCCCTTGGTCTCCTCACTTACGTTAAAAGTGTGACTTTACAAGTGTCTTGGAAGGGAGGTAGTGTTAGCCAAATGTTCAGTCTTCTGAAGTGTAAATCAACCGTTTTGAAAGGCGCACAGTCTCGCCGGCCAAATGGACTTGAGCGCTTTGATATTCATTTAAGTGCAGTGGCATAGTTGGCAAACTTTGAAGTCCTTGAGCCTTATTGCGACTGGCTCAAATTTTTCTCGAATATTTTTATTGTTAATATGAACCTGAGGAGTTGAAAAAATTGATTCGACGTTGTTGAACATGACGAAATCCTAATTGTGTGGGACTAGAAAATTAGAGAGCAGGTCAGCGCGTTTACAGCGATCTTCTTTTCACCCGGTTCCCTCGGATATGGTAAAAGTCTCTGAATCCTTGGGAGATTCTCATCGTGGGATGTGTGCGTGGCTGGTCGTCACATGAGATCAGTTTGGAGTCCTCGGCGACTTTCATTCAAAACTCGGGTGAATGCTCGGGGTAGACATTCTGATGTGTGGTATTAAACAGTGTTGGGGAAAAACTAATTCCGAAACTAAAAACTAAAACTGAGACTAAATTATTTTGTAGTTTGCGATTTTGTTGAACTACATTTTTAGTAAACTACTCCCAACTCTAGTATTAAATTAGCTAATGTGGGAGGGAAAGTTAGAGTTAAAATAAAAACGCTGCAAACTTTACGAATTCTTATTTAGCATAAATTTGGGGAAAATCTATGCCAATAAACAGTTTAAGTTGTTAAGAACAATCGAGGGACCCACAAATTACTTGAAAAATGAAACCTAATTCGTTTGCAGCCCCATAGACCCCCCCCCCCCCCCCCCACCACCGAAGCCTCCAATAATTATTGTCTATCTTCGAAATTCCGCGCAGTTTCACCTTCAGTGGCAGACAAAAAGCCTAAAAATAGTTTTTTTACCATTTGTAGCTTCATCATGGCATAATATTATCATTTACAATAATATTGTATTATATATTATTATATTATATTGTACAAGAACGATTTTCCGATGATGCAACCTAAAGCAAGAGGCCAGGTTTTCATGTTTGTGGAGCTACTGACGCCCAGCTGATTGCTGATTACAAGACTTGTGATGCTTAGTGATGAAGAAGAAGTGTAATTTAGTGATGATAGCCACAGGGTGGTCAATGCATTTACTAACAACCCATCCAAATATCGAAGTCCCTCGTATTATAATACTTGAAACTCTTTATGCAGCGCATACCTTCTCACCACAGCCAGAGACCAATCCCACCCGTTGCCCGTCCTTAACTTATGAATGTGTTACTGACAATTAATTATTCATTCTTCCCGTTGGCTTCAGTGACGTTGTGGTCGAGTGGGACCCTCAACTACCTCAACTCGAAAACCGCCCAGATGGTCCGCTTCCTTTCCAACTCGTGACCGGGCAGAGGTGGGAACCGATTCCGTCCTACTCGAAAAAAAAAAAAAAAAAAAATCACCCACCGTTGAATTCAGAATGCGATTATGTCGGCATCTCTGGAACTCGCATTTCTCCTCGCTTCATTTCCTATCACTTGGTATGGGTGGTTTTTAACTCTTGTGAATCAATTAATTTCACGAGCGTACTACAGGGAGGCCTCACTTTGCTCGGGTAGGAAAAGAGTCAGTGACAATTCCCAAAATATATTTGGAATAAGAACAGATGTGTTCTCAAGAAAACGTCTCCTTCCTGAAGATCGCTCTTCACAATGCTCTTGTCCCTCTCAACCACTGGAAGCTCACCTACTGACCCAAAATCTTGTTCTGCAACATTTCCACGTGTGAAATTCAATGGTAAAATAAATTTGATAGGTTGAATATAGTTGCGCCCAATTGCGGTTACTTTTATGTTGACAGTCGGAATTCAGTAGTATTATTATAATATAATCATAATAATAATTATTACATATTATGTAATAATTATTATTATGATTATTACTAGTATCCCCTTCATTTTACTTTTATTTAGGGCATTCCACGTCAAAGATTGAACTCAAAAAAATAAAGTTCTTCGAAATCAACCATTTTTGGATATGTTGTACCCCTAGGTGAGAAAAAATTTCCCAGAAATTTGGAGACCGATTCGTCGCATTTTCGTCGCTCCACAGGCAGTCAAAGTTAGCAAAATAGGCAGGTGTGGGTTCACTTCGCCGGCTGCTACCGCCCTTATTCCGCCACCAAAAAAATAACATCGCCAGTGTTTTGAAAAGAGAAAAACCTCCTCTTTTCTGAGGTGTAATCGTTTTTTCAATCAAAATTTTACTTCACTCTTAAAATCGAGTTTGAAAACTTAAAAATAAGTTTTCTCCAATTTGGACATTTTTAATTTTTTTTATTTTTGGCTTAATTTCAAGGTATACACCTGTAGAACATCCAGTTAAAAGGGAATCATGGGATGCAAAGTCGTTAAGTGTCAACAAACAAAAGATATCACTAACATATGAGGAAAAACGCGTTTTTTCTCCTTTTTACCGGGTTTTCCGCGGTTGCAATGCCTAGCATCCTTTCTCTACGAGAACACGGACTATAATGGACTTCGTCTGCCACTCATAAGCTTTCCCAGTAGGTTTCAATATTTTTCTATTTCAAAAACTGTTTCAACTCTTACAATTCAAATTGTCCCAATTTGTAGGCAGTTTAACACTTTCTATTCGATCCACATTCCTTTAGTTACCTACTATATTTGGGGGAGATGGCGAGAACACATGAAAACAGATGTATTCGATTTACTACCTACACGTTTATTTTACAAAATTTACTAAAGGAAGATTCACTCGTTATTTTGAAGGTAAGACCATCTGGATTCGGCAGATATGCGTGATAGCCCTTGGTACCATGAATTGTAAAAGAGCGACTGAACTGCTTCTGTAGGGCTAGTCTTTGGATGGCCACCTGTTTTTTGCTGCAAAATAATATTCTGGTTTCCTTTAGGTGTTCTTTTGTCCGTTGGTACAGCTCTCTAGGAGTCGTGATCCCTCTTCCTGCAGGACGCTGTAGACTTGTACGTGCAGCCAAACGCTTCAAGTTACCTCCAAGACCATCACATGGCCCTTTGCCATGTGCAGTTGCATTAAAATGCAGTTCTGAATTTACACCAAAGTCTTTCTTGTACAAGATGAAAGAAGACAAGAAGATTTGTGCAAGTTCAGACAAGTAGATAAAGAGATAAGGCCCTACATTCAAGTGCAAAGAGCAATCAAGTGAGCGGACACGCAAATAAAAATATTGAAACCTACTGGGAAAGCTTATGAGTGGCAGATGAAGTCCATTATAGTCTGTGTTCTCGTAGAGAAAGGATGCGAAGCAATGCAACCGCGGAAAACCCGGTAAAAAGGAGAAAAAACGCGTTTTTCCTCATTTTTAGTGATATCTTTTGTTTGCTGACACTTAACGACTTTGCATCCCATTATTCCCTTTTAACTGGATGTTCTACAGGTGTAAACTTACCTTGAAATTAAGCCAAAAAAAAAAAAAAATTAAAAATGCCCAAATTGGAGAAAACTTATTTTTAAGTTTTCAAACTCGATTTTAAGAGTGAAGTAAAATTTTGATTCAAAAAACGATTACACCTCAGAAAAGAGGAGGTTTTTCTCTTTCCAAAACACTGGCGATGTTATTTTTTTGGTGGCGGAATAAGGGCGGTAGCAGCCGGCGAAGTGAACCCACACCTGCCTATTTTGCTAACTTTGACTGCCTGTGGAGCGACGAAAATGCGACGAATCGGTCTCCAAATTTCTGGGAAATTTTTTCTCACCTAGGGGTACAACATATCCAAAAATGGTTGATTTCGAAGAACTTTATTTTTTTGAGTTCAACCTTTGACGTGGAATGCCCCATTTATTTATTTATTTTTTCTGATTCTAATTTTCCTCTATTCTCTTGTTTCTATCTTTACGTAGAGAGAAACATTCTCTGAGCTGATCTTTAACAGCTCGTGCACGATGCTGAACAACTGAACAGCTGATGCTGAAGAATTGAACTGGATGAGATTGAAAAGCCTGTTACAGGCTACCTTTGATTGTCTTCCGGGTCAGTAGTTGTCGGCTGTTCCCATAATCTTCACTGAAGATTCTTCAGCATAGTTTACACTAGACCACCATCCAGTTTTTTTCGTATGGTAGGGAACACTTGGACACCTTGACCCGTTTTCGTCGTCATCGTCCGTTTACGAGCGGATCAATCAGGTCAGGTGTGGGCCACGCAGGATTCACACGGCCCACGAATCACCATCCGCCTCTGTTCCGTTCATAATCCTACGAGATCATTTCCGGTCCGGAGGGTGCGGTTTCCCCGGGTTTTCGACGGAAATGGTCCTCTCCGAGTGCGTAAGCATGTACTCCACCTCGCTCAACAATGCCTTATTGTGTTCAAAACGGATCCATGTCGACATTTCGTTACCGACTAGAGTCCACCTCTCCATTGATCCTCGTTTGCTCCACTGGAAAAAAAAAAAAAAAAAAAAAATCACGCCCGAGAATTCTAAATTCGGCTGAAGAAAAAGCCGTCTAAGTGAGCGACTCCCCCGAAAAAATCTCCCCCTTAGAAACTGAGATGGAAAGAAAGAAAAACATGGTCAAAAAACGTTGACGGGAGGGAACAACGACTCGCACTTAAACAGCACGAAAAGGAATATTTTGGCGGTCGACCCAAAACCCCATTTCCTTCTACACCCTTTTCATTTGTGTTTACATTATTTTTAGCTGGAGTTGAATATCCTCTGAGGCCAAGGAGACATCCAGATGGAATATTCACCTGCTTTGTGTTTTTTTTTCTACACGTTTTCTTGTCTTCTAGCTTTGTATGAATAATTCGTAATAATGTTGAAAATGAGGTATTTTTGTTTTAATTTTCCCTGAACAGCTTTCGTGTTTTCGTATACTTTGTCGGGGGCTGTCTGGCTTGGCAACATTTTGTGGTGCTTTCACACAAACGACACTATTCGAGAGCATGAAGGTCAATTCCAGCGTTAAATTTATAATGCTTAGCGTGACACGATATGGCCCAGGGACTTCAAGAGATGCTTAACCCGCTGACCTCTCCGAAGGGGCCACGGTCGCGTTTGGGTTCCACAATTAAAACCGTGAATGTTATGCATTGGTTACAATTTTTCATCGCCTCGTATAAACAGTGTTAGAATACATTTGAGATGAGAGTTCACTTTGTTCGGGAAGGTCTTAATAAAAAACGTGATGTGAGTTTACTCAGCGAACGTTTCAGTTTTAGGGTTTTAGGGTTCTGCCACTCCTTCGTGTCAAGGAGGTTGAATAAGTTTGCCAACTTGTCTGCGAAAATGCTTCGCGGTTCTCGAAGTCCTAACAAGCCCGAGGGTGACTTTGTGGCTTTTGACTAGAACAACGTAACTCTGCTAGAAAGAACTTGATAGGTGCAAAGGTCGTGGCCTTCGTTTTGGGAACGTCTTTGGGGGGAGTCACGTGTTCCGATCAGCGAACCCTGCGGCGAGAAAGTGACGCAATCTGCCATATGCTCGATGTCTACCACATGGCCCCCACTTCCACACTGTCAGATGAGGCTTAATGGAAAAAAAGAGCACCTAACCAGGGAAAACAAACCTCGAGGCATTACAGATTTGTCCGTACTGTTCGGAGCGCCTATTTCCGTATAAAGACAAACGCTGGCGGGCCAAGAATGCCAACGGCCGAAAATTCAATTAACAACTGGCTCTAGATCAAACGGACGGCTGGGAGATTTCAAGCTTAAATTCCTCTTTTCAGGCTACGTGCAGCTCCCAAATGTGTGCCACGTCTTTGACACAGTTACGTAATACGGGTGACAGCGAAAAACAAACGCCGTCCCCGTCTAGACTGGTCTAGCAAGATAATTCGATTCCTTGGCGTGTTGCAGAGGGACGATAGGAGTTTTCCATCAAACATTGAAGGATTATTGCCAATGCATTAAATGCATCATAAATCTTATGATGAGTGTGAGATTCAAAAAGTGTGACTGTTGGGATGTGTCTAGCCAGTTGAAGTATGGTATTCCCTTTACGTACCTCGAGAACTAATCAATGTTCGAGTCTTCCCACCTGCTCTCTAAGTTGCCACTTATAAGTGACCAGGAGTGCTAAAAATCCGTATACACCGAAATCAGTGTATTGTTTTAGTTTTAGAAATAACTGCCTAAGTAAGTCGGTTCGTTCCCTCGTCCAGTCCTTCCTGCCGACCGACATATGTCCACGTCTTGGGGTCTGAGAGGGTTCCCTCACCAGTATGATGAGAGTCAGTCAGAATGCATTCTGACCATGGGGCCTCCTTTTGTCAGGAAGCTCGCACGTCACTATGTCTATGTCCATATTCGGTTCCTGCCCTCCACCCCCAACCGTTGATTTTCAATCAATGGTAAAGGGTTGTGCTTGTGCACTATCATAGTGGATGGTGATGAAATATCGTGAAGGTTTGGTGAAGGATCTGCAGTAACTGTTCTCATCCTATAACTGTTGTAGGATGAGAAAGAAGGCTTCAACGCTGTCCAAACGTTAGGTTGAAACCTCGTCGACGAGTCAAGGAACTGTTGTTCCTCAATGATCCCAACTTGAACGCCACAAAGTTGCCATTCCTATCCGATCTGATCCGGATACAATCTATTAACGTCCCCCACGCTTCCTGACGTCACAGAGGACTTGCAAGGTGCACCCAAAGGATTCCGGACTGGACTCCTCCGGCGTGGGTCGTATTGGTCTTAACTGTACGCAACGCCCCATCGGGCGTACGCCCGCGCGGGACAACCGAAGGAGGGCGTAGGAGAATTTTCTGTCCTAACTGTCGCAGAGTTCGGCCCACGTTCTTCCGAAGAGGTGTCATTTTTTTTTTTTTTTTTTTTTTCTTACAAGGCACACAAAAGCGGTTTGATTTACACCAACAGGCCACAAATCAGGAGGCGATAGCTATTTGTAGGTGGTCCCCAAGCTAATTTGGTACCAATTTGTCGATTTCAATCTTATCACTTTTTAAAATTACTTTAAAAAAAGACAAGATTCTTCTTTTTGAATGTGATTCTTTAAATTAATTGTTAAATTTGAATAGAGAAGTTGCGTGGTGAATGGATCTGAAAAATCTCTATAAACTGCTCTCAATACACATAAAAAACGAGGGCCGTTTATTTCTGGAAGAAGCGGGTACCAAGGATGTAAACTGATGACGAAAGTCCGAGTGCTTATCGAAGCGCCCTCACACCTTCCATGCCTTGCTGTCGAGCTGACTGACTTATCACGAGTATTCACTGATTGAAGACGACGGGCGCTCCATTCAGAAACCATCTTTTCACCATTGTACGAATCGGCGGTTCTTTTTGTCAAGGATAATATCTATATTATCATGTTATGTCATTTCATCCGCAGGAAGAATAATATATTTTATTATTAATAAGACATATTATTCTTCCTGCGGATGACATGACATAAACTTTGATTTGTTTATGATTGAAACATAAAAAATATAATATTTATTGTGAAGTAGTGTTATAATTATACTCCTAATATTATTAATAACAATTATTGTGGTGAGCTCAAGCGTCACAACACACGAAATACGAAATTCAGCCTACATCAATTTCAAGATCTCAACGTGCCCATTACGATTTTGCCAAAATTTAATACCCTTGATTAGCTATTATAGCTAGTCTATAATAGACTGATTCAAATTTTGGCTCCATTTATTGATTAGAATATTAAACCCTTGTGTAAAATTTGCAGCATTTTTGTTGTTGTCTTATATAAGTAGCTTATTCTGTTAATCGTGCCAAAATTTGTCATACACTCGAGTTTGTTAGGCTTTGCAAACCCCCTTATCTTCTCCGATGCACGTGATCACAACAAAGTAGATTGCTGGTTTTCGTGAATCATGTTAATTCTGCTTATCTCTACATTGGTGGGTGGTACAAGCTACATGTTTATTGTAGCATCGACCGTTTTTGTGATGACCACTAGGTATCCCTGATTTATCCTATCATGAGAAGCTTTTATAAAATTTGTATACAGTATTGATCGTATCATGTCTTGATTTGCTGCCAGAATGAGCCTCACCACCAAAATGACCCTATTTGCAATTATCATTTTCTGCTTCCCTGGCCTCACTACACTATTGACAAGATGCGTATCGTCTCGCTCTAGTTGGCCCATCACTATCAGAGCTGCACCCACAGATTAAATTACATATAATCGACCGGGAACACCCAACCCGCATTGCAGGCTGGCAGCCCATCCAGATAATATCTTCATAATGACGATCGCTGTTGCATTCATTGCCTCAAGACGTTTAGGTGGCTCTTTGGGTGCGCTTGTGTTTATCATTTTGATATATCGCTGTTGGACAGTTATTAATTTTCTATTATTCAATTGTGCGCGTTGAAAGCGGGGGTTTACGAGACAGTTGCGATAATGGAGACTCGTCCGCGTCGTGTGAAGTCGGCCAAGGTCTCTGACTCTCAATTGAACGATGTTGTAGGTTACGTGGATACTGACTGTTACTAGTTAACTCGACCCCAACACCGGGGCAGCATTACCGGTTTGCGCTTGAGGCAGTTGAGTTGAAATTGCCAATCACGGCCGAAGGACGAAATTTCACTAAAGTTTCGCGCTTTTCGAACGGCGCGGTTGACCAGCAGGGCAGCAGTTAAAACGGCGAGGCTCAGCAGATATGAGAAGGCTCCCATTGTGCACCTGAATTGTATGGGGACGATGAAAAGCAAAGAGTCCATTCAATATGTCGAGCCGAAGGGGCCAACGGCCGCGAAAATCCTCCGACTGCAGCCGAGGTTGATGCCAGTCCTTTGTGCCTCGCTCGAGGACTAGTGCAATATCCGTGCACAAAAGAACCTCAACAAGGAGACGTTTCAGACTGTAATATAGCTAGAAACTTGTAATTGATTCCTCCCGCACTGTTCAGGACCAACACGTAGCACGTTGCGCCCTTCTTGTCGTGCACCTTCACATTGCACTTGAAATACGTGGTTGGTGTACGTGAGGTGTTCTCACAAGGCCAAAAATATATACAGTGTCACATAATATATTATTATCCCTCTATATAGGGAACAGTCCATTTTCAATACCACTAAAGCCATCAAAATCCAGACTTCATCGGAAGAATTACAGGTGCGAGACCATCATCTTAATTTTGATCATCTTGGATTTCGAGGGTGTTGACGAGGGATTTTTCCTCTATTTCGGTATCCTCTTTCTTTTATTGGCATCGTCCACTGACCGGTGACGGCAAAATTTTTCAAGATATCGAGATATCGTTAGCAACATATCGATGTCACCAATATATCGGAGATAAAATATCGAGTTTTCGATATATCGGCTAGTAATTTAATTAATCTTTCCACGATCCCTCTGGATGGTTCTGGCGCAAGAAAGAATGTGAACGGACCAAAATAACCTTCACGTTATTACTATGCATCGTATGCGAGCTACCCGGTAAATTCAACTTTTATTTTGATGACATTTTTCAGTTCCATTGTTACCTATTGGATTTTGAAGCATTAGGTAATTAAAATAACCAAGGTGTGTGTCTCTGCTCAAATAAAGTATTCAGGGGTCGCGAGGTGCAGTAAAAAACGCTGCAAATTTTACACAAGGGTTTATTATTCTTTGATATAGGTTACTTGTACAGACATTTAATTCTGTCAATAAAAAAAAATTTAAAAAAACTTTTTTTGGGGATTTTTATATTAAAAAAAAATTTTGGGGGGATTTTTTCTAAAATGTGTTTTTTCAAAATTTCTTTCATTTTTACTCGAAAAATATTTAACTTCTTGGGATCCTTCAAAAATCCCATTTTTAGCCCCATGAAAGCCCTATAGATCGCCACAGTGAAATCGGATCGTTCCGGGACCCCCAAAAATGGATTCTACGTCCAAAAATACTTCGAAAACGACACCTAACACGATCCCATAGCTAAAAGCCTTCAAAACACCCCTCATGTAGCCCCATTTTAGCCCCATAGCGCCCCACGGGTTTGGGCGATCGGACTGAAAACCTTGCGGGCACAACTAGATGGTAAACCAAGTATTTTGCCAAAATTTCAGATTTAAAAAAAAATTCCTACTGCCCAAAAGGGCCCGGACGGCGGACGGCGTACGGCGTACGGCGGACGGCGGACGGACATTTCGGATTTTGAATGTAGACCTCTTGAAACGGATAATGTCAAATTTTGAGCCCGATCGGAGTCGTCGACCCCTGTCGCGAAAACATAGGTGTATTATTCCAAGAATAATAAACCAAAAGAAGTTTTTTCTTCAAAATACCTATGTTTTTACTCGGAAAATATTTGACTTCCTGGGATCTTTCAAAAATCCCATTTGTAGCCCCATGAAAGCCCAATAGATCCCCTCAGTGAAATCGGATCGTTACGGGACCCCGAAAAATGGATTCTACGTCCAAAAGTACTTCAAAAACGACACCTATCTCGATCCCATAGCCAAAACCCTTCAAAAAAACCTCCAGTAGCCCCATTTTAGCCTCATAGTGTCCCACGGGTTTGGTTCGACGACTCCGATCGTCCTCAAAATCTAGTCTAGGTTTCAAAACCGATATGTCCGTCCGCCGTCCGAGCCGTTTTGAGTGGTAGGAATTTTTTTAAAACCTGAAATTTTGACAAAATACTTGGTTTACCATCTAGTTGTGCCCGCAAGGTTTTCAATCCGGTCGCCCAAACCCGTGGGGCGCTGTGGGGCCTAAATGGGGCAACGGGAGTGGTTTTTTGAAGGCTTTTGACTATGGGATCGAGTTAGGTCTCGTTTTCCAAGTATTTTTGGACGTAGAATCCATTTTTGGGGGTCCCGGAACGATCCGATTCCACTGTGGGGGTGGGTCTATAGGGCTTTCATGGGGCTACGAATGGGATTTTTGAACGATCCCAGGAGTTCAAATATTTTTCGAGTAAAAACAAAAAATTTTTGTTTTCCAAAATTTTTGTTGTTGACACAGAATTAAATTTTTGAACAAGTAACCTACATCAAATAATAATAAACCCTTGTGTAAAATTTGCAGCGTTTTGTGTAATCACACGAAACAACTGTAGCTATGAAGCGGACGATATATCGGAAGCAAAATGTCGATACATATTTTGTTGCCATCGCTACCACTGACTCCACAGCCCTTCCGAAGTGGGAATTCCATGTGATACGTGGGGAGTCGCCGGAAGACGAATATAATCAACCAACCACATTCTAACTGTACCGATTAAGTCAGGGTTTACTGTCTGCCAATAAGGTTGACTCCGTCGTTTTCGCCAACATATGGCGGACCTCCGGCGCCTGAGCCGTTTCTCAAGAAGAAGGAGAAAGCCCTCCCCCACTTAGCAGGTCGACCTTTGCCCAAATCGACCATAACGACATCCCTACTCGAACGAATTCCTCGCAATCTTTTTTTACAGGCGCCGAAAATGGGATTTTACTGCCAGTCAATTTGCGGCCCTGTGTTCAACTCTGATAACCCCGAATCAACATGCATCATGCTGCTTTTTTAGGGTGTCAGTGAGGTTTTTTTAGTGATTCTTTAGCTGTTACAGGTGTGATTATGACGTCAATGTCTGCCACCCTCGTACGGATTGGACCGAGCAGGTCTTTAATGCCTAAAAAGCAGCCCTGTACAAAGCAAGTACCGCTGACTCCCGTGTTTCCAAAGTTTCCTTCAGACGTGATAAAAATGGACGTTTGGACACAATTAAAATAGGTAATCATACTTGTGTGAATAGTAAGACTGACGGCATGAGTGGGTCCATCCCTAACCCACCAATACCATCGTATACGATATAGGGGGAAGGCACGCCCTTCCATTCCTGCGAAAAAGTACCGCAATCGTTTGTTCTTGGAACCGTTTATGATTCCCATAAAATGTTTGAAAATGGTCGAAGAACCCCATTTTACCCATTGAAACGTCTCCTACACGTCCCCCACACTTCAAACATGAAGGAAAAAAACAAAGACCGGATCATTAGCAAAGACAGCTGTCTAAGCTACCCAATCCGCCATCTCATTCGTCTCAAAGGCACCCAGCTTTTTTTCTTTCTAAAATGGTCCTTTTGATGTCCGCCAGAGGGCTCTATTTCCATTTGATGCTTACACTTAACGGCCTCTGTCAAATCCAACTTCCAAAACGGCGGGAACAAATATTTGGGAGGACTCTACCGAAACGTTCAAATTAGAGTTGATTTAGTCAATGGGGGCAGATGTAGGAAACTTGAAGAAAGAAAACGTCTCAATTCCTTCGTTTTGTGGCCTCCTAATTATGTTCAGTGAAATATCGGATCTTCCACTTCAATGGATCCTTCTGGCGTGGAACCAACTTGAACATGAATGAACCAAAACTGAACATAGTGTTGGCAAACAAAAACACCGAACAAGATGATGTGAAGCCCCTTCGATTGTACTGCTCGTAAACAACAAAACCCCGTCGACGCGAAAGTTATTCAAATTAGCGCCCTTTTTTGGCCGCTGGGTTCGGATTTCGCGGTACCATCAAAATTCGCTTTCAGGTCAAAAGGGACACGACTTGATTTATGAAGAAGTTCTTTCCTTGGATTCAGGAGCATGAGAAGAATAAACATCTGGTTGTCTCGATAAGGACTTGTCCCGTTTACATAAGCTTCTTGAAACATAATTCGTCCATTAAGGCGGTATTGTCGGGGAAAATATATTAGTCGTCCGTGGGGGATTAAATCCCGTTATGCGCGGAGATTGAAAAAAATATTACAACGAGCGCATGTGTTGGCTGATCTGGAAAAATTGTCTCTAATGGAATAGAAAAATTATCTTTGCCACTGTGAAGCTCGCGAGAATCGTATTCAGACTTGGGGAGGTTGAGATTAGCTGTGACAGTTTAAACCTGTGATTCTTCGGGATTTTGACACTGCGCTTTATTCCTGTTCAGCGCCGGGAGCAGTTCAAAATGGCTTATTTGTACGCTATCCCCTGACTTGTACGAGGTTGTTAGTTGAAGTTGATACTTTGGGACTATCTCAGTCACAAACGCTTCTCTGCCAGTTTAGGGTTAGGAGAGGCGTTGGAGGAAGTGTATACATACACATGTACCGTCCGTTGGCTGTAGATTAGAGACCGGAGTTTCATCAGGGGGCTTTCTGGGGATTTGAATTGTCGCAAATTTTAGCACTAACTGATAAAATATCCCCAAGAGGCCAGCTCCAGGACAAGTTCAGAAACTCCTGTTCTCTGGCCCAGATGGCTTTCTTCAGACTCCTATGAACAACGAAAGTATACAGTTAGCCGAGGAAGCAACGATGCGAGCAAAATCCGGCTCTTCCTCTTGGAACAAGTCGAATTGGTGTTAGGGTAACGCACCGAATTTGTAGAGGTTGAGGCACCTGGATAGCAGAACTATTTTGACCTGGAGGGGGGGGGGTGAAGAGAGTTCAGTGTTTTGTTCTGTCTTGCGCAATTTGGTTTAGTGCTAATGTTGAGTTCAGGTGGCGACTGTGGTAATGTCGCCACAAGATCCATTGGACGGGTGGCCTGCAGAGTGTTTGCAGGTTTGCTAGATGGTAAACTTAAAGATTCATCGTGAGAACGTCACTGCTTTCCCTGGTCTCATTTGTTGCAAGACCAATCACCAACTTCACGCACACACCATTGGTCTGTGAAAGCCTTGCGATGCTATGCACCTTTAACGGAGGGGAGGGTATACTGAAAATGCTAAATTCGTTAAAATTGACTTAAGAATGTTTTCTTTGGTTCCTATAGGTTCCTCGCCATCAGAAACCCACAAAACCGCCGCCATTTAAAAAAAAAAATCATTTTCAGGGGCCCGGCAATTAGCAATAATGTGAAATTTTGGACCCTCACTAAAATGGATATTCCTCCGCTTCCAATCACCCGAATTGATTGTTCTTGGTCTCATTTTGTAGAACAAGATCTAATCTAAAAATTCACGTGTAGAAATTTTTTTTAAATGAATACTCAATTTTTGGCAGCTGTGCAAAAAAAGACAATTTTGAAAATTTTCAAAAAATTGGTACTTTTTTTCTAGGGAGGTTAGAAAATTTTCTACACGTGAATATTTAGATAATCTATCTAAGAACATGCAGTAAAAATTTCAGCCATGTAAGTTCATTAGAAGCCGCGTTACATCGATTTTTACATGTAAAAACGTGAAAAACTCGATCACCGAGAAAAACGCTTCCAAAGTTTTGACTTCCGAATTTCACGTTTCTCGGGTGTTTTGATCAATAAAATCGCGTTTCCATAACCCTCTCAAATGGTTCATTCGTGAACTAGTTAGGATAAGATTAAAAATGTGCTTTTACATGCATATCCATGCATAACATGCACAAGATGGTAAAAACATATTAGAGAAATGAATGTAAACAAAAGTAGTGATTTTGGCCGCACCCAGACGCGACCCCAAATCGAAAAAGAATCATTTCACCGCCACAGAATTCGTTTTCCAGCCTATTATTGATCTCTACTCGTTCTTGAATATTTGTAGGATGGAAAAATGAAATAAAATTGGCATTGAATTTTTGGTCAATTTTTGGTCGATTTCAGTATACCCTACCTCATCCACAACATTGCATTCTCTCCAAGACCGGAACCATTCGGGTGGCCCCAGGATGTGGTTTGACTAGAAAAAATTAAAATCTGCTTACTGTTGAATTTCCGAGCATCTGCTCGAACGTGGGAGTTCGAGTGGCGGGTTGTTTTCCGATCGCGTCCGTTTGGAAAGGATGAACTTCGCAATCATCAACACCCAGTAAATTTTATTCCTAAACCTGCTGAGCAAACGCGAAACGGAAAAATTCGAAAAACATTTCGTCGATTTGGCCAATTTGACCCTAGGGCCGGCCTAATGGACCGACGAATGGGGGGGGGGGGGGCTCTTGAGTTCTTTGGGTCTCGTGGGACGGTACTCATCGTGTAGGCTGACAACGTCCTTGCCCTGCCCACCCGTGGGGCGAATCTGCCCACGCCATACAGAGTGAAGCCTTCCTAGTCCCATTCACCCAAAGGGGCCTTCTCCCCCGTATTAATTTGCCTCCTATTCACTGTGAACTAGAAGGCCCCAAGCCGTCCAAGAAGCCAGATAAACAGTTTATCTGGCTCGAGTTGAGAGAAGCGCGAGGTGCGTGCGAGGTTGATTAAGAGATTTTCCAAGTTTATCAACATTTTAGGAAGAAGTTATCTAAACTGTGGGAAGGTAATTTCTCTGAATGTTAGGAGAAAAAAAAATTTACACCTGGGTTTATTATTCTTTGATAAAAAAAGGTTACTTGTGCAAAAATTAATTCTGTTTCAATAAAAAAATTTTCAAAAAAAAAAAAAAAAAAAACATTGGCCAGATGTGGCACCTCGAAAAACGGATTATGCGTCCAAAGTTACTCGGAAAATATTTGACCTCTTGGGATCCATCAAAAATCCCTTTTATAGCCCATGAGAACCTATAAGATCCCCACTTTGAAATCGACTCGTTCTGGGACCCCCATAAATGGATTCTACGCCCAAAAACACTTGGAAAACGTCACCTAACTCGACCCCACAGCCGAAACCCTTAAAAATACCTCCCGTTGCCCCATACCGCCCCACTGTTTGGGCGATCGGGTTGAAAACCTTGCGAGCACAACTAGATGGTAAACCATGTGAGATTTAAAAAAAAAATTCATACTTCCCAAAACGGCTCGGACGGCGGACGGACATTTTGCTTTTTAGTCTACGTATTGATACGGATTGATACGGATCATGTCAAATTTTGAGTCCGATCAGAATTTTCGACCTCCGTTGTGATTACATCGGTGTATTACTCCAAGAATAATAATCCAAAAGTTGGATGAATTATAACTAGATCGAGAAAATCGCAAATCGTGAATTATTTTTATGATTTGAATTATGTTGGATTTTGAAGATTGACTCGTTTAGTGTGAATTTCAAGAAATTGAGTTGACTGGCTAGTCACATTAGTGGAATGTCACAGTTTGACGGGAAAAGAGCCATCAAGAGCCCACGCGACGTCCCACGTCCTTTTGGGCCACCTTTGAGCGCGTTATCGTTGTAAATCACCCGTAGAAAGTCGGTCTCCTTCAACACGGTAGTGTCGTGGCCGGGGGAGGGATGAAAGGTTTACGTCGTTATCGTAACTAGCGATATTCCGAGGGGGCCGATTCAGGGCGAATTTTTTTTAAGCTTTTGTCGAGCCAAACGGTTTAAAGCTGGTGCACCCGGCGGGGAAAAAAAGAGGGGCGCTAATGACGCGGAGTGGACCAGGCGGGATCTGAATAGGTCGAGGCGAAAAGAAAAAACCACATCAAAACACAAGCAGGCCGGAAGACGTATTTTATTTTGAGAATTTCAATCACGACGGGGCGGATAATGGCAACCTGTAGTGACTCATGCCAAATTCTAAAATGTATACTAAAAATAGACGCACTTGTACTAGTCATGGACTACTGTACTGGTGCACGGCTGACCTCCAGGATGATAAGATCAAAATCACGTTGAAATGAACACCATTTAACCACCTATCAAAACCCCCATCAACAATCTTTTGTGACAACAGATCCAAAGTGTGGTTAGATCATTCTGAGAGCCTTGAATCGATTCTACGTCCTAACATACTCTTATAACGATACCTAACCCGACTTCGACCTAATTTTTCATTTTGCAAAACCCCCTGCCTGAAGAAGACGTCACAACCGGTAGGTATTTGCTCAACAAACATCGAGTTGCTGTTCATAAAAAAAACGGGTTCTACCTTACTAATAACCTTACAGGTGTCTGCTCAGCCAAAAACCGGTCTCTGCTCACCATAAATCAAGTTTCGTACTAATTAAAATGGGGTTCTGCAGTTGAAATCCGATTCTTCCTCAATAAAAACCAGCAGTTTCTATTTGCCAAACATCAAATTTCAACTCACTGAAAACTGGTTCTTGCTTACTGAAAACAAGTTTCTGCTCATTCAAAACCCATACGCATTGATCACCGAACATCGAGTTTCTGGTCACCAAAAATCGGTTCTTGTAGTTGCAATCCGATTCCTGCTGAATAAAAAGCTCCGCTCAGTCTCATGGTTTTAGTCTGCCCATTAACAACCGGTTTTCGCTTACTAAAAACAGTTTGCTCTTTTCCAAGAACCTATTTCGGCCGTTGAAAATTTGCTGGGGTTGGACGATTCTCTCTGCCGCACAGATCCCCATGATTAGTTCATCTTTTCTACGTCCTAAAATACTTTGAAAACGATACTGCACTTACCTACTAGGTACATACTTGAATCTTCTTCTGTTCTGCCTCACCCCAAGTATTTTCGTTCCACTTGCCAAGAGGCTAAACCATTTCTTGGTGTCATTCCCGTCACTGTGAACTGTACTGCAGTACAAGCAATGGCTCAGCGCTAGGTGGCGCTAACTTTGAAACAGGGCGCAGATGCCACTTCTCCATCCAGTGGTACCGATGGGTCGTGTTCTCTACTGTCACTATGCTGGCCCAATGGTGGATTTTTGTCGGATCAGAGTGAACCCTCCGAATCGGCTCAGGAGTTAGGAGGTCCCTCTGGATTTTCTGTCAGCTGGCAGCTTTGGCTATGGGAATCCTGACCTCTTTACTTCGGCAATGTACAGGGACGGCAAACCTCTACGGTTTGAGCAAGTTGCGAAAAGGCCGGACTGCCCTTGCGGAAGCTGGAGAGCTGTACCGTATCCAGGCGCATCTAGTACACTGATCTGGCGTTTTTCATCTTCAGCCTCCAGCTGCATGCTCCAGCACCATCCGGGATGCCATATTGAGCTTCAAATTCTCTCTCCCTTCCTCCAACACCAACGGCGGTGTGAACATGAAGTATGCGCCTTTGGAATTCCGCCAAACACTACTGCGTATGGCAGATGTGGAGATTTTCCCACGTTTACGGCGATATTGCCAGCCCGCCAGAGTTAGTACCGACGGATGAGCGGGTCGTCCCGCCAGTAGCCCAGCATCCCCGTTGGAAGACGGACGTAATAATTAAATTATTTAATAATATTATTCAATTTTGCCATTTACTGTTTATTTATTGTGACATTAATGAAATGTCATCACGCATTGAATTTGAAAGGGATCAAACCCATCGGCCAGGCCTGCATTACTGACAATTCGGTCGTGGAAGGAATGATCCCGACGCACAGGTCCCTTGCCCAATACTTCATTGTTGACGTCTCAACTGCAGAAGCCGGCTACACAGACCTGAGTAAGACCTGGCCAGCTGGCCAGGGCGTCTTTAGTGACAATTCACTTGAGGTAGCTGCAACTGATCGTGATTCCGTTGCGAGCCCAGGGCGAAACGATACCGGCCATGACATATCGTGTTGGGTATTAGCTTTCCCTCAGTTCCCTTCCGAGGATCCAGCACCGTCACTGTATCCTGACTTACCAGGTAAGCCTGGCGAGTGAGGGCTTCCTAACTGTGGCTGCATCTTCTTCTAGGTCTGCAGACTACGACAATTCGTAAACCAGAAATGTTCCCATACTCCCTTCATCATCCTCCACAACATATAGCGGCGAAATCGTGAATTCTCGCCACGGGCCTTCCACTAACCACACAGCACAATATTTGAGGAATTAAAATTAAAATTTAGGAACTCAAATGCATGTCGGTTCACACCAATCACCCGTTGTAAGGTGTGTCTCACAGCAGCGATAATTAATATTCATGTAACCAAACAATCTCACAATGGTACATGAAATCCACCAGTCTCGGGTTCGGTCCCTACACCTGCTGTTTGTGTAGTAGGTAACCGTTCATCTCGCGTGAGTTTTCCATTGAAAAAGTGCCGTCTTCAAGTTTTTATTGTTTTATAAAATGTCTTATGCGAAGGAAACGCTTGAATTCATCGAGGATTATAGTATAACTTTTTTTTCATCGAGGATTATAATATAATAA
Source organism: Pilophorus perplexus (assembly GCA_955831195.1). Taxonomy (NCBI): domain Eukaryota; kingdom Metazoa; phylum Arthropoda; class Insecta; order Hemiptera; family Miridae; genus Pilophorus; species Pilophorus perplexus. The sequence goes on along the minus strand of OY037009.1, from coordinate 31,240,395 downwards.
GTATATATTATATACTTTTTTTTTTCAAAAATATTTCCTTAATGACTCAGAATTGAGGGCGTAGGTGGAAGGGGCCAGGGGCGCATAAGCCCATTATTCCAGAAATCGTTCTGATCGTAGTAAACTCGCATCTTCTGCTGACTCCATCGCGAGGGTTGAAAGAAACTTGACGGGCAAATGTGGACAGGAATCGCTTGCTTCTAGGGCATGCGTCAGAGGCAATCTTCATGAGGCAAGTTGAAAGACGCAGGTTGAAAGTTGAAAGACGAAAACGCACAAGTGTAGACATAACTTTACTCCCTCAATTCAACAGTACAAGGGTCTTTTGCTTTTTTCGAGGAGTGTCCGTTTACACCGATTCCCTTTCACAATGTAAATGGTGAACTTATCAAACTTGTCTGCCCCCATCGCCCTTCGGCTCGTCCCTCGAGGCGCTCCAAGATTTACCGTTTCCCTTCCTTTTACCGACCCCCAAATGGATTCATAACGGCCCTGCCCACTTGAACCCCTTCCGAAATTTCTTATCGAGGAAGGTCCCATTTCGCCCGTGCGGGGGCGATTTTTTTCCCCTACACCACGATGATATCCCACACAAACTAGCCGCTTCTCGCACCCACTCTGTTTACATTAGTTGGAGCGGTAAGCTGATGAATAGCACAGTTTTTTCATCTGATGAGCCCGTTTCATCACATAAAGAAATATTGTTCTCGATACGTTCCTCTGTGTCCGGAGACAGCTTTAGGCAGTGAAGATTGTGAAAGTATTTCTATCGACGAGTAGAATCAGAGATGAGTATTTGGATTTGAGCCGATCTGGATCATTAAATCTCAAATTTTCATCACCGGGAATGACCTAAATGATAATGAATGAAAAACATACAGTTACCCGGTAGACTTCTATTGACTCTGGTAAACCTTTCTTGTTTCTTGCATTCAGGTGCTGCACCCACCAGTGGTGAAAAACAATCAGCAATTCTCCCCCAAATCAAAACTACTAGTTCAATATTAAGCACTCAACGACACTACAAAATTTAATGACCGTTGGTGGTTGTACTGGAGCCGCATCATAAAAATATCGTAGGATTGCAATAAAATGATTCAGAATACATCCTTAGCGATAACCTAGGGTCGTGGCCCACGATCCACGACGACTCGTGGGAGAGGATATCACCTACATCTTCAAACGGAAATTATTTGTCAAAAGCCTATTAATAGTCATACTCAGCAATGTCGTAGAGAATTATGGCGAACATGGTCTCTCTTATCGCTCAAGCATCGCTTGGAAATTCCGAGTCGTGGATGCAACATCTTCTGTCACCTGCGTGCCGATTGGGCAACTCGTCTGACGGCTGATCCGATACCAGTTTACAGTGTCGCTCATATTGGACGCGGTGAGATTCCGAGAAATGCGGTTCGGCCCAAAGATGGGACCATTATGTCAACCCAAATTGAGACGGTCGGTCCTTGAGAGCAAAACCCTCCGACATGTAATATTCATTGAGGCGAGCGTTTACCCAACTCACCAGATATGTAAAAATTCTTTAATGGCTGCAGTGATCAAAAAGTTGATATGCAAGTATTGTATTGTACACAACTTTACCATAGAGGTCAAGTACAGCAGACCGGTCTGGAGTACAAGTGGGCGCCGATTAAAAGATCTCGGATCACTACCTCATACTGGTATTAAAAAACACTGGGTCTGTTCCTACAAGTATTATTGGAAAAAATGACGATTTAGCCTAAAAGAATTCCTCCTAAAAGAATGATGGAGGATGACGCTCCATGACAAGAGGAAATTCCTCTGCAAAAATAGAATGCGAGCTGAGAAACGGACAAACGTGATTTGAAGAATCCATCCTGTTGAAGCTGGAAAAGACTCCCCCCCCCCCCCACACCACCCAAACAGTTCAAATCCCATTCAAACACGCGAAACAGACGGATTAAAAAAAAAAAAGAGTTGGAGGATCAAAAGGCGAAATAACAACAGAAAAGGGAGAAAAAGCGCAGCCGTATGGGGGAGGGTCGTGGAAGGAATGCTCGATGACGTCATGGATGTTTACTGGAGGTCGGTTCAGTGTAAACTTGAAAAGAGATGGGGTAAACTTCGCAAGAGAACTAACAAACAAGTTGCATTGTCTGAGCTCTAAACCCTCTTTCTGTCACGGCGGTGTTTCTTATAACTCAGTAAAGCCCTCACTTACAGCTTAGTTCGGCCTCTTCAAACAAACGATAGCTCTTTTTTTTCGCGCGGTTCCGGCCCAGGAAATCACCAGATTGTGCAGATCCCTATAATCAAATTTACCGTATAGAAAATTCACCGTGCCCCTACTTGGATTTTAGTTGAGAGAGTTAGGTATCGTATTTGCGTAAAGGTTAGTTTCGAGATGCACTCGGGATGCACCAAGTTGGCGAGGGGAGTTACAGACCTGGCTGGATCCTCACCGCGGGGAAACCCCTGGCGTTTTAAACGAGGGCCAACGTATAAATAGTCGAGTCAGTCATATCTGCTTCAGGAAGTAGGCCACGGGAGGTTCCATCCCCCAGTGACAAACGGCGATTTAAGAAGCCACCTTGTGAAAACTACCTGTCCGTGGTTCGGTAGGCGAGCGCTTTCGACGTGAGGGTATCGTCTGACCTACACGCTCGTCTCTCAGCGATGAACGTCAGTGAATGGATGGATGATGAAAGTGCTTCTCGTGCGGCCGCTGGTAACCGGGAGCCACTCCTTCCCCCAATGGCCCACAGCCAACTGGTCGGTCTCACTCATATCCTCGGGCTCACGACGTCATCATCCGGAGCAGAAATGTCTGAGCATGGACTTGGGGAACCCAGAGACTTTAAGAGACTCTTCTTCAGGAATGTCCGTCCGTCGTCCGTGCCGTTTTGGGCAGTAGGTATTTTTGTTAAATCTGAACTTTTGTCAAAATACTCAGTTTACCATTTAGTTGTGCCCGCAAGGTTTTCAGCCCGATCACCCCAACCCGTGGGGCCCTATGGGGATAAAATGGGGAGGGGTAGAGTTAAGTGTCGTTTTCGAAGTATTTTTGGACGTAGAATCTTTTTTTGGGGACGATCCAGGATCTATGGAACATTCATGAGGCTATTAGGTATAGCCCTAAATGAGATTTTTGAAGGATCCCAGGAGGTCAAATAAGGTGTGGTTTTCCAAGTAATTTTGGACGTCCCACACCGTTTCTCATCCGTTTTGCGAGGTCCCACATCTTACCAAACATCTCACAGAAAAAAAAGAAAGAATTTTCTTAATGACGCAGAATTAATTTTTGCGCAATTAACCTATATTAACGAATAATAAACCCCTTTGCAATATTTACAGCGTTTTTTGTAAAGAAATAGTTTTTTTAATGCAAAATTATTTTATGAATTAGAAATCATGCGGGATCCCGCGGGATTGCGACCCCTAAACGCGAGGTCCCCTTTTCCGTAGAAATTCATCTTTGGAAAAACGGGGAAATGAATAGTGTTGGCAGGAAAATAAAAATGAGGAATGGAGGGAAAAATGAGGAACTTTACTTCAACAAAAAGGAGCGCTCCTCTGGCTGAAGTTACAAGGCCCCTTGGCATATCTGATATTTCCTTCAACAATTGAATAAATTGTCATAAAACCATTAGCTGAATATTCCGGAAAAAAACTGCAAATTTTACACAAGCGTTTATCATTGTTTTTGGACGGCGGACGGACATTTCGGTTTTGGACCTCTTGAAACGGATAATGTCAAATTTTGAGGCCGATCGGAGTCGTCGACCCTCGTCGCGATTACATAGGTGTAATCCAAGAATAGATATTCCTTTAAAGTAGATATTCCTCATCGAAACATAGATCAAACAAGGATGTCAAATCCCGCAACGCGATACGAAATCTGCATTTATATTAACCAGATTTTCAAGCTTACTGGTATAAAGAGGTTCTGATAGGTGCTGACTAGGAAAGTTGAATCGAAAATGAGAAACTCCAACGTTTCACCTCATTGGTAGGCAAATCTTGATTTAAGATAACAAAACCACTCCCTTGTAGTGTGCGGTCAGTAAAAACAGGAAAAAAGCACCATGTCCGGCAGTATTTATACAGCCGAGTGAATGACAGGACTGACTCGGAGTTCCTTCTAAGACGATGACAGTTGCCGGAGATTGTTACATTTGCCAGGTATAGGTGAAAACCTCCCACGCGTCCGATATCGATAGGTCCGGGCAGGTGTCAGGAGGTCTGCCGTGGGCGAAAAACAGGAATCAGAACCCCAGGGCTCACCTCTATTTTTCCTTTTCCTCGGCCACACCCCAATCAGCCAGATACAAACATACGCAAGTTGATTGCACCGGATGTCTTACCAACGCTTCTAATGAACACAATTACGGATGCTGTCTGGACATGTGACAGAGCGAGGAGAAGTTCTATCCAACCGTACATACTTTGCTGCATGCCAGAATCTTCATTGGTGGTAATGGTGGTGGGGGATGCTCGTAGGCTTACCATCTTTTCCTCACCGCAGCAGCTGGCCTGATATACCCGGGAGCTCCAACTTATACCACAACGGAAATTATCACCATTTTGAAGTATCTTTTCTTGTGTCTGTTGGACCAAGTAGCAACGAGTGTCTTGTTCAGTCTGCCTCCCAGGTACCTGTTACAACAAAATTGTCTGAGCATGGACTTGGGGAACCCAGAGACTTTAAGAGACTCTTCTTCAGGAATGTCCGTCCGCCGTCCGAGCCGTTTTGGGCAGTAGAAACTTTTTTTTAATCTAAAATTTTGACAAAATACTCGGCTTACCATCTAGTTGTGCCCGCAAGGTTTTCAGCCCGATCGCCCAAACCCGTGGGGCGCTATGGGGCTAAAATGGGGCTACGGGAGGGGTTATTTGAAGGCTTTTGGCTATGGGATCGAGTTAGGTGTCGTTTTCGAAGTATTTTTGGACGTAGAATCCTTTTTTGGGGGGTCCCGGAACGATCCGATTTCACTGTGGGGATCTATAGGGCTTTTATGGGGCTACAAATGGGATATTTGAAGGATCCGGGAGGTCAAATACGCAGTTTGTTTAAGACGTCAAATTTGTTTTTTGGTTGTATTTCCGAGCAAAAAAAAATTGCAAAAAAAAATTGACACATTTTTTTTTTTCACAGAATTAAATTGTTGCACAAGACTTACTTACATACTTACGAGGTTACTTAGTAACCTATATCAATGAAAAAATAAACCCTTGTTTTAAATTTGCAGTTTTTTTTTTTTTTCATAAAACCCGCTCAATTTGCTGTTCATTTCAATTCCATTCAAGAGGAAGGCGCTAGTCCAAGAGCAGCCTCTTAGTTCGAACTGTTAACAGCGAAGATAGTAAATTTGTATTAAGTACAAATGAATACCTTAATTTTTAATTAATACATTTTTTAATCAAATAAATATTTAACTTGTTAAATTAGTAACATAATATGTTACTTATTTCATTAAATAAATAACTAGCATGGGACATACAAATTTTGTGCGGATCTGTATTCCTTTATAAAGGAATACAGATCCGCACAAAATTTAATAAACCTTATAAATAAGGTTCATTCACTTAGTTCATTGTTCATGATTTCAGTAGTTATATTGTAATTATGCTTCTATAATGGGTTATTTGTAATTTTTATGATTTATTAAAATTAAAATGCATCATGTTGTTCTATAAATTAGCCGATGTAGCGTCGCCGCTTTTTTCCTGCCGGTTCATCAAAAATCGCTTCTGCCGTCAAAAACCAGGTCAAAACACTCCGTCGGATTGAGGGGCGGAGCAAAACCCGCTGAGTGTGGTCCAATTAGACGCGAAAAAATTCGCTCCGGTGGAAATCTTCCGTCTCGGGATATTTTTAGGGGGAAGCCAGCCCTCCAACTAGACCTTACAGGATCCTATCGGGCGGAGGGAGTCTGCGTGGGCGTTGTTTGAAAAACGCTGCAAATTTTACACAAGGGTTCATTATCCTTTGATATAGGTTACTTGTGCAGAAATTTAATTCCGTGTCAATGAAAAAGTTTAGAAAAAAATTTTTTTTCGATTTTTTTTTTTTCAAAATTTTTTGTTTTTACTTGAAAAATATTTGACCTCCTGGGATCATTCAAAAATCCCATTTGTAGCCCCATGAAAGCCCTATAGATCGCAACAGTGAACTCGGATCGTTCCGGTACCTCATGGGGTACCATTTTTTGCAAAAAATTGATTCACCGTCCAAAAAAGCTTCGAAAACGACACTTAACTCGATCCCATAGCCAAAAGCCTTCAAAAAAACCTCCCGTAGCCCCATAGCGCCCCAGGGGTTTGTGCGGTCGGGCTGAAAACCTTGCGGCCACAACTACATGGTAAACCGAGTAGGTATTTTGTCAAAATTCCAGATTTTTGAAAAAATTCATACTGCACAAAACGGCCCGGACGACGGACGGCGTACGGCGGACGGACATTTCGGATTTGGAATCTAGACCTCTTGAAACGGATAATGTCAAATTTTGAGGCCGATCGGAGTCGTTGACCTCCGTCGCGAAAACATAGGTGTATTATTCCAAGAATAATAAATCAAAAGTAACGGGCGAAAAAGAAATTGAAAAGAAAAGTAAATATGGGGTAACTACTAGTACTTCGTACTCAGAACTTCTGAGTCAGAAGTAGCACCTCATCGCAACGTTTCGATATTCAAGAGCGGGATTACTGCAGAAACATTCGAAAATCTTGATGTTTCTTTTGACATTTTTATGTCTTTACTTTGGCACACAACCGAAAAAAGCGTTACTTTTTTCATCACGAAATTTGGTACTCCCCTTGTATGTTACCTACCGCCCGTCCGATCCCCTAGTATGTTACCTACCGAATCGATGAGAAGGTAACAAGGGTTCATTATCCTTTGATATAGGTTACTTGTGCAGAAATTTAATTCCGTGTCAATGAAAAAGTTTAGAAAAAAAATTTTTTTCGATTTTTTTTTTTCAAAATTTTTTGTTTTTACTTGAAAAATATTTGACCTCCTGGGATCATTCAAAAATCCCATTTGTAGCCCCATGAAAGCCCTATAGATCGCAACAGTGAACTCAGGTCTCATGAGTAGGTCTAAAAAGCGTAAAAGTAATTTATTCTTTTCGAGTAGAAGCACGTGTGGGTCCTCTCGTTCGCACTTCATAAGGGTGGTGGTTTTCATATCGTCTAAAAAAGCGTCGAAAGGGTCGTCTGCAGATGAAGTGATCACCACCATTCTTGATGGGTTTTCGTTCCAAAAGATTGCATGCACCATGCTGCTTAATACCGTACAAAGCAAAATTTGACCACTCTCCATTGGCATTCTATTGCCTATGTATGTGCTCCAGTGTTTGGGTCCATGCAATTTTAAGAATGGTTTACGGTTTGTGGACGTAACCTTGGGTGCCTAGGGTGCCGTTATAACTAAGTAGCGTCTCCTGGTCAACAACAAACACAATAAGGTGAATAATATGGAAGACGAAGACATGAAAATGGTCTCCTGTGGTTGCAGACGAGTCTGCAAGCTGATTACATATACATCCCACCCCGAGCGAGCGAAGCGAGTGAGGAAACTAGGCATTTTTTCTGCTAAATCTGGAAATCACTGCACTTATACAAAAACAAGCCATCAATTGAATTGAATAGAACAGCGCAACCTTTCTGTTACTACGAAACCAAAACCGTAACTAAGAATTCGTAACTTGACACACGAGGTATCTAACGATCAAACTATGTCGTCGGGATCGGACGAATCGTCGGCGACGGAGGTGATTTTGATAGCCTATAACCAACCCCAGAACTTGCTGATCACAATGAGACCACCATCACGAAAATCTGTTCAGCCTTTCGGGTGTGATGCTGTGATACACAAAAAAAAAAAAAAACGTGTCGAAGAGATGAGCGCAACTTTCCATTTTTTGAGGGAAAGGTTGCGCTAACAAAGCACTTATACAAAAAAAGACAAAAAAATGCCTAGTTTTCTCACTCGCTTCGCTCGCTCGGGGTGTGATGTATACATAATCAGCTTGCAGACTCGTCTGCAACCACAGGAGACCATTTTCATGTCTTCGTCTTCCATAATATGGAAGTCTTCCATATTATTCCATATAATTCATCTTATTGTGTTTGTTGTTGACCAGGAGACGCTACTTAGTTACAAATTTCGTGATGCGAAAAAGTAACGCTTTTTTCGGTTGTGTGCCAAAGTCAAGACATGAAAATGTTTGTGTTTGTTGTTGACCAGGAGACGCTACTTAGTTACAAATTTCGTGATGAAAAAAGTAACGCTTTTTTCGGTCGTGTGCCAAAGTAAAGACATAAAAATGTCAAAAGAAAGAAACTTCGGGATTTCTTCGTAACAGTACAGGAAAAACCGAAGGACTGATATAAATTAAGATATTGGTGCTTGAAAGGCACAAGCTGGTGTTTGATCGACGTTATTTTGTCTCAGATTGTAATATAATAAGATGCGTCATTAGTATTCTGAGGAAAGTATAATTATTTGGAGAGGTGCTGTTCAAATATTGGAAACAATTTATTCACTCCTGAAAAATTGCTCCTTTGGCACTTACGTCTTTTTGCCACTGGCACCCTTCATTAAATGACAAATTTTGTCATTAATCAAGATGACATCTCGTCGTTTTCCGAGATTTTGGACGCATAATTCATTTATCGGGGTCCCACATCCGTCCACAAACTTTAAAAGAAAATTTTTTCGAATAGGTAGGTAATTTAATTAAATTTTTTATTGATGTAAAATTAATTTTGGGATAGTTTATATCAAAGAATAATAAACCCTTGTGTAAAATTTGAAGCGCTTTGTACGTTTGTTAGTTCAATTCCTCGTATGGAATATGGAACACTTAACAACTCAACGAACACTTTTTCCTTAAAATTATGTTTGATCCATGACGTAAGGCCATAAGTTTTCTAAATTATGTTTACGTTATGGAACAAATGGTCTGAAATTATTTCTGACCTTTTGAAACACAAAAAGCCTTATTTGCGGCAAATCAAACTTCGGAGTGGTTAGAATAATAAACCAAAATTGCTTTACCAACCTTTAACATTTCGGGTGAATCCGTGGTAATTTCATGGTTATTTAAGATTTTCTGGAAAAAAAGTCTTCCCTTTGAAGGCCGTAATTTTTTTTTTTTTTTTTAAATCGAAAAATGAGAGCCTCGGAAAATGCGAGGGTATTAATGTTAATAGCAATTTTATTAATAACAGTGCAAAACTAGTGCCAGTTCCTTTCAGCTTCATAAATTAAACGTCAAATATTAAACAAACAAGGCCTTGCTTCTTGGCTCCAGGCCAGCTGCTCTAAGTGTCGTATTAAAATTGGAAGTGGCGTTAAAAAAAAAAAAAAAAAATAGTTGAGCACCAACAGCATACAGTAGAGGGTTTTGTAAGGACCTGTTGAAGGAATTCAGCCAGTTGAAGGTATCGTGTCATCTGTGGGCGGATCCAGAAATGAGGGAAAACGTTTTTTAGAGAAGGTTGAAGCCAGTTTAGAATGGCGAGTGTGTGTATGTGTTTGTGCGTGTAATGGTCAAAGATGAAGGTCCAAAACCGGTTTCACTAGCGTAAAGAGAGGATTGAAGCCGGTTTGAAGAAGGTTAAAACCAGTTTGGAGGGTCGGTCGTCAAAAAACTGCAATTCCGAGCAGCCTTGGCAATCCTGCGCCGCTTTCCCTGTGCCAGTCGCGCTCATGTATTGCTCGTCAGCACCACCGCCAATGCATCCATAGACGGGTCATTGCTAACATTTTTCTTAGACCATGAAAAAGGGGGTTGGACCGTTCTTACCAACGACTGGACAAGCTAATAAGATTGGCAGTGGAACCACCTGTTCGCATATCTATGCTTGTCGTTGGTACATGCCAGAGCGCTCAACGAGGGAACATAATTCACTCAACGATACTCCTGCTCCTGCTGGAGGAATTTTCCACCTCTCCATTGGCAGCTGCTCCTTTGTCGGTTTTTGGGTAGCTGCAGGCGTTCAAGTTCTGGCTGCCATAAAACCCCTCTAACCATCTAGAGGTGCGGGAAGGCTCCTCATTTTGAAGAACCTTCCTCCTTCGTTTTCACGTCGTTTTTGAAAGTGGTCTTCGTAATACGTAGAAAAGGTCAAATACTGGAGGTATAATCTATCTTTTATATTTTTGAGGACAACTTTCCGAACTTCTTAAACTTAATTTCATTTAAATCGGTTGAATATTAAACAAGTAAATTCAGGAAAACGGCAGAATCGTTTTTACTAATGTGGTCCTTCCTATTACTACTTACAACAATTACTTATAGAAAAAGATCCAAAAAGTTGTATTTTTCATTGCTGTACAGTGTAAGCTCAAATCTCATCATGAAGTTCTCACCAAGGGAGGGTACTTCGACCCAGGGGACACGTCCCTGCTCACCGGAGTCCTCTGAATGTTGGCACTCTAAGGAAGAGAAAATGATATTGAAAATTGAAAAACCATTCCGGCGGCTCTATCTTAGGTTGACATGCCATATGCATGAAACCTAGCTTTGGGACTTGAGACATCAACACATGGATGCGTCTGCTCTGAGGTTCGATGGGTACAAGAGGTCCGCAGTGCCTTGGAAGCACGGTTGCCGGATGAACAGAACGAAATTTCCTTTTTTTCAACCACGGGTATTCCGTTTTTTCCGTTTCTATAGGAAGGATTAAGTATTAAGGGAAAAAAGGGACTTTAAGACAAGAAATAATTTTTTATTATAGAAGAAAGCAGGATTATGGGTAAGAGATTTTTATCTTCCATAATCAATTTTATATTTTGGCATAAATTGGCAGGAAATTACAAGTACCAACCTTTGGGTTCTTCATATCAATGATTTAATAGGTTTCATATTAGCGCACAGCCAACAAACATTGCCGGTAGGTTCCTATCATCACAATAGGATTGATTCAATCACCTAGTACGTAGGTCTTACCAATCACACCAATAATTGTGTCTTACATAAATCATGCTCATTATCACAATTGTAGGTAGGTACTATAGGAGTGATTCAAGAATTTCAGTCTTACCCATCACAATAACATTGCCTGACATTGTAAGTCTTACATTAGGTACAGTCTTAATGTCACGATAGGGTAGAGCTAACTATTATAGTCTAATCTAGTCTCCAAGAAAATAATGCTGAATATAATATTCAGCATTATTTTCTTGGAGACTAGATTCAGTTACTTACAGATTTAAATCATTCATTCACTTGCTTCGGCAGGCATCCACACCAAATTATACCTTCCTATTTGTTCTCATTTTCATAGCCTTCGAGAATGGGGGATTTGCATCATTTTCAGAAATAATTTAGTTGGATAAACCTCTCCTCTAGAAGAAGGAACATTGGCAGGTTGCAGCTATGAGCTAGGTGCGATTGACCCGTGAAAACCTTTACAATATAATCACTCATAATATAATATTATTATGAGGGTGTGTATGGGTGTTCTCATAAACAGTTTCTGCAGCTGAAATATTTGTGTATACATAATACATAATACAGTATACATAATAAGTTGGTAGGTACCGTCGTCCTCAAATTTCCGTTTTTTGGAGTATTATCAAAATGGAATTCCGTTTCCGTTCAGGAGACAAAAATTCCGTCAAAAACGGAAGTATTCGGTCTTTGGCAACCCTGCTTGGAGGTCCAACTCCTGACAGGTTGAAGCCTTCAAACCCTTCAACTTGAAGGGGCACCAGCGTGTAGCAATGACGGTGGGGTCCCCCCCCCCCCCCACACAAAAACACCTACCCACTCATAAGAATTTAATTGTGATTCCCGGATTGGATCCTTGGAAGGTTTGGTGTGAATACTTTGGAACAGTGTTGGTTGGTGAATACTCGTCTGGGTGGTTGTGCCGTTTTCGGGGGTGAGGGCTGTAGCGAAGGCCCTGTGGCGCAATGGATAACGCGTCTGACTACGGATCAGAAGATTCCAGGTTCGAATCCTGGCAGGGTCGTGAAATTTTTGCCTCAGTTCGCCAAGGCCCCACAACCACACCGATTTCGTGACGTACGAAAGGTAAAACCTAGCTAATTCTGTTTTTCTTTGGTATTTTTCAGAATACGGTAGGAGGGAGTGCTGCGTCTACTTCCGGTTGCAACTGGACGCCGACCTCCTCCACACGCTCATATCCATCTACCCCGAGTGGTTCAACGGGAGGGGCGAGGGGGAAGGGGGAAGCCCGGAAGTGGCCGGAAGGCCGAGGACCGAGCAACGGACGTCGGTCCCCGGACGGAGAGGGATGGAGCCCAACGCTCAAGTCGACGACTCCCCTCTTCATTCCCACATGGATAAAAACAAGGAGTGTAAGTACATCAAAATCAATCTTTTAGTAACAGAATATTTCAAATCTGATGAACGTTATGATTAAAGACTGGCATTTTATGCACAAAATTTGGGAATCATATGCATACGAAATGGAAAATATGCACCCCAAGCCAAAATATTATATTGATTTGAAACTTACCCACTGGTAGTCTACAGACTGTGGTATAGATACACCACTCCGATTATTGTCGAGTCGCGATATTAGCCTAATATACCTAATATTATTAGGTATGGAAAAAGTTCCTTCGTCTGTCAATGAGGAGCATCTTCAGCGCGGAAAACGACGTCGCAGGACACGATGGGCATAAACTTGGAGGACGAAAATTCATTCAGCCAGGGGCAGAGGACATCCCACCTCCAGGATTTCGCTTTAGGACGCTTCCTCCTTATTGCCTAACCTGCTTCCCCTGGCCAGTTTGCAGTATCCTCTTGAACCTTCTGATCTGCAGCCACAGCCGTGCAAAGGTCCAATCCTTGGATCGCCAAGCGGGTGATCAATGCCGGAATCGAGCCGAAATGGGCCTCGATAAATTCCAAACTGTGTTTGACAGAATTGTCCTCCAAAGCTTCGATTGTCTTCTGAATAGCCTGGGCAGATGTTGGATCAAATTCAATATTCCAGTCATCTACTATAACAGATTGCCCGTAGCCCCAACCGCCGGCCAAGAATGTTTCCTCCCAGAGCCTGCCAATTTATCATATCCCGTCCGCACTGGTGGTCCTACTCAAGCTCCGTTGGGACGACACGGGCGAAATTTCCGTTGTGTACTATTTTCCCGAGAAAACCCGTTTTACGAGCCCGCTCCCGTGTTTGTCAGAAGAGGAAACAAATAGACCCCGACAGAGTGGAAATTTTTTTTGAGGTTTCTGGGAGGTCGTATAAATTGTTCCATTTAGTTCTCCGCGGGTGGTTGCGCTCAGCTGAAAGTGACGGACGGTCTCACGGAGAGGGAAAGTGATGACAAATATTGGGCGTTATTTGTCCGTTAAATTAACATCCCGAGATTATTCTCGTTTTATTCGAGAAGACGCCTAATATAAAGGTTTCACGGTTTTATTTAACGTTGGCTTTTTCACTTCCTGATGCTAATTTCAATTTGGGTTTATCCCTTCCAGAGCATTCAAGAAATTTGGATCAGCCTCAAATGTTTTTTCCCTTTGTGTTTTATGATGTGTAAATTCCAAAAATAGTGTTCGTCTGAAACACAGTAAGGTGGATCGTGAATCCAGCTTGAAAAAATTATTTTAATGTGAAGTTTTACTCAAAATTTTGCTTTGATTGCGGGGAAAATATTGTTTTCATTACGTGGAGTTAACTATTTGAAAAAATTGACAAAATGTTTATTTATTTCATTTTTTTTTTTTAAATTGAAGACTATTGGGACCTAGGACCTAAATGCCAAAATAAATTTTAATCAGTAAATTAATTTCAACCAATAACTCTGCTCTAAAAAAAAAAAATCGATCTCCTGCTGCAAGAGGTTTGATAGTGGCAGTGGGGTTTTTCGAGGGTGCTGAATCCGAATCCGAGGTCCGTTTTGCCCCTAGACAGAGGTTCCGCTGTACAGTACCTAAATGTTCAAAAACTACTAAAAAACTTGGGGTTTCATCAATCTTGAAGATTTTTGTTCACTATTCTGACGATTCTGCAAAACCTTCAATATTTAGCCGAACCAACAAAATCTCAGCATTAGTAGGTACCTACAGGCAATAAATAATTATAGAGGGAAATTCTTGGAACACAAAATTTGACTTCACAGCTTTGTTTGGACTAGTATGGAGGTGAATATATCAAAAGTCCTCACTCCTAGACCGTGAGCCGGTGGAGGGGAGGGAGGTTAACGGTCCCATTTTTCGGTTTTTCGCCTATAACTCGGGAACTAAGCGTCCTACAGAAACAACCTCTCATACCAAAATGAAAGCTGACAAAATTTGCTACAAGTTTTATCTAGTTCACTTTGTCGATATCTTGCATAGTTTCCGAGATATCCGCTCTTGAAAATCAATAATTTGAAGAAAACTGTTTTTCGCCTCACATTTTTTGCTCTTTTTGACCAAATAACTCTTCAACGACATAATATGTTATACTTGTATATTATACTTGGTACATTTCTGCGTCTAATGCGACCAACCGCACCTCGGTAAGTGCATTAGCCGATTTTTGGCGACTGTTTAAAGTTTAAAACTGGGAATTTCTAAACTAGGTCTAAACTAGGAATTTGGTGTTTTTGCCGATTTGTGTTAAAACTTTAAACAGTCGCCAAGAATCGGCTATTGCACTTACCGAGGTGCTATTGGTCGCATTAGACGCAGAAATGTATCAAGTATATGGCGAAATTTTGTTGGTTTTGTTTTGTAGAGCAGAGATATTGATTGACTATAATATAGTTGTGTTCTTTAGAATCGGACGATAGTGGAGAGTTTGGACCTGTTTGGGACCATGTACTGATTCCACGTCGACATTTGCTCCAAAACGGCACTCCTTTTACTATAGCTCTCGTGTAATCAAATTTTGCAGCTTTAAACAAAAAATCTATCAATTGGAAAGGACATTTCTCGGTGTTTTTGGATTGATGTTTGGGGCTTGATAAAGCTATAATTGGGTTTGCACTCGGGGAATGCGGCGAGCAAGCGGGTGCACGTCACGAACTGTCAGAATCCCAAGAGACTCTCCGATGGAATTATCGATGAACCCCCCCCTCCCCACGCACAGATGTGTTCTCGGTTTTATCAAACAGCTACTGCACCAGCTTTCACCACCTCGGATCATTTCTCAGTGGTCCTTATGTTCGGCCTTTTCAACTCCTCACTTTTCTCCGTCTGGCATCTGCAGATTGGGATTGTAATAGCTTCATCAAGCCGGTTCCTTTATCTGGCGATTCACCAGGATATTTCTGGTTTGTTTGCGCAGTTCAAATCCCTGGACATCAAATTTGCTGTATGGCAAGCCGACATTACGAGGTAGTTTTTTTTTCCATTTCACCATGTTAGGCCTCTCGCGAGGGAGTTTCTGAGTAATGAAAATAAACCACCCATGAAATAAGGAGCAGATAGAAGGTTGTAAATATGGTCCTGCCACAAGCACTAAACGGGTATTTTATTGACTGGTTTGGTGTAATAGGCGGGAGTTTCAGGTTTTAGCCGGTACTGTGAAGTTATAGGCTTCTTGCGGGGTCTTGTTATTGCGTCAACTTTTATGCCCCGAAAAGGTGGGAGAGATTTGAAGGAAGGATGGCCGAGTTTAATCAGTTAATCCTCGAAGGCGCCTTGGGTGGCAAAACAAACGGTGAAAGTCAGAAGGGAGATTGCGGGGCTCTGATAGGTTTTAAAGGACTGACCGCTCTATTGCGCTTGTCAAGGACAAAGAGCAGATGTGAGGCTCCAAACGATTGCCAGGACACTTTGAAGGACACCGTCGACATGATGACTCGCGTGAGATCTATTTTTAGCGAACCGTCTGAAGAGAAAATTGTCATGTTTTAGAAGAACTCTGCAGTGAAATGAGATGCAGTGAAATCAGGTTAAGGATGGAGGGAAAACAGTATCATTCAGAAGATGAACTGTTTGAGGATCATGAAGCATTCCACATAGCGGTTGGAGTACTGCAGACAGCGTTCTGCTTTCGTTAGTACGAGTGGGCTCCATCAGGCGTTGCACTTGCTACTACGAATGGCGGGAATGCGCGAGGGGTGACGCTTCCCCATAGGATTGGGGTGGCCTGAAGTTTAGCATCTTAGACTGATGCTAGTACGACCTAAAGGTGCCATGCATAAATGCACCGCAGGTTTTTTTGCCAAATCCGTACGAAACTGCTTTGGTGACATAGGTGCCTAAGGAAATTACCTCACTCCTGTGCTGTGTTACAGCATAATTCTAAAATAAAAATTATTAATATTACAGTTACAGTTCTATTATTTTCGAAAATAATTTGCATCAAGTAAAAAACCACCATTTTGCTGGGTAAATTACTTCACTACCTATAAATTGACTTGATACATGTTTGTTTTTTTTATTTTATTATTATTTTTTTTTTTTATGTAAAGATTTTTTAAATAATTTGGCTAAAAAATCTTTGAGGTCCGATTTGTTGGTGCAATTGATTGCTAGCTTTCGATTAAAATTCGATTACCAAAATCGATCGTTGGCTACCGATTTTGCATCCCTACTTGGCGTTTCTAGCAAAACCGTCAATACCACGAACTTTCGCTGAAGAAGCGAACCTGGGATGCTAACTCGAAGCTTTGAGCTTGCATCCTGGAGAATCCTTCCCGGCTCTCTCTGATCCTTCCTCCACCGGTGTGGTCAAACAGATCTGAAACCCCCCTAAATCGAAGCTGCGTGCGAAGAGAACCCGGTTCTCCAAGCAGCTCGAGTGGGGTGTCGTTTTCTAATGATTTTTAACGCAGAATTGAGCTACTAGGGTCTCAGACCTTTTCGATCCCTGTTCTGTTTGTATAATTTACAAATGTTATGAAAACCTTTAAATTCATGTAAAATTCATGTAAAAACATTAGCAGCGTTTTCATCGATGATACAGCATTTTCCATCCTCCAGACCGCTATAGTAAACACTACCTAGCCGAATTCATGGGCCTCCTGAGCACGTTTTTAAATTTTAGTACACCCTCTGGACTTGTCACATTCTATTCTGAAATGGCTTCTTTCGCGCCCTTCTACGCTTTTGACGGCAAACCTTAGTCCGCGTTTTGTTGCCCCTTTCACAGCCCGAAGACGCTCCCGACGGAGACCTCAATAAAACGGCAGTAGGCCAAAGGGAAGACCTCAAAAAATGCTTCTGAAAACATCTCCGGCGACACAACCTTCGGTTATTTCCGCTGTGGGGGCCTCACCTGTCCAACCCGGCGGAAGGTGTTTCATCCGTTGGCGGCCAAGATTATTTTGAAATGTTTGGGATTAGTCATTTCGACGCAGTAAACATTGATGGGGCGTAGGATTTGATTATATCCATTAAGGAGGGCTGGGGCCCCCTAAATATCACCAAGTTGGGCGCCACATTCATCTTCTCTTTCTTAGCGTTGCGGGACGGCGTTCTAGGATTCTTAGACTACTAAACTTAAAGATAAACTTCAGGATTAAATCATCAATTTATCATTTTATGATTAATTTAGGTATTCGTTAATAATTAAATTATGAACTTGTCATTCATTTATAAACAATCTCTCTTTTATTATGCATATGTTATATGTATGTTTATATATTTAAGTATAATTTATTTATTCTATTATAATAAATTATTATTAACAATAACATATTATTATTATCAATATTATATTGTTATTTAAATAATTGATTTATTATCAAATTAAATGAGTTAATAAAGTTCAACTACAAACCAATCTAGGATCGATCGTTGGTGGTGTAATCTGGAAAGAGCTCATTAGTCCACCTCACTATCCATCAAACGCCCACCGTTGTCAACTTATCCTTCACAGTCTGGTTCGGTAGAAGAACAATGGGATTTGAAGGGTACCACCAGTTCCACACTGGGGGCATTGGCTTGTACATCCTGCACAGGGTTCACTCGTTAGAGTGTGAGTACCGAAAACATTTATGAAAACAGTGGCGCATCCACCCACTTGGGTGTTAGCTGCCAGTGTTTCTTCACGTTGAAAAATCCTTTGATTCCAGTTCCACTGTATGGTAACGGTGCTTAAGTGCGTGAGGGCCCCATGAAATAACGAACTTTCCAACACCCTGCACAGCTTCCTCTAAGGTGGAAGTCAAAGGGTGACCCGTGGTTTTGACCACATTTTGATTGCCTTGGGCAAAAGTTCCCACATAGTCCCCACACGCTTTGGACACTCAATTCACCAGTCTTGTCTTCTTTCGGTGGCGTCTTCATTACCTGAGGTGCAGGCTAAACCAAGGTTTATCTTGCTGACCACAACATTTTTTTTACCGTCGTCTCAGCATCATTGAGGTACAGGTCACATTCGGCTCCACCCTGTTCTCAACACCATCATGGTCGTCGCCTCTGCTTTGAGGATGTGGTAAAGTCTTGCCTTGGACATGGTAACAAGAAGAGCAGTCCTTCTGTTCGAAAGAGGGTGGTTGATTTGACGGTTTGGTCTTGTTATGGACGTGGCAGTCAACAAGGGTGGCAGTTCTGCTATTTGAAGGTGTGGAGTGACCTGCCGTGATTGTGGCAGTGAAGTAGAGGGGCTGTCCTCTTGTTTAAAGGGAGAATGTAGCATGGAGGGTGTAGTCAAGTCTTGCCATAGATGGGCCAGTCTTGGCGTAGAAGACAGGTCATACCTGACTCCAGATTGTTTTCAACGCTGTCATGGTCTTTGTCAGCATCATTGAGGTGTAGGCCAAACTTGGCTTTAGCCTACTCTCCATGTCGTCAGGGCCGTTGTCTTGGCATCATAGAGGTGCAGGCCACACCCAGCTCCAGCTTGATCAACTCGATCAACTGCAGCTCCATATTATCTCCCAAATCTTCTCTCTTGAATTAATGCAAATTAATGCATTAATGCATAACAATTGTTATGGCGCAGCTATCGCCCAACTGTCTGCTGATTACAAACCGTAATATGCCCTGGGTGGCTAATAGAATCTTACAATTCCCCGAGTCTTCTAAGTCCCATAAACCTTTCCCTGTCCGGGTCACTTTTTTTGTTAACAATATTTTTCCCTCAAGTTTTCTTGAAAACGTTTCAAACCATCAGGCTCACCGTTGCGAAATATACTTAATGACCCTTTAGATTAACCGATTGACGATAAATCACATACCCCTCTCGCTGCGTTTGATGCAAATGAAGCATCAATCAATTTCCCCCTGCAGGGTGAGTCACGAAGGGGTAAAAGTTGCTCACTCCGACTTTGAAGGTTGCGATTCTGGTTATATTGCGTAAACTCTCATAGTCAAAGCGGTAAGTGACTTCGTGAGGACCCAAAAGCCTCAAGTTACATCACAGTTGGGAACAACTGTTGGGATCGAGTTGAGGAGGGTCAGGCAAATTAGTAAAATTTACTAGTGCGTTGATCTCTCTTCGAGTACTTATCGCAGAATTTGTAGCGCATTTTACGTATTGGTCGCAAAATAAATTGCCTCGGGCTTAACAACGGAATATTTTTCACTCGTAACAAATTGGATGCGATTCGCGTTTGTTGAGACTCGCTAATTCGATGGGTTTCGTTGCCAATATTGCGTTGACACTGTTCCTCTCCCCCTTCCTTCGCCGGCCTGATCTTGACCTACCTCGAACCTGCCTCGTCTGCGGGTATTTTCGTGGTGAGGAAAATCAAGATTGGCCCAACTCAAAGGAAATTCCTCCCTTTGGGAAGCCCCCGTTTTGTTCGACGTCTACGAACGTGCTTGACGGCAGGCGGTTGTCGATCCCGAAGTTGTGGAAATGAAGTCGCCAAGATTTTCTTCTTTCTTTTCCTTCTACCCAATAACACCAGTCTGCTCATCCCTGAGCACAGGATGTGATGTAACTAGGGATTTTGGCACTCGGGTAAAGGTCTTGTCTTTGGAAAAGAATTGTCTGCTTCTAAAAGTAGTTTAAGGCGAGTGGGCTGTTGGGAACAATCGCTTCGATACGCCGCCTATAGTCTTCTTGTCCAACTAAAAGTTCTAATTTAGGTGGACGAGCGTTGTCGGGGCCCGTCAGCACCCGGCGCACTCCTATTGTGCGGAATTTTTTTTGCCAAATGTCTACCGCTTTTGGACCTCACTCGAACTCGAAAAAAAGAAAAAAGAAAAAAAAAAAAAAAAAAAAAAAAAAGAGAGAGAGAGAGAGAGAGAGAGAGAGAGACAAATTAATAGCTAATAACTCCAACATGAGTGTCTTTAATGGAGTGGGTTCTGTCTCAGCTGTCAGATCTTGTCAGCCCCCGAATCACCCCAGCTCCCCAGAAAATCCATCGTCCAACATAATAATTACTGACCAAGGTCTGAATTTTGAAAAAAATGGACAATCACAAAAATGTTAAGGAATTCATGAGGCATCATGAGGTCATACAAAAGTATGCATACCTACTTTGCGATTTCAGATACTGCTCTATTTAAATGGCCCAAATTGGAATTTCAAAATTAATAGGGTAGAAGTTTTGAGAACGCCGAATTTTTCAGGTCCGCGCAGAAATCGGGGCTATGTATAGACTCGGAGTCTAGGGATGTCAGATTCGGGTTCAAAAAGAATCGTTTAAAATCGTTATGAGAATAATCGTATCTAATTTTTAAAAAAGATATTTATTTTTAGAATTTTGAAATGAATCATCGTAGAATGAGAAAGCTGTATCAATTTTTCATAACAGTTTCGATTTATTCAACAAATCGAATTTGTTTATTGATTATTTTGAGAAAATCGTATCGATTTTCTCAAGAATAGATACTTCTTAGAATTTCGAAACGAGTCACAGTGCATTTACCAGAAACTTCTAACGACAAAATTTGTCGTTTAATGACTTTCAAGAATGTCCCTAATTTAATCGTAAAGTTTCTTTCTAATAAGTGAGGTTATTGGTTGTCTTGATTGTTAAACAATTTTCCGTGATTTCAAAAAAGAATCGGGCCGGTTCTCGAACTTTTGGATCGATTCTTCGATAAATCGGAAAAAGGAATCATTAAGTACCGATAGGTACTTAAAAAAATCGATCTCTTTAATAATCGATACTTTTTTGATATCCCTATTGTAGGTGTGGCGGGATAACTCGTCCCAGACAGTAGGATTCCTCACCTTATCCGGCAAACCTTCCTGAAAGGGAGAAGGGGGAAGAGAAAACCAGGCGGGGCCTCCCCAACTCTAATTTTCTTCCGAACTTATTTATTCAACGACAACTTCGACTACAACTTCAACTACTAAGTCCCCAGGACTTACTTAACCACCGACTTCAACTACAAAGCCCCAGAACTTATTCGAACTTATTCGATTCTACTACCAACTCCCCAGAACTTATTCAACTCATCTATAGCTTCAACTACAAAATCCCACTGCAGCCCGTCAGCAACCCAGACCAGGATATCTGAACCAGAACTCACCGACGCAGCCAGTGCACCGAAAACGGGGCGGGACGCACCCGGCCACTTCGCCGAACACGCGCCACCGACGACTGGCAAAACTCCCCATTTTTCGTCCGGCCGGTGCGGCTCGCTCGGGCTGCCTTTCTTGTCCCCATTCCTGGATGACAACGTTAGCAGTTTTCGAGCCTCGCGCTCGGCGGCCGTCTGCGTTTTTACCCAACATTCGGCAAGAGTTCCATCCAAACATTCCGGTCTCGGATTTCTTTTTCCACCCTGGCCCCCCTTCTCCTAGCTGGATGTTCGTGACGGATTCCCGTCACAGTAGGTATATTTGTGGGGAGTCTATAATAGACTTCCCACAAACAAGCGTCTGCTTCTAGTTTCTGCTCCCCACAAATACGTAAGTATCGTAAGCATCAGATTCTGCTTCCTCAAAACCGGTTTCTGCTCCCCACAAACTAGTGTCTGTTGCATCAAAACTGGTTTCTGCTCCCCACAAATGACCGTCTGCTGCCTCAAAACCGGTTTCTGCTCCCCACAAATGAGCGTCTGCTTCCTCAAAACCGGTTTATGCTCCTCACCAACGACCATCTGCCACCTGAAACCCAGTTTCTGCTCCACCAATACCTACCATCTACTCTCTTCAACTCGCTCACCAAATCAACGTTAAGTATTCCATCCCTGTGAAAATCGCAAAATTGTAACCGCATTCGTGCGACCTACAAAAAACTCGTGAGGGGCCCGTTTCTTTTTATGCCGACTCCGCCTTACGAAAAATCCCCCGACTCGAGTAATTCAATATACTGAACTTGAAACTCTCGAACGGCGCTTTTGAAAGAGGACCGTTTTTTGTTTTGTCTCCTCATTAGCGAAATCGAAACTCGTCTTTTGAACTTACTCCTTTTTGGGAGAACAATGACCACACGGATTTACCTTGTTAATGAAATTATAGAAGTGTCTTGTGGTTAGTGACGGTACCTTTACGGTGTAGATTCTCTCAAAATATCTCAATTATCGTAGGTACTTTATTTTCATTGTTAATATGTGCATTTGTTTTTCTGTAGAATGTGAGGATGGTCCGCGAACTCATTTGTACGGTTGAAAAAAATTGCGTCGGAACTCAGCCAAAGTAAATTTTCCTCGCTAGGAAATTATGCAAGGTTGAATCTCAAACTAGGATTTAGACTAGCCTTTCTCCTTAACCCCCCTACTCATGCTTGAGGCCTTAAATAATATATTTTTGTCTAGAAAAAACTTCACATTATCATTTCCCCAGAGTTAAGCCCGAGTGGGGGCGAACATAACTTCAGTTGAAGTGTGAACTGCCAGGCCCCGCTGCCACCGTAATGGGAGCTTTGAGATTTGGCTAAAAATAGTCACAAAGATGCGTTGTCAGAGGTTTTTTTACATAGTCCATAGGGTCTGCCATAATTCGTCGGAACGTTTCGTCGAGAAAAACCCTCCCCCCTCCCCACGCGTCGTCGACGAAAAAAATAAGAAAATTAAACGGTTGAAAAGAACGGAATGAGATTCCACAGCTTGGGGAGTATCGGATTTCTGAAGGCTCATACGAAAAATGGGTTTTGACAATGTCTGCTCCAAATAATGGAAGTCTGACGATCCTGATCAGAAACTTCGGTTAAATTCCGGTTTGAAGAATCTCGGAGAAACAGTTGTGTTTGAATGGAAGGTGCTGAAATATTTTGAGCAGATTTTGAAATAGTAAACGGGAAAGTGGTGGGCAGTCATTTTGTCGTTAAGATGAAGATCAATTAAATCCTGACTCTTCAGCTCCAGGCTGGATGAATCATGTATGCAAGTCAACTCAAAATAAATTGGGATTAAAAAATTATACCGGGATACCGAAATCACTTTGTAACAGCTCGTTCTGATGAATTTCGGCTGCGCCCTCAAATAAAACGCTACGGAAACCCTGCCGCGTTGAAGGAAATGTTTGACAGCATGAAATGCATTTAATGTCCCATCGACAAAAACCCTGTTCGATTAGAAAAGGAGACCAGTTTATTCGTCCTGAACTACTAGAAAATCTTCATCGTTGACGATCGAGTTCACTTTTTTTTTGTCATCGTATACTTGCCCACCAATACTTGCATTGTAACTTCTAAATTAGTCGGCAGACCTGGAAGATTCTGTCTCGTGTTCTGGTTATCACTTTATTCTGCAAGACGTCGCCCAGTCGATTCCTGTCTACTTCGACCCCAATGCCCAACATGTAAGTCAACTAAAGTCTACCAAACATGTATGAAAATTTGGAAAAAGGCCGATAATAACTGAAGTAGAATGAGAAAAAAAATTCAAATGGGGCTGCCTCAATTACCTGAAAACGGGTTTAAAACTCTCCCACACCACCTAGCTTATTGTGAAACTAAAAAAGATCTCTAAACGGGGTTTGAAACCTCCTCACCACCCCAAACCACCTTGCACCTACTCAAAACCAGTTTTGAGACCTCCGACCCCTTCCTAACTGGTTACAATCCTCTTCCGAACCGGTTTTGACCCATACAGCATTCCCAACCTACTTGCAATTCTATTAAGCGGTTTTATGATCTCCATTGTTTCTCAAGTGGTTTCAAACCCGCCCATTACTAGTGACTCCACCTCCCATTTGGTGTTTTTGGATTATATCTCTAATACCTAATGGGGAATTGACACACATCCCTCCCCTCCACTTTCCTAATGATGCTTCTCAGAGAAAGTCCTTATTGACGTTATTAAAGGAGTCAACTCAATTAAACCGAAGTAAACCGGATAATCCTCAAAAAAGCGGTATAACGCTGAAATCAACCAGAAAACAGTTCGATACATTAATCCTCCACCACAGACACTCAACAGTTACTGTTGTTCCAGTCGTCGGATGCCCATCTGACACAATTGAACCCTTATCGATGAGTCCAGCTTCCCTTATAGGCCCGCAATGGACCGCAAATGATGTCATTCCAATCTGCATTGCTCAATCTTCCTTCCAAACAATAATATCTCGCCCTTTTGATCACTCTCGTTCGACCCAGTTCCGCTCCATTGTGATTTTTCGTCAAGAATTTGTTTTCTCGTTCTTTTCGTTTTACCCTTATTGGTTTCAAGTTCTTGTGCGACGCTTTCACGAACAATGCTTTTTTACTCACAACTGGAGCGAAATCCGCTGAGGAGGCAATATTTGACAAATAAAAAAGTTGTTCCCCCCATCCATCGATTGTGTAAAACTCCCTCCACTTTTGACGTTTCCTCGATTGTTTCAAATTACGTCGGAGTGACAGTCGGCGTTCGATTATGTTGAGTGCGAGTTGTAAATTGTTGAAATCAATTTTGGAGCGTTTGAACGATGATTTTGGACGTTCTCAGCGCTTCGGGGATGCAGCAAGGAACTTGTCATTGTTCTTGCGATTGTTTCCTTTGTTCAGGTCAGTACAGGATGTTTGGAGATATTGTAACAACTGGACCTGGATACGCGTGTCTTTTGAGGACCTACAATTTTACGGGGTTGTGTTTGTAGTCGATTTTGGTTTATTATTCTTCTAGTTGTGCCCGCAAGGTTTTCAGTCCGATCGCTCAAACACGTGGGGCGCTATGGGGCTAAAATGGGGCTACGGGAGGGGTTTTCGAAGGTATCTGCTGAGTGGGCCAGTTAAGTGTACGAGTAATTTTGGACGCAAAATTCATTTTTTCGAGGTCCCACATGTGACAAAACGTTGTCCAGGATTTTTTTATTTTAATGTTTTCGAAAATATTTATTTAATGACACAGAATTAATTTTTGCCCCTATATCGAAGAATAATAAACCATTGTGCAAAATTTGCAGCGTTTTAAATGTGTTGTGAATTTGGCGGAGTTCCGAAGGCTCATAGTCCATGTCCACGCCTTCCTGAGTTGTGTACCTCGTAGTTAGGGATCCATGGAGGAAAGGGATCAGGAGTGTTGGAATAGACTCTTCGGGATTGTCACTATCATTGAAGCACTTCAATGGCACTTGAGTGGAAAAATCTCTATAATTTGAAGGTTTCGGACGAGGAGAGGACTAGCGAGGTAGTGGGCCTGTGAAAAAATCGATGTCAAAAATCGACTGTTTTTTTGTTTCAAAAAACCGGTCAATAATTAGACAATATTACAAATTTTTCATTTCGTGTTAATTTTCGTTTTCATGTTAAATTAATTTATTTTTATGGTATTTGTTCCGAAATTCATTTCATTTATTTTATTCGAATTAATATTGACGGTTCCTTTTGTTGAGCGGTGTTGGGCAAGGGTTGATTGATCGTTGTGAGAGTTAGCTACGCAAGTTTCTGGAATAATATTAAGCTGATAGGTAGATTTATTCATCATCCGAACTTATAAAAATACTTTCCAACATTTGGCAAATTATTATTTAGGATTAAACTATGTGCTCGCAATAAACCGTTCCGTGAGTTACATACCTTCCAATGAATGTTTTATTCAGTAGGTACGTTCGTGGTTGAAGTGGCAAAAAAGATTATGAAAATTGAAAATTTGTTGTACTCCTAGTCAACGGGAAGAACCCACCCTACTGGTAGTATTTCTTCAAGTATTTTCGCCTCGTTGTAACCTGCAGCTATGCTGAATGAAAGCTGGAGCCCCAGACCGTGACTAGTTTCCCCAAATAATTAAATTAGTTACAGTATTAAATAATGTATCCGTGCGGCTCAGCGCGGACCTCGCCTGATTAAATAACAGTTTTCACAATAATTCTGAAATTATTACCTACCCTACGTGAAATGTCATCCGTTTTTAGCCCAACCTTTTTCCAAAAAATGGAAAGGTGCGCTCACCTCTTCGACATGTATGTTTTTTTTTGTTTTTTTTGTTTGTGTACAGAGCATCACGCCCGAGCGGCTCAACAGATTTTCATGAGGGTGGTCTCATTGTCATCAGCGAGTTCGGGGGGTGGTTATAGGCTACCTTGATTTTTCCTCCCTCATCCCCTTCATCGGTTTTCGGGAGGTCCTTCACGACGAAAGTTGTTTATCTCTGATGTGTAACTAAGGAGGCCTCAAAAGGGGGACGAAAGTTTTTGTCCGATTTCGTTGGTACATGGGTCTATGGAATGAGCTTTTCAGGCTGATTCCAACGACTCCAAAACGATTTTTGCAGCCTGAGCCGTTCGTTACCTCTGATCGGCATAAGGTTTTATTACGCATCGGTCGTTAGGGTGCAGTTGTTTACGTAATGAGCATCACGTGGATGATGTGTTGTGTGGCATAGTTTGGTCGCTAGATACCTACTGTTTCTTAGTTTCTCTCGCTCATTAAATATATCGTAATAACAAAAAGGTTGCGCTCATCTATTCAATTCAATTGATGGCTTGTTAATATTTTCATTTTACAAACTTCGATTAAATCGAAAAGTGAAAAAAATCGATTTTTATCACATCTCTTTAGCGAGGACCAGGTAACGTGCGGGTCATCCCGAATAGGTCGACACCTTCTTGCGGGGAAGGGGCGACCGTTGCGTGTTCCCGCCCATTCTTTACGAGCGAGTGTTGCATCTAGCGGCGCCAACTCGTACTAAGAAGCGATGTAGAATATTTACAGATACTTTCAATCGCACTTTTCATTCGGGGGGAAGTTTAGTCGGTCCGGTTTTCCTACTCATCACTCATCAGCAGATCGGGACGAGGGCTGATGCGACGTCCAGGTGACAGTAGGAGACGCGTTGGCAGAGGATTTTGGCTCGACGAGAAGGAAAAAGGAAGTTCCGACAGATCGGAGGCGTTTTGCTGGGAACACGCCAGGAACTCACTTTCCATTTTGCGATGAGGTTACTCATTCTACCATTTAGCCAGAAAATGTCTTCTCGCCGGTTTTAGGGGAAACCTTAACCACTTTTTCGGATCCTTACTGTCTTCTGGCCCGAAAACATTACAGAACTTGAAAAAACTGTCCACGATTACTGCAAGACCTCCACCCTGAGCCTCTACAATTCAATTATTGCTACACGAAAGTGCGGATACTTTCCAATTAATTCTCCTAGCATAAATTGATTTGGCAATCGGTTCCAGCGAAACTAGCCCTTAAAAGATTCACAATAGGTACAACATTTTTTTATTGCGCTGATTTGAATAATACGCCCATATCAGGGCGCTATTTATTGTTAGCCGGCCTTAAAAATTCCTGAACGGTTTCCAATTTTATCGCTCTTGGCTAATGGGAAGCTTTTAAGAGCGTTAAATGAGGACTTGGCATTGTTTCTTGGTGTACAAGTGAAATCCGTTTAGGAATTATGGGACACGAGACAGAAAAACCACGATGGGTTTTTATGAAAAAAATCCCCGCAGTTTCCGTCAAGACAATTAAGTCCTGAAGAATGGAGACGAAGCGAGCAAATGTCTGAAGCCAATTTGATTTCAGTCTGGCGGCTGTGGGCCAATTTTGACGGGCGCCTTTCCGTGTGAGTGCCCAAGTGCGTTTGAACAGTGACAAGCAATTCGATTGGTAAATATGAACACTTGTCAGCGGCTTGATTGGCAACGTAGTTTGCTGTTGAGGGGACAGGGTGGATTACGGCGTCAGTGAAACGTCTGTTTACGTCTGATTTGTAAGTCGGGGCGCTGATCAGCCTGGTTCGAATCCGGGGACGAACACCACCGTTTGACCAAAAGTCAATCACGTGTTGTAATAAGTACCTGTCTTGTCGGCAGACAATTCACCTCTGAATGTAAGTTTATGTGAATCCTTTCCATGGAGCAAGTATTTCTAGAGCTTTTTCAATTACAGTGCGGGGTCGGCTCCTGCCCCAATGGAGAATGCTCATCAAAATTGTTTACCTTTTATAAAAATTTTAATGAAAAGTAGGTTAGTATGTTTGATTGTCTAAGATGCTTAGTTATTGAGTTACAGGCGAAATACTGGAAAAAGTCGTGCTTTTTTGGTTGCCAAAATTCTCCCGGCAAAAGTTTTGTTATCATTTTTGATATTTTGTTGTTCAGACCCATAACAACAATATAAAAGAAAAAATCTTCTACGCCATATCTTGCACTAGACAACACCTATGGCGACTGGCCTAATAATATGAATAGAACCATGCATTCGAACCACAACAAAATTTGCGTGGTTCGAAGGCCGCAATTCATACGTGCATCCTAATGACCTGGGCCGTAACTCACCTATCGTCACCCTTTCCTCCCACCGTTGCGGCCGCAACTCGTACCCGTCCTTTAACACTCATACTAGGTACCACAAATCTATTTCACTTCTTCCAACCGAGTTTTCCGATCCCTCTCTGCTCAAACCGATTTCAAAGTCACCCCACTTCACTTACAGACTGACAAACTCTCCTATTATTATAATAATATTATAATAATAACATTATATTATAATGTTATTATTATAATATAATGTTATTATTATAATATAATATTATTATATGATTCGATTTGGGTTTCTAAGATATTTTTTCTCTTCGGTGTCCTTTTTGACGAGCGACTAGAAAGAGGAATAGCAGAATAGGCGCCTTGTCGGCGATTGTGTTACTTCTCAGCTCCGAAATTGATCTGACGTTCGGGTCGGCCGAACGAGAACTAGTTTATCTTTATGGAAAGACACAGTTTTGTCCCCGTTTTGTCGGCTCGTAAAACTCTCCGGTTATGAAACTGTCTGCTCCGTCGTTTCGGACACGTGTCTAAAGGCCTGGAGGCCCAACCTACCTCCGAGCCCACGTGTACGGGATCACACTTGTGTAAATCATCGGCTGGTTTATTGTACGAGCGGGCAGAGAGTTGGCCAAGATGACTCCGGACCCGTCAGTTACAAATAGATATCTGCTGATGGTGGAATTTCTCCGTGTTGACGCTTCCTCATTGATTAGTAGAGCCTTGGTTTGAGTTTTTTTCGTTTTCAGCTGAAGGGAGTCATAGTTTAAAAGATCGCCTCGAATTGGTAACTGACCGCGAAACATACAGTTGCTCTAACGGCTCAACTCGGCTTCCTTTTTGCTTGAACTTGGCAATAATCTGACTGCACCTGGACACGGTCGAGTTGGCTCCTTAAATCACTCTGATTTACTTTCCTTACCGCCGAAGCTACGTTGTGCTGAGAGTGGGCGGGCCGGTTAGTTCATAATTCAAGTAAGCAATTGCCCAACTGCTTTTGGTTGGGACGAAAAAGAGGGAAACATCAATGAGAACAACTTTTTGAGTTGTACTTTTTGGATGAACGTATAGTCGAATTTTTCGATGGGAAAGTCGCTTGATAGTTGTCGGGGAGGGAGGAGTTGTTTAACTATCATAGGTTTACAGTAGAGTTTATGGAAGGAACAGTAGGTGATGGGGTAATTAGAGATAGGGGTTATAAGAGACATGATCATTTTAAACTATCCCGCGAAGCCGTATTTTTCCGGAAAGCGCCTAAAGAGGTCGCCGGAGATCTTATCTTTATAAAACGTTTATAAAGTTTGAGTGGGTTGGGGGGATCCAGAGGCACTTTTCGTTGCAACACTGGGCAACCTACGAAACCCCTTTCTTTCAACTAGAGGTTATAATAATAATTATGATAATTATTGTATAATATTAGGTGATAATATTATGATAATTATTATCACTTATAAGTGGTTAGGTTATAAGTTCTCCTTCCCTGGTAGCTTCGACCGGCAAACATGGAGGCTTTTTCATCCTCTCAAGTTTTTCCCGACAATTCTGATGTGATTCTGTTTAATATCCATTCGCCGTATTCTGTTCAACGACCACTTCCCCCCAAGTTGGGGCAGTTGTGGACAGTCTGTCTCTTATTTGTTAAGAAAATGGTGTTTTTAATGTTGCTATCTGTTTGTCTAAGTGTGTCTGGAGTTTGTCTTCGATTATGAATGTTTTTTCTCTTTTTTTCAATAAAATATCATTGGTGCAGCAGTGGCTGTTCCCGGGACCTCAGAACTGAAACTTTTGGCTGATATTTTTTTGTGTGAAGTTTTTGAAAATTCAAAACTTTCGTTGGTATGAATCTGGAGGGGAGAAACTTCCAGGGTATTAAGAGACACGTTGCTACTTATCTCCTATAACCCCAGAAGTGCCATGGAAGTGTTTCTGACTTGCCCATTGATGATTTTAACATCTTTCTTTTATTAATCATATGTGGGGAATAGGAGACAGCGACTGCACGTGAAAGTTCAACGATTTTTGTCTCCAACCCGGATGACGGCTTGGGTCTCCAAAAAATTATGGCGTTTTGAATTGTTATAGGCTTAACACAAAAATTCTCGACGGCAAAAAATTGTTGGTTTGGCTGAAAAAAAAAAAAAAAGAAAAAAAAGTTGTCCCTCATAACCATCTCCTGTCTCTAATTACCCATCCTCCACTAGTTCTTAATTCCCTCTAACCTCTCCTCTCTTAAACGTACATACGCCGTTTACCAGCGTTTCTTCACCGTCCCGAACTGGTGATAACCCTTCCCATAACACCCCAAAGAACTGTTCTTCCCATCTATGGCTCAGCAGTTGCGGATGCCGTGGTTGGTCCCTGATCACAAGACCTCACAGCTACTGAGCGGCCATGGGTTGAGGCTGAGGTTTTTCCAGACGGCGTAAGGGAGGATTGGAGCAGGTATGTCTCAGCCCGTCTAGATACAGGGCGTTTGGTGTCTTAACAGCAGCTGCCCTGAAGGCCCCGACAGGCAATATTGTACCCAGTTGGGGATTTTTGTTCTTCGCTCTGATAAAACGAACTCCAACTGTTCAGTCATCGCGTAACGGTGAATACTAAACAAATGGAATTGCAATGACGGGTTACGACTAATACCGGTGGATACTCCGGTGGAATTGCAAACAACCTTCTCCTCCTCTCACCAGTCTGAGCAGAAAGGAAGAAGCAGCCCCCTAAATATTTTCACGATTACGTTTTCAACTAGAGGGGGGAGGGGTATGTCCTGATCATATTTTCTCATTCCTTAGTTACGTGTTGGAAACATCACGTCCAAATTTCTTTCCTACAGTTGTACGTAGGATTTAAACTGAATAAAGCCTAAAATTCCACGGCTTTCGTTATTAAATAACTAAATTTTACACCTTCGATTGGCAATTTTACCTCCAACAAAGATTTTTCATGTCGCATATTTACTAAAATCTACAAAACTCCTAAATTTCGCCAAATATCGGGAAATACAGGTCAAATCCGTTGACGGGAATTTCGTATGATTTTTTACCAGCGTTTGTTGTTTCTTTTTTTCTTCTCTGTTTTTCTCTGTCAACTAGAAATGCCTAGTTTTATACCTTTTTCGACGGAGGACGCCAAAATACCCTTTTTACGGTCAAGTTGTTGCATTTGGCCGTGAATCTCGCGTCTTTACTGTCGCAGTTTGGCCTGAGTTTGCGAGGGAGGCCGGGTTTTTTTCTTTTCTCTCCACTCCGGAGCTGCATTCGACGATTATGTTCATCTCAGGCCTGAAGGCTTGCAGCCAAAACACGACTTTCACAGCCTCCACGTGCCGTCCCGCTACCAACCGAATTTTTTTTTCTAGCGTTGTTTTTAAGCGTGACCCCCTTAAATCATGACCGGCCCGAATTGCTTTTGCGGTGGAGACGGATTTTAGTGCCGAAAATAATCACCAGGAACAACTTGACATGCTTGGGTGTCGATTGGAACCACCAGACAGATTTGTTTTGAGAAAGAATGAGGCTCTGACTTCGTTACGTAATTTAAAAACTAACCCCTGTAGACATTTAGTCTACTCTAGTAAACAATGTACCTACAGACAAATCCGAGTGTGGACCCTTCATGCAGATACATAAATAACTGGATAGGGTGGAGTGGGGTAAGTGTGGAAATGGGGCAAATGCGGAAATGGTTTTGAAAATGGCGCCATTTGAACGCCTTACCTCGGAAACCTTCTCTCTGGATTCCGCCAGTCAGCTGCTTTGTCCTAACCTTCTCTTGACACACTCCTGATTCTGACGAGGGGTGTGCTGTTGGTATAGGTACCTAGGTAAGTTTTCCAGGAACTGGAATGGGTCAGTAATATCTGTCCAACCTTGAAACTGCTTCAGGCGATTCAGTTCAACAGTTTTAATCCCAATGGTTATCGCGTATCAATAATATTTTGGTATCAGGTTCATTTGTAGAAATAATTGCGTGGGTTACATTTTCCCCCAGCCAAATTGGAGTGTGGGGTAAATGCGGAAGTTCAATGTGGGGCAAATGCGAAATAGCATTTACCCCAACACCCTGCCTGTTCTTACTCGTTTCACTTCTTTTTGGTTTATTATTCAGGGAATAATAAAGATTATATAAAAGATACATAATAAAATGTTGATCGGCCACAAAATTTTCCATTATACGTTTCAAGATCTTTTGATTCCAAAAACGAATTGTCCGGTCCGCCGTCCAGGCCGTTTTGGACAGTAGGAATTTTTTTAAATTTGAAATTTTGACAAAACACTCGGTCCACCACCTAGTTGTGTTCGCAAGGTTTTCAGCCCAATAGCCCAACCCCGTGGGACTCTGTGGGACTAAAAAGGGGCTACTTTTGCAGGTTTTTGGCTGTGATATCAAGAAAGATTGGTTCCTATGTATACAAATCATGACTCTCTGCCTTATTGTGAAAATGTTTTTATGTTTTTATGAATAAATAAATAAAAAGAGGATAGGTATATCACTATAATAATATTATCAATTTTATAATATTATCACTATATTATAGTGATATATAATATATAGTATATTATATATATTATATAGAGTGAGATATCGTTTTTGATTATATAGAGTGAGGTTTCGTTTTCGAAGAATAGTTGGACGTAGAATCCATTTTTGGGGGTCCCAAAACCATAGGCTTCCACCGTGAGGATCTATGGGGCTTTTGAAGGATGTACGAAGGTCGAATGAGGTTTCGTTTTCCGAGTGATTTTGAACGCATAATCCATTTTTAGTGGTCCAACCTCCGTCCACAAAATTTACGAGAAAATAAATTCAAAAAACTTGAAATTATTTATCAAAGAATAATAAACCCTTGTGTAAAATTTGCAGCGTTTTTTTTCCCCCAAAAATTGGGATTTAACATTTTAAAAAACCCCTATTTTTGTTGCCTACACGCTGAATATCTTATTTAACTCTTTCAGCTTCGAAATCCGGTCTCAGCGGAATTTATTCACGCAAGAAAGTCATTTGAAAAATGATGTTGTTACCAGCTTGGCAGAAAAGTTTATTTTGCCCATAAAAAAGTGGAGGTGGCAAAAAAATTCAACATAGCGTTCTGTTCGTCTTGGAGTGGGCTTTATATGCATTTACCCCAATGATGCAACTTGAGGTTTGTACGGGTTTCACTGGCTTTTTTTTACATTTGCCCCGATAAAAACAGAGATTTCAACCACGAGAAGTACACCTTTTGTATAACTGAGAGTGCATGTAATCTACGAAAAACTACCTATTAATTTTTTTAAAAAGCCAAAATTGCGTTTTTTTTAAGGAAAGCTATATTTGAGCTACAGAAATTTCTGGTCCCAATTGCCCCACTCCTTCCTTCCTATGTCTGGTAACAACTCTGAGAACTTCTAACAAAACGAGGACTGCTTTGCTGATTCCGTTTCTCACTCACTAGTCTGCTGATTTCACTCTTCTTCCACTACTCTGCTGATGCCCTTCTCCACTCACTGATCTGCGTATTGGGCCTTGCATGTTCGATGTACGAGTCGTTTTGCAACACCTTCTGTGTCGCTACAACATAATTTTCCATAAGAAATCTACGTTCATTTGGCCAACCACTCAGTTTTTCCCCTTTGAATGAACCGCTCCGATCCACATCTCCGTTTGAAAAATGCCGAAAATCCATCACCAAAGACTTAAAATTGGGCTCCCTCCGATTTTGATAATCTCTGCCAAATCAACAACGTTGGCCAACCTTGATCTCCCCACACCTGTGATATTATTTAGTTCTTTCTTTTTTGTCCGTTGAATCCTCCCCGCACCTTTTCAAGGCCATTTGTCTCGTTAGTTGTGCGAATAAATTTAATTTTCTCGTCAACCTACGGTGTCGCCTGGATGCATTTAGAAGCGGTGCATTTACCCGGTGATTTCTTTCAGTGTATGATTTTCTCCGACTCAAACAGTCGCCGCCCCATTGTATGTAAATGAATGAATTATTCGATTTGGGGCCCAATGCGATCAATTTGCATCGTTTCGGCGCCACAATTGGTTTATTCTGCTCACCTTTCGATACTATTAGTGAACCTAATCCGCAAACAAAAATGGAACTTTTCGCCCTAACAGCCATCTGGAACTCTTCCCTTTGGCAAACCGTCTTGACGAGCATAAAAGAAGTAGACCACCCCGAAATAAGTTTTGAGATAATGAGCTCGGTGTACACTAACAAACGAAGGATATGACTTTTTTGTCGCCGGACGAAGGAATGAGGTGTTATTTTTAGGGGTTTAGAGTCTCCTGTTGTTTCATTAACGTCCTGCTAACAAGGCGAATGCCTAATGTATTATATTGTCCAAATAATCTGGCTATTAAGAGTGGCGAAGTGGCCTAGGGGTTCCTTATACGCATTTCAAAACATTCTTTTACTCCCATGATTGTAATTTTGAGAAGTTGATGCAGGTTGGCATACAAATGGTTTAATATTCCTAATTCTACAATATTGTTTTTGAGTTTTCGTATACTATACGACACATTATTATGTCTGAGGCCATCTCAAGACGATTCTACGTCAAAACTCGAAATCGTCACCGTACATGACTCCTAAAACATTCAGATAGTAATAAACATTTAAAAAAATAGCAAAACTTACCTGCTAGTTGTTCACGTATGTAATGTCATTTCCCCCTTCTCACCCAGCGAAAAAAGACCATGAAATAAAAACGACCTAATTAGAAAATCTTCCATTCGGAACAGGAAATTCCTCGTAGGAAGGAACCCCCGCTATTTTCGGTCACCATAAAATAACATAATTGGACCTCCCCGTTGACTGAATCGACCTATAAACGCGTTATTTCCATCGTGTTAGCTAAGCAGCCATTAACAGTTCTCACCCTTCGACGGAGGTCCGCAGAAAAAAAAATCATAACTCCACGTTTTCTTTCTGGATGAAGAGCAATTAGTGCCGAGAGGTTGACCACAAGTTAGGAGAACCTAAAAATACTATTATTTCCATTCCGAACTCTCTGTCTGAGTTTCTTATTAAAACAAACTCCGGTATTCATAATTTTTTTCAAACTCCCTTTTTTTCCTGATTTTCCCCTGCGCCTTAACTGTTTTTTCCTTGTATTTTTAAACTTCCTATAAGGGAGCCAACTAAAGTAAAATATTCAATTCAGATGTCCTCCAGAAGTTGCCAAGTATATACATTTTTTGCCTTGCGAGGTAAGCCACGCCACCCAGTTTCCTAAAAGCTGGTTCACGGCGGACGCATTCCTTAATAAAGCAAAAACAAATCAAAGTGAATAAGATGTGGTATTTTCCATATTAATTGCACAACGCTAAAAAAAAGATAATAATAATAATAATCATATAAAAATGAAATAACTGATTTGACATATGAATCGATAATAATTATTAGTTCATATTTCAAATCGGTTTTTTATTTTATTATTATAATTTTTATTTTATTATTTTTTATTTATTATTATTATTATTTAGCGCGTTAAAATATTTTACTCAAACTGATTCTAATTTCCCTTCAAACATCCCTCTCCATCCCAAACTGGTTTTGAAATATCTTTGACCGATTTAAAGCGTTGAAATCATCCCAATTATTCAAAACCGGTTTTAGACTCTCCTGCATGACCCCACACCTGTTCTGGCCCTGCAACTTCACCCCGAACCAGTTTTAAACCATCGAGTCACCCAGAACCAACCAATCTTGGACGTCGCCGGATTCCTCTCCAATAATTATAATTATTATAAGGAATGGGGGGGGGGGACTGCTAATCTTCTAGGAGAGGGTCGAGAATACGAAAGAGAAAGCGAAAGTGATGCTTTTATGACTATTTATGTTGGGTGCTACCAAGTTGGTTCCCTATTGCCGAGTTGGTTCGCAAAACTGCCCTCCGAAATGACCGCGTTGGTTCCCGAATACGTCCTTGTTGGTTCCCAACATTTCCCTTTTCATTTTTTCCAGACTTAGGACTGGCTACACCTGAACGTTGAAGGTATGCTTACAAATGTTGTTGTGGCCGTCATGCATCATTCACCGACTCGGTGATCGTCATTTTTCTACAGTGCAATTCACACTTTGGGCAAGAACTTATTCGAAGTTTTTTCCAAAAACGTTAGCCGCGTTATTTCACCCATTCTGTACTGATCTACGGCCTCTTGGATAGGTAGGTGCTTCTCGATTCATTCGTCGTTTGGCCACTTTGCGAGTGTTAGCGCACTTCATCTCCATGTAGGTGTCATCCTGGAAAGAACTTCGATGAGGTGCATGGAAGCTCCAAAAGTAGAGAAAAAAAGGGATTGGAGCAGTTGACAGGATAAAATCGGGGGTTGGCTAGCAATGGAGTGGCCCTCTAGTACTCGATAAATGCGTGGTGAGGACGGGGATACGTAAACAAGTGAGAGGTAAACACGATCATAGGTGAGAGGAGACTTGCCATTGGCTTGACGCAATTAGGTGATAGGAAACCTGCCATAGACTCAACGCGATTAAATCTGCTCGGAGAGGAATCGTGAAGAAGAGGGGAGTTTGGAGAGGAATCGTGAACCCTTTTTTTCGACGGAACGCAGGCGATCAGTTTTAAAGGGGTGGGTTTTCTACTTACTTCAACACCTGGGTTGAAAATACATCGAAACACTAGTCCTCAGCTTTTCTCTTAGTTCCAGGCGATCAGTTTTAAAGGGGTGGGTTTTCGCTGAACTTCAACACCCGCTGTTGAAGAACGGCGAAAGAATTTTCGCTCAGTTTATGTGTCGATCACTATCCCTGGAACCTCCTGCATCACCCTGAACGGGTTTTGAAAATTGCTGGCCTCTAAGAGAGAGAAATTAAATTCTTGATGCTTAAACGGATAATTGTTCACTTAGAAA
Source organism: Pilophorus perplexus (assembly GCA_955831195.1). Classification (NCBI taxonomy): domain Eukaryota; kingdom Metazoa; phylum Arthropoda; class Insecta; order Hemiptera; family Miridae; genus Pilophorus; species Pilophorus perplexus. The sequence goes on along the minus strand of OY037009.1, from coordinate 31,203,090 downwards.
ACTTCAAGTCCAAGACTCAGACAATCATTTCTTCAATAAATCGTTCCTCAAATAAACAATCACTCCTGGGCGACCTTGTTGAGGCTACGATGTTTCACGAGAGAAGCAAACATTCGCTGGGAGGCTTTTCACAAAACAAATGTTTGACTCGGCTCTGAAGGGAAACACGCTCTGTTGTTGCCGGCGAAGAGAAACAGACGCGAAGTCTTGTCGGGCGAACAAATTAGAAGCCAAACAATTGCGATGCGTAGGTGGAATCGAGGGAACAACAGGAAATCGTTTGAGTTGAATTTAATGTTGGTAATCGTGGTCAAGTCGATAATGTGGTCATCGAGTTGAAGGCCAAAAAAATAGACTTGAGTGGATAACAGTTTAATGTTTCATTCTTCAGTGAGCTCTTGCGACTGAATGGTTGCTCATATGAAAAAAAAAAAACCTGGAGAAAGCACATTCTATGAAATTTTGTCTTCCTTAATTTGGTTTCAAATGATTAAGCCGCTAAAATGAACATTAAATGTTAATATAAATTTTATCGAGTTATAAGCCAAAACGCTGCCAATTTTACACAAAGGTTTATTATTCTTTGATATAGGTTACTTGTGCGAAAATAAGTTCTGTCAATAAATAAAATTTGGAAAAAATTGTTTTTTTGCAAAATGGTTTTTTGAAATGTTTTTTCAAAATAGGTACCTATGTTTTTACTCGGAAAATATTTGACTTCCTGGGATCCTTTGAAAATCCCATTTGTAGCCCCATGAAAGCCCAATAGATCGCCTCAGTGAACTCGGATCTTTCCGGGACCCCCAAAAATGGATTCTACATCCACAAATACTTCGAAAACTATCTAACTCGATCCCATAGCCAAAAGCCTTTAAAAAAAACCCTCCCGTAGCCCCATTTTAGCCCCTAGCGCCCCACGGGTTTGGATGATCGGGCAGAAAACCTTGCGGGCACAACTAGATGGTAAGCTCGGTTTACCATCTAGTTGTGCCCGCAAGGTTTTCAGCCCGATCGCTAAACCCGTGGGGCGCTATGGGTCTAAAATGGGCCTATGGGAGGTTTTTTTAAAAGGCTTTTGGCTATGGGATCGAGTTAGGTGTCGTTTTCGAAGTATTTTTGGACGTAGAATCCATTTTTTGGAGTCCCGGAACTTTCCGATTTCACTGTTGCGATCTATAGGGCTTCCATGGGCCTACAATGAGATTTTTGAAGGATCCCAGAAGGCAAAATATTTTTCAAGTAAAAAAACAAAAAATTTTTGAAAAAAAGTCCAAAAAAAAATTTTTTTCTAAACTTTTTTCATTGACACAGAATTAAATGTCTGTACAAGTAACCTATATCAAAGAATAATAAACCCTAGTGTAAAATGCAGCGTTTTTCAGCAAACTATAGCGGCCGAATGGTTGCTCTTACAGATAACGTCAAAAGAGCAAATTGTAGGAAATTTTGTTTTGTTCAATTTGGTTTCCAATAACCGCTAAAACGATCACTTTTCGATTATAAGCGAATAAACCGACAGCCAAAGGTTCAACAGATCAGTACAAACCTCATTTTCCAGTGAACTGTAGCGCACGAATGGTTGCTCGTACAAAATCATGAAGGTTTTTATCTAGTTTTATTTTGGTAATGGTGATTAAGCCGACACTTCGATATTATTATAATATAATAATAATGAATATTATTCATTTCACATTTGGCACTTAACTTTGCACAAACGTAGATTGGTATTAAACAATTTTGGCTTTTGATTCCTAAATCGGTTAGTTTGTACTGCTGGTTCCACAGGAGTCCGTGCGAAGAACTAGCGCTATAATAACCCTTTTAACCCACAGGCGGATCGATACGTCTGGACGAGACGAGTGACCTACAAAATTATATCTTCCTCTTTTATCTCAGCCAGCTCCATTAATTTTCCTTCTAGTTTTCGCTACTTGTCTCAAGTAATCCGCACCTCATTTTCTTGACTTATGGACGCAATAGCCTTCGGTGAAACATCATTCCTCCTTTTAGTCAAGTTGATACATTCTCAGGTACGCAGTTGAATGAATACTCCATTAGAATATGTTCATTTCTGTAATTTGAACAATTCTGTCCCGGCTCGCAGACTAAAATAGACGGCCTATTGACAATTTATCAGACCGCTTGCGAAATGGGAGGCTGCAAAAGGATGATAGCTTTGAAAGTTGGCCGTCATTGTAGGAAGGTAAATGTCAAATAACAAACCTTAAATGTCATGTGACCTACTCGTCCCATTTGAACACGGCCACCGATGTTAGGCCCAAGTCGTTATTGTCATTCTCGACCAGCGTTGGATGAATTTGGGTCATTGCGATTTGTTATCTATGTCGTATGGAAAAACGTTGAGGGGAAAACGGTGATTTGTTTGGTTGTTCTTGTTGTTCATATCTCTTCGTTTTAATGAATTCGTTAAAAACTGAAGTTCTCCCTGCGTTGCCAGCATCATGGAATGTCGTCAAATTTTATTGGGCTTAATTGTTTCCTTGATGGGCTACGGCCGAATCTCATTAGTATGCATCTTGGACTAATTCAAGGACATCAGTTCAATGACTTGGAGTACAATGGCCTAAAACGTACGCGTTTAATTGCTATCACGCAACGCTCTGGTTCTTGCTCTGCAACCGAGAATCAGACTGGCGGTACAAAGTATAGGAAAACAAAAACGCTGCAAATTTTACACAAGGGTTTATTATTCTTTGATATACGTTACTTGTGCAGAAATTTAATTCCGTCAATAAAAAAATTAAAAAAAATTGTTTTTTTGGATTTTTAACTTAAAAAAAAAATAATTTTTTTTTGATTTTTTAGTTGAAAAATGTGTTTTTTCAAAAATTCTGTATTTTTTACTCGAAAAATATTTAACATCCTGGGATCCTTCAAAAATCCCATTTTTAGCCCCACGAATGCCCTAAAGATCGCCCCAGTGAAATAGGATCGTTCCGGGACCCCAAAAAATGGATTCTACGTCCAAAAATACTTCGAAAACGACACCTAACTCGATCCCATAGCTAAAAGCCTTCAAAAAAACCCTCCCGTAGCCCCATTATAGCCCCATAGCGCCCCACGGGTTTGGGCGATCGGACTGAAAACCTTGCGGGCACAACTAGATGGTAAACCAAGTATTTTGTCGAAATTTCAGATTTTTTAAAAATTTCCTACTGCCCAAAACGGCCTGGACGGCGGACGGACATTTCGGATTTAGAATGTAGACCTCTTGAAACGGATAATGTCAAATTTTGAGCCCGATCGGAGTCGTCGACCCCCGTCGCGAAAACATAGGTGTATTATTCCAAGAATAATAAACCAAAAGGCTCTGGTTTTCGCCTTTTGGTTTATTATTCTTGGAATAATACACCTATGTTTTCGCGACGGAGGTCGACGACTCCGATCGACCTCAAAATGTGACATTATCCGTTTCAAAAGGTCTAGATTCCAAAACCGAAATGTCCGTCCGCCGTACGCCGTCCGGGCTGTTTTGGGCAGTAGGAATTTTTTTAAAAATCTGAAATTTTGACAAAATACTCGGATTACCATCTAGTTGTGCCCGCAAGGTTTTCAGCCCGATCGCCCCAACCCGTGGGGCGTTAAGGGGATAAAATGGGGCTATGGGATCGAGTTAGGTGTCGTTTTCGAAGTATTTTTGGACGTAGAATCCATTTTTTGGAGTCCTGGAACTTTCCGATTTCACTGTTGCGATCTATAGGGCTTCCATGGATATGCAAATGGGATTTTTGAAGGATCCTACCTCCTTTGCTCTCGGCACACGCCAAACCAATTTAGATCGCCTGTTATTCAAGCATGTCTCCTCAAGCATGTTCTGACTCCTACCTACACTTGTTTTACCAAAAACTAGCTTGGACCTCTCGTTCACTGATGCACACAACCCCAAAATTTGATTTAATCAATTTGGACCCCTCCTACTCATGCACTGCCTCTAACCAGTTTTGAACCACTGTCTTCTCTACTCATGCACATTACTTCAAACCGGTTTGGCACCTACCTACACTTGTTCACCACCACAAACCAGTTTGGACCCCTTGATACTCATGCATATTAACCCAAATCAGTTTGGACCTCTCCTAATCATGCACAGCCTCAAACCAGTGTTGACCCTCCGCCTGCTCATGATCATCACCCCAAACCGGTTTTGGCACCTACCTAAACTCCTTCACCACCTCAAACTAGCTTGGATCCCTCGTCTACTCAAGCTCACCACCCCATATCAGTTTGGACCCCTCGTCTACTCATGCACACTACCCCAAATCAGTTTGGACACCTCCTACTCATGCACACTACCCCAAATCAGTTTGGAGCAAACCTACCTCCTACCTGCACACAGCCTCAAACCGCTGTTGACTCTCTGCTTACTCATGCTACAAACCACACAACCAGTCTCCCCCTTCCACCGCAGACTGCACGTCCTCTTGTCTAATCATGCACACTGCCCAAACTGATTTTGGCTCCTCCCTACACTTGTTTTCCACCCCAAACTAGTTTGAACACTCGTCTACTCCTACGCACTGCCTCAAATCAGTTTGGACTTAATCTACTCCTGCATTCAGCCTCAAACCGGTGTTGACCCTCTGTCTACTCATGCACACTGCCACTAACCACTCCACCAGTCCCCCCAGTACACCCAGACTACTCATGCACGATCACTCGCCTTATCATACACACTTCTCCAAACCAGTTATACTCCCCTGCAAAATCTTTACCGAAACCCAATAATTCATTATGAAAAGTGTCTGGGCTGATATTTCTATCTAACGCTGTTTTAGCATTCTCTTAGCAAAAAATAAAATTTATTTATATTTATTTATTTAATAAATAAATAAATAAATAAAAGAACTGTAGCAGCATTTTAGCGTGGTACAGCATTGTGGGCAGCATTGTGGTGAGCACATTTACTATGGTAGATACTTGGATTAAATTTTCAACCGGACTGAAATGAATATATTTTGGCGAAGCCTTGAGAATAACTTCTGATTCACGCCCCCAGCTGCCCCAGACGTTCGATTTCACTTTTTCCCCTCCTGTAAATAGTTCAAATCCCGAATATACGATACATGAAAACATCATCCCGTCCATTTTGATGAGACTCGAAAACAAGCTTCTCACCCTCTCGCTCGTTGGGCCTCATAAACATGGTGGGGGTGTTAAACCACGAAAAAAAAAAACTCTTTTTTCCGTCTGGTCAGAAATAAACGGATGGCTCACTTGCAAAATATTCTTCCTCCGGGAGGGAACGTCACCGAATCAGCCGGTGCCAAAACCCGCGTTAACTCGGTGACTTTACGACGATTCCGCTATTGCTCAACCTCCGGGTGTTTTTTTTTTTTTTTTTTTTTTTCCTTCTTCTATTGGCTAATAATTCCCCTCGGGGATTCTCATTTTCTCATTTCCTCCCACGAGTGGTTCGTCAAAGGGGAAATTTCGGTGATCGATTAGTGAGACGTCATAATTGAAATGAACACTAATCGATTTTGGGTGATTGTTCTTCGTGTTTAAGTCGTTTTTGGTAGCAGGATTTGTTTAAACAGAAATATTGATTTTACTTGATTTTCCTTCTGATTTTGTTCATGAGGTTTTCATCCCCATCTACCCATCTCCCCATCCCATGAGGGTTTTGGGGCTTCAAAGGGGTTTTGCTGGTGTTTGGCCGGAAAGGCAAGTGGAGTTTCATTCACTAAGTAATTTTGGGCGTACAATTTTGAGGGGTCCCAGATCTACACGCCTGTGGGGCTGTTTGGGGTTTCTGGGTAGTAGGAGGTGGGGGTTTAAAGGATTTTGAGTGGGTCGTGAGAGTTGTCGTTTCGAGGTCATTTTTAACGCAGGCCTCAGCCTGTCTATTGCCAGCAGCGTTTTGGGCGACGGAATTGTTTATCCGGCAATGAACACTTGTTCTATCATGAAGAGGAACCAATTTTTCCAGGGATGAAATCGGGTTTACTAAGAACGAGTTTTCAGGAGGAAGGGTTTTCAGGGAGATCTAATAGATCGCCCTGAAATTTAATTAATTAATTTAATTAACTTAATTTAATTCGTTGAATATTATTCAACGGAAACCGCTTTTCTTATGAGAAAACCCGGATTTGAAGGATTTTGGTCGTAAGTGGCGTGGCATTTATTGACGAACGCTGCTGCCTGGTGCACCTCTTGGAGCTGCAAAATAATTTTCTTACAGCATTGTTAAGTGTAATTCGTACTTACGGAATGTCTGATGAAATGGTGGTACCATCGATATATCAATGGAAATGATCGATAATAGCGCCCTCAAGAAATTCATTCGTAAAAATCGTAAAAAAATTGTATGGAATGTTGAACGAAATTTTTCATCAATAGGGCACAAGTTATGGCTGTTAGCTCACTACTCGAGCAAGACTTTAGGCCCCCCCCCCCCCCCCACCTTGAGCTAGATTTTAGCACACTCAGCTGACCAGGAGAATACCCGTCATTTCAATCGTCTCTTGTACTCCCATAAGGTCTCCTTCTCAAATTTCAACGTCCAAGGGTGAACCGGAGAGATTTTAGCAGATTTTGAACATTTTTACATTACCTACCTACATAATATGTAGGTATAATATTATTATATGTATACTATAATAGTGGCAGTCCGGTACTGCTTCGAGTTCGATTGTTGTGAACGACACTGCACCTCATTCTTTGGATCTCTAACCTCTTGGAATTTTGACTCGAGATTTTTAAAAAATCGATGGCTGCGTAAACAAACCATCCTAACAACCAACTTCTTCCATGTTGCTGAGGATGACCCGAATCACCATTTTGCGCCCACGCAACGTGTTCCGCTGATTCAATCCTCATAAAATTTATTTGGAACCTCAAGTGGCCGTACCCACACAATCCCTGAAAATTTGACTGAAATCGGATCAACATTGTGGAAGTTATGGCTGTAACAAGGAATCACACGTTTGCGCCTGGGACAAGCGTCCGCTGATTCAATCGTGATGAAACTGATAGGGGACCATCTAGGGCTATACCCACACAATTCCTGAAAATTTGGTTGAAATCCGATCAAAATTTTGGAAGTTATGGGTGTGGCAAGGAAATGCGGACAGACAGACCGACAGACACGGAACCAAATTTGTTCAGGAGGCTCTGAAACGCAAAACGTGAGTGGAAATTTTGATTTTGGAGAACCAAATTTTTTTCATTTCGATTTTGGAGAACCAAATTTTTTTCATTTCGAAAGTGAAAACAATGCTTCCGCCGTCTCGGAAGCAAAAAAAAAAAAAAAAAAAAAAACCCACAGGGTACTGCTTAGAGTCTTTGGCTTAAATTCAAGAAACATGGAACATGCTTTGCCTAGTAACGTTGCCAAGCAGAAAGAAATCGACAATTGGCAATAATTGTTTGCCAATTATTTTCTGTGGACCGTCACATGTTAGTAAACAAAAATGATTTGATGTGATGCGCATAACTCAGCTTTCCGCACAGCTACACTCAAATTGGAGAAATGCACCTTGTCTAATAAATTCAGAGCTTTCCAACGAGTGGTGAACGATTTCTGTCCGATCAAAACTATTTTCGAAGGAACCCAGGAATTCAAATTAAATATTTTCCGAGTAAAAACAGGTATTTTGAAAAAAAAAAAAAAAAATTAAAAAAAAAAGTTTTCCAAAAAAATTTGTTTCCAAATTTTTTTTTTTCCTTGTGTAAAATTTTCAGCGTTTTATTATTTTCTTATGCCCAGAGGTCACAGAGGTACCTAATTTGAATGTTGATAATATGTGATATCATTTGTGATATTTTCAATAATATTTCATAATATTCCTTCTTATCTTTGGTCAAAAGCGCGCTATTCATTTTACTATTAAACATTTCCGTGTTTTGCGGTCCAACATATCCCTATTTTATCAAAATGCAACAATTCCATTTTCTAAATGGCTGTGAATCAGCAGTTCAGTTTCAAGATTAGTGGCAAAAACCCGGTATTAGGCCAGTCGGATCATAGAACGTTTTTCTAATAATTGCCTAAGTTGATTCTTTCATAAAAATAAGCACAGTTTTTTGTCCCCCTGAAAAAATTGATTGTTTTGGACAGTAATAATTACGAGTACTAACTCGTCAGTATAAAGAGTATAAATAGAATAAATTATCAGTTTCATTTTATTTTTTGCAGCCCTGAAGGTGAAATTGATGCTTCGGAGGCCTATCAACCAGTTGGTGGCTCAAGGCATAATGCCTCGTAAGTATTTTCCTAATCATATCGTCATTTAATTAGGATTGTATCAAATTTTTTTTAGATACTCATCATCAGATACAAATCATAAAAATTGGCAGAGAAATGTAAAACCGAACGAAAAAAACGTGGCTTTTGGTTTATTTTAAATATTTCATATTATTGTGCAGATTCCGTTTTTCATCTTAAAAAGTATTTTTAAATTCAGTGATGATTTACGATTGAAGCAAAAGGTGCAACTGTCATCCAATTAAATGCACCGACTCCCACAGGTTTTGAACGGGAGTCAAAAAACGTGGGACACAGTCTACCCACAGACGCCCCCAAAAGATTTACGTTGTTGAAATCGTTATTTCTTAATAATCTTCCCGTTTTTACGGGCCCTACGGGATTTTTGAGTTGCCGTAAGTCGCCTGGCCAACGACGGGGGTGTTTGAAGGGTCGACCTTGGGAAATTTTCTTTCTTCGCAAAAAAAAAAAAAAAAAAAATCGGCTTTTGGCGCTCCCTGCGAAGTGAAATTTTCCTTCCCACCTCCGGACGGGCATCGGACTTTTTAAACGGATGTCGGTCATTTTAAGACATGCATTAAGGCGGATCTCCCCCGCGGACGGGGATCTATTTTTGAAAAAGAAGCTTAACTTCTGTCAACCGTTCTGCGAGCGAGCCGTTTGTATTTTACGGCAGTGAAAATTCATTTGGGTTGAATCACTCTCGCGTTTTTTTTTTTTCGCTCTATATAAATTAGCACCCAATCCGGCATTCGAATAAAAAATGGGAGAGTTCTTTTCGGGAGGCGAACAGGAAAATGTAAATTATTCGGCTAATGATGTTCTGGTTTGGTTTATTATATCCGGAAAAATGAAGCCGTTTCTGAAAGAAGGAATGTTTTTCAAATCTGAAATAGAGGGCTGCGGGTGAGGTTTTTGGCGAAGGGGTCGAGTGAGGAATTGTTTCTGAAGTAATTTAGAAAGTGGAATTGATTTTTTCGGACATGTCTAAGCGCACTGTCGGACTATATTGGGCTATAAAGGGGGCGACAGACCCGTTTTGATTTTGATTTTTTTTTTTTTTTTTTTTTTTTTTGCAAAGGGGTAATTTTTACGTTTTTGGAAACTTTTGCGGTTGTATTAGAGCCATTGGAACTAATTTTTTGTGGGGGGGGGGGGAAAACCCCGGTTTGCTTGAAGATGAACACGTTGTCGAAGGAAACCCGGTTTTCGGGAGGAAGGAAACCCGTTGGCAATAGAAACTTTTATTACGAAGAAAAAAGGTTTTGGAGGGCCCAAATAGGGACGGCACAATACAACCAAAATATTCGACTCAGGAGTTTTTGGGGTAATGAATCCGAATCTAAAAAGATCCAACAAATTCGGCTTCTGCGTTTTGATATATTCGCAAAAAAGTAAATAATTAAAATATAAAATAAAATTGTTGGCATTTTTTTTTTCTTCAGTTTTTTACTTAGAACTCCGAAACAATGCGTTGTACCTACGCGAAATGTTGCCACTATCAATATGGAAGGTCATTAAATTTCCTTCAAAATGCGCTAGTCAACTTTGGTCCCCTAGTGTAGAAGCTAGAGCGCGTAGAAAACTATCGTCAAAACTCTAAAAACATCCGTCAAAATTCTCAGCTACTTATTCTACTCATTTATTCCAATAATCCTATTCATTCTAAGCTACCTGGCTACCTGGACCCATCGACGTCGACGATGTTAACCGCAAGTTTTCATGACAAATCGGCGTCATTCTTATTGCCCATATCCGTGGATGCAAGGGATACGAGTTTGGTATGTTTTCAACGCGTGCTCCTGCACTAGTGGGTCAAAGTTGACTAGTGCATTTTGTAGGAAATTTAACGCTCTTTCATTTTGATACTGGCAACATTAGCCGCAGAACGCACAGTTTTTGAGTTTTGAGTAAAAACAAAATGAAAAAAAGTGCAAACATTTTGGAATTTTTTTGCGAATCTCTCAAATGCCGATTGTGTTGGATCTATTCAGATTTGGATTCAGCATCCCTGAAAACATATAGTAAACCTTAAATTCCAACCACCTATTTTTTCTACGTCGTCCTCATTTTCGCTATGCTTTGACTGGGCTATTTAATTGGTAACGAGTTGGGCAATTGACCGAGTAAATCTAAGTTATGAATGGGGCAAACAGAGCCTCAATCGTAAGGATTTGGCTGTGAATGTTCACTTATCACTCAATATGCCACATTTGACGAATCTTTCGTTCAGGATTTCAATGTTCTACACAAAATTGGTGGACCAACCTCCTGGAAACACCCGAATAAGTTTGATAAATTAATATTTCGAAGTGAACTTGGACCTAGAAAAGAACTAAAGCGGGTCCCGGAACTCTTCGACTCTACTGCAGTAGCTAACGACACCCTCGTGTAATCAAGTTCGGAAATAGCTCATTTCTCACTCATTTTCTGTCTGAATTTCAATCTTCATGTTCAAAAACCATAAATTATGAATTAGCATAACCACAGAAAGACTTGTTGTTTTGTGAAAACCTAATTTGTCTTCTTTTTTCAGCTTTGAAAACGCCTCCAGGCTTCCACGAACAGCGGCAAAAACTCGAGCGCGCCAAAATGGGCGATTTACTGAAAGCCAAAATTCAGCAGCGGCCTGACCGAGAGGAGCTCGTCAGGCAGCACATCCTCGAAGGTTGGTGACAATTTATTATTATTATTATTATTATTATTATTATTATTATGACAAGTGACAAGAAAAACAACAGTTTTAAAATTGCATGTATTACTTATTTGTATTTTTATTATTATCATCATCATTATTATATTATTATTATTATTTATTTTATTTTATTTTATTTTTTTTTTTTTTGCAGACGTGGGACATGTGGACCCGTCTTTGGCCGAAAAGCAGCGGCAATTGAAAAAATGCCGGTTAGCGGATCAACTGAACGACCAGCTGTCTCACCGGCCAGGACCTCTTGAGCTCATAAAGAAGAACATCCTCCATACCGAACCCCCGATTGAGAGGGCGATCAAAGGTACGAACTGAAACTTGTCGCATGCACCGACTGAAACGGGTTATTTGATCACCTTGAAAATTTTCGGATACTTCCGAAGGTTCTAACCCAGTTCGGGAAATAAACAAACTTCCCCTTCTCGTTAAATACACAACCTGCCACCCACGTTTAAACACACAACTTATAATTGCTTCTCTCAAGTGGGCTGAAACGTCAATATGTAACTACGCTATTTTAGGTTGAGGCGAAACGTCTAAAATCGGGGAAAGAATAAATGAAATATTTTCAAAATAGCAATACGGCCTGCTCGTATGAAAAGGGTGATTTTTAAATAGCTCCGTTTACGCTACGAGTGAGCGGTGGGTTTATGATGAGGTGATGTTAACAGAAATTGTTTACATGAAAAAGTTGAGGAAAATGCAGGTGATTAACGATAAGTTTTGCCAGATTTTTGGGATGTGTGGGGCTATAAACTGGTTGCAGGAGGTGGGGTTTAAAAGATTTTTAGGAGATGAAGTAATAATCGATTTGGGTCGTTGTGTGCATGAATACGAAATCGGGTTTGGTGAAGAGAAACTGGGTTTAGTGGGGACGGAAACTGGGGTTTTCACAAGAAGAACCCGGTTCTTTGGCGAGAGTCGAGTGAGATGTCGATGAAGGGAACTCAGGTTTTTTTTTTTTTTTTTTTTTTTTTTTTTTTTTTTTTTTGGGTGGAAACCGGTTTTATGAAAATGAAAAACCGATTTTTGAACTAAGATTGTTTGGATGCGATTGGCAGAATGCCGGTAGCATCACATCCCCAAATACGCCGCCTGGTATTGTGGAGAAAATGGGAGTGCTGGTGCATTTCCGTCTGGACCATAATACTAGACGTCATGATCAAGTCCACAGATCCGAGCATGCTGCAGCTGCAGAAACGGCCCACTTTGGACGGATTTGATAGATGCGTCTTGGTACCCCGTCCAGCCTGGACCTCTGGTAGGGAGATCTGGGTTAGCCAACGTCCTATACGATGCGTAGGTCCTCCCAGATCTCACAGTTTGACGCAGGACCCCAGCCTACTTGTTCGAGGCGTCGAAGTAGGATGCCAGGTCAGCAGACCCACATGTCAAGCCTGAGTTCATTTCCCCGGCATCTCTGATCAAAGGTCGGATGCTGGGGTGATTGTCAGTTTCAGCCTTTAAGGATCCATAAAAATGCTGTGATCCGTCATTGTAAATGGTTTACTGACAGGAATGAGTAGTGAATCCTAATTAGTTAGCGGGATCGCGCCAGGCCAGTGTCGACAGTGGTAAAAACGCCTGTGGGAGAATGAGGGCTCGTCGCTCCGCGGCGCACAGTGATCAGCAGCGGCTCCTGGAACTAACTCCGGCGGCTTGCCGAGTTTACCATTCGGGGATGAGGGAGTTTCCCCCACATTGTCGTTTTGGGACTCTCCGGGAGGCTTCAAAGGCTCTGCACGTTTAGTTGGATATTGACATTTTCAAGGGACACAGATAGAAGAAAAAAAAAAAAAAAAAAAAAAAAGCTGCAAATTTTACACAAGGGTTTATTATTCTTTGATATATAAGTATTTATCGTCAGAACCTGTTGGCCGCTCCTTTTTTCTTTTGGCCGCTCCTTGTTTCTGTTGGCAGGAGGGGCTAAAATCCTTTTATGTATAATAGTAGGTTACTTGTGCAGATTTTTTTTTTTTTTTTTTCAAAAATCTTTTTGAAAATTTTTTTTTATTTTATTTCAAAAATCTCATTTGTAGCCCTATAGATCGCAACAGTGAAATCGGATCTTTGCGGGACCCAAAAAAATGGATTCTACGTCCAAAAATACTTCGATAACGACACCTGCCAAAAGCCTTCAAAAACCCCTCCCGTAGCCGCATTTTAGCCCACTAGATGGTAAACCGAGTATTTTCTCAAAATTTCAGATTAAAAAAAAAAAAATTCCTACTGCCTAAGTATAATAATTAGGTATTGAAGAACAACAATGTCTTTCACAAATATGGGCAAACATTTTCATCAAAGCCAACCAGACGATGGCCTCGGCTAAGTCTTAAGTAGGTATTTAAATTTAGTGCTATTTCTTCCTTTTAATGTGTGGGAAGTCCCTTTCTTTTGTACTATATAGGTACTGATTTTACTGTTGTTACGAAATAAATACCTTATTCATTCATTCATTCACGAACCACTTACCAGAGAATGTTTCTAACTGTTAATAATAAATATTAACAGTTATTGTTTAACCAGCGTCCTTCATCGGGATTTGACCATAGAACATGTCGTTTTATGTGGATGACTGTGTTTTGCAGAGGGTGCGATCGAGTTCAAAGCCACCTGCGAAGGAACTGCTACCAAACCTACTCATCCGGATCACTACATGTTGGATGAAGATTCGGGTGGGAGTTTGTCTCCACCGCCTTCGTCTTTGGGCACTCAGGTGTCGTCGCCGTCGTCGTCCATCACGCAGGTACTGAACGAGAGGCCAGTTCTAGTCAGGTGGGTTGTTGGAATCAAATGTTTATGGTACCTTTTTGTGTCCTCAGGTAAGTACCCCTGTGGTGATATCGTCGGGGGACGAAACGCAAGTGACGTCGACGACAAACCCCATCCCGACGGCGTCGCTGCAGGCCAACGGCGGTATCGTCACGGTTCTTCTGACACCTTCGACGGCCATCGCCATCCCCGGCGTTAGTTACCGCAGCCCTTCGACAGCCTCCGTTGGCGCTCAGGTCAGTTCGACCGGAAGCACGCCGGCGCCGTCTCCGTCTCCTGCTCCATCGCCTGCACCGTCGCTCTCGAAGGACAAGAGCCGGAAAAAGAGCAAAGCCAAGGCAACCTCTAAACCGCGGATAATCAAATTTCACGAGTACAAGGTGAATATTATTGGACTGTTCATTTTCTCTCATGGCAGCTACCATCCTTTGGTCTTGGAGATCCTCAATTGGTGGGAAATAAAAGTGAATGGTCTCATGTTATACCAGACACATTTACGAAGGATCTGTTACCAGTAGGTCAAAACACTATAACGGACATTGGGTAATGGAAGATGGAAGCGCTTCCTCGCTCAGGTGCTAGTCGCCTCGGCGAGCAGCGTACTGGAAGTTTTCAGACGACGGTGAAGATCGACAGGGGTCCAAACACAATGAAGGCCTCACCAATGGACCTAACATTTAATGTATCGAGGTCACAGCCCTACCGTCATACATTACGAGCATTCTATCAATGTATCTACCATCAAACATGACCAGGACCCTGTAAAAGCCTAACGTAAAATTTATCGATTAGCATCTCAATGTACCTACTATCAAAATTAAATTTTGTAGTATTTAATTCGAGGTAGTTGATATTTCACGACGAGAAACAAGCGTTGTTACTAAAAAAAAATTACAAGTTGACGGGTTACCACGGGTGTTCCGAGTGGAGGATGGATGCATTATTGTTAGACGATGGACGGGAATCTGATATTTCGTGCGAAGCACGGGTGTCCCAGCTAGTATTTAATAAAACAAGCACCTGATCAATGAAGTGAAATATTATGGTTATTAAATTTAATTAATAAGGTTTCCAAGACATGCTACAATGGTCCCAAGCTTTCCAGACCAGTCCAAGGCTTGCAAAGTTGATGCCAAGGGTTTCCTCCGCTTGCCATGATGGTCCCATGCTTTCCAGACCTGTCCACTGCTCAAAAGGTTGGTGCCAAGCTGGCTAAGGGGTTTCAAGGCTTGCCAAAATGGTCCCCAATCTTTCCTGACCTATCCGAGGCTTGCAAAGTTGGTGTGTCGCAGGGATGTATCGCCAGTTCCCGAAATAGTAATAGGAGCAATGGGTCCACAAGCAGCTATAAGGAGAAACCTCTCAGTGAACCTACTACATATATAAATAAACCGAAACACCAGCATTCCCTCCCCTATCTAGCGCTGCCTGGTGACGCCAGACTGTATGACTTTACTGCTCTCTACTGGTGCGGTAGCAAACTCGGTCCAAAGCTCCGGGGGTTTAACTTCAGGGTCCAAAGCTCCGGGGTTTAACTTCAGGGATGGGTGGAAATAGTAAACTCGGCCTCCTCTCTGGGTCGTCAAGATAACGAGGATTATCGATATGATATTCGGCCCAGTGTCAGATGCTCTGCGACATGTCCTAACAGCGAATTCATACGAAAGCCGTAAATGGTTTGGCTTAACCCAAAGCAGAGCAAGCAGCCAGCCAAAAGACTGGCCAATATATTGCACGCCTTGCTCGATCGTAGCAATGTACAAATCTTGCTGGTAATAATGTGAATAAGGGTGACGTCTACAGTGCTGAATCGATCAAGTAACAATAAAAGTAATAGAAAATAAAATAAGTAAGGAGGCTTTGATGTATGAATTATGTTTTAAAGTTTTAAAAGTTTGTTACATGTGTTTCGAACAGTATTTGATATTTTGGCCCACCACGATCGTAACTGACCTCGAAGTTGCCTTGCAGGAAGCTTGTCGCTTTTCCTGGTCATTTTGTTCATTACTGGGTGGTAGATTTCACTCATGTCATTCATGGGCATTTTATTTGTAGTACTCAGGTTGACGGTAGCAATGTCCACCAATAAAAGCTGAAAATTTGAATCATTCGTTCCTTTTGTTCACTCTTATCAATACGATCAACTCAGTGGTGAGCCGAGTTTTCCACTTGCAAATTTAGATGTCTCAGCCATTTGAAAAATTTAATTTCTCATACCCATGAAAAGAAGTTGGGGCGAGTTTTCCAATCCTCAAAGGGATTAATCCCGAATTTACTATCGCCCCTGTACTGTGTCGGGAATCGCTCCTACCAGTATTACAACACGTGAGTGAACTGTAGCTTCTTGCGGATTTGTACCAGGCTGATCAGTGCTCCGGCTGAATTTTAATCAGACGAAATTCCGTCGCCAGTCCATCCTGAAATTTAATGTTACTTCAATTATAACTGTGCCCTATTCAACAGAGTGACTTATTTCAGTTCGATTAGCTGCATACTCTGTGAAGTCATTCAGAGCCAAGTTGTGGCAGTAAGAATAGTCTAACTTTCCACCTTTTATTCCTTTTAACGTTATTCGCTGCTCATGTAGGCGCTCCTCCACTGTGATGTCACTCAGTTCAAAATGGTCGTCTTAAGGCAATTGAAACAAACTGTAACCTCCTTTGTCTCTTGCAGGGTCCACCCAACGCGCAGAAAAACTCTGCCCAAAACTCAACGCCCGCTGAAACTTCTTATGATCTCCTGCTCCAGCAGCAACAACTTTTCCTGCAGTGGCAACTAGAGTGGCAACATAAGGTATGATTGGTTTCAGTGTTGTCTACGCCTCGAGTCCGCTATGCGCTAAATACAATTTTTCTTTTGCAGTACCCACAAATATTGTTGCCTGCTTCGCGAAGGCCGACGACACCACCTCCTGGATCCGCCAGTAGTTCAAGTAGCTCGGCGGGAGAGAGTTCTGCAAGCAGCAACGCACCTCCTCCGCCTCCTCTTCCTCAGTCCAGCCCTCCACCGCCGCTCCGGAATCTTGAGGATATGAAAGGTACTTGAAGATACTTCAATTCTGCTCCATAGAGTTTGGCGTACCTCACAATGTTTTTTATCCCTCTTTTGCAGTGAGCGATTTGAAGGCGGAACTGAAAAAGCGAAACCTCCCCGTCTCGGGTTCCAAACCCCAGCTAATTGAAAGACTGAAACCTTTTTGCGAGTCCGCTCAACAGGCTCAACAACAACAAGCGTCTAACGCTCAGCAGCAGCAAGTTGCTCAAGCTCACGTGTCTAGTACGACCAGCCTCCAAGAAGAATCCATACCATCAGGTATTAACTGTCTCCACAATAACCAAACTCCTCCATGGAGCAGCAAGAACTGGAATTATGGGATTTTGGCGTTTCAGTTTGCAGCGTCTCATCCTCTTCAGGGTTGACAGGACAGTCGATACTGATGGACACATCTGAATCGCCAGTCAGCCCAACGTCTGAACTCAATTCTCCAGCCTCCGCTGCCTCGTCCCAAACTCCGCTGGCTATAGTAAAAATCGAGCCTCAGCTCACAACTCAAATCCCACACAATACATTCCAAGTGAGTCCACAAATGTAATACTTGTTTGTATCTGCTGGTGCTGCTTCAGAAAAACAGCTTTGTTTTTACTATGATTGAGCTAAGATTGATCCAATACTGCTTTGGAGGGATTTGAAGCAGGTTTGTCGCAGACTTGAGTGAAGGGGGGGGGGGGACTGGTTTGGTAAAAGTTAAAGCAGGTTTGGAGTGACGGTGAAGTTGGTGGAAGGGGGTTGAAAACAGGTTTGTACAGAACTAAACAGGTATGGAGTGATGTAGTGAATGAGAAAGGTTTAAAATAGGTTTGGAGATTCTTAAACAGGTTTGGAGAGAGTTAAACAGATCGGGAGTGATTTAGCAAGTCGGGGAATTAAAAACAGGTTTGGAGTAACGATGTTAGTGGGAGGGGGTTCAAAACAGGTTTGAATAGAGTTGAAGTAGGTTTGGAGTGATGAAATAAGTGGTAGAGGGGTTCAGATTTTTGCACAACTATGCAGTTCTCACACTTCTTCCTCGTCACTATTTACAAATGGCAATTGTATTAATTGTAAATTGTATCTTGGTGCTGGTTCAGAACGTGACTCGCTATCATACTTTTTTTCAGCAACTGCCCAATGCTAAGGCCAGCCTGGCGGCTTTTCTTCAGCAGCAGCAGTTGAACCAGCAACTTCTAAACCAGCAGCAACTCCTTGCGAACAATAACAATAATAACAACAACAATAACATCGTCATAAAACAAGAACCAAAATCACAAACGACCCGGTAAGTATTTGTGGTACAAATGTGGTATTTAATGGAGGCTCTTTGTCGTATTTGAACTCAATATCGGTTGTTTTTAGGTCCACGTGCACGCTGCCAAATTTCGCGGGAACGTTCATGAATGGATCTAACAACGGCTCAAACGACATCCTCAGTCAGGTGGACTCGGACGCTTTCATTCTTGACAACACGAAGGGTCTTTTCGACGTCAAACCCTTAGATCTCATTAAACAGGTAAAAGATCGTTTGTCGGGGATGAATGTGGGGTTTTCGAAGGGAATTGGGTTGGGGAGTCGCGTGAGGGGCGTTTTGAGTTGATTGGAGTTCCAAGCCTGTGGGGTGGATTGCCGCTTGTGGCTATGTAGGTATGGTTAACTATATTTTTACCGTTGTAACGCTGGGGGACACCCCCCAGACCCCCGGATTAATAATGCGTTTTTCGGTGATTCCACCGGGGGCTGATGGAATACCTAAAAGTAATCAGTCATTCTGCCATATTTACAGTAAAACACAACTAACGCTTCTGGTACTACTAAATGCTACACTTGAGCAGTGGAGTGCTGAAGAGGGAAGGATTTACTTACAGCACCAGGCACGTTGTACCTGTAAGGTTTTCAGTCCGATCGCACAAATCCGCAGGGTTCTTTGGGGGCTGAAAAGAGGGTCGAGTTAGTTGTCGTTTTTCAAGTTCTCTTGGAAGTTGAATCTATTTTTGGGGGTACCAAAAGCGCCCTTAATAAGTCTTAAGTTTATTTAATTCGCAGCCCCTGGGTCTGCAGACCCAAAACAAATGTGCGATGAGAACCATACGCTGAGGTCGTTCACACCTCAGACAGGTTCAAACCAAATAATCTCCGTAAAAACATTCAAAACTGGATTTTTGGGAAGGGGAGTTTTCTCCAGGGTCAGTTCCAGAAATCCCCCCCCCCCCCCCCCCCCCCCGTCGAATAGGACTGGTGATAGGTAGATTTTTTGTCTCCTAATTCTATTTAGTACAAAGCACGTGATTTTCGCAGAATATATGATTTAAACTCAGGACAGTTACGTAACGCAGCCTTATTATGTATGTATGGGAAAGTCGGGTCAGACAGGGTACTCCCCCATCAGCTCATGCTCGTGCAGATATCCGATCTTAGCCCTGCACTGACTGTTCAAAAACATTTCTGCCCTGGCGGTTTTTATTGACTTCCCTTTTGATTTTATGCTGTCAGCATCAGTGGAAGACAAAAAGAGGGAGCTGGTCCTCAGAAAGCATGATTTTGGCGGTTCGTTAAGAACTTGACAAGGAAACGGGTTACAGAAAGCCTCAAAGACCTTTGGAGTGCCCCTGATTGGAAATGCTTACTAATTTGAACTTATAAAAGTCTGTACAGGTTCGGTTTATTACTCTGAAATTGAATAAAAATTGCTTGGGGTATTTTTTATACTTTTTATGAGGTACCCCCCCCCCCCCCCCCCCATCCATACCTAAAAAAAAGACGACTCGGGTTGTTTTCATTTTACTCGAGCTAGTGATCAGGAAACATTAATTCAATCAAATGGATATGAATTATTGATAGCCAACATTTGAACAAATTTTAACAAAGTCATAATATGTTTATTTGCTGCATTTTTTAATTTTTTTATATTTTTTATTGATTTTTTTCTTAATGGAGTTGTGCCCTAGACCAGTTATGGTACCTGGTCGTACCCGACTTTCCTACCTTATCGAAAATCACGGTAATGGTTGATCGAAACCAACGAACAGGATTTCGTCGAAAAATTAGCGCCTTCCTTAAAAAAAAAAAAAAAAAATAACCCCCACAGCCCCCTCTGGCTTGCAAGGGGAGTTCCAAAAATATCTCATCAATGATTAATTGCGCGCTATTAGTCAATAAAAAAAAATCCTCCTGCTCTAGACAACAAAGCTCAGAAGTGAAGACGTGGCCGTATAGACCAAACATTAACAGTTGCCAACAGGCCTTGAGCTGTTAATTGCTAATCTTTTTCGTATTTTCGGGGGAGAAGTCGGCCAACTGCCGACGCGTAAACTGAAGGCGCCCACAAAAGTGGAAGTTATCCATCTTGAAAGGAGCAGACGAAGAAAAAGTGTCGTTTATTCATCCCGCGCTAACTGGCCTTACGTTTCCGAAGATATTAATTCAAATGTTGGTGTTCGCAGAATCAACAGAATCAGATGACGTTGCAAAACGACGACCCCATGTTGGACGTCAAATCCCAAATCGTCGATGACGTTTTGGAAATCCTCATAAAGAACGGTGAGCTTCCGGCTACGGCGGCTTCACAACCTTTGGAACTGTCCGAGCTCGACATGGACGTCGATCACTCCGATTTGATGGAGGTAAGGAAATGAAAATTGGTTGAAAGAAAAGTGAAGAGGTTGGGTTGGTTGGAGCCTGCCACAGGAGGGGGTTTTTATGGTAAACTTAAGGGTCTCAGACCCATCGGACATCGCCGTGGGTGAAGGGGGCGTAGTTACTTCAAGATTTTTTACCTCTTGCATCGCCGTGAGTGTGAGACGACTATGGGGCTGCATAGGTTGCTTTTGAACGATGTCAAGAGGTGGAATGAAGCGTCGTTTTCGGAGTAATTTTGGGCATTTGTGGTGTTATATGTTCATCCAGGTGTAGGTCTACATTTTTGAATTAAATTCAATGTTCAATGAATTTATAATTTAACAATGAAATTTTATAATTTAAAACATGATTTTTCATTGACCCGCTTCCAGAAACAGACATTCACGACGCTTTTTCCGAAGTCGCGGATTTTCCAAACTCTCAATAATGGCTGTTTCCCTTTTGGTTTATTATTCTTGGAATAATACACCTGTGTATTCGTGTCGGAGGTAGAAAATTCTGATCGGCCTCAAAATGTATCATTACATGTTTTATGACACGTAGATTTCAAAAATCAAATGTCCGTCCGCCATCCGAGCCATTTTGGGCAGTAGGATTTTTTTCTTTAATCAGAAATAATGGCAAAATACTCGGTTAACCATCTAGTTGTGCTCACAAGGTTTTCAGCCCGATCGCCCAACCCGTGGGGCTCTGTGGGGCTAAAAAGGAGCTATGGCTGGGGGTTTTGCAGGTTTTCGATTATGATATCGAGTGGGGTGTCGTTTTCGAAGTATTTCTGAACGTAGAGTCCATTTTTGAGGGTCCCAGAACCATCCGAATACACCGTTGGTATGTATGGGGCTACAAATAGGGCTTTTGAAGAATGTCAGGAAGTCGAATGAAGTATCGTTTTCTCAGTACGTTTTCTCAGTAATTTTGGACTCATAATCCATTTTTCGGGGATCCACATCCCTCCCACAAACTTTACAAGAATCACATTTTTTTCATAATTAATTTTTGGATAATTTATATTGATGAACAATTAACTCTTGTGTAAATGTTGCAGCGTTTTGACTTGCCACTGGTGTTGTCATTCTGCCTCATTTTTTTTATCCTTGAAAAATGTGCTCGAATATTCCTCGAATCCCCAATAATCATTGGCATTTCCTTGTACCCCAAGTCCAGGAGAGAGGGGACGCTTTTTGGTCTTCATTCGGTGTAAAATGTATTTAAACGCAAAATTATTGTTCCGGACAAATTAGTGACCAAAATACAGTTTTTTCGAATTCGGTAGGATTTAATAGATGACACTAAATTTTCAAACTTGATTAAAATTTGATTAAAAACAAACTATTTAGATGAAAAACTGTTTTACGCATTTATAAGCTCGATAAATTCAGTTGGTCCCAGAGAGGTGAAAATACTACCAAAAGGCTTCTTCCGGTGTTTTCCAGATAGACAAAATATGCTAATATGGTCGAATCCGAGCCCTACTGATTACCACCCTGTAAATTCGAACGCACTTTGTTCTTTTGTATCACCCTAATCTGTGCGTTTATTTGCAGGTTGACACCGAGTGGTTGGACTCACTGATCAGCGGAGATCCAAACAGCGTCGGTCTCGAACACCACAGCTCCAGGAACGACCCGCTCCTCTGCGCCCCGCCAAGCACCCCGCCGTCGTTCGACCTCTTCATAGACGATCCTGATTTTAAAGTCCCTCCGGCCTCCATGGCGGACTGGGACCGGTTGGATTTTGCCATCTAGTGCTCTCAATACTCAAACCCGCTCCGCCATCTTGAAAAATATCGCGCACGCTATCTGGCGACCTCGACGGAACCAAATGCTGTCTACAGACCTTCATCCATCGTCGACACCTCCTTGAAGATTGTTAGTTACTGCGCTTAGTTTATGTACATACTTGCCGGTGCTTAAGTAAGATCTTCCACCTGGAACACAACCCTGCTAGGCTGATTGTTTCACAAAATTTAGTACGCTGCTTCGAACATGAAAAATAAATTTCAACACAAAAGGTGGATTTTTTCCAAATTTTAACGAAAACTTCTGTTTCTGTGGGAAACCTGTTTTAACGGTTGTGAAATCTTACTCAAGTACCAATTTTCATATTCTCGCATTACCGCCTACTTAGCTAGTGAATTAATGCTCTCTTTGCAATGTCAACAAACGTTCCTTACAACTAACATCTTCAATTTGGAGGTGAAAAAATTAAGGTCATTACGCTGTATGTCATGTGCCTCACCGCAGTCACACGAAAAAAGGAAAAACCTCCAGCTCCCGGACCGGGACCAAATTCGTCCCTCGATTTGGCTAACGTTAGTGCAACCTGTAAACATGACTTCATTCCTGTAGTATTGCATAGATATTAACACTAATGTTTTCCTTACGAAAATGTTCACACCATTGGACAAATTGAAGTCCCAAGATTTGCCTAATTTTAGTCGGCCAGTACAGGTTTTTCGTTGTAATTCAGTTGAATATTTGGCCTTATGCCTACAATTTGATTTTATACAAATGAGTTTATTGTTCTGATGAGACCAGGAAATGGGTGTTTGAACAGGTTAATGGCCTAATGAGAAGCAACTTTGTCCTTACCTCGTTTAAGTTAAGAGCAGAGAAACCCAACGATTGCTGCGGAACATTTTTTAAATCGCAAATTTACAAAAAAATTTAATATTTCGTTTGCGGGGG
Source organism: Pilophorus perplexus (assembly GCA_955831195.1). Taxonomy (NCBI): domain Eukaryota; kingdom Metazoa; phylum Arthropoda; class Insecta; order Hemiptera; family Miridae; genus Pilophorus; species Pilophorus perplexus. The sequence continues at coordinate 31,180,025 of OY037009.1, read as the reverse complement.
TTGTGCAAAAAGTTGAGGTGTTACGCTCTGATAGAGCCAGTGGGGGGGGGGGGGGGGGGGGGGGGGATAAATTGGTTTGGGAAGAGTTAAAGCAGGTTTGGGGTGATAGTGAGAGGGAAGAGGTTCAAACCCGATTTGGAGGGTTCAAAGCAGGTTTGGATGGAGTTGAAGCAGGCTTGGAGATAGTTGAACAGGTTTAGAGTAATTTAGTGAGTGGGAAGGGTCTCAAAACATGTTTGGAGAGAGTTAAAGTAGGTTTGGAATAGTGAAGTGAGAGGGAAGATGTTGAAACCCGACTTGGAGGAATTAAAGCAGGTTTGGTCCAAAACTGGTTTTAAGAGAGTTAGAACAGGTTTGGAGCGATGAAGTGAGTGGTAGGGGGTTTCCAAAGAGATTCGGAGAGACTTGAACATTTTTGACGTGAGAGGGAGGGTTTTCAAAGCCGGTTTGGTGGGAGTTAAAGCAGGTTTAGAGTGATGCAGTTAGTAAGAGGATTCCAAACTTTACATTTTTGCACAACCCTCCGCAATTCTGACATGTCTTGTTCCTCTACCCCATTTACTCTCTACAAAATAGAAATTTTTATCCTTTCTAAATTATATCTTGGTGTGCTGCGTTTTCCGTCAAACCTGCCATTAATTTTAAGAACACTTAGAAAAATCTACTAATATCCTCAAACTTAGGGATATCTTGACATTTCTATTGCAACCGGCCTATTTCATAATGCTTGAAAAAATATTCTAAAACAAACAAAAACCACTAGAAAATGTTTCTAATTATAAACTATTTAAATTGTTAAAACATCTAGGCCCAAATTATTTCCTAGTGTATAATGGGCTTCCACTTTATACACCTTCGTTAGTTAGAAGGGATTTATTAACGAATTCTACAAAATTGTGTTGTTACAAAATAGAAGTCGCTTCGTAGGTGTTTTAGCCGAAATCCTGTAGTTTTTTTTTTTTGCTGCATCGAAACATTTACATAATATGTAAATGTTTCGATGCAGCAAAAAAAAAAACTACAGGATTACTATTATTGTTTATTAACCTCTTTGTAGATGTACAGTTTAGCGTTTTTACTGTATAGATTTCGTACTGAGGGAATTCAAGCTTTTTCGGCTGGCGAGATTTTTTTCTGTGTAGAGGATTTACTAGGTGGGGCTTAGTACGTGGGTGACAACGAAGTGAATTTTGAGTGTGATGCTTGCGAAATTTTTAAAAAAAGCTATTTTGACGTAGAAAAGGAAGGTACGCAATTTAGACGTTGTTAAGTGCTCAATTACTAAAAAAAAAAAATATTTTGACAAAATAACCTGGCTTATTCTTGCCAAACGGAAGTTGTGATAGTAGAGGATCTTTTGAAATATGCTTCAAAAATTTAGTGTGTCTTGGAATTATCTAACTATTTGTCATTTAGGTATAGATGACGTCTAACTGCCTATAACGGATTATTTTATGAATTCCTCGCTGTTTGGAAAACTGTGCAAAAATTTCGTTTTTAATTTATTCCTCTAAAGGAGTTTTTTTTTTGTGTGGTTTTATTCGTTCTGGAGATAGTCAAGCTAGTTCTGAGTGAAGTCAATGAATGAATTAGGTCATTTGTAAATATTTCATATTTATTCACTTGAGCTTCCCCCTTGACGTACTTAAGTTCATCCCTTATGTATCAACAGTACTTAATCCGATTTGTGTCTCGAGGCGCCCGCTTAGTCAAATTTCAACGTGTAGTGAATTTTTTTTTTTTCGGGGGGTTCGGTTATATTTGGCTTAACATTCCATTAGTCAGAATTTCAGTCGGTTGATTGAATCCGTGCCTACCGGTTTGGGCCTTCAAAATTTGTGAAATTGAGGCCTGGGACCACTCTTTCTGTTTTTTCATTTTTGGCTTTGTGTGAAAAAATAAAATTGCAGCAAATTTTGGTTACAACAGTTCTCCGTGTTTTTGAACCACTTTTGTTTTTTCATCGTGCTTGTTGGCAGCACTCATGTAATATTCTGTTAAAAATGTATTATATTCATTTTATTTTTTATTTTCGTTGTTTTTATGTTTGTACAGTTTACGTCGAGTTATTAATTAATCGTCTTTACTTGGTAGCGATTTGAATTTAAAGTATCGTAATAAACTTGTAATGTATAGACTTTTTGACAACTATTGTAAATATATTTTCTTTTCCCCCCCAATTCACAGTTCCCTGTTTGCGGGGAAGTTGTTGTATGTACTTATTGTAAAAAAAAAAAAAAAAAAAATACATGACCTCAGTGGTAAATTACTAAAATTATGAGTTTGGTTTTCTTTTACCTTATGAATTGGATGAATGTAGAAAAACAACGTTTAAAATCTTTTTGAACGACACGAAATGTTGAAAAAATAGTTCTGAAAATTTACCTTTTGGATTAGCTATGGGTTTATTGTTGTTGATAATAGAATTTCGAATAGAACATGTCATGTTAGGAGCCCAGTGGCGTTGAAAAGGTCTGTGACCCCCCTGAATAGGTTTTGAGATTTGAATCTCAAAAACAACACTATATTCGACTCTGGGGCCAAACCCTGTCAATAACAGGTTCTTCGGAACCCTCCGAAACCTGAGGGTGAGTTCGCAGAGTGAATTCTGGCCGTTCGGAATCGAATCAGAACTCGAACGCTACCAGGAATTAAACTCTCCCCTCCATTTTTAGTACGGCCAGAACTAAGTTCTTCCACAAACGAAAAAGTAGTTTTTATGAAGTTAGGTACCTCCACGAGATCAGAGAAGGAAATGAATTGCGCATGCGTGACTTTCCACAATCGAGGAGGCATTCGGAATCAGTTCTGGAAGTTCTAAAAAAACAGCAGAACTGCTGGAATGATTCGTGCGTTCGCAGAGCATCAGTACTTGAGTGTTTAATTCCTGGAAGCCGAGGTACCCCCACTCACGGCTCTTAAAAAAGGCCATACTGCGCATGCGCCGAACGGTTTGGAATTTCCAGAATTACACTGCAAACACCTACTTATCCCCTCATATTTGAGCCGGTTCCCAAAACTTGGAGTTCTGTACCCCAAAAACGGGTTCCCCTCTTAATCGGACTGGTTTGGAACCGTAACAAATGGTTTCCTCTCATAATAAATCCAGTTTCATAACCCCCAAAACAAGTTTCTTCTCATAATAAAATTGATTGATTTAATCTGGTTTCACCGCCCCCGATTTGTGCCACAAACAATTTCCCGTAGGTACAATGTTTGGACCGGTTTGGGACCCCTAATTGTTTATGCGTCCAAAATTGTTCCGAAATCGACATCTTATTTTGCTTCACAACATCCTTCAAAAGCTTCATTTGCCGACCTCTAAAAATGGTTTATGTGTCCAAAATTATTCCGAATTCTACACCTATAATATACCGATTATAGGTGTAGAGGTATTATAATAATTATTATTATAATACCCTGGGTATTATTACCTCAGAACAACAATGAACAATATCATCGCAATGGCAATAAATGAACAAACAAATAGAACATAGGAATTGTGGCCGCATGGGCCGAACTCTTCGAACTTCGCTCGCCCGCCCCACCTTGTTCAGTCGTGGGCCACGGGAAGCGCCACTTACGGCGGCGAGATTGTGAAGTCCAGCTTCTCTCGCTAACGAGAGAGCCACTCGGACTCCTCGATCACGCCGCCAGTCCTATCAATTCACCGACCTGCTATTCTTATTGTCATCAAATGTACCATCAGATGTGCCATGTGTCATTTGATTGGGACCGAGGACCGGGCCTCCTCGGGCGACATTTCGCTGTGGAAGCCAGGTCAGCAGACCAAATATTTACGCGTGAACCCTTTGCCCTGGCAGCCATGGTGGACAAAAACCCCTCTGTGGACACGGGGAGAGCGGGTTTTCGTAAGACGGTGTCAGCGGACCTGGCCCCCTTGGCACAATTTGTCCTCCCGTATTAAATGTGGATCCTGGGGGAATTAATATTGATGCTGACATCTAATCGAGCGACTCGTGAGGGAGGCAGCGTCGCAACTGCACCCCCTCAATGCAGAAGGGCGTGAGGGAGGGCTACCTATTCCCTACCTAATTAGTTACCTACCTAAAAATGAATGATTCAGTTTTGATTATCAAAACTCCTTGGCTCGAATATCTACGTAAGTTCTACAACCAAATTATAGAACTTACATAGTTCGCGGAATGTCTGAAAAGCCTGTGTTAATAGTACAATGATAACGGATTCATCCTCCATTTTTGAGAGCACTGCACACCTTGAGACGATTTTTTGCATGGACCTTATGGAACAACGAACTAAGTGTGAAGGCAGAAATATCGAAATGTGGTGCAGATTCGGGCACTGCTCACCCTTCCTGTGATAGGCCAACTTTTATCACCAAATGATAAATCACCTCCACGTCTTCTTTCATGGGCAGGGAATTTTCGTTTGGAATGAGGGACTTATTCAGGATCAAATCTGACCCAAATCATGGAAAAAATAGGGGCTTACTTTTGGAATATTTTGAAAATTTGGATTCAAAACAGTTTATTTCACAATTGAAGCCTCTCACTTATTTGGTATTTAGCCCAACCAAGGAAAAGGCGTCAGAACAAAAAGATAATATTCTTCGCCTCATCTGGACAGCCAGCCCCGCCGAACTCTTTCAAGGAACGGGCGCCAGAAGAGGAAGTGAGACAGGTCCCGATTCAGAAAATTTCACTATATATAGTGAAAATATATTTAATATCTTAAATATATAATATATTAAAAATATATTTAATATCTTAAATTAATATATTAAATATATTTAATATCACTTATGGCGTGGAAACAGCAACGGGTGCTTTTTCGGTATGCGATCTACCTACCGGGTTTTGTTTTGGTATGCATTCTACCTATGTACTATGTTTACTATTTTTCGCGTTCTACAAGCTGAATCGTTCTTGCGGACAAAAGCATGCCTTTGAAGGCATCGATAAGCAGCCACTCGTCGGAATGAATTTCGGACCCTTATGCACATTCCCGTTCGATGATGGGCAGATGGGTTGCTGTGTCTCGTCGTGGGACATAAAAATACCGGCATTCGTTGCCGTTTTTCAAGCCAAAAAACCAGAGGCCATCTTCTCTTCCTTGGGAGCTTACCCCCGACCTTATCCCTCCTGGCCTCATACAACTTCGACTCGCTTATCGATATCGCTTATTGTGCCCACTAGGGTTGGCCCACTTTACCCTGGCAGGTGAGGACGAACTTGGCTCACTTTACGGTGCCGTCACTAATTGGCCCACCTTACAATCGCCCTCCTTCTGGCCAGGCACTGTTACACATTTTAATTGAAGAATTAACAATTAAATAAACAAAATTTAACTTAAAATTCATGCCGATACAATAATAACATGGAGAAGCAAGAAAAATTAAAATAATAATAGATTTAAAAAAAGTATTCTCTCAAGAAATTCACCCTCCACGCACAATATTTCGGAAATATTTCAACTAGGTAGGTACTCTATGCAATTGCAATCTCCAAAGTTTTGCCTTTAGTGGTCGGCAAAGAGCAACAATAATATCTTTAATGTGGAATTCTTTATCGCGAAGTGAACGTGCAAGTAACTTATCAGTGCTTGGGTTCCATTTTAAAATCTTATCTCAGTTTGACGGTGATTGGCCGAAATGTTTCCTGAGAACAGGAATCTGCTGATGTAGTAAAAGAGTGCGCATAGCGAGCGTATCATTCATGTCAACTGGCCAGTTCATTCGGCTTCAAATGAAATCGGCATTCCTCGTCAGAGGACCCATCAACAGCCCTTGTTGACTTCCCTGGTGGGGGGGGGGGACCGTCTCCTGGTCGGCACCTGCGCCTCAACGCTCCCGCGCTTCTTCAGGTTCAGTTCTGCTCAGAACGCCGGCCCGGACGGTACGACCGGCCGAATTTGTTCCGGTTGTCGATCAGTACGCCGCGGAGTGTTCTTTTTTTTTGGTGAACCCGACGAGAACCTTCTGCCGAACCTGCGCACGACGAGCGGTGAGTTCCATCGAACTTCGTGTTGTCCTCCTCTGCCGCCTCTGGAGAACTTATTGATTTCCTGGAGGGTTTCTGGGTCACTAAGGACTTTGTTCGGGGTTGGCACATTACCTGAGCCCTTCTAAATCAACCCTTACCTTCCCATAATAATATTATGATATTATGATTTATCATATTATGATAAAATATTCATTATTTTAATATTTAATTTATATTATAATATCATAAAATTTATGTGTTTTTTTTTTACTAGGACAGAGCATTTAATGCTCCATTCATGTAGAAAAAAAACTTCAAATTTTTCAAAACGATTCCAAAAATTAATTTTGTCAAGAAAAAATTATTTTAAAAATATAAGAAAAAAAAAATCTGTATTCCTACAGTTTGGATAGATACGGGACCACAAAAAATTGATTTTACGCTCAAGAATACTTCGAAAACGACACCGCACTCGAAACGTTTCAGAAGTTTACTATACTGTAGCTGCAGCCCGAGGAGGAGAACTATATTTTTTGGTGATCTTTATTTTAGGGTAGTTCCTCCAAGCAGTTGGAAAATTTGGGAAGAAATCCCAAAATTCAGCTCGCCGAGCATAGTACGAGAAAAGTCTGAAACCACCAAAAAGTTGCCCCATGGGGCATATTCAAGCTCCAAAAGTGGTGGAAAACAGGTTTAAAATTTTTTTAAAATTTGAAAAGAAAAACAAATACTAAAAATTAGTTTTGGCGAGTACATGATGAAAAAAATCTGAAACCACCACCAAAAAAATACTGTATGTCTTTAAGAAAAGAAATATGGGAAAAACGATTTGTTGGGTCTGAGCAGTTACAAACAGAATGTCCATTGCTTATGCGTGGAGCTTGATGGAAAGACAGAACATCGAAAACGGTATAGACATTTCTTCCGCTGTTTGCCCGCTCCGACAGCATGGCGAGCACCATTCTCCACTGCGGTCCAAACAACCAATCAGATTGCATTCCGTCCATCCGTCCTTCCGCTTTCCGCCCTCGTTCCGCCACATCTACGAGCCCCATCTTGGAATCTACATTGAGGCCAGGTAGGCTCGGGAGTTTGCCGGCTTAGCCGTACCTGAAGTATAATAATTATACTTATTAATCATTCTGAATGGAATAAAATGTGACGAATAACCACTCTTGTTGGATCTGTTATAGCGTTTTTTTATTTAGCTTTTTCGGTGGTTTGAAAAACTGAATTCTGGTCAGCGGGCTCATAGCTTCCTCGCCTGTCGCCATCTCCTGGGGCGTTGAATCAATACATTCCCGCAAGTTAAACAGCCTGGTAAAACATGAAATGATGCGGCTGTTCACAACCCTCACATGAATACCGTCGCTAGTTTACGATCACTCGAACCAACAAAAGGTTTACTTCGAAGGCACACACGTCCAGTAATGTGTGAAGTTGGCGATTGAAAAGGCCGTTCAACCGAGATAAAAAAAATCAACCCGTTAAGTATCAATGATGAGGTATCTCTAGTCCATACGACCGTCCACTTATTGGTAAGATAAAATATTGCAGCATTTTGAAAGCAAGTGAAACACTGGAAACAAAATGGAAAAGTTCCTTAATTTGGAGTAAGGAGTAAGTAGTCACTAACTTGAAAACTGGTGAGCCGGCGTTTCTTTAGGAATAGAAATCAAATAGATTCTACTAAGTCTAAATCTTCTATGTCTTAGAAACGGATTTCATTTTCCGGCGTATTTTTGGACGTAAAATCCATTGAGAGGGGGGTCTCAGCTACAAAGAAGCCTCATACCTTAATGTTGGTTTAGATGAATGTCAGGAGGTCGGATGAGGTGTCGTTTTTCGCGGTAATTGTGGACGTAAAATCCATTTTTGGGGAAGAACAACCTTAATCTAGTATGTCAAGTGGAGAGAGCACCCTTCAATTTACACCCTTTGTAAATTATTTTATTATTAGGTATTTCATTAGGTATATTATTTTTATATTTTTATAATTTTTATAATTTAATATTTTAATTAAATTAAATTTTTATTTATTGATGCAAATTAATTAATTACTGACTTCAATTAATTATATTGTTGATTGTAATTAATTAGGTAATAAAATTTCTCATTTTAGGCCGCAGGAGGTCCGTCCTGCCGCAATTTTCAGAGTGGTTTTTGATTGTTTTGGATTGTGAGTAGCACCAACAAAAAGGTGAATATTTGATTTAATAAGGGGTGTCGTTTTCGAAGTACGTCAGACGTAGAACCGACATACGGAGGCCTTAGAACTGTCTGAACACCAGGGTGAGAGGGGGTGGGGTGATTAAGAAGGGGCAAGAAGACAGATTTTTGAATATTTCGCGTCAGGGAATTGAGTGTGGGGTCGTTTTGAAAGTATTTTTCGTCCTTAAGTTTGACAATTTTCGCCATTTCAGAGAATACAGGTTCGAGTTGGTGAGGGAGAGTCCAGAAGGAACCGGTTTGGGGAGAAGGACCGAAAACTGGTTTGGTTGTAGGGTGGGGGTCTAAAACCAGTTTGGAGGAGTAAAGTAGGTTTGAATTGGACCAGTAAAGTTTAAAGGCCAATTTTGGCGGAGATCACGGCATCTAAGACTGGTTTGAAGGGGTGCACTAGTTTGGGTTGGACAGGAGGGTCTCAATCCGGTTAGAGATGAGATATGGGGAATCTAAAATCGGTTTAAAGGAGAGGAAAAGTTTTGTTTCGGAATATGATTATCTAAACCAGTTCAGGGTGAAGGGTAGGAGAACTAAAACCTGTTTGGGGGAGTTTAACTGGTTCGGGTTGGCATGGGAGCGTGTCGAACCGGTTTTCAGTGAACAGTGGGCTGAACCCAAAACTGGTTGGTTGAAGAGAAAGATGTGAAGCCAGTTTGGTAGAGTTGGTGAAGGAGGTCCAAACCCCGGTTTAGGGTGTATTTCCAACTAGATTTGGGGTTTTAGTTGGGATGTAAAAACCTTCTTTTTTTCCTACGCTCCGCCATTATTCGGCAATGTAAAACCGGTTTGGAGAGATACAATAGATTTTGGTTGCCCTAAGGGGTCTCAAACTTGTTTGAGGTGGGGGTTAGGGAATCTAAAAATGTTTGGAAGAGTTAAACACGTTAGTGCTGGCGTTGGAGGTTCTAGAACCGGTTAGGGATGTGTGGTAGATGTGAAGACAGTTTGTACTTAGGGTAAAACAGTTTCGGGGTGGCACAGGAGGTCCTAAAAGCCGCTTGTTGTGTGACCTGGTGAAAACCTCTATGCAACTACGTAATTCGACTGTATTTTTCCGTTCGATGTTGAGTCCGTTTCGTTAAGACAATTCGCACTATCGCCGACGATAAAACGTTCGTTGTGTCTTAATTGTGAACGGCCGGATAGTCGGATAGGGTTGACGTGCTCACCTCCGCCCCTCCGTTGACTATCTCGATCGCTCTGTTTCTCTCTACTTCCGTTTTCGCTAAGTCCGCCGTCTCATGTCAAGCCCTGGGCCAACCGTCATTAGCGATTCTGTGACGAGCAGGTGTGCACTGCCTTAGCTGACTACGCTTCATTGCCTTTCTGTCCTGGACAATTCAACAGGCGCGTTCACTTCAACTATTCCAGCACAGGATTACACGTGGGGTATCGTTTTGGAACCACCACTGTGACGATCTTTCCAAAACCTCCTCGGGTCATCTCAAGTGACAGTAGCGTCTCGGTCGCTACCCCCTTCGCCTCCCTCCAGTAGAGCCAACTCAGCTAAAGCCGGTGCCAAGTTTCATTTTGCCACTCAGGCGAAATCCCCGCGAGATGAATCATTTTGAACGAGACGTCTGAGGACATTTTTGAGGCGTGATTGTAATTTTTCAGAAGAAGAAGAAGAAGAAAAGGGCCGGGAATAAACAATAATTGTACCGGTATTGCTGGGGCAAATTCAGAAATCTTCTGACAATTTTAAGAGTAAAAACGCTGCACATTAAAAATTTTTAAACAAGGGTTCTGGAGTATAAATTATCAAAAAATCAATCAATTCTTTATTCTGTCAATTATAATTATTAATTATTCAATTAATAATAACTACTATTGACTAATTATTAATTAGTCAATTATTCTGTCAATAAAGAATTATGTTTAAAAAAATTAGTAGTTAAAAAAAGAACCCCAAAACATGAATCCTATGTCCAAAATTACTGGGAAAACAACACCTCATTCGACCTCCTGCCAACCATCAAAAGTCCCATTTGTAGCCCCATAGGTACATCCTCACGGTGAAATCGGATCGCTCTGGGACCCCAAAAAATGGATTCTACGTAAATAAAATCGCCGTAAACGATACCCCACTCGACATCATTGCTGAAAACCTTCAAAAATGGCAGAAGGGCATATCAGTTTTGGAATTTACACATCTTGAAACGTATAACATCAAATTTTGATGCCGATGAAAATTGTTGAAGGGTGTGGGATTTGAAGTCAGTTTGCAGGGTAAAACAGGTTGAGATTGCCGTCTACCGGGTCTACAAAGAACCGGTTTTGGGTGAAGATTAGAATATAAATCCAGTTGGAACAGATAGATGAAACAGGTTTTTATTGCAGTGGAAGGGTTAAAGGCCTGTTTGGGGTGAAGGGTGGGTATGTGAAACAGGTGAAACAACTAGTTTTGGGGGTTCAAGTGGGGATTTGAAACGTGGGTACTTTTCCGTTATCCCCCCCCCCCCACGCGATTCTGGTTGGCTTTGGGTGCCCTAAAGCCATCGGGAGGGGAGTGTATGAAACTCGAAATCGAATGGGAGGGGGTGGGGGGTGTTATAACGGAAAAGTACTCGAATTTGGGTGCCTTAAAGCCATCGGGAGGGGTGTGTATGAAACACGAAATGCGGGGGGGGGGATAACGGAAAAGTACCGCACTGTGAAGTTGGGGGGTCCAAAACTAATTAAGAATTTACTTCTAACCTTTCTCCCGGTCAGTCCCTACAATTTCTGTTTTAACCGCTTCGGAGGAAATTTAAAAGGTTTCAATTTTCTCAAGAGTCAAGAGTCAAGAGTCAAGATTTTTTATTGCCAAGAACACAGAGTGCAAAGACAATTCCCCCTCATCATCCATTTTTAACCTATTTCAAGATTAACTTTTGTCAAAATTGGTTTTTTAATTTTTTCGCCTAGAATTCCACATACCTACATCAAAATGAATTCTTTTTTTAACTCCCCCACCGCCTCAAAATACATAATTAATTTACTTTCATCCCATCTCTGTCGGGGGTCCCTGAAAGATGATGACCCGCAGACTTGGTCGGTTTTTGTCTTCTGTTTAGAAGATACCCAACACGGCCTTATTTGTTTGTGCTCCCTGAAGCCCAGCCGGTACTACAAGGTCTGTTAACTTCTCCACAAAAGCCGGGTTTCGATTGCAAGTGTGTACGGTTGCAAAATAAACTGAGGCGAAAAAATAAAAATAATGGCTCACGTGAAGTTACGGTATCAGAACGTGTGCGGCTAGAAAACGAATAAATTTTGGCCTAAGCGGTCCGCCAAGCACTCCGTTGGTTTCCACAGCAAACCTTTCTCAACCTGTTGTCGTGGTCAGGTATGGCAACCAAACATCCCAACATCACCCCTTTTTGTCCTTCCGTCCGCTTCCCCAAATCAGTTTTCGACTCCCCCACAACCCGCCCAGCTGTTTTCCAATCTTTCCCCACCTGTTCGCTACCGATCCGAATGGGAAACCCCAACGTTGAAAGACGACTCCCACGAACAGTATGGCCACCTTTTGAAACTACTTACAGAACATTAGCGATGCTCTTGAAAAGGTAGCAGATGTGCTCGGATTGGAATTTTCGGTAGAAAAACCGCACCTCCTGCAGCGCTTCAATGGATCAAATAACGGTGGTTTTTTTGAAAGGTTTGAGCATATCTGAGAAACTTGAACAGGACGCTGTGACAGTTGGAGGTGACCTGAATCTGTCACAAAACCCTAAGATATCATTGTTGCAAATGACTCGCTGAATTTAGAGTATGAAATAGTCAACATTTCTGAAATTGGGATTATTCATACCATAAATTGGTTTTAAACTACCTACTAATAACGCCACCCCACTCGACTCTTTGGTCGAATTCCTTCAAAACCCTCTTTTTCCTCGTGATGAAATCGGTTTCCCCAACCAAAACCTCGTCAAAATTGACTCTCCCCAAAAATTTAGTACCTATCTGGCCAACTTTTCAACGACCAGTTTCTTCTATGCTGTTTCACTTCAAAAAATACTATACAAATTCATAATAATAATAATAATGTACGTCCAGGCCTACTCTCATTGCCTCCTTGGCCGAATTCGTGTAAAACCTTCGGCCGTAGCCCTTTTTCTTTAGCACCACGGAGGGAATCAATGGGAATGAAATTAGGAGAAATTAGTCATCTTTTTATATTTTTTATAATAACCAGACGGACATGGCCATTTTCTACACATCAAAAACCATCAATGGAAACATTTTGAAGCCGATCAAAATTGCCAACCCCCATGACGACTGATAATTGGTTGTGATAAGTGGATGTTTGCAAATTGACAAACCGAAAAAAACGGAAAAATTCCTCATTCTCACGGAAAGTTTAAATTTCCCTTATAACCACCTTAGATTTCCCTTTCATGAGCCACTCGATTACAGCCCACATTACTCGAGTTATTAAACATCAAAACGATCGAAGGTCATCGGAAAGAAGGGAATTACAGATTGCAACGTGCTCCCATAATATGAGATGCTCACAACTATTACTTGGAACATTAGGGTGGGAAAATAACGGACTGTTCTCAGCCTTTTTATTCCTTTCTATCGCAAATGAAATGATTTATAACGAATTAATGCCATTGTAACAAACGTGACTATTGCACGTGAAGTAGATGCACTTATAACACAAGATGTATTCATTTCGCATTCTTCTCATCGAAATCAAGGGTAAACAGTGGGAATAGGAGGAAAAAAGACCATGGTGATGTGTAATGATTTGGGCGTTGAGATTCGCTCATATTAACTTTCGGGAAAAGCTGCTCATCTTTGTCGTTCGGTTGCGGCCAAACGGCTTAACCGTAATGGGTCGTAAGGGTGCTCATTCTACGCAGAATTTTGTCCTCTTAAAAAAGAATCGTATAACGTTTTTTGTCATACGCTTCCTTCTGGGTGAAAACGCCCAAAAACCAAAACAGTAAAAACAAATCGCGGTATTTGGGCCACGTTAAGCTCATTTCCCATGATGGTCCAAACCCTCATTGATTCCTCATATTTGGGCCCATTTAGAGGGATTAAAACCACTTCCAGATTTACGTCAATTATTTTCGTTTTGGTTCCTTATTCTTGGAATAATACACCTATCGGAGCCACCTACCCCTTCTATTCGTGTCGGATGTAAAAAATTTTGATGGGCCTCAAAGTTTGTCATTGTACATTTCAAGATGTGCAGATTCCAGAAACAAATGTCTGTCCGCCGTCCGAACCGTATTGGGCAGTAAAAATTTGTTAAAAAGCTGAAATTTTGAGAAAATACTCGGTCTACCATCTAGTTGTGCCCGCAAAGTTTTCATACCCGTGGAGCTCCAAAAGGGGTTAAAAGCGGGCTCGGGGAGGGGTTTTTGAAGGATTTCGGCTAATGGGTTGATTCAGGTATTTTTGGATGTAGAATCCATTTTTGGGGGTTCGACATCCATTCAATTCCACCGTGGGGATCTTTTAGGCTTTCATGGGCCTACAAATGAAGCTTTTGAAGGATGTGAAGAGGTCAAATGAGGTGTCGTTTTCCGTGTAATTTTGGACGCATAATTCATTTTTTCGGGGCACCAATCATTGTAAGAAAAAAGTAGATATTTATTTTTCTTTTTTTTAAATAATTTTTTATTGACATAAAATACATTTTTGCGCAATTTCTTACTTCAAAGAATAATAAACCGTTCTGTAAAATTTGCAGTATTTTTGACCCCATTTTACTGGACTAATAAGAAATTTAAAGACAAACTAAACTTTTAATCGTGTGAATTTGAACTCAAAATATTATACTGAACGCGCTGGACACAAAAATAAGAGTTTTTCGGTATGTTGATCTGTTTGAACACGTCGATGTACAACTATTATATCTTCTAGCACCATCAGAAGGTACAATTGAATGCTCGAGTTGGTACAGAAAATGAGATCATTAGATTAACATTAATCTCTCAAGCTCCTCAGAATATTGGCGTGTGATTATTGCATTACTGATGTCGTACCTAATAGCTGCACTCATTATAGATAATATCTTGGCGATATAAACTGATAGGAAGTTCGCTAGCTAAACGGCTTCAGAACTTTGTATTACTTGTTCCCTGCGCTTCATTATATCCCTGAAAGTAGAGGTCTTAGCTTGAAATCGAACAATTTTCGGACGACTGCTCAGAGGGTGGTGAACTCGTTATCGTTTATCAAAGTTCAAATACCTAATACCGATAGCTGCAAAAGATTAGGGCGACAGGATTGCCAAAGGGATTGCTTCATGACCACCGAAATCCTCACTGTTATTGTTTTTCATCGAGACCTCCCGAGCTGGAGGTGGAGAGGGGGGGGGGGGGGGGAAATGGGAAACGGTAGACGAACGAGGAAGAGGACATGCGGGTTGCCTAACCTGCTTAACCTTGTAATTGGTGCTGCACATCACAGCTGGAAGGGAGCGTCTATTGATCCGCTGAACTGACTTTGTGACCTGCGTCCGTACGACTGGCTGCCCGGTCCAGCCGAACATTTGATGCAAATTATGGGGACTGAACTCGAAGTGCGGTTGTCTTGGCTGGGTGTGCAGAAATAGGTTTTCAGTGAGCGGAAACCAGATCTAAGTTGGAAAATTAAAGCATAGAGCAAATTAAGACTTGCACGGTGTGCAAGTTCCTCTCTGTGCATTCCGGCAAAAATAAAAATTTTAAAAACGCTGCAAATTTTGCGCCAGGGTTTATTATTCTTTGCAATAGGGTAATTGCGCAAAAACTAATTCTGTCATTAAGAGAATATTTTCAACAAAATTAAATAAATAAAAAAAAAAAAAAAAAATCTGTAGGACAGAATCTGTGGGACCTGTGATGTGGGACCTCGAAAAATGGATTATGCGTCAAAAATTACTCGGAAAACCACACCTTATTTGTCCTCCTGGGATGCTTAAAAAATCCCATTTGTAGCCCCATGAAAGCCCCACAGGTTCTACGACCAAAAATACTTCGAAAACGACAACCCGCTCGACTCCATAGCCAGAACCTTTTAAAAACACCCCTCTCGTAGCCCCTTTTTAGCCCCATAGCGCCCCACGGGTTTGGGAGATCGGCCTGAAAACCTTGTGAGCACAACTAGATGGTAAACCGAGCGTTTTGCCAAAATTTCAGATTAAAAAAATTCCTACTGCCGAAAATGGCTCGGATGGCGGACGGACATTTGATTTTGAAATCTACGTGTAATGAAACGGATAATGTCAAATTTTGAGGCCGATCCAAATTTTTGACCTCCGTCGCGAATACATAGGTGTGTTGCAATAATCAGAAATAAGTTGTTGATGATGATGATGATGACCGTTTGAATGAATGTGGGTGGAACGTTGTTCAGGTCCGGTCAAATAAGACGAAGAATGTGCCGACGTTTGAAGATTTATCCTCTCCAATCACGTTGGTGTCGTATGATCTACAATGTGGTCTTTTTACCTACGACGAGGAAAATTCTAAAAATTAAAATAGGATTTTATTCCCTGCACAATACGGACCTCTTGTCGGAAAAGCGAAATCTCAGAAGACTCGATACGCCAAAAAAAAGAGTCAAAAAATGAATGAGGACGCGAAAATAGGATACCACTCTCGGGCATAGAATCGATTTTTGGAAAAATTGTTGTTATTTCGTAGTACAGTCTAAACTTCGAAACGTTTTCTCACGAAACACTATTCAAAAAATCACATACTCGGATTACCATCAAGTTGTGCCCGCAAGGTTTTCCCCCTATCACCCGAACCCGTGGGGCTCTGTGAGGCTAAAAAAGAAGGGGGTTTGGCTGGTTTTCGGGTAGGTATGGTATCGAGTGAGGTGTCGTTTTCGAAGTAATCTACATCGATGTAGAATTAATTTTGGGTAATTTATTTCAAAGAATAATAAACCCAAGTGTAAAATTTGTAGCGTTCCTTTCCGTATCACTTTTTTTTTTGAAAAACAAAAACTCCATTTCCATTATGGAACCTGAAGGATTCGATATTTTCGAAAATCGCTTTGAGGGTGTTCATTTGAGTCTAAAAAGCAACAAATTTTCCTTATTCTAGCGGACGAAAATTCGGAAAATCGATCCAACTGTCCAATTCTTCTCCACCGTTATTCGGCCATCAAAGATAATAAAGCAATTGAAGGGCGTTGGGTTCGAAGAGCATTAGAAATTAATTCTTTAAATTAGTAATTAAACCGACTTAAATTGATTAAATTCATCATTAGAAAATTAATTAAATCAATAATTGATTTGATAAATTAAAATATAAGTTAACTAATTCTTACTTCATGTAAGAATATAAGTATACCCCTTTGCATCTAACACCCTTAAATTGTTCAAGCAGTTATTTTAAAATAGCACAATGTTCAATTTTATATTGGAGCCTTTAAATGTAAAGTACTGTCATCATTAATTCAATCCAATGGACAAATGTAGGGACGTATTGTGGAATCACCTATGAAATTGTTACAACAACAATCGCTGACCTGAATAATTACTAAACAATGCCTCTATTTCTAAACCTGATCAAAACACAAATGATTAAAAGATTATGTTTCGTTTCGAGATAAAATTGCATGTAAACTATTTCAAAAATGCTGCTAGTTGTGTTGAATTTAATTTTTGTTTAGGTACGGATGTAAAAAAAAAATATATCAACTGCCAAACATTTCGTTTTGAATGGGGGGCCCTTCTTATGGTCCGTAACTTTTCGGTTGCCTAATTTACATCGGAGAATGTTATCTATAGGCGGAAACAGCATGTAGGACTTCCGTCGGACAAATTTTCGCGGGCCTCTTGAAACAGCTGGTCTTTCCGACTTGGCCCACTTTTTGGGGTGAGGTTCAAAAACGGTCGAAATGGCGGTTGGGCCGGATGGAACAGGCGGGGAGATGATTTTATAATGGTCAAAATTGTAGGGTCCACACGTTGGGCTCAAAAGAGCAAGTTTTGGAAAAAGAAGAAAGAAGAAGAAAAACTGGAGCCTTTCATCCAGAATAGACAACCGTAAAATATGACGGCGGGAACTGTTTCGGGATTGAGATGGCACGTTGTTTAGAGAAAGAATCCCATAAGTCCATCGACTCCCTTCCTGGGGATGTTCCTGGCGGATATTCCTGGACTCTCCGGACGGGGGAGGTGGAGGATTCCGAATAGTTTCGCCAGGTTTGGCAAGGGTTCCAAGTTTCCATCGTCAACGTCTAAACATAGACAGCACCTCCGCAACGTTGAAGCCGAAACGCTAACCCGTTGGCAGAAAAACATTACCTACCAATGAGAATGAAAAACAGTAAAGCAACAAAATGCTTTCTCTTTCATTGATGCTTCACATGGACTCCGGTTGTTGACAATGTGTTACTCCAAAAATAGTAGTAATTGAAATTTCGTGCAAATGTGCTGTTTTGCAATCTGAGGCAATTGGACCGTTGCCAGTGCTTCGCCATCTCATGTGGTACTGCCAGATTTAGACCTTTGGAGAGCAAAAAAACCACTTGTGTTGACCTGGTTTTATTCCCTCAGAACTGGAACTCGTAAACTTCTACACAATTTGTCCAAGACAAAAACGCAGCAAGTTCTACCAAGACTCATGATGTGTAATAACCCTAGGGTTATTATACATTTTAAATTTTATTATACAATCTCCTCAATTTTTATACTACTCAATTTTCTTCATACGGTAGATTCGCCCTTGGACCCACTGCACTTCTCTCTAACGGTGATTTTCTTATCTGCCATCTCACAATTTTCAATAGAGCTCATTACTTCAAGGGAAAAATACTTTAACAATAACTCAACAAGTAACCATTATCTTTTTATGATAGGCCGTGCATCAAATGCCATGTCAAATGGAAATCATAAGACTAGCAAATCGTGGGAAACCTTCCAACTGGAAACAAAGGATTTCGCAGAGTTTTCCACAATGATTATATATTCAAGATCATTGTATGATATATAAAAAGCTTATTATTTAGGAATGATCGAAAATTATCTCCATTCTGTTGCTGACAGATTAGCACACTCGCACATATCGTTTTGCGTTACAATCCAACGATTTGCTAGATAGCTTTCCTTCATTGTGGGAAAATCGCATTGTCACTAAGTTTTTATTTTATATTTGAAGTGAACGTGGCTCAGAAATTATGTTACTTAACGAGACCATTCGCCGCCTAATGGAGATGCATATCGGAATCAAGTAGAAGGCAGTTCACTCTCGTTTTCATCCAGTTCTCCTCTGCCGCACATGAGGCGACGAGGTCAGATGGGGGCTGATGATGCCAATAATGCAGAAGAAATCTATTTTTGTCACTTCCTGGTGCATAACGCCATTAACATACTGTTGCATTTTATAGTTTTCAAGTTCAATAGTGCATGAATAAATAGAAAAACTGTTTTTCTTCCTGTTTCTTGCAGATCACTTTTAACAATGTCAGAATAATTTGAGAACGCATCTTATTGAACAGCTTCTCTGAAGTTTGCCAACAAATTGTTTCCAGGAAAAATCAGTTCACGCGTACAATGCGAAAATTCAACTGGTATAAAACAAATTGAAACAAAATCGACATCTCATTCTCCCACCCACCTAAATGACTGGACGACAAATTTGATTTGATTGATGACCCCATCAGAGATTTTGTGATCTTCAAAATGTGGGAGTATGTCATGAATGATGAACAACCAAAGTTTATTGTACCTATTGGAATTGATCCCGGTACGGGTGGTTTTGGTTTATTATTCAAGGACTAATACACCAATGTCGGAGGTCGGAAATTGTGATCGGCCTCAAAATTTAACAATAAACGTTTCAAGATGTGTAGATTTCAAAAACGAAATATCCGTCCGCCGTCCGAGCCGTTTTGGGCAGTAGGAATTTTTCTAAAAATCTGAAATTAAGACAAAATACTCGATTTACCATTTCTTTGTGGCCGCAAGGTCCCAGCCCGATCACCCAAACCCGTAGGGCTCGGTGGGACAAAAAAGGGGCTAAAGGAGAGGTTCTTGAGGCGTTTTGGGTGTGCGGTCGAGTGGGGTCTCGTTTTCGAAGTATTTTTTGACGGAGGATCCATTTTTGGGGATCCCAGAACTATCTGATGTCAACATGGGGGTTTCATGGGCTACAAATGGGATTCTTGAAGGATCCTAGGAATAAAAATAAGGTGTCATTTTCCGAGTAATTTCGATCGCATAATTCATTTTTTGAGTTCCCACAACTTTCCAAACGTTGTACAGAGAAAACTTTTTTTTTTATGTTGTTGGAAACTTGTTGAGGGTCAGTCAAATAAGACGAGATTTTTTTGCCGACGTTTCAAGAGATATATTCTCCTATCATCAGGGCCTAATGAAATGAACAAAACACGAATTTATACTTCTCGTCTTATTTGACTGACCCTCAACAAGTTTCCAACAACATTAATTGAAACGGTCAACATCACCATCAACTACTTTTGGTTTATTATTCTTGGAATAATACACCTATGTTTTCGCGACGCGGGTCGACGACTCCGATCGGCCTCAAAATTTGACATTATCCGTTTCAAGAGGTCTACATTCAAAATCCGAAATGTCCGTCCGCCGTCCGCCGTCCGGGCCGTTTTGGGCAGTAGGAATTTTTTTAAAAATCTGAAATTTTGACAAAATACTTGGTTTACCATCTAGTTGTGCCCGCAAGGTTTTCAGTCCGATCGCCCAAACCCTTGGGGCGCTATGGGGCTAAAATGGGGCTACAGGAGGGGTGTTTTGAAGGCTTTTAGCTATGGGATCGAGTTAGGTGTCGTTTTCGAAGTATTTTTGGACGTAGAATCCATTTTTGGGGGTCCCGGAACGATCCGATTTCACTGTGGCGTTCTATAGGGCTTTCATGGGGCTAAAAATGGGATTTTTGAAGGATCCCAAGAAGTTCAATATTTTTCGAGTAAAAATTAAAGAATTTTGAAAAAACACATTTTTGAAAAAAAAATCCCCCCAAAAAATTTTTTTTGAAATATAAAAATCCAAAAAAACTTTTTTTAAAATTTTTTTTATTGACAGAATTAAATGTCTATACAAGTATCCTATATCACAGAATAATAAACCCTTGTGTAAAATTTGCAGCGTTTTCTCCTGCAAACTACCAGAGAAGCCGACCCCTACGCAGAATTCCTCGCAGTGCGAACCTCTTCCTGCGAATCCATTTTTTGGGGTCCCGGAACGATCCGATTTCACTGGGGCGATCTTTAGAGCTTTCATGGGGCTAAAAATGGGATTTTTGAAGGATCCCAGGATGTTAAATATTTTTTGAGTTAAAAATAAAGAATTTTTGAAAAAACACATTTTTGAACAAAAAAATCCAAAAAAAAATTTGTTTTGAAATAAAAATCCAAAAAAAATTTTTTTTAATTTTTTCATTGACAGAATTTAATTTCTGCACAAGTAACCTATATCAAAGAATAATAAACCCTTGTGTAAAATTTGCAGCGTTTTCTCCTGCAAACTACCAGAGAAGCCGACCCCTACGCAGAATTCCTCGCAGTGCGAACCTCTTCCTGGCTGTAAACCCCGATTTCGACTTTTGGTTTATTATTCTTGGAATGATACACCTATGTTTTCGCGACGCGGGTCGACGACTCCGATCGGGCTCAAAATTTGACATTATCCGTTTCAAGAGGTCTACATTCTAAATCCGAAATGTCCGTCCGCCGTCCGCCGTCCGCCGTCCAGGCCGTTTTGGGCAGTAGGAATTTTTAAAAAAATCTGAAATTTTGACAAAATACTTGGTTTACCATCTAGTTGTGCCCGCAAGGTTTTCAGTCCGATCGCCCAAACCCGTGGGGCGCTATGGGGCTATAATGGGGCTACGGGAGGGGTGTTTTGAAGGCTTTGAGCTATGGGATCGAGTTAGGTGTCGTTTTCGAAGTATTTTTGGACGTAGAATGCATTTCTTGGGGTCCCGGAACGATCCGATTTCACTGGGACGATCTTTAGGGCTTTCATGGGGCTAAAAATGGGATTTTTGAAGGATCCCAGGATGTTAAATATTTTTCGAGTAAATAATAAAGAATGTTTGAAAAAGAAACATTTTTTGAAAAAAAAAAAAAATAAGAAATTTTTTTTTTAGATTAAAACCCAAAAAAAAAAATTTTTTTTTAATTTTTTCATTGACAGAATTAAATTTCTGCACAAGTAACGTATATCAAAGAATAATAAACCCTTGTGTAAAATTTGCAGCGTTTTTTTTATTATTTCAATAATCTTCTCTTATCGATACAGATCTAATTTTTGCACAATTGTTCTATATCAAAGAACTCTGGTGTAAAATTTGAAGCGTTTTTAAACCGAAAACAAAATAAATCACGTACAAATTTTCCTAAATAGACTAGATCTTTCAAAGAAAAAACAAACATAATTTATACAATTTTAAGAAGCCTGATCACGAACGGTTGGAAAAACTCTCCTAATTTTACATGAAATGTTACTATTAAAAATGGGAGGAAAAACGGAAAAACTCAGGAGGAAATTTTTTTCAAAATTAAAAACAAACTTCAGACGGTGATGCGTTGTTTATAGCCTTTGTAATTTTGACCTGAAATTAAATGAAATATCCCCACGAGAGCTTGACACTTTCAATAGACGGAGTATAATTGGCAAAAGTTGATTAGCCAACTTTGACATGCGGGCCCAAGGTCTCACGACAGTCAGCTATTACAGGTTCGGTTGTATTTCAAGTGTAAACACTTCTATAGTTTACACACTTCTATAGAATGATTGATTTTATAAAAGTAGTGTGTAATTTGAAATTAAATCGGATGATGACTATTTGTTGGCTGGCAACCATTTA
Organism: Pilophorus perplexus; assembly: GCA_955831195.1. NCBI lineage: Eukaryota > Metazoa > Arthropoda > Insecta > Hemiptera > Miridae > Pilophorus > Pilophorus perplexus. Next base: position 31,158,046 of record OY037009.1, on the reverse strand, counting down.
GTTTTGATATTTTTGGGTTTATATGAAGAAAATCCTGGAAGACAGATTTCCGGGCGAAATGAGCTTCTTTGTGGTGTAGACTACCTACAGCTGCTGATAGTCCTTGTCTCCATACGGTAGAGATCCCACACTTGCGGGTTTACCTTCTTTGTGCCTCTGAACTCGGGTAAACGTTACGGTACATTACGTATGACTTGTACGTTGGGTTCTTAGGAATCTCCGTCCGTCTTGACCACCTGGTTGAGTACCGTACGGCGATGTTTGATAGAGAACTTCTCCCCCTTTACGCCACCTTGATCTGATTAGTCATCAAGCTCCAGGGAGACCGCTCAACTCGCGCGTGACGGTATCGAACCCTCACCCACGGCTGCCAACTTCGTGTAGAAGGATACGGCGAGCGTCGTCTTGAGGACTGTATAAAAACCCCTCGTCGGTAAATCATCAAGACTATCTACTGTTTTTATCTCATGAAATAACTTAGAATGGGGAAAACTGATTTTACCTAATCATTATATCTGATAGGGTTATCGACTTCCGTCCTCTTCTCATACATCACTACAACGTTCTTCCTACCCTCTAGCGCTTCTCCTTTCGCTCACAGGCCTACTTGATTAATCTTCTTGCCAGGGGAACAACAACTTTGCAGAGGGTGTGAACCTTTACCAAACTATAACACCAGATTATTAAAAAATAAAAAAATAAACAAAAATATTTCACTCCTTTTGGTTTATTATTCTTGGAATAAAACACCTATGTTTTCGCGACGGGGGTCGACGACTCCGATCGGCCTCAAAATTTGACATTACCCATTTCAAGAGTTCTACATTCTAAATCCAAAATGTCCGTCTGTATGCCGTCCGCCGTTCGGGCCGTTTTTGGCAGTAGGAATTTTTTTTTTCATCTGAAATTTTGACAAAATACTTGGTTTACCATCTAGTTGTGCCCGCAAGGTTTTCAGACCGATCGCCCAAACCCTTGGGGCGCTATGGGGCTAAAATGGGGCTACGGGAGGTGTTTTTTTAAAGGCTTTTGGCTATGGGATCGAGTTAGGTGTCGTTTTCGAAGTATTTTTGGACGTAGAATACATTTTTAGGGGTCCCGGAACGATCCGATTTCACTGTTGCGATGTATAGAGCTTTCATGGGACTAAAAATGGGATTTTTGAAGGATCCCAGGAGGTAAAATATTTTTCGAGTAAAAAATTTAGAATTTTTGAAAAAAGAACAATAATTCTTTAAGAAATTACCTATTTCTTTGAAAAAAAAAAAAAAAAAAAAAAAAAAACCAAAAAAATGTTTTTTCCAAAATTTTTTCTTTTGACACAGAAATAATTTTTGCACAATTAACCTATATCAAAGAATAATAAACCCTTGTGTAAAATTTGCAGCGTTTTTTTTCTCAAACCAATGTCACATAGGCTGGTGTGAGTACGAAGATAAATAATATTTAAAACAGACATATTATGTCTGTTTTTCGCTGTTATGAAAATTGTTTATTCGGTGCATTTCATTTAAGTACTTTCAACACACAAAACTAATCTGATTTTTTCATTTTGACACTTATTCTACACGTTATAAATCTGACTGGGTACCTACGCCGTAATTTTACAGTGACTCAGTCCTTCAAAATCTGTCGAATTGTACGTCGGGAATTACAATGATTGGATGGCATTGAAACCGGCGCCGGTTGACATCTCATCTCAGGAATCAAATCGTTTCAAAACCGCCGATTACGTTCGGGCACGCCCCGGAGCAGCTCCCCACTCTGAGGACTCCTGCCAGAATTTCTGGAGCTCCGGAGAGGGAGTTGCGAAGGAACCGTGCGCGGAGGGCCTAAAGATTCCACCGGACGTTCGCAGAAACTCGACTTCTCCCCATAGACGTTGCATACATCTCTCGCCAACCCTACAGCGTTTATTTCGGTCTCCTTTCTACGGAAAGTCCGCTACTATCCTGCGCTTCGTGGAAACCCCCGAGGGATTCGGGTTCGAATCCCGCGACCTCTTCGACCGGTTATGACGAATCCGATCGGAAAAGTACGGCTGACATACCTACTCAACTTAGGACCCTACCATATAAACGGGAGAAGCTCGCGACGGTGTTCCAGTGTCATTCAAGGCGCCGTAAACAGTGCATCTCTCCTCTATGAGAACAAACAGTGCATCTCTTCTTGTTGTCAATGTAAGTCTCCTAAGGACTGGATCACCAAATCAGAAACTTGAATGTTTGTGAATATAGCAAAATGATGACATTAAAAACCTTCTACCAAACTTTAACCAAATTTGTCCCCATTCCTTTTCCAATTTGTAATAATTATTATTTAGGTATACGTAGTTTAAGTGCTTCGGCGCCATCAACCGTTATCATTTTTTGAACAAAAACGGTCTCGCTTCATTTCAATATCAGATATTGTCCCCATTTCTGTTGGGGACAGATTCTGTCCATTTCTGAATTCGTGATCCAGTTCAAATGAATTCTTTATATTGGTATTTACTGAATTGATAAAGATGAAATCTCGTTCTTATTCACAAGATAAGAGGCCAAGGTAACCTTTGAGGTTCTGTGAAGCTAAACATGGGCTACGAGAGGTGTTTTCCGGTATGGGGTCGAGTTAGTTGTCGTTTTCGAAGTAGGTAACATTTTTGGGGGTACAAGTAAGGTTTTTGAAGGTGCCAGGAGGGCGAATTATTCCGGACATACATATAATCCATTTTTAGGGGGCCCACATCTATCCAAATAATAGAGAGGAATAATTTGGAATTATATTCATACAAAAAAACTTTAGGCGATGTAATCTTTGTAGTTAGTCTATGTGTAGTAACCTTAAGGTAACTTTATTGTGGAAATACAAAAAATCGTCAGAAATCGTTCTTTAAAAATAAAGATGGATTCCCTCTATCCCGCCGCAGAGATCTTCTAGAAATCTTTGATATAGGTTACTTGTGCAGAAATTTAATTCTATATGTCAATGAACAAAATTTTCTTTTTAGATTTTTATTTTTCAAAAAAAAAATTTTTTTTTACTTAAATTTGTTTTCAACAAAAATTTCGTTGTTTTTTTACTTGAAAAATATTTGACCTCCTGGGATCTTTCAAAAATCCCAATTGTAGCCCCATGAAAGCCCTGTAGATCGCCACAGTGAAATCGGATCGTTCCGGGACCCCTAAAAGGGGATTCTACGTCCAAAAATGACACCTGACTCGATCCCATAGCCAAAATCCTTCAAAAAACCCCTCCCGTAGCCCCATTTTAGCCCCATAGCGTCCCACGGGTTTTGGTGATCAGGCTGAAAACCTTGCGGGCACAACTAGATGGTAAACCGAGTATTTTGCCAAAATTTCAGATTAAAAAAAAAAAAAAAAATCCTAATGCCCAAAGCGGCCCGGACGGTGGACGGACATTTCGGTTTTGGAATCTAGACCTCTTGAAAGGGATAATGTCAAATTTTGAGGCCGATCGGAGTCGTTGACCTCCGTCGCGAAAATATAGGTGTATTACCTATTCCAAGAATAATAAACCAAAACCACAGAAGAAGTATTGTTTAAGTGTTTGGAACAGATGCAAATAACGCACGTGGGGGAAAAACTCACGCGCATGTGTTTCGAAATAAAAATTGGCGATTTGAGTTGATAAGGATTCGTGAACCCACGAATTGGGATCCTTATAATATAAGTTTTTGTTCAACATATTATGTTCAAAACATATTGTTCAACATATTATTCAACATATTGTATAAGTATTTGTTCAACATATTGTAAAGGATACTCCAGGGATGCTAGGGGTTCCCTAGCATCCCTGTGATTGAACACCTGGAGGAAAAAAAAGGAGGAGTTGTGTTTTTCGAGCGATGTTGATCGTGTGGTTGAGTTTTTGACAAGTGAATATAAGTCCTTGTCGGTTGTTAAATGGTTGTTATTTTACAATATTATGTTGAACAAAATGAACTATAAGAAGAATTTGGTAAGGACGCGTGATCCCAAAGTTAGGGACCAATTAATGCAACGCATAGTTTGGAGAGACAAGCTCTATAACTCATTTCAAGCGTTAAAAAATAAATTTGGAAACTTTTCCTTGAGCCAAAAAAATCAAATAAGACTTATAATATAAGTATATTATACTTAGTATTTCTTTATTAAAGTATTTCTACTCTTAAACTGATCCGAACAAACCTACGCCTTGAAGATGGCCTCATTCAATTAGGCGCAAGTAATCCTATACAACACCATTTTCCTACACTAAGTGTATTAAGTTATAAGTTATTAAGTTATAAGTTACTTGTTACTTAAGTAATAAGTCTTATCACCAGAACTTATGATTTAAAGTTGGTAATAGCCCAAAGAGTGGGTAGAGTAAGACCGCTGGGGAGATGACAACATTGGTGCTAAAATCATTGCATTTTTGGTTGTAATTGACACCGTTACATCAAAACCGATTCTGATCAAAGTAGTATCAACCTAGGTTGATAGCTATGTCTCTTCTGCTTATACGGTACCTATTCACATTCATGAATGCAACGAATTCACTCTTCATACATCCGGCGCAAACACTGGTATGATTCATTTCTTAGGCGTTTCAGGTCTGGTAGGAAAGACTCACTGAGCCGAACCCAATTATTGACATAAATGAATGAATACTCAATATAAAACTTGACGCTTTACGGCAATGAGAGGATTTGATGACTGATGAATTGAAAAAAAAAGAGAGGTAGATGGGGTGCTTAATAACTTATTATTCCGCCCAGTACTAAAATTGTGACTGCGGTCAAACTTAGTCGAGAAACCTTTGTGAGATAATGCAGCTTGAAATAGCGCCATGAGCGTTATGAGATTTCCGAGTCGGTTTTATGATAAAAAACAAGCGCAAATGATTTTGAAGATGTGATTTAAAAGGTGGCGCGTTTTCTGCAAAATCCCAGTCGGATGTTGAGGAAGGACACTTGGGAGTATATGGGGCAATGGGCTAGGGCTGGTGGCCCTAGTCGGTTTGGGTTGAGAACTTGCAGCGCTTCCCGACGACCCCAAACGAAGCTTCGACGGCTCGATAACCTGCTGAGGTCACAATGCCGCCCCCTCAAATCGCACAAGTTTCACAGCTGGATTAAAATGATCGTGTTACGAACAGGCCTTGACCGGGTCAAACTTGCCACGTTAGTGAAAACAAAAGTAAGGAAGGCGTAGCAAATCCAAAGGGACTCGAGTGAGAGTTTTTGAAGTCCAGGCCCTAAATGAGCTCTCCTGCACCCCCTCCATAAATCATCGTCTGCTCGAAGACATTTGTAAGTGTTTTCAAGTTTTGAGAACCCGATTCGGGTGAATTTTGTGTGTGTTTCTGAAACAATATTTATGGACAATATTTCTGGTCCTCCGACTGAATGGATTCAGAGGTTCCACGGGAGAACTCCCCCCCCCCCCCCTAATCTGACAAAATTCGCTGTCAGACATGATAAAAGTTGAACTAACGCGAGTTCTAAGATGAATTGAATAGGGGCAACGAACATGCTGAGTTTCGTCCCGACCTATTGGCACCGCGATTGGGAGAAGGAACGTCACTGTCGTTCCCACAGAGTAAGGTAGGTAGTAAAGATGTTCCCGAGTAAAGTACGTGATCCCGCGCTACCTAGCGACACCAGATCATAATATGGAAAATTTCCATATTAATATTTAATATTATTTCTGTACTTTCCACTCTATACTGTGGTGGGGAGTCCTACCTAGAGCATTCATTTTCCTATGATTTCCACTTCTAAGGTATTGCCAAACACTCATCACGAGGTTCAGAGCTTCAAAGTTGTGCCAAAGTTTTTCTTGTAGAGCATTGGATTTCCTCTCCTAACGTTTTGAAGCATTAGTTCACGAGTCATATGATTTTTTTGACAAATGTTTAAAATCCCAAAACAACGAAGGGCCGTTGTTGGGCTAACAATGTTGGCCGAAGTCATTATAATGATTTATAAATTACTAGTGGGCCCGGTGCGCTTCGCTGCACTCCGTCCATCACCTTTATCGGGCGTCACCACCAAGTGACAGTCGCTCAATGCGCCAAATTTAGGCTCTACCGTTGAGGCTGGGTAGCGTGGATTAGACACAGCCAGCCACAGAGACGAACTGGGACACCCGTGCTTCGCACGAAATATCAAATTTAAAATTCCCGTTCAATAATACGTCTATCCTTCACTCGGAAAGCAAGCACGTCCAACCCGTCATTGAAATATGTGCAAAACACACGTACATAGGTTAGGTTAGGTTAGCAAAATTAGCCAAATCGGCCCAGCCGTTCTCAATTATTGTTATTGGCACGCGGGTGCCACGGAAACCAATGGCAACCCTTAGCAACCCGTCGACTCGTAATTTTTCTTAGTAACAACGATTGTTGGCCTCTCCTTGTGAAGTATCAAATTCCCGTCTATCACCAACTATAATATAGTTGCATATTATGCAGCCCATAGCAACCCATCAACTCAAAAAGGAAATTACCTAGTACCTACCTATCAAAATAATCGAAGGCTCGCAAAAAATACTCGTACCCACCTACTGACGATCATCGAATAACTTCCAAACGCGTTATCGCACAGAAATCGTTTTGTACCTACTCGTTGAAATCAGCGTGAAAAGCTCGTTTTAACAGACGTAGTTTCGTTCAAAACCGACTTGGCTAATTTTAGACTGATCGGACAAGATACAGGTGCCGAATGGGAAAAGAGCAGCCCGCAGTGCAGAAGCTGTCGTTCGCAATCTAGCGGGTGGCAGAGAAAGCACTTCTGTCTTCCCTTCGTTGATGTCCGTTACAAGCGAGTTATGGGGGCTTTCCAATTTGCAGGTGTTTTTTTTTTTTTTTTTTTCACAAAACAACGATGACGACTTTTGTTTACAAAATCAATCACTCAACATTGCCGGTTGAAAATGAATCAACTCGATTGGAAGGTTTCGAAAGCTAATCCCATCGTAAATTCTTCTCGGCGAACTCAAGAATGGGACAATAAATTAGAGTGGATTTGGATTCATGGGGTGCCCTCGTTGTGCCGAACGCAATTTCATATTCCTCATCACTTATAAAAATAAACACTGCAGTGGAACTTTTCTAAATCAGGACAGTTGGGGTGCCACTCAGTCGTTATTAGTCATTTATGTATAACGAAAAAGACCATGTCGCCACGCTCAGAAGATTCCCAGCGTTGATTGGTTCGTGAGCGGAAATCATAATTTACAGAAAACTTACGTATTGCCCAGCTTATCGTTTTCTTTTTTCTCTCTTTTTTTTAATGTGCTCTCGTGTCACAAAAAACATCATTTCTCAACCCGGAGACGGAGAGGGTAACATATGGGGATCAGAGTCGTGAAGTATCTACGTCAGCTTGAGAGCCCTTGCAGGAAGAACTGCCGGCCGAGCGCATTCCCGACAAATGATCGCCTTCCTATTAAACCTTTGAGACCCTTTTGGAGGGAAGTTACTCATAGAAAGGTTGGAAGGGAAAAAAAAAAAAAAAAAAACGGGGCTGACGAAGCCGGACCTTAAAGAGCCCATTCCCTTCAAGGAGATCGCCGACTGGGAATGGACATTAAATGGACACTAAAATGTTTAGTTTAGTGGGGCCGTCCTTGACGATAAGGGGGGGGGGGGGGGGTGTAAAAAGTTCAAATATTGACGATGTGCTTGGTTTGGTTCCTTGTTGGGCCCGGAAAGTTCAGCCGGGTTTTCAACTGGATATGAATGGGGTTTTGTAAGCTTTGGCTGAGGGAGTCGAGTGAAGTGTGGTTTTCGAAAGAAATTCTGATGTCGAATCAATTAAAGGGTGTCTCAAATCCGTTACCTTACCCTCGTGGGGTTTGAATTGGGGGGTGTTAGTGAGAACCGGTTTTTTAGGGAGTTGACGCCACTTTCGAACGAGCAGAAACCGGTTTTGAGAGAGTACGCGCCACATTTGAACGTGCAGAAATTGGTTTTGAGGGGGAGTAGAGGACACTTTCAAACAAAGAGAAACCGGTTTTGAGAGAGTAGACGCCACTTTCGAATGAGGAGAAACCGGTTTTGAAACTGGTAGTAGGTTTAGAAACTGGTTTTCAGTGAGCCAAATTTTCTTTTTCCTCTACCTGTGGGGTTTTCAAAGTGGAGTTTTTGAAGGAGTTCGACCAGGAAGGGTCAACTGCGCCGACAAGCTGTCCATCTACTCTCAAGGGGGGATTCCTCCTTCGAAAACTGTTATAATAGATCGCGATAATACGTCTTGAGCAAATGGACGTTCCAACATTCTCAAAAGACGTCCACAAAAGGTCTTTGGGGACAATGGCGAAAAGCGAAAGGGCAGTTGAATGAAAAGGGTCAACGAACCCTTTCCTCCCCTGTGGATCTGAGGATGTGGCTAAAGGGACGTAAACAAGCCATTTATTCGGTGGAAAGGAACGATAAGCTGCCAAACATGGGCGAAACCCAGTAGTGCCAACTATTACCAGCAATTTAATTTGAGGGGAGTTCATGAACTCGAAATTAACTGATACACATGGGTATAATCCTCGTAGCTTAGGTTCCCCTAGTCCTATTATATTAATCTCGCAGGAGTTATAAATGTTGGGGTGAGGATGATTCAACTCCTTGTTATAGTACACTATGTACTAAGTACATAGTGTACCTACTATAACAAGGAGTCTACTAGTCTTGTAGTCGACAGGGTCGCTGAGAGAAAAAGCGGGCCCGGGGCAAATGAGAGCATAGGGCCCCCGTGTAAGCGATGGTACGAATAATGGTGAGCATCGATGTTTTCCTTTCGATGCTCCATCCTTCATACCGCTTTGCCGCCGCCCGTCTCCTCATCATGACCTCTTTTCTGTTGTGATTCACAGGGTTTATTGTGATTCACATTGCTTGTGTTTTACAAGGTCCAATCACACGGAAGACTAATTTGCCTGCCAAGTGGCAACTCAGCCATCCCCCCCCCCCCCCCCCGCAAAAAACGATACCCCCTTTTGGTTTATTATTCTTGGAATAGAGTAGAATCCATTTTTGGGGGTCCCGGAACGATCCGATTTCACTGTGGCGATCTATAGGGCTTTCATGGGGCTACAAATGGGATTTTTGAAGGATCCCAGGAAGTTAAATATTTTCCGAGTAAAAGCTTAAAAACTTGAAGTTAAAAAACTTAAAAGTATTTAAAAAAAAAAAATTTTGTTTCCAAAATTTTTTTATTGACAGAACTCATTTTCGCACAAGTAACCTATATCAAAGAATAATAAACCCTTGTGTAATATTTGCAGCGTTTTTTCTTATTTTTCTAGGGCCCGCTGGGGCCCATGTAAAAGTTCGGGCCCGGGGCAAAATGACCCCTTTGCCCCCCCCCCCCCCCTGTCGTTGGGCCTGGTAGTCGATGAGATCACAATGCACATGTTCACCGCTATCGCAGTGACCGCTGACCGTTACCCATCAACGATTTTGTTAGGTGTTGAACTCGCACCTACAAACGGTTATCTTGCCCTCCCGTCGTTGCGAGTCCTTACATCGTAAACCTCACTTTTTCTCCAGCTCCGCTCACTTTTGGTTCGGCGGGTGCGATCTCATGGACGCCCAATTTGAGAGGGTTCAATGGTGGACGTAGGCGTACTATCGTGCAGTTATCTTCTTATCGTGACTTCCTCTCTTATTTGTCTATCGTTGTGATGCTTCCATAATATGGAAGCATCACAACGATAGACAGATAAAATATTATATTATAATATTAAATATTATAATAACAAATTTTGTCACTGCTTACACTAGTTCAGGATAGGATTTCGATTTGTGGGAAGAGGCCAACAGGTGTATAGCTGCCAAGGAGTGTGATACTAGCGCTGAAGTGGCACGGATTGACACTTCTTGATAATTGGCAGTTGGTTCGCATACTAACTCTGCATTTTGGCAGCTTTTCGCAGTTAAATTTGGGTCAAAAAAGGTCAATTCTGAATCTGTGGTGGAATGCCATAAAGGAAGAAACAAACAAGAACCAGTTGTTCGGGTTTAACATGGTACATACCTACATGGTTAACATGGCATCAGCAGAGGCATCATTTGTTCTCTCTAACCACCTCATTGGTACAATGTCATGTTTTTACTGCGTTGGAGAGCGTCCGTCTGACTGATTTTCTGAGTAACTAGGGGGGGGGGGGGGGGGAATTGTCTTGTCTCTTCATTACCATTCACACAAAACGTTTGACCTTTAGTTGACATCAGCATATATTCTTCAGTTTGGACCTACAATCAAAGTGTGTGTATTTACAGGTGTGCTTAATGTATATATACACACACTTTGATTGTAGGTCCAAACTGAAGTAATCCGGGGGTCTGGGAGTGGTCCCTGTGCCGTTTTTTCATGGATTTCCTGTTTGTGGAAGCTCCATAGTGATGGTATCTTCTTTGTTAACAATGTTCCAAGTTAACATCACTAGGAAGAGTACAAAAATGCAAATAAACCCCTTTGGATAAAGATGCTGAAGGGCCCCAGATAGAGTGATTACTTCTGGTTTCGCCGCTGGAGAGCACTGCGGTACTCCTTCGTGTCCACCTTCTATAATCATCATTTCCCAACATGCCGCTAACATCAAATATATAGTGATTTCCAATGTATCACTTATCGATGTAAACTAGTTCTATTGGTCAATTTACGCAATGTACGGCTTTCGCAATGTCAACAACCCCTCACGCCTTCTGCTCGGCAAACACTCCATAAAAGTAGAGGATGGCGTCACTGTACACACAGATTAATTTCTGCTGCGTTATCTGTTAACGGCCGACGTAAATTTTGCTGATTCAAAAACTTTCTAGGGCAAGTTGAGAAAAAAAAAAAAATCCCTACTACTGTTTTTACTGAAAATCAACTTGTCTAAACTAATCCATTATTCTGCTCTTTTTCAGATGAAAATGTGACCGAATCCTGCCTGCGATGTGTCCTAACGACACCCCCTGCCAGCCTCTTCTCACCAGCAGGTGACGTCATGTAAATACATTTCAATTACTAACACTGAAGAAGCCAAATTAGAGGGCTTCGTAGCTGCCAAATAACAACCTCCTCCTGAACCAGATTCGACACATACTGTCTCATTAGGAATTCCTTCCCTTTTCTCGAGTGTGATACAAATTAACGAATGGAAATCGATAGAAACGTTGTTATACGGCCTGTTTAAATTGTGATCTAAGAATATTAAATATACAAATTTTGTAAGTACCGTTTTGAAAAACAAAATGGTCAAATTTTGCAAAGCAATCTGCGTTTAAAGCCGTTGAGAGGTAATGCAGTTTAAATTTAAACGCAGGCTCGTGTTCGTTCCAGAGTTGGACACATTTTTATTTAATATAACTATATATAAATGTGGTTGTGAATTAATTCATTGTTTACCTATTTGTAAAATTTAATGTGAATGTGAATTAAATGTGTGTATAGAATTGATTATATTGTTATGTTAATCATGGTCATTTATACTGGTGTTTTTCTTCTAGATCTGGCGTAATATTGATTGAATATTCACTTTTATTTATGCATTGGTTTCCTTTAATTTTTTTCTTTTTGAAGGTTGATATTTTTTCTTCATTTTCATTCACAAACAAAGCACGATGTGAATTACCTAATTTATAAATTTTATAAATAAAAATGTGCCCTACTGTGGTTTGTTAAAGACAGCCTATTCAAGGGGCGAAGTTTTGCGTATTTTGCCTGGGTAGTATTGGGGAGGCGGGGAGAGTGTTTTACAGGTGTGGGGAATCTAAACCCGGTTTCGAGAGGATTTAAACGTGTTTTGAGTTTTGGAGTTTTGGCTGGGAGGTTAAAAGGATTGTGGGGTGTTCAACCTTATTGCGGTGTGGAACGATTGAAAACCGATTTGGAGGGATTTAAAGGAGGTTTGAGGTGGAGATGAGGACGTTTGAAGGAACTTGAAAATCCAGAGTGAGGTTCTAAACCGGTTGCGGAGGGCGTTTAAAATAGCTTGAAGAAGAATTAAACAGGGTTTAATTAATTAATTAATTAGGGGAGTTAAAACCGGGTTGGAGGGCTTTTTGAAACCGCATTGGATTGAGAGGGGTTCAAAACCGGTGGGGGGCAGATTTGGGAAGGGCGCTAAGGACGTATAAAAACTGGATTCGCGAATTTAAAACAGGTTTAGACAGGATTTTAAAATGTTTTAGGGGGTGGTTGGCAGTTTAAACCCGGGTTGGAGGGGTTTTTGAAAACAGAATGAGAGATTCAATGGGCTCCTTCATGGGCGGATCCAAAAAATATTTCAGTCCACGAAAAAAAGGATAATGTACTCAGTGCTTAGTTCTTTTCAACTCTGCTATATATAAAGCGATCTACTTTTCATTTCTAGTATTCGTAAGGTCAGGTCATCTGGGAGGGAGCTACGCCCTTCCACAACACAGATCCGCCCCAACTCACAATTCACACAAAGCCTCCGCCTGTGTTACGAATGCCGCAAAAAAAAAAAAAACCCTTTAAAAACAACAAAAAATATTTTTTTTTTTGCACGACCGACAACTATGAAAGAGATGATTGATTGGCTCAGGTTCTGCTCAATAGAGGACCCATTGTGAGCTTTGCGGTAGGTGTTGATTGGCCGGTCATTCAGACAGAAGCTGGGCTAAGCTCACGAGCGATTAGACGGTATTTGGGGGAACTGACGAAGGTCGGGACGGTGTGGGAATTTTTAACGAGGCCCGAGAAACTGAGTCAGAGAAAAAAAAAATCGGCTTTTGCTCGTCCTGTCAATAAGATGGGAAGAGCGACTCTGTGTGTACGCGGTGCTAAACGGAATGAGATTAGACCCATCGTGCATGGTGATTGAAGGCATATAAAGAACTCCAAGAATTTGTACAAGATCTCAATAATTACGTTTTTTGGTGTTTTCTTTCTTAACCCTTTTCAAAAACAAAACAAAAATCACCTAACAAGTCTTCAATTGTAAGTGAACACAATTTCACTGTGTAGACGATTGTTTTAGGGCATAATTAAACCTCAAAAACGTGCTTTATACTTTTTGGCCTTGCTATTGGGTGTAAATAGCCTTGAGGGGGTCGTTAATGGCGGATTATTGTTAACGATTTTCTTTAATTAGCGTCGTAATTACTCCGTGGAATCATTTGGTAAGTGATACAAACGAACGTCAAAATAACCAACCAAACACAGTTTGTTTCATTTACCTAATAATTGAATTAATTGGGGGATTTTTTCTATGGGTGATATCATTGATATGAATTTATTTTACTTTTTAGCTATTGGGGGAAGATAGGTTTTTTTCCAGAGCAATAGCATTTGATGATGAATAACAATTTTGCTCTGCACTTGGAAAAAAAGTTTTTTAAAATATAAATTATCCATAAATTAATTCTATATCAATAAAAAATTTCAATTATAATTGGTATAGGTACCTATTTAAAAAAAAGTGTTTTTTTCTTGTACAGTTTGTGGACAGATGTGGGACCAAAAAAATGGATTATGCGTCCAAAATTTCTCGGAAAATGACACCTCATTCGACTTCCTGGCAGCCTTCAAAAGCCCCATAAAGAAGCCCCCTAAAAGCCCCATAGATCATCTCGATGAAATCCGATGGTCTGGGACCACAAAAAATGGGTTCTTCGTCATTGATATCATACCCGAAAACCATTTTAAAAAAACCTCCCGTAGCCCCTGTTTAGCCCCATAGCGCCTCACGGGTTTGGGCGATCGGGCTGAAAACCTTGCGAGCACAACTAGATGGTAAACCGAGTATTTTGTCAAAATTTCTGATTTTTAAAAGAATGGGCCAAGGAACTAGGTCAGAGAAATGGGAAAATTCGGCCGAAAATAGTTGAACTAGTAATGAACAAAGTACTCAGTACAGTTAGCACTGAGAAATTAGGACCTAATTGTGTCTAAATTAAGACACCTAATGGTGTCTGAGCAGAGGAAATCACTAGTGAATATTTGGCGTTTTGAATTTTCCCGCGGTGGCACTTTTACTAATCCGCCAGAGTGCGCTAGCGTAAGAAGTAGAGAGTGTAAAAAAAAAAAAATGACAGCAGCCAATGAGAGAGTAGCGCCACTTTTCCCTCCAGATTCAAAGTTGAAATTTTCGAAAGTGCCCTGGAAATTTGTATTACACCATAGGAGCCCAAAACTCACTGCTATGCCTTCAAATTATGAAGTTCTTTCAGAAAAAAGTATTAGTCGACGTTCTGTTTCCGGGCCCATTCCTGCTGCTCTAAACGGCCTGGATGCTGAGATCCACAATCCTTGGAAGGGAGAAACTCTTGAGATAGTCTGATATGAATCAATCAACTACCCGAAAACGGATACTGAAATGATCGAAACATTTTCGACATTTCATGTTTCAAAGGAACCGTGCTAATTGTTTAAAAACGTTGCGAAATTCGAAAATTATGTTGGGAGGAACGAACTAGTGAAAACACACAATTTTCAAGTTAATGCACGAAGCGATATTTTTCTACGTTCATTTAACTAGCATTTCAAAACTAATCGTGGATAAGTATTCATAAGTTGTTGATAACCTGAGTTAACGGTTTTTTTTTTCAGGCTGTTCGACTGCGAGGCAGGAAGTGACGTAACTTTTCTAGTCGGTCATGAGCCTGATAGCTGGAGGTTCCCTGGGCACAGGTGAGGGAATACTAATATTTTCTAATGGTAGAATATTTCAAAAAAACCTTCGTTCGATAGTGTGCCACATTTGGACTTGTACTCATTTTGATTTGGGTCCAGGTGGGTCCTGGCGGACGCCAATCCCGTGTTCAGAGCGATGCTCGCCAGAAGAGGCGACGAACCCCCGGAAACTGTCATCCCCATCACCGACCTCGACGGAAAAGCTTTCGATCTTCTGCTCAGGTTAGTCGAGAATCTTTCTAGGGAATTCGTAAAAAATTTCAATTTGAGGAACCCGGCGATTTTTGTTCAATCGATTAATCGTTTTTAATGAACGGTGTCAAGAACTATCAATGAATCATTGTGTGACCTAGATGTGATGCGCATGGTGAACTAGATGACTCCTTGAAGTCACGATCGGATTTTGTGGTGCACAGGGTGGTTCCACAGCTTAACTATTGATACGTCCTAATATTTGCTCTCAAATCAAATACCGTTGCATACATATAATATATACATACCGGTAATGCGAACGTGGGCCGGAATTTGTTAATTTCACAAATAAGGTCATTAAATTAGCCAAATTTTGGCGTTCCCTCCCGAAATTCACTGTATTTATCCAGAATACGAAAAACGAAATACCGCTTACCTTTTAGACCCTTATCACATTCATGTTCGCATACCGTGTCCTTAAAAGTGCTCTATATTGTTCAACTACCAATAGGTTTTTATAACATTATGTAGTAATAACTACTGATACTAGACTACCTAGAATAGAATTTATTCTATGTTGTCTTCAAAATATTACAAACTTTTTTCAGCTAGAAAATACTAAATTTTTTATTTTGAGGAAAAACAAAGGCAGCCGTAGGGGATGAGTTAGCGGAGGCGTACACTAACAGCGCTCAAAATTTTAATATTATTCTCTATAAATTGTCTAAAAATTAATTCTGAGTCAATATAGTATAAAAACAAAAAACCTGCACACCACCTTCATATATGAAAAAAACTATAGTTTTTTTTATCGTGCGCCGGCTAAAAAGCCGGAGGCTAAAGAGAATTCCATCTACGCAGGGTTACAGTTTCTGTATGTAGCTCTACAGTTTTCGGCAGAAAAGTTGTAAACATTGCAAATTTTCGGATGTTAGACTACCATTATTGGTAGATAGATAACATGATCAAATAATAACATGAATAATAATAACATAGATTCTATGTGTTCCATTACTACCAATTTTTTACTTCTTCCACTACTACATTAAATTTTAACCACGTGAAATCTCTCACTCTCACAATGCAGCATTTTCAATAATTGAATAATTTTCAATAATTATTATAACCCATTACTTTTAGCAGCAAAAATTTCCTCATTCTTTTCTCTCATAGTTTCTCACGTTTTCAATTATTTTCAACTCACCGAAAAGGTAAGAGAGGAAAACGAAAAATTAAACTGTTTTCCTGAATTTACTCGCCTAATATAGAACCGATTTAGATTACAATTGGCTTAAATAAAATGCTCGGAAAGACGCCCAAAAGAAGCTATAGGTACCTATATTAGACCTACAGGTATATTAGAGGTCTCTAATATTTGACCTTTTCCGCGTTTTACGTAGCCTACTCTTAAAAAAAAAAAACGCGTGAAAACGTGGTCCTCCCCCTCCAAAATTCAAAGCGGGACCCCTTTAAGTATTACAGCATAAAATTAATGGATTTGGAAAAACTACATTAAGTCGAGGTCGAACCCCCATGATTTAGTTGATTTAGCTTTTTTAATTTTTAATTTTTTTAAATTTGAAACTGCTAGTAGCAACACCAGCTAGGTTTCTCATTTTTTCCAGTTTTTCAGCAGGGCCAAACAACTCATTTCACAACAGGTGCTATCACACTTATATATTGTATGATAAGTCTCACACTTATATAATGGATATTATCTCAATACACAACAGGATAACGCTGAGACAGTATGTGTTGGCGAATATGTAATGAAACGATACCTATGTAACACTAGGTAAAAGTATGAGCAATGCCCACCTTTAATACTAAAAAGAAAAATAATTTTCTTATCAAAGTTTCTTGTCAATTAGGAGCGCTATAACCAAATGTTTTTACTCAAATTGAATTTTACTCCCGCTCATGCAATTATTGCTAATGAAACTGGATCTACCTACGATCCTGCAGGATAGTAGGTAGATCCATGGTAAATCAACTAAAACGTATTACCTACGCTGTTGTAATCTGAATCGAGGCCCGGTGTTGTTTTTTGTTCTCTCTTTGAATCATTCATATTTTTATCAGGTATCTGTACAAAGAAGAAGTGGTGATTCAGAGCGTACCGACTGCCTTATCGACTTTCTACGCTGCGCAGAAGTACCTTTGTCCTGGCCTGATGAAGCTGTGCATCACCTATCTGGACCAGCAGCTGGATGTATCGAACGCACTACAGGTGAGTACAGGCCAAAGTAAATCAACCGTGTAGTGCAAGAGCGTCAAACTGAAAACATGTCGAATTTTAGGATTTTGCTGTTTCGAAGGGTTTGAAGTGTGCTGTGGAACAGTGAACGTTTTATCCCCCAATTAACCTGTGGGGAGGTCCAGTTTGAATTTTCCGTGGGCCTTGAAGGACGCATGTTCCTCTGAACCTCGGAACTCGTTTTACCCGAAGATTGTGGTTTTATTTAACGCTTCAATTTTTCCAGGTCTTCGAATTCATCAGGATGTGTTCAGGTCAGTGCGGCACAGCTTCGGCACCGGACCCCGATTTGTACGACGTGGTTCCCGACCCAAACTCCAACCTGGACAATATGCTAGTCCTCAGTCATTCCCTCCTCCACAACTGCCTCCTCTTCATCGACTCCCACGCCCCTGAAATCCTCAAGCAGGAGTCCATCGAAGACTTGAAGCAGGACTCGCTCAAAGAGATCGTCCAGAGGGACACGCTCTACGCTCCAGAATCACTAGTCTACGCAGCCATAGAACGATGGTCAGTGTGATTCCCCTTATTGCTCTGCTCGCGGATCTCAAAACTCATCAACAACTCATTCAAGCTTTTGGTTTATTATTCTTGGAATAATACACCTATGTTTTTCATATTGTCTGCAGGTGTAACGTCGAATGCAAGCGGTACCACAAGGAACTCTCGTCGGAGAATTTGAGAGCAGTTCTCGGGGATGACATTCTTTTCTCTGTCAGGTATGTAAATCATTTCTATCTATGTTGAAACAATGGCTGGATGCACAATTAGACCACAGCGGCCTTGGGAGCATATCAGCCCCTTCATTTAACCCTGATATAAAGAAAAGACTTCCAAGAAGCTCTCCCTTGATGGGAAAGAATTAAAGGTCATTCCATGAACGTCCACCACTTTTCTGGGTACCTACAGTTATTTCAAATATCAAAATCTACTGATGGGGATTTTTTTTTTTTTTTTTTTTTTTTTTTTTTTTTTTTTTTTTTTTTTTTACTTATTGAGGAAGATTGAGAAAGAAAGTGCCTTTGTAACCAAAAAAAGTTTATTGTGGAACATTTTGGTATAATCAAGGAGGTTAGACCCTTCTAACCTCCTCCAAACACGACGAAAATGGCCACAATGCGTCCTGAGTCGGTCTCAAGTCAGGTATTCTGGTGACTTGAGACGGGAACAAAATACATATAAAATATATATACAAACTTAAGTTCTATCTCAGCTGTTTTGGGTCGATTTGGTTTATGAATACGAACTTGAGACCGGTCTCAGAGCTGAGAAACGTCTGTGAATTCCGCCCTAAATGAACGTAGGTATTGCGTGGCAACGCAGTAAGATCCAAAATGGCCGTCGAACACGATTTCGAAAATTTCAATGTCCCCGGAGAATGAACAGTCTTAATTTTTGAGAAGTTCAGAGACAATTGCTTAAGCAGTGAACATGAGCGGGTAAAAAGGAACTGCTCCATGTAAACTCCACCACACTTTTATTAAGTTAATTTTTACGCTATAACTAAGCGCTTACCATGGCACTAGGCAAATCAATCATAAACCTTATTTCTAATTTTCTCAAACCTAAATATTACATATATGTAACATAATAAATTATGTTGCATTCAATGACCCCTTCCAGCCTCTGAAAGGAGAATGTTAGATTCCTGTTTGTTCAAGGGATAATAATTTTTAAGTAGGTAGGTACCTACTTGAATCACGGTGTGGTTTTTGCCGACGGTGCAGAGGTCTAATCCAATGAAGCACTTGAATTTTTCGGTAGTGGCAGGAGAATACATACCAGGAGAGTGAAATCAAGTGCTTATAAATTATTATCTCTTTGCCAAACAGGAATCTAAAATCCACGTACCAGAGGCTGGATGGGGTCATTAAATGTAATATATTTACGGTTGAGAATAGTGGAACTAAGGTTTACGATTGATTTGCCAATAATTGGAAATTATTGACAGGACAGTGAATGTTAATAAAAATACCCACACACTTTCCAAGACTCCATGCGCAATGACCGCAATGACCGCTTCCCCTCGCGGAACTGGAAGACGTTTGAGCTGGCGCGCTTACTAGATAAGACGCTCCACTATTGTACCTGAACTCAACACTGGTGTTGTTTTTCAGTTATTGTCGCCTCTTATCTGAGGTTGGGTTCACCGAAATTTTTGAAAACTGTATGCACCATTGAATTTTACTTTGTAAAGATTTAAATGAAGTGCGGGATTGCTGGTTACGTTTCCTTGAGTTTTTGGAGCCCAATAAAGATGAGATTTAAAAAAAAAGATTTAAGACTCAAATTTTTTGATTCCAGGTACCTCCTGATGAACGAAAGAGAGTTCCTTGAAGGCCCCATGAGAGGCAACCTCCTAACGAAACCCGAGTGCACAGTTTTGTTCGCCTTACTCCGACAAATACCCATCACCAACACCACGTGTACCATCACTGAAGAATGTCTGACACATTGGCGGCAACACCGGAGACCTCCAAGGTACTTGATTTTTCGACATCATGATAGATCAAAACTGACTTTTGACGCTCACGGTCCAGCTTTTTGCCTCTGGATTGGGCGCGAAAGGACGTAAGCACTAATTTCTTACAACGTGAACCGCCTGATTTGAAATCTACACTTCACAATCTGCCTGAAATGTCCACCAAGTGCCTGGCGTGAATGGGCTTGACAGTTTGTACGTTTCTCTTAAATTTGGCCAGCGCTTGGACCCACACCTTCCTCACAATTTTGGGAAGGACCCCCCCTCCGTCTTTTCTATTCTAACTAATTCGTGCTACAGGTACGCCAAAATTCCTCTGACGAAGCGGCCGTCCGACGAGAAGAAGAAACCCAAAGAAAAGAAAAAGAAGAAGGAAAAGGACGTCTCGCCCGGACGGTGCACCAGCGCCTGCGTCACAGACTACGTCGTCAGGGCTTTACAGTGTCTTTTCGACTGATTCTTCATTAGAAAAAAATACCGCAGACTAACTTACGGTTCTCTTGATATTCTTGTCAATTCAACGACCCAATTTCAACCGACTTCCGCAGTCACAAGAGAACCGCAACTTCACTGCGCCAGCGGACCAGCTGGTGTCCTTGCCATGTAGATCTCTACTAGTAACTAGCACTTTGGAGACACTTCCGTCTCAACTTCCTCAAAGAGACTCTAAGGTGATTTTCTGGCCAGGGGGACTAAGGGACGAACCAACGGAGGTCAAAAAAAGTTACCGTTTTATAAAATTGTATGGAAAATTTGCTGGGTGTGGAACCCCACAAAATAGAAGAAGAAAAAGTGTGTATTAAAGTATTGAGCATTATGGTTATTTTGGGCTGCCATTTTTATCAGGTGGACTGTAAAGTTCGTTAGTTTAGAAAATTCATGAGCTTTATTTTGGTACCAAAGGAACGCTTAATTTGTACCGTTTGAAGGAATGTTGCCATTTGTTGTTACCTGACTAGTTTTACAGTAGCCACAATGAGTATAATGCCATTTAGGTATAGCATGAATGATCCATTTCCCTCTAGAGCTCAATTTTACTTCTTTTTTTTAACGTTTCCAACCGTGTAATCGTTAAATGGCCCCTAATTCAGTAATGTGACCTACCTGTGAATAATTGGTAACTTTTCAATTTCGTGAAGTTGTTAGTAAGCGGTGGTCCTCGTTTCGGCACAGGCACAACTCACCCCCCGCAAAATAATGATACGATTCGGCACAACCCCCAAAAACTGTGAGACCAAACTGTACCTTCTGCTCAGCTCATCAGAGAAGAAATGAGAAATATTGAGGGGAGTCCGTCTACATAAATAAATAAATAAATAAATTGTATTGCAATGAATTATAGCTACCTAATAACAAATATCCTATATGATTAGGATGTCACAGATGAGCTAGACTTGCTACGTTTACTCAGTAAAAATTTGTATCTTCAAACTTCAAATGAAGCTTAACAGGCTTCTTTTGGTTTATTATTTTTGCAATAATACATCTATGTATTATATAGAATAATTTCCGGCTTCCTTGGAAAAGGAAAATGATGGAGGGCAAGAGCCAGATACCAAACAAAATCTTAAGGCTAAATGTCACCCTCATTGTGTTGGCCACCAAATGGCAGCATCAAAAGGATGCAATTTTATGAACCTACTTGGGTGATTGCAGCTAAATGAATGATATCACCTAGTGCAACTCAAAGATGCATCCAATCCCATTCTATTACGCCTCCAATCGGCGTATCCAAGTTATAAGCTGTTGACCAAAATTTTCATGATCTGAGGCAAGATTGTCCTCGTAGAGAACTCAGGAAAATCATAAGACAAGCGATCCGAACATAAACACTAAAATCTACTAGTTTTCTTAAGGTACAGTTCCAGCAACAACTTTTCAACCGCTGGGCATGTCACCCCTCGGGGTACCATACCCCCGGGCTGTGCCGAATAGTAGCAAAATTAATTGGCTCTATAACAATTGATCGTGACGAAACGAGTGACGCCCTTTGGTTGCAGGGGCGGATTCAGACATGGGGTGGTCAAGCGTGTAACACTTACAAGTTGTTATCGGTGTCGGTTAGAGCGACAATGGCAAACTTTTCTTACTGACTGGTCGTTACTGTCATTAACTTCTGTGATTACTGGCGATACACGTTCAGCAGGGGGTCAGGGTGGCCCAGTGAGCTAAGGCGACAGAGCTTCGTCTGTTTACAAATCAGTCGGAGCGCTGATCAGCCTGGTTCGAATCCGGGCCGAACACCAATGTTTGACCAAAAATCAATCAAGTGTTGTAATACCTGGCTTGTCGTCAGACAATTCACCTCTGAACGCAAGTTTATGTGAATCCTTTCTCTGGAGCAAGACTATCTAAGACTCTCTAACTTTAGCCGTGATTATCTGGGCGCATTGTGGGGTCGGCTCCTGCCCCACTTGTGAGAACCAAATGGTTAAACACAATAAAACCCACATTTTACACGTTCAGCAGGAAGAAGAGGCGAAAGGTCGCCTACACCCGAAGAGATCAAAACCAGTTTTGAGGGCGTTGAAACAACTTTGGGGTGGTGTAGTGGGGGTAAAAACTGGTTTGGACAGTATTAAAACTGGCTTGGATAGGGTAAGGAGGAGAAAACCGCCTTGGATTTGCAAATCTCTTCTGGTGGAGGAACCCTCATTCCATTTACCACTCCGCCCCTGCTTGCACAGTGTCAACCATCATCCTGAGTGCGTGGAAGTATTAAATTTTTCTAACCAATCGTAGACATTAGCTAGAAGATTATACGTATGTACTTAATCTATATATATAAATGACTGTTGGTTGTCTATTTCGATTAGCGGAATTTCTCATTTTGAAAATTTTGTCAAGTCCCGAATTGAAACCCCTGGTCAGATTCAACCTGTTTTAGTAAGTGAAATACCAAAAAGCTTTATTGTTTTCTGCCTTCATCTGTACGATGTAAAATGAGAACTAGCATGCGTCCGAGCTTTGGGTTTGAAATGGTAAATTTAAAAAAAAGCAGTTGTTGGAATTTTAATATTGTTCCAAAGTCTATTGGTGCTGGTCGCCGCGTTTCTCATCCATACTTGATATCACTTAGTGATTTAGGGAGCTGGTGACTTGTCCCGCTATATTTTTCTACGCCTTCCGATATTGGTTCATTTCAGTGGAAAAAAAAACCGTGCTTTGGGTTTGGCCGTTCGTCCCACCTGAAAAACCTACACCGGTCAAAATCAATTATACGAAGAAAAAAGAATAATTATATAAAAACACCACTGGCAAGCACAATTTTTGATGTGTTCACGCAGAAATTGATCGTTGCGATCTTTTCTCAAGCGACCGTCGCTTTTGTTCGTTCTAGTCATAAATTTTATTGTTACTTTCAACCTAATGTGATTTAGGTTTGGTTAGCGGAGCCTGTTAGAATTTATATGCCTTACTTTAGCATTAAGTATTACGTTGTTTCTTCTTCTGGCGAAAAAAAAAAAAAAAATCTATAGAGAAGCATCTTGCATTTGCGTATTTATTACAGATTTTTTCGAAACTGTTTGAGTTAAATCATTTTAACCCCTCCTCTCGTAACGATGAGAATTAGGAATTTGATCGAAACACAATTTTTCTCATATTTATATTCATGTCATAAGCAAGCACTGATATAAACTTAAAAAACCATTATCGACTAGAATCACAACGACTTCATCACATCCGACACAAGCATCAACTGCACTCTTCAAATGAGATAAGTAATAACACCTATTTTGGGATGAAAATCCTTTTTTATGAAAGCATTTTTAAAGTGCGGCTTCTATTGGTCACTCGCACTCCGTTCCGAAAAATTTATCAACAGTAATAAAATTCAAATGCGACCCTAAATGGAACATTATAAAGGAAACGTTTCAACGTTCTCAACAATGAAAGCCAATTTAAAATACTACGATTTTATCGAATTAGACCAATTATAAAATGTTGACAAAAAATTGAAAGTGGAAAAAGGCGAGCTAAATGAAATGGGAGTTGAATGTTGTATTTTATGATATGAAGGGGACAAGGGGAATGAGACCTAGTCCAGCGTTTCCCTAAAACATTCCCACAAATGACAAGAGATCATCGATTACAGCGTGTTTGACACAATTGTTTCGGTGAAAAATTGACGCGATTGACAGTAAGGTTTGAAAATTATAATTTGACATTGACCAGTATGAAGAACTGTGTTTTTTTTTTTTAAAGCAGTCTTTGGAGGGGGAAGCGTGAAAATGTGAAAATCGACAACATTTCATGTTACAGCAAACACAGCCAAATAGGAGAAATTTTAGATTGAACGTAAAAACTAACAAGCAGAAACTACATAATATATTATATGATAGAGGTCCTGTACCTAGATGAATTGTTGAAGAACAAGGGAACAACTCAAAATGCCAGAATTTAAGTAGACGTTTTTCTCTGCCAACTACAGACTCTTCTAACGATTATGCTTTGAATAACTAACTCTTCGAATTACTCACCGGTTGTTTCATTCCAAATTATATTGTAAGAAAAGGAGAACCTAACTTTAAACGGCCAAAATTTGATCATTATAATTTTAACGATAAATCATTCATATTATGATGAATCGAGTTTGAACTTGACACAACTTGAATGGACAGACTTTATAATCCTATCAAATAAAAATAAGACTGTCTGGCATGCTGATGATGTGGGGGCCATTCATGTGTGGTATCTCAGCTGAATCAGTCAGCCCTGAATGAAGTGGAAGACTGGTGTGGCATGGAGGTGTTTAAGGTCAACCCCTACAGAACCACCCTAATAAACTTCACAAGAAAGAGGAACCTGGATTCGACACTCCTGGAAAAAGCACCAGGGATACTGAGGCAAGAGTACCCTTATGTGTGCTAAGCGTGCTTGTGGGAGGTCTTGGGGACTGCACCCGCGGATGGTCCACTGGATCTAAACCCCGATTGTAAGAGTCATCCTCACATATTGCCAAAGGTGGCCTAAGGTCAACCAGATAGGAGCAATCAACACCCTAACCAGCGTTCAACGCCTGGCTTGACTGGCCATCACAGGTGAAATGCACGCCCACCAACAGCCACAATGGAAATACTTCTGGGACTGACCCCCATGGACATCTGGGAGAATGGGAGAAGCAAGCATGGCGTACTTGAGGTAGAAGCCTGCTTGAAGATTGCAGCCTGGAGTGAATCATTCCACCCTGGGCATTCCAAAATTATGGGAAAAGTGAAACACCCGCTACTGATGGTGGAAGGTGTTACCACCAAATCCCTTCCTGAACCCCATCTATACACGTTGGAAGCAGGCACTGGGGTACACGGGGCTCAACCAAAATGGAACTACCCAGCTCCACTGGGGAAAACCTCAACGGGAAAAGGCACGTCAAGAGTGATACGGGACTGTGGGCAGATACTCAACACCCTGGCGATACACAATAGGGTCTCCCTGAAATCGGGTCCCGGGGTACCTCAGGCAATGAACAAACTAGCACTCTGGCCAGAAAGAGCTCTCAAGCCTCTTTTATTGGCCCAGAGCCAGGAGTTGGCTGCCATAATCTTCATTCAGAGGTAGAACAGGTGGATCCCCCCCCCCCCCCGCACACTCCTTGGGAACGTATCCCCGACCACCTAGTCAAGAACCCAAACACCCTCACCAGGTGAAAAGGCATATTCCATTGTAGTATATAGACTAGAACTAGGGCGCTCAGGCAAAGCACAATAAACCACCTGGCTCCCGTGCTGGGGGCATCCTGAAACCCCTTCCAGAGCGATCCTTCAACAATCTACAATACAAAATCTGATGGAGCAGAACTCAACGTAGTGCAAACTTTGGACAAAATAGACAGATCTAGCAAAATAATACCAGCTCTAACTCACAGACGGAATTTTTTGAGTTGTTCTCTAGTTCTGCAATGGGTTGGATTTGTTAACACAGGGTTAATCTATCGCAAAAACATCTGCGCCAAGATGATGAGGAACATTAGATGCGATCGCAGAGTAAGTTCTGCCCGTTCGGAATCGAATCAGAACTCGAACGCTTCCAGGAATTAAAATGGACAAAACTTCGGTCCTCCGCCAACGAAAAAATAGTCCCTAAGAAGTTAACTCCACGAGATCACAGAAGGAAATGAATCGCGTGTGACTTTCCACAATCGAGGAGGCAGTCGGAATCAGTTCGGGAGGTTCTGAAAAAAATCAGAACTGCCGGAATCGATTCCGAACGAGTTCTGCGTTCGCAGAGCATCAGAACTTGAGTGTTTAATTCCTGGAAGCCGATGTACCCCCAACCTCAGCCCTTGCAAAAAGCCCTACTGCGCATGGTCCAAACGGTTAGGAATTTTCAGAATTACACTGCGAACGAAGCTACTGTAAACACTTGACTAGTTGGCATCGTTGAGTGGCAACACTGTATTGACTTGTTAACCCTTTCATAATTGGCCCTAGACGGGACATTTTTCGTGTAGTGTCCCCACACAATCAAGCATTAGCTTCAAGAGAACATAAAATTTGAATTTAAGGCTTCAAGGCTCAGGGCCTCAAACATGCAAAATGTTGAGCAAACAACTGGGTATTACGGCAAATGGAATAAACGAGTATAAGGAAAACACTGCGTTACTGGCCAACTCTCTATCTACATTCCAGATGCTAGGTGGGGGGGTGGGGGGCTATTCAGTTGCAATATGATGTGGAATACCTACACGTATCATACGATTCGTATGAATTCGTAAAATCCATGCCAAAGTACACAGGCTTCACGATCTTTAATGGAAACACTTGATTTCATGATTAGCTACATAATGTGAACAAATTTTTGTTCAATCATTCGTGAACACCAACCCAGCAATTCGCACAGAAGGGAAACGCTGGTTAAACTGAAGCTCAATTCAAATTTGACAGGAGGGATGAAAACAAGGGTTTGAGACAGGGCGTTTGATCGATGGCAACCCGATTTACAAATATTACGGGGAAGAGGTGAATTTCACTTCCCGGGGTGGGTTTTGGTTGTCGACCGTCCATATCGAGCCGCTGGTTCCTTTCACCAACACGTGGATCAAAGCTCGTCCGACGTTCTGCACACTGTAAAAGAAAAAAATTATTAAATACATTTTATGGATTTATTATCCGAGTCTAGGACTTTTCTTCCCCGGAGTGTTCAACCCCGGACTTTTCTTCCCCGTGATTTCGCCAACCTAGGACTTTTCTTCCCCGAAAAAATAAGAAATGAGTGAAATGAATTGCTGTTGGACGGTTGTTTACACGAAGTTCATAGGACAGAAAGAAAGAAGGCACACTATCGGATCGAGTGTGATTCCCTGGGTACATCGGACGGGTTGAGTGGTGCTGTGCATTCAGCGCTCCTTCTTCGACGGGTCCAGCCTCACTCTCCTCCCATCTTGTGGAATGTAGGTACACCAAGTAGCTTTGGAAGGGGCGGAAAATACGAATGAATAGTTATCCACCCATCGAAATGGATGCTTATCGAAAAGGTTCCCTTGGATGTGTCCCACGATCTTGCCGTCCTCGCCAAATGGGAACTCGGGGAACGTTGCGTCCAAAGAAAAACAAAAAAATATCGCCAACTGCAAGCGAGACTTCAACAGCTCGCACTGAGGTACCTACCTAGCTAGTTGAACCGACTTTCACGAAGTATTACTATGATATATCAATACGACGTATACTTTACGTACTTTTTGCAGGTACCTACTCCGCCAGCGGTGACCACACGGATGACGATCTCTTGACGTTTGCCCGCAAAATTTCTATCAACATCAATTGCTTAAGCTGACCCCTCGTGAAACTTATTAATTATGTTATTTTGAACAGAGCTTCTTATCTGAGGCCAATAAGTACATTCATATTTTCACACAAAACACCTCGAACTGCCTTTTTTCAGTTTTCCCGTTTGGGGAAGAAAAGTCCTAGGCTGGCGAAATTTCGGAGAAGAAAAGTACGGGGAAGAGAAGTCCGTAACCCTTATTATCCATACTTCTGACAGCATCTGTAGCTTATAATGGATGTCACAGGCTTCAGTTTTTGGTTTATTATTCTTGGAATAATACACCTATGTTTTCGCGACGGAGTTCTATGACTCCGATCGGCCTCAAAATGTGACATTATCCGTTTCAAGAGGTTCCAAAACCAAAATGTCCGTCCGCCGTCCGGGCCGTTTTGGGCAGTAGGAATTTTTTTTAAAATCTGAAATTTTGACAAAATACTCGCCCGCAAGGTTTTTAGCCCGATCGCCCCAGCCCGGTAAGAAAGTTAAAATTTTGCAGAACAGTAGATTTGACTCCTTCTTTGCAGCCTCATACCTCCGTTACTGTAAGTCGGACCAAAAAACTTATGGAACAAAATTTGTAGGAAATTTTGTCGCCAACAATTTGTTTCATTGAATCGTTCTAGCAAAACTGCACGGGGAACAAGTTATAGGCCAAGAACTGAAAAAAGTCCAATTTTTGTTTTGTTTTTTGTTTTTGTTTTTTTGTTTTCAAGATTACGAAGAGAGCAAACGGACGAAAATGACGAAAACGTGAAAAACTACTTAATGGTCCTAAACCACACATTAAAAATCAGGACTAACAGAATTTGTGTAAGGCGGACCCCTCCCCCATTTAACATTGGACTTCAAACTCTAAAGAAGCTTGAGTTGTGAATGTATTGAATTCTGACGACAGGGAGGATTTTATGAACAGTTTGAAATTCAAGTCGATCGTTGACAAAGACACAGCGACCAACAACCTGTTGGAGAGAGACCCATCTTACTAAAGACAATAGGATAAGGAAAAACGCTGCAAATTTTACACAAGGGTTTATTATTCTTTGATATACGTTACTTGTGCAGAAATTTAATTCTGTCAATGAAAAAATTAAAAAAATTTTTTTTTTTTTTTTATCTCCAAAAAATTTTTTTTTCAAAAATTCTTTATTTTTTACTCGAAAAATATTTAACATCCTGGGATCCTTCAAAAATCCCATTTTTAGTCCCATGAAAGCCCTAAAGATCGCCCCAGTGAAATCGGATCGTTCCGGGACCCCAAAAAAAGGATTCTACGTCCAAAAATACTTCGAAAACGGCACCTAACTCGATCCCATAGCTAAAAGCCTTCAAAAAACCCCTCCCGTAGCCCCATTAAAAGTCTGGGGAAGAAAAGTCCGGGGAAGAAAAGTCCGTAACCCTTATTATCCATACTTCTGACAGCATCTGTAGCTTATAATGGATGTCACAGGCTTTCAGTTTTTGGTTTATTATTCTTGGAATAATACACCTATGTTTTCGCGACGGAGTTCTATGACTCCGATCGGCCTCAATATAGCCTCCCATAGCTCCCCACGGGTTTGGGCGATCGGACTGAAAACCTTGCGGGCACAACTAGATGGTAAACCAAGTATTTTGTCAAAATTTCAGATTTAAAAAAAAATGCCTACTGTCCAAAACGGCCTGGACGGCGGACGGACATTTCGGATTTAGAATGTAGACCTCTTGAAACGGATAATGTCAAATTTTGAGCCCGATCGGAGTCGTCGACCCCCGTCGCGAAAACATAGGTGTATTATTCCAAGAATAATAAACCAAAAGGGCGCTTCATATTCATAAGTCTTTCATTACGTTTCATTATACGTCTTCAAAGTCAGGCAGTTCCGATGTCTAATTTTGAAAAATCAAATTTTCCTGCGCCCCGCAACTTTCCAAGATTAGATTTACGGTAAATCTGCGTGTGGTAAATCATTTACCACACGCATCAAGACGTCGAAAAAGTCGTTGAAAAAGCGCTGCGATCGCATTGGCAGTTTTTCAAATTCAGCTGGTTGGCGCAAAAGTCTTTCGATCTGAGACTCCACAAAATTTGTAACACATTACAAATTAACAACACTACAACATTACAAATTAGGTAATGACTCCTCCCTTCCCCAAATAAAACGCTGTATGAGGGAAGCAGTTCAAAATTCCCTCAAGTCATTACCTAATGAAACTACTCCTCCTGGGGAATTAAGGGACCCCTAGAAAGAGGGACAAAAGTAGGATGTCTACTGGCTTCATATCGGATCGGGGTTCAGAAGGGGAAAATAAGCAACAATATGAGAAGGCCGAATCAAGCGTTGGGGGCAGGGGGACGGTTGAGCCTTCAACCTCCGATGTGCTATCATGACTGCTGATCTCAGTAGCGTAATTGGTAGAGCATCGCACTAGTAATGCGAAGGTTGTGGGTTCGAGTCCCACCTGAGGCCCAATAAATTTTTCGGCCTTCCCCTTCTGATTTCCTGTAATAACTAAAATAAATTCATAATTAGAATTCAATTTCAGTGTGAATTTAATTTAATAACTCCTCCCTTCCCCAAATAAAACATTACAAATTTGTAACACATTAATGTAAAGCTACCGTCTACAATAGACAGCAGTCTACAGCTCTGCAATAATAGTACGTACGTACACTGAACTTTACTCCACCGTCGAAGCCATTTTGGGTAGAAGGATTTATTTTATTCTTTAACCAAAAAAAAAAGGATATAATATATTAAATATATACAGTATATATTATATACCTACTCCATCCTTCTAGTTGCCCTATGAGGCTATTTGGGGCTACAAAAGGGCTTCAGATGTAGTTGGTTTGGGCGAGGCAGTTGGGTTGTTTCGAACTATTGCTTCGAATCGTTTCAATTTTTGACTTGGTTCAATGCAGGGTGAAAAATATTGAACCACGGGTTGTGGTCACCAAGGACTGTGGCTCAAAGTTAACGTGGAATAACGTGAGATATTGCCGGACATCATTTTCCAAGTTCCGATCCTCCTTGAGAGGACGGCTGACGACGTCCGCGACGGCAGCAGCCAGTCGGACGAAAATTCAGGGTGAAATTCCCTTGTTACTTTTCTTTTCTTTTTTTTTAACATCATTTTCCTAAAACCAAACCACGCTTTCGAAGTGGCGTTGAACGTACAATTAATCGATCATTTGGTGTATCACTCCAACCACTGAGCATTGGTCCAATCGCTCTAATTGGTGCTTTTGAAGGCGGACGTTGAATGAGCTGTAGTTTTCAAAGTAATTTTATACGCAGAATCCATTTATGGGGGTTTCTTATCTGCCCTACCACCAAGTCGACAGAGAACAGTTAAGTACCTACTTATCAATTGACACTCACGGTTGAAACGGTCTGTTTTCGTATTCTTTTCTCCAGACGGGCTCGTAAGCCGGCGATAGGATTCCCTTCTTCATGTCTTCCGGGTTGTTCTCGGTGCATGTGGAACCGGGACAGAGAGCGATTATCCTGACGCCTGATAAATTCATGTGGAAAGGATCCTGAAAATGTTTCAAGTTGTCAGCCCATCGTGGGATTTGCCAGAGAGTGAAAGAGTGATAAATTTAAATTTTGTCAGGGGCTTGAAATGCCTCGGATTGAATTAGAGTAGGAAGGTAAGCCCACGAACGTTGAAAGAAAGCCCGTGAGAGAGCAGCACCAGCTGCAAGAGAAAGGATTCCTCTTCCCGACAAGCATTCTGAACATGGCAGCAGTACTGTGTGTTTTGTAAATTCGAAATTGGACAATTTCCACACAATGGACAATCCACTCGACAAGGAAAATGACTAGTGTTTATAGTTCAATTTAAAAATTACAAGGCACCCAAAACAAACGCTTCTGTGTTCAGAACGCGCGTTGCCTGTCGGGAATAGGTGCCCATTCCCTTGCAGCCAGTGCTGCTGTCTTGTGGGCGTTTTAGGAACCATCAGCGCTTGCATTGTCATTCTATTTGAATTGGCGGAGTTACAGCTGCCAACGTAGGTAATGCCATATAAAAAACATCCGAGCTCCTACTTGAAATAACATTATCTTACCCCGAATGACCGAGTGAATCCGACGATGGCGTGTTTGGTAGCCGTGTAGATGGGGACGCAGGCGCAGGGGCGGAGCCCTAAAGTGGATCCAGTGATGACAACAGTGCCGCCACGACCGCCGCGATCCCGTCCCATGAATCTCAGAGCCAGCAACGTCCCTCGAATCACACCGTTCTGTAAAATGTACAATGGTTAATGGCGTTGAATGCCTTCAGGCTGGTGAAGCTAAAGCAGTAAGTACACAATCTGGTGGATCGAGGATCTGGACCCGTACAGGATTTAAGGCAATGGAATGGCTGAGTCTCGTGAGATGGGCAGGGATACTTTGGTTCGCAGCAGTTTTATTGTGCTTGTTTAGTTAAGAGGGATCAGAAATCATCAAGTACATAGGTATGTACCTACCTACGCTGGGAAAGTCTGAGCTTTGGGAACTCGAAGCCTAGAAGTTGGGTAGGTATACCTAGCTACCAACCCTAAGTATATTTTATATCTATGCGAAAGAACAGAGAAAGTAAGGTACCTAAGTATTACGCATTAAATACGTAATATCTTGAAAACCTTATTTTCAAATTAACAGTCCCTACCTGCTTTTAAATTTTAAAAGCAGGTAGGGACTGTTAATTTGAAAATAAGATGATTACTTAAGTTGGTAAGCAAAAACGCTGCAAATTTTACACAATTTTACACAAGGGTTTATTATTCTTTGATATAGGTGGGGTGGCCAAATGTTTTTTTCGAGGAAGCAGTAAATGGAACCATAGTCGTCGAACACTAGACAAAAAAGTTTTAAAGTCATAATATTTTGAACCTAATGAGATGTTTTATTAAACATCTCATTAGATTCAAAATATTATGACTACCTATGTGATATATGTCTATGTATAGACTATATGAGATTTATCTCATGAAGGAGATCAATACTATTCGTTTGCATTTAAAAACTAGTGAAACCATTTGAAAACCGTAGCTCAGCCTCTGCAGCCGCTCAAAGACCCACTTCGTCTTCCTCTAATTGATAAGAGCCTCTTATTAAGAGGTGTTGGTGTTCTATACAGGTACTAATTTAGGGTCCGGGCGTCTGGGGACCATCACATAGATATTGTCAAAATATTGTCAAGTGCGTAAGTAAGTGGACAGGAAGTAGCAACCATAAAACTCCACTAGTTTCAAAAAGCAGTACGTTTCAGGTGTACACAAGGTTCTCTGTGTACAGCAGTATCACATACCTGAAAGCAGTACTTTACTGCAAAAAGCAGTATATCATATAGGTTGTATATCATATAGCATTATAGCATGATATGATATACTGGTATAGTATATCATATAGCAGTATATCATATACCCATTTGTGCAAAAATTAATTCCTTAGGAATAAAAAAAAAGTTTTCCACTCGAAAAATAGTTTACCTCCTGGCACCCTTCAAAAAACCCTTTAAATCATTGTTCGGATCGTTTTGGAATCTCGAAAAAGGGATTTTACGTCTACAAATACTTCGAAAACGACACCAAACTCGACCCCATAGCCAAAAACCTTCGAAAACCCCTCCCGTTGCCCCATAGCGCGCCGTTTGGGCGATCTGGATGAAAACCTTGCGGGCACAACTAGATGGCAAACTAAGTATTTTGTCAAAATTTCAGATTTTTAAAAAAATTCCTAGGTACTGTCCAAAACCGCCCGGACGGCGGACGGACATTTCGGTTTTGGAATCTAAACCTCTTGAAACGGATAATGTCAAATTTTGAGGCCGATCGGAGTAGCCGACCTCCGTCGCGATTACAAAGGTGAATTATTCCAAGAATAGGTAATACACCATAATCTGGACAGATGTGGGACCTCGAAGAAATATATTTTGCGTCCAAAATTACTCGGAACATTTTTTGTTTTTTACTTGAAAAATATTTGACCTCCTGGGATTCTTCAAAAATCCCATTTGTAGCCCCCTGAAAGCCCAATAGATCCCCACAGTGAAATCGGATCATTGTGGGACCCCAAAAATTGATTCTACGTCCAGAAATACTTCGATAACGACACCTAACTTGGTCCAATAGCCGTAAACCTTCAAAAACCCCTCTCGTAGCCCCATTTTAGCTCCATAGCGCCCCACGGGTTTGGGCGATCGGGCTGAAAACCTTGCGGGCACAAATAGATGGCAAGCCGAGTATTTTGTCAAAATTTCAGATTTTTCAAAAAGTGTTTAATACCTAGGTGTCGTTTTCTGAGTAATTTTGGTCGTTTTTTTATTTATATTTTTTATTTATTTATTTTAGGTCCCACATCTGTCTAAAATTTAGACTCTAAATTAATAACTAACTATGTAACATGAATCCCGAGGTTGCTCCTTGGATCATTGTGTGACACGTATCAGGTAAAAGTATCAGGAGAAGGAGCAGTTCCTGAACACTTTGTTCCTGTGACTGGAAAAAGCTGTCACAACACATCACTAGACAACAGAATAGGACCTATTCAATAGGTAGATAATATCTACCTATTGAATAGGTCCTATTATAATAATGATATATTATATTATAATATATCATTATTATCATATCAAGATAATATCATTATCAAGAATTGGTGGCGGACACAATCGACCTACGTAGATTGGTAGTAACTACCATAACATTTTGTTGGACTGTAACAGTTCACCCGTTGATTCAAGTTTATTCGGGCTTGTACTTCAAAAGACGAAATTTAGTTAGGTAATAATTTAGTTATCGATATGAACAGTTTAGTTACTAAATGAGCAACAACAACATAGGTGATTCGGCGAAGTAAATGTTTGTGGATTTTCAGGCGGAGGAAACAATTCGACTCCACAGTTGAATTATTCTGCTCTCTCCCAGACTGATCAATATTCTATCAGTGGGCTCGTATTAAATCCTTTACACCACTCGGTTCCCTTACAGACCCAATTTCGCCTCGATCGGCCCGATGAAAATACCGGCTAAATGGTCGTCCTTGTCAACGAAATTGGATTTTCGCATTGCACGAAACTGGGGAACGAATGCCCCACCTTGAGCCATTTCACTGAAATCCAATTATGTCATAGCTGACGAAGGAAAAAAAGGGGTAAAAATCGTCTGAGGCAGTTAGGTATCAAGACGATCGTCATTTTGCACTCACCAAATTGACATCCACTTCGAGCTCCCAGAATCGATCGTTGAAAATTCCGGCGTTGTTTACGACTATGTCCAATCCGCCGAAGACGGACACGGTCGTTTGGAAAGCAGCTGCAATATTTAAAAAAAATAAGATGTTTGAACATTTTGTTGGAGAAGACTTCTCACTTCACTTAGTGAAATAAATCAACTGGTGAAATGAAAATGTACTTGTCTAATTGAAGCAGATGGCACAGAGATGGTCAAGAAGTCGTAAGGTAAGATGGGGGAGGTGCAAAGTCGGGGCAAGTGCGTAAGTGAGATGTAATAACTACTTAAAACAATTTCCCCCTGATGCAATCTAGTGGCTACGTTTGAAACTATATGGCAGACATCACTTATCTAAAGTCATAGATTCAAATAGTCACATTGTGCCATTTCATCCAGCAGCCAAGTTCAGTTCCCCGTTTTTAACGTATTCAATCCTTCAAATAGGTATTTTCCGTAAAAAAAAAAAGTTGTTTACAAGTTCAGTAGGTAGTTAGTAGTTGTTCTGAAATGTTTTTCTGTCAGTGAGTTGAGCCCACCACGCACATAGGTACCCCATTGGTTTTTCAAAAAGGGGCGTGACATTGTGTGTGGTGATAATCAAGTTTGGCATTGATAATTCATGTAAAGACGGAATTGAACCTATAATTATAAACAATTACTGCTTAGGACTGACCGAATAAACTTTTTTTGCGATCGTTGGATTTTTCAGCCCGGAATCTACATTGTTTAGTTTCCATCTGTGACAACACTTTAAGTTTATGGGGAGAATAATACCTAGATATATCCATGATCTATTGTTTTCCCCATCAGGGGAGAAATTGAAACATTTACGTAGAATCTGTCATTTCGCTTGTTTTGCACTTGTCCCAGTAAAACCAGAATAAGCGTTCCAAAGATTGAGCAGGCCAGTTACACACTTACCCCACTTTGATGGGGCAACTGTGTGAGTCAGATTTGGACAGATACTTTGGTCATGAGGTTCACACATCGATGGGTTCACAACTAAGAAGGGAACGAAAAATCAATCCTACATTTAAAAAATAAAAGATTTAGAGGTATCCAGGGCAAAAATAATAATTGCCGTAACGTCAACGGCTGATTTTTGAGATTTTGTTGAAGTTGAAATTAACAAACCATACCACGCACTTCCCCCACCTTACCTTATAAAAAGTTGAATCCTAAAGTACGAGAGAAAAGAGAATATGACTGGAAGCTCCCCTTCCATTCCCACAGAGCCCCTGGCCCCTGGCTACCTCTGAGTGTACCACCTGCCGCCCTAATAACTACCAAAATTTTCTGCCAGGTGATTCGCAGTTTTGCTGTAGACGAGACTTTTCTGGCGGTGTAATGAAGTAGTGCCCTCGTCTTAATTGGATAAGACTTCACAGAGGATGTGATGCGAACTGGAACTCACCTTCGAATTGAGGATAATCCGTCACATCGCATTGGCAGAAGATTGATCTATTGTGCCCGTAGAGGTGGTTGAATTGCTGGGCCAACAGTTCGCCATTTTCTTCATCCAGATCGCAAATAGACACCTGTGACAAAGTGAATCCATTAACCTACTACACAAAAAAAGAGTAACGTGTGAATAATAAGTGTGTCGTTTCATTAATTGAAGCCAGAATTGTTCGAGCTATCGTCTGGTCAAGTTCTCGCAGTTCTGGTTGATTTTAGTGTTTTTACAAAAAGGCCGCTACATCGCTATTGCGATTAGGGGTCGCAATCCCGCAGAATTTTGTTATTAATAAAATAATTTTGTTTAAAAAACGCAATTTCTTCACAAAAACGCTGCAAATTTTACACAAGCGTTAACAATACTTTGATATAAGGTTAAATGCGCAAAAATTAATACTGTGCCATTAAGAAAATACTTTTGACAAAATAAGTACCTACATAAATAAAAATAAAATTTATTTTTGTGAGATGTTTTTCCAGATGTGGGACCTCGAAAAACGGATTACTCGGGAAACCACACCTTATTTAACCTCCTGGGTTCCTTCAAAAATCATATTTTCAGCCCCATGATAGCCCCACGGGTCAAAATTTCTGATTTTACAAAATGCCTACTGCCCAAAACGGCTCGGACGGCAGACGGACATTCTGTTTTTGGAATCAAGACATCCTGGAACTTATAATGTCAAATTTTGAGGCCAAACAGAATTTTCGACACCGTCGCATTGAATAGTTTAATATTATTCTTGGAACATTCCAAGAATAACAAACCAAAATGTATTTAAAAATATTTTAACCAATATAAGGAAATAAATGATTGAAAGGAGTGAGATGGAGTCACCCTCTGCAGCTGCGAAATAGCCAACTTGCTGAAAGAAAGTTGAAAGAAAGTTTCTCTGAGTTAATAGTAACTATTAACTCAGAGAAACTGTTTCTCTCACCCAAATTTGATCGGAGCTGATTGCAGAAATAGGTTCCCATGAGAACCTACAGCTGCAGCTGTAGAGAATGCTGACTCCACACTTGTGGGTGGAATCGTCAAACAGAATGTATAATGATATTATACTCTACTGCATAATATTATGCAAACTGGAGACAGCGCCCCATCTTTCCCCTCAGATAGGTTAGATAGTATCTGGATCTTGACAGGATCGTAGATACCACAATAATCGCAAAAATATTGTGAACTACAGCACAACAGGCTTGAGGAGGACTTATAAGTCATGGAATCATGATTCCATTCATATAAATATGAATCACAGGCAATGAGAATGTGATTTACAGCGTGCAGGCTGCGATTCACACCACAGAAAACGCGACTTTTTTAAACAAGAGGAATCCCGCGGGATCCCGCGTTGATAATCCCGCATCTGCAAGATTGGAAAAACCCCGCAGGATTGCTACCCCTTTATGCATTTACCTTCGACGTGTCAGAATCAAAATGCGTTTTATTTGCCATATTACACAGAGTGTTTTCGACAATGGTCAAATTACAGTATACAATTAGGCCTAGAGTTACAAAGGGTAAATAGTATTTAATCAATATATATTAAATTGATGAATTGAATGGGCAAGCATGTGAAAGTTTTACGAACGCTTCTCAAGATTGTTGTTAAAAAAAAAAAACTGCAAATTTTACACTAGCGTTGATTATTCTTTGATATAGGTTACCTACTTGTGCATAAATTTAATTCTGTGTCAATGAAAACATTTTTAGAAAAAAAAAATTTATTTTAGACTTTTATTTTTCAAAACAATTTTTTTTTTCAAAGATTTTTCGTTTTTACTTGAAAAATATTTGACCTCCCGGGATCCCTCCTTTGAAATCCCATTTGTCCCACAAAAATCACCCCCCCCCCCCCCCCCCCCAATAGATCACGACAGTGAAATCGGATCGTTCCGGGACCCCAAAAAATGGATTCTACGACCAAATATTCGAAAACGACACCTAACTCGATCCCATAGCCAAATGCCTTCAAAAAACTCCATCCATCGATTCCGTCGTCCGAGCCGTTTTGGGCAATAGGAATTTATTTCAAAATTTGAAAATTTGTCAAAATACTCGGTTTACCATCTTGTTGTGCCAACAAGGTTTTCAGCTCGATCCACCCAAACCCGTGGAGCTCAGTGGGGATAAAAAGGGGCTACGGGAGGGCTTTTTTAAAGGGTTTTGGCTATGGGGTCGAGTTAGGGGTCGGGTTCGAAGTAGTTTTGGAGTTAAAAACCATTTTTGGCGGTCCCAGAACGATTCGATTTCACCGTGGGGATATATTGGACTCTCATGGGGCTACAAGTGGGAGTTTTGATGGTTCCCAGGAGGTCAAATATTTTCCCAGTAATTTTGGACGCATAATTCATTTTTCGAGGTCACACATCTGTCCAAACAATGTACAGAATATATAAATATTTTTTCATTGACACAGAATTAATTTTCGCACAAGTCGTTGTGGGCAGAAGGATTTTTTTTAATCTGAAATTTTCACAAAATACTTGGTTTCCATCTAGTTGTGCCCACAAGGTTTGGGGGCACTAGGTGGCTAGAATGGGGTTACGCGAGGGGTTTTCCAAGGTTTTCGAGTATGGGGTCGAGTTAGGTCTCGTTTTCCAAGTATTTTTGAACGTAGAATCCATTTTTGGGGGGTGGGCATCTATGGGCATTCATGGGGCTACAAATGGGGGTCACAAGTCGACTCTTCGCTGACACACGCCTTCCGGCGTCCTCCTGACGCGAAAAAGCGCTACGCGTTTTCGTCTGTATTTGAGGAACCAGTGACAATAATTGTCACCAATTATTGGTGAAACCGTGTTGGGGGTCCTCATTCATATTCTAACGCTCAACCTCTTAACCTCTTCCTTCCTCTTACCCTCTTCCTTCCTCTTAACCTCTTAACCTCTCCTTCCGGCGTCGTCCTCACGCGAAAAAGCGGCTACGCGTTTTCGTCTGTATTTGAGGAACCAGTGACAATCATTGTCACCAATTATTGGTGAAACCGTGTTGGGGTCCTCATTCATATTCTAACGCTCAACCTCGCAACCTCTTAATTTACATTTTTATTTCACATTTATTCATTCTGTATTTTTTAGTATAGGTATTTACTCCTTGTAATAAAACCCATTTGTTTAGAACTGTGTCATCAATTGACTTCCACTACCAACCCCGAAACCCGTACTCCTGGAAATCACAAGGGATGTACCTACTCACTTCCAGTCGCTCAGTGGATTAAAGAAAAAGTGGTTTCTGACTCCGCCTATACTGTTATGGTTACGTGGGATCGATTAGTCAGTGTTGAGGCGCCGGAGGTTTCGTGTGTAATCGCGATCGTATAGGAAGTCGGTTTGTAGTCAGAGCACGAACCCCCTCAGGATGGCTTACAAGTTTAGCAAGGAGCCGTAAGTGCCCTGGGGAGGCCGGCGAGTACGCTGAGGTGGGCAGGTGTGGAGAAAGAGGAAGTATTAATGAGAAATATTAGTTTTGTACGGGCGAAATGACTTGTTCAGAAAACTTGTCATTCCCCAAACTTGCTTCTAACTTACAAAAATCAAGAATCAACGCTTTAAGCTGATATAATGATTCGACTTACTGATGCCATCATGTGCAGGGTGACGTAGTCGAGCGTGAATCATGCGGCATGCGCTATCCTAAGCAGTTCAGAAAACGGAACTCACTAATCACTGGGAGAGGATAGACCAAGTGTTCCAAGCGTAAGTGGAGAATAAGACCATCACCACACCTGATGATGATAACCTTGGAGTGCCTATCTTGGATGTTGAAATCACTTTCGCGTCTGATAGGACGACGAAAGTTACAGTGAACCTGAGCCGGCTCATGGCAAACGTCAGAGGTCCGAGGGCGTCAAAGCGAAGGCTAATCATGAAAGCAGCTGAAGCAGTAGTGCTCAATGGATCAGAAGTTTGTTCGGATGCTATGAGATTCACCGACTACAGGAAAATATTGCTACGACGCCCCTGTTCATCGGAATTCATTTTAAAATTGGATTTTGTATATTTATAGAATACTATTGGTACCTACCTATTGAAAAAATGTAAAATTTTCAAAACTACTTACACGATTAAACCGAGTGAGAGGGGATTTTTTTATGTTATACCTATAAAATGCTTAAAGTCTCATAATCTCATGTTTCACTCCTCATTTAAGTAGTGAAAACTAATTTTAACCGCAAAACGACTATTACACGCTGATTCTACGGTTAAAAAACCTTGGAGAAAACCACAAAATTCTCTGCTATACACACTTTGCAAATTTGACTTTTTTCCACACCGGCCCAACTGTGCGGCGGCCGGATTGTGGGCTTTAGCCATTTCGCGCTGCATTCTGTTGAGGCCACGGGTTCGAATCCCGTTGAAGACCATGGACATTTTGGGAATAAAAGTGCAGCTGGGTTAAAGTGATTCATCAGCAATTTAGCGCCCAGTCATGTCAGGCCCAAGAGGTCAAAAATATTGACGTAAAACTCACTTTGCTACCGGGACAGCGCAGAGCAGCGCTATGTATCCAGCTCCTACCCCCACTGAATTGGAGCCAGTGGTCAATATAATAGCTGGAGTCATACCCATAAATCTGCTTGCTGAAGAGAGGAAAAGAGTGTATGAGGAAACACGAAGGCCATAGGTAATGAAGAAAGAGGAAAGGCCTTGTTCCCTTCGGGCCAAGTACGTTCAAGAGTGTCTTCACGAATGGGGAATGCGAGGAGTCGCCAATAACGCGGCAACCGTAGCGATGACCCTCAGCACGTTTTTTGGGTGACCTAGATGGAAGGAGGAAAGAGCTTAGCTATATCAAGAGGTAGGGCAGCATCCCCCGACACTCAACATCAGAAAGGCACAAATGGGACATATGCATCTCCTACATATTTGAAATCCTGAAAATGAAGAAGATGGAGGAGCAGCGTACCTACATAAATACGAAGATATAAAAACAAAAAGACGAGAAAAATATAAGCCCAAGAAAAGGGGGCACTCCAACTTAACTCCACCTGCGATCAACTACCAACTGGGTCTAACACCGCCAGTGAAAGGAGCTTCACACAAAGTGATCTTTGTGTTCTCTTGTGGTTTCTTGTTTTTTTTGTGTTTTTTTTTTGTTTTGTTTTTCTGGATATGTGAATCTTTTCCGGATTTCATGGATCTATGAATTTCTGGATTTATGGATTTCTGAGTCAAAGGGCCAGTGAAGCTCGTCACCTATCGCCTTCTTTCTTCAAAGTATTCTCTTGCTAACCCCAGTCGAGGTGTTGACGTTAAGGGCAAACGGATCATCATACGGACACTGCCAAGGAATACGAGCTCATCCTGGCGAGTGTTAAGGATTTTTTCTTAAACCCACTTCTTAAAAAAACTCATCAATACCTACCTCTAACTAAAGAGCCCCAGCCATATGACACATTCATGTCAATTTGCTATTGAAGACAACCCCAGTAGAACCAAACAGCACGGTTGGTAGAGGTTCGTCTCAGTGGACCTGGACAACCATTTCTACCCCAGCGAAATGTAGACACAAAAGGGGACAACATTTGATAGACAATGCAGATGTAAAATGGAGGGCCCCTAGACACTCCCCTCAGTGCACTACTGTAGTACCCCAGGAAGTACAGGAGGTGAATCCCATTCAACCTGTTGAGTTATCAGGGGGGTGAAGTCAACTAGAAGAGAATGAGATAGTCCCTCAAGTCAGAATAACTTTTTCTATCGAATTATGAGATTTACAACGAAACTCGTAGATTCACAAAGACAGGGTAAAAGAACCAATTGTTGTCACCAATCCAAATGTTGACACTTCAATTTCAAAACGTAAAAGTAAGTACTCGAAATTGGCGTTATTCTGCTGATAAGGATGCATTAATGAGGGGGGCCAGCTCCACTGGTTATCCACTGGAATCACATTACTGGCACGCGAACTTGCACCCGATCCAACCTCGCTAGTGATGA
Organism: Pilophorus perplexus; assembly: GCA_955831195.1. Classification (NCBI taxonomy): domain Eukaryota; kingdom Metazoa; phylum Arthropoda; class Insecta; order Hemiptera; family Miridae; genus Pilophorus; species Pilophorus perplexus. The sequence continues at coordinate 31,116,135 of OY037009.1, read as the reverse complement.
AATTACCCGAAATCACTCGAAGTATACCTACCTATGCGAAATAAGAAAAATATAAAATTATCTCCTCCCTGAAGCCTGTCCCTGGCCCGCCAGCATCAGATTCGGTAGTGTGCCTGTAGCAAATGGTCGGCACCAAAAGGAAAAGTCGGGGTCGGCATCTATTCGAGGTTGATAGGTACCTATTCACGACGATAAAACGGTCAACAAGCGTTGTTGCTAAAAAAAATTACTAGTTGATGGGTTGCTATGGATGTTCCAAGTGAAGCATGGGCTGCATAGATCATGGACGGGAATATGATATTTCGTGCAAAGCACAGATGTCCCAGCTAGTTAAATGTCGTAGAAATGTCTGTGTGTTTGTCCAAGTATCACGTCTGAGCGGCTGCACCAATTTCCATGCGGGTGGGCTCAAATTGATAAGCGCGTTCCTACTTAGTTAGGTACCTACCTACCAGTATAGAATTGTGACAGTTGGGTACCAGGAAAAAATATGAGTTGTTACGTTTTGTGGACGATACGGTGATGGAAGGAGAAATAGTCCCTACCTGTCCTTGAAGGTACGTATGTAATGTACCTACATGACATGTCTACACGGTACCTATAGGTACCATTAATGACATTTTTATTGAATCTGCGAAAATGTTCAACAGTTCTATTCTCGTGAGTATGCAATTAGGAATTGACGTGCACCCGAATTTCGGGTTAAATCATCCTGTCCCATGACGTTAGAAGTCAAAAAGAGAAAATACATAATTTTTTGACAAAAGGTCTTTCACGTCTTTCACTAGATTATATTCTTCTAATGTTGTTCTGGTAGATTCAAAAAGGACGTGCGTGAAGTCACGTACAGCTCCTTCCGGTTCGACGGCTAATTTCCAAAGACACCAGAGTGCAGATCGATTTTGGTTTATTATTCTTAGAAACATACACCTATGTAATCGCGACGGAGGTCGAAAATTCTGATCGGCCTCAAAATTTGACATTATACGTTTCGAAATGTGTAGATTCCAAAAACGAAATGTCCGTCCACCGTCCGAGCCGTTTTGGGCAGTAGGATTTTTTTTTAAATCTGAAATTTTGACAAAATCCTACTCGGTTTACCATCAAGTTGCGCCAGCAAGATTTTCAACCCGATCGCCTCAACCCGTGGGGCGATATGGGGCTAAAAAGGGGCTACGGGACGAATTGTTGAAGGGTTTCGGCTGTGGGGTCGAGTTAGGTGTTGTTTTCGGAGTATTTTGGACGTAGAATTCAGTTCTGGGAGTCCCAGAACGATCCGATTTCACAGTGGGGCTTTCATGGGGCTGCAAATGCGATTTTTGAAGGATCCCTGGAGGGAAAAGAAGGTGTTTTTCCGAGTACTTTTGGAAGCAAAATCCGTTTATTCGAGGTCCCACATCTGTCCGAACAATGTATACAAAAAATAAATAATTTAACAATTATTACAAGAAATGGTAAGTTTACCTACCATTATCACAATTATTGCAAGAAATGTTAAGTTTAGGTACCATTTCATCTATTTTTCAAAAAATGTTTGAAATGAATTGGTACCGTCGCAGGGGGTTACTTTGCTCCGTTTTTTTACTTTTATAATTGAATAATGATTTACAGGGCTTTTTAGCGCAACCTTTTTCCAAAAAATGGAAAGGTGCGCTCACCTCTTCAACATGTAGGTACCTATGTTTTTTTGTTGTTTGTTTGTGTACAGAGCATCACGCCCGAGCGACTCAACAGATTTTCATGAGGGTGGTCTCATTGTCATCAGCGAGTTCGGGGGGTGGTTATAGGCTACCTTGATTTTTCCTCCCTCATCCCCTTCATCGGTTTTCGGGAGGTCCTTCACGACGAAAGTTGTTTACATATCTCTGATGTGTAACTAAGGAGGCCTCAAAAGGGGGACGAAAGTTTTTGTCCGATTTCGTTGGTACAAGGGTCTATGGAATGAGCTTTTTAGGCTGATTCCAACGACTCCAAAACGATTTTTGCAGCCTGAGCCGTTCGTTACCTCTGATCGGCATAAGGTTTTCTTACGCATCGGTCGTTAGGGTGCAGTTGTTTACGTAGGGTAGGGTGGGGTAAGGTCCCGCACGGGGGAAGTTCCCGCACACTGCTTTGCAAAGCAAAAACTCTCTCCCACAAAAACTTTCTTCGTTGTCCGCCATGGGGCAGGTAAGGGCAATCATGTGACTACTCAGAATGATCAGTTTGGAGAGGCTGCTCAAAGTGAAGCCTTCACAATGAGCTGATTTTCATTTTTTTGGCATTTTGACGTAAGGTAGGGTGGGGTAAGTTCCCGCAGGTTCGAATCATTATTGTTTCTGTGACTCCTAAGCCACTATTCCTCCCATTTCTGAGCAAGGATGATTCATTGGAGCCTTGCTGAAGACATCTAACGCCCACAGCGCAGTTTGACCATTATTAGGATAGTTATAGACCCATTTTTCAATTGCTGCGGGGACTTACCCCATCGCGTGGGGCAAAGCCCCGCAGATGCAATTTTTTGAAAAATGGGTATAACTATCCTAATAATGGTCAAACTGCGCTGTGGGCGTTATATGTCTTCAGCAAGGCTCCAATGAATCATCCTTGATCAGAAATGGGAGGAATAGTGGCTTAGGAGTCAATAGAAACAAAAATGAATCGAACCTGCGGGACCTTACCCCACCCTACCCTAATGAGCATCACGTGGATATTTTTGATGTGTTGTGTGGCATAGTTTGGTCGCTAGATACCTACTGTTTCTTAGTTTCAATAAAAGCTACGGTTAGCAGTCCAGCATTATTTCGTAATAACAGAAAGGTTGCGCTCATCTATTCAATTCAATTGATGGCTTGTTCATTCTTTTCCCGTCACGAAATAAAAAGCGTTACGCAACATAATCGCGAAAACAATACCTAATCACATGATTGGTCTGTAAGGAAGTTTGCCGGTGGTTACAAGACTTGTACTACTCTACTTAGTAGAGGGTCGAAATCCCAAGAGTTTAGAATGAGGCGTAAAATGAATCATTATTAAATGATCTGACTGTAGAACCATGGGTCTACCATCCGTTTTTTTTTTTTTTTTTTTTAGTAGGTACCTACCTTTTATTTTTTATTTTTAAGTTTCCTAATTCGCTTCAAACGAGCTTTTAATAAAATGAAATAAACTTTGAAAAAACAACGAAATATGAACTTTTGAAAACTCATCAAATCATATTATGATTCTTGATTTTCTTGGTGATTGGCACTATTTTTTTTTTTAATGGTGGACAACTTGGCAAATCGTCGAACAATGGAAACTGATAGCAGGTATCCGCCGAAAATTCAAATTGCGATTTTTCCGTTACTTAATTCTATAAATTCGTACGAACTTGCAATTCGAGTTTTAACCCCATTTTCGATGTTATTTGGAAGCCTTAAATCGATTAAAAAAACTAATCCAGAAACACGTTCATTCCAAAATTACGTTGGTTGAATCTGCCCATGGACGGCCGAGCGAAGCCCTCCCCCCTGTCAGCATTGAACGGCCAATTGAAGCGAGGCCCCCTTGTCAGCGTGGTATTTAATAATAATGAGCTGGTTTCCACTCTATGTTATGAGACCGGCACCATCAAGGGACCCCAAGCCGTAAGCTGTTCGCTTACAAGCACTCCAGCGGGAACCGCTACTAATTCCATAAAGGCCAAAACTATCAAGAAACCCCAAATGAAAGCTCCGTCGTAAAATGTTATTATCAACCTGATTCGTCATAACGCGACGTTTGCTGCCTCGCCAGACAAAATAAACCTACCAACGACCCAAAGATTACGTAGTAAGCTCATTATAATATTAATAGGATCAGAAAATCCAAATTACATCTAAGCGACTGGGAGGGGGGATGTTGCAAAATAAATCTCAGCTGTGTTTACATCAATGTCTTGCTGGAAATTGCAACTTGGAATAATCCTTTGCCGGTTGTATCTTGGCTTCATCCGTTAAACGGAGACCAAGGAGATGTCAACAAAATGTTTTAGTGACGAATGAATTGATGAAATCGAGAAGGGTGATGATTTGTTTGTTTACCTTTGCTCCGAGTTTGAGAAGCTCTTCCGCGTACGCTTTCCCGATTCCGCCGGCGCCGCCTGTTATGAGAGCGATTTTGTTTTTGAAATCCATCCCTCTCGAAAAGTCCTTCCCAAGTCGACAATTTCCCGGCGGAACACAATTCACGGGAAGAAATTGGGAAACTGGCAGAGACCGACAGAAACCGACACTCGGCACACGTAGGGCGTGTTTGTGATTGGGGCTAAACAGGGGGTGAAACTCAAGGGAGTGGCCGCTCTTTTTCCCCTATTTGTGAGTCACCCTGCAACTGTAACAGCTCCTTACTAGGAACAGTGACTTACCCATTCATTCTGTCTGGCAATCAACCAAGGCTCTTTGACCAATGAGTTCGTCTATTTTAGCGTGACATTTTTAGATCAGGCACGTAATATGCATTATGTAGGCAGCCATATAAGTAATATTATTCTGCCTGATCCCAGGATCTTTGGTTCTATGGATTTTTAGATCTCGGGATCCCAGGATCTTTGAGTTTCAGGATTTTCTGCATCTCAGGATTTTTTTTGGGTCTCTAGATATTTCCTGGATTTCTGAGCCTCTAGATCTCTGGATTTATGGAGCTCTAGATCTCTGGATTTTAGGATGTCCTGGATCTCTGCTGGATTTCTGTAGCTTGAGACCTCTGGTTTTCTGAAGCTATAGATCTCTGGATTCCAGGATCTCTGTTTCCATGGATTTTTGAATCTCAGGATCTTTGGATTTCCTGGATCTCCAGATCTCTGAATCTCTGGGTCTTATTCTGGATTTCTGGATCTCTAGACTTCGGGATTTCTCGGCCAAAGATCCAGTAAAGCCAGACACCTACTTCGCTCTCCTTTTTCTAGTAGACCTACTACCAATACCTGTTTTCTCTAGCTAATCCCAGTCGAGGTGTTGACGTCATGGGCAAACGGACTACTGGAACTGAGCTGGCGAAGATAGTAGTCCCTACATTGACTTGATAACGCATCGCTGGCGGAGTTGAGATGTTATCAGTCGCAATTAGATGGACTTTGGTGAAGTTGGATCGTCCCCCTTGAGTGTGGTGTCTTTGGCAACCTACATTCTATTTTTGGGGGTCCCAGACCTACCCGAGGCTTTTATGGGGCTACAGGCGGGAGTTTTGAATGGCTTTGCATGGTGATAAAGTGAGAAACTGAAGTTCGTTTATACCGTTCATGAGTACCTATGATGCAAGAAGTTTATTCATCCAAATACATTTACCTATTCGATAAATACAGCTGCTTTTTCAATCCTGAAAAATTCAGACGTGCACAAAGGGATCTTTCGATCTTTCTAGAATCCCAATCTGTACAAACAACAGTTGTACCACTGAAGAGATCTCCACTGGGATTGGACGTGTGCAGCAGAAAACCGAGCCAGCTTCTTACTCCCAATGGTAGGATCCTAATTCTGGATCTCCAGACCATCAAGACAGGCATTTGAAGGATGCCAACAGAACGAATGAGGTGACGTTTTCGAAGTAATTTTGTACAAAGAATCTTTTCCGTTTGGGGGTCCCTCATCTGTCAGAACACTGTTCAGTAATCGTTTTCAAGGTCGTTTTCAATATGTTATTCTCTTTTGAATAATATTTCATTGATATAGAATTACTGCTTGCAGAATTTATCCAAAAGAATGCGTATAATTTGCAGTTTTTTTCTCATCCTCCATCTGGCATCGACTAGCCATGACTCATGAAGTGGTGAGCTTAGGAAGACCTAATTATTACAAAGTAGCTGTTCTTTTCGAACTTAAGGTAACTGCTACTCGAGCAGGCGCAGACATCTCTATCGATAGCTTCACAAAGCGGCGAGGGACGGCTCGTGAATACGGAGAGACACGAGAATTTCTCTTCATGACTAAAAAATCGAGGGGAAGGAAATGAAGGGAACTCATCTTCCAGCTCAACTCCCACTCGCGAGGGGCTTTTTAGTCGAGCTCGCAGGGTGACGATAAAGATGGGCAATTAGCCTCACAATGGCTTCCAACATGAGCAACACATGAACGATCTTAAACACCGACAAAACCCTTTGAAGGGCTGACAATAACGAGTTAGAGGGGGAGTCTTTGAGCAAAATTTGTCAACCTTTTGAAATGAGGTGCATTTCAATAGGTACCTACTTATATTGCACTCAATTATGATATCATCATTTCCGTTTTGGTTTATTATGGTTTGAATAAGAAATAACCCTTACTTGAGGTGTCCAGGCCGTTTTGGGCTGAAGGATTTTTTATCCGCAATGTTAACGAAATACCCACTAGGTACCTATCTCCCTTCTTGTGGTGTTCGCAATATTTTGTCGGTTTCATTTATGGCCCCACCCGGTACAAGATCTGATGGCCGTGCTTGTTAAGTGCTAATCACGTGAGTTGATCAAACCTGAGTCCAAGAGAGACCAACTCTGCAACCGTGGACCCGGGGTGGATGTTCGCAATCTAGCGGTACCTTCTCTTATCTTCCTGCTGCTGATTCCAGTGGACGAGTAACAGCATCTGGGTTAGTTCTCCAACACATTTTGTGGGCGTTATTTTTTTAACGATTTTTATTGCAATCAAATGACTATACAATTTATAAAAATAATAATGAACCCTTGGGTATTATTTGCAGCATTACATTTTGTAACACAGTAGGTACTTTATACACCGTGGGCTAATTCTCCAAGTAGGGGAAGACCTCCTACCTAGGTCACTTTTTTTTAACCTCCAATAAATCAAAACTAGGATGGTTTTGTGGACCTCCGATGTATGGATCTCGATAGCAACACTATTCGGCTGTTGAATAGACGAATAACTAATAATTTTAGTATCACTGATTAATAATTAATCATTAATTAATTAATCATTAGTAATTAATCTCAACAATTATTGTTGAGATCGTTTTTCCAAACCCTTCCAAACTGACCCAGGTAGGAACCGTGCTCCTCCCTTGGTCAGGTCCGGCTCCTCCCTTGGTCACCTGTCTAACAGAAGATGTTTTTGATCAGAAATAATTGGTTGATTGGCCATTTATATCACAAAATGTTCATTAAAATGATCATTTACCATGGAATACCTAATAATATTAACTTACGATTTACGAAGTTGACCAAGGTAGGAACGACTTGCCTGACCAAGGTAGGAACGACTTGCCTGACCGAGGTAGGGTCAATTCCCGAAAATCTTCAACAGGCTCTAGTATAATTAATTCGATTATTTGTATGCCATTTATATCACAAAATATTTATTTAAATGATTATTTACCAAAGGATACCTAATACGATTATCACTTACGATTTACGAAGTTGACCATGGTAGGAACGACTTGCCTGACCAAGGTAGGGTCAACTCCCAAAAATCTTCAACTGTCTCCAGAATAATTAATTCGACATGAACTTGCAAAATTATGCGTGCATTTCATATATCGAGACTAGGATTTAACGATAAACCAAAAAGGTTTACCGAAATTTACGTACTTTCTTCGTCAGCTGTCGAAACTATTATAGTGTCAAAATCGACATCACAACGCCTCGAAAAGTTTGATAACCAAAACTTTATTTAATAAAGTTTATCAGGGAGAGAAAAGCGGGAAAACACTGTGTGTTGACAACGTAAAACGGCGATCAAGGCTTGGAAAACTGCACGATGATTGTACAGTAGGTAACAACAGCTCCCAGAATCTGCAAAAGAAGTTACTCTGAGGACTCACACAAACCAAATTCGGTAGTAGAACATTACAGAATAATTGACGTACAGAGATGAGAATGGGGTAGTCGATCAAGAAAAACTTGGCTGCCGTAAAATGCACGTAAGGTTTTGTCCGTAAATAGGTTTGAAAAAGGCTCTGCAAAAGAGTGCAAATTGTTCACGACATCAAAAATTCAATGATGACATCAAAAAGTCAATAAGACAATGATGGCTTGCTTCTTACAGACGATATCAAGTTCGCGTCATACCGCACTGCTTGGAATATCGTGAAGACGTACTGATTCATCTACAAGATACAAATGGCTTAATAATGAAAAACAATGTAGGTACATCAATAACAACCTACTACTGAAGTAAGTATTTTCCCGTTTGGTCAGATGAAATATAAGTAATAAATTATACCGGAAATGAAATATAGGTAGGTATATTATATATAATATACCTACCGTTGAGTAGGTATACCTACTCAACGAAAAAACAATTAGTCCAGTAAACGAAGCCATTTGCAACTCAAAAATTAGGAACAAGCTGATTTTTTTACAATCGGTTTTAGGCTTCCCAGTGACCATATTTTTCCGGTCTCCCACATTCTCCACCCTGAGCTTTCCCCCCCACCACCCCTTAAAGTCGGAAAATTCGTTAACAAATGCTCAATTATTCAAAAATTCATATCTCCGCCCCTGATGGTCCTACCGACTTCTGGTTGTCAACAAATCGTTCCTTAGGATCTCTAGTGTCATTTCCACTCTCCGAACATGAAATTATCGTCGAGGAAAGCCGAGAAAATCGGGGCAAACCGGCAGACAAACCAAAATTTTCCGAAAATCTAGTAACAAAAGTTGCTATAACTTTCCTCCCACTGGATTTTTGGGAAAATTGCTCTAACAGAACGTTGTAGAGAATTTATCCAGCTTTAATTTGCACTATCATTTTTTTCAAATTGCATGGATGGGAGGGGAGCTGGAGGGGGGAGAAGCGAACGCGGCGCCAAGGAGCCCCGTGTTGTACGGGTCTGGAGGCTTACAGTCGCTCGTAGTTTGCGCTATACTCCAATTCTAAAAATCTAAAAATTCATTTAGTGATGAAGTGCAACCTTTCTTGCAATTGCAGGAGATGATTTTAATTACAGTAGCTGGGGCAAAGTCAAGTTCGAAATGTTTTGGTTTCGGAACAATTTTGGTTTTTTGCCATTAACTCGGAAACCATGCTTCCTAGCGACATGACTACTCTATACGAAATTAAAGCTGATGGAATTTCCTAAAAACTGAGACCAAAAACGCCTCGTTAGCTTTCTCCGTTTGGCCGCTAGAGCGTGCTGAAGTTTGACCATTTTTTCTAACTAACCCAAAATCTTCGTATTCCAGACTTCCGAAGCCTAAAAACACTATTAAACACCACAATCGGTCCACCGAACCCCCACATAAGGTACCCTGACACCGTATGACAATTTCACTTGTCACATGTTTCTCTGACCGAATAGCTGCTAAGTTACAGCCGTAAATAAGAATCCAATCTGACACCGCGCAGAGAGCGGAAGCTCGGAAAAACGTCCTTTTTCAGAACGTTTTCGGTTTTACCTCAGAAAATATTGGTCCGATTCCAATTTTTTTTTTTCTCGTGAAAGCTGATTAAATTCTCCATCGCAGCTATTCCATGTGAAATTTCGATTTGAGCTTTGATTAGGGAGGGGCGGGCACGGCAAAGAAGTGGCAAATTGTGAATAAAACATGATTCTTTGCACATTTCTGCCCCTAACTCGGGAGCGGTTCGTCCGATCTTACTTTTATTTTTTTTAATCAGAAAGCTGATTAAATTTTATATAAGTAAGGGCACATTGCATGTATATTGAAATAACAAAAGTGCCGTTAGTATTCGTCGAAAAGTGTGGAAACAAGAAATTTGACCATCTACGACCACGTTTTTCAGAAAACGTTCTTCTTTCCCTCCCTTATCAAAGCTCAAATCGAAATTTCACACGGAATAGCTGCGACGGGGAATTTAATCAGCTTTCACGAGAAAAAAATTTGAAATCGGACCAATATTTTCTGAGGTAAAACCGAAAACGTTCTGAAAAAGGACGTTTTTTCGAGCTTCCGCTCTCCGCGCGGTGTCAGATTGGATTCTTATTTACGGCTGTAACTTAGCAGCTATTCGGTCAGAGAAACATGTGACTAGTGAAATTGTCATACGTTGTCAGGGTACCTTATGTGGGGGTTCGGTGGACCGATTGTGGTGTTTAATAGTGTTTTTAGGCTTCGGAAGTCTGGAATACGAAGATTTTGGGTTAGTTAGAAAAAATGGTCAAACTTCAGCACGCTCTAGCGGCCAAACGGAGAAAGCTAACGAGGCGTTTTTGGTCTCAGTTTTTAGGAAATTCCATCAGCTTTAATTTCGTATAGAGTAGTCATGTCGCTAGGAAGCATGGTTTCCGAGTTAATGGCAAAAAACCAAAATTTTTCCGAAACCAAAACATTTCGAACTTGACTTTGCCCCAGCTACTGTAATTAAAATCATCTCCTGCAATTGCAAGAAAGGTTGCACTTCATCACTAAATGAATTTTTAGATTTTTAGAATAATTCTAATAATTATTGGAATATAGCGCAAACTACGACCGACCGTAAGCCTCCAGACCCGTACAACACAACTCCGGGGCCTGAGCGCTTGGCGCCGCGTTCGCTTCTCCCCCCTCCAGCTCCCCTCCCATCCGTGCAATTTGAAAAAAATGATAGTGCAAATTAAAGCTGGATAGATTCCGCACATTATTCTCAGGTAGCGGTTTTTCGAAAAACGCAGTGGGAGAAAAGTTATAGCAACTTTTGCGGCAGGAGATTTTGCGAATTTTGTCCCGTTCGCTAGTTTTATCCAATTTTCTCGACTTTTCCCGAAGGTAATTTCATATTCTTGGAGTGAAAATGAAACTAGAGATCCTAAGGAACAATTTGGTAAAAACCAGAAGTAAGTAGGACCATCAGAAACGAAGATATGAATTTCTAAACGTGCTTTTAGAAAAAACTGGTTTTCCCACTTGAATTGGGGGTGGGGGGGAAAGCTCAGGGGGGATAATGTGGGAGAACAATGGAAAATGACCCTAGGGATGTATAAAACCGATGGTGAAAAATTTAGCTTGTTCCTAATTTTTGAGTTTTCAGGCCCAAAAATGGCTTCGTTTACTGGACTAAATGTCAAAAGCCGGCGGGAAGAAATTTTCCGGTAAAGTTCACACCTGAATATCAGTTCAGCTTTTCCAAGTTACCCTAGGCGGTAGATGAGTATAACTGCTCGAAACTGGTCCCCACGCTACAATTGTTTATTTAAATTTACAATTTAGTACTCAGCAGAGGAGTCGTTTTCTCTCCCTAACCACCTCATTAAGCCCTTAGTGAACATTGCTGTGAAAACGTTCTAAAGGGAACTCACCGTTCTAGTAACTTCCACCAAGCAAATTAGTATCACCGTGAATTTGATGGAAAAATTCAGCACCTTCATCAGCATAATGATAACCCAAATATTGTTGATAGCCGGTTTGTTAAAGATGGTTTGATTGACGATATCGTTAAAGTACAAAGCTGTAAACTGGACCATCACGACAAAAGCTTGCAGAAGTGACATCAGGATGGGGATGCCGTAAAATGTGTCGATTTTTTCGACCACTCTACAGAGGAAATAGTGTTTGCGCACGTTTCGTACAGCTAAGGGGCGAGTATGGAGTTTGTTGATCACTTTGAGAACCCATCGGGAAAACACTACGCTTTGCATGAGAATTAAAGAATGTAAAACACTCATATAAGGGAATTGTAAATAAGAAATTGTCGATCTCAACGACCGACGGTTCGGAGGTGCCAGAAAATATGTTGAAACTGTTGCGAGGGCTTCGAGGAAATCGGTTGTGAATGTGAGAAAGAAGAAATTGGCGTCAGCCTGAATTTGTCCGTCGTTTGACATTATTGATTGTTGAACAATGAAGGCGATGTCCGATCTGTACAGGAAAAGGGTGACAGAATGGTGAATGATGGTGAAAGTGAAGACGAGAAGTTTGGAGAAGCTGAGAATCAAAGAGACGGAAGTGATGGAAAAGAAGCGAAAAGTGATCCAAAGCCCTGCTAGGATGTTAAAGGTGTTGACTATCACTGAATATGTGGCAAGGTTTTTGGTGCAGATCCCTTTATCGTTGTACGGGAACAGTCCAAGTGTCCGACTGATGACAAACACAGGCGGTACCATAACAAATGTTGACTCCACTGTGAGGTAGACACGACTGGTATTCGCTCGTGACAGCCAATTGATATGGGCAGCTAATGCTTTTGGTGAGACTAAGTGAACCGAATAATATTATGTTCAACCTCAATCGATCAGGTAAAAAAAAAACTGCTGCATGAAAATTATCCCTATAGGTACCCTTAATTGATATATAATATAGGTTAATTCTCACTTTGTGTAAGCACCATTTAGAACAGGGGTTCCCAACCTTTTTTTACCTCGCCCCCCTAGGTTGGTGTGAACACCATTGCGCCCCCCCTCCGCCTTTTGTTCTATGTAAGTATGTATACTCTCCCCCTCCTCAAAAATGCTAAGTATAAGTATAATTATGGTATAATTTAAAGAGTAAATTCAAATTCAAACGGAACGTTTTATTAACAGTAGGTAGGTAGGTACCTAATTAAAATATTGAATTTCATGGCTCATTCAATAATTGAAGAAAAAAGAATTATTATTATTATTATTTTTTTTAATATTTTTTTTAAGCTTAATGTGACATTTGACTTTGTTTTTCGGTGACTAATTTCACAATGTTTGGAGGAATTTTCGACAGCGCGCACCTTAGATCACTTTCGACATTAAGGCGGTTTCGGGATTTAGGTTTCAATGCCAGTAAGTGTAAAAATCCCGATTCACTTAGATAGGTAGTTGAGAATTGCATAAGAATTTTCAACGCCACCGTAGAAATATTTGGATAGGTAGGAAGTGATTCTATCCAGAATTTCTCCAACTCTGCTGCTTCGAAGATCATCTTCGCAGTCGAATCGCTCTGCAAATCTATCGCTTCTTCCTGAATTTCGACTGGAAGTGACTCCACATTAACAGTGAACGGCGAGGTTGTCAACATGGTTTGCCAGCCAGTGTTTATTTCAGGAAAATAGCGCTGAAGTTCATCTTGCAGACCATCGAGATTTTCACATATGGTTTCTTTGCATTCCAGGAATAATTTGTTGGGTGGTTTACCATCCAAAAGTTCATTCAGACGACGGAATGACGAGAAATTTGGCGTGGAGCCTTGCAGGCGTTGTTTCCACAAACGGATCTTTCCCAAAAAACCTGTTATGGAATCTGAAGGCGATCTGGATCACGCCTGCCTTTCCACCTTGAAGTCTCAGATTCAAATTATTTATGGCTTCGAAAAAATCTGCGAGATACGCGAAGGAAATGCAGAATCTTTCATTTGTGAAATCCTTGTGCAGATCATTTTGCCCCTGGCTCATCAGAAAAATCTCAACTTCACGTTTAAGCTCATATAATCTATCCAGCATGTTACCCTTCGAGAGCCATCTCACTTCAGTATGGTACAATAACGTTTTGTGTTCAGCAAGAAGGTCTGCACACAGTGCCCCGAAGACACGAGTGTTTAGGGCACTCGATTTTACGTAGTTTACTACTTTGACGCACAAATCCAAATACTGCTTGAGACTATGAGGAAGTGTTTTCGACGCTAGAGCTTGCCGATGAATGATGCAGTGTGCGCCAACTATTGATGGGTGCTTGTCTTTGGCTATTAATGAATACTTACTGATACCGAAGGGCCTAAAATTTAATGCCAAAATAAATAATCTGTATGAATTTTAATGAATACTTAAAAATAGTAGTAAGTTAATTTAATTAATTTAAAATACTTAATAATTCACAACAATAACAATAATTGCTGTGAATTATTAAGTATTTTAAATTAATTAAATTAACTTATTACTATTTATAAGTATTCATTAAAATTCATTCATAGATTAAAATTTATTTTGGCCCTTTGGTCCCAAAAGGCTTCAATTGATGCCAGTTTATGGGCCCCGATCGCGCCTCCCCTGGAGACCCTTCACCCCCCCCCCCCCCCCAAGGGGGGCGCGCCCCCCAGGTTGGGAATCCCTGATTTAGAAGAAGGAACGTCCACATAAAAAGTCTTCATTAGCCTCTTCAACACTTTGCATCCCCCCGTCGAAACATACTGACACACAAAAGCTGCACATTTTCCTCAAGGATTGGCTAATTTCATGTAAATGGTGCAAAAATTAATTCTATCAAAATAGGTACCTACAAAAATATTTTAAAAATTGAAAATTATAAAAATGTTAACCTGCTAACTCACTTTAGGATCCAGACTATGTAAAACAGTCCAAGATATTATTTTTCCAATAGTTCCAGTCACAATTTGAATATTTCCAGACTCTCTATTTTGTCCAATGCCTCTCACCATAGGGGACCCTCTGGACATGGGGGCACTTTGGCCAAGGAGAAAAAACTGTGTTTCTACGCCTTTAATAATATTATATTGAAAATAATCACAGCACCATTCTAAAGTGGGGAAATAATACTTTACCATACCTACTATGGTAGGTACTACACCAGAAACTTTGCCCAAGTTGAGAGCAGCACAATTCAAACCCAACACAGCAATTGTAGCTACAATGTTATAAAAATGTAGGTCTGGAAGACTTTTTTAATAGATCACATGACTGTAAAATTTACTGTTAATAAAGTGTATCTAATACACTTTTTTAATCCTGACTGAATAAACTGCTGGTTCGTATTAGGTATCGACAAAATATGATAAATACAAAAAATAAAAAATAATAATAATAAAATAAATAAATAAAAATAATTTAAAAAAAACAAAAACATTCTCAACGTTGATTATAATACCAGGGTACAATTTTTCCATAATTAAACATTTCAGGAACATCAAAATTAATAAAAGAAAAGACTTAGTAATCTTGCATGAGTCGAAATAAGAAGAAATTCGCCCAACAATCCTTTCCGTCGACGAACTTCTACCTGACTAGGTAGATACTTACTTGAGTTTTATAATCACGTCAAGGAAAAATCTTCCAATTTTTCAGAAATTAAAACAGAAACGCTTGCATGCAAGTCTGCAAGGCATTGCGACATTTTGTCATTCGTCTCGCTCTATCTCAGGGAGTCCTGTGCTGCAAAAAAAAAAAAAAAAAAAAAAAAAAAAAAAAAAATAGCGTAACCGATTGATCGATTTTTTCCAAAACATCGAAAAGTCGAGGTTTTACCAATAAAATCGATTTAAATCGGACTAAAAAACCTCGACTCTTGCAAAGGAGGAAAAATGAAATGTGACTATTAAAATTCATCTAGGTAATATCAGCGAACAATCGGGATCAAGACAATATAAGTTTAATCCAATTCAGTTCGTAGAAATTTTATTATTATTTTAACAAACGAGTAGGCACAAAGTAATGACAAAAAATTATGGTTGTAAAACCCCGTTTTATTAATCAACCTGCACTCGTTCAAAGTTGTTAGGTCTTCCATCTATCCTACTCCTATCCCGAATTCCTGTCATTTAAGCTCCAGGTGAGCGGCTATAAGCTATCCCGAACCTCGTCGATTCGGTAAGTTTTGGTAAATTTATAGCCCATTTCTCTTTTTCTATACTTACCTCGTTTGCACCTGTCGCCAAACCAAGGTTTAATAATAATTATTATTATTGAACCTTACCACAATATAATAATATAATATTATCATAATATTATTGATACCTTACATTAAGATGACCAACTTCTGAAAATAAAAACAGGACGCCCAGCACTATGTATATAAATATATAGGTTATTTATTTAGTTACCTTATTATATTTATATATTATTGCACGACATAACTATTTTATATAAATAAACTATGCTTTTAACACTTTTACTAACCATTAGGTAAGTAAAGGGTAAAGTGAGTTTTACGTCAAGGTTTTTGACCTCTTGGGCCTAACATGGGTAGGTACTAATTTTTGAATTTTTGAATCACCCTGATGAACTTTTATTCCCAAAATTTCCACGGTCTTCAACGGGATTCGAACCCGTGGCCTCAGCAGAATGCAGCGCGAAGTGGACAACGCCTAGAACCACACGGCTAATCCGGCCGCCTCACTAGGTAGATAAGTGAAAACAGCAAAACGTTTGTTGAAAACGTTTAAGATAGAAAATTCCACATATTTACCTATTCACAGCCAAAAGTTATTTTTGAATCCTTAGTGCACGCTATTTTCTCTAGTAGCAGGATCTTCATAACGACACTGAACACACCATGATAGCTATAAAATGCCGTTATTCTTTCCACAAAAAATTATGAAATCTATTCAAAAAAACCCCATTCAAATCCGTTCTGCCGTTTAGGCGCCTATAAGGCACGACGGTTTAGGAGGGGGGGGGGGGGGGAGGGTTTACTCACATCCAAAAACTCTTATTTTTCGAAATTTCGCAGGGTTGCGCGCGTCTGGCTGGGTTTTAATATAGCCAATATGTTGTGGGCAATCTCACCCGAGATCGTTAGAAAAAACCCCATTCAAATCCGTTCAGCCGTTTAGGCGCCTATAAGGCACGACGGTTTCCGGGCGGTGTACTCACATTCCAATCCAGAGAACGCCCGTAAAAACATGTACCATGTTAAAATTAATTTGAATTTGTCTGAAAAATCCCTACGTTTTGCGTAGGTACCTACCTACATAAGGATTCCCAACGTCCTTCTCACATCCACTCGTACGTTTGATGAGTTTGATGACTCGGCTGCTTAGTAAGCAGTGCTTACCTTCCTCCCAATAGGCAAAAAGCGGGACAAAACAGGCCTTTCTCACAAAAAGCAGGACAAAACGCTTGGCAGGACGGAGGTCTAAAAAACTGGACAATCCTGCAAAAAACAGGATAGTTGGTCGCCTTACATTATAATGTAAGGCTTTCATTATACTACAATAATATTGTAGTAGTATATTATTAATGAAACGGTTTTTGTTTTTTCGATTTTTAATCGATTAATCTATTTTTTGCCCAAAATAATCAAAAAATTAAAAAGTAGAAAAAAAATCGATTTTTTTAAAAGCAAAAACGTATTTACTTAAAATAAAAGTAAAATTTTCTTTTTATTTAATAAAAGGTGAAAAAATAAGTGAGCGATAGGTACATCGAGTTACTAAAGGGGCCTTTACACGAGCAATTTTTCCCTGCAATAATTGCACAAATTCGAAAAGATTGCACTAGAAAAGTTGTACTAAGTACAATAATTGCGGTGAAAAATCGCCTTAAAACGATAAATTTTTCTAATACTTATTATGCAAAAATATCGAAATCATGGATGTAAAATTATTAGAGGGGCAGAGTGGAAGAACCAGGCAGCACATCTAATTAAAATATTTTTGATTTAATCACGAAAAAGTGGAAAACATTCATCGAGCAAAACGCGAGTTCAGTAAGAAAAACCGCCAGAGAACAACAAACGGCGGTGTTGCCAGTACAGCGTAGGGAACAACCAGGGTGCCACCTATCATTTTAACAAAAATTTATTTAATATCCATTATGGACGTCCCTAGATTATAGTTTATACTGTTTAGAGGCTGTTCGGTTCATAAACGAGGATCGGGCCATCAACATTTGATTTAATCGATTCTACGTTTCCAACGACAACATTTTGCTCTTCCCAGACCACGGAGTAATGGAGACCTGACCAACGCCACATTTTTGCTCTCTCTAGACAGTGGTTCCGTTCCAACATTCGTTTTCGGCGAATTTCTCCTTTTTATCATTTTTTATTATACGCTAGCTGTTTGCAATACGGCGTTATGCTGAATTTGGCTCCAATATTTTATTCCTTCGTGGAAAAAAGTGGCGGATTCTATTTCGTGTTGTGACGTGAAGTGTTTCGTTGTTTGAATTTGTGCTGCTCCGGTGATTTTCCAAGTGACATATTGCCGAACTTCAGGATGTTGGCGCAAGGAAATTTCCAGGTTTTCTGATATCGGAAATTGAGTACCTGGACAATGAGGGCTTGATTTTAAATGTTGGCGAATATTTAAGCCAGTTGGTGTGCTGTAGACGTGAGAAGTTGCCCACCTGGGTAACGTATTTTCATTTGATTGGATTAAGCTTGGTTAGGGGGGGGGGGGGGGTGGTTTTTTATGACTTCATGAGCCGTAGAGTTGGTACAATGACGGAAAACCTTTTTTTCTGACCTGGATTCACATTGAAGGAGGGATTTCAAGACAGCTATAACGAAACTGGCGTTGTAACCCCCCCCCCCCCCCCCCAACAAAAGAATAAAATGTATTTAATAAAATTAAAAAAAAAATCCGTTACATGCACAGAATCAGATTCTGTCCATCTGATGTCCCTGCTAAACGATCTAAAGTGAGCCGCTCGTTCAACGGACTCAATAATTCTAGTGGACTTTCCAAGCCTTCTCTCACTTACAGATGAGATAGAAGATCTCTTTCTCACAATGTACTTTGACTTGGTAGGTACAAATCGGGTGAGGCTCTCTTGTACTTTGCTTGCTGAGATATGTGTACGCAGATAGTTCACTGTACTTACCTCTATGCCCAACCGAGTAATATTGTAAGTCCAATATTTGACATCAAGCTGGGATTTTTCTTTAGAGCTTTCTATCCAGGAAAACGAGAAATCCCAAGATATCTACTCAAATTCACCCTTTTGTTCAATGCAGTTTTTTTTGGAAGCTGTGAGGTATTCTCAGGATTACTTTTGAAATTTTCTTTCGCGCTGAATCGAGAGATCGATCTTATCTCATTTTTAAGATAAGAACCTTAATAGGCGTAAATTAGGCCGGAAATGGCCCTTGTTTGGTTATTATTTTCAGAATAATCCATGTTTTCGGAGTTAAACATTTGCTCTGGCTCAAAAATTTGTTCTCCATCTAAATGCGCCCTCTTGCTTCTCAGCCAGATCACCCAACCCCGTGGGGTTCTAAGGGGTTACGGGAGTTCAAAAAAGAAGGAAGGTTTTCTGCTAAGGTAAGGGGCCGTTTTGGGCGGTTGAATTTTTTTTTTTAATTTTTTAATTTTGAAATTTTGACAAAACACTTAGTTTAGCATCTAGTTGTCCCCGCAAGGTGTTCAGCCCGATCGCCCAAAACCCGTGGGGCCAAAAAGGGGGTGGAAGGAGATCTCACCGTGAGGATCTATGGGGCTTCAATAAGTCTACAAAATGGGGCCTTTGAAGGGTGCCATGAAGTCGAATGTAAGCGGTGTTCCGTGTAATTTTGGACGTATAATACACTTTTGGAAGTCCCTTATCTGTCCAAAAGCTGTATAGATTTATTTAATTTATTGATGATTTTTTTTCATCGTCATAGTATTGTTTTTGCACAATTTATACAAGAGAATCATAAACTGGAGGTAGTGTAAAACTTGCAGTTTTAGCATGAATATGCTTTAGCCCGGACCTAACTGCCGAAAAACGTTATAATATGAGATTGGAACGAAAGTAGCAAGATACCGATAAACATCCATTCCTAGGGAGTGATGTCCGCTAGCGACCTGGTATAGTAATACCCACTCATAATAAACCAGTGCCTGAACAGTATTAACGCTTTTCATCGATGGTTTAACGTCGCCGATCGATATATTAACCGGTCTTCCGACGATCAACAAGCAGCAAACCAGATTTCATCATAGGCTAAAGCATAATTCATGCTTTGTAATTTTGGCCAAAGGCTCAAAGGAGGTTCTGTGTTTGTTTTTTTTACCACGATTTTTGGGGCCTAATTTAGCGTGGAGCACGTTTTTACCGGCACCTAGCAAAACCCGCATTCCAGAAATCGTTACGAAATTTGTCTAATAATTTCCGATTACAACCGGTTGCTACGTAAAATTTAATTTACCTTCGCCATTTTTTGATCGTACAAAAATCGTTCACTTTTCGTTGGAAAGCTCTAGATCCATCAGTGATATGTGTCAAACCTACTCATGTCAAGCTGCTTTTTCGCATCCACACACTCCTGACAGGTATATACAATGTGTACCTACTTGGATTTCATCTAATCCAAGGTTCTTATATCATAGTGCAGTCCTCCAGTATACATACTTATTACATTACATTACATGTAATAATGGGATCCCTGAACGTAAGATATTATTTTACTAAGACAATGGTATGTAGGTACTTGGAAAAAAAAATCGCTGCAATATAGCCCATACGTGAGGTTTATATTTGAACAACAATTTTCAATAAAAAGAAAGTACGAAGTAAGTGAGAAAAAGAAGATTTAAATAAGCAGCAGATGAAATAGAGAACAAGAGAGAGAAAAAACGGAGAACTAAAAGCATAGGTAGGTTTTGAAAGTTAACATTTAATAGCAAAGGTATGGCCGAGATTTAAAGCCACAATTTAACCAAGACTTGAATCGACATTTTGAAAATTTAATTTTAAATGTTTATTATTATTATTTTTTTAAATTTTAAATCATGCTTTTAGGCAACAATTTGAGCAGGATATAAAGCAACGGTACGGCTAGCACTTAAAAGCAAAGGTACACCCATCAATAATATTCTATCAGGAATATTCTCGGTGCCCATCACTGGTTAGAATCGAATGACGCCCAGTCCAAGCCGCTGCGAAGATTAGATTTTGAGATTGAATCCTTGACTGGTACAAGGATTCAATGCAGCCCAACTTTTCTCTCGTAGCATTGGACAGCCTCCATGCCTGCCACATTTTCTCGTCCTTTTTATAGGTTCAGCTTCAACTTTGTACGCACTAAGGAGATTGATAGCGAGGCTATCTATTTTCCATTGTATTTGGTTCATTGTGGTGGGAATCATAGTTTAGAACCGGAGCCTGACCTCTCATGTGTTGTCAGACTTGACTCTTGCCTCATGAACCTAATTTGACGTGCATCAAGCTCGTATCACTTGTTTTTGATAGTTAGAATAATAATATATTAATTATATTTATTTATTGTATTAATAATATTATATTAATTAGAATAATATGATTGTATTATAATCATTCCGGGTCCTTCAGGGCAGCAGCAAAGGCAGCAAATGCCCTGTGTCTGGATGGGCTCGAGACCTCTTCTAGTCCTTCCCCACTTCTAAGGAAAGCCTAAGTCTCCAGGACGGCCCTCTCCTTCAGCCGCTTTGCTGAGCCCTCCCGGCCGCCGCACTATGCACAGCCAGGACCTGGATCGTCGGTCAGTTTGTTTAGGTTAGCCGTGAAGTCCCTGTGGCCACTGAGAAACTGAGAGGTCTTAGGATCGGGGACCCCTGCAGCATCTGCAACTGCTGAGCCACCGATGGGAAGAACTCCGAGGTTAGTCTCCCAGAAGGGCTCGTCAGCCACTCGCCTGCCACCGGCCAACAAGCATGGCCAGCCCATTCTGGGGCAGCCTGGCTCGAAAAGGCCCAAAACTGGCCTCAGCACCTGAAAGTCTCACATGAATCCTACATGCTGCGAAGTGGCGAGCTTTTCATGAGGTTGTTGAGCCACATGTGATGTATCATGGCTGGGCTTCACCGTTAAACGGCAAATACATATCTTCATTTACGGTGGACACAACTGACATTGCTAGTGGGTCTGACAGGACACGGGAGCTTCAGGAAACTTTCAAGTTTTGAGGCTACAGCCTACAGGCTTTGCAGAGATGAGGAGGAAAAAGCGGCTCACCCCATCTTCAACTGTGAGATGCAAAAGGTATCATTGGACCGGGGACAGATGCTAGCACAACAGGAGTTGGTAGGAGGGATTGAACTTCTTCAAGAGCATAGACCTCCTATGATAGTCCTATCGCAGTAATTCTGAGAGGCAGCATAACGGGTCTGCAGTCTATAGTGCATATAGGAAGTGGGGCGCCCATCAGGAACCCACTTCCATACCCTCTCGGGTATCAATCTAATCTAAATGGCAATGGATAACAATCTAAAATTCAAAGCGACATTGCTGACTGTTTGCGAATGTTTTTGGCTTCTTATTTTTTCCTTTTTGTATTTCGTCCCTTCTTTTTACTCCTTTTATCACAAAGGTCCCTCTTCGATTTTTCCTATTTTATTGAGGGTCCATGGCGCTCCTCGGCCTGCTCTCAATGGTATACAGGAGGATCCCCAGGGAGTATACCACGTCCTAAGGCCCCAGTTGCTCCCTGTGAGGCACGCAACCTTTGAATAAACTTTCACTGAAACGCAGCGTTTTGGGCTCTAAGAACACTATTTTAGGACAGAGTTGAGCACCAAGGAATTCACTGCATTGACAGACCGCCACACCACGTTATATGGTGATGGACTCCCTCGACATTTTTTTTTTTTTTTTTGTAAAGCTCCAGTAGTTAAAATACAGTTGAATGATTAAAGAATGATCCCAGTCGTATCCACGTTCCTTATCCCCATCTCCTGGTTTCTCCGTCAGATGGCGCCATTTTCCTACATCTTGGGCACTTCTTTGTTGCTTGTGTTGCAATCATTTCACAATTTCTTTCCTCCATTAAATTCTCAGATCTTGTATGTTTCTTTTCTTTCTCCCTCATTTCGTCTCTTCTTTCCTCATTGCCGTATGAAGTACAATTTTGGTTTCCAAATTCCTGCCCGCCAGTTTCCGTTGGGATGTTCTCACAGACTTGTTTCACGGGGCTTGTTTACTACTTCAGGATACTAACTTTCTACCAATTTTGCCCTTTTACGGGTTTTTGACATCGTCAAGTTTGTTTCTCTTGAAGGTTGCCCGGACAAGGTGAACAAGGACCACTGCTACACTCAGGCCGCCCGGTCGGGCCACGTTTGCTCAACGTGCGGCAAATCCTACCGTCACAAGTTTCACTTGGAGCGTCACGTCACCCACGAATGCGGTCGAGAACCCTCACGGCAGTGCCCCTTCTGCAACTACAAGTCACTCAAGGCGACCACCCTTTCCCGCCACATTAAAGTCAAACATGTAAACGTCCTGGTGTGAAGGCGTTCAAACGGGTTCGCCCAAGTCCTAGTTTTTTGGCTGTAATTTTTTTTTTAAGGTAAAACGCGGGAGTCGTTTTTGGAATGCAAGTTGAAACGCAGATCATTTTTTTACTCGGGTCAAACCAGCCACCTAAGGTATTTTTTTTTTTTAACCCATTTTTTGATTGTTTTGTTTACACCTGCAACCCTGCATCAAAATTTGTCATTTCTATATACCTATTTGAATTTATCAAAATAATTTTGATGAACATACAATAATGATTATTGTATGTACAATAATAATTAAGAATACAATGATCGTATTCTTAATTATTATTGTGTATGTTTCCTAAGTAACTCTTTAAATTAGCTTGATTTTGAAAATGTGCTACCTCATTAATGTTAAAACGGCGCTAGCCAACTTGTGTTTACGGGCAGTGCCCTCACTCAGCAGGCAAAAACTTGTCTTGAAGCTTTACTTTGCGTTTCCTTAGTTGTAATTTTAGTTTTAGCCATTCCAAATTCTCGTTGAAATAAAAAGAGAAACTTTTCGCTCTTTTCAGTAATCTGTGGAATTTGAATTTCCCTAGTGCCATTTTGTATTTGTACAATAGGGGGTTTCATGATATCGCTCCTCATAAATTTGAAAGAAAGGTTAAGTGGGAGGATCAAGAGCCTCCTTGCGGCATCGAGTGAGACTTAACATTTAATGTTGATAACCTCGATAACTGTTATCAAAGCTTTGAAATACTGCTACTGTGATCGCTTTTAACAACCTTTTCAGCCTATTCGCATTGTCGTAACTTCACTTACGGTAGTGAACCATGAAGACCCCTAATAGTACGAGGAAGGTTATACGGTGGTTATTTGTAGTGAGAGCTAAACAGATGCTAAATGAGAGGCCTCTGTGGGATTTAATGTGTGGACTATAAAAGAACAAAACTGTAGGAGGATAGGCTTGGCAATTTAACAGTTATTTTGGTTGGGCATGAAACTAATTTTTGTATTGTATTGCAGTGCCTTTGGATTTGGTTGGAGGGCTCGAATCTACTTCTATGCAGGTATGTTAATCTCTGTTTTCTCTGCCATGGTGGGTTCATCAAATGCACTAAACCGAGTAGGATAATGGGTGAGTAACAGATTTGCTAGAAGCGTCTGGGTACCCTGTCCTCCCTAGGTAGGAACAGGAGTAAAATTTACTGTGTACGAGCTTTTCAGGCTGATTCCAACGACTCCAAAACGATTTTTGCAGCCTGAGCCGTTCGTTACCTCTGATCGGCATTAGGTTTTCTTACGCATCGGGCGTTAGGGTGCAGTTGTTTACGTAATGAGCATCACGTGGATATTTTTGATGTGTTGTGTGGCATAGTTTGGTCGCTAGATACCTACTGTTTCTTAGTTTCTCTCTCATTAAATAATATTTAATTTAACGATATAATATATCGTTAAATATTATTATATCGTTATAACAGAAAGGTTGCGCTCATCTATTCAATTCAATTGATGGCGGGTGCATTATATGTACCTCAGTTGGGGCGTCCTAAATTAGAATTAAATTCAGAATCAAATTTTGATTTGTGGTGTGTTACGCGGAATGCCGGGACCGTCATATCTCCGATTACGCCGCCTGGTGTTGTGATTCACAACTTGTGAAGGAATAGGCCGGGAGTACAGGTGCAATCCCCCTAGACTATCACCCGAGACGTCGTGATCCAGTCCTCAAATCCATGCAGCTGTAGTAACAGAAGATCCACTTGGTACAGACTTACCAGAAGCGTCTGGGTACCCTTTCCTCACTAGGTATCTGGTCCTGCACAATGCGTCGTGGTCGACGTTGGTCTTTTCTGACCCCTGGGAGAAACGGCCTGCGTGAGAATGGGGGCCCATTGCATTCCCGCCAACTCGTTTCGCTTCCGCAGCAATCAGCAGCGGCTCCTGGAACTATCTCCAGCGGCTTGCTGAGCTTACTGACTCAGGGATGAGGGTAGTTTTCCCCACAATAACTATCAAATTTTAATAACGTTACTTAGCAATTAGCCTACTCGGTTCCTAATGACGGTAACAAAATTTGTTGTAACACACATTTAATGTGTTTGATAAATCCGCTTTACTGTGATTGGTAGTGTTTGGATTCCTCCTCGTATTCACTCACTAACTATGTATGCCTTCTTTTTTCAGAGCTCCCCATTCTCACCATGTTTTGAAAGAGTCCTTTCGGTATTTCCTGAGACATCATCGCTTCTGCAGACCACGCCCACATTTAATGTGGCATTATTGAATACACTTGTTACTGTTCTACATTTTGGTTCTTATTTGTACTCCTGTCGCGTTCCTGTTGCATATATCTTTTGACATTTGTAGCGCACGTTGACCTTCCGCTTTTAGAGAATTTTGTGCTTGTGTGTGATTCATGTTTGATCTATTTTCAATTCCTACCCTTTCATCTTTTTTCATTACGCCTTTTTACTTGTTTCACTTCTGTAGTTTGTGAGTTCTCGTTTGTAGTTGACACTTTTCTCAGCTCGTCTATTTTTTATTTTTTAGGCGATCCGAAACGGGAAGAAACGCTCAGGAAAAATCTTAGGCAAGGGTTGAGTAAAATTTACGCCGCACACCAAACCGAAGGAGCGAGGAAGATGTTCATGTGCAAACTTTGTTCTAAGGTATGATTTTTCTCTGGTACCTATTGGTAATATAGGGTGGGTTTATCAAATGCTTCAAATGGGCAAAGCCCGAGTAGGCTAACTAATGTAGTACCTATTTGTGTAATAAAGTAATTGCCCTCCAATTAGCCTGCATTGTAGGTTTATTTAGAGGCATGAATCTGAGAAACACCTATTCACCGCCTTCATGTCATCACATTCAACCGGGGAATCCCCCTGGCTCATTTGGCTCAATTTACCTTGTCAGTTCTGCTTATTAAGCCGTTGAGGAGTGCGTTTGCATAGCTCGGACAGTCCTTGTCGTTAGCTTCGTGTTTATAGGGCAGTTTGAATTTCTTTCAATTAGGAATGGAAATGCACCCGAATTTCGGGTTAAATCATCCTGTACCGTGTTGTTAGAAGTCAAAAAGGGAAAAATACATCATTTTTGTGACAAAAAGTCTTTCACGTAGTTTACAATCATCTTAAGTAATTTAGGCCGATTCAAAAACCACTGTGAGTGACGTCACCTACAGGTGTTCCGGTTTCCAATCAAAAGACACCAGAGTGCAGGTCGATTTTTTCTTCTATTTTCGATTTTTTCTTGGTGTTTGGCTCTATTGACACTGGAGTAACGAGAAAATGGCCGTGTTCGCTATGTTTTGAATGTGATCATGCTTATTTACTCAACTTATTTGTGATATAAATTAACTTATTCCAATGACCGATTCTTTAGTTTTTAGTTTTGTAATGGTGGCCAACGTGTCGACCAATAGGAGCTGACCTCGGGTTCCCGCCAAAATTCAAATAGCAATTTTTCCATAAATTTTATAAATTCATACGAGCTTGCTGTTTGTGTTTTAACCCCATTTTTAG
Organism: Pilophorus perplexus; assembly: GCA_955831195.1. Classification (NCBI taxonomy): domain Eukaryota; kingdom Metazoa; phylum Arthropoda; class Insecta; order Hemiptera; family Miridae; genus Pilophorus; species Pilophorus perplexus. The sequence goes on along the minus strand of OY037009.1, from coordinate 31,089,939 downwards.
TATTATTTGGACGCCTTCTATCGATAAAAAAAATAATCCAGAAACGCTTCCATTCCTAATTCTGAACAACTTTGATTATAAACACTTATCCAAATTCCGAACCGCTATCGAGTTATACGCCTCGGAACATTGGTCAACTTTAAAAATCTGATTTGTATTTTTTGGAAAACGTTGTTGATTGGCGTCTGAACGGTTGGCATGAGAAAAAAGTTGTACGAGTTAAATTTGTAGAGCATTACAATGCAAGAGAATGTCATTCTCTTTGAGAAAATAAAGTTACGAATCATTGACCGTTCAAAAGTTACGCTTATTTCAAAATGTTACCTAACGGATTTTGTAATTTTCCCCCAAAAGTTGACTGGCCACTTTTCTGTGTCCTCGAGTTTAAACCGCCATTCTTTTCCGTCATTTATTGTCACGTACATACATATCCAGAATTACATACCTACAAATGATTGGGGGGGGGGGGGATTTGGGTGAGGTAGTAGAGCCAGTCATTATATACATACTAGGAACTAAATATCAAAAATGCCTAAAAACCTCGACATTTTGGGATTTTTGTAGTTTTTCTTCGGTAATATCTAGACGATGCTTCCTAGCGAAAATGGTAGCGAATTTATAGTTGAATAACTGGAGTCTGGGGCCCATTTCGGTCGCACCCAAACGCCGTTGCACGTCAAATTCGTTGGGCCAATTTCGGCCCTCACCTACAGTGACACAAAAACTAGCCGGGGCCCATTTCGTCCGCATGCCTCATTCGTGGGGCCCATTTCGGAAACTCCGAACGATAACTCCCTGTGAATCTAGTACCGTTTACCCCGGCGAAAAAGTGTGGAAGTAAACGATAGGCCCTCATTTGGCCACGGGAGTAAACGCTAAGTTTCCTGCTCATACTGTCTAATTTCTTCCACTCTGACTCCCTTGGTACATGAGCGGACGCTTGTCGCTGGACGTCTTTACATCACCTAATGAACAACTATTCCTCGTTTGACGAGCTTTATCCCGAGTGAATTACATTCAACCAACGCTGAGCTCAAAGTTAATCTCTGTGAATCTGTTTCAGGTTTACACTCGCGCCACGTCGCTCCACCGGCACTACTCGCTGGAATGCGAAGCCCTCACTTTCGACCGCCTCCACGACTGCCCTTTTTGCCCTTTCCGCTGCGAGTACAAACGGACTTTCGTTGAACACATCATGTTCACTCACGGCAAGACTATGGCCAGATTCGTGAAATAATTTATTATACCGTAGAATAAGTAAGGACTACTAAGGCGGTGTGCTTTGCTGCAACGCCGTTGCAGTAATTTCTCTCTCTCTCTCTCTCTCTCTCCTTCAACTTCCTGTAGGAGAATTCCAAATTGAAATCTGCCTGTATCAGTGACATTTTCAAACTTGTTCAAATAAGGCAAACAATTGCCAAAAGGAGTATTTTTGTATTGGTTTACATTTGTTTTACATTTTTCTCAATCTAGACTTTTTCTGCGTAATTCGTTTTTGATTCCCTCCTTTCAATGATTCTAATCCTGGTGCGGACAGCCAATTACCTACTACTCTTTCCTGAAATGGGCTTAGTACGCAATGAGTTTGGGAATAGAATAGTAGGCCAGATCCCTCTTCAACGTGTAACAAGTATTTATATACGTGCTTCTAAGGAGCTCAACTTGTTTCAAATTTTGTACTTCATTTAACTATGTTGATTGTTTATTTATTTATACGTATAGTAAATGGCATGTAGGTACTTGATGTTGAAAGCCAAATATTTTGAGGGATGGAAGTGATTTAGAATGTTTAAAACCACTGCTGTACTGCCTGGTTGGCACTTGTGTCAAACAATGGGAATAACTAAACACCCCAAGACGTTAAGGAGGTTTGTTGAACTGATTTATGCGAAGGGGGAAAGAGAAACGGGCGTAGAGAGCAGGACCTGGTTTTGATGAAGTAGAAACCGGTTTCGAGAGAACAAAAACAGAGTTTATAGGGAACTGACTCCGCCTCCACCGTATCGTAATGTCCCAGTATCTGCCCCTATTGGCTTCTTTTCTGCCCTGCAAACCTTGTGAACATTCATCGTCTCGCCGACATAACCTGAAATCCAGGTAACCAGAGGGTTCAAGACTGTCCAGCCCGAGCGTTGAGCTTTAATTTCTCAAACTCTACCGATCGAGCGTTGCCTGTTTCTGGAAAATCAGCCGCTCTTTGCTTAATTTCGTTCCATCATTGTCCAATCAGCTGCTTTGGACAGTGTAGTAGAGAAACCGCTCGGGCTAGGCAGTCATGTCAAGTAGCTTGTAAATATCCGGTGTTAATTTCCTGTGTGATTCCATTGCAAAGAGATTCATTTTTCCCACCAACATTACAATGTACAGAATGGACGCGGTTCACAGCCTTAACGGCTCATTTGGGCATTTATATACGTTGGACATTCCGAACGAGTTTTGTTGTAAATATTAGTGAATAGTGTGATGATGTACTGTATTTTACTATTTGTGAATAACTTTCTTGGACTCATTATAATGGATTTTGTCTTTTTTAAAAATAGTTTTTGTACCTGTTTTGAAGGGTTCATTTGCATTAATACGATTTTTTTAAACCTAAAGCTTTCTTTGATACTTTCAATTTCGACATTCATATTCTTCGAGCCCTCCAGCATGAAGTCGCGACTTTTTAATTGATTTATTAACACCTCCTGGTTCTAATCGCCCGACAGTAAATCAACTGAGCACCTGACAATTGCCGCCCACATAGGCCAACCTGATAACACCCCCGAGTCCTACTTCCGTCCTGCACGTGAATGCCACATTAGGAAATTATCTTCAACGTTGATAGAAGCCGCCATATAAAGAATCTTTCGTCAGGTCGAACCAGTCGTGCACTAAGACGGTTGGGACGATGAAGACAGTTGTATTGTGTTTGGTGCTGGTGGCGTTCACGGTAAGTCCAATGTTATAGTGGTGGAATGGTCGAACAGGTTTTGGACTCCCTTAAATTCGATCGCGTTTTGAATTACTTCGAAAACGCCGCCTCAGTCGACCTACTGGTCCAATTGGGTGGACATCGTTTATTTTGAATCAAAGCAAAATCAAGATGGGCAAACATTTACAGTGTGGCTCACATGATGAAGAGCTAGAAGGATTTTGAGGAGATCTGTACCACCATGGTGAGCATAGAAAATATCGGCTGGGTTGAAAGTTTGGATTTTTTCGAGAGGGAAGGCGATTTTGGGCGATCTGTTTTATGGCTCTGAAACCAATAATTGGTTGGAGGATTATTCTTTTCTATCAATTTTCCACGAGCAGGTCCTGAAGCTGGTTCAGCTCCTTGGTCAGGTTCTTTAGCGATTTAAACCTAATTTAAAACACTTTCAACTTCGTTGATAAATCCGAACTTACGACAGGCGCGATACTTCTGGATTTTTCAACTGTTTGCGCTGCAGCGCACTTGTAGATGTCTGTAATACTTCCAAGAATCCAGTTAGCGGATCAGTGGCCTCACGTCTCTCAGAGTTAACTTGTAACTACTTTTATTCGCGTCTGCGAATTGAATAATGCAAATAGTGGGTCCGCTGACTATGTGTTTAATTTTCAAAGCTCCTGAACTGGTTTTACAGCTATACCCGAATACCAAACCTTAAAAAAATAAAAAATTGAAAACTCGTCACAATCTGGTTCTTTGGAAATTAACAAAAAGATCTTAATTTTACACAAGGGTTTATTATTCTTGGGAGTAGGTAAATTTTTGCAAAAAATAAATTTTATGTAAGTAAAAAATTATATTTAAAAACAGAAAAAGAACAAAAAAGAAATTTTCCATACAATGTTTGGTCAAATTTGGGACTTCGAAAATTAATTATGCGTCAAAAATTACACGGAAAACGAAACCTCATTAAATGAGGTCAAATGTTGACCTCATCACATCCTTCAAATGCAGCCCCCAGAATGTCCCATAGCTCCCCGTGGTGAAATCGCTCTGGCTCTGGGACCCCCAAAAATGGATTCTACGCCCAAAAGTACTTCGAAAGCGACACCTACCTACGCCTCAAAGACGAAACCCTTGACCCCCCCCCCCCCACCTTGAAAAGTTGGCTCCTCTGTTGTAAATCTCCAGATCAATATTTTCAAGATCTGTTTCCGCAAATTTTTAGATCTTTAAAAGGCCTTTCATTTATTTTTTTTTTTTATATTCAACAAAATTGGACCAGGGAGTGCCGAGATTTCGGTGCACAAATTTCGCCATTTTCATGGGGGTACCAACTGCCCTTAAAAAGTCAGTTAAGTCACTTAAATCACTTCCCAATCCCGAAGTTCAGTGAGTGAATAGATTTTTTTTAAGTGCAAATTTAAGGTAACAAAGTTATTACTATTTATATATAAATGCATGTAACCGTAGCCTTCAGAATAAACGCATATCATTGCATATGAAGAGCCCAATCCAAGAAAGATGAGGGTAAGAGTTTCTTGAAAAATTTTCATTTACATGATGAGTTAATCGATTTTGAAAGTTCCAAGACTCGCACTTACTCGATTAAGAAAATTATAATATGAGTGGATCAAAACTTTCCCTTACCTACTCGAGTTTAGTGCGAATCTGAATCCGAATATAAGGTCAAAAACGCAAAATTCCGACCTCCTGAAGAACCTCAGCGTACATGGAATGCCCGGTTATTAGGTAAATTTCTACGCCTAACAAGATTCTAACTTTGTAGATGAGGTATAAGTCATCCTTGTTTCACTTATCATAACAGCAAGTTTGTAGGTACTATTATGTAACTCCTATCTCAACCATTCCAAGCAAGCTCTTCCTATTCCTTTGTCCCCGTTCTGACCATCCCGTCAAAAAATGATAATTCCGCGGGGCTATCAGTAAATTTACACATAATGGAATTTGGTGACCTCGTCGTCTGACCGAAAGTTGATTGCGGCGGGTTTTTGTCGTTGCAGGGGGTGTCGAGTGAGTCTTGCGAGCAGATGGTGGACAACTTTAAACTGCCGGACATGCAAGCCAAGATGAAATCCTGGATGAGAGATCAGTCGGCGGACGAGGAGCCGGAATGTCTGGATGAGATCATCGGGATGATGATGAAGGGGATGGAAGAGGAGGAAACGAGGAAAAAGAGAAGCTCTGGGATGGAGTCGATTGACAGTTTAGGTAGATATTAGAGGAGAGAGAGACGGCGGAAGTGTTGCAGCTTGATTCCATCGAGTCAAATCGCTTAATAAGTCCAAACTAAACCTCGAAGAGCACTTAACTGGGTCTTTCCTGAAAAACGCTGCAAATCTTACACAAAGGTTTATTATGCTTTGATATAGGTTACTTGTGGAAAAATTAATTGTGTCATTGAAAAAATATTTTTGAAATATATATATATATATCTACATTGTTCGTACAGGTCCTTGGAAAATGGATAATGCATCCAAAATTACTCGGAAAATATTTGACCTCCTGGGATCCTTCAAAAATCCCATTTGTAGCCCCATAGATCCCCACGGTGAAATCAAATCGTTCTGGGACCCACAAAAATGGATTCTACGTCCAAAATTCCTCGAAAACGACACCTAACCCGGCCCCTACAGTCGAAACCCTTCAAAAAAGCCCTCCCGTAGCTCCTTTTGAGCCTCACGGGCTTGGGCGATCGAGCACAACAGTTGTTAGTTACCTACCTACTAGACGGTATTTTGTCAAATTTTCACATTAAAAAAAAATCCTACTGCCCAAAACGGCTTGGACGGCGGACGGACATACCTATCGTTGTTGGATTCTAGACATCTTGAAACGCATAGTGCCAAAGTTTGAGGCCGCTCAGAATTTTTGACATCCGTCGCGATTACATAGGTACCTAGGTGGTGATTCCAAGAATAACAAACCAAAAGAAACGTCCACCACAACGAGTGGAAAGTAATATTTTTCACTCCCACTACCTTGTACCTCTGAAGGAAAGCCAAGTCGTTAAGGTTTTAAATGGTTGTCTGTCTGTGACATTTTCCGAAATCACAGGGGAATGAACGGTAGGTGAAAGTGAGCAGCCATTTTCAGACCTCCTACTTTTGGAAAAATTGACCTTGCAGGAGAGTGCCCAGGATTTTTTTATTTCCTCTTTAGGTTAAATAAATTTGTTTTATGTAGTCGACATAGATCAAAATCAGTTAAAATTTATATTTTTTTAAAAACATTGTACCACGTCAATGAGATACTTCTACGCTGCTGAGGTTAATTTTCTCAAAAGATTTAAATGATCTAGGTTTTATGATTTTGTTAACTTGTTGCAGGGAGGGCAAAATGAAGGTGAAAGTACCATGAAATAAATTAATTTGGGTCTCAAACCTACCTATTTGAACCCATTTCAGCATCTAGAACGTTAAAAAAAATTGACTCCTCATTGTCATGGAAGTATCCTCAATGATGTGGATTGATGAATCGTCCACGCCATTGAGGTCCATTCTTCCACGACATTGAGGATTCCTTCTTTGAAAGTTCACTGTCAACTGTAGAGGCTTTATTTAGTGAAAAGTGAAGCATGGGGTGATCAGGCACAATTACCTCTACACAAACAAACAACTTATAAAAAAATAATTGTGACAGAAAACTTAGTTTTCATTCGTCCACGTCATTGAGAACAATAAACGTACCTTCCTGACTAGGTTCGCTGCAAAGCCCATGACCCGCCCTACTGTGGAGTCAATTGAAAAACGGCGGTTTCATTAGAGCCTCCTGTGTTGCCACTTCACGTTTCACTTTTTCCCATTCCGAAATTCCTCCATGGAGGCCGTGGAGAAATGTTCATGATTGTTCCACGACATTGAGGTTGTACTTCAGGTTCCGGAGTTTTGTTGCAATTAATGATAAATTTACAACAGGAAAAATTGAGTTTTATTGTTTCTCAACCAGGTCAACTGCCAGGTATCGGAAAATCGGAATTATTGGGAGGTGTGTGAGTTAACAGAGGATGAACCAGCATCAACACCTCAAAATATGCATTTGGATACAACCACGCCATTGAGAAACTTCATCTAAAAATGCAGTTAAAATGTTCTTCTGGGGTCTAACACCATACCTAAACGTTATTTCTCACACTGGGACAATTAATTCTAAGTATGACAAGTGTCCCCAGGACAAAATCTCATTACTTCCTGAGTGAAGCTACAGTGACTTGAAAATGTACGTTTTTGTGATATTCACCCATAAGAATGAAGGGTGGTGATGACACACACGTTTTTTCAATAGAACAAAAGAAAAAAAAAAACCAAGAAATCACGAAACTTCCAATGTAGTGGTATCGATCGATACCTGATATTCTTCCGGTACCAACAATATTTGAATTGGTACTGTCAGGCCCACCGTGAGGGGGGGGGGGGGGGCAAAGGGGACATTTTGCCCCGGGCTCGGACTTTTGCATGGGGCCCCAGCGGGCCCTAGAAAAATAAGAAAAAAGGGAAAAGGGGGAAAAAGAAAAAGAAAAAGAAAAAAAATGGCCGAGTTGCCACTTGGCAGGCAACGTAAGTCTTCCGTGTGATTGAGGCTTGTAAAATTCGAGCAATGTGAATCACAAAAGAAAAAAGGTCAGAATGAGGAGAGGGGCGGCGGCAAAGCGGTATGAAGGATGGAGCATCGAAAGGAAAACATTGATGTTCACCATTATTCGTTTTAGAGGCTGCAATCGTTCTCTTTTCCTCCCTATATTATCTTAGAAACATTCATGAAAGATGAAAAATACAAATAATTGAATGTTACCCTGAATGAAATGAAAATTGAAAGTTCTTTATTGTGAAATGACCCCAACCTCCTGCTTACATGGGGGCCCTATGCTCTCTTTTGCCCCGGGCCCGCTTTTTCTCTCGGCGGCCCTGGGTACTGTCCTCCGGTCATACAGTATTAAATACATACTAATAATATAAATTTTATACCCTATAAGTACTTATAAGTATGACTCAAACTTATAGGAAACTATATAGCTGGGTCGCCCGTGCTTCGCACGAAATATCAAATTCCCGTCCGTCCATCAGTGACGGACCAACACCTATCAAATAATGCAACTAGGGTTGCGCATGGATGTTCGATATTATCGAAACATCGATGTTTTGGCTCCGATGTTCAATGTTTAGCTAGCCGAACCTATACTGCGGCCACAAACAGGCGTTCCCCTCGATATTATCGGGCATCGAACATCGATGTTTGGAGCCAACGTCGAAGTTTTTGTTCGTTGTTGGGTTTTCTTTCTTCGAATTTCGTCGAATTGAAGGACAAATACTGCAAGGAAAAATGCTATGTGCGATCCCACAGAAGCGCTTAAAATTTTCAAAATGAGAACACATCGCCATGCATGGAACGGCGTTGTAGTTACTTCATGCGTCAAACACCTGAACCAGGTCCAGGACTTAAACGGTACCAATTAAATAAATATGATTTTTTATTCAATTCTTTTGGCTGGTCCAATGAGCTGTTGGTTAGATGAATCAATTGGGTTAGGAAGGTTTCAGTCTTTGTCAGCTACCAGCACCAGTGTGTGCCATGTCAATCACTGGGTATCAATCTACTGGTAAAACCAAAAATTTGGCAGTCTGGGTCAAAAAATGCAAATCGAAAAAACTAATTAAATTTTAATATCGTCTGTGGCTTGAATGAGATTTTTTTCGATACCTACTAATTTAATTGCCGTAATTAGAAAGGGGCAGGGAGAAACATAAGATTCAAGTTTGATCAAAGGAAAAAACCTAATTTTATCGCTTGCTTAACAAAGTCAAAATTTCTCTTGAGGTGTCAAAAACTAGATTTTGGGGATTGTGCCGCGTTTGGTATCGTTTTGGAAGTAATTATGGTCCCAGAGACCATTTTAGGGTCCCTTAGGTGTCTAATTTATTGAATTTTTATTGAAATAGAAACATATTTTTGCTTATAAACGAAGTTTCTTTTCAGACAGGATCTCCCAGGATGAACCTGCAGTCTTGGCATCAGACCAACTCCAATTCGATCAGTACAGTGCAGAACGGCCCATTCACTATTACGACCATCAATGGCGAAACGTACTATGAAATTGACGGTAAGACAGTAACAGATAAAATCCTCTTCACTCTCATCTCTGTTGGTCAAAAAAATAAAAACGGATCAATTTCAGGAAAACCGATTGACATGGAGCGAGCCACACTTGTCGAAGACACACCTGAAGAGGCCATTTGGTCACCTAGCGAGGTGGACGGAGCAACAGTGACATTCCACAAAAAAGTCAAAACTGTCACTCTCGCCTACAAAAACCAACGGATGAACTCGTCGATCGGGAGTAACAGAAATTACAGCTACTTTTCAACGTAAGGGGTGTACTTTAATGGAAAATACTCTTTGAGGTTTTTTCCTGCTAAAATTGTAACTTTGAAAACTATGTGTAAATTAAAAAAATTAAAAACAGTTCGTACATATAATATATCACTTGAGCTATAGGAGAACGATGAAGTAAGTCATAGTAGTACCGAGGACTGTCGCAAGGACTCGTGTGTCGATGAAGAACATGTGGCATGTCCTAACGGACGGTCTCATTGCCAGGTACGTAAACACTTTCCTGTTGTAACGTGGGAGATATTTATTCAACCTGAAACACATCATCAACAATCTCGTAAGTTCACTAGAGTTGGACTTCGATGACCAAACGGGATTTCGTTTGAGCCTCGTGATTCTGTTGTGGTGAAATATATGAGATACGGTTACTACATACTTACCTGACGGCGTCGCGTAAAACATCCGTGAAGGCGTCTGACTCGTAGTACACTTCGTACGAGATGATGCAGATACTCCACAGTTGGACAATCTTGGCAGCGACGAACCAGGGCGCTGTGGCTAAGAACGCTGCCAAAATGAATGCTGCGTTAGGGTAGATTTTTAGCTAAGACCTGGGGAGACACCATGGATGGACTCAGGGTATCTTTCTCCTTTAGGGGTGTGGAGGGGAGGGATGATGGTAAATTATGTGTTTTGATAAAAAGGTTGGGTTCCCCATGCGCCCCGCTGTGGTAGAGGTGATTATTTGATATAGGTACCTAGGTAGGTAATAATATTATAGACTGCCGAGAGTAACGCACTCTGAACAGGTATCCTTTGTCACTAGTAAGTTTACCAAGTGCCCGCTAGGTAGAGTCTGGATTTGTGGTTTGAAGTTCCTGAAGGGAGCTCCATCAGGCGGGGAATTAACTTTCTGCCTGGTTCCACTTCCCAGCGGACGCCACGACCCGGGGGTCGCGACCCCCCGACTGGTGTCGGACCAGTCCAAGGGGGCGATCAAAGACCGCGGGCTCCCCTTGCCTGAGTTACTGGATTAGAGGAGCTGCTCCAAGCGTTAGACTTAGACAAGGCGTTAGGGGAGCAAACTCCTCACTTTAAGGCCGCTCCAGTGGGAGGCCCGAAGGGACTAGCCCCTCTACCGCTTTACATGCCCCTGACACCGAGGTATCAGCCTGAACATTACAGGGGTGGACATGAGGGACTGATGCCTGTGTTAATGTGGGATAAATGAGGAGGATTCGTTGAAAAGGAGGGGAGCTTTTGGGTACGCCTTGAAACGCTGAGTGAACCGTTCCTCTTCCTTCTTCCATGGGCCAAGGCGATCTTCACACCATACACTGACTACGCAGGATCGTTGAGGAGGCCCCCAGAAGTGTGACCTCAGCGTCTTCTACAAGTTGGTAGTTACAACTATTTTTCGCCAACTACTTGCCGTTGAAAAAAGTAGTTAACTAAATTTTTAGTCGGTTGTAGTTATGATGGTATTCAACTACTAAATAGAGAGAAAAAAAAAAATTCTGAAACTTGTAGGCTTTACGTTTTGAATATCCCTGACCTCGACTCAGCAATAAAATCGGCGGTACCTATGTACGTATATTGTTGTGAAAACCCTTATTATAGGAAGGTATGTAAAATCAAAATAAATAATAATATTTATTTATCTATTTAATAAAGTCGTTTAACCATGTCAAATGTCTATGAACACAATAACAACTGTAGAGCACTCGAAAAAAATGTTTATAAATAATAAAATTGATTAAATACAGTCACAAATTTTGTGACACTGTGGTTCTTCCTGGGCAGCGCGAAACGAACTGGGACGCATTGGGTAGGTAAAATAACCAGAAGTAACATAAACCAAATTACCATAAGTTTGTGATAATCGACCCACTTAATACGGATGAAATTATTTGTCAAGGTAACGTGAGGTAGATGCGGCGAGATAGTGGGAATCCATCCTATAAAAAGACGATTTCAGACGAAGTAGTCTATTTCCACGATAAATAAAATAATAACTTGTAGACGCGTTTCGGTTTACTAAACCATCATCAGTACAATACTGTATAGTACTGATGATGGTTTAGTAAACCGAAACGCGTCTACAAGTTATTATTTTATTTATCGTGGAAATAGACTACTTCGTCTGAAATCGTCTTTTTATTTATCAAGGTATCGAGAACGGGACCAAAACAGAATTTCGCCTTTTTCGCCGAGCTTTCGATTAATATATAATCTTCATCAGGGCCTATAACAACAAACCAAACTCGTCGTAGCAGGAAACATAAGGCATTGACTTGTAGGCTTCAATCATTTTTACAACAGAACTTACTCAAAGGTTAATTAATAATTATGCACTTAGTATTTCACTATCATGTTGGCAGACCGGAAGAGACGGAAAGAGTAGGAAGGGAGTCCAGCGTTGGTGTGTCTAAAAACCAAATTGCTACCTTAACAACCTAGATTTAAACAAAACTCTACAACTAAATAAACTTCCAACAAATCAACAAACTAAAAACAAGAAAACCACACCAGACTAGGACTTACTTAATAATATTAAGTTAATATGATATAGGAGTAGCGTTATTTTAAATGGCAACTACTAAATTCAATTTGGCTAAAAACATAAAATTATTATTAAGCTACTGCGGGACGCTTGGGGTAAAATCCCGACGAAACACCATCCTTTCCAGTTGCTTCAGATTCCCTACTTCTCTTATCTTGGACCCTTTAGACCATCGATTTCATATCGCCCTTCGTGCAAAACAATTGGTACCTAGCTAAATAGTGACACTTTGAGAAAACGATGAACAATTTGAATTTAATAAGTATTGTGGTAGCAAAACAGCCATTTTTCAAAAAGCGGCAAGAGGTAGCACCTTCCCCACAGATTAAACTACTGACCTTCCCCTACCTGTGCTTGAACCTTGAAATAAACACTCTTCCTAATAAGAAGCACACCTACCTTCAAAAGGCTCGCCTATCGTCACAGTTTCGAACATTTGAAACCACCTGGTAACGAGGATGCCCAAAACTTCGACGGTCGTCGCCAGCAGCTGGAGCTTGAAAATCTGGTTCAGGTCTTTCGTCAAAGCGCACAGTTCGGCGTGTATTCCCATGCAGAACGACAAATCCTCTGCGCGAACGGTCATCTTGTTGAGCTTCACGAAATGGCAGTGGATCTTCTCCAGATACGTAATTACGAGTTGTAATCAAGATGTTCATTATTGTGGGCACTTCCCAAGAGAAAATCGCACGAAAAACTGTAAATCTGGACGTTACAGAAAAATGAAATATCAGATGTGTCGAATAGTTCAGATAGAATGACTAGAATCAGGAATTTGTACCTCTTGAAATAATTATAATATACGGGGACTGCAGTGAACGATGTGAGACAAAATACAAAAATGAAGACGTTGAAACAAGTATAGTTTTGGTCTCCGAGCGCCGCCGTGAACGCGTGGAGTTTCTTTAGGAATTTCTTCATCCTCGACGGGTGACGAATCTCCCAGTAGATGTGACAGATCATGCTCAAGACGAATGCGGATTTGGAGTTGGTCTGCCTGACTAACCGGCTGAAGTCCAATTCTTGCTCGGCGGAAACGCCCACAAAGACCGTAACTCCCAGATCGTAGATGGCAGCGACGAGCAAAGCGAGGTGGCCAACCAAACCGACCCACCGAAGAGTTTTCTTGTGCGGGCCTGTCGATGGCATTAGGCCGGTGAATTGACAAACGGTGAAAACCAACGATACTGCTGTATTGTAAGATACCATCGCACGATCGAACACTCACTGCTCAGCCTCTCAAGACAAGTAATGAAAACATACAACCAGCTGGTACAAAAGGGTCCTGACGAACAAAACGTGCAGCAACACAGCTAGTGTCACAATCAATACTAACCCCAAGAAGAGTCGATTGTATCTATCTGAGCATCCACGCAATAGTAATGAGTAGTCACTAATAATTTGCAATTGTAACTGTTAGGTCACGCCAGAGAATCATTGTACACCATGCACTTTTTTCACCCTGTTGGAAGAAGTTTGTTTAAAATCAAGGCCAGGCCAACAGGTGGATTTTTTTCAAGTATGGTGGGTCAAGTGTGGAGTCGTTTTCGAAGTAAAAAGTGTTTGAAAAAGAACTTGCAAGACATCACGAGGTTCTTCGAATTGAATAACGTAATTTCGAACCATCGGTTTTAGGCGGGGTATGTTCAAAGCAAGCCATTCTGAAGTTGGCCAAATTTGAGTCAAATCCCTTTGAATGCACTAGTGACGCAGCCAAGTGCTTTGACTGCATTCCACACCAGCTCCTTTTAGATAAGCTGGCCAAATATCCTTTTCAGACTGTTTCGCTCATCTCAAGTTAGGTATTTCACAGTAGAACTTGAGCTGTGTGTCGTGGATATTTTTTTTCGAGTTTCTTGCCAATCAAGTACCTATGGTGTACTGTTCTGGATTCTGTTTTGGGTCCCACACTTTTTCTTATTTTCATCAATGATCTGCCCTCTGGTCTACTTACATCCTTCTTTTTGCGGACGACACTTCCGTCCTGATAAAAAAAGTGTCAGTAGCCTAACTGATTGACAAACGATGGGTCTTCGAGATATCGGGGTGGTTCGCTAGAAATGAACTCTCTGTTAATGAGACGAAAACTGAGACTCTACTTTGGGTGGGAAGACTTGACACCCTTGGTCTAGAACCCCTCAAGCGTTGATGATCAAGATTCCCCTTCACCTTACCACGGAACGAGCTCTGAGAACGAGTCCCTCGAAGTTCCTGGGTTCCCCAAGCCCGTGCCCAGACATTCGTCCAAGAGATTGCTCAGTGCATGATTGTGTTGCCCATCAGTTGCACAGATGTATTCCTTTCGATGACACTAATTTATTTCATCGATTAAATTTTATCTTTGTCACGTTTCATCGTTGAATATCGCGTTATCTCGCTTAAAAGCTTTTTTTTTTTTTTTTAATTACCCGCCCGATTCCCCTCACGGCAGTGTCACCGCGTAGTCATGTCCAGTTGGAAGGGCTCGAGGCTATTCGTCTACCCGATTTTCTCAGTCGCCAAATGGGTTTGCTTTTTTCCGTATGATTTTAAATTCGGACAACGAACGGCCGCCGTCGTCAACCCGGTCCGTCTTCGCCTGATGATCGTTCTGTCCGCCGTTTTCATCGCTTACACGGTGAACCAAATGGTCAACAATTTCCTCAACACGAAAGAATTTTATACGATCGCGGGTCAAATGCAAGTTTTCAGGAGAAGGTGCTTACAAACGGATCTGATCATTTTCGCGATCAACAGTTGTTATTGGCACATTAGAAGGCCCGACATGTGGCAGTCGGTTTTGAACCGGTTGGACCAAATTAACTACTTGCTAGGAAAAGTGAAATATTCCCACGTGCCCGCTTTGCTCATGTACGTTGAATTTGGCTTGTTATTTGTCATGTTCGGCGGTGGGTTCTGGCTTGGCGGGCCGGCTAAGGAAACCGTTTTGTTTTGTTTTTGCCACACTGTGTACTGCTCTTTTCTCATTCAACTGATGAACGGACTGTTTATGGTGGCGAGAGATCAATTTGCCGAATTGAACAATCGACTCGTCTCCGCCAAAAGACTCGGAAATTGTGTGACGATTCACACTGCACTCGTCAGACTTGTTGAAGACATCACTAAGCTTCACAGGGTAAGATTAACTTGTGTAGGATACATTATATAGTTCGACCTAATAAGACAATAAAGAATTGTTCCAAATTTATCTGTAGCGGTTCCAGCCACAGTACACAGGAGGAAGTACGACCATACTGTACTGTGACAGTAATACGGTCCGACGTCGCCTGATGGTGCCAAATCGCCAACTTTGCATGTAGTCTTTGTAGTCCCAACTCCCAGGACAGGAGCGGCCTGATTACCGACCTGAACTCGGGGAAGGTGTTCGCATGCGCAGTGTTCTTGCAACTCTCTGTACCTACCACGAGTCTCGACACTCGACCGGCAGAACTGTGTTGAGAAGCAGAAGTGCCCAATGAGGGTTCTTCGCTGGCTTATCCGCTTGAGAGGATCGCTGCTCCGGCTGAATGGCGGCGTTTATCTGCGGTCAGACATTCCTGCGGCGCTGAAGAGGACATCCTTAACTTTTTTTTATATCTGCCCTGTTCTCGCCGAGTTCATGGTACGTTTTTTATGCGGGTTGTTGTCTATTAGATGAATGGTGGAACTGCTGGAAGGCAGGGCTAGCTGGTAGGATGTGGCGCGACGTTGTTACTACCTATGTATGGTACGCTAAGTATGGCAGTCATTCAGTGTCGAAGTTCAATTGGGATCACTGAACCGATATTGCAGGTTTTTGGTGGCGGCGGCTTCAACTGGCCGGGCGGTGGGGGACGTCTTCGCTCGAAGGAGTAGGCGTGACTCCGTCGGAGTTCTTGTGACGACTTTTTCTGTTTTTTCTTGATAGTTGGACAATTAAATTGAGATAATCCGGCCCTTAAAAAAAAAAAAAAAAAAAAAAAAAACCGACAGGTTTGATTGTATTTTATGTATATTTACCTACATGACAATGTCATGTTTATATAAAAACGCTGCAAATTTAACACAAGGGTTTATTATTCTTTGATATAGGTTACTTGGGCAGAAATAATTTCTTTTTTCATTAAAACAGAATTAAATCATTTAATTCTGTGTTAATGAAAAAATTAAAAAAAAAAATTTTATTTTATTTTTTCCAAAAAAGATTTTTTTGATTTTGTTCTTTCAAAAAACTTTTTTTTTTTCAAATTTTGTTTTGTTTTTTTTTACTTGAAAAATATTTGCCCTCCTGGGATCTTTCAAAAATCCCATTTGTAGCCCCATGAAAGCTCTATAGATCGCAACAGTGAAATCGGATCGCTGCGGGACCCCAAAAAATGGATTCTACGTCCAAAAATACTTCGAAAACGACACCTGACTCGATCTCATAGCCAAAAGCCTTCAAAAAACCCCTTCTGTAGCCCCATTTTAGCCCCATAGCGCCCCACGGGTTTGGGCGATCGGGCTGAAAACCTTGCGGGCACAACTAGATGGTAAACCGAGTATTTTGTCAAAATTTCAGATTTTAAAAAAAATGCCTACTGCCCAAAACGGCTCGGACGGCGGACGGACATTTCGGTTTTGGAATCTAGACCACTTGAAACGGATAATGTCAAATTTTGGGGCCATCGGAGTGGTCGACCCCCGTCGCGAAAAAATAGGTGTATTATTCCAAGAATAATAAACCAAAAATACAATGAAACAAGCACCTGTCAAATTTAAAAAAAAAGGTTTTACATTGTTATTCTCTCTCGAGTACAACAGTTGTACTCGAGAGAGAATAAAAATGTAAAACCTTTTAAAACAGTTACTGTTGTTTCTGGCTTATTTCGCACAAAATAAAACAAATTGGGTTATATTTTGTGCGAAATAAGCCAGAAAAAAAAAGGGTGGTCCGACCTTTTGTGGGTATTCTGTACATCCCAAACCGATTATTAATAATTAATAATCGGGTTGGGAGGCGAGTAGTTTCAAAACCGGCTCAATCCACAATTTTTCGAAATACACTTTTTTCCATTTTTGCAAGTTCACGATCCGCTTTATCACCCTGTGCAGTCTACTGGACCAAATTCGGTTGAATCCAATAGAAAACCCCCTCTGAAGTGACGGTTTCACGTCGAAACCGGTTCAATCCATGCTTCTCAGTTAAGCCGCTAGGAGCGCGCCGGCCATCGGTTTGGGCGACCAGCGATCAGGAAGAAGTACACATCGTTGTTCCTGTGCAACACAGTCTTGTTTCCTGGGTTAAGTACCCGTTTTGATTGTTTTATTGCGTTCGTGATTCATGGGAAACCGACCGACCTCGAAAAAGGAAGAAAAACCCTAAAACTGGAGGGTAATATTATCAAGGTAGTATTATCAAGGGAGAAAAACATCATAGATACGTTGTACTTTTTCGTTCGCTGTTGCCATTGCTAATGGATGTCCCACTGGTTTTTCTTCCGAGGTGGGCTTCCAACTCTACAATTTACATTAATCGATAATTCAGCGAAAAATTGATGTATCTGAGTCAGCTTTCATCGAAGAAACGATTTTGTTCTGATGTACCTACGCTGTTACAATCATTTTGAGTGATGAACACTTTCATGATTTTTAGGAGTTTTGTAAAATAAAGTTAAAAAAAAAATTAATTGTAACTTTTTTAAACATTTAATGTTTAGGTTTATTAAATATAAAAAAAAATTTTATGCAGTCGTCTTTTTTTGCAACCTAAAAGCTTCTTACCATATAAATACTGAAAAGAATGAGATTTGTGGCATGAATGATAGAATTGTAGTGGATACTCTTAGTTATATGGCCAGAAAGCTACGTCGAACTACCCGAATTTCATCAAAACCGGCTCAATCCAAACATTGATTATGAATTTTAAAAACCCCAGACCATTTTGAAAGTCAAAACTTATAGTAATACACTCTAGGACCTGCAGTCTAAACAGTGAAATAAAATTAACATGGCAAAAATGAAGTGCTTCACAAGGAAACGTGTTTACCATTTCCTGAAAAAAATTTCAATAAGGATTGAGCCGGTTTTGAAACTAATCGCCAATTATTGGTATGAACTCTGTTCGTCTGTTAATTTAATTTCTTGTTCACAGGTCGTGCTGCTAGTTTGCGTCGTGGAATTGTTCCTGTTTATTACTACACTGATATATGACATTTTCAAATCCTATACCATAGCTCTCACATTGCCAGCTGGTTAGCAATAGTTTTTGCATATTATAATATCCTATAGGATATAACATACTTTTTACATTGGGGCATTATTTTGTTTATTAATTGTCTATTTTCTGACATTATATATTATATAATATTATGTAGTATGATTTTTTTTTTTTTTTTTACAGTTGGTTTGAAAATTTTGCCAGTATTTCTGGTGCGGCAGTGCAGTCACATTTGGTACATCGGGTACGTGGCGTCTTCGATCAAAAGGCACTCTTCGGAGTTTGTGCCTTTGTTGAGCCGAGCCATGAGATGTCAGTATTATCCATGTTTGGATCCTAAGCTCAGATTGTACGTCGCTGTGGACCCTGGCGTGCGCATTTCGGCGTTCGGCTTTTTCAAAGTCAGCAACGTCATGCTCGGAAATCTTCTCGTTACGGCGGCCACGTACTTTATAGCGTTACTTCAAGTAATTTGAGGTGGATTGGCATTTTCAGAATTTCGCCTGCATTTTCGCTGAGCCAAATTAGGCTGGAAAATATTTTCTTCGTATATGAAGATGTCATCAGCGTGGGCCAACAGCTTCAATTCGCTCACCCCTACACGTTTGGCTCGCTCCGGGCTGGCACAGTTGTGATTGTAGGACTGAAGGGGTTTAAGTTTCGAAACAGTGCGGGAGGGGGCTCCGGATTCGATCGCTTCCCTCTTCACCTCTCACCACAAGAGCTCTGGTGAGGAACAGCTACTCTTCTCTGGAACCGTTATTCCCAACCACTCACCCCTTGAATTGGCTAGTGAAACTGGTAAACACCACATAACCCGAAATTAGTCATCAAGTTTTTCAAAACCTTGAATGAGCAAATTACTTCTCATAAAACATAATTTTTACTCAGTGAGTTATCAAAATTTGGTATATTAACGAATCCTTTTGAATAAACATTTTGAATATCTGGAGAGGAGTTGTCTTTCTCCCTATTGTCAATGATTGATTGATTTTTTTTGGATTTTTTTTCTTCAAAAAATGTTTTTTTTTTTTAAATTCTGTATTTTGTACTCGAAAAATATTTATCATCCTGGGATCCTTCAAAAATCCCATTTTTAGCCCCATGAAAGCCCTAAAGATCGCCCCAGTGAAATCGGATCATTCCGGGACCCCAAAAAATGGATTCTACGTCCAAAAATACTTCGAAAACGACACCTAACTCGATCCCATAGCTAAAAGCCTTCAAAAACCCCCTCCTGTAGCCCCATTTTAGCCCCATAGCGCCCCACGGGTTTGGGCGATCGGACTGAAAACCTTGCGGGCACAACTAGATGGTAAACCAAGTATTTTGTCAAAATTTCAGATTTTTTAAATAATTCCTACTGCCCAAAACGGCCTGGACGGCGTACGTTTCGGATTTAGAATGTAGACCTCTTGAAACGGATAGGTAATGTCAAATTTTGAGCCCGATCGGAGTCGTCGACCCCCGTCGCGAAAACAGGTGTATTATTCCAAGAATAATAAACCAAAATCGCCGTATTTTTATCGCCTACCGTTTAGGAGGAGAAGAGGAAAAACCATGTACCATGAGAACAGATGGGCGAAGGGTTTACGGGGGGGACTTCACTCACATTCCAATCCAGAGAACGCCCGTAAAAACATGTACCATGTTAAAAAAAGGGACACACCTTCATCTGTCGAGGAGCCAGCTCATCCCTTCGTTTTCCAGCGGCGCTTTCGTACCTCAAAAGTTGACAAGAAATTGGAGGGACCTGCGCATTCGTAATTCACCGCTCAGTCGCCGTAAATAATTTCCTCCACCTTTTCGCCTTATCAGCCCCACTGTGCGTCGCGACGGTGGCATCAGGCTGTATTATCGACTGGTACGGATGCTTTTCAAATTAGAGATGGATGGTTAACTTGATGGAAGAGGATTTTGTGGGGAGAAACACTTTGAATTCCCATCCACTCGATCACCAGCGAACCCATCAAAACTTTATCGACGGATCGTTTCATACTTGGATGGGCCCCCTCCTGTTGACCACCTGAGTGAACACCCAACGAGTGGAATGCAAATTTTTGTTTTGGTATCCTTCAACCGTTTCGTTAGGAATATGTTGCAGCATCAGAAAACAAAATTAGGGGTTGCTGTCAGCCTCGTTCCGGTTTGAAGAGGTAGGTAAGGGTCCGTTTAAGGGGATGATGGCCGCTTAGGAGTGGTTGAAAACCGGTTTGAACTGTTGAAGACCCGTTTAAAGGGACGATAACCAGTTAGGAGTGGATGACAACTGGTTTGAAGAGAGAAGGTACAGTTTAAGGGGACGATGAACGTTAGGAGTGATTAAAAACCGGTTTGAACGGTTGAGGACTAGCTCAAAGGGACAATAACCGGTTAGGAGTGATTGAAAACGTGTTAAGGCCCATTTTAAGGGGACGATAACAGGTTTGGAGGGATGAGGACTAGCTTAAGGGAACGATGAACAGTTAAGAGTGATTGAAACCCGATTTGAAGATTTAAGGCCTAGTTTGAGAGGACGATAACCGGTTTTTGACAACGGTTTGAAAAGTTAAGGACCAGTTGAAGGGGATGATAATAGGTTTGGAGTGACTGAAACCAGTTTAGTGATTGAAACCAGTTTTAAGGCTAGAGGGGAAAAAGGATAAGACTTCATATTACAAGAATGTACAGTACCTAACGGAAAAATAAACTGTTATTATTCTAGGTAATTTTAAAATGATCATAAATTCTTTGTTTTCGATGATGTTGACCGTTTCAATGGATGTGGATGGAAGGTGGTTGAGGTTCGGTTAATGAAACGTAAATTGCCACCAACACCTTATATCTACGGTGGCCAGATTTTTGGTTTATTATTCTTGGAATAATACACCTATGTTTTCGCGACGGAGGTCGACGACTCCGATCGCCCTCAAAATTTGACATTATCCGTTTCCAGATGGCTAGATTCCAAAATCGAAATGTCCGTCCACCGTCCGCCGTCCGAGCCGTTTTGGGCTGTAGGAATGTTTTTGTTAAAATCTGAAATTTTGACAAATTGAAATTTTTGTATTTTGGAGTCCCCCTCCCCTCCCACCGACCACTTGTTCTTCGGAGAAATTTCAGATAATTTTTTTTCTTAATTTGAGAAATTACAGAGCTTCAGAAATACCGAAAAAAGCAAAAAGTTTCTGCGTTGAAAGCGCTCTTTACGAATCCAGTGCCGAGTTGGAAGTGACAAGCAACAGTTTGGAGCATCGTGAAGTAACAGCTACCAGGTACCGGTTTAAAAAGGGTTGTGTGTTGGCACCTGTTACATCTTCCAATGCATCCCCTCAAACCTCCAGCTCGGGCTTTTCACCCAAATAGCCAGTTTCCCCGCGTGCGCCACCTCCTTCGCATCGGTCGTCGCTCGGGTCATAGTAGAAAAACAAAAGAGGGACAACAAAAGAAAAAAAACCAATCCACGTTAACGTCTTATTTATTGTTAATTTCAATTTAGTTCCGTTTCGAACGCCGAAATTTCTCCGAATCGTTTCGAGGGGTTGTCGGTTAACGATATCGACGAACGGCATTTTCTAGCGGTGTAATTTTTGTTAACGTTGGATACTCGAATTGAAAATTTCTTCAAAATGTGATTCCCCGGCTGGACCAACACACGTATGGATCAATGAAGGCGGTGAGTATTCGCGTGTCACAAATCTACCCATTTCCACGTCACTTGAGAGTGTACCTAACTGTTGAAATCTCGAAATGTCACTCCGTGCATTGATAAAAACGCCAAATTAGGACGCTGCGGGTTGAACAAGGCAAACCGTCAACACCCAAAGGAAAGGAAACCGAAAAGAGAGAAGCAAAAAAAAAAAGTGGCTTTTCATTGCGTGCGGACATTTTTGGGGTTGAAAGGAAAAAAAACCTATTCAACAAGTAGCCGAATTTAGTGGCCACTCATTTTGGGTTAAAAAGCAAGACACATGTTGATTGGGGTTTATTTTTCTGGGACAAAATTCCAGAACCGAAAAATGCAAAATAATATTGTGTGTTCGAAGGTAGCGCCCCTCCACTAAAAAGCTTTAGATACTAAAAAGGCAAAACCTTCGAGTAATGCTGGTGAGGTAGCGCCACTAAGGTTCAATCCAATCTGATTTCATAATGATTTCACTATAATATTATGAAATCATCCTCCAATTGTTGATTTCATATATGAAATTAACAATGAATCATCCTCCTGTCTAACTCATTCCCTGTTTAATATCAGGAAAAAAACATTGCATATTTCACGTAAGGATTTATTGTTTTATATTAATTGGGCTGGAATTTAATTCCAAGTCAATTAAAAATCATTGAGAAATGAAAAAAAGTGTCGTATTGTACACAAGGGAGTTGTTTTCTTTGAAAATTGTGCAATATTTAATTCAATGTAAATTATTTTAAATAAATTAAATTATAAATCATTCTTTAAAAAAACTTTTAAAAAACTATTCCCATAAAGTATGGGGACTCCGAAAAATGGATTCCACGTCCGAAAATCTTCAAAAACCTCTCCCGCAGTACCTTTTTTGCCCCACAGATCCTCAAGGGTGTGAGCGATCTGGCTGAAAAACGTGAGGGTACAAGTAGATGGTAAATAGAATATTTTGTCAAAATTTCAGCTTAAAGCGGGATAGACGGAGGACTGACTTTCTCCTCTCGTCTCAGCATAACCTACTTACTTATTTATTAGTCCAATCCTGTTTCGGTGTGATGAAGATCCTGTGTGTTGTGTGTCCTGTGTGTTCCTGTGGGTTGCATGGGGAGCTGAACCTCTTCTACGTTCTGGCTCTGCAACATGATGTGACTATGCTACTGATCCGGGGTTCTTTTCTAACTGCGGTGATGCTGAGTCCTTGGCCATTGAAATACCACAAGGCAGAGTTCTGGTCCCATAGGGTATCTACCAGATCCCTCCATAGACAGGCATCTGCTTTTTAGTTTTTAGGCTTATCGAGGATCATCGATAGGTCTTCGTCATCACCAACCTTCTTTGGACGTTGCTCTTTGGATTCAACACACCAGGAAACTAAAAGGCCAAGTTTTGAGGTGGATTAGAACTGTCGATCCCCGTGGCAAATACATTTGAACGAAAAGCTGTTTGGATAGATTATGCACCAGACCAAAATGTCTTGACGATCGTGGATGGCTTAGAAAATCAGTTTGAAGAGGTAGCAGACCAGTTGAAAGGGGTAGTAACCGGATCGTAGGGGTTGGAAATAAGTTTGAACCACTTGGGAACTGACTGACCACACCGATCTTCCCACGAATATGAGATCCCCCTTGCCCACTAACGTGAGATCAGACAAGAGGCCATAGGCCCTCCACTCCACTCCGGGGTTTCCCCCTTTCTAGCAGAAATGGAGTGATCGGATGTAGTATTGAAGCCCATCATTACGACGAGTAGTGAATAGCGCGAGAGCATGCGTGAGTGAGACCAACCATGTGTTCATAATTATGATGGTTAACCAACGACCACTTACCTTGTGAAGGGCCGGGAAGGAGCAGCCCCTCGTTAGAGATGCGGTCCCTTGCGATCTAGCGGTGAGCGAAGAAGCACTTCCGTCTTCCCTTCGCTGATTTCCGTTACAGATGCGCTAGTGGGAACATTGGTTTGGTTAGGCATCAACCGCTTTGAAGAGGTGGAGATCCCGTTTGAAGGGGCCAACCCGCTTGCAATTCAAGGGACTTGGGAAGGGCTATTACCCCCGGGAGGTCCACGATTCCTCTCTTCTTCACGATTCCTCTCCGAGCAGATTTAATTGCGTTATGCCTATGGCAGGTTTCCTTTCACCTAATTGCGTCAAGCCCATGACAGGTCGGGGACTATACATAGCAATCCTGGCTGGTTGGACTTTCACTTTTCATGAAAAGTGCACTCTCTGGTTGATTACCACTGCACTCCTTGCGTTGCCGAGGCTCGTAATGTGAATTTTTCCACTTTTCTTTTTTTCTGATAGATAGATAGATAGATAGTATTGTGATGACAACCATCACATGGTTGTGGATTGATGCTAGAAAAATAGTGGTGGCATACGAATACACGTTGTTGGTCATTGTTAGAAAGTGTTTTGTTACAATTGGCGCCCAACGTGCGATTGGAATCCCTCATGTCTCGGTCCCAGGCGCCGAGGAGGACGATGGCTACTCGTCGTACGCCAGCCGATGTTGACGCGGTTCCACAACTTCCTGAGCCCGAGGCTTCAACGGCGCAGTCGACTCGTCGCACAGCTTCTGCTGTTGGCGACGTTCCCCCGGCTTCGACGACGCGTTCAACAGCGCGTTCCCGCCGGGTGGTAGTGACAGCACCAAACCACGACGTTCGCGGCAACGACGATCCCGCAGTGACGCAACGATTGTCTACAGTTGAAGCGTCGTTAAACACCGTGGAACAGCAGCTATGTCAACTGTTAGCTTTGGTCAACACGCAAACGTTGAGTGGCTTAGCCACCCCAAGGCTGCCTCTCTTTGGACCTTCGCACCGGGTGAATTCGCCGGCGCGTTCTGTGAGTACGCTTCGACCAAACAGGTTTGATGGGTCAGTCCCTTGGGAAGAATACCGGACACAGTTTTTGGTAATTGCAGACGCCAACATGTGGACGACGGACAGGGAGTTGGGGGAGCACCTTGTGGCCTCCCTGACAGGGCCCCCCCTGGCAGTACTCCGTAATCTTCCCAAGGAGCATCAGGCAAGTTTTACAAAGCTGGCAGAGGCTCTTCAGATGCGCTTTGGATCGGAGCATCTGACCGCAATGCTTCACACCCAGCTGGATACGCGACGGCAACGAGCTCATGAATCGCTGGCTGAACTAGCAACCGATATCGAACGCTTGGCACGTGGGGCATTTCCTGACTGCCCAATGCACGCGGTGCAAAGAATAGCGGTGCGCTCCTTCATTCACGCGATCGGATGTGAGGACGTGAGAATGCCTGTCAGTATTTCATCCCCAAAGACATTAAGACAGGCACTGCGGAAGGCACAAGAACGTGAGGCTGAGTTGTCAGTTCATGCGGCTATACCGGAGCACACGCCAGTGGAATCTGAAGAATCCGAGGAATGGTTTCAAGCCGAGGAAGCAAGCGATGCCCCTCCACAAGGTGCCAAAGGCAGTAACTGTCCTAACGCCCATTTCGAGGAGGTAACCTTGAATGATTTTCAAAGTTCATGCATGCTGTTAGTTGACACAGGAGCCACAGTGTCCCTTCTACGACCAGACGTAGTCACAGCCTGCAACTTGAGAATGAGGCCTTCAACTATAGCAACACTTAAGACGGCAGGTATTGAAACTGTCAAAGTTTTAGGAGAATGTCAGGCTTCAGTCAGAATGAAGGCAATTCACGTCAAGCACATATTTCTTGTCGTGGACATGAAGGACAAGGGCATACTGGGCTTAGACTTTCTGGAAAAGGTTGGAGCCAGGATTGACCTGCCCCGGGAGGTAGTGTCTATGTTTGACCAGGATGTTCCATTGCACAAGCGGGATCCAGCCAGAAAAGGGTTTCAGCTGATTACCACAGTAGCTGGGGCACCCAACCTACCTGATTGGGTACGGCAAGCTCTGGCCAACTCGGCTCTGCAAGAGGGCTGTGGAGAGTACAACAGAGTTGCAGCCCTGTTGGTCAAATATGCTGGCATTTTTGCCCTAGGCGACCGACCTTTAGGGAAGTGCTGTATTGCGACTCACTCAGTTGACACCGGGGACAATAGGCCCATTAAGCAGAACCCGAGACGAATCCCTTACTCTCAGCAGAAACATGTAGACGAAATGATAAAAGAGATGCTGGAGCAGGATGTAATAGAGCCGTCTCAGAGCCCGTGGGCGTCCCCGATTGTGCTGGTGCCGAAAAAGGATGGGTCAACGCGTTTCTGCGTTGACTATCGTCGATTGAATGCAGTCACAAAGAAGGACTCATATGCCCTCCCATGTATTCAGAGCATGCTGGATGCTCTCAGTGGCTCAACGTGGTTTTGTTGCCTGGACCTGAGAAGTGGGTATTGGCAAATCGCCATGGATAAGGCAGATAAGGAGAAGACGGCATTTACCCTCTACGGAAAAGGCCTGTGGCAATTTAAAGTACTCCCATTCGGCCTCTGCAACGCCCCGGCAACCTTCCAGAGGGTAATGGAGAGGATCATCCCGTCTCAGCTTGCCTTGGTGTACCTAGATGACATCATCGTCCATGGAGCCGATTTTGACACCACGGTTCAGAAGTTGGGTGAGGTGTTCAGAAGGCTGAAAGATGCGGGTCTGCAAGTACATCCCAGCAAATGTTCGTTTTTCCGGACAGAGACCCATTACTTAGGGCACGTGATATCAGGCAGAGGCGTCCAAACAGATCCAAAGAAGACCCAAGCCGTGGTTCAGTGGCCTACCCCTAGGAGCAAACGGGACGTTCGGTCATTCATGGGGATGTGCTCGTACTACAGACGGTTTGTGAAGGATTTCGCGAAAATCGCCCAGCCTCTGTACAAGCTCATGGACAACGCCACCCCTTTTGCCTGGAGCGTGCAGTGTGAAGGGAGTTTCCAAAAGCTGAAGGTAGCGATGACTTCTGCCCCAGTCCTTGCATACCCCGACCTGCAGAAACCCTTCATTCTTGATTGTGACGCCAGTGCTCATTCGGTGGGTGCTGTGCTTTCCCAGGAGATTGAAGGCCAGGAAAGGGTGATCGCCTATTTCAGCAAAACGATGTCCCCTGCGCAAAAGAATTACTGTGCTACAAGACGGGAGTTATTGGCAGTGGTGCTGAGCATTGAGCATTTCCACCAATATCTTTATGGTACTGGATTCACATTGCGAACTGACCATGCGTCCCTGAAGTGGTTAACCTCTTTTAAAAGGCCAGAAGGACAGCTTGCACGTTGGTTGGAAACCCTTCAGACATATTCCTTCCAGATTGTGCATAGACCAGGTAAAGCCCATGGTAATGCCGATGGCCTTTCGAGGCGTCCATGTTCTGCTGACTGTTCATTTTGCCTGCGGAAGGACAAGCAATGGTCAAGGGAAGTGAACGTCATTCACAAAGAGACCCCTAACCCACAGATATGGCAGGACAGTGTCATAAGCACCGTGATTGCTTGGGTGACAGCGGGCAGGAAACCACAACCAGACGAGATGGCAGCACTGGACCCTGCAGTGAAGCAACTGCTGGCTCGTTGGGACTCCTTACTGGTGAAGGATGCCTGCCTCTACCACAAGTGGGAAACACCACAGGTCCGCTTCCATTGGCAGATTGTAGTCCCTATTGGCCAAGTTCCTTGGGCGCTGAAGAACTGCCACAGTAGCACCACTGGCGGCCACTTCGGTTTCCAGAAGACGCTGGGGAAGGTACGTCAACGCTATTTTTGGCCAAGGATGACGTCAGATGTGAGGGCGTGGTGTAAATCCTGCATCACTTGTCAAAAATCCAACGGACCTCAACAACGGTGTCCTGCTCCGTTGAAGCAATTCACGGTGGGAGGGCCTTTTGAGAGGATGGGTATTGACATACTGGGACCATTCCCAAAGACAAGGCAAGGGAATCGGTTTGTCCTAGTAGCCTCAGATTACTTTACGAAATGGCCAGAGGCAATTGCCATCCCCAACCAAGAAGCAGAGACAGTTGCCACAGCACTTGTCGAACACGTCTTCAGCAGGCATGGGGTTCCGTCCGAAATCCACACTGACCAGGGGCGCAACTTCGAATCAAAGTTGATTAAAGAAATGAGCCACCTCCTGGGAACCAGGCACACTCGGTAGACCCCACTCCACCCACAGTCAGGAGGGCTGGTAGAACGCCTAAATCGAACAATAACGAAATTTCTGAAAAAGTTCGTCAACCAGAAGCAAAATGATTGGGACAGGCTGCTACCACTTTTCCTACTGGCCTACAGGAGTGCGCCCCATGTCACGACTGGCTTCTCACCAGCATTGATGGTGTATGGCCGCGAGCTCCAGCTACCAGAGGACTTGGTGAGACCCGTAATGAAGGAAGAGCCACTCTCGGTTCCGTATGTGTTTTCTCTTCGGAAGCACATGCAGGAAACCAGAGAGTGTGCTACAGGAATCATGGGAGTCCAGATGCGGCAGCAGAAGGAGCGTTTCGACCGTCGAGCCCAGCAGAAGGAACTCAAGCCTGGGGACTGGGTTTGGCTGCATGACCCAAAACGAACGGTGGGGCGCTGCCCGAAACTCCAGCCGCAATGGACGGGCCCATGGGTCGTGATGGAGAAGAAGAACGACGTACTCTACCGGATTCGGCTCGGGAAAGCGAAGAAAATGGTCCACGTCAACCGGCTGGCTCTCGCCGACGTGAAGAGGGGGGTAGTGTGATGACAACCATCACATGGTTGTGGATTGATGCTAGAAAAATAGTGGTGGCATACGAATACACGTTGTTGGTCATTGTTAGAAAGTGTTTTGTTACAGTATAGAAGCGATGGGTTGAGCAGGAACCGACGATCCATCCCCGCCGTCGAAAGGGTTAAGGCAATCCATCCTTGGACGAAGTCTCAATTCATCCCCAACTTGGCGCCAACTTTGCCAGCCTTGGCCAGGTCTAGAAAAATCGGGACCATCTTGGCAAACATTGGAAGCCATTGCCAGCTTTGCACCAACTTTGTAAGCCTTGGACAAGTCTGGAAAGCTTGGAACCATCATAAAAATAGCACTTTAACTTTCTCTTTCGTATTCTCGACCCTCTCTCCCTCATTAACTGAGAGGAATCCTGCCATTCGACGGAGAGGAATCGTGGTATGAAGATTAGCGGTTCCCCCCTATGCATTATAATAATTATATAAATATAATTATTATATAATTATAATTTCCAATTATTGGAAAGGAATCCAGCGAAGCCCTTACCCCCAATAGGTTCAGGGTTTTGGCCACCGCGCCTTATCAAAATCGATCAAGTTCATCATAATATGATACATATTATGATAGAATATTATTCTACGATCATATTCAAGAACGTCATTCTTTGTCATCTCGCCCCATCCCGCCGCTCAGACACTAATCAGACTATTTTTACCACCTGGTCCACCCGTCTTGGCATCGATTCCGTCATTTCTGTCGATTTATAAGAAAATGTAGGCCATTCCCCACCCTTCAACTTCTTTAACTCTTTTGCGTCGTCGTCGGGAATTATGCAGTCAAATAACTCGTCCTTGAAAGACGTATAAAAGGCCCTCAAGTCTCGTCGAATTGACAAAGTCCTCAGTGCCAGTGACCTTACGAGGTCAACTGTCAGTTGACGTACCTACTTCACCCTGGTCGGGGAATCATTATTATTCCCCTTCATCAGAGCTACAACAAAGAGACTTATCAATCAAGTTTTTATTCAGCTTCGCATTGAGAGAATTCCGAATACTTACGCCACTAAACGAATGGCGGGTACAAATCTTCCGGAACAATTTTCAAATATCGATTCCGTAGCACGACAGGTTCACAATTTTTGGCCTGGAATAATAAACCCAATCGTACAAAATTCTTGAACGCTACTTCTTCTTTTAATTCATAACTTACCTCGAGGGCTTTTTTCCTGGCGACGCTTACATGGGTGTCCGATTCGCCGTCGTCTTGAGCGTCGAGCAGCTCGAGTTTCTTCACGAACTCCCGAACATCCGCGTCGTTGGGGTCGCTCCTGTTGGCTACCATGTTGTCCAGGCTGGACATTTTGGCGAGGATGTCGTCAAGTGGGCAAAGAGTCTGGCACTGTACCGCATCAGATTTTAATAATACAGTAAAGGTTTTGACATGTCTATGTCTAAGGCGAGGGGGTCAGGAAAAATTTGTGTAGGATAGTGTAGGACCTAATCAAGATTGCACTGATCTTGCATTGATGCTATATTCACACGTCATTTGCATCAAGTGGAAACTCAGAACTATATCAGAAATAGTTCTGAGTTTCCACTTCTTGAGATTCTCCTATTTTTCATACCATACGCCAAGACCATACAAAACTTCTGTAAATTTATATATATTTCAATTATGCAATCATTGTCAAAGTTTCATTTATCGAAACAAGAAACCTTCAAACATGAGTTAACGATTCCGAGTTGGTTGCTTGGTTGAGTTGCCCCAAGAGAATCATGGCATCATTCTTCTCTTTGCAGCAATGGGCCGTTAACAGCCTTTCCTGACGGATTTCACTGTCGCGCTTGCGGATCGCGGACCTGTCGCCACTTGATCATCGAGTCCTCTCTTTCTCTATAGTCTCCCAGATATAGACATGATCTAAAAGGTCTCCCCATAAGTTTTATTGTAAACTTTCCTCTGCAGATATTTGCATGCAAATATGTGGGTCGAGTTTGTACTATGAAATTGTTGAAGAGGTATTTGTATACAAATCTGCTTGAAAAAGCTATAAAATGGTTTTGCACAGCTATACTTGTTTGTGAAGCTATAGAACCAGTTTGATGATCTATACAGGCAATTTGTGGAGCTTTACAACCAGTTTGAGGAGCTATATAAGTTGTTCGTGGTGTTATACAACCGGTTTAAAGGGAGATCACCCTCAAACATATTTCCTTGTTGGTCTACTGACTGGTTCTCCAAGACGGCCACTTATAACTCCTCGCTCATAACTAACTACCTTTTGTCTTCGCCGCGGTATACGCCACTCTATTCTCTCAACCCTAACAAACTCCCACCTGCCCGACTTCTACCAACACATCAACCGGTACGCCCAAGTTGCACAACAGGCTTTTCCTCATCAATTCCCAACTTGTCCCGTAACTCGGCGAACTGTTCACTTGGACGTGTTTCTCTCGGGGCGCTCAGCTGGTTCAGTCCTTCGATGGTTTATCGTTCCAATTAATCTTCTCGGCTCACCTCAACAACTCTCCGGATATTTTGACGTAAAATTTCCAAAGTTAGTGGCCACGTCGAACGGTTAACTCCCGGATAACTCACTCGTCGCAATTTGGCCTCAGCGAGAACTCGATGAAGACAAACGTTGAAGGTTCTCAACCTGTTCACAAATTGTGTCTCAATTACGCTACCATCTTTCACGTTCTTCGCCAAATCTTTTATCAACGGCTGTAATTTTAGGGCCGTCACCTGAAATAAAAAACCATAAATTATTCCATTAGGTATGTAATATCTTTAGCTCAATTTCACACGTCTGGAATTGGTAAACACCGTGTCGATGGCCATGATGGCGTAACATGTCACAACAGCGTCCATCACCCACTCTTTGACGTTTTCAAAATATTCTGACGTGTTCACTTTTCGCTGAAGGCTTCGCATACTTTTCCTCATTCTCATCGCCGACTGAACGTAGTCTTTGATTTTCTCGTTGCTATCGAAAAGAATTATCCGCATTCCTGAAAATACGCCAGCATTAACCGGCTATTTTGGCTCGGCGGTGGTCTTTGCGGGGAGTTAAAGTTATTCTGAAGGCAAGGTGCTTAATGAGGAAGATGAAATGCACCCTAATTAGATTTTTTAAACTTTGAGAAGCCTCTTTCCGAAGAGGCACTCCAAAGCGTAACAGGCTGCAGGCGTAATTAAGCGTTGAAAAGTTTCACAAGAGGAAGCTTTCGTCGAATGAACTAAACGAGAATGAAAAAGAAGTTTCCCTTTTATCTTTACTTCGGTGACCGTCGCTGGATTGTCTGTAGAATTAATAGTAACAGTTACGATAATTGAAACTGCCAAAAACATGTGATAATAATTATTATTATTACATGTTAATAATAATAATAATTATTGCAATTAATAATAGATCAGATCGTAGATTGATGACGTAAAGGTTTACTACCTACCGAAAGAGACCAAACACGCTTTTCCCAACTTTACAACTCACTTTCGAATCAGATCTGAATTTCCCACGAGAGCAGTAAAATACCTGCGTGAAAATGGTTAATCTTGCATCTGCAGCTATCTCTTTGGAGTGGGGTCGTTACATTACACAGCAGGCGTCCCACTCTTAGCTAGTTACACCCGACCAGAGTCGGGTATTACCTAAACGTCTACACCGTTACCTAACTGAACAGCTCTATAGACCAATCAGAACCAAAATACAGGTGTGGGACAAAGCCAGTACCCCAGAATTCCGAATGAAATGGGCAAATTCACGAATCAATCTCTCAGGGCTTAGCAATCAAAGTTCCATCGCATCCTGACGACCTATATTGCATATAGTGGGAGTACTTCAAAGAGCACCTGAAGCAACCACGGTTTAATCAGGATCCAACTTGCGATTGTGTAAACATATCTGAGGCTTCTACTAGCACCAACATACCCAACCTATGCTTCGAGAGCTCCACCAAAATCCACAACTTCCTTGCGCAACAAAATTTAATCAGGATTCATGAAGCCAAATCGGGCAGATCCAGCCATATTGAAAACAAGAACCAACACCCCAACAGCCTTTATGAATCATCTAATCTGCCACGATACAAATTAGCGTAACGGTCGACATGGAAGCCGCCCTAATCAGATAAATCATAACTTGATTGTACTGTTCAAGAGCAAAGATATACATGGAATCGAGCTCTGCTTGCAGCAGCAAGGGCCATTCAGCTGTCCCTTAATAGAAAATAGTCACTGCCTGGAGAACTTGATACTTGGTTTGCGTGTGATCCGCATCGTTGGCCAGACCCTCTCTCTAAATAGTTAATTGAGGTCGTTGCTGCCATCGCCAGGAGAACTTGAAGCTCAGAGTGCATGGAAATTCAATCTTTGGCCTGACCCTCTCTCCTTTCATAGTTCATTGAGGCCCTTGCTGCCCCTGCCTTACGCTCAAGAACTTGAAGAGAACAAGAACTCAAGAACACTTGAATTACTTAAATAACTGAGTCTATACAATTTAGAGGGCATTTAGGCGCGTACCGTCATCAAGAAAGCATTGATACATCCGAGTTGGGAGGATTTCGTCGGCGATTATTCCGTCGGCGAGGTCCAGCTGGTATTTGATTTTGGCCATTTTCGAGTTAACGTCTTCAATCATCCTCATCACTTCGACTGCGTCGACGATTTTCGGTTTCAGCAACATTCGCCAATGCATCATCGTCTTGTTCATCATAGCTCCTGAACGAAAAAGGAAGGTAGTCTATTTTTGTCACTGCCATAGTTTTAATTCATTTACTCACCAGCTTTACGGTTGCTCATGACTAGTTTTTCGATCTCCTTGACGTGTTCTTTGAGCGCTTTCTTGACGCTGGATGTACACTCGACCTCGTCTGCGAGCAGGTTGAGACTGTCGACCATGTTCCGAGGGTGAGGCCTGAGAACCGACTGTGCTCGGCCCATCAACGTCTGCAAGTACATCATACGGGCCGACCTGTAACACAAGAGTCAGTTGTTAAGGAGGACTCGAACACATCCAGAGCTCCTGACGTGCTGCAAGCAGCTAGGTTGAGGCTATGCCAGGGCTTTGTAATCCAAGATATGGACGAGAGGAGTAATTGTTCACCTTGGCACTACAAGAGCGCCGAGTGTTCTAGCTCCTCCTCCCTGGTATCCGAGTTTACACAACTTCACGTAGGTTGGCTTCAGATCCTATAGCCCTGCCCAGGACAGTGTCTCGGCTCCCCCTTCGAGATTGTAGTCGACCACGGCTATCCTCGATTCCAACGATTGGCGGCTGGTTGAGCAGGGAATACCGCCTCTACCAGGTCACTCCAGTCAGAGGCCGGCATGACTGTGAGAACACAACTACGTCGACTATAACGTGAGGGGAAGGAATGTCGCTCATTTCCCGTCCAGGGAAGTGGGTTTTACGATCTAGCGGCTGAGTAGGAAGCGCGGGAAATATTGATTTGGGTCTCGACAGGAACCATGGTTTGGAACCCTGCAGGCTCATGTTTGGTGGGTCCCAAAGCCCATGGAAGGTTCACTGAAGTGGGTCCCATTCTAGATGTAATTTAGCGTTACCCAGGAGACACCACGTGGAGGGTTGCAGAATGAAGTTGATAGGTACGTCTGTTTCCCATGTTAAGCATGCTTCAGTTCAGTATAGTTCAGTATGTCGCCACTTCGTCATTTAATTTTCATTTGGTCGTTGGCTGCCCCCCCCCCCCCCCCCCCGACCATTATTCGTCGTCAGATCTAAATCTTTCACAGCATCGACGGTCTCCTTCGCGCTTATCGGAAATGTTGGGTGCCACAAACGGGCACGCCTACATTCTGTTTTACCAGAACTACGGCACACGACGTCAGAATTCCTACATAGATGTTTCTAAGTTCAGAACATAGCAGTTTTGCCGGGCAAGTAGAAATGTTCTCAAGAGCTTTGCTGTTGACCCCACTGCTCGTGGTTGAGGGTATTTGCTCACTCTATAATCTCATTTCATGAAGACAATTTGATGTATGACTTACATGTACTTATCGCGCACGCCCATTGCTGAGTCCCGTCTGTCAAACTCTTATGAAATCGAAATTCGAACCCATCCAACGCCATCATTGCTTTTGCCCTCGCCTTTGCAGACGATACCGCTATTGTATACAAGCCATTGTAGCCAGCAATAGCCAAAGATTCGACCAGCGCAGCTATTAGTATCGAATCATTCCAAACCTCATTGAACGAGGTAGCCTTGCAAATTATCCCCACTCTGTTTCTCGCCATAAACATAAAAGACAGACTCTTGCCGCAGAAAACATCACATTGGTGGATGGCACCAGCATCCGGTCCATTACGTCCCAAGAAAAGATCAGATACCTGTGTATCAACTTCAACAATTGGATAGTCTTCGACAAGAAAGAATTTCTTACCCATCTGGAATCCGATTCCAAAATTCTCTTGACTTATTGAACCCATTTCACTAATGTTTCCTAACTAATTTTACCTATTTAACCAATATTAACTGCAATAACGTAAACTAAGTAGCCCTGTAACATAGATACTGCCTGAAAACAATGCTGTGTCTTATGGCAACCCGTATTTTCGGACAGCTCGCCTTTTGTGGATTTTTTGCGAAATAAAAAGCTTGTTTCTCTCTTTTGGCGCTTCCTTCTTCCATTCTCTAATGTTGGCTATATCGCAGTTAACGCTCGCCTGAGAGTAGTTTTTCCATAGTATATATATATATATATATATATTGGATATTAGTGCTATCCACTAAGAGGAGAAATGAAACAGGTTAATTACCTCTTTGATCAGTTTATGAGATCAATCAATATAAGGAGCTCCAAAACTAGTTCGAAGGACTAAAAACTGCTGAAAAGAGCTTTTAATCCGGTTTCAAAGTCCCATTGAAGTAAAACCAGTCTTAGCAGCTTACTTGAGCTAATACAAATCATTACTCACTTCGGCGTAGTTTGAGACGAAGTTTCCGACGTTTTGAGCGTAGTTTCCGTCCTAACCGACATTTTGGACATTTTAGATACAAGATCGAATTGTTGATTTCTCGTGCTGTCATGATTCCAATGACGAAGGCTCCCTAGTTTTGAAGATAAGCTCGTACTCTTTTTTTTCATAACTGGTGCTAAAGAGATAAAACTTGTATGAATCTAGTACATTTTAATTCCTCTTGCTTTTGTGGTAGGGTTTCTTGGACGTATTCATGTCTACGCATCCAAGCGTTTAGAGCATGTCTACTAGGTAATAAATTGTATACAATCAGCTAGAGTAATGAGTGAGTACCTACCAGTTAGAAATGACAACTATGGAACTGATCCAACAGGCGCGCGGGGGGGGGGGGGGGGGGGCGGTTGGTAAATGAGTCAACGGCGCCGTGTCCGAAATCACACCTGCTTATTAGAGATGGGGAGCGAAAGAGTCAGCGACTCCTAAGGAGCGATTCTTTTCAGGGAGTTCGTTCACCAAATCGCTCCCTTAGAGGAGCGGTAGTTCAGAGAATGACTCCTGGTTCAATGAACCCAGGGTTCGTCATACCGCAACAGGTAAAAACGGCCAAGCGCTATCCCCAGCTTCACAATGGAGGGTATATCGCTTGACCCTTTGTCGGTGCCGCTTCATTAAGATAATAGTAGGTAATACCTGCGACGGTAAAGGGGAGTTGCCGATGGAAAATGAGAATCTAGTTGTAGTATTCGTTTGACTGTTGATTTAAAGTTTAAATAATTGGCGATTCTTTGTTCATTTATTACGGCCTGATTATTAAATAATAAAATTTTTATCTGTGATTTTAATTCTAATCCTTCCATGAGTTTCATAATTGTGCTTGATGACAACGATGAAAACTTGTATTCCTCCTAGTCATACATCATATAATATAATATTATGATATGGTGTACATACTGTACATCTAGTCACTTAGCAAGTTTTTGTTGATTTATTACCTGCCTATTTTTAATCTCTGTGTTTACTATTCTAATCCTTTCATTAGCTTTGTATTTTATTTTCAACATTGAATCAACCTTATTTTTTGTTTATTTTTAAATACCTACATTTCTTCAAGCATCTCATCTTTATTTCATTTCCTCATCTGATTTTTATTAGGTATCTGAATTACA
This sequence comes from Pilophorus perplexus, assembly GCA_955831195.1. Lineage (NCBI taxonomy): Eukaryota > Metazoa > Arthropoda > Insecta > Hemiptera > Miridae > Pilophorus > Pilophorus perplexus. The sequence goes on along the minus strand of OY037009.1, from coordinate 31,053,550 downwards.
CACCATGTTTTTCGTAGGTATTCCTAAAGGAAAACAATTTTTCCTCCCTTTGGCTCTACTAAGTTTTTTACCAACAATAAAAATAATTACAATTATTGTAACCTTGAATTATTACAAATTGAAATGCTTTGCGAAAAGTTGTTTGAAAGTTGCGGCGCGCCACAGTGGTCGGATATGAAGAGACGATTTTTGACAGAGGGGGAATGGGACTGGTATGTCAGCAGTTGAGAGGAGTTGGAGTGGTCGAAAACAAACGTGTCATCGCTCCTTTTTGATAGAGAGGGGAGCGGGACTGGCAGGTATGTTGGGAGTTGTCAATATATCACAATGATCCCTATTGGCCCAAAACGAGCGAAAGAGCGAGAAGAGTCGATTTTTGATAAAGAAGGGAGTTGGACAGCAAGGTGGGTGTGGTTGGAGTTGAGAAGGAGTCGAATATAATGAACCCTATTGGCCCAAACTGAGCGAAAGAGCGAAACGAGACAATTAGTGATTGAGGGGGGCGTGGGACTGGCAGGTATGTTGGGAGTTGTCAATATATCACAATGATCCCTATTGGCCCAAAACGAGCGAAAGAGCGAGAAGAGTCGATTTTTGATAAAGAAGGGAGTTGGACAGGAAGGTGGGTGTGGTTGGAGTTGAGAAGGAGTCGAATATAATGAACCCTATTGGCCCAAACTGAGCGAAAGAGCGAAACGAGACAATTAGTGATTGAGGGGGGCGTGGGACTGGCAGGTATGTTGGGAGTTGTCAATATATCACAATGATCCCTATTGGCCCAAAACGAGCGAAAGAGCGAGAAGAGTCGATTTTTGATAAAGAAGGGAGTTGGACAGGAAGGTGGGTGTGGTTGGAGTTGAGAAGGAGTCGAATATAATGAACCCTATTGGCCCAAACTGAGCGAAAGAGCGAAACGAGACAATTTGTGATTGAGGGGGGCGTGGGACTGGCAGGTATGTTGGGAGTTGTCAATATATCACAATGATCCCTATTGGCCCAAAACGAGCGAAAGAGCGAGAAGAGTCGATTTTTGATAAAGAAGGGAGTTGGACAGGAAGGTGGGTGTGGTTGGAGTTGAGAAGGAGTCGAATATAATGAACCCTATTGGCCCAAACTGAGCGAAAGAGCGAAACGAGACAATTTGTGATTGAGGGGGGCGTGGGACTGGTATGTTAGGAGTTGAGTTATTGACCAAACTGGGAAAAGGGTGGGGGGGGAGCGAAGGAGTGAGTGAGTCAAAAGGAGTCGCTCTTTCTCGGGAGTGAGCGAATCCAGTCCCAGTCCTTTTAGGGAGCGACTTCTCCCATCACTACTGCTTATGGTTGGAAGAATCGGGTTGATCATTGTGACCTTGTGGCCGTCAGCGATGATGTGTGGAGAAGGAGTGGCCTCCCAAAAGCGGGCGCTCGCAATCTAGCCGGTGAGCAAGGACTGAAACATTTCCGTCTTCCGTTTACTGATCGTTACAGAGTGAGGCGCGTGTGAGTGGATTCCCGATAACAACTGTTCGATAGTACAAATACCTCTTCATTTCTTGGTAGGTAATGAACGCTATTCAGCTTTCAGCGACAACTAGAGAGCGACCTTTGAACGTCCCGAGACGGCGAAAACGTGCTTACACTCGGACACCTCCTTCGAGCAGTGTCTGGGTCATAATGGAAGTTTCAACGGTGTTCCTGAGTTGGCTAATCTGCTAATCTCTGACCACCAAAGCAATTTTAGCGGTCAACCCCTCAGAGCGGTATCAGTTGTGGAGGATCTCCGCCAATGTGGCCCCCCTAACGTGAAGCCGTTTTAATGGCCCTTGAGTTAAAAGGGGATGCTTCGTTAGCTTTCATCTTGGTATCTGGAGAATCCGTTGTGATAGATGGGAGACTGTTCGAGCTACGTTGAGTCAAACGGACAAATTCGCGGAGTCGAATTTATGCGCAATGTCATGCCTCAGTCCAAATTCCCCCTTGAAAATTGAAGTAACTTCGGCTGGTTTTTTGAGCGATCGCTCCACTCTGGGAGGCTTTGTGGGGTAATGAGATGAGGTTTTGGAAGGGCTTCAGCCAAAATGTTGAGTGGGGTGTCGTTTTCGAAGTATTTTTGGACGTAGAATCCATTTCTCAAGGTCCCACCTCTTTCCCAATACTGTAATAAAATCCTTTCTTTTACTAATTTTTTATAGATGTGGAATTACTTTTTGCATGATTTGAGCTCCTTGAATGATTTCTTTAGGTAGGTATAATTTTTTCCTAGGAAGGTCATCCTTCTAAAGTTACGAAAATATGACATATTTTCGTAACTTTAGAAGTTGACATTGTGAACATTGCAGAAAATATATTTCCAATATTTATAGGGCCTTAAGAAAAATAAAATATTTGAATTGTGAGCCCTGAGTGGGAGACGTGACGTTCTAATTTTCACCGTTTTTCACTGGTCCACGAGAGGCAAGTTAGCCAACCTTCCTACGAGTTAAGCCGGTTTTGTCTTCATCTCAAAAATAAAAAATTTTAAATTTGTCAACAACCTTCAAATTCTTATAGAACGTTTTCCAATTCTCGTCAGTCAACAAAATGAGGGGGGGGGACCATATTTTATTATTATTATTTTCTATTTTTTATTTGTTTTATTCATAGTTTTTTAATGACAGAAATAATTTTTGCACATTTCTTCTATATCAAAGAGTAATAAACCTGCGTGTAAAATTGGCCAAGTTTTTAAATTATACTAATAAATCTCCATTGGTTTTTCATTGACAGCGAAATTCCGGCGTTTGATGCGAACTGCTGCAAAATTTATACAAAAGAATAAGACAATTAGCAGCTTTTTTTCTTTGTTTTCCCGGGGAAAGTCACCCAAAGTTGGCTCTGGCACTTTCCAGTTTCCTTTTTCTCTTTCCAAAGCAGAAAATCAGAACAATGGTCTCAAACTAACGACAGATTGGTTGACAAAAGACGGTAGAGGTGGCAGATATTAACGACTGCGAAGAGGGGTGGGGGCTCGTTAGCTTCTGATTGTGATAGAAGTTTCCCTCCTTTCCGACGGACTCCTTTCTTCATCGATCCCAAGTCCGTGTTTGGTAGCGTTGAAAAAGACAATGGGGCTGGTTCCGGTTTTTCGAGCCAATCGGGACAATTGCGACTCGGCTAGCGAAAAATGCTGCAAATTGGATTACGTTCTTCAAGATGATAATATCTTATGATATAATATGATAATATCTTATAATACCTATCATAATCATAATATCAAATTATAATGATTACAATTTGATATTATGATTATAGTAATTATTATCGTTATTTGTTATCATTTTTATCAAGAATGTTTTGTATTTACATTCATGTTAACTCGCACTCGGCATGAACCATGAATCATCACAGCGAATATTGTTTATCACATGCTGGTCAGCATGATTGGTCTGTCTCTCACTTTTAAAAAATTATGGGGACTGACGGGTGAGGTTCTGAAAAAACGCTGCAAATTCTAAAAACGTTTTTATTATATTTTTATCTAGGTAAATAATTTGAGGTAGAATGAATAATTCATTATAATTATTGTAATTAACGCCAACATTTTAAAAAAATCTGTAAAATGTTCGGGCAGACGTGGGACACCAAAAAATTGGTCATGTGTCGAAAATTACTCGGAAAACGACACCTAATTTGACCTCATGACATCCTTCAAAAACTACATTTGTAGCCCCATTATGCCCCCCAGTTCATGAATGACTCCCAATAATGGTTTCTATGTCCCAAAATACTTCGAAAACAACACCTTAAGGCTATGGGATCTAATGAGCTTTTTTGTTTGTTGAAGAGAAAGTTTTGAAAGTTCCCACAATGGAACTCTGCGGTGTGCTTCGGGAGGTGGCAAAAACAAACACTTGAACAACTTAAACAAACAATACTTAAAATTTCATGACAAACTTTAGGGGCGATCCAAATGTTCAACTCTCGTTATGAAAATAGAGTTTGATGATTCAAAAGATAATCAAATGAATTAATTAACATAATAATTATGTTAATTAATTCATTTAATTATTATTATTATGTTAACACTCTTGACGGGGTCGCTCATACTCCCGACGCGTCTAATTAGGTACACCACTGAAAGCATCCATGTTTCACGTAGCCTGTGTGCTTTCCGTTTTTTCATACTTCTGGTGCACAGGTGCCAGGTCGATGGTTTGCCCATCAAAAAGAAAGAAAAAAAGAATCCCCAATGTTTCGGATGGAGTGACGACGAAGTTTCCGGTTTCCAGGCTTCGGTTATTCTCCCTCCTTTGCTCCACGGCTACTTGAACGATTGGGCCGTAATGAGGTTTATTCCTAAGTTTGTCGTCAGACTTTGACGGTCTTCGGTATCGCTCCCCCATCGCCGACAGCCATAACTAAACATAGACAATCGATTGTCTGGCAGTGACAGGTGCCACCGGAAGTTAATCTTGTCGAGCTCATTTCGTCACGTGCCGACCCGGAAAATGGGTTAGTAGACAAAAGTTGAATAATAACAAGATACCTACTGTTTATCTCAGAATAAATGTATTTCATGAACGTAGTTCGTGTCGTATTGAACCTTTAAGAGGTAGGGGGTCTATATGCAGACAATCAAACTGTGTTCTCTTTGATTCCCTGTTGTAATCATGAACCCTTTGCGGGAACCCTCTTGGGTTCAGGAGCGTTTATAAGCATCAATCATGCAAGTTCGCTACGTAGGTACACTCAAATACTCAGATAGAATCAAATACACTCTTGGACTACTTTCATGAGCATTTTAATCGTCAGCGTATTTGAACCTAAACACACTATCAACAACCGTACCAGACATCCCCAATATCACGAGACAATATCAAATATTGCACTAACACCTCAACCACGATATTGCGAGGCTAACCCTAGTGGACTAATCTCATGGTCCATAACACAGTGTTTGCTCCTTCCACCACTTCGAAGGTCCATATAGAAAATTACACCACTGAGACACGCTCGTATGAGAAGATACTTTCCGACAATAAAACTTTACGAGCCACTCAGTCCCGCGACGTTAGCGTCACCGGTTGAGGGCGCAGACCTTGGAAAGGGCTCGGGGTTTCAGAGGGGAACTTCTTTTAGGTGTATGGGACTCGGTTATAACGGACGCTAACAGGAAAGAGATCTCCAGAGACATTCTACTATTCCGCACCATTCATGCACGAATGGAAAGGAAAAAACTGGGTGGAAAATTGTCCCACGCAATCGTCTAATGGAATTTTCCGTGGTAGGAACAATTTAAAACGTTTACAGTAGAATTACTTTTTTATACTTCAACTTTGACCTTTTCTTGGAAACATTTATTCGTGGATATCAATAATAATTATTGATGTCCATTAATAAACGTTTCCAAGAATAGGTCAAAGTTGAAATTGACAATTATTGTCAATGATGAGTAATAAATTATATAAGAGTAATTCCAATCAGCGAACGGGCGCCGCTTGTTATAGTTTTCTGCACTGAAAGTGTCTTCAATCCGTTTCCCGATCATTTGAGAAGTTTTTTTTTCTCGCATGAATGGAAAAAAATGTTCGGACACGCGGCTTTTTCGAGGAAACCGAATACGTTTGTGAGGGACACACTCGTTTTTAGTGAACAGAAACCAGTTTTGAGCTAGGAGATGCTTGTTGTGGGGAGCAGAAACCACTTTTCAGTGAGAAGGTGCTCGTTTGTGGGGAGCGGAGACCCATTTTGAGTGAGAAGAAGCATCAGATTCTGATTGCTCGAGTGGAGCAGAAACCGGTGTTGAGTGATAAGGTGCTCTTTTTGTAGGGAGCACAAACCGGTTTTGAGGGAGCAGACACTCGTTTGTGGGGAGCAGATACCAGTTTTGAGTGAGAAGATGCTCGTTTATGGTGAGCACAAATCGGTTTTAAGGGAGTAGACACTCGTTTGTGAAATCACTACTTAATTAGGTATACTACCTATAATTTTGCCTTCGACTTATTTGTTTTCAGTTTATCGTGGGAATCTACACTCGGTCCACATGATTAGCAGTGAAAGCACGTCCACGTTTCAGAACAGCTAATTGAATCCCTATACAACAGGATTCCGTTCAATACTTGAATAATCCTACCTCCCCCATCATGGCGATTCCTTCTATGATATTTCAATATTCTCTCCGAGAGAATTCCAGGAAAAATAAATAAATACCGGTAACGCCAAAGGTATTGATTAGAGCTAGAGCCGTGTTTGTGTTTCATATTGTTTCGGAGCGTTTATTAATCTCAGGCGGGAATATTAAAAGGAGTTAGACTATTGGGCTTTCTCTCTAGAGGGCTTAAAGACTTTTCAGCTTAATGGAAGACGAAGAAGAGTCTATCAGTAATTTTAGCGAAACAATCCATCACCTGCCAGTATTTATGAGATTTTGAGTGGCGGAAAGGGGTGTACTTTTGAAATGATCCATCTTCCTGATTCGGGACGCAGTACGGGCGTCGTGATAGTTTTCATTACAGGAGCGAGCATAATTTCAATCAGAGAAGGGTGGAGGATAAACCCCTCCGACCTGCTGTACTGAGCCAATAAGTTCTAGTCCTTCATCGCCACATTCGCATTCTGCCCTTCTTTCGAAGGCTTGGCTCACGGTCTTATCTTGCCATTTCTGCTGGGGGTTGTGCAGGCTTGCTTTTGGTGGTTCTCGGTCTTCTCAAACACCCCTATAGGGTCTTCTCAAACATTCCTATAGTAATCACAGCAGGCCCTCCTCTCCTCTCGGGCGTTAGCCACATCATTCTAATGTGCCCAGGATGAATTTACATATGCCCAGAATTTGAATTTACTTACACGGCCAAAACTATTTCTCGCTCACTTTTCCTGAATCCTGAGCTGGTTTTTTCGCTCATCCAAGAACTTTTTTAGACTAGGGCTCCATCAATTTAAATTTTCAATATTATCCAAAGAATTTCCAAAAAAAAAAAAAAAAAAAGTCAGTAGGACTGAGTTTGAACAGATGACGGAATCCGAAAAATAGATTATGCCTCCAGAACTACTCAGAAAACCACACCCCATTTGACCCGCCTGACACCACCAAAAGCTACATAATATGTATTGATCGTAATGAATACGTATTATGTAGCCCTACGAATGTAATGTAATGAATAAATATTATGTATTGTGCAAATTATGAACATATTATTATGCGTCCAGAACTACTCAGAAAACCAAACCTCATTTGACCCGCCTGACACCACCAAAAGCTAAATAATATGTAATTAACGTAATATGAATACATATTATGTAGCCCTACGAAAGCCGAGACCCCCACCGAAAAATCTGATGGTTTTGGAATCCTCAAAAATGGATTCTACATCTAAAAATACTTCGAGAGTGACACCCAACTTGACCCCTAAAAATCCCTTTCCGTAGCCCCTTTTTAGTCCTGCATAGGTTCATCAAAAATAATATACCAGACGTAGGTACATAGGCACAAGCGAAGATACCTTCCAACAAGGCACAGACCCGTTCTAAATTAGTGGTATACGTAGATGCCAGTCCCATTATGAATTTTTCGATTGCGTATTCTCAAAGCTCACTCAGACAACCACGTGAATATCCATTCTTCAACCTAGCATCCTCAAAAATTTGTCTTTTTCGTTTATCGTGGTTCAGGATTTATACGACTTCTCGTCCATCTCTGTGCCGCCCATAGGGCAGATTGAATCGGCCATCTTTCTCATTGGAACTCCCTACTTGAGAATCTTCCCTCAAACCTTCAACGATTCCTTTCAGTGCGAAGTTCCGATTATCTGGCAGGAGGTGGAAGTCCTTTCTTTCCTCCTGCGGTTCGATGAACGAGTTTTCTTCCGAATTCCGAATCCACGCGATGAAGCATTTCTCACTTATATTACTACAGAAAGATTCCTACAACTCTGCCAGTAAGCCCGGAACTAAACCTAAGGGGATTTTCATTGTCTCGAACAAATCCCGTAAACTTTCGAAAAAAACCTTCTTTGTAACAAATTCCTGCCAACGCGGCTAATGCCACACAGCGGCACTAATACCGACCCAGGCCAATATACCTACCTACCAGTTGGTTGTAATATGACATTGTGCTCCTTCATTAGAGCGGGGTGATGGGATCAAACTGATAACGTAGGTAGTCGTCATGGTGAGAGGATTCACCCGAGTCTGTTTCATAGAATAGGGAATTATGGAAATCCCTCACCCCACAGCAAAGGTAGGCGAAACTTACCGCAGAGAGAAATTCCATTAGAATTAGCGCTGAAAGGGAATCGGAACTGATTAATACGAACTCTGAAATTCGTGTTAATGAAGCCAAAGTGAATTCTGTAGAGCTATATCGGTCCTGTTTGTAGCTTCCATAATATGGAATATTATTCAAAATTGTACCGCAACCATAATATGGAATATTATTCAAAATTGTACAGCAGCCATTTTTGACCCTGGCATGGTCGGCATCTTACCAGCAAGTTTCCTCTCTGATTTCTCGCTCAGGGAAGTAGTCATCACTCACGAAGCCCTCAAGAGGCCGTTGAAGCCCCACGACAGTTGATACGGAGCTTAGAGAAATAGGCTTACTTTTAGTGGAAACGGAGATAAGTAAGAAGAAATTCCCAAGAGTTTGGTGAATCCCCTGAAACGATTCTGCCTCGAACGATCGATCCGTTTGTCAATAGACTTTTACCTGGTCCAAATATATTGCCCATATCACGTAGCATCCGTGTCTGTTTGAATCTGAGTAGAAAACGCATGCGATCATTTTATATAAGACATCAAGTTGCTATATTCAAGTCCTTCTGTCCTTATGAAATGTACTCAGTTCGTTAACGTTACAAACCTGCATTGTGTCTTTTGATACGCTGTGTTATGCCCAGGCACGGTGAGAGGGTGATCCGAGCCCCTGGGCAGTTGTCCTCGCCAGGGCCCTCCCTCACTCATTTTTCCCTCTGTTGTGAAGACAAGCGTGAAAAGGTCAACTGATGTAGTGCTATTAATTAAGTAGTGCGGTTTACTTAACTGGTAATACATTAGGAACTTATCACAAAAACGTTACTCAAAACAGTAGTACACATTTTTGTACTTAACGCCAACACTAGGCCGTTGCTGCACTGTTGATCATAAACTGGAGTCCTTATAATATTTTTCTTCTCCTCCTTTGAAAGGTGGTATCTTCTCTGTATGGACTGCCTACTTCTTGGTAACGTGATGCAGATGCATATCCAAGGCTATGTCAGTTTGGGGCCGACACAGACTTTCTGTTGTGGCTGGAAACAATTTGTTGCCTTCTTCGTAATGGGGACTTTTCGCTTGGTCCAACTTTTGACCTCTGCAGTTGCTTTCTGTCGTTCCTGCGTTGAAACCAGTAAGAACCGTTTGTACAGCTCTTCAACTGATTTCATAGTTTTGCACCCCTTAACTGATTATAGCTACTGTTGGGAATTACCCCACGTTTATGGCTGTATTGCCAACCCCAGGGAGGCGGGTCGCAGCACAATCACGAAACGATTGCGGTGGGCCCCTCTTCTCCCGCCGTTGGTTCAGCCCTCCCGTACGTGGACGGGAGAATTCATCAATTTAAAATTGCCATTATCTGCTCATTTTTTGTTGGCTCATGGCCTGTTGGTGTGAGCGTGTATTTCATTTTGTGTAGTTCAATTTAGTGAATTGAATTCACTGAATTCCAAGTGCGGTTTACAAGAGTCACATCTAATAATCTCAATTGCCAGAGATTTAGTGAAGTATCTAAGTTTGAAGTATCAATCAAATATGTATGTCAAAAATATAAGATTAACTTGGTGCAATTTGTTTTTTTTGTTTTTTTTGACATTACACAATCTCTTTTGGTAGTAAGTATTATAAAATTTATAATACTGCCAAATTTAATGAAATTGATCCTGATAGCCAGGCCTCCCCCACCGACAATTTGGTCGGGGAAGCTGAACTATCAGGTGAGATTTCGACGTGAGCCCATTGTCCAGGAGCCCGTTGTCCAGGACTCCTTTGCCGATATTTCGGTTAAGGAATCCGGGAAAGCGGTCTCACATAAGATTGGAGTGTCTGGTCAGGCCTTCTTTGCCGACAATTCGGCTAAGGAAGCAGCCTTTCCAATTTACACTGTGAGCTCAGAACAAACTCGAACCGGCCACGACATATTTGTAGGGTTCCAGCATCCTCTCAGTTCTTTTCCAGCATTTCAGCACCTTCACAACACCTCGACATATCGAGCACGCCTGATGAGTGCGAACATCCCCAATATGTGTGGCAGCATGTTTTTCCTGTGTAGCAGATCGCGATGATTCGCGTTATGCCCAGGAAGGTAATGTTCCCACACTCCCTTCCTGTTCCTCCACAAACACCGTCGGTGAAATCGTGGGTTTACGCCGCATGCCTTACACCAAAAACACAACACACAATAATTGTTTAATAAATTTAAATTCTGTGCTCGAAACACAAACGCTTGTAGGTACACCTCCAACATCCGTTACAGGGGGTATTCCACAGCTACCTATTCTAATTTTTTCTTTAGCACTTCGACCTGTTTTATAGCTCTTCAAACTGGTCCTATCGTTCTTCAAACTGGGTTTTCAAATCAATATTTTGGTTCGTAGCACCTCAAAACGATTCCGAATATCCTCAAACCGATTTTATCTCTCCAAACTGGTTCTACTGGTCTTAAACCGGTTTTAAGGGACTTCGAACTGGTTCTGTCGCTTTTAAATGGAACTGTTTTAAAAGTGTACATCTATTAAATTACTGCATTTCTAATTGATTTTTTTTTCTCTTTCATAATCTATTTCCTATTTCCGAATCGACGTTTTTTTTTTTTTGGACGCTTCGGGGCGGAGAAAAGGTCGGTGACAACATGTTGAAACGGGCATAAACATTAATAAAAATCGTCCCCCTTTCGCCATTTCTCGTCCGACCCGAAGATATTTATTGGAGAAGGCGATGATTAATCGTCTGCAACTTCCATTCAGAAAAGGGTCATCCATTTATCAACTTTTGTGCGGCGGGGGGTTCCTGAGTGCCATATGAGCGTGTACGTCTCTATTAGCCAACAATACAGTAATGTCAAAAATGTCAATTCTCGTAGGCAGCGCCGAAAACAACGAAATTGGGAAATTTATGAATGCTAAAGACGTAAGTTACTTACTGTAGGTCTAACTGTAGGTCTGTAGGTACTACTGTAGGTCTAGTAATTAATTCTTTTCAACGAAACCTAAAATCCGTGCTATCCACACTGTCTGGCTCTCCTTTTCCAATGAAATTTCAAGCTTTTAGCCTGAGAGTGGCCTTGGACCGCAGACTGTGGCAAACAACTCGCACAATCGAGAAACTAGATGATTGTTGTCCTCTAATTATTCGGGAAAATGGGTTTTGCAAAGGGGATTGAAAGTGTCGAGGGAACTAAACCCGCAAATCTACTGCTGGTTTTCAAGCTGCTGGCAACGAGGTTGAAATTGTTTTGCCGTCTAGCGCCCCAAAGCGATGCAAATTTCTGCTACAATAGCTCTGTCTAGTTCTTTATCTCGTACTACGCGGTGTTTTCCCATTCATAAGAGTGCAGCCCCTTCATAAGATGAGAAAGACTACATTTTTCCAACCTCAAAAAAATGTTGATGCTAAAAGTATAATTTAAATTAATTTGGAGTACATTAAGTACGTTATGAACATTACATGTCAATCATCACCCCCCCCCCCCCCCCCATTTTATCTAATTCCATTGAGGAGTGGCAGCTGCCAGTCTAGACTACCAACGAGCAACAATAGTTTCAACTGACCCGTCAAATATTTTTGTTTGTTATTTTTGGAATAATACACCTATGTATTCGTGTGTGAGGTCGAACATTTTTATAGGCCTCAAAGTGAATCATTATTCGTATAGAGATGACATTCGTTTAGGGCAGTGAGATTTTTTTTTTAAATCTCCAATTTTGACAAAATACTCGATCCACCATCTCGTTTTGGCTGCATCGTTTGTAGAGAGCAGATACGAGTCGAGTGGGGTATCGTTTTTCAAGTCTTTCCAGGCGTAAAACTCATTCTAGTGATCTTACAGACCGTCATCATTTTGGGGCTCTGTGGGGCTTAAAATGGGACGTTTGAACGATCTTGAACTTAGTAATGAGTCTGGAGTAAATATTGCAGGTTTTATTCTTTTTCTTCATAATATGAAGAAAATATTATTTTGTTGTAAATACCACGTTTTCATTTTGACGGTGAAACAACTGGGAAGAATTCGGACACGTTTTCAGAGATCAGAAACCGGTTTGTAACGAGCAGAAACAAGTTATCAGTGAGCAGAACAGGTTTTGAGGGGGCAGGAACTGGTTTCGAGGGAATGAAGACATCATCGCCTGACAGTTGAGTAGTGGAATGAGGAGGAGACTGTGTGAAATGGATTGTTGTAGTTGTCGCTACAGCGAGGGATCGCTATAGCGAGGGCGACATTCAACTAAGGGCCCCACCGCTAGTGGAGAGGTGGGGGAAGGAGTACGCCAGGGGAAAGAGCCCGGCGACAGGGGTAGTAGTGATTTGATGACGAGAACGGTTATATCTCTCTGCGTGAGTGCATCCTATCAAAGCTGATTATACGGAAGTTTTCCCAAGACATATCTAGCTGGTATTGTAAGTAGATACTTAGGTACATGATAAACTATTTGATCGATCGATTATACTTATACTTTGGTGTTTATGAGCTCTCCCTTAACATCTACACAAACTACACACTATACATATCTATACTATAATATAGTATAGATATGTATAGTGTGTATATATTATATTATAGTATATTATACACATACGAGCTTATACACAAGCTCATACCAGACTATACCTATACTGTTAGCTTAGGCATAAGCTAACAACCTACACTATACCTAACTATACTATATACTATACACATACGAGCTTATACCCAAGCTCATGCCGAAAGGCAAGTTGATGTGCTCAACATGTATGGGCTTATACAGAAGCCCATACCAGACTATACCTATACTGTTGGCTTAGGCATAAGCTAACAATCTACACTATACCTATCTATACTATATACTATACACATACGAGCTTATACACAAGCTCATGCCGAAAGGCAAGTTGATGTGCTCAACATGTATGGGCTTATACAGAAGCCCATACCAGACTATACCTATACTGTTAGCTTAGGCATAAGCTAACAACCTACACTGTTGGCTTACCCATAAGCCAACAAGCACACGGACTTACACAGAAGTTCACACCATACACGGGCTTACCTACACAAAGGCCCCCAGATACACTATACTTGTATACCAAACTATACCTATACTGTTGGCTTACCCAGAAGCTAACAACCTATACTGTTGGCTTACCCAGAAGCCAACAACCTACACGGACTTATACAGAAGTCCACACTATACACGGGCTTACATAGAAGCCCCCCTATACACTATACTTATACTGTGGTAAGGGGACGGTTAAAGGGGTCGTTGGGGAGGCCGTCATACACAAAACAGCCAAAAGGGAGAGCTCAGATTTATACAAACTTGTGTGGCAGGTGATACTTGAAATATGTAATACATTATATTATTTATACGTGGCAAAACCCAACACGTATTATGTGAAATATGTGTTATCGATACAAATTCGCACGGCAGAGGTGGTCGTGACGACAGTAGTAAACATTTCGTGTTCACACGCCTAATCCCAAACTTGCCAATCGTCAAGGTTTTTTTATTCTCATTTCGTGTCAAGTTGATTTTTTTTAGGCGATACGAAAAGTTTGCCTGTCTTCTCCTGTCGAATGAGTTTGTTTTGGATGTTGGGAAGGAACGATGGAGATATTTAGGATTATCTCGACCTCAACCCGTAAAACCCACTTCGTTTCGGAGGGCCCTTTCAATCATACAGTCCAACTCTCTCGGATCCTATTATCGTCTGTTTTCTCCATTATACGACCACCGGGAAAGCCCTTCGTTTCAGTATGCGAGGAGGAGATAGCGATTTATTGTTTTACATCAACGTCCCGATGTTGCCCATGGGCATCTGCAGATATGACGAAATTCGGTCGATAAACAAAGTTTGAAAGGAAGGAGTGAAGGGGGGAGTAGCGGAAGTTGGACGATGTCAAACAATTGACTGGATCCATCGGGCATTAGGAAGAGCCCTAATTCCAGAAGGGGGGGGGGGGGGGAGGGGTGCTGTAATTTCAGATCTTCCTATTTTCCGTATAAACGTATCTGCTCACAGAAAATTTGTTTCTGCTACTTCCCACAATCGTCTGTCAGCTCACTCAAAACAGGTTTCTGCTCTCCACGAACAAGTGTCAGCTCCCTCAATACCGGTTTCTGCTCACAAAACCCTGTTACCGCTTCCTGATACACATTACTGATACATGTATCATACTCATGTATGTATACTCAGAATGACACAAAATTTAAGATTTAATCCCTTCCATTATAGGAACTAATCAAATTATTCTCTGTAGTTATCAGTTTTCTTATCATTGACGACTTTGCCCTAGAATATTGTACGTTAGCTACAGCTACTGCTACGTGATCGATCTGCTTTTTATCCAATCGAGACCGTCATGTATTCCCACCACTCAAGATCTCATCAGGGGTTTCAAACTAAGCCCTTTAGTGCTACTTTCAAGACGGATAAAAGAAGAAAAAGAAGAAAAAAAAAAAAAAAATCCCTGTACTCAACCCCTTCTTAGGGGCTAGCGTTAGCGTGTGCGGTCTCCGAGGCACTATCTATATGGTAATAAGGAACGTCTGATGTAGGGAGGAGGGTTCCTTAGATAAAGCTGATCCCACTTAACCTCCTGACATCTTAACCGGCAACATCTGCAGTGAGCAGCGGAACCCGCCAATAGCCTTCGATAAGTTGGAAACTCATAAGAACGGAGTGTTTGTGGATGTTTTATAGGTTCATCGTTGCATTTAAATCCACCTAGTTGGGTTCGCTAGGTTTTTTGACATCGCCTTATCTGAGGCTACAAAGGAAAGAAGAGGCTACAAATGGGGTTATTGACTGGTGGGTCGAGTGGAGTGTCATTTCGAGGTACTTGAAGGCTCTGTGGGGCTACGAACGAGTCTTTTAGAGTAGGTAGTTTGAAAGACTAGCCGAGAGGTCGAGTGAAGCTCACAAACGAGTGTTTGCACCCTCAAAACAGGTTTCTGCTTCCCTCTCTTGCCTGTATATTCCCTGAAAACCGGATTCTGCACGCTAAAAAACGAGTGTCGGCTACCTCAAAGCCAGTTTCTGCTCCCCAAATAGATTGGTCGCTGGAATTAATAATTAATCACTTCCAGCGATAAATATATTTTTATGGACCTCTATGAAGGTCTATGGTAAGATGAAGATAGACAATAATGAAAAAAAAAAAAAAAAAAACGGTACCTATGAATAAAATAATTATAAAATAAAATAATCATTATTTTATTATATATCATTTTAAATCATCAAATAATTATTATACTTATATCATTATATAAAATAATTATAATATTTTATAAAATAAATTCCATTTTTAATTAATGAATTATTTTATAGTCATCCAGCAGTGGATTTTTTTTTTTTTTTTTTTGCACTACTTTTGCGACACGGTTATTGAAAACCTATAAAAACTGGTACATACATCACCTATTTACATGCATAATATGTACATAGGTAGTACCTACATAAGATATCCATAATGTAGTACCTATTATGCGTATTGTTCAGCCGATATACTCATATTATGAGTCATATATGAATTATCCCGCCTTCGTCCATTCTTATAATTTGCATTGCTTAAAGAAGTTTTCGGCGATTTTCTGTCTGTTGTCGGCCTGGATAACGATGGCTGCAGGACACTGGTATATAACGATGACTGCAGGGCACTGGTATATATACCACCTAAAGACCAGTTACTAACCTCACGTACGTTCGGCCAATTTAATTGTACAAATATCTCATTATAACCAGAATCATTAGGTCAGTGGGGATGGTTCATTATTCCCAGAATGATCCACATAAGTTTTCGGACTCTGAATTTTTCCTTCTATGTTTCATCATAACATGACGAACATGAAATAAAAAATATTTTTACATTGTGCAAATCCCAAAAGTGAAAAGTTAGTTACATTAATAGTTATTGTTAGCAACTAAGGTGTGTGTCTCTACTGCTCTAATCAAATAGTTGAGGGTAGTGAGGTTCAGTCAGAAAAACGCTTTCGGTTCTTCTACGCCAACGTGTTGGTCTATATTGAAACCATCTTCAGAGCTTAGAAGGGAAAATCACCACCAGGTCATCAGAAGGTAAAATCAGTAGGTTTAAATTGAGGTAACCCAAGCTTTTAATTGAATTAAACAAAACGAGGGCTGTTAGGAATTTTAACATATCAATCATCAGGTTGATGGCTATGTTAAAATTCCTACCAGTCCTCGTTTTGTTTAATTCTATTTAAAGTATTCGTTACAAGTGTACCTGAATTTAACCCTTCTGATGACCTGGTGGTGATTTTCCCTTCTAAGCTTTGAGGATGTTTAAATATTGACCGAAACGTTGGCCTAGAAGAACAGGAAGCTTTTTTCTGACTGAACCTCGCTACCCTCAACTATTATTGTTACTGTTAGTGAGGAAATTTCACACGTCATTAAAGTCGCTTGGCCTCATGGAATTTTTGCTTTTCAGAAAGTTGATAGAATTTTCTATTAATAGAAAATTCTATCAATTGCATCAGGTGGTGAATATTGTCTCCACCTAGCAACCAACATTTTCCTAACACATTTTTGATTTCCACTTTAGGTTGCAGTTGAAAAGCGCCGTTTTGCCCGATAAACACAACTCCGGTAATCCAGCTTTTCACCAATCAAAGATAACGTGGCTTTGTAATCTCCAGTATACCGGAGATCGGACCGGTTCCTTAATATGTACGTGCAAAGCACCAGAAGGTGAAAGTCAATAAATGTATTGTGCAATTTTTTTTACCTATTTCACATTTCCCCGACGCCGAATGTTCTACTCTTTTTAAACTAAATTAGTTGACAAATATAGGTACATAATATTATATAATGTTTGATAATAATTATCATAATTTTGATAATAATTGTTATAATTATTATAATAATTACACTAGTAGTCAATAATAATGTAATGCAGAAGATGTACTCATGAGTTTGATAGGGGAAAATGTAATTCAATTCCCTCAAAATTGGTTTCTAATCCCTACAAACGAGTGTCTACCCCCTGAAAACCGATTTCTGCTCCCCTCAAGCGAGTGTCTACCCCTTCAAAACCTGTTTCTGTTCCCCTCAAACGAGTGTACACCACCTCAAAACCAGTTTCTCCTCCCCTAAAACGAGTGTCTACCTTTTCAAAACGGTTCCTGCGCCCTCAAACGAATGTCTACCCCCTCAAAACCGGTTCATGCTACCCTCAAACGAGTTTCTCCTTCCTCCAAACTGGTTTCTGCACCCTCAAAGAGTGTCTAACCCCTCAAAACCGGTTTCCGCTCCCCTCAATCGAGTGTACGCTACCTCAAAACCCGGTTTTGGGGTAGCGTTCTATAGAAGGGTCCAGTGGGATGACTTTTTTGAAGCATTTTCGACTGTAGGACTGATCCGTAGGAAGTTTATTGAGATGTCGCTTTAGTGGATTTTTGGACGTGCGATCCATTAACCCAACTATTCTAATATTTTAAAGGCCTGCTTACCCCCCCCCCCCTCCCCCCTCCCCTTTCATTACACAACGATTTTTCTTTAATAATCTGTAAAATTTGCTCAGCGGTGTACGATTTCAAAAATACAGTTGGCAACCCTTTACCACACCGTAGGCTATTTTATGTCGAACATACCTAATTATAAGGTCAAAATGGCGTGACAAATGGGGCACGCGATGGGGCCAAAGGAAGGGAATTTCTCTAATCAATGCCGCCTACCAAGGGAAATTCCCCGACCACATAAATTCAAATGAGATCACACGGATGGGGGTGGGTTTACAAGGTATTGTATATCCAGGGGGGTTAGAGGTGACCATACATAGATTACACTCATTCAACGATAAATTACGCCCAGAGGGCCCGCAAGCCACCTGCTGCCCTCCTGGACGGTGCTTCTTCGTGGGAATTTATTTTTCGAAAGCTAAACAACCCAGAGCGGCAAATCAATGACGAACGGTGCTGCTTGGAGTTTGAAACTGGTCGAAAACATGTCGGGAGTCACCCAGGAGAGCAAAATCACCCGGAGTCAGGGCACGGAAGGGGAAGTAGTTTCTCAGTCGACCGCTAGATCGAGAGCACGCTCTCCCACGCAAAAGGTGGTTACGTAGTGACCAGTCCATGCAATCGAATAGGAATCGGCTCTTTATTACGCACGATTACGATACATTGGCTGGAATGGGGGAAACCCCAGAATGGAGAGTCTGCTGATCCATTGGCTGGACCTGCACAGGGTACTCGGGGAATGTGGAGTCCTCGTTCTTCACTGTTTTCAGGACCCTATAGGGTCACCCTATAGGCTGATCCTGGGAACGCGGGCTGATCCGAGAGAATTGACGGTGGCTTCGAGGCACAGGCAGACTACAAGCAGCTCCAATGAGGCTACTGAAGGCACTGGTGGCGAAAATGCCCTTGCAGGCAGCAATGGGGTCCAGTTTGGGACGACAGCGGGTCGATCAACTTTCAATAGTTTCTCCCATATATGGGGCGGTTGAACAGTTTCCCCTGCTCTCTTAATGGTTCTTTGGCTTTTACTGTTCCTTTGCCTGTTTACAACAGCTCGTTGAACGTTTATGAGGTGGTCTGGCAGCAACTGCACTCCCCTGTGCTGCTGATACCGTTGTCACTGCCTCTCATCCACCACCCCTACCATCCCTTCATCTTGTGGCCAGCCAAGAAAACATTTCAGGGCTCCACTATGAGAAATGAACCCAAAGGATAGAATATATAGAATAGGAATAGGAACATGTTTATTGTTCAATAATTCGTGCACAAATACTACATCAATACTAACAACACTAACTCTTGTAACTCTTGTTCTTAGTTGCAACTCTTGTAAGTCATGTTATTAGTGGATACAATTTGGGAAGGGTTGCTTTTTCACTGGTGTCCGTGACGTTTCAAACTCGCGTGATTTTCTTTCACTCAACGAGTGGATTTGTTCGAACAAGAATTTTTTTTGATTGCGCGATAATATCTCGAGAAACAAAAATTTCTGAGCAATAATATCTCGATAATATCTCGAGATAATATCGCGATAATATCTCGAGAAACAAAATTTCTGAGCAATAACGAACATATTATGTTCGTTATTGCTCAGAAATTTTGTTTCTCGAAATAAATAACACAGCCCCACAAAAAAAAAGTTTCTGATCCGGGGGTCTGACTATTGTATTTCTATGTATTTTTCGACACTGAATCCGAATCCGAGGTCAAAAAAATCCGTTCACCCCTTAATTTTGTTTGTAGGGGCGAAATCATCGCCCCTGCACACAAAAAATCGCCTCTACACGAAAAATTAAGGGGTGAACGGATTTTTTTTTACCTCAGATTCGGATTCAGCGTCGAAAAATGCATAGGAATACCATAGTCAGACCCCCGGATCAGAAACTTTTTTTTAATTTTGTGCGGCTGTGTAATCTGCTAGGTAATAGAGTACCTACTCTATTATTGTTGTAAGAATTTTGAATTTTAGGGTGTTCAATCGACGCAAAATTTATTAGGTACTCTACAACTTTTCTTCGGATTCTATCTTCGTCAGAATGCTTGTTTGGTTTCCACATGGGAAAAAGTACTGGAAAACGTGGTTTTTTGAAAAAATAAGGTTAAGGAGCAAATTGAGGCGTAGGAACATGGGGTATATTTGTGATTGGCACCAAATTCCCTAAAAGTATTCATCATTCATTTTCTGAGGTTTTTCCCAAAACATGGCCATTCGACGTCCGCCTTCTGCCGTCAAGGCAATTCTCCTATCTCTCTGCAGTTTTTACCAACAATCGTTGAATTTTCTTTCTCGTTTCCAGATGGGCAGAGGTGGCTCTAACCACAAGTGGCCACCTTGCTGACCAAGAATGGACGATGAAGAAGAGGAAGAGAGGACACTCGGTCGTTTCACGCCTTCAATTCGTTTCTCCCCGCGGCTCTCCTGCTTTCTTCTTCTTCTTCTTCTTCTTCAATTCCTCCTCGGATTCGCCGAATGCCGGAACCCGACGATACCCGAACCTACAGTGACCCAGACGCCTGACACCACCGAGGACGCCCAGCGCACCACCAGAGGTACCGCCAATTGGCTCGAGCGTGGAAAAGAAGATTTGATTTGGCATCCACTCAGTTCTTTTTGGTTTTTTCAGGCATAAACACGGAAAGCAGGTGCCCTCACGAAGCAGGTGGCCGCCAGGGGACAATCGTCGACATCGATTTGTCTGTAGATCATCATATTTTCACCACTAACGTCTTCGTCCCGTCCATCGTTTACCAAAGTGAGTAGCAGGCTTCGATATGCATCCACCCGTTCCACCATCGGCACACTCAAATTGTGTGACAGGCCTCAGGGTGGCATTTTTTGACTAATTTTTCATCTGTAAATTTTGCCTGATTTTCAATCAGACCCTAATGGATCATTACAGCCTGTCTTCAACCACTTTTAGTTAAGTGTATCAACAAGGCCTTTGAACCTTAGCGTGGCCTCGGCCATTTTCTTCAAGCACTTAGCCCCCATTTCGAAACATCTTCGTGTCCCATCAAGTTTTTACCCCATTCGACCCTTTCCCCTTAACCCTTCGCCATTGTGTCTTTACAGCTTCGGGTTACAACACACTTAGTGTACTGGAGCATTTTCCGTTTGAGGTGAAACTCATTTCCACTCCCGTCTGAGTACTTGAAATGTCGGAACACTTCAACCCCTTCGAGGTGAGATTCTTCGCAAAGGTACTTCAACCAGAAGTGGATCGGATATCAAGGACAAAACAGCTTGAAATAGCCAAAAACGCAACAAATTTTATACAATGGTTGTTAACTTGTTGAAAACATTAATAGTGTCAATAAAAATGTACTTACCTACCTACTTAAACAATTACAAAATCAATTAATTTTTCAACAATAATAAAAATATATAAGGGAGCACGGGGTGAAAGTTACTCAAATTGAAACTGCTCGAGCCCCTTCAAGTTTAATTCAAGAAAAATTATTTTGGTATCTCAGCGTTCGAAAACTCACCAACTTAGCTTCAATAAAATTTATTGTTTGCCTGCTCATCAGATGCAAATTTCAGATCAATTTATTGTTGCCCTAGCTCAGGTGATGAGGGTCAGACTGACCTCAATCTTCCCCCATAGTAATTTTTCCAAAAGCCTGAAAGTTCGACGTCAAAAAATCAAGGATTATAAAAATTCATGTTATGGGCTCATCAATGAGTTCAAGTAGGACCTAATTTCCCAAGTTCCTGCACATAATGGAACTTACCGCAGACGATTTAGCCAAAACATTCGCCCTCCAGATTCGCGATCCAAAGCTACGTCCCACAACTGCATACCACAAAACTTCACATCATCACTCTGTAATAACAAAAGCCGTGGAATTGTAGGTTTTATTCAGTTGAAATCCTATACGTACAACAGTTGTACGTATAGGAAAAAACACGTCCAAATTTTTATTCCACAGTTACTGTGGAATAAAATTTGGACGTGTTGTTTCCAGCGTGTAGGAATAACTAATGAGAACATATGATCAGGACCCCCACCCCCTCCAGTTCAGAACGTAATCGTTCAAATATTTCGGGGGCTGCTTCTTCCTTTCGGAACGTCGCACGTCTTGATCATCTCTCGAAGATGTGGAAGGGCTAGGAGAGCTGGGTGGTGAAGGCGAACGCCCAGAAACGTCTTCTATGCCCTGATTTTCTGCATCAGAAGAATCTTGATCTTGATCTTCGGAGGCCAAAATGAAGGTTTGAAGGCGCCAAATGACGGTTTGAAACAGTCGCGAGTGGATCCGCGCTCGACTGGCCTTCGCAGTTCTTCGAGCAAGCAGCTTATGTCTCAGGGGTGCTCGGAAACGCTGGAGGTGCGCTGACAACCTGCTGGGCTTTGAGGGTGCAGCTGTTCAGCTCAGCTTGGACAGTTCCCCATGCGCTTCCTTCTTTCGGACCCGTGACAAGACGGCGGCGCGGCGCCCAGAATGGCAGCAGGGTAGACACAGTGGTTCGGGCCGTCGGTTTCTTGTTCATGTTTTTGTTTATGTTTTTGTTTTTGTTTGTTTTGGCTTGTTACCTTAGATTTGAATAAAGAATTCGTCAGTGAAACAGTCCTTATCCGGCCATCTGGTAGCCGCACGTGTGAGTAATGGCTCATAGGAGTTCCACTTCCATAACTGCAGGATCGAACTTGCTCCCAGGAGTAGGCAGACGTTTCATTAATTCTCGGCCAGATTTTGATAGCCAAGTTGGAAGAGACTTTGCATTCGCTGACCCGCGAGGATGGGAGAACATCCCCTCTGGGGAAATCAGGTCGTGGCTGTGCATAGCAAGGATCGAATAGTGTGAAGAGCCTGTGGCAGAACCTGCTCCCAATGTCGGGCGTCCGTCCCAGCTGATCGGAGAGCCATTTGTATGCTCTTCCAGATTATGGCGTTGTACCGTTCGATATGGCCACCTCTTGGGTTATAAGCTGTCGTCCGACTAGTAGCAACGCCTTACGTGGTCAAAAAATGCTTGAGTTCGGCAGACATGAATGCTGAACCACAGTCTGAATGAATGAAGGAAGGCTTACAAAAAGTCGAAAATAAGCTGGTCAGATGCTCACTCACCGTAGAAGCAGACACGTTTGAGCAACAAGGGAAGGCAAAAGGGAACCGTGAGCAGTTAGTTACGTGTTGGAAACAATGCGTCCAAATTGTACGTATACGTACCTATCCTGTAGGATTTCAACTGAATAAAGCCTACGATTCTACGGCCAATTTATTCATTTGATAAAAACTACCATGGACAAATATCTTCGTCCCGAACGACTTTCAATCGACCCGTCCTCATGTAGCGCTTAAGAGGATTGAGGTGGTTAGGGTGAGAAATGACTCCTCTGCTCAGCAGAGGAGTCATTTCTCACCCTAACCACCTCATTGGATTAGACCTCTGCACCGTCGGCAAACACCACACTTAAGAGGATTATCTACACCGGAAGCATATTCATGCATTCATCAACTTCCTGGACGAAATTCCAACGGAAGCTCCATTATCAAACCAGGTAAAATCAAAACTTCTCACGAACTTTATTAGCTCTTCCGTCTGTAAGTTGCACAAGCCTGATTTTCAAACAACTCTCACTCGACGGAATTTACATCATCACTCCATATCAAATACAGTATTTGAAATACTTATCAAAACAACTATCTGCTTCTTAAGAAGCAGAAAGTTCAAGAAAGGTAGGGGAGAGCGGGGCAAGAAGTCCCAGGGGTAAGATGTCCCATGACGAGTTCCTGGGAAATGGTGAGTGGAAGGGAAAGGGAAACGGGCCCTTAGTGACGTCGGTAGTCGCCAACAAAGTTTCCATTGGTGAGTAGGCGCGTCTGTGCATCACGTTGGTAGAGGCAGCTCATCGAAGTTTAGTATGTTGAAAAAATACTATTTACTCTCTTTTTTCCCATCTCTTATGTTCAGAAGGTTGGAGATGGAGCAACCGCTTTTGGTTTATATGATAGAGCACCTCTCAACGCTCAATTAACACTAAGCAAATCTTTCATTCATTATCTCAGAAGCTGGGCATACTAGAAAATTACAATATGGCGAAATGGGGCTACAAGTCTCACTGCTAGGGGGCAGGTTGTCTCAACCTCAGAAATGAGACATCTTGCCCCGTTTCAATTATATTTTGTGCTGTCACGTTTCTCTTTGTTTGTGAAAGCTATCTAATAAAATTTAGACTATTTAATAGTCCCTAAGTAGTGGGTTCTTTTTGTTTTTACATGTCATGGTCAGGAAGAAAAATAAAAAATAAAATAAAAAATAATAAAAATAATAAATACAAATTAAAACCAAGCCGTGGGGAGGGAACATCAGATTCTGAAGACATCCTCGAGGCTGTCAGATGCGTCCTGATCCAAGGACAAACCGTAAGCACAGCTCTCTGCGCTATCTATCGACCATTCAGCTTGCTACTTCTGCTGGGGAAGCTGTAGGTATGAGAAGATTCGGTAGGTATCTGGGTTTGACCCTAGACCGTAGGCTAACTTGGAACTACCACATCAAGAACACCGGAGAGCCATGAAAAAGCGAACCTTCCTTTGCTGGCCGTTGATGAACTGGAGATCCAAGTTGAGTTTGGAAAACAAGGAGCTCTTGTACATGGCCCTCATGTACAAGAGCTCCCCCCCCTCATGAGACCTATACTATTATGGTCTTATGGCTGCGAGATTCGGGCACAGCATGTGCATGCATCCACACAACAGGTTCATCGACAACTGAACAAGATAATCCAATCCATCACAGGTTCCTCGTGGTAGGTAAGGAAGACCTTCAACACAAATCAGAACACAATACACGAAACTGGTGGCGCAGTAATTACTTAATCTTAAGATAACGAATCCACCAGGCTTTGTAGCAAGACTGAAAAGAGGACATCGCTGACTAGTCAGCTCAACTAGTAAGCTTAATCAAATCACTACTCCAGCTTCCAATTGTAATCAAAACATCTCTAACAAACTTATTGTAACTTTAAGGATGGTATGGCTGCTATAAAATCTAAAGAGCTCATAGGAGCTAGAGGAGATCAATAAAATCTTTTGACTTATGATTTTTTTACTTTCTTGTCCATCAAAAATCACTGTCTACGCAACGCCTCTTTGTAACAGATTGTTTGCGTAGGGCATTTACTCTCTTTCCTTGATAATTATGGCATTTTTGAACCAAAATGATAGTGAGACAACTTACCCCATCCACTGAGACAACCTGCCCCAGCCCGGGGCAAAAAGTCTCACCTGGCCATTTTCCAAAAAACTTGAAATATTATGTTCTCGGCAAGTTAGTAAATATTGGTTCCTGGGTTTTTAGATAGGGATTAAGTCTACAAACTTGTCAAAAAAAGAAAATCCGCGATATCTCAATTAGGAAAAATGTTATCAACAAAACAAAAAAAATTGAGACAACCTGCCCCGCTCTCCACTACCTCAGGTTTGCAATCCAAAGATGAATTTGATATAATTCGGCGCTTCCAATGATGAACACAGCCACAAAAACTGTCAGTGGCCACTTTCTCCCACGACCACTTTCACCCTGTGCTCCTCTACGGAGGTTTCGACTCCCTGAGAGACGCTTTGTGGCCCTTTTGACTCCTGAGAGAAGCAAGACTGAAATTCCCGTTTGAATCCCCAGAGGAACGGCGGCCCAGTTGACTGTCGGGGAAATTAAAGCCGAAGTCATGGTCCGTTTGACTCCCCAGGGCCACAGCCTGAGATTGAGTACCTACGTTATTCCTGTTGTGGACAACAGACCATGACGGTCTTTTAATGTTTC
This sequence comes from Pilophorus perplexus, assembly GCA_955831195.1. Taxonomy (NCBI): domain Eukaryota; kingdom Metazoa; phylum Arthropoda; class Insecta; order Hemiptera; family Miridae; genus Pilophorus; species Pilophorus perplexus. The sequence goes on along the minus strand of OY037009.1, from coordinate 31,028,108 downwards.
ACCAATCATGACGATTGGTGATACATTAAAAAAAATGTATATAGTGAATCCCCTAATGCGGTTGCTCCCCCTTATCGTCGTGACCCTCTTTGACTTTTTACGAATTTGTACAAGGGATAACCCTCCTGTGTTCGCCATTCTACGCTTACTCCAATGCCCTTAAAAAACTCAAAAGGGCGATTCAGAACCGTAGAAGGGGTATGATAACCAAGGGGATCTGCCTCCTCCATGACAACGCCAGGGCCCACACTGCTCGAGTCACCCAAGAACTTATGTCTTCGTTTGGATGGGATATTTTCAACCACCCTCCCTATTCACCCGACATAGTACCAACTGACTTCCGTCTGTTCAATAAATTGAAGGAGTTTTTGGGTGGAAAAAGATTTGCAGACGATGAAAAAGTCCAGGAAGCTGTTCAGAAGTGGTTAAAACAGGTGGCGGCGGAGGTCTACGACACTGACATAAACAACTGGTGCCCAGGCTACAGAAATGTGTCGAACTCAACGGGGACTACTTGGAAAAATAGTTTGTTATATTATTGAAGTATTCTGTGAATTTCATTGGAATACAAGCATTTTTCGTTGGAATACAACATTTTTTAAAAATGTTGTAAACTTACTTTCTGGATGACCGTCGTACCACGAGTTGAACGACTCGCAGGCGTTAGTGGTGAGACTCAAATCGGCTGATTTACTCGCCCAAATCCGTGGAGGATAAAGACTCTCCGACGACACGTAGTATTTGTGGAGGTACTCAGCGAAAAGTTGAAATTGCTCACTTGCTCCATTTCGAGACTATCAACTATAACATTCCATCTGACAACATCGTCCACAACTACATAAAGCCGGAGAGTCATTTTCCTGGGAGTCAACCGGGTCGGCGGGCGGTTTAAAGTTTCTCGGGCTCAGGGCCTCCAGGAGTCAACCGGGGCCTCCTTGATCGCGCCCTCCCGGTTTTAGTCCCTCGGGAGTCAACCGGGTAACGCCCTCCTCTACAGTATTAGGACAAAAAAGGGACCGCCAAAAATCTATTCTTCGTCCTAAAATACTTCAAAAACGATACCTCGCTTGGCTCATTAGCTCTAACGAGTTTGAGAAACTACGTTTACGAGTAATTATCGCGTTACGTTCTCGGTTGTGAATAGAGGTGGACGTAAATATTCGTGTAGGTACATTTCAAGTTAATGGGCTCATCTCGTTTTCACGGCTCAAGTTTGTCGATTGTGTTGGGCTTCAAACTAACTTTATGGGGGGACCGCACGAAGAACAAGTTGTGGGGAAAGTTTGTCGGAAAAGGGAAGGTTGACAGTTCCATTCACGCCCTCCGTCTATCAGCGCTGGCTCCCGTCAACGCCGCGACGACACGACGTTATAAAACTTATCGATTTTCGGAATATTTTAAATGTTTACTTTTCATTGTCTAAGTGAAACCGTGTATCGTTATTTGAGAATTTATTTGGGGGTGGCTTTTACATGAAATATCTCAAGCAGCCGACGACCAGAACTGAAATGTGGGCTGGCTTGGGGAAAATTAGACATCCTCGGAGGGAGAACTGAGTGGGAGAGAGGAGGCAGGTTTGTGCTCCCCACAAATGAGTGTCAGTTCCCTCAAAACCTGGTTTTACAACTCACCAAACGAGTGTCTATCCCCTCAAAACCGGATTCTGCTCCCCTCAAACGTGCATCTGTTCCCTCAAACGCGGTTCCGGCTCCCCACAGACAAGCGTCTGCTTCCTCAAAACTGGTTCCCGCGTCTCACCGGACCCGCCCTTGAATATTGCAAAGTCACGAACTCCCTCGTGAAATGAGGGACGGTTCGCGAAAAAGTTGAGCATCCTTGGACGGGGGGAAACGGCCCTGAATAATAAAACGGGAGATAAGATGTGGAAGAAGGGACGCGGTATGAAGTCCGGAATGGCAGCCCTGCGTGGACTAGGAAACGAGAGCCCCAAACAGCCCCCGAGAAAAAAACCTCCTCTAAACGACAGAATTCTCTTTACATTTGCACGAGGAATACGAAAGGAAGAATCTTCGTCAGATGTTACAAGCTGTCCTCGGAATTCGTCTCAGTTATTTCACCGTGAAAATAAAAACTTGACTTACAACATGAAGAAGATGAAAAAATCGCAATTTCTACTCCAGACTGATGAAATACCTCTACAAACCTTCGTCCTTGAAACACCCCATGTTCAGCCCCACAAAGCCCCCTAGTATAGTCGCATGGGGCCTGAGAGACCCCTAAAACGAAATAACGTTCGAAAACGACACCCCGCTTTACCTCCCACTGACAATAAGTAAGACAATGAATGCAAAAATAAATTAGACTTCAAAAAGCCCCACTTGTAGCCCCATTGACGCTCCATAAAGAATACGTACAAGGAGTGGGTGGAAAATGGTTGAGATTCGGTCAAATATGACGAAGAATGTGCCGACGTTTCAAGAGATATTATTATCCAATCATCAGGGCCTAGTGAAATTAACAAAATGAAAGTGATCAGAAAAAAGGAATAATTTTAGGGGACATTAAATGTCACCTAAAATTTCAATAAATTTTTATTGACAATAAATCAATCAATAAATTTTATTGACAAATTGTAGGCCTGACAGATCGGTATTTTAAAAATTGTCAAAGTTAAGTATTTTAAATTTCTAAATAGGTACCTATCCAAAATCTTGAGTTGTACAACCCATCCATACCCCCAGGTCACCTTTTGGTACCTATATTATTCTTGGAATAATACACCTATGTAATGGCGACGGAGGTCGCAAGTTCAGATCGGCCTCAAAATTAGACATACGTTTCAAGAGGTCTAGATTCCTAAAACGAAATGTCCGTCCGCCGTCCGAGCCGTTTAGGCAGTAGGTAGGTTGGTTTTTTTTTTTTTTTTTTTTTTTTTTAATCTGAAATTTTGACAAAGTTCTCGGATTCCATCTAGTTGTGCCCACAAGGTTTTCGGTCCGACCGCCCAAACCCGTGGGGCGCCATGCGGCTAAAATGGGGCTATAGGAGAGGTTTTTGAACGGTTTTGGCTAAGAAGTCGAGTTTGGTGTCGTTTTCGTAGTATTTTTGGGCTTAGAATCCATTTTTTGGGGTCCCAGACCGACGTCACCGTTACGGTTGGGCTTTCATGGGGCAACAAATTGGATTTTTGAAGGATCCTAGGAGGTCAAATAAGGTGTCGTTTTCCGAGTAATTTTGGACGCAAACCCCGTTCTTCGAGGTCCCACATCTGTCCGAACATTGTAAAAAACCAACTTTTTTTTTTTTCAACAATAGGTATTTTCTTAACCCACAGGGACACAGAATTAATTTTTGCACAATAATTTGGCAATCATATTAATTATTAAATAATTAATAGATGTAGGTTAATAATTAATAACAAATTTTGTTATTAATTATTAACCTACATCTAAGAATAATAAACTCTTGCGTAAAATTTGAGCGTTTTCTATAATAATTTGGTCATCCAGTATTTCTTTAATAGAAAAAACGCTTAATGAAAATGGGAGAGTGAGTAGAAGGGGTCTGAGGCTCGGTGGGTGTGGTCGGGGGTTTGCTGGCTTTAGCCAACAGGGGGAGGTCTCCAAGTTTTTTCTAGAGCTCAAACTGGTTTGAAATTAATAACTGTTGGAATGTTGGAATGTTGGAAGTTTTAGCTATTTATGTAAAATCAAACATTTGGAAGCAATATAATCATTAGGGGTTTCAAAAATAATTTTTTGAGTGTTCTCGTACGCCGAGAGACTATTAGGGGTGCAACTATGTAACAATTGGAGAAACAAGTAGGTGTGTGAGAGATGGTAGAGGGCGGAGGGTTGAGAGGTATTGAGGGTAACAGGTGTGCAATGTTGGGGTGAGGTTAATAATACGAGGGGATGATTTCCAACGGGGCATTAGAGAGGAGAGGACCGGGAAATAGAATTGGTAGGGTAGGTGCTGATGCGGTGGGGGGGGGGGGGGGGGGGTCCCAAGAGTTAGCGCGGGGCAAAGAGTGGCGGAGGGAGGGGAGGACGTAAGCCTCTTATACCGCTGATGGTAAAATGAGGAGTGTCCCCTCGGAGTGTGCAGAATGTGAGGGGGGGGGGGTGCCATAACGAGAAGCAATCGGCCGTACGATGTCGATGAAAAGGGTTCGCGAAACTACTGTGGCGGAGGGGGGAGGTTTGCTTTTCCAATATTGCGGCGAGCCGTTTAATCGTTTTCCGGCGGCGCTTAGAGATGCGGGGAAGGGGGAAGATCTGAGAGAAGTTGCGCACTAGACAGAAGGTTTGCCCTAAAAATCGATGTGGATGAATTAAATAGAGAGTTCCTAAAGCCACTTTTTGCCTAACGGTGATGAGTTACGGTCGACGTAACTCGAGATTTCGCGCATGCGCAGAAATAACGGTGATAACTTACGTCCTTATGCCTAACGTCGAACGTTATTGCCGTAAAGTTACGGCAATAAACTCACGGTCTTAAGGATACCGCCGTTAATTTCGAGCAATAGAACGTAAATAGCGGCACTTTAAATTTAGCGTGACTTTAGATAAGACCGTATCTCTGTTACGGTCTTATGTGAAGTTAGCTTTTCTTTGATTCTCCCTAGACAAATCCCTTACGGTGATAAAAATTAACGGTCGACGTAACTCGGATGTTTCTTTAGGAACTCTCTATTGGCTCCGAAAAATGTCAAAAACTTGAAAAAAAAACAAAAAACGCGGACAATTTTTCAAAAAGGCTCATTAGGTATTCGCTTAGGCTTCGTATAAAAGAATTGCGCAAAAATTAATTTTATCTTTATTAACAATCAATTTATATTTAAAATTGATTGCATTACTAAAAATTCTTGTCAATAATTTATTTGGACAGATAAGGGATCCCCAAAATTTTATTCTAAGTGCAACCTTACTTCGAAAACAGCTTATACCTCTGTACGTATTTTGACAACGTTTGTTGTCTCATAAAAACCCCATAGCCCCTTTCAGTGGGATCAACAGAGTACCTAACACTGCACCAGTAGTCGACACCACCTTCGAAAAATGAGAAAAGCTAAGCTTAAGGACACAGATTTGCATTCCTGGGTGGCGCTCTTGATCCTTCAATGTCTTCTGAATGTTTGATGGGAAGTTGCCATGGAAACGAGCGGGAAAAACCGAAAAAGGGGAATGATTTAGTTAGCAGTTGTCATGGGCACCGATTCTGAGGTGATTCGTTAGCTGGAAGGCTAATAATATAAGTTTGTATGCAATTTTCACATGATATCAGTTTATGTTGATCCAAAATATTTGCCATTTTAACAATTTTTGACTGTTTTCCGGCTATGTCGACTATGGGTGCAAAAAAACGCTCATTTTCAGTAGTCGACAGGGGGTGTCGACAACTGAATCATTCTGTAATCTGCTGCTGAGTCAGTAGTCGACAGGGTGGTTTCTCGTCGTTACAAGCCACATAATTCAAATAGTATAACTAAGTAGTTACCTTTAGTATATCAACTAGGTGATTTGTTACTGTTGGAGCGTTAAAAGTGGCTCAAAATTCAAATTTTCCCCATTTTGTAAAACATTGCACATCTTTGACGTTCGGTTTCAGCCAGACGGCTTAACCGGATTGGGTCGATCGGGTGCTCGTTCGACGCAGAATTTTGTCCTCTTTAAAAAAGCATTGAATGAATTTTTCGACCAGACGCTTCTTTCTGGATGAAAATGACCGAAAACCAAAAAAAGTAAAAACATATTATGGCGGTTTTTGGGCTACCAACTGACGACTACTGGTGCAAATCCCATGTCGACTACCAACGCACGTATGTCGACCACTAGTGCATAACCCCCTGTCGACTATTTATATTGAAACTATCTTCTTTCCTTCGTCTACTGGTGCAAAAACACACTTTCGAAAAACTCATTTTTCTCCCTTTTAAGCCCAAATTTTAATAAAATTTACTATTGCATCGTATAGAGAAGGGATTTGTGTACACCTTGAAAAAATGACAAAGTGGGAAAACTCGATTTTGAGGGTGGGAGAGACAAAAACCTGTCAAAATTTCCTTAAGGGGTCGACTATGAGTAGGTACATTTACCTTAATCGATAAAATAAATTCTCAGCTGAGGAGTCGTTTTCTCTCCCTAACCACCTCACAATAAGTTCTTATGGGGGTGAAACCCAAATACCTACCGGACTGAGATAGAAAACGTTTCAAAAATGTAATTTTTCAGCGGTTAGAACCAAACGCAGCAAATTTTATAAAGGGTTTTGTTTCTCTTTTGTGTAAGGTTGGTTTTAATTATTTTTAGATACCTAGGTATATATATAAACAAATAAACAACTTTAAGCTGTTACCTATGCATTATAAGGACCCCAAAAAACCGTTTCCCACTACCTCACCTTCAAAAACTCCTCCTGTGGTTATATATCATAGTGGTGTTGAACTATCGATAGGACCATCGATACTATCGATAGTTTGTGACTATCGAAAACTATCAATAGTCCGCGGACTATCAATAGTAGGTACTAACGGAACCAACTGAAAACCTCTACTTTTCTCCAAAATTCAAAAGGGCGAGTTCCAGAAAAAAACACCTACCAAATGCAGGCGGAAATCGAACAAAATTACTTGAGAGGAAAAATCTACTTCTCTAGTTTTTTTTTCTATCAGTAGTTCGGAAAAGATCTGTAAAAGGCAATTAAGAAAGAAGTCCAGTGTTCACAGTTCATTCAACACAGTTCATTTCTAGACTTCTTTGTTGCCTTTTCCAGGCGAAAATTGTGAAACAAAAAATAATGTAAACAGACGTGACAATAATAATAATTATTATTCTTAATAGTCAGTAAATAAATAACTACTCTTTACTTATAAAACCCCTTATTTTGCTCAAAAGAATTTGAAAAATATCAAATCAAAAAATTGCATCGCAAAACCCATTTGTAACGAACAGGCACTCTCTCTACCTTGTATCTGCTCACATTTCTTGCTACGCGGAGAACAAAAGCGTCGTTTTTCTCTTCGGTGTTATTGTGAATTAGTTAGACGTTAGGGATGATAGGGGGGGGGGGGGGGGGGGGGGAGATCTACGTGCTCGGATGTGATCAGCACGTTGAAGCTCCACTTTCGTTAAAAAGCTCCCTCGAGAGATTCCCTGATGGAATTCGATACTCTCCCCCGGGGTACGGTAAATGTCAGAATTGAGTATGAGTCGAGACGGTCTTATTGAAGGAAGAGTCACGTGGAAACGGTAACTTCAGGCGAAATGTGGTTATGAATTTGTGAATTTGTGGAGGGGGGGTGGGGCACAACTTAAGAGGTAACAACAAGTTTGGAGAGTGTAGGATGGAAGGTGGGCTCCCTCAAAACTGGCCTCAACTCACCTCACTTGACTGTCTGCTCCCTCAAAACAGGTTATCCCCACAAACGAGTGTCTGTTCCTTCAAAATCGGTTTGTTCTCCCTAGCAAATGAGTGTGTGCTCCCTCGAAACCGGTTTTTGCTCCCCACAAATGTCTGCTCCCCTGAAACTGGGTTCTACTCCCCAAAAGTGTCTGCTCCCTCAAAACCGGTTTCTGCTCCCCCACAACTGATTGAATGGGAAATCATCTGTTTTGAATGGGTTTAAAATTTAAATTTTGGATTTAAACTGTAAATCCAGTAGTGGTAAGGGGAGGGGCGTCCAAAACTGCAGCCATGGCTTGAGGAAATTCAAATCTGGCATAACGAGGGAATAAACAGGTTTTCGTGAGGGAGGTTATAAACTCACTCTGGAAAGAATTCACGTACGTAGTGAAAACAAAATAATATTATATTATAATCAAAATACGAGGATACAAAAAAAAAAACTAAATATTTGAAAAAATTATTGTAAAATTATTTTTTATACTCTAAATTTCTGATTTGTTAAGTGGAACCAATTTTCTGTTTGCTATCGTTTCGACTAAAAACTGAAAATGGCACCTCATTTGACCTCCCGTACAAAGTCTTTTAAATGCCCCATTTGTTGGGATCTTAGGTCTCCGTACAGCTTGGGGACTTCATTTCCGGGAGCCTCACACTCATCTTAAACCGTGGGGATTTGAGCTACAAATGGGGCTTTTGAAGGGCTTTAGACAGGGGGTGGAATGAGATGTCATTTGTGAAGATTATTCGGTCGTAGAATCCATTCATGAGGACTTCTTATGTGATCGAACACTAAGCAGGTACGTATACTTTTAGCATGGAACGTGTTGAAGCATGTAGGGTAAAGTACCCTAATATGGTATAGTGCCTAATATGGCACTCCTCAAAATAACCAAAGTGATGAGGCGCAGCGTGATGGCAGTAACGTGAAATGCAAGCTACCCAAGCATAATCACCAGGTAGAGGGTCAAAATTTTCATGGGCCACCTGATACAACCAGCACAACACCTGATTCAAATGGCTGCCTCCTAAAGTTTTTTGGACCCGGGTGCAATCACCTGCTAATGACTAGTGGCGAGTAGTTTTCGATATTTTCAGCATAATAATCATATTATGATTGAGTTTGTATTTCGTCAAAGAACATCTTCCCTAAGTTAGTTTCAGTCTGAACGCACTTAGCACTTCATCAGCTCTGATTTTTTTCAACCCCCAGTTTTCCTAATATGGCACCCTTCATAAGTGTTCTAGTTAATTAGTGATTTTCGTAATTTTTTCAAGTCTGGCGTGTTTTCTTCATTGCACTACTAGATCTCACAAGAAAAGTGCAATTAGAACAATTTTTTCAAGAAAAAAGACTGTAGTAACAGTTTTCTTTTCTTAATCATGTCCTTAATGAGTTACCTGTATCTAGTGATTATTAAAACCATATTCGGGACAGAGAACTGATTTATTCCTTATTTTTATGATCCTAAAGACGTCAAAACGTATTAACAGAATGAGGGTGGAATTAACTAAATGAATATGGAACTGGTGCCATATTAGGAACCCCTTTTTTGGAGAGTGAAAAATGACTTTATTTGGAAAATAAATTCTTTCTCCGATTTGAAGCAATTTCCAGACACTCTGAATTCTAATACTGTTAGAGTAGGGGTATAACTATCACCAGTAATTTTGGTTTGGAAGTTTGAGACAAGTAGGGGGTCCAAAATGTGATCCAAACAAGCCATCAATTGAATTGAATAGATGAGCGCAACCTTTTTGTTATTACCTTTACATTTGTTAATGAGCAAGAGAAACTAAGAAACAGTAGGTATCTAGCGACCAAACTATGCCACACAACACATCATCCACGTGATGCTCATTACGTAAACAACTGCACCCTAACGACCGATGCGTAAGAAAACCTTATGCCGATCAGAGGTAACGAACGGCTCAGGCTGCAAAAATCGTTTTGGAGTCGTTGGAATCAGCCTGAAAAGCTCATTCCATAGACCCTTGTACCAACGAAATCGGACAAAAACTTTCGTCCCCCTTTTGAGGCCTCCTTAGTTACACATCAGAGATAAACAACTTTCGTCGTGAAGGACCTCCCGAAAACCGATGAAGGGGATGAGGGAGGAAAAATCAAGGTAGCCTATAACCACCCCCCGAACTCGCTGATGACAATGAGACCACCCTCATGAAAATCTGTTGAGCCGCTCGGGCGTGATGCTCTGTACACAAACAAAAAAAAAACAAAAAAAAAAAAACAAACAAAACAAGCCATCAATTGAATTGAATAGATGAGCGCAACCTTTTTGTTATTACGCGAGAGAAACTAAGAAACAGTAGGTATCTAGCGACCAAACTATGCCACACAACACATCATCCACGTGATGCTCATTACGTAAACAACTGCACCCTAACGACCGATGCGTAATAAAACCTTATGCCGATCAGAGGTAACGAACGGCTCAGGCTGCAAAAATCGTTTTGGAGTCGTTGGAATCAGCCTGAAAAGCTCATTCCATAGACCCTTGTACCAACGAAATCGGACAAAAACTTCCGTCCCCCTTTTGAGGCCTCCTTAGTTACACATCAGAGATAAACAACTTTCGTCGTGAAGGACCTCCCGAAAACCGATGAAGGGGATGAGGGAGGGAAAATCAAGGTAGCCTATAACCACCCCCGGAACTCGCTGATGACAATGAGACCACCCTCATGAAAATCTGTTGAGCCGCTCGGGCGTGATGCTCTGTACACAAACAAACAAACAAAAAAACAAAAAAAAAAACATACATGTCGAAGAGGTGAGCGCACCTTTCCATTTTTTGGAAAAAGGTTGCGCTAAAAACATACATGTCGAGGAGGTGAGCGCACCTTTCCATTTTTTGGAAAAAGGTTGCGCTAAAAAAGGTGTACCATATTAGGGAACTTTACCCTATGCTAGGAACGGTATCGAGGAAAGAAAATACGACCCAAAAGTAGCGCGTGGTTCTCAATAATTGTATTTGGATTAGGAGGTTACGATACCAAAGGAGCTATTTTACAATTTAGGTACATAGTAATTTTGCTTGGCAACGTTACGAGGGAAATTTGCTTAAGCATGTTCCATGTTTCTTGAATTTTTGCCAAAGACTCAAAGCAGTAACCTGTGGGTTAAAAAAAATTCTTACTCATTAAATGTTTTTACTGCCAAAATCAAATTTTTGCAGAATTTATACAATTAATTTTTATATTATTAAAAGGTACCTAATGATTTACCTTTTGCCCGGGATCTTTAAGGGGGCTGCTCCTCACGGACCCCCCCCCCCCCCCCCCAACCCACGGGGATACAGATTGACGGAAAACTTGGGGAAGGTGTCACGTGGGAAGCTGTGACGTAATTCAGCCCCCCTACCTCACGCACTCCAACCCGGAAAAGGGGCGGGAAATGATCGGGCTGTGACGGAAGACCTCCGAAGTCCGAAATGGGGGGTCTTGAGTTACTGTAACACGCGAGCCCCCTGGGAATCTAGCTAGGGAAAGGGCGAATATGGGGGCTACATCTCTCTCTCTCTCTCCCCCCCCCCCCCCTGCCGAATGTTTCCCGGACGGTTAATAGGACCTCCTTTTACGTTGGCGCCGGGCCCTCTGGCGTATCCCAATCGATATTTAAAAGGGGGCCACCTGACCGAAATCCCTCAACCCCCCCCCCCTTTAGACCTTAAAATGTGATTCTTCCCCCCATCGTGGGGGTGTTGGGGTGTAAACTCACCCTCCGACAACAAACAACCCCACGACCAACACTGTAATCCCCGCTCCCACATTTTCCCGCCAAAACAAACCCCCTTTTCCTTCCAGTTCCTCTTATCGGAATTTCCCTTCTGTACTTTTTTAAAAGTCGTTTAATAGCCTTATAAATAAAAACCCCTTTTAAAACGTTCCAAAGATCTCTAAACTTTTTATTTTCCCGTTTAAAAGCCTTCTGCAATACTCGTATTTCCAGGATTTAACGGTCTTGCCAACTCTTTGTCGAATCGTAGCGCATTTCCACCTTTATTTTTACATCGCTATGAAGATCACTCCGAAAATTCTCATTTCACGCATGGTTTTAATAGGTATTCGATTCTTTTTGTTTTTGGCGTCTTCGTTTAGTATGACACTTGTCCGGATCGTCCCCAACGCTGCTCAAAACGGGGGTCATTCGGCTAGCGGAGCGTGGCAGGCCTGTGTCGATACGAGTTGACACTAACAACACGTCGGAAACCGTCGTGGGGCGCGACAATCTGGGTTGAGACACGAAGGACCGAACGGAGGAAAGATCCGATTTGGCGACCTGTGAGCGTACTTTGTACTACTGTGTGTAGAGGACGCAGGTTCAAATCCCGTTGTGTACGATGGCACTTTGAAGACAAACGACGGAAATAGCAGGGTTCTGTGTCTGATCCCTCAAAACCTGTCTCTGCTCCCCTCAAACGATTTTCTGCTCCCCCCCACTCGACTGTCTGCTCCCCTCAAACGAGTGTCGGCTTCCAGGTTATGCGAGAAGAAATGAGATGAGGAAGGAGTGGTCACATTTCTTATCAACGTTGTCTTTTTCTGTCACTTTATCTGCCCTCTCTTGTTTGAATACCGGTGAATGTTATCGTCTTCACATGGATCGCGATTACTTTGTGAGATTTTTGCTTAGTTTTTGGTGGAGAAGTTGAGTAGGTACCTAAGTACAGTTAGTGCTAAAATGGACACGGAAACCGACAGTGATGTTGAGGAAGACCCAAAGTCTTCGAAGGCTCGGACTTCTAAACGTGCTTTCTTTCAACTAGTTGTGGGAGAAGGATTACCTATGGGCACGGGTAGATAAGGTAAATCCCAAAAAATCGTATTGCTCCTTTTGCAAGAAATCGTTCTTTATAAAATATGGTGGAATAAACTGTTTGAAACGTCATGCCTCCAAACAAACTCATAAAAGTAGGTAATGCTTCTGCCGTCATTGAGAATAAAACGTTGGCATGTTTCATGTCCAGACCGACTTTCATTCCTGAAAATGAGAAAATCGTTGCCGCTGACAAAATTTTATCATGGGGTGTGACATGGTGGTAGCTATTTAGCTACGGGAGGGTTTTTTGAAGGCTTTTGGCTATGGGATCGAGTTAGGTGTCGTTTTCGAAGTATTTTTGGACGTAGAATCCAGTTTTGGGGGTCCCAGAACGATCCGGTTTCACCGTGGGGATCTATAGGGCTTTGAAGGTGCTGCAAATGGGATTTTTTAAGGATCCCAGGAGTTCACATATTTTCCGAGTAATTTTGGACATATATTATATATAATCCATTTTTCGAGGGTATTGATTCCCTTGCTTGTTCGTGTTAGTTGATGGAATTTTTCTCGTTTTATATTTTATATTAAAACAATAAAATTCCATTTTTATATCTCAAAATTTTGTTTGTGTTTTGAAACTTTTCGTCTACGTTGTTCGTGTTTGAACGTCCCCTCAAAAGAGGGAAAGGACCATTTTGAAAAGTTACTAAGTATGTAAAATTTATTATCCTACGCTGAACCCATCGGTGATATCCAAACTATGACGTTCGTCATATGATTGAAGGGCATGTACGACAATCAATACCTACCTGAATATTTGAATCCAGGCATGCATTTACAGTGGAAGCTCCGTTAACCGAGTTTCGTGGGGGGAGACCCTCCTCGGTTAATCGGAAAACTCGGATAATTTGGAATGTGAAAAAAAAAAAAAAAAAAAAAAAACCATGCAATTATTGTATTCAATAGGACCTAGACATTGCAGTCAGATGATATGTGATATTTTCGGTCGGTACAATCGGTTAATGGAACGTTGGGAATGAATTGGGCCAGCGAGCTCGGATGTTGGAGCGTCACTTTCCGGGGAAAAAACCTCGGATGTTGGAGCGGGTCGGTTAATCGGACCTCGTTTAACGGAGCTTTTACTGTATAAAACTACAAATTATGTAATGATTTTACGTTGAGTGATGCATTATATTCTAGTTCCTTTTTGTTTTTCATGAGCATTATTTCTGAGTTCCTAGCTTAACACCTGAGTCTACCTACTACCTAAGTCAATACCTACCTAGTTTGGTTCAATACCTACAAATCTGTATTTTCAAACATAAGTTTACTTTTTTGTCTTGTTTGTTTAGTGAATCAGGTTTTTTTTTTTTTTTTTTTTTTTTAATTCCGGCCGTTCGTACGTTAGTATAATAATTATACTAACGTACGAACGGCCGGAATTAAATAATTATTATTGCTTCCGAGTCTGCGAAGCAGAGGAAGCCTTGTGTTCACTTTCGGGAGAAAAAAAATTTTTGTTGTCCAAATTCAAAATTTCCACTCGCATTTTGCGTTTTATAGCCTACTGAACAAATTTGGTTCCGTGTCTGTCGATCTGTGGGTCTGTCGGTCTGTCCGCATTTCCTTGTTACAGCCATAATTTCCACAATTTTGAATGAATTTAGCTCAAATTTTGAGGGATTATGCGGATAAGGCTCCTTGAGGTCCCATACGAATTTCATCACAATTGAATCAGCGGTACGCTCTGCGCATGCGCTAACGTGAAATTCTTGAAACAGGCATAACTTTCTCAATTGTGATCGGATTTCAATCAAATTTTCAGGAATTGTGTGCGTATAGCTCTAGATGGTACCCTGTCAGTTTCATCACGATTGAATCAGCGGTACGCTCAGCGCATGCGCGAACGTAATTTCCTTGCCACAGCCATAACTCCTACAATTTTGATCGGATTTCAATCAAATTTTCAGGAATTGTGTGGGTATAGCCCTAGATGGTTCCCTATCAGTTTCATCACGATTGAATCAGTGGTACTTCCTGCGCATGCGCGAACGTAATTTTCTTGTTACAGTTGTTACGTTCATTTTGAACTTGGCACGAGGAAGCTCATTTGCCATTGCCTTGGCAGTGTATTTTCATTTGATAATGAATTTTGAAAAACTAATAATAATTTGCAAATATCAATCTTGGAGTGGATGTCCTCCCTTTTTACTCGGTGTCCTCCCCAATTTTTCCAAGCGTCCTCCCGAACAGAATTTTGGAGTTGGCAACCCTAGGTGAGAGTGGCGGAGTGCGTCCGGCGCAGCATCTGTGGTTATGCCGCCAGGTGTTTTGGAGGATACAGGAGGGAGTACAGGAGGAGATTCATCGGAGGCATGACGCAAGCAGTTGCGATCTGCAGACTCTGGGAATACTCCAGCTACAGTAATGGAGGATCTGGGATCTGGGTTCTGGACTCACCTGAAGTGTCGGGATGTTGTAAGTCCAGGAACAGGTAAAAAATGGCTTACCCGGCACGAAGGGGCGATTTTCTGCTGTCGCAGTTGCATTGAGGCGCAGTTCGTTGGCTTCCAATTTTGACTTGTCAAGTAGGTAGGTCTGGACTCCCAGTTAGGTAGTACCTAGGGTTATTACATCGAGAGCAAAACATCGATATGCACATCGATGTCAACATCGGACGTTCAACATCGATGTGAGAAAAACATCGGCCCAAAAACATCGATATAACATCGATGTTCAATAAATGAATTTTTTTCGATCTCCTAAGTATAATTATTTAAATAGCCGGAATTATTTTTATAGTCTCGATTCTTATTGTTTACCATGAGGACCTAAGGGTAAAATTATTGATCTTAGACGCACCAAGCTCGTTAACGAGATTTTTTCATTACTTTTGCGGCATTTTATTTCATTATTTTGGTGGCATTTTAAATTGCTCGTATTTCCCGAAGTTTTTACTGAGGCGTTACACAAATTGCACTTTGCAGATCCTTTGACAACCGGAATAAAATATTTCCACCACACACTTTTCCTTCCCATGACTCAAAGCAATTGAACACTAAAAATAACAAAAAACATTGACAGCAGAAAGCAGGACGACACACAAAAACTTACAAAACAACAACAAAGACATGTATGCGTCATCGATCCTTCCTTCTTGTTCTTTTTCCGTTTTACTTGTCCTGGACCTGGTCTTGGTGTTTGCCGCATGAAGCGCGACCAGAATTCCATCGTGTGATGATCTCATTTTGAAAATTCCAAGCGCCTCTATGGGCTCGCACATGTGCTATGTATAGCATTTTTCCTTGTAGTTTTTGTCTTTCAATGAAAACTAAATTTGAAGACAGAAAACCTAACCACGAACTAAACCATCGATGTTGGCTCCAAAACATCGATGTCCGATAATATCGACTCGCTAAACATCGATGGTAAAAACATCGAACATCGGAGCCAAAACATCGATGTTTCGATAACATCGAACATTGATGTTCAACCCTTACGATGTCCCAGGTCTTACAGGGACCCGCTTTTCCGGATTCCAATCTTGACGCGTCAAGTATGGACTCCAGGACAACAGGGGCCCTGCGAAAATGCTATTCTCTCCCGCCTGAAGGGTCAGGGGGAATTTCCGGATCGACGAAAATAGAGCAAAAATAACTTTGATTGAAAGTGAGTTAGTGAAAGTGCAGTGTAAACGAGCTGTGACAGCTGAAGGCAGGTTTTCTTGTGGGTCCCCCCGATTCGGCTGCTGTTGAGCCAAGCTCGCAGGTAGTGGCGTTCGCCAGCGCGCTGGGCGTGAGCCCCTCGTACTTACGTTGGCGGGAAGGATATCAATTGGACAGTGGTTACCGTTTTCCCCACAACAACGATAACAGAGTTTTTAGCCAAATTTTCAGATTACAAAAACTGCGTCCCACCAAAATTTGTGTACATTTAATGTAAGATGCATAAAAAATCTCGAACTTCATGTGTTAATTTTGTTCATCACAAATATTATTAGTAGGTAACAATACAGTGGTTTTCGAGCCCATACTTGTCGTCTCCGGGGTCGGCTTTGGGCGTAACCTTTGAACTCTGACCTTAAAGGTTGAACAGTTCTAGCGAAAATACACGTTCTCTCGACGCTCGAAATTCCATGAGAACATAACTGGTTGGAAGAAAACCCCCGGGGGGCCCTTCAAGTCCACAACTTCCTAACTCTTTTTGCTAACTAGTTATCTACACGGTTTCCACTAGCATGCAAAATGAACCCGTAGAAAGAACAAAAGCGGCAATGGGCAACGTCCCAGTTTTTAGAAATATTTCGAACAGCATCGCTCACTCAACTGTAATCCTTCCTGCAGGGTTTCCGATAACTTTTAATCTCCGAAAAAACCTTTCCCTCCCATTTCAGAGTCGCGATCTTAATTTTCTTTGTTGGAGTTTTAATTGGGAAGATAAGCTTCAGCCATCAATTTGAAACCTCCCAGGGATGGTTTCCTTTTCACAACAAAGTTGAGGAATAAATTAAAACCCTTCAGCCCTCTCAAACGCGCTAATTGCAGCCGTTTTCATTGAAAACACCGCATAAATCACACACAAAAAACTAATCTCCCCCTTTTGAGAAAAAGGAAGTTTTCATCTGAAAAATAATCGGGTAATTTTTTTGTGAGAAGGTCATTGCGATGGTAAACTTGACGATCCCAATTTGGACGGTGGAGGATTAGCTGATTAGCTAACTTTTAACAGAGGTTGGAAACTAGGGACGCTGCCTCAAAGCCGGTTTCTTGTCTCTTTACTTGGCTGTCTACTCCCTTAAAACCTGTTTCTACTCCTCTCACTTGACTGTCTCCTCCTTCAAAACCGGTTTCTGCTCCCTTCAATTGGCTGTCTTCTCCCTAAAACCAGTTTCTACTCCTCTTACTTGACTGTCTTCTCCCTAAAAACCGGTTTCTACTCCTCTTACTTGACTGTCTTCTCCCTAAAAACCGGTTTCTACTCCTCTTACTTGACTGTCGCATCCGTAAAACCCGGTTTCTGCTCCCCTTACTTGACTGTCGCCTCCGTCAAAACCATTCTCTGCTCCCCACAAACATTGCCTTATGTATTTCACTGTTCATAAAACTCCTCAAAGCTTCCATTCCAATACATTTCCTGTTCATTCCTGTTTCAGTCTCCGTCAGCCCCGGACGGAATGTCGCTGACTACAGCTTGTGGGTCGACGGGAAATGCATTTTGGGCAGTTTGGACCCCGTTCTGTCAACTTACAACTTCACAGCGCCCAACAACAGATCTCAGGTTACGTTCAAGTGAGTATCCACGTCACTCAAGCTTTCCTATTGTGAGAAAGGTTTGAACCGGTTAATTAAACGACTCAAAATTTTGCCTCGTCAAGACGCTCAAGTGTTCCACGTCCAGTTGGATGGTCTGGAAGATCGTGAAAGCGTTCCATTAAAGCCAGCATCTCTTCTGTTGCTAAGGATGCTAAGGAAATAGAATGAAATGGGGTCAAAAGAAACTCCCGCTATGGGGTCGATACATCGGTGTTTCAAGAATCGGGTTGAAGTTAAGTGGCGTGAGATAGGATGGTCGTTTCGAGGTCTTGTGCTCTTTCAGCGGAGATGGAATATCGAACGAGAAACTATTGAAACCGATTGAGTTGTTCATACAGAGAGGACGGAAACTCAAGATATTTTGCACGACGGATATTCGAAATTGTCTCATTTACAGGTGAATATGGAAGATGTGTCCGTGACTGAACAGGGTGAGAATCGCTGTCCAGTTTTACAGCTTGTCAACTGGTTTCAAGGAACTTCTAAGAGGATTAAATCTACTTTGAAGTTCCACTAAATTGTATAGATCTTCAAAATGGTGTTGTAGCTGCACTATTTGTTTTAAGAATTTTGGTATCTCGATGTGTTTCGAAGTCACTTTCACTTGAGGTATACCTGGCTGAGGGCCTATTTTCACGCAACTCTCAACTACCCTATAGGGTATAATAGGCCCTCAGCCAGATTATAAAAAATATTATAATTCAAAAATAAAAGAAAGATAAGTACTTTTATTTTTGAATTATAACATTTTTTCATTGAATAAATAAATCTTTATTGTCATCGGCAATCAACAAGTAAGTACATAAAAAAAAGGTACAGGGATAGGACAAACGTCGGACTAATAACAAAATCATCGCGTGTCGAAAAAATCGCCCACAGCATAAAACTCCTTATCAATCAATAACTCTATGAGGGACCTCTTAAATTGGCGGACCGGAGAATCAATGGGGAAGACAAACTTCTACACATGGAGGGTGCAAAATTTAATGTTCATCACACTGTAGCGGTGGACCTCTTGAAAAATTCCAAATTGTGTTTTGGTCCATTTGATCAATTTTAATTTTCTTTTTTAGGATAATCATCTTTTCTTTTTTGCGATAGGGGTAAACAATTTTGTTCTACTTCAAAATTTGTCCTAATACATTTCAACATGACATTGTGTAGATTATTTTCATTTTTTTTTTTTTTCAATCTGAAATTTTGATAAGATACTCTTCTCTCTACTTAGTTGTGCCCGCAAGCTTTTTAGCCCGATTGGTCAAACCCATGGGGACAAAATTGTTTACCCCTGGCTCAATGGGGCTGAAAAGAGGCTAGGTACGGGAAAGGTTTATGAAGGTTATCACTAAAGACTGAAATTTTATGCATAAAATTTGGGAATTATATGGAGACGAAATGAAGAGTACTGGGAAAATGTATGCAAAATATGCACCCCAAGCCAAAATACACTGCCAATGCAATGGCACATGAGCTTCCTCGTGCCAGGTTCAAAATGAACGTAGTTGTGACTGTAACAAGAAAATTACGTTCGCGCATGCGCTGAGCGTACCGCTGATTCAATCTTAATGAAACTGACAGGGGACCATCTAGAGCTATTCCCACACAATTCCTGACAATTTGATAGAAATCCGATCAGAATTGTGGGAGTTATTGCTGTGGCAAGAAATTACGTTCGCGCATGCGCTGAGCGTAGGTACCGCGGTACTCAGCACGCTGATTCAATCGAGATGAAACTGATATGGGACCATCTAGGGCTATACCCACACAATTCCTGAAAATTTGATTGAAATCCGATCAAAATTGTGGGAGTTATGGTGTGGCAAGGAAATGCGGACAGACAGACAGACAGACCGACAGACAATGAACCAAATTTGTTCAGGAGGCTCTGAAACGCAAAACTTGAGTGGCAATTTTTTTTTCATTTCGAAAGTGAAAACAATGCTTCCTCTGCCTTGCACACTCGGAAGCAATACGTTAAAACAATTTTAATAGGTTCTAAAATTAACTAAAGTTTGTTAACAAACTTTAATTAATTTCAAAAGTTTTTTTAGTTCAAAATTTTGAAACTTATCTACAGGTAGTCTATACACCACTCCTCTTACAGGTAGTCCTAGTCCATAAACCACTCCTATTATTGTCGCGTCGCGATATAATAGAAAAAGTTCCTTCAGTGCGGAAATCGGCCTCTCGACGACGCAGGACACAATGGGCAATAACTTGGATGACGACAGTTCATCTGGGGTATGGCCGGACGGAAGGTCAGATGGCAACCCTACGCTACGGGAAAGGTTTATGAAGGTTATCAGTAAAGACTGGAATACGTGCTTCTCACCTTCAGTAGAAAATTTATACTGGCCATTTAATCCAGGATTTCTCTTTAGCACGGAATCCAGCTTCCTCCATATTGTCTCGCCTGCTTCCCCTGGCCAGTTTGCCAGGTCTTGAACCTCCTGAACTGCAGCCACAGCCGTGCAAAGGTCCAATCCTTGGGTCTCCTGGCAGGGTGTTCAATGCCGCAATCGAGCCGAAATGGGCCTTGATAAATGCCAACTTGTGTTTGACAGACTTGTCCTCCAAAGCTTCGATTGTCTTCTGGATAGCCATCAAACTCTTCTATAAGAGGCGATCAATAGCCCCCAACAGGTAATTACTAACCTACCTCTAATTGTAGTTAGAGCACAGGACCTTCTTAACTCGGAACGGCCCTATTTTCGGAAAATTTAATGTATCTGGTCAGAGATGTAAAGGGGGTAAATACCCAGTGGGTAGGGTATTTACAAACTGGGTATTTACCCGGTATTTACCCGGAATGAATACTTTCCCATTAAATACCCAACCAAAAAAATACGGAATTTTTTTCATTTTTTTTTTCTAGTTTTGCAAAAAAAATCAAGTAAAAGGCCAGTTTTACGACCATTTCTGCACACCCCATGGTCGTAAAAGACTACCCCATCCCCCCCCCCCCCTGTTATGGTTCCTCCATGACTGTAACAAGGATACTTAACGTAACCTACAAAATTTGTAGGTTAGAAGTGTAGAAGCCAAGGAGGTTAGAAGAAGAAGTTCTTCTTCTAAACTCCTTGGTAGAAGCCAAGAAGTGTAGTAGGTTAGAAAATAATAGAGAGTTCCTAAAGCCACTTTTTGCCTAACGGTGATGAGTTACGGTCGATGTAACTCGAGATTTCTCGCATGCGCGGAAATAACGGTGATAACTTACGTCCTTATGCCTAACGTCGAACGTTATTGCCGTAAAGTTACGGTAATAAACTTACGGTCTTAAGGATACCGCCGATACTTTCGAGCAATAGAACGTAAATAGCGGCACTTTAAATTTAGCGTGACTTTTGATAAGACCGTATCTCTGTTACGGTCTTATGTGAAGTTAGCTTTTCTTTGATTCTCCCTAGACAAATCCCTTACGGCGATAAAAATTAACGGTCGACGTAACTCGGATGTTTCTTTAGGAACTCTCTAATGTAGCCAAGAAGCGAGAGTTCACGATGAGTCCAGCTCGGATGAGGATGAAGACTCAGATTCAGCTAACAGCGAACTTTCTTTGAGCGAACAAGCGAACAACTCGAACGTTTGAGCAATTTTTTTTTTTAAATGTGCATGTTTTTTAAAGCTGGAAATAAATAATTTCCAACATTATCATCTTGAATTTACGATTATTATTACTCCAAAACATGGTTGATGAAAATATTTAATTGCATCTTGGTTTTTGGGCACTTAATGACCACGAAAGCAGTCAATTTTACAGCTGTTTAAGTACAGGGGGAAGTGGCATATGATTTTATAGCAGTTTGTTTGTGTGATTTCCATCGAACATGAGTATTTCTTTCATTAGAGGATGATCCTGAACTCGAAAATTGTTGAAACTTTGGTAGAGGCTGGCTATCGAGTAGTAAGAACGTTTTACATGATTTTTTTTGCGATCCCGATTCATTGAAGATAAAATACCCTATTAAATACCCAAAATGGGTATTTACCCTGGGTATTTACCCTTAAAAAAGAATACCCGGGTATTTTACATCTCTGTATCTGGTATGAGGAACAACACTTGTTCCATTCCGGAGTTATTATTCCACTCAGGAGTTGAAGAACGTGTCAATTAAATTTTATAGTAAAAAGTAATTTAATTTTAATTCAGTTTTCAATTAAAAAAAAAAAAAGAAAACTGAATTAAAAATAGAGAAATTACCCAATTTCGAATAAATATGCAGAAATTTCCAAAAAATGGTCATTACATGCACACAAAAAATAAATCATGCCATTTCAATTAAACACGCGCAAAACGCTGAAGCGTTATCTGAATTCAGATGACCTCAAAACGCAAAACTAGAAAGATACACGCAATATAAAGACAGAATATTGTTATGTCTTTAAATACGATTAATAATCGCAAATTCCAGTCTTTAGTTTTCAGCTACAATAGGTGTCGTTTTCGAAGTGTTATTGAACGTATAATCCATTTTTGGGAGTCCCCGCAGCATCTGATTTCACCGAGGCATTTAGTAAAATGACGAATTTGACAAAATGACTGCGACAACCTGTTAGCCTAACTACCATAAACATTCTGATGCAATTGAAACATAATCATGGACTTTCTCTGGGTACCTACCCCACTTTTTGACATAATATATATTATATATGTCTTTAGGGGAGGGGGTCAGTCCAGAATCTGAGGTATCAAAAAAAAAGTCACACTTTTTGAGACACTTCCCGTGGTGGTAGAGACTTGAAATTTGGAATGAAGGCTCCGTTGGGAATCTAGTTGGCTGAGAATCCATCATTTTGAGATAGGATCACTATTCAGGGTAGTTTGAGGGTAGTTTCCAATAAGTTAATATGAAAATATCGGTAACCATCTTAACAACAATGACAGAACAATTGTTGTCATTGATGGTTACCGCTATAGAAGAACCGTGGAGTTGAAAAAAACACTAGGTAGCTACCGTTGTCCTACAATCTGATATTTCATTTGTAGCTTCTTCGGGTCATCTGAACTATACCGAGATGAACATTACAAGACATATCTATGATCCTATGTTTTTTCCAGTCAGGGAAAAACTTTCTTGCTTTATGGTTTAAGAGGGTATCGGCCAAAAATTATAGGAAAATATGCATATTTGCCGGACCCTTGCCCATCAATTAGTTAAACGCCTAGTCATTTTACTAAATGCCTAGGCAATCTGTCAAATGCGTGTTTTCTTCCAACAAAAACGAATATTTGACAGTTTGCCTCTAGGCCTAGAGGCATTTAGTAAAATGACGGATAAAGAGTAAGATCCTAATATATTGTTCAGCAGGGAATTTCCTTAAAATTCTCAAAGAACTACCCCTTTGGCATTTATAATATAAAAATGCCAAAGGGGTAGTTTTTTGTTGTTATGTTAAATAATATGTAACATAATATTATTATGTTGTTTTCTGACTATCATTGGGGAATCATTGGCCATGAGTGATAATTCTAATGAGTGATAATAACCCCTTTTCCCCAACAAGCACAGAATTATTGACCGGCTTTTGGTCTCATTAGGCAACTATTTTAGTAACTTTCACAAAATGTTTCAATAGCATTGAAACATTATTTCAGTGCAGTACCTAACACACAATACATTTAGCACACACCATAAAAAATGAGATGAAAATTATAAATCAGTAAGACATTCCACATTATTAGCAAAATGTTAATTCCGTTCAACTAAATTAACCAACAGGTAATGCTGTTACACAGTATTGTTACAATACTGTGTAACAGCAATATTCTGCACATATTAAGGACGAGCATATACCTATGCCCCTGGTATTCATAGTTTGTTTACAGTGTGCACCATGGTTAGCGGGCCCACCAGAAGTTTCGGCATCTTCAGAAGCCAAGAAGAAGATGGCGCCCATCGGCCATATTGGCATTTCTCCCCTCTCGCGAGAACTTCGTGATAGGGATGGGAAATCGGTAAGAAGTATCGATTTTTTGAATCGATTCAGAATCGGATGCTCCAAATCGATTTCCAAAAAAAATCGCCATAAAAGTATCGATTTTTTGGAAAATCGATTCAAAAATCGGTCTTACAAAAAAAAATTTTAAATGAGTGATAACGGTAGACATATTTAATGTAGGTAGGATTCAAGAAAAAATCGTTAAAAAAAATTATTGAAAATTAAAATTGCATTAGTTTTCAAAAATTTTGATAATAAACATTTAATCAGACGAGTAATCAGTTTCGCTGTCTGAAAAACGCTGCAAACTTTACACAAGGGTTTATTATTCTTTGATATAGGTTAAGTAGTTGTGCAAAAATTATTTGTCAATAAAAAATTTTGGAAAAAATTTTTTTTGTGGATTTTTATCAAAAAAAAATTTTTTTTTGGATTTTTTGTTCAAAAATGTGTTTTTTCAAAAATTCTGTATTTTTTACTCAAAAAATATTTAACATCCTGGGATCCTTCAAAAATCCCATTTTTAGCCCCACGAATGCCCTAAAGATCGCCCCAGTGAAATCGGATCGTTGCGGGACCCCAAAAAATGGATTCTACGTCCAAAAATACTTCGAAAACGACACCTGACTCGATCCCATAGCCGAAAGCCTTCAAAACCCCCTTCTGTAGCCCCATTTTAGCCCCATAGCGCCCCACGGGTTTGGGCGATCGGACTGAAAACCTTGCGGGCACAACTAGATGGTAAACCAAGTATTTTGTCAAAATTTCGGATTTTTAAAAAAATTCCTACTGCCCAAAACGGCCTGGACGGCGGACGGACATTTCGGATTTAGAATGTAGGAACGGATAATGATAATCTTGAAACGGATAATGTTAAATTTTGAGGCCGATCGGAGTCGTCGACCCCCGTCGCGAAAACATAGGTGTATTATTCCAAGAACAATAAACCAAAAGCCATGGCGGACGTCGCTGGTAACTAGTGAGTATTGTTGTTATTAGCTATTATCAATTTTTAATCGACCTAAGACTCGAAATTAAATTTCGAAAGCAAATTTTGCTTGATTCACTTGAAATAATAAACTAATTTTTTTAAATGACGAAAATCGATTCAAGATTTTTTTTTAAATCTAGTAAAAAATCGATTCACGATTTTTACAAAAATCGGAAGTAAAAAATCGATTCACCTAAAAAATCGGAACCTGAAGATCGATTCAAAAAAAATCGAAAAATCGGAACAAAAAATCGATTTTTCCAAAAAATCGGAAATCGATTCCCATCCCTACTTCGTGAACAAACCGTTGTGTTTCTCAAATCCGCAATGTGGCAAAAAAAGTGTCCGATCAATTTGTTCTCTGTTACTCTGTGTGTCCGATTCTACTCTAGGTCCTAGAGTAGACTCTACTCTAGGACCTAGAGTAGAATCGGACTCAGTAGAGTCTAGGAACCCTACTATTCCTACTTTAGGGGGCCCCTGTGTTTCTGATCCTCAAGTACCACACCATTAGTACGAACACATTCCATTCAACTTCCTTCTTTCCTGCTCCAACTCCAGATCCATTCAGGCCTGAATCCCAAACAACTCAGCACAACCTACGACTTCAGCCTTGCGGATGATAGTTTTACTTGCCGTGTCTGCGGTTCTCCCAGTCTAGGGACTTCACCAAAATCAGTTTGGAGCTGCCCTTCGCTTCGATGACCTGGTAACGACCTTAGCTTTTCCCCTTTCGTTGGACAAAATTTGTCCAAGTAATTTAATTACTCATATGTTTGATTCATATTCAAAAACTTTGAACCGTTGCCATTTTGGATGTGTTGTTTCATATTGATTTGCCGTCTTGGGTGATAGCTTTCTGTTACATTTAGTTATTTTTGCACTCCATGGAGCGCAAACAACCCCTAATTTTTTAACATGGAGTGCATGCATGCTGCAACCCCTATTTTTTTGCCGTTTTTCGTAATGCCACTGTGAAGGCCCCTTTTGTAATAATCCTGACGTTAAGTATTTGTGTATCGACTTGTTCTCGCTATAGCTATGAAAAATACCACCACAAAATGTTATTTTGAATTTCGGCGATTCAAAATGGTTTTGAATTTTTGGGGGGGGGGGGGGGGGGAATTTGCCTATTGTGTGCCGCGCCATCCCGACAGTATTGGCGCGCTAGATGTTGCAACTGCTGCTTATAATAATTATAAGCACTAATTATTAGTGTTAAAGAATGCCAATAGCTCTACAGGTTGCTCCATCAATGATTTATCGTTGGAGGTTTCACCAGTGATAAATCATTGAGGCCCCCAATAATTTAATCAATACCAATGATTATGCTCAATATATGATTATCTCTTCTCTCTATATATAAAAGAGAAGAGTATGTGTGTTTGTCTGTCTGTCTGTCTGTGGCCCGAATCACGCCCGAACGGCTTGACCGACTTTGATGCGGTTTTTTGCAAAATGATCGCAAAGTTCCGGATCATGCTATAGGCTATGTCGTTCGAGGCCTTCTTTCATCGCGAACGGAGCTTTCCTTCGCGACGAGAGGCGGGTCAAATAGCGTCGTTACTAGGGATCGCTAGGAAAATATTCGAAACTCCGAAACCCGGTACAACTTTTGTCGTCGGTTTACAACGAAACTACGTCTGTTAAAACGAGCTTTTCACTCTGATTTCAACGAGTATAAAACGATTTCTGTGCGATAACCCGTTCGCAAGTTATTCGAAGATCATCGGTAGGTGGGTAAGAGTATTTTTTGCGAGCCTTCGATTTGTTAAGTAGGTACTAGGTAATTTCATTTTGAGTTGATGGGTTGATATGGGCTGCATATAATTGGTGATAGACGGGAATTTGATACTTCACTACGAGAAACCAACAAGCGTTGTTACTATGAAAAATTAAGTTGCCGGGTTGCCATGGGTGTCCTCATTCTAGACTAGCGCCCGTTGTATTCTAAACAACGGGCATTCCTGCTAGTAATAGCGTATTATGCTCGATGATTCTCAATGATATTTTTATCTACGGGTTGAAGCCTAGTTTTGTCTGATAATGAGTTTAAAATCATCTTTGCGGTGATTTGTTATTGCAGTAATTACATGTAATGTTGGACTAAAACTGAGTTATGATAATAGAATAAGAGAAGAAGTTTAATAAACACAATAATTGTTTATGATTATTATAATAAATATAAAAAACAAGATATCTTCTAGAATCACTTCACGACTATTGTCGAAATACTCGAAGTCAGGACTCTCTTCACTGGGAAACCTTGTAAAGCCATGGAAAACCTTGTAAGTAGTGGACATAAGAGGTTTGATAACCCTTCTGAAAGGTAGGGTACACACACAAGTCTGTGTACCTTTCAGAAGGGTTATCACGTAAATTTACGTCTAATTTTAATTCCTTCCTGAACGCGAAATAACTCGTAAAAAAGGATCAGCGACTACACAGACATGTACTGACTGATAACCTTTACCCAATAAGAAAAAAATCGGACTTACGAGGTTTTCTCGATTTACTGTCGATTTATTGCTTGGCTGTCTTCTTTCTGGGTAGAAGAGTTATACCTGTACTCAATTAATTATAATTACGTAGGTCGTTTTTTTTTTATTCAAAACCAACCAAAATGTTTTTGTCGATAACTCCATATAAAAACCATATTATGGGGTATATTCGTAATCAACGTCGAATTTCCTGTAGGATTTGGGAATTTGACGGCCGTTTCATTTATACCGGTCCTCAAGGAATTATTGTCCTAAATTTCCGTAATCCTGTTATGTTCCGCTGCAATTTTTACACAAGTTTATTATTCTTTGATATAGGTTGTGTGCAAAAATTAATTACTAGGTATTCTGCGAAAATAAAATTATTCTGTGTCAATAGGAAAATATTTTAGAAAAATTAAAAAAAAAAAAATCAAAAAAAAAAAAATCTGTATACCTACCTACAGAAAAAAATTTTGTTTTTAATTTTTTTCTAAAATATTTTCTACATCTGTACAAACATTAGGTATACATAATGTTTGGACAGATTTGATACCTCGAAGAATGGATTATGCGTCAAAAATTACACGGAAAACTTGACGGATTATTTGACCCCCTGGGATCCTTCACAAATCCTATTTGTAGCCTCATGAAAGCCCCATAAATCCCCACGGTGAAATCGGATCGTTCTGGGACTCCGGAAAACGGATTTTACGTCCAAATATACTTCGAAAACGACACCTAACTCGACCCCATAGCCGAAAGCCTTCCAAAACCCCTCCCATAGCTCCACAGAGCCCCACGGGTTCGAGCGATCGGGCTGAAAACTGTAATTACTCTCTCTCCTCAACCTTCCATGGGCTTCGTCAGTTTACCGTCGGTGACAAACTTTTATTGAACGTTGAGGGAGGTGGTTGCTGTTGTGAAGTTCATGTGAATATACATTTATAAATGTATATATAAATATATCCCATACGTGGTAGCGCTTTACCGGATGTTTTTAATCGCCCGGAAAAACGGAGGTTGGCATTTAAACGTCCTCCCCCTCCTTTTTCGAGCCGTTTTGCCGCACGCTTTTCCACCTGACGAACTTTGACCTTTGACCTTATTTTCCCTCCCAGCGGTTTCTTGGTATAACGAGCGAACCGGAACCTTTTTTGGAGGGAAAGCGGAGCGGTTGGAAATAAGGCGACATTTTTGCAACAAACGGATGTGGGGGGGGGGGGGGGGGGTAAAAGGCGGAAAAACGGGGGGGGGGGGAAATGATCTCGTTTGCCAGAGCTAGAAATAGGTGTCTTGGGTGCTGTTTAGACCAACAACGTACATCCTCCGTGTTTGGAAGTTCCGAAGGCGCATACTCCACGTTCTCGCTGCCACTTATTCTTGAGGAAGGCATCACCTGCTCAAACTGGTTTTACATAACCTCAATCGTTCTTATAACACTAAAACTGGTTCTACAACTATTAAACCAGGTTTTCAGGACCTCATGCTGATTTTGTGTCTTCAAACTGGTTTTACAGCCCCTTAACAGTTTTCTGAGGACTTGAAACCGGTTTAATAGCACTTCAAGCCAGTTCTGTAGCTCCTCATCCTGTTTTTCAGGACTTCCAACTGGTTTTACAACACTTCAAACCGTTACTGTAGCTTGAAACCGGTTTCTTAGACTTAAAACCTGTTTTCAGTACTTCAAGCAGGTTCTATAGCTCTTCAATAATAATTATTGAAGAGCTGGTTTTATACAATTATTGTATCTTCTTCAAACCAGCTTTTGACGCATCGAGCCAGTCCTACAGCTATGTAATTCATATCTCGGGACTTCGAACCGGTTTTATAGCACTTCAAGCTGGTTTTATAGCTCTTCAGCCCGTTTCTCAGGACTTCAACACAGAATTCACCGAAAACGACATCACAATGCACCAACTCACTCCCCTTATCATCAATGTAATCCGAATAATTCCATTAACCCCCCCCCCCCCCCCCCCCCCCCCGCCGCCGGAAAACCACAACCAAGTTTTTTATCTCTTCGAAGACAGCGCCAGGGATAAACTTATTTACAAAAGGGATCTCATTCGGGGGGGGGGGGGGGGGGATTTGAGCCGAGGCGGAAAGTTTTCAGTAAATAAAAGAAGCCTTATCTTGTCAAACTTCTAGCCTTTTTGTATGCAACGGAACGGAAAGATGAAGATGTATGTATTTGCGACGGAAGTTGAAGGTAACTCGCGATCGGCACTTGAAGATTCTAGCGGTGTCCCGAACGAACGTTCTGAAGATGGAACAAAAGGAAAAGGACATTGTGAATGTCGTAGGACGAAACAGAAGAAGGGAATAAGCCAAGTTGAAGCAGAATAACCGAAGAAGGAGAAGCTGGAATTTGAATAACCGTTTCGTTTTCTCTTTGTTTTGTTTGTACTTCTCGTCTCTATGGGAGGCACAGTGCTCAATGAATAAATCCAAAAAGGAACAAGTCTCTTCTCTCCATCTCCTTCCATTATTTATTCGTTCAACGAAGAAAGTTCCACACCGTTAAATTTCGTATGCAGGAAACACAAGACGGGATCGACAATCGGAATGTGATTTGTCACCGCTACATGAAAAGTGGTTTCGCCGTTAAATTTGTTCAAATCAAACCGTCAAGGCTTTTCCTCGATACGTGATGGGACGGGGCCTTTTTTTTTTTTTTTTTTTTTTTCTTCTGAATCTCATTTGAATGACTGTCGAGCTTATCTGACGGTTCGATCTCAATTTGAATAATAAATTCGAGTTTGGATCTCTCAATTTTTTATGTAAGATTAAATCTTACAAACAAATTTTGTTCTTTTCGGCCTGCAGCGGCTTAGCAATTGTTCAACTCAACGTCTATTTCGAATAAATCAGTAGCTTATCCTAGAGGGAATCAGTACAAGGAGCCCACCCGCCTCGAGCTCGGTACCTGTTTTTTTAGTCGTATTTAGAAGGGAAAAGATTATATTGAACCCCTTCTTGTGGTGTGGGTATTGGTATGTTAGGTAGTTGTGGGAGATTAGAGTGATGATCATATTTAATTTTTTACTTATTTATTTTATTTTTTATTGCGACGAGTTTATTTTTCTTGATGGCATTTCGCCCTACATCATTTCTCACCATAATATTTCGCCCCAAAAATACAAATCATCAATTTTCTTCAATTCAAATCCGCACTTCAATTTGCCCTAACAATCGGGAAAAAATAAATACAACAAGGATTTAAAGTGAAACTAAAATACCCAGTTAATTTCACCCTAAAAATGGTAAAAAATACGCTGTTATAATAAAAAATATAATGGAAAAATACATAATATGTACAGTACATATTATACTTGATAATTAAAAATACATATACTTACCTATAATATAGGTAAGTATAATATTATTATAGGGCGCCCTATAATATTATTATAGTGCGAAATGATTTGGAGCAAATTGTTTTATTGCGAAAAAACTCAAACCCTTATCATGTGAGTATTGATAATATTTCATTTGAATTTTCTTATCATTATTATATTTCTTATTATCATTACCTATTACACATTTATTTTTTGTTGTTGTATTTTCTTAAATTCTTTATTTTCCATATTTTCTTAAATTTGTTATTTAAGTACCTATTATTAAATAATGAATGCACTTTTTATTTGTTATTAACAATTTTATTTTATTTATTTGTTTTTCATTCTTTTTTATTTTCATTCTTTTATTTATAATTACATAATTTTTTGTCAATGACAAGTTCATTTTGCTTCCGAGTCTGCAAGGCAGAGGAAGCATTGTTTTCACTTTCGAAATTTTGTTCTCCAAAATCAAAATTTCCACTCACGTTTTGCGTTTCAGAGCTTCCTGAACAAATTTGGTTCCGTGTCTGTCTGTCTATCTATCTGCCTGCCCGCATTTCCTTGCCACACCCATAACTTCCACAATTTTGATCGGATTTCAATCAAATCTTCAGGAATAGTGTGGGTTTAGCCCTAGATGGTCCCTTATCAGTTTCATCACGATTGCATCAGCGGTACTCCCTGCGCATGCGCGAACGTAATTTTCTTGTTACAGTCACAACTACGTTCATTTTGAACCTGGCACGAGGAAGCTCATGTGCCATTGCATTGGCAGTGTATTTTTATTTGAAACTAGCTACTTGATAATTTTTTTACCTTGTATCAGGTATTTTATTTTCAAAGTTTATATTTTTCTCATTTTATTTTCTAGTTTGATTAAGCTTTGAAATAGTTTTATAAAACTAATATAATAGTATTATAAATAATTTTTTCTAACTAAATAGTTTTAAATTTTTTATTCATTATTTTAATTTTTAATTTTTTTCCATCTCATTTTATACATTTTTATGTATTTTTATTAATTATTTGTCTCTGCCAACCAGAGACATTACTTTACATTACGCACTATTTTATGAAAGTTGGCCTTGAGGTGTCGTTTTCCAAGCAATTTTTGGACGTAGAATCACACTTTGAAGAGAGACATTTTTTAAGAGCGTTTTCTCAGCGAGGGAAAATGTGTTTTAGATTTTGACAATACAATCAAATCGACTGGTTTTTTAAAATCTTTGTTGACTCTCTAATCCGCGCAGTCAGTCCAATAAGATGACTTCACGAGACGAGCTAAGCGACTTGGAGTTGGGATTAATAGTAATAGACGGAGATTAAGTTGTCGACAGTGACAAATTAATGGGGATCCCAGTTGCGGCTGAGAGGTGGGAGGATTAAGGGCGGGAATTAGTGATGGGGGGGGGAGGGGGGTTGACGGAGTGAAGGGCGTTCGCGCGTTGGTAAAATATACGCCGTTGCCGCGATGGGAGCTTGAGCGGGAATATTTATGGGTTTTGGGGGAGAGAGAAGGAACCGCAATGGGGTCCGTATACGGCTCTATAGAGCTGGAAAGCAGAAACCCCTCCAAATTCATGGCAAGGTTGGCGGTATTCCGTCAGCTGGGGGAGTTTAAAGTAGGGTTCACATCCATGCGGCATTGCGTTCAGTCCGCTGATTGGCCGATGCCAGCGGTCGGGAAGAAGTTTTAATTTTGCCGGAGAAGCACTTTCGATTCTGCTCTGAAACCTACTGGAAAAAACTATCGATACTAGGGGAGAGCGGGGCAAGAAGTCCCAGGGGTAAGATGTCCCATGACGAGTTCCTGGGAAATGGTGAGTGGAAGGGAAAGGGAAACGGGCCCTTAGTGACGTCGGTAGTCGCCAACAAAGTTTCCATTGGTGAGTAGGCGCGTCTGTGCATCACGTTGGTAGAGGCAGCTCATCGAAGTTTAGTATGTTGAAAAAATACTATTTACTCTCTTTTTTCCCATCTCTTATGTTCAGAAGGTTGGAGATGGAGCAACCGCTTTTGGTTTATATGATAGAGCACCTCTCAACGCTCAATTAACACTAAGCAAATCTTTTATTCATTATCTCAGAAGCTGGGCATACTAGAAAATTACAATATGGCGAAATGGGGCTACAAGTCTCACTGCTAGGGGGCAGGTTGTCTCAACCTCAGAAATGAGACATCTTGCCCCGTTTCAATTATATTTTGTGCTGTCACGTTTCTCTTTGGTTGTGAAAGCTATCTAATAAAATTTAGACTATTTAATAGTCCCTAAGTAGTGGGTTCTTTTTGTTTTTACATGTCATGGTCAGGAAGAAAAATAAAAAATAAAATAAAAATAATAAATAAAAATTAAAACCAAGCCGTGGGGAGGGAACATCAGATTCTGAAGACATCCTCGAGGCTGTCAGATGCGTCCTGATCCAAGGACAAACCGTAAGCACAGCTCTCTTCGCTATCTATCGACCATTCAGCTTGCTACTTCT
The DNA here is from genome assembly GCA_955831195.1 of Pilophorus perplexus. Classification (NCBI taxonomy): domain Eukaryota; kingdom Metazoa; phylum Arthropoda; class Insecta; order Hemiptera; family Miridae; genus Pilophorus; species Pilophorus perplexus. Next base: position 30,995,416 of record OY037009.1, on the reverse strand, counting down.
GCTGGGGAAGCTGTAGATATGAGAAGATTCGGTAGGTATCTGGGTTTGACCCTAGACCGTAGGCTAACTTGGAACTACCACATCAAGAACACCGGAGAGCCATGAAAAAGCGAACCTTCCTTTGCTGGCCGTTGATGAACTGGAGATCCAAGTTGAGTTTGGAAAACAAGGAGCTCTTGTACATGGCCCTCATGTACAAGAGCTCCCCCCCTCATGAGATACTATTATGGTCTTATGGCTGCGAGATTCGGGCACAGCATGTGCATGCATCCACACAACAGGTTCAACGACAACTGAACAAGATCATCCAATCCATCACAGGTTCCTCGTGGTAGGTAAGGAAGACCTTCAACACAAATCAGAACACAATACACGAAACTGGTGGCGCAGTAATTACTTAATCTTAAGATAACGAATCCACCAGGCTTTGTAGCAAGACTGAAAAGAGGACATCGCTGACTAGTCAGCTCAACTAGTAAGCTTAATCAAATCACTACTCCAGCTTCCAATAGTAATCAAAACATCTCTAACAAACTTATTGTAACTTTAAGGATGGTATGGCTGCTATAAAATCTAAAGAGCTCATAGGAGCTAGAGGAGATCAATAAAATCTTTTGACTTATGACTTTTTTACTTTCTTGTCCATCAAAAATCACTGTCTACGCAACGCCTCTTTGTAACAGATTGTTTGCGTAGGGCATTTACTCTCTTTCCTTGATAATTATGGCATTTTTGAACCAAAATGATAGTGAGACAACTTACCCCATCCACTGAGACAACCTGCCCCAGCCCGGGGCAAAAAGTCTCACCTGGCCATTTTCCAAAAAACTTGAAATATTATGTTCTCGGCAAGTTAGTAAATTTTGGTTCCTGGGTTTTTAGATAGGGATTAAGTCTACAAACTTGTCAAAAAAAGAAAATCCGCGATATCTCAATTAGGAAAAATGTTATCAACAAAACAAAAAAATTTGAGACAACCTGCCCCGCTCTCCCCTACTATCAGGAAAAATGTATCGATGTGTCGATACTTTTTCAACATCCCTTAGTTAGTAGGAAAGAAAAACTCCCCCAAAAAAACCTAATTTCTTTGCGAAATGTTTTCACAAAGCCTCAATAAACGTTGTTTCGGTGTACATCACAAGGGAGAAATGGGCTCGGGGTTATTTTCGCATGAAGGACGGAACATGAAAGTCGTGCAAACAGGAGATGAGCGGCAGTGAGGCAACACTCAAGCCTTTTCGCCCTTCTCGAGAGGTTGACGATAGAGCGCGTCTAGTCTCAGGGACTTATCTTCTCGAGCCTTCCGTTCGTCGTAAATTTAACGCCACAACCAAGTGGTGTAATAGCATGTCTCAAAGTAACCCAATCAAGGCCGAAATTCCAAACTGGGTGGAACCAAAATATTATCCTAAAATATCGTTGGTAAAGAAAGGAAATGGTTCGTATCTAACCCTGGGAACAATCCACATTGTAATAGTGTAGGTTCGGATCGTTAGAGGGATACGTGACCGTAACAGCTCGAGGGCTTTGTGGCCCTGTAGTGTATAACACATTTCTCCCACATATCACAGGAATTGATCGTAAATCCCCTTCTAATGGGCCAGATGGTGTACCAGGTGGTCGCATTGTAGGTGACAAACAGGCTAGCAGTTACCAATTGTCGATTAAATAGGGTCGTTTTGAATTGGTTTTGACATTTTCATGTCTTTACTTTGGCACACAACCGAAACAAGCCATCAATTGAATTGAATAGATGAGCGCAACCTTTTTGTTATTACGCGAGAGAAACTAAGAAACAGTAGGTATCTAGCGACCAAACTATGCCACACAACACATCATCCACGTGATGCTCATTACGTAAACAACTGCACCCTAACGACCGATGTGTAAGAAAACCTTATGCCGATCAGAGGTAACGAACGGCTCAGGCTGCAAAAATCGTTTTGGAGTCGTTGGAATCAGCCTGAAAAGCTCATTCCATAGACCCTTGTACCAATGAAATCGGACAAAAACTTCCGTCCCCCTTTTGAGGCCTCCTTAGTTACACATCAGAGATAAACAACTTTCGTTGTGAAGGACCTCCCGAAAACCGATGAAGGGGATGAGGGAGAAAAAATCAAGGTAGCCTATAACCACCCCCCGAACTCGCTGATGACAATGAGACCACCCTCATGAAAATCTGTTGAGCCGCTCGGGCGTGATGCTCTGTACACAAAAAAACAAACAAAACAAAAAAACATACATGTCGAAGAGGTGAGCGCACCTTTCCATTTTTTGGAAAAAGGTTGCGCTAAAAAGCGTTACCGAAACCCGTGGCAACCAGTATATTTATAAATAGGGATGCTCAAAAAATATCGATATATCGAAATATCGATATTTTTCCACCGATATATCGATATTTTTGGCCGATATTTTTCCCACCGATAAATCGATATATCGATATTATTTTTGAAATATCGGGAACCGATATTTTTGAGAGAGACCAGACATAAATCCGAACACCAGCTAGAAATAGGGTCAAAGAACGTGTAGGTAACTTTACTGAAAGTACCTATTTCTAATCAAATACTATGTTTAATAGACCTCGGCTTTCAATAATTGAAATGAATTATTCCTTTCCTAATCCCTTTACCGAATTGGTTCACAATCACATGTGTGATGAGTTAATAATGTACTTAATTAATGTTGGCGAGCAGATCCACGCAATTCATTTTAGTGCAATGTACAGAATGTTTTGTCAGAACATTATAAACTCTATGATTTTACAAATAATTACCTACTCATTACAAATTATTAAATAATCTTCAAATTTAAACAATCTTCAAACAATTTTAATCAAATTTAAAAATCTTTAAACGATTAATCTTTAAATCTTAACAATTAATGAAAAATCTTTAAATCTTTAATCTTCAAATCTTTAAACAATCGTTTTGTTTAAAAACAAATTTAAACCATTTCTTCAAATTTTTAAGAATTTATAACCTTAATTTATTTACTTGTAATCAAAAGTCGTGAAAGGCATGGATTTTTTAAAATTTGGACTAATATCCGATATATCGATATTTTTTAAACGATATATCGAATATCGATATTTTTCTACGATATATCGACCTAGTAAAACGATATTTTTTTAAATTATCGATATATCGAATATCGATATTTTTCTTCAGTGTGGACATCCCTACCAGTAAACTCTTAGTGTAATGATATCGCTGCGATATTATCGCATCACGAAATTTGTGACTAAGTAGTGTCTCCTGGTCAACAACAAACACAATAAGGTGAATAATAATTATTATTCATCTTATCGTGTTCGTTGTTAATAAGAAGACATGAAAATGGTCTCCTGTGGTTGCAGACGAGTCTGCAAGCTGATTATGTATACATCCCACCCCGAGCGAGCGAAGCGAGTGAGAAAACTAGTCATTTTTGCATGGCTTTGGGCCAGAGAGTCGAGCGCGGTGTCGTTTCCGGTCTCCCCCTTCATATCGTCAACATTCGCGCTCCTCACGTGCGGAAAAACGCCCGACAGTCCGCAAAGGGGCTCTTCGCGCCCGAACAGCTGCCCGGGGGTTAATCCCCCCTCACCTAAACCCATTTTACGGGGGTAAGAAGGCGCGGCGGTTTCCCGCAAAATGCAACCCGCAAGACTCTGAAACCCGTAAATTGCTTCAAAATCCACCTCCCAGCAGAATCCGGTTGAATTCTAATCCCGATATTCGTTTTTATTGCTGGTATCATCGTGTTAGTACGTACCGAATTGTATCTAAGGGAAAAACCCCCGTTAACACCGATAAAATTAGGGCAACGGCATTAGTTTCGGTGTGTTGCCCTGCGGGGGATGTCATGACACGGCGGAATGGTTCATTCATTCCAGAGCTCTCCCGGGGGGTCATCTTCCTGGGAGCACGTCCGCAGGGGATATCAGTATTCAGGGCGGGCACCTTCGCTAGGAACTCCTCGAAGAGGTCTTATTGACCTCGAAGGGGGGAAAGGGTCAATATGAAGAAAGTACGATCCGCTCGCCCAAGCAGCCTCACGTCAGCGGACTCACTTGTTAGCCCGAGGGTTGCAATTACAGGGTAACTCTTGGGAAGGGGGGATGAATAATTACTGTCCACAAGGGGGAGTGCGGAGCCTCCGCGGGTCAGTGATCGATCCCCCCCCCCCCCCCCCCCCCCCCCGCCTTTCAGGAAGTGCTCCTCATGATGTGACGAAGATTAATCCTTTCGAGAAAAGAATAACTGATTGCTCCGGAAATCTTTTCCGATTACCCCCCATGAAACCCTGCCGTTCCATGGAATACTTAACCACTCGTTCCATATGCATCGTTCCAATGTTCAAGAGACCTCTGAAAGTCAAATGCCATTCAAGATGATTGATTGAGTCATCCATGAGCCTTTGTTCAACCTATGTGGGTGTTGAAAATCCCTAATGTAGTCTATGACGTCACCGCGGGTTACCTACCTATTTCAGAAATCTCGTAATTTGGGCGAAATACTAATGAGGCACGTGGCGAGCGGACTCAGTTGGTTTAGATCGACCCAACTTTATCTTTCGCCGTTTGGGTTATCGCAAGATTGACGACCGTAAGGGCGGGTGGGGGGGGGGGGGGAGTTAATTTCGCGGTTCCACCATCCCCGTCACTTCCCACGAGCGTTGCGGATTACCACTTGGAAGCCTCCTCGGATGTTCATCTTTCCTAAGCTCGGCAGCCTCCAGACGTCAAAGCCCTCAGCCCCATCAGCGAGTGCCTGACCTCGGTAACAACGGTGCTTCAAGATTAAGGGGTTTACCGCAAGACGGGAGGGGGGGGGGGGGGGGGTGCAACGTGGATTAAGGCCCGCTATTTCCTACTTGAGACCCCCGAGTGGCGCAGAAGGGCTTGTAAGGCCGGAGCCTCCGACTTGGAGGTACGGATGCAAAGTCGAAGTCAACACTCAATAATCGAACTGTAACTGTAAATCATTCCATAACACTTTTTGCATAGGTACCTACATACAAAGTTCGCAGTATGCAAACCCATAATATGGGTTTATTATCACATATATGGATATTATCGACGGTCGGCAGGGAGAAGGGCTTAACTGACATTTTTGGCGATTCTGATTTATGAGCAGTTTTTTGTTTGTTTTTAGCGCAACCTTTTTCCAAAAAATGGAAAGGTGCGCTCACCTCCTCGACATGTATGTTTTTTTTTTTTTTTTTTTGTTTGTTTTCTTCCTCTAGCGGTTGAACAATGTTATCAGTGTCGACAACATAACAAAAGAAAAGATATTGGAAAAAAACTTTTCAATGCTTGGGCGATTGTGAAAACTGTGACAGGCAAAAAACTGTGACAAGCAAAAAAACTGTGACAGGCAAAAATTTTCCGTTTACGCCCTTCTCCCTGCCGACCGTATTTTATTTTTACTAGGCATATATGCCTAGTAAAAATAAAATTAAGTTTGGCCGAGTTAATTACATCAGCTCAGAAGATATGAACACAAGAAAAATTGAGACAGAGGATGAGACTCGTGATAAACAATTTAACGAGCAGGTAGAAATTTGTATTTAAATCTGGAAAAAATAAATAATAGAAATTTAATAAAAGAAGTAGGTACCTACTGGTGGTGATGGTAATCTTCAAGTGTCTGCTGAGAAATTTTTCGTTATAGGACATTGTTGCTCGGTTGTTCGCTATTTTCACCTTCTTGTGGGTCTGCACTTTAAGTACAATACAACGAGTAGGTACAATACGAAAGACAGAAAATGACCGTAATTTAAATCAATTTTGCAAAAAAAAAAAAGGGGGGGGATACAAATTGGAGGTAACAAAATGGATTTGCATTCCGAGGTTTTGAACCGTTTTTACCGAGGGTTTGAGGGAAGTGTCGTTTTGGAAGTAGTTTCGGACGTATAATCGATTTGTACGGATCCCAGGCGTGTCCGATTGGGGCTTTTAAGTGTTAAGTGGATGTCGACGAGAGTCGAGCGTGGTGTCGTTTTTTTGCTTCTTTGCAACGAAAAAACGACACAATTATTGTTCCTGAGCTCTTCACGGAGAAGAAAATACTCTCCCACTCTGCTTTGAGTCATTCTGAACTATGTTGGTACAAGTTGGGTTGTTGGCGGGCAGCCAATCCAAAGACGGTTTTTTTTTTCTAACTTCGTCTCGAATTTGTCTATTGCAGAAAACTTGGCAAGTTGGCTCGCTCTTCATTTCGACCGGGATTCCGAGAATTTTTCTGAAAATCTCATCTAAATGCATTACGAGGGGGGGGGGGGGGGGGGCTCGAATGGGGGATTTTCCTTTCGAATTAATTTTCCGACCTAATTGACGTGCAGTGGAAGCTTCTCGAAGGTCAAAAATGGAAATCAGGTTGCACCGAGGGAAATATGAAACTGCTACTAAACTAATAAAGTCCAGTCAAAGCATAGTAAATATGAAACTGCTGACCAAACTAATAAAGTCCAGTCAAAGCATAGTTGGACGTAAAAAAATTTTTTTTTTGCTTCCGAGTCTGCGAAGCAACGGAAGCCTTGTGTTCACTTTCGGGAGAAAAAAAATTTTTGTTGTCCAAATTCAAAATTTCCACTCGCATTTTGCGTTTCATAGCCTACTGAACAAATTTGGTTCCGTGTCTGTCGGTCTGTGGGTCTGTCGGTCTGTCCGCATTTCCTTGTTACAGCCATAATTTCCACAATTTTGAATGAATTTAGCTCAAATTTTGAGGGATTATGCGGATAAGGCTCCTTGAGGTCCCATACGAATTTCATCACAATGGGGAGTTCGCATTGATTTTAGATTTGGGAACCTTCCCTACCATTCAATAATATGGCTAAAAAGTGACGTGCACAGACTCCAATAACAACGAAAAAAAAATCATTGTAGGAGATATAACGAAAAAACGAAACGCACGGTTTGAATCAGCCGGCGTTTCCCACCAGTCACTGTTTGAGGACATGACGTCACAGTTCCAGTGAATCTCTCACCATGAGCGCTAGTGTCGTCAGCTTATATGATGAATTTATAGCAATTATAACTTGATATTACGGAAAACATAATTAACTTTTAATTATAATACATGATACTTGAACATAACGTAAGGTAGATGCGGCGAAATAGTGGGAATCCATCCTATAAAAAGACGATTTCAGACGAAGTAGTCTATTTCCACGATAAATAAAATAACAACTTGTAGACGCGTTTCGGTTTACTAAACCATCATCAGTACAATACAGAGTAATGGTTATCATAGGGCTACTATAGATAGAATTTGGGGAAAGATTGGTATGAAGAAATTTCAATTAGCAGTCACAAATTTGGAAAGGGAAGATAGGGAACCAGATAATAGGAAGTGGGTTAGTTTACCGTTTTATGGGAATGTAACTCAGAAAGTGGGTCGCATTTTAGAAAATAGGGGTTTCAGAGTAGGATTCTATTCACAGAATTCTACAAAGAAATTACTAGGGGGTGTGAAAGATAAAATTCCTTTAGAGGATAAAGGGGGTGTGTATATATTAAAATGTGATTGTGGGGTTCAATATGTAGGACAAACTGGAAGAAAATTTAAAATTAGATTGAAGGAACATAGTGATGATCTTAGGTTGGGAAGGGGTAGGGAAGCTTTTGAAAAACATTTGTCAGAAGAAAACCATAGAATCAGTTATGAGATAGGTAATAATAATCCAGCCATTGGGATAGCTCATGTTTGCCAAAAAGGTCCAAAACTAGATGCTTTAGAATCTTTGGAAATTCAGAAAGTTTACAATTTAGGAATATCAGTAAATGACCTGGATGTAATTAGGCGTTCCCCTCTAATCGATATTTTCCTGTGAGTTCTCCTTTCACCTATTTGCCTTTCACATTCTCTTTTCTTGCCACCTTTCTAATGCCACGCCCATAAGAAGGCACATTCACTTTTGTATATAAGGAACTTCTCACAACTTCCTCATTCATTTGTATTGTACTGATGATGGTTTAGTAAACCGAAACGCGTCTACAAGTTGTTATTTTATTTATCGTGGAAATAGACTACTTCGTCTGAAATCGTCTTTTTATGATACTTGAAGTTTACAGCCTTATCAGAAGGATTTACGGCTCACTTGAATTTTATTCTGTGATGAGCAGTGGAATAGCAACACTGGGCGGAACAATCCGCTCACCTGTCAAGAACAAAACACTATCGACGACGCTCTTCAGCTGTAATGAGGAAGTGACGGTTCCCTAGATGATTCCCTATCAGTTTCATCACGATTGAATCAGCGGTACTCCCTGCGCATGCGCGAACGTAATTTTCTTGTTACAGTTGTTACGTTCATTTTGAACTTGGCACGAGGAAGCTCATGTGCCATTGCCTTGGCATTGTATTTTTTTTTTTTTTTTTTTTTTTTTTTTTCTTTTTTTTTTGTGCCGAGTCCTATCCAAAGAATTCGGCTCGTGCGTTTTGAAATATTCGCAAAAAAACTACAAAAACATTTAATGTTGGCGCTTTTGAAAGTTCTTTACTCCGAAACTAAACGTTCTACGCCAAATTGTGTAATTACCAGAATGAAATCTTTCTCTTGAGCATTAGATTTCCTACAAAATGCTCTGGTCAACTTTGATTTTTGACCCACTATAACTGGAAATATAACTTATAGAGTGTATTCAAAACTTACCGAATTTCCCCATGTCAAAACTAAGCGACAATTTTCCTTTTCTTACCATTCCTTGTCCAGTCGCTTAGAATGAGTTTTGATGGAAGTGGGGAAATTCGGTAAGTTTTCAACCCACTCTAGCTCCTGTACTAGCGGGTCAAAAATCATAGTTGACTAGTGCATTTTGTAGGAAATTTAATGTTCTTTCATTTTGGTAATGGCACAATTTGGCGTAGAACGCATAGTGTCAGAGTTGCAAGCGAAAAACTGAAAAAAGTACCAACATTGTGGAGTGTTTTGCAAATATCTCAAAACGCATCTATGCTGCCTATAGGTAAGCCGAATTTGTTGGATCTCTTCTTCCAAGATGCGGATTCAGCACCCCAAAAACATTCAAACATTCAACCATTGATCAAGTTCGCAGGATAACTAACGAGATGAAAAAATGTTTCGAAACATTCTTCTAAAGAATAAAAGGAAAGTTTGCTCTGCAGTTTTCCTTGATGTGTCTGTCCCAAGCCTTCGAACAAGTCTGGCCCGAGGGGCTACTTGCAAAAATTCACAGGGAGCAAACCCTACACCACAAAAAGACACGTTAGAGTGAAGCAGGAAGATGAATTCTCGAGAATTCTTTGGATCCAAAGAAAATAGCAGTAGGGGTGCCCCATCAAAGCAAAGATAATGTCTTATGCGATTCCGCGAAAAGTGAACCACGAGCGAAATTGCTAGATGTATTCGTTTATAAAGCCTTTGCTTGACGACAATTTGAAAAGGCTCCAAGACAAATGACAAGAATTACAGCTAGAACGAAAATGCAAGAGGCCAGCAGAAATGAAAAGAAATGAAACATTTTTCATTCCCTAAATGACCCACCTGCCGACGATGAAAGATATACACGATAGACGGCGCCACTTTCGCAACACCCCAACTTTTGCCCGTGAAATTCCATATTTACAAAAATCAAAACTAGTTGGAACTGGGAGCCTGCGTGTGGGTGCGTTCATGACAATAAATAAAGGACAGTTCTGGAGTAGGCCATGGAAGAAGGGCTCTTCAATGGGAGTAGGCGAAATCTCAGGCGTAAGCTGTATAGTAATACTATACTATAATAGTATGCTATTAGGATAATAAAACACAAATAAGAAATTTTCTAACAGAAATTTTGCTAGGATCCTCATCAAAATTGCAACATACCTCATAATTTTGGCACTTTTTATTTAACTAAGTATTTATAGTAAGAAACTGTTTCTTACATACAAGTACAATATCTATATATATAAATTGTACTATTAAGTATATTTTTACTAAATTAAACTAGACACAAATTTTTTTTAAGAAGTACATTTAATGTAATCCAATAGAGATATTGTACTGTTAGTAGTATTATTTTTACAATGTACTAATGATATGTCATACTATTATTTAGTATTACACTAAGTTAATGAAGAGAAAATTTCCTACCCATACACAGTAGGAATTGAGATTTTTCTTTCTTTTTTTAATTTTAAAAAATAATTTTAATACGTATCTATGGGCGTAGAATCCTTTTTTCGACGGTTCCATTCAATGTGCGGGGTTTTCCTGGGGCTAGAAACGAAGAATTTGAAGGATGTCAGGAGGTTTGCCGAATAATTTAGGACGCCAAATCCATTGTCCCTGCGGGAAATGGTTTTTATTAAAATTTAATTTATTTAATAATTTTTTATAGACATTTCCAATGTAGACGATACAAAGCAGTCCCGTCCAATTTATGTAGCTGCATGAAGTGCGAATACTCGGATTACTTTATGAACAGTGTAAAATTTTATCTAGTGTAATAATAATTATATAATTACCAGAAAATTGTAATATTAGTGTAATAATAATTATTATTATTACACTAATATTACAATTTTCTGGTTGTTTATACGCAGTTAAAAATTTGAAGAAAAAAAACCTGCAAATTTTACACATGGGTTTATTCCTTTATGATTCATTGATAATATCAGAAATAATTTTTGCACAATTAATCTATATTAGGTTAATTTTGCAAAAATTAATTTATTAATTTTTGAAAAAAAAAAAAAAACTTTTTTCTGTACAATGTTTGGACAGATGTGAGTTCTCGAAAAATGGATTATGCGTTCAAAATTACTCAGAAAACGACACCTCATTTGACCTTCTGGAATCCTTCAAAAATTCCATTTGTAGCCCCATGAAAGCCCCGTAGATCCCCACGGTGAAATCGCATCGTTCTGGGCCCCCCCAAAAATGGGTTCTACGTTAAAAAGATACTTCGAAAACGACACCGAACTCGCCCCTATAGCCGAAAACTCTCCCGTAACCCCTTTTGAGCCTCATAGGGCCCAACGGGTTTGTGCTGAAAACCTTCCGGGCAAACTAGAGTGTAAAAAAAAAAACTTTCGGATTTAAACAAAATTCCTACTGCCCGAAACGGCTTGTATGGCGGACGGACATTTTGTTTTTGGAATCCAGACAATGTCTAGAAGATGTCAGCTTGAAACACAATTTTGAAGAGGATCAGAATTTTCGACCTTCGTCGCGATTACATAGGTGTATCATTTCAAGAATAATAAACCAAAAGGGCGAAGCTATTAGCACATACACAGTCAACTATGAATGCCGTCCCTGCTGTTTTGCAAAGTTTTTTGTGAGGATTTATTATCGCAATCTCTTGAGGTTTTTCACGTCTTGTACTCGAAGCTTTCAGAAAACTTTTCTTTCACAGCATGGAAATGAATTTGGGCCCAGACTCTGAAGAGGCCCCTAATACTGTAGTCCCAACTTGGGGCAAGGAAACTTGTTTAATGGGAATTCACTGCGTCTAAATCACGACGTAATCAGTTATTATGGTGAAACTTTGTATAACGGCGACAGCGGTTGGTGTAATAATTGTATCACAGTTTGATTCACATTTTCATTCTTATTTCTTACGAGAATTACGTTGTCACAGGTGGGTTCAGGAATCTATTTAAGAGGTTGGTGGTGGGAGAGGTTTAAAACAGGTTTATGAAGGGTTAAATCAGGTTTGGACGGTGTTAAGAACGAGTTTCAACGGACATAGTTTGTGTGTTGGGGTTTAGCACCGGCCTTGGAAGGGATTCCAAACCAGGTTTAGAGTGGTGATTGGAGGGCTAAAAACCGGTTTATAAAGGGTTCAAACAGGTTTGCGGCGGTGAGAGCGATTCTTTGCGTACACGGAAGGGATCAAAACAAGTTTGGAGTATGTTTAGAACCAGTTTAAAACCAGCTCGAAATTGGCTCAGTGGCAGTGGTTCGAAAAGTTACATTATTTGCCGAGTTACTATTATTAATTTCAAAAATCTAATCATGTTATTTTTACAGAATTTAAAAGGATGAATTAATCTAATAATTATAATATAATTTACATATTATCCGTTTAACTAAATTTTAATAATCCTAATCTAAAATTTAAAAAAATGTATCTCATACAATCGTCCTAAAGATACTTTTTACACGTTGAAAGATGGAAATTCCTAATAATTCCCCGCCAAGTCAGCCTAAACACTGTAACTTGAAAAATTAGGAAATAAATGTAGCTTGCAATTAGAAAGACTATTTTGCACTCTGCGTTTACCACCAGTGACCTCCAGTGATTACGTTAAATGGCTTTAAAACTTAGTCGTAAAACAGCCAACTGGTTGGTTTTAGAACTCCTCTCTCCACCTGTTGAGCATCAGGATGTATCTGGCCAGTGCCGAAGATGACCTCCTTTAAACGACCTTAACGAGATGGATCCCACATGATATTTTGGTTCGGAGTAGGTAGAGAGATGGAAAAGGCTAGCAAAGCAATAGCAAGCAGAGCAGCTAAGTTAATAGCTTACGATTAAGGAATGATATGACACATTTCTTCGGCGATGTGAAAAGATCCAACGGCATCTTGAGGTTCCCATGGACAACTTATCGGCTGCGAACGACGAAAAATTCTATATGGAGAGGAAGGAGCTCTCCGGTGCCTCTTAAATAATGAAACCTACAAACATTATCTCCCCAAAACACTTCCATCTCCAAGCGGATCCAACTTTTCAACCTCAATATCAATAGTCCGTCCAAACGCCCTCCCATTAAATCTGCCTGAAAGGGTCAATCCCTCAGGAAACAACGGCCTATTGTGGAAGGCCCCCATCCCCGTAAAAACCTCCTTTTCAAACAAATGTAGAAAAGTTGGGGGGGGGGGGGGGGGGGGAGTAAACAGTATTGTTCTGCAAACCCAGTTGTTGCCAGTGAACTACACGGATCAAACAGGCGCCAGGGGCCTCAATCCTACTGGTTACTTAGAAAATGTTGTGTAGGCTTATTGTGAGAAACTTTGGCGTTGTTTGAATTGAATTGAATTTCCAAAACTCCAAAAACATTATATGTTGTGTTTGACATTGCAGCAACTCTGGCAGATCGGGCATCTATGCATGCAAACTGAGAACAGTGCCTCAAAACCGGTCTCTGCTCATTTCACTTGACTGTCAGCTCCTTCAAAACCGATTTCTGCACCCCTCGCTTCGCTCTGAGTTTGGATATTATTCTAAGAATAGAAAACCTAAAAATAAAAAAAGAAAAAAAAGGGAGGATTCTATGTGCAATGTAGCCAAAACTTGCTCGAAGGAATCGAAAGTCGGATTTGAGGCAACTAATTTCAGACGGACGTCAAATTCGAATGGAGCCTTTTGACAGATAGATCCGTCAATAATAATTATTGACATGCTTGTGCTTGAGTTGTTGTGAGAATGGAAAGACTCGGGTCCATTAAATTTGTAGTCCGGGGGTCCTGTGCATCGTTTGCCGCCCGAATAGCTGGAGGAAAATTCGCCTCAGCAGACACGTAATTGTCGAAGACGTAGTCTGCAAACATGGGGTAGTCGGAAAGTTGGTTGACGTTTGGTGCTTCGTCGGAGGGGTTTCACTGATAAAATCTACGAATACGTCTTCGACGTCAGTTGGATCGATGTAAGACAGCCCAAAGAACGCTCTCAGCCAATAACCTACCTTATCTGAGTCCGACGACGGAGGTAGAGTCAAGACAAGCAAAACGAAAGGAAGAAGGATGAAACGACGACCTTTCACCGCAGATGACGAGGGACGAAACGATTTATAAACACACTCATCCTAAACAATAGCATGGGACGAACCGATTGAGCCCCCCCCCCCCCCCCCCCCCCACCAAGGTGCAGTTGGTGAAACCATCTACCAAAACCAACCCGTAAGTTACCGGCGGTAACAATCTACACTAGTCTTGGGCATGAGGGGAGCATCCATTTTGAGTACAAAAGAGCGTCCCTCTTCGCAGGAGGAAAGAATCCCTTCTGGGTACAAACCAGAAGTGCCAAATCATACACAACCAATTCCAGAAGTTCTTATATTTCCGGTTGACATTCAGGATCATTGAGCCAGGTTTTGAACCGTTGTGAACAATTGCCCACGGGTTTAACTCGTCGAAGAACCTCAAGCACGTCACTCGTCTTCACTACAACTGTTTTGAGATCACTTCTGCGAGCGGAGCTCATTTTGTCCAACAGCTCGATCACCGTCCTGGTTGCAACCATAAGCGCTTCTTTGCACACCAGTTTGATTTCAGCTCCAGTATACCCTTCCGCGTTATTGGCGAGTTCCTGAGAGTCCACGTCGGTCTTGAGGTACTTGTTGACGTTTTTGGGAAGGAAACTTTGAAACAATGACGTCCGTGCAGCGTCGTTGGGCACGTCGACGAATATTTTCTTCTCCAGCCGGCGGAGAATGGCCGGATCCAAGTCCCAAGGCAAGTTAGACGCAGTAAGGAGGAATATTTTTTCACCTGAATTCGCCAAACCGTCAAGTTGCACGAGAAATTCCGACTTTGACCTCCTGGAAATGTATAATTTTATTTGAACATCACAACGTCATTACAAACGGACAAGACAATGTTGTTTACCTCGAAGCTTCATGCTCCGTAGGGCAGTCCCTTTTAGATGCCAAAGCATCCAATTCGTCGATGAATATGGTCGAAGGGGCCTGGTGTCGAGCAAGTTCGAACATGACGCGAACCAATTTTTCCGAATCTCCCCGCCACTTGCTCATCAACGAGCTGGTGGAGATGTTGAAAAACGTCGTATTGCATTCGGAGGCAACGGCTTTTGCCAGGAGAGTTTTCCCCGTTCCTGAAAAAATTGAATGGAATTCAACGGATCGAAGACGTGCAAGGAAGTGGAATCAGGTGGCATTCTTGGGACAATGAAGCATCCAGACTGAAAATAGCAAACAGGATAGCAATAGTGTGACCAGCCGGTTCTGTGTAGAGATGACAATCCTGCAGGATCCAGGACGCAGGAAAGACAGATTTTGGTTTATTATTCTTGGAATAATACACCTATGTTTTCGCGACGGAGGTCGACGACTCCGATCGGGCTCAAAATTTGACATTATCCGTTTCAAGAGATCTACATTCTAAATCCGAAATGTCCGTCCGCCGTCCAGGCCGTTTTGGGCAGTAGGATTTTTTTTTTAAATCTGAAATTTTGACAAAATACTTGGTTTACCATCTAGTTGTGCCCGCAAGGTTTTCAGTCCGATCGCCCAAACCCGTGGGGCGCTATGGGGCTATAATGGGGCTACGGGAGGGTTTTTTCAAGGCTTGGCTATGGGATCGAGTTAGGTGTCGTTTTCGAAGTATTTTTGGACGTAGAATCCATTTTTTTGGGGTCCCGGAACGATCCGATTTCACTGGGGCGATCTTTAGGGCTTTCACGGGGCTAAAAATGGGATTTTTGAAGGATCCTAGGATGTTAAATATTTTTCGAGTAAAAAATAAAGAATTTTTGAAAAAAAAAAATCCAAAAAAATTTTGAGATAAAAATCCAAAAAAAAAAATTTTTTAATTTTTTCATCGACAGAATTAAATTTCTGCACAAGTAACGTATATCAAAGAATAATAAACCCTTGTGTAAAATTTGCAGCGTTTTGTGGAAGATTTATGGATCCAGAGGGTTTTTATTCTTATCTTTCTTCTTGATAAAGGCATTTAAATCTGCCCGAGACTCAGCCGAGGAGTCATTTCTCAACCTAACCACCTCATTGGATTAGACCTCTGCACCGTCGGCAAAAAACCACACTCTTCCCGAAGCATTCACCCTACCGGACAACATAATATGTTGTCCTAATATTACCTAATGTACATAATATGTTCTCCTACAATGTACCTAATATTATTAGGTACATTGTTCTATCATCATGAAGTAACGACATAATTACCTGATGGACCGTAGAGGAGTAAACCTTTCCAGGGTGACAACAACCCTTCAAACAACTCGGGATATTTCATGGGGTAGACAATTGCTTCTCGCAAATGCTGTTTGGCGGCTTCCAGCCCAACGACGTCGTCCCATTTGACGTTCAGATTCCTGTCGATCACCTCCCTCGCGATGACGTCAGCCAACGACTTCCACTCGTCGCTGTAGCCTTCGAAAGAGCCCAAACCCTTCCAGAATTTCACCGTTCGAATTACTTCAAAGTCCCCTTTGGCTCCGCACGATTCCACTTTTAAACAATCATTTCCCACTAAATTTTCCGGGGATTTTTCCACGATATTCATGCCGCACGGTTCGGATTTTTGTTTGGTAACTCTTCGTTTCTCTTTGAACTTGGCGTCGTTTTGTTCGGACTTAACCTTTTTCGTTATTTTGGGGTATTTTTTGAAACGGACAAAGTAGTAAGTTTCAAATTCTTCCAAGATAGTGCTGAGGTCGACGTTGTCACAAAGGGCGAAGTCTTTTGAGAGTTTTGTTTCATTTTCAAAACACTTTAGAGTCTCTACGTACCCTTCGTCGGCTAGAAATTCGCGCACTACGACCAGAAGGTTGGTTTTTCGTTCTCGTTGCACTTTCTCTTCGACGTTCCTCACAGTTGTGCACATTTGAATTGCATTGGCAGAAAATCACGAGTATACCTTGCCGGGTGTTGTAGTGCTGGAGACTGCATTGTTTGTTTGTTACCTGGTCAACAGGAGTTTGGTTCGTTTCCAAGGGTGACCAGGGAGGCACAGTGGTTGATAATGCGGCCGCATTGTAAAATTGTTGGATAGTTTAGTAGTAGTAGTAGTACCTGCTGCAGTTCTTGCTGAAGTGTATTTAGCATACTTGCTGAGTTTGATTCAAATTGCTGGGTCTTGTGGTGGCAGGGGAGGTCCTAGTGTCGAGGACTGGTTCACCCACCGACTGTCCACCGTCCACTGGGCCCACTCATTACTACACCTTACTCTGTGACTGGCCCACTGGTCCACTGGCTAGTCCACGCATTTGGTCTAGGTACATATTGAGGGGAAGAAAACGGGGGGGGGGGGGGGGGGGGGGTCGGCCGCAGTGGGTTATTTGGTAGAGGAAACGCAGACTGTGCACCCTGTTCCAGAGGAGGTAGTCGGTTGGCTTGTTCTTGAAAATGTGAATGGGTCCAGGCGGTCAAAGAAGGCCTTGCCGTTGAGGTGTTGGTTGGATCTGTATCAACAAAGGTCAGATCCTCACGGCGGGTCTGGCCTGCGTCTCAGTACATATAATAACCAACACCACCTGGCTGGTCAGGCCCTGCAAGTGCCCTTACCTACGCCAGGCAGGTCTTTCCTTTGTCTCCGACCAGGAATGAGGATAGGTATGCTTTAAGTACCAGCGGGGAGGGACCAATTCGCTGCAGTAGTGTCGGACTTTGACTGACTAAAACCTCACTCAAAAACCCCTCGTCAGCCAGGGACCATCTGTTCCGTTTTAGTCAGTGTAGTTCTCCTGCTCGGCCACTACCTATTTCCCGCCTTCTGCTCCCACGAACAGCCCATTTTCGTTGGCTTGGGTATGGCAGTCACAAAGGTTGATACTGCCTCTCAGTGTGTACATCAGATACTGCTCTGCCGTCTTCTCGACGGTGGTTTTTGGCAACATTGCCCCTAAACTCTCATTGCGGTCTCTGTGTTGTCCGTTCATCAGAGCACAAAAGGGGATGGACCTGAGTGTCAGTACTAGAAACAAGACCTTCACTGAGATGGGCCGTGCGAATCCAGTGCCCACCAGGTCATGACCACTAGAAGTATCAGGCCTTGTGTCTCAGTACCAGAACAAACCCTGCCCCGGGGTCCTTCATCTCAGTGCCAGAACCAAGACCACACACAGGCCTAGCTCAGCAGATCAGTACCAAAGCTTAGGCCTCCAGGCAGGCATGCCTTTACATCTCAACTCAGGGGTTCAGGTTAAGCGATGCATAGATGAGAAGGTAGGAGTAATAGACTACTCTGAGCAGAGGCCACATAGTCCTGCTGCTATCGAACACATTCCTTGCCTTCTACTAACTCTAGTACTCCATACGAATGTCACCAGTTATTACGATAATAAACAAACGACGCTCGATGTATTTTTTCCCAAAGTAGACAGACAATTATCGTCTACATCATTCTGCAAGAAAATATTTTCGGAAGTCCGAAAGGCTTGTAGGATGTATGCATAAAAATCCTCCCAACTAATTGAAGGCGGTGTTGGGGCAGAGTATCGATTGAACTACTCCTGAAAATGTCACACTTTCTTTAGAAAAGCGACACTCATCCATCTACCTGCAGAATAGGGTGCCCTCTTATCCCTCCACGGGGGTCCACCCGAGAGCCACCTCGATTCATCACCCCTTCCAGTCATCCTAGCGGGGGAAAAGCCCATGAATTCCTGATGGTCTCAGGTATAACTCCGGAAAAAGCCGCCCCGTTCCGAAAAAAAAAAAGTCCCCCACGACGACAATATATTATGTATCCACAGCGTATTTGATGAGGTTCCCGACGTGTGAGAAAAATACACCCGGAAAGGCCTCTTCCTGCGTTGGTCGACGGAACTAGGCCATTTTGTACACTTTTTCTTCTTGACTGGTTTCGTTTTCATTTTGAATAACGCCGTCAAGACCGTCATCCCTCAAGACCGAGCTAATCCGCGCAAGTTGGCTCACTGTCGCCCGCGCTGACAATCACAAACTTGACACGGCTCTTACTACCAGGATCAGCCCTTTGTTTAGTTTGCTTTTCAACAGTTTGTGTGTTTTTCATTAGGGGAAAGTCACCTTCGGAACATTGTCGAGCTAGTTGGAAGCTAATGGAATATTCAGGATTACTCGGTAACCGTCGGCCTGCCACGCTAACGAGGTTGAGGGAACTCGGTTGGATGGTGAAACTGTTACAATAGAGGGTAAGGACGTGTACCTTGGGTCAAATAATTCGGGTCAAGATCAGGTAGATAGCAAGGAGTTTAAAAAAAAAGATAAAAAGATAGAAAGCGTTACCGCCTTTGGGGTATAAATACATCTTTTTTTAGCGCAACCTTTTTCCAAAAAATGGAAAGGTGCGCTCACCTCTTCGACATGTATGTTTTTAGCGCAACCTTTTTCCAAAAAATGGAAAGGTGCGCTCACCTCCTCGACATGTATGTTTTTTTTTGTTTTTTTTTTTTTGTTTGTTTGTTTGTGTACAGAGCATCACGCCCGAGCGGCTCAACAGATTTTCATGAGGGTGGTCTCATTGTCATCAGCGAGTTCCGGGGGTGGTTATAGGCTACCTTGATTTTCCCTCCCTCATCCCCTTCATCGGTTTTCGGGAGGTCCTTCACGACGAAAGTTGTTTATCTCTGATGTGTAACTAAGGAGGCCTCAAAAGGGGGACGGAAGTTTTTGTCCGATTTCGTTGGTACAAGGGTCTATGGAATGAGCTTTTCAGGCTGATTCCAACGACTCCAAAACGATTTTTGCAGCCTGAGCCGTTCGTTACCTCTGATCGGCATAAGGTTTTATTACGCATCGGTCGTTAGGGTGCAGTTGTTTACGTAATGAGCATCACGTGGATGATGTGTTGTGTGGCATAGTTTGGTCGCTAGATACCTACTGTTTCTTAGTTTCTCTCGCTCATTAAATATATCGTAATAACAAAAAGGTTGCGCTCATCTATTCAATTCAATTGATGGCTTGTTTTTTTTTTTTGCCTTTGTGAATGTATGTGCCGCATTTGACTACGTAGACCTACGTGGTGTCTATGGTCAACTATATTACAATGTAATATAATTGACCATAGACACCAAAATATTTTACCTTTGTTCGACACCCACAGTGATTCCGCAGAGGGCTGTTACTGTGGCGTATGTAAGGGGGGGGGGGGATTTTATTAAACTGAAATAATCACAGAAACGTTGTTTGCAGATTGCATAATTTTATTTAAGATGATTTTACTAAGAGAAATTAATCATTATTCTATTAGATGTTTAGTGCTAGAATAATAATTATTATAAACGTGATTTTACTCGCTTGATTTAAAAAAATCTTACTACCCTCGTCGCAACATCCAATATCGACCATTTTCAGGGGAAGAGGAAAACTGAATGCAAACTGAAAACGGAAACTGAAGGTTGACACTATACGGAGTGTTACTCCAATATATTTTGTGAAAATGGACGGTAGGGGGTGATGCCTCTTAAGCGACGATTTTTCATTCATATAAAAATAATTAACGAAGGAGGGAAGGAACTAATGGGTGGAGTGGGTGTGCGTTTGGGGGGGGGGGGGCATTGTACAGACTCCATTAAAGCAAATAACCCTCCGTTAAAACACATTCTGTGTTAAAAATGAGTGTCCATCAGTATCGACAGCGCCATTCAAGACAAAGTGATTAAACCAGAGCTGGCTTTCCTGACAATGTACATCGGGGAAATGCATTATGCACGAGTGAGACGAGATTCTCAAACAGTGTTGGACTCTCACCAACTAAAACCCGCAAAGCTAATGAGAACGATGAGTGTGTAAGTATGGGAGAGAGACAATATTCGTGGAATAATACACCTATGTAATCGCGACGGAGGTCGAGGACTCCGACCGGCTTCAACATTCGACATTATCCGTTTCAAGAGGTCTAGATTCCAAAAACAAAATGTCCGTGCGCTGTATGCCGTCCGCCGTACGGGCCGTTTTGAGCAGTAGGAGTTATTTTAAACATCTGAAACATCTGACAAAATACTCGGTTTACCATCTACTTGTGCCCACAAGGTTTCAGCCCGATCGCCCAAACCCGTGGGGCGCTATGGGGCTATGGGAGGGTTTTTTAAAAAGGATTTTGGCTATGGGATCGAGTGAGGTGTCGTTTTCGAAGTGTTTTTGGACGTAGAATCCATTTTTTGGGGTCCCGAAAAGATCCAATTTCACTGTTGTGCTCTATAGGGCTTTCATGGGGCTACAAATGGGATTTTTGAAGGATCCCAGAAGGTCAAATATATAATTTTTTTCATTGACAGAATTAAATTTCTGCACAAGTAACCTATATAAAAGAATAATAAACCCTAGTGTAAAATTTGAAGCGTTTTTACACCCTGGACAACGGAATTCACATGGTTGTTGGTCTGTTTCAGATTGCGCTATCGGCTCACGGACGATCCTCTTCCGTACCAGCTTTCAATAACAAGACAAATATCTCAAGGTACATGACGATGTTTCTGGTACATTACAGGCCCCCAAAACCACTCCAATTCGCTATACCAGTATTTACTCTGTTTTAATAGTGTTCATAATCTAATCGGTAGTTTTTAATGGACTCCATGAAAGTCAGTTCTGTTGGGGGAAAATAAAAGTGAAAGAGGACGCCTTAAAAGAGCAAATGTAGAACGGGTGAATTCTCGGTCCAAAGGAGGTTTTAGTTTCAAGGAGTGAAAGGGGAATTTCGCTAAAGTGAAAGAGATCTGAACGTCCCAGTGTCCCCAAAAGGCTCCCCGAATCACTGAGCTTTATATTTTGTGTGTGTATTTGTGTTCACAGTGTGCTTTACAGCCCTTTGAAGGGAGTTGGATGTTAATGGGGAGTTTCCTGTTATGCACACGTTGAGATGGAAAATGTTTCGGGTTTGAGACGTGATAGATGTGTTTTTACCGTATGAATAGGATCGAACTACGACCACCTTTCTACTATTCAACCTTTTCATAATTTTGTGGATGAGCGTGACCTACATAAGCGGAAAATGTGATCCCGACGCTAGAAGTTTTTATTTATTTATTTATTTATTTTAGTTTTACTTACAAGTGGGGGATGTTGTCATCCCCTGCGTCACCGCAGACCTTAGAGTGGATCTATTGTGGCCATAGTTTTGTCCATTGTCTAGTAAAAGACTGTGTATATACCCGCTTCTTTTATGAAATCGGGTATGTCCTTAGTCGAAGCTTCCATGAGGTTATGGGGTTCAAGGAATCCCAGATGGAAGTGCCGGGATCTGTTTCCGACTGAGGCGGAACATTTGCACAGCACCGTGTCCTCATTTTCCAGACAGAGGCGACAATCTGTTGTCCTCGAATTGCCCATCTTGTTTTAAGGTGGTTTTTCTATGGGAAGTAACTGCTGAGAAGACTGGTGATGATCCTGACGTCTCTTCTTGTCAGAGACAGTAGGGTCCTATCCTTTGGAAGGTGTAATGAACCTTTTGGTTTGACTGAGCGGTGTTGTATTGTGCCAGGCGGCGATTGTTTTGTCTCTCTGCCATCGTGTCTCCTGCTGAATCAGATGGCGTTTCGTAAACCTTAGGATGGGTTCCGGACTGATAGGTAGGGATCTTGCTCCCTCCTTCGCAAGGCTGTCAGGCTTTTTATTAGCCTCAAAGCCCTTATGCTCCAGTATCCACACCACTAAAAGTTTGTTGTCAACTGCCGCAGCCTTGAGGGCTTGAAAGCATTCCCAGACTAACCGGGACTTGAACGTGTAGGCTCCTAATGCCTAATGCCCTAAAGGCTGTCCGAGAACATCTTGGCTGCTTTGAGTCCTTTCTTCCGAATCTCTTGGCCAGAAGTAAGAATTGCTAGTAGGCACCTCGGCGAGACGGCCAGATTAAGGTCGGGACCGACTACCCTTGCCCCTGCCTGACCGGCACGAGAAGATAATATCATAAACTCTTCCATTGGACAGAATGAGTAGTAAATGAGGAACTAAGTCAGCAGTGAAGTTATATCAGGAGAGCAGTCCAAGAGGAGCCATATCAGCAGTCAAGTAAATGAGATGTCATATTAGGAGAGGAGCTCAGGAAGAGTCATATCAGCATTCAAATGAGGAGTTATATCAGGAAGACCTAAATCTGCAGTGCAAATGAGACAAATCAGGGGAGCAGTGGAGCCAAATCAGCAGAGTCTGTGAATGAGGAGTAATAGAAGGAGCGCAGTTCAGGAGGATCCCTATCAGCAATGCAGAAAATTAGGAGTCATTCAGAGAACTGCTCTGCAAATTCAGCGGTACATCATCAACAAGCGATCAGGTGGTATACCAAATTAAAGCTACATTTTTTAGGCTAACGAACAATTCATCAAGTTCATGGAGTTCGATGAATGTCTAAAAGTTAACAAGTTTTGGCCTAACGTTTCGGATTATAAATTTCACTCGAAATGCTTGAAGGGTTTTGGCTACCTAGTTCGTCCGTTCGTACTGTTTATTCTGAAAGCTCGTACTGTTTATTCTGTTCAGCTCTAAAAGAACCGAAAAGAACTCTAAAATTCATCAGCAATGTACAAGTGTTTTTTTTTTTTTGGTTATCCACTAATTGACACTAGTGTGGGTCAAACATGACATGGTATCAACCATAAACACACACACACACACACACATTGTGTCAATGGCATTCTGGAATATGGAAATGAAAACAGCGGTCCCCAGCTATTCCGCTCAACCAGCTATTGCAGCTCTACTGTAATTCTATTCGTTCCCTCATCTCAGAGGCCCCCAACTCGTTGCAACGGCACCTTTTCACGTAGAATGTCAGAGATACGGAGATGGGCCGATGGAAGGTAGCGGATCGTTGAATTTCCTATCCGACAGAACCTCCGCCCATTTTAGACCTCCACAACTCCCTTCTCACTTTATCTCCATCCTACCATCAATTCAAACTCCCCATCAACTAATACAGCCTTTTGATGCTCTCGTGCTGAAGGTCAGGTCATAGCTAGGTTAAGTGCAAGGTCGCTCAGATTCCCCTGATAGTTTGAAAAGCCCCACTACAAAACAGCGTTGATAAAGCCAGGTGGGACGATTAGAAGTGAAGGTCGGATAACACGACGTACCTACCCTGCAAGCACACTAGGGGAGATCGTTTGGGCTGATGGCAGAAGAATATGAAGTGAGTGATGGTGTATGCAGACGACTTTATGATGGTCGCAGAGACATCAGCAGAGATGCAGGCGATGATGGTCGCCTTGGAGGAATATTGTGGGGCTTAGCGTCAACCTCGCACAGTCAAAGATGTGTTCCAGAACGGGTCGAGAGATGGGGTTTGAGGGTGTCACTGCCACTCCCCATATTCCGTTTGCAAAGTACCTAAAGCGAAACGCTGCTGCTGAAAATACGGCTCTGAATTCTGTTGCGAATGGCGCCATCTCCAACCCAGGCATTCCACCTGCAGCTCAAGTCAGAGTATGAAATAAATTCTAATTTTGATGCTGTTGTCCGAGCAGTTCAGGCAGCTGCACAGATATCGGTTGGTTGAGGTGGAGCGCGTTTTGAAGGGTTTGAAGGGGGGACAATTTTTCCCCAAGGGCAGACAAAAAATCCCCAAGTTGCCAATAGACTGGAAATCGCATAAATAAAATTTTGAGTAAGTAAAAACCGGTTCTCGTTTCCAATCAAAGACACCAGAGTGCAGGTCGATTTTCAAATTTTTTCTTGATTTTCTTGGTGTTTGGCACTTGTGATACTGGAGTAACGCGAAAATGGCCCTGTTCGCTTTGCTGTGAATGTGATCGTGCCTATTGACTCAACTTATTCGTGATATTAATTAACTTATTCAACGTGACCGATCCTTCAGTTTTTAGTTTTTTAATGGTGGCCAACTCGTCGACCAATAGTAGCTGACTTCCGGTTTCCGCCAAAATTCAAATTGCAATTTTTCCATAAATTTTATAAATTCGTACGAACTTGCAGTTTGTGTTTCAACCCCATTTTCAGTATTATTTGGACGCCTTCTATCAATAAAAAAAAAATATCCAGACACGTTTCCATTCCTAATTGTTCATACCTGAATGTAGGTTCAACTGCTCCAAGTTACTCGGGGCTGTAGATGAGCTTAGTTGCTCGAAACCCCATGCTACAATTTATTACTTGAATAAACAATTTAGCATTCAGCAGAGAAGTAATTTTCTCTCCCTAACCACCTCATATTCATCAAGTGACGTGATTTTTAGCGCAACCTTTCCCTCAAAAAATGGAAAGGTGCGCTCATCTCTTCGACTTTTTTTTTTTTTTTTTTTTTTTGGTGTATCACAGGATCACGCCCAAACGGCTGAACAGATTTTCATGAGGGTGGTCTCATTGTGATCATTGAGTTCTGGGGGTGGTTATAGGCTATCAAAATCACCTCCATCGTCGACGATTCGTCCGATCCCGACGACATAGTTTGGTCGTTAGATACCTAGTGTGTCAAGTTACGAATTCTTAGTTACGGTCTTGGTTTCGTAGTAAAAGAAAGGTTCCACTCTTCTATTCAATTCAATTGATGGCTTGTTTTTTCTTACTAGAAACCACGTAAATAGGTTACCGTTATGTACCATACCTTAAAAGAATCACCACCAGGTCCAAGCACCTTCTGCTGTATATTATACAGCAGAAGGTAGTTGGGCTTGAAAATTGATAAAACAAAAATGAGGAGCAGTGTCAGATGTAGAACAACAATGTGGGTAGGTTTCAAGGAGGTTGCAAAAAACTTCGCGACGTAGTGAATTGTTGTTCTCTTTCAATGATTGTTTGTTTCTGAGCTGTGGTTCTGTTTTGTATAAATAAACCGAAACTTTGGCTTAAAAGATCCCTGAAGTTTTTTTTACTGAACCTCGTGACACCCGAATATTTCATTTGAGCAGTTAGGACAAACACCGTGGTTATTTTAATTAATGCACCAACATCCAATGACAAAGGAAATGAATAATTGCATCGTTGATTTTTAGTTGAATTTACGGGGGAGCTCAGCATCTCTGTCCATTCACATTGTTTGTTGCGCCAGCTCCATGCAGGTGCAGGATCCAGGAAAAATTAATTAAATTAATGGCCAATATATCAAAACCTCGATATATCGATATTTTATCTCCGATATATTGGTGACATCGATATGTTGCTACCGTTATATTGGAAACCCGATGTATCGGTACAGATAGGTTTACCTTGAAACATTTTGACATCAACTTTGTAGTGAAAGCTGAACCTGAATGTTGAGTGCGCCACGGGCGCTTTTTTTCCTTCGATATGTTAGTCTTTATTACATTCAATTCTTCTGCTTCGTAAAGAATTGATTATCTTCCTCTTCATCATGTCGGTCTTTTCCGCAGTGCTCTTTTATTCCAAAAAAAAAAAAAAAAATCTTCCTTATTTCGTCACTACCATGACCTACCGTCCCAATTATCGAATGACGGTTTATGTGTCAAGGATGAGCTGGCAGATTATTGTGCGATGAGCGATTCGAACTATCGATTGGTCACCTCTAAGGGCTCGGTTTCATCCTTGAACTTGCAACTCATTTCCCGCGTGAATAATAACTGAGCAGGCTAATGTTCTAAGGCGGTCAGTTCCTGGCACGCAACCACAGTGACTGGCGTTTGACGAGTGAAAAACCGTCGTTTGATTAGCATGCTTAATGGCGAGTCGTTAACTGAAACGAACCTTTTGACTAGGGGTTACTTCAGTTTACAACTTCAACGTCCTGGTTTTGGTGGCATTTCTAAATGGTGCGATGGAAAGGATAAGAAAGAGCTCGGGGCCCATTAATCGATTCTTTGTTCAGAATTACTGAACACAACAACTCACTCTACCTGGTGGTGAGAAAAACCAAAAGACCAATAGTGTCTTTGGGAACCCCACACACAGTGCTCAATCACGCACGGTCAGTTTCGGTCAGACTGCGGTTCAACCAGCGTTTTGAACTGGAACCAGTACACAAGTAGTTTAATCTGTGACTGGAATTCAAATACCGGTTTTAACCTTTCGGATGGTCGGCTTGGTGGAACAAAGGTCTATTAACAAATCCGCCACGGCACATGCGCCGGTCGACCAGTCGGACCGCGGTCCGCCAGCAGGAACAAACCTGCTGTTCCCTGTGATTGCTGTTGCCCTGTGATTGCTGTTCCCTGTGATTGTTCCCGGTTCCCTGTGATTGAAGGGAACCCCTGCTGCGTGGGCTCGAATGGTTGGGGCTATGGTGGCGAACAATGTTCCTTCTCTGGAGCTGTCAGATGGAGCACGCCTTCTGCTCCTGCCTCGCCACCATCAGTTCCCTCTAACTTCCCCTAGTTGTGGGATCAACTCAAGATCAACTCTTGACCGTGGGTCAAGAGATTCCCCTGACCCAGGTCCAAGAACAGATCCAGTCGTTCAAGGTTGTACAGGTAAAAATAAATTGAGCGCAAGAGAAAACGCGGGGGAAAGCTGGGACGCAAGAAAAAGCTTATCGAAATTGAAGTGGCTAAAAATTAACTAGTACCTACATCTTCGGTTCCCAACCAACTTCAGTCCCAAGCGTGCAATTGGATTTACCATTCACTCCCCAAAGCACGAAAAAGCTTTCAAAACCATTTACTGCGTGCTCTCAAACGCAAACCCCATTTTCCTCCTTTATAAACGCTAACGAGTCAATCCGGCACCCATTCGGCAGTGGTTCACTTCAACGTCATGCCATTAGGTTGAACAGTTTTTCCTTCAACGCGCTACTATCTGTAAAATAATGAATTATCTTAATGGCTGGTATTAATGGTTCACGGGTCTTGAAAGCAAAAAGATACTTATTATAATAATTGGCAGCGTTATAGGATATAAATAACGCTGCAAATTTTACACAAGCGTTTATTATTCTTTGATATTTAATTCTGGGTCAATGAGAAAAAAAGTTCGGAAAAAAAATGTTTTTGGAATTTTTTTCTGGGTTTTCTGGTAAAAACTGGTTTTTAGTGAGAAGAAACCGGTTGTCAGTAAGCTCAAAAGTTCTAAAGGGATCACGGTGTGGTTTTTGCCGACGGTGCAGAGGTCTAATCCAATGAGGTGGTTAGGGTGAGAAAACTCTCTGCTGAGTACTAAATTGTTTATTTAAATAAACAATTGTATCGTGGGGACCGGTTTCGAGCAGTTATACTCATCTACAGCCCTAACAAGAAAAAACATTAGTCATTAACATCACAGAGAACGAACATAATATGTTACATATTATGTAACACACCTTTTTTTTCTCACTCTAACCACCTCATTCTATAGGGATTTCAAATCTGCAGGAACCGGTTTCTAGAAGCCACCAGTTTTCAATCAGCAGAAACCTCTCTTCAGTAAGCACAGCCCAAGAGTTCTAATTTAGATTTAAAATCTTGACGTTAAACATACGTTTCCCACCAAACAAACAAAAAACTGGGGTGTGGTTTTATGAAACCACGGTAAAAGTGAAACTTTTTTCCCACTAGTCTCTCCGGCTCGCTTCGCTCGCTCCCCTAGTGGGGTACGTAGCATCGATGGACACGTTTTTTATGTCTAGCCCCCCCCCCCCCCCCATTTCCTACTCATTCACCTACCCTTGTATCTCTACCCACGGCTTCATTTTGGCGTTTTCTCAAATTGATTTCTAACGTGGCACCTGATAACAACAAAACAAGCGGCATTGTTTACTGCATCCATTAATAACATCAATAAATATAAAATGGGGACATAATGACAAAGAACATGTACGAAAGAAATGCGTGATAAATCGAGAGCTTTCCAACGAATGGTGAACGAATTTTGTACGATTATAACTGGCGAAGATGAAGTTCCGTAGCAACGAATCGGTTGTAAGCGAAAATCAACGGTAGCGTGACGTTACAAGAAACGACACACAGACCAAAAAATTTGGGACGATGTAATAAAAGTTTCCCTTTATTAAATCCTTGTGTAAAATTTTCACTTCCGAATAGTTCCTCCGCCGAAAAAGCTCATCAAGAAAAGAGGAGAGAAATTTAAGTGAAAAACAAGGTCGATCGCGAAGCAGATTATTGAAATTAATGACAGGAGAGGCCCTTCGGCGTCATCTGGGGCTCGAAGGCGCCCTCCCATCGGCACAACTACGATATTATAGTGGTAGATTTAATGAAAGATCCGGTGGAATTGATTATTAACGAGCTTCCCACTCGGGCGGCTGAGGAAATGGAATGAGGCCGCTGCCGAAGGCTCCTACTTAGAACAGAACCCCTTTCGAGCATAATTTAACTTAAACAGCTCAAAAATGGAAATTTCGTACGTGCAATGTTCATCTAGTCTAATTCGGTATGAAATTAATCTGATTCTACCGGCGTTTTACTTCTTTGTATTCCCTCGGTGGGGAATGGAAGGTTTAGCGAAAATGGAAGGATTTAGAATCGTCGAGCTGAAAGGAGTTGGAAATCCTCTTGGGCTTTTGGTGCTTTTATTCTCGCCTTTTCGTTAGAACAACTGTTGAAATTACGTTTGTAACGACACATTTCACGCGAGACTTTCGCCGTTCAAAATCTACTTATCCGGTTTGTGTTTGAAAAGTGGGAAGAGGCTTCAGGCTAATTATTTCGAAAGGGAGTTGTGAAGAACTTTGGGAAATTCGGTATTGGATTAATTTCAGGCGATGGAGAGTAGGGAATTCAAAATTTTATCCTAATTAAATTAGGATAAATTTTATCCTAATTAAATTAGGATAAATTTTATCCTAATTAAATTAGGATAAATTTTATCCTAACTTCATCTTTACTTATGATGAACAAGACGAACATGTTTGAAGAGCCATAAAACCAGTTGAGAAAGTGCAGAATCGGTTTGAAGTAGAAATCGGGTTTAGGCGCTAAGGACATGTTTGAAGAGTTATAAAGGCTGTTGAAGAGCCAGAGAACCTGTTTGAGATGTCATAAACCTCTTGAAGAGCTACAGAACCGGTTTACAAAGCTATAAAAGCTGTTAAAGTGCCACACAACCTGTTTGAGGAGCAATATAACATGTTTGAAAAGTGATAAAACCTGTTGAGTGGCTCTAGTTCTTGTTTGAAGAGCGATAAAACCGGTAGAGGAGCCACAGATGTTGAGGAGCAAAAAAGCCTGCTTTATAAAGCAGTTCCTATAGGAACTATAAAACCTGTTGAGCTAAATAATATGTTTTATGTGCTATTCTAGCTTCCAGATGGTATTATAATAATACCTTGATGTTGATTATAATAATACCTGCCGGAATCTATATAACTCTGACGAGCTATAAAACTGGTTTAAGTGCTATAAAACAGGTTTGAACTTTGTGAAGGAGCGGGTGGTGAAGTTTAGTGCACTGAACGTCGAGTCTATGAAACCAGAGCTATCTAACCTGTTCAGGAGCTATAGTAGGACCCCGTTTGAGGAGCTATAAAGCGGTAGAGGAGCCACAGAACATATTTGAAAAGCTATCGTTGTGAGGATTCTCGGGGATTTTTTTAAAAAGGCCGCTTTCTTCATCACCACTTTTACTTCATTTCCCGACGTTTCGGGCACGTATAATCCTCCATCATCAGGGGTCTAGCAACAACATAGGTACAACAGGAAATTAGGCTTAGGCCTATCCCTATTTAGACACAAAACCTCCTATTTTACGTTCATAGGACTTACTTAGTCAAGGAACTCAATGCTATCACATCGTCGTCAGTAAGGAAACTCATCTTTACGTTATATTTCAGCAAGGGAAACATCATACCTAACATGTCCAACACAAATTTTAATTTTAGTATATCAATTACACCTCATTATTCATCACATACAAAAATTGTCAAAAATTACCTACCAAATTAATTTCACATATTCCATTTTACTAGCAGAAGGATCAGAATAACTGGCCGCACAGTGGTAAATACGTTCAAATTTATAAAAGTAGCAACACGTTTCGCAAATGAAAAATTATTCGAGGTTAGGGCGTTATCAGAAATGATGTCCCGTACCACTACAACATCGTTTGTTCTATTCACCATGGCGGACAGACATCCACACCTACCAGATATTGACACAATTTCAATTTTCATTACATTTCTATAGTATTTTATTGCACATGGAAGGTTTACACCTAATTTTATTACTTTTCAAATAGACTGAAAAACTTATGGTTTAGTACTCTTAAATCATTTTTTCGAATATTAAAAACATTACTACCTCCTTTCACTATGTGTATATTTTCTAAAATACGCCTCTTATATAAACAAGGCTCATTTCCAACAATTTTTACATCATTTATATTCACTGAATGTCCAGTATCTCGGCAGTGGCGGGAAATCCCAGATACACTATCCTTCTTATTATGCACATCCTTATCCTTGCTGAAATATAACGTAAAGATGAGTTTCCTTACTGACGACGATGTGATTGCATTGAGTTCCTTGACTAAGTAAGTCCTATGAACGTAAAATAGGAGGTTTTGTGTCTAAATAGGGATAAGCCTAATTTCCTGTTGTATGTTGTTGCTAGATCCCTGATTATGGAGGCTTATACGTGTCCGAAACGTCGGGAAATGAAGTAAAAGTGGTGATGAAGAAAGCGGCCTTTTTAAAAAATCCCCGAGAATCCTCACAACGATAGTACGTGAACATGGCCAACACAAACCAGAAGTTTGAAAAGCTGTTTAGGAGCCAGAAAACCGGTTTAGGCTCTATAAAAACCTGTTGAGCTAAATAATAGGTTTTATGAGCTATAATGCCTGCTGGAAGCTATTGAACATAGTTTACGAGCTATACAACATGTTTGAACAGCTATGAAACCGGTTGTGGAGCCACAAAACCTGATTTAGGAGCTATAGGATTACTAGGATCATCTTTGCCCTGCACTCTCACACCGCAGATTTGCCCTCTTTGGGGAACATACCCCCATGAGGACGTTCCCTCGCGACCACCTAGTCATGAATCCAATACCCCTAGGGGGAATAGACATCCTTGACTAGAACCAGGGCGCTCAGGCAAAGCACAATAAGCCTACAGGCTTCCGTGCTGTGGGCTTTCCCAAACCCCCCTCCTGAGCAATCCCGAAAACAATTTACACAATGTTTCTTCTTTTTTCTTCTACAATGTTTCCTATAAAGCTTTTTATAAAAGCTGTATAGAACCCAGAACCTGTTTAAGGAGCTAAAGAATATATTTATGTGCTATAATACCAGCTAGAAGATACAGAACATGGTTGATGAGTTACAAAAACGGTTTAGGCGCAATAGAAAATGTGAGAAGAGCTATAAAATCGGTGCAGGCAGGTTTTATAGCTACTTGCACCGATTTTATAGCTCTTCTAACATTTTCTATTGCGCCTAATTTAATGCTATAAGCCCAGACTAAAACCTATACAATTAGTCTGAGCCAGTATCCAGGTACCACATATATATGAATATATGACAGGTACCTACCACATTGAATTCAAGGACATCCTGCTTGAAATCCGTGTAAAAGGAGACTCTAAGAAACCTACTGAATCCACCTTCACTTGTGTTGTAAAATTCGATGCACACCTGCTTGATTCATTCCAGTATCCACTGGACGAAACCACTCACGTTTTTTCCCCCAGCACTACCAACCCAACGGGAATACTCTCGACGTGTGTAATTAAGGGTTGGAAAAGGTTCTCACGAGTAACTCTAAATACGCACCCCTTAATTACTCAAAGAAACAGAGAGATCCGCGTGAGGTCACCATTTTTGTAGGCGAGCAGCTCTCTGCAAGGGGGATTTGATATTAAATCCTACAACCTCCTTAAGAAAGCAATTCAGTTCTAAGTTTAAATTGACAAACGTTCTAAAGGGCAGGGACAGATGAAGGAGAGAAAATTGAATCTTGCGAGAATAAAAACAAATTTAGAAAATTTTAAATTACTTTTTCAGAAATGATTCAAGAGAAGATGAAGGCTTAGCGTCATTTAACGTAATATAACGTGGTGCTCAGTAATGAGATGAAACTGTCTATTGTGTTTAACCCTTTTGGATACGGCGAGGGGAATGGAAACACGACGGAGGCCTCCGACACATCACATCGAGACTGAATTTGAAGAGCACGTGAGGACAAAGGCTGGCGCTCTTGTTTGTGCGGCGTACGGCCTGCGTGGGTTGAACAGACTGGGAAGTCGGTACATACGAGGGAAACGTTTGCATTGCATCGCCCGTCGAGCTTGGGAGCCTCTTTGAAAAGGACGTTTTCAACGCGAACTAATTAAATCCGTTCGAAAGATTATCACCTGCGGGCGTCGATGCGTTCCATAACGTGACCTCTTTGATTTGGAGAGAGACGCGGAGGCGATTTGCTGCTTTTGACGCCTCGAGCGAGGAGCTTGACAATCAGTAAAGATGGGATGAGTTTTACCGAATTCTTAGGTGAGTCCAGTTCTGTAGTGATGATGACAACGGCTTACGTGTACGGGAATGTAAGACCTTGAAATGTAATTCAGAGTACTGAGCATAGTAGTAGAAACATGTTTCACACAGATTTGGCCACCATTATGTTCTGCTTTGTTCATTCGCCTCCTCACTCGCTGCTCTGCTGATTAGAATCCTCCTTCACTCACTAGGGCAGGGGTTCCCAATAAAATTTTGTCACGGACCCCTTAACAAACCACAAATGTATTGAGGACCCCCTATATATGTAAATTATATATATATAATTTTGTTGTAAAAAGGTTTTTCCCCGTTTGCTTATACCTAGGTGTAAGTATAATATACTTACACCTAGGATATATTATATCACAAGGGAAAAATCAATTGATTGTTGCAAATAATTATTTATTTTTACATTAAATGTAAATTAAATGTAAAATAAATTTTATTTTACATTTGGAAACAGTTGCACAATAACCACTGACACAGCTGAAGCTTTCCTACCTACCTTTTCCTACGTAATAGTGCTGGTTTGCAGTTGGATTTATTAGTAATTGGAATTCAGGTTTCGTAACGTAATAGGTAGGTAATGCTTCTTCTTCTTCTGATAAATTTGAAATTTAATAAATAATTTGGAAAAAGAATCGATCCTCAGATGTATCGATTCTTTTTGAAAAAATAATCGCGATTATTTTTGAGAATCGGACATCCCTACATTCTGGTAGAAACTGGGCGAACTAGTCACTAATAATTAGGCTAGTAAGTCGCTAGCGTCGCGTCGCAAGTACGGCCTCTCACGCTTTACAGGACACTCTGGCTACAAACAGTCATTTTGGTTTATTATTCTTGGAATAATACACCTATGTTTTCGCGACGGGGGTCGACGACTCCGATCGGCCTCAAAATTTGACATTATCCGTTTCAAGAGGTCTACATTCAAAATCCGAAATGTCCGTCCGCCGTCCAGGCCGTTTTGGGCAGTAGGAATTTTTTTTTAAATCTGAAATTTTGACAAAATACTCGGTTTACCATCTAGTTGTGCCCGCAAGGTTTTCAGTCCGATCGCCCAAACCCGTGGGGCGCTATGGGGCTATAATGGTGCTACGGGTGGGGTTTTTTGAAGGCTTTGGGGTATGGGATCGAGTTAGGTGTCGTTTTCGAAGTATTTTTGGACGTAGAATCCATTTTTGGGGGTCCCGGAACGATCCGATTTCACTGTCGCGATCTATAGGGCTTTCATGGGGCTAAAAATGGGATTTTTGAAGAATCCCAGGAGGTTAAATGTTTTTCAAACAAGCCATCAATTGAATTGAATAGATGAGCGCAACCTTTTTGTTATTACGAGAGAAACTAAGAAACAGTAGGTATCTAGCGACCAAACTATGCCACACAGCACAACAAAAATATCCACGTGATGCTCATTACGTAAACAACTGCACCCTAACGACCGATGCTTAAGAAAACCTTATGCCGATCAGAGGTAACGAACGGCTCAGGCTGCAATAATCGTTTTGGAGTCGTTGGAATCAGCCTAAAAAGCTCATTCCATAGACCCTTGTACCAACGAAATCGGACAAAAACTTTCGTCCCCCTATTGAGGCCTCCTTAGTTACACATCAGAGATAAACAACTTTCGTCGTGAAGTACCTCCCGAAAACCGATGAAAGGGATGAGGGAGGAAAAATCAAGGTAGCCTATAACCACCCCACGAACTCGCTGATCACAATGAGACCACCCTCATGAAAATCTGTTGAGCCGCTCGGGCGTGATGCTCTGTACACAAACAAACAAACAAAAAAACAAAAAAAAAAAAACATACATGTCGAGGAGGTGAGCGCACCTTTCCATTTTTTGGAAAAAGGTTGCGCTAAAAATACATAATTTTTGAAAAAAACATTTTTGAAAAAAAAAAAAATCCCCCAAAAAATGTTTTTTGAAATATAAAAATCCAAAAAAAAAATTTTTAAATTTTTTTTCATTGACAGAATTAAATTTCTGTACAAGTAACCTATATCAAAGAATAATAAACCCTTGTGTAAAATTTGCAGCGTTTTATTATTTGAGTTCCTGGTAGAATAGCTTAAAATATTAATTTTTGGATGCAGCTCGCGGACCCCCACACCAACGTTTGCGGACCCCTGGGGGTCCGCGGACCACCTTTTGGGAACCCCTGCACTAGGGGGTTCCTTACACCATGAAAACTAAACGTTGGCCTATGTACCGTTGTCGGTTTACCATCTAGCTCTGCCCATCATCATCATGCTCTTCTTTGACTTCCCTGGTTGCGCTTGACTTGCCCACGGGTTGAGGCGAACGGGCTGAAAACCTTGCGGGCACAACTAGATAGTAAAGCGAGTACTTTGTAACATTTCAGATTTTAAAAAACCGGACGGTAGACCTATGGTTCTACAGTCAGATCATTTAATAATGATTAATTTTACACCAACCCTCTACTTTTAACCAACCGCTAAACTTCCACCACCAGAGACCAATCATGTGATTATAGTTTTCGCGATCATGTTGCGCTCAAAATCCCCCGTGAAGTGACGCTCGTGAGGTGACGAAAACAAAATTTCTTTTCGTCACGTCACGAGCGTCACTTCACGGGGGATTCCATTTAATGGAAACGTCCTGTTAATCATTATTAAATGATAAAAAATGCCTACTGCCAAACGGCGGACCAGGACGTTTTTGGAATCTAGACATCCTAAAACGTTCCGCTCTGGCGCTTTGGCTTCTGCTTCAGATCTCCGTCATCCCCTTAATCAATCCTGGCAGCCTCATTGACGAATCGCTGTAGACCTGAGATACAAGCCGAGGATTGTTGTCTGAATGATGTACCTACAGCCACCATGTCGTTGACTGAGGCATTGCGAGATGTTGGGGTGGCTGCTGGAGACGACAAAAGACAAGCACTGGCAAGTGCTCGAGTCAAGGACACTTCCGACAGGTCCACAATAGCCCTCAATGAGCCATAGTGATACGGACGACGGTGATGCATCTACAGCAAAATATAGGACAGTTACCATCTAGCAGCTTGTTATCATGAACCCATATATCCGGTGGAATTGAAGGCCCAGTGGCTTCTGAAGGCTCTCCCAAGTCCGATGGAATTGCTAGAACCCCCTCAGATGATGTGGTTCCTGCTAATTTGTCTAATAGGTTGGTGTTAACTGTTCTGCTCGTTTTTATCATTCTTAATGAATTTATCTGTACGTAAATTAATAATTAATTTACGTACAGGAATTACGTAATTAATTTACGTATATATAATAATTAATTTGCGTATAATTAATTGATTTACGTATAATTAATTTACATACTCCTAATTATTAGGAATGGAGTCCATGTCCTCCCATCTATTGATTTTATGCTTAATGCCTCTTTCGGCGTGTTTGCACGTTCCCCAGCTCTGCTTCGCTGGAGTTGATGGAACAAGAAAATCAGTTTGAACGTGGGAAAAGTGTTGACTAAAAATTCTCCTCCACTAAATAAACCTTTTGCGCAAAAACAACCCCGTGGGCGACAAAATAGTGAAGGTGGTGAGTGGGGGTACACTCCCGTTTTTTCCCGCCCTCTTAATATATTTTTTCCCGTTTCCTCTTTGAGTTATTCAGGTCGCCTGAGTGAGATTTATTAGTTGGACAAAAATCCTCGCCTACTACGGACGGTTTCCAGAAGCGTCGAGTCGTTGTCCTCCCAACGCAAGCTTAAATAATTTATTGCCACCTGAATTCCTCTTCATTCCGAGTGGGAGAAAAATTTCATTTTCAGCTTCTTGTCAAGCTCGTCTGACGTCCTCACCAGAGCTCATAAAATCACTTTGAGCGAGCTGGGAGTCGAGGTTGAAGGCCAATCTTGTTAATGAAAATATTAACGAATATTAAAATGAAACAAAGAAAAAAAAAAATTGCGTCAAAGAGTCAACCGTTCGGAGGAGGGTTTACTGCATGTATCAGTTTAAGCTTTAGGCTTTAAGCCTAAATGGCAATACATTGCAATACATATTGCAATACACCCCACATCGCTTTTGGTTTACTTATTATTCTTGGAATAATACACCTACCTATGTAATCGCAAGGGAGCTCTAAAGTTCTGATCTGCCTCAAAAGTTGACATTATCAGTTTCGAGACACGTAAATTCCAAAAACGAAACAGTTTCCGTCCGCCGTCCGCGCCGTTTTGGGCAATAGGTTTTTTTTTTTTTTTTTTTTTTTTTTTTCATCTGAAATTTTGACAAAATACTCGGTTTACCATCTAGCTCTGCCCGCAAGATTTCCAGCCCTATCGCCCACACCCGTGTGGCTCTGTGGGGCTAAAAGGGAGTTACGGGAGAGGATTTGAAGGATTTTGGCTATGGGGTCGCATTAGGTGTCGTTTTCGAAGTATTTTTGGGCGTAGAATCCATTTTGGGGGGTCCCAGAACGATCCGATTCTCCATGGGGATCTTTGGGGCTTTCATTAAGCTACAATTTGGATTTTTGAAGGATTTCAAGAGGTCAAATAAGGTGTCATTTTGTTTCGTTCGAGTCGAGTCTAATTTTCTAGTCATTTAATTGTTTATTGTGTGTGTGATTTTCGAGAGATGAATACCCGTCGAAAGAACATTGCCTTCAGCACTCCACCCTTGGATTACAGATAGGAAATGAAAAGCATGGCCCGTATGCACGGACGTGGAAAGTGAGTCGGTTGTATTTTTCTTCTAAAATGAGACTTCTTGCTAAAGGTTCCCAGTCAGCAGACATACTGCGACTATACATTCGGGTGTGTATTAACCAGGTAATACGAGTATGTTCTTAATTTTGCTGTTGAAGTACGGTTGAACCCCTTCTTGCCTGTAGCACGAGCCGCTACTGTTCAGAACTATCCAATAACACTGAGACAGAGTGCTCAATTTGAATGCTAATCAGACGAAAAAATTGTCACCGTACATAGTCTTTTGGATCCCCTGATACTCATAATATTATTTTTGGACGATAGCATCTTCACTGTACCTTTGATCTTCATCAATTTACCTCTGATGGATTTTTGTACAACACTGGATTGTATTTTTCAGATTGTGAAACCTGGTTGAGGCCGTTGAAAACCGGAAGTTTGAGTTCTGCCGACTTGACGGGCCCCTGCCTTCTGCATCTACAGGATAAAAACCCTCCAGCGTCCATTCCCAAAGCCTTGCTCGTTACTCTGGTCAAGCTCAACGTGCCCTGTTCACGAGGGGCTCTACTCCTTTCGCCTCACCGTCTTTGCGGCAAGCTCGAGGAGAAGAGCCCTCAAGAAAGAACTTTGTACTTCCCTCGCGGCCTCCCTCAGATACTGGTCGAAGGCTCGCCTATCTTCCAGGTGAGTTGGGCCGTTTGATAAGTTGAATGACTGACAGTGCTACGCTCTGCGCTAGTTGGGTCAGCGGTCGCTGATCATACTGCTGCAGTTGGCCACCTTGGAGGTCGTTCTGCTTATCAGGAAAGTCATGGCACTGATTGATGTTCCAGTTAAATTGGCAACATGTGAATCCTTGTTACAACGTGACCCTGACTTCGAAAAATGGTTCTCTCGAGATCGCCCCCACCGGAGAGACGTCGTGCACGTACAGCTTGCTCCTGCCGTACGGCTACAGGGCCTCCTTGACGCTGCGACTCCCTCGCCAGGACGAACAGGACAGGCCTGCCCTCACAGCCACTCAACCAGGTACGTGCTGGTTTACCAAACTGAAGAAGTTCACAATGTCGTATAATCCACGTAATCCTACACATTTTCAGGTAACGTCAATTTTGATGAATGCGACGGCGTTGCTTTGCAACTGATTGACGGACCCGGAGCCTGGTTTTACTGCGCCCGATCTGGCACGTCGTCGTACAGTGAGACGCAACTGCTATCATCCAGGAATTCTATGACCATCCGGGTAGAAGCTAAAGCCGGACTCCTCGCCTACCCTGCTATGTACATTAAGTACGTACAATACCGGAAATGGTCACCGGAGCGTAATCCTAGTGTGCTTTGCTCGTTGAACCGTCATCGATAGTCGTTGAAACTCGAATTGCACGTAGCGCTCCTTGTGGCATATGGTGGTGTTAGTCAATACCTCTGGTGCCGCACTGAGCCTCATGGAATCACTTTCGATTGACGATTCGACGAGCGAACCAGACCCTAAATACCCCTATTTTCAGGCAGTGTCAAACGTTCGTTTATTTTATAGGAGTTTCATGCATTTTTCGCAGGTATGAAGCGACAGGCGAGGATTCTTTGGTGGCAGGATGTCCCTGGCCCTGGCTCCGTCACGTCAATCTCTGCCTCAGGGTAGTCGAGGAAAATCGGGATTGGGATTCTGCCGAAGCCGACTGCCTAACCAAAGGTGGACATTTGGCATCCATCAGGAATCAAGAGCTTCAAGATCTCGTCGACCTCATGCTTCTCAATAGGTGAGTGTTTTGTGTTTTTTTTTTTAAATAAATATTGTGCCCCTTCCCATTTTCCGGGCTGTTACGAGAAAACGATTCGACGTATTTAGTCTAACGACATAGTAAGTACCTACCGTTAGCTTCAAGTTCAATATATTTGCTCTCTCGGCATCGCGATGTTCCACTTTATTTTACATCCGAATCCTAACATGTCCGCATGATTTATGGCTCATGACCTAACAGCCCCACGTGCGCCAGGGGCCTGATGTCGTGCCAGGATTTACTCAGGGTCGAGCTTGAGGTCCCAGCTTCGAGATATTTTTCCGGGGGAAGGTAGTAAATTTTAAAGGCCTCAGGGAGGATATAGTGTTTGTAGATTAAAACGGGAAGTTGCGTGTGGATTATGTCTGCATAATGTTTAGTGCCGCCCATGTTACGGAGGCTGCCATTGTACGCCACTATTAAAGAAAGAAGTGCTTTAGCGGTGGCCCTGGATGAACTGTCTCTCTGCTTACTCCCAAAACATTTCAGGATAGGCATAGTTACCTAGCATAGGTATCCAACACTGAGAGGGTGAATTTCGTGTTTCTAGTTTATCGGTTTTCATACATCAATAGCAATAATTGTTATTGTGTGGTGATTGACGAGTTCCGAAGGCGCATTCTCCTTGTTCACGAAGCTCTTTGTTTTGGTGGCCTTGCGTTTTGAGGGACAGGGAGTTACGGGTCAGACCCTCCACGACGTGTGTTAGTCAAATTATGAGGGAAAGAGGGTCCTGATGACTAAACAGGACCAGAGAGATAGTTGTTGAGTGGAGATAATGTACCTCATTGATTCGTCAAGGGCCCCAGACGCAAGCTTATTAACGCTAATCGCATCTGAGCTTAGTTTCTCAATAAATTCCGTCTAGTGAATTTTGCTTCCGAGACTGCGGAAGCATTGTTTTCACTTTCGAAATGAAAAAAATTTTGTTCTCCAAAATCAAAATTTTTACTCACGTTTCGCGTTTCAGAGTCTCCTGAACAAATTTGGTTCCGTGTCTGTCGGTCTGTCTGTCTGTCCGCATTTCCTTGCCACACCCATAACGTCCACTTTTTTGATCGGATTTCAATCAAATTTTCAGGAATTGTGTGGGTAGGTATAGCCCTAGATGGGCTTATATATCCGTTCTGGATATCACATAGACAAAATTTGATTTCACCATCGGATTTAGTGGGAAAAACCTATCAAGAGACGTATTTAAAGTGAGCCAAAATTAAAAACCTGGGGCGCTAACATTATTGATTTGCCAACATTATTGACAGCGGTACGGAGGTTTCCCTGACTCCGGCTTTTGACGTAATAAAGTTATACCAACCTCCAAACCAGGTCTATGCCTAGCTCGTCGTATCCAATCCGTCGTCCTAAAGACAAGACGTTAACTGGGTACCGTCCCGCGTGCTCTCTCAACCATCCCCAAATTACTCGAGAAGCTGGTGATGACTCGTTTTCAATCCCCCCTTCAAGCCCTTCAGCCTTTGTTAGCGTTACAAATCTGGCTGTTAGTGTTACAAAGTTCTACAGTGACAAATCTAGTACCACACTCTCTGCGATATTGAGGAGGATTATCAGGATCACGTCACGATTGACTTCTCAAAGGCCTTAAATGGCCTTAGTAGGTATGGGGAGACTACGATTCTCGACGTGCTCTCATCACTTGGTGTCTCCGGCTTACTTCATGCGTGGGCTGCTAGCTAGCTCACAGACAGCATTCCGTGCGTATTAATGGCTTCGACTCTTGTTCCTTCCAGCCACCTCTGATGTCCCTGAAGGTTCGCATCACGGTCCCCTTATTTTCTTCATTAATAGTAAAGGAAGGAACTGACACCATTACTATTGTAATGGTGTCAGTTCCTTCCTTTAACATACCGCTATCTAATTTGACGACCTGAAGCTCTACATCTCCATCCAGGATCCCTCAGACTGCCTTCTCCTCCAGCAGAACCTCGAGGCCCTCTGTCTCTGGTACAACCTTAACGGCCTGGCCCTTAATCCGTCTAAATTTGCGGTCACCTCTTTCTACCGTGCTCACTCACCTACGGAGTTACACTTTCTCGCATGTCCGGCATCGTGGATCTTGTAGTGCACCTTGACTCATTTGATTAACCTTGGCTAAATAGCTCTCTTTCTCAAACCACATAGGGTTAGCTCAAGTTGTGATTACTGGAGTACGCGTCTGTAATCTGGAGCTGTGAATGGAGCATTCCTCCTCTACCTTGCCTACAAGCTCTCCAATGGGGGTGACCATTTGAACTCTGATTAGCTCTCTCGTCGCTTCAACCTGCTATCTCCCCGCGACCGTCGCCCGTGTGAGGGTGTCACCTTCTTTCAGGAAGAACTGTTTCTGACAATTTCCTCACCCACGTCGACTTCCTCGGGCTTCGCATGGTTCTATAGATCTTCAAATTATTTAAACTGGCCTTGTTTCTATTTTTGGAACACTTTGAACACTTTCTTTACCACTATGAGCCAACGTTTTGGTATTTTCAGACTTTTCTAGTTGCGAGTTTTTCTCTCTGAAGTGAATTTTCCTAGACCAATTTCAAATTTTTCCGACTTTTAGAAGTACCCCAGAATAAAATGAGCGTCCTCCTCCACGGGCAGGAGCTCAAATATAATAGGATCTATTTCTGGTGACTTCGGATCCCTTAATTTATTACTATAGACACATGACATCGTTATTTCACTGCTCAGCACCTCCCCCTCCCAGGAGCGTTGAGATCGTCGGGAAAACACGAATCCTCATGCAATGCAAACATCTCTCGGTCAACGCCATTATCCTCCTGTTCCACCTCCTTGACGATGTTTTTAAAACCTGGTGGATTTATGCCCAACGGAAAACAGAGACGTCTTGATTGATCAATGTGCAAAAAAAGGGAGGGCGAAAAAAAAGTTCAGCTACCGCTCACCCGTCAGTGCTGTCCTCCTAACTATCAATCAACTGAGGGAGGAAACAAAAGGTTTCTTGAGCGGGATATAACATTTCTCTTTCACCAATCGCAATCCGAAGTTGTTTTTTCCTCCAGGAAGATGTCTTGAACGGGTTATTGGCACCGGGAAATGGATGGGGGTTTCTTCGGCCGGAGGGCAGTGGAGCTCTCAACTGGTCATTTCATTATCCTCGGGAACACGGGAAAACTCGTCGGTCTTTGGGGGAATGACGAAGAAAGAAATGTGAACCGAACGAGAAAGGAGATATATCAACTATGAATGGGCCTCGGGAATGGACGCAGTGACCTTTGTCGACAATTGACGTCTTGTCGATTGTATTGTTAATTTCCTGGGTTGAAAAACACGCATTTAACAGCTAGTAGCTGTGTGTTTGTGTATCTGAGGGCTGTTCAGTAGAGAGCACAGTAACTGGTTTTATTGAGGACTGCCTCCCGTTCTCCCTTTATACCAGTCTCCTTGCCCATCCACAGACTTCTGCCATACTAGTCCAGAATTTGAAAGATAGATAGTAGGATGTAAGCGGAACCTGCAATGTACTGGTTTGGTTTGGTGTACGAAAAAGCCTAAGTTGGATACAGGAGCCAGCAGTGTTTGTTACACGTTACTGTCTGAGCCGGATACACAGGAGCCAGCAGTGTTTGTCAAAGTGTGAGCTGGATACAGGAGCCAGCACTAGTCTGCCACAAGACACCCTGAGCTGGATACAGGAGCCAGCAGTGTCAGTCGCAGGTTGAGCCGGATATATCCTGTATACAGGAGCCGGCAGTTGTCTGTGCAGTTATGCGTGGCAGTGTATGTTACAATTTGTGTATAATGTACGTTTGTGGTAATCACAGTGATATGAGGTGATTTGTACGTAGGTATGTAAGAAACAGAGTACAAAAGCATGTATCAAAGTATCTGGCCTGTGCAAATATGGTGGACTCTTCTGGACCCAAATCACCAGACACGTCACTCACACTGTCCCGTTTGCTCGGTAGCCATTACAACACTAGAGTCTAGTGTGACTAGTGGACTAGTGACTAGACGCAAGTTTACAACACTCCCC
Source organism: Pilophorus perplexus (assembly GCA_955831195.1). Taxonomy (NCBI): domain Eukaryota; kingdom Metazoa; phylum Arthropoda; class Insecta; order Hemiptera; family Miridae; genus Pilophorus; species Pilophorus perplexus. The sequence continues at coordinate 30,952,037 of OY037009.1, read as the reverse complement.
CTGCGGAAGGGGGACACCAAGCCCTTCCCCCTCCATCCTACCTCCAGGCTGCAAGCCCTTTTCCTTCGTATGAATGAGAAATATCGCATTCGCGACAACCTTTCTTAAAGGTGCTAGGTACTTAAAGAGTCTTAAGAGGGAGGGAATTTTAGGCAAACGACCGATTTGAAGACCCTCTTGGAATAATAGCTTGATAAATCCGTGATAAGGGTGACAGTGCGAGCGATAAGTGAGTCTAGGTATGGGTGTGTACCTGACAATAATCTCGCTGCTGCTTGTAGTTTGATGAATTGGGTCGAGATGGGACAGATTGGCTTCCCCAGAGCCCAAACTTGAGATGCCGAGGGTTCCCCTCGAAAGTGTCAGTGACCAGTGTGTTTCACTGGAGATCTCCAGAAACGACACCCCCTCTCTTTTCGCATGCTACACGACCTGCCTCAAACGCGTTAATTTTCGTCTTCATTTTCAGCCCTGGATACCGCGAAGAGAACTCCTATTGGGTCGGAGCTTCAGACAGGCGGATCGAAGGGGATTTCCAATGGACCGACTCGCTCCCCTTCACCTACACCAGTAAGTAATGAATAGAAAAAAATCCTGTTTGAGAAGAAACACGATAAGAAAAGAGATTCCCCCAGAGAGCTATTTCGTTATTTCCTCGCCGATTCGAGCTCTTTCCAGCTTCACTTGAATTATTTATATACTTCCGTGTTAATGTTATTGAATCAGCTCAAGTTAGGCGGAGAGAAATTTATTGTGTTAGATTCTTTTCGTATAAGAGGTGTTATATTTTTCCTAAGGGATTTCAGATAGGGAACAACTGTCAATGAGTGGGACAACAACTTACGCCTATTATAGATTCACAGCATCAAAATATAAGTATGTGTTTGTTATTCACACATTAAACAGTTACTGTTTATGTGCTTGTAGGTATAGTAAAACTGGAATTCCAGAACTCCTTTCATCACACATTACATAACACACACAAATCGATTTTACTTCAAGAATTACTTTGAAGTCGACGCCTCACTCAACTGTACGGCAAAAAAAAAAAAAAAAAAAAAAAAAAAAAAAAAAACAAGCCATCCATTGAATTGAATTGAATTGAACAGCGCAACCTTTTGTGTTACTACGAAACCAAAACCGTAACTAAGAATTCGTAACTTGACTCACTATAGGTATCTAACGACCAAACTACGTCGTCGGCGACGGAGGTGATTTTGATAGCCTATAACCACCCCCAGAACTTTCTGATCACAATGAGACCACCCTCATGAAAATCTGTTCAGCCGTTCGGGCGTGATGCTGTGATACACAAAAAAAAAATACAAAAACATGTCGAAAAGATGAGTGCACCTTTCCATTTGTTGAGGGAAAGGTTGCGCTAAAGAGCAAATTTTACGCAAGGGTGTATTATTATTTGAAACAAAGTCTCCAAAAATTAATTAATTCTATATTCTTCCTACCTTTCAATAAAAAAACAATCTTTCATTTACCTACCAAATTATTAAAAAGGTTTTTTTTTTGTAAAGTTTATGGACGGATGTGAGATCCCGAAAAATGGATTATGCGTCCAAAATCATTCGAAAAACGACACCTCATTCGGCTTCCTGACATCCTTCAAAACCATTTTCTTCTAGCCCCACGGGTTTGGGTGATCGGGCTAAATCCATGCGGGTACAACTAGGTGGAGGACCGAGTGTTTTGTCAACATTAAAGATTAAATCTTGAAAAAAGTTTGTTTTTAATTTTTTTTAAATTAAAAAAAAAAGTCCTACAGCTCAAACGCGTTTAGTTTTTGGAATCAACACATCTTGATAAGAATAATGACAAATAGGTATTGAGGCCGATCAAAATTTTCGACCTTCGACACGAATACATAGGTGTATTATTCCCTGAATAATAAACCTAAACCGTGGAAAATCCCGAATGTAACCCTTTAGAGAGCCAACACGTAGTGGAAAATAACGAATGGGTTTTATGATAACAGACATAACTAACTAACTATGAAGCGAACGAGAGCGAGACAATTCAAATCCCATTCCAACCATTCCAGTCGTTTAGGAATAAATGCATCGCCACCCAGTTGGACGATACAATGTCGATTTGCGTTTCTTTCTTTCACCCTCATTAATTATCTCTGCGAAGTGTTCGTTTGTGTAGTTCTAAACGACATCAAAGTGGACAACAAGTTCCTGGTCGTTTCGTGTAATTTTTTCTTCTTTTTCCCCCGTTTTGTTGGACATCCCTGCAGCTGGGAATGACAATCTGGCCCGGAGGGGGGAAAGCCGCAATTGGGTCGACTCCCCCGTTATGCACACTGAAAACTTGAAATTGGTTCTAAAGTTCTCCGAAAGCGGCTTTTCGCGAAATCTTGTCACCAGTTGGCCAAATAAATTTAACATTTTCCCACCAGGGGGAGGGGCTGTTGTCAGGGTTTTAAAAGACCTTGAAAAGGAAAAGGAATGTCCTTCGGGAACTGCTGAATAATCCGCAAAGTTCGTTATGTCGGGTCGGTTGCAAAGATTGAATTGAGGGATGAAATTGCACTCACGCGTCTCCCGGGAAATCCTCTACTGGCTCCAAATTGATCAGAAATAGGTATTTTTTCTTTTTGTTAATTTACGATAAGCTGAACTTGCAAGTCGAAATCATTGCCAGCTTATAGTATTAAATAGGTACTATACCCCAATTAATTAATTAGAAGAAACCGTTTTTCCACGTCCAGTTCTTTCCGATCTTTCCTCTATGAGGAAACACAATGATCGCGGCTTTGGGTGTCTGAAACACAAAGGGCTAGTGTCAAAAACGAAGATACAGGTGTAGGCCGACAGCCAATGGGGCAAGGTTAGGACCAAGGCCTGTAGGGAGCAGCATTGTCGTGGCAGGAAAAGCTCGAAGTTCGCCTCCTCACGTTCTTCGAAAAATCCGCTCTGCCGCTCACCCAGTGGTGAGGGGGAGAGTAAAGAACGGCCTAGATCTTGCCAACCAGATGAGATTTGCTCGACCAACTATGCAAGATCCTTGTGTTCATTGTCAGTTTGCCATTTCTTTCATTTGGGAACTTGTTGCATGCCGCTATTAGTGTGTCAGTTACTTTCTACTAAGTAGTTCTACTTAACTACCGTTATCCACCTCCGTGAGACCCAATCCCGTCTCTGGATTGGCCCCTTTGAATGCCCATCAAAACGTCCAGCGCACGAGTTTTCCAGATAAGCTACGGTCCAACATGTCAAGTCTTTGGGTTAAGTGCAACTCTGTGGCTGGGTGAGAGAGGTCAGGGGTTGGCTGGCTTTAGCCTGCAGGAAGTGGCACCCTAGTCCTACTATACTGGAGCTGCAACACGAGGAGAGTTGAGAAGAGTTAGAAAGCTGCTTATGTCTAAGGGATATGGGGGTCAGAGTAAGGATAAGCGGTCTTGCGTACGCCTAAGGAATAAGACTTAGTACTTAGTAATAATAATAAGACTAAGTACTTAGTACTTACCACACTATTTACTTCTCCCATGTATGTGGGTCAAAATTCAATACATGCCTTTGGCCAGGCAGGAGAGATTGGGGGTAGGCCGGCCTAAGCCAGCAGGAAGTGGCCCCCTAGTTCGAACGGTCTTGATTGACCAGCCTGCGTCGAATATTCCCTTCCGCTCATCACTTTGCACATCACCTTGTATTATGCACACTGAAACAAGACCTCCTCGGGCTTCGCGCACTAGCTTCCTTCGACCCACTCCCACAGTTTATAACTCAGAAATTAATGTAGACAAAGGTATATTTTGGCCAAAATCAAGGCCCATAAGGATCTGTTCACGCAGCAGCTTACATTACAATTTGACACCATTTTTAGCCATTTTTAGAAGTAGGCAAAAAATGAAATCCCCCCCCCCCCCCCCCCCCCCTGAATTAAAACTGACTAATTAATTTGACTTTTAAACATAAACAAATACTTGAGGTAGATTAAAAGCCGTTGTTTGGCATTTCAAAGTAGGTATAAAGAAACCCTCAAAAGAAGATATTTCTATTGTGAGATACCCTGTATACTCATTGCTGTGCATTATTTTAACTGTGATATTCCTCAATGTTTTTTTTTTTTTTCCCCCTGTTTCGTATAAATAATGAGCTTTTAGAAATGGATTCATTCGGCTTGAACTTCTTGTTCTCGCGTGCAATATTGTTTATCCAAGAATGCGGCCGTTGGGGAGTTGGAATAAAAACACACAGCCCCCTTTTGTTGTCGGAGGCGGAAACCCTTGTCACGGAAGCTTTGATTCATGGGTTTGTTTTCCTCGACGACCGTCCGAAGAGGGAGATATTCAGCCTAGCATATCACGTTTTGCTCGGCTGGGTGGTTATCATCTGGTCCATTCATTCCAGGGAGGCGAGTGAGTGAAGAAGTTTGTTGAATGGGAATGTACTTAGGAGTTAGTGAAGATAATCTTGTATGCTTACAGTGGGCTTGGAGGGTCAAAGTCCCGTAGTTATGAAAGTTAGTTTGAGTCTTTAAGGTGAGGCAGGCTGAAAGACCTTTATCTCGACTAGCAAGAAACAATGCGGGGCGTGAGTCGTTGCTTGCATTGACCATTCCATATCTTTACAGTACTCACTGCACCCACCCACCTTCTTTCTTTCTTTGCAGATTGGTACGAAGGCGAAGGGGAGCAGAACAAACAACCCAACGATGACGGCCTAAGCGCACAGGACTGCATAGAATTGCGTAGAAAATACACCCGCCCTCCTCCATTGTCACCATCAGTAACGGAATCCTTCAAATGGAACGACAGAAACTGCGACCAACACAACTTCTACGTCTGCCAGCGGCTGGCTTCCGGAGGTACGAAAATAATATTTGTGTCAACTTCTTCTTTCTCCAATAATCATCCAAAGATGCCGAAGTGAACACAAAACAAGCTAGGCCTAACTAAAATTTTCCAAAAAAAAACTTTTAGTGTTTATTTACCCACCTAACGCATCACATCGCAGATAATTCGCGTATTAATTAAGATAAATTACGAACTCTGATTCTTTCGTTTCTAGCCCAGTTGGAAATTGGTCTGGCTACGCCCATGAGCTGGCCCCTAAATTGGAATTGCCGTTTCACCCGTTTTGTAGCGTCTATTCGAGACACTTCTTGTGGTTCTGTTGAGAAAGTTGACCAAAACGAGGCGGTATTTTTGAACATTCAGTCAAATGCTACCAACTGCGCCAGTCGGTTGTTTTTCAAAATTGTTAAACCCTAATTTTCAAAATCCGCCAAAATATTGTAACCCAAGTTGTATTGAAACGTCAGTTTTGCGTGTGACCTTGCCTGGGTAAGTCACTGCACTAGTACCTATATTTAAGTTTCAACTGAATGGCGGCACTTTTTTTGGTGACATTTGTATTGGTGATTGCATGTTAACATTCAACATTGTACGCCATTAATTCGACCGCCACTATGGCCCTCAGTGCAGATTCAGTGGCGTAAATTTCCTCGACGACGCTCTCGACGATATTCACTTCCTCTTTGAGTGAAATGCCGCTGTAAACGTAGACGTCACTCACATCGGCGAACCGTTTGTCCCCACAGAATCCTGGCTGCTCCAACGGGTAATGAACCAAGTTGGCGTGGGTCATGCTATGTATTGTAGTAGAAGGTAGCAATCTGCCTGCGCAAAATTGAAACAAGTAAATGTAGGATGAAATGTGAGACTGAAGCAATGAAGGTATTTCAATAATTCGCAATCAGGGTTGCCAATAGTCCTGGCGTTACTTGCCCAAAATGCTATCCAAGCAGAACCAGTAGCCTTTGTGTTCTACTGCTGATGGGAACAATGAGGCCCACCCCACTTGCTCGCAAGTTTCCGAAGTCAGTAAATCGCCTTCTATCAACATCACGGTCAAATTCTGCCTTGTGTCGGGTGTTGCATCGTGTTCAGCGGGTGCTAGCAAGAGAAACAGGAACAGAATCATCTCGACGTTGACCGTCTGGAAATTCCGATGATCTGAAAAGTGTAAACAAAATGAAATTTTTTTAGCAAGATTCTTATTCAACATACTGATGTTTTAGAGGATTGCCGTCCAGCATAAATTCTTTTTTGTCGATTTTGTTCTTCAGTTAGCGCTTTACTGACGGTGTGCACAGTGTTGTTTGCATCTTCGCCCCCGCGGCAAATATTGATTATTCGTCAAACCTGCTGAAATCAACTCCATTTCACCACAGTGGGCGGTCTTACATAAGTTGGCATGTACTGACCTTTTACTCGGCCTACGGGAAACGTAATTTCATCAACCGAGGATATTGATTTGCCGAATCCAAACACCCCCCCCCCCCCCCCCCCCCCGTTCGTTCACGCTTCATATATGAGACTAATATCTACTGACTAATATGAGATTTGCCGGTGAAATTTTCAGTGTATCAGGAGTAAGAGGACAAGGATTTTCTGTGTTCTGTGAAGCAGGGGGGGGAGTCGGGACTGAAGAGGTGAACTTGTAATGGCACACACAACAACTGATCCACAATGAGATCGCCAGGCTGGTATGGGTGCTTGCATGGCGTGGTGCCCAGCCAGAAAGAAATCAGCAGGGCACCGAATGAGGAGTCAAACCAGCTGAATGAGGAGCCCAACCAGAAAAAAAAAGAAATCATGTATTTCGACGAATTAGTTACATAATATGTCAATACATGGAAGAAAGGAATTCTCCCGTCTGTCGGAGGTCTGCAAACTGGATTTAACTAATATAAATTAATGACCTCACAGTAAGCAGTACGCTCTCCTGAGAGCCTTTCACATGATTACCTTTTACCTTTCGGAAATTTTAGATTGCATTTGTGAAGGTAAATATTTAATGATAGATGGCAATTGACCCAGTTAACAAAGACCCTTTGGGCCTCGCCTGGGGGCAAGCCCTCTGGAACCCCGAATGCTTTTTGCTTAGAGCCTACGGTGAAATTCAAAAAACATGGAACATGCTGTATTAACCGTGGGATTGAAACCCATCTTGCATGTTGGAAAGTAACAGTTACTGTCCTACGCCTACAGTTAGGACAGTTACTGTCCTACGCCGAACTAGTGGCCTAACGGTAAGACAAACGAGGATGCCGAACTAGTGGTCTAACTTATAGGTACTTATAATATAAGTATAACATATTATGTTACGTAATATATAAACGTGACACTCCCGCGTCTCCCTCTTAACTAACGTTTTTGGGCAGCTAGGTCGCGGCTAAAGCATGTTCCATGCTAAAAAGCCAACAAGCTCAGCTCGATATGTCCAGGCTGAATTACAGAACCTTGCCATAGGAAGCCAATTCATTCCGTTCAGGATGGTAAAACTATTTTGCGAGACAACTTTGCGGTCCCAAAATGGGCCCTTAATTCCCCAAAAGCAGGACAGTACCCAAAAAAGTGAAACATGTCTTCAGGAACATGTTACACAACGAATTGGTTCAAATCATCCTCCTACTGCGAGAGCAGCCGACAATTGAGGCTGATCAGGTCATACACTGCTTAGTTAAGTTGGACGCGTAGACGGGTGTGAAGGTTCTTGAGGTCGTATTCGATCCTTATCGCGTCACATGGAAAACGCTTACTTGAGCGAAATGCCTGTCACTTCAAGGATGAGTCAGACTCATCGCCCAAGTGGGACTCAAACTCGATTAGTCCTTCCAAAAATAGTTGCCTTTTTATTAATGTGTTTAGGTCCTTTGGAAGAGGGTCCTGTTCTTGTGTCCAATTCTAAGTATTAGACCTGGCATCAGCCTCGACGTCGTCGTAGTAATCGCCTACTTATAAGTCTTATGAGTAGGCGATTACTACGACGACGTCGAGGCTGATGCCAGGTTCCTTTTCAACCTGCTGAAGAGTTTGATTTATCCTCCGAGTATCTTCAAATATGCTTCCAGGTACCGCAGCACGCTGTTCGGAAAAGTCAGACGTATTCAATAAAAATGTGGCAGGCAGCCCAATGACGCATCGTAGAGCTCTGTGGGGATTTTAAGGGGCTTAAAGGAGGTTTTGAAGGGATCGGGGTTTTGATCCGAGTCAAGCGTAATTGTTAAAGTAATTATGAACGTATTGATTTCAGCGGGTCCCAGACCTACCCAGCAATAATGAACCCATGTGTAATCCAATTTGCAACCTTCTTCATACTCTTCCTCTCCTTTCCCACACGAGGCCCTTCGTTCACCTGGTTTACTTAGGACAGGTAAAACAGAAAGGGCTCAAGAACGAATTCAGTCACGTGGCAATATTGGAGAGCATCCCCGAACATCCCACGCGGGCCTAATTGGAAAGGGCGAGGAAGCTCCACGCAATTCCTTGGGGAAGTAACAAATGACCGTGATATACAGCTTGGTTTCAGATCCAGTTACAATACTAATCAAGATGGGGAATATCGTTGGTCTCGCTGGGCCTCAACCGAATTTTGGAGATGTACGTCGACGTTCACGAATTGTTTCTTTTTCAGAAAAAATGCGCCCAGAAATGCAGTCAACCCGGTGGGAGTGCAACCGAACCATCGTTCTCACTCCGGACGATCCTCGGACGACTGTGACGTCGCCCGAGTTCCCTCGTCCGTACCCAGACGACGTCGTATGTATCGTCACTGTCACCGCCCCACCTGCCTTCACCATCTTGCTTGAGTTCGAGGAACTTGTCTTGGAGGAGGAACCATCGTAAGTCCATAGTAACTACCAGAAGACAGTCGAATCTTGTGGTTGCAATTCTGGGGTAAAATTGTCCCTAAATCAATATTATTAACATTTTAGGAACTAGCATTTTAAATCTGCTTGCAGTTTGACGTCACATTGCAACACAACTCCCATTGGTTGTTGATTAGGCTCGTGGCAGCAGGCTGGCCAACAACAAATTTCATTTCAGCATTCCAGTCCTGGCGTTTTGGTTTTTTATTCAGCTGGTTTTTTCCCCGTTTTTTCTTTTTCGATAAAATATTATATCTATCCTAGATATTGTCGGAAAATGGAAGGTTATATTTTGGTTATATTTTTTTGTGGCTGAATGAGAGGTACAAAAGAATCATTATTGACACTGTAAGCGAATACAGTCTACGCGAAAGAGAACGTGTGGAGAACAGAGAGCTGATGCGGGCAGTAGGATTTTTTTTTTTTTTAATTCTGAAATTTTTTCGAAATACTCGGTTCACCATCTAGTTGTGCCCGCAAGGTTTTCAGCCCGATCGCCCAAACCCGTGGGGATCTGTGGGGCTTTCATGGGGCTACAGAATTCGTTAAACGACACCTCATTCGAAGTCCTATTTAATGGGACTTCGGATGAGGTGTCGATTTGGAGTAATTTTGGACGTAGAATTCATTTTTTGGGCTCCTACATCTGTCCAAACACTGTAGGAATACGGATTTTTTTTCTTGTAGTATTATATTTTTAAGTATTTCTATACTTTTTATTCATGGAAACCACTATTTAAAGCTCATAAGCCTTTCTTGTGGGGAACCGACTGAAAGGCGATTATTATTTTGCCACAATGGCCTCATTATGGCCTTATAACCAATTCTCAATAATTCGAAATTTTCTCCGATGGGGTTATTTTCATGAATAGTGGTCTTTGTAGGACTAAGAAGAAGAATATGAGGAGTTAAAGGAATTAGTCCAACGGACCAACCGTCGAGAACCATACAAGCTGTATTAGGTATTCAAGTGGCCAAGAAATCCAGAATCTAGTTAAAGGAAACGGTTTGGACAGAAAATAGAGTATTCACATTACAGAGCGCGTGTTGGAAAACTGTAAGTCTGATTTTCTCTGATCCCTGTTTTTGACTACCTACACGTCCTTATTGCACGGACCTCCTCAATTATTTTGAAGTGTAGCCACTCGTGCGGCCACTCCATAAACGATCAACTGCCGAAGCACATCAAAGTAGACACATGGAAAGACTAAGCTGGTCGCCTCGACTTGGGAAAATTGCTCACCTGCATGTAATGCCGTTTGCTTAAATTTTTATCATTTTGTTTTGTCGAAATTTCATGAATGTCACGATTTTGGGAATTCTTAAAACCACAACTAACACAAGCCACAAATAACGTAATTCAAAATTATCATAAGTCAAGTTGGGGGTTGCTAATTATAAATAGTTACTTGCCAGGAGGGTGGTGATGATCTTGGAATAAACCTTTGCATGATAGCAAATTTTGTTCCGAATTAATTGAACAGCTCAAGATTTGAACAGTTGAGAACGGCGTGAAACACAAATTGTCAACCAGTAAGTTAATGTTCTAAATAGAATCGTCTCAAAGGATCGACCACGTGGAAAAGCGTTATACAATTTAATTTCCCGCCAGGGGGGGGGGGGGGGGGGTGAATGTTTTTGCGTTCCTTGTCAAAATATGTTCGGCTCAATAACCACGATAATATTATTGCCGCGTTTTCGTAAAAGTCAAAGAGAATGTGGGTCAGTGAAAAGGTCCTCGCAGGTCGGAAAAAAGCGATGAAAAATTCTGTCTGTCCGCTTCGAAAGGCAGCCCGTGGAGGTTAAGCCTGTTACTTTTTTAAAGAAGAGACTTGTGGATCACACTAGAAGATAAGGGAGGTACGAGGAGGAATACAAAACAACGGGGTAATTTAAATATTCATATTTGAGTGGAAGAGCAATTAGGGGCGCAACCAGCAGAGGGCGGAGGGAGCTGAAGTTGATGGGTGCTGAAGAGGTGTTTCATAGACCTCGTGGAAATGGATCCGACGTAGAAAAAAATATAGCAAAAGTAACACGACCCACGTGAGGGTTAAAAAATCTATTTTGGGGAACCGATACAAAAAAAAAAAAAAAAAAAAAAAAAAAGTTTATAGTGGAAGGACGGAGAGGGTTTGGACGCTGGAGCCTTTGAACAGTGTCACTGTCAAATCATATCCCACGGGCACAGCTGTAAAGGGACCAAAAGGCTCAGGATCTTGACTGACGGTCTTCCTAGGTCATCACTTGGGCTGCTGCATAAGCTTCTTCTTTTGTAGAAGTTGATGAGCCCCAAGAATGTCCGGAGGTCATGTACGGTGGACGGGCGGGGGAAACTGGCTATAAGTGCTGTCTTCTCCGGCAATGGGGAGATGCCGTCTTTGGAGACCAAATGGCCGAGGAATCGGACCGAGGGCTGAGCCAGTTGGCACTTTGGTTTGTTGATGACTAGTCCATGGTGGGCAAGAGTGGCCAGCAGTGCCTGGACATGGCCTAGGTGTTCCTCAATGGTCCGTGAAGCCACCAAGATGTCGTCGAGGTAGACATAGACGAATGGTAGCTTACGCAGGACCCAGTCCATGTGACGTTGCCAGGTTTTGGGTGCGTTTTTCAGGCCGTAGTTCATCTTGAGAAACTGGTACGTGCCGAAGGGAGTGATGACGGCTGTTTTCTTCACATCCTGCTGCCGGATTCGTAGTTGGAAGAATGCCCTGCTGAGGTCAAAGGTGGAGAATATGGTTGCTCCATGAAGATTCGTAGTGAAGTCATAGACATGTGGAATGGCGTACGTATCATCTTGGGTGACCTGGTTCAAAGCTCGGTAGTCCCCCACAGGCCTAACCTCGCCGCTGGGCTTCATCACAACGTGCAGGGGGCTAGACCATGGTGAATCGGAGGGTTCGATAATGCCGGAACGAAGCATCTCGTCGAAGTGAGCCTTGGTTTGCTTGTAAAGGCCCGTAGAAAGACGGCGGAGCTTCGCATGGCAGGGCGGCCCGTGTGTGACAATATGGTGTTCAATTGGTGTCTCCGGTGGACGTGCTGCTGGTTGGTAGTCCCGAAGCAGGGCTGCAAAGGCCGGTGGCCCTGACCGTAGCGCTGAGCAGACAGAGTCGTTTGGTGTCGCCAGGGAAATGGTTCCCTGGACAAATTGCTGGCTGCTGGCGTCAATCAGGCGTCGATTCTGGAGATCGACCAGGAGCCCGAAGTGGCGTAGAAAATCGGCGCCGATGATTGGTGACTTCACGTCTGCAATGAGGAAGTTCCATTCGTAGGCTGGGAGATAGGGGAGATTTACCCTGGCCAGGTGCGTCCCATAGGTACGGATGGGTGATCCATTTGCTGCATAGAGGGCACCTGGTGTTGGCCGACGACGGCGGAAGACGGAGTTTGGGACAATTGAGACGTCACTGCCGGTGTCAACCAGAAAGTCCATGCGTGTCCGACGGCACCGGATGAACAGTCGTTGGCGGCCTGCTGTCCGCACAGTCGTTTCCGCCATTAAGACTGCGCGTCGTCGTTTCCCTGAGTCTTCCAGGTGCATGGCTGTCGACAGTTCCGTGCAGTTTTCCCCCATCTTCTGTGGTAGAAACAGAGGGTGGATGCAGAAGAGGTCTTTGGCCGACTCGTGGGTTTACGATGTGTAGAAGGCTGCGTGCGTAATTTTCTTGAAGTCACTACTTGAACGTCTTCTGTTGAGCCATGAAGGTTGTCCATGACAGCGGCTGACTGCGGAGCTTGTTGGCTGTAGGGTAGCAGACGGTCAGCAATGGAAGCCAACTTGTCCAGATCTGCTTCTGTTGAGGCAGCCACAGAAAGTCGCAGAGCGGCTGGCAAGGCGTTGAGAAAGATGTGTCGAAGGATAAAAGCCGGAGTTGATTCCGGGAGACGGCGACGAATCCGACGAAGGTACAAAGATGGCTGCACGCCATCAAGGGAGGGCGACGAGAGAATTGCCTCTAGTGCGGTTGCGTCTGCAGGCTCGTGGGCGGCTTTTAGACGGTCACACAGCGTCGTGAAGGGAGTCCGGGACGATGGGTCGATATCCTCAACCAGCTCCGCCGTGTGTGAGTCCAATGCTAAAAAAGCACGGCGAAATTTGGCGGCCTCCGTTGTCAAACCCTCCGTCTCGCAGGCCACTTGGATTTGTTTGATCCAAACGGAAGTCAGGGTCGACTCATAAGTAGGTAATCGTGACTGAGCTTGCTGCGCCATACTCCTCGTAATTGGCGTGACGTCGGTCGGCATCTGGGGAAAAAAAGAAAATTTGTTTTACGAGAAATGGCGTGTGATGGAGGCTGACTTCGGCGACGGCGGAAGAAAGCGAGCAATGGCGGCGGAGACGGCGGCCGAGGGATGAAGTCAATGGAGGCGATGCAGATGGAGGCGATGGAGTCCAGTGGAGGCCGTCCTCGGTGATGGCGGTGAAGGGAAAAGTCCACGTCGGGTTCACCAGTTGTAGTGACTGAAGGATAAATAATAACGCCTCGACTTCTGGTAATGAACTGTCTATTTCGTGGGCCCCTTGGCCTCTTTTATAGTAGCGAGATACATTGATAGGATAGGCGTAGTGGGGGACACATTCCCACTACGCCTTATCTGCTTGGAGGTCCAAGGGGCACTACACTATTTTTCCAAGTAAGACAGTTATCTGGATTCCAGGGACGACTCCCGGCCAGCCAGGAGCCATTCGACTGGCCAGCTCAGACGAAACGTCAATAATTAGTTCTGCCGTCTTGTTTGGCCGTAGTGGAGGTGAAGTCGCTAGGATTTCGTCTGAACTTTCCGAGGAATCTAAGCTAAATAAGACTCACTATAAAAGACACGCTAATAGTCCCAAACTGACTCCTCACAAACAGGAGGTAAATAACTCTGAAAAATCGTCAAGTTATCAATGAAAAGTAGTTATAATAATATGATAACTCCTTATATTATATACGGTACCTACAATCTCCATCTCCATCTCCATCTCCCATTTGTTTGACTTGATGGAGTAGAAAAGCGATAATTTTGATAGGAAGATGGAACAAATTGTGTCCCTCCCTTGTTCTGGTTACAATAAAAGAAAAAAGTCAAGAAGAATAAGTAGCAACAACAGCAAAAAGAGTTTGTTTTGGTTTCAAACTCTTTTTGTTTACTTCGTATATGCAGACGATGTTTCTGAAAATTGGTGTATTTTTTCGTTGTAATAATGGGGCGAGTGAGGAAATTAAACTATGGGCATACACCCAATACGCTGATGATCCTAGAAGAATGAACTAGGTAAACCTAGATTAATTTGCCATCTTTCTCTTAGAGTTTATAAACAAAGAATAAATTCGTTTTGTTGTGAGCCAATCAACCTTAGAGATGACGGCGGACCATCTTACAAACCAGGCGCATTTTAGCCTGCCTGCTACATCAACCATTTCTTTGAACCACGTTTTTCAACAGTTCTATGTGAGCCAAAAAGTTGAGGATTACATATTCTTATTCAGAAAATAGTCTAGTTTTTGAAAATGCTTGGAACTCAAAATCGATTTCTGACCCCCACGCCGCCACCTATGGGTAATTTTGCTTCCGAGACTAGGAACCTACCTAAAATTGCTGTCCTCCAAAATTAAAATTTCCACTTGCATTTGGCGTTTTTGAGCCTCCTGAGCAAATATGTTTCCGTGTCTGCCTGTCCGCACTTTCTTGTTACAGCGATAAATTCCATAATTGAGATCCGATTTGGGTCAAATTTTCAGGGATTGTGCAGGTTCGGCCTCTCGAGGTGGTCCCAAATAAATTTTATGACGATTGAAGGCGCAAAAAGGTGATTCGGGTCATCCTCAGCAACATGGAAGAAGTTGGTTGATGTCCCTTATTGGGATATTGGGGACCTTTTCCGTTATCGTTCCCCCGGCCGCCTCACCGAACCCTCCTACCGTTATCGTTTCTCCTCCCGATCAAATCTTATCATGTTTCATCCATCATTTAATCATTTAAAGAGTAGGGCACGAGGTGCGCGCAAATTCGATTCGCATGTGTTCGTAAACATAACAGCTTTGGTCGGGAGGCCGGGGGAACGATAACTGAAAAGGTCCGGCGTTGGCGTGGTGGACCAACACAAATCCTCATACCTACCGCACCAGCTGCAGAAGTGATAATTTTTGCTTTCTTCAACGTTTAAAAAAACGGCAGAAATCCCGGCAGTAATTATTGCCGTTTTTTAGACGTTGAAAAAAGGAAAAATTGATTCAATATGCATCAATTTGATCAGTAAGTATTTATCAATCTGATCAATATTAAATATTCAATTGTATTATCCTATTGTAAATTTTAATACAAACTAAATTAAAGCGTAGGGAAATCTCGAACATGGTAGGGATTTTGTAGGGAAAAGTAGGGTTTTTTAAAACAGTCGGTAGGGAATTCCGAGGCAAGTTTTCTGGCAGCACTGCACCAATGTGATGCCCCGTGAATTAAATGAAAGAAAGGTACTAGGAGTACTAGCAGTACTTCGTTCTCTGTTACTCTGTGGGTACTAGTAGTACCTACTTGCTTTAATTGTGGGCGATGGGCGGTGACAACGAGACGCAAGTATCAAGCAGCCATCACGTTGACTTTTTCCGGTTGTGTCTCGAAGCAAAGACTTGGAAATTTCATTACCTACCTATGTAGTGTTTATGCATTAGGAGGTCCACCTATTCGAGCTCAATTTCGTCTGAAAGGGGGTTAAGATAAGAGCGTATTCCCTGCAGGGAGTTTCTTCATCCCGTTAAGCCCTTTTTTGTCTTCTCGAGATGGTCTACCAAATAAGTCCCTGAAATCCCGAGGACGCCCCCAGAGGTTCAGCATACAGAGTGTTCATCCCGTGGAAAGTTTTCTAGAAGGAACCAAGTCAACGAATGCATTTATCCGCATTACACACTCGGGCGATTTTTGAGCTTCAAATCTCCCCTCCCTGTATTACTATTTTACTCGCTTACAAAACTTTGATTTGTGAGCAGGCGATTACAACGATTTTTAGGAACGTGTCGTGAAGCCAGAGTGGCGAACAGGGAGGAGCGCTCGGATGTTGGTAAAATTTTGGGAAAATCTGCTTTCTCTCTCTTCTACTCTTTAAACCCCTCACGCAACGGAAAGCTATGGAATTGTGAACATTGGCGACAGATTAAGCCTAATACTATTTATTCAGCTTCCCCTTCTTGTTACAGATGCAGTTACGATTACGTGGAGGTGCACGCGATGAACGAGACCAACAGGTACTGCGGGGATTGGAGCGACAGGCTCAAGTTGCTAAGGAAGGTGCTCATCGGGCCGGAACTCAGAGTGAAATTCCTCAGCGATTACTCTTATCACTTCGGAGGGTTCAAAGCCCGAATCTCCATCGAGCAAAGTGAGTGGACTGAATGGAAACGTCAAACTCCACCACATCTCTACTCATCGAGCACAGCTTTCCATTGTGTACTGATTTCCATGATATCCATAATTTTAGCGTGGCCGGAATGCGGCGACGGACGTCAGCAGCTGTACAACCATTCGTGTTATCAATTCATCAGCTACCCGGAGGTGACGTGGCACACAGCCAACGAAATTTGCAGAGGACATCACGTAAGTTATGATAACGAATCATTCCACTGGTGATCCTTATTCCCCAGAACTGCATTTTAGGGCTCGCAGTGAAGCCATTTTTGGAAAATGCAGTGCGACGAAGGAGTAGGAACTATTTGAGAAAATGTTTCGATTCTACCTCAATTTTAGTTCCTTATCTACTAAAAAAATATATTTTGGAACGACACTATAATATTTTTCGACGACTTTAATATAGTTCGTTCCATATTATAAAAATATATAAAACAATAAAAAAATTATTTAACAAAATAATAAAAACTATAATTTTTGATGATAGGTGGGGTCATCCTTCCTGGCTTGTATGACCGAGTTCGTTTGTTGGGGTGTTGGAAGATGGGTGAGACAGTAAACTCCGGTCTCTGTTACGTTTTATTGTCCGAGCTTTCGGTAACACGTACCATCTTCACCAGTTCAATCCTCATAATATGATATCCTACGTTAATGTCCACGCGTAAAAATTCGTCTAAATTTCTAATTTCAAACTATTTAAAGGACTCCCCCACTACCCAAAACGACCGACCCCGACAGAAATTCACCATAACTGGAAACACCAACTTAACCCCAGAAAGACTACCCCTACGACAAGCCAGCCATTGAGTGGGGGAGGGGGGATTATATAACAACTGATAAGGACGCTTTATATTATAAACAGCTTTACAGAAGTATAGATAAGCGTCCTTATACTTATACACTGTATAAGTGACGGGCAGGTTTTTTTTTTCTTTTGCCGTTAGTTTCTTTTAGCTTTTTAATTTTTTTTTTTTTTTTTCGAACGCAACTTTATTTAATAACCTCACGTTTCATAAATAACCCTTCTCTACATAGTGATTTTGCTCTTGACAAATTTTTAAGGTAATTTTTTGGTCATTATCAGTATCATAATATGATACTGACAATGACCAAAAAATTAAAAAAAAATACCTCAAAAATTCGTCAAGAGCAAAATCTATATTATGCCAAGCAAAACCATATTATGGTTTACCTTTTGATGCTGCCTCGCTTTCTGCTGAGCTCCGGACAAACTTTAATTTTTTAGGCTGTGAAGGTTGGTTTGTTTTACGGTTGAAATCATCCCAAAATAAATTGACGGCGAGGGACAACTTTGAAACTTCCGGTTGGAACCGAGACTGTAGAATTCGCATTTTGACCTGATTTGATGTTTTGAAGGGGAAGTTTGGTGTTTTACCCTCCGTGGGGAGGAAAGTCGGGGCTGGCCAACTTCCAGCGGGGCCCAACTCTCTTGGACACTTGACAACTTGGCACTTCACGTTTCTGACCAGCTGGCAAGAGGAAGATTTCTCTCGTTGAATGGTCTAACATTTATCGGATCCTGAGGGACTGTCACGAGAAGAATAAACCCTTTTTTTACCTTACGATTGTAAAATCTTAAATGCACTATATAATTCCAGATCCCTCCATATTACACTTGGGCGCCCATTGCATTGACTGTGTTCCAGGGGGATGTTGCCAGTGTTCACAGTGCGGCCGAAGAGAGGTTCATCGTCAGGAAGATCAGGGAATCCAGAGAATATAGTGCCACCGCCGTCTATTGGTTGGGAGCCAAAGCCAACTCTACCACGAACTGGCAATGGTCGGACAACTCATCCATGGACTTCACAGGTGAGGTGGACCACTGATTAGAAGTTATTGATCTTAAAGAACAGAAGAATCGCTCGGTTTTCAGAAAATAGGCTTGAAAATCGATTATTGTTTTTCTTAATTGAGTTAAAATCGATTCCCACCACGTAGCATATCAAGTATCGATCCCCAATTTGGTCTAAAATCTCCCATACCGCGAATAACACACCCTCCACTGTCTTTGTCCAGGATGGGTGTCTGGGAGCAGGGAACTTCAAGGACCTGTCGTCCATCACGAGGGCGATAGATGCCTGGCGTTGCAATGGAAAGGTTCGCCCACCCCACTCCTCCCAAGCAGCCTCTACTGGTCAGCCCAGCCCTGCGACATGGTTGGAGGCTACGTGTGCAAGAAGCACAACCCTGGTAAGTTTTGTATAGACGGATCGAATTAGACCAATCCGCTGAAGCCACTAAATTTTGTGTGTTCTTCGTTATTTTAGGGAGCGGGCTGCATCTGAACTTGAACAAAACCATCAACGGAACTGAAGGCTCTTTGACATCTTACCAGTACCCAGATCCATATCTCAACAATCTCGACTATTGGATTATCATCAGTGCTCCTGAGAAAACCAGAATTGTCGTAAGTCTCACCACCTCGTTTACATGCAAAGTTCCAAATATAACGAACATTGATTTCATCTTCTTACATTCAGGTCAACCTACACTCTCTGGATTTAGAACACCAGTCCCAATGTTTGTACGACTATTTTGAAGTGATGGACCCACCAGGTGTGACGGGAGGTGATCCAACGAGATTGTGTGGCCATTATGATGAACCAGATTTGGAAAAGTAAGCAAAAATCTTTATCGTTTTGCATAGTTAACATCGTATTAGGATTCAGCACCCTTTAGAACCTCCTGATACATACCAATTTTTTTCATTACGCAAGGAGCTGTTTCAGAAATTTTTGAGATTTTGAACTGAAAGTGGAAGCATATGACGTTGAGCCTATTGAGACAAAGACTCGCATCCTCCTGGTCAATTACCTGGTGTGTCACGATACTGTGGAGATGCGTTGT
Organism: Pilophorus perplexus; assembly: GCA_955831195.1. NCBI lineage: Eukaryota > Metazoa > Arthropoda > Insecta > Hemiptera > Miridae > Pilophorus > Pilophorus perplexus. The sequence continues at coordinate 30,933,107 of OY037009.1, read as the reverse complement.
GGATAATATTTAGCTACTGCCAAGTCCGCAGAGGCTTCACAAATAAACGCTGTTTTGTATAATTGCTGGGAAAAGACGGAAGGTGCAATTAAGGCATCTTCTGCTATTTAACGGCGAATTTTTGCACTAGGTCTAATCTTTTCATCCTTACGTTTAGGCTTGAACTGTCGTGTTTGGTAAAGGCACAGACAAAAATGCGATATTTAGGTAGTTGTGCCCCTTTAATTCTACACATCTACTATAATGATCTGTAGATGTGTAGAATTAAAGGGGCACTTTATTATAAAGCTCCAACAGGAGGAGGAGGAAATTCATCCAAGTTGTAAGGCACATCTAGGAAAACCTGAAATTGGTCTTGACAAATCCAGCTGGGTAAGCATAGTACGAGAAAAGTCTGAAATCATCAAAACGTTGCTCCACGTGGCGTATCAGTTGCTCCTAAAGTGGCCAAAAAGTTCTGGAGCAGTTGACTGGATGTTGGGATCGCTGTGGGACGACCCCAAAAACCCTTAAATTATTTAAAAAAAAAAAAATTTCTTCATAGAGCCCCAGACCTCCCCCGCCAGGGCGGAATGACGGGGGGGTCGGCTGGCGTAGCCAGCAGCGGTGGCCCCTATCGTCGTGTAATCCTATCAACAGCATTTTCCATTAACTGTATCTTCATGTGAAACTTCTTAGCGTTCTATGATTGTCTCACTTTGTGCAAAGATTGATGAGTCTCAAAAGATTCAACCCTGTTTTTTTTATTTGCCCAGGCTGCGGATTGTCTCGACCACAAATGAAGTCCACGTCCATTTTCATTCGGACTACTCGGCTACGGGAAAAGGGTTCTCTCTGACCTGGAAAGCAGTTGACGTTTCAAGGTGTCCACTCCATACGACCACCGCCAAACAGGGGTTTCTCGAGAGCCCGAACTACCCGAATTTTTTACTCTCGAGATTGGACTGTTCAACGACTATACTTGCTCCTGGTGAGTGGTCTTTACAATTTGAAGTGCAGGGTTGCTGCTTAATAATCCCAGTCGGAACTGGTTCGTTGTTTTTATTTTATACTAAACACTAAGCAGATTCTGACAATGATCGTAATTTTTAGTTGGGAAGCGTGTATGGCTGGAAGTGGTCGATTACGAATCGGTGGAGCCCATTTTGGAAGTGGATCTCGGCGGCGGCGAAGGGCGGCTGACGCCATTTTCTTCTCCGGCGCTTCTCTCCGACGGCGTTTACGTTTCGGCGGGCGAGAGAATGCAAGTGAATCTAAGAACGGGAGACAATCCAACAGGACGAGGGTTCAAAATCATGTTCAAAGCTGGTACGATTTCCCCGTTTATCCGTTTTGGTTTATTATTCTTGGAATAATACACCTATGTTTTCGCGACGGGGGTCGACGACTCCGATCGGGCTCAAAATTTGACATTATCCGTTTCAAGTGGTCTACATTCAAAATCCGAAATGTCCGTCCGCCGTACGCCGTACGCCGTCCGCCGTCCAGGCCGTTTTGGGCAGTAGGAATTTTTTTAAAAATCTGAAATTTTGGCAAAATACTTGGTTTACGATCTAGTTGTGCCCGCAAGGTTTTCAGTCCGATCGCCCAAACCCGTGGGGCGCTCTGGGGCTATAATGGGGCTACGGGAGGGGTTTTTTGAAGGCTTTTATCTATGGGATCGAGTTAGGTGTCGTTTTCGAAGTATTTTTGGACGTAGAATCCATTTTTTGGGGTCCCGGAACGATCCGATTTCACTGAGGCGATCTACAGGGCTTTCATGGGGCTAAAAATGGGATTTTTGAAGGATCCCAGGATGTTAAATATTTTTCGAGTAAAAAATACAGAATTAAAAAAAACAACACTTTTTTGAACAAAAAATCCAAAAAAAAAAATTTTTGAGATAAAAATCCAAAAAAAAAATTTTTTTTTGAGATAAAAATCCAAAAAAAAATTTTTTTTTAAATTTTTTCATTGACAGAATTAAATTTCTGCACATGTAACGTATATCAAAGAATAATAAACCCTTGTGTAAAATTTGCAGCGTTTTTCTTATTCACTTCTTGTCACCTAATTACCTCGCTTGTTTCAGTCGGGGACGTCAAAGAAGAGTGGACGGTGGATCTCGGCCAAAGGACTTGGGGTCGTTTGCTCCACGTCAATTTCCCATCTGGGCCTCCCCGGAAAGTCGACGTGAGTCAAAAGTTGATGGTCCCCCTGGGCTACAATCTTCACCTCCAGTTCAACAGGCAGCCCGAACCCAACGGTAGGTCCCTAGGGGAGTCATTGCCGACTTTTATCTTCGTTCTTTACGATTTTTACACCCCATTTTCGTTGTCCCTGATTTTTCCTAGCTTGTAAACCAAACTGGACAACAGCTCGATCAAAATAGTTTGTCTGTCGTATCAGCTTTGTGAGTCTCGAAATTCCCTAAAACTAGGTATCTGATAACAATCATTTTAATCATCTCACCACAGGAATCCAAGAAGTTGGGTGCAATCATGAGAATGTCATCGAAGTGATGGACTGGTACTCCGACACGAATGGCACCTTGTGGAGGCTCTGCACGGACGACATCGGGTCGCAGCTGTCCATCGTTTCGTGGCTGAACACTTTGAAAGTTCGCACCATCTACGGCCAAGAGCCAGGCCCCAACATCAACATCACAATCACAGTCAAACCCGGTGATTGTCAATTACCAATTGTAACTATCCTGTACGAATACTTGCTCATTTTAACGCTGTACTTACGTCTTGTAACGCAGATCCCGCGTACAAGACGAAGCTTCTCACGAAAGAAGTGCTCGAGCCTCTTGTCGAATCGTGCAGCCCCGACCCGTGCCAAAATGGCGGCAAATGCGTCCTCAGCGCTCTGACCGGGAAAACTTCCTGTCAATGTATTGGCCATTTTACAGGTTAGTGTACTTCGTCGACCCCACAAAGTGTGTAGTGTTGGGGTGGGGGGATCGATAGCGAGATATTTACCCGATGAGTGCAAGTGACTGACTGAAAGATTACACTGGTCTAAATATAAATAAAAAAAGACCTGCGAGTTGCCGGCTTCTTTTTACCTTCTCAGGGGTTTTTGAGGGTGCTGAATCCGAAAATGATAGCTTTTTTTTTTTTAACAAGACCTTCCTTCGGGTTTTTTGGACCTTCCTTTACACTGAGTTTTCCAGTAATCACCGACTTAACTCGAACTTCCTCAAAAGACACTTATATTTTTAAACCATCAAAAACCTCGGAAAACTGCAAAATAATGAGCAAAAATCGCATTTTTCACGTTTTTTGTTTTTTGTTTTAATTTTTTTTATTATTATTTTTACATAGAATCTGTTTTTACGGAGGTTATTTGGTTGGGTGGTATAAGATAAGATTCAACAGAAATATCCCACCCGCCGAGGACTGCAACTCCTCCTATAAGTAGTCCAGGCAACGAAGACGAAAAAAGGGCTTTAGGTAGAAGAAATGGGGTAAAAGCCAAAATTTGCTCACACCTAGGGGGAGGTGTCTTGAATACATAGGTACTAAAAGTCCTGGGGGTGGGGGTGCAACGTTAGTAGGGGGGGAGGGGGTCTCCAAAAGTCCCTTTTTCAGGTTTTTCGTGAATATCTCGGAAACGGTGCCTTTTTTCGATAAACCATGCTCTATACTATAGCATCATCTTTCATTTACTATAGAGTCTATAGTAAATGAAAGATGATGCAATTCTGTACAGGAGTCAAAGTGGATGTGTTTTATCCAAATTTATCCAAATCGAGATATTATCTCGAAAACGGTTCGAAATTTGGATATATTAAACGGATATATTTGGATATATTATATTATATGAATATATTTGTATATTATATGCCTCGGAAAATCGGTTAACTTTGGAAAATTTCCAAACCTAATTTAATCAGATGTTTACCTCACTTTTGGTTTATAATTCTTGGAATAATACACCTATGTTTTCGCGACGGGGCTCAAAATTTGACATTATCCGTTTCAAGTGGTCTACATTCAAAATCCGAAATGGCCGTACGCCGTCCGCCGTCCGGGCCGTTTTGGGCAGTAGGAATTTTTTTAAAAATCTGAAATTTTGGCAAAATACTTGGTTTACCATCTAGTTGTGCCCGCAAGGTTTTCAGTCCGATCGCCCAAACCCGTGGGGCGCTCTGGGGCTATAATGGGGCTACGGGAGGGGTTTTTTGAAGGCTTTTATCTATGGGATCGAGTTAGGTGTCGTTTTCGAAGTATTTTTGGACGTAGAATCCATTTTTTGGGGTCCCGGAACGATCCGATTTCACTGTGGCGATCTACAGGGCTTTCATGGGGCTAAAAATGGGATTTTTGAAGGATCCCAGGATGTTAAATATTTTTCGAGTAAAAAATACAGAATTTAAAAAAACAACACTTTTTTGAACAAAAAAATTCAAAAAAAAATTTTTGAGATAGAAATCAAAAAAAAAAATTTTTTTAATTTTTTCATTGACAGAATTAAATTTTTGCACAAGTAACGTATATCAAAGAATAATAAACCCTTGTGTAAAATTTGCAGCGTTTTTTTTTTTTTTTTTTTTTTTGGAAAACTGTCGATTGGCGTCTGAACGGTTGACATGACAGAAAGGCTGTTCAAGTAATATATAGATATATTTGTATATTATATGCCGGTTCGAAATTTGGATATATTATACGGATATATTTGGATATATTATATTATAAGGATATATTTTTATATTATATGCCTCGGAAAATCGGTTAACTTTGGAAAATTTCCAAACCTAATTTAATCAGATGTTTACCTCATTTTTTTTTTTTTTGAAAACTGTCGATTGGCGTCTGAACGGTTGACATGACAGAAAGGCTGTACAAGTAAATGTTGTAGAGCATTAAATTCCCTTTAAGAACATAATATGTTCTATTATGGCTAGTCACGAATGTATCAGTGATCATTCAAAAGTTACGCCAATTTCAAAATCTTAACGATTTTTCCCCAAAAGTTGACAGGCCTCTATTCTGAGCTTAAACCGTCCTTCTTTCTGTCATTTATTGTCCCTTTATTATGTTGTTACGTCTCCAGAATTACATAACAATTGTTTAGGGGGGGTTTGAGATTTTTAAAAAATTGTAGGAGGGGAGGGGGGGACTAAAGAACGGCTAATGCAAATGAATTGGCTCACAGGCTAACACTTACGAGTAAACGGAGCACCTAAACTTAAAAAAAATACTTCTACCAACCGAGAAAACGAATTGAAACCGAAACAAGAAACGCCCAATCTGACACCGCTAAGCGGAAAACCTCGGTTTTCTAACCCTTTTCGGCTGCAGGCTGCAGCTCGGAAACCAGTGGCCCGATTCCAAATTTCTTTCTTTCTCGTAAAAGCTTAATAAATTCCCCATCGCAGCTATTCTACGTAAAATTTTGATTCGAGTTTTGATAAGGGCTGGCTTGGGAAAAAATGGCGAATTTTGACAAAAACGTGTTTTTTCGCTCATTGTTGCCAATAACTCGGGAACGGTTAGTCCGATCTTAATTCTCCTTTTTTCTTGGGAAAGCTGATTACATTTTTTATGAGGGACGGTTCATTTTATTCTGTGGAGACCATAAAAGTGCGATTAGTATTCGTCGGAATGGGAGGAAACCAGAAATTTGATCGCCGTTTTTCAGAACATTTCCTTCTCACCCTCTCCCTCTCTCCATCTATTGCCCCGATCAAACTTTCATTCTCAGCACGTAAAAGCTGATTAAATTTCCTTTCAGGGCAGATATTAGGATTTTCCTGTGAACTTCAGGAAAATCCCGTAAAATGTCTCCGAAAATAGGTATACTGCGGGTGATTTGCCAATTTCCCGCAACATTTTCAAAGTGCTCTTCCAGCAGTTATGACTTTGAAATGGTTAGTTCTAGCAAAAAAAAATGCATAGAATGGAAGTTGTTACAACTACCTCTACAGTTGATCATGAAATTTTTTTCTAGGTGTCCATCTTAGTTTTTAGATTGGCAGCCGCAGCGGCCGTCTTAGCAGCCGTTACGCCAAAATGTGATCACTTTGGCTGCTAATGGCTACATACTACTGCGGTCATTACATTACCGATTTTCATTCAGGACTTTTTGGAGCGAGTAGAGAGAGGAATAAAAGAAGAAAAAACCATTAAAAATGAATTTTTGCTCATTTGTTTGCAGTTTTTCGACGTTTTTGATGGTATAAACCGGTTTTAGACCTTATGTAAGTATACATTCTGAATCTACAGTAGATTTCCTATAATATAAGATGTAACTTAGGAAATCTACTGTAGGTTTGAAGAAGTTTGAGTGAAGTCGATGATCACTGGAAAATTCAGTGTAACCTTATTCGAATCGACTTGAAAAAAAAAAAAAAAAAAAACGGCCATCATTTTCGGATTCAGCATCCGCAAAAGCTCCCAGAAAAGGTAAAAAGAAACAGTCAACTTGCAGTTTTTTTTTTCAAGACCAGTTTTATAGGTGTTTATTGTGTCGGAAACTTGTTTCAGGAATGATGTGTGGGTTGACGCTTTGCGACTTGAAGCCCTGCTTGTTTGGTGAGTGTCTGCTGACTCCGACCAGCTTCAAGTGTGCCTGCAAAGCGGGTTACCAGGGCGACACGTGCGAGGATAGAGTACGCCCTTGCTCGTCAAACCCGTGCGATTCTCGGGGCGAATGCATTGAAACCAGTGACGCTAATTTCAAGTGTCGATGCCACGCGTGGTGGGAAGGTGAGGAATTGGACGAGGTAATGGCGCTTGAAATCGAACAGCTCTGACGAGTTTTGTTGTTGTAGGGCCGACTTGCACTGATAAGATTTTACGCATTCCGTTCAAACCTCTTTCCGAGCGTATGCTCCAAGAGCCGTTCTGGTTGGGGTTGATCACCGTGACTGTCGTCCTTGCCGTCCTGGGACTTTTCTGGTGTGCGAAAAGGCACTTCCCCGAGAAACTCGAGAAGCTGTTACAAGAAGAAAACGAAAGAAACCGTCCATGTGAGTCACATCTAACATCCACCCGTCTGAGTAAACTGTGAACTAATTTGTGAATATTTCAGATATATCCAACCGTCACTGCCCATCCGTGCGAGAGAGAACTCTGGCAGTCAGCGCCACCAGAGACGGCCTGGCGATGGCCGCTTCGGGAGGACCCGGCGGCAGCGGAAGTGGACGAGGCCCCGAACCCAAAACGTTGCTCGGACGACTCGGTATAAGGAAACCTTCACTTTTGTCCACTCCCTCGCTCCAACCCCCAGCGGCCCATTTCCACAGCAGGACATTTAGTCTAGATGACCTGATTACAGGCTCAAGTAAGAGCGTCCCTCCTACTCCCCTCTCCTTCGGACTGCCACACCCCTCTTTTCCAACTCTTCTTATCCCTCACTGTCATCTTTCTTATATTTCCAAAGTCATTTCGTTTTCTGGCCACCCAAACGCGATAAGTTGTGGGAGCGTCTCCACCCGATGAAAGTCAAAACTACTTTCATACTAACAGACATTTACATACCAATAGCCTGTCGTTTACGCCATTTCTGGTGGTAAAGTTTCATTCACACTTTCCTTTGTGCAGGTGCTTTTTACAAACCTAGCAGGGAAGCAGTCGCTCATGGTTTTTACATTGGAATCCCTACTTTCCCTGTAGGGATCAGCTGTATTCGTACCTGCCCTAAAAACGTACTTAGAAGAGGCTAAAAAGGAAGAGGCTATAAAACCCAGTTGTGGTGAAATGCAATTTTGAAGAGGATCGAAACTGGTTTAGTAGGGGCTGCCATCTAGTGAGAGTAGAAGTGGTTTGCGGTATTTACATTGCTCAATTAGAGAAGGGAAGAAGCCATTTGCATAACTACATTGCTCAATCCGAGGTACCTAATTTAAAAGAATACTTCCAGAGGTACCCTATTCCTAGAGACCCTAGTCATTTCTCAAACCTGTCATATCGTGTGTTTTTCGTCGTGCCTGTGTAGGAACAAACAAGCCCAAGTCCTAGTAAAATTGTGCGCTTCGAAAATAATATGAAATTATTTGGGATGCCGACGTAAATGGATCGACAGGAACAGAAACCTGTCGAATCTACAGATCCCATGGAAGCTCCCTTTCAATTATGTGAGCTGTAATATGTTTGATAGATCATCAACACACTGGGGCGTTGTGAACTCCATGAATCCACGGAATAAATGCACTTGACGAATTATAGACCTGTTAGGACTGCCACTCCGTGAAGTAATAATGGTTGATGAGTTGCCTCAGAAACCTACAATTTTTGCAGAAAAATCCAGAAATTGGAGATTCGAGGATTCACCTCATCACTGTCTATATGGGGTTCTAACCCTGTCAAACAAAAAAACAATTTTCGAACATATTAGAGCTTGAAATCGAACTGCATTTTGGATTTGTAAACAGAAGTTTTGGACTAACAAAAAAAAGAAAAAAGATTTTTGTTGGTTATCCCAAAAGACGGTTTTTTCGTTGTTGACTCGACTCCTCCTTCGTCCTCTTTCTATCTGCACCCTCTTCCTGTCTGTCTGCACCCTCTTCCTGTCTCTGTCTTGAGTGCACCCTTTCCTTCTATGTTGTGTGTTCGAGCACACGCCCCTTCAGCTCCTCTACTTGCTCATCTGCTTTGTACACTCGCTTTACCGCTTCAATCCCCTTCACTTCATCCGTTTCGGGTTATCAAAATGGCTCAGAATCGTTATTGTGTCTCTAAAGAGTGGAATTGAAGTAAATAGAGCGTCCTCGGTTGAACGTTTCCTTGTGCACGAAGAACTCTTTTAGGTTCCACGATTTTTGAAATCTACCATTTGATAACCCGTATTTTATTGTAAGTTCATCATTCGTTCATCTAAATAATTTTAAGATTTGTCTTCTTCTTGATCTACTTGGTGCCTGAATACAGCCAAGTATCTAACATCTTGCAGGTGACCCAACATTGTCTTATGCTCCCCTCGTCTCAATTTTTCTATTGTATGGGATCATAAATGCATCTCGAGAAAATCGATTAGACCTTAACTCAGCAAGGACCTCACGTCTGCGTTTCTACATTCCACGTTTGGGGTTAATTTAGCGGTTTTCTTACGTTCTCAAGTTGTCACCAAGTAATACGAAGTCGTTGTACAAAACGGTTCACAAACGTTATTTTCTATACATTGGCTAGGAATGTACCTACACAAGTGTAATATATTGGACATAACAGGTTTTGATGTGAATTGCAGGGCGGTTGTAACTTGCATGGTGTCACCCGAAATGTCGGCATTGGGTGAAAAAAAAAAAGTTTTTGTCGTGAAGATGGATTGTGGAGCACTCACTGCACCGTGCACTATGAATCCTGAAGATGAAAGTACGATTGGATGGATAGACCCATTCAAATTTGTGGCGCACAATCATAATCGAGAGGCATGAGAAGAGCTGCAAGTTTGAAAATTAGGGTTTTTCGTCACTTCGAAAAATGTCCAATACTCGGCTCCTTGAAAAGGTCGGAAATTATCATTTCTTGGATTCAGCACCCTTTAATCAGGAAAAATCAATAAGGAGTAAGGGATGAGAACATGACAGCAACTATTAATTACATATTAATTTTTGTTACAGAATGACTTGAGGGTATTTATGACCTGCTTCCCTCATGCAGTGTTTAAATTTTAAGGGGGGGGGGAGGAGTTATTAAATTCAAACTTAAATTTAAATTGAAATTCAAGTTTCAATATGATAAGGCCGAATCAGTATTGGGGGCAGGGGACGGTTTGAGCCTTCAATCTCCAGGTCTCTCTCTCAGCTGTGGTTCTTGGTAGCTCAGTTGGTTAGAGCGTCGCACTGGTAATGCGGAGGTTGTGGGTTCGAGTCCCACCTGAGGCCCGATACATTTTTCGGCCTTCCCCTTCTGATTTCTTGAAATAGCTTATTAATTTTTGTGTACAGCACTAATGTTGAACACAAATAATGATGTCAAAGTTCATTATACCACATATTTGAAACAGTTGATTACAATGTTGACCATTTCCTTTAACTCTCATCCTGTAATAAATTATCGAAAAGCGAGTCAAAGGGGTCTGAGGCCAGGTGGGAGCGTTCGGGGATTGGTTGGCTTTAGCCATCAGGGTGTGACCCCCTAGTTAATGTATATGGGTGGAAAGTAGTTGAGGTTCAGTCAAATTGGACGATGAATATGCCGACGTTTCAAGAGAGATTTTCTCCTGTCACCAGAGCATAAAAGTACAGAAAACTTCAAAAGGGAGCTGTCAGAAATGATTCACATTGGCCAGAATTAATTTCTTGGTGTTCAGAGTTCTTCACTTATTTCTGCTGTATTCATCCGTAAATATTGTACCTACATACTTGGGAATTTTCCTGCTTAGGTGGGGTAAATCGACACAAGAGCCATTCCCTCCTCTGTGGTAGATAGTAGAACTAAATTTCCAGTACCTTAACCTTATGCAACCTCGATGAGAGATGCGAGAACAATTGAAAGTGATTTTCGGCCGTCGAGATAAATGCCTTTAATAAACTGATTGCGACTGATAAATACCTCATCACAATTACACCAAAGTCTCTGGGGTAAATGTAAACGCTATCGGGTAATTGTAAACAGGTATCACCCCCAAATGCAGTTAGTGCAACAATTTTAAGTTTTTATAATCTAGAGATAACCATTGCAACTGTTTAAAAAAAACTCATTGACATCGTGCTTTCATCTTTATTCTGCGGGTTCTGCATGCGTTTGCGCCGAACACGCTTCCTCTGTGAACCACACTTGACTACCGCTTTGCAACTGTGTGTAATTCGGGTGTTTTTGTTTCTTTTTCTTTTTCTCCTCCCGCGGCGTTATAGCGAGCCCCAGCCCTCGAAAGAAACGCAACAATTCGACACCGACGAAGAAATCTTCGGCGTCGGAGAAGAAACAAATCCTCCAACAGTTGGTGAGCCCGGCGCTGAGTCAGCTGAACCCGGCAGAGTCCATCCCTTTATCGAGCAACTCTTTATCCGTCGAGCCGTCGACGTCGAGCGCCGAAACCTCCTTCTCCAAATTGACGCCAGGTATCGCTGTTGTCCAGTACCCTATCGACCACATTCTTAGAGCCTACGTTGGTTGAATAGATGGAGAGAGAAAGGGGCATCTGTATTATCGTAATGTATCGGTAATTGTACAATTGTAAAATTAGTGCCGTACATGCCGGAGTGCCGTACATGCAATTACTTACCGTACGCTTTTAAACAGCACCCCTCGGTTTGGATTTGAGATCACTTTCCAATCATCCAAAGAACATTTTATTACATTTACATAACCATCACAATTCGCATCAAAACTTGATTGGGGCGATGATTAAGATTAGATTGGTTTACGGTGGTCTTCTACATTATTAAATGGTTCCAAAGAAACTTGGGCATGAGTTCATCGAGGCCTCAATTTGGCGTATCAAGATTTTTGGGGGTTGAGTTATTTACACTTCTATTACCAAATTTTCGCGGCGGACACGGTGGTGTTATTAGTTTCCTTGTAAAACCAACAGGAGCGCTGCAAACATTTTTAAAAAATGCGAGGATGTCTTAAAACCGTGTCTGGCATGAAATTTGGCACTAGAAGAGTAAAGAACCCAAAACCCTCCAAAATCTTGATTCTTACTTGGTAGGTTCAATTTCCTAAAATACAAAAATATCTCCGAAGTTAGCGTCGTATATGGTTTGCTCCAGAATTGTGTGCCAAGGGAAGCTAAACATTTCTTGGTGGGAATCAAACCCAGATCTCTTGCACAGCATGGCAGGTTCGAACGAAGGGGCTTTCTCTAAAAGATTTATCCAAAGTTGTGAAAACGCCGTAAAACCCTACCCATCTTTGGACTTGTTCATAATCTATACCACTAATGAATTATTCTCACCGTGTCCGTGGCTGGCAGAGTATGTCATCAGTAATTCAGAGCGTGTCCGAGGCTGGCTGGCTATGTACGTCACAAGCCTCTTGGACGGTTTTATTTTGAATGGGAACCCTCAAATGTTTCATCAAACTCGGATTCTCGAGCAGATTGTACGTTCGATAAGCCCATTGAGGGCAATTTCCGGCTCAACTACCATTTCCTCTCTTTCGTTGTTTACAGTCTGATTGAAATGGCGTTCCCATTGTCGCCTTTTCCTCAATCCGATTTTTTTACTAAATTTCGAACGAATGAATTCCATCGATTGGGAGGTTTTGACGATGAGGAACATTTGAACGAATCTTGGACGCGCCCGCCGTGGGTTTGAGGTCCGAGTCTGTGCTTGAGATGATGCGTTCGATTCCTACTCAGGGCGAGAAATTTTATAGCTTCCCACGAGTAAGAAGCAACTAGTAGGCTTGGAATACGATTTTATTCCTCGCTAATTTTGGATATATTCTGGGGTCTTAGGTATTTTCAATTGTTCAAGTGCTTTTGGGTTGGACTATCAAGGTTGGATCTTCGATGTTTGAGGGAGGGTTTCACGACGTGGAAAATGGACAGGGGGATCTCTTTTTAGTTTCCATTGACCAACAATTCTGGAGCAGCTCATTTCTAAGACTCGGGGAGACGATTTTATTTCTTACTACTTTAGATATATTCTGGAACTTTCGATATGTTCAATACCAGTGGGTTTGGATTGGTCTTCAAAATGAACAAACTCTGACTATTCGGGGGGTTTTCCGACGAGTTTAAAATGTAAAAATCATCACCTCACCCATTAATGCTACTAAATATTAAAGTATATTGACAAATTAAAGGCGTTTAAAAAATGTATCTTGTTGCACACTTATTTCAGAAATATTTTAGGATTTTTAGGCAATATTACCCTCGCCTTCCTAAAGTACTGCCCGAGCGAAGCGAGCTCTGCCAGCTCAGAGGGCTAGGTGCAGGCTTCATGAAGGATACTGTTTTATTCCTCATCCCCCTGTCCGGGTGCTAGTAAAGACGCGTTCTGAGTTAGTGATTGGAATGCAAGTGCTTGAAATGGCACACATGGATGAATGGTTTTCACAACAATTATCACACGTTACTCTGTCAAGCTCTTAATTCGAATTTGAATTTCCGTAAATCGCCCAAAACAAAAGGAAATTGTTCTCAAATCCTCACCGTGGCACAAATCGTATACGCTTTTTTGTGTTGGAAACAAATTCCGAATAAACCGTATTGACCGCCAGTTTCACCGTGCTTTGTCGTCGGATCGGATCGTATTTTTGCGTACTGCTAAGCTCCGCTTATTGTGACGGCTTGGTATTCGTAATTGCGTTTGGAAATTTGGAAATTTGTACTTTTCACAGCCAGAAGCTCCTGAACAAGTTCTGTAGGACAATCTGAATGAGTACAGTGTACACGTTAAATAGGAAGTTAAATATTGGACTCAGAAAAGGATTTTTTTTTGTTTGTTTAATAACAAATGGACGCCTTTAAGTAGGTAGTTATACTTGATTCCCCATGCAGAGCGAGTTTATTGGGCCCCAAGTGTGGTAAGGCACTCGCGATGGTACCTTGTCGAAGATTCAGCTCGACTCACCAAACTAGAAACCTAATTTTCGCCTCAAAATCGATTAGCTTGGTCAACGTTTGAACGGCACGGCGGACGGCTTGGTCGGCGTTTGAGGTTGTTAGGGTTCCTCCGCGCTCATGTTGCCAGGCGCGGGCGGCTTTCCTACATCCATTATCTCAACAGCCAGTGACGGGGTGGCAGGAGCAGTAAAGTCGCCAGCCCTGGTGAAAGGGGAGGCAGTGCTTGGGTGCTCTTCAGGCATAGAGGAGGCATCAAGTTAATTCGTGTAACCGACAACTGGGGTTGCTGTTGCTGGCTAGCCTCCAGGATTGGAAGGTGGGCTCCCTCATTTGGCTGGACATCCTCATAAACTATGCGCGTAGCTGCCCTGAGTCGGGCCTTGAGTCTTTCAAGGTAGACAGGGTCTCTAGAGCTGTGCTCTGCGTTTCGTCCTCCTTGCAGGCACACACCTCGTCCCACTAGCAGCCTGTCATTCTGAACCAGTGGCCAGCCTGACCACCCCTAAGGTATACATCTTCCTTGGCTGGGCAGTGGGTCTTGCTATGATCATATTTATAACACCGTCAGCATCGATATTAGGGTCCTCCTGAACATCTCTTCCAAGTCCTTTAAAATGATTTATGTTTAATTTTGATTTCATGTATGATCTGTTTATGGGAACCCTACAGTGTGGGTGTATTATGTACCTAGGTGTGTGTCTTCTTTGAGTGCCATACCTGCTCATGGGCGTTGGCTACCTCTCGCTACTAACTTCTGTTGAGCGTGTTGCTGTTATTACAGAATTAGTAGGGACCTGCTGTTTAACGCCGGCTCCGAACAGCCAATGTGAGAGGCTTTCCTGGGCAAGATACTCTCAGTGGTTTGCCATTTCCTTCCGAGAGGTGATAATCAGTATAAGGAAGATGTCTAGCGGCTGCTGGGATCGAACCAGTAATCTTTGACTCAGCAGTCCAACGCTCAAACCACTGAGCCACTAATAACCACCATAGGTGGTGAGATAGGTGTGTATTGTTTTTGAAATAGGTATTAAATTGTATTAAATACATGGCAGTATCTACCTTCATTGGAAGCGTCCAGATAGAGTACAACTTTTGCCTCCGGCATCACCCAAGGACCCTGACTTCACCGTCCCAGAGAGTCCAGATTTCCCACGTCTTGGCAGGCTCTCCCTCCTCACTTGGTTCCAGGGTTTCCCCCTTTACGCCAAAGGATCGCATTCAGGCATAATAAAAACTCAATCACTCAAGAATGAACTGGACTGGGGTGTATGGAAACCTCAATCAGGGATAAGTTCAAAACTGGTTTTGAGGGAACCAGAAACCGGTGTAAAGGAGACCAAATAGGTATTGGGTCGAGTGGGAGGGTTACAAACCAGGATCCAAACCGGTTTGTTGAAGAGGTTTGTTGGAACGCTGGGCAGGTTCATAACTGATACCAGTGCAAGGGGGCAAAATAGGTTTGGGGTGGAGTGAGATGGTTTAAACTCGTTTTGGTGTGAGAATACAAAAATCCTTCCGGTAGTCGAAGAATAATAATTAAGCTCCTAATTCTAAAAAATGTGGTGAATTTTTCAATTCCCTCGTCCTCCATTTGTCGCGAGTGCTTTACCATGTTAGGCCAAGGCTACAGGCGTTCTCTAGCATGTTCCGAAATCTTTTTTTGCGTTTGATGTTACTTTCGACTTTTTGGATTAACTTGCCAAACCCTTCGTATAAAGTTACTTTTCTCTCGCATTTTTCAACTTCGCCCTAACCTTCGAATTGGTGATCATTGTTCTCTTCATATCGACGTCCTATTTCTTTCACTTTTCCGTACTTATGATTTTCCTTTTTCGTTTCTCACAGTAATTTTGAGATCAATTTTTTTTCAATCTCGTTGCTTGACAAGTTGTGATCTGGGAAATCTCTCAGCCTTGAAACTTTGAAATTGTTTGCCAACTTCCTATCCAGCTTCTAAAAGAGTGGGGGGGGGGGGGGGGGTAAAAACTACCTTACACAAGTTTCGTTTTACCCTAAAATAGTTATGGAATGTGAATGATCGAATCCAACTGAATGAGTACCCTTAGAAAGACTGCACATCTGAAATTTGGTAATCTGAATATGTAGCAAGAATGCATCAAAATGAAAAGTTTGCAAAATATGGGAAAATAGTGGAAAAAGTGGAAATACAAGCTGTAAAATTTACAATAAATCCAACTATTAAAAATTATCAAGGAAAACAATACTTGGTTTTCCAAATTCTGAACGTAATGTTAATTTTAACGTCTCACGCTTGTTGCGATTGAATCACTTAATATTGTCCAAGTTGTAATATAACAAATATTGTCAATCACTCCGATAGTGAGGCTGAGCATGTTGGACGGTTGTTTTGTTACGATTGGGCCTTGCTTGCGTGGCCCGGTTTGGTATGCTGGAAATGGCACTTGTGGGAAGAATCGTGTTTCACTTTCCCTATAGTTTTCCTCTCTGTATACAATCGGGACAAATCGGGTGATTGTTAACCGGGAAATAGTTTTGGGCGGTTTTTTAAGTATTGAAGGGGGAATTCAAACTTCTCCATATAGTTTCTAATATTTTCTAGTATTTTCATCGACAATCTGTACAAACCGAAAAGGGCTCAACGATATTGGAACGAACTTTAACCAGTTTCGTAAATTGAAAGCAGATTTGAGAAAATCCAGATAATTTGTTCTTCCCTTTAGTTTCCTCAGAAGATCTGTAGTCATCATAAAAGTTGCAAGTTCCGTTCATTTTACGCTTTTTCCGGGGAACAAATCTGGTCTTTTGGCCCAAAAATCTGTATTTCACTGCACAAGGTCACACGGATTCTGTACAGTGTGTAGCAGGGGTTCTTAATCTTAGAAGTGGCTGACTAGGACCAATAGTAACAGTGAGATTGTCTTCAGTTAAGTTATAATTCTGACAGAATAGGCGGTTGTGTTTGGAATATTTTCAGTTGTGGGGAGGCTGCTACGCCGGGGTTTTAGGGTTAAAGGCGAGTGTCGTATTCGAATTTTGGGTAAAAAACAAAAGAAACAATTTATTTGTTTTCACTCAGATAGGTACTCGAGTGAAATTCAATTTGTAGCGTTTTTCCTGCCTGGGATCCCTCCATTAGAGATCGCAATTTGTGAAACTGGTTTGTAAGCCATCGAAATCCGGTTCTTGGGGGGGACAGAACCCGGTTTTCAAGAATCATAAACCAGTTTTTTGTTGGCAGAAGCTGGTTTGTAGGGTGCCAAAACTTGCTTTCAGGAAGGATGCCTATTGCCTATTATTGAAACTTATGTAGGTAAAAACTTAAAACGTTGCTTTTTTCTTAATTCGTTAGTTTTAATTTTTTCATTTGTTAGATCTAATTTCAACTTTTTTTGTTTTTGTTTCCTAAACATTTTAATCTTTAGCTTCTTATTTTGTTATTCAGGTGTTTTATTAATTTTCCATTTTTGACAACGGTTGATACCGAAAATTACAAGGCACATTTTTACTTCCTACTGTTTCAACTTTTCTGTTGTAAATCGTATTATTAAAAGATGTGATGGGAGCGTAGTTTTAAAATCAGTTTTCAGGGAGCATGAATCAGGTTTTATGACGGTAGGAAAACCCAGTTTGTTGGGTTGTTTGAGCTTAACCCGTTTTTACGTAGCAGCAGCCGGTTTTAGAATGCAGAAACCTGTTTTCAGGTAGTTTAAACCATTTTTTTTTTAGGTAGAGAAGCCGGTTTTCAGGAAGCACAATCTAGTTTTCATGGGAGCAAGGACCAGTTTTTAACAACGTTTGTTTTTCTGGGAGCAGCAACCAGGTTTTAGAGAGCAGAAACTGGTTTTGAAGTTGCTAATGCCAGTTTATAGCAGGAACTCACAACTTGCGATTGGTAGTAACCATCAAAGTAGTTATGTGCAGTCATTTGTAGTCATTTTTCTTTTATTTTATTTTTTTTCAAGAGATTAAGAACCCCTTGTCTTTAGAAAGAGACACCCAAGTTCTAGTAGAATTTGGTAAAACACTAGTTGTACCGGTAGTGAAATCACAAAGTTGAAAACGAAAGTCTTTCTCTCTCCAATTCTTTTAATTACTGTTTTAATGGCAATATTCTGTTTTGGGTATCTTGTGGGACGTCAAGGGTTCCTCGAGATGGATTTCTGATCCGCTGTTTCATGTGGAAAGTTTTATAAAAGTAGATACTAGTAGAGTCTGAACTTTTCTGAAGAAGAACATCTCTGACAATAGTTAATGGGATGAGTTAACTGTTGGGATGATGTCCTTTCCCCACTCTGGACGAATTGAGGCGGGGCCCGTTTTGTATCACGAATTTTGTTGGAAACTCGCCCTCTTGTAGACCAAACCCTCAAACTGGAGAAGAAAGTGACGTTCGCGCGGCTTCTTGACAAAGTCTCGTCGGAGATGTCGTCCGGGTCTGAATTAGAAGTCGGAGGGGCCAAAGTCTCGTCTGTCGACCAACTGGCCCGGACGGAGCCCGTCAAATCGCCTAATTCCACTTCGAGCAATCAAGGGAGCGACTCAAGGAGCTCAAGCGAGACCCACCTGTCAATCGGTACTCCCTCAAGATGCATGTTGCTTTGATGATGATGCACGATCAGGTACTTGAATGTTTTGCCTGCCCTTCTTTCTCTCTCTCTTTGCTCTTTTCATGTGTTTACCATTTCTGACGCTATTTCTTACTAGTTTCTTTCTTTTCTTTTTTTTTTCTTCATTTTTCTCCTAGCTGTTACCAATCTCTTACTAATCAACATCCACAGTATGTACTATACTTCAGATCACACCAAGATTCTTGTTATTTACTCACAAGTATTCAATACCAATTTGGTAGTGTGTCATATGGCTGTTTTGGTGGCGAGCGCTTTCGATGTGTTCGTATACTTCATCAGGTCCGAGAGGAGTCTGCAAAGTATGTAATAGGATGTACCTACGAGTATGTATAAATGGGAAATGGGAAGCACTCCATGAACGCCTAAAGGAAAGTTCCGATCGATTTCCCTGCCAAAGAGGCGACGTATTGGGGTCTCATACATGGGGCTTTGAAGTATTTTGGCCTGCAGGTGTCGTTTCGATGTATTTTCAAAGTTGAATTGGTTTATTGGGGTCCCTGCCTTGTTTGGCTATAAAGGGCTGCAGGTGGGGTTTGAGAACGATCGAGCGAGGTGTCATTTTGAAATTTTTTGACGGGAAAATAGACGTACTGACGCATCTACGTTAAATATGTCTATGCTGTGCCGTGATACACTGATTCCAAGCTCTGAGTGTGTCTTCCAGGGAATTCCCTGGATGGAGGGCTCCATCTTGCACGATTTTATCGTGACTGTAACAAAAAGATTGACCCAAAAACATTGGTTCTCAACAACTGCACAATATGTCGCTATGTTACGTACCATTTCAATGGTTCAAGAACGTTGATGCTTCGGTAGCGTCGCCATCAATGTACACTGCTCATAGCGCTCTCTAGCGGAGAGGCGAACTGGCGACTTTCACCCCCCTGAAACAGTACCATTCGGAGCAAAACCCCCCTCCGCCCTCTCCATGGTGGCTGGTCAATTTACTTATCGAGTTTTGACAGGCAATATCGACCTGAATCTGCCGGAAATTTTCCCACACATCTACGTTAAATATGATTGATGATGATGATCAGATCATAGTCAATCAGATTCGGTCCTGTTGACAACAGCGAGTGAGTGTGTGTTGGGGCAGACCCCAACGAGGTTAGAATATTTCCTCCATTTTGACAGATTTTATCGTGAATGTACAAAAATATTATCCAAAACATTGGTGTTCAACAACTGCACAATATGCCGCTATGTTCCAAACCATCTATAGCGAAAACATCAAACGCTTCAGTAGCATCGCCATCAATGTACACTGCTCATAGCGCTCTCTAGTGGAGAGGCAAACTGGCGACTTTCACCCTCCTGAGACAGTCCAACTAGGAGCTAAAAACTGCAACCCCCCTCCGCCATCTCTATGGTGGCTTGTCAATTTATTTATCGAGTTTTGG
Organism: Pilophorus perplexus; assembly: GCA_955831195.1. Classification (NCBI taxonomy): domain Eukaryota; kingdom Metazoa; phylum Arthropoda; class Insecta; order Hemiptera; family Miridae; genus Pilophorus; species Pilophorus perplexus. The sequence goes on along the minus strand of OY037009.1, from coordinate 30,913,651 downwards.
CAGGCCATATCGATCAGAATCTGCCAGATGTTTTCCCACCGAGGAGTAGACGAGGCACAGATTAGTTGACAGATCACAATGAAGCACAAGGGGTCTGCTGATAAGTTTTTTCATATAAAGGGATGGCAACTGATCCGGTAGATTCTGCCTGAGGGCAACACCCGACTGAATCTGCTGCAGTCTGTTCGTTTATGGCTTACGTCTCGGACTGTATCATTCTCCTCACCATAGCTGTTTTCTGCTTGAAGCGCTCTTCGCGAATGACTTAATAATACTGCAATGGTGTGTCTGCAACCATTGTTGATGTTATGATGGCATTCCAAGTGAGCTAATCAAAAACGGTTAGGTAGACTTCTAGATAAGTAGAACCCATGTGTTAGGTCCATCGATTCTTCAGGCACCCTATTAAGTGCATCTTCCAGATTTTGCTGTCTGGTGTTCGATACATATCACACATTCGCTTGTATTAAAAGTGTCTAATCTGGTCAGTTTTTTTTTTTCCCCCCCTCATAATGAGCTCTAGGACAATCGAAGAACAAGGATCTACAAAGATCTTGAACTCCCGCATGTGGCCATCAAGTGTGGTCACTTGCGGTCATTCCTTATGAGGAGTAAACCCAAAATAGCCGCCGGGGTAGGTGCAACACGGAGGGCGCTCGTGTCGAAACCGACGATTAACTTTAGAATTTGATGGTTTCTTTTTACCATTATTCCGCGTCATGTGAGTAATTAACATGAACTGGCGTATGAGTTTCAGTATCACTTATAAAGAAAAAGCGAAAATCTCCGTTTCGATTTGTGAGAAGGCGTGTGAGTCGTTAGAACTGCATTATTTATAGTCGATTGATGGCACTCCAGACCTGTCCGACCAACAACTAAGTGCTTGCAGTTAAATAGAGCGAATATAAACTAATTTGTTTGAAAAATAAATAACCCCATTTTTAGGTAATTTGGATCATTTTATGATCAAGTTAGGAGCCAAGAGTTCTTCTGGGTTGTTTAGATCACCGCAGTTGAGTCCATTCAATTAAGTTGAGCGCTTTCGTCTTGCGCAGCCCCGTCTCTTCAGAAACTTCAATTTTTTAGCACAGTTAATCTGAATCAAATAAAGAGATTTCATCGTATAAGCCTAATTTCTGGGGAGGCTGGCTCGTACTACCTTCGAAAGCGCTCAACGGGGGTATACCTGTTTCACAATCGCTCTCAACAATATTCTCAGGTGCTCCGTGTTTGTATTGCTATATTTATAATATGATGACCAAGTCAAATTAGTAGTTGTGGTTAACTATTTTTGGACTATACAAAGAAATGTATCGTTTTTTCAGAGAAAAAAGTATCGTTTGCCTCAATATCAAGAATACGAGTCGAAGTCATCAATTAGGCATAACATCTCTGGAGTCCAGCTCATGAAATGGCTTCCAATTTTTTATAACAAGCATCGTTTTCTAAAATTCCATTAATAAGGGAAATGCTCAAGGTTAATCAGTAAATTGATAGTTGTATAATTATTTCAATATTCAAGCGTAGGGGAATACCAAAAGAGACGAAAGGAACAGGAAAGTACACACTTTTCATCTGGTTGTTGTTTGAACTGGCCTACTGGTGTCTGAAGTAGTAAGTGAAGTTCCTTGGAACTTGTGATTTGGTGATTGCAGCGTAGCCAACACTCGGTAGGCCGGGTCAAACCCATGTTCTCATCCGTGCACAAAATGACCTGCGTCTTTCATGTCTTTTGTTAGCAATTACCACAAAAAACCGCCAACGCAATCTGCACACGAGCATGCATGCACATGCACGATCTGTGATTTTGCCATGTTTGCATCATGTTTGCTCCGTGTCCCCCCCCCCCCTTTGTGAAACAATGATGACAAATAGTTTGCATTTCGTTTAAAAAAAAATGTCTCTTTCCTCGTCCGTCGTCACGATGTTGTAAACGGTTTGACTTAGAGGATGTTGGGCTGTTATTTCGAGTTTGGTTGAATCTTGATGTGATTTAAGGGTCTTAATACCCTGCAAAGACGGTGAATTGGTGTTGGTTTTGATGACTTTTGAGGGTCGGTCAGAATGAAACGAGGATTATTGTCGTTTCTGAAGATAGGTATATTCTACTATCATCAGGCCCTAATAACGAAGGAATTACTATTTGTTGACGATTTGTGTATTTATAAAAATATTCATTATTGTTTGATAGGTACCTATTGAATTTGTATAAGAAATTTGCAAAAATTACCCAGAACCGCTTTGATAGCTTTATACAAGTTCGAAAAGCGGTAGGACCCGTTTAATAGCTAAAATACAAGCTTACAAAACTATAGAACCGTTTGAGGACCAGATATTTACCTATAAAACTAGTTTGAGGGGCTGTGGAACCAGTTCAACGATGGTGTTTGGCGAATGTGACTCCTCTGCTACTCTCTTAGTCTTTTTACCTGTAAAAGCACTTAAGTTGGAGACAGGTTTCGTATTCGGTTCTCCATCTTGTGTCGGAAAGGTTGTGTTCGAAAGGTTTTCAGCCCGGTGTCAGGCTTCAGGATTTTAGTCGTCGTTAATACGTTTGACAACAAAAGTAAAAACACCCTCAAATTCGCCTGTGCATCAACAGTTCTGCCTAGTGTGCGGTTTCCGCTTGGCTTCAAATTTTACCCGCCGCCGTACTCCTAAAATCTCCCATTTGGCGGTTTTCCGCTTGAGCTTACAGCAGTGAACCTGAATCTCCTGTTGCACCCTGGAGACACTCCTCAACAGAAGCTTGTGTCTCTCCGTGTCCTTCCTTGAGACCCTCCTCTAACAGCTATCTTGATTGTGACGCTGTAAAACAAGTCAAGATGACAAGGCACTGGTTTTGGAATAACGTAAGAGAGTAGAGAGGAGCGACTAGCTAACTCAAGAAATTCGATTGGTGCTGACCGAGCTGGCCTGGGACAGGCCTGCGGGGCTCATCCCTAGAGCCTAGGGTGGGTTGAGTCTCGTCGGTGGAGGATCCATGGGGGTTCCCCCACATTTCCACTCATCCGGGTTCCACTCATTTCAAGCATCCTAGCGTTGTACCTACTTCTGCTCCTCTCTACTTGCTTATTCGGTTTATTTAGACTTTAGTTATTAACAATATTTATAATTATGTGGGGGCACCACACTATGAAACCAGTTCAGCGATATGAAAAGGAGCGTATACATTTTTCATAATATGCATCCAATCGCCATAGATCCGCTCCACAATTTGTCCCTCGTAGTAATCCTTCGTTTTGGGATACCCGTCAAGATTCAACCAACCCGAACCGCTTTCGACAACATAGTTTAGGAGCATCAAATGCATTTGACATGTACATAGTTTTCATGTTAGTATGGTCCCTTGTACTTTCCCTCTCCTTCTGTGTACATACCCTCTCTTGGTTTCCTAGCAACCTGCTAACACGTGTAATTAGATTAGCCTCTTCCAGATGAATGTTTAAATTGTCTGTCAATGGTGAGCATGCTCTGTACTTGTGATAGCCGTAGCCTCGAAAACGGATCTGGAACTTGGGGCAGGTTATACATTTTCATACGTGAGGATCATACGCTGGAAACGACCTAACAAATTTACTGATGTGGATAGTAACATTTTTACAAAATTATGTGAAAATGAAGAATGTATGTAAACGATGACTGCACTATGCTGATTCCCCTTTTGTCTACAAGTTCCAGATCTTTCTCGCTGACACTCCTGTAAATATAATTTCGAGCTCAAAGACAATTTGGATCATAAAAAATGTGATGTCTGTGATATTTGGCGTCCTTTATTTGTAATACCTCTTTTGTTCAGGGAATTTCATCACAGTGAGCTTATAAACACAATCAAAAGTTCACTTTGTGTTGCAGTAATTTTCTGGTTTTCAAATATAAATTTCAACTCAAAACCAAAATTGAAACTTATTGTTCCCGTTCCTCGGATATCTTCTTGTGCATATCGAGGACTCGAAGGTGCGTACTAGTTTAGCTTGTGCTTTTTATTTGGATTGTGTAAGTAATTCTTACAAATTCTGGCTGTGATGTCCGTGAGAACCAAAAAAGTCTGTCCTGGCTGAAATAACGCTATTGTTGTTTTTCACATCACTTGAAGATATCAAAGTGGTTTAGTTTATGATTGTATTTATAACTTGATTCATAAATTGACAAGAATTTAGGCTTGGTTATTGTCGTCATTGTCACTTTGGTATTATTTTGATATCTTCAACGAGAATGTTTGGATGTTTTGAATAGATTTTTAGATGGTGACTCGAATAGCCGTCAGTAAGTTGAGCACTTGAAGGTCTTAGACCTGCTGCATTGTCGCGTTTTTCACACATCATAACATCATCAACAAACACTTAGAGGAGGGATTACGGGATTGTTCAACCTTATGCTAGGAAGTTGGTACGGTTGGGCCTTACGTCCTTTCATGACCGATGTTTGTAGTATTTGTAGGTAATTTTCAGGCACATTCAGTGCATAACTCTTGTAGGTACCTACTAATTGAAACTTTACGAGTGGATTGCAGTAGTTGTGGTAGATTGGTGGAGTTTCGAGGATGATTTAGTGGATAAATCGCTGGGTTGATGGCTGTATTGACTAACGACACACTAGATGTTCATTTGGCTCAGATGGGCTGGTAGTGTTCGTAGGTATCTGGTTCTTCGCTAGGGTACACGCTGGGTTCACTTAGCGGAAACTGGGTTGCCACTGGCAACCCATCATGGTTTCGGCATTTTCCTGACAACCGTCTGGAATCGTCGTGGTTCGTCTCGTTGAATGAGACAGATTATTATTATTATTTTTATTTATTTTTTTATTTTTATTTATTTTTTTTGTGAGGGAGGGTGTGTGTGTGAGAGGGAGAGGGTGTGTGTGTGTGAGGGTGAGGGTGAGGGTGTGTGTGTGTGTGTGTGTGTGTGTGTGTGTGTGTGTGTGTGAATGCCCTTGTACATGGAGTAAGAATTTATTAACAGTTACCATTCTCCTACCCCCTCTGTATTCCATCATAAAAATTTCCATGGTTAACCGCATTAGTTGTCTGATTTCTTGTTTAGTCAAGGAGTTCGTATGATTTTCTTGAACGTTTCTTGAACTGAAATTGATCAATCAATAAACCTTGGGCTAAATTATAATTATAATAATTATTATTAATCGCAACGGAGGTCAAAAATTCTGATCGGCCTCAAAATTTGACATCATCCATTTAAGAGGACATTGCAAAAACGAAATGTCCGTCCGCCGTCCGAGCCGTTTTGGGCTGTTGGATTTTTTTTTTTAATCTGAAATGTTGACAAAATACTCGTTTTACCATTTAGTTGTGCCCGCAAGTTTTCAGCCCGATCGCCCAAACCCGTGGGTCGCTATGAGGCTAAAATGGGGCTACAGGATGGTTTTTTTTAAGGTTTTCGGCTATGGGGTCGAGTTAGGTGTCGTTTTCGAAGTATTTTTGGACGTAGAATCCATTTTTGGGGGTCCCAGAACGATTCGATTCCAGCGTGAAGATCTTTTGGGCTCTCTTGGGTCTACAAATGGGATTTTTGAAGGATCCAAGGAGGTCAAATATTTCCCAAGTAGAGCCTAAAAAATAAAATTTTGAAAAAAAAAAAAATCTTTTTTTTTTTACTGGCCCAGAATTTTCGTACAAGTAACCTACCTATATCAAAGAATAATAAACCCTTGTGTAGGTAAAATTTGCAGCGTTTTTCAACTAAATCAGGCTGTTGTAGTAACTAACAACTGTTGTTAGTGCAACTAAGTACAATTTAGTTGGAAAAGTTAGTTGAGCCCTACAACTAGCAACTATGTAAACTTTTAGTTGAAGTTGAGGTTTAGTTCGAATAATTTAGTTTTATTTGTAAGTTGCAGTTGGTTTTCGCCCAACTCTGTATCCAAGAATAATAAAACCAAGTTAAAATTTGCAACTTTTTTTCAATAAAATCTATCTGTAATTATTTCTATAAATAATTTTCTAACAATAAATAGTTACTATAAATTAAATTTTATTGTTGGAAAATTATTATTTTTTATTATTCTTATTTTTTTAATTAAAAAGTTATTTAAAAATTATGTTGTAAAATAAAATAAAATCAACGAAAAAAAAGTTAATCTGAAAAAAGTAAGCTTGGGGAATATTTTGATAGAACAATAGTAAGAATTGTTCTTTCAAAATCCAATCAATCCAACTGTTGGATTAAGATGTATTAGCACCATCAGTAGGTAAATTTCTTTCGTTTTTGAAATATCGATGTTTTGCGATATATCGGTGATAAAGTATCAACAAAATATAATGAAGAAAGATTTCTTGAAGAAATAGGGGTCATTGGTAGGTGTACATAACAGAACCAGGGGCGTGATCAATGTGACCTCAGTGTTGTCGCATTGTTCTTCAATGATTTTTCCGAGACGAAGAACCAGGTACCGACCCAAATACCCGATTTTACAATTGTATCAGTTACTTGTACGATTTAGGTGAGTAGTTAGAGCAGAATACATCTTAACATCGATTTTCTCTCATGCCATTTCTCCTTGCTGAGCTTCAACCCCAACTGCTTGTTTTTTTATCTTCGATTATTGTTTGTATTTTCAAACTAATCTATTGACGAGGTGGTTTTGACAGTCGTCGATGCTTCGGCCAAGGCGGGCAGGAAAACCGCTTCAGCAGACTCCATATTGGCGATGTTCCGAAATTTCGCCGCTGTGTCTGCCGGCGCGATGTCTCCTGGCGCCAACACTCCAACGCCAACTACTACTCCAACAGGTGAAGATTTTATTATTTGTAGGTTAGGCCTACGATTGTTGCAAACCTGTGCACCTGCAGTTTCTGTTGTACCTATCTATAGGGGCGAATGCATGAAAACCCCCCGCACTCTTCCTTGGGTGTGCTGCTATGGGTAACTGTCCATTTTTAATGTATTTTTCTGATGTTGTCTTCTATTGTATTAGGATCCTCTCCAAGGGATGATGTTGCCGGATCGGACGACTCTTCCATGAACAACACGCCCACGTCTTCGAGCAGCTGCCTCGTCGAGTCTCCAATGTTTTCCAAGAAAAATCAAATACAGGTTGGTTGTTTATCAGAGAGTTTGCAGAGCGAGTTCTTATCGTTTGGAATCGAATCAGAATTCGAACGCTTCCAGGAATCATCTAACGCGTTCACTTATAGAACAGTTCGGAATTCCAGAAGTTAGGCTGTTCTCCGAACGACGCTTTTTAATCCCACGATGTGACAACTGCGAGATCAGAGAAGGAAATGAAATGCCAGTGCGTGGCGTAAAAAAAAAGTTTCAAAAACTGTTGGAATCTATTCCAAAGGATTCAGAAGGCTTTCTGCCTTCGCAGAGCATCCAGGATTGAGGGCTAGATTCCTGGAAGTTGGAATAATGGGGAGGTACCCCCTTCATTGGCCCTTGCAAATGGCCTACTGCGCTTGTCCCGAATGGTTGGAATGCCACCATTTGGAATCGAATCAGAATTCTTGAGCACTTCCCATGTTCTCAAAAGACCGCTGAACTGTCCGAATCGATTCTTCCAGAATATTCCAAACGATCCTGAAGGGGTTCTGCTTTCGCAGTGGATCAGGGCTTGAGGGTTTGATTCCTAGAAACCGAGGTACCCTCACTCTCAACCCTCAATAAAGTCCCCACTGCGCTTGCACCGAACAGTTCCGAATCGGCATAATTACTCTGCGAACGCACCTTATGTGAACCACATTAAGGGTTCCTAAATCATGCAATAATTCCAAACTGGAGATTTCCGTTTGAATTAAAATTTTTAGTGACAATTTTTTGCTTTTCAAATTAATGAACAGTTGTCAATAATTTGGCTCACTGACTCGATCGCTTCGGCATCGTTGAAAATGGATGTGGATTATTTGTGTTTGTATGTTAAACCAGAAAAATTGGGTGATATTTGTCGAAGTTTATTCTCCAATACGCTCCTCCATTTGAGTACCTTCGGACCTACTTGTAGTTGGTACTTACCGTTACCCTTACACTTTTATCGATTTTTCTCTGCCCAGGTTTCTGTACTGGATCCACTGTCAGCTCAGAAGTCTCAGAACAACCTCCTGCAGCCTCCTTCGATTCTTCTCGAAGTGTCAAACAAATGCCTCTCCCCTATCAGGTGAGCAGAATCGATAGAACTTGCAATTTTAGGGTTGTATTGAATCTATATCGATTGTAAATGTCGATATCTTGGTGCAGAGAGATGCCAACTCCGATGCCGTCACCTGCCATCACACCGATTCTCCCTCGGCACCAGTCCAGCTTCTTGTCGCCGGCCTCAGCAATGAGCAACAAAGACAACAGCAGCCTCAGCCCTGGAAATGTAAGTCTTGTATGGGCGTAGCCATTCAATTTCTTCGCAACAAAATGGTAGCTAGGGGTGGAGGTAGGAAAAAGTAGTAAATTGATGATTACTCATGAAACTCAATATGAATTTTTGGATTAGTCAAGTTAGCGTCAACGTTGAAAAGTCTCAGATCCTCCTCAAGGACGATGGTCGACGATTGTGGACGAGATGCCGCCGGCTTAGTTAAGATATCGAAGTAGGCGATGGTGTACGAGGGGAGGGGGGATCTAGAGCAGCAGAGGACCGCACAGCCACAGGAAGCGAATTCCAAGCTCTCGCCCCTGCCACAGCAACTGACGAATTTATAACCTCATAACGTGACTCATGTGCTCAGAAACCGCGAAACCGCCAAATTACGAGCTCTAGCCTAACCACCAAATCCGAAAATGGAGGAAATGCAAGTGGTTCAGCACCACGAAGGGCCCGAAAAACAAAACACCGCCCCTGGTCAGTGATACCAATCCATCAGTATAAGTAGAAACGTGCCCCCTGAAAACATAACTCACAGAAGCACTGAACACCGTACGTAAAGTCCTAAGTGAGGCACTGTCAATCGTCAAAACTTACAGGATGGTGCGTTAGTTGAAATTTGGCAAGAGTAGTGCCTGAAATAAGTTAGGTCTGCATTAGGATTTTCGTGACGATTTTCAAGTTTATGTGCCAGAGTCAAGACATGAAAATGTCAATATTATGTCTAATATGATGTATGGGGCAATTCACACGCTTTGCGCTATAAAGATCGACCCCCTCCAACCCAATGTTTCTGAATCCGACCTCTGTTTGTAGTGTGTTGGAGTTTGTGTGCCCTATTTCAACAGGTACGGGTGTTGTATTGAAACTGGAAACTGCCTACTTCACCTCCAGGGTGCACGAGGGTCTGAGATCATGAAATTGTTGTGTGTCAGCATCTTGACTTTTGCCTAAGCGTACCTGCACTGCAAACACTGTGTCCTTTTGTATCAGAGACCTTGGATGGATGTCATTCTTCGTTAGGTGCAGGATGCAGTTTGGTGTTTTTCTTCCCTCATTGTCCCCCTCCCATCATAGCGAATTCTGTTCTTTGCAGCCATTCAGAATGATTTTGGAGCTACCGCCAAGAAAAGACATGTTAACGGTACCTCAACCCCCGACCAACCTTGTGATTCCCATCTTGAGAGTCGAAGAAGCCTCGCCACCAAGTGCCGGACTCTTTGGTCCCAACTTTATCTGTCCGGGATCACCACCTCCCGTCCCTCGCCCACACGCCATCCCGCACCTGTACAGCCCACCTCAGCACAAACCTTTGCTCAAGGTGAACACGTCACGTTTTGGAATGAACGGTTTCGGTTTCTCTCGTTGAGCAAAATGACATCTTCAGGTTATTTCAGGACTTGGACAAGCCGAATTCGTTGGACCTGCCTTGCCCGCCTCCGCTCATTACAGTCACTTGCTCGATGACGGAAGGTGAATCCGACGGAGATAGTCCGGCACTCACCCAGCTGGCTGTAACAGGAGGGCCAGGGATGCCGGGGATGTGCTACCTCAGCCCTTTCAGTATCTGCGGACGGAATGACAGAACTACGTCAGAGTCGAACTTGTCATCGTCCGGGTACTCGTCTATGGCCAGCCCAGGCCCTTCCAGGTTAGTAACTGCTGTCTTCGTGCAGTCCCAAACCAAAACTTGTCACTAAAATGACTTTTTTTTTTTTTTTTTTTTTTAGGTGTGGCAGTAACAACCCTCTGTGTCTGACTGATACCGAAGATCATCCACATGGCATTATCCGGCGACCATCTCCACTCACACGCGCCCCCTCAGAGGACTCCGACCCTCAGACGCATTTGCCTCTTCACGTTGGTGGTGGCGGCCCGATGATTAGCCACTTCCGAGTCCGTCCCAGGTAGAGAACCGGTGTCCTCCCAGCCTCTCACTTCCGACTCTTTCCAGATTTTACCTGTATTTGCCTTTTTAATTCCCATTTCCGGATGTAAGTGATGCAATTCATTAGGAAGGCAAAAACTATTTTTACCCTATTTTGGGCAACGTTTGGAGCTCAGATACGCCACATGTAGCAACTTTTTGATGGTTTCAGAATTTTCTAGTCATCTACTCGCCAAAACGTTTTTTTTTTTTTTTTTTTTTTTTTTTTTCAAATTTGTTTAAAACCTCTCATTGGCCAACTTTCTGAGCTCAGATACACCACATGGAGCAACTTTTTCGTGCTTTCAGACTTTTCTAGTTATCTACTCGCCCAGCTGAATTTTTCGAGACAAATTTCAATTTTTGCTGTACCGACCTCACCTATCTGGCCTTAGACCTCTTCTACTCGTTTGTGGGGAGGGGGGGGGGACTCTGCAATTTCTTTCTTGTCTCAGGGGGGGGGGGATTAGAAGAGAAGTATTGGAACCAGGACCTTTAAGCCACATCCTCTCACCCCCTCTCTGCGACACTTCTTCAATCTGCATCCTTTCTTTAAAGCTGGCTTTGTTTCTATTTTGGAACACATTGAACACTTTTTTGGACCACATTGAGCCAACATTTTGGTGTTTTCAGACTTACTTCATTATCTACTCGCTGAGCTAATTTTTTTTTTTTTAATTTCCCGACTTCTAGAAGTACCTTAGAATAAAAATGGTTCTCCTCAGTCATCTTCCTCCTCCTCGGGCTGGAGCTCCAATATAGTAGACTAGGGGGCCACCCCCTGCGGGCTAAAGCCAGCCAACCCCCAACCGTATCCCACCTGGCCTCTGACCTCTCGCTTGTCGATATCATTGTTCAAGTTCTTTTTGCGCCCACTAGGGGTTGGTCCACTTTACCCTGGCAGGTGAGAACGAACATGGTTCACTTTACACAGTGGGGAGGGTGCTGTCGCTATTTGGTTGGACCACTTTACATACATTGACGGGCGAGTGTCTGATTGAAGCCTTACAATCGCCCCCTCAGATTGAGATAATCTCTTAAAATCACACCTTGCTGTATGAACTCTGCTCATCTACTTTTTGGAAGGTCTGACTCCGAAACACTCTCGGACGACCCTCAACTGGAAAGCAACGACGAGGGTTTTGGGACAGATCAACTTGACGAGAAGATCGAAGATGGAGAAGTCAAGTCAGCCAAAGAGTTGGCGGTTTTTATGGACGACTGCACCAAGTATGTACCTACCTACCAAGTTTAATAGTGTTTGAACGGTCATTCCTGAAAAAATTGTATGATTGGGCATCTCATTCTCCCGATGAGGTTGATGGTTGCTTTATCAAGAAGATGTTGCCTTCCAACATGGTGTTTCTTCTTCTTTTGGTGCTGGCTTAATTGTTTTTATGACATGTTCTACTCTAATTCATTTCTTATTTCCAGAAGCAAGTCACCGATTTCCACCCCTACAGTAAAGCATTGCTCAAGTGTAGAAACCGGGCTCGAGGCGTGTCGGACGAAATCTCGAGTGAAACACTGCTCGAGTGTGGAGGCAGGGTTGGACTGTTTCCGGGTGATGCCCGCATTGGTAATTGATTCTACTATTGTGGGAGTTCAGTGTGTGCTTAGTGCAAACGTTTAAAATTAATTCTCGTTCAGGTCAGACATTCCGGATCCGCCGAAGAGGCTTTGGACTCGAAAAAGTCAAGAGTCAGCCTTCAACTTCCTTCTATACTGGTCGATGGGGAGCCCCACTGTGAAAAGCACGTTTCCCCTGTGAGCTCGAGGAGTGAGAGTCCGCTCAGTGACAAGACAGGTGAGAGGTGGAACGAAACAGTTTCAAAACAAAAAGTTCGTTTTCAGGAAATTTATAGAAGTTTTTTTTCTCAACGGTTTTCTATGTTTTTGAGGCCGCTGAATCCAAATTCGAGGTTTGCCCCTCGCCAGAGGTGAGATAGGTTTACCTATCTTTACAAACGCCAATCATTACCTTTACCTATCTTTACTTACATGCATTTATTATCTGGATGGATTTTTATGATATTTTTTCGTTTTGTTTTGTATGAATTCACGAAGACACCACTTTTTTGACTTATCTCAGTTTCCTGCATCTCGAATACGGGTGTCGGGGGTATTTTCTCTTCGTTTTAGCGAAAAGACCCCAATGTAATTAATGGAAGTGTACAAAATTGTCTACAAGAATTTATTATCACGTTTGATTCTATCTTTAATAGGACGGCTGCTAGAGAGCGCTCTGGAAAATTTGAGAAGGGGGAGGGGTGATGCAAGATTAAATCTTATGAAATGGCGACTTCATAAATTTTATGAAATGGCGACTTTGGAATGTTGACTTTTTTCCGCTTCGACCCCCTTGGCCCAACCCCCAACGCCATTCTGCGGTTTCTGTTATGGAGCTACTGACATTCGGCTGTTTGCTGATTCCAACTGAGTTGCACCGGACAGTTTCATAGCATCATAAAATTTAACTTGTGATGGTTCCAGGAATTGGCAGGTTCTCGCCCATGTTCTACGGCCGAATGACCGACTCGGACGGCCTCTACGATTGCGGGTCGTCGGACCTTGGAGGCAAATCGGCCCGCAAGTATTCTTCCGGACGGCGGAAAGAAAGGAGGAGGTCCAAATCACCCACGAGGATATCTCAGGTAGATTGTCACCAAAGAGCGCTACTAACTCGCCCTGGTCTTCCTTGACGTTCCTTCTTTTTTGTGTGCAGACTCTCCTCGAGGTACCGAGCTCCAAAAGCGGGTCGACTGACACGGTTGGGGGGCACAGCAGAAGTGCGTCCGTCTCCGGAGGATCCAGGTGTAAACCGAGTCCAAAAAGACGAGCTCGCCCCCATCCAATGTCTTCAAGTTCTTCATCTTCTGCCGAGTCATTGAACTCCATTAGGTACCATTCGTGAACTAAGCCCCTCAAACTGGCTGTATATCCCTTCAAACGATTCCATAGTTTTTAACTGGTTTGAAGGGAGTTGGAACAGAGTTTCAACTTCTGTTCTCTAGTTCTTCATTAGGTTTCAAGGCTCTTCCAACCAGTTCTATTGTTTCAAACGTAGTTTATTCTGAATCCGAGCTATATCTAATTGATCCGGTTGGCTTGAATGGCCGAATGTGTCGAAATCATCGAAAATGGTTCCTTGACCAGGCAAATTCACCTTGCAGGGATATGACTTCGGTGCTGAAACAAGAGAAATTGTTGTCAGGCGAATGGTTCGGTGATCACCCCAGATCTGGTCAACACGACGACTCAATCGATGACACTGAAGTGAGTTGACTGTATTCTCTTTAAATGAGTCCTCAATACACAGAAAAATATACTTCTCCCTTTTTGTGTGGAGATGGCAAAGAATATCCTATTACCTGATTTATTGATCTGTCTAGAATCTCTTTAGAGTGAGACCTTAAACATAAAACTCATAAAGTGAAGTGTCTTTTCCTATATGTCTGTAGCCGGTTTACAAAAATCAGCATCATAATAATTAATTCAAAATGCCTGCTGTGTGGTGCTAAAATCTGAAAAATAAAACGCTGAAAATGGGATAATTTTTCTTAATAATTGAACGTCGTCGTCGGAGTTGTCGGACAGGTCTGAACCTCCCACATGACATAATAAACCCCTCATTTCATGCAAAGAACATTGAAAGGTTTTATAAATTTTACCATAAATTCGTCTATCACATAGTTTGAAACAAAAACAAAATTTCGGAGCTGCCAATTTTTTCCTTCAAAAATCGTATGAAAACGAGTACCTACACCCTTGACATTTCCGCATCTTCTTTGTCCAACCTCTATGAAATTACGGACTGCATTTCTACGCTGTGGCGCAGTGTGGCCAGATTGTAAAACCGTTGCCACCTGTGCTTTGTGTTTATTATGGTAGGTACATTGCTTTATGACTGGGTGACACCATCAAACCCCCGGTTTTGTCATTCTAGATCAAGGATCGAAGCAAGGCAACATGGTACATGTTTTTCTGATAGGCATATATTCACGGTACATATTTACATTTAATTCTCGTTTAAAGTAAAGTAAAGTGGATTTTGTTGTGTTAGCTGGGAGTTTGGTTCTCGCAATAGGACGGGAGCCGAGCCCGCACTCTACTTGGAAATTAATCAGAAATGCCTCGCTCCACAGAAATACCGCGACTAGCAACCCTCGACATTTTTTATTAACCCTGGCTGAGACTAGGACGCCTTTGCAAGCATTTTTACGACTATTTTAATGCGTCTATTAGTAATTTCAAAAATAGGGTAAAATAAACAGACAAATTTCTAGAAAACGATAAGGAAAGTGGAAAGTGGAATCAAAAACGGAAATAATCGGCAAAAAAGCCCAAATATGAGGAATTCAGTTTGCACTATCGAGGGAGGCGACCTCTAAATGACTTCAGATGACTTAAAATACTATAACTAGGTGATTCCTGATGATTTGTGCCTCCATTTTCAAAGCCCGAATCATCACGAATCATGAGCCCTCATACTTTTTGAAAAAATGCGGATTGGTTCGATAGGGTATTCATTCGTCGCAAAATTGTTTCTTCTTAAAAAAAAAATAACCGTATAACATTTTGGTCAGACGCTTCCTTCTGGATAAAAACAGCCTAATACCAAAACAAAAGTTTAAGAAACTCGCGGTGTTTGGCCCATCAAAAGTACCTAAAGGTCGCCTCCCACGATGGTACAAACTCAAGTTCCTCTCATTTGGGCGATCAAAACCCTTTTCAGCTTACTAACAATGATTTCCTTTTTTCCCTAACTTTTTACTGGACTAGATAGTTTGGCATTCAGACAGAGGGAGTAGATGAGAGAGGTGATGGTTAGGTTTAGTGTAGAGGTTATGACCATCATACGGTCATGATACGGATGAGGGGTGACGATCATCTTCGCCGAGTAGTCTTTTTCGGACTAGTCAACTCCGCCGGCCGATTAGTAAATAGGGCAAAAGGGCATCCTCAATCTCCGCCGAGCCATAGTTCCAAGCTTATCCTGAACTCAATGGATAGCGGTGAAACTCCAGACATTAGTTGCGAATCGGGGATCGAAGGTACAGGAAATGACGTCCTGGAGGCATGACAACGCTAGCGATCTTGCTTTACAAGGACTTGTACCGCCCCAACTTCCCTCAGATGAGCGCTTGGGGGGTATAGCTTGGCTCCCACTTGATCAGGAAGCATGGCTATCATCATCCTATAGGGTCAACTCAGCGCTCACTGAACTCAAAGCAGCTCTTGTCACTCTCGTTGCCATCTGCAAAGGCAACCCGTGGATCCCTTGGTTTGATAACCACTCAATGTGTGGGCTACAGACGAACATCAAACAACTTTGAGGCTTTTCACGCCAAATTTGATAAAAATTTCTCAACTGCGGATCCTCATAATATGCTAAAATGTTATTTTAGTTCTAACCGGTGGGGTAGATTCCTGGCGGAGCTGACTACTTTTTCGGCAGAGTTGAAGCGCCCCCTTGTGTTGAGTTGACTTGATGGAGTGGGGGAAGCGGAATCAGAACCTTGTTGAATCTGAGAGTGCAATCCAGTGTATATTATATCGATGGGTATAACGTGAAACAACGCTCATTCAACCCTGTTTACCTCCGTAAAAACGTGTACCATGTTTAAAATTGCCTCCATGTGTCACTCTCGATCTGGCCACACTGCTTTATTGTGACACTGCCTAACCTGACCCCACAACGCTTGACGTGTTTTGTTTTTTGCTTTCCCTTGTTTGCATGGTGTGGCAGTGTGGAGCCGGTATTCAAAAGGGATCCTCGTCGCTGGATACCTAAACCCTCCCCATTATCGCCTCTCCCCATACCATCTTTTTATTTCAAAAAACGACTCCCGTAACCCCGACCTTACAGAAGTATGATCAGAATCTTTCACTCTAGTCCTTTTTGAAGTTCTCTTTTTTGTACGAATGCGGTGTGTTTTGCTGGTGAATGATACGAGTCTTCATTTTTCCTCTTGAAGTTGTACCTTTTTTTTTTTTAGTAAATTTATTCTTCACTGTAGATTTTTTTTAGGGATACGTCGTTTGCTAAAGGCTGGAAGATGCGTATCGCTCGTTTTGGTAGCACTGAAACGTTTTTCTCAGCATGACTCTCACCATCAAAGGAGCATGTTTTGAATTAGACTGACGTTACAATGGTAATCCAAGGCATTGCAACACAAGTGGTAAACATGAATGCGGGATATTCTTAGTGCGTACTTATCGAAGGCCCATTCATATCAGTGGAGCGCAACCATAATATAACCTCTACTGTCGTTTGGGTAGATGCCAAACAATCACAGCGCCTCTGGCGGTCATGTGCGTAGTAATAATATTACTACGCACATGATATGTCATATTATGTTGGGGAAGGTCCCCTACCTCTGAGATTTTTTTTTTTTTTTCAGTCAGCCTAATCGCGATATTGATTCTGCGTTATTTTAATTTCTACTTGTATCCACATTTATCAACTACACTTCCCATGATTACAGCTCCCAGTTGGTACACACTACGAGGCGATAATTTCTTGGCATAATTATTGTGGATTATTGCTTTCGGATGTAACGGTGTCTGCTGATCATTGACAAGAATTTGCCCGATTTCAAAGCATAATCCTGCTTTATTAAAGATTGGTCCTACGTGGGAGATTCATAGATCAATATTTAAGAATGAATGTGGTGTATGGCGGAGTTCCAAAGGCGCATTCTTCATGTTCAGCCGCCATATTTGTTGGTGGAAGGGAGAGAATTCCGGCATTGGTCCTCCGGGATGCATGTTTGAAGCATCAATGTAGCATCCCAGATTCGGTTCTCTGGAGGAGGTTGATGGCGAGAGCCAGGTCAGCGTACGTTCACTAGATAAGTCTAGATAAGGTACACCTCAAGAGGTCTGGGGTGTGTCCTTGTTTCGCTAGAAACATCGAGATTTGGTCCTGTGACTCCTGCGTCAGTTCGAAGGTTTCCCTTTGATCCAACCCTTGTGGTTGGAGGAATTGGATCGTGGTGTGCTCCTGGGTGCAGTCCGGAGTGTAGTTTCAACGCAATTGCCTATGCAGACGACTGAATGGTGATGTTCGCAGGTCATTCCCAGAGGGAGATAGAGAGACGTGGGACAGAGCTCGCTCATGTTGGGAGAGAAACTAACCTTCTCTTCAGCCAAGAGCTGCTGATGCTGAAGGGCAGGCTCGCGCGGCCGCCGAGCCTGCCGGGGGGGGGGGGGGGCGCCGGGGGGCTGTCAGTGACCCCCGTTCGTTTAAATACCCCGGTGTGGTGCTCCATGAGCGGATGAGTGTTGCCATCCTTGCTGAGGGTCTTTCTGCAAGAGCCATAGCAGCGTATTTATAGGTTGCAGGCAACAACTGGGGCCTCAGATCGGAGCCCTTTTTGTGATATACAAGAGCCTCACCCTGGGGATCCTCCTGTATGCTGCCAGGGGGATCTTAGAACTTCTGAAGAAAACTGATCTCAGGAGACTGTAATCGGCTCAGAGTACGGCCCTCATCAGAGTGACGCGATCCTAGAGGACAGTCTCGTGTGCGGCGGTTCGGTTTCTTGTTGGGATTCTCTCTATTGAGCTGGTGGCTGCCTTCCCTCGTGAGGGACGCTCCTTTCAGGTGCTGGAACGAAGCTTTGAGCCTAGGCCTTCTCAGGCTAAAGTGCGCGAGGATGTGCTAGCCATTTTTGTTAGCCAATGGCAGCAGGATTGGGCTTCTGAGTGTACAAGGAGACTCATTTCCCATCTGATGACGATAACTTGTCATGTGGCGAGACCACCCTCGTGGAGAAAGAGCGGCCTCCCGTTTCCCGATCCTCTGGGTGTTCACAATCTTACGGGTAAGCAAGGGAGCACTTCCGTCTTCCATTCGTTGATGTCCATTACTGAGTTTTGCTTGAATCGGTGGATTCCCCACAACTACTCCCAACTATTTCCCAAAGTTGTTTCCAAACCAAAGCTCCTAACAGGACCCGTGATTTGCAACACCACCCAATTCATCCAACTGTCAAGACGTTGTCCCACACATCATACAAACATTATTCAGTGAATTGCTACGTCCTTTACTGGTTTCTGCATTAATTTGATATAAAGCATGTTGAGTGTACGCATGTTTTCTACGCCTTCAATTCTTTACTAATTTCTCGGAATTTCGAATGAAATCTTCTTGTAACCTCATTTGGCAAAAGCCTGAAATTTAACGGCCATGAGCTGACTGATAAGTTCCATAATTGCTCAGCCAACTGTTTGGCCTTTGATTATAGAATTTATTCGTGACCCAAGTGTACTAGTTTGATTTGTATTAATCGGTTGTTTTTAATTTTCGTAGGATGTGACTTCAAAAATGCTTCCAGAACTGGATCAAATGTCGAGGGTACAGAGGAAAATCAGTCGGATGAGAGCTATCGGTCACCAAATAAGGTATAGTTTTGTCTTTTATGACATGAAAAACACGTTACGATCTACCGTTATAAAAGATGGGCTTTGACTCTTCTGCTTATGCATTTAAAATTGTTACTTTAGTTGGAGGCTGGTTTCGAGCTAACACCCCGTACACCAGTCCAAGAGACGATTGGTGTACGGGTTGACTCGAGCGTCAAACCCCATTCCGGGGAAAAAAAGCCGGTCCATGGAGTGAAAATGAGAAATCCTCGTCCTTTGGGCTTCTGGTCAGCGGGACCAGTTACACGCCAGAGCATTCGGAAGAAGGATCTTTTTTTCTTTTTTTTTTCGCAGACAAAACTCGTTGGGCGGATTGGAAGTTCGCCGCGTGACAGCCGAGGGCGCTGCGATCGCTTGCTACTCAGAAGTGGCACAAATTGCACGCTTGCTCTTCGACATTGAAATGTGCCGTGTAGATCCCTTACACACCCGGTCGCTGTTTACTTGTATCCCTAAAATAGTCACCTATTAACCTTCATCTTTGGGGGGTTAAATTTAAAAAAGAGAAATCAGATTTAAGTTTTGAAATTTTGTTGATTTTTCTCTAACACTAAATATTCCAAAGGTGCGTTCAACTCTACTGATTTTTCAATGCCTACGATGCTCATTTTCAAGATTTTTGTGATAAATCGTAAGATTTTCCTAGGGAGGAAATGGCTTTTTTTTTAAGGAAATTACTAAAAAATTACTTAAATTAAATTGGACATTGGAGTATCGATTCGGATTATCAATTCTACGACTTTTTTTCTCAAATCTCATTCCTTTGTTCCTATCTTTTGAGGGTGTCCATGGAGCTCCTCGGCCTGCATCACAGATTAAACTACTGCATTATGTTGTTTCGTTCATGTCCAGTACCATGGAAGAAGGAGAAGGAACGGTCACTCAGCGTTACAAAGCGTACCCAAAAGCTCCCCTCCTTTTCAACGAATCCTCCCCATTTGTCCCACATTCGACTGCTAGCGACACCTCCGGGAGTATCCTCGATACTACTATTTGCTCTCTGTTACTCTGTGGATACTACTAAGGGCCAAGGAGTTTGCCTTTACGTCCACAGATCGCGCCAGGTGACACCCACTGCAGTCTTACCGCAAATAAAATTTAATATACATAGATATACATCTCTGGGGTGTCGGGGGACGGCGGTATCGCCCAGCCGCCCGAGGCCGTCTGGAGGGAGCAGGCTTTATGTCAGAAATATTCGCGAGCACCAAATGTCGAGAACTTCAAACCAAAAAGCTCGACTCTACCGAGCGGGCACCAGGTAAACTTACTAGTGACAAAGGATACCTGTTCAGAGTGCGTTACTCTCGGCAGTCTTTGGCGGATAGTCCACCACCTCCTATGAACTGACAATCCCTTCTCCTTCTTCCATGGTCCAGTACTTTCCGAGATAGAGCCATTTCCAGCTCCAAATAAGGGGAAGTCACTATTGGGCTCTGTTCAGTGGACACCCAGTTCACCCTTACCCCTCACTGCAAGTAGCAGTCAGTTCGAAGTTAATCTCCAACTAAAGTATTGTTAATTACAAAAGCTGAAGTGTCACCTGCTTAGCCCACCGTTTTGTGGCGTTGGTAATTTAGCGTGAATCAAAACCCGATTTTTCCCGCAGGTTTTTGCGGCGGTTGGAGCAGAGTTTGAAAAGAAGTCGGGACTATCAGAAAGAGAGGATGTCCAGCCCGGAGAGACCGCTCCTTCCACAAGACGGCACCGCCAAAAGGCAGGACAAGAGGATGTCCTGGTTGCGACAACGGAGCGGAGCCGTGTCGGACTCGAGCAGTCAAACCAAAGAGTGGACCGTTGCGACCAGCCCTACCGGCCATACTGACTAGATCTGGAGCAGCCCCTGTCATTGAGCAGTGTTGCCAACCAGGCGTTTGAGGCTAATTGCAAACTCAAAATTGCATTTCTATCAATGGTATGTACTGAAGCGTCATTGTGAGCGGGTGTTCGAGTCAAAACCACAGCACAATGCAAGTAATTCTTCGCCCAGAATCACAACACCTCACTCGACTTCCGTATCAACTTTGCTTATCCAAAAATAACAATACACCCCTCAGGATATTGTCCGCTGCTGGTGAAGACAAAACTGGCTCAAATACCTACTCACAATGACGTCATCGGATGAACTTCCATTTGCGTATCAGTGTTGTGATCCAACGTCGACTTTTGCCAAGAAACTTGTTTTATGGAAATACCACATGGAATTAACAAACTTTGCTTGTAGATGACTCTAGGGCACGAATAATACGTAAAGATTTAATCATGGAAATTTTAAAAAATCCAACGCAAAAAGCAATAAAATTTATTAAAGTGAAACTTTTATTTATTTAATAAGCTTATAAATTTTAAGGAGGAAATATCGACGACTACCGCGCATCAATTTTGAATCAATGTTGAAAAAAGTTAAACTTGCAACTAGAATTTTTGTTGTATACGCTGTTACGACGTTCAATTGTCTATTTAGTCATCTAAATGGGCGAGTTTAGACGTTTCACTTCATAACATGGGAACAATTTTTGTGTTTTAATTATCGAAAATTTTCAACGTTTAAATGAGGAAATCTGCACAATCTGTTTTTGCCTTTTTGAATGATGAAAAATTCATCAACTTAAAGATCTCTCTGCAACCCAAAGGATGCCTTCATTTTTATATTCGACCCCGCGTTTTTCATTTAGTAGGCGAAAGTGTAGGCGTAAAAAAATTTGAAGAAAAAAACTGCACTGTCGAGTAGGTTTTTAAAACTGAACCTGGTGCAGTTGTGTTGATAAAGAAACAATCAATTTGCAATAATTTTTTTTCCGTATCTGTCTTCGTGTTTGTCTAAAGGAACGCTAAAAATGAAAGCAATATTACGATGCAATAGTTAGTCAACTTGTACATAAATGGAGCGGTGTAGACGTAGCAGGTACAAAAAAGCTCAATTGAAGCAAAAGCAAATGATATGAAGAGTGTTAAATGTGAAAGTAGTCATCAAAAAACGTTTTATTGTGAAAATTGCGACGTCTCATGTGTAATATCCTGTAATCTCTTGTAAATACACTGCGAAAAACCGTAGTCTTGTCTTTAGCGCACTTTCCGAATACGGAAATGATGAAATGAAATACTCAATTTTTTATTTCGATAGTGTATGAGAGTGTACACTAAACAGTAGCAATCTACCTAACTTGCTAAAAAGAATCAACAGTTCTATGCTTTTTGGAAACTATTTTTGTAAAGTTCAACCCGAATCGTTGAAATAGTTCAGTTCAGTTTGACAGCCTTGTGTGATTACGTTACGGCAAAAAAAAGTGATGAAGTCTTTCACGTCGATGTACCCCTCGTTGTTGCATTGTAGTAGGTGTAGAGGTATCTCTGGTTTGTGACCAGTTTTTGTAATTGTTTTAATCGTCAAAAAGTGAGGAAAGAGAGGGAAATTTCAGTTGCGAATACCCGACTGTGTGAATAGTGTCGCTTTTTTTTTAATTTTAATTTTATTATTAGGACAAGTATGTCAGCATCACTATTTACTTGAGCATTTATTTTAGTTTTTATTTGAATTTTAATAAACTGTTTATTTTGAAGTTACTAAATCTGGAGTGGCTGATAACGGAATAACGAATGGACATGCTTTTAGATTTTTTTTTTTTTTTTTTTCCATTAGGTATCGATAAAAGGCGTCCAAATATGTAACACTGAAAATGGGGTCGTAACTTTGATGGGAGTTCATATCAATTTATACATTTTAGGCAAATCATTGAATTTGCGGCAGGAACAAGCGATCAGTCCCTGATTGTTTGGTGATTTGAGGCTGGCCGCAAAGAAGATCAGTCGAACTGCACTCTTTCGTCTTTAAATGTTAACTAAGGCCAAACTCACGAGTTGCCCTCGTGACGTCACAATCAGGAAGTCAAATCGTTCAGTACTTTCGGTCACACAATCCCCCCCCCCCCCCCCCCTTTGGACTTAGAACGTTCTACAAAGAACAAGGTTCAGGACGATTTTACCGTGAATTCAGGTCGGTTGTGTGAAGGGGGGGGGGGGGGGGGCTGTAAAAGTAGATTCGGTAGAATAACAGAGACACCGAACCAGTTATGAACTCTCCGACACAACCCCAACTGGTTTACGAACCCTCCACACCACCTCACACCGGTTAATAATATCGTTGTGCGATTGAACAAGACGAGGTTCCACAACTGTTTCTGAACTTGCACTAATATAATAATATTATTTTTTGCCCCAAAATAACACTTATGATTGGCTACCAATAGTCCTTTGGAGGCTCCCGCCCCCATACTCGCTCATACCCCTTAGTAGAGGGGTCAGAATCCATCAAAACCAAAATATTGCCCGCGAAAGACGAAAAATTGGTGAAAACGGCACTTTCTGGCGGAAATTGCCTATTTTTGAAGGGCCGTCCCTCGGTGCCTATTTCGACGTTTGATCACGTCACCTTGGCACCATCTTGCCAAGCCTTGGAAACCGATTGGTAAGTGATTCTCTGACGTTAGCAGTAATTTCATGGCCAAAAGCGCCATTCATCTTTTGGCCAATCTTGTTCCCACGCTCGGCGTATTGGTTGCCAAACTTGATACTCCCACCTTGCAATAGGTCAAATCTTTGACCCAAAGAGCTGCACTTGGGCTCAAACTAACACAAATTTAATGCAGTTTTGATTATATAATAACGTCCGTACCGCTATGATGCATCATTTAGGCGCTGTCAGCAAAATACCAAAATGTGTGAAAAGGCGCGATCGAAGCCCCTGACACCACCTAGAACCAGTTATGAACCCTCCCCACTCACATCGCATCAAATTCCCAGTAAATTTCCTTCCAACCAGACAAGAGAATCATCGTAAGAAAAAGGAAAGAGAAAAGTTAGTATTTTTCAATCTCTGCTCTGAAGAAAACATCGAAATTCGAATCCAGTCTAAATTAATCTTCAAACATATATGTATAGTAGATATATATAGTCAAGAAATCTTCTGTACAAACCAAATAATGCAGGTATAACCGATAACAAAAATAATAATAATAATTATTATTATTATTATTATTACTCCTTGTTTAGTTAGTGCCATTACTTCATACAGACGGGTATAACTGCTTCTTGTAGTAGATAATTCGTACTGCCAATTTATTTCATATCTGCAAACTTCTCAGAACTGAATACGCATTTTGAACTAGGATTTTTTTTTTTTTTTGTTTTTTTTTTTTTTTGTTGGATCTTTTAAACATATAAACAGTTTTGTGTTCCTTTGCGTAGCGTAGACCTATTCATAGATATATTCTACCGTAGTTGTTAGGCATTTGAATAAAAACTGGCGTAATAGAAATTCTAAATATGAAATGGCGGCGATGTAAAATCGAGTGGCGGGCGACAGACCCCCGACCGATGTTATTTTTATGCAAAATAGCAATTATTCAAAGTCATTGTGTAAATTCGGTTTTGACTTGTTTTGTGGAAGGCCCCTCGAAATATTTCAGTGCTGCAGACGTACAAAAACCCCCGGTGCGTTACAGTTTTGAAATTCTGCATTTGAAGATATCTGTTGTCTTCAAAAAGAACAGCTCTTTGGTCAATTCGACTCCTTCTGCGAGTATTTGAGGTTTTAGTTTTAATACCAAACCTGTGTATCATAGTTGTTACCTATTTGCAACGAATCATCTTCTAATTTCTCTGTATGTTGTTGAAAGTCTTGTAAGTGGTCGTATCAATTTTTTCTCTTCCCTTTTCATGTGTTTACTCAGCTCAGCACGTTGTGATTTTCCGCGTTTCCCCTCACAAGTTGATACTGTCACTCTTGTCATCCATGTTACCGAAATGTTTTACTGAAATAAAGAATCCAATATTTGGTGGTGTTTCTTTCGATTGTTTTATTCAGACTCAACGCGATGAACCAAAGGTTGATAAGTACGAACCTGGGGATTGAGGGTCTGTATCCGCTGTGCGGCTCCTTAAACTGGCTTATAGCTCTTCGAACAGGTTTCACGCGTCATAAACCAGTTATATAGTTCTTCAAACTGGTTGAGACACCTCTGCAGATTTGATACGACTTCAAACCTGTTTTATAGCTCTTCCAACCTGCTTTGTGGCTTCGCTATCAGTTAAATAGGACTTCTAACTAGTTTTCAGCTTTCCAACCAGTTTTTCAATAGGACTTCAAACTAGTTTTGAGCTTCTAAATTAGTTTTATGGCTCTTCAACTGGTTTCATACGACTTCAAACCGATTTATAGCTCTTCCAACCAGTTTTATGGGCCCACCTGCTTGAGAGCACTTCACCCCGATTAATAGCCCTTCAAACCGGTTATTTGGCTCTTCAAATAGTTTCTTTGACGTCAAATCAGTTTTATGACCCACTCCTATTATAATAGCTCTTCAATGGTTTCTTGAACTTCGAACCCAAGGAGCTTAGAAGAAGAGCTTCTTCTAAGCTCCCTGTTCGAACCATATATAATAATAATAGAAATAATAAAAAGCCTTTATTGTGTTTACCTTTTAAGGTCTATACGCACACAGGAACCCTGGACCCTCCACCTGTTTAAAAAGTGGTTTTGCTTTTCAAACGAGTTCTTAGATTTCAAACCAGTATTATTTCGTCGGCCATAGTATACTTATAGCTCTTCTAACCGGTTTTATGTCTCTTTAACTGGTTCCTCAGGACTTTGAACCAATTTGTGGCCCCTCCACCTGTTTTAGATCACTTCAAACTAGTTTTATTGTTCTAAAAACGAGGATAGTAGCTTTTCTAACTGGTTGGATTGCTCCCTCTTCTAAATCAATAGTACCTACTTAAACCATTTTGAACTGGGTGTAGAACCCTCCAAACCAGTTTTATGGCCCCCAACCTGCTTCATAGCATTTGACCCCGTTTTATAACCTTTCAATCCGGTTTTATAGTTCTTCAAATCAGTTATATACCTTTTCAACTGGCTGTTTTTTTTTTTTTTTTTGTTTTTTTTTTCAAGCTGCTCAACCTTTTTTTATAGAACTTCAAATTCGGGTTTTTTTTTTATTCCTGAAATCAGTTGCAGAGCTCGTAAGCTGGTTAGGTAGGTACTTCAAACTGGTTGTTCGTCTCTTTAACTGGTTTTACAGGACTTAGGAGATTAGCAAGAGGCGTGTAAAGCTGGTATATTTATTGTATGAATTGATCATACGTCGAGGACTTTGATTTGGTACGTTTTGCGTTCGGGGACGTTCGCTACAAAGAGGACGTTCGCCTCGCAGGGCCACAACGTGCCGGAGTCGCCGTATTTTATTATGTACGCCAAAGCTCTGCCGGTTGCGTTTGCTCTGAAGAAGAGAAATGTTAAATAAGTTGCTAGACGGTCTCTGACTAGATTCAAAATCAACGCAGCGGTTGTTTACGTTTGTTTCGGCATTTCATTGAGCAGCGCGTACGCTTTGGTGGTCCATTCCGGCGTGAGCTGCATGTAACCCTTCTCTTTTGTTATCATGTTGGTTTCGGTAACGCCAGGACACAAGGCCATTATCCTCACTCCCGTTTTTTCGAAATGGCAAGGGTCCTGAAATTGACACACAAAAAAATAAAATTTTCGATAACTTCTACCAACGTAAAAATGAACCGAAGAACTTACGCCCCAAGATTTGGTGAGTCCAACTACTCCGTGTTGTGTTGCCGTGTAAACGGGGACGTATGGCATCGATTCAAACCCGAAAATACTCGCACAGTTGATGACGACGCCGGTTTTTGACTTGTTGGTCGGCATGTACTCCAGCGCCAGGGCACAACCTCTGATCATCCCATTCTATAGGTAAAGACAATGGGGAATTATCATGGAATTTTTTCAATTTTTTTTTTTTTTTTTTTCGAAAGTTCATCCTACGAGAATAACAAAAACGACAGTCAGCCGTCTGGAAACGCTTCCAAAAATTATTACAATTTAGAGAAAGTGGAGACGTTTGAAAATACGCGGGAGTATAATCGAACAGCTGGGTCAGTGACGTCGTTTGGTCAAGAAGGTTTGGTCAGGACGCCGAAGTTGTTACCTACCAGTGTTGCCATCTGACAGCTCATCACAACAAACGCTATCAAATCACCGTCAATCTTATTTAATAAGACGTTAAGCTAAAAGTATAATATATTCACAAAGTGGTTGTTTGCCGATGGTGCAGAGGTCTAATCCAATGAGTTTGGTTAGGGAGAGAGAACGACTCCTCTGCTGAATACTAAATTGTTTATTCAGGTAAACAATTATAGCGTGGGGACCGGTTTCGAGCAACTAAGCTCATCTACAGCCCAGAGTGACTTGAGGTGGTTGAACGTACAGGTTCAGAACTAATTGTATAATGATAATGATGATGAATAATATATTCTGCATTATTTATTCACTATATCAAATGATAAACCTTCGTAAATTCCTTCTACAAGCTGTAGACGCTAGCTTTGCCTTGTTTGTGACGTAGATTGGTCAAGTCAGCCTCCCGGACAGACCCGCGAAAATTCGAACTGCAATACTCGTTTTTTGCTCTTCTCTCCTCCAACAATTAAAAAAAACGCTGCAAATTTTACACAAGGGTTTATTATTCTTTGATATAGGTGGTGTGGCCAGATGTTTCAAGAAGCAGTACATTTTAGGTGTACACAAGGGTCTCTGTGTACAGCAGTACCCATCACATACCTTGCAGCAGTACTGTAGTACAAAAATCAGTTTATCATATAGGTTAACCATTTTTGCGAAAATTAATTCCGTTAAAAAAATTTAGGAACAAAATTTTTTTTCTAATTTTTTTCCACTCGAAAAATATTTTACCTCCTGGCACCCTTCAAAAAACCCTTAAAAACATTGTTCGGATCGTTCTGGGACCTCCAAAAATACTTCGAAAACGACACCAAACTCGACCCCATAGCCGAAAACCTTCAAAACCCCACCCGTATCACCATTTTAGCCCCATAGCGCCCCACGGGTTTGGGTGATCGGGCTGAAAGCCTTGCGGGTACAATTGTAGTCTAGTTAACTAGAAGGTAAACCGAGTATTTGGTCGAAATTTTAGATTTAAAAAAAAAATTCCTACTACCCAAAACCGCCCGGACGGCGGATGGACATTTTGCTATTGGAATCTAGACCTCTTGAAACGGATAATGTCAAATTTTGAGGGCGATCGGAGTCGTCGACCTCCGTCGCGATTACAAAGGTGTATTATTCGAAGAATAGGTACTAAACCATAATCTGTAGGTACTTAGGTACAATGTTCGGACAAATGTGGGACCTCGAAAAAATATATTTTGCATCCAAAATTACTCGGAGAACTACACGTTACCTATTTGACCTCCTGGGATTCTTCAAAAATCCCGTTTGTTGCCCCCTGAAAGCCCAATTGATCCCCACAGTCAAATCGGATCGTTCTGGGACCCCCAAAAAAATTTTTTTTTGATTATTTTTTTTTTTTTTTTTTCTTTCAAAAATTCTTTATTTTTTGCTTGAAAGTATTTAACCTCATGGGATCCATCAAAAATCCCATTTTTAGCCCCATGAAAGCCCTATAGATTGTCACAATGAAATCGGATTGTTCTGGGACCACCAAAAATGGATTCTACGTCCAGAAATACTTC
This sequence comes from Pilophorus perplexus, assembly GCA_955831195.1. Taxonomy (NCBI): domain Eukaryota; kingdom Metazoa; phylum Arthropoda; class Insecta; order Hemiptera; family Miridae; genus Pilophorus; species Pilophorus perplexus. Next base: position 30,885,429 of record OY037009.1, on the reverse strand, counting down.
GATAACGACACATAACTCGATCCCATAGTCAAAACCCTTAAAAAAAACCTTTCCGTAGCCCCATTTTAGCCCCATAGCGCCCCACGGGTTTGGGCGATCGGGCTGAAAACCTTGCGGGCACTACTAGATGGCAAACCGCATATTTTGTCAAAATTTCAGATTTTTCAAAACCTGTTTAATAGGTAACTAAATGTCTTTTTCTGAGTATTTTTTATTTTATTTTATTTTATTTTATTTTTTTTTTTTGAGGTCCCACATCTGTCTCAACTAATAACTATTTATTTTTAATGTTTTCAAAAATATTTACTTTGGTGCAGAATTAATTTTTAATTTTTCAAAAATATTTCCTTTGGTGCAGAATTAATTTTTTCGTAATTAACCTATAGGTACCTATCAAAGAATACTATTCACTTTATTCATGGAATTTTCGCTTATTGAGATGCTTAAGGGCAATGATGAGTCCCAGGGGGGTCAAAAATTTAGTATAGGTACTTAACTAACAATAATAATCATAATTATAATTGTTATTCATTGTTACCTACTAATTTGAAGCCCTCAGAGTCTCTGAGAGGTCTATGTTTGTGTGTTTCAATGTTTGTGTCGCAATAGACTTGCACGCAGTAGACTTACACGTGTAGACCTTACACGAACGCCAGCGAGGTTCGTGCAACACGCCAGGTCGAATTCCCGGGAAGGGTGTGGCCAGTCCTCGTCATCACCCAGTTATCTCCCACCAGCTCCACGGGGAGGTTGTATGTGGGTATTTTTCAAATTTAAATGTAATTTCAGCCCAATTCATTTTAAATTACCTCCACTTATCGCAAAATTGTGATATTATCATTCGGGAGAGTAAGAAATTGGAATACATTTTGTGGCGTTGCCGTGTTTTAGACGAAAATCGAGTAGTGACTTATTTGGTAAGAACTGATGATTACAATTCATCTTTTACGAATAATTATTGTTTCTCACTCGCGGTATTCTCTATTCGTGGAGCTTACAAACCCTCCTGATTGGTTTATTTAGTTTGGCCTCATATTGATTCTCCGTCTCTCTTGTTGAGCTTTTTTTCTACCGTTAATGAATTTGTTTTATAATTCTCGGGAGTTTTTTTGGAATCGGCTTCAAAATTTGTTGTTTCACGTTTCAAGATGGGTATGTTCCAAAAATGTAATGCCCCCCTGCCGTCCGAGCCCTTTTAGGCGGTAGGGTATCTCTTTTAGAGTCTACAAATCTGAAATTTTGACAAAATACTCAGTTTACCATCTGGTTGTGTCCGCAGGGTTTTCAGCCCGATCGCCCAAACCCGTGGGGCGATATGGGGCTAAAATGGGGCTACGGGAGGGTTTTTGAAGGGTTTTGGCTATGGGATCGAGTCAGGTGTCGTTTTCGATGTATTTTTGGACGTAGAATCCATATTTCGGGGTCCCGCAACGATCTGAATTCGCTGTTGCGATCTATAGGACACATAGATTCTCATTTGTAGCTCCATGAAAGCCCTTTAGATCGCAATAATATTGCGATCTAAAGGGCATACAACGATCCGATTTCACTACATATTATGTAGTGAAATCGGATCGTTGCTGGACCCCAAAAAATGGATTCTACGTCCAAAAATTCTTCGAAAACGACACTTAACTCGATCCCATAGCCAAAAGCCGCCAGTGATTACATACTCTGGTTGAGCCCGTCATCACTGGCTGTTTTGCTGGTGGCGAGCGCTTTCGATGTGATAACGTCATCAATGATCAGACGATGAGGTTTTCACATCGAAAGCGCTCACCACCACCAAATCAATGGTGACAGAATCAACTAGAGTTATTAAAAAATCAAAATTTATTTCTAACATTCTGATAAAGTGGAGTGTGAATCAGTGATTGGGCTGAAATTAGTTGATCTTGGGAGCATAAATAGGAGCAACCGCGTTGGGCATCATCGGTTGTGTTAAAGTGCAGTGTTGTGTTAAGTTTAAGTGCGCGTAGGCTAGTTGGGTTGTGTCAACAGGTTGTGTGAGACGGTTAGTAGGTAGACGTGGTACGCAGCAAGGATAAGCCAGCTCGTAGGATCCAGCCTGCAATTCATTAGGTATTTGATAGCTTGCGAAGCTGTGCCTCCTTGCCTGCCTGCCGCGTGGATTATAGATTGTAAGTTAGTTATAGTCTTTCCCATTAGGTCTCGGGTAGGTAGGTAGTCTTAGGGCGGATGAAGTGGCCGAAGTGGTTAGCAAGGCTGGAGATCGCTTCTGCCATGGTGATTCGTCGTGCATGTGAGTTGGTGGTCACTGTGAGAGTAAGGTTGCATTGGTTGGTCAGCTCCAATTATCGACAGCTGGTAAACTTGGTAAACGGATCTGAACTTCCGATGCTAGTTGCAGGCGTGGTGGACTGGCACAGTGATGGAGTTTCAGTTTGGTTCGATCTGGATGGTGGGGCTGATTGTGTAGGTAGGCTATGGTGGGAGGGGGGACTAGGTACGCCAACCAGAGAGAAACAAAACTCGGAACGTTTCTACTGTGTTAATTACCAGTAGCATTGAACTTGACAGTCAGGCGTATATATCATCATTGGCACGTAACGATTGAAGAGCGTCAATGCCAGTCTGTGCGCGTGGGCTATCACAGTGATGGTAGTGTAAGAACACACTTCCTGTTTTGACACCACCGAGAAGAAAAGAAAACTTCTAGACTCAATCAAGACCTTGAGACGTGCAGATCTCCTCAGCCATCACTGCGTTTGTCGACTTCACAACTTGCGTCGCCATCGCTGCTGCTGCTGCTGCTGCCACATCCATTCAACACGCCAGTGTCCGTTAATGCTCCCAAGTCTCGCGGCGTTTGGGTGGGGGGTGGGTGTGGGGGTCTTCTCCGAGTTTCTCCAAGGTTCCTGAACGCTTCATAGACAAGGTTTGGTTGGTGAGTAAATTCTGTGTACATTTTGTTGAAAAGTAAGGTAGGTACTGTTTCACATCATTTTTTAAAAACAATTTCATTTTTTTTTTTTTTTTTTTTCAGGCATGCTCATCAACAGGCTCATCAATTATTGAGCCAGGTACAATTCAAAACCATGTCAAACCATTCAAGATGGCATTCAAGTTCCTTTTCAACATTCTTGTGACTTTGATGGTCTCTACTCACTTGGTTTTCATTATCCACTATTTGTAGTTTTCGAGAAAACCCCTATAGAAATTCGTCCAATGGTCAATCTCAAATGGTCAATATGCAATGCAATGCAATGCTTAAAATTTAATTTAATACTATTAGTATTTAATACTACCCAACCTGAATGCCATTTTATGGAGCCACTGTTGGAAATTAGTCTCTTTCCCCCCTTTGCCATGATGAACTTCAGCTGAAGGAAGAACTTCTTTTATCCACAGTCACATTTCACATGGCATTAAATTTTGTTTGTTTCAAGAATCAAGAACAGTAGGTCCCCAAATAGGTTGCAAGGTTAGGTATATAATATATCATACATTGTATATTATACAACAGACACCTGCCCGCGCACCCTCACCCTCACACATTACAACAAAATGTCATTTCAAATCAAGCAATATACAAAAACTACTAGACAATTCCAATTATTGCAATCCACAAAACAATAAGTAGTTACCTACCCATGTTGTCGATCATTAGAATTAGAATATTCTTCAGTACTCCCACAACTCCCTACTTTTTTTTTGCATAAACCAGTATAAACTGACATTCTTCACTAAAACATAAACGCTTGCATACGAGTCTGCAACACATTGGGACATTTTATGTCTTTAACACTACAACAATCATCAACACTTACAGCTAAGGAAAAACTAAACAAGTTCCATTTCCCTAGAAACGGCTTGGGACAATTTTCGTCAACAGTTTTCGTGACGATGTTTGATGTGCCAAAGCAAAGACATAAAATGTCAAAAACCGCACATGTAGGTACACAGAAAAGCTGGTAAAAAAAATCTCACTAAGTTTACAATACATTAGTGGCCTCACCTTACAAACCATAAATTGACTCAACACCCCCCCATAAATTGACTCAACTGTATCCCCCCCAAATTCCTCAAGAGAGAACAACTCAGCTCTAATGTTGTGTTTTGAAGTGGTAGGCCTCAAACATTCTCATGTCCATCTCTATTCTGTAGTAAATTGCATGCCAGTGGCTCCAAGGTTTTTCAAAAAGCAATTAGGGTATTAGGTAGACAACTGTTGTCTTTGTGAAACAAATTGCTGTAGATTGTCATGTTTCTCACGCTGAGTTCCGAAGCCAGGTGTTGGCTTCTCCAACCGGCACAATATTTGATGTCGTCGGCAGAATGTTGTTGTCTTGACTTCTACATTGAGCGAATCGAATATCTCTTATTGTGTCGTCCATCCGTGAAGTTTGGTGGACCGTGCTCAGTTCGGGGAATATGACGACCAGGCCTGGTTGTTGTTTCCACTGTTTTTGTCTTTTCTCCTTGTATTTGGTAGTTAGTGAAACAAATTGCTGTAGATTGTCATGTTTCTCATGCTGAGTTCCGGAGCCAGGTGTTGGCTTCTCCAACCGGCACAATATTTGATGTCGTCGGCATAATGTTGTTGTCTTTGACTTCTACATTGTGCAAATCGAATATCTCTTACTGTGTTGTCCATCCGTGAAGTTTGGTGGACCGTGCTCAGTTTGGGGAATATGAAGACCAGGCATGGTGGTTGTTTCATCTTTAGGTACTTCTTCTTTATTTAGCAGAACAGTCATTTCAGTAACCGGCCTCTGATGACAGACCACGTGACTGCATCAGCGTCATTTTCTGAAGTAAGTAAGCAGGTACCTACTAACGATAGGTAAGACTACCAACGTAATATAATTATGTAACATATTATGTTGGTATTAGCTGCTCATCGTCTACGAGTCAATCCAGTTTTTCTGCAGTGAAGCAAAGTGATTCTGCGGGTACCCCAGACAAGGTGATTCAGCAATGCATCCAGCTCGTAGCTTTCTTCGTTTGACTCGTCTTAGTTTGACTCCACGAAACAGTCCTCAACATCTGCCATCTTGCTGCCTTCATTGACTGAATTTACAGAGAAGACATTGTTGGTGAGTTTGATTGTCTACAGCGAAATAGATATGGAGTGGATTTCCTTGCTAAACGGTCACATTGTTTTTCAGCCTTGATGTCAGACTTCTTGGGAGCATCAGCGTCATTTCTGAAGTACTCTGAATGATAAGACCACCAAGATACATCTGCTCATCATCTACGAGCCAATCCAGTTTTTCTGCAGTGAAGCGATTTGATTCTGCAGGCACCCAGACAAGGTGATTCAGCAATGCGTACAGCTTCGTAGCTTTCTTCCTTTGACTCGTCTTTGTTTGACTCCACGAAACAGTCCTCACTATCTGCCATCAAGGCAGGCCGTACATTGACCGAATTACAGAGAAGACATTGTTGTTGAGTTTGATTGTCTACAGTGAAATAGATATGGAGTGGATTTCCGTGCTAAACGGTCATTTTGTGTTTCAGCGATGGCAGACTTCTTGGGAGCATCAGCGTCATTACTGTAGTATTCCTAATGATAAGACCACCAAGATATAATATATCTTATCTTCTAGTCGTCTACCAGCCAATCCAGTTTTTCTACAGCGACACACCAGTCAAGAGTTGCTGCAGCAATGGTGTCGCCAAACTCTGCATAAAATCACCTGGAAGGCAAATAATTTGGCGAATAGCTTCGCCTTTCAGTGAGTTTATTTATAGAACGCCCCCCAAGATCCCAAAGGTTCTTCTGTCTGGCGCTACTGCCAATGGTGGGGGAAGAATGGCGTCAAGAGGAGCAGCTAACTATGAAAGGTAAGAATGAAAGTTGATGGAGAGTAGTTAGGTACTGTTTTGTCCCTCCAGCGCCTTATAGAAGAAAGTTGTGTTTGTGAGCCCTCTATTTGAAGCTTTATATTTAGATGAGTCCTTTGGAAAAATGAAGACACGTAAGTTCTGATTATCTACTCTTGGCTCTCTTTCTTTTAGGGTTCCATAGGTCGCCCTAGAGGTTTTTGAGGTTGGCATTCTTTCAAGTTTCTGGGTTCCATCAATGACAAGTCAGGAATGTGCAAATTGGATATTGAAACCCAGATTTCACTAGCCAGGGGAACAATTCAAGCTCTCAACTGCCAGTGGTGGGGCAGAGAAATCCATTGCCGAACCAAACAGCTCATCCTCAGTGCTATTGTTGAAAGTAGGTATACTGCCAATGGAGGGGGAAGAATGGTGTGAAGAGGAGCAGGAAAGTATGAACGGTAAGAAGATGTTGAGGGAGAGTAGTTTCTATTTTTTCCTCAAGGAGAATTAGCTGTAGCTCGTTGGACTCGAGGAAGCTCCAATGGTACGGGAATGTCCGTTGTATGGCCGCAGAAAGGTGACCCGGGCAGGTTCTCCAGAAGGCCGACTGAAGAAGGGTCGCCCACCCGATGAGTCGCCTCAAGCTCACCAAGGATCAGTGTCAGGACCATAGGGTTTGGCATCAGGCGATATTGAGCAGCCCCTGGTAAGAGGAGAAACTGTTCTTGTTTCTAATGTTTTTATCTTTTCTTCTTGTATTTGGTAGTTGTAGAAACAAATTGCTGTAGACTGTCATGTTTCTCACGCTGAGTTCCGGAGCCAGGTGTTGGCTTCTCCAACCGGCACAATATTTGATGTCGTCGGCATAATGTTGTTGTCTCTGACTTCTACATTGTGCAAATCGAATATCTCTTATTGTGTCGTCCATCCGTGAAGTTTGGTGGACCGTGCTCAGTTCGGGGAATATGACGACCAGGCCTGGTTGTTGTTTCCACTGTTTTTGTCTTTTCTCCTTGTATTTGGTAGTTGGTGAAACAAATTGCAGTAGATTGTCATGTTTCTCAAGCTGAGTTCTGGAGCCAGGCCGTTGGACAGGAAGCAGCCCCCAATGGTACGGGCATGTCCGTTGTGTGGCTGCAGAAAGGTGACCTGGGCAGGTTCTCCAGAAGGCCCACCCGATGCGTCGCCTCAAGCTCGCCAAGGATTGGTGTCAGGACCATAGGGTTTGGCGTCAGGCGATATTGAGCAGCCCTTGGTTAGAGGAGAAACCCGCAAAAGTAAGTAGTTCCATTGGACATTGTTTGTTGCCTGTGGAAAGTTATCACCGTTTGTTTCCATTGTTGGAACGTCTTCCTTTTCCTGCTTCTTGGCCAAATGGAACGTCCTCTGCCTGTTTCCTCCATAGAATGTTTACAGACTGTTTGCTGCATGGCAAATTCATACTGCCTTTGTTCTTCATGGTGCATTTATACTGCCTGTTTCCTGCCGGGAGCATTTATACTGCCTGTTTGCTGCATGGAGCATTTATACTGCCTGTTTGCTGCATGGAGCGTTTATACTGCCTGTTTGCTGCATGGAGCGTGTATACTGCCTGTTTCCTGCCTGGAGCATTTATACTGCCTGTTTGCAGCAAACAGCATGTAGCATTTATACTGCCTGTTTGCTACATAGAGCATTTATACTGCCTGTTTGCTGCATGTAGCATTTATACTGCCTGTTTGCTGCATGGAGCATTTATACTGTCTGTTTGCTGCATGTAGCATTTATATTGCCTGTTGTTCTGCATGGAGCATTTATACTGCCTGTTTGCTGCATGGAGCATTTATACTGCCTGTTTGCTGCATGTAGCATTTACAGTGCCTGTTTTCTGCACAGAGCATTTATACTGCCTGTTTCCTGCCCGGAACGTTTACTGGCTGCTTCCATAGGCTTGATGCTTTGTTCCAGTAACCTAACCAATTTGGTGAGGAAGGTGTGACTATTTGGGGAAAGCCCCCCTTAGTTGGGGGGTAGGAGGAGGTCACATGGGGGAAACCCCTTTTTAAAACTAATTATTATATTAGTTGTAAATCTGTGTTAATGAAAAAAATTTATTTTATTTTTTTCCAAAAAAGACTTTTTGATTGTTTTTTCAAAAAAAAAATTTTGTTTTGTTTTTTTACTTGAAAAATATTTGCCCTCTTGGGATTTTTCAAAAATCCCATTTGTAGCCCCATGAAAGCTCTATAGATCGCAACAGTAAATCGGATCGCTGCGGGACTCCAAAAAATGGATTCTACGTCCAAAAATACTTCGAAAACGACACCTGACTCGATATCATAGCCAAAAGCCTTCAGAAACCCCCTTCTGTAGCCCCATTTTAGCTCCATAGCGCCCCATGGGTTTGGGCGATCGGGCTGAAAACCTTGCGGGCACAACTAGATGGTAAACCGAGTATTTTGACAAAATTTCAGATTTAAAAAAAAATTCCTACTGCCCAAAACGGCCCGGACGGCGGACGGACATTTCGGTTTTGGAATCTAGACCACTTGAAACGGATAATGTCAAATTTTGAGGCCGATCGGAGTCGTCGACCCCCGTCGCGAAAACGTAGGTGTATTATTCCAAGAATAATAAACCAAAACTGATTTCAGTGTTTCTGTAACATATGCTTCGGACCTACAATATAACGGTAGGGTTAAATTCAAAATCGGAAGCTTATGAAATTTCCCCATTATGGGATTTAGTTTAAAATCTTGGAAATTTAAGTTTTAAGGAGACGTCCTCCGGGAAACAAATTTCTCGCTGCTGTGTATGTGTGGATGAATGGAATGTGGAATTTATGTGTGGATGAACGAAATTCGGGATCGGAAACCGAAATCTAGGATCTGGGAATCATTTCCAGGTCGTCTGCTGTCGTTCTTGGTGACTTCCTGAGTCTCAGAGGTCGAAATAAGCAATAAATGAGGCCATACGACTCGTCACACGTAATACTTGAAGATCTTAATCAATATTTAGGTGTGTTTGGTGGTGTTTTGGAAGCGCCAGATCTTTGGTCACGCCGCCGTTAGTTGTGGAGGATAGGAGAGGGAGTGCACATGCAGTTTCCTCTGGTCCATGGCACGAGACGTCATGATCAGGTCCCTGCTGCTGCAAGAACGGAAGATCCGCTTTGGACAGACTTGCCATAATCTCTGGGTACCCTGTAGGTACTCCCCGGATCTCCTGTATGGAGTTCTGAAGTGCATAGCTAACATCACGCAATGCAACGTGAGTCCGTCTCTCCAGTATCCCTGCTCGAGACATGGAGGTAGAATGCGGAATTAACGGACTCCCGTGTAGCCTGAGCTCAGCATCCCTGCTCGAAACGTCAAAGTCGGACGCGAGGGACTCCGAGACAACTCAAAGTAAAAAACAAAAATTGGCAAAACATGCGGCTCTCAGGTATGAGATAAAACCAGTCTTAGGGACTTCGGACATCAACACATGGATGCTTCTTTTGCTCTGGGGTTCGATGGGTACAAAAGGTCCATTCGTGGCCGCGGTGCTCTGGAAGTCAAGGTGCTCCACCGGGCGGATGTAAAAAGAGCGAACGATCGGGTGGTTGGTCTTGTACAAAGAGCAAAGCTTTTCCAAATTTGATTTGAAACCGCATGTAAAAAGAGCGAAAGACTTTCACTACCTACCTACTTTGAAAATGAGGTGTGTAAAAAGAGCGAAAGAACTGAAGATTCAAGACCAATCTGAATGGAACACTATCAGCAAACTGACAGGAAGACTAGCAGACTGAATATTGAATTGGCAAAAAGTTGAGCAGATGGTAACTTGAACGCTGAAAACAAAAAGGAACCAGAGGAAGGACAACCTGAGAACTATTCTCAGAATGCAAACCAAAATTTTGAGAATAGTTCTCAGGTTGTCCTTCCTCTGCTGAACACTGGAGTCACAAGACTCCCTCCACTCGTCGATCGTACTGACACGGCCGTGGCACGCTTCACCTCTGCTCAATTTACATGTCCTCCGTCCTGCTGACTTCGGTTCAATCAATGTACAAAGAAACTGAAGATAATGTTCGAGTTTGCTCCTCTTTAGTTTGACTCTTTTTGAAATTGCTTGCACTACCGTCTAACTAGGAAGGTTGGCTTCTTCCCCCTGCATTAGGATCGTGACTCCCTGGTTGGATTTCGGATGGGAGTTAAAAAAAAAAAAAAAAAAAAAAAAAAAAAAAAAAAAAAAAAAAAAAAAAAAATGCGTCCACGGCCTCTCAACAGGAATCATCTATTGGTCAGAATTATACTCTCTTCTGTTCTGTTTCTTACCAAATTCACTTCTACGCATTTTTCCCAGTCTCGGTCGTTCATCATGCCAGCATTGTTGAAAAGGATGTCGAACGATCCGTAACGGGCTCTTGTCTCCTTTATGACCTCTGCGTGAGAGAAGAGTGTAAATGAAGTCACTATAAAATTTCACCCGATTTGGTGATTTTCACGTTTTGGTGATTACCCTCAAACATTTTTTTGGCTTCGACGTCGAGTCTCATGAACATGGCTCTTCCATGGCCGTGCATGGCGTTCAAGTCTTTGGCCGCTTGCTTGCCTTGACATTCGTCTAGCCCAGTGATCACCACTGCCTTGTGGAAATAAATTAGATAAGCCAAGGTGGAGAGCGTCACTCGGCTGTTACAATTGATGCCTACCTTGGCTCCTTGGCACAGAAGTTCATTGGCGGCGCCGAACCCGATACCGGACACGCCTCCGGTGATTAGAGCTACTTTGCAGTCGATGTCCATGTATTTTTTTCTTCCGTCCGCGCTAAAGACAAAAAGTGTCAACAACGATTGAAAAAAAAACAATGACGTCAAAAACAGTCAAACATCGTGATGCCCTCAGTCAGGCACGCGAGAGCCTGCAGGAGGACCTAACAGGTACGTATGCAATAAAGATCTGTGAACCTCACCACGATTGATGTCTCACGTTGTGTAGAACAGGAGGTAAGAAAACATTCCTGAAAGAACAACGAATACAGGGATCTACTAAACGACTACCGCAACGAAAATGGAAGATCTTTGCAGAAGCCGCTTCCAGTCTTGGAACTTACCGAGGGATAAACGACGCAGCAAGTCCGATTCTTTTGAACCGAGACAACATCATCTCTGTCTTACGGGATGATTTTTCCACCAAAAGTCACGATGAGTTAGATTCACAAATTCAATTTTTCCCCCGTTGAAAGATTGTGTTACTGAAAAATCAACTTTCATAATCACATAGACACGGATTATGTTTGACAACGAAATTTGTTTGTGTAACCGAGGAGATCAGAGATGGTCATCTACACTACTAAATGCAACATTTTGTGTCACTGAGGGTTCAGGTTTATTATTCTTGGAATAATACCCCTATGTAATCGCGACGGAGGTCGTCAATTCTCCGGGAGGGGTTTTTGAAGGGGTTTGGCTATGGGGTCGAGTTAGGTGACGTTTTCGAAGAATTTTTGTACATAGAATCAATTTTTGGGGTCCCAGAACGATCCAATTTTCCGAGGGGATCTCTTTTCTGCGGGTGGGCGCAATTTGACGACCGAGTTCCGACTTAGAACTAAGGCTACCTACCTATAGTAGATTTCGCAAACCTTCTTCCTTCATCGCGAACGAAGCTCTCCTTTGAGACGAGAGCCGGTCAAAAAGCGTCATTACGAGGGGTAACCTCCCCTCACCAACAGAACTTTGTTTTCCGATCGTCCTGATAAGAAGAGAAAGGGATTGGACCTAATAGGTATGAAACCTTCACCGGAAAATAGTTCACCCAAAATTGTCTAATTTGAATGGGGCAGGAGTCTTGAACGCGAGGAAGCTATGTGCCATGTCGATTTGGCCGAGTATTTTTTGTTGTCTTCTTTTCCTCTGTCAACGAAAAATGTTTCTCTTGAGGTCGATACTAATTTTGTTTACTTTTGTTTGCTTGGAAGATTTAATTAGGAGGTGGAATGGTTTTACTTTCAATGAGTATTTTCAACCCCACATAGTTGTTGACAACATCCTACATCAAAAGCGCTACTCCCTCAGATCCCACGTAAATTGCACTAAACGCGGAAGATGTCACAGGAAACCAATCAAAACTCACTTTTCAATTGACGTTAACTTTGTTTATTACAACAGTTTATTATAAGTTGTCAAGCACTCGCTATCATCTTTAAAAGCTAATCTGACTAGGCTCTATAGAAGTTTAACAATTTACATCCCCCGATCTCCCAAAGTCTAGTATTATTTTTCGGGCTGTTTGGTACATTAAACTATAAATGTTGCATAAAAATACATAAATATTCAGAATTAATTTGCATATTGGTATTTTGTTTTGGTTTTTGCTAAGAAACATAAAGAAGTACGTCGTCTACCTTTGGTTGTAAGGAAGAGTACACTACAAGTTTACAAATTTTGGAATGTTCACTACAGTGAAAGTCAAAATGTAATAGTATAACAACATTATCACAGTGCAAGAAAATGGGATTTTTCTTCAACAGCAAAAGTTAGATGAGAAATTCAAACAGAAAATGCACACGAAAAGTCATAAATTCACGTCACACTTTTAAAAATGGTTCTTTCATAAAACGTGTGCCAACTATGAAATTACAAAATTGATACAGAGGAGAACCGCAAGGTTTCACGAAGAAGTAAATAAATAAGTTGGAAATGTGTAGCAGTCAAATATGTTTTGTGCTACTAGATAGTAGTTAGGTACACACTTTTGTAGGCGTCAATTTATTCAAGATGGATAGGGCCTAAAGTAGGTAGGACCTTTAAGGTATTGTTTTAACAACTACTCCTTTCTTCCATGTTTCTAATATTTTCTGCTAGCGCAGAATCTAATTTGAACTATCTACCTCTTTTTTTTATAGTCTTAACACTGCAAAAGGTACCTCTCAATTACGGCATTGATACAGTTAATTACAAGTAACCAGGGGCGGATCCAGATGTCGTGGGGGGGGGGGGGGTAAACTTTTTGTAGGCGGCGAGTTTGTGCCGACGAAACTACACTTCAGCGTCGACAGGTTGGGGCGGTGGTGAGGGTCCTAACGGTTCTGAGGGCTAAAACCTGGTGGGCTGTTGGGGGATCAGAACTGGTATCAGAACAGGATTGGGGGGTGCCGTCGGGGGTCCTAAACTGGTTTGGATGAGCCTTAAAACGGGCGTGAGGATTCTAAAATTGTTTATAGACAGCTAAAATCTGATTGAAGTTGTGATGTAGGTGGTTAGGGATTGTAGAGCGTTGAAACAAGTTTGCCCATAGTTTTCAGTTCTAGGATCGTTTGGAAGAAGTTCAAACTGGTTTGAGGCAATTTAATAATCGTAAACCTGTTTGTATGTGGTTAAAGCCGGGTGTGGTGTTGAGGGATCTAAACAATTTCGGGGGTGCCGTCGTGGGTCCTAAACTGGTTTGGAGAGAACTAATGCATGTTTGAGGCGGTGGTGTGAGGATTCTAAAATGGTTTATAGACAGCTAAAACTTGTTTGAAGTTGTGGTGTAGGTGGTTAGGAATTATAGAGCATTGAAACAGGATTGTCCGTAATTTTCACATTTAGGATGGTTTGGAGGAAGTTCAAACTGGTTTGAGGTACCTAATTTAATGGTCCTAAACCTGTTTGGAAAGTGTTAAAGAGGGTGTGGTGTTGAGGGATCTAAATAGTTTCAGGGGTGCCGTCGTGGTCCTAAACTGGTTTAGATGAGCATTAAAACTGATGTGTAAGGTGAAGTTTCCAAACTGGTTTGGAAATAGCTAAAGCTTATTTTAGGCGGTGGTGTGAGGATCCTAAAGTGGTTTGTAGACAGTTAAAACCTTTTTGAAGTTGTGGTGAGGGATTGTAGGATCGTTGGAGCAGGTTTTCAATTCTAGGCAAGTTTGGGGAAAGTTCAAAATGGTATAGGGCAATTTCTACGGTCCTAAACCTGTTGAAAAGTGCTTGTACTGGGGGTGGTGTTAAGGGATCTAAAATTTAAACCTATTTAATAGGTTTGGAGAGTCCTCACCTGAGCTGATTGGGTGAGCTTCAAAACATTTTTGAGGTGGTATTTATGTTTCAAAGCTGGTTTGGGGAGCCTAAACCAGATATGGAGCGATGATTCGAAACTGGTTTGGAGAGCGTGAAACCCATTTGGTGGTCTGAGGATTCAAAACTGGTTTATCAGCAGGTGGGGGTGAGGATTTTCAATCAGTTTGGAAAGTGTTGGACCAGGGGTGGCCTTGGGTTTTCAGTTCTAGACCGGTTTGGAGAGAATTAAAACTGGGCTGAGGTGATTTAGAGAGTCATAATCCTGTTTGGAAAGTGTTGAAACCAGTTTGGAGAGGAGTTGAGGGATGACACACCCTTGAGCCGTAACAAAACCAAAACGGGTGTGGTGGGCGTGAGGTCCTAAAATGATTTAGAGAGAGTTAAACCCTTGAGGCGGTGGCATAGACACTTCTAAACTGGTAAGGAGTGGAGGTGGTTTTACCGTTAGGAGAGAGGGCTTTAAATTGGTTGAAGCGATGGGAGAGGTTTTGACGTGGTTTTCATTTATGAACCAATTTGGAAGATTGGAACAGGTTTGAGGTCATTCCGAAACTGTGTCCGAAATTGGTTTGAAAAGTGTCACCACGGGTTTAGGGCGTTGAGGCTTCCTTTACTCACCCCTCCCTCTCTTGGATGCGCCCCTACACCTCAACCTTTGAATGTCTCGTAATTTTCAGTCAAACTGCCATACATGTCAGATCTGTCTTCAATATATTTGTATCATATCTAGTTCACGTCTTAATATAATTCAAGTTTACATAGTTATCATGGTTATAACAGTTGAGGTTTATCCCCAATATGGACTTTGAGGTGAAAACTGATTTGTTTTCAATTATCTGAAATTGGATTTGTGCTTTACCGCCTTCTGCGTTATTTTCATGGTTATTTGTGCGGTTTACGAATCGACACGTGATATTAACTTGAGCCTGATTGTAGTCATTGTCGATTAATCTCCGAGCCGATTGGTATAAGAGTGTAACACTAATAACAAACTGTGGGCCATATCTTTGTGCTTTCCATGGTCCATGATTCATCCCTTGCCTGGCTATTTAGTAATCTTATTGCGCATATAACGCTAGGGACCTACTACAGACAAATTATCGATTATCATCAAAATGGGTGAAATATTTAAAAAAAAACCAATAGTACTCAAAAATCAAATCCCACCAAACACGGCTCTTTCTAGATGCTCCAAACTGGCAGTGCAAACGGTCAAAAAACGCTTTCATTAGTCAAATCGTAATTTGTCACTTTTTTGAATGTCACAAATTGTGCTATAACACCAATACGATACAGTGTACACTCAAAACTGTACGATATTGTGTTTGTTGTGTTTCAGTAGTCCATCCAACGGATGTGGTTATTTTTCAATTTCTTCGTTACAGATCAATCGGACCTCCCAGGGTAGTTAGAGTAGTTTTGTGATGGATTGAAAAAAACAAATCTCCCATCGCAAACTCGAAAACGAGAAAGCGGTGCGGAAATGCGAGATAAGTGGACAAAAGAAAAATTAAAGGACGAAACAAAAATAAAAACGCAAAATTATGGAAAAATCGTGTTTATATTAAAATAAGGTCGTCATGTAACTTACAACGCTAAACTTAAACAATAAATAGAAAGGAGGAATGTTTCAACACAGCGGGCACATATAAAAATAAATATCGATTAAAAAAATCAAAAAACAAAACACCAACCAAAAAAGTTTGCAATGGGGTCGGAAAGATTTTTTTTTTTAGACATTTCCTTTTTTCAAACATCAAAGAAGTTGACGAGCTCGACATTTTTGTTTCGTCAGCAAAATGTCGAGCGTCGACTTCTATGGTTCACAGATTCTTGTACAATGTGTGTTTTTTAGTCTACTCTAGTTTTGACCCTGGGGGGTTTTGGTTGTCATACGAAGTCCATTTCCGTTTTTCGGGATTTGCGGCATTCGAGGAGGCGCTCGCCGAATTTTTTGATTTCCGAGACGAAGAAGACGGTCGACGTGAGGCCGGTGAGGAACAGGAGGTCTGAAGAGAAAAAAAAATGAAATGATGAATGCATCGCTAAGAGATCGTCATCAGGTCAAATTTCGAATTCAAACGTTAAAACTAGACAAATAAAAGGAACAAAAGGGTTTCTGTTAATTGATGCAAAGTCCAAATTACGGCCAAAGCTCTTCAAAACCCCATCTGAGTTTAATAACGATTTACATACGAAGGCATGAAAACGCTGAAATCCCTTCAAGCCGATAAATAACGCGTTAAAACCAGCTGGAACTGGTTCAGGATCTGACATTTCATTTTGAGAGGCGTAAAACGGGTTTAGAGGGGTGTGAACTCGACTTAGACGTTCGGGACTGGTTGCAGGTGGTCTACACAGGTTATAAGTCGGTTGAACTGGTTCAAAGAGGTATAAAACTGGCTATAAGGTGGTAAAGCTGGCTTCTAAGGGGTGTACAACTGGTTATACGTGCTCTAAACCAGATTATAAGGCAGTTGAACTGGCTCACAGAGTAGCAAAACCGACCGAGGAGGATCTAAACAAAGTTCAAGGTAGTTAAGAAGCAGTTGTAGAGGGTCTACACAAGTTATAATGCGGTTGATATGGTACCGAAAAACCAGCTCTAGCCCATAAAACTAGGGTTTTCTAAGGAAAAAATGTAAGTTTATGTGAATCCTTTCTCTAGAGCAAGAATTCCTAAAGCTTTTATAAGTACAGTGCGGTGTCGGCTCCTGCACCAATTGTGAAAACCGAAAATGGTTAACACAAAAACCCACCTTACTTTTTACTTTTACTAGATATCTGCATCAGTGAGAGAGCACATCAATGCCTGCTCCACGCTTTTAAGCCACCACGACTCAATCTAAATGACTGAAGGGAGGAATCTCAACACTTTTTTAAAATTATTTATTTATTTATTCTTAATTTTTGAAGTTGTTGGGCAAAGTTCCTTTCATCTTTTTCCTTCCATTTTAAATTTCCCATCCAGCCCAAGCCAAATTTTCCACCCCACATAATCTAAAACCCTTTCCGCCCCTCCTCGAAGCGACGAACGAAGTCGACGACGAAGAGAATCAGTCTGAAAAAGAGGTTGCTCGAAACGTTACAGGTACCTTGTCCTCTTGAGTGTTTTTCTCGTATATATAATTATTCAGGATGGCCGCCAAGCTGGGAAAAATTAATTCCCTGACTTTTCCCTGCAAAAATACCTAATTTCCAGACCCGAAATTATTCAAAATCTGAGATTTTAATAATTCAATTATTAATAATAATAATTTAATCTGACATTTTTTTTATTCCGATAATTTTAATCGCTTGAATTTTTTTTTTTTGTTATTGAAAGTTGATTAGAAAATACATAAATTTTTACACCAAACAATTAAAACCCAGGGAAAGTAGATAAGTAAACTGCGTTTTAAAAACTATTTATTTGACAAAAATAGTAACACTTGAAAAGTAAAAAACAATAGAATAATTTATACCTTAATTGGAACTTGGTCGCATCCATGACATGGAATTACTATAGGATGGGATCTATTACATCCAGCCCCGTTGAGAGGGGGGGAGGGGGCACTGGACCCGTTGCCCCCGGGCCCGGCCTTCGTAGGGGGGCCCGGATTTTCTTGAGAATCTTTTTTTTTTTTTTTGTAAAAAAAGGGGGGAGGAGAGGCAAAATGGGAAAAGGGACAGATCAATATAGGAAAAATGTTCATATTTTCATACTTTTTTTTTTTTTTTTTTTTTTTAGGGGCCCGATGAATTTTGCCCCCGGGCCCGGATTTTCTCTCCACGGCCCTGATTACATCTAGTCACATTGTTGCACATTACAGAGATGAATTAAATATATTTAAAAGACTAGTTAGATACCTTTAGGTACCTACGGTTTTAGAGAGCCAGACTGCCTAGTCACAACCACAATCAGAGATCCCCTCACGATGTTTTTTCCCCCCATGTGGCTTGTGAGAGCTCTCACACCCAAGGGAAAACTTCGTTCGACAGTACTTACACTTCGCACTAAAAATATTATCTTCGACAGCCTCCAACCAATTGGCATATGTTTGATCCTTCTGCCAACGCGGGTCGAATCTGGTATTCTTCCCCATCTTGGAGGAGACGCAATATAAAAGCAATAAAACAAAATACCTATACGAAACGAGCGAACGAGTGGAACGAAAAAGGAACAACGCAGATAAACATACGAAGCAGGAGCAAGGTGCAACTCCGAGTTGCCAACTCGGCAGTGTTGCAGTGCTGCCGCCTGCCGGTGCTCCCAACCCGGATTTCCCCATCATATGCTCAAAATTTTCCCTACTTCGCCATCAGTTTTAACGGATTTCCCGATAATTTCTCCCTACATTTTTTCTAGCTAAAAATAATTTTCGAGAAGCCAGATTCTGCGAATAAAAGCAGGGCTCGGGTACGTACCCGAACAGAAAAAAATCTTTTTAATTAACTAGTAATGATTACAAGGACAGAGATCTCGAACCAAAATACCAAGTGAAAGATTGATAGGTTACTTCGTGGGTGAAGTGGAACATTCCATTATGAAGAGAGGGATATTGGTGCATGAAGTGGGACTTTTCATCGTGTGAATGGGGATATTATATCTGTAACGGGAATTCCGCCAACTCATTGAACTTGTGCGGGCAACATGGATGAAGAGTGAGGGGAAAACAAACCCGGCAAAGTCGCTCCCACCAAAATTCAAAAATTATCATCATTTTCGGGACGGAAGAGAGGGACAAACTTGTCACCAAACAAAATTCGTATTTTAATACAATTTTTGATTTTTTTTTTTTTTTTTTTTTTAAATCAAAAATTTTTCCCTCACTTGTGACCGATTTCCCTGACTTTTCCTGAAATTTTTCATTCCCTGACTTTTCCAGGTTTTCCCTGACTTTTCCAGATGGCGGCCATCCTGTTATTGGTATAATTATTGTATGCTGACTATGATATAGTACATTGTACAACTCCTCCCCACAGCACAAGTCTATGGCTTACCCCACAGCACATGTCTATGGCTTAGTGGGGAGTAGCATTTTACTGAATTATTTAATACGTTTGGTATTGAAATACTAATAATAATAAATAATAATAATAATAAATAAATGATTTTTTTTCGAGAAAAAAAAAGGCCATTAAATTTTGAAACTGTTTCAGCTTGTCGACAGAGGTGAACAACCAGTTTATGGGGCCAGAGAGTGGCTTAGAAGGGTGCATGGTTGTATGGAAATAGCACAGGATCTCAATCCATCTGAAAGGTAACGCTTCAAAAACTCCACCAACAACCCTTAACTAGCGAAATACATACCGTGCCATGTAAGAGCTTCCGTTTGGAACACACCCTGCAAAGGTGGCCAGTAGACGACCAGCAGTTGTCCGAGGACTGAACCCGTCACCGCCAGCAGGAACATCTTGTTGCTGAAGAACCCAATAGAAAACACCGATTTGGTCTGGAAAAAAGGAAGCGAATATTGTCACGGTTGCAGACGTGAAAAAGGGTACAAAAGGCAAAACGCAGGTACCTGAGATCGGCAGCTCAGAGCGTTGAACATGTCGAAAAACACGAAACAGGTGAACGTCATCGTCGTGTCCCTTTTCGTTATGCCATCCGTGCTCATCTAGAAATCAACGTTTATCATCTACAACTACAAAATTAACGAAATTAAATATGTATCTCAAAGGCGACTTACTTCACGGTTGAAGACCCAGAGAGTGCCCATGATGATTATGAAGGCAGACAGGAGGACGTTGATGATGAGATGCTTGGTGATCATGGGCTGCTTGACGTTGCGAGGTCCTTGTTTCATGATGTCCTTGTCAACAGGCTCAACTCCGAGGCTGAGAAAAGGGAAACGGACAAAGTTATCGAAGAGTGAAGAAAAGACAGTAGGAACTTACAGTGTTCTAAACCATGGGTGTAACATGTCAACACCCACGATTTTCAGCTTGCCGGGGATTACGTCACGGTATCCCCTTTTACGATCTAGTTTTACCAGCTAGTATTGCCAAAAAAAAAAAAAAAAAAAAAGAAAAAAAAAAGTTTGTAAGGATTCAAGTCTGGTTTGTAGCGGACTTCTAAAACTGGTTTGTCGGAATCCAGAACTGATTTTGAGACGCCTAAACCTCATTTGAAAGACTACCAACTCGACTTGGAGGATTTAAACTGCCAAACCTGTAGTTTGGACGAATCGATATCTAATATTCACCTTTGAGCGGGGGGTCCGTCCATAATGATGTTTATCCAGAGAATTTGCATGGCATTCAACGGGTTGGGAATCCTGAACAGTGTTGCCAAGGCGATAAGTGACAATGCAGCTATGCTTGTGCTCAACTGGAATCGAACGAAGTTCCTGATGTTGTAGTAGATGCCTTTCCCTTCTTCTATTGCTGCACTGAAATTACAAACCGAAATGCAAAAGGTTGACAGTGTACAGTTTTCCTCATTGAAACGGTATATAAGTTACATTGAATCTTACATGATAGTGTTGAAGTCGTCGTCGACGAGAATCATGTCAGCGGCCTCTTTGCAGACGTCGGTGCCAATTTTTCCCATGGCGATCCCGATGTCGGCTTTCTTTAGGGCAACGCCGTCGTTCACGCCGTCGCCCGTCATGCCAACGATAGCTCCCGACCGTTGGAAAGACTTGACGATGGACAACTTGTGCCGGGGAGACACTCGGTAGAACACAGTGACGTTGTGCACTGCCTGGTCTAACTGGTATTCGGACATTGAGTCGATCTCGTCGCCAGAGAGCGTTTGACTGTGAAGAGTGTCCAGCCCGATGAGCTGAGCTGGAATGAAACAAGCCATCAATTGAATTGAATAGATGAGCGCAACCTTTTTGTTATTACGATATATTTAATTAGCGAGAGAAACTAAGAAACAGTAGGTACCTAGCGACCAAACTATGCCACACAACACATCATCCACGTGATGCTCATTACGTAAACAACTGCACCCTAACGACCGATGCGTAATAAAACCTTATGCCGATCAGAGGTAACGAACGGCTCAGGCTGCAAAAATCGTTTTGGAGTCGTTGGAATCAGCCTGAAAAGCTCATTCCATAGACCCTTGTACCAACGAAATCGGACAAAAACTTTCGTCCCCCTTTTGAGGCCTCCTTAGTTACACATCAGAGATAAACAACTTTCGTCGTGAAGGACCTCCCAAAAACCGATGAAGAGGACGAGGGAGGAAAAATCAAGGTAGCCTATGACCACCCCCCGAACTCGCTGATCACAATGAGACCACCCTCATGAAAATCTGTTGAGCCGCTCGGGCGTGATGCTCTGTACACAAACAAAAAAAAAAAAAAACATACATGTCGAAGAGGTGAGCGCACCTTTCCATTTTTTGGAAAAAGGTTGCGCTAAAAAGGGAAATGTACACCAAGAACGCCTCAAGCTGCTTCCAATGTCAAACAACTTACCGATAGCAACTGCCGTTTCCTGAGCGTCTCCCGTCACCAGCTTGACTTTCACTCCCATACCGAGCAGAGTGTGGATGGACTCCCTGACGTGGGGGCGAGGAGGGTCGCAAATTCCGACAATCCCCATGAAAATGAGGTCTTGCAA
This sequence comes from Pilophorus perplexus, assembly GCA_955831195.1. NCBI lineage: Eukaryota > Metazoa > Arthropoda > Insecta > Hemiptera > Miridae > Pilophorus > Pilophorus perplexus. The sequence goes on along the minus strand of OY037009.1, from coordinate 30,864,047 downwards.
AGAACTACCACTCGCCATTCCAACAACTGCAAGTCGAATAGTTTATAGAAACCCTCTCAATTTTCTCGGAGTAAAAAACAGGGTTCAATTAGAACTAAAAAATCTACCTCGCAGTCCTTTCCTGCCGATTTCGTGAGCTTCAGCCAAAAACTCCTGCTCTTTTTTGGTGTTGAGGCTTTGAGACTGCCCTTTCCACGAGTATTTGGTGCACTGCTGCAAAATGATTTCGGGGGCGCCTTTCACGAAGAAGATCTCTTCTTTGGACTGAAACAAAACTCCATCAGTAATCCCTGTAAGGAAACGCTCCTAATGGTTTTTTACTAATGGTAGATGTAAAAAAAAAAAAAAAACTTACTTCGCCGTATTTGGGGACGCATTTGACTGCCATCATTTTCTGCTCCGAACTGAAAGGGTACTCTTGCAACCGGATGTATTTGTCGCTGATGCCGTACATACCGTGCTGGAAATTACCAAAATTTATAATCAGATTTATGACAAAAACCAAAAGATTTAAAAAAATGGTAAAAAGCATTTCTGAAATCGTGAGAACATGACGAGAATTCGGCTTAAACAGCCTCATCGCCGCACATGAAAGTTGAGTAGCACGAGGACACAAGGTCTGATCAAAAAGTTCCGGAACTATCTTAATTAAGTACGAGTAACTAACTAATCGTATTTTTGTGACATTTACAAACTTGTCCCCTTCAAACTATTCCCCATGGCTAAGTATACATTTCTCCAAACGCTATTTCCATGCAGGCGGCATAAGCCTCATATAGGATGCTCATTAGGACGTCTGTGAGTCAAAACGCTGTCCATCCATCTGGAGAATGATTGTCATCGCGTTTTTGGCGTATAGCTTACATATTAGGAGGGCGGTGTGACAGGGCACATTGTCGTGGTGAAGCACCCCCTCTGGTCTCATTTACTCTGTGAGCACCTCACTCACCATTTGCCTACATTTCTGGCCTCTTTTTTCTCACAGCTTCGCACAATTTTCTCAGGGTTTCCAAATAACGGAATCTGTTGATTATCTCACCCTGAGACATCAATTCATGGTAAACGACACCCTAGAAGACACCCTGCGTTCCCAGTGGACGCATACCAAGCATAATACGACCCACACCCACACTTGAACGATCCATGGTTTCTTACCCGTGAGCCTCACTCAAACGTTTTCCTGAGTTTCACACCAACTCGCTGCTCGTGTTTCGCGATAATCGTCAAAATCCCCGCCTCCCCAAAATTGCGTCACGAGAAAATTTTAAAGCGACTTGATAAGTTTTCAATGATAACTAACGCGATAAAACAAAACCAACGTGACTCATGAAGAGTAACGCTAAGGATGAGATTGGGAAGTTTTTGCGACCCTCCGTTCGCGCGTAAAAATTTTAAAGTTCCGGAACTTTTCGATCAGAACTTGTACGTCTTACATATTTTAATTAGCGCATTCGTCTGCAGTAATAATAATTCACTTTAATCAATCACTTGTGTTCATAATTCACTTTGTGCCTTCACTTGAAGGCCTTCAAAAGGTATCGATGATTAGAACTACCGCCCTAATAGAGTTAGGAAAGATAGCCAAAAGTCGCCAGATGCAGAAAAACTTTCTTTATTAGACCTACCTACACTCCTCACACCCTAAGAACTCGACGTTAGCTGATGTACCAGTTTCTCAGGCGCTGTTTCATATTTTTCAAACTGTTTTTATACGTGATCGTCAACTCTACTATTTTCAAGATTTACCTCCATCAATCAATAGATTTTAGTGGGCACGAGTTGTACGAATTCCATTTATGTCGTTTTCGCTGTATGACAACCACAGACATTCGGTGTACCTACTTCAAAGTCGCAGGTTTGGTATAGGAAACGCCAGTGATTATAACGGGAAAAGATTCAAGTCTCTATGTTTGGTAGAACCCAAGAAACAGGTAGACGAGTGACTAAAAACGTTGACAATCGAGACACAGAGCCCCATTCAGATATGTAGATAAAGTTGTTGTGGAAGAGGATGAATCGACTAGCATTGATGATGAAGTAATCTACAATCTCAACACCCAGAGTCCGGAGGAAAATATTTTCATTACTGATTACTGCTTTGACCCGGTGAACCCCTCCCCATTCATCAAAAATCACTCAATCTCTACTTTCCTGTGGCGGCGACTTTATTCCGCCCGTAGGGATTTTTTCCTCCGAATCAAGTATTGTTAGGCATTTCAGCAATAAGCGCATTAACAATAGAAACCCACCTTGCGATGCCAGCGGGTTTTGTTGTTTGGTGGGGATAATACCTGAATTCTTGTGTTATCTAAAGCACAACACGAGACCAAAAGGGTCTTAGTCATTTCATCGCCTGAGCGACGAAGAGGGCAGAAACATGCTCCTGTTACATGTCGTGGTGCCGAGATGGGTACCCTGCTCTCTAGCTCAAAAAAGGCAGCCCACTGTCGTCCCTCTGCTGCAGATTTGTAGTCCGATTTCATTGCGGCCGTTATAATCCGTTTCGACCCTCCATCGCCAGGCGAAATCAGGCTTCAAAATCACCCTTTTCGCATCCCCCGATGCCAGCTCATCTCCACGACGATCATCGCTATACTTCTCCTGCATTCCATGACCTAGCTAGAATCAGTCATTCTGTTGGAAGTCACAGCCAAAGTGGCTGCCAGGGAATTTACCGAAATGACCCGGCTAAGGTGGAGGCGCCCAAACGGAGAGGTGATGCAAGTTCTCAATTTTTAGATTCTCATTACCGCACAAACCTTGTGCGGTAACAAAACATTCTATTTTCATGGCATTGTAAAATGCGTTTTTGAAGAACTACTACTTACTTTCATCGCTGCAGCAAGCAGAGCTCCTTCAGTAGGCTGTCCAAGAAGAGTCTCCCCGTTAATGACAGCGTTATTGCACACAACACCGACCTGCGAATAAATTTGCGGTAAATTGAACAATTAACCAACGAGGCGCGTCATATACAGACTAAAATCTATTTAATAGACAAAGATTTACCTCCAGAAGTCTATAAATGGATTCTCGACCCGTTTCGTGGTTATCGCATTGATGGATGTGGATTTCGCCGTGGTCGTTGTAACCAGCACCAGACACCTGAAATCATAAGTGCACATTAGATTTAGACATTTAGAGGCTGGCATCAAGGGTCTGAAAGCGATTTGACTCGGCTCCACTCCAAATACTATAATCTTGGTTTTCGACAAATTCACCTCAAGCTCCCACTGCTCACAGTAAACCTGGAGTGCATCAATATTGCGCTGTAGATCCCTAACACTCTCCGCCGAGACTCAAAATGCAACTCTGCCTCACGCCTCGTTCTATTTGGAAGGACCTTGTAATGCTCTTTTCACTACACAGCAGCAATAATTGCACAAGCAGGTTTAGCTTCTGAAACAAGTTGTGGCGAACACAGTCGAATGCCGCTTTGAAATCCACGAAAAAATGCATTAAATGTTCAGCGCGTGTGTCAAAGTAAAAACCTAATCTGCAGTAAGTAACTCAGTAGTTATTGCAACCAGCCCAATTCAGGCTCGATTCCGCCACCACAAAGCCCTCCATCTTGCATCCCAACTGCCTAGACAGCAACTCGGCGTTACACGGTTATACAATGGGTTATTTTGAGAAGGGCATTTTTCCACAAAAAAAATTTTTTTTTTTAATTGAGAAATTGAAACAATATAGGTTCAAATAGGCTAGCGTGAAAAAAGAAAGTTTGTCGATGTTCCTTACCATTGAAATAAAAGCTGTAATGATCGTGGTCTACGGTGTCTATTTTACATATTTAAAAAAATTTTTGGGGATTTTTTCGTTTTGTACTTGAAAAATATTTGACCTCTTGGGATCATTCAAAAACCCCATTTGTAGCCCCATGAAAGCCCTATAGATCGCAACAGAAGATATCAATTGGACCCTTGTGGAATGTTAAATAATTTTCCCATAATTACTTCTCAAAAATTGAGAAAACTAGGATGTTTCTCTTTATCAAAACCTGAAAAATAGGCAAAAGCCCTTCCTAAAATAACGAATTCAATTTATGAAGAAAGCCCTCTATAGTTTTTGACGACATTCACATCTCTTTTCTTGGAAAGCACAGTCACCCGGAAGTGTGCACTCTGTAAGGATTCCATTGAACAACCTCAGCAGCCAGGAGCATTTTCGTAGAACTCGTAAGAAATTCTACCCAGTCCCGGAGCTTTATTGTTCTTGAGTTCACCCAGCATCGCCTTGAGCTCAGACATGTGAACGGACGATCCAACATGCTCCAAGACAGCAACACAAGTCAGGACTGGATCTTGCGCTTGCTGGAGTTTCTACTGCCTCTGAAAATGCTGCACCTAAGACTCGCAGAAGAGAATTTATCAGCTTCCACAGCTCAGCACCATTCTTCCACTCTGCTGGCCAGTCCCATATAAAAAGCAGAAGACTTGGCTTCATACAGTAGCTTGTAATCAGTATTAGCCTTCACGTCGTCAATCGCGCCAACCCAGCAGAGCAAAGGACCGCGTTCTTGCGCTCCCAGTCCCATCATGGTCGTCTCTTGAGAGTGTATAACACCGTTACAAAGCCCTGTGAAACTGGTTGATCACTTCATACGCTACAGGATAATTATTTCCTTTAGATGAAGAAGAGGTGGAAATCCTCGTCGGATGTTGCTCCTCACAGATGTCGTCAACGTGTAGGCGCCCTTGTGTCTCCTCAGCTGATGGTTTCTTTTTAGTTTGTTGGCAGCCGCCTCGCCGTTCAAAACTTGCTGTGGTCATGGTGTCAGGAAGAATCACTGAAATCGTCAGCGTCGTTTTCCTCCGTTCAAGACTTATTCTTCGCTTCAAAAGTTGATCTTGACGCCAGAGTCCGATTCGACATTGAAACCAGGTAGTGATATAATAATTAAGATAAAACTAGCCCCGAGCCCATCATGGAGTCATTTTGATCTCAGCCATAATGTTAAATATATAAAGACGGACACACAAAGATGTTCTTCAACTACAACGTGTACAAACCTCAGCAAGATATCCATCGGATGTCAGGACGCAGGTGACTGTCATCTCGTTCTTGGTGATAGTGCCAGTTTTATCCGAGCATATTATGTTAACACAGCCTGTAAAAACAAAAAGGTTAGTTCCATTCGACAAATAATCGGAAATGCACCGAGCATTTTTCTTGTCTCACCTAATGTTTCCACGGTGGGGAGCTTCTTCGCAATGGCTTTCCGCCTCGCCATCCTCATAACGCCGAGCGCCAGAGTGACGGTGACGACGATTGGCAGACCTTCCGGAATGGCAGCTACCGCCAGACTGTAAACAAGCGGAAATTAGGAAGCGTTTGATTGGTGAATCCGTTGGCTGTCTTGTTTCTCGCGACGCGTTAAAAGGGGATTTCAACTAGTTTGAAGAGCTACAAAACTGGTTTTCCTGCGTATAAAAATTCAAAGAGCTAAAAACCTTTTCAAGACCTAAAAAACAACCTTGTAGGTCCTGTGAAACCATTTAAGGAGTATTGTAAAACCAGCCGACGAGCTAAGCTAACACCAGTTTGAAGATTTATAAAACCAGTTGAATAGTTACAAAACCAGAAGAGCTACGGAACGTAGGTAAGAGCCAAAAAACTGGTTTCCCGTCTATGAAACAAGTTAAAGAGCAATCAAACTGTTTCAGGCATGGGCGTCACTGCAGCCCCTGGTGGGTCTGAATATGGCGGTCGGCAGTGACACACGCCCCCGCCTACTGGACTGCCTCACTGCATGGTGATTGACCAATGGATTTTACATCCAGCAGGTTGGGCACATGTGCCCTTCGCGAGACGGTGCCGTTGGATAGAACACCCGCCCTCTGCAAACAGCTGTATTCTTGGGGGGGGGGGGGGGGGGGAGGGGTCGACACTTAGCCCGTCGAACGAGATGTAATTGAAAATTTCAATTACCTCTTCCTAGGTTAGGTATTCTCTAAGTTGGTTGTTCTACCATTCTCCACCAGGACTTCGGTGTCTGATAATCCTATCTGGTGGAGGTAATACGGGAGCATGCAGAGCCTGAAAATAGGCCAACAAGCAGTTGCATACCATCTCTGCAAGTAGTCTCGCTCGCCTCGGACCAGAGTCTTTGCCAGAGCAGAGCTCTCTCCTTTGTTCCCCCACTTAGATATTTCATCAAGTAGCTCTTGACCCATTCCCATGGTTTAGGACCTATTGGAAAACATGCTGAGTTCTCCTTTGCAAGGATGTACAAGCAGCTTCAGTTCCGTCAATGCCCTGGTGACTAGGGCAACACACAAGGGCCATTCTATTGTCCTTTGCAAGACTTGAGTTGATTCAGATAGTCCCAGACCAGTTTCAATGTAATTGAAAATTACGACGAAGCCTTCAGTGCAGCCTGACTGTCTGACATTATACAGACTTTGGCCCCTTTGATGCGCTAACATCGCAGCCAATACACACAGGCGCCAATGTCGTTAACCTCTAACAATCTGATTCTTGGGCCAAAGACGCCCGAACCAGCTTTACCATCCATGACAGATCAATAAGTGTAAAATACGGGGGTCTTCCCTCCTTCCACCTCGACCACTCATTAATGAGAACGTTGAAGAGGAGGTCGAAATTAAATTTCTCCGTCTTATTATTTGAGGCCGCTAGTCCTCCAAAACACAATCACGACGGACTGAACCATCAGGCAATAACGTTAAAATGTCGCTGAATGAGTCTTCAAGTTGAACAGCAAAGCAGTTGGTTTCATTGTGCCTGTGTCGTGGAGGTCGGCTAGTGGAAACCCTCTTGGCATTCAAGGGACGTAAATTGCTTTAGAGCTGAGATTAAGCGGGTGAAAAGGCTGAGCCCTTGTCGTGTGGTCCGTCAGTAATTAGTCCCATCTTGCAACCTGACGAAGCGGATTCTCCCAACGTCCACTGTTAGAGCTAAAACACTCAATACATCGAAATCCCACATAAAATTACCTATCGAATTACGTACCTCACGCCCACGTTGAACATTTCAAGTATGTTTCTCCCTTGTATCCACCCAATGAGCATGATGAGGCCGATGATTATGAAAGAATAAAAGCTCAATTGGGTCCCGAGAACGTCCATGGACTTCTGCAACGGCGTTTTGGGCGCCTCTTCCGCTTGCATCATCTTGAACACTTCACCAAATTCGGACTTCTCTCCCGTATTTACAACGATACCCTGAAACAAGTTAGACTTTAACGTGCTATTCATTTAGGATACATTATTTGAATAATTCTTATTAATTACCTTCCCGTTTCCACACCGGACAAGCGTCCCCATGAATCCGATGTTTTTCATAGATGTGTGCCCGTTGCTTTTCAAAACTGGTGCGGTGATTTTGGCAGCAGGCTCCGTTTCGCCGGTAAAACTGCTCTCGTCGATTGCCAGGTCAATAGCCTAAATCATGACAAGGACGTCGATTAAAAAAGAAGTCTCAATTGGGTGAATCGAAGTAAAAATAGTTAAAGTTGATTAATGGTTCACAAAATGTTGTCTTCTGAAAGACTAAGTCTTTCAGAAGACAACATTTCACAAGTCTTGTGAATTCAGCGTACTGGCCAATGCACGATGTAATCACTATTAAAGAACGCACTATCGAGGTTGGGAGTTGGCAGAACTGCCGACCAGCTCGGCGTCAGTAAAAAAAGTTAGCAGTTAGCAAACCGCGAGTTCACTTTTTAGGGTTTTTGCTGCGTTTGCCCTACTGTGCGACGGTGCCATCGGTTTAGGTTAGCTGTCAAGCGATTCCCCGCCCTCTTCAGTTTATCATTAACTCACGCTAGTATGATTTCATTTATATACGAACGCACATTTTTGGTGGAAGAGCCTCTGCCTTTTCTACCCGCTGGTAGCTTTAGCTCGGGGAAATCTGACTTCTTTTGGTGAAATCAATGAGGCCCACGGCAAACCCCAAAACTTCAAGCAAAACCGTGCATTCCGTGGAAGATGCATTTACTGGAAGTACACTGACCAGGCTCTCCTAATCAACTATCTGCATCATTGCATCTCCAGAGAAGCAAATTTGGGATGATACTTTGATGCTTTACCCACGCATCCTAGAGTGTGTACCCTGGTAATCTCGCTCCCTTCCTCCAACACATGGCGGCGTGAACAAGAAGATTGCACCTTTGGAACTCCGCCAAACGCCACAACACTCTAAACTTTCACATACCTCGTCATTCCTTCCCTGCAGACTCTTGTTATCAAGCTCAACATCTGTTTCCGACCAGTGTGCTTTCAGCATTAAGCACCGGGAACTAACCCTTGCTCAACGTGGACCCCTCCAGGGTGCCTAACGGATTGTACATGGGCCAGAGAGCTAATACCGGCAGATGCATGTGAGATTTCCAACCAGGTTGGTTTTGTTGTGCTTAACCAATCGTTAACAGGCGTCAGGATCAAGCTGCTTTGTTTCCATTGCTTCCCCGATTGCATTGAATTATGGCAAAAACGTTTCTTGTTTCTTTTCCTGCCGGCGAAAATACCCGCAGTTGAGATACGAGGCCTTCAGGGAACTGCATCGGTAAATTCATTGTTATGTAGTTGGCGGAGTTCCGAAAGTGCATAATCCATGTTCACGCTGCCGTGTCTTGAGGGAAGGATTGAGAGCACTGGGATAAACCCTTCAGGATCTATGCTCAAAGCATCGAGGTAAAAGTAAAGTAAAGTAAAGTGGTTTTTGTTGTTTTGTTAACCAATTGGTTAGCACAAGTGGGGCAGGAGCCGACCCCGCACTGTACTTAGATAAGCTTTAGAAATTCTTGCTCCAGAGAATGGATTCACATAAACTTGCTTTCAGAGGTGAATTGTCAGCCGACAAGACAGGTATTACAAAGTGATTGTGTTTTGGTCAAACATTGATGTTCGGTCCCGGATTTGAACCAGGCTGATCAGCGCTCCGACTGATTTAGCATCGAGGTAACATCCTGGATTTTCTACTCCAGTGGTGTTGGAGGCGGAAAGCCTGGCGTGTATTTTCTAATGTCGCCAAGATATGTCACAACTCCAAAGCTTCTGGAGGGGCAGTCAGGGGTTTCCACGGATTGAAGAGTTAAGATCTGCCAATTTAAAGAAGTCCATATTCCCAGAGCTAATACCAAGTACTACCTACAACTCTTGCACGCTTCACCATCAACACCTGGTCTTACAAAATAAACAGTCAATACCGGTTCTTTGCAACACTGTTCTAAAATTCCAGGCACACACGTCTCTCTTATTGATGGCTTAGCTGGTAAAATAACAGTGTGCCCGTAAGAAATGCATGGAATCAAATAGGACCATGCCCACAACCAGTTTGGTAACCTCAGATAAATTACCTCAAACAGCCGAATATCCGCAGGAACTCGGTCGCCTACGTTGAGATGAACGATATCTCCGGGGACCAGATCTCTCGCCAAAAACGATTCCAACACTCCTCCTCTCACGCTGAAACAAGAAAAACAACATATAGGCACTTCAATGACATTTGGTTTATCAACAAGCAGTTATACACAGATAGACACTCAGAAGTAGAAGAAAATGTTTTAAAAGAGAAAGCGAAACAACTTACCAAGTACATGACGGCGGTACCAATTTCGTGAGTTCTTCTAACGATTTTTCCGACCTATACTCTTGTATAAATGCTACAGTAACAACTATTAGGATGGCCTGAAACAAAACAAAAAATTCATTAATAGGAGTCACTTGGCGACTATCTGCGATAGCAGATTTGCTATCTATAGCGCCACTGCCACTGAAAGTGCCCATTTTTTTTCTGCCACTGTTGAATCAATTTTAATACTGTAAAGTGGTACTTTACTGTAAAGTAAAGTAAAGTAGATTTTAATGTGTTAACCGATTTAGGTTTAGGAGCAGAAGCCGACCCCTTAGGTACTGTACTTTGAAATGATTCTGAAATGCATTGCTCCAATGAACCGCAAACTATTAATCGACAAGGCTGGGACGCAAACCCAGTCCCCCTGGCGAGTTCAACAAATGAGATGGTTAGGGAGAAAAACGACTCTTCTGCTGACTTCTAGAACAATCATCTCTTATTTCAGTAGTATAGTATTGCCACATTGGTTTTCATCAGATTCTGTTCCACTTGCCATCAGTCATGGAGCCAATTTTCAAGTGGGTCAATTAGGTACCAAAGGTTACCCAAAATTCCCCCCAAAAAAACCCTAGAAAAGGTAAAAAGAAGCCGACAACTCGCAGGTCACTTTTTTTCTTTCTTTTTTTGTAGACCAGTGTTATTGATATCAGGCTCCCGAGGTTGCATCCCTAGTGTAGATATATCTCCAGCGTTTGTGAGATCCTGACGATGGCGCAATGCCGAAGTGATATTTTTCGTTCCAGCCCATAAAGACGTACAAACTGGAAGCCAATAAGGTCGGGTTTAGGAGAATGTTGTCAAGTTTTATATGGAGCTCCGATTGTGGGGCCGAAGTGCGAAGTTACTCCTAGCAGAATAATCTCCAACTTTGAACGGTTTGCGAGGCAGAAACCCGTAAAACTCCCAACAAAAGGGGGAGTCAATCCTTCAAAGTGCTACAAAAGGCAGAAAATGAGTTTGCAACAAGTTTTTCTACATCGGAGTTTTTTCTGGAATAAAATATCAACACCCTCTATAAAAAGAATTCTCTTTTTCGTATAAGTTGTTTTTTCTTAACTTGCGTTTTGTATACTAATTGGGCAGGTTAATGAACCCCTCGAATCCAGGTTCAAAAATTTTGGAAGCCATTTTTGTCTTCGCTCAACTAAAAAGTAAACAAATAAATTAAATAAAGAAAAAGCTTTGAGCCTTTTGACTACTGTGAGAGGAGATGAGAAGAGTTAGGTATCTGATTTACCACTTGTGATGTTTTGATTCAATTAATCCCAAATCACCAATTTTATTAGCTTCTCTCGTAAAATAGCCATTCAGCATCTCAGTTCAGCTCTAAGCTCACGTTTCTGCCGGTTTTTAACCCACCTTAAATTAATGGTGAAATAGTATAATAACAGTAAAATTGATAGTAATGAGGAACCCAGCAACGATGTTTCAATCTTGCTAATATCGACATCGAAAAAAACTTGGTGACCCAACAAAGATAAGCTGTAGATATTGACACTGATACCAACATCTGGTGAAGCAGTCTTACCCCGATGTGAAAGACCCCCCCAAACACCCGCATAACGAACCATAGTTTTTGTTGAGTACTAAATTGTTTATTGGAGTAAATAATTGTAGCGAGGGGACCGGTTTCGAGCAACTAAGCTCATGTACAGCCCAAACAAGAAACATAAGTCATTAACATCACAGAGAACCATAACAGAACCACCCATCCATACTGAAGGTATGGGAACAAGTAATAATATACAAATACAAGATTGTGTAAAGTAAAACTGATAAAACCGGCGAAGAATGGCGGTGGGGAATTTGGCAACAGTAATTTTTTGAATATGAACCCACTTTTAAAATTGGCTCCATGACTGATGGCAAGTAAAACAGCTGAAAACCAACTGTACTAATGAAGTGACAGATTGATTGTTCTAGGGGTAATACAAATACTTGATTTGAATGCGAGTAATTGATATTATGCGAGTAGTGAGACGGAGAATAATTCTCACATTCAATTATTGTCAGCGGTGATTTTAAAAATGGACCCATTTGACAAGGTTATTAAATAGGAACGACTTGAGTTGGAGTTTGAAAACAATTGGTAAGTATAAATTGTAGATAAGAAAATATGGGGACCGGCCAAGCTACGATTGTTTATTCTAATAAACCGCGGAGGCCAGGTATCTTGGATTCACCCTCGACACGTCGGCCTCTTGGGAGCTCCATGAAGGGACCTTGTCGGCAGGCTGTCCAAATTTCTCTACATGCTGCGCCGAACAGCGCTGTCACTCTCCCAACCGGTTTTTAGGCTAGTATACTTCGCGTTCTTCCACAGCAGACTGTCATACGGCGTACGGCTGCTGGGTAATTCGTCGGTGGCGACGGCAAGGGTTTTCCTGGTTCAGAAGAAGGCGAGTAGGATAGTAGCGGGAGTATCCCGGACCACTTCGTGCCGACCCCTGTTCTCTAAGTTTGGCATCATGTAACCCAAAAAAATGCCGCTGCCAGGTCTCTTCGTAATGGCGGTGCTCGACCACGTCCATCCCAACCAGGGGAGGTTTAGAACGGGCGCTTCCATCCATAGCCAATTCATCCGCGACAGAGATATGCTGAGACCAGGGCGCTGCCAGCTTGCCAAGACCCAACGACTCAATCTGGACCATCTGGGGACGGGGCTGTACAACCGGCTGCCGGGGGGGTTAGATCCCTTTCGGCTGCCCACCTGCGAGCTGCCCTGAAGACGTACCTGCTAAGAACGGCTCCCTACACGATTGAGGAGTCCAGTCCTCAAGAAGTCTCCCCGTGAGCAATGAAGTACATGTACCTACCTACTGCAATCACCATATATGACGAGCGAAAGGATGTACATACATAATAGGTATGTAGATATTATCTAAGTCGCAATAAACAATATTTATTTATTTATTAAACAATGTAGTACCGTCTAGTACCATGTTTCAAAAACTTCTTCGCGGCACGAAATTTGAAAAGGATATATTTTATTTAACATTTAACATTATAACATTACATTTTAATGTTTCCCTTCTCGCAAGAAATGTATCCTTTTCAAAAACAATAGTTAGGTACGACTGTTTACATATAAACTACAAATATATTTGTAGTTCCCTTCCACTATCATCTGATTTCCTATCACAATACCAATGATACCTGGCAACAAAGGATGTTTATCAAGTGTTTGTAATACTTTCGGCGTCGTTAAATTATTTTTGCCTGACCCCCATCCATAAGAAACAGCCATGTCAAAAACTAGGTAGGTACAATACTTGTGAAAAAAATTACGGTTGGCAACCCTAACCACTGCAATGCACGTCCTCAGTTCGTGAGTGATTTTCCCACCATGACTTCCAAGCGATTGTGTGTCGGAAATAAATGAAACGGCGAAAAAAAAACCAGGGAAATAACCACCAAATTGAGTGGCAGCTGTCTTTATCTGGCTAATATGACGGCCTTGAAGCTCCTTGTTAATTGCGAAGTAATTTTCTCTTCTTGAAGAGATTTACACGATCAAGATAGTAGGTCACAGGATGGCAAATGCTTGAGGAGAATTTATAGCTTATCGAGTTAGCTGGAGGTTCTTTGTTCCAATGCAACGCGTCATAATATTCAGCGTCTCTCGCTTAACTGACAATTTACGAAACGATCATTCACAAAGGGGGTTTGCTTTTTATTCATGTACTTTTTCAAGAGAACATCTCCTGACTATTTCAAGCTTCATAAAATAATGAAACTGTTTAAGGTGTCAATACAGCCATTAAGGTTATTAAAACTGGTTTAAACCCGAATTGAAGACGACGAATTGAATCCTGTTAAGGGGTTAAAAGTTGTGTAAAACTTGTTTGGAGATCTTAAACTGGGTTTGAAGGGTTTAGAATACAAGAAAAGGAGTCTACCGGTATGGGGTGTATAAAACCCGTTCAGAGACACGTCAAACTGGTTTTAAGAGATGTAAACTCGATTTCGAGGTTTGAAACAGGTTGCAAACCCTATTTGAAGGTGGCTGAGCCCGGTTATGGAGTTTGAAGTGGCAGAAAAATGGTTTTTGGGGTCTGAACCAGGCTTTGAAGGGTTTAATATTTGTAAACCTTGAACCAGTTTGAAGGGATATAAAATCGTTTCAACGACGAGACTAACGGATGTTGAAGAAGTGTAAATTTGAATTGGAGGCGATTTGAAGGCGATGTAAAATCGTTTCAGAGACGCGTCTGGTTTGAAGAGTAGGTATAAAACCGGTTTAGGAGTTTGAAACTGGTTCGGAGGGGTGTGCTCGGTTAAAATGTACAAATGAGGGGTATTCTTGGACCGCTTGTCGTATCGTCGTAAATCGAACAACAGAGTTGCGTGAGGCCCCTCCAGTTTTTACCACCAAATTGTTAAAAATTCCAGCGTACGTAGCGCTCCTTGCATATAATATATGCAAGGAGCGCTACGTATTATATAATATATAATATTATTATATGCAAGGACCATATTTACAATGTTACATATATATATATATGCAGCATAATATGGGTGAATCTACGAAAAGTGCCATTTTCGGGGTCACACATTTGAAAATTTAAAAATCGAGAAATTCCGAACTTTTTTTATGGTAATAAACTTAGATTACCTTGGTGATTATTGTGTATCAGTGGCTACGCAGCAACTTTCATCGTTCTGTTGTTTGACAGCCAGATGAATGATTAAGACCAGATGAATGAAAAATTAGAGTGTAGACGGAATTTAAAAGAGAAATCCAGCGAATTGAAGGCAATCTTGAGTAAAGGCAAACTCCAGTGCTGTAATTTGCTGGCTTTCTTTTGCTGTGATATTCATTCATCTGGCCACAAGAATGTTTGTTGGCCAGATGAATGAAGACCAGATGAATGAAATTTTTTACAATAAATCACTTGTACAAGTAGATAAAGGTAAAACAGAAAAAACAAAGAGCTCATCATAATCTATGCAGGTGTTTGTACAAAATAGGACTTCGAGCGTTTTGATAGATCTACTGGAACACCCACAACCATGACCAGAAGAATGACTCACAAAAAAGTCACGCACCTGATATTTCCCAGAGCTGTTGTTTGGAGGCCTACAAGATGGATAATAGAGACCTCATGGTGAGGGATTGAAGCCACGGGCTTCAGTGGTGCCACTTGTAGCACAAGAATGTTCCCACAAGTTGTTGTTTCCCTTCACCAAGCATGAACTTCAGGAGCCAGATGAATGAATTGAAAGCTCGGGACAGGACGATTATCAACAGTAGTTGCTAACCTTCATTAACTAAATATTCAAAAGACACATGCTTGTAATCTACAGGCTTATAGGCACTAGTAAAAATATTGGCTGATTTTGGTTTATTATTCTTGGAATAATACACCTATGTTTTCGCGACACGGGTCGACGACTCCGATCGGCCTCAAAATTTGACATTATCCGTTTCAAGAGGTCTACATTCAAAATCCGAAATGTCCGTCCGCCGTCCGCCGTACGCCGTCCGCCGTCCGGGCCGTTTTGGGCAGTAGGAATTTTTTTAAAAATCTGAAATTTTGGCAAAATACTTGGTTTACCATCTAGTTGTGCCCGCAAGGTTTTCAGTCCGATCGCCCAAACCCGTGGGGCGCTATGGGGCTAAAATGGGGCTACAGGAGGGGTGTTTTGAAGGCTTTTAGCTATGGGATCGAGTTAGGTGTCGTTTTCGAAGTATTTTTGGACGTAGAATCCATTTTTGGGGGTCCCGGAACGATCCGATTTCACTGTGGCGTTCTATAGGGCTTTCATGGGGCTAAAAATGGGATTTTTGAAGGATCCCAAGAAGTTAAATATTTTTCGAGTAAAAATTAAAGAATTTTTGAAAAAACACATTTTTGAAAAAAAAATCCCCCCAAAAAATTTTTTTGAAATATAAAAATCCAAAAAAAAAATTTTAAAATTTTTTTTATTGACAGAATTAAATGTCTGTACAAGTAACCTATATCACAGAATAATAAACCCTTGTGTAAAATTTGCAGCGTTTTTTCCTTCTCACGTTAAGGTGGGGTACATGCTGAAAGTTGACTACCTCATGATGAGGACAGGCCAGATTAATGAAAAATTGACCATTCAACCCAGATTTTATCTGTGAAATATTAAACTGAAACACCCCAACTGACACGGAAGAATTGAGTCCGTACCTATAGACACATAGGAAAAAAAAAAGCTTTCTTATCATGCCCAGAAGTAGAGAGTTGTGCCGGGACAAGAAAATGACACTTTTCGTAGATTCACCCATTCATGCATATATGCTGCATATATTATATCGATATAATATATCGCAATAGTGATCAATATTTACAAGCTCAATTCAGTTGGTAAAGGGAACACGAAAGACTGGTAATCAGGTTATCGCTGCTTTGAAAAACTGTGCTGCGATTTGCTGACTTTCTTGTAAAAAGACAAAAAGATGACAGCGGCAGAGCGCATGCGAATTGGTTCTCCTGGAAACTCAACTTTCAACGAAAACTATCCCACGAAGACCCCTATTATGAAACTGTCGAGCTTCTAACGGGCAAGGGGGATTCTTGAATTAATTTAACACTAAGGGTTAAATGTAGTTAAATGGTAGTCTTAATAACTACAGTTCGATTTAGAAAAATAATAATCTCGTGAGAAATTTTCAGAAATTTTCCCCATTTTCGTTGCGGCATTTGAACATGTGCAACCTTATGTTATATACTCACAACTGTGATGCTGACAGCATCGTCGAACTGCTTCATGCATATGCTGACGAACGCCGAGCCCAACAGAAGTAAAATCAACGGGTTCTTAAACTGCAACAAAAATTAATTTCGGTCAATAAAAAGACGCAAACGAATTTCAGCGAAGAGTTTTGTTATTACAGTAAACGCCATAAAATCCAGACAAACAACCTGAGTGAAATATTGGTCAATGCGAAACAACTGCGTGGGAATTCGCAACCTCCCGTTCATCTTCAGAACAAGCAAAAATGGAAAGATGGGCAATTTAATCATAGAGATCTAATTTGCGGATATCTCGTAGAGGGATCTTTTCAGCTATTATATCCCTCGGAAAACTAACATGGCGTGACTTTAATTGCCGTTTCCTATTTCTCACTTCGTCCGAGTTGGCCTTCGGGGATGGGGCATTTCCTCAAAACGTCCTCACAACAGAAAACCATTCATATGAGGGACTTTTAAGCGTTCAATCACGCTTTGCTAACCCTAGTTGAGGCTAATCCGGGTATCTCCGGGGCACATTTAGCCAGACCTTCACACCTGCGTTCAAATTTATAGCCTCATCCTTTATGGCTAAGAGTAGCTTCATGGGCCGGGTTGTAACTCACAGGCACCAGTAGGCCCACATGAACTACACCGCAAATTTTACACAACGGTTCATTTCTCTCTTGTGTAAATTCTACAAAATTCAACGCCAATAAAAAAATCATTGGGCAATGAAAGTTGCCGCATTTTATAGTTTTAGCATAGTCCAAGTAGGAATAATACTATATTATAATATATCCTATTGTAACGAATCCGGTACAACTCAACGGCTTTTATTCCGAACAGAATTCTAACACGCACCAACAACTTGTCCGTAACTGAACTTTTCCGTCTTCCATATGTTTCCATATGCTCGCCAACTATGGCTACTCGAGCCGCCCTACACTATGACTGGGGGCCAAGTTTAGCTGAGGGAGACCAGGCTAATGGGGACATCAGGGGTGAATTCAGGATTTTTTAAATATAATCCTTACATTAAAAAAATGAATAATAATCAAAGGAGGTGATCCACTCACAAGATAAATTAGAAGCAATAAAGGGTTTGGGGGGTGTTGGGTTGAGGAGGTTAAAGGCCAATGATTTCACGGAGACTACATCGGGCACTCGTTGAAGAATGAGAAGAACCCCATCAAGCAGACTACGTCCGGAAGTGAACCCGCATTGCCGAACTATTGACCGACATAAGAAAAGAATAGGCCTGAGGATGCCCGCACTATATGTGAAAACTTTCCAATTGGGAGTACGTCCAGCTGGTTCTTGAAGCAGACAGCACAGAAGAAGGCTACTTGGGCCTGGAAAAGGTTTTGAACATGATGGAAAAGAGAAATGGAAGGCAGCCTTGTCCAGGCAATCCACAGCATTTACAAAATCTACCATAATAAGGTGCGCACGGGAGGAGAATTCACGACTAAGAATTCACTAAAACGGCAGGGGTCCGTCAATTGACTCCTTAAGGAGACATCCTGTTACTGTACCTTTTTATCATCCTCATGGACAACGTCATCAAGAAGTGCAAGGGAGGTTATACCTACACCAAGAAGTTCACCATCGGAAATTGGTGGATAAGACAATTTAATCTCTCCGAACTTGCCTTTGCTGAGGATGTGGCACTGATGGCAAAAAACTCAGTTGTTTTAATGGAATCTGGTTTTTTGGAACCAAGAAATGACCCAAAAGAACATGGTCATTAGCATCCACAAAACCAAACCATGGTTATCTCTCGTAAAGCGAAGAGGCACTTCATAACCTTCAGGGGAGATCCTAGGGATCAGGTGGAAAGTTTCAAGTATTTGGGAGCTACCTACTATCAGGCAGGATATGATGCCAAGACCAAGAGATCAACGCCAGAATCTCAGCAGAATCTCGCCTATACCATGCAATGAGCAGGGGCTTAATGGGCAAGAGAAGTGTCGAAGAAGATGAAAGTTGCAGAATAAAAGTCGGTCAACGTCCCAACGCTCACCTAGAGCTCTGAATCGTGGAAAACAACCACCAGACACGTCAGCAGAGTCCAAGCCTCTCAAATGTGATACAAGAATCAAGAATCAAGAATTTATTTTATTTGCCAAGGCCAATTTGACAGGGCAAACGTCAGACATGAGTAATAAATGATAGTTCACATATAAAAACAATCACATGTCAAAATGTAAAAGGCTAACCACATTCTGCTTACAGGAGAAAACAAGAATGACCAAGAGTATTCACATCTAAGAAAATTAGATTTAAGCTAACACATGCACTGGTATGGGGGACACTTAAACTAGCACTGAACACAACACCGTCAACAGGCTGCAACACCCCACTTGATCTTATAAAAATCGAAGACGTCGTCTTCCACCTTCAGAGGGTGGAAGAAAGACTAGAAGGGAAAGGATACGAAACCAAACAATCCGCAGCAAACTGCACGGACACCCCAGAGGTTGCGCAGCTCGGCTGGTTTGGCCACGTGGTGCGAATTCCGGATAGGTACCTCCGTACAGCCTCGGAGGCTCGTTTTCCGGGCACAAAATCCATCGGCGATCCGAGAGAGTTCAATGAAGTCATGCTAAGACAGGAAAGGATGCCTACTCATTGCAAAAAACCTCAAATCCACAAGGTAGAGGAGGACTGACGAAGTAAGGAAGTAGGGTACCTCTCCTAAAGGCCTATAATCCATTTTCGGCAATGAATTATCGAAAAATCGTTTGAAGAGAAAAAACAGGGGTTTGAACTAGTTTTAACTTTGAGGCACTTCTATCAGAAAAACTTCAGCAAGTCATAATGCAGTCAGTTTTTGAAATGGGAAGATGAATCTAGCGTTAAATGACCAGAATCAGCGTTCGAAAAAATAAATCATTCAAAATCTTTTCAAAAACTTTTCCCCTTCCATATATGGAGCAAACAGACATATCTGTTTTATAAGAGCATAGATGTCGATAATCAAAACCTTCATTTGGGAACAGAACCTAAGTGAGGTATGTATGTTCGGGAGTCGAAACTTTGGGAACACCACTCCTAACCCACCGAGGGGCTCCAGGAGGCAACAAATGTCTTAGCCAGGAGACGCCGAAGACTACCACGCTCAATTCCTGTTGGTACAATTGATTATTTCCCTTATATGTTTTCCTAATTCCTGATATTATTCTTTGGCGCCTCATCAAACGGTTTTGAACTGAGATTTCTTATGAAAAAGAAGAGTTTCTCGGCGGCGACCTCCAAACCGGCTCACACGAGCAATTAGAATTGCATCAACGAAGTAAGTTTCTCCTTTTGGGCCATTTTAAAATCCAAATTGGACAAGACGGACTAATGCGGAGCAATTTTCAAGGTCAGTGACTTGAGTGACTAGTGAGATTTCCTTATGAGGGCCCTTAGCGTGTAATGATGGTTTTTATCAGACGCATTGTGACAATCTTTCGTATCCCACAGGGTTCTCAGACGTAAAATGCGGAATGCGGATAGAGTTTGATAGGATGAATTCGCTAGAAGCGATATTTTAGCTTAGCAACGACGCACACCACAGTTTTTGACGGTGGAATAAGAACCCGGGATTATAACAGCGGCACATTGATGAATTGATTAGAGGGCAAGAAAGGTAAGCACTCCATGCTAAAAATGGGGCATTGAAAATGTTGAACGATCTCATAATAATAATTATTATGGATAAATATATTATAGGATAAATTATTTATCCTTTTATGATTTGAGATGATTTGGTCTACGATGATTTGTTCATGATTTGAGATGATTTGTTCTACAAGTGACATGTCCATATGACAAAGGCCGTAGAGTTTAAGAGTATGGTACAAGCTTTGTGCCAAGAGTAAACTTGAGGAGTAGGACGTCTGCCATGTAACATGTCTTTTACGGGTCTCCCTAATCCAAATGGCCTCCCTGGATTTGCGGTTGTCGCATCGATAAACAAGAAACATTCAAAGGATCTCGTCCATCTCAAAGCGGATAAACTCACTTGTTCCAGATATTTTTGCCACAGGGGATCCTCCTCTTTGACGGAAAACTCGTTGTAGCCGGCGAGCTGCCGCCTGAGCTCCGGTTCCCTGCCCCAGAGCCCCGTCCGGAGGTCGACCCGGAGCCGGCCCGCCACTTCCTCCGCCCCCAGCCAGGAGGCCTCCCCCGTCGTCATCCACATCTTCTCTTCCTCTTCCTGGAAACAAAAACAAGCACAAAGCATAAATATCGTAATTCGTAAACATTTCCACATACATTGGTCGAATTATCATTAACTGCTTATCTTAACGATAACAGCTTGGACAAGACAGCCATCTTGATTTTGAATCGATTCCGACAGTATGACACATTCTCTGGCTTTGACCCGCAGGTGACGAATCGTCGCAGGTGGGTTAGCCAAATGATTACACCCTCATCATAATCAAATTGCCATATTGAGTGGCCTCGTTGATAATGTGACCTCACATGTGCACACCGGCGATCAAGGCTCACCTATCACCAGTTTGGTTAACAGGAATTATCACGTACTTCCTATTCCGCTAGGACCGAGTTGTTACCACGCTAAATAAATTAATAGTTCAATGGATCTCTCTTAAGTTAATGGATTTCTAATAACTTGGTTAATTTTAAGGATGACGACACCACTTGGAAGAAGAAATCTGATCTATACTGGGCTGCGCGAGCACGAATGGCCTTGGATCCTCGAATATGGCGTAATTTAAAAAATGCAAAATAAATAAATAATAAGTAGGATAGTGAATAATTAAGTGAGAAACTTGGTTTCCCACAACAACAAAAAAACCAAGCTTTTTTTGCTACCTAATTGGCAGAACTGGAATAAACGCTGAGGCTTACCTATAGGGTTATATATGAGGCTTATGAGGTTTATAGGGTTATCAGAACAGAATACATAATTGCATATAAAATCTTATTTGGGATTTATGTGAATAAAATGTACATATACAACGTATACAACTTGAGCCCTTGCAGAGGAGACAGTGACCACCAAAGACTGAGAACCTGAAGTGGGCCATGCTGCTGACTCTGGGAATGGCTCAGGAAGGAAAACATCAAACGAAGAAAGAGGCGCTGCAAAGGCAGGGGCTGACAGATTGAAGGTAGACAGGCCGATCGCACAAATAAAGGCAGTTACCGCAAGCATTGAAAGACCGATTAGGTATCGTTCGTCTTCCCAAGGAAGCTACCTCCATGGATAAGGAGATGCAGGCGGCAAGCACTAATCAGCTAAGTTCAAACTATAGGGATGCCTCGATCTCACAGTACTGCCCTGTGACACAGAGATGCGGGTTTTGAGCTGGGGGCCACGAGACGAGGAATTGCCCTATCATGAAAAGCCATGGAATTGCCCTATCATGAGCCCCCATGGAAAGGAAGTGTGCGAACTGTAAACAGTTCAACTTCCAAACTGGCCACTCAATCGGCGACAATACTGTCCAGCATACCAGCGAGCGCTAAAGCGCTACCTGATGCGATTCAACCCGAATGCTGTATGACTGATCCCATCAACATCCAGGTGTTCAGTCTTCACCAGGGGCCACACACCCAGGGAGAATGCTTGCTGAATTGTAGTGATTCATCCTGTATTATTGTAGTGATTCACCTTGTATTATGTAGTGTTTCACCATGTATCGCCTGAAGGCTTTTACAAATTAACCTTTTCATTTGATTTCAAATATTATTTGGCAATTTTTCGAAGTAAAGCGCCCATCACTTCACTCAAAAATATCACATTATTCTCAGTTGACAGGATTAATTTTGTGCCTCCTGCTAACAATTTTAAGTCAGGTAGGTAGGCAGGCTAGCTCACACCCATGAATCGGCGTACCTAATTGAAACTTATGATGAAGATGTCAGCAAGTTCATTGCTACAGCTGAAGATGTCCTTAAGCAGGTGCATTTTTAAAGCACATGTGCTTTAAAAATGCACCTGCTAAAGGACATCTTTAGCTGTAGCAATATGTAGGTATATTAGTTTTATTTCTGAACTCATTCTGAAGCTCGAATCCTACGGAAAGGAATTCAATGAAGTTGTTGAGTTCAGAGAATTGTTGACATCTGATGTCAAATAATGTTGATATGAAAGAAACACTGCAAAAATTGCCGGGGAAGACAGGGAAACTTGTCAAAGATAAGCCTGCAATTCGTGCAGTCCGGCGAACTCAAGCTTACCCCAGCAGAAGCGGCATCACGGCAAAACTTGAAATGCCTCTCGTGTCAGCTGAGGTAGAGGGGTCACTTTCTGCTTTGAAGGGCTTGGCTGGTAACCGACCTCAGAAAAGCTTTCAAAACGGAAAAGATTGAAAATATAAAATGCTCGTGATTCAGTACCTACCATAATTCCCACTTTTTGTGATAAATAGGTTCGATTTTTCATGTACCTGCATTATTCTTTCACTTGAAAAAAAAAAAAAAAATTATTGATACACAATTAATTATATTATGTACTGAGGGTGTATTAAATCCTCATGCATATGAATGTTTCATTTTTTTCCGATTCTTTGGAACGCGAGCTATTGTTTTAGCAGATAATTCCTTTTTTTTAGCGCAACAGGCTTTTTAATCCTATATAAGGTCTTATTTGTAGGGGTTTTCACCTTATTAAACGGTAATGCAGGATCAATGCGCTTATTTAGAGGGTTTATCGATCCGAGCCCTACTCTCAGATGTTGATTTCCCAATCAAAGACAAGGTTCTTCTTCAGTCGTCAATGTCGAGCAACTGGACTCTGTGATGAGCTATGGCTTGAATTTTTATTACTTCATTTACAGTAACTGTAACAACTGTTGTTATTTTAAGTTCTTCGTTTAGCCTCAGCTGTTGTTATTTTAAGCCTTCGTTTAGGTCTCAAGTTTTTGTAAGACGAGAAAGCATGTAAGGTAGAAAGACTCAAGGTCTCCATAGCGACAGCAACGGCCAGGTGAAGTGTCGTCAAGTCCAACAACTAGGTGGACTAGTACTGATTTGGATTTAAGAGAAGAGTTTGTGTTATATTTTGATTGAAGTGTTCTATGTTATTCTGACGTCTATCGCGTCTATCCTTATATTATAATATTGTTCTGGCACCTTTGAATAACATCACGGTTGCTTTGAGCACAGCACCCCCACAAGCCCAAGCTGGCTTGAGGATTTGATTGTAGGGCTACAGCGTAATTTGATTAGGATTGACGTGATTGCAGTCTCATTTCTCTCAACAAGTTCAGCCTTCTTGTTCTTCACGTGCGTCTTCCAACGCACAGGTATGGTATGCATTGGTATGGTCATGGTGCTTCATTGTCCGGTCGACTTTGCTCACTCATCTAGAGCCTACATTTTGATGTCCTGCACAAGTAACCTATATCAAAGAATAATAAACCCTAGTGTAAAATTTGCAGCGTTTTATATATAAGGAACTTCTCACAACATCCTCGTTCTTTATTGTACTGATGATGGTCTAGTAAACCGAAACCCGTCTACAAGTTATTAATTTATTTATCGTGGAAATAGACTACTTCGTCTGAAATCGTCTTTTTATAAGATGCATTCCCACTATCTCGCCGCATCCACCTTTCGTTAAGCTTGGCTTTTGTCATGCTTGTGTCGTAACTGATGTTGATTGCTGCGAGTGGTGGAATTTGATGTTATCAGCTGCTTTTGATGGCGTTTGCCGTAATCTGCTATCTGAGCAAGGAACTGGTTCGCTTCTTTGACTTCTGATCTCTCCCCCTCATCTCCTGGATAAACCCTGAAATTAGAGAAGCCATTTCAAGGGCTTCGATTCAGACAAGGTGTTTTTGAGAACAACCAACAGTTTTCCCCTAACATGCCTTCAACGTCTTTATATCTACATTATGAATCCACCGTGAGAAGATATTTCCACCCAACAAGTGATACCCACCAAACACAGTTGACATTTTTAAATACGGTTTCCGCCAACGAAACAATGTTGTCTGGATGATCTGATTTCCCATGTGTACTTCTCGGTGTGAAGATGGAACAAAAAAAAAAAAAAAAATCCAAGGACAAACATCAGACGGATAATTATTCGAAGCGTCTGGCATCCGTCATGTTTGTACCGTGTATTGGTTGTACTGTTCGATCCGAGTTATTAAAAGCCATTATTAAAAGCCTTAAACCACCTTAGCGTAATATGAAATTTCGCGGTAATTTTATAGTCGTTTTCATTATAGCAGCGTCATCTGTGATGAAGGAAGTACGTCGTTATTGCTGCAGAGTGGTTTGAAACTATCGGAAGGATAAACTCGTGAAATATCTGTTTTTCCTGTTGTTGTTTGCTAAACACCCATATGTTGAGCGTTTGACTCCTCAAGAAATTTCCTTTTTTTCGGCGTTTGAATTTTCAAGAAATGTCCTTCAGTTACGATCAAAGAATAGAGAGAAGCAAACATTACGTGGCGTCTCGTTTGGAGGGGTCAACAATCGTCGGAAAGGGCGAAAGCCGGCGAAAAACGTTGAGCAAACTTGAACTGAAGGAGTATCGATCGTGTACACCAAAGCGACACAAACCCCCAACTCTACTGAGATACGTTTCAACGATAAATTTGTCGAGCAATTTCACACATCATGTAAAGCTGCGAGTTTTCCGAAGTTATATGTTGAAAAACTGTTTATTGACCGTAAGCCACATCGTGTCACGAGTCATCAGTCAAGGCTCGCGTGGAACGACGAACTACAATCTGGTACTTCAACGAAAATGATAACATGCAGAACATATTCCAAGTCATCATATAATTTAGAGATAGACCTTGTTACCGTGAGAATCCAGCCTAGTTGTCAACTTGTTATATTGTGAAGACTACAACATAAAACTATTTTCGGAAAATGATTGTGGGACTGCGGACATTTACGGCATTTGGGCACGTGTGTACAATCAAAAAAAGTCACCTCAACGAGCGTTACGAAATTATAGTGAAAACACAAACCCTGTATTATCTATAGATTTTCTTGAATAATTGTGTTGAACACAATAATTATTATTGTGTTGTTTTAAAGGTTGGTCGTTTGAGTTTGGTTAGGGAGAGAGAACGAGTCGTTCTCTCTCCCTAACCAAACTCATTGGATTAGACCTCTGCACCATCGGCAAACAACCACTTTGTGGTTGGTCGTTTGGCAGGAGTTCACGTTTAGTTACAATGAAGAATAATATCTGTTTGAAATATATTATATTTCAAACAGCATTAAATGCTGTTTGAAATTTTCAAACATGGAATCACTTCTGACGTACTGCACAACGCTAAGGTATTCGTAAATTTACTTTTGACCTCTATTTCTTTTACGAGGGTGGTACGTATTTGGAAAATGTTTTACACTAAAAGTGTAACTAGGGATGTCCACACTGAAGAAAAATATCGATATTCGATATATCGATAGTTTAAAAAAATATCGTTTTACTAGGTCGATATATCGTAGAAAAATATCGATATTCGATATATCGTATAAAAATATCGATGTATCGGATATTAGTCCAAATTTTAAAAAAATCCATGCCTTTCACAACTTTTGATTACTAGTAAATAAATTAAGGTTATAAATTCTTCAAAATTTGAAGAAGATTGTTTAAATTTATTTTTAACAAAAAGATTGTTTAAAGATTTTTCATTAATTGTTGAGATTTGAAGATTAATTGTTTAAAGAGTTTTAAAATTTGATTTAAATTGTTTAAAGATGGTATAAATTTGAAGATTATTTAATAATCTGTAATGAGTAGGCAATTATTTGTAAAATCATAGAAACAATTAAATTGTTAAGAAAATAAATTTTATTTTCTTAGTTTATAATGTTCTGACAAAACATTCAGTACATTGCACTAAAATGAATTGCGTGGATCTGCTCACCAACATTAAGTACATTATTAACTCTTCACACATGTGATTGTGAACCAATTCGATAAAGGGATTAGGAAATGAATTGAAAGCCGAGGTCTATTAAACATAGTAATTGATTAGAAATACTTTCAGTCAAGTTACCTACACGCTCTTTGATCCTATTTCTAGCTGGTGGATTTATGTCGGATCTCTCTCAAAAATATCGGTTCCCGATATTTAAAAAATAATATCGATCCTATATCGATATATCGGTGGGAAAAATATCGCCCAAAAATATCGATATATCGGCGGAAAAATATCGATATTTCGATATATCGATATTTTTTGAGCATCCCTAAGTGTAACCCGATAGGTACCATTAAAACATCTTTGGTTGGTGATGAACTGTTGTAAAGTGCGAAATTAAGGAGTCCATCATAACGTCTATGACAAGCCGAAACTGCTTTAGAGTAGAAACCTGTTGGTGAGTGACAAGGTGGTGAGGTGGGTTCCCAAAATGAGGAGGTCTCCTGGGGAGAGAAGGAGACCCCTCAGACTGGTTGAAATGGACTTTTACTGGTTCTTCTTCTGGCTGATTCAAAATGCCAAAGAGACAGCCTCAGGGAGAAGTTTATTTACTCTTGCTGGTATTTCATGTAGAGCACCGAGGGAGGACATTCATACGGCTGGTGGCCGCCACCACATCTTAGCTCCGTCTACAAGACTTATTGGAAGTCGCAACTTACCTACCTACCACAGGCGCGAATCCAGGATTGGCGGAACCCTAAACTCCATTGTATCTGATCTACTGGGTCATGCCTCCCTCCCTCATGGATCCGCTACTGCACAGGGGTGGAAAAGGTACAGGAAGGGGCAGGCTTGGATCCAGGATTTACTTCAGGGGGGCCACACCCAAAACTCCATAATTTCTAGCGCAAGAGAGTGTAAAATTTCTAGTGGTCTGGTTAAGGTCTGGGGTGGGGAGGATGGCTCCCTGGATCTGTCCCTAACCTCCCAGCAGTTGAGCACCAATTTTGAATGAACCAGCGATGCTTGCTCATATTGCTAAGAACTCGTATACAGTGGCCCACCTATCCAGCTAGTTGGCGCACTCCCACTCGAGCTGCAGACTATGGTTTCCTGAACTAGGTCCATCTCCCCCTGGACCTTTCTGTACATGTTACATCGCACTCCCAAGTCCATCCTTCCAGTCTTCTCTACCAGACATGATCCTCTCCAGGGTCCGCGTCTGAGTCTGAGAGCTACTTAGCTTTTCAAGAAAGGTGATATAGGATAGGAGGATCCCAGTAGGATTTGAGGCAATATGCCGTACTTATTACCACGGATCCCGCACCGATATTTAGGGTAGGGATGGGTATCAACGCTGTTGATTCAACGGAAAAATATCGATATTCGAATACGATATACATTTTGAACATTCGATTGGAAAATATCGATTTCCGATACATCGACGAATGAAATATCAATGAACTATATACCATTACATGGTCCTATACCAAATTTTGGACCTATGGCAAATGAAAAAAACAACTGGGCTTTTGGGCAATAAATCTTTATGTTCACTCCTGCAAGCCTAGAAAAGCCGGAAAACAAACTCAAGCAGTTTCTCAGCAAGGCAGAACTTGGAACAATTTAAACAAAGTAAACTGGGAAACTAGGTACTAAAAGTCGCCTTTCTTCTACTTCTTGTTTGGTTCGTTGCTTGGTTGTCACTCATTTCAATGCTCTTTTCGAGGCTTCTCCTTCTATAATATAGAATTATGGCTCTCGCACCAAGTGACTTTGTTTTAGAATAAAAAAGGCAGATACATCGAAACCTATAAAAGTATCGATTGCGTATAACCAATTTTTTTTCGAAATATCGATACCCATCCTAAGTTCAGGGGTGGAGGTCTAGTAGAACCCCCTTACCTGCTATTGGGGCCTTTCCCCGTGGCTCCAGTTATGGCAATATTGAACATTCACAAATGAGTGATTTCAAATTCACTCAAACATTTTAAAGACCCCAAAATTATCCTCTTATTACTAACTAACCACAGAGAGAAATGGCCGAATGAAGTCATGTTGAAACCAGATCATCTCCGGCTAGATCGGCGATTTTCCCGAAGGCGAACCTCAGTCAACTGATAATGTTTATATCATACTTGCACGTCTCGACCATTTTAGTAATCATCGTTAAGGAACTCTACCGTGACGGTTGAGCTACGCCGGTTGAACGTGGCACACATAAGTACATGCTATTTTACACTAGAAGAACCTGCTTGTAAAATGGCAATACAACTTCCACCGTAGCTCAAATCCAACGATGATTGATCGGGATTTCTACTACTTGAAAATTACCTTGCCTCCGTTGACTGCAGATTTTGATTCGAGTTTGACTTCCTCGAGCTTGTCTTTTTCAGCCGCTGTGGGTTTCCCGTTTTCAAGAATGATAATCTTCGGATCATCTTTCGGGTTACTGTTCAGACGCTGTAAAAAATTTCGTCTTTTATAAAAGAAGAAGAAGAAAAGCCTCTGCAGTCCGGGAAATAAAAGTTTGACGTATGTTTATGCTCATCTCGAAAATACACGAGAAAAAAACTGTTTATTTTTTCAACCTCACAACTATTGGGGTGATTTGGGCTTTTGCAAATTATACCCAACACAACTGGTGATTAATTTTGCTAAGTTCAACAGGGCGTTAACCCTTCGTGTAACTTCCGCCTGTGTGGGAATTTTCGCGTCTGCTCGCATTGTCGCGCAAAGTGCTTCTTTCCTTTGATTTCGCTCATTCAAACGGATGTTTTCCGTCGTTCAATCTGAAGCTGTTGGAAAATTTGATTGACCGCACCTTCCAATTTTTCTTCTCGACTAACAGATCTAATTCTTCTCCAAGTCGTGAGTACCAAATTAGTCAATAGTTTCTCTTCCCAAAGTGTCCTGGGAAGCTAACTGAATTAACATTTTTGAGTCATTCGACAAACGCAATTTGCGAAGGTGTCTTGAAAGAACTCGCTAGCTGAATATTCATCGAGCTCACAAGTGAAAATGGGATGTGAACGGTTGTCCTACTCCAAATGTCGAACGTGAGTGAGGGTCGGATGGTTGCTATTGCGTTTTCCATGCAGAATCCCAAACCTGAGTCCGACTGGTGTTGGTGAAAGCGATTCTAAAAAAAAAAAAAAAAAAAAAAAAAACCCACTCAATTTCAACCCTGGTTAAGACCCATTTAACCAGCTTCAAACCTGAAACGAGCATAACCGTAACACCCCATAACCTGTATACAGCTCTATTTTTGATCCCTGCAAACCAGTTTCAATACTAATCATATTCTATTTTCTATGTTATTCTATCTAATCTGTACTATTATATCAGTAAAATAGGGACCGAACCGTGATGTAACTCCGAGCAGGCTGGAAATCCCTTCAGTTAGATCCGAATACAAGTTCGAGGTATATTGAAGTTGCACCATCGCAGGAGGTTTGCATTTTTTATGGCAACCAAAAACCTTCGAAATTTCGAAATTAGTGCTCTTCGGATTTGCCGTTCAGATCTCGACAACTTTTATTCTGTAGGTTTCTTTCATAGGATCACGAGCAGGTTTTCAGCAGCTGATTACTACTTTACAAAGAGGTCACTTTTTTAAAGTTGATGGGGTACGTCAACGCAGAATTTAATGCTCTTTCATCTGCTTAACGGAAGCATTTGTGAAAAAGAGCTTAGTTTAGGAGTTATGTATATGCGAAAAACTGAAAAAAGCCGAAAAAAACTTTTGAGTGAAAATGGAAATAAATTGACGGTTTTCAGCCAACGATTACTACCTAATATTTTAGAGCTGAGTAGGTCAATCGACGCAGAATTTAATGCTTTTTCGGCAACTAAGTAGAAGCATTTCAGAAAAAGACCTTAGGTAGTTATAACAGACAAATTGAGAGGAGTGCGAATGTTTCGAGGTTTTTTGGCTACAATAAAAAAACGCGGGGAACGTCGTAGGTCGATTGAGACCGTGGCCGATTGTAGTGGTTGACGTAGTGGGTTCCAGTCCCACAGCGGCTCGATTAATTTCGGTCCTTACTCAGGCCCCGGAACAGAGTATAGGTAAAGTCCGGTTCAGAGCCAGATGGGTTTACCTCCGCTCTTGTGACAACCGCGACGGTTAACACAATAAAATCGACTTTGCCTTGATTTTTTTCTCCAATAAAAACGCAGGCGTCCTGTGATGGTGCCAACTCAGAATAAACTTTCTTTTTTTCAGTCCTAACTGAATGGATTAAACAGATTTCCAACTTGCCGGGTAACTCCCCCTCCCCTTTTAAAAAAAAATAAAAACAGGACTATTTTGTTGGATGACACCGTGATGGCTTCCAATGGACAACGTGTGGAGTCTTTGGAGGACTTTGAGTCGAGTGAGGTGTCGTTTTCGATTTTGCACGTCGAACTGTGAAGTACGATGAATGAGTGATAAATCCAAGTGTGAAGCTATCAGCTGCGATATTACTATTGATATCGAAAATGCTTAAAAACTGATAATTGAGTTCTTATCGTAGGTATCATCAAGATCCTGTGTCCTGTGTCCTGTTCATTGTTCTCACGATGATTCATTCGGAATAGTTCAACCTCATTACCCTCATGAAAAGTCTATTACATGATGTTTGATTGGCTTAAATTGACTGTCGAAAAATTTTATGACCAAACGAATTTCCTGAGTGTCGCTAGAACTGAGCAAAGTGAAAGAAGAAAAAAGAGCACATGCTCAATTTTACGAGTGCTGATTTGCTGAATTCTGGGGCTGAGCGCCCACCTGAAAGTGGGTTTAAAACTTTAAAACGGCAATCTTTCGCAACTATAATAGTTAGCAAACTATACACAACTATAGTAGAAACTGATGACGACTGAAGACGACTATAGGAGATACTGATGACGACTGAATGTCTACAATTTTATCATGAGGTAACCAAAGTTTTTGTATGTGATTTCTCGTCCATTTAATACAACTATAGTAGTTGTATACAGAAATCAACAGGGGTCAAACTTTTTATCATACAGCCAAGCGTTACTTCCCTTCTTAGATCTAAGAATGGCATCTATGCCATTCAACGAATTGAAGGGCTTGCGGTACAAAGGGCCCATGTGCTATTGGAAAACACTGACAGTTTTTTGCCGCTACTTTCGTAACATAATATTATCTTCCTGTCGTTTTTTGTGGCGGGACCCATGGCCAAAGCACGTGCAAGTAAAAAATACCTAGTTAGAGCTTTGAATTCGTGAATTTTCGAGATGATGCAGTTACCAACCGAGTTGAAACGGTCAACAACATTTCATAGTAGCCCTGGCAGGGTGTTTTGAATTTCATTTTTTCAATAGTAAACTAATTTTTTCCCTTCAGATACCTTCTCCTTGATAAGATTTTCCTCAGTGGGTATAATGACTGCAGGAGCTGTTTCAACTCTGTCCATATTTTCCTTGTTCATCTCCTCGGTGGGATTTATCGCGAGGTCGAAGTCATCGTCGTTTTTCGAAACCCCGCCGTTAGGGACGGGCTCCTCGTCGACGGACAGTGCCGGGTTGTCCATACCGAACAAAAAAAAACCCAACTCGCGTAAAATAAACGCCGATTTCAATTTGAACACAACTCGACTACCGACAGGAATCGGCCACCGCCGTCGAATGGGATTCGGCCCGACTGAAAGACGGATACGGTGGTTTTTTTTTCTCTAATGACGGCCCCTTTCGACGTTTTGGTGGGGCGTCGTCCGGAGTGGGGAGGACGTCAGTGGCGTCACGTCACAACTTACGAGGGATGCACATTGCACGGAACGAATGGACCGGAACAACGATCAAATTCCATAAGAGTAAATGAAACTCGAATCGTTTTGGGCAGGTGGCTGAGATTTCGAAGTGCTGGACAATAATTTCAAAAATCCAAGAATGATAGGAGTATGTACCTATCTTATTTGATGAGTAATTCGGATAAAATCATATAAAAGCAAAAGAACTGGTTTTGGCGAGCAGACACAGATTTGCCGGAAAGGCAACCTACAGGCCATGGCCCTTAACATCCACATTCCTCCAACCAAGCGTCTTCGGAACTCCGCCCAACACACTCAACCACTTTCAGGAACACATCCACACCGCGGGGTCCCTTCCCACACGCCGCGGGATCACTGCCACAACAAGTACATCTTAATTCAAAATTTTTATTAAATCCGCCGGCTTTTGAGAAAAGATTTCCGACGTTAAAGGGGAGAAACTACTTCAAGTTAAACATCTGAGCTGAATAGGGCGAAATGAAAGGGCTTCAAGGGCCCGGTATAAAAGAAAAACTGGGTCAAAAGCCTAGCTGAAATCCCTGGTTCATCATAGACTAGACTAGACCTGAAGTATTTTCAATAGGACGAGCCAGCAAAAGGACACCAACCGCAGCACTCCAAGTAATTTTCAATTTGCCCAAGTAAGGCCAGACTTAGTGGTACGAGCCCGCAAAAAAAGGACACAAATGCGGTTTTTTCGACGACAACCAGACGAAGTCTTATATTCCAGTAAAATGGGGGGAAAACGGTATTGGTGGAAAGCTGGAAGTGGTTTTAGTCCCTCCAAATATTCCCAATATCAAGTATGACGAATTGAGTTTGTACCATCGAGGAGAGTTTAAATCTTGGTGGCTCGAAAACCACAATTTTTTGTGGATGTTTTTGGTTTTTTAGCCATTTTTACCTAAAAAGAACCGTCTGACAAAAACATTCTGCGTCAAATAGGTACCCAATCGACCCAATTCGGTTAAGCCGTCTGGCCCCAACTGAACCACAAAGATAATATCTTTGTGGTTCAGTTGGGGCCAGACGGCTTAACCGAATTGGGTCGATTGGGTACCTATTTGACGCAGAATGTTTTTATTCATATTATGAATCTTTTTCCAAAATGGTTTGTAACCACTTTTTACTCCCAAATCTTCACAAGTCACCTATAGGTGACTAGGATAACTATAGTAATCATATTTTTAGGTTATTTAGAGCATTTCAAAAAAAAGTGTCCGTTGACCAGGAACCCAAGTTTCATAAACACCAAAATTGGCCATCTAGCTAACTCAATTCCTCCAACGCGTTGTAAACCATGCTATGAGGCATTTTTTCATCATAAACGACTTGGGGCCGCTCGCCAGGAACCTCGGAAACCTTTTTTTTTTTTACCCAGGATGAAGGGTCGGTCCATCCACACTTGTTGGGTAACAATCGACTTTCTGGGTGAAAATGGTAAAAAAAAAAATCGCGGTTTTTGGGCCACCAAAAGATAAGCTCAACTCCCACGATGGTGCAAACTCATTTCCAACTTTCTATCAATTAGATTCCGATTTCCGTTTATGTATTTTTAAAAAGTCACAATTTTGCTGGACTGTCAGTGGCTCAAGACATAAAAATAAAACAAATAAAAAATCCCTGCTAATTTCTACCAACTTTTAAACGGTCATTTTCACTCACCTCGTTATCCTCCGGGTCCAGCCAAACATTCTGATTCTCATCAAACTCATATTGACACATCGGTTGTACGAAATCCCGCGGACGAGTTGCCGACTTGAGAGCACGGTCGAACCCCAGACAACACTGTTGGGTGGATTCGAAAACCTTATATATTTTTCGGCTGTTCCACCCAAATAACCCGACTTCTAACGGTAAAGCGTTCACGAGGAGTCGCCACAAACAGTATTCGTCGACCTCCCGCTCATACTAAGTGCGCATCAAGTCTATAAACAGATCTGAACAGCTAAACAGTTGCACAATGGGGAAAAATAAACTGACACAAACAAATTTTGCACATAGTCAAATAACCAACATGAACCGCCATTCTAACCGCCGACAGTTCAAAAAAGGCGCTGTGATAGGAAAGGCCAGAAAATCGAAGAAAATATCATTTTGACAAACGGAATTCCGAATTTCGGAGAACTCGTTAAAACTGCTTTGCTGATCTAAAACTGTTTCGAAGCCGCCCAAAGCCGGTTAGAGCGTTTGAAACCAGCTAGAAGGGGGTTCAGAGTAAATTTAGAGGTTCGATTTAGGGGGCTTGAGACAGGGGGTGCCTGAATTTAAAAGTGGTACTTGGTCGGCACTAATTTAGGAGACAGAATGTATGGATTGAAAGGACCAGTTTGGGCGTCTCAAAAGAAATTGTTTAAAAGGACTTAAATCCGGTTTAGGGACCTTCAAACCGGTTTTGGCCAACTGAAACCTGCTTGAAGGGCTTTGATGCCGATTTAGAGTTTTTACTCAGTTTTTACTCAGAAGCAGATTCGGAAGAGGCTTAAAACCGGTTTTGACGAGTATCGAATAGAAGGCGTACAGAATAGAATTCAATTTCAAAGAACAGAATTCGGTTACACCCACAAATAAGTCGAATTTTAATGCCAAATGGTATAAAACGGGTTTTAGGTGATGT
The DNA here is from genome assembly GCA_955831195.1 of Pilophorus perplexus. NCBI lineage: Eukaryota > Metazoa > Arthropoda > Insecta > Hemiptera > Miridae > Pilophorus > Pilophorus perplexus. The sequence continues at coordinate 30,829,486 of OY037009.1, read as the reverse complement.
GCATATTAAAGCCGCTAAAAGGGTGTGAAACTCGTTTGAAGGCGTACAAAATCTACTTACGGGGTCGAAACCGGTTTCGAAACGAGACTACAACCAATTTGAAGGGGCTAGTATCTTGTTTGGTAGTCTGGTACTTGTTTAGAAGACTGAATGGAAGGATTTAGAGTTTGGACGAGTTTGGACAACCAAAACCGGGTGGAAGGTGTTTATAACTGATGACAAAGAGTGTTTAGGCGTTTAAAACTGGTTCAGAGCCGCCTAAAAGGGGTTCAAAGTCAATTTAGAGGTTTGGACCGAGCGTTAAAACTCTATTTAGGGGACGTGGGTTTAAACCGGGGTTAAAAATCGGGAGAGTGTTTTGAGGTGGTTAACCGAATTATTCGGTTAAGGATTATAAATCTGGTTTGGAAGAGTTTCACGTCGGACCCCCGTTTTCAGAGTCACCCTGATTCTTAAATAATTCCAAATACTCTCACACTAAAATTAAATTTTGACAGGAGGTAAAACTAATTTTGTTTGTTGAAAAATCCACTCACTACAGCACATCAACACTTTCTCATTTGTAAACCTACAGCACAACAAAGCTTCTGACTTCGTATTAGTCTTCAACGGTACTAAACGAACCGCGGAAGTTTCACTAGTTGTGGGAGGTCGACAAGGTACTACGAGGACTTCTACTGCACGGAACACTTAAGCTCATAAAACTCCCGAGACGACTGCAACCATTTCAAAACGATTAGAAAAGCAAAACTGATAAGATAAAGTCGGTAAATCCTTAAAACCGCGCCTTGGAACGGGTATTAATCCATTATTGACTAAATGAAACAATCGAACGATGCGAAAGCATTTTAAAACAATAAATATTCCGGAGCTTTCAGGAAGGTTTTCAGTGCCAGTCCAGCGCTATTTTTGGGTCTGCTCATTTAAAAATCCCTAATATTGGCACTCCTCGCGATTTTTTTTAACCAACGCAATCATTACCGATAAATTGCTATTCAGGTGGTAAAGTTACCTTCCCAATTCGGTGCTTCGTTTGAAGCAGCCATGTGTTTTCATCAACGTGGTAGTAGAGCCCATTCTGTCTCAGCATACCGCCAGGAATTCCAAAACGAAAACTCGGAGACGCGTGTTGAACAGGAGCGCACCAGACATACTCGAAGGAACTCGAAGTCGAAAGGAACTATCTTCTCTCATCCTGACGTATATTTGCTCATTTGAGGCAATCTTCCCATTTGTAGGGGACAAGTTACGTCAAGCTATCTGTTCAAAGCTTTCTTTATCTTGAAGGAAAGACTGGCGAACGTTTACATTAACAGTTGCCCGAATTTAATAACCAAGTTTGTCAAGTTTGATGTTGACTGTTGATGCCGAGAAGGGTGCGAAATTAAAATTTGTAGAGAGGTAGGAGAGGTCTGGGGATTATGCGACCAAGAATGCTTAAAAATCCGGTTCGTTCACTGAAACAGAATTGAAGCGGTTGAAGCAGAATATACAAAAATGTTCAGGAATGCAGAAATAAACTTCATTAACTCGTGATGTTAGGGTCTATTCAAGTTGATATTATCATAAATTGTCACCAACACCGCATAACCCCAAATGTAATAACATTTTAACTGGAATAGACCATAATAAGGATTTTCCAACCACCCTTGTGCGAGCTGCTCCGAGCAATTTCGCATGCGCAGTGGAGAATAAGTTGATGGGGGCGCATTCCAACCGGAGCCAGTGTAAGTTCAGAGCTTTTCTTACTACCTTACTCTGTGGTTCAGAGCAACTTGCACTGCATTCCAAGCGTCCCCCATCTTCTATTTGCCGCCTAGACCCACGTGGTAATCGGCGATGGTTACCAAAGTTTTTCCACTAGACGTCAACTCAAGGTCACTGCCATTGTCGACCTGCCAGGACCGCGAGGACTCCACCGGGAGAAAAAAATACCGACAGCATTGTAATGCTCTCTATTGTACGTCCAGGGCAAACATAGGTTCCCCCACCGACAACAAGAAACCCCGTCATTACGACGCAATTTATATGAGAGAAACCGTCGTAACGCCTAACTGGGCATTTTCGAGGTACAAAACGACCGAAAAATCCGAACGGGTTCGCGAAAAAAAATAACAGGAAATGGTTCGAAATGTGCGGCCAACAAATTCTGGCAATAACTACAATACGTAATTGCTACGAACAACCGGTAATATTATAAGTAATTATGCCAATTAAAACTAGTTTCGTCAAGGACTGACGCACGACCTGAAATGGTCAATTTATCTTCAAATTCCGGACAATGAAAACGATGGGATTCAAGTATCAACTAATTGATAAACGCTAAACGTCAAAGTAAACGGAACAAAATGCCTACATTCATAAACTGAAATCTTCAACCCAATATCCAGTTAGTAAGCTGAGAGTTGTTGTTTTTACCCAGGAAAGTTCATTTGATTGATCTGAATGCGGAAATGGTCGGCAATCCGTTCGACGGAACCGCTTCAGGATCCAATTTTCCCACTTCCTCCCTTTTGACCTGATTTCTCGTCTATTCGAAAAGTCTAACTTATCCAACTGAAAATAAATTTGAAAACTTGCAAGCTTCAGCTCAGTGAACTCGCTATTGTTTACGTCGACGGGATGATATATATAGGCGACTGTATTATTTAGTTTGCCTGCCGTGTTTGGGGTATGAGAGCCAGCTGTCTCGAGCTATCGATCTGCCTGCAGGTCTCCACAACTGATTCATCATGCGCTTCTTCATTGTACAAACCAGTTTCTTATCATCGTACTGGAAAGGCCTTTTTGTCTAACATTTTCACTTACAACGAATTTTGAAAAAATGAATTAGCGTTACGAAATTAGTTAAAACCAAATTTGTGTGTCGTGTATTGAAGATTTTCTTTTCTTCAACCCTTCAAATCAAATCTGTTTAAATTTCCTGCTGACGATAGACCCCAGCGAACCATTTTATATTCTTATAACCCCTTCAAACCGGTTTAAACATAAAACTGGTAACGAAGAAGTATTTAGACGTCTAAAACTGGTTGGGAGCTGCCTAAATACCAGTTTCGGCAACCGAAACCGGCGTGAAGGGACTGATATAAAGCACAATTGGAAGAAGCCCAAAATCGGTTGAAAAGACCCAGTTTTAGATTTCGGATCAGTTTCTATTCCTACGAACCGGTTATAACCCCTTTCACACCGGTTTAAGGCCGTACAAATTGGATTTCGACCCAATTCTAACGATTTCAAACGCCGTGCAGCCAAGGAGCGTTATGGAAAAAAATAATGACATTTGATAACGGAAAAGGAGTAAAAAAGGAGTCATGAAATAAGAAAGAAAAACGTGAGGGGGTAATAACGCTTTGAATTTTCACCAAGTCTTGTTCTCCATTAACACGCATTAGGGATGGATGGGGTGTGACTTATCTATTTTTCAAAACATCGATTGTTCGGTTTTGTATCACTCGGGTGTTTGATTTTAATAAAAATCGATTCTTTGATGACAATTGTTCGAGAAACCAGTTAGGCATGCCTACACATTTGAGCGGGAAAATGAACGGTTTTCTAAAAAATATTTGAAAATAAATATCTTTACAAAGGCAGAGAAAAACCTGAATAGTTTCTACGTGGTAGAAAATGAACACAAAGAAATTACTTCAGAGAAGGTTTTCGGTTTAAGGTTTGCTTACAGGTGAGCCATTCTCAGTTTTTTCGACTCAATTGTAAATCTTTCAGAAACCATCAATCTAAGTATTCTTTGAGAAAAAATTACAACATTTCAATTAAACCTGCTGTCTTTCTATTGTTATTATTTTATTTTTTTTTTTTTTTAATTTAAAAAACCCAAAGATGAATCGATTTTTAGTTCAAACAAAAAGTTTAGTTAAAAACAAAATCGATTGTTTATTCCGATTTCCCATCTTTACCACACAGAAAGGAATAAGAAGGAGTTTTGAGGGAAAAAAAAGAAGAAAATGAGAAAAAGGATTTGATGGGGAAAATGAGATCCTCCACCCCACCCCAAAATATTGCACCTACTTACTGGAGATTGATCGCAATGATGGTCTTTACTAGCGCAAGTTGGGCGACACCGCGGCGTTTTTCCTCTGTCAGCACCGCCAGAGGAAAAACGCGGCAAATTTTACACTAGGGTTTATTATTCTTTGATATAGGTTAATTGTGCAGAAATTGAATTCTGTGTAAATGAAAAAAGTTTAGAAAAAAAAATTATTATTTTTTTTCAAACTTTTTTTTTTAATTTTGTGTTTTTACTTGAAAAATATTTGACCTCCTGGGATCCTTAAAAAATCCCATTTGTAGCCCCATTAACAGCATTTTTAGGCCTGAAAATAACGGAGGTGCAATTTATTTTGCAAACTAATTAAACGTAATCAAACCTCAGAAAACATAGAGCTCACTATTGTTATCCCATTCCAATGGACTTGAGCAGCCTAAATAAATACTTATAAATGGTTGGTCTGAGCGTGCATTGATTCCAAAAGCATATTATATATGAATGCGATTTATTTTATCAGACAAAAACAAACCACGACCCTCGACGAAGCCGAGTTCATCTCAGCTCATCCTGTATATAATAGACAGGATGAGCTGAGATGAACTCGGCTTCGTCGAGGGTCGTGGTTTGTTTTTGTCTGATAAAATAAATCGCACCTCCGTTATTTTCAGGCCTAAAAATGCGCGGTTGGTCTCATTCGATGCAGAGGGATGTCCTCTACAAGATGCAGGTGCAAAAGAATTTTTCCAGGCCTAATTTCGTACCTTGGCTCATGAAATGTGTGGAAAAAATTACCAAAAATTGGGATTTTTCCACACTTTTCGCCAGTTTTTTGTGAAAACGGGGGGTTTGAAGCGGTGCAATGGAAAAAACGCTGCAAATTTTACACAAGGGTTTATTATTCTTTGATATAGGTTACTTGTGCAGAAATTAAATTCTGTCAATGAAAAAATTAAAAAAAATTTTTTTTGGATTTTTATTTCAAAAAAAATTTTTTTTTTATTTTTTTGTTCAAAAATGTGTTTTTTCAAAAATTCTGTATTTTTTACTCAAAAAATATTTAACATCCTGGGATCCTTCAAAAATCCCATTTTTAGCCCCATGAAAGCCCTAAAGATCGCCCCAGTGAAATCGGATCGTTCCGGGACCCCAAAAAATGGATTCTACGTCCAAAAATACTTCGAAAACGCCACCTAACTCGATCCCATAGCTAAAAGCCTTCAAAAAAACCCTCCCGTAGCCCAATTATAGCCCCAGAGCGCCCCACGGGTTTGGGCGATCGGACTGAAAACCTTGCGGGCACAACTAGATGGTAAACCAAGTATTTTGTCAAAATTTCAGATTTTAAAAAAAAATTCCTACTGCCCAAAACGGCCCCGACGGCGGACGGCGTACGGCGGACGGCCATTTCGGATTTTGAATGTAGACCTCTTGAAACGGATAATGTCAAATTTTCAGGCCGATCGGAGTCGTCGACCCGCGTCGCGAAAACATAGGTGTATTATTCCAAGAATAATAAACCAAAATATGGTGATATTCGGAATCAGCGATAAATTTTACATAAGTTAGGCACCTTTGGAAGGCATTTAATTCAGAAGTGTGTTCAATGAAAAATCCTGAAACGTTTGTGCACAAGAGAAAACCGATATCATGGAAAAACGAGCTAAACAAAAAAAACGGACCTCGGATTCGGATTCAGCACACCAAATAATATATATAACGTAAGAAACCGACAAGCTCCGGCCGGATGCAAGACCACCCCTAAATTCTGTAGTGTTATTAAACCAAAAGGGACGACACCCCAGTGCTGCCCAGCGACACAGGGCCCTACAATACTTCCCATTCTGTACTGCGGCGGGAACTGCTACACCAGATAATATCTTAATATTATTATGAACATGAAGTCTTGTTGTGTCAAGCCTTTGTTAAAATTTAACAATTTGAACTTAATTGATTAATTTAATTAATTAGTCCATCGACTGAATTTCTCCCTTCTGCACTCCAGAGGCGAGCGTACCTATAGGTATACCTGTTTATTTTTGTTTCACTGAAGTGAAATAAAACGACCGGTCGCGAGAGGTCGAAGTCATTGTTTTTCGACGATATCTCGTCCTTTTTGTACGGGCATCATCATTGTCAGGCTTTCGGTGCTCGAGATGCCGCTCCACTTCATTATTGTTTCAACTTAAGTGCCCTCAACGGGAGGGACAATGCGGTTGAAAATAGAGCGAAATTCACAAGAGGGCATTCCACACACGGTGACAGAGGAGATGAAGAGATGCGAAATTAAACGAATAAAATGGTACCACCAGGCAGAGATTTTCCTTCTTTTTAAGGAGCAATTTTGACAAGTAACAATAATTGAAAGGTGCTGGATTTCTGCTGTTCCCTTATGCGTATGCCACCCTTAATTAATTTTTCAAATCGTGGTTAAATTCACTATTAGTTTTTTTTTTTAAATCTCTGAAATTCAACTTGGGAGTCACAATCCCGAAGCAGGGGGGGCAGGCCTACCGTCGTGATTAGACGGTAGTGCCCCTACGTCCTGAATCAGGAGTTTGACTGCACTGAAGCTGGGCCTATTGTATCCATCGAACCTCAGAGCAGACGCATCCATGCGTTGATGTCCAAGGTCCCTAAGCCAGGTTTTATCTCATACACATGTGGACATCAACACATGGATCCCTATTAGAGTAGTAAAATGCTTAGTAAAGTTGGAGGTGAGGAGTGAAAATCTGCCTTTCACCGACCCATTCTCAGAATCTGATAATCCCACAGAAATAGAAGGGAATCGCTCTCCCTCTCTTGACCACCAGGCTTCGCCCAGGAGGTCCCTGCCGGTGAGGGGACGGGATGCAGGCCGGTGATGGGCCAATGGGGGGGAGCTAGTTGCTGTTCTTCTTGTATGTCTAAAGAGTGACATTCTTACTTTGACGGGGCGTCCTGCTTCTCAAGCCAGTTTAACCCCAGCAAAGAGCACGTACCAAGACCTGGAGCTTTTCAGCAGAACTGGGTTTTGAGGGAGCCAACAAGAGTTGTTTTTTTTTAAACTGGACAAAAACCGGTTTTTACAAAGAACGAACCAGTTGTTGCGAAAAGGCCAGTTTGCAATGTGGAGCCAAATCAACAAAGTAGTGAATGGAAATCATTGTCAGCTGAGTTCTCAATGAGGAGCCTAACCAGCAGAGTGATTTCCCCTAACTTGTCTTGATCCTTGGTCTAAAGTGAATGGTCTGGGGGTGTCTCCCAGAAGTTCCAATTACGATGGTGAACACATCAGCGAAGTACTCAGGCAATGCAGTACAGGAGGCAATACATTCCACAGGCCTTCATTTTTGGGCGTCGATCAACTCGCCACACATCCAAGTCATACACCCCTGCATCAACCCGCCGCACGAAATAAAATTGCTGCGCCAATTCAACATGCAACATCAAACCCCAATATTTCTGTACTGAATATACACAATGTGTATAATTACATGCCATGTAAGTTTTAATAGAGCGTAGACCCCGACATAACTCATACTAACCCCTCCATACCTGAATGTATCGCGGAACTTAACATAACCAGCCCCTTTGACTGGTGGGTCCACAGAAAGGTCTAGACTCGTCCAATGCCCGCTCGATACGGGTTAGGCCGAACCGTCAAAACTCCGGACTTTCCGGCTAAGCTCTCGGATTATTCCCAACACACCTGTGGAACTCCCCTCCAGATCAATAGCCCACTTTCCGCACCGTCGGAGACCCAGTTGATACATTAGGAAGTCATTTAACTTGTTTAACTCGGTTGGATATCTCCTCTGGCTGAAAAGATCTATGAGAAGAAAATCTATAGTACCTACCTACTCAAGTATTTAATATCTTTACTAATTCAGCTCTTTCCCAAGAAAATTGTCTATAAAAACCATACCTCGTCACGACGCGAACTACAGCGTTGTCAATTGATCTGTGACTTCACGGTTCCTTTCAACAACACTTCACTCCAAAATTGCAAAAGTGTTTTTCAACACCACATATCTACAGACGACGATCTCATAACGACTGATTCAGGAGACACCTAACACACTACTGAATGCCCCTTTGACAAACATTAGGTAGCAGGGAAAACAAAAAGTGGAATATGCGCCATTACAGATAGGGGATAAATAAATATTGATAATTCAGATCGGTCTTTTAAAAGGCCCGGAGCTGAATCGTTGTTTCTGTAAAATAATTTTACAGAAAAAAACCATTCAACATCCAATTATTCTTGGTTTTGTGGGGTTATAGGAGGTGTGTGAAATGACTAGTCTTTCTTCCGCGGCCAAGCTTTCGGGTTATAATTAACCATCTTCAAGGCTATTCAGGTAGGTACAGTGCGTTGTTACGTTTCAGGTTCCTCCGTCCCAGCCCCCGACCATATGCCAGAGCGCCAGGGTAAATTTGTAATAACTCCTTGGGTGGGTCGATATCATGTTTATTATGTCGCCGTCATCGCACTGTATGAGAAGGTATCAGATTGGTGGGTATTTATTGTGATGGTTATTGCCGGTTATTTTTGGGGTTCCAGGTGATTGTTTTGATGTGTGGGAGGTGGAGATTTAAGTCGGATTTGCACAGAACTACGTGAATTTAACTAAAATTGTGATGGGGAGTTGTTGGCTTGGGGGAGGGGGGGGGGGGGGACTGCAGTCACAATCACCTGGAACCCCAACAACAACCTGCAATAACCATCACAATAAATACCCACCAATCTGATACCTTCGCATACAGTGCGATGACGGCGACATAATAAACATGATATCGACCCACCCAGGGAGTTATTAAAAATTTACCCTGGCGCTCTGGCATATGGTCGGGGACTGGGACGGAGGAACCTGAAACGTAACAACGCACTGTAACTCAAGAGCCCTGAAGATGTTAATTATAAACCGAAAAATTGGCCGTGGAAGAAAGATTAGCCATTTCACACACCTCCTATAAATCCACAACACCAAGAAGGCCAGATAAGCCAAGGAGGAAAGAACAAGATGTTAACCGATTCATCCAATTATTGGATTCTGTTCCTCTGTATATTCCAACTGATATCGTTCACTCTTACGAGCCCAAACGAACTCCCTCGGCTGGTTTTCAGTCTTTCACTTGCCATCAGTTACCTAGGGTAAAGTTCCCTAATATGGTACACCTTTTTTTGGATCACATTTTGGACCAACTATTTGTCTCAAACTTTCTAACCAAAATTAGTGATGATAGTTATACCCCTACTCTAACAGTTTTAGAAGTCAGAGTGTCTGGAAACTGCTTCAAATCGGAGAAAGAATTTATTTTCCAATAAAAGTCATTTTTCACTCTCCAAAAAAGGGGTTCCTAATATGGCACCAGTTCCATATTTATTTAGTTAATTCCACCCTCATTCTGTTAATACGTTTTGACGTCTTTAGGATCATAATAATAAGGAATAAATCAGTTCTCTGTCCCGAATATGGTTTTAATAATCACTAGATACAGGTAACTCATTAAGGACATGATTAAGAAAAGGAAACTGTTACTTCAGTCTTTTTTTCTTGAAAAAATTGTTTCAATTGCACTTTTCTTGCGAGATCTAGTAGTGCAATGAAGAAAACATGCCAGACTTGAAGAAATTACGAAAATCACCAATTAGCTAGAACACTTAGGAAGGGTGCCATATTAGGAAAACAGGGGGGTTGGCAACAATCAGAGCTGATGAAATGCGAAATACGTTCAGACTGAAACTAACTTATGGAAGATGTTCTTTGACGAAAGACAAACTCAATCACATGCTGAAAATATCAACAAGCCATTAGTAGCCATTAGTTGAAAATATCAACAAATTGAATTGAATAGATGAGCGCAACCTTTCTGTTATTACGATATATTTAAAAGCGAGAGAAACTAAGAAACAATGGGTATCTAGCGACCAAACACATCAAAAATATCCACGTGATGCTCATTACGTAAACAACTGCACCCTAACGACCGATGCTTAAGAAAACCTTAAGCCGATCAGAGGTAACGAACGGCTCAGGCTGCAAAAGTCGTTTTGGAGCCGTTGGAATCAGCCTGAAAAGCTCATTCCATAGACCCTTGTACCAACGAAATCGGACAAAAACTTTCGTCCCCCTTTTGAGGCCTCCTTAGTTACACATCAGAGATAAACAACTTTCGTCGTGAAGGACCTCCCGAAAACCGATGAAGGGGACGAGGGAGGAAAAATCAAGGTAGCCTATAACCACCCCCCGAACTCGCTGATCACAATGAGACCACCCTCATGAAAATCTGTTGAGCCGCTCGGGCGTGATGCTGTGAAAAACAAAAACAAAAAACAAACAAACATGTCGAAGAGGTGAGCGCACCTTTCCATTTTTTGAGGGAAAGGTTGCGCTAAAAACTACTCGCCGCTAGTTATTCACAGGTGATTGCATCCGGGTCCAGAAAACTTTAGGCGGAAGCCATTTGAATCAGGTGTTGTCCTGGTTGCATCAGGTGACCCTAGGAAATTTTGACCCTCTACCTGGTGGTCGTACAAGTGGTCGACCCAAGTTTGGGTAGCTTGCATTTCACGTTACTGCCATCACGCTACGCCTCATCACTTTGGTTATTTTGAGGAGTGCCATATTAGGCACTATACCATATTAGGGTACTTTACCCTACTGTAATGGAGCCGATTTTTAAAAAATGGGTCCGTATTTCAAAATTACTGATGTCAAATTCCCCACCGTCATCAGCACCGGTTCTTGTCATTCTGCACCGGTTTCATCAGTTTAAATTACACAAAATTGTGTAATTTTACTTCTTGCTATACCTTCAGTATAATATACTATTATGTTTGTCACTGTAATGCTAATGATTAGCGTTTCTTGCTAGGGCTTAGTTGCTCGAAACCAGTCCCCACACTAAAATTATTGTTTATTTGAATAAACAATTTAGTACATCAGCAGAGGAGTCGTTTGTCTCCCTAACCACCTCATCAAGTTCTATTGAGCCCTAAACGTAGAGTTAACTAAGGTTTCAAAAATCATCTTTTAAAGGTCCAATACCAGTTAGATGGAATGTTAAACCGGTTGAACGGTCAGGAACTCGGTACCTCAATAAATAAAAACGCAAATCAGATTCAACACAAATAAACCAACTCCTGTTGACATTTTAGTAAGTAAGGAATCCCAACTTACAATGAAACAACAATCCTGTAGGTGAGTTTGTCAGTGCCAGTACAAAAGCTCAGATTTTGCATGTTTTGCACGTTATTTTTTTTCTAAAGCCCCAAACCTTCATAGAAGTTCGTTTGAGTGTTGGCAACCCTCCAAAAATAATTATTTGGCAAGTTTTGGTTTTTCTTGATTTTTGAATGTTTTGAGCATGTTTCGTGTTTTTTCCAGCAATAAAAAATCACAAAAAATTGATTTTTTTTCTTCAAATTTTTAGCTAGTACAAACCAAATTTTTTTCATTTTGAGAATACTCGTAATTAACTAAAGGCTTGAATTCAATTAAAAAGACTTCATTAATTTTTCAATAAAGTTTTAAAATACTTTTTCTAATTGTGTTCATTCAAATAATCTTTTTATAAAAAATATTTTACGTAGGTACATATTCGTCAAATGGGGAGTTCAGAGGCATTCATGGCAAAGTAATTCTTCTTTGAGTTGTTCTAAAAATTGACACTTGAGTTCTAACACCACGTAATTAACTTTTCCCTACTTTACAGGAGACACAAAAAACTGTTTGATTAAGAAAAAACGGTTTTAATTAAAAACCTGTTTCATGTAACTAATTCATGTAGTTGTTCCATTTAACTGTTTCATCAAACTGTTCGTTAAAAAAAAAACCCCCGTCTCATTTTCTCCCAAAAGTCGATTAAGTGGAGTTGGTAGAACTTGAGCGACAAAATGCATCTCTTTGCATGTTTGGCCTCAAAGTTTTCCATGCTGACCCTAATTATCACTCAAATTCATTCTAATAATTTATAATTACCTACCTATTATAAATTATAACCTTTCTCTTATTATGATAAACACCCATAAACAAAGTGAGAAATTTTCATGCACACACTCAATGGTTACCTCCCCACAAAAAAGCGTAGACAAGAGTTAATATTCCCAAAAGCCTTTGAAATATAGTTATTGAAAAGTACCAGACTCGTATGGTGCGATTGTTTTCCGAAAGGGACGTGAGGTGTTAGAACAGGGCCGAAACATTAAAAGTTCCCGTTTTGAAAATGTACATTTCCAACATCCCGACCGGACTTGCCTTTATTTCGTTCAGCAGAGGAGCGAAAGCTTCGACGCTTCTGTGTTTGACCAGATGCTTCCTCTTCAGCTGCATCACGAACACTCGGATCCTCTTCCGGACGATAAGCAAAATATTCAGAATCATCTCGCACGAACGGGCAACTTCATGGAAAACCGCACTTTCCACGCGCTCAAACCCGTTTTTACCAGTTTCGGGACATTTTCAAGTAGGCTGAAATACAAAGTTTTTTGCATCTATACAACAGTAGTTACTACTTATATATCATAAAATTTGTAAGAATTGCCGAAAAAAAGTAATGAATTCTCATTACTAGAGGGTCCGCTGGAAATGTTTATGTTAACACCCTTAACACCTTTATAGCGAGGAAAATTTAAATTTAAGAGGCGGGAAGAGAATAGCGCTTCAAATGGGTTTTCTAATTCATGATAATCAAACATCGCTGTGTGTTTACCGAACTAATCTGGGAAATCAATTCTCCGTCCAAATTTACTTCGAAAACGACTCCTCACTCGAGCCCCTAACAAAAGCTATGGTGAGTTGAACCAGTCTGGGATCCCAATGAATCAATTCTACGTCCAAAATCACTTTGAAAATGCCACTTCCAGTTTGAAGGGTGAATCCACGTCACTTTGTAACGAACACCACCAAACAGAACGGAAGACGGAAGTCCTTCCTGCAGTTCAAAACATTATTCTTACAAACAAATTGAAATAAGAAATAATATTAGCCAAGTGATTTTAAAGATGTTTTAGCATCGAAAAAACCATATTACAAACAAATAAACTACCCAACTCATTTATTAGTATTTTACTTATGCGTAATTTATTCGAATGTTACTGCCAGTAGGTTAAATATAAATAGTTGATTTGTTTTGATTACTGGGACTCCACGGAAGAACACAAGTTGATTGAGAACTTAAACTTGGCCTTACAAGGGCATGTTATAAATGTACGGAGGATGTATATTCCAATCAATCCGTATCAAATCATGATAGCGACGTGAAAAAGAAATATATATAATCAAATAAAATTTGTATTAAATGAACCAGAAACACATACAAAAGACTTTGGTTACCTTATGATAAAATTTTCGACATTCAGTCGTCATCAGTAGTATAATAAAATAAAATTTATTTTATTATACTATTTATTATATTTATAATATATATTATAAATATATATGGCTATGTAATATTATTGTTACTTTGTTTTGAGTTATTATGTTTTATGTGAAATGTATTATGTATAAGGTGAGTTATGTGAAGTGTCAATAATAATACCAACAATACATAAATATAAGAACGAGGAATCAATTTATGGGAGCCCAAGACCAGTTCGACTAGCTTACTACAAAGTTTGATTATTATCGTATGAATTAACAAGCGTACAGTAGCGTTTTCTATTGTGCACGTTAACACACGAGGATAAATTTATAGGCGTCCAATAATTGAATTAATTATTAACCGACCCCGTAAACGCGAAGTCAGCTGTTGATTCCGAAAACAATAAACCAAATCGACGGTTTAATTGAACGACACGTTCAATAATTTAAATTATAACTTAAAGACGTAGAAAAAAAATCGGGGGACACAAAAAATCGAAACGACCGTTTGGAACTAACGAGACATAACATTTGGACCGCACTGTTAATCGCACGACACAGAATGACACTCGAAACCGTGTACTGAGCCGAATAAGTCGTGAACACGATAAATACGTGAGGCTTCGGGGTTCGAATTACAATTAGAATGCGACGGACACGATAAGACCTCAGCGGAGGATACACCTCGTTTGAAGAGCTTTCACCGCGTCTTCAGCCGGCTTTCTCCCCACTATGGCGTCTCAAAGAGGTTTTACGGTTTTAGATAAATACCGAGAATGATCTTACCCGACAGGATGGCAACAGTGGACGCCAACTTCGAGCGCCAACAGGGGCAAAACATTTATACGGCACATGCTAAACCCCACTTATCACCTAAGAGAGTCAAGTGAAATATGTTCAAACCAGACCTCAAACATCATAATCTATATCACTCATTCTCATCGTCTCTGTCTGTCTGTCTGTCTGTCTGTCTGTCTGTCTGTATGTCAATGGCCTACTCCTCCTAAACGGTAAGCCCTAAAAATACGGCGATTTTTTCTATCGTCTCGGTGGACCGTTTAATTGTCCTTATCCTGTTCGAACCAGACCTCAAACATCATCATATGATATAATTAGGTAGTACGCTGGCAATGAATTTCAGGTTATTTTATTTTTACCCACTAGGAAGAGTGATTGACGTAATTGCAGGTCGAAGAACGCTTGGAAGAAAATGAAAAGGTTTGGAATTGGGAGATAAAAGGAATAGGATTTGAAAAATAAAAAACATTTAGGGATTTGAAGCAGGTTTGTAGTGGTGCAGATACTGAGAGGCGTTCAAAACGAGTTTGGAGTGATGTAGTGAGTATGAGAGAGTGTAAGCAGATTTGGAGTAGTGTAGTGAGTGGGAGAAGGGGGGGGGCACAACCGGTTTGGAGTGGCGGACTGACTACGAGGTGGTACAAAACTGGTTAGGAAAGAGTTTAAGCAGGTTTGGAGTGGTGCAGAGAGTGAGAGGTGGTTCAAAACAGGTTTGGAGAGGCCTGAAGCAGATTCGAAGTGGAAGAAAGGAGTTGAATAATACATTCTGCACCGTTTTTTCGTTTTTAATTGTTAAAAACTAAAAAATGCTGCAAATTGTTCATAAGATTTACCTATTACTTTTTGCATAATTTGTGCAAAAGCTTTTTAAAAAAATTATTTTTATACATTGTTAGGACAGATGAGGAAGCCCACAAAATCGATTACATGCCCAAAATTACGTCAAAAAACGTCTCCTCATTCGACCTCCTCGCTTCTAGATCCCCATGGTGAAATAGAAAGGATCTGAGACGACCAAAAATGGATTCTACGTCCAAAAATAATAGGAAAAACCCCACTTGATTCTTAGCTCGAAATCTTTCAAAAACCCCACTGCCCACGCCCGGCCTACTGGCGAGTGAATGTATTCAAACAATATAAATTGCTTATATTTACCTATATTACTTGATTTATGAATAAATTTCTTTTCTCTCTCTCACTCGTTAGAACTAACCAGTTGGGGAGAACCGAGTGTCAAAATTTCAGATTAAAAACGCTGCAAATTTTACACAAGGGTTTATTATTCTTTGATAAAGGTTAGTTGCGCAAAAATTATTTCTGTGTCAAAAGAAAAAATTTTGGAAAAAAAAATTTTTTTTGGATTTTTTTTTTTTCAAAAATTCTTTATTCTTTACTCGAAAAATATTTAACCTCCTGGGATCCTTCAAAAATCCCATTTTTAGCCCCATGAAAGCCCTATAGATCGCAACAGTGAAATCGGATCGCTGCGGGACCCCAAAAAATGGATTCTACGTCCAAAAATACTTCGAAAACGACACCTGACTCGATCCCATAGCCAAAAGCCTTCAAAAACCCCCTTCTGTAGCCCCATTTTAGCCCCATAGCGCCCCACGGGTTTGGGCGATCGGGCTGAAAACCTTGCGGGCACAACTAGATGGTAAACCGAGTATTTTGTCAAAATTTCAGATTTAAAAAAAAATTCCTACTGCCCAAAACGGCCTGGACGGCGGACGGCGTAAGGCGGACGGACATTTCGGTTTTGGAATCTAGACCACTTGAAACGGATAATGTCAAATTTTGAGGCCGATCGGAGTCGTCGACCCCCGTCGCGAAAACATAGGTGTAGGTATTATTATTCCAAGAATAATAAACCAAAATTCCCTGCTGCCGTCGCACGGCAGGTTAGACGGGATCTGAAACCCGGTTTGAAGAGGCAATTAAAACAGCAATAATCGTCTGAAAAGGATACAAAACTGGTTTTGAAACGCCTAAAACCGGTTTGCAGATATTCAAACTCGATTTAGAGGTTCCAACCCTGGTTTAAAGGATGTTAACCCAGATAGGAGGTGTATTTAACCAGTTGAGGTACTGAGGTACTCTGAAACCGAACGAAAGCGATATAAACCCGATTCGGAAACGCCTAAAACCTGTTCGGAGGAGTGTTGAACTGGTTGAAAGCTTCATAACTGGTATGTCATGTATAATACTGATTCAGACGATAGGAACCGGTTTAAGTGAACCTAAAACTATTGGGAACGCCTGAAACATGAACCGGGTTCAAATTCGATTTTGAGGTTTGATCAATGTGGAAAATCCGAAAGTACTCACTGTCTATGTAAATAAGAAACAATTTAATATTGTAGATTCTGAACCGAAGGCGTTAAAATCGGTCGTTCAAATGGAATCAACGTTAATAAATTGATATCTTATCTGAATCGACCTGGAAGTTTTATGTTCCTCCAGTACACCAAGTAACGGTGTAGTTTTTTACCTCTCCATCATTACAGACACCAATTCGAAACCTGCGAGGTACAATCACCACCAGAAAACGCGCCGCCCATTTTACTAATCGAGGGAATCACTGACGTTCGTACACGAACGAAACCGGAGTTTTAGAGGTCCCGTTGTCGCACGGAATCGAAGAACGTGACTGCTGTAATTCCTTCTAAACATCGCCCGACGCACCGAATGGAGTCGGTGGTGGGACACAAAATGAAATATTGAGCCACGTTTGAGATGCGTTGGAGTCTGCTCGGTCTGTGACGCCTCAATAATAAAAATCACTAGTGGCAATTGGATAAGAAATCGTACGTTCCAAGTACACAAGTTTGAGAACTCATATGACTCTCAGCCGTAGAATCCGATAAGTAGGAGCCCCAAACAACAAATTTCAGAAGGGCTTTGGCCATCAGGCCGAATGAGGTGATGTTTTCGAAGTTTGTACTTAATGAGTGGGGGTCCTAGACCTGTGGGGGGAATCTGTGGAGTAGTGATGGGCAAAAAGGATGTTTTAGATAAGGGATTCCCAAACTATTTTCAAAAGGAACTGGTATTTCACAAAACCCATAATCAAATTACTCTAAAAATCCGATACCTACATATTTACTTTTTTTTTCTTTTTTTTTGTCGTATTGATACAAAATACTTGGGTACTAATTTAACAACTTGGCGTTAGGGAATCAAAGTAGACGTTATTTTCTCTTCAAAATTTAAGAAAATGCCTAAATATACCTATAATTCGGAACAATGTAGCTATGCCATACTAAGTTTCCCATAAATTTGTGCACGCTTATTTAGGTCATTTTTGAGTTGGTAAAGAGTACGACAATGGTACTTTCCACTAAAATACAGGTTGGGACATGAAACACAACAGTTGCGTTATAAGTTACTTATACAGTATCTGAAAAATTTTAAATTAGAACTTTTGAAAAGTAATGGGTGTGATTAATCGGACCGAAGAAAATATACTGAACTCACGTGAAAGTACATTACCTCCGTACATTACCTTTTTTTCCTTTTCAAATTTTCATAAAAACCCCGTTGTTTTAACAAACACTGCCGGTACAAATTACTCCATGATTAAGAATGAATTTCGCGTGCATACCCATTGTTTTTCCTTGAAACTTTCGCATGCAACCCTCCTTTTTTCGTCGGGTCGTCATAATATAATATATTATATTACCATAATATAGTCGTCATAATATAATATTATTATATTCCCCTTCATTAACAGTGGGTAAAAACCCCTCGGAAACCGAAATCGACCACCTAGGGAATCCCTGATTCAGATAATCGAAAGCTGAGGTTTTGAATGGTTAGTCCGCCGGGAGAAAAACAACCACCACATTGAAGTGGATGCAAAATAGCTTCATCAGTGTTGGAATTCGGGTGGAGCGGATTGAGTTCTTTTTCGTTCGAAACAGTTATTTTCATCCGAATGCAGAACAAGCACAATTTTCTTAAAATGAAATTTTTTGCTATCCTTGCACTGAAGCCAATCCCTGACTGTCCTTTCTAAAATATTCGAAAAAAGCGGAATTAGTTCGGATAGTCCTGAAAATTAAAAAACATTTTCGATCGTTTAAAACTATCGATAGTACCATTGATAGTTCAACATCACTCGGAAGGAAGGGCAGCTTAGTCATTCGTACAACTAAACGAATGCCAAATAATTTATTATTATAAAACTTGAAATCTGGCATTCGAATATCCCAATGATATCAATAATGCCGCGTTCGATTCACCATTTGGATGACTCTTCACTGGCGTGGGGCTTCCAAGAGGCTGAAATGGCGAGTTTTGGGCGCCTTTCAGCGGGGGGTAAGTTAGGAATCGTCTCCGATGTAATTTTGTAAGTAGAATCGATTTATTTTGGGGTCCAAGACAGGTTCGACCGCATTGTGGGGCTTTGTGCGACTCCAAACCGATTTTCCAATTAGGTTTCAAACTCAGTATTGAACATCATATAACCAGGTTCAGGGATAAACCGTATACTTCAACATTAATTAACCTTCAACTATTCACCCATGGTAAAGTCGCAGCTCCAAAGCCCATTAGTATGGGGTAGTATAGATGAAGCCCTTGAATCTACTCACCCCGCACTTATCGGAGAGCCCCTCGAGTAACACCTTTTCAAAAAACGCGTCTTCCTTGGAGCGTCAGATGACAAGCGCGGTCCTGAAGCGTCTGTACGCCGTTTGTGCGTGATGTTGAGTGACCCACATCGTCAGCGTTTAGTGTACAGCTCCTCTTTTTTATTCATTCGAGAAAGAACCGAATAGAGTTTCATCATCAGATAACAAGCCATTAATCGGAAGCCCCCAATAAAAACGTCGAGCGTTCTGACGAGGGACCACTAATTCAGATACTGAACCCACTTAATTGACGCCATGTAAAAAGTTTAGGGATGATTCTACTTCAGAAATTACTTCGAAAACTATATCTCTCTCGTCCCGCAAATTATCCCTTCACTTCAAATGAGAACAGAGAGATTCATAAGCTCATTAAGTTCCCATTTCTACACACAAAAAAATCAAGTTTCACCCTTTTTGAAAAGCTCAACAGCTTGGAACAAATCCAAATTTCACCGTTACAAAATTTGCTGTTATTTGGAATCCAAATTTAACAGATCCTTTTGGAGTAGGGAAAAAATGTCGACTGAACAAGCCCATTCCAGGGATTCCAAGGGGGGGGGGGGGGGGTGTAATTAGCGACGTGGCAAAAGCAGAATGAATCGATGGGCACAAACTCCGTCACGACCTATTTTACTGCAAACCTTATCACCCCCCTCAGCTATCGAACTGCCGGCAACCAACTTGAAACCTCCCCTTGACAGGAATCAGGTAAGAGACAAAAGGGAGGAAAAAGCTCAGACGCAAACAGGGGCTCTGTGGTCGAAAGGCCGAGGGGAGTATCTTCCGAACCAGTTTTGAGACCTACCCAATTCGTTTCAGGCTCCTATTTTGGCTTTGAAGCCCCCTAACTAGTTTTAACCCCTCCACTCTTGGTCTTAAGCCCCCAAACTGGTTTCATACCCCTAAGACTTGATTTTTGACTACGACTTTGAGTTTTTAAGTCCTCAAGCTACTATTAAACCCGCTTTATACTTTTTATGAAGCCTCAAACTGGTTCAAAACCCTATTCACACTAGTTTTGACGCCCCAGACCTAGTTACAAACAATAATTGTTCAAACCAATTATTGTTTAAAATTATTGGTTAAAACCAATAAAACTTCAAAACAATTATTGTTTTGAAGTTCCCGAACTGGTTTCAAACCCTTTCACATTGGTTTTAAAGCCCTTGAAATAGTTTTGAAATCCCCCACACTTGGTTTAGAGCCCCCAAACTAGTTTAAAACCCCTTCACACTAGTTTAATTCCCCTTCATATTTGTGTTGAAACCTCAAATAATAGTTAAAACTCCCCAAACTGGTTCAACCCACTCCATGCTGTTTCGAAGCCCTCGAACTATTTCAATCTCCCATAATATGTACTTGCGTTGAAACCCCAAACCAGTTTAAACCCATCAATAGTTGCTTTCAAGATCCCAAACGGATTTTGAATCCCTGTACACTAGTTTTGAAGTCCCCACACTGGTATCAACCCTCGCTTCACACGGAATTCAAAGCCCCCAAACTAGATTAAACACCTTGTCTGTGTTGAAGCCTTAAAATAGTGGGTTAAAACCGTTCCACAATAGTTTTGTCGCCCTAAACTGGTTTAAACCCCTCCGCCCCCTGTTTTTGAAACCGTTTTTAAAACCATTCCACTCTAGGTTCAAAGCTTCAAAGCTTCACTGGTTAAAAACTCATCCAAACTAGTTTTGACATCCTCAAACTGGTTTAAACCCATCCAAACAGATTGTGAAGCCCCTTAATAATTGTCTTAAAGATTCAAAACTGTTGTGAACCCCTCCACACTGGTCCAAAGTCCCCAAACTGGTTTAAACTCTTAAACTTGTTTCAAAAGCCTTTACACTGGTTCCAAACATTTCAACATTTATTTTGAAAACTACTTTTGACACTCCCAAACTGTTTAAAATCCCCTCCACATAGGTTGTGAAGCCCTAAACTGGTTCAAACCCCTTAATAATTGTTTGACTGATTCAAAACTGATTTTGAACCCTCCACACTGGTTCCAAACATCTCAACACTTATTTTGAATCTCCAAACTAGCTTTAAACCTCTCTACACTGGATTAGAATCGATTTCTTTGACCACAACTGGATACAACTCTCTAACTCTCCAAACCAAATTTGAACCTCCCAATCCCTACTCCGAACCAGTTCAACCCCTCCAACCAGTAATAATGACTAATTACCAGTAATAAGTTAGTAATTATAATTGGTAGGCAATTATTGCCTACAAATGCTACCCGAATGCAAATTTGAGATTTTTGGGACCGTCTCTACAGTTAATAAATTAACGAATCAAATGAGTAAATTTTACTGGCCTACGTTTACAGTGTAATAAACAAGCCCCGCCCCCTTTCTCACAGAACATTCCAGGATCAGCCGTTGATCAATAGAGGTCTTCAACTACCGTAACAGTCTTTTCTCTATAGTCCAAGAACACTTCGCATGGCTATACAGTGGAGTCCACTCAACCGATCCAAAAGCGGTCAGCTGTTATGGCCTCATTCTCACAAGTGCACTTGATCAGATGAACCTGGGTCATTAGTTCGTTTGAAAGGTGGGTACATCCCCTACGCAAGCTTGAGCTCACTTGTCTCATTAGTTCTACTCTGAGAATGCATGGACTACCCACGTCAAAGACACAACGTGTCGAGAGAAAAAAAAAAAAAAAAAACTGCCCTGTTCTGGCGAAATGGTCCAGACCATTTGGTGGGTTTCGAAGCAGGAGTTGAGCCACTGTCACGTCTGTTGAAGGTGCATGCCGGTGAGTCGGCCTAACGTACTCGTGATAAAACCCCAGATGAAAACAAGAAATTACGGGCGGCCCAGCTGAGTGCATAGCAGGAAGAGTCAACAAAGCCATGAAGACCTGCCTCAACAGAAACTGCTGCTGGATCGTGTCATCGTGAAGAGGGCCGTCCTTGGCGTCCCTCTCAACATCTGAAGGTCAAAGATCCCCCCTCATCAGTAACTGTTGTCCCTGTCCCACAACTGTTGTGGAGACGGCGTCAAGGAGATTTTACAACCACCGGTGGTGGCAAGAGTGTGCAGTGAACTCTGTACATCATACGAGTTCAAACAATTTTCAAACAAAAGTAGGTAAGGTAAGGTACTTACCTACGAAGTAAGTGTGAAGAAGATTTAAAAAAGAGCGTAGGATGATTTAAGAGCAAAGATAATATCGTACATATTATGTACGGCCAATCAATCTATCAGAAATATTGAAGTTTAATAAATTAAAGACGAGGAAAACATTAATTCTCCACCTACAGGTACCACTAATTCAGATCGTCTCTGTATGTGCGTATGTCAATCACAAGCCTTCTACTCCAAAACCAATAAAAATACGGCGATTTTTCGTTCTGACTCGGCCTCCCAGACATACCCTACCAGGGAGTTGAAATCCCCCCAAAATGCGCGCAAACCAGCGCATTTGCCCCCAACTTCCTTATTTTATACGGGAACCCCTAATTTTTTGGCGAATTTGGATTCCCGAGCGAATTCCACGTCCAATAAACCCATTGAGCGCAATTACCGACGCGCGCAAATCCGCGCACCTATCCCTAATTTCATGGTTTACAGTCCGATTGAGTCGGCGTTTCTGTATCCTTCCTAGCAACCCGAATTCCGACGATCGGGAGTAAAAACGAATTTTAAGGATCGCGCGTGCGTCTACTCTTGAATCATAGACACATAGAAGCTGGCCATGCTTGGGGTGGGCTAGGTCTGTGAAGGTCACCCAACACGGGCGAGACATTTTTCAACAATCGGCTTCTAAATGTAAATACCTATTTGCAACACTAGGGGAGTTTTTTTTAAGGTTATTGGGATCGAGTTAGGTGTCGTTTTCGAAGTATTTTTGGACGTAAAATCCATTTTTGGTGGTCCCGGAACGATCAGATTTCACCGTGTGAATCTATGGAGCTTTCATGGGGGTACATGTGCGATTTGTGAAGGATCCCAGGATGTCAAATATTTTCCGAGTAGTTAAAAAAAATTTTGGAAATTTGTTTTATTGACAGAATTAATTTTTGCACAAGTACTTATGTAACCTTTATCAAAGAATAATAAACCTGTGTAAAATTTTCATGGTTTCTGAATGTGCCTTATTCTATGGTCGGAGAACTTCACCTCTTGAGAGTGATTACAATGGTTTTCAGCAGACTGGTTTCTTAACCCGAACTAAGCAAAAACGAGAGCAAGAAAATTTACAAGGGCAATTAAATTTTGTAATGTGTTGCCTGAAAAAGAGAAACACCTGTTGAAGTTCAAACAGTGTTCAATAATTACCAAATTTTGGATTATTATTCTTGGAATGATCCACCTATGTATTCGTGTCGGAGGTCAAAAATCTTGATCGGCCTCAACATTTTGCATTAAACGTTTCAAGATGAGTAAATTCCAAAAACGAAATGTGCGTCCGCCGACGGTCGTTTTGGGCAGTACGAACTTTATTAAAAATCTGAAATTTTGAAAAAATACTCGGTCTACCATCAAGTTGTGTCCGCAAGGTTTTCAGCCTGATAGCCCAACCCCGAGGGGCTCTATGGGGCTAAAAAGAAGCTGCAGGAGGAGTTTTTGAAGGGCTTCAGGTATGATATCGAGTGGGGTGTCGTTTCCAGAGATGTAAAATACCCGGGTATTCTTTTTTAAGGGTAAATACCCAGGGTAAATACCCATTTTGGGTATTTAATAGGGTATTTTATCTTCAATGAAACGGGATCGCAAAAAAAACCACGTAAAACGTTCTTACTACTCGAGAGCCAGCCTCTACCAAAGTTTCAACAATTTTCGAGTTCAGGATCACCCTCTAAATGAAAAAAAATACTCATGTTCGATGGAAATCACACAAACAAACTGCTATAAAATCATATGCCACTTCCCACTGTACTTAAACAGCTGTAAAATTAACTGCTTTCATGGTCATTAAGTGCCCAAAAACCAAGATGCAATTAAATCTTTTCATCAACCATGTTTTGTGGTAAAAATAATCGTAAATTAAGATGATAATGTTGGAAATTATTTATTTCCAGCTTTAAAAAACATGTACATTTAAAAAAATTGCTCAAACTGTTTTTTTCATTTAAATACCGAGCAATCATTCCCTCATCTCATCGGTCTCATCGAATGAAAGTTCGCTTGTAGATGAATCTGATTCTTCATCCTCATCCGAGCTGGACTCATCGTGAACTCGCTTCTTGGCTACATTTGTAGGTTACGTTAAGTACCCTTTTTCTTCCTATCAAGTTGGACTCCTTGTTACAGTCATGGAGGACACACTGTATACAGTACCTATAGGTACGTAACAATCGCGTCGTGAGGTGGGAAAGGGTAGTAAGGTGTGCAGAAATGGTCGTAAAACTGACCTTTTACTTGATTTTTTTTGCAAAACTAAAGAAAAAAATGAAAAAAAAAAATTTTTTTCGGTATTTTTTTGGTTGGGTATTTAATGGGAAGGTATTTATTCGGCGATTGGGTAAATACCGGGTAAATACCCAGTTTGTAAATACCCTACCCACTGGGTATTTACCCCCTTTACATCTCTGGTCGTTTCCGAAGTATTTTTGAACGTAGAATCCATTTTTTGGGGTCTGAGAAACATTGGATTTTACCGTGAGGATCTATGAGGCTTTCGTGGGGCTACAAATAGGGCTTTTGAAGGATGCCAAGAAGTCGCATGAGGTGTCATTTGCCGAGTAATTTAGGATGCCTTGTCCATTTTTCGTAGTCCCACGTCCTTTCGCAAACTTTACAAGAAAATAAAAATTAATTTTTAAAATAACAATTAGGTATTCAAAAAAATGTACCTATTGCAATTTAATAATTAAGTTGCAATCAACTTTAAAAAGGTAATAACTATTATCACCTAAATTGCAATTTTTTGATGATATAGAATTAATTTTGTAAGACTTTATTTTCGCTCTGCCCTATTTGGCATTCAACGAACTGGAACTGGACGACTAATGAATGTAAGTAGAGCTTTTGTCATTCAATTCGGGTTATTTGGACGTCTGACACGGGTATGAAAGTATAAATTTCAGGAGTGTATAGGTTGAGGAATAATATTCCATATTATGACCATCACTGAGCATGTGCGTTCTTCATTTGAATAGGGTGGAAGATGATAGGAACCCTATTGATGGCCACTGAAAGCCAATGACAACGGTTGGACCTGTCAGAAGCTTTGACACTCACCGTATTGATCAGCTTAGTAATATTCAACTACAACTGGGTGAGTTCTTACACGGAACGAAGCCCCGATGGGTCAGTTCAGATCACCGCCTATTTATAGAACCTGACGAACTGGAGCCGTCACGAAATGTACAGCGCTATGTGAACTTATTTGATAGCGATTACGAGATGGTACCCCTCAGAGGTCTGGTTGGGACATTTTCACTTGACTCACGATAATATCGTCATATTATGACAGTAGGACGTTTCAAAATTCGTGTCCCCCATGCTGCTCAACACGGACAAAATTCCCCCTCCCCAATACCGATCTGCCTCAACACTTGTGGACGTCAACTCGTTTGCGTCACATTAAATGATAGCGTTTTTCACATTGATAATTCAACCTCGAGCATTCTGAACAAAACCATTCGACCCAACGGGCTACTTCGCTTACCTCAGTAATATCGTTTTGAGACGCGTATTGAAGCCGATTTTAAACTTCCGAACAACGAATCACAACCTACAACGCGCACTTCGTCCACATTCCTCCGAAGGACTTTTTTTCCCTTTTTTCACCTCTTCGTCCGACCGCACATAACCTCCTCGACGACGGACAACCGACACTGAGAATTTACGCGAGAAACATCATAACAAAGAAGCCCATAAGAGCCGTGATAATAAATAAACACGACATCGGTCGATATCGATGTCTGCCACGAACGAAAACAATAACAATTTTGGTTTGTTGTAGAGCTTTTATTAGTTGCTGTTTATTATGGAGGACGACAGTGAAATCAATCTGAGGTTATTCTGCTCATGATTTCGTTCAACTTAGAGACGGAGTAGAATCTACTCTGATGTCTCTTCTTTATAACTCTGGATTTGTGGTACGTTTTGTAGAGGTGTTCCGATTACAAAATTTGTAGAATGTTTAATATTCAGATACTTGAAAGTAATGAATTATTACTCAAGTCGGTTTTAACAAGCCATCAATTGAATTGAATAGATGAGCGCAACCTTTTTGTTATTACCTTTACATTTGTTAATGAGCAAGAGAAACTAAGAAACAGTAGGTATCTAGCGACCAAACTATGCCAAACAACACATCATCCACGTGATGCTCATTACGTAAACAACTGCACCCTAACGACCTATGCGTAAGAAAACCTTATGCCGATCAGAGGTAACGAACGGCTCAGGCTGCAAAAATCGTTTTGGAGTCGTTGGAATCAGCCCAAAAAGCTCATTCCATAGACCCTTGTACCAACGAAATCGGACAAAAACTTTCGTCCCCCTTTTGAGGCCTCCTTAGTTACACATCAGAGATAAACAACTTTCGTCGTGAAGGACCTCCCGAAAACCGATGAAGGGGATGAGGGAGGAAAAATCAAGGTAGCCTATAACCACCCCCCGAACTCGCTGATGACAATGAGACCACCCTCATGAAAATCTGTTGAGCCGCTCGGGCGTGATGCTCTGTACACAAACAAAAAAAAAAAACAAAAAAAAAAAAAAACAAAAAAAAACATACATGTCGAGGAGGTGAGCGCACCTTTCCATTTTTTGGAAAAAGGTTGCGCTAAAAAGTAGTAGCGGCATGATTGATTTCCATGGTCAAAAAATAAAAATAGGTAAACAAAAAGATGGATGAGGAAAATGTTGAAAATTTTACGCAAGAGTTGATTATTCTTTGGTATTAATATTGGCAAAAATTAATAATTATTAATTAATCATTGTATGCCAATAAAAGGTTATTTAAAAAAAAAGTAAACATTAACAGTTACCTGGGTACCTAGTAGGTAAGTACTACCTACCTAATGTTTATTTTTTAATAACTATTTATCGGCATACAATTAATTTTTGCAGAATTAATACCAAAGAATAATTAACTATTGTGTGAAATTTGCAGCATTTTTTGTCACATCCATCTTTTTGTAGGTAGGTAGGTATCTTTCCTTCTTTTTTTTTTTTTTTGACATCACGGAAACTTGTACAGTTTCTGAACAGATGGTGGCCAAAAAATGGATTATAATAATAATATTATTATACATAATTACTCGTATAATTGGTAGGTACCTCCAAAATTACTCGTAAAACGACACCTCTTTCGACCTCACATCCTTCACAAGCCCCATTTGTAGCTCCATGAAAGCCCCATAGATACCCACGGCAAAATCGGATGGTTCTAGGATCCCCAAAAATGAGTTCTACGTCCAAAACTGCTACGAAAACGGCACCCCACTCGAACCTAACTCGAAAACCTTCACACAAAAAACCCTCCTTTAAAAAAAAAAAAAAAAAAAAAAAAAAAAAAAAACCTTTTCAGCCCCACAGAGCACAACCAAATGGAAAACCTAGTTGGTTAAAATTTCAGATTGAAAAAAAAAAAATCCTAGTGCCCAATACGGCCTGGCGTACGACGAATGGCACATTGGCATTTCAATTTTTGACCCCCGTCTCGAAAACATAGTTACGTTGATGATTCGAAAGGTTTTAAGAGATTTAATTATTTGATAAATTATGTTACGTCGATTAAAGTCCGAGTACGCTCATCACTGCTAATCATCGCCTTTCGAAACCCTCCAGTTGAGGCCCCTCGAAGCCCAACAACCTCCCAGTGTGATGGGAAAGTCGACTGATCGGCACTCATTTAAAAATATTGTACCTAGGTACGTCCAAAATCACGTCAAAAAGACACCACGCTCGACCCCACGACCAACACCTTCTGTAAAACTGAAATAATTAAAGTTCCTGAATTAAAAAAAGGAAATTTCCCCCCAACAGTCATCCAGTTGACCTGAATACCTATTTGCAATTTGGCGAATTCGATCAATTCGCTCATCCACTGGCGGATCCAGAGGGGGGGCGCGGGGGGCGCGCGCCCCCCCCTCAACGAGAAAATATATGAGATTTACAATTTTATAACCGCCTAAATTTGAAGAGAAGTAGTCAACATAAATTTGATTAAATGTCTTGTGTGTTGTGTGGTGGCTGCGCTGCGTTCATCACTGTACCGAGAAGGTGTCAGGACGACAAGCGACAGGGGGATAGTGAATCTATGGACTCATGGAGGAAAGAAATTTTCTTTCCTCCATGCTATGGACTATAGAATATTGGATGGTCGGAGGGGGGATGGCAGTTGGCAGCGCCAGCGGGACGAAGGCGCAACTTGTATTTTAAGTTAGAGCCGTGTCTTCTGCCGTGAGAAGGAAAAACGGCTCATCGCCAAAATCAAAACATTGCAGAAATTAGCTCTAAAGTTTTCCGCAGAAACCCAGCTGTAGATTCCTTAAAGTGCATTCTAGCGACCCAATTTTTTGAGGGTTCATAGATAGGACAACAATTCACTCAATTACGATTTAAAATACTGAAAAAATCGATTTTTTATATCGTTTTGTCGTACTTAAGGCGGATTTTTCAATTTCTCAATGACTTGATCCGTATAATTTTGAAGCTATAGCTTCAAAATTATACGGATAAAGTCATTTTATAAAATGCCTCAACTCGCCGTGGGGTGTTTTATCCTCAAAAATAACGCTATCGCTAAGGGGTTTGTTTGATGGAGAAACGCCTCAACTTCTAGTAGAAGTCTTCTACTAATTTGAGTACCTATCCCATCATTGTTTTTTAACGTAAAGTTAAAAGGTTAAGACGTTAAAGGTAAAAACGCCTTATCCAGTCGTAAAAGCAGCTATGATTTCCCAGTTACTTACCAGCCGTGAAAAATCGCCTTATCATCGGTCAGCTGTGTCAACATTTGGAGGAGAAACGCCTCAAGAATTTCTACGAATGCTTTACTCAAAATTCGAAGCCAATATTGACAAACAATTTGAAGGTAAAACGCCTCATCTCAATTTTTGCCGAGTTGAGGTGTTTTACCGTCACAATATTGAAAAATAAACAGTGACTTGAGGCATTTCAATCAAGAAGTTGAGGTGTTCTACCTACAAAGCGCGTCGATGAGGCGTTTCTCCTTCAAACCGACCGAATTTCGGATTATTATGGTCGGAATGACCCCCACTTCCGAATCGAATTTCGAAATTTCGACTTCACCATCGGAAAGAGCAGGTCGAAAATAGTGAAAGTAGGAAAATGTGAAAATCCCATTTTCGTAAACATTGGAGTTGAATCGTTTTTCCTTCACACGGCAGGAATCAGTCTCAACCTGAATTTTAATGAGATAATTGTTCACACGTTAAATGTGTGAACAATTATCTCATTAAAACTCAGGTTTTTTATGTAAAATAAATACATACTACAGAATACATGTTTTTCAGTAGGTACTTTCCTACATAGGTGGTCCTACCGGGTGGCCTAAACTCTAATTTGAGTCAGAGTGGTAAAAAACATACATTTACCTCGGAAAATGTAAAGGTGAGGTGAGATAAGCGAAGTTAAAATGTAATGTACTAAAATCTACTAATACGTAGGGATAAATATAGCCCAAATGCAACTATCCAAGCACAAGGCTCAATCTTTGAAAATTTTCTCGGGGGGGGTGTCGCCCGGAACACTTTTTTGGTTTGGGGGTATCTATCATTCAATCATTTTCCGCCCCCCCCTCAGAAAAATCCTGGATCCGCCCATGCGCTCATCAGGTTATTTCCCAGGTGCCTCTCGGAGGGCGAAGTCGGTTGTGGCAAAAGCTGTGGAAGTTGCAGGCGGTGGGAAATGGGTCGGTGGTTTAAGGCTGGAGGATCAATAAAATTGGAAGTAGTGTGGTTACCCTGTCCGGGGGGGGGGGGGGGGGGGGGGGGGGTCTTTCTGGGTGGCAGGGAGCCCATAACCTAGAGACACCTCGTATTTCGTCATCTATGCGTAAAAACACGATTGCAATTTCTATGCTGAACGTGTGTAATTTTTAGCGCAACCTTTTTCCAAAAAATGGAAAGGTGCGCTCACCTCTTCGACATGTATGTTTTTTTTTTTTTTTTTTTTTTTTTTTTTTTTTTGTTTGTTTGTGTACAGAGCATCACGCCCGAGCGGCTCAACAGATTTTCATGAGGGTGGTCTCATTGTCATCAGCGAGTTCCGGGGGTGGTTATAGGCTACCTTGATTTTCCCTCCCTCATCCCCTTCATCGGTTTTCGGGAGGTCCTTCACGACGAAAGTTGTTTATCTCTGATGTGTAACTAAGGAGGCCTCAAAAGGGGGACGGAAGTTTTTGTCCGATTTCGTTGGTACAAGGGTCTATGGAACGAGCTTTTCAGGCTGATTCCAACGACTCCAAAACGATTTTTGCAGCCTGAGCCGTTCGTTACCTCTGATCGGCATAAGGTTTTATTACGCATCGGTCGTTAGGGTGCAGTTGTTTACGTAATGAGCATCACGTGGATGATGTGTTGTGTGGCATAGTTTGGTCGCTAGATACCTACTGTTTCTTAGTTTCTCTCGCTCATTAAATATATCGTAATAACAAAAAGGTTGCGCTCATCTATTCAATTCAATTGATGGCTTGTTCCTAAGGACGTCGTTCGTTTCCTGGAACGAGTTTGCTGGGCGACCACCGTGAGACATACCAATTACGAAGATCTTCGATCGATTGGAAGGATGAAAGAGGTTGCTATCGACTCAGCAAGCCCAATTCACTAAATCCATCCGAATGTACAGGAACTGGATGCTTTTAAAGCTTCACATCTTTCGCGCCAAACTCTTGAATCACTGCAATTATTGCAATAGAGGACTTGATTGAATGGCTCCCTCCAACAACGTTAAACGCCAAGATACTAATTTTGTCGTTTACTGCGTTGTTGGGAGGAGCCATTCAATTATTAGGTATTGCAACTTTGAGGTTTCTTAAAATCTTTTAAACCTTAATCACAATTTAATATCGGTGTTGGTGTTGACAGCGGATGTGGTCGATTTGATGAGATTAGTTCTAAGAATATCCTTCGAATTCACCACCAACCATTTTACCCATTTATTTGGCATTCACGACTCTCCAAACCCAACCGTTTTCACAGAACTGTTCCTCCTTTAGGTTTATTATTTTTTGAATTATACACCTACTAATACTACCTATGTATTCGTGTCGGAGGTCGGTATATCGGCCTCAAAAGTAGGATTATTATTCTTGGAATAATACAGCTACGTAATCGCGACGCAGGTCGAAAATTCTGATCGGCCTCAAAATCTGACATTCCGTAAACTGGGGCTACTTGAGAAAATTTTCGCGTTTAAACGCAAATTTAGGTGCCTAAACATTTTTTTTTCAACCGGCTCGAAATGGTTTTGGATAAAGTGGCCTCTGGGTTACCTTTCTGCGTTATCTGAATTTAAATCCCCTCAATGGGGGATTTTATATATTTTTTTAAATAGCGTTCTCAAATCACCCCGACAGTTGGGGTAACTTGAGAATAGTGCTTTTTTGCGGCATTTCCGAATTAATATCGCTCGAGGGGTACTTGAGAGGTGACCCCAAATTTTAAAAAATTGTTTTGACAATATAGGACATCAAGGAAAATTCAGTACGATCGGGGCTCAGTACGATCCGATTCCACCGTAGGGATCTATGGGGCTTACGTGGGCCTACAAATGGGATTCAACCAGGAGGTCAAATAAAGTGTCGTTTTCCGAATAATTTTGGACGAAAAATCCTTTTTTTTCGAGGTCTCACACCTGTCCAAACATTGTACTACAGTACCTACAGAAAACAATAATTGTTTTTAAAATTTTTTTTTCAAAAATATTTTCTCAATAACACAGAATTAATTTTTAAACAATAATTGTTAACCAATAGTTGTTAATTATTAACCTAAATAAAAGAATAATAAACCCTCGTGTAAAATTTTCAACGTTTTTCATTGTACGTTTTGGACAAAACAAATTTTTTAAAAATCTGCAATTTCGACAAAATACTCGGTAACCCATCTAGTGCCGCAAGCTTTTCAGCCCGATTGCACAACCCCGTGGGGCTCTTTACGGCTGAAAATGGGCTACGTGAGGGGTTTGGAAAATTTTCGTCTATGATATCGAGTGTGGTGTCGTTTTCGAGGTATTTTTGAACGTAGAATCCATTAGGGGGGTCCCAGAACCATCCGCATGTGCTGATCTCAAATGAGATGTCGTTTACGGAGTAATTTTGGACGTAGAATCCAATTTTTAAGAACAGAATTAATTTTTGAATATTTCCTAGCAATGAATAATAAAACCTTGCGCAAAATTGTATTTTAATATTAAAATTTTGTGCTAAAAGAATAATCATTCTATCCCCCGGTTTATCCTTATCTTTCATAAAAAACCAGTCCGCCCGCCACGAAAATCGGATTTTATAAATATAGATATAGCGATTTGAGGTTGCTATTAAAGAGGGTTAAAACATGTTTTTAGTGACCTAGGGGTTGTTAAACATGTTTGGAGGGAATGCAACCAGTTGAATGGGTGGGTCAATACTGGTTTGGGGGAGTTAAAACAGATTTGGAGGGAATATAACCAGTTGAGTGAAGTGGTCAAAACTGGTTAGAGTGCTAAACAGGTTTGGAGAGAATGTTACTAATAGAGGGGAGGGTTCTAAAACATGTACAGAGGGAATACGTACAACTGTTTTTTAGGGTGGGGGTCAATACTGGTTTGGAGGAAATACAATTGGTTGGTGGAAGGGGGTCAACATAGGTTTGGAGGAAGCTAAACAGGTTGGGAGGGAATACAACCAACTGTCAGGAGGGAGGTAAAAATTTGTTTGGAGGAAGCTAAACAGGTTTGGAGAGAATATTACTATTAGAGAGGAGGGTGCTAAAACATGTACAGAGGGAATACATCTGGTTGAGGGGTGGGGGGTCAACATTTAATGTTAGTAGGTAATTAATATCATCATCATGGCGTTTTAGTCATGATGATTAAATAACATTAGGTACCTTTTTCATCTGCGGAGAGCAAAGTTGTTATAACAACTTTATGATTGTTACTTTAGGTACCTCTTTATGATTGTTACTTTAAAATAACTCCACTGGCTCCAACGGGATTTGAACCCGTGGCCTCATCAAATTGCAGCGCCAAATGCCAGCACAGAACAATTTGGCTAATCCAGCCCACCTGGGGCGCCTATTGTCAGTTTTTTGTAACTGCTGGGTCATTTTGAGAATTTGGCTCACTATTTCCAGAATTATAATCCAGTTTTCCCGACGGGAGCCAAAATTTTTGATCGGGCTCAAAATGTGACACGTTTTATAAAATTTATAATTTTAATGGAGTGTAGATTTCAAAAATGAAAATTTCATGTCCCTCCGCCTTCCACGCCGTTATGGGCAGTAGGAATTTTTTTTAAAGAATCTGCCAAAATACTTGGTTTACCATTAAAAATTAAATTTTAATTGTGCCCGCAAAGTTTTCAGCTCGATCGCAAAAACCCGTGGGGCTCTATGGGGCTAAAAAGTATCGGCTTTGATATGAGTTGAATGTCGTTTTGGAAGTATTTTCGAATATAGAATCAATTTTTGGGGGTCCCAGAACCATCCGACTTCGCCGTGGGATCTGTGGGGCTTTCATGCTGCAACAAATAAGGCTTTTTATGGATGCCAGGACTCCTGGCCCAGGAGGCCTATGTTATGTCTTTTTCCGAGTTATTTCGACTTATAAACCCTTTTTCGGGATCCCAAATCCATCCAAACTGTAGATAAATAGGTTTTTTTTTAAATAATGGTTATTATATTAACAATAATGTAAACTGTTATTCTTTAAGGATTGACAGAAATCTTATTTGTTCAATTTATTTTTAAAAAATTACCCTCATGCAAAATTTGAAGCCTTTTTTCTTGTGAAAAATTAGCATACCTTGGACTGCTGAGAGGCAATGCTTTCCGAGTCTTCAATCAGGTTCTTCCGGTCCTTGTCACCGGACCCCATTGTAAGCTTCATTGCGCTACCCCGGCCGGCGGCCGCCGCTCAACCTCGCTGGGAATCACACCGGAGTTTGATAAAGTTGGCAAAATTGTCAAAAACCCGGCGGTCGTTTCGTTGCGTTTGGAACTGGCGAAGGCGGCGGTGGGAGGGAAGGAGGAAATGAAAAGAATCAGCACCAGGACACAACGCCGTTCAGCCCGAACGTCCGAACGCGACCATCGCTCGGTTCACGGAGCACTGGCAGCCAAGTCCGGGAGTACCGCCCGCGGGGGCGGTGGGGGCTGGTGGGGATGGACGTATCAGCTGAGCTAAAGTTACCCGTTGACCTGCTTTCCCCAGAACCTCTCGGGGGCGGTGAGAACTTTTTCTGGGGGGTTGTCACGGAGGCGGGTTTCAGAATGATGTTTGGTCGGACCAATTGGAATTGGCCACGCTTCACCTAGGTACCGATTGAGTCACCCTGGTATCAATTCTTTTCACCAACCTGGCGGAGGGAAGTGAAGGGAGAAAATGATCACAACGCTGACTACGAGAAAAGCACCAGTTGGTACTTGGCGGCTTAAACAGTTTTTCGACTATTCCCCCCCCCACCCCTCACCCCTCGCCATGAAAAACGTTTTTATTGACTCACTTCTCGATGGCTTTTTGTCTTCGTAGGCTTTTGTCTTGGTTTTGGATCTTGCCTTATCATATGAAAAAAGAATTTATATAACTAATGCAAATCCTCGTGTGTTGGGCAACACAAATTTTCCTTATTTTAGAAAAAATCTCAACTTACGAGGTTTTGCATTTTCAACACAAATTTTCCTTATTTTCGAAAAGAAAAAAATCTTAATTTACGAGGTTTTGAATTTTCCCTGTGTTTCTACATATTTTAACTACCTACATTTAGTTAGGTCGGTCTTATCAATTGCATTTGAGGGGTCGGTAGCAAATACCCCATGAGTCACAGAAACCGATAATGAACAAGAGCCATGATGTTGTCGTTTAAATCACTCCTCACCCAGTTAACAATGCAAAAACACTAGGTACTAGTCTCGTTGTACAAATAGGAAAACAAGCGATTCTGTAAAGACTCCTACGTGTCCGCATTGCTGGTGTAAAAAAATCTTCAAGTCGATGTGAAGTTCTTGTTCTTACTGACATGGATTTGTCTTTTGGCTGGGGGTCAATGAATAAGTACCTAGTGCTGCAGCATCCCATGGGGGATTCAACTCAAAAAACACTACAAATTTTACACAAGGGTAAATTATGCAAAAATTAATTCTAAATCAATGAAAAAAGTTTTCATTTAATTATAATTAAATACATTGATGTATTTTTATGTATTTGAAATGTATGTGTATGTATTTTAAAAAGTTTTTTTTTAGTTTGTGGACGGATGTTGTGGGACCCCGAAAAGTGGATTATACGGCCAAAATTACCTATTCGGAAAACGACACCTCATTCCACTTCCTGGCATACTTCTAAAGCCCCATTTGTAGCCTCATGAAAGCCCCACCGATCCTTTCGGTGAAATCCGATCGTTCTGGGACCCCAAAAAATGTATTCTACGTTCTAAAGTACTTCGACAACGGCACCCCACTCGATATCACAGCCAAAACCGTCGAAAACCCCTCCAAATCACCTTTTAAAGAGGCTAAATTTAGCCCCTCAGAGGCCCATGGGCACAGTTTAAACTACTGGATTGGACGATCGGGCTGAAAACCTAGTGAATAGACCCAACCAACTAGATGGTAAACCAATCATTATTTTGTCAAAATTTCTTATTAAAATAAATCCTACAGCCCAAATCGACCTGGTCGGGGGGTGGACGTCTTGTTATTGGAATCCTCATTGACAACTATCTTGAAAAGTATAATGACAAATTTTGAGGCCGATTACATAGGTGTATTATTCCCTGAATAATAAACCATAAAGTGTAAAACCCCAAAATATAAATTCCCGCTAAAAATGGGATAACCCCTCCTTTTTAAAATTTAATTTAATTTTTTTAAATTAATTCTTTCCTGTTCAAAAATCTTTCTGATTAATAATAATAATACCTAACACTTCTTTCTAGTGCACTAGTAATGCAGAGGTTGTGGGTTCGAGTCCCACCTGAGGCCCAATAAATTTTTCGGCCTTCCCCTTCTGATTTCTTGAAATAACTTAAATAAATTCATAATTAGAATTTCAATTTCAGTATGAATTTAATTTAATAATTCTTCCCTTCCCCAAATATAATAGGTATGTTATCATCATATTATGATCAACGGTGTTATCGTTGTTGTAGTTCAACAAGCGCGTTTCTAAGACAACTGCCAAGTTTACATAATCGCGAAAACTATAATCACATGATTGGTCTGTAAGGAAGTTTGGCTTTTTTTATTTTTTGAATTTTGACTTGTCAAGTGCCATCCCGATACACAAAACGTTTTTTAAACTTAAGCCAGTCAAATAGTAGAGGTTAAGAACGTCAAACGAATCAAATCTATAAACAATTTTATTGAGCTACATGAAATTCGTCGCAAAAGGGAATCAGTCATGATCACTAGAATGTGCTAAACTTATGGCGAGAGAACAACAGTCCAAATGAAAATTGCCTTTAAAAAAACACTAAATACACTAGAATATTCAATACTGATTATGACGAAATCTGTGAAGTACGGTAATCACAACCGAAGATGAAAAGGGCCCATCAATAGTGACGTCATTGCTTACAAAGTGTTGTTACATCATGGTTAATAAGAAACTGGAGTACCGATTGAGTATTCCACGATACGTGAAGTTTCATTTAATTTAAGAATTATCTAAATGACAAGTAATGAGGAACACGAAACGTCAAAGAACACATAAATAAAATAGGTTGGAAGAGGAAATTAAGTTGAATTCAATCGACTAGTTTTTTGGATTTGAAGTAAGTGTGCAGGTATTTGAGTTGAGCGGCGGTGGTGACGACTAGCCAAAGGGTGTTGAAAATACCAAAGAACAGGACTCGGTCTAACGTCGACTCGTTGGTGTTGCTCAGGTGCTCTTCCCTCTCTCTCATCCGGACGAACTCGTCGACGATGGAGTCGGCCAGCCGTTCGGCGAAGACAATGTCCGCTTCGAGGGGTTTGAGTTTTTCCGCTTTCCCGAGGTCCGCCAGCTCGTCCGGGCTCTGCACAAGAGAAAAGGTGAGTGAGCAGGTGTAAATAGGCAGGTCGTTTTCAGATTACGAGCAAATTTCAGAATTAGATTGCTAAAAATTTGTAGATAACCGAAATGTTGCTTCCCTATGGGGACAATGTCTTGAAGCAAATAGGAAATAAGAGGTCTTAGGGTTAAGGTGAACAAAGTTTTTTTGGTTTGTTAATCTTGGACTAAGTAATACACCTATGTAATCGCGAAGGAGGTCAAAAATTCTGATCCTCTGATCTGACATTATAGGTACGTTTCAAGAGAAAACGAAATGTCCGTCCGCCCTCCGAGCTGGTTTTAAAAGTCCGGGCATTTTTTTAAAATCAGAATTTGGACAAAATATTCGGTTTACCGTCTAGTTGTGCCCCCAAGGTTTGCAGCCCGATCGCCCAAACCCGTGGGGCCCTATGGGGCTGAAAAGGGGCTACGGGAGGGTTTTTGAGAGTTTAGGCTATGGGGTCGATTGCGGTGTCATTTTCGAAGTATTTTTGAACGTAGAATCCATTTTGGGGGTCCCAGAACGATCCGATTTCACTGTGAGGATCTATGGGGCATTCGTGATGCCAGAAATGGAATTTTTGAAGGATCCCAAGAGGTCCAATAAGGAGTCATTTTCCGAGTAATTTTGGGCGCAATATCTGTTTTTTCGAGGTCCCACATCCTTCTAAAATTTGTACAGATAATTTTTTTTTTTTAATTTTTTCAAAAATATTTTTTTAAAGACACAGAATTAATTGTTGCACAGGTTAGTTTCCTGGAGCGTGAGGGTAGGTTGAGTGTGAGTGTGAGCATGAGGGGATGTAAGTGTGGGTGTGAGGATGTCAAAAACTAACTCAAATAATCAAAATTTGTGCGCTTGACACTTTTGAGGCCAGGATCTGGCCAGATTTCACAACGTTATCAAGCGAGTTGTAGAGGGGGTAACTTACACTCACGTGCTCACAGTCCGAAATGTGAGCAAGTGTACAACGCCTCTGGTGTAGGTACCTACAGCACACACATCGCCTCACACTTCCCACTCCTGGAACAGCAAATTCGATTCTCACATGTCCCTCCTGGATCTGTGGATCCAACGGCACGATCCACGCGTGGCCAACGCAACGTAGCATTGCGCAAGGGCAAGCTCCTCACGTCGCCTAACACTCACACACCAAGAACAAACCTTAGGGCTCCACAAGTATAACTTCTCCCGTGGCGCCCTGTCTTTGGTAGAAAGCTATCTATCCGGCAGAATACAGGCTGTTCGCCATGGCGGAAGTTTATCCCAGTTCTTGCCAATCAACTATGG
The DNA here is from genome assembly GCA_955831195.1 of Pilophorus perplexus. Classification (NCBI taxonomy): domain Eukaryota; kingdom Metazoa; phylum Arthropoda; class Insecta; order Hemiptera; family Miridae; genus Pilophorus; species Pilophorus perplexus. Next base: position 30,791,243 of record OY037009.1, on the reverse strand, counting down.
AGTCCCACAAGGTTCAGTCCTCGGCCCAATTTTATTTCTCATTTTTATCAACGATCTCCCTACATGCCTTCTGAATTCTTCAGCAATTCCCATTCTTTTTGCTGATGATACATCTTTGGTCATGAGAAGCAAATCATGTTCTACTCTCTGCGAAATCGAAGTTGCTTCTCTTGAAGCTGTCACAAATGGGCCAAGGAACTAGGTCAGAGAAATGGGAAAATTCGGCCGAATATAGTTGAACTAGTAATGAACAAAGTACTCAGTACAGTTAGCACTGAGAAATTAGGTGTCTGAGCATAGGAAATCACTAGTGAATATTTGGCGTTTTGGATTTTCCCGCGGTGGCACTTTTACTAATCCGCCAGAGTGCGCCAGCGTAAGAAGTAGAATGTAAAAAAAAAGACAGCAGCCAATGAGAGAGTAGCGCCACTCTTCCCTCCAGATTCAAAGTTGATATTTTATAAAGTGCCCTGTAAATTTGTATTATTTGTATTGTAGGAGCCCAAAACTCACTGCTATGCCTTCAAATTATGAAGTTCTTTCAGAAAAAAGTATTAGTCGACGTTCGGTTCCCGGGCCCATTGGTTCACAGTAAACCAACTCTCAGTAAATTGTGATAGGACCAGCATTATGAGGTTTGGGTTGAGAGATTTTTCGAGTCTCGACAATAATCTGGCTGACGTAAGATTCCTTGGCGTCTCCCTTGACCCAAGGCTTGACTGGAAGTCCCACTGTACTCGCCTCGTTTAAAGCCTCAATAGCTACACCTTTTTATTGAGGCGTCTCTCTGAAAGACTGACAAAGCCTGCTGTTCTCGCAGCTTATCACGCTTGTTTTCATAGCAGAGCCGTCTATGCAATTCTCTGTTGGGGACACTCCCCTGCAGCTTCCATTGTTTTTGCATCTCAGAGAAAAGCTGTATGTACGGGTCGTGGCTGGTATTCGCTATCGAGAGGACTGTAGACCAGCATTTGTCGAGCTCGGAATTCTCACTATCCCAGCTATTTACACCCTTGAATGCTTAAATTATGTGAGGAGGAACTTTGATAAATTCCTCAGGCCCGACCATCAATACTCCACTCGTGGCAAAAACAAACTCAGATGTACTCCCCTTTCATCGCCTAACTACTTCCCGCAATAGCACCACCTGGTGGGGGCTCAAATTTTTTAACGCTCTCCCAGCAGATATCCGGGATACTCCAGCTGGTGCGTTCAGGGCCCGTATCAAGGGTTTCCTCATCAAGCTTGCTCCTTACAGCTTTGATGAGTTCTTTGCTGACGCGGTGAATTGGTCCATGTAGTGCCTGTATTTTGTTTTGTTATACCTAGGTTAAGTTAATCAGTTTTTTCTTGTTTTTTTTTTCCTGTATGTATTTTTTGACCATTGCCCATACATTCTGTGTTTCTGGCAAATAAAAGTTTTGATTTGATTTGATTCGAGTGTCACTATTGCAAATACCAAAACTGCAATGCGGCATGTTGTTACATGGGATAATAATTTAAATTTAGTGCTGGACAGTTGTTTTTCGAGGGAAAAATGGCGGAAACGGAGACAACCCATCACAATAACAAAACAAAAAAACAGCTCGTTTGTAACCTGACAACTCTGCAACCGTCCGCTTGACGTGGCTCGGACGCGAAATTCCCTACTGTAAAAGGTCTAATACTAGATATTAGTTAGATTACACACTGACTTTGCGTGAGGCCCCTGGTCAGCGGACCCACTATTTTACTCTGCGACCGACTCACCTTAGCTTCTGGCCCGCGCTTGAGGACGATCTCGACAGCGTGCGTCGCATCCCTCCGGAAGACGACCCCCCGCGAAGTGAAACACATCTCGAACAGATCGTCCGTCTCCATGACGAGGGAGAATTTCCCCTTTTCGACGTTTTTCAGGTTCGCCAAAACGTGACGGCGGGTGTCTGTCACGAGTATGTCGATCGCCTGGCCGTCGACAGGCGTCACGTTGTAGTGGCCGACGACGAGAACGTCCCGCCCGCCTTCGCTTTTCAGACACTTGACGGTGTTGACTGGCAGGTGGAACATAATCCCTTCGACGCTTGCCAGGCACATCACAGCCACGAACGCCTCCGTCACCCACTTCATTCCCCCAATAGTGAAACTGAAAATTTATAACATAAATTTTATGCGGTGTAGGAGAAAAGTAAAACAAATGTAGCTGTTCTACGGGGGACGGTGCTATTGAACGTATTCTTCTCCACACGATTTGTGAGTTACCTGCTCAACTGTTGAAATATTTTTTCCTTTTCACCGGTAAAGATTGATCAGAAACACGCGCACTCGTTAGATCCAGACAACCTCCTCCAAAAATTTTGGACCAAAATTAACTCATCTTATCAACCGTCAACACTGTTATCAGGGATGGGCACAGAGTAACAGAGAACAAATGGGGATGGGACTCTCAAGTTGGAACCGTTGATTCGAATACCGAAACGGTATTTTGGTTATTTCGTTGAATTTCATGAAACGGTATGAAATGTAACGAAATAACCAGAATAAAACCAAATCAGGTACCTCAAAAAATGGTATGCGGTTGCGGGACCTCAAAAAATGAATCCTACGTCCAAAAATACTCCGAAAACGACACCTAACTTGATCCCACAGCCAAAACCCTTCAAGTAACCCCTCCTGCCCCATAGCGCCCCACGGGTTTGGGCGATCGGGCTGAAAACCTCGCGGGCACAACTAGATGGTGAACCGAGTATTTCCTTTTTTTAAATATAAAATTTTAAAAAGTCCTGTCACTCATTAATGAATGATGAAAATCATTCATTTTGCCCATCACTACCGCCATGAACGACTCATTTTGTGTTGTTTTATGTAATCTCTGTTCCGGCGACTTCTATGGCGGTCTCCATCCCTCAACAAAACAGAGAATAATGTAGAGGTGGGTATCAAAACAAATGCACCGATATGATGAATATCGATACTTAGTACTTAGAACTGACGATGTTATAAGACTTATCATACTGACGTCAGTTATTAATAATAACTTATCGAAATACCATAATATATTATTATATGGTATTTCGATAAGTCGAGCTCAAATAAGTTTATTTCATTAGGCAATGTCCGGGGTAGTAAAAATTGTTTAGGTAAATCAGGTGACAAAAATCACAACAAAGCACACAAAAATCTAGTAGAATATTGATTTATTTTACTCTGTAAAAGCATCTTAAATCAAATTACAATTATTTATCTAATCTATTTATTTCAGATAAATAAAATATTTTCCTCATTTCCCGGTCGGGGTGGGGGGTGCCTCCTTATATCGACAGTAAAATAAAGAAAATCGACAGTTTTTTCCAATTATCGAAAAAATTAAACTTACGGACTTTACTGTCGGTAATACAGATAGATCTATCTTATCACAATCTATATCGAGGACAAGATATCGTTGGTACACGTTGGTACCAAATATCGATACTTAATCAGATATTAACATATCGATGCCATATCGCCCATCTCCAATGTTGTGTTCTCGGTGGAGATATTAAATATCTGATATTTATTATTAATTATCATAGCAGATTTCGCTACTTGATGCCCTGGTTTGTGAAATAACTTGAAATTTCTCGTCATAGTTCCTCATCTTGGTGGTCTTTTGAGCGATGCTTGTTGTTTCGCCGTCGCACGTCATCAACGCCGTAAGTCATTGGATTTCCGTGTTTTGGACTCTTCAGTTGTGTAGTACGGAGAGGGACGGACGACACCTCTCATGGTGGTTTAAATCGTTCATAAGACTTATGAACTTAGTAAACAAACAAACAAAATTTAATCTATATTAAATATTTTGTGACCGGTTTCTCGAGTTCAGATGAGATTTAGACCACCTGCTCTTGAGTTCGACATCGAATACAGAGTAAAATTTAGGTACTCTATCTATCTATATATCTAAATCACTAATTCTCACCGTGTCTGTGGCTGACTATGTGGGTATGTCAATCGCCTACTCTGACTAAACGGTAAGTCGTAAAAATACGCCGATTTTTCCTATCGTCTCGGGCGACCGTTTAAGAGTCAATAGGGGGGTCGAGATTTTTCTAAAATGCGCTCAAATCCGCGCAATTGACATCAACTTTCTTATTTCAAATGGGAACCCCTATTTTTTTCACCGGATTCGGATTCCTCGACCAATTTTACGTCCGATAAGCGAGTTGGGCGAATTTTATGACGCGCGCGAATTCGCTGAATTAATTTTTTCGATTTATTCCTTCGTTAATAGACGGATTTTTTCCGCGTTTCGTCCGTAGCCTACCTAGAGATCCGAATTTTAATACTTGATATCGACCAAATTCATTTCGAAATCGAGTGAATTTTGAGCGCGAGTTGAGTTTTGAAAAAACTGGGCCGTCGCCACCGACCCGTCCCGTCGGGTGAATTCTGGCTCGGCTTCACTCCCATCCTCTCAACACCCTCTATCCCCCCGCCCTCACTCTTCACTCTGAGCGGGTGGGACATCAGCCTTTAAGGGGCGCTCGGAAGGTCTATGCGCAACGTCACCCAGACGGAAATGGATGTAAATTAAATGAATCGATTTAAATTGAATCGATTATCGAGAAAAGTATCGAAAAGTTGAATTGAATCGGAAAAAAAAATTATTAACAAATTTTAGCCCCATTTTTTTCCTGTGTTTTCAAATTTGATTTTATTTCACTAGCACTATGACAGCGAGGGGAGGGGGGGGGGGGGTTACTTCACTCGGCCGATCATTTTACTGGCCAGGGGAGGCTCGCTTTCCTGGGCTGCCCACATTGGTAGGTAGTTCTATTGTTATTGAAGGTTATATTGTTATTTTAACGGCCAGGAGGCTCTCTTTGCTCGGCCATTTGACATTGGTACATTTCACGATAAAAAAATTTATATATATTCTTGAAAATCTCGAGAAATACAAAAATGATCTACATTCTGAGATAGGTTGAGCGCCCTCAAGGATTTTTTCCGTTTTCCCCTCCTTCAACTAAATAATAATAATAATAATAAATAAATAAATTTATTTATCGCTTACTCTGCCACCCACATAGGTAGTTCTATTATTATTGATGGTGGAGTTTTCAAATTTGATTTCTACACTCTTCACTCCAAGCGGGTGGGACATCAGCCTTTAAGGGGAGCTCGCAAGGTCTACGAGATCTCTCCCAGTCATCCCCTTGCAGTGCAGCCAAATCAGGGTTTTTCCCCCAGATTGCGGGGGTTTTTTCTTCTCCGGGGGGGATTTTGGGGGGTCGATATCTCCCGGCCATCCCTGCAAAGTCGTCCGAGGGATGTCCGATTCTCAAATATGAATCGATTTAAATCAAATCGATTTAGAAAGTATTATTATTATAAAATATTATTATTAGTATTTATTATTATTATTATTAGAATCGATTCTTTTTCCAAATTATTGACAGGGTGGCCTTACTTTGCTCAGCTAATCATTTTATCCACCAGGGGATTCTACGTCCAAAAATACTTGGAAAACGACAATAACTCTACCCCCTCACCATTTTAGCCCCATACTTTTACTGTGTTTTCCTGGGGGGTGGGGGGCATACTTCACTCGGCCGATCATTTTAACGGCCTGGGGACTCGCTTTGCTCGGCCACTGACATAGGTAGTTCTATTATTATCAAGGGAAGGCTTTTCAAATTTGATTTCACTAGCACTTGACAGGGGGGCCTTAATTTCCCCAAAAATACTTCCCCTTTCCCCAAAAATACTTGGAAAACGACACTTAACTCTACCCCTCGCCATTTTAGCCCCATATTTTTCCTGTGAGTTTTCAACTTTGATTTGATTTCACTAGCACTATGACAGGGTGGGAGGGGGGGGGGGCATACTTCACTCGGCCTATCATTTTAACGGCCAGGGGACTCGCGTTGCTCGGCCACCGACATAGGTAGTTCTATTATTATCGAGGGAAGACTTTTGAAATTTGATTTCACTAGCACTATGACAGGGGGGCCTTACTTAGCTTGGTCCACCATTATAACGGCCAGGGGACTCGCTTTGCTCGGCCACCGACATAGGTAGTTCTATTATTATCAAGGGAAGGCATTTCAAATTTGATTTCACTAGCACTTGACAGGGGGGCCTTAATTTCCCCAAAAATACTTCCTCTTTCCCCAAAAATACTTGGAAAACGACACTTAACTCTACCACCTCGCCATTTTAGCCCCATATTTTTCCTGTGAGTTTTCAACTTTGATTTGATTTCACTAGCACTATGACATGGCGGGAGGGGGGGCATACTTTACTCGGCCGATCATTTTAACGGCCAGGGGACTCGCTTTGCTCGGCCACCCACATAGGTAGTTCTATTATTATTGATTTCACTAGCACGTTGACAGGGGGTCTAATTTCGTATAGCCCCATGAAAGCTCCATAGGTCGTCCCCAAAAATACTTGGAAAACGACACTTAACTCTACCCCCTCGGCATTTTAGTCCCATAGCGCCCCACCTGGTTTTTTACTGTGAGTTTTGATTTGATTTCACTAGCACTTTGACAGGGGAGGGGGGGGGGGCTTACTTCGCTCTACCGATCAGAGGGGGCTCGCTTTGCTCAGCCACCCACATAGGTAGTTCTATTCTATTATTATGATGGTGGAGTATTCAAAATTGAGTTCACTAGCACTTTGACAGGAGGGGCGTCTTATTTCGCTCAGCTGATCATCTTCTCGGCCTTTTTAGCCCCATATCGCCCCATGGGTTTTTTCCCTATGAGTTTTCAAATTTGATTTGATTTCACTAGCACTATGGCAGGGAGGTGGGGGGGGGGGGGTTCCTCGCTCGGGCGGTAGAGGGTAGACTTTTGAAAATTGATTTCACTAGCACTTTGACTTACTTCGCTCAGCTAATAGACTAGCACTTTGACAAGGGGGCCTTACTTCGCTCGGCTAATCATTTTCGTACCATGATTCACCCAAATCACAGGCGGCAATATACAACCACAGTGGGCAATACACCCACTAGGGGGGGTCTGGGGGGCGGCAATTCACCCACAGGCGGCAATATACACTCACAGGCGGCAATACACCCACAGGTGGCAATACACCCACAAGCGGCAATTCACCCACATGTCTGCTTAAGCGATCGGCCTCGCGAAGCGAGGCGCCGGCCTCGCGAAGCGAGGCCCACGGGGGGTCTGGGGGGCGGAGCCCCCCAGCTGGGTGCGTAGGCGAGCAAAGCGAGCCGGAGCATCTAGTATATCACTAATTCTCACCGTCTCTGTCTGTGTGTGTGTATGTCAATGGCATACTCCTCCGAAACGGTAAGACCTAAAAATACGCCGATTTTCCCTATCGTCTCTGACGACCGTTTAACCTCGAATAGGGGGGGTCGCGGACCCCCGTAGGCGTGCGTAGGCGAGCGAAGCGAGCCGGAGCATCTAGTTTAATTAAATTAGTGGTATAGATAGACTAGATAACAGGACCTTTGTACCATGAAGCAGAATCTGAGCTGATGGAGACTTTGGTGATATCAACTACGAGGCTCACTGTTCGCTGCCTAGCTACATGGTTAAAAAAACTGGCGCGTCCTTCTCTTATTTCAAGAGTCAGGAAGTAAAGGCAGAATGGCATAGTTGTTGGATTGTTGGCGGAGGGGAATAACAAATTTATTACTTATGCCACGAAATAATTAGCGTCTCCAAAAATCCCCGTATAATGTTGTGGTATTGACGTCAGTAATGGTTTTAAAATGTATGTTTACTTAATTAATTTTTGTTAAATTCAGTTGTTAGGTAATTTAATCTTTCTTTCGCAGAATTTCGAATTATTTTCGAAGGTTTTGAGCAAAAGCGATGGGTGCCTCTGGTTTATTATTATTCTTTGGTTTATTATTCCTAAAAGGGTGTATTATTACATAATAGTATGTAATCGCGACGGAGGTCGACAACTCCGATCGGCCTCAAAATTTGACATTATCCGTTTCAAGAGGTCTAGAAATGTTCTTCCGCCGTCCGGGCCGTAGGAATTTTTTTTTTAATCTGAAATTTTGACAAAATAATTGGTTTACCATCTAGTTGTGCTCGCAAGGTTTCCAGCCCGATCTCCCAAACCCGTGGGGCACTATGGGGCTACGGGAGGGGTTACTTGAAGGGTTTTGGCTATGGGATCAAGTTAGGTGTCGTTTTTGAAGTATTTTTGGACGTAGAATCAATTTTTTGGGGTCCCGGAACGATCCGATTTCACTGTTGCGATCTATAGGGCTTTCATGGGACTACAAATGGGATTTTTGAAGTATCCCAGGAGGGCAAATATTAATTTTTTTTAAACGTTTGTTTTCTTTTCTTGGTCGTATTTTTGAAAACAATTTTTTCCCAAAATGTTTTCATTGACACTGAATTAATTTCTGCATAAGTTACTTACCTATAGAAAATAATAAACCCTTGTGTAAAATTTGCAGCGTTTTCATAAATATTTTTTGTTGCAGTTTGTTCTGTTCGTTCTGGTCACCTCTTGGTACTACGTGCTCTGTGTTGGGCAAACTGTGAAATTCGGTTCGTAAAGAAGCAATTGACTGATACGGGCATAATATTATCCCGATAAGAAGGATATTATCCTTCAGCCGAAGATGCCGTTCACTCAGGAGCAGGCGGCAGCTCAAGTTCAGGTAGTCCTCGTTTCGTCAGTTAACCTCAAACATTGCGCAAGAAATGACGCTAAACGATTTTTCACCGTTTTCATTCTCAACAGGAGCGATTGTTCGCGATAGCTTCAATGCTGCCCGAATACGAGGCCGACCGGCTTAAAACTGAACAGCACGTCGAGACAATTCAAAAAGCCCACGAAAAAATCAACCAAGAAGGCCGCATCACTCCTTATAAGGTATTTACTAAAAATCAGCTAACAACCCCCTCAAGGTCATCAAACGTCACAACAATAAATTATTGTTTATTAATTTAATAAAAATTTAATTTTTTTAATAGCAAAAGCTAATCAACTTGTACATGACTGGGATCAACGATGCCCTCAATGAAGAAGAATCTTTACGTACTATGCTGACAAAGATAAGAGAGATTCGCGACATCTGCAACGAAAGACGTTTGCAAGTAAGACACTACAATTAACTTGACCTCAAAACCTCCTACGCGTCTTCTGTTTTGTTCATAGTTGCTTTGCTGTATGTTTGGTTCCAGGTGAGAAGCCACGGCAACCGGGAGTCGTACCATAGAGGAACAATGATGCTGATGGTGCAGTTGTCAGCTCAAACTTTGCCTTTATACGTCGGCAAGCCGAACACCAAACCGCCGCCATTGTGTGGTGCTGTGCCGCCCGAACCCAATTACATCGCCAAGGTCTGTGTTAAATTATCTACTTCCAAAACTAAAAAGAAGGTAGGTATAGCCTTAGAGTGCACTGTTGGGTCTCTAGCGGGCCTTCTTTTTGAGAGGGGTTCTCACACTGAACTCGGGATCACCTATCTAGCATCGTGGTTATCACACTCGCCCTGAGGTCCAGAACTGATTCCACAAAGTCGGTGCCACGTCGGCCACCCTACGAATGCCCTTCTTACTGCCAGATAGGATTACTTCTCAAAGTATGGCACGTGTCAATGCACTTGCCTTGCCAGCCTCTGATGAATTTCCTACTCGACCCCATATCTAAAACTCTTTAGTAAAGCCCTCCTATCGCCCCTTTTTAGCCCCACGGGTTTGGGAGCTCGGGCTGAAAACCTTGCGAGCACAACTATAGGCCTCCCACAAGAATATTTCGCTCCGACACTGAATTCTGGTGGCAGAAATCAAACTAATCTTTGCACGAAATTTTCCCAATCCCTCTCGCTTTTCCCTTCATAGTGGCAGCACTTCTCTTTCTCTCCATTCAAACGGGGGTTTTAATTGAAAACTTGAATTTCATAATATGATTGAATAGAACCTAACGACTTTTGGTTCATTATTCTTGGAATAATACACCTATGTTTACGCGACGGAGGTCGACGACTTCGATCGGCCTCAAAATTTGACATTATCCGTTTCAAGAGGTCTAGATTCCAAAACCGAAATGTCCGCCCACTGTACGCCGTCCGGGTCGTTTTGGGCGTTAGTTTTTTTTTTTAATCTGAAATTTTGACAAATTACTTGGTTTTTTATTTATTTATTTATTTGTTCATAAAACAAAAAACACTTTCACAATAAGGAAGAGAGTCATGATTTGTATACATAGGAACCAATTTTTCTTGATTTGGCCTATAGGTCTCTGACCTGTCTAGGCCTGTCATTCCCTTAATAGCTATTGAATATTACATACCAATTAAAATTACAATTTATAGCGACTTAAAATATAATTTGTATTTTCGAAATTCTTAAAATAAAGTACAGGTAGGTCTAGCGCTTCTTTTTTGAAAATTGACGTTGACCTCGCGGTCCTCAACGAGAAAGGCAGGGTTTCAAATACCATTAAATTTACCATCTAGTTGTGCCCGCAAGGTTTTCAGCCTGATCGCCCAAACCCGTGGGGCGCTAGGGGGCTAGAATGGGGCTATGGGAGGTGTATTTGAAGGCTTTTTGCTATGGGAACGAGTTAGGTGTCGTTTTCGAAGTATTTTTGGACGTAGAATCAATTTTTTGGGGTCCCGGAACGATCCGATTTCACTGTTGCGATCTATAGGGCTTTCATTGGGCTACAAATGGGATTTTTGAAGGATCCCAGGAGCTAAAATATTTTTCAAGTAAGTAAAAAAGGAAAAAATTTGAAAAAAATTTTTCTAAACTTTTTTTCATCGACACAGAATTAAATTTCTGCACAAGTAACCTATATCAAAGAATAATAAACCCTAGTGTAAAGTTTGCAGCGTTTTATTTTAGTTTTGCTGTTGTGCAGTTATTAGGAAGAATTAGGAATAGGAACCTCAAAATTTAATCAACAGTAACGAATCGCGAACGTTTACTTAATTCTGTTCTTCCTCCTCCCTGGTGATGCACAATTAGACAATTTCCTGGCTACGTTGCAGACAACTTCCCTGAGAAATTTTTGTTTTCTTCTTTTACACAAACTATTGTACCAATTAGGAAGAATTAGGAATACCAAAACTACAACCGGGACGAAAACAAAACGGTGAGCAAGCTGAGACAATGTTGCCAACAAAAAACTCGAAATCCCTTCTCTCAGGATGTCACATCGGCGTTTCCTTTGGCGGCCACCAGACTGCAGTGTCGGAGCGAAATATACTAAGTATATACCCACAAGTCTTGTGGGTGAGCCGAGTATTTTCAGGTGTAAAAAAAATTCCTACTGCCCAAAACGGCTCGAACGGCGGGCGGATATTTCGTTTTTGGAATCTAGACATCTTAAAACGATTAATTTTGAGGCCGATCTGAATATTTGACCTCCGTCGCGATTTCATAATTGTATTATTCCAAGGAAAGTAATTTAAAATGTGCCCAACTCTGATTCCACTCATGTTCACAGCCTGGCGACATGGTGGCGGCTTTTGTAAAGAAGTCAGAAAGTCCCACGAAGGAAGACAACTGGATATTGGCCGAGGCCGTAATGTACAACGCACTGAGCAAAAAGTACGAGGTGAGCGATTCGCTGAGTGGATATTCTTTGCCTACTTATGGATTCAGTTCCCTAAATATTCTTTCGACTATGAAAACTTCTCCGTTTCAGGTGGATGACATCGATGAGGAGCAAAAGCTTCGTATCGTATTGAGCCGAAACCGCATCGTCCCGCTGCCTCTGATGAGAGCCAACCCAGAAACCGATCCGGACGCGCTCTTCCCCCCAGGAGCTTTGGGTAAAGAACAGCTCTACCACAACACCCATTTACAAAACATGTGGACTAATTGAAGCTGTTGTTCCAGTGATGGCGCTCTACCCTCAAACAACCTGTTTCTACAAGGCGATCGTCAACCAACCTCCGTTGAGCTGCCTCGACGATTACGAAGTCGTCTTCGAAGATTCCTCCTACCCTGACGGCTACTCCCTTCCTTTCAAAGTCGCTCAGCGCTACGTCATCGAAATCAAAGACAAAAAACCCTAACAGTCGCCCCACTCGAGCGGTTCAGGCTGCTCGGGAGGATCCGACTATTGAATTCATTTTTTCCGCACATTGTTGTGATTCACACTCGTGTTGGTAGCACTTGGTAAACTCAAGAACCGAAGGAATGTAGTTCATGAACTCTTCTCTAACTGATAGAAATTGGTTGAATGAAAAAGTTCAAACCATTTATGAAATTTTGTTTTCGAATTTCTGATCCAGTTGGTAATCACTTGCTTACACCAAATACAGTATTAAATACTGTAAATTTTATTCATTCATTCATGGTAATCACTGCACTGTTCAACTACAGTTTATGGGGTTTACTTGCCAAGGGGAAAGAAGCCAAGTAGGGTAGAGTCGCCTGTTACGGGGAGGTCAGTTTTGAAGTGACGTGGTCTCTCATGGGAGCATAATTCCACAACTTTGAGAATGATGATGTGTTCAGAATTTACCCAGCTACAAAGTTTTACCCATGCTTTTGATGATATTTGGGCCAAAAAAAAAAGAAGTAATTTACATACTGGTTTTTGTCTATTACTCCAAAAAATGCTTGTGGTCGGGTATTATGGGGATCGGGGTAAGGTAGGTAATATGGGGAAGTGGCTCGGTAATGTGGGGAAGAGGTACCTTATTGTGGGGAGGCAGTCGTACCATAATGATCGCGTTTCATTCCTTTGCGCCTATCAATAATAATGATAATTATTCATGGTCATGAGGATGAGTAGGTAACATGAAGTGGCTGGTAACTTGAAGAACATGGTATGGTATAATCGGGAGCCCTTCAACCTCCCCATAATAGGGGCCATTATTTTATTTATCTTTGCCTTGTTATCAATTCGAAAGATGCTCCATTCGATTCTCTATCTAGATCTAGGTACTGTCGAAAACTTACGGGCAGTCATCACACATCTCAAATCCTCTGACCACCCTCATTAAAGCCCGTGACAGGCAAACCCTAGGTGGGGTGAAAGTCATCACTTCCGCCCATTTAGCCCATGGTGCAGCAAAGTCATAACTTCCGCCCCCTTCACAACCACCCTTAGGAGAGGGTCATGGAGAACACACAGCAGTGTAGGCTGAAGTAATTTAATAATACTAAATTAATATAATAATAAAAAACCTATTAAAAATCAACGGATCAATCACAGTATTCACTGCTAATATGAAGTTCGTATGAAATCCAACATCAATTTATCGCCATTCTTGTACGGAGTAATAAGTTTCATTATTAATACTAACTGCTTTTTACGGGATTTTGATACATATACGGTTCGTTAATGCTATTAAGCTTGATGCAAATTTCATTTTGAAATGCAAGTAGCGCGTTGGCGAAACGGAAAATTGGCGGATGCCGGTGATGGAAGCTATCGTTAAAGCGTGAACGAAAGTTTTCGCATGCATTCGTACTTCTGGTAAGCTCTGCTGAGCATGATGCCCATTACGTTGAGGGGTAGGTAGATCAGTTTTTTATGTACTGTCACGTAAATATTTACAAAATTTGGTTACCCCCGCATGCCTCACAGGAGGCCTCAACTGCATTATATTTTCATACCCCTCCTCAACGGTGCGGGAATCAACAAACTGCAGGTCAAAAAACAATTTGATGAACTTTCCAATTTCAGTATTATTTTTTACAATCATTCGATAGTCCAAACCGCTGCACTACCCTCTACCATGCTTGGCCAACATGGAACCTGCATGCTACCACTGCGATTTGAGGAAAGACATTCACGAATGCGTTCTGAATTCCTTGCTCCAAATCAGAGACAAGTGCTTTGGGTGAAAACTCCAATTGATGCTCCGCACATACGTCATAGAGTATTGACAAACAGTATTAAATACTGTTTTTGTTTTTTTCTCCGTTTCCTCAAGTTTATTTTTCAATAAGGCCAATACCAACGGAATGTGTCCGTTAAGGAATCCGTGAATACTAAACAGCTGCAGGAAATGTTTGGCGTAGTATTCGAACGTCCCGTCTGATGTGATTTACCCCATGTGAGAGCTTGAAGATTGGTGGGGGTACTGAAGACAATAACAGGGTGGCCGCCATCTGGAAAAGTCAGGGAATGAAAAATTTCAGGAAAAGTCAGGGAAATCGGTCACAAGTCAGGGAAAAATTTTTGATTACAAAAAAATCAAAAATCAAAAATTGTATTAAAATACGAATTTTGTTTGATGACAAGTTTGTCCCTCTCTTCCGTCCCTAAAATGATAATTTTTGAATTTTGGTGGGAGCGACTTTGCCGGGTTTGTTTTCCCCTCACTCTTCATCCAAGTTCAATGAGTTGGCGGAATTCCCGTTACAGATATAATATCCCCATTCACACCAATGTCATATGGATACGACCAAGTGTTACTATTTTTGTCAAATAAATAGTTTTTAAAACGCACTTTACTTATCTACTTTCCCTGGGTTTTAATTGTTTGGTGTAAAAATTTATGTATTTTCTAATCAACTTTCAATAACAAAAAAAAAAAAAGTCGCGATTAAAATTATAAGAATTAATAAAATGTCAGATCAAATTATTATTATTAATAATTAAATTATTAAAATCTCAGATTTTGAATAATTTCGGGTCTGGAAATTAGGTATTTTTGCAGGGAAAAGTCAGGGAATTAATTTTTCCCAGCTTGGCGGCCACCCTGAATAATGCTGGCCTCCGGATCATTGATAAGAAGAAAAGGTTCCTTTCGGACGGTCTCCAAGTTCATTACTTGTAGAGCGGAGTGAACTTCGGCAGCTGACTGCCCAGTCAGAGTCTTGGGAAGACGAGGGAACGCTCTCCTCACTCTATACATTGCTTGTTCCACATTGTGCATGTCTTGGGTCTGAAAACAGGAGTCAGAATAGGTAGAATAGATATTCAACGCAGTCTAAAAAAATATATATATATAATAAAACGTAGTAGGTAACAAACAAGTAGTTAGGTACCTACCTTGAAAGTTTCACTGGACTGGACAACGTCAATAAGGCTCCGAAAAATCTTGCTGGGTTTATCAACCGGGTTGTCTGCTGCTTTCCGCTTCGCAGCACCCGTGAATTTGAGTTTCACTATTCATGAGCACACTATGTGTTCATGTGTGTGCACCAGATAGCCATTCGATAACTTCGTCGATCTGCCATAAGTTTTCAACAAAGCACCACACGTTTTCTTGGAACACCTGAAACGGTTCACCAAAATAGTACTTTCGTAGGTAGGTACCTACTTGGAAACAGGTGAACCATAATAACCAAATGTGATTCAAATTTGCTTACCTCCATTTTTTCCTCGATTTTCGAACTACGTATTGGCCTTATAAAGTAATAATTCGTTGCCTCGTGTGGGCTCCTCGGCGAAGCAAGGATGGTGGCTCAACTTGGAGTCAGAAAGAACTTGTAAAAAGTTTCAAGAGAATGATTGGCACCAGTTTGATATCAGGGCTTTTGATTATTGGCTTCTTAATAACCCTGGGTTATTCTTTTTTTTCTGTTTGAGGGATACGTATGTACAGACATTCAGGTCGTTTGTTGATCGGCATGACGTCTTAGATCATTAGTAGATTTCCAGGTCCAAGGGCGGAGTGGCCTTTCTCAACCTCGTGAAACGCACGGGCTCAGCCTAAAAACCTTATCCCGATCGAATTTCACTTTTTCTGATGTCATTGGTACAATACCCGAGTAACGAACTTGAAATCGTTCATGCGGGGTTCAAGCAGATGAGGGGCTGGAGATAATATCGACTACTACTGATGTTGAATATTATTCAACATCAGTAGTAGTCGATGGCAGTTGGAGTCCGCTCACTAATTTGAGCCTTAACTCTATAAAGGACCCTATGGTCCTCCTTTTTGGGGAAAAAAAATCGCATGCGGTAGGTAATTTATTTTCATATCTAACTTTATCTAACTAGTTTGCCGTAGAGTGGCAACAATGAATAGCAGTGCATCGCGACATGCACGAAGAAGGCACAGTAACACAAGTTTTAACAAAATACAGTAAAATGAAATTAACACTAACATTGGATATAAGTACATAATAGTCATATTATGACTATTATAATATAATAGAAAATGAAATATACAGGGGGAAGAAGGGTTTTCGTCGTACAGGCTTCCCATTGGTTGGTGCACCAATGATTTGACGTTTTTGGTTTATGTTTTTGGAATTATCAACCTGATGTTTTCGCCTCCGGGCACAAAAACAGGGCAACACGACAAGGCGAAGGCTGTCTGATCACAGGTCTACTCAGAGGTGGGAGATGAGGCAGTTGGAAGGGCATGGTGGGAAGTACTGTTTCGGCAAGTTACTCGGGTCCTTGAACGGTTTATCCCTCCTCGTGTCAGGGATTAGGGCGGAAATGATAATCGCCCAAAACATGGAGGAACACTATTCCTCCATGCGCCCAAAACTTACCTTCCCGCTTCTTTCCCCCTACCCTACATGACACTGCATAGTACTTACTTTCGTAGAATAATGTTAGGTGGTTCATCACAAAAGTGTGCACCTACTAGTGGACGATAACGTCTAGTGAACTAGGGCTGGATGAAGAAATATTCTGAAAGGGGGTCATCTTTGTTCGGTCTTTGTTCTTAACCTTTGAAAAGTGGCCGTCCACTAAAAAGGAACCCCTTATCCTCAGATTCCACATTATCTTCAAGTATTGATGTAGTTCATGTTATGATTTTTATTTTATTTAATAATCCAGTAACACAATTTACTAAAGAAAAAAGTACAGTAGAATTTGTTGGCTCCAGAATTTGGGCCGGGAAGAAGGAAAATGTTTGTCAGCCCGAGCATGAAGCGAACCCAGGAACCAGGAAAAACGCTGCAAATTTTACACAAGGGTTTATTATTCTTTGATATACGTTACTTGTGCAGAAATTTAATTCTGTCAATAAAAAAAATTAAAAAAATTTTTTTTTTTTGGATTTTTATCTAAAAAAATCAATTTTTTTTTTTTTGTTCAAAAATGTGTTTTTTCAAAAATTCTGTATTTTTTACTCGAAAAATATTTAACATCCTGGGATCCTTCAAAAATCCCATTTTTAGCCCCACGAATGCCATAAACATCGCCCCAGTGAAATCGGATCGTTCCGGGACCCCAAAAAATGGATTCTACGTCCAAAAATACTTCGAAAACGACACCTAACTCGATCCCATAGCTAAAAGCCTTTAAAAAAACCTCCCGTAGCCCCATTATAGCCCCATAGCGCCCCACGGGTTTGGGCGATCGGACTGAAAACCTTGCGGACACAACTAGATGGTAAACCAAGTATTTTGTCGACATTTCAGATTTAAAAAAAAATTCCTACTGCCCAAAACGGCCTGGACGGCGGACGGACATTTCGGATTTAGAATGTAGACCTCTTGAAACGGATAATGTCAAATTTTGAGCCCGATGGGAGTCGTCGACCCCCGTCGCGAAAACATAGGTGTATTATTCCAAGAATAATAAACCAAAATTGGTAAATTTTGCTATCGGGGGGTTTTTTTGCAACTTTCGAAAACTGTTTTGTATTTAGGATTACAGGTTAAGCTGTTTGTATTCGTGTGTATTTAATAAACCGTTAAGAGAGAATTACTGTTGCTTGCTCATTCTTTGAATCCTAATACGAGGTGGTGCAAGGAATTTGAATTATTCAAAAATTGTCACTTTTAAAGATATCGGGATGAAATCAAGTTTATATCATCGCGTATCTATGCAATTATGAAGGAGTAAGTACATCAAATGAAGCATTCGTGAAGTTGGTCACCAAAGTACCGCATGGCTCGCTGAAGCATATCAGCAGAATCTGATAGTATCTGATTATATCTCAGCATATTATGCTGAGTTTAAAAACCAGAATCGCAGAATTTAAAAACCAAATTTTACAGTAAGCACAAAAAATTTCCTACACACAAGAGGAATAAACTGAGTTTACTAGAACGGTACTCCCCTTGTATGTTACCTACCGGGAGCTCGATATCTACCCGTCGAGGCCGATACCTACCAGGTGCTTACATGTTTAAAATCCCGACAAATTTATATCTAAATTATATTACATATAATATTAATATGTTTGCGTTGAAATTTGGGACAAACTTAAGAGAATGGGCGGTGTGGGGACGGAAGTACAGATAGCCTACGGCACCCTAGGCACCCAAGGTTACGTCCACAAACCGTAAACCATTCTTAAAATTTCATGGACCCAAACACTGGAGCACATACAGAGGCAATAGAATGCCAATGGAGAGTGGTCAAATTTTGCTTTGTACGGTATTAAGCTGCATGGTGCATGCAATCTTTTGGAACGAAAACCCATCAAGAATGGTGGTGATCACTTCATCCAGACGACCCTTTCGACGCTTTTTTAGACGATATGAAAACCACCACCCTTATGAAGTGAGAACGAGAGGACCCTCACGTGCTTCTACTCGAAAAGAATAAATTACTTTTACGCTTTGGAGACCTACTCATGAGACCTGTCTCATCGATTCGGTAGGTAACATACAAGGGGAGTACCCCTTGTTTTACCCTAAGCGCTCAACAACAACTTTTGTTATAATGAAGAGGAAAAACAAGATAACTCTGATTAGGTACGTAGTTGAAAAATCAGTATATTGCTCCAAAAGCAGCTTGGAAAAAATTCTATGTTGGATATGTCGACTTCTCTTAAAATTTAAGAACAAAATAGTGGAGCCGCAACTAAGATGATTGGGTGCCTATTCCAAAAACAATGCCGCCAATAAATTTTATTCTAAGGGTGCATTTCGACGTTGGATGATTCATTCATGTGGTGTTTGCCGATGGTGCAGAGGTCTAATCCAATGAGGTGGTTAGGGTGAGAAATGACTCCTCTGCTGAGTAGTCATTTCTCACTCAGCAGAGGAGTAGTCCTCTACTCATCAGAGGAGTAATTTGTCGCCCTAAGCACCTCATTTGATTCATTCGTATTATTAAATATTTCAAAAATTTTAAACTATTTATTCAATGGGGCGCAACGTATTCATCTGACTAATGGATGAAAAAGGAACAATATCAGAAGTATAGCTTCTTGGGAACATCTGTCCAGAAAATTAGTATGAAACGGAATTCCTAATTGTACCGTAGGTATTATTCGTTTAGAGCAGGCAAGTGGGATAAGACCTTTGTAGTCCAACAGTGAGGTACTTTTGCCTGGACAAAACCGAAAGTTATTGAAATTTTTGGTTGTTGTTTTGGGATGCCTAGGGAAGCTAAATCCGAGTTTTCTGACAACAAAAAAAGCCTGCGCTCGATTGTCGGTGGTCGAAAAACCGCTATTTTTTCGGTTTTCCGCCTATAACTAGAAACCTATGCCTCGTAGTATCCGTGTGAAATTTTATTTGAGCTTTGATAAGGGAGGGAAAGAAGAAAATTTTCTGAAAAACGTGGTCGAAGATGCTCAAATTTCTTGTTTCCACACTTTCCGACGAATACAAACGGAACTTTTGTTGTTTCAATAGACATGCAATGTGCCGTTACTTATATAAAATTTAATCAGCTTCCTGATTAAAAAAGTAAGATGGGACAAATCGTTCCCGAGTTATAGGCAGAAATGTGCAAAGAATCATGTTTCATTCACAAAAGTAGCAAGTTTGCTACTTTTTTGCCGTGCCCTCCCTTATCAAAGCTCAAATCAAAATTTCACACGGAATAGCTGCGATGGGGAATTTAATCAGCTCTCACGAGAGAAAAAACAAGAAGAAATTTGGAATCGGACCAATACTTTCTGAGCTACAACCGAAAATGTTCTGAAAAACGTGCTTCCGCTCTCCGCGCGGTTTCAGATTGGGCGTTTCTTATTTTGTCTTCTTAAATTCGTTTTGTACGAACCATGTTCAGAAGCTAAAACAAATGTTTCGATGTTGAGAAATTTGATGTACTTGGGAACGGCTGTAACTTAGCAGCTATTCGGTCACAAAAAACTTCTGACTAGTGAAATTTGAAGGAAATGCTATTTCCGAAAATTAAATAAAAAAGAAAATAAGAGAGACTAGCAGGCGGAAACCGAAAAAATCGCCGTTTTTCGGCTACCCACAATCGAGCACAGGTTTTTTGTTGTTGTTTGTTTCAGATTTAGCTTCCATAGGCATCCCAAAACAACACCCCAAACCCTTGACTTTGTAATGAACATTTATTCCCTTGGACTTGAGAGGGTGAATAAACACTCACTTTGTAGACTTGTGCAATACACTATTAAATAGTGAATTAAATTTTAATTCGGTAATATTTAGGAATCTGTCATGGACACAACCACACCGTTTCTACGGGTTCACACGAATGAGGGGCTCAGGGGGAGGGGGCTCTCCGCCGGTCACGTAGACGGTGATGACGTTCCCGGGCGGAATTCGCTGATGCAGCAGGGGTGCCCGTCGTGGAGCCCTCCCTCCTGGCTCCTCAGCGGTATATTTGGTTTTACCGCCACATCACTCCCCCCCTTTAGGGAGAGCCTGTCCTCAGGCGGTGTATGTCTGGGTTTTCCCGCTCGTAGTCGTCACCACCCCTGGGGTGGTTCGGGAGGCCTGGAATCAGTGTTGGGCTTCCGGTCGTTCCTAGGCGCAGAACTTAGAGCCTCATCCATCTGGTCCTTATGGCCGTCCCAGTGGTCGTCCTTGGGTGGCATCTATCAACCTTGTCCTCTGGGTGCCAGCGAGGGTTTGGACTTCGTGGACTCTTTCTCCGTTCTGCAAGGGATGCGGTACGATTGCAAAAGTATCCAGCCGCCATCAACACAAGCCTTGGCTTTGGTTGTGTTGATCCGATGCACCACTGACGCGGAGTATACTTTCCACGCGCTGGGTCCAATGGATGATCAGTGTACCACCTGCTCGGTGCGGTGCCTGAGTAGTGCCAGACTGCTGCTGTTCCTCTCATGGTTGCGCGGGGGTCGTGGCAATCCTGATGTTGCAATGACTCCGGTCCAAGTTGGCGGTGGGGGGGGGGGGGGGGGGTACCCTATGTAACTTAAATTTTGATTCGTGTGCCGAAAGTCAGTTATTTAAGGTGGGTGTGGCTGCGCTTATTAGTTTGAACCATAGTCCACTTCAAAGAATACTTGCAATTTATAACATTTAATAATGACTATTTCTGACATTATCTGGGCATTTTTAGTAGTTATTTTATACCATTACTTTGTTATTATTCACTATTATGACATAATATACATTGTGAATTGTTAATAATTAATCTACAATAATTATTTTCACTATTATTGCACTATTATGTGAATTAGTGATGTAGATATACAACAGTTATACTTTATTTAAAGCATAACTTTGTTATTTTTATCTCTTTTTCTTCTCTTCATCGTAGCATTCTCCGTGAGGCCGTGGGGGTGACCACTCCCCTCCAGCTTTTGCGGAAGCCCGGTTTGCGTAGACCACCGGGTGCTCCTTGGAGTCGTGCTGCTGACTGAGCACGGCCCCAATCCCGTCAGCCGAGGCATCTGTGGCCAGTATGAATGGCTTGGTCATGTCAACATACTGGTGTATTGGGGGGGGGGGGGGGGGGGGGTGTGAGAGTCTCGATTTCAGTGTCTCAAAGGCTTCTTGTTGGAGTTCGGTCCGCACAAATGCCGTTTCCTTTTTCGTCAGATCAATGAGCGGATTGGCTATTCGTGCAAACCCGTCAACAAACTTCCTGTAGTACGAGCATAGGCCCATAAAAGCTCTCACCTTTCGTACAGTAGTTGGCTGAGGGAAATTCCTCACTGCCTGTTTTCTCTAATGAAGCCCTCGCCTTCGTCATTGCCTCAGAAATGGACTGAGGCTCCATCATGGAAAGCATTTGGGCTACCTGAGGGGGAAGGCCACCAATGAAGGCCTGTATGGCCAGGGCATTCGTGTCTTTTGACGGATCGGCCTTCTCCGCCAGGGACTTGATCCGTTCCGCATACCTGGCCACTGACTATGAATTGCGAGCATAAGACAAATAAACACATTAAAAAAAAACTTTAAATTAAGTAAGGGTACTGACTATTTTCCCTCTACTATAACAGTAACAATAAAATTATCATGTACTAAAGTTTGTAGAGATCAGCATCTACACCAGGCCAAAGGGTTTTAGCACTCCCATCAATTAGCTGGGCAACTAGGGGACTTCTACGATGTCTTCAGCTTTCCAGGCTACGAGAAGCTGGGGAAACCAACATGGTGGTGGAACATAGCATACCCACAGGGCACCATTCGCACGAAACCCTTCAAAGTTCCCCTGAGACAGAGCCCCTCATTCGTGTGAACCCGTAGAAACGGTGTGGTTGTGTCCGTGGAATATTTATAATATTAGGTACCGAATTAAATAAGTGTATTGCACAAGTTTATAAAGCGAGTGTTTGTTCACCCTCTCAAGTCCAGGGGAATAAAATTTATTCATGAACATTTAATGTTCATTACAACTTACGGATCCGGATTTTCGACCTCACTGCTGGCCTATTGCTTGAAGAGTCGGTGCGTCTGATGACATGAAATCGGAGACTGTGGGCATAAACGGAATGGCTCTTGTTTTGGCAAGATTTCCTTCTTTTAGCGTCGTTTTATCCGTTGTCCGGATAAATATCACAAACTTTCAAGATTCCTGGCACCCCGTAGAGGTCGGCCAGTGCACGCCCTTAGGTGCCCTCATTCATTAGTTCCAGGCGAGACATCAATCGCTTTCACCCCAAGATTCCCCAGGCCACACTGTAGCTACCAATCTGTTTATTCAAGGAACTCAATAAGGTAATATGGGGAGGTTTCATCTTGTAGTATCACACTAACTCGTCATCATCATTCGAACTAAACAGCTCAAATTCACGATTAAACGCTTTAAACTGAATCGCCAGCGGCACTCCTTCCCCAGGAAACAGGCGGACGAAGCAGGAAACAAGAAATGTAGTACAAAAGAATATATTTATTTGGTTAAGAATGAGATATATTCCAGAGAAATAATAAAAGTGAGTAATGTGTTCTCCGACATCTACACAACGCAATCCAAACTGGTGCCTATTCTTTCTTTTTTTCATTTTTTTGTTTTCGAAAACATTCGAAATTTTTCAATGGCAACTTAAAATACTGAAAAACACGTATAAATTACTAGTAAAAAAAAATGAAATTTCAAACCTCATGGAATTTTATGTACATTACTTAGTTGGTAGAAAGGAAAAATGCAACTTAACCATAAGTTCTTTTTCAAAGATAAAAATACGAACAAAAATAAGGAAACTAAGTTGGTCAAAAAGTGACCTCGAAAAAATGGGATCACAGACGAAAACTTTAATTCCCTTAAAATAATTACTAACGGAACTGAGTGAAAAAGCAATGGGGGGGGGGGGGGGGGACATTTTTGTGTTGGGAGAGAGAAGAAAAACTCGGCTAAAAAAACGGAGTCTAGTCATCAAACTCGGCACCAAAATGAAAATTGGGAGAAAAAAATTTGTCACTTCTTGCTCCGTGTTGACCTGGACGGCTCGAACCTGCAAAAATAGAAAAATTAGGTTAGGATGACGTTGACAGGAAAACAAACAATGAGTGAGTTGTCGATTTAGGGCTCAGACTCAGTAAACAAAACAATCACGAAAGAAATTGTGGTAATCCATTTATCATGACCGCTGAGTATCATCATAGCCTCAAATCGTTTAGTCACGTTCGGCATAATGCCGTAGTTTTATAAAAGCGAGTTACTTCAGGAATGATAGTAAGCCAACTCTATTGCTGTAGTGTCAGAGCGGTAGTACTCATGGTTTTCAGGGTCTAGTTGTTTTAACGTATAATGTGGCATGCGCTCCACCACTACGATTCAATTTACCACAGCCTGGTTTTCAGGGTATCAAAATTTGATACCCTGAAAACCAGGCTGTGGTTTAATGTTGTTTTCACTGTCAATTAGTTCAAATAATGACCAAATTTTGGTCACATTCCTCCTCCTCCTCGTGTTGGGGTTTTAATAAAATTATACAGAATCTATTTAATAGTTCGCAGTATCATCTGATGATACCGCGAAGGTACCCGTCGACAGGATGACTGTGAAGGTTCCCATTCGAAGACCCCTGGGGTTCCAGTCGGTGAACTCTGCTCACGAGAATGACTGATGTTAGTTACCAGTATGGTTTGGCCAAGATTTCTGTTGTTTTCCAGGCCAAGAGAGCTCCACCAGTGGGTTCAAGCACAAAGAGGATTCGGAAATTGGATAAGTCCTGAGGCTGTTCTTCGGCTTGAAGGACGGGACATTGCATAAGTTGGACCAACTCTTCGACTTCATCCATGACAATTACATTGAACCCTCCTCCTTATAAATGGGCTGAATCAGTGTTGCTGACTATACAACAAATTGCTGCGAGTTGTTTCACGGCAAACTGAATAGGAATCTACGAATCCTTAACATGGTGCTGATGAAATCTGTCCAGGCTTTGCAGCACAAATGAGCGGAAGTAGTCGAAGCGTGAAGCCCACAAGTCGCAAGATATTCAGGGGATGATAGAAATGTACAAGACAGGAGAAATCACCCGACTACAATTTGTGAAGGCAGACCGCTTCAAAATTAATCCCCCTCATTAAATCCACAACTGGATAGGTGATTCGTTGGGGAACCAACGCAGCCAAACGAAAACCTTCTCGGCCTCTCCCCAATTCAGATGTAAAAGAAACACAAATCAACAGTTATTACCGAGGGTATGACCGCCTTCGACGTCGAAACTACTATACCATGAAGAACATCATTCTGCACCTGGCTTGTTCCACCTGAATGATAATTCACTTGTCTCGAGTCAAGCAATTTGTAGTTCGTTCGCAGAGCTCCGGCCGTTCGGAATCGAATCAAAGCTAGAGAACCATGGGATCAGATAAGGAAATGATCGCGACAATTCACGGTCCAACAAGCAGGCCGAATCAGTTCGGGAAGTTCTTAAAATAGAAAAAAATGCAGGAATCGATTTCTGCATTCGAAGAGCATCAGGGGTTGAGGGTTGATCCCTGGAAGCCGAGTTGTCCCCAACTCTTGGCCCTCGCAAAATGCCCTACTGCGGATGTGCTGAACTGCTCGGCACTACCAAAATGCTCAGCAAACGCACCTCATGAAACGATAGCCTCAAAATTTGATGTCTTATTAATCGGTCTGAAAATTCCTTCCAAAGCAGTTTGAACACCCCCTCAACAAAAGTGGTTTTTTTTTTTGTTTTTTTTTTGTGTTTAACCATTTTCGGTTCTCACAATTGGGGCAGGAGCCGACCCCGCACTTGTACTTTGAAACGCTTTAGAAAATCTTGCTCCAGGGAAAGGATTCACATAAACTTGAGTTCAGAGGTGAATTGTCTGCCGACAAGACAGGTATTAAACACGTTTGACTTTTGGTCAAACATTGGTGTTTGTCCCCGGATTTGAACCAGGCTGATCAGCGCTCCGACTGATTTGTAAACAGACGAAGCTCTGTCGCCTTAGTCCACGGGGCCACCATGACCCTCAACAGATATCTAGGTTCCAGCATACAAATTTGGTATATAAGGCTCAGACTCAGTAAACAAACAATCACGTGAAATAGAAATTATGCGGTAATCCTTTCATTATTCCTGTAGTCATCACTGCCTTCATACCAACCCGTGATATGTTAAAAAAAAAGAAGCTTACTCACCAAAGATGTTGATGGTTGGTGGGCGGGGGGGGGGGGGGGGGGTTCTACGGACGTTTTAGAACCTCTTGTGACCGGGTTTGCCGCCGTAGCCGCCACCACCACCGCCGCGTCCGCCACCGAAGGAGCGTCCGCCTCCGAATTTACCACCACCGCCGCCGCCGCCGTAGCGGTTGCCGAATCGGCCTCCTGTGAAAATTGAGGAATAAAATATGATCAGTCGGTATAAGTGACAATGTGGAATTCGAGGGTGGAAATGACTGGTGAAGATCAGAAGTTAGGTAAGATGATGTCCTCATTGAAACATCAGTAGCAGAACTGGCAAATGGTATCATCATGTCTTCGAGCAAAATGCGTTTTCGGGAGCAGGAAATTGACATTTAACGTTATCTCTTGATCCATAAACCGCTTTACGAATCGATTACTACAAACCATCGATAAATCTCAAAAGCCGATGCACAGTGGGATATAACTCGAATCTTGCGGGTCCAAAGTCGGTACTGATATAAACAAAGAACGATCTGCATGGCCGTGGAATGTTCTGAATGTTATGTAAATAGGTTGGGAAAAAAATGGTTGGACATTCTGAAACAAAACACATAAAAGCTTGTGGAACTATTAATCCCAAGGAACTTTTACCGTTTTAAATAATTTTAATTTTCACATTTTTATTGGGTTTTTCCTCTTATTGCCGTCTATTTTTTGGAGGAATTTCCACTTTTTTGGATTTAATTTAATTTTCAAGTTTTCCGTCCATTTTTCGTGCTGGGAGCTACATTTCACTGTAATACGTCAAAACCCAAAAACCCTTTACCCCCCTTGACCTTCAATTTTTTCGTAATTACAGACATTTGACCCGCTAGATTCGCCTTGGCTTGTTGAAGATTTTCAACTGATTGAGATATGGACAACTGAAAACGACATCGTGTTCAGAAAATTGTCGTCTACCAAGAAATGCATCTACCCGCGGACATTCAGGTCAGCTCAGATCTTCTTAAGGGTATAATAGAACTAATCAACGATATTCATATTGCTTACGTCATCATTGCTGAACCCAAAACAAACCAGTGAAAGCTCGTTGAATTCACTCGTCATCAGGCTTACTATTCACACTAATGCGGGAAAAGATTCTTTTACAGATTCTTCGACGCATGCATTAAGGCTGACATCAACAACAACTTTCAGTGCCAGTCGCGGCGGCCATTTGTGTCCTTAAGGACTCCTCATAAAGGAAAGATTACCTAATCACTCCACTATACAACCAGATGACGTCACAGGCTGAGAACACTCCTCCCGTCATGTGGGTTATTAGCGTAAAGTGACGTACAAGTCGGTACCGAGTATGGAAAATGTTTCGGATCGATTCAGAGCCATCAATTTCAAGTCGAATAACTTAAAACCCCTACAACCGTAAATACTACCAACCTTTTCCTCCAAACCCGCCGAATCCCATCGTCGACATCTGGTGGAGCTCCGGAGAAACCTCCTGGTTGGCCTCCCTCATCACGGCCACGAGATCTTTCGCCTGCCTCTGATTGGCCGTCGTGAAGAACGTGTACGCCGTCCCTGTGGCGTTCGACCGGCCCGTACGACCGATCCTGTGGATGTAGTCCTCCGAAGAGTTGGGGAAATCGTAATTTATTACGTACATGACGTCTTCCACATCTAAACCACAAAGAAACCCGAAAATACGGGATGTTAGGGCGGGATATTAGGTTGAAGCCAACAACTCCAAGATAAAAGTGAGGCTTCGCATTTGAAGCTAACAAAACCTTAAAAATCTTTCTATTGTGGAAAAAATAAATTAGTTAACTAGCTCAAATAAATCATACCAAAATAAAAATAAAAAAAATAATTGTAAAATGAAATAAAATAAT
Organism: Pilophorus perplexus; assembly: GCA_955831195.1. NCBI lineage: Eukaryota > Metazoa > Arthropoda > Insecta > Hemiptera > Miridae > Pilophorus > Pilophorus perplexus. The sequence goes on along the minus strand of OY037009.1, from coordinate 30,763,800 downwards.
TATTAAAAAATAAAAACTTACCCATTTTTAATAATTTTAATGTTATTGTAAATTATAAACAATTTTTCTCCCCCCAAAAAGAGAAACGATGGTAATTCAAAAGTACCCAAAAGAGAATTTCAGTTATAAAAATACAAAAGAAAAAATCAGTGTTCAATTAAAGAAAAATAGGGGTATTCACGGTCTGCTTCGCTCATTGAATTATTATAAATCGAAGAGAGTTCCACGAGGCTTCTCTGGCTTTAACGGTCGAATAGTTGAAATTCTAAGCGGACGTAGTGCTCCTGGCGGCATATGGCGAGATCCACTTTCGGCGATTCGACGTCGAAACTGACAAGACCATGAAGACCCCTAATGTTTCTTAAAGGAGCTTTTCATAACCCGGCGAGAACTACTGACGGACTACATTAGGTAAGGAAAATGAGAAATCGACAAACCTGTTTTACTGGAACAGAGTAGGGCAGCGCAGGCGCAAAAGTGCTGGTTCCTTGAGTTCCTCCTCCATGTTTTTAAAATACGTCCATTCTCCCCGACAAACTCTTCTCTATCAAAGTTTTTTTTTAAACTCCAGGTTTTTTGGGTTTTTTGCGCTACTTTTGAAGAGTTGCGGGTTTCTTGAACGGGAGTCGAAACCAAGGAGAGCAGAGGCACCCATTTGTTTCTTAGACGTGATAAAAATCCTCGAAAAACTCCTTTTCCCTCACTATCGAGGAAAAGGCCGTTTTCTTTTATCAATTCCTCGTGAAAATTTAAAAAAAAGCTCATCTATTTTTTTCTACGTCTTTTTATCTCGTCATGTTATGGAATAATTCCATAAAACATCATTTGGGGCCTCTGAAACAACACAAACAAACACGTTCATAATTTTCCCATGTAGACAAAAGAGCGATTCAGAAATTCATTTCACATTATTGAAAAATTCAGAAAAAAACTTTACGATTTTTGTTGGTTATAAAACGTTAATTGGCGTGATCGAACATCAGAAATGCTGAGGAATAATCCCACTGAGGGTGTATACAGAAGGGGAAAAATACAAATTGTTTAGACGAGAGGAAATAGTTCCGTAAGTATATAAAAAAAATTAATAATAAAACAAAATAGAAATTAGAAATAACAAATGAGAGGGCTTGTTAGGCCAAATTTTTAAAATTCTGACAAGTTTGGGACCCTAAAAAAAGGACAGTGATTAACCACCTCCCCTCTACAAAATAAGACGAAAAATCGGAGCCCTTTCAATCTGCAGCCACCCCAAAAAGTCGAATTATTTCCAGATTTCCCACCAAGTTTTCTCCATAATCATTGCCACATTAGGTTGTATACACCCAGGGCTCCCCAGAGGGAGCTTTTTCATGGTTCCTCAGTCATACCTTCTCATCTGATCAACACGACAGATTTTAGAGCTGCCCCCCTCCTGAACCCCACCATCGCGAACTGCACCGATCTATCGGACGAGAAACAAAATTTCGAAAATTCGCGGTGGGCAGTTTAGGAGCGAAAACTACATGGGATCCAAGGAACGTGTGTTGAGGTGCGCCCGCTTATCCCTTCAAAAATCGATAGCCCGTATCGATTAGCCCCCTCCCCCACCACTACATTTCCCCACCGTTTGGACCAGGCGACTTACCGAGGCCTCGAGCGGCAACGTCGGTGGCAACGAGGATGAGGGATTTGCCTCGACGGAAATCTGGAAAAGAAACGAAATCGATTAGCCTCAAATCAATTTTTGAACCATTTTGTATTCCGCAGGGCCTTCGCTGTAAATGTCACCACTGATCAGATAAAGGGCGTTGAATCCGCAAGATGTATTTATATTGGGTTCGACTCAGAAGAGGGAGCCAAAAATATCATCATGAGTGGTGAAATTCGGCGGACAGTAGTATTCAGTATTTCAGTATTTTTCCAATCCTGACACTTGACTCATGCTTAACTAACTTCAGTATACCTAGGGTTTTCAAAGGATAAATTGTAGATGTCTAAGACATCATGTCTTATTCTCAACGTGTTTCAATCTTTCTTGGGTCTCTGAATCCGAATTCAGGGTTTCTCTACACGCCAGAGGTCAGCTAACTTCAAGAAACGCCAAAACCCGAAAATTTCGGACTTATTCAGGTTTCCTACAATTAGCTCGAAAACGGAACATTTTAGGGAAAATACCTGTATGTACAAAAGTGAAGTAGTCTACAATTCCTACGAGAATATAATATTGTTGACTACTTCAATTTTGTACATAGTGGTATATTATACTCAAGTTTGTTTCTATCTTTACTAGGACGGCCGCTAGAGCGCTCTGAACATAATATGTTATGTTGGCATATTATGCCATTTTTTGGCTCCATGTGAAACGTGGGCTAGTCTTGATAACCTTAGGCGATGGGTGTGTATTAAATAAATTGTACAGAAAAATCAAAGTTTGCGGCAGGACGAACGATCAGCTGTTTGGGTTGAAGTCACACCCCTACGCAACTCGGACTCACTATTGGTCAACACAACCCCTCCCCAAGTCGACTCGGCCTCCTTATAAGTAAAAACAGCCCCTCATTGGTCGGGCCCCTCATGAGGGTCATGACATAAAGGCGGGCAATTCAAATCGTTCAGAACGTCTCTTAATAAATATTCACATCTTTAAAGACTTTCTGCCCCAAAAATCGAGTTTTCCCCACTTTCATACTTCTAAGAACACAACCCTGAATCTGGGCATGAATTGAAGCTGCTATGACCATTGAACCAACCATTGCTACCCACCCATCCTTAAGTTTGGTGCGGGAAGCGCTAGAGGAGGCTATGAGGCCCTTCAAGCTATTCACAGTTGAGATTGCTCAAAGCGCAACTCAGCTTGTTTTTGTGGACAGGATTAATATACAGGAAAGCTGGAATGGGATCGAAAGCTCCCTCAGGCTGACGTGAAAACGTCCCTCAAGGTTAGTTCAGTACCAGCCAAATGAGACAGGATATTATCTGCTTTAACTGCTCAGTGTGGCTTTACTGCCAATTTAATCTTGTATTCCCCGGCTTTGCGGGAACTCTACCTGATTTCAAAGCCCAAAAGTCTAATTCCTTAACTTCTAAACATGTCCCTGTTTAGCAATACTGCCAATGACGTCTTTCTCAAACAACAATGAAGACGCGGACAGCCTCCACCCGATCCAAAACTTCGAACGTCGAAATGGGGCCTTCCTCGATTAAGATGGGAAAATGTCTTGCCCCGAGCAAGGACAACGAATCCCGCCTCAAAACCTTTTCTTTGAAAAAAAAAAATAATAAAATAAAATAAAAATCAAATCCCAAAACTTAACCCACCACTGGCGGGTGGATGTGTTTAGTTAACGTAAATCAATAAGAAACAAATAGTTGAAACGATTTGGAGCTACAAGAGCATCGCCTGTTGTTGCGGTTCAACTGGTTTGCAGTTCAACTCAGACACTTTTGAGCCGTCTCTGAGAGAAAAACTCCCTCCGGTGGAAACCGCAAAAGGAAATTAAGCTTTTCATCATAGTTGAGCACCAGTTGAACGATGCAATTGAAAGGCCAAATTGACACGCAACGAAAAAGATTCATTCAGGTCGAAGAGAATTCTGCAGGTAATATTTTTCCCCCATGGGTCGCTGGCCTCTTGGGAAATCTCAAGTGCGCAATACTCTACAAGCGTGCAAGCCCATCTTATGATTTGAAAGAGGGTTAAGACCTGCACAATATTATAGGTATGTAATAAGAAAATATTCGATAGGTGTTACTTTCAACATGGAGTTTTAAGCCTACAACCCTCAGCTTGGTTGACAACTAAGTTGGTTTCATCACAAAAATTTAATGTATCAAGCAGTTGAGAATCATGAATATTAAATAATATTCATGATTCAAATTTTGAAGTTTTCTGAAAATAAGTGCTGGGAGTCAATTTCCCTTCTTGTAGTGTAAATCGTTTTTGATAATACAATTTGTTGGAAAAATAAATACTTCATCGATTCTATGCATCTAATTCAGAATCGATTAAAAATCGATATTCTGACAAAGATCACAACCCTACTTAATAAAGACTCGAATCGATTTTTAAATAACCTTCCTTGGAGATAACCTCAATATTCGCTTAATGAGGATGGCTCAACGCTTGCCACCTTATAATATAATAATATTATATAATAATATATTATATTATAATTGTATATTATACAAAAGTTTATTATAAAATTCATTCAAGACTTGTGTAATCTTTGAAGAAGCCAATTTTGATCCACGCGGGAACTATAATGACCACAACGACCTAATAGGAGTCTCCTAATCGTCTACTAACCGCATATAACTGAAATAGTCAAATACAAGCTCAAAAAATGCAGGATTTGAATGAAATTGAGTCACAATAGGCTCAGACCTTCTCAGGGGGGTAAGAAGGAAAATCAATAAAAATCCATAGCCAATGATCATGACTGTCGGTCGATAAAAAGTCTTACGAAGGAAAACCATCAGGTTTCAACTCACCTCTCAATACATAGTCACGTTCATTTTGGGATTTGTCACCGTGTATACAGACAGCTGGCCATCTGAAATGAAATCGTGAGATACAGCGTGTGATACATCTCAACAAACTGGGCAGAGTTGCATTATAATGATGTACATAGATAGAAGCAACCGGTTCCAGGGAGTGGAACAGTCAGACTCTAAACTATAGCTTAGTGTTGCAAGCTTTAGGAAGGTCAGAAAGTATACAAATCTTTAAGCCTGCTTGCGCTTGCTTGACGTTTGATATTGTGACGTAATGAGGAATCAATACTAACCCAAGTCGTTTCAATCCGTTGGTGATGGCTTCGACTTTCCTTTTGGTTTCCACAAAAATGATAGTCCTGTCAAGCCGTTCAGTGCCGATCTCTTCAAGGAGTCGGACCAATCTGCAAAATGACGAGTTCAGTAATGTTGTGCGCGGAAGTTCGGAAACGAAATTTGTTAACTCAATTTAATACAGTAAAATCCACTCACCGATCCTGCTTGTCGTTTTCGTTAACGACTTCGACGATCTGTTGGATGTTGTGGTTGGCTGAAAGCTCGAGTGAGCCAATGTTGACTTGAACGTAGTCCTGGAGGAAGTCCTCGGCGAGTTTCCTCACCTCTTTGGGCCAAGTTGCTGACCACATGAGAACCTGCCGGTCGGGCTGGAAGGCAAAGTACAATGAGTGAGGCAATTTATTGGAACGGAATACCTATGGAAAAATTTTCAAGGTTCGAGTTTGTCAGACAAAACAATCCACACGATGTTTCGGATCGCTATGGGATGAACATGATTGTTAAAGTAGTCATCACAGAACTATTACAGAACGATTAGAATTGCTATGAAAAAAGTTAGGTCAACGAGTTCAGCTCATTTAAATTCTCTCAGATTCGATTCAGCAACCAACAGAAAACATCAGATGGCCATTCTTATGTCACTCACGGATGCAAAAAAGCATCAGACGTTTTTGGTGTGCATGAGAATTTCTATCATCACTTGCATGAAGCCAACATACGAATTTGGAAAATGGGAGCCCATTTCAGTGCAATCAGGCGTCTCAGCTAATACATGCAGTGATCACAAAATATCAACACAAAAGTGCTCATCATTGACGCTGTTTTGCAGGAAAATAGAGACCAGACAATACAACTACAAATTGGATTCTGCACGAGGTTATGAAAACAAACCCTCTTAACGTCCCATAAATCGATTTTCAAAGTGAGAGGAGTCGGTCTTGTTGGTCAGACCTCTCCGAGGCGATTAGTTGAGGATTCAAAGGGATGGAGAACTTGGTGAGTTTCAGATAGAGAGTTCAAGAGTAAATGTTTTCGTTTAATCATCAACTTCATCTTTAGAAAATCATCATCAACGCCCAAGTCCAAGTAGCAACAGTTAAACTATGTGGTGGGCTGTGGAGATCCACAGGGGGAAAGGAAAATTTTAATCGAGGATATATTAAATATCAAATAGATTACAATTTGATTTGAGGTTTAGTGCAAACTTCAACTAATCTGGTTTTAAACCCCACCAACCTGTACAAAGCCAAGACTAAAAAGTGTTGTTTTTGGTGGTTCACACATGACATAGTACATTGTAACACCTTCAAACTAGTTTTTAACCCTCCCAAAGCACTCCAAAATCGTTAAGAACCACCCCACACCAGTTGACACCCCTCAAACTTTTACACCATCCTTAACGAGTTTACCCAACAAACCAGTTTTAAACCACCCCAAACCTATTTAGGATCCGTGACTATTAAATCTAGCTAGAGAAAAATAAACAACACTAATAAACGAAAGTGACTTCACAAGAAGTGACTTTAAAAGAACGTTAATTAAGGGCCGGTTTCACCAACCTCATGTTAAAGTTCAAGTTAGCTAGGTTAGAGATTGACATAAAATCAGTTTTAGCACACAACAACATAACTTCAAGTTAACGAGATAACTTCCGAAAATCCGCAAGTTAAAAAAGTGGAAGTTAACCGTCCTGCTAACTGGGAGACAACAGCTGGTGAAACGTGAATTTTTTCGCTAACTCGTGGGTTAGCCTAACTCGAGGTGGTGAAACCGACCCTTATAACATTAATGGCTTAACTCAGACACTTTTGAGCCGTCTCTGGGAGAAGAACTCCCTCCGGTGGAAACCGCAAAAGGAAATGAAGCTTTTCATCATAGTTAAGCCCTTAACCTCTTCTAACCAGATGTGATCCTCTACACTGGTTGCACCCCTTCAAACTGGTTTCATACCACCCCTAACGTGTTTCACTCCCTCCAATCTGTTTTAAAACTCTCCCACACCATCCCGAACCTATTTAGAATTCCTGACTATTGAACAAGTGTAACTAGAGAAAAATGAACTGAACAAGTGAACTAATTAACAAAAAGGAAGTCAATTTACAAAATGAATCGCTTAACTCAGACACTTTTGAGCCGTCTCTAGGAGAAGAACTCCCTCCGGTGGAAACCGCAAAAGGAAATGAAGCTTTTCATCATAGTTAAGTCCTTAACCACTTCTAACCACATGTGATCCTCTACGCTGGTTGAACCCCTTCACACCAGTTGCAACCCCTTCAAACTGGTTTCATACCACCCCTAACGTGTCTCATTCCCTCCAATCTGTTCTCTCCACACCATCCCGAACCTATTTAGAATTCCTGACTATTGAACATGTGTAACTAGAGAAAAATGAACTGAACAAGTGAACTAATTAACAAAAAGGAAGTCAATTTACAAATTGAATTGCTTAACTCAGACACTTTTGAGCCGTCTCTAGGAGAAGAACTCCCTCCGGTGGAAACCGCAAAAGGAAATGAAGCTTTTCATCATAGTTAAGCCCTTAACCACTTCTAACCACATGTGATCCTCTACGCTGGTTGAACCCCTTCACACCAGTTGCAACCCCTTCAAACTGGTTTCATACCACCCCTAACGTGTCTCATTCCCTCCAATCTGTTTTAAAGCTCTCCCACACCATCCCGAACCTATTTAGAATTCCTGACTATTGAACATGTGTAACTAGAGAAAAATGAACTGAACAAGTGAACTAATTAAAAAAAAAGGAAGTCAATTTACAAATTGAATTGCTTAACTCAGACACTTTTGAGCCGTCTCTAGGAGAAGAACTCCCTCCGGTGGAAACCGCAAAAGGAAATGAAGCTTTTCATCATAGTTAAGCAACTCAATGTAAAATGCAACATACCAATGAGGCGACGAGCTAAGGGCTTCATTGGAATAGGTTTTACAAGCTGGGCAATGCAACAAATACATAAGAACAATAAGGAACTTACCCTGATTTGGCTCATGATTTTTCTAATCTGGGGCTCGAAACCCATGTCCAACATTCGGTCAGCCTCGTCAAGGACCAAGTAAGTGCACCGACGGAGGTTGGTGGTGCCCCGTTCCAAAAAGTCAATGAGTCGACCCGGTGTGGCGATGACGGTTTCAACCCCTCGTTCCAAATCCCGGGCTTGAGGCCCTTTAGGGGCCCCGCCGAAGACGCAAACTGATCGACAACCGTTGGGCGTGCCGAACTCGTGGGAGACCTGGAACACGCTCTCTGCCTGTAGAGACCGGAACCAACAAGCGATTGCATTAGTTTTGGCTACCCCGGCCGTCCGGATTGTGTGGGATGAGAGGATGATGATGAAGAGGGTGCTGAGGAGTGACGAAGGTGAAGTACTGGGTGGAGCGAACATTGAATCAACCGTAAATCCACTTCAACAACTAACCATTTAGTTAATTACAATCAATAAGGATACAATCAGAGAACTGAAATAGTGGATAGCCGAGTTCATTGCTCCACCCCCACTTAGAAATAGTGAACACATTGCAGAAGGAAAGGATATCACTAAGGGAATTAGGAACCAACGAAACGACACAGCCAGGATGCGTAAACTAAGCAAAACAAAATAATTCACGATAAACATGACGACAATTAAAAAATTGCAACTCAGTTAAAGAAATCTTCGTCATGTTGATCGTTTTCAAAGAAAAAAATAAAATAATCAAATAAACAAAGAAATACACAGCTTGCATAATATTCACACATGATCGCAATTCGTCCATGTTGAGCAAAATTTTGCGTCGTCCGAAATCAGGCCGCTCTCATTTATTCCAGGTGAATTTCCGATATGGTGAATGGCGATGATGCTTATAATATTACACGGAGCACTTGAGGAAAACGAAAAATAAAAAAAGATAAGGCGGTAATCGGGGAAAGGAGCTATAAGAGGCGGGTCTGGTGAGATGAGTGTGTGATCATTTTGAATAAATACACAGAAAAAATGTTAAACCACAAAAAATCACACACTATACACAAAGGGCCTACAGAACTAGAATTAGGTGCTAAGTATGAGAACGCAAAACCCTCAAGTGCGAAAGATTTAATTTATATAGTCATTAATAATGTTAAATTTATTTACAATAGTACTGATTCATTCACAATATTCTACAAGACCATAATTTACTAGGGGTGTTCACGGTCGAGTAGTCGACGAGAGCCAATGTGCATGTGCCCCACATGACCACAACTTAATAATTAAGTTTGAAGTAATAATTATTAGTCAATAAACAAGGTCGGAGGGCATTGATCTTCAAAACGATCATCGAAAGTAGCTTTGAGATTGTAGTGGCAGTTATTTAACGGGGCATGCAACAGCTAAATTGAGCTCACTGTATGCCGCAAGAAGCGCAACATGCACTTGGATTTTCGACGGCAAAAAAGAGGAGCCTCAAGGAACTCTCACTTTAATAATTTATCAATTTATTCACCGATTGAAGACCATGAAGACCCCTACCGGTGTACCACCGTTTCCACATTGTATAACTAGCTTCACTGTACATCCCAGAAAATAGCTGACGACTCGAGTCGGTACAGGGAAGCTTTTGGCTCAGCAGAGTTGACAGAGCGCGCCAACACGACGGCCCTGGGAACCCCAGCAAGAGCTGCTTACTGTACCACAGTGGTAACGCTGGTCCACCACAGGATGAATCAGCTGACTCCACGTGGACACTCCATCAGCCATTGAAACGCCACAATGTAAATGTTCCTGTATATCTGGCTAACCGACAACCAATGCAAGCAGCCTGTTGTACCAGGGCTTTGCTTTCACCTGTTTAAGCAACCTGATCACACCACCCAGACGCACCAGCTGCCAAATAAACAGGTAGACCAATTTATTCCACAAGCATTTGGTCAATTGTATCTGATATACCTTAGATTCTGCAGCATCTGGGCTAAACAGATCTTACACAAATCAGAAAGTTCCTCTTCCCGATTTGAGCGCACTCGTGCAATATTGAAACTAAATGAACGAGCCGGCTTAATAAATCGGGGGGAAATTTACAACTGAAACAATAGATTGCAGCGTGTAGTGACTAGTAACGTGGAACAAACTGAACAAAGAAACCAGAAACGGTGCTGGAACGTTATGACTGCATGAAAACGATGAACTACTCAAGACACTTTTGAGCCGTCTCTGAAAGAAGAACTCCCTCCGGTGGAAACCGCAAAAGGAAATGAAGCTCTTCATCACAGTTGAGCAATTTCGCCGATTTGGTGCGCCCAACCAAGCATTGAATGTGAGCCTCACCTGTTGGATCTGCTGTGCAAGTTCGCGTGTGGGTGCGAGGACGAGAGCGATGGGCCCGTCGCCGCGTTGAAGCCTCGGTTGGTTCTTGATGTGAATGATAGCGGGCAACATGTAGGCCAAAGTTTTGCCCGAACCGGTCTGCGCAATGCCAACCATGTTCTTCCCACTGAGGGCGATGGGCCATCCCTGGGCTTGGATTGCCGTGGGGAAGTCAAATCCTTGTTGCCTGGAAAAGACGAAAATAACGCTTCAAAATGGGACAAGCAAAGACGTGATAGAGGTAAAGGTTAGTGAGGAATCAGACGTTCTCTCACATCACTTATTGTTCAGAGTGAGCTGAGTGTTATCATCATTTAGCACAGCTTTAGTAAAGTTTAGTTTTTGTTTGAGTAAAGTGGACGAGCGAAGGGAGTATTTTGAAATTTCCAACTTGTCGCGAAACTCGACTGTTTTACGAATTTGTTGAATGGAATTAGGAATGCACCCGAATTTCGGGTTAAATCATCCTGCACCATGTTGTTAGAAGTCAAAAAGGGAAAATTACATAATTTTGGTGACAAAGTCTTTCACGTAGTTTACATCATCTTAAGTTGTTCTGGCTGATTCAAAAACTGGTCACCTACCTACATCGGTTCCGGTTTCCAATCAAAGACACCAGAGTGCAGGTAGGTTTTCAAATTTTTTCTTCATTTTCTTGGTGTTGGGCACTAGTCACTAGTGGCACTGGAGTAACGCGAAAATGGCCGTGGTTCGCTTTGTTGTGAATGTGATCGTGAGAATTGACTCAACTTAATCGTGATATAAATAATTTATATCACGATTAAGTTGAGTCAATTATTAACTTATTCGACGTGACCGATCCTTCCGTTTTTAGTTTTTTAATGGTGGCCAACTCGTCGACCAATAGGAGCTGCGCTTAAGGGTTTCCGCCAAAATTCAAATTGCAATTTTTCATAATTTTTTTAAATTGGTACGAACTTGCAGTTTGTGTTGTGGGTGCCTTGTATCGATAAAAAAACAAATAATCCAGACACGTTTCCATTCCGAATTACATAAAATTCGGAATGGAAACGTGTCTGGATTATTTGTTTTTTTATCGATACAAGGCATAGACTCAATAGTATCATGTCAGACGGAGATGGGAAAGAATCCCGCATCAGCAGCTTGGACATGCCACTTGATACAGCAATTAGATTCAGAGCTTCCCCAAGGGATTTGTCGGTAAGGGAGACATCATCCTCTAATATGAAATTAGACAATTATTGTGTCTTATGAAGGGATCCTCTCCCGGCTGCCACGAAGGAATTGTCCGTAATGGCGGCCTGGGCAAGAACCCCGCGCGAAATAATTGGGTCCGCTAGACCGGCTTCCTCAATCGAATTGTCGATAGAGGAGTCCAGGTCAGCAGTCCCAATCAAAAATGTGCTTTGTCGGTCGATTTCAGTGCGAGTGCAAACAGAAATGGAGGTCAGTAAAATGATAATAAGGGTGGCGCTATCCGAGGGCCCGAGTAAATAAATTCTATCTCATTAACAAGAGAAAGGGAGGTCCTCGGATGCGCCACCCGCGAGCTGAACGTGAAAGTGGTGAGGCTGCCGACCGAATTCAAGACCATAAGTTCCGCTCATGTCCAAGCGGCTCCAACCTCATATTCCAGTGTGAGGCCCTGGCACATTCTTGCCAAAAAATGTTCACAGCTAAGGTTCGTGAGGGTTATCGAGAGGAAAGTTCAATGCCTAACCATACAGAAAGCCACGTCTCTGGTAAACTGATCAAAGTCTGTCAGTCTCAAAGTTTACTAACACGATCAATCACTGCCAATGAATGAGAATGAACAATGTAAGTGAAGTAGAGGATAGGACCCAGCCATATTCGTTAGACTGAGCACCGAAGACCTTACTGATTTGATATTCCTCCGTAGCATAGGCATGACCAGCACTGAATAAGGTGGCCTGTCCAAGTAAAGGAGGTATACGAGTAGTATAAGGGTGTTGGCCCAACTTACTTGATAGTGGTCATGACGTATTCGGGGAAGTTGGCCTCCTCGAAGAATTGAATGGGGTTGCCGGCGTCACCTTGAATGGTGATGTCTTTGCTTTGCCGGTATCTCTCGACTTCGTGGTATGGTCTGCAAAAAAGGAAAAATACTTTACTGACGGTTATACTACGAATATCAATCGAGCCATGGGAAGAATCGAGTCCAATCAGAAAACTGGTCAGCTGAGTAGAATCATTAAGATTCATCTAAGAGGTGTCAGAAATAAAGTGCTTTTTATCATCACAGGACTCCTAAAAAACAGGAGTGTCTGGGGAACAGAATCTATGGTAGGTACTTCTGGGCTTCATATTTCGGGCCGCTGTCACAATCCCAAAATTTAATATCGTTTCAAGTTGTAATTTTAGTCAAGTAAAATTAGACCGAAAATGGGGGTACCGTGACTAACACCCCGGCAAGCTGGAAATATTTTTAATCTATTTACAGTTTGCACCATCGCAGGAGCCCTGCGTTTTTTATAGCAGCCAAAAAACTTCGACATTTTTGCTTTTAATTTCTAAAAGAAGCACTTTCCCACTAAACTTCGATTTACTTGATGAAAGAGCAATAAATTCTACGTTGATTGACCCCCTTAACTCTGAAACATGCCCAATTTATAAGGTAGTAATCGTCGGCTGAAAAAAAAAAAAAAAAAAAAAAAAAACAATAACAAAAATTGAATTCAGCCGACGATTATCACCTTATAAATTGGTCATATTTCATAGTTAAGGGGTTCAATCGACGTTCTTTCATAAGAAAGTAAAGACTAAGTAAAGAGAAGCACTAAGTTTAGAAGTTATAAGCGAAAAAACGAAAAAAGTTCGAAAATTTCGACCTCCTGCAATGGTGCAAAATCAGATGCATGTTTTCAGACCAAAATGAAGGGATTGAAACTATTTCCAGCTTGCAGTCTGTTCTGTTCCTCATACAATCCTCTATACAATATTTCAAATACAAACTAACTAAGACGAAAACCACACACTAAAATAAAGTGTGAAAAAGGACGACTTACCGAGCGAGGACGTTGGGATGGGGGCAGTAGAAATCCTTTTTAAACGGGCTCAGATCGTGTTCGCCCCATGAGACGGCCCTGAGGTGGCCCCCCAGCGCTCCTTTGCTCTCCATACGTCCGCCACCCGGACGGCCGCCGTAGCTACCACCACCGTAACCGCCGCCGCTGCCTCCTCGGAAACCGCCACCGCCGCCGCCGGACCGGTTCCCGCCGCGGAAACCTCCACCGCCACCGGCTCGGTTGCCGCCATAGCCGCCGCCAGGCCTGCCACCGCCACCGTTACCGAAATGTTCATTAGGAGCCCTGCCAACAAAACAAAAATAAAAGTCCTTTTTTAAACAGGATTTTGTCTGCACGTGAAACTTCAATAACCTAGAATTACGTAGGTATGGATTACATCAATTTCAGGCCGTTTCATAAAAATCCCCTGTTGATCTCTAACCAACCATCAAAGACTCAAGTTGGAATTTTGCAGAGTTGGATTTAGTGTGAGTTGTTCTTTTTGGATTCAAGTTATCATTACCACCACTTTGATTGAACCCCCCCCCCCCCCCCCCAACAATTTTTTCCCTTAGTCAGGCCCTTTACAACAAGTCAAACGTGGAAATACGGTCCTTTCAGAAATAATAAGCAAATAGAATCACAGCGATTCATATGAGGTGTCAGAAATAGTAAAGAATCATCATTCAAGGACCAATCCATCTGACTCACAGAGCTGAACACAATAAAATTTATTGTGATATTTAATATCATTTTCAAAATCGCTCACGTTAAGGACTAGGGAGAATTTTTGTTAAGTGCATTGAAGGAGCAGTAGATTCTCAGGGTTAAAAAGCTCGTATTGTACCAAGTCATCATCGTTAGAATCTGAGTTGGTTCTGGTCTCATCACAGAATCTACTAATTCCCCCGAGTGAATATTTGTGTAAATGACATTACCAGTCGTAAGTTATACCTGTGGTTCATCTTTAATTGTGTAACCCGTTCCTTCCCTTGGACAGTTAGGAGATCCGTCACCCCAACAGAGAATTAGCTGGAAATAATGTTGTATTGTAGTTTTATTGTTTGAGGGTGGTCGGGGAGGATTTGGTGAGTGGGAATACAAAAAAGTGAGAATCATGTGATTCCCATAGGGAGTGCCAATTATCAGCGGAAGTCGGGAATGGAAAAACCGCGGAAACTTCCCCTCAAGCAAGGTTTTTCTCATCTTTGTCATATTTTGAATCAGTACCCTTCAAAAACCAAGTGAACAAACGCTAAAATGACGATTGGTTCTCCCGATTAGTGGGGCGGATGACGTCACAGCCAATTCCAAACGTGTTCTCGTTTTACTACCTCATCAAAGGAAAAGTGAAATGCCACTGCTAAAAATTCACCGGTTTTATACCTACTCATCAACGAAAATTGGGATTAAAAATATCTATTATCCAAGTCCAACGTTAACCGTCAATTTTAATGTACAGGTTGGTTTGGAAAATGGATTTTTTTAAAAGATCGTCTCTGGGAGGAGGCAGCTCCACCGATGCAGGATGGTATAACATACCATTATATTATCCAGGATATAATAATATTACGTATATTATACCATCCAGTATATTATCCAGTCGAGCTCCTCTCTGCGGTAGACTTTTGAAAACAAGTGGTTTGAGTTTCAAATCTTATTTCACGTTCCCGGGGGGGGGGGGGGGGGGGGTGTGCTGAATACTAATCTGAAGAGATCCAACAAATTCGGCTCATGCGTTTTGAGATATTCGCAAAATGAACTCCATAATTTTTGCACTTGCCAGTTCTTTGCTCAAAACTTTGAAACTATGCGTTCTACGGCAAATGTTGTCATAATCAAATTGAAAGAGCATTAAATTTCCAACAATTATTGTTTAGTGCGTATCATACGCACTAGCCATCTTAGATTTTTGACCCACTCGTACAGGAGCGAGATTTTTTTTTTATTACCACCTGCACGTGAAATAACTGCTTTATGATGTTAGATGCAATGAAGACATTCCAAAACCGTTTGACCGTAAGAAATGAAAAGAAAGTGGTTTAGAACGAGTTTTGACTGAAATCACGGAATAGAATGTCTTTCTATTCCGTGGACTGAAATGGGGAAATTCATGACATCAACCTGTTCTAGCGGGTCAAAAATCAAAGATGACTATGTTTATGTGTATGACATACACATAAACATAACTGTATGTGTGTTTTAGAAAATTAAATGCTCTTTCATTGTGATAATGATAACATTTGCAGTAGACCGCAGTTTCAGAGTTATAAGCAGAAAAATGAAAACATCAGACTTTGGAGTTTTTTACGAGTATCTCGTAAGGACTCCGCGGAGGATCTCTTCAGATTCGGATTCAGCACCACCAAAAACGATAGAATATGACAACTCCGACCACCCATAATATGATGAATGATGAATTGGTATATTTACCTATTTCGAGTTATTTTTATGTTGCCCTGCCGACGGCATACCAATTCATCAACCCGTTCTAGCGGGTCAAAAATCAAAGATTACCAGTGTATTTTGCAGGAAATTTAGGAAACTTGCATTAGCCTAATGCTCTTGTGATAATGGAAGTTTCATACCCTAAAAGGCCTCACTCAAATTCCTTTGTATATAAACGTGTATTCCAAGTGCCATCAGCAGTGGGTAGTGACGAAATAATTGTCATCACGATGGTGTACTGAGAAAGTCAATCATCATTTGGCACTGGGAGTCCACGCGCCTAACCTAAATCGAACCAAAATGTAAAAATTTCGCTAGCGAAGACGCGCAGCACGGCCCCAAATTAGGAACGCGAAATTTGCATTTCAAGGAAAAATATGGAGCGGTGAGAACGTACACATGGCATGAAATGCACACATTGTGTGCGAATCAAAAAGAGAATCTGAAGAACAGACCACATCAACATGTATGAGGTTAACCTTCACGCCACGTGGATTGCATGTTTTTGACAAATTTCGACTTATATCCGCAGTGATAAATTTACCTAATGCTTCACAACGTGATGCCGGAAAGCATAGAAAAGATGCTTCATTTCACTACCCGTTAGTAAATACCTAACAACACACAGAACATGAATGGAACATTTGAAAGAGTGCGACTTCCTTACCATTATTAATTCAGAAATGAAATAGTACTTACATTACGAGTAGGTATACACTAAACCACGCGACTAGATTGTTAGGAACTTGAAAGCGAGAGAAAATCCTAACCTAGTTTCAACATTAGAGGGAGAAATTGCTTCACGATGTACACAGCACGGGAGTCGAAACGGAAAGATCGTTACCTGGCCGACTCGTCACACTCCCCACCATCACGAATGAGGTGACTCACTAGGGGGAAAATATCCCTACAATGGGGATATTATCGCAGGGGGGAAATATCGCAACACCGTCAAGCAATCGTCAACGAACGTGAGAATTATGGCTGTTCAATGATTGAAATTACAATCCCACCCGACTGATTTCGCAGCTCTTATAATGTCACGTTTAGAACAAATTAGCCGCGATAAATCACGTGGCCACGGGGAACGAGGGAAAGTTGAGCGGTTGGTAGCCATGGTTGATGGGCGCTTAGCAACTGATGACGTCACCGGTCACCCCACCCTCGAACTATGTGAAAGTTCGGAAAATTGCCCAACTGCGAATTTCACGAAAACCACAAGAAAAAATTGCATATTAAAATCAGCTAATTAAACAAATTAGTTAGTTAATACGATCAGGCTCAATAACCAGCACATGCCTTTCGAAGAAAAACGTGCTCGTTGGCCTTGAAAATCAAAAAGTGCCCGTTTGGAGGAGATAAATACACAGAAAAATTCAGCAAAAATTGTAAAATTGAAAGTGCGTATTGGGCAACAAAATGAAGAAGCGCAAGTGGGAAATTTTCGGGTCCCCAAGTTCGAAGTTGGGTCACTTCAACTCGCGACGGCCGATCACGCCATATTGGACGACCTCACAAAAGCCCAACAACGTACAGAACTTGAACAGCTTTCGCGACAACGGAAACTACACGTAATGGGAAGGAGATGGGAAATAAAAGGTGAACTTACATTTCTTCAAAGTGTTGGGAGGAGAATCTGCTCAAAATGTGAGGTCTAAGAGATGAAGTGATGCGTCTTGCCTGGTTCAAAACACCTGGAGATGACAAAACCATATTCGAGATATTATGAGTTTGGAGGGACTTGGCGACAAATGGAAAACGTAAACCAGGCTAATTTTCATCAAGCGGATAAGAATTTAGACTTACAAAACATTATTACCCGAAAATAAATTGAAATTTAGGAGAGCTCTCATGGGGAGAACTTACCAGGTCGAACAACGGAGCTGAAAAGAAAGGGACAGTGTTGCCAGGAGTGGGACACCAGGGGGACGTCGAGGTCAAAAAAGGGAAACAATTAGGGCAATTTTCTGTCATGGTGGGGGGAGCAACATCACTGGCCTTATTACAGAATCTACCTATCCCAGCTAAAATGTTAGTTGTAGGTAGGTAAATTGTGCAAAAATTCATTGTCCGTGTCAATAAAAATTTATCAAAAAAATTAAAAATGTGAAAATCTAGGTAGGTTTTATAAATTTTTCCGTACAATGTTTGGTAGGTAACCTTGAAAATGGATTGTGCGATCAAAACTCCCCGAATTCCTCATAGATCCTCACGGTGGATTCGGATGATTCTTGGCCCCACAAAAATTGATTCTACGCCCGTAAAACAGCGAAAACGACACCCAACTCGATCCCGTTGCCGAAAACCATAAAAAACCCTACCGTAGCCCCTTTTTAGAACCCCACTGGTTTGAGCGATGGAGCTGAAACCATTGCATGGGTTATTTTAGGAAGGGCATTTGTCCAAACTGGCGACTTATTTTTTATTGCGAAATATGAAACTACAGGTACAAATAGGTAGGCAGTCATGAGAAACGATGTTCGTTCTTATTGAAATAAAAGCTTGACACTGTTCTACAGTGCCTATTTTAGAAACGGCAGTTGTCCCATTCTCTGATGAGGACAACAGCTATTTTTCAAGTATGTTTGGGAACTGTCATGAAAAAAATTTAAAAAAAAAAGTACTTAAAGCATCAAAAGGCTTAAGAAGATTTTTACACAATTTAAAAAAAATTTAAAAATAAAAATAAGGAGAAAAAATAATTTTGAAAAATCTAGAAGTAAAAGAGGAAGTCGTGGAGTAAAACAAGAAATAATGCGTTAAGTGTTCCATTTACTTTAGAAATGGCATTTGTCCATGAATAATGCTGCTCGTTGGAGAATAATGCGATTTATTGAAAATCGACTACCTATGTCATTAATTGGACTCTTGTAGAATGTGACATAATTTTCCCATAATTATTCTTCAAAAATTGAGAAAATTAGGAAGTTTTTTTTTTTTTTGATTTCCCAAAACCTGAAGAATGGACAAAAGCCTTTCCTAAAATATCAAATTCAATTAGTCTGCCAACGTATTTTTGAACGTAAAATCAATTTTTGGGGGTCCCGCATATGTCCAAACACTTTAAAAATACTGTTTTTCTCTTCTTTTTTTAAATTTTTAATTTTTTAGTCGTAGCGGATGCGGTATAATAAAAACCGATGCTACTTTTACGCCAAGGTTTATAACAAGAAATAGATGTTTCACTAAAAAATGAACAAAGCTCTTTACGAGTAAAGTTGTTGGGCAATGGGACCCCAAGAAATCGATTTTAGGTACTTTCAAATTTAAAAGTACAACGGATCAAAACTTTTACATTGAATGCCTTCTGTTACATAGGGGCTAAGTGCCACCAATATTTCCCATGGGGCTAATTGGTAAAATAATTGGTTTTGGGGGAAACCCAGCGCTATTTCGAACTTTTGCACAGTGTCATGACTCATGAGATAGGCGCTTGGCACGTTTCCTAGGACAAGTCAGTGGGGTTTAGAAGAAAATGCTCGATTTCATGATTTTGGTACTTAGCACCTTTGTATTCAGAATAGAATTTATTGCTTCAAAAGCCCTTCCTCGTCCTGAGAATCTGCTCTAAATATCAAGTTTTCGAGATGAAATGCAAAGAAATAAAACTGCGGCCTGATCGTTTGAGGAAATCCCTTCAATAGGTTTTATGCCAATTACGTTGAAAAATTTTCATTTCATCATTTAATGATCCCTCACTCTACTCTACCGATGGATTCGTTCCTACACAAGACATGTGGCACAAGTTTTTCAAAAACGGGACATTACTCTTCGATAGGGCATCTGGCCACCCTGTAAGATGTTGTCTGCGCATGTCGGCTATTCACAGAGCGCGCAGCTGTCGACACACGTCAATAATCTAAATAGGGATGTAACTATCGGAGAAAAATATCGATACACGAAAAATATATCGTTTTAGTAATCCGATATATCGTATAAAATTATCGATAGTTTGATGTATTGGATATTTTTCAAAAATTTAAAAAATCAATTTAAAAAACCACGGTAAAAGTGTAACTTTCTTCCCACTAGTCTCTCCGGTTCGCTTCGCTCGCTCTCCTAGTGGGGTACGTAGCATCGATGGACACGTTTTTTGTCTAGTCCCCCCCATTTCCTACTCATTCACCTACCCTTGTAGAGACCCAAGGCTTCATTTTGGCGTTTTCTCAAATTGATTTCTAACGTGGCAACTGATAACAACAAAACTAGCGGCATTGTTTACTGCATCCATTAATAACATCAGTAAATATAAAATGGGGACATAATGACGAAGAACAAGTACGAAAGAAATGCGTGATAAATCGAGAGCTTTCCAACGAATGGTGAACGATTTTTGTACGATGATAACTGGCGAAGATGAAGTTCCGTAGCAACGAATCGGTTGTAAGCGAAAATCAACGGTAGCGTGACGGGACAAGAAATGACACACAGACCAAAAAATTTGGGACGATGTAATAAAAGTTTCACTTTAATAAAGATTTATGTTGTCTAGCTCTTCACTTCTACTCGTTCACGAATAATCGTTCTCCCCCTAAAAACGTCCCAATTGAAAATACAAACTTTCCTGAAAAAGAAAAAACGTCTGAGCTCTTGCTCAGAACGAGTTTATTATTATTTTTTTCGCTTATGTCCAGAAGTCACTGGAATATAATATATATTATGGATTATGGAATGCTTTCGATACAGGAAACGCACACCTCTTTCACGGGTAGATACATGCAGAATTCGCAATTATCAAAATATTGTGATGAGAACGTTCCATCAGAGCTATCATCTGGTTGTATGTGATTCAAAATTCAGTTTCCTGCATCTTCTTAGATCCTATAATATAGGATCTAAGAGTATATTATACTCTGGCTGGTGTTTCGGATTTATTTCGGCACTTTCCAGGAGAACATAAAACCTCCAACCATAAAAAATCCAAAGGCCCAATGGAAGACCATCAACAATCTCATAGGAAGAAAACAAAAAAACCCAATCATACCTGAAATAATACTGGATGGGGAAAAAATGCAAGGATCCTGCAGAAATAGCCACTCACATGAATGACTTTTTCACCAACCTAGCTGAAGAAATCACAAAAAATACCAACCCTCATTCAACTGATAAATACTCTGAGACTTTCCCTGAGTCCTTCTCAACGAAAACCTTATTTTTCTTTCCCACAAATACTGAAGAAATCACATCCATAATCAAATTGCTAAAAACAAACAAATCTCCTGGTATAGACAAAATAACTCCTGCGTTCCTAAAAACCCTCTGTAAATACTTAATAGAACCAATTACCCATCTAGTCAACCTTAGTTTACTGTCTGGTCAATTTCCTTCCCACCTAAAATCCGCTGCTGTCATACCTATACACAAAGGTGGACCCAAATCTGATCCTAACAATTTCCGCCCAATTTCCCTCCTCCCCATCCTTGCCAAAATACTAGAAATAGTTGTAAACACACGCCTCACTGATTTCTTACACCAAAACAGCTTCTTCAGTCCTAACCAGTTTGGTTTTCTGGCTAAGAGAAACACTGAACAGGCACTGATGAAACTTACCTCCCGAATTTCTGACTCTCTTAATAAGAAGCAACCAACAGCCTGCCTGTCTCTAGACATCAAAAAAGCCTTCGATACACTAAGATAAGACATGACATACTCCTTCAAAAACTTGAAAAAACAGGAGTACGAGGAACCTGTTTGGCATGATTTGAAGATTACCTCTCGAACCGAACACAACAGGTTCGTGTTGGCAACATTATGAGCGAGAAAAGAGGTGGTTAGGGTGAGAAATGACTCCTCTGCTGAGTACTAAATTGCAGCCTAAATACAGCCCTGACAAGAAAACCATTTGTCATTAGCACCAGAGAAAAACCATAAAATTAACAAAGTTATATTATACCGAAGGTATATGACAATGGTATAAATAGTGGAAATTATAATAATTATTGATGAAAACGGTCCAGAATGGTGGTAACTTGACAATAGTAGTTTTGGAATATGGACCCACTGTTAAAATTGGCTCCATGACTGATGGCCAGTGAACCATTTGAAAACCCAGTTAGGCTATACTACAGGTACTGAAATGAGAATTGTTGATTATTCTAGAGGCAAAACAAATACTCGATATGTGAGTAGTGACAAGGAGAAAATTATAGGTAAGAAAGTCAGAGGTAATTTTAAAAATGGACCCATTTGACAAGGTTATTGGTTCTAATTGGTAATAGTAAGGATTAGGTTGGAATTATTCTTATTTAAAAAAACAATTGATAAGTAAAACTACAGAAAAAGATGACATACCTAGGTGACCTAGTTGACATGGTGAATTTTGAATTTATACAAAAGGTAAATTTGAATATGAAGGTTTAAATTAATTGAATTTATGAATCTATTTGAAGCTACTGTTGAATTTTTGAGAAGTTAAATTTTTATAAGAGCTAGTTTTTTCAGCGGTTTTCATACATAGGTAAATTTGAACAAGTGTTATTAAGTACAAGTAAGGAGGTTGGGTGAAATAGAAAAATCCAGATGAGCTTACCAGAGTGACTTGAGGTAGGTGGAACGGACAATCAGTTCTGAACAATTGGTTAGGCGTCTGAGAGTTTAAATAGGTACCTACTACCTGGGTGGGGACGAGGGATTACCTCCGGCGGGTCCCTTTGAGTGTTTTGAAAGGAAAGCCGACATTCCCAGGAAGTTCAGGTTTGTTTTGAGAGTAGAGAACCGTTATTGAGGGGTTATTGGGGATATTTGAGAATGTTCAAGTATGAATTTTAAAGTTTTAAATTAAAAGAAGGGGGGGGGGGGGTGAAAGAATATTGATTGAGAGAGTTAAATTGGTTTCAGAATTTCTAATATTGGGGATCTACTGATTTTGCCATGGTCGTTTTTATTAAGATCAGGGTGGATAGTATAAGCTTTCAGGATTTCCAGGTTCTCCCACTCATTGAGCAGGCGACCCTTGGGTTGGAAATGTAAAAGTTTACTATCCCTATTTGGGTTAAAAGGATGATTTGAGCTGATACAGTGGTCGGCAAAATCATTATAACCAAGATGCTGAAGGCGAATCTTGCTTTCATGTTCTGCCAATCGGGTTCTGAATGCTCTGCCTGATTGACCTACATAATTTACTTCGCAACTGAACTCCGCAAACTGGGGCATAAAGTCATATTTCGGGCTTCCAACACAACTGGGAGGTTTTTATCAAATCCTAAAGATAAAATTGAACCTAGGAACAGGTCAGGGGTTTATAAATTAACATGTGGAGAACCGTTTTGCGAAGTAAATTATGTAGGTCAATCAGGCAGAGCATTCAGAACCCGATTGGCAGAACATGAAAGCAAGATTCGCCTTCAGCATCTTGGTTATAATGATTTTGCCGACCACTGTATCAGCTCAAATCATCCTTTTAACCCAAATAGGGATAGTACACTTTTACATTTCCAACCCAAGGGTCGCCTGCTCAATGAGTGGGAGAACCTGGAAATCCTGAAAGCTTATACTATCCACCCTGATCTTAATAAAAACGACCATGGCAAAATCAGTAGATCCCCAATATTAGAAATTCTGAAACCAATTTAACTCTCTCAATCAATATTCTTTCACCCCCCCCCCCCCCTTCTTTTAATTTAAAACTTTAAAATTCATACTTGAACATTCTCAAATATCCCCAATAACCCCTCAATAACGGTTCTCTACTCTCAAAACAAACCTGAACTTCCTGGGAATGTCGGCTTTCCTTTCAAAACACTCAAAGGGACCCGCCGGAGGTAATCCCTCGTCCCCACCCAGGTAGTAGGTACCTATTTAAACTCTCAGACGCCTAACCAATTGTTCAGAACTGATTGTCCGTTCCACTTACCTCAAGTCACTCTGGTAAGCTCATCTGGATTTTTCTATTTCACCCAACCTCCTTACTTGTACTTAATAACACTTGTTCAAATTTACCTATGTATGAAAACCGCTGAAAAAACTAGCTCTTATAAAAATTTAACTTCTCAAAAATTCAACAGTAGCTTCAAATAGATTCATAAATTCAATTAATTTAAACCTTCATATTCAAATTTACCTTTTGTATAAATTCAAAATTCACCATGTCAACTAGGTCACCTAGGTATGTCATCTTTTTCTGTAGTTTTACTTGTCAATTGTTTTTTTAAATAAGAATAATTCCAACCTAATCCTTACTATTACCAATTAGAACCAATAACCTTGTCAAATGGGTCCATTTTTAAAATTACCTCTGACTTTCTTACCTATAATTTTCTCCTTGTCACTACTCACATATCGAGTATTTGTTTTGCCTCTAGAATAATCAACAATTCTCATTTCAGTACCTGTAGTATAGCCTAACTGGGTTTTCAAATGGTTCACTGGCCATCAGTCATGGAGCCAATTTTAACAGTGGGTCCATATTCCAAAACTACTATTGTCAAGTTACCACCATTCTGGACCGTTTTCATCAATAATTATTATAATTTCCACTATTTATACCATTGTCATATACCTTCAGTATAATATAACTTTGTTAATTTTATGGTTTTTCTCTGGTGCTAATGACAAATGGTTTTCTTGTCAGGGCTGTAGATGAGCTTAGTTGCTCGAAACCGGTCCCCACGCTACAATTGTTTATTCCAATAAACAATTTAGTACTCAGCAGAGGAGTCATTTCTCACCCTAACCACCTCATTGGATTAGACCTCTGCACCGTCGGCAAACACCACACAGCGAGAAAAGAACCTGCCGAGTCGGAGTCCCCCAAGGAAGTGTTCTCGGAAGCACCCTGTTTCTAATATATATATATAAATAATCTTTGTGATGGAAAATTCCACGGTAGTCCACAAGTCTACGCCGATGACACAGCAATCTTTTACTCAACTGATACGCTACAAACTTTAAACGACTTAATGCAAAAAGACCTAGATCTTATAAGCATATATTTCTCACAAAACTACCTTCTACTAAGCCCCAAAACTAAATATTTAATTTTCAGTCCCTCTAAAAGCCTTCAGTTACCCTCCCCACTCCACTATCATCACGCTGAACCGGCTCAACCTTGCAACGAACACTGCTTCCTTGTCTCTCAAGAAAAATTTATCAAATATCTGGGATTAACGATAGACGAAAAACTTAATTGGACCCACCATATTGACTCCATTAACAGGAACTTAACAAACACCCTCCGCAGTTTCTACCTTCTCAAAAAACTTTGCCCTCCCAGCACCCTTCGAACCGTCTACTATTCATTAGTCCACTCCCGCCTACAGTATGGCATAGAATGCTGGGGCGGAACTAACAAGAAACATATAGAAACAATTTTCAAAACACAAAAGAAATTCGTTCGACTACTTTGTGGAAAAAATAAACGCGCCCCATCAGCTCCTCTATTCACTAAAACCAATATTCTACCTCTAAAAAAACTCTTTCTATTCAAAACTATGAAAATATTTATTGCCAAATACTCCACTATTGTATTAAAACACTTCCAGAATAACAGACTAGGAACAGTCCCCCTCCCCCAGGCAAACACTGAAAAATTTAAGAAATCTTTTAACTTCATCGGTCCACGACTCTACAACCTACTAACTATACAGATTAAAAATAAACTTGGTCAAAAAAACTACCTAAAATTAATTAAGAAATGGTTGATAAACATCGATAAAAGCGCCAATATATATTCTGACGTCCTGTAGGGTAGGCTGGGGTATGCATGCCGTATATGTGTATGTATACATATACATGTATACTTACTGTATGTGTGTGCATATGCATGTATGCATCGGTCTGCCCTGTAGAGCGTAGAACAAACAAAATTTGTTGTATTTAATACTACACCTCCTTACACTGTTTTTGCCCAACTCAATACCCATTATTACTATTATTACTATTTAACTGAACTATATAACAATCAACTTACCAAATTCACAACAACATCATCAGCATCATTTCATTTTACTCAATTAGGTACCTATATTATTTAACTCTGTTATACTACCTCAAAATATTAATTTCCACCGCAATACAATCCAACCAAGCTTGGATGAGAGCGGTGGAAAAGTTTTTATTTCCTATATATATATATACACACATATGTATATACTACTTATCTTCAAACACCGACCTTTATACTTACCTGTGATAATATTATTATACCTACTTGTACTTATGGAAATAAAATCATTTTGAAATCTGAATCTGAAATCTGAGAAAAAAAAAATCGGCTCCCGATATTGTAAAAATAATATCGATGCATCGCAATAGCGATATATCGCCGGGAATGTATCGATATGTTGATATATCGATATATTCCAAACTTCCCTAAATCTAAATAATCGAATAAAACCGCCGCACTTCGCTGTAGGGTTATTACATCGAGAGCAAAACATCGATATGTACATAAAGCATCGATGTTCAATAAATTTAATCGTGAATTTTTTTTCGATCTCTAAGTACAATTATTTAAATAGCCAGAATTATTTTTATAGTCTCGATTCTTATTGTTTACCATGAGGTCCTAACGGTAAAAAATTGATCTTAGACGCAGCAGCTAGCTAACGAGATTTTTTTCATTATTTTTGCCTTGAAAAATCTGCCCTTGATTATCCCTCTATCAAGGGTAGATCCAGCTAGGTCGTTCTCGCCTCAGGCTTTTGAAATACCATCAGTGTGCTCCTATTACAATCGATTCAGCGCCTCAAGCTCCCTTAAAAAAAAATCTTACCTTATGATTTGATTTGAAGACAGAAAACCCAACCACGAACTAAAACATCGATGTTGGGTCCAAAACATCGATGTCCGATAATATCGACTAGCTAAACATCGATGGTAAAAACATCGAACATCGGAGCCAAAACATCGATGATTCGATAACATCGAACATCGATGTTCAATCCTACTTCGCTGGTTTAATCTGTGCTTCCTATTCAGCCTGACATGGAATTTGTAAAACAAGAGCCCGACAAAATTTGTTGCTATTTATTTTATTCTTTGGTCTCTATTCCGACAGACAGAAGAAGTACAACAAACCCACAGGGTACTGCTTAGAGCCTTTGGCTAAAATTCAAGAAACATGGAACATACTTTGCCTAGTAACGTTGCCAAGCAGAGAGACAAAAAATCCGGAAGGTAGGTACGTTTTCCTGTGGACGGTCACATGTTAGTAAACAAAAATGATTTGGTGTCATGCGCATAACTCAGCTTTCCGTACGGCTACACTCAAATTGGAGAAATGTACCTTGTCTAATAAATTCAGAGCTTTCCAACGAGTGGTGAACGATTTCTGTCCGATGAAAACTAAAGAAGTTTCATTCCCCCAGCAACGGCTCCGTTGTAAGCGGAAATCATTAGAAAATTTCGTCACCCATCGGCGTTCCCCGGTTTCGTCACCCAAAAATGTGACACTTTTTGCCAAGTTAGTCGAAGGCTAAAGCATGGAGGAAGGGAAGGGGTCCTTTCCTCCATGGCTAAAGCATGTTCCATGCTAAAGCATGCTCCATGTTTTTGTTTCTCCTGTAAATTTGCTGAATGTGGGATAGTGCTATAAATAATGGAATAATAATGCTATAAATAATGGATATGAGGGTAAACTGGTTGACAGCATCATTTCACGAAAACAGAGGGCTATCACTTTTGATTTAATATATCCTCCTGCTTTACCGTCAACCTCCTCTCCTGTACCAGTTCCCGCCTCTACCAGTTCCCTAGAAACTAGACCCCCTTGGATTTTCTTACCATACTATGGCCATTTATCAGAAAAACTCGCCAAAGAACTCCGCAAACTGGGGCATTAAGTCATATTTCGGGCTTCCAACACAACTGGGAGGTTTTTATCAAGTCCTAAAGATAAAATTGAACCTAGGAACAGGTCAGGGGTTTATAAATTAACATGTGGAGAACCGTCTTGTGAAGTAAATTATGTAGGACAATCAGGCAGAGCATTCAGAACCCGATTGGCAGAACATGAAAGCAAGATTCGCCTTCAGCATCTTGGCTATAATGATTTTGCCGACCACTGTATCAGCTCGAATCATTCTTTTAACCCAAATAGGGATAGTAAACTTTTACATTTCCAACCCAAGGGTCGCCTGCTCAATGAGTGGGAGAACCTGGAAATCCTGAAAGCTTATACTATCCACCCTGATCTTAATAAAAACGACCATGGCAAAATCAGTAGATCCCCAATATTAGAAATTCTGAAACCAATTTAACTCTCTCAATCAATATTATTCCCCCCCCCCCCCCCCCCCGTTCTATTAATTTAAAACTTTAAAATTCATACTTGAGCCTTCTCAAATATCCCCAATAACCAACCCTCAATAACGGTTATCCACAAACAAACTCGGAATTTCTGCTATTAATGTCGGTTTCCTTTCAAAACACTCAAAGGATACCGCCACCTAATCCCTCAGCCCTCTCAGGTACCTACCTATATAAACCCTCAGGCGTCTAACACAATTGTTCAGAACTAATTGTACGTTCAACCACCTCAAGTCACTCTGGTAAGCTCATCTAGATATTTCTATTTCACCCAACCTCATGTACTTAATAACATTTTTTCAAAAATTACCTCAGTATGAAAACTGCTGAAAAATTAACTCTTATAAAAATTTAACTTCTCAAGATTCAACAGTAACTTCAAATAGATTCACAAATTCAATTAATTTAAAGACTTTATTATTAATTTAAAGACTTTATTTAAACCTTCATATTCAAATTTACCTTCTGTATAAATTCAAAATTCACCATGTCAACTAGGTCACCTAGGTATGTCATCATTTTCTGTAGTTTTAACTTATCAATTGTTTTTTTAAAAAACGAATAATTCCAAATTCATCTTTCCTAGTACCAATTAATAACCTTGTCAAATGGGTCCATTTTTTTAAAATTATCTCTGACTTTCTTACCTCTAATTTCTCTTTGTCACTAATCATATATCAAGTAGATGTTTTGCCACTAGAATAATAAACAATTCTCCTTTCAGTACCTGTAGTATACCATAACTGGTTTTCAAATGGTTCACTGGCCATCAGTCATGGAGCCAATTTTAACAGTGGGTCCATATTCCGAATTTACTATTGTCAAGTTATGTACCACCATTCTTGACCGTTTTCGTCAGTTATAATTTTTCACCATTTGTGTTTGTTCATATACCTTCAGTATAATATAATTTCGAGCTTACATTGTTAATATAATTTTATGGTTTTTCCTCTGATGCTAATGACAAATGGTTTTCTTGTCAGGGCTGTAGATGAGCTTAGTTGCTCGAAACCGGTCCCCACGCTACAATTGTTTATTCCAATAAACAATTTAGTACTCAGCAGAGGAGTCATTTCTCACCCTAACCACCTCATTGGATTAGACCTCTGCACCGTCGGCAAACACCACACTGCGAAAACATTTCACTATACAAAACAAAAGTCTAACAAAAGCTGTAGGTAATCTATAATCCATTAATACATTTCGTTTAATTGTAATAATCTATCATCTATAATAGTAATCTATAATCCATTAATACATAGGTATAGGTCTGCCACAGAAAGTTTGCCTCCCGTTGGCGCATTCTTCTGGAGAAAATAGAACTAGTTATCTCTTATCATCGCTTATCATCAAGCAGATTCCCCTGCGTACGATAATTTTTCGGGAATTTCTTCCCTCAAAAGTGACATGATTTCCCTCCTCGGGAGGAAGAACTTGAGAGCACGCGTTCACAGCGCAGCCACTACACGAACATGAAATTTCTCACCGCTCCAATTTCCGTGTCAAGGTTTCACAATGAAAGGTTGATTCGATCGTTAGTTCGCGGATCCGCCACCTAGAGGGCGCCACACGGAGGCAAAGTTTTTGTGGCAGACCTATTATAGGTGATGCGTAACTATAATAGTTACCTATCACCTAATTTTAGGTAGGTAACCTACCGAATTTCATTGCTTCCGATTAGCTCTTACGATGTTTGAAAAAAGGCGGGTTTTGGAAGTTAAGGCAACATTGATTGAAACGCGTAGCGAACAATCGATCTTTCCCATAACGCATCGATTACCGATAACGGAGTGTGATTGCGCATGAGCGGAGGTCCTGCCGTTCTGGTGAGGGTCACGCAAGGAGGTTCTAAACCACTGTTGTTTTTTGTTCTCTGTGTTCTAAACTCACTTCTTCTAAACTCCTTGTGGTCACGGAATGAGGGTGGTGCGGTGGGAAGAGCGGTGTACGAGTAACGTATAGTCAACCCTGGTGACTTCCTGTCGGACTTGTCCGATTCTCAAAAATGAATCGATTTAAATCGAATCGATTATTTAGAAAAGTATCGAAAATAATCGCGATTATTTTTTTTTAAAGAATCGATACATCTGAGAATCGATTCTTTTTTCAAATTATTAAATAATAATTTTATTAAATTTCAAATTTATCAGAAGAAGAAGAAGCATTATTACGTTACAAAACCTGAATTCCAATTACTAATAAATCCAACTGCAAACCTGCACTATTACGTAAGAAAAGGTAGGTAGGTGTCAGTGGTTGTTGTGCAACTGTTTCCATTTCTTCAGCTGTTACCTATGGTCGTGGCAGTGACTCAATTTAAAAAATAATATTGATTATTTTAAACATGGATCTGTTTTACAGTGCAACTGAATATAAAAATACTTATTAAGAGCAGAAAAGAATCGGTTTTCGATTCTGGAAATTTAGAATCGAATCGGGCCGATTCTTTAAAAAAATAAAGAATCTAAATGAATCGATTATTTTTTCAAAAAGAATCGATTATTTCAAGAATCGATTCTTTTTTAGCATCCCTGAGATAGCAGAATCTGATTGTTTTGATTTTTCCGGATTGGACACTGCTGGCTCAAAATTGTAAAGTTTATTTAATGTTGTTTGAGTTCAATGGCGGAACACACTCCCGATTCGGAACTCGGAAGCATCGAGTGTTTTCAAAATTATACGGCGTCGGAGGTTTTCGTCCAAGGGTTGGCCGGGATCGTCGATCAGCAGGACGTCGAGTGTATGATACGAGCTCAGAAGCAAATGTGAGTATTTTATTTATATTACCTATTGGTCTTATTCCTTGGTAAGTATTCTGCCGTGGAAAACCTCTCAAATTTGCCGTTCGGAACCGGCGTTAAGCAGTAGGTCCCTACTACTTCTGTATTAGCTGGTCAGCACGCTCAACAGATGTTAGTAGCGAGAGGTCGCCAACGCCCGATTACGGGTATGGCACCCAAAGAAGAAGAAGATTGGTCTTATTATTATTAATAGGTTTGTTCCAGGTCTGACTGCGTCTGGTCGACAGAACCCAACCGCACATACTCGAGCTATCGGTTTCCGTCCAACTTACGATCGACCTGGAACAGCAGTTTCTAAACTGCGCATGTCTCCGGCGATTTCTGTTAACATTCCGTCAAACCTGGAACAAACCTATTAATTGCTTACTTCACGAACCGAGTGAGGTATTCCCCTTTGACTCGGTAGTTCGAGTGAGGTGTCGTTTTCGAAGTTCGATTTCTCTTTCGTCGGGAGCCGATCGCATTGCCCCCATGTCGCTAGAGGCTGCAGTGGCGCCCATTGACTAATAATAATTTTTAAAAAAATGAAAAATAATTCCCACACGTCTGGGTCCGCCAAATGATGGGGGCAGTGCGATCGGCTCTCGACTGACGAGAAAAGTGAAGGGGATTTGATCGCCGACATGTCCTCTGTTACTCTGTGATCGCCGCTAAAAGGTCAGTGCGATCGGCTCCCGAACCTAGAACTGCGCCTCCGACCCTAGGCGGCGTTCCACTTTCCAGAGCATGCGAAGTTGGTCCCAAGCTGTCCGTTGGTTTCCAAGGCTTGCCAAGATAGTCCCAAGCTTTCCAGACCTTTTCATGGCTTGCTAAGATCGTCCCAATTTGGCTAAGGGCTTTAAAGGCTTGCCAAGTTAGTCACAAGCATTATAGAGCCGTCCAAGGCGTGCTAAGTTGGTCCCAAGCTGGCAACTTTGTGCTCGAGAGTCGACCGCCGCTTTTTACTGTTTCCAAAAAAAGGGAATGGACCGCCGTTTTAACTTTGTCTGAAACGGGAGTCGTTCGCCGGTAGTAGATCGCATCGGGAGTGGATCGCAATGCCCTCTGCCTACTGGATTGTCTCTCTGCCTGCGCAGAAACCTGCTGCTGCTGGTTGCCTTAAAATTAACCTTACATCCAGCAGGTTGGGCACTTGATATGCCCTTCCCGAGACGGTACCGTTGGATAGTAAAAGTGCCCTCTTCGAACGGCCGTCTAGTTAAGAGTAACTCTTGATACTTAAGAGTAACTCTTGATACTTAAGAGTATCAACTGTTGATAGGCAGGTTGTACACGTCGCAGTGCGACGGTCGCACAGATCACGCTAAAAGGTGGCGGAAACTCGAAAAATTAAAAACGCATCTGGGCGATTGGTTTAAAGTTGATTCTTTAGCTACTACCTATAAGTATGTAGGTAATTCTTTGTTCTTATTATGAACAAAGAACCATACTGGTTTTGTCGCTTCGAGCTGTCTGCAGGAGAGGAGAGGAGAGGAGGAAAGTTCTGACATCGTTCACGCCGAACGGTTCGGAATTTTCTGAATTACAATGCAAACGCAGCTATTCTCATGAAATTAGCTACTTTACGTCTTCTTCTTGGTTATATTCGTGATCATCCTTGTGTGGCCTCTGCACTGCTTTCTAGTTGTGAGCATTACAGTTTAGCTTATGATGAAGAATTATTCCCAGGCATTTGGCTTTCTTGGCTTCAACCAGGATGCACCCATTCAGCCGTTGCTCCTTTAACCTGAGAGATCTCTTTCTGGTGAAAGGAAACAGCGTCACCTTGCATGGACTTTGCGTACACCACTGCTGCTCAGGGCAAGTTGCATGACATGCACATTGTGCTCGCTGATCACTGAGGCATGTTTGCCGCTCCCACATCGCCCGCATATCCAAATACCTCGAAGTAATTTTCCTGCCATTTGCTTATCAGCTCATCGATAACGAGTAGCCACAGAAGTGGAGACAGCACTCCACCTGAGGGCATCGTCTGGATAAAACTACTGCAACTGTGTCACCACGTATCTGGATAGTAGGGTCTAATCCTTTTCCTCCAGCTGCCTCAATGATTGTCATGTAGTTGGTGTTGTCAAAAGCGCCTCCTACGTCCATAAAGCAGCAAAGAGCCGTTTCTTTGGCCTCCATGGACTCATAAATCGGCGTGACCAACTTATGAAGTCTCCGTGGACTTTTCCTTCTGGTAGGCCTGCTGCGATGCTTGGATCGGTCGCGGATTAAGACATTTCTCCCTAATTGTGAGGTAGATGATATTCTCAATGGTTTTAAGAAGAAACTACATCAAGTGTATAGGGCGGTAGGATTTGGCAAGTGCTGAGGACCTTCAGCAGCTCCTCCACCATGTCCGACTACTTACTCGATAAAGATCTACAATCAGTCATATTAATAATCACCCTGTAATTCTTTGTCTTTTGTTTTAGGTTGCAAAGGTTCGAAAAGACTAACGAAATGTTGATAAATTGCAACACCCTTTGTGTCACTCGATTGAAAACCGCCTCATCGGAATTTAAAAAGCACACTCAACTTTTAGTCGATATGAGGAAGGATTTGGACAACATTTTCAAGCGGATACAAGTTTTGAAAACCCGCACCAGCTCGCAGTATCCAGAAGCATTTGCTGGTAAATATTTGAATGTCCTAGTTTTCTTTTTGCCCTAAATAGAACGGCCGTAATATGAATTTTATGATTTGTAGCTGCTGCACCTCTGCAGGTGGAGGTCGAAGAAGAAGAAGAAGAAGTTCCCGCTGGTGAGGCTTGTTTAGCTTCGAATGTGGATAGTAAAACAGTGGAAACTGAACCCGATTCAACTTCGGCATCAGGTTGGTTACACATTAGGGTGGGTGAGGCATCAATTCAGGGGGTCACAGACCTGTCCAACAGTGTATACAACAGTGTATACAACAGTGTATACACAGAGTATACAACAGTGTATACACAGTGTATACAACAGAGTATACACTGTGTATACACTGTGTATACAACAGTGTATACACTGTGGGGTTCCTATGGGACTTGAGGTGGTGTTTTTAAAGGGATTTGGTCACGGGTTCAACTGAGTTGTTTTTGAAGTAGTTGTGGGATCTCTGACCAAACCCTGAGGCTCTGTGGGGTTACAGAGGCCAAACTAGGGACAGCACTTTTTCAAAAAAGTATCGATACTTCGATACATAACGGTAAAAAGTATCCACTCCGATATTACATACACCGGTACTACTATTATTTGAATAAAACTGCAGAAAAACGATAATGTACACAAATATTGTGAGGAATGACAATTTCCCAACAGCAAAGGAAAAAATAAACGTGGTAGGTAGCTATTTTACATAATATGCTATATTTATTTATTGCGCTTGCACATGAATATTTCATATTAACGACGCGGATGGGGTAGACTTGTCAGATTATGATGAATTTGCAGATGGATGAGGTTGGCAGCGTGCTGATTTTTGAGATGAGTGAAAACACTTTGACTTCTGAGGCTAATTTTTGTTTTTGGCGAGCCTGCTTTTGTTCGTTGCATGTCCAAATAGAGTGTGGTTGGGATTTGGCCAAACAGAGAGGGATTTGATTTGGTTAGTCGTAAAATTTAACATTTTTATACTTTGGCTGTACACTGCTCCCTTTTTGTCCTGTTCTTGAAATATTCTCTCACGCTAGGTACTTGGAAGTGGCATTGTCGAAAAATACGATAAGAATAGTAATTAAACTATAGAAACACGCATACCGCATGACAACAAACTGATTTAGGTTGTGGGGTAGCATGTTGTATAAGATATCAATGAAGGACTCAAAGAGAAAAGGAAAAGATATTATCTTATTAGGCAAGTCCTTTTCTCTATGTGAAAAACTGATGAGCGATACATCGCTTCCGTCAATCTGTTTTGTATCGAGAGTGACTCCCAAATTCATTTGAGTTCATCAAGTGGTGTATTTAGAGGTAGGATTAAATTCGAATACAGGTATTCAGTAGGTCTACTCCTGATAATATCGAGGCTATCGTGCCGTCCCTAGGCGAGACGGGAAATTTAATCATTTGTAAATCTTTATTTTCCAATTGTTTCAACGATACGAACTTTGCAGGGCAACCTGAAGAATCCCCGAAAATCAAGAGATCCAACAGTTCGTCGAGTGAAAGCGCAAACAACAGCCAACACGACTCTTCGCCTTACACTTCTGACACCGGTTAGCGTTTCATTTATACACTTTCGTTTCTTATGATGGCGGTGGTTTCCTTTCTTTGACCTGGTCTGCTCTCCTTACGTTGTTGAAACCGAGTCAAACTGCAATATGTAACTAAAGATCTCAATTTAACAGCATGTATTGCCTTCTTTTTTTGTTTATCACATTGAAATTATCGTTTTACGTCTATTTTGTTCGTGTACAGTTTACATTTTCTTCGTTATATTAATTACATAATGTTGAATAATTCGGTTTTTTGGGGGGATTCTTTGAACCTGTAGACTATTCGTTCATTCATCTCTTTGGAGTTGTAGGTAGGGGAGAGAGAGGTTCTTTCAACTATTTTCAACCTCGAGAGGTACAAGTCCTACTCAACGTGGAGCCGCGAAGCTGAATCACGTCAACGTCCTTACAGGTTCAAGTTGTTGGTTGCAGTGTACATGGAAATGGTAGCTTCAACCCCTCCTGTCCTGCCCTAATAAGCCACAGAGCTATTATAGCATCATTTTAATAAAATTTAGTAAAATAATTATACTAAAAATTATTTTATGGGTGATAGTTTGACTAAAAATTTCGGTTGCTGCCTGTGGGTGTTCTAGCATTAAAATAAAATTGAAGTAAAATGTATCATTATGTTCTATGACTGGGGGACACCTTCAGGCCCCTGGATTAGGAGTAGCTATCGATAATTTAGGAGTTGGAATTAATTTTGATGGAAGACCAAAACAAAGAACATGGTAATGAAGGGTGATCAGACGGTGGCTTATAAGCGATAAATCTCAACAAATAAGCCATTCCACAAGGCAGGGGCGGATTCACGACTTCTTTCTTTTGTGGGGGGGGGGGGGGGGTGTTCAAGACTCCATTATTGGGAGTAGGACGTTTCATACCCGCTGGTATGAAGCCCTCGCTGGGTATGAACTGGCCTACCCCCACATTATTACCAGTGTACGTGAGATTTAAAATGAAAACATCCATTGCAAACTGATCAGCTTCAAAGGGGGGGGGGGGGGGGGGGGAGCTCGGCCCTGGCTTTGAATCCGCCCTGTCACAAGGCTTTTTGGAACAAAACAATTTATCTTTTTGAATTATCCTAGATCAGATACACTAGAATCCTATCGAGCTAGAACCCAGAAACACTAGAATCCAAAGTCGAGCAAACCCAAAAGTGTGAATTACCACCCCTTTGGGTGATTCGAGTTCCACCCGTATCAGTTCATGTTGGTTGACACACAAGTTGTTCGTTCTGCTGTTAATGTAGATATAATCTGTCAAGTCAGTTGTAGTTTTCGCTCTCATAGAATACCTTTTGGGCCACCGCAGATTGGCGACGAGGTGAAAATTCATTCAGAACATTTCGCCCAACACAGATTGATCTCAACATTCTCCCAAATGACCAATCGCGGTTACCTGGCAACTCCGTCGACGGAGGCCGTGAGCTTGTAAGTTCATTTTCCTCTCCTCAGTATTCAGCGTTGCGGAACTAGACGCTCAGTGAACTCTTCGTGAACCGACAGATCAGGATCAATTTGGACGCCCTCAAGCCTGCCAGCGTCGCCCAACTTGGTCCCATCAATATGTGGGCTTTTTGGCCCCAGAAGCCCAACTTGGGTCACCGTCTCCAAAAGTAAACATTCTTGGCCATTGTAGTAGCGTGAGTAATTATTGCATGTTAAAAGTCCTGAGGCAAGAGACGAATAATTATTGAGCAAGAGAATTATTGAGTGTCCAGCCGACCATTGCTCGGAGATATAATTTGAATCGTTTTCACTACCTGTTTTCCGAAAAAAAGAAAAGAATTATCTTTCAAGTCGTAGTTCCTTTTGGAGGGGTCCAAACGTGGCCCTGCGTTATTATGCATGAATTTGAACTAATTTGAACTTTTCCAAATGTGAGGGCAGGCCTTATTATTAATTGCACTTGTCCAGTCACTCAGAAAATGAATTAAAATTGCTTGGGGTAATGTTTGACGTGGATAATTATCTTATGTCTTATTGCTGGCACATAAGTTTTTTTTTTGTGAGCGGCTCTCACGGAAAATGTTACCAGGAATTTCCAACGGAGCTATTGTTAGGGAAATATTACCATGAGACGCAACGCTTTGTTTGTATGAGCTAAATACAGCCTGATCACCCTAGAAAGCTGAAATTTGGTAGGGAGCCTCCCCGAGACAGAACGAGACGAATGACGTAAAATCAATGGAGGATGGAAATGTTATCATGACCCGTAATATATTTTCAGTCAGTGTATGCATTTGCTTCTGTTTTATATATTCCTTGAGGATGACTCCGAAATCTAAAGCAGAATTAATGTGAGAATATGGATAGATATTATCCATGTACAGATGTATCTGCACGCAGCTTATTTTTTTACTTTTCCTGATGTACCCGGTCTTATCTCCATGATATGAATTCTTGATGGCCAAGATGTGTATGAGTCATGTGTTTATTTGCTGCATTTTCATTTTTGGGGTGGAATTAGCCCCTCTGGTAGATATCCGGTCTTACCCGACTTTCCCCTACTTAACGGTTTTCTCACATGGGTATAAATCCCGAATCCGCCCCTGGTGTCCCCTCAAGTCTTCGTAAAAAATCTGGTCCTTAGGTACATGTTTTTTTGCAACTTTAAACCACAACTTCCAATCAGTGCTGAATTTCTTACCTGAGAAGTAAAATACTTACCCTGGTATAAGTTGTTCAGTGAGGTGTGCAAATCGCGCCTCCAACGTCCAAGTTGTAGAGCTTGGGGCGGAATGCTCTTTCTGCCAAGCAACCTGCCAGCATGGGTACAACTAAGGAGCTAGTAGCTGCACTTCTTCTACATTTATGGAGAGGGGTCTCTACATGGCTAGCGTCCCTCGCTTCAAGCCAAATTTGTCTAAGGAATTGAATGCATTTTGGGACATTTTCCCGACTATTTAAAGCCCAATTTCAAAAATTTGCCGCAAGATATCCAATCTCAAAGAAATATCGTAAATGATTTATTTGGGTCACATCGCTATTCTGTGACCTTATCCAATTTCAAGGTTGGTATGTGAGTTCCACGCAGTTACCTAACGAAGTTGCTACAACGTAGCAGGACCCCCATTGTTAGTTACATCCGCGATTCTATTCACCACGCAATTAATCAACTGGACCGTTAACGTTAGAGTTCCTGTTCGTGACCTTTGTTATACCTTATTGGCTGTAATAAAAAGTCTTGAAAAATTTGGGAAAAATTTGGGAAAAATTAATCAGTCGTCAATCCGCTGAGCAGGCGAATAAACAGTTGTATGTAACATACAATGTATGTCATATCAACAGTTGCTGATAAAACATTCATCCTCCTCTTAGATTACTTTCGGTTTATTATTCTTGGAATGATACAACTTCGTAATGGCAACGGAGGTCGAAAATTCAGATCGGTCTCAAAATTTGACATAGGTAGGTACGTTCCAAGATTCCAAAAACGAAATGTCCGTCTGCCGTACGAGCCGTTTTGGGCAGTAGGATTTTTTTTTTTTTTTTAAATATAGAATTTTGACAAAATACTCGGTTTACCATCTAGTTGTGCCCGCAAGGTTTTCAGCCCGATCGCCCAAATCCGTGGGACGCTATGGGGCTACGGGAGGTTTTTTTAAGGCTTTTGGCTATGGGATCGAGTTAGGTGACGTTTTCGAAGTAGGTATTTTTGGACGTATGTAGAATCCATTTTTGGGATCCCGGAACGATTCGATTTCACTGTGGTGATCTATAGGGCTTTCATGGGGCTACAAATGGGATTTTCGAAGGATCCCAGGAGGTCAAATATTTTTCGAGTAAAAAACAAAAGATTTTTGAAAAAAAAATTTAAAAAAAATTTTTTTCCCAAAATTTTTTTTCATTGACACAGAATTAAATGTATGCACAAGACTTGTTTTACTAAGAATAGGTTACTTAGTAACCTATTTCATAGAATAATAAACCCTTGTGTAAAATTTACAGCGTTTTTTGAAGGGTTTCGGCTATGGGATCGAATCTTAGGTGTCGTTTTCTTTCGTATTTTTGGACGTAGATCCATTTTTCGTGGTCCCAGAACGTTTCGATTTCACCGTGGGCATCTATTGGGCTCTCATGGGGCTACAAATGGGATTTTCGAAGGATCCCAGGAGGTCAAATATTTTCCAAGTAATTTTGAACGCATACCTAATCCATTTTTCGAGGTCCCACAACAGTTGTGGAAAAAAAACTTAATTTTATTGACTGAATTAATTTTTGCACAAGTAACCTACATCAAAGAATAATAAACCCTTGTGTAAAATTTGCAGCGTTTTAAAATTTGGCTTAATGTTTGACCTATTTGGCGAAATTGCGGATATTGAATTTCGGATTATTCTTACAGGATCTGAGGTGAACCCCCCTTGATTAAAAACTTGGCTTCGAGGCCGTTTTACATTTCAAATTACACCCTACCCTTTTATTTGAAAATGCCGTTTTTTCTCTTCTCAAAATGGTGTAATTTATTGCTACTGCGGAGTCGCCCAGCGGCCGTGGAGGTTTTATAAGAAGTTGGAGATCAGACGTGCGGAACAAAGTATAACTGAACCTTTTCCACCTTGAAAGGTTGGTTGTTACTCGGCGGCAGTCCAACTGGGTGGGGTCCACGGTCATCAGGAAAGTTCCCTCACCATAATTCGCCAATTGGGGTTAAACGAAAATTATTCATTAAACAAATTTTGATCAATCGTAGCCGAATGCATTTGTCTGCGTGTGCGTTCCGCGATAGCAATGGACCTGCAGATGGCAATTTGAACGCCAAAAACTGAAAGACTTAGAACCGGAAAACTAAGCGCTAAATACAAACCTACGGCGGGGCTGCATTATCGTTTAAGACCCCCGTTGAAGACCATGGGCACTTCGGAAATGAAATTTATGTGCATTTAATGTGCAGCTGGATTAAAGTGACAAACAAATTAGCGCCCCATCATGACAAACCGATTAGTTCAAAACCCTTGACGTAAAACTCACTTTTCCTTTTACAAACCAAATTTTGGTTTGTAAAAGGAAAAGTTGCATTTAATGCAAGACTGGCAAGCTGAAGACTGGAGGGTGGTTCTCCAAAACGAGACTGGTAGACTGGAAAACCAGCATACTCTACCCTGATTTGATTTGTGGAGAACGGCTACCAACCAGAGGAGAGACTCCGATGTTTACCTATCAGGTAATCAACGGAGTCTCACCTTGAACTTACGCCCGGACGACACATTGTTCACTGATATGGTACCGATGACTCTATTTGCCTTCTGGTGGTCGAGGTCCAATCCCTAATACAAGACTTATCACTACGACTGTAGGTCCATCAACAAGCCGGGTCGGCGGCCCCCAGCTCTCCCCCCTCAGTCGTAGATTGCTGTGGCTAGTTTAACGTTCTCAGCAAACGAAGACAATGGTTTTTTTTACCGGTACACCAGATTTTGATCCCGGTTCGAGGTCCCAAGAGAGGTTCGTTCATGCGATCCCTCGATCTTGTGTGTTGAAGACGGATGTCTCGGCCGCCTTCGTCACGGGATCCTCTGCTAGGATTCACATAAACGTTCCAACGTTCAGAGGTGAATTGTCAACCGACAAGACAGGTATTACAACACATAATTGACTTTTGGTCAAACATTGGTGTTCTTCCCCGGATTCGAACCAGGCTGATCAGCGCTCCGACTGATTGTAAACAGGCGTCTCGCTGACGCCTTAGTCCACGGGGCTACCCTGTCCCCATATACTCTACCCTGCCGGTCGCAACACTCTCCTCCCATCGAATCTACGAGTATGTCGTAGTAGGCTCGATCGTGCACATGGCCATGGCACGCTTTACCGTCCGCTCTATGGCCTCTGAACCCTTGTGTCAACTTCTGTTCGCTCTTTTTTCAACCATTAGTTGCGCGCTTTTTGAAATCGTCCCACACTCTGAGCATCGTATATTTGTGACACTGAATCTTACAATACTAAATATTTTACGCTACATAGGTAGGTACCTTAAGCCTTGCGTGAGGCCCCTGGTCAGCGAACCCAGTAGCAAGGCTCACCTTGTGTCTACTGGTGTGAGCCTTTTGAAATTAGATGTATCTCTCGCATTATCTAGCTCATATTTTAAGGCTAAATGTCCCCCCTCATAGTGATACTTCAGTGATTGCAGCTAAAAGAGTCACTCGATTTTCAATCCGAAAACGCGAA
Organism: Pilophorus perplexus; assembly: GCA_955831195.1. NCBI lineage: Eukaryota > Metazoa > Arthropoda > Insecta > Hemiptera > Miridae > Pilophorus > Pilophorus perplexus. The sequence goes on along the minus strand of OY037009.1, from coordinate 30,722,832 downwards.
TCATCTCCCGACAGTAATACCTTTGGCTAATATAATAATTATTATATAAACATAATTATTATGTTTGGGATCGGTAAAATTTTTAATTAAGGGCGGGATGAGATTTCAAATTCAAAAAACCATGTTAAAACGAGACGTTTTTGCAAAACTGTCCAAAGACAAATTATGGGACACTATTCAAGATTTTATCACCTGAATCTCAATTTCCTAAGTTCAATAGGTAAGCTGGGGAATCCAGCTTTCAATAACTGAGAATTCTGGCTCACATCTTGACATGAATATAAACATACCTATAGGTATGCCAAATTTTTCGTCTCGCTTTTTTTATAGAGCAAAAAGTATAATGCAAGTGGTACCGGTACAACACATTTTGAACAAAACATTTATGCCAATAACAATTATTTTAAAATTAAAAAAAAACTATTCCCGTACAGTAAGGACAGATTTTGGTCACTAAAAATTGGAGAAACTATAGGTAACTTCCTTGATCCCATGGCCAAAAACAGGTTTTTTTAAAAATGGTTTTTGGGTATGGGGTCAAGGTAGCTGTTCTCTTTGAACTTCAAAGTTTGAAGGATTATCACACGCAGATTACATTTTTCGGGGTCCCCCATCCCATTCCTCGTGCCAGGTTCAAAATTAACGTAGTTGTGAAAACAACAAGAACATTACGTTCGCGCAGAGAGTACCACTGATGCAATCGTGATGATACTGATATGGGACCATCTAGGGCTATACCCACACAATTCCTGAAAATGTTATTGAAATCCGATCAAACTGGTGGGAGTTATGGCTGTGGCCAGGAAATTACGTTCGAGCATGCGCTGAGCGTACCGCTTAGCTGATTCAATCGTGATGAAACTGATATGGGACCATCTAGGGCTGTACCCACCCAATTCCTGAAAATTTGAATGAAATCCAATCAAAATTGTGGAAGTTATGGGTGTGGCAAGGAAATGCGGACAGACAGGCCGACAGACAGACACGGAACCATATTTGTTCAGGAGGCTCTGAAACGCAAAACGTGAGTGGAAATTTAGATTTTGGAGAACAAATTTTTTTTTTTCATTTCGAAAGTGTAAACAATGCTTCCGCAGTCTCGGAAGCAATACGAATTATAGAGATGAGCACGAGAAATACGAATTTCAGAGCGTTGACGACTGGCTCAACGAGAAAATTGACGAATTATCAAGGGTACCGAAATGCATGGGTTTTATAAGAATTATCGGGAACGAGGCAACACATTACGGCAACTCCATGGAATCAAAAGCAATAAAACGTTTTTGTGATAAAACAAAGTTGCTTGTGATTCCATGTGGGTTGTTCGTTCATCCTGAATTCGCGTCTTTAGAGGCTACCCCAGATGACCCCATTGGCGAAGATGCTATTTTAGAAATAAATGTCCGTTTTCGGCTCGGGAAATGACCATTAACTCGGCTTACCAAGTACTCACATTTTTTTATCGAAAAAAAAAAAAAAACGCTGCAAATTTTACGCTAGGGTTTATTATTCTTTGATAGACGTTACTTGTGCAGAAATTTAATTCTGTCAATGAAAAAATGACAGTTTTTTGGATTTTTATTTTTCAAAAAAACATTTTTTTTTGGATTTTTTTTTTCAAAAATTTTTTTTTACTCGATAAATATTTAATTCCTGGGATCCTTCAAAAATCCCATTTTTAGCCCCATGAGAGCCCTGTAGATCGCCACAGTGAAATCGGATCGTTCCGGGACCCCCAAAAATGGATTCTACGTCCAAAAATATTTCGAAAACTACACCTAACTCGATCCCATACCCCAAAGCCTTCAAAAAAACCCACCCGTAGCCCCATTTTAGCCCCATTGCGCCCCACGGGTTTGGGCGATCGGACTGAAAACCTTGCGGGCACATCTAGATGGTAAACCAAGTATTTTGTCAAAATTTCAGATTTTTAAAAAAATTCCTACTGCCCAAAACGGCCCGGACGGCGGACGGCGGACGGCGTACGGCGGACGGCGGACGGCGGACGGCGGACGGCGGACGGACATTTCGGATTTTGAATGTAGACCTCTTGAAACGGATAATGTCAAATTTTTAGGCCGATCAGAGTCGTCGACCCCCGTCGCGAAAACATAGGTGTATTATTCCAAGAATAATAAACCAAAAAACGCTGCAAATTTTACACAAGGGTTTATTATTCTTTGATATACATTACTTGTGCAGAAATTTAATTCTGTAAATTAAAAAATTAAAAATTTTTTTTTGGATTTTTCTAAAAAAAAAACATTTTTTGGATTTTTTTTTCAAAAATGTTTTTTTTTTTTTCAAACATTCTTTATTCTTTACTAAAAAAATATTTAACCTCCTGAAATCCTTCAAAAATCCCATTTTTAGCCCCATGAAAGCCCTATAGATCGCAACAGTGAAATCGGATCATTCCGGGACCCCCAAAAAAGGATTCTACGTCCAAAAATTCTTCGAAAACGACACCTAACTCGATCCCATAGCTAAAAGCCTTCAAAAAACGCCTCCCGTAGCCCCATTATAGCCCCTTAGCGCCCCACGGGTTTGGGCGATCGGACTGAAAACCTTGCGGGCACAACTAGATGGTAAACCAAGTATTTTGCCAAAATTTCAGATTTTTAATAAAATTCATACTGCCCAAAACGGCCTGGACGGTGGACGGCGTACGGACATTTCGGATTTAGAATGTAGACCTCTTGAAACGGATAATGTCAAATTTTGAGCCCGATCGGAGTCGACGACCCCCGTCGCGAAAACAGGTGTATTATTCCAAGAATAATAAACCAAAACAGTTGGCCTTGGACTTGGTCGAAATAATCAGTTACTGCAAGTGGCAGGAAGGAAAAACTGTGTTTTCGTTGTATGAACTCCAAAAGATATTCATATTGAGATAACATTTCCAGCGTAAAGTAAAAGAGGGTTCACCCAGGTACAAATCTGAAGGTTCTAGGGGACGGTCCTCGGAAAACCCATGGACGCCAATGTAAAAGGACTCCGACCCAGCTATGTTGATTGACAGGGATTGATTTCTCATTAAAACTTTATTGCGCTGATTTGATTAATTTAGAGGTGTAATTTAATTAGATTTGATGCATATTTGTGTTGCTCAAGGCGCATAATTCACTGTGGAATCTCCGTTTTCCGAAAAATTGATAGTTTAGAAAATATAAATTAGGTAAGTAATAAACCTAATTAATAGCGTCCTACCTGCCCCAAACATAATTATCGCCAAAGGTATGGCTATCCTGAGACATAATCAGAAAGATAAAAGAAAAAAACGCTGCAAATTTTACACAAGGGTTTATTATTCTTTGATATAGGTTACTTGTGCAGAAATTAAATTCTGTCAATGAAAAAATTTAAAAAAAATTTTTTTTTGGATTTTTATTTCAAAAAATTTTTTTTTTTGGATTTTTTTGTCCAAAAATGTGTTTTTTTCAAAAATTCTTTATTTTTAACCCAAAAAATATTTAACATCATGGGATCCTTCAAAAATCCCATTTTTAGCCCCATGAAAGCCCTAAAGATCGCCCCAGTGAAATCGGATCGTTCCGGGACCCCAAAAAATGGATTCTACGTCCAAAAATACTTCGAAAACGACACCTAACTCGATCCCATAGCTAAAAGCCTTAAAAAAAACCCTCCCGTAGCCCCATTAAGGCCCCAGAGCGCCCCACGGGTTTGGGCGATCGGACTGAAAACCTTGCGGGCACAACTAGATGGTAAACCAAGTATTTTGTCAAAATTTCAGATTTTTAAAAAAATTCCTACTGCCCAAAACGGCCCGGACGGCGGACGGCGTACGGCGGACGGCGGACGGCGGACGGCGGACGGACATTTCGGATTTTGAATGTAGACCTCTTGAAACGGATAATGTCAAATTTTGAGGCCGATCGGAGTCGTCGACCCGCGTCGCGAAAACATAGGTGTATTATTCCAAGAATAATAAACCAAAATTGCAGCTGTTTAGGTGTAATCATTGAAGTAAATTTGACCCCATAGGTGCAGCGATCTGTTGAAAAAAAAAATCTCACCAATCTCGGGGGACATTTAGCCTTAACGCTCTATTATTTAATCCTTACCTACCATTTTGACCACGTAGTTCAAAAGAAGGTCATCATTCTACGGTCAAGGAGCGTATTCCTGTTAGATAAATCTCTCAAGAAAGGACCGGATTCGGCCAAGGGAAACCTACAGGCGCATATATGCAGATTGTTACCTTCCTCCGAGGAGTTTCGCAAATTACGAGTATTAACAAGTTCATTCGCACGTGGGGACACCTTTGGAGGTTGTAGATGGTTGTGCCAGTGACGGGATCGATTCCCCGGACGACCGAACTCACCTCAATCTTGCCACAGTCGAAGGCCAAAGACGTTTCCGGATCTCAGAAGATGTCCTGCGGGGGGCCTCTAAGGAGATATAGAACAAAATTTGCTAGTCCAATGCTAATACCCATCTAATAGTCTCTAATGCTGTTGCGCAATGCTAATACCTACTCGTCTAATATCTAAAGGGGTCATTCTCAGTTAAAGTGTCTCTTTTGGCTAGTCGCATTTCCCAATTCTGAAAGCCTTTCAGTGAAAATTGAAAATTTGCAACTTTTCCCCCATGATTCTCTTCTAAGACGTTCCCTGGGTATGCTACAAGTTCATTGGTTCAATATTTAACTACAATTTTAAATTTTGCTTGGGCAGGGGAGTTACGCAAATAAGCAGGGGAGTTAAAAAACTCGCAATCATCTTTATTCTAGCGCACTTCTAGCAGTCAGAGAAATCTGAAATTGGTCTTAAAAAATTCAGTTTGGCGAGCATAGTACGAGAAAAGTCTGAAACCACCAAAATGTTGCTTCAAGTGGCTGTTCTTTTCCAAAAGTGGAAAAGAACAGGATATTTAGCATTAACAGGATATTAGTATTAAACATTTTCTAACAATTTTGAAAAAATACCGTAGGTAATTTAGTTTTGGCGAGAAGATTACGAGAAAAGTATGAAACCACCAAAATGTTGCTCCAAAAGTGGCCAAAAAAGAGCTGGAGCAGTTGAAGGATATTGGGATGGTGGTGGGTCGAGGGGTGTCTGCCGTTGCTGCCTCCTCCCCCCACCACACCAAAAAACGCACAAATCTGTAAGTATTTCTTTGAGAATCAAAAAACTACTCAATATGGAAAAACGAGTTGTTGGGTCTGAGGCCATGTGGCTGGTGTAGCAAGCAGGGGGTGGCCCCTATTCACGCACTTAGAGCGCATATTAAGCGCTACAATGCAATCCGTCTGTGGAAACGATGTGTCTCTTGAATTATTCATGATGATACATCCATCAAAATTTAGTGATATGTATGCCCACTATAGGATGTTGAAATAGTGACCCCTACTGAGGCTGTAGAGGCGAAAGAAACTGGAAAAATCGCAGTTTATTTTACGGATTTTGCTTCCCCTGCCACACCTGTAACTCCCCTGTCAATTAGAAAACGGCAAAACCCAGAGGAGTTACTGACTGGGGAGTTACATTTTAATAGTTTTCCCATAATTACTCATCTTTCAGTGAATATAAAAAACTTTTGATTAGTGGCGTCGACTCCTCTACAGAGGTGTTTTAATAGAAAACTGACGAAGGAAAAATATAGCACTAAAGAGATATGACAGAAGAAATAAAAGACACAATGAGAAGACAGGGTTGTTATAACAATAACATCTTGTTTTCAATCACTTTCCTCACCCTATAGGCCCTATAAGGCCATCTGACATGCACTAAGCTTGCAAAAAATGGCGTGTCTGGAGAGGGAAGGAATCAGGCTTGCCAACTCCACCCCCACTTTCAATTTCCTTCCTTTGGAGTTGGGCCCAGTTAAAAGTAAAAAATTACAGGGGAATTGCAGGGGACTGAACACGGGGGACAGCCATCACTTGGGCCACAAACCTTCAGGTCTAATTTTCAAAAAGTATTCATGCAAATGCTCGTAAAATGCAGGATTTTCCTGACTAAAAGAGTTGCCACACACTGTTTGAATACTAAAAATAACTCAATCAGTGAGCTCGAGAAGAAGTCAACCTATGGAGGTGGACACCCAGGGAAGTTACATTTTGACTGTTCTAAAATTCCCCATTGATGAACGACTGGGGGTAAGACGTTCGTTCTAGTTCTAGGGGGTTCCCTGAATAATGCCCTACACAACCGTTTTTGCCATTTGTCTCTATCTATCACCATTCAAGACAAAAAGCTTTGCACTCCAAATGAGACACTTTAACTGAGAATGACCCAAAGGTTCCTGATACGCGTCTAATACTCTAACGTCCTGAAACGTGTCACACTGGCCACCGTGTCTCTTCCTCGTCCGCTGTGTTCTTGTCAGGTGGGGAGGTTAGTCTTTCAAAAGGGGAAGAAAACTGCCCTGGAACTACGTAGTGGTATTAAGCAAGCAGTTCCTTTGGTTAGCCGGATGTCATTGTCTCTTCTTGTACAGCCTGAGGTGGCTTCTTCCAGTCGGGGTAAGTCCGTATCACCTGGTTTATTGAAGGACGGATGGATGTTCTTCATCTCCCACTCCCTAGGGATAGGTATCACCCTCCTTCTTTTCAAGGGGGACCCCTTGTTGTAGTCCCCACATTGACCCGATAACGCATCGCTGGCGGAGTTGGGATGTTTTCATTCGTAATTAGATGGACTTTGGCGGATTTGGACCGCCCCCGACGGGAGCGGTTGTAAACATTTTACGGTAAAATTATGATCAGCGTCTTCCGGCGCACAACATCGACTAACGCAGAACCTCCAAAACATCTTTCTATTTCATAAACGGCGCTACACTTCGCTACTGATTTGTTTGGATCCCGAACTTTTGTTATTACGGTTTCTAACAGGCAGTTTGTTAGCGGCGAAAACTGGAGAAGCAGCGCCGGATTAACCTCTCGTGGGCCCCGGGGCTGAGACTTAAAAGTGGCCCCCTATATATATGTACATATAGGTACTCATATATATTAAATATGAAAGTGGATCCTCTGGCAGGAGTATCACGTAAAAACCACTAGAAAATCGCGTCTGTCGCTTCACAACCAAAAACTCGGTCAAAACAGTAATAAAACTCCGAATGCAGGGCAATCTATTTTTACAACTAAAGTAAGAAAAAAGTTTCTTTTTACAATAAATAAAAATGCCCCCAGGGCATAAGACGCCGGGCTGAAGGGCGAACGAATGCGGGTGGCCTTGTTTCTTGTTTATGTTTGTTTTTGATTTTACTTGTTACTCGTTTAAATAAATGGTTCATATCCTTATAAATAAAAATGCTGCAAATTAAACCCTATAGGGTTTATTATTATTTGATATAGGTTACTTGTGCAGAAATTTATTTCTGTCAATGAGAAAATCTCAAGAAAAACTTTTTTTTGGATTTTTATTTTTCGAAAAAATCGTTTTGTTAATTTTTACCACAAAAAAAAAAAAAAAAAAAAAAAAAAATCAACGGTGGCGAAGTGGCCCCCTTGGGGTGTGCGCCCCGGGGCTATAGCCCCCCTAGCCCCCCCGTTAATCCGGGCCTGTGGAGAAGTCTTGACAACGATGAAGGGATTCGATATTTCGTGCGAAGTACCTACATACCTGCTTTCCTGCTAGTTATAATAAGTTTGTTTTTGAGTCGAATTATTCGACTCCTGACCTTTCTTTCTATAGGTATAAGGTAGATTAACACGGAAGTTTTGTCCGATTAAATTTCACAGGTATTTACTGAATATTGTAATGAGCTAGTCCTACCGATTTCATGATTTTTGAGCCATATTTGAGGATGGGAATGTGTTCGGTCCCGTTTTGGATACATCGTAGTGTTTGTACTCAATGATCGCTGCTCCGGGAATGGAGTTCAGCCATCATAACAATAATTTCATCAAACAACATCAAACCTTTTCTCCAGCTTCCGTTTTCGGGTCAGACTTCTGAACTATGAGCTTTCCTCTCCCACAGCAACGAAGGTTGCGGTAGGGTAGGGACAGTGCTGCGGCGATGGTCGTTAGAGGAGGGGGACTGAGTCCTTTTCAAACTATATAACCTTCTGGGGCTTCTCGATGGCGGCTTTTAGTCGACGGAATCAGCCGATCGGGGAACAGAAACAATGCCGGCATCTGAGGCGAGTGCGGAACGGCCAAGGGCGGACCTCGTCATCCAGGATTTGGACGGAAATCCGACCAAGGAAGCCTTCCTGTCAGCGCCGGACAAAGAGTTGCACGGCCAATTTTTGCACAGGGTTCAACAAATGCTCCTGGACCACGCTTTCCAGGTAAAAAAGAAAATTCAAATTTGAACGCATGATTGGTTTATTATTCATGGAATCGGCGTCGAAAATTTTGATCGGCCTCAAAATTTGTCATTGTACGTTTCAAGGGGTGTAGATTTCCGTCCAGGCCCTGCGCAGTAGAAATTTCACCTTTAAGTGCCCGCAAGGTTTTCATCCCGATCGCCCAAACCCGTGAGGCTCTGTGGGGATGAAAAGGGGCTAAGGAAGGGGTTTTCGAAGGTTTTCGGTTATGGGTTCAGGTTAGGTGTCGCTTTCGAAGTATTTTTGGGCGTACAATCCATTTAAGGGGGTCCCAGAATCATCCGTGGGGATCTATGGGGCTGCCGTGGGGCTACCAATGGCCCTTTTGAAGGATGTCAGGCAGTGTCGTTTTCCGGCCAGTTTTGAACACATAATCCATTTGTTGTTGTCCCACATCTGTCTAAAAGTTGTACCTACATACAAATTTATTTTACCTACCTACAAAATAGCTAATTTATTATTGGCAGAATTAATTTAATCACAAAATTAGTAGAAAAGAAGAAAAAGAATAATAAAAAATTGTAAAATTGACCAGGCAAATGAGGTGATGTTTTCGAAGTCATTTTGAACGTAGAATCAATAATTGATTACGTTAATTATTAACGTTGGTCCCAATCATTTCTTCTGCTTTTCGTAAACCGGGAAACAGGTGTGAGACTACTTTATTCGTCGTTTTCCCAACGTTTCTCTGTGGTAGGTATCGCACTGTGCGATTCGCACAGCATCTTCAGGGGAGTAAAATAATTTGACAAACAGAATTATTATGTTTTTTTGGAAACATTTCAGGAGCTTCCTATGGCTTGGTCGTATGGGTTGGTAACTTTTTGTAAATTTATTAGTAGAATGAAATAATTTTTAAATAGGAGGAATAATAATTATTAACTAAAATTATTTTAGTTGAGCAGTATGACTAATGCTGACGCATGAAAATCTCTCACCTGTAGACGAAAAGTTTCATAATTGAGTCGCCGTCAATAAAACATGATCATGCCTCGAGGCTACAAGCTTCTGCTTAGTAGATCGTTTTCGAAGTCATTTTGGACGTCGAATCCATTAGGCTCTAACCCATTACAAGTAAACAGTTCTTTTTTAAATTTATAATTTTTCATAATATGAAATTATACATATTATGTATAATAGTATTATTTATTATTTATTAATACCTAATATTAATATTATTTATTAATACCTAATATTAGTATTATTTAGGTATTAATAGCCTCCTTAGGCATAACCTAATGCACAATAGTATTATAATAGTATTATTAGCCTACTTAACTTTATAATAATTATAAAGTTAATTAATAAGTTTATCAAATTATTTGATAAAATTTTGAAAAATTCATACAAAACAATAACAAACTTAGTGTAACATTTTCAGCGTTTTTAATTGAATTTTTTGAGTTTTTAAAATATTGAAATTTGAATCCGCGCCTATTTATAGGCCTATTTATGTACATTTATAAATGTATTAAAGAAAATAAACTCAAATAAATTTACGAAATTCTTAGAAATATGACGGGTTAAGAGGGTTTTGCGATTAGGCTACGTGTTAGGTACCTACTTGTAAAAATTTTACAATATTTTTAAAAAATTTCAATATTTAATATTGAATCAAATACCTACATATTGAAAGTATTCGATTTTGGAGACATCTTGCCGACCGTTTTGAGCTTAATTTTTCAAAATTGGTGAAGTATTGAAACCAGTACCTTATTGAGGAAAACGCAGGATTTTATGCCTCCCTCAATTATCTCTCTTAAGCCGACTGATTACTGTCAATTTTCCTAGTTATTGCGATCTTCGGATCACATTCCCGCTCGTAAAACGGGCAATAATGACAGTCGGCGCGCCGCGGCAACAAAAGAATTTCAAATGGGTTCCCCCCAAGGACAGAAAAAGGAGAATATTCTCAGGAAAACTAGACTCCGAGAACCCCAAGGTCATATGACCTTGAGCATTATATAAAGCTGCATAATAATATGAGCAATATAATATATTGCTACTATATTAATAATAATATAATATATTATAATGCGGTCCTGCCGTCACAATGCTGAAAAAAAAAAAAAAAACTGCAAATTTTACACGAGGGTAATAAGTTAGTTGATGGTGATGTTGACCGTTTCAATTAATGGTGTTGGAAAGGTGTTGAGGATCAGTCAAATTTGTTTGTTAGATCATGACCCAACTGAACGGTATCAAAATCATGTAAATTGAAACTTGTTCAGGAACAATAGGGCTATTGTCCCGATTCGACGGCACCAACTAAGCCCTCGTCTTACTTTAATTTTCATTAAAAATTACCGTACGGTATAAACGTCCTAAACTCATTTCGACGGCCCCGAACACCACAACACACACGATTCAACTGAGGACATTCTGGCACGTTCAACTCATTCATCAACAGTCATTTTGGCATGGCGGTGCAACAGTCATTAAGATCAAGAGGTGAAAGGTGTGTAAGACGTGTAAACACGAGCGGGCGTAGATCGCCTGCTGCATAGCCGAAACTTGGGTAGATCGCCTGTTGCACCGGTACCGGACTGGCTACAACTGAACGTTGTAGGTATGCTTACAAAATTTGTAAGCATTGCACAACATTAAATTTTAATGTTGTTGTGGCCGTCATGCATCATTTCACTGACTCGGTGATCGTCATTTTTCTACGGTGCAAAATTCAAATTTTCACACTGGGCAAGAACTTGTTGGAAGTTTTTTGAGAAAACGTCAGCCGCGTTAGGCTACTTCACCCTTTCTGTACTGATTCATTCTTCGTTTGGCCACTTTGCAAGTGTTCGTGCTCTTCATCTTCATGTAAGTGTCATCCTGGAAAGACTTCTGAACTTCGATGAGGCGCATGAAAGCTCCAAAAGTGGTGAAAAGAAATTATGGAAGGTTTTTTTTTGCGAGTGTGTGTGTGTGTGTGTGTTGAAAAATCCACTAATTTTGAACTTTCTTCAGACAATCGGCACCAGTAACGCCCCTTCGAAATGTTATAACTATTTTAGCGAAACCAAGAAACGCTTGCATACGAGTCTGCAACACATTTTATGTCGTTGCTAGGCCGTAACCCGTAACGCTTTTTTAGCGCAACCTTTCCCTCAAAAAATGAAAGGTGCGCTCATCTCTTCGACATGTTTGTTTGTGTTTTTGTGTGTTTGTGTATCACAGAATCACGCCCGAACGGCTCAACAGATTTTCATGAGGGTGGTCTCATTGTGATCAGCGAGTTCTGGGGGTGGTTATAGGCTATCAAAATCACCTCCGTCGTCGACGATTCGTCCGATACCGACGACATAGTTTGGTCGTTAGATACCTAGTGTGTCAAGTTACGAATTATTAGTTACGGTTTTGGTTTCGTAGTAACAGAAAGGTTGCGCTCTTCTATTCAACTCAATTGATGGCTTGTTTTAAAACTGAACGCTTAACGATTTTTAGCGCAACCTTTTTCCAAAAAATGGAAAGGTGCGCTCACCTCCTCGACATGTATGTTTTTTTTTTTTTTGTTTGTTTGTTTGTGTACAGAGCATCACGCCCGAGCGGCTCAACAGATTTTCATGAGGGTGGTCTCATTGTCATCAGCGAGTTCGGGGGGTGGTTATAGGCTACCTTGATTTTTCCTCCCTCATCCCCTTCATCGGTTTTCGGGAGGTCCTTCACGACGAAAGTTGTTTATCTCTGATGTGTAACTAAGGAGGCCTCAAAAGCGGGACGAAAGTTTTTGTCCGATTTTGTTGGTACAAGGGTCTATGGAATGAGCTTTTCAGGCTGATTCCAACGACTCCAAAACGATTTTTGCAGCCTGAGCCGTTCGTTACCTCTGATCGGCATAAGGTTTTCTTATAAGATACGCATCGGTCGTTAGGGTGCAGTTGTTTACGTAATGAGCATCACGTGGATGATGTGTTGTGTGGCATAGTTTGGTCGCTAGATACCTACTGTTTCTTAGTTTCTCTCGCTCATTAAATATATCGTAATAACAAAAAGGTTGCGCTCATCTATTCAATTCAATTGATGGCTTGTTTCTTTTGTGTGCCAAAGTAAAGACGTAAAATGTCAATAGGAGTTGGAGCAGTTGACAGGATAAGATTGGGGTTTGGCTGGCATAGCCAGCGGGTAGTGGCCCCCTAGTAAATGCGTGGTGCTGACGGGGCTAAGTAAACAAGTGAGAGGTAAACACGATCATAGGTGAGAGGAGACCTGCCATGGGCTTGACGCAATTAGGTGAATCTATGGCATGCCATAGGCTCAACGTAATTAAATCTGCTCGGAGAGGAATCGTGAAGAAGAGAGGAGTTTGGAGAGGAATCGTGGACGTCCCTTGAAAAGACGTGACCCGTCCAAATGTTTTGCAAATAGACCATTTTGGCTTATTTGGTTTATTCCATAAACGAAATGTCCGTCCGCTATTCGAGCCGTTTTGGGTAGTAGGTAAGCATTTTTTTGAATCCTTAATTTTGGCAAAATACTTGGTTTACTATCTAGTTGTGCAAGATTTTCAGCCCAATCGCCCAATCTCGTGGGGCTGTGGAGGGGGTTTTTGCTGCTTAATTCCCTCTTGTTCACCCTGGAAAGCTGAAATAATTTATTGGGTAGGGAGCCTCCCCGAAACGAATGACATAATGGGCTCAGACCAGATCAGCTGAGTAAGCTCCCTCCTGTTCAAATCTGTCCAAAAATTGTACGAAAAAATTTCTTTTATTTTTTTATTTTTTCAGAATAATTTTTTATTGGTACAACATTAATTTTTGCACAATTTACTCACATCAAAGAATAATAATCCCTCGTGTAAAATTTGCAGCGTTTTTTCTTCTTTTTCGATGTAACCTTATGGTTACCTACATCTTCAAAGTTATGAACTAACCTCCTGAAAGTCCTCTCGCTAATCTGTGGTTAGAGGTGATAATCTTCGGGCAGTCGCAGCTTCGTTGCTTCCTTTTTCAAAAATTCCGACCGCGGCTATAATTTCCGAGCCTGTTCACGAGCCCTCTTAAGTTGAGAGTCTTAACCGGATGAACTTGACGACTATATAATTAGTAATTGATTGCGGTTGGTTGGAGGCAATATCAAATGATGGTTTGAAAAGAGCTGCTATCCACTGTTCAGGCTTATTAACAGCAATTCAGTAGATTCGAGCAGTGATGAACAGGCTCAATCTGGTAATATCACTCTGGTAAAATGTTTTAACGCTCCTCAACCAAATTTATGGTCTTCAATAGTTTTTTAAGAGCTTTGTAGCTCTTAAGAAACATGTTAAGAGCTTGGCTTATAACTTTTCACCCGGTTAATAGGACGTCAAACCAGTTTTACAGCTCCTCATACGGGTTTTATTGGGCTTCCAAATCGTTGTACTATATCAGGCTCTTAAAGCAGGTTTCACGGATCTTCAGCGGGTTAACAGGGCATATAACCCTCCTTAAGCAGGGTTTATAGTTCAAACTCGTTTTACAGCTCTTAAAATCGGTTCTCTACTTACTTTTGCTTGATATCAAACTATAAGTAGTGCAAACCCTTGGACGTCCCATTTTTCAAAAAGTACGTTTTGAGCTTTCCGGTGAATGGGGGTGGGGTTCACCTAACAAAAGCGCTGTCAGAAAAAGACAATTTCAGACGAAGTAGTCTATTTCCACGATAAAAAAAGACAACTTGTAGACGCGTTTCGGTTGATTACAATACAGTATACGTATAATACGTATAATTACACAATAATTGTACTGATGGTGGTCTAATCAACCGAAACGCGTCTACAAGGTAGGTAGGTATATTTTTTTTGTCGTGGAAATAGACTTCTTCGTCTGAAATCGTCTTTTTTATATGATGGATTCCCACTATCTCGGCGCATCCACCTTACACTAAACCCTGTTATATTAGTCCTAATTTTTTTTATATGTTGTTGAGGACCATCAGGGTGGTGGCACCTATTATCGACATGTCTCTTATTATTGACAGTTCAATTTCGTATTTATACTATAATATCATTCGTATTTTTTATTATAATATCATATTATGAAAGTGGAAATGTCAATAATAAGAGACATGTCGATAATTATTATCTATTATCACCTATTATAGGTGCCACCACCCTAGGTGGTAAATTCGAAAAATCATACTATGATCTCTAATGGGGCACGTAAACGAAAGGAAAAAAGTAAGAAGGTGGAAAGCTTTATTAGGTACAAATTTTGTATTTTTGCCTTTGTGGGTAATGCCACTTTTGATTCCAAAAATGTCAAAGTCCTGGTATCTCCTCCTCTTCCTCCTCCTCCTCCTCCTTACGGAGGTACGCCCCAAGGAGGAGGAGGAGGAGGAGAGGAGGAGATACCAGGACTTTGACATTTTTGGAATCAAAAGTGGCATTACCCACAAAGGCAAAAATACAAAATTTGTACCTAATAAAGCTTTCCACCTTCTTACTTTTTTCCTTTCGTTTACGTGCCCCATTAGAGGGGCGTACCTCGTTTCGGCACGATCTATTGTCCTGGAAAGGATTAATTACAACTCGTCTCGGCACACCGAGGCCCTCTCCACTGTGAACTCAGTTCGGCACACTTTGTGACGAGACTGTACCTTACTCTTCCTGATGTGAAAAAATTTTTTGGCATGTATCTTTGATGAAAACTGTCATTCTTTACTATTTTTGGTGTGCAGAATCCAAATTTTCAATCAGATTTGCTCCATTAGCTACTGATTTGGAGATACATCAACCAGCATCAAATACAAAATAATTCGCTACCGGGAGACACATAAACACCTATTAGACGTTGAAAGTACTTTATAATTCACTAAATCTCATCAGAACTTACAAAAAAATGAACTTCAACACCATACAACAAGAGACTGCCCTAAGGATGCTTTTTAGAGTTATTTTGAACGTTTCTTCTTTGCTTGACGATTGTATTCTTCTTCTAGATATTAACACGACACGGACGACGACTGCATCAATGAATGTGTCTGAGATTTTGATGACTAAGTGTCTTATGATTATACGTGATAATGAATTATTGTGATTAATATATTTATTTTTGGCACTGCAATAAAAGTTAAAGTGCAACTTCATCTTAGCTCAGTTTGACCAACACGTTTTTCTGCCCATGGTTTCTCGTGGTTTGGACGGTGTACAGTCACGTTAGACATATTTTGGGAGTGTGCCGAATGGAGTTGTATTTTCCGGGAGCTGAGGTGTGCCGAAACGTCGACTGTGCCGAATCGAAGACCGCCGCCTCCTTGGGCTCGCAACTCCTACCTGGGTCTTCGGGAAGTTGTCAAGCGAAGGCGAGTGACATGACACTCCATCTAATTGCCGAGACAGTTGTAAAATGGTTTGTTTGATCCTTGTCGGGTTTACGGGGAAGCTGTTGAGGTTCTAAACCGCTTCCTACCAATTAACCCAACTCCACGTGCGCATCCGAGTCCTTGATTCGTAGTGGGTTTGTCGTGATCCTCCCAGGGCTGGTACATTAAAATGGGCAAGGTCGGAAAAAGGATGATCATCAATCGGCCATGAACTCGTAATAACTATTGAAAATGAAGAGTGAAGCCGTGGCTCGTCCAGGGGTTCACTGGTTCAGACAACCCCCAAAGATATATCTCTGAACCAGTGAACTATTATATAATATAATGATGTTATAATAATATAATAATAATATTATTATAATATAATAATATTATTATTATATTATAATAGTGAGCTTATATTATATATTATTATATTATTATATTATAATAGTGAGCTTGCTCACTCTAACCTTCCCTCTCTCTCTCTCTCTCTCTCTCACTCACTATCTGAAATTTTTTCTTTCCTCTTGCTCAAGGAGAGAAAAATTTCATTTACCTATAGGTGTGATAATATATTATCATATTTAATATCAGTTTAAAAAAGAGCAATAATAGCTTCCCATTGTATCACTGTTGATGCAAGTTGGTAACTTACTATTGTACTTAACTTACTTATTGTATTAACTAGGTAATATGTTATACGGCAGTACGTATTAAATTTTACTGTTGAACCCCTCGTGCATGTAGCACGAGCCGCCACTGAGTTAACTGAAGGGTTAACTGGGAAAATTTTTATTCTCCTCAAATATTTGTTCATTAGGGCTTCAAAAGGCCTTGATTGAAAAAAAAGCTAAATCCTAGGTCGTAGATTTTTTTCTTTCAATCCGGAATTTTGACAGAGTAGGTAGGGTAAAACACCCAGTCGTTGGACACCTTAAGAGCACTTCTCTCACGTTTTTACTTTCACGCATTTATTATCTGGATGGATTTTTATGATATTTTTTTCGTTTTGTTTTGTATGAATTCACGAAGACACCACTTTTTTCAAAAATAGCCTTCGTACTATGATAATTTTGTGATTATTGTCCAAAGTTGAGCTTTCATTTTTTTTTTTTTTCCAAATTGTCAGCCGTTGGACAATGTTTCCGATCGTTGGACAGCGATGTGCCAGTCGTTGGACATCTGGAAATTCTCGTCGTAAATTTTTTTCCCGTGTTACCTGGTTCATATTTTGACTAGGTAGGTACTTATTGGGAAGTGTGAGACATTTTATTCATTAATAACCTTGAAGATCGGATGTGAATAAAGGTTGGTAATTACAAATCGCTTTCAACATTTTTCAACGCTTACCAACAGGGGTCAGTCAGCTTGCCATTTTCATAAGGAATCCACACATTCGCGGCCGCTCGACTTTTTCATATCTGTAAAACCTAGTGAGGTTATGCATGGCTGTAACCTTCTTTCCTTATTATTCTTCGAGCTTCACAGTTTTCGATGATTTGTCACAACACTAAGAAATGTTCGTCACAACTTTAGAAAAACCTGGAAACCGTTCACTTTCCAACGACTGGGTGTTTTACCCTAGGTACGTAGGCGGCGCCAATACTGAATTTCGCGCGGGAAATCGGCGGTCGACCCCAGCTTGAACACAGGGTGCACCTTCGTAACTCCGCCAAATTAAGTGAACACACCACTTAGATTAATTAAATTTGATGTAGAAAAACATATTAAAAAACACAAATTTGTCATCAATTTTTATTTAGGTACCTATTTATTTTTACCATTCAACTTTGGAGAGGGAAATGGCTCTCCGCTCTGAAGTTAATTATATGATGACTCATTATTGATGGGATAAGTGCTAATTGATCAATCTCTCTCCCAGGCAATCAGGGGTTATGGAAGTCAGTTTTCAAGACCCTAAGCGTAATTTATTACATAAATATTATAGACAGTCAAATTACCGACAGACACTGAGAATAACCGGCTACCGACCGCGATTTGAGGAGTTTTCCTTCCGCGGGTTACTGCTGGAGTCTTCGCGTTGTCGAAGGAAGGTCCAGGAGATCCAGGAGACGATCTGGAAGTTCCAGGAGACCCGGGAGATAGTCGAATCCCGAGCCTTCGACGGGCTGGCGGGCATACGTTCGCCCTGGCTATCTGGAATGCACTCCCTGATGCAGCATCCCCTCATTCCCTTTATCCGAACCCCTCGTTTACTACGTGAACGTGCCAAACGTTCCCAGCCTCCGGCCGAACCGGCCTTGATTCGGCCTCCACCTGGAGGCTGGTCCCAACACATCTGTTGTGTCGAGAACGTCACGTTTGCCGGTTTTACAGCTAACCGGACCGCTGTCCAGGAACGATCTCGACTGTAGCTACTTGAAAACTTTAATTTTTACCGCTATCACTCGAAAAAATCATGACATGGATATGTCACCAGGTGAATAGCGTCACCAAGAAATAATTTGTTTATAGGTTATTGCGTTCCATTAAAAAAATTAAAATTGCAACTACATATCTTAATTCTTAATCTTTCATGCTCACGTAGGCCCAGCCAATAGACATATATATGGATATATCCATGTCAAAAAATGCATTGGGAAAACTCATGCACCGATTGTAGTTACCGAAACCTGCATGATTGAAAAATTGGTAGGCAAAATTAATCATTATTAAATGATCTAACTGTAGAGACCGTAGGTCTACAGTCCGTTTTTTTTTAAATTGGAAAAAAAACAACAACAAAAACACAGCCACCCCCTTATATGTTGAATGAACATTCTGTTTACTTAGGTTAGTTCGATTGATGCTCACTGCTCAGGTTATTTCCCCACATATTTATGGTAAAAAAATGACTCAAGGTACACGACTTTACGCTACAGTAGGTACTCATCAGTCTATCACTCTGGGGCTTTTTGAAGGGTTTGGAGTTCATGAATTCGCTATTGTTACTGTCGAATAGGTTTGTGAGTGTGCCAAACCCATCCACTCAATTATGCAGTATCCGATCCTATGATAAACCCTTGTGTAATCCAATTTACACCGTTTCAATCAATTAAGTAGCCAATTGATCTCTAACCTTCCCGCTGACTTGTAACAATGCGTTAACTTCACCGGGTCGACCTTAGGAAGGCTTTTTATCTATTGAGTCCCTGCCATTGTCGCCAATTAGTTAATAAAACTTCAACGGACCAAGAAGATAAGCACGATTATAATTATTTTCAATGTCAAACCGAGAATGGGGACAGCCAAGGGCGGCATTGTTCAAACGCCCTGGCCAACCAAATCAACAACAACGTATGACATAAAGTGGTTGTTTGCCGATGGTGCAGAGGTCTAATCCAATGAGTTTGGTTAGGGAGAGAGAACGACTCCTCTGCTGAATATATTCAGCAGAGGAGTCGTTCTCTCTCCCTAACCAAACTCAACGTATGACATATATTTAATTTGAAAAAACAATACATACAGTTTAAATAGCACATTGGAGAAATGGTCTCGATATTAAAAATTAGCTGGGACACCCGTACATCGCCCGGAATATCACATTCCCGTCAAAATCGGTCCAGCAGTTTAGCCGTCCATTGGGAACAAACATACAGATCCAATGTCATAATATGACTCAGCAGAGGAGTCGTTTTCTCTCCTTAACCACCTCATTGGATTAGACCTCTGCACCGTCGGCAAGAACCACGCCGGCATACCGATAAACATTGAGTTTTATATATTAGGATTATCCCGAATTTTTCTTGGATGGTTTAGAATGGATCCCAGGGGCAGTGCTCCATTGCGCCCAAATCCCTCTTGGTCGAAGTGGTTACCTATCACTTGCAACCCAGACAGAATAGTCTTTCGCGCCCCTGCGTTGTGAACATCAACTAGACTCAACTGACTGACATCAACTTGCGCCCACTGTATTTGCCTTTCTATAAGGTAGGTACGTTTCTTCACGCTTATCATTCAGTAAAGCAAACACTAAAAGAACGTGGGAAATAGCCATCGTGCACGTAAATGTACGTGCTAAATACATCTACCTTGCAGTTGTCCAGCTTCACAGTGATGAAATCTTCCAACAGTCTTTTTTGCAAAAAAAAATCAACAAACAGTCTGAAACCACCAAAAGGTTGATCCACATGGTGCACCTGAGCTCCGGTAGCTCCGAATTTATTTAGGAAACAAAATCACTATACACATACATTAGGTATTAAAAAAGTGAGCAGAAGGGGTCTGAGGCCAGTTGACTCCCTAGTTGAATAACTGGAATACGGGGCCCACTTTGGTCGCACCCAAACGCCTTATCAAATTCGTTGGGCCCATTTCGGTCCTCTCCACTGACGGCTTGGAGGTGGTTTACCAAGTGTAGGTACCATTATTTAGCCAATCATGATTTAAACTGCAATCGCCAGGGAATTAGCGACACTCTCCAGGCAAAAGACAAAACTACAACGCTTGGGAACTACCGACACCTCACCTACAGTGACACCAAAAGTAGTCAGGGCCCATTTCGTCCGCATGCCTTATTCGCGGGGCTCATTTCGGAATCTCCTGACTCGGGCACCTTGATCTAGCGTTAACCTCGGCCATGAGCCCTTGTTCGACTTCTCATTTCGCAAACTGAGGTCCAAAGACAAACAAACACTGAGGTGAAAGTCCACTTTGTTTTCCTTCATATGGGCGCAATAGGGCAATACCACCCTCCCCACTTTTCCCAGCCTCTTGTGCTCTAGTAATCGCATCACCAGAGGAATTTTGGTGTAATGGGAAATCGCCCGATCCCAGTATAGTTCAGACAGTCCTTCGTCCTTTCTAGTGATAGCGAGATAGGACTAAGTCCTTGCCAAGCTATCTCTAGTTTGAGTTTCTCAAGTCTTGAGAAACTCAAACTGGCTCTTCAAAGTCCGGGAAACAGAAGCAGGGCTGACAGCTGATACGGTATCTCTGAAGTCTCTGTTAGATAGCATTTCCAGCTGCTGGCTATGAAACCTACCTTTGTTGTCTATTCAACATCATCGATCGACAGTTATTCTGTTTAAACAACGAAATGGGTGGTTTCTTGAGGCCAGTTATTATTATATGTGCTGGTAAAGAAATGGTATAGTATGGTAAAGAAAAAATATAATCAGGCTCAGTCCATCAGTCCAAGAGATCTTGTAGGTTTTCTCATAGATATGATGTTTCTCATGCTTTTCCCTTTTTTCTTTCAACTTCAGAGCACCCACCGAGAAACTAAAGTGACCCGCTACGTGGATCCCGACCGGCTCAGAGAAATCATCGACTTGGCTCCTAGAAAAGAAGCTGCCTCTGAAGAGGCTCTCCTCAACTTCATCAGGGACACACTCAAATATTCCGTCAAAACGGGGCATCCTTATTTTGTCAACCAACTCTTCAGCTCTCTGGACCCCTACGCCCTAGCTGGTGCCTGGGTCACCGACTCACTCAACCCCAGCGTCTACACTTACGAGGTAACAAGCTGAATTAAGACCGATTTATCAATCCCTCATCACAGCACGATTCTTTCTTTTTTTTCTCCGATATAATTGCCTGCGATTTTTAATTACTGCTCGAATGCTGAACCAAACCGCCCACTGCTAACGTCGGCCCCGTATCACCGATAATTTCTTCAGACATTAGCGATTACTTTGCACAGCTCTTCAACGAGGCCTTGCATCTTCGTCCTTGGGCTTCTGCTACCATCTACAATTAATAGCTTTTTATTTCCTTCTGAAATTATCAAATCCTTTCGAAATTTCATGGCTTATAATTTCCTTTATTACCCGAGTGAATAATTTGTAAACATTTACCTACGTTTGGATTTTGACATTTTCATGTCTTTACTTTGGCACAAAACCGAAAAAAAAGCGTTACTAAGTAACACAAAGTAATATTAAGTAACACAAAAGTCTTTTGTAAGTGTAATGAACCGTTCGTTACCGAAATCGCCTCACGAAATTTGTAACTAAGTACCTAGTAGGTAGCGTCTCCTGGTCAACAATAAGGTGAATTATATGGAAGACGAAGACATGAAAATGGTCTCCTGTGGTTGCAGACGAGTCTGCGAGGTGATTTTTTTTTTTTTTTTTCATTAAATGTAGAATTAGATTTATGAAAAAAAGTCAAACGTAGGTAAATGATTTAAAATTATTCACTAGAGTAAAACAGGAAATTTTGGGCTTTTTCTTTTCCCGATTCTGAAGAGAATGCAGTTTTTAGATTGAAACAAAATTTGTTTCAGATTTAATCTTGATTAGATCCTGAGATAGATGTATCTAGAATTTAGATAGATTTTTAGACAGATCTAGATTTATAATCGACAAAATTTGTCGATTATAAATCTCGCTTCTACATTTAATTCTCGCTCGATTATAAATTTAATTTCGACGCGACGCCAGCGCAGGCTTTATCTGAGAAACCCGACCCATTGTTTGACAACGAATCGAATCATCATTAAATGATTCGAACAAATTTTGTTGAAATAGTTTCATTTGAAATCGATTGAAGACGCTTATTGCTCGGGTGTGAAACATCTTTTCAAGCCCACTTCTCGACAGAGGGGTTTTGTTCACATTCCAATCAATGGACACTACAAACACACAATAAAAAAAAAAGTTTTTGTAACAAGCTTTAAGCCTGTGTTTGTACAAATCAGGTATCTCCGGTGCTGACTTTGATGGAAGAGACTGTTTTAAGGGAAATGAGGGCCGCCGTTGGTTGGTCGGACGGCGACGGGATTTTCGCTCCGGGCGGCTCCATCGCCAACGGGTACGCCATTAGCTGCGCCAGATTCCACAAGGTGCCCGAAATCAAAGTGAGCTCATACACCTTGTAATTTTCTGTAAGTAGTTAGTTGGTGTTTTGTGCAAGGTTTTTTTCCTTCTTTTGGGGCAGACGAAAGGTCTTCACGGGCTTCCCCGTCTGGTGCTATTCACGTCAGAAGACGCTCACTACTCCATAAAGAAGTTGGCCGCTTTCGAAGGTCTCGGCTCGGACAACGTCTACCCCGTCAGGACGGACGGACGAGGCAAGATGGACGTTCTTCACCTCAAGCAACTAGTGCAACGGGCCAAGGACGAGGGGGCTTTGCCCTTCATGGTGTCAGCCACCTCAGGTGAACTATCTCGCATGATATCTACATTCATCGTCAAGGCAAATCCACTCAGTAATTGACCGGGTTTTTTGGGTAGCGGAATTGTAGGGTGAGAGCCGTTTGTGGCTACAATTAGGTAGGTAGGTACCTGTTTGTCGACCACTAATTAGGATGATAACTTGCCAGGTTAGACAAGCAGTACATTCAAAAAGACGAAGTTAGTCATTATGGCATAATGTGTACCTAATTAGAGGAAGTTCCGTTTGTTTTCGGTAACAAACCATTTGAAAACCCTGCAAGTTTCACACTAGGTTCTAATATTCTCTTTGTACAGTAATTGTGCAATAATAGTAATCCCCACTTATTGGGGTTTATAATTCTCTGATTTAAATTGTGCAAAAGGTAATTCCGTATGCCTAAGTAAAAATTTATTCGAAATAATAATAATAATAATAATAATAAAATAAAATAAATCCTCTACATTGTTTGGACAGATGTGGGGACCCGAAAAATGGATTACGCGTCCAAAATTTCTCGAAGAACGACACCTCATTCGACCTCCTGTTGACGGGATCGCCTCGAATTTTGTAGAGCAACTGACAGTTATCGAGACAATTTTCATCATCGTAGCCTACTACTTTGAAAAGAACACCGTACTCGTCCTCCTGCTCGAGGTCCCTCATAATCTCTGTTTGTGGCTGCCCACAAAAAAACGTGCCTTCGTTTCCGGAAGCAAATTTATCAGGAGAACGAGAATCGACTTTTTATCAGATTGTTGATTGTGCGTAATCTGTGCAGCGTGTTTTTTGAATAATTTTTAGGCTCCTATAAGAAAATATTTTGGTCCCCCTCCCTTCTCACTGCCACTCTGATTTCATTTTTATGCTCGCAACGAACTAGAAATGTGAATTAAAATAAAAAGAAGTCAAATCGACTGTGGTACGTAGACTGCACCTGTGCAGTTCAATACAAAACTCACTTTTTTGCATTTGACCAACCTAAAAAAAGGAAAGTTTTTTGTTTATTACAAAAAAGTAGGTCGACAGTAGGTAGATTCCAAGACAAGTAGGTAGATTCCAAAAACGAAATGTCCGTCCGCCCTCCAAGCCGTTTTGGGCAGTACCTAGGCATTTTTTGTTTTAATATGAAATTTTGACCAAATATTCGGTTTACCATCTAGTTGTGCCCGAAGGTTTTCAGTCCAATCGTCCAAACCCGTGGGGCGCTATGGGGCTAAAATGGAGCTACGGGAGGTTTTTTTTTTTTTAGGGTCGGTTAGGTGTCGCTTTTTGAAGTGTTTTTGGACGTAGAATCCATTTTTTGGGGTCCCAGAACGATCCGATTTCACCGTGGGGATAGATGGGGGTTTTCGTGGAGCTACAATTGGGATTTTTGAGGGATCCCAGGAGGTCTAATATTAGACCTTATATAAGGTGCCGTTTTACGAGTAAATTTGGACGCACAATCCATTTTTCGAGGTCCCACATTATTAGATGTGTGGACAGATTCTGTCCAATCATGGTACAGGAAAAACTTCTGCTTTTTGGTTTATTATTCTTGGAATAATACACCTGTTTTCGCGACGGGGGTCGACGACTCCGATCGGCCTCAAAATAATATTATGACAATGTCATAATATTATTTTATGTCATAATGTCATTATCCGTTTCAAGAGGTCTACATTCTAAATCCGAAATGTCCGTCCGCCGTCCGGGCCGTTTTGGGCAGTAGGACTTTTTTTTAAATCTTAAATTTTGACAAAATACACGGTTTACCGTCTAGTTGTGCCCGCATCGTTTTCAGTCCGATCGCCCAAATCCGTGGGGTGCTATGGGGCTAAAATGGGGCTACGAGAGGGGGTTTTTGAAGGCTTTTAGCTATGGGATCGAGTTAGGTGTGGTTTTCGAAGTATTTTTGGACGTAGAATCCATTTTCGGGGGTCCCGAAACGATCCGATTTCACTGTGGCGATCTATCTAGGGCTTTCATGGGGCTAAAAATGGGATTTTTGAAGGATCCCAGGAGGTTAAATATTTGTCGAGTAAAAAAATATAGAATTTTTGAAGAAAATGAAATCCAACAAAAAGTTTTTTTTTTCGAAATTGTTTCCATTGACACAAAATTAATTTTTTGCACAATTAACCTATATCGTATCAAAGAATAATAAACCCTTGTGTAAAATTTTCAGCGTTTTTTATGTGGTAATCTACCTATTAGAGCTCTAATACACTCCCTACAATAGTGAATGAAAATGAAAAATAAAAAAACCTGGTTGCAAAGGGGTAAAAACTACCTAGGTCAAAACAGTTTCTCAAACTTTGATTGTGTTTTTCTCAAAAACAGCTTTTTCGCAATTCAATGATTAAGAAAATATATTTTCTTAAGAAAATGAAAAATAAAAAACCTGGTTGCAATTCATAATCCTTATTATGAAAACGGTATCATGTTCATACACTCAAGCAGTCTTCTCCTCTATTAGGATATATCCTATATATGCAATATAGGTACCCGATTTTGAAATCGGGAAGCTAAGGTATACCTACCTACGTTTTCCAGATTAAATTTTGTAACCTCATAGTAAAATCTTCAACCGGAGCTCTATTGTAGCCCAACTGCCCTTCCACTCTACCTTGATTCTTTTTTATCGTGATGTTTGGATTTTAACATTAATGAAACAGGATCACGAAAAAAAACGACACTGCCCCAATGTGAGTTCTTGAAAAACATATAGGTAGCTTTATTGCCCATAATGGCAATACTTGATACACTTATCATAACCCAAACCATCCAATAATATTTTTATTCAAAAACTTGATTCATGTTGTGAGGTAAAAGAGAAAATGACAATCAATTCTAGATGATCTGTCGAATATTACTTATTCATTTACAATATTTATTTTATGATCGGTTTTCATGTTTATAGAA
The DNA here is from genome assembly GCA_955831195.1 of Pilophorus perplexus. Taxonomy (NCBI): domain Eukaryota; kingdom Metazoa; phylum Arthropoda; class Insecta; order Hemiptera; family Miridae; genus Pilophorus; species Pilophorus perplexus. Next base: position 30,697,248 of record OY037009.1, on the reverse strand, counting down.
TTTTTCGCCAAATTACCATTCTATTAGGTAGTTTACAACTTTTTTAAATTAAACATTTTTAAGCAACATTTAAATTTAAAAAATATGAACATTTTAAATACAAATTTAGGAGTTTGGGTATTTTTGGGAAGGTGTTTATTCGAGGTTTGGATAAATACCAGATTGATGCCCAGTTTTTAAATATTTACCCTCTTTACTTATACCCCTGGGTTCGGTTGCATTCCTTTACTTGTAGGTACGACAGTTCTGGGCGCCTATGACCCACTCGAGCAGATCCACGAAGTGTGCGAAGAAGAAGGCATGTGGCTCCATGTAGATGCCGCTTGGGGAGGTGGAGCTCTCGTCAGCAAGAAGTACCGACACCTCCTGAAGGGGATAGAAAAGTAATAAAAGAGAGAATGAAATTTGCTGAACACTTACAGCGAGTTGCTTAATTTGAAAATAGTATAATTCGCTGCGAGCCTTCAGCACGTTTCTTCAAACTTATTCACCACGTCTCTTCTGAATAATTGCACTTCTTTGGGTTACGCTACGGCACACCGTATTTACTAAATACCGTTAGGGGTTTGCTGGCCTGTAACCGTACTATCGATTCCAGAGCCGACTCGGTGACGTGGAACCCCCACAAGATGCTGGCGGCTCCTCAGCAGTGCAGCACACTGTTGACCAAACACAAGACCATCCTGGCCGAATGTCATTCGGCATCCGCTCAGTATCTTTTCCAAAAAGACAAATTCTACGACACGAGCTTCGACACCGGCGACAAACACATCCAGTGCGGCAGGAGGGCCGACGTGTTTAAATTTTGGCTCATGTGGAAAGCCAAGGTAGGCCTCCAATTTAAATAAGTTAACAAAAACGACAGTTTTCGACGTTATAGCTTATTTCCACGATAACTTAGAACACTTGTAGATTGGTTTCCGGATGTCAAACCATCATATTTCTGTATTTCGCTTCTGTATCGTACTGATGATGGTTTAACTAACCGAAACCGGTCTACAAGTGTTCTAATTTATCGTCTATTATGAAGATGGATTCCCACTATCTTCCCGCCGCACAAAAAATCGGAAAAAAACTCAGTCTTCTACCTTTTTTCAGTTTTTTTGCGTATCTCGAACACTAAGCCGTTTTTCGTGTAAACTCACTATTAGCAAAATTAAAGTAGTCGAAATTTCCTACAAAATGCTTAGGTATACTATAGTTTAAGAGCGGACCAGTATCTAGGCCACTAGAGAGCGCTGAAAAACTGTACCTATTCTACATAGCAGCATTGTATTATGTTTTCGACCAAGTGCCTTTGGTTCCAGGGGGAAAAGGTAGGGTCCAGTAGCGTAGTGCACACCTAGTTGACATAATTTAGGCAAAGAAGAAGCCTACCTAATTAAAACAACGTAAAAACATTACTTTTCTGGATGATGGGGGCAGTAAAGACCAATTTTCAGAAAATGTTTTATAGTGTCGCCCTTGAGCTTCCCTGACGTTCGCCATCTGAACGTTGACTAATGTGACCCATAATATGGGTAAGATAATATCTTATTATATTATTATATAATAAGATATATTATATCTTGGGCATGCTAGGAATAATTGCTTTTAAGTCAAAAGAAATTGGTATTTCGACACCGTGCGCTGCATGGTGAAAATGGGGTTTTACCAATTTTTTTCAAAGAGTCAAAAAATGACCGTTTTCAGCGCGCTATAGCGGCCTAGCTATTGCTCCGATCATCAAATGTAGTAGACGCATTTTGTAGGAATTATTGTCGACTTTAATTTTGCTGAATAGCGAGTTTCCACGAAAAACGCTCAGGTACCTACCTAGTTTTCGAGATATGAGCGAAAACGTAAAAACGTCGAACATTTTGAGGTTTTTTCGATTTTCGAGGCCGTCCTTTTTGAGGTGGCAAACAAATTCGGATTCAGCGACCCAAAAACATAAAGAACCGTTCTAAAACGTATTACGCTATTAAGACGGTTTGAACTCCTTTACTGCTAACTTAGAACTCCTGTCTAAATGGCTTTGAACCTCTTTAAACTGGCCTACACAACAGTTGGGGTAGGTCAAAGCCAGTTTCTGATTCCAAAATCCTCCAAACCAGCTTTGAATCAAGCGGCTTAGACCAATCCGAAATTATTTGGCTCCTTCTTTACACTTCTATTTCTCTTCCTCACAGGGAACCGACGGTTTGGAAAAACACGTCAACCGCGTTTTCGAAAACGCCGAATACTTCACTGAAAAAATCAGGCACAGGCCCGGCTTCAAACTGATGCTCGAGAAACCCGAGTGCACTAACGTCACATTCTGGTACATCCCACCCAGCCTGAGGGGACGCGAACACGAGCCCGATTACAACCAGAGGCTTCACAAGGTGTCAATTATTGAACTAAGTATTAATTTATTATTCGTAATCTCCGAACAATCGCTAATGGTTTAAACTTATTTCCAGGTGGCCCCACTCATCAAAGAGAGGATGACCCGAGAAGGGACGATGCTTATGACCTACCAGCCCCTCAAAGAGTATCCCAACTTCTTCAGGCTGGTCCTCCAAAACTCGGCCCTCACTACGGACGACATGGACTTCATCGTGCTGGAATTTGAACGACTGGGACGGAATCTCTAATCTCAATTAATAAAATCTAAAAATTAAAACATTAAAAAAAAAAAAAAAAAAAAAAAAACAATCTTGGAACGCTGCTTAAATTGTGATGTTGTATCGATAGAAAATAATTTCCCGCAACGTCGGTTTCTTATAACCAGTAGCTTAATCTGTGCTTATAACGACGCTCGCTTGACTTATGCGGCAGTTCCTTCAAATAAAACCTGGAAAGTATTATTATTTTTTTTTTTTTAGCAAATAGATGATACAAGTTCATTCAAATAAAATCTAGAAACAAAATTATTTGTACATAAAACTAAATTATTTTCGTCTGTTTCAAGCGTGTGCTCGTGGAAAGCGTATTCTGTGGATGTTATATCATATTATGATCATTTCAACCGAAATGTACATTAAAAAAGGTGTTGACGTGTCAATATGACTTTATTTCAACTTTTGTGTATTTATTTCCTTGATTTCCTTCCTGGGAAGTTTGGGGGAAAAAACTCGATGAAGGTTTTAGGCAAGCAGTTCGGATGAAAATCGATTTATGGGGTTTCCATAGTATGAACATAATAATATTATCGAAACCATTATATTATATTATTATATTATATTATCGAAACCATTATATTATTTTCCATATTATGGAAACATAAAACGATATTATCGAACCGATAATATTATTATCTGGTCGACCCCCCGGCGGGTCTTTCGGGAGGCTGCATGCAGGCGGCGTTTTGAAGAAATTTGGGTTGGGGGGTCGTGGGGTCGTGTGAGGTGAAATTTTGGGGCTTTAAACTCGACTTTGGGGGGGGGGGGGGACTTTTGATAGGTAGGTACTTTAAATTCTAACTTGACATGAGCGTCATTAAGGAATTCGTGCAAAAAGGTACCTAGTAGGTACGTATCTTTCACAAAGTAGGTACCTACTGAAATAAAAGGAAAGTTACTTTTATTAGATGTTATTACTTTTATAGTCGTAAGTAGTTCTGACGACTATAAAGAGAAAATTACGTTCACGCATGCGCGGAGCGTGCTGATTCAATCATGATGAATATTACTCATGAAAATTTCATTGAAATACGATCAGGAAGTTACCTATCGAAGTTATGATGTCATGAAGTTATGGGTCCATCAAGCGCGTTGGGGCTTCTAATGATATTATTCTCAGATGGGTCCTTGGTCACGCTGGCATTCCAGGGAACGAGAAGGCGGACGCCCTGGCCAGACAGGGGTCTAGTATGGACCTTATAAGACCTGAACCCTGTCTAAGTATTTCGGGGGCGCTTTTCCGCGGGGCTGTGGACCAGTGGCAGCGGTTACAGCACAGCCGCAGATGGGAAAGAACCCCGCACCAACAGCATGGACACGCCATGCTGGGTCGGCTGGATCGTAAGAGAGCAGAAACGTGCCTCCGCCTACGGCGGCCACAACTGAGATTCATGGTGGGCCTGTATACAGGACACGGAAGTTTCAGGAAGCATTTAAACAGGATAGGGGTCACAAATGATGAACCCGCCTGTAGGTTCTGCAAAGATGAGGAGGAGACAGCAGACCACCTCATCTTTGAATGTGAGGCCCTGGAGCGCAGAAGGTATCTTGCTCTGGGCTCTGTAGACCGGGGAGAGATACTGGCGCGAAAGGACCTGGTAGGAGGACTATTGAACCTCTTCAAGGGCACAGAACTCCTACCATAGAAACTCCGAGAGGTAGTACCTACAATGGGTCTATAATAGGCCTAAGTGCGAGAAGTGGGGCGCCCCTCAGGAACCCACTTCTATACGCTCTCTGGTATTAATCTAATCTAATCTTTATTGGACGTTATTAATTTTATAGTCGTAAGTAGTTCTGACGACTATAAAGAGAAAATTACGTTCACGCATGCGCGGAGCGTGCTGATTCAATCATGATGAATATTGCTCATGAAAATTTCATTGAGATTTCAATGAAATTTATATATCGTATTTATACGATCAGGAAGTTACCTATCGAAGTTATGATTTTTTTCCTTCTTCCATGGACTGTGGCAAGGAAATGTGGACCGACAGACACCGAAACCAAATTTGCTCAGGAAGTCCTGAAAAGCAAAATGCGAGTGGAATTTTTCATTTTGGAGGACAACCAAAAGTTGTCCTCCAAAATTATTTTCGACGTTGAAAGTGAACTCAGAGCTTTTGTTTGCCAGGCGGGTAGCCCAAAAACCGCGCAGTTTTAAATCGCAGTTAATCTGTGGTGTGGGTGCCGGCCAGGGGGTGGGAAAAAGGAGCTAGGTTTCCACGAGAAAATTATTCTGATAAATATTTTTCCAAACTAAAAAAAAAAACCGACCGTCTTGAGCCTGAAGGCTAAACAATGAGAAACGTAGAATACGTGTTTACGTTGTAATGTAACAATGGAAGGGATATTAAAAATTGAAAGTAGAAATGTATAATTAATGAGTAATGTATTTTCTGTACATGTGCTGGGTAAAATTCTCCACTTCAAGGAAAAATGTTGAATCATGGATATGATAAGTTTCGCTTCCCTAGTAACGGTTACGTGACGGTTTCGTGGGTCGCTTTTTGGCAATTTGGTCTCCGTAAAAACGTACCTATTCTACGTTAAAAAACAAAAGTTGTATCGGGTTTCGGCATTTCGAAAATTTCCCTAGTAATCCCTAGTAGGTAGGTAACGACGCTTTAACCGTGATGTTACACAAAACGACACACAGACCAAAAATTTTGCGACGATGTAATAAAAGTTTCACTTTAAAAAACGCAGCTTACAAGGCTTACAAGGGCGTACAAGGGCTTATTATTTAAAAAATAGAAAAAATTTGCATTTTTTCTTTTTTGGAAAAAATAATGTTTTTTGAAGAAAATTGATGAGAATATATATTTTTGTTGGAAAAAATTATGAGAAAAAAAATTTGTTGAAAGGAAAAGGACACTCCACTTGTCTATGTTAGCGAAGACCTAGAAAAACCCCTGTTTTTGGCCCAGTACATCCGACTGCTAAGTATTCAGCTGTTACTTATGGTCGTTGCAGTGACTCAATTTAAAAATAATATTGATTCTTTTAAACATAGATCTCGTTTACAGAGCAACTGAATACAAAAACACTTGTTAAGAGCAGAAAAGAATCGGCTTTCGATTCTGGAAATTTAGAATCGAATCGGGCCGATTTAAAAAAAAAAAATCTAAAAGAATCGATCCTTTTTAGCATCCCTACTAGGGAATCCCTAGTCCGGATTTCATGCCCGATCGCTACGAACCTGGCGGACTCGGATGCAACCAACACAGTGCTGTAGGGAGGTAATGTTTTTTTTTCGTGGTTTCCTTTTTGTTTTTTGTTGACTGGCCCAGTCAGACTGGGGCCTGTTCTCTGTTATAATTGTGGGGCGTAGACCGAGGATCCTGTCTCTTTTACTCTTAGGTTAGATAACCAGAATTTTTCTGTAGGTACTCATCTACTCCTGGTAAGGTAATGTTTCCCAATGTACCTCAATGTTTTCATGACATGACAATGTCGTGATGCTCCCTACATCAGATGTATGAGTTAAAACACCAGGGTTTCCCCTAATCGAGTGTACCTACTACATGTAAGAATGGCATTGTCCAAGGTTTGCTCTGCTTGAATGAGGCCTAAATAGATGTTTACTGGGTTACGTCATTACTCCGGAGTGTACACTCGATTAGGGAAAATCCTCGTCTTTTGAGGCGTACATCACGTCTGTCGTCCAGACTACTTAACCTTGCGATTGGCCCTGGAATAGAAATTCTCCCAACCTTGTTAGGTTTCTTATCTTGGGAATGCCCCATTAACGAGTTCTTAACGAACCGGCTGTTGGGCGGTGATCATAGTGAGAACTTGCTCAGGTCAGTGAATAACTTCTCAGTTGTTAGCGAACGGAGTGGTGCGATATACTTGCAACGACTTTTTCCTCCAAATTGTAAGTGAATCCTTCAATGCGATAAGCATCTATTGTTTGGTTTATTTGGTAGTCTTAGAGCATGTCGAATGGTCGGACTGGAAAGGGGACGAGTGGGGTGTCGTTTTCTCATTTCTTGAAGCTGTAAGGTAAATTTATCTTCTCGACAGGGGCTGTCCTCGCTCCGTAGAGGTTTTCCAATCATGTATTGACAGGTTTTAAAGGAAATTATCACTATGTTTTCCCTTTAATCCAATTCTATTCGTTTTGAGTATCCCCTCGTATTTCAGCGTGTTGAAGCGTGTTTAGCAAAGGAGACAGTCGTCCATTGGTACAGATTTTAACTCTTTTCTGTTATCTAGTCGTAGCCCGCTTTGTGGGGCTACGGAAGGTTTTTGGCTATGGGGTCGAGTTAAGTGCCGTTTTCGAAGTATTTTTGGACATATAATTTAGAGATTTGGGTGTCCCAGATTGTTTCGATTCCACTGTGGGGATCTTTCATGGGGGCTACAAATGGAGCTTTTGAAGGATGACTGGGGTCGGATGAGGTTTCGTTTTCCGTGTAATTTTGGACGTAGAATTCATTTTTGGGGTCCCACATCTGTCCAAACACTGGAAAAAATTTTTAATAATTTTTTATTGACAGAATTATTATTTTTCTATTTTCATTTTATATATATATTTTCAAATTTTTTGTTTCAATTTTCTTTCAGATTAAAATGGAAAAAATTGTTAGCGAACTCTTTTATGTTTTACTTTCCAAATAAAGTGAATCTCTCTCAGATTCTCCGCCCAGTGGGGTTGGCTTGGCCCCCTTGTTAATATGCTAATATTCAACCGATTTTGATGAAATTGGGCTTAAACAATTTGGAAAGATGTCCCCAAGTCTCCAATATTTGACTTTTCCACGTATGACGAACCCACTATCGAAAAGCAGCGTGAAAACCCCCTCCTCCTCCCCCCACCGCCCCTCCCTTCCTCTTTCCTCTTCATACTCCTCCCTCCACCAAACTTGACAGTTTTGTAATCTTGAAATAGAAATCTTATTACTTACAGTACTGTGAGATTGAATGAGGAAGTCTTAATATTTCTTTCTTAAATTACATTATTATAGTTTCTTTTTGTAAAAAGATGTAAATTTGTAAAAAAGTTAAATTTGTAAAATACTGCACACAAATTATCGATTTTGCCACGTCGACTCCAAACCGCCAAATCTATGAATTTGAAAAACTCGTTTTTCCCTTCCTAATAGGAAAAGAACTATTTCACACTATCAGGAGGCTCGCAAGATAAAAAACAAATAGGTATCCTGTTGGTATTGGACACACTTGAACTAAAAAATTATCTTAACGTGTCGACTGCTGGTACATTTACCTAATGGAGGTTTCAGGCCCATTCGAGTCTATCGGGATCTATTAAAGTGGCCTCGAGACTCACCAGAAAAATCGTTCAAAATAATAATAAGTATGTCGTCCAAGTAGGTACAGTCCCCTGTCCTCTCGAAAAATGGCAGAGGTCAGGGGACTGTAAACAACACTAGGTACTAAAAGACCCTTGACGCCATACGTTTCATCTAATGATTCCCATTATTTTTTTTAAATAACAAAGGCCTTAATTGCACAACAATGACCAGAGTAATAAATCATGTACGACTTACCATATATGAACAAATGCAGGACCGGGAACTATACAATTTATAGTTCCCGGTCCTGCATTTGTTCATATATGGCAAGTAATTTAATTATGAAGGAAGACATTTCACGAACGAACTTCGCTTGCAGACGGTTGGATTCATGAGGTTTCCCTCGAAGCTGTCAACTTCGAAAAACTTGATTGGCCACCCTTATGCCAAATCCTGCCATGTTCAAACTGCAAAAACGTTAGGACAGGGGACTGTTTCTGGAACTGGGAGACAAGCATAAAGGATTATATAACTTCTGGACTGTGTAGTATTATTTTCGAAAAACATAAGTCTTAAACGCAATACCATAATTCTACAAACGCGGTACTTTCAACTTCGTAGTCGAACATAGTCAGCTTTCCTTGATCGACAGCGCCCTCTGTTGATCCTGAACAACAGTACCATATGTATTTGGAGTGAGCCCTGAAAGTCGACATTTCGTGGCCGGGGATATCCGGTTCGGGAATGTAAAATTGTAATGTGGAGAATCTGGACAGATATCCCCCACACTCTTCTAGTGGATCGCCTGCTGGGGGGGGGGGGGGGGGGGGAGGGTGTCCTGCAACCCCTCTTCTCCCGCCAGCGACACGACATTGCCGTTCGAAGAGGGGAGTATTATACTGTTCACCACATTACTGCTCATAATTGACAACACGTTCAAGAGCAGTGATGTCAATGGGGTCAGACCTGTCGGCTTGGCCTTCATTAAAGGCACTTCATAACGCACCCCTAGAATGAAAGGGGCACTTTTCAAAAATGCTACTTTTGGGAAATCGACTTCAAAGTTTCCCACTTTTTGAAATTCTTGCCGTGGATAGAGTTAATCGCAACCTTTTTTTTTTCATTCGATAGGTCAAAGGCTCTAGGTTTTCATCTATTAGGTGGTTTCCCAAATAATCATAAGCTATGGAGGGGGAAATTCCACAAAATAGGGAAAAAACGTGGATGTGCCCTTTTCATTCTGCTTAACTGATTGGTTTTTTAAAGTTATGACCCTATAAACGATGATTTTGGGCGTTTGAAAGGGGCACAATTTGATTAATCATGGTTTGAAAAGGTGTTATAATTATAAATACTATTAACCGTTGGTACAGTAGGAGTGGAAGAGGCCATAAATTATTTATGAGACACCACTCAAACAATAGTGTAGGTATGGGAATTTATTTCTCATGAAAAATTTCGTAATTTCCGCAAAAACATGAGCGACGTACCGAGTATGAGTTACACGGGAACACTTTCCCGGCTTCCACAGTTGAAATGTCAACAATGAAGGTCTGGGCAACAGACTAGGGATGGGAATCGATTTCTGATTTTTTGGAAAAATTTTTTGTTCAGATTTTTCGATTTTTTGAATCGATCTTCAGGTTCAGATTTTTTAGGTGAATCGATTTTTTTTACTTCCGATCTTTGTAAAAATCGTGAATCGATTCTTTACTACTGATTTAAAAAAAAATCGAATCGATTTTCGTCATTTATAAAAATTAGTTTATTATTTCAAGTGATTCAAGCAAATTTCGAGTCTTAGGTCGATTAAAAATTATGATAATAGCTAATAACAACAAAACTCACTAGTTACCAGCGACGTCCGCCAGGCTTTTTCAGACAGCGAAACTGATTACTCATCTGATTAAATGTTTATTATCAAAATTTTTGAAAACTAATGCAATTTTAATTTTCAATAAATTTTTTTTAACGATTTTTTCTTGAATCCTACCTACATTAAATATATCTACCGTTATCACTCATTAAAAAAACTTTTTTAAAGTGAAACTTTTATTACATCGTCCCAAATTTTTTGGTCTGTGTGTCGTTTCTTGTCCCGTCACGCTACCGTTGATTTTCGCTTACAACCGATTCGTTGCTACGGAACTTCATCTTCGCCAGTTATAATCGTACAAAAATCGTTCACCATTCGTTGGAAAGCTCTCGATTTATCACGCATTTCTTTCGTACTTGTTCTTTGTCATTATGTCCCCATTTTATATTTATTGATGTTATTAATGGATGCAGTAAACAATGCCGCTTGTTTTGTTGTTATCAGTTGCCACGTTAGAAATCAATTTGAGAAAACGCCAAAATGAAGCCGTGGGTAGAGATACAAGGGTAGGTGAATGAGTAGGAAATGGGGGGGGGGGGGGGGGAGGAGGGGGGACTAGACATAAAAAACGTGTCCATCGATGCTACGTACCTCACTAGGGGAGCGAGCGAAGCGAGCCGGAGAGACTAGTGGGGAAATAGTTTTACTTTTACCGTGGTTTCATAAAACCACACCCCAGTTTTTTTTTGTAAGACCGATTTTTGAATCGATTTTCCAAAAAATCGATACTTTTATGGCGATTTGTTGGGAACTCGATTTGGAGCATCCGATTCTGAATCGATTCAAAAAATTCGATACTTACCGATTTCCCATCCCTACAACAGACCCATGCGTCGGGATCTTATAAAGTGGATGCTGAACTGGCGGGAATGATCCCGACGCATGGGTCTGTTGCCCAGACCTTCATTGTTGAAATTTCAACTGTGGAAGCCGGGAAAGTGTTCCCGTGTAAGACCAGGTCAGCTGGCCAGGCCATTTTTAGTGACTTGAGATAGCTGCAACAGCTGATCCTGGTTCTGGTTTGATCCCAGGGCGAACAATACCGGCCACGACATATCGTGTTGTGTATTGTCTTCCCCTCGGTTCCCTACCGAAGACTTTGCACCACTACAGTATTCTGACATATCAGGTAAGCCTAGCGTGTGCAAGTCTTCCTTAACTGTGGCTGCATCTTCTTCTAGGTCTGCAGACTACGACAATTCGTACAATGCCCTAGAAAGAAATGTTCCCATATTCTCTTCACTTTCCTCCACAACAACAACAACAACAAAAAACGGCGAAATTGTGAATTCACGCCACTAACCTGCTAACAACCCAACACAAAATTTTAGGAATCTAAATTAAAATTTAGGAACTCAAATTTATGTAGGTACTCACCCATTACCTGCTGCATGGGGTGTCCCACATGTACCTCTGACGATTATCAAAAAATTTATTATCAGCAGACGTCGTCCTCTACTCGACAGAATTTTTTCCCATTCAAAAGACCCTATGGTTGAGTCACAATCACCCTGGGGCTCAAATGTGACAATTTGCAGAGAATCACCCACGTGCTGAATCCACCTCTCATAAAGTGGATTAGCGAACAAACAAATCTGGGACGTTAGAAATTTGCTTTGCTTATCATTAATCTTTGTTGAGACTAGAACGAATAAGTAGCAGCTTCGTACAAAACGAAAAAGACACGTTATGGAGCAAGACGGTTAACTCAATGGAAACCCTTGTGTAAAATTCGCTGTGGTTCGTCTTTATGCTCGTTTCAATACACTAGTGCGTCCTCATGGCGGGTCCACCGTCGCAGTAAACCCCTTTTTCGGTTCGCAGGTGGAACTTCCGATAAACATGGCTGTAGCTGTTCGACCTCTTCACTGGGTTTTCAAGATCGGAGATAGAGCTCTTACGGCCAAGTTCTACCGTGAAATCCTTGGTATGAAGGTAAGGACAACACATGGTGTTTTATTTCCACTTTCGAAATCGAGTTCATCAGAACCGCCGATCAAAAATTATAGAAACTTTACTGAGACGTTGGGCACAGCAGATGTTCAACTGTGACCTTGTTGCCTAGGGACTAAAGAGTGATGAGTGAGAACATAGTTTTGAGGTTATATTGACTTTCAACCTTGCAAATTGTTTCTAAACTCCTCCTGTTTCGTTTCCACTCGCACAGCTTGGAGGAGATGGCTCTCCCCAGTTTTGACCTTCCAGATGGGTCCATAGTGGGGATGGGATGGCAGACCGCCATCTGGTGGATGGTGTGGAGCAAATACCTAGCTCCTATTCTTCTATGTCTACGGAGTGGTGTCGTTATATTTCACTGCAGGCACTCTTTAACCTAGTTTACTCCACATGCTAAAAATTCCTGCCGTAAATGGAGCTGAGGATGGATTTAACGTTTATCAACTTTGATACTGATCTGTGTATTTTATGCAAAGAAGGAAACGCATCAAGGCAAAATTGCGGGTTGGTTATTAAGAGAATAATGAATCAATGGTGGTATTCCATCCAGAAGTGGGAAAATATGGTGATAAGGGAGGATGACAATTTACATGAGAAGTTTTTATGTTTTTAATAATTAAATTAATCTGAAGATCTAAAGACTATCATTTTTCCGATAAATCCCCCCCCCCCCCCCAATCCATCTAAAATTGATTCAATCTAATTAATTCAAATAAAATCAATCAATCCATCCAAAACCCTAATCCAAATCCATCTGTTTATCGAATTCATTTTTCTAATTCCGTATTACGTAGGTATTACGTTTGTGAGAGACTTGAAATTCTTACCAATAATTGGTACATGTAATAATAATTGGTACATTATGTAATAATAATTGTACTACCACTCTTTGGCAAGTATCGTCTCTGTAAAAACATAATCTTCGTTTTAAACACGAAAAACCTCATTCCAATGCTTGTTGACGTGTCATCTCAATCACTGTTTGAATGAAGGTTTTTTCGCTCGTGGGAAATCATCCCATGTTACTAACTGCTCATCATGTGACTGCACAAGATTGTCTTTTTCAGGTTCTAAGACACGAAGAATTCACGGAGGGCTGTGCAGCTGCGTGCAACGGGTGAGTTGGCAACGAATACTTCTGGAGAGAGTGGAGGGGGTGAGCAAGAGGTGAAGAGTAATGCAGGCCGAGGAGCACCATTGACATTCAAAAAAGAGGGTTAAAAAAAGGAGGCATGAAATAAAAACGACAAAAAATTAAGCAGGTAGCTAAAAAGTAACATCACTTTGAGTTTTCCTTATTCTCCATTGCCACACATGGAATGGAAAACGATTTTTCTATTTTTCAATACCTAAATTTTTAAAAATCCATATTCAGGTGACTACTGTCCATTCTAATGCACATCGATTCTTTTATAACAATTTTTTGAAAAATGGAACTCATTTCCCCCTCTAGAAAAATTGAAAGATTTTCTGTACAATGTTTTTAAGTGAACGTCATCGGCAGTTACTTGTCTAGTGCCTGAGTCGTTTTACGATTTTTTGAAAAATCGGTTCTTCTTTACCAACGATTTTTCTTAGTAAAATACGCACTTGTAATGCGCTCACAAATCGGGAAAATTCACATGGGAACTTCTTGAAGGTTCCTCTCCTGCTTGTTCTTGAAGGTGACCCTTGAATGTCTGTCAGGGTGGCCGCCATCTGGAAAAGTCAGGGAAAACCTGGAAAAGTCAGGGAATGGAAAATTTCAGGAAAAGTCAGGGAAAAGTCAGGGAAATCGGTCACAAGTCAGGGAAAAATTTTTGATTTAAAAAAAAAAATCAAAAATTGTATTAAAATACGAATTTTTTTTGGTGTCAAGTTTGTCCCTCTCTTCCGTCCCGAAAATGATAATTTTTGAATTTTGGTGGCAGCGACTTTGCCGGGTTTGTTTTCCCCTCACTCTTCATCCATGTTGCCCGCACAAGTTCAATGAGTTGGCGGAATTCCCGTTACAGATATAATATCCCCATTCACACGATCAAAAGTCCCACTTCATACACCAATATCCCTCTCTTCATAATGGAATGTTCCACTTCACCCACGAAGTAACCTATCAATCTTTCACTTGGTATTTTGGTTCGAGATCTCTGTCCTTGTAATCATTACTAGTTAATTAAAAAGATTTTTTTCTGTTCGGGTACGTACCCGAACCCTGCTTTTATTCGCAGAATCTGGCTTCTCGAAAATTATTTTAGCTAGAAAAAATGTACGGAGAACTTATCGGGAAATCTGTTAAAACTGATGGGGAAGTAGGGAAATTTTTTTTTTTAACAAACACAATAAAACTTTATTCAAGGAATATGAGCAAAAATCACAACACCACATGTGGACATTTTAGAGTTGAGTTTCTCCCGCTCTGCTCTTGCGAGTTGTAGGCAGTAACTTCTGAAGGAGGCGTTTTAGACCCTCGGCTCTGAGGCGAGTTTGTTGTGGGGTTTTTGTTCTGTGTCAAGTAGGGAAAATTTTGATCTCTGATTGTGGTTGTGACTAGGCAGTCAGGCTCTCTAAAACCGTAGGTACCTAAAGGTATCTAACTAGTCTTTTAAATATAGTTAATTCATCTCTGTAATATGCAACAATGTGACTAGATGTAATAGATCCCATCCTAGTAATTCCATGTCATGGATACAACCAAGTTCCAATGGGCTTCTTGAAAAGGTTAGAATTCAGCATTTCTGACAACATATTCGGATTCAGCACCCTTTAAATCCCATAAACCCCAATTTTTAGTTCGAAAATCCGTATAGGTACGTGCTGAGCTGTTTTCGAAATGTTAGAGATTTTGAAATGAACGCCGGGCATATTTGACGTCACACCTCGCAAGGCTGGGCGTCGAGTAGTTGGGCACTGAGCCGCCAGAGCGCTAAATAATAAATCTGAACAGAATCGGAATAAAAACACTCGGCCCGGGTCGATTTTTGAATAACCTTCTTTGATAATTACCTCGATGCTCAATTTTCGAATGACCTTCTATAATGATTATCCCGATTTTCGATTTTTGGGGTCGACTTTTCGCTTAGCAAAGTTGGCTGACTTGCGTAGATGAGAGAGAGAGGAATCTCCTGGCCAATCAAAAGACGACGAAGCAGCCCACGTCATGTACCCTCTCCAGACCTCAGAATTCAAATATCATATTTTTCCTGAGGCCCTATAAATAATTAAAACGGGTTTTCTGCAATATGGACCCGTTTTCTTAACTTTTGAAGCACGACCTTTGCAGGAAAAACATTTTAAAAAACGCTGCAAATTTCACACGAGGGTTTATTATTCTTCGATATAAATTTTCCAAAAATTGATTCGATATCAATAAAAAAATTATTTTAATTTCATGGGTAATTAAATTAATTTTGATAATTTGAAAAACCAATTTAACAATTCACTTTATTGTAATGATCGTGGACGGATTTGGGACCAAAAGCCCCGATTAATGGATTATGCGACCAAAAGTATTCGAAAAAAAAAACGCTGCAAATTTTACACAAGGGTTTATTATTCTTTGATATACGTTACTTGTGCAGAAATTTAATTCTGTCAATGAAAAAATTAAAAAAAAAATTTTTTTTTGGATTTTTATCTCAAAAAATATTTTTTTTTTTTTTGGATTTTTTTGTTCAAAAATGTGTTTTTTCAAAAGCTCTGTATTTTTTACTCGAAAAATATTTAACATCCTGGGATCCTTCAAAAATCCCATTTTTAGCCCCACGAATGCCCTAAACATCGCCCCAGTGAAATCGGATCGTTCCGGGACCCCAAAAAATGGATTCTACGTCCAAAAATACTTCGAAAACTACACCTAACTCGATCCCATAGCTAAAAGCCTTCAAAAAAACCCTCCCGTAGCCCCATTATATCCCCATAGCGCCCCACGGGTTTGGGCGATCGGACTGAAAACCTTGCGGGCACAACTAGATGGTAAACCAGGTATTTTGCCGAAATTTCAGATTTTTAAAAAAATTCCTACTGCCCAAAACGGCCTGGACGGCGTACGGCGGACGGACATTTCGGATTTAGAATGTAGACCTCTTGAAACGGATAATGTCAAATTTTGAGCCCGATCGGAGTCGTCGACCCGCGTCGCGAAAACATAGGTGTATTATTCCAAGAATAATAAACCAAAAACAATAGAATAATTTATACCTTAATGAGCTCCTTTAATGATTTTGGTTTATTATTCTTGGAATAATACACCTATGTTTTCGCGACGGGGGTCGACGACTCCGATCGGGCTCAAAATTTGACATTATCCGTTTCAAGTGGTCTACATTCTAAATCCGAAATGTCCGTCCGCCGTACGCCGTACCCCGTACGCCGTCCGCCGTCCAGGCCGTTTTGGGCAGTAGGAATTTTTTTAAAAATCTGAAATTTCGGCAAAATACTTGGTTTACCATCTAGTTGTGCCCGCAAGGTTTTCAGTCCGATCGCCCAAACCCGTGGGGCGCTATGGGGCTATAATGGGGCTACGGGAGGTTTTTTTTGAAGGCTTTTAGCTATAATATCGAGTTAGGTGTCGTTTTCGAAGTATTTTTGGGCGTAGAATCCCTTTTTTGGGGCCCCGGAACGATCCGATTTCACTGGGGCGATCTTTAGGGCATTCTTGGGGTAAACATGGGATTTGTGAAGGATCCCAGGATGTTGAATATTTTTCGAGTAAAAAATACAGAATTTTGGAAAAAAACACATTCTTGGACAACAAAAATCCAAAAAAAAAAATTTTTCGAAATAGAAATCCAAAAAAAATTTTTTTTTTAAAATTTTTTCATTGACAGAATTAAATTTCTACACAAGTAACGTATATCAAAGAATAATAAACCCTTGTGTAAAATTTGCAGCGTTTTTATTTTTCAAGTGTTACTATTTTTGTCAAATAAATAGTTTTTAAAACGCAGTTTACTTATCTACTTTCCCTGGGTTTTAATTGTTTGGTGTAAAAATTTATGTATTTTCTAATCAACTTTCAATAACAAACAAAAAAAAAAAAATCAAGCGATTAAAATTATCAGAATTAATAAAATGTCAGATTAAATTATTATTATTAATAATTAGTAATTAAATTATTAAAATCTCAGATTTTGAATAATTTCGGGTCTGGAAATTAGGTATTTTTGCAGGGAAAAGTCAGGGAAAAGTCAGGGAATTAATTTTTCCCAGCTTGGCGGCCACCCTGTCTGTGGATTACTCGCCTAGAATTTATTCACGTCTGTGTGGTTTGTGTGAAGGTGGGTAGGTAACTGAGTTGAGTAAAGCCTGGAAGCCTGGGATGACCAATTTACTGGTCTAGTAGAGACGGTCCAACATTCCTGATTGGAAAGTATGAGAAGAGAAGCTTTGGGGTCGAGAAATCCGCTGCACCCGATGATGGACTCGGATGTGATGCCGGCCAATTTGCTGGATTGGTGGAATGCAGAGCTACCAACTTGTATTGGGCCATCCGATGGGCTTTGAGGTTCTTCTCTTTGCTCTAAACTATGGAACGTATGTCGGATCCAGCAGTCCTCGCCGCTCATTGTGCAATTTGGGAGTTGGAGAAGGTATCTCGACTTCTTTGGGACCTGCCTGGTGAGAATCCAGGTGGAGATTTTGATTAATAAAAGCAGATGGTTGGACCTGCTGCGGGTTTTGGTGGGATTCGCGAGGGGCGTCCCTTTTAGGTGGTGGAACGAAGCTTTGAGCCTGCGCTTTCGAGTCCATAGGGAGACTCACATTTCAGTTTTTCCCATCTGTGGCTCAGCAGTTGCGGATCATAAGACCTCAGATCTACTGAGCGGAATTGGGGACTTTCATTTTTTCATTTATTTATTAAATTATGTAATAACATTTCACAATGTTTATGTATCCTCGTGCACAATGTGTAATTGTAGATTCCTAGTCTTGAGATTAATCGGGACGGGCAATTGTAAGCTGGGCCCAAATCATGGGTTCCCGATGTAAACTGGGCCTAATCCTTTCTAATCGTCCTCCCCCTTGGTGTGTAAACTCAACCCCGGATGCACTCATACTCATAATCTCCTCAACTCGTTCAATGTAAACTGGGCCCGCGGAACTAGTAAAAAGTTGCGTTCATCGCACGACGTTTTATCAAGATTGAGAGTATTATGACAAAATCGAATATGTAAAAATGGTGAATGAAATATACAGTGAATTGTTTCAAAATTAATAATAATATTAACGGTTTATGACTGGTGATGGGGGGGGGGGGGGGGGGGGGCTATAATGACAACTGAGTCTAAAGGCTAGCCATAAATAGAAAGGTTGCCATGGAAGTATTTTTCAAGTTCTCCAGCTATGAAATTTGGGCGTTTCCGTGTGTGGGCGTTTTTGGATGCGGGTGTTTGAGAGGAGCTGCTGTTGAGTGTGACTAAAACTTCTTTCTGATATTCTAAGTGGGATACCTTGTGTGATATTGAAGATATTGAAAAATGTGACTGAGTAACATTAATATATAATATTGTTACACATTTTGTAGCAAATTAAATTTTGTTCAGCCTTCATTTTGTACGAAATGCTCATGTCACTAGGACGCACAATTTTCGAGATATAGTGAAAAACCTAAAAATGGCTGTATCTTGGGATCTACCACCCCCATTTTGCATTTGACTGGACTACAAGACATGATAGTGTAGGTACCCGTTCACTTGGAGGAACTGACTGACTAGACTTGCTGGGCCAAGATTACAATGCTCGCATCGATGAGCGATTAGAGGGGTGGGTCGAGTTTACGTTTAGATAAGACAGTCTGACTCTTGGTCGACAGCACTTGGGTCGAGATAACACCCGGCCGTCTTGAGATTAATCGGGACCTAAAGGTCGAAGACCCGTCCAGGCTATCTATTACCTACTTATAATATTCGCATTCCTGTCGTCCATCAAATATCTATAAATTTCCTTTTTTTAAAGTTTCGGATACGTTATCGTTTTTATTAAGGGTGGTAAATATTGAAATAAGGACGGTCCCAGCCAGGGTAGCTGCCTCATATAGAAGTCGTTTTTAGGGCGAATTATTTTTAGTAAGTGTAGGTTTATACTGCGGCGTTTTGTCGCGGCGGTAAATTACCGTCGCGACACTTTGTCGCGGCAACACAAAGAAACCAATGGAGCCGTTTATACTGCGACGGTAGCGTTCGGCGACAGACGTCGTGTCGCGCGACACAAATTTTTTGTCGCGGCATGCTGGCGCGGCAGGCGACTGTCGCCGCACTCCGACGGTAGCCGTTCCTCCCTCCAACACATTGAACCTTATGGCAGTGTTGTTATTGCGACGTTTTGTGTAGCGGTAGCGTCATATTGTCAGCTTCGTATTGTCTCTACTCCACGATGGACCAAGATAAATTGATCCAAATAATTGTTGTTGAACAATTATTGTTGAAGCTCATCCGGTTCTGTGGGATCAATCTGCTGACCAGATGACGAGTATTATTTTAACCCTTGAGTCCCCTCAATCAGGGGATAGTTTAAACATTTAATAAGGAATGTGGGTTTCTTATTTTGTAAATTAACTAATATTATTTAATTTTTTTTTTTTTTATCGGATGGTTCTAGACCTCCTGATGATGGATACCAAGTCCGAAAATAATTGAAAAACGACAACGAGCTCGACCCCATGGCCATTCATAATATTTATAAGAAACTTTTTTTTTAAATCGGATGGTTTTGGAACTCTTAATCATAGATACCACGTCCGAAAATAATAGGAAAACGACAACTAGCTTGATTCCATGATAAGACTTAATTAAGTCTTAATTAATAATTATAAGAAACTTTTTTTTTAATCGGATGGTTCTAGAACTCCTGAGTATGGATACCACGTCCGAAAATCGTCGTAATAAAATTTGAAAAACAGTTTTTCAAATTTTATGAACAGTTATTACAACATTATTTTATGAACAGTTACTGTTCATGGTGAGCTCTGACGTTGAAGGGGTGAACGGACCACCTTCGTCGCCCTCTGCCATCACGTAATAATCCCTCTGCTTCCAATATTCCAATTAGTAGTACACTTCTGTCCATGATGGGAGCAGACCTGCCAGTGAGCTCAGACAGAAAACCCTGGGGAAGGGGGTCGAAAACGTCGCGACAAACGCCGCAGTATAAACGCGAGACACCAACGTTTTTTTACCGTCGGGCGGCAGCGTTTTTTTTACCGTCGCGACAAAACGCCGCAGTATAAACCTACACTAACTCGTGAGATTTGCTCTGGTGGGTCTGACCATTTGGGATTTTCCATAGGATTCGAGGTTTTTGTGAACATGCAATGCAAAACTATAGACATAGGTCATTCGTGGAGGAAGAACACCATATAAGTACCTCGTAGAGGTGTGTTTGAGAGGATCTTCTTGGCAATTTGGATGCTATTCTTAACACTGTATTAGCCACTACATTTAACTTACTAAAATTACTCGCGTACGCTCTTCCCCATGTAATTATACCATAACTTAGTATACTGTTAATAATCGCAAAGTAGATCACACGTAGGTTTTGTTGGCTAAGCCAACTTCTCAACAGTACAAAGATGTGATAGGTTTTCCTAATTCTCAGTTCCAGACCTTCAATGTGTTCTTTCCATTTCATATGTTGGTCCAATGGGATTCCCAAGTATTTTATATATTCTACATTTTCAAGCCCCCGGCAGGCATTCTTACAAGAGGCTGCGTTGCAACCTTTCCCATCGTGTAGAGTTACCTTTGATTGACTTGGTTGTCCCGCTGTATTTATTGAAAACGTGATATATTTGGTTTTTGAGATATTCCATGTTAAACTGTTCAAGGCAAACCAATCAGTAACATTTTCCATTATAATCTCCGCACTATTATGCGCATTCTCCCATGTTTCTTCCTTAACTATATAACTTGCCGGCTGACTTGCACCGCCAGACGCTGGTCTGACGATCCTGGCTGCACATGGCGGCATACTAGCCCATGGCGCCCATAGCCAATGGTGCGGCTTCCTTGAAGGCTAGGCAAGGCATGTGCTTCGGAGTTGTCCAGCATTTTTCACCCCCCCCCCCCCCCCCCCCCCCCAAGGAACTGCTCCTTGGCATTGCACATTACTCACTTTTGGCTCCAATTTGGAAAAAGGTCGTTCGGGGAGGGGGAGGGGGCAGGAGCCTTTCATTATTAACTCTTTGATCTTGCTACTTGCTCACTGGTCATGACCACAAAATAATGTAATAATTACATTACTTTGTGTTGTTACATAATTATTATGTTGTGTTATTATTAGCCTTCTATGAATGCTACTGGATTTCAGGCCGTACGACAACCGGTGGAGCAAAACAATGATGGGTTACGGCCCGGAGGCGTCGCATTTCGTTGTGGAGCTCACGTACAACTACAATGTCTTCACCTACGAGAGAGGAAACGAGTTCCTCGGCATCACAATCAGGTCCAAAGAGACCATCGAAAGGGCGAAAGCTCAGAACTGGCCGATTGTTGAACAGTCCGGCAAATACAAAATCGAGGCTCCTGGGGGTTACCCTTTTTACGTCATCGACGAGCCACAACCCATCGATAGTGGTATGTTATCGTTGTTGGCGAACTTCTTGGCTCAGTTGTATCAACATTCTTATAGTCTTTTTTCACAGATCCGGTCGTGGAAGTGAACATAGCCAGTTCTGATCTGAGTCGGTCTTTGAACTACTGGAACAATCTTCTCCAAGCTGAAATCTACAAAAAAGAACCTGACACTGCTGTTATAGGGTTTGATAAGAAAAAATGCCTCATCAAGCTTTCTGAGAGTAAGTACAGTGGAGAATTTCAACGCCTGTGCTCGCCAGTGTCTTTTCCATGTTACTGAAAGATGATGACTTTTTCTGACATTTTCAGCGGGATCTATCGACAGGAAAGAAGCGTATGGCCGGATCGCTTTTGCCATTCCAGGTGACCAACTGAAGCCGCTTCAAGATAAGATGGAGGCTTCCAAAACTTCCATACTCACGCCCTACATCAAATTGGATACACCGGGCAAAGCCTCTGTGGTGGTCGTCATTTTGGCTGATCCAGTAAGTGAGAGGTGCAATCCTCGAGAATTTCAAGGGGGTGGGGAGGGCGGCTGCCGTGGGCAGGCTAAGAAATGAAGGTTTTTCATTATTGTCGAACGAAAAATAAAAGTGAGAATCTGCGAATCCGTGATCCGGGAATAGACAACTTTCTGGGTCAAGGGATCTTATCTTTCAATTCGGAGGAGTTGATAATCCGATTCTTGATGCTGAAGCCAGTTCATAGGGGCAAAAAATCCTGTTCTTGGTGCTGAAAATCCTATTCTTTATGATGAAAATCCAGTTCTTAGGGGGCTAGATCGTATACTTGACGTTGAAAATATGATTGTTGATTATATCAAATCCTGTGAGTGGTGGCTTGCTCAGGGTAAGTTATTATCGTTCGGGATCAAACCAATTCAGTACTTAGTACTGAGCACTCTCTTTATTTTTCTCCAATACCAACCGTCTAGGCATACCCGTTCACAGCTAACTCCCCCACTTCGGGTTGTGTGCTCTCCTCTCTGTTATCTCTTATCTACGTCCAGTGGTTAATTTTTTCGGTACATATCATGGAAGAACCCAAAGATCGCGTTGTTTTCTTTGCCATTATTTTTCGTAAAATAGTAGGGGGTGATAATTTTGAATGATTTCATCTTTTTTCGAAATGTACTTCATTCAATGTAATCGAACTCCCCCCTATTGATAATCTCTGGTTTTTCAACGCATGCTAAATTTCGAGTCAAATACCAATTATTGGTATTTGACTTGACTAATTATTAGTCAAGTCAATACTGGATTTATGTTTCAACATTGATGTTGTGGTAGTTGATCTCTTAAAAAATTGATTTCCTGTTGTATTTTTACTGTGAGTTTTCCTGAAATTATTGTTTCTCCTTCACTGAAAATAAACCAATGGTCTCATGCAAGAATTAAAAAAAAGAAGAACACTGCGCATCATCCGATCTGGCTGGCTAAAGAACTTGAAATTACTGGAGGTGGATTGTTGTGCGCAAGAACGAAATTTAGCCCTTGAAAATTACGGCGGTTGTAGTAAACTGCAAACTTTGCTATTTAATACCTATTTAATAGGTTCCTTCAAGATCTTCAAATCATCGAGAATATAATTTTCGACATTCAATAGTAGTTGCTGAACTTGGCATTAAGTAGCCCAAATAAATAGGACCCCCTCGCACTGTAAAATCGGATTATAATATTGGTAGAAAGTCAGTTTTGTTGTGCTTTGGGTAGGCTAATTTGTCATTTGAAGTTTGGGGGTAAAAGATGAGGATGTGGGGCAAGCAAAAAGCGGAGGGATCCAAATAAAATTAGTAAAAGTAAAATTATTTTTTTAACAAACGAATAGAATCTATTTGATAGTTCTTGTGTTAAGTTTGCAGCATGTTTTTTCCTCTTTTTTTCGAATTAATTTTTATTGACAGAATTAAATTTCATCACAATTCATACGAAATAATACTGAACATTTATAAAATCTACTGCGTTTTTTCTAGCTGTTTTCACTCCGCGCTGTTCTTTATTTGCCTGAATCACCGTGTTAAATCTACGGTTAGTTGGTAGCAGAAATCCACAGAGAATCTAATGAGTGTATGTTTCGCAGGATGGACACGAAATATGTTTCGTCGATGAGGAAGGATTCAGCGAACTGTCTCAAGTGGACCCTGATGGCGACACTCTTCTAGATCGCTACATCGCCAAAGATCTGAAGGACCGCGCCGATCTTCACAAATCAAGAACTTAAGATACCTCCCGAATCTCCTGTTCGCAGTTATGTGGCGGACTGATGAATACTTGCACTTGATTCTAAAGATTCATAGTATAAATGATATTATAGCTGGATATTTTAATGAATTTTGGGAGACCTGCGTCACAAGAGATAATTTGTTGAACAAAATTAGCATTTATGGCTAATCAACTTGTGCCTCACAATGCGTACTCTGGGTTGAAATTTGGTATTATCATTAACCTAAAGCTATTTAAAGGTTTAAGGTGTTATTGTAAGGATTACTGCGTTAGAATTTTTATATATATAAATATTATGCGGAACACTGTGATGGTTAAGGTTAACAGATTTTGTTTGTAATTTTATAATAATTTAAATACAAAGTTGAAAATTATAAATACGTTTACCATACCTACCTGGCTCAGCCGTCCAGAATATTATTAATGTTACCCCCTAAACCAAACTGTTCCTAATTAGGAACAGGTAGGTAGGTAATAGTTGTGAATGGTGGATGTGGAGCCAAAATACTGCTTGATAGGGAAAATAACTATTCTTCGCTTAAGTTCTAACATCAATGACCAAGTTAACTTTTCGCAACTTCACAGGAGAGACGAAAAACTGTTCCATATTGATTGTCAATTGTATAAGTGTTCTATTACCTATTACACTGGTCTACAACAA
The DNA here is from genome assembly GCA_955831195.1 of Pilophorus perplexus. Lineage (NCBI taxonomy): Eukaryota > Metazoa > Arthropoda > Insecta > Hemiptera > Miridae > Pilophorus > Pilophorus perplexus. The sequence continues at coordinate 30,673,079 of OY037009.1, read as the reverse complement.
CAACAACAACAAAAATGACCAGCGAGTTGCCGGCTTATTTTCATCTTTTCTAGGGGGTTTTGAGGATAATGAATCCTAATATGATTGCCGTTTTTTTAAGTTGGTTCAAATAAGGCTTTTTTTTGTATTTGTTTAATTATAAAACATGATTTCAGACGAAGTAGTAGTCCGAAGTAGTCTGATTCCACGATAAAAATATAACTTGTAGACGCGTTTCGGTTGATTAGACCAGTGGTTCTCAAACTTGAATGTACCACGTACCCCCTTGGGGAACTCCCGTCATTCCACGTACCCCATAGGTATTTCTCAAGATCTCTATGAATCCAATCAAGGAAAGGAAAAATGCAGTTTGTACATTGAGAACCATATGCCCGAAATTGTTATTTTATTGATGTGTTTCGAACAATGGCATAAAAATGAGAAGAAATATTAAGATGAGAGTCCTATAGGACTCTCGTGATGAGAGTCAAATCCAAATCAATGCGACGGGTGGAGCTGCTTCATCTGGATGAGATGATTGAAGTTTGGCTCAACGGAGGAAAGCCGCAGTCTCAAATCGGGTTCGACGTTCAGTCTCCTTCTGCATTTATTTTTCACGTAAGCAAGGGACGAAAAACTGCTTTCGCAAAGATAGGTCGTTGCGAATTGGACCAATATTTGAACTGCCTCCATGTACAACTTTAGATACTCATTTTGAATTGCAAGCCATGTTTTTACAGGATGAAAAGATTGTCTGTGAGCTGCGTCATGTACGAATTCGATGAACTCTTCTTTGGCCTTTATCTCTGCTGGTGGGTTCTCGTTGAAAGCGTGCGGAGTTTTGATCCAGTCGAAGGAGCACTGGGAGAAATAGGAATCAAAATTGGATCTCAACTGAAGGAGGTGTTCTTTCATTAGATCTTTAATTTCAGCATTTAGCACTCCGATGGTCGCGCCCCTAAAGTTACATAGATGGTCGCGCTGGACCTGTGAGATCCACCTGAAAGTAATGGAGTTAATTAGGTACCCCCGTTTTGATATTTTAAGAGCTAGAAGTCGTAATAAAGTAGAATTGACCTATTTTCTGAAACGAAATAGTTTTATGCAATGTGTAAAATTACTGCAAGAAAAAGAAAAAAGTGAAATAAGAAAAAGTTACGTAGTTGGTCGCGTGGATCTACCAGATCGTAACTTGACACACTAGGTATCTAACGACCAAACTATGTCGTCGGGATCGGACGAATCGTCGACGACGGAGGTGATTTTGATAGCCTTTAACCACCCCCCAGAACTCGCTGATCACAATAAGACCACCCTCATGAAAATATGTTGAGCCGTTCGGGCGTAATCCTGTGATACACAAACACACAAACAAACAAACATGTCGAAGAGATGAGCGCACCTTTCCATTTTTTGAGGGAAAGGTTGCACTAAAAATCGCTAGGTACCTAGGTACCTAACAGAAGGAAATCAGAATGATTTAAAAAAAAAATTAAAAATCTGATGGTATAACTTGCATTCTAGCGTTTGCTAATACTTGGAAAGAAATCATCAGTTACTTAATAATTTTTTTGCTGATCTTGACTTTTTCCCCACTGTGCGGAGATGGATGAACTTCTGGCAGGGTCCCCGATTGATCCGTCGTCCTCATTGACCCCAATTTGCTCTCCACAGAATCGATGACAGTTGGGTCAGGCTGCTCTCGTCAATTTGGAAAACATTCCCTCTGCTGTCAAATATATTTCCTGAAATGCTCGTTTACTCCGCTAAACACCTTTCATTTAGAACCCTTTAAATGATTTTATAATCTATATTAATTTATCAAACCGCGACGAAGAGTATTTCAAAAATATCGGGTAGAACTGGCTGAATTATTGAGCCAGTGGGGAAATTTCATGTGGATGGGGGAAATTGGAGATTTTCAACCGACAATGACATCCCTTCTACAAAGTTTTGTTTGTTTACAGTTTTGAACGTTTGTGGAGAAAAAACCGCTGATTTCATTAGTGACGGCGGAGATTTGGTGGTCGTTGGGGGTGTTATGACGTTTTGGGCGTTTTGTGGGAGGTGTGATTGTGGTGCGATTAAGTGAACTCCGACTAACGTATTTTTAATTCAAGTATAGTTAATTTCAAAGATATCACAATGCCGATTCCGAATAATAACGATTTGAGGTTGGTCTTAGCATGTTTCTTATTTTGGTTTTATTGTTTCGGTTTCCTGATGGTGGCCGTTGAAGTGACGAACAGAAGTATCGCTTTCGTGCTCCTCGTCGGCCCTACTGTGACGTTTTTCCTCATAAAGAAATTCGCGATACGGCCGGTCAGTGACGAAGTGGCTAACGACGTTCTCGGCTTGTGGAAGGACATCGAGAAAGAGCCTTCGCTGAGTTCGGAGGGTTTAAAGAACGACAAATCCGACAAACGGGCCAGCGGAGGGAACCTTCAGACGTTCAGCATTTGGGCTCACAGGTTTGCCGGTTTGGACGCTCCGGAGAACACGATCGAGGCATTGGAAACGGTAGGTGAAGATTTAAGTGCACAAGGGATGGAGTTGTGTGCAAAGCCCTTCAAAAACTTCATCTGTAGCTCTCTACAAGCCCCAAAGAGACCTTCAGTGTCACACTGGTCTGCGAGATCCCCACCTTCAGTGGTCCACAGTGGTCTGCGAGATCCCCCATTAAACGATTTTCCGCCCAAAAAGGAACTCAGAAAAGACATCTCCCTCCACCCTTTGAATAAAGCCCTTCAAAACCCCTCCTTGCTCCATTAGAAGCCTTACAGGTCTGGGACTCCCGAAAATCGACTCTACGTCCAAAACCACTTCGAAAACGACACCTCACTCAACTCATTGGTCAAAGCCCTTCAAGAACAATTTCTCATCCCCTTAGCCTTTCAAGAAGCCTTTCAAAGTTGCGCAGCAGGTTTGGGACCTCCGGAATTCGATTGTACGTCCAAAACCACTTCGAAAACGACACCTCACTCAACTCGTTGGTCAAAGCCCTTCAAGAACAATTCCTCGTCCCCTTAGAAGCCTTACCAAGTTGCGCAGGAGGTCTGGGACCCCCGGAAATCGATCGTACGTCCAAAAACACTTCGAAAACGACGTGTCGCTCGATTCCTTGAACATAGCCCTTCAAAAACTCCATCGGCAGCCCCTAAGATCCCCACAGTGTGGTCTATTAAGTCTCCCCTTAAATCGAGCTTCTGTTCCAAAACTAATTAGACAACGACACCTCACTTTACTCCGCGGAAAAATCCCTTCAAAACAACCATCAGAGGCCTATTGAGAGTCCCACAGAAGCCTACTGTGTGGTCTATCTGGTTTTTAGCCCTCATTAATCGATTTTCGGTCCGAAAATTAATACGTAAAGTCACCTCACTCAACTCCTTGGGCAAAGCCCTTCAATAACCCCATCTGCAGCCCCTTAGAGGCCTATAGTCTGGTCTGTGAGGTCCGTCCAAGCCCCTAATGAATCAATTTTCCGCCATAAATTTATTTAGAAAAGGACAACTCACTCGACTCCTTGGGCAAAGCCCTTCAAAAAGCCTTCCTCGCCCCACTAGAAATTTGCGTAGCAGGTCTGGGACCCCCGAAAATTGATTCTACTTCCAAAACCTCTTCAAAAACGACTGTCGCTCGACTCCTTGGGAAAAGTCCTTCAAAAGCCCCATCAGCAGCTTCTTAAGAGCCCCATAGAGTCCTACAGTGTGGTCTATTAGGTCTAAGACCCCCGATCGATTTTCTCTCCCAAAACTAAGTAGGTCCCAAACCAAGAAAACGACACCTCACTCGAATCGTCGGCCAATGCCCGTCAAAAACTCCATCTGCAGCCCCTTACCGGCCTATAGTGTGATCTGTGAGGTCTTAGACCCCCATTTGTCTCATTTCCGTCCCAAAACCACTTCGAAAACGACATGCCGCTCGACTCGTTGGACGAAGTCTCTCAAAACCCCCATAAACATCCCCGTAAGAACCCCATAGAGCCCTTCAACGTGGTCTATCTACCCCCATTAATCGATTTTCCCTCCCAAAATTAATTCGATAACGAGACCTCACTCGACTCATTGGGAAAACCCCTTTAAATACCCCACCTAGCCCCCTTAGACGCCTTTTCCCGAAAATCCTTCGGAACGTCACTTGTCTTGACCCCCTTCCCAAACCTTTTTACCCCTAGTGAACTGTAACGCAAATGGACCCATTCTAATACAGACAATTCATCCTTCTCGATTATATTTTAAAATTCCCATCGTCGAATGTCTTCAGGTCGATTCCAAGTGATTTTATCGCAGCTGCCACTTGACCTCAATTTTATCAGTTCAAACTATAATTTTTGATTGTTCTTATCTGGCCTTTTACAAGCTACCCAGCCTTATAACCGAGGAACGTGCATTTTCACTCGCGAACATTCCCAAACAATTCCTGCCTTGAAGGTTGACCTCTTGAGGTCCGCTGCCCAGGAGCCTCTCGCTAGTTCGACGATTCGTTGACATTCGACGTGGCAGCCTTATTTAAAGTCAATTAAGGCATGAAATTAGAAATAATAATTAATGAATTGATCACCAGAGTATTCTAGATCCTCTCAGCTAGCTGGCTCAGAAAATAAAAGTCACTTTTTGGTGTTTTTTCTCACTCAGAAATATATAGCTCAGCTTGCCAATTTTAACATGGCTGATTTTTAAAAATAAATAAGAAATTTTAACGTGGTTGATTTTTATTTTGACCAGAAAAAGTATCGCTCAATTTTTTTTTTTTAATAAATAGGTAGGTATCTGTAAACTTTAATTTGGTACAGTACCGTAACTAGTGTGATAGGACATTGAAAGGGCTTTTCAACGGTATGGTCAGATTTTATTTTTGATTTTTTGATAATTAAATAAGGGATTTTAACGTGGTTGTTTTATTTTGATCAAAAAAATATATATCGCTCAAAAGTTGTTTTATTTTCTGAGCAAAAAAATATCGCTCCGAAAATAAATCTCCCACACGGGGAGCGAAAAAATATAACTCGCTGAATATCATTATTTAATCATGAAAATCGCTCCAATTCAATCCCTGGCTGTCGGTCCTCCATCTCAGAACCTCACAGCTACTGAGCTTACCAGCAAACCTACTCTGACTGGCGCTGGCTTCAGTGAAGCACGTGCTTCGGAGCTTCGCAGCATTTGAAAGGACTGGAGTTGGTATGTCTCCAGGTCAGGGCGTTTGCATGTTTCCACAGGCTGACCTGAAGGCCCCAGCAACAATGGCCTGATTTTCTTCCCTCAATAAGGCTGATAATACAAGTTTTGGCTCACCAAAGTCTGAAATTTCTTGATGGCCTAGAGCTTCTCATACACCCCTACAGTCAGCCTCTGTGGCTCATCTGGATCTGCCCCTCTCCCTCTCCACCAATCAGCGTTCCTGGGTTTTCCTCTCGTGTGGGACAATTCATTGCCCTCTCTACTCTCACGTTACAAAACTTCCACCTTACGGATTTTGTTCTCTTCTCACGTGCAGTTTGCTCTAAATGTAACCTTCTCCCTATTTCAACGTTTTATTTCACTTGTTCTCTTTGCAGTGTTTGAAAAATGGAGCGAAAGCCGTCGAATTCGATCTGGTCCTTACGGCGGATTTTGTGCCCGTGGTGTTTCACGACGTCAAATTGGATCGGTTGACGAGCTGCGCCTCAGACATCAGGCACCTCCCCTGGTCACAAGTCAAAACCTTTGACGTATCTGTACACCACCCTTTCAGGTACATTTGAGCTGAGAGGATTTTGGCAAGTAGGTAAAACTTGGATCGTCTCATTTTCTGTTTCTTTGTCCAGGTCAAAATACCCTGAAACGCACATCCCTTTGTTCGAAGACGTCATCAAAATTCTTGTCGCTCACAAAACGCACATGGTCATCGACATGAAAGACGACAGGATCGAGGTGTGTTCAGTAGTAAGCCTGCGCGTGTTTCAAATCAACTCCATTTTATTTCAGCATTAAATTTTGTTTTTCAGGCTGTCAACGTTGTCGTGGAAGCCTTCCGGAAAAATCCTGAACTTCACAAGTTGGCGCTCGTCAGCTCTTTCAATCCCTTCATCATCTGGAACGTGAGTAATTTAGATCCATTTTCTGAATAAGTGAGGTTTTTGGACGGGTTGTATTTTGTGTACTTATATTAGGGGGCGTTCCTAAATCGATGTTTTTACGATTGAGGACAGAATAAACAGGTGGAACTCATTTATTCACCTGTCTTCCAGCACTCACACCAAAACCCAACTATTAGTCCAACTATTTTTTGCACTGAAGTCCCCGTGACCACTCAGAAGCTGGATGGTCCTGTGCTCAAGGTGCCACCCACGGCGTCTCCAGCTGCTGAACCACCAATGGGAAGAACTCATAAGTGAGCCTCCCGGTGTTCTTGGCGTCCTAATCCGCCTGCCACTGGCCTTGGCGCATCCCAGCCTGACAGGGCTTTCCCCCATCACCCAGAAGGGGAGTCCCTCCCGAATCCTGTAGGCTGCATATCGACGGGTAGTTTCCAGCTCTATGTGGAGCACACCTGCGAGGACACGCACAGCAGCGCCTGATAATATCGACGATATTATCGTCGTGTAAGCCCGCGTCACCCTTATCAAGGCCTTTCTCTGGGTGGACCTCAACCTCCTGATAACGGGTGCTTTACGATTGAGGACAGAATAAACAGGTGGAACTCGTTTATTAACCTGTCTTACAGCACTCACACCAAAACCCAACTATAGTCCTATTATTTTTTGCACTGAACCGCATCATATGTCCATTTCTGGTTGCGATGAAATCCCTCACATGGGTGGTGGGGGCAGAAGTCCGCACTAGTTGGTTTTTTCCACTTCCTGAAAACTGAGTTGCGAATTTCCGGGTTTTTGCTCTTCTATCTGATAGAAGAGCATCTTCCTCACATCCCATGTGAATTTGATGAATTTTCCATGGAAATTAAAAGCGCTATGACGATTTTTCAAAACCCTTCTCCTGCGGACTCTTGCCCCAGGCGATGAGGCAAGAGTCCGCCCCCTGTCAGACATGCGGACTTCTGCCCCCACAACACTTCACACCAGGTTCAATAATCTGTTCTGGTAAAAAAAACCTCAAAAACCGGTACTGCCATTAAAAGCACATTACCTCACGTTCAAATGGATATCTTGGTAAAACAATCACACGTTTGCACTCCAAAAAAATAGTGCGGACTTCTGCCCCATTCCATAACTTTTGTTTTCCGTCCGCTGTATCAACGTGCTGTTAGGTTCTGATGAAATTGACAAATGATTATTGAATCATTATTTAATTAGAACCAAAATAACGTGCACATGAATGTATATGAAAATCAAGAATAATAATAATAATTGCTACGCAGCGAACTGCAGTGTAGCCAGTGCACCACACACGATGCACAGGGATGATAGAGGACCTAACATGCCCCTTTTAGAGGACCTAACACGTGCCAAGATTCCTAAGTATATTTTTCCCACTAAAACATAACTGGAAGGGTCTGTGAAGTAAGTAAAATTGGTTTCAGGAGCAACGAAGTTTTTCCACGTGAGGAAGCACGACCTAAACATGGCGAAATAATTACATCAGAACCAGAAAAAACGAACTTTCCTCATTTTCTCCCGGCAGCGGGCACGGTCGAGCACGATGTTTCGTTGGTGACTGATAACAACTTGTAGGAGCCTCCTACAGGTGACGGTGTATTATGTTGCCTAATATATTAGGCCTGTAGAAAGCTTGATGTGGTCGACTACGCCCATGATTTTCTTCACCACAAGACATGGTCCCCCCCAAGGTGATGCCAGTTTGGGACAGACACCGACCTTCCGGTACCTTCTGCAGCGGCCGTAAACACCACACGTTGTCGCCTTCCTTATGCAGGGGGCATTTAGCATTGATGTAGGTACCTCCTCTTGACTATTACAGCCGTTTTCAGGAGTCTTTCCGGGCCAACTGGTGAATAGGCACCTCCCCACAAAGCAGTGTCATTGGATGTGTCAGTTCCCGCCCAAAAGTCATCATAGGGAGCAGCCAGTGGTTGCATGTTCCGAGGCCCGGCTGGCCAGCAACTCTCCTGGTCCTCTTGGCCTTGGTCCACCATCTTTGCCAGCGGTTCCCAAAGGGTCCTATTGAGCCTCTCGACAAGGCCATTGCTCTGAGGATGGATAGGTGTAATCTGGGCGCGCTTTATCCCCAAGAGCACCACATCCCTGGAATTTGGACTCATTCGTGCACAGGCCCGTGTGAATCTCCCTTTGGATCCCGAAATGGGATACCACATTTGCTACCAGTCGTTCTAAGCCAGACACTAGAGGCACGAAGACGTGTCACTTGTGCAAAGGTGATTATTAATATTTATTTTTGGTAGATATGTACATATTACTAGTATGTATGTCTACTAGAAGTAAATATCAAAAATGGGGACATGAAATTTTCGGGACAACTTTTGGCAGCCTAAACACGTCGATATGTCGGGAGTTGATTTAGTTTTTCTCCGGTAATATGTATTCGGTACTTCCTAGCGAAAACATTCCTAAACACGAATTTAGAAAGCATTAAATTTTCCATCGAATGAGCACCATAACTTTATAAATCGGTCAAGTGGTGTAGTAAAAAACCATGGTCGAAAAATGGCGTTTTTTTTCAACTTTGCCAAGAAGCGTTTTGCATACAGCACTTTTTTAATGTCGGTAGGTTGAAAATCGGTCCCCTAACAATAACACTCATTGAATGAAAGTTGTGAGGGAGTACCAAACCTTTCAAATTCGCTCAAGTACACTTCTCGAAATTAGCTTTCTTCCAAGTTTCGGCTGATGGTAGTAAGAACCTGCGACGGTTACTATGAGGTGAAACTCCTTCTAAGAACCATGAGCGTCTTGTATTCCTGATCATTCTTTATAAATTATAATATTTATAATATTTATTTATAAAAGCGGACGAACAGGGTGGAGAGACGCAACGAAAATAATAAACGTCGGCTGATTGAGGTGATTAAGGCGCACTTTGAAGACTGCAGTATAGAGTGCAAGCAGGCGCAAGAAAATGCAGACTTGCTCATTGTTACCGCGCCCAATTCCAAGGCCAAGGGGCACAAAAGAGTGGCGATAGAAGGAGATGTTGATCTTGCAGTGCTGTTGACAGGGCTTGGGAGGCAGTGCAACAACTTGGTGTACCTGAAGCCTGGAATAGGAAGCGCTTCTGATTCCTTCTACTCATTTGAATCCTTCAGATTAGACCCAAACAGCATCCTCTTCCTCAACTTTTTCACTGGATGCGACACAACTTCTTCTATGTTTGGCTAGAGCAAAATGAAGCTTGGCAGCAATCGTGTTCAAACCACCAAGGATGTGGCACCCTTCTCGTTACTGTCACTATTTCTTGCGCATGACTATTGATTCCGCAACTTTCTCAGCTTTCTGGTCAGGTACTACGATACAAACGCTTCTGGCCTCTTAGTGAAATGATCAACAATGACCACAATCGGTTGCCATTCTTTGTGCTTGGTGATTTCATTAGCCACGCGTTCAAACGGTACCGTAGTTACCCGGTCCTGTGAGGGAGCTCGCTCCGCAGTCCCACGTCTCGCCGGCGCTTGCAGGTGGTACTGGAGTGAACAAAACTCGAACAGCCTGATGCTTTGCCAACCAGTAAAATATCTGGCGAAGCTTGCTCACCGTATTATGCCGAGTTCCAAAATGGCCTGACATGTGGCATCTTTCAAGGACCCGTTTAGCAGCTAATGATATCCATGTAGCACACATACTTCAGGTGATCGTCGTCGCGATGGTCGCTAGACGGTCTGCTTGTCCGCTTGGCCGATGGTCTGCCGACCTGACCATTTCCCAACCTCGGGCCCTCGCCGCCCAGAAAAGTACCGTCGGGCCGCTGTCGAATAGTTGTCGTCCTTCGGACGACCATCACTCAACAATGCTGTCCATAGCCCCACGTATGTAAGCTAAGTGGGTTGGCGTAATCCAGATGCAGTGTCAAAGTAGCATCCTAGGCGCGCTTCCCTGCCAGAAATATGAGATAAGGGTGCTGGAATCCACAGCCAATACACTGGGCCAATACTGGTGTTCCAGGTGGGCAAAGGTTGCATTTCTAGGTATGGGACATCAACGTTGATGTTATTGAAACCGATGTTTAAAGCTTTCTCAGTCACTTCCATGTTGATGTGCGTTAACGTTCTTACACACTGTTGTTCCAGGTGAGGAAAGCCGACCCTTCGATAGTGACTGGGCTCACGTACCGCCATCACTACCTGACATATTCGAAATATTCACCGATTGACTCCGAGTGCGTGCCGTACCCTTTGTCAGCACCTGTGTTCTACATGTACCGCGTCGTGGATTACGTACACAAATATTTGTACGACCACGTCTACCATAGCCTTATCGGATTTTCCATCGCTTTGCTCGACAAAGAACTCGTCACGAGGTTTGTTCGAAAGTGAAGATTTGGCTGCCAGTTGTACATACAAAATTTGTACATCTCACTGTTTTTTTTTTTTTTTTTAAAATCTCTTTTGTTCTTCAGAGAAGCTATTCACCGGTGGAAAAAGCGAAACGTCCGAGTGATGGCGTGGACCGTCAACATCCCTTTGGAGAAATCCATGTTCATGAAGAGCTACGGCATCCCCATAGTGACCGACTCCATGCTCGGACCGACTGACACCCTGTGAAGGACTCGAACCCACCGCCCTTCGAAACAGTACAAAACGCGCAAATAGTGTACATGCATATCCATGGATTTCGATGATTATCGTTAAACATGGAAACAAAACTGCCATTTAAAATTTGCTTTTTAAACGACCCGCCAACCTGGTTCGTGGTTACTCAACAGGAAACGGTGCTATCAGGCTACTTAACGAAGATAATATATTATCTTCTATATCGTACGATATTATCGTACGAAGATAATACACAACAAACTTTTCTGTTTGTCCAACAAATAATCTTCTGTTAAGCCTCGTGTGGTGTTTCATGCTTCAGTCAAAATTAGGGGTATTCATGGTTCACTTGTCGAATCGTCTTAAATCAAAAGTTCCATGAGGCACCTCCTGTTTTTAATGGGGAGGACCAAGACTCCGTCACCTGGGCGAGTAGACAACACCAAAAGGTTTTCTCAACGTGGTCCCTTTTTTAACCAAAAAGTTTAAAAAAATAGTATTAAAACGATTTGAAAGGGAGTTGTAGGGGGGTGGAAAAAATGAATTTACAGCCCCCCCCCCCCCTCAAGAAGGGTCGTTTGTCACCATTAGACGGAGCTCAGAGGACATAGAAAAATTAAAAAAGTAATAAAATATTCACAATCAACTATAAGGGATTGCAAAGACAAAAACAAAACCGAAATCCCCTCCCCCCCCCCCCCCCCCCCCAATCAATGTCCAAAGCTTTTTTTTTTCACACTTCGCAATAGGATTGGTTAATTTTTTGTATTCATTGACGCAACACACATGAGAGTCCAATTGTTTTTTCAATGATTAGTGGGGCTTCAAATTCCGCCTCTCATATCGTATCTTCAGTATAGTTTTCACATACATTTTTTGCGCTGGATCCAAATTTGGACTTGGATTTCCAAAAAACCGTCATCCTGTATTTCTTTAAGAAAACAAACCATTCATTATTGAGAAGCGAGTAGAAAGGGTCAGAGCCCAAGTAGGAAACGGTCAGGGGTTGGCTGGCTTTAGCCAGCAGGGGGGTGGCTCCATAGTTGGAAGCTTAGAGCGGCCTAACGAAAGTATAGGACCCTCTTGGTCACTTTGAGGTGGATTCAATCTCAAGCTCAAGTTTATTATTCTTTGATGTTGTTACTTGTGCAAAAATTTAATTCTGTGTTAATGAAAATGTTGTTTTGTTTTTTACTAGAAAAATATTTGACCTCCTGGGATCCTTCAAAAATCCCATTTCTAGCCCCATGAAAGCCCTATAAATCCCCATAGTGAAATCAGATCGTTCCGGGCCACCAAAAATGGATTCTACGTCCAAAAATACTTCGAAAACGACACCTAACTCGATCCCACAGCCAAAAGCTAAAAAAAAACCCTCCCGTAGCCCCATTTTAGCACTATTGCGCCCCACGGGTTTGGGCGATCGGGCTGAAAACTTGCGGGCACATCTAGATGGTAAACCAAGTATTTTGTCAAAATTTCAGATTAAAAAAAAAATCCTACCGCCCAAAACGGCCCGGACGGCGTACGGCGGACGGACATTTCGGTTTTAGAATCTAGACCTTTTGAAACGGATAATGTCAAATTTTGAGGCCGATCGGAGTAGTAGACATCCGTCGCGATTACGTAGGTTTGTATTCCAAGAATAATAAACCAAAATGGTAGCTTCTAACTTGGAGTACCAGAGCCGTCACCAATCAGTGATACCTGAATAAATTCTAAATGATGAAGAAATAAGATCTACGAGTAATCTAGTGGCCAATTGAAATCTAGAAAGTTGAAATCTAATCGTTAGAAAAATTTGAATAGGTACCTACGTTAGTTTTAGACGTTAGAAATGAATTCTGCTTGTGAAATGTGGCCCTCCTTGTACAAGTTGATCTGGGTTTTCAGAGCATTTCTGCGGGCCACGTTACGGCCCGTAACTTACGGGTGTTGTGCAATTTGTTTGCTTCTTGCCGGATGTTTATTTCTAAGTACAGTTCATTCTGGACTACTAATACGGCGCGCTCAACCGAACCTTTGGATGGCTCGCCACCAGGGATTGAATTGGAGCGAGTTTTATTAATCGGAATCGCTCAATATCTATCGCTATATGAGGGGTTATAACAAGTTTGGATTTCTATTTTGAGCGAAAAAAAAATAAAATATATATATATATCGCTCTAAAGAGATGGATTAGCGTCTCCGAGTTTTAACTTTAACATTAAAATGGAGATACAGGACGGAATCATTCGTTCACAAAGGTAGGTGGATTGAAGTATAGAACCGAAACTTGAGTAGGCGGCACAGTGAGGCGAAATTCCCTAGGTTGGTAAAAAAAAAAAAATGGCCTAAATTTTGACATGTTTGACATCATTCAGGTGCTAACCCAGATTTGCAGGCCTGGGAAAGTTTTACTAGCTAAGGAACAGCAGAAAACCAGTGAAATGTTTCACTCACTTCAGTCGTTCACGCTGGGGTAGTCACCGAAAGTGTCCCTGACAGAAAAAAAAAAAAAAAAAAAAAATGGCAAATTTTTCTGGAAAACAGGCCGAGGAGCGCCCACTTTTTTTTTAGGGAAAACTACCTACTTCTTTCTGCCGACTCCTTTTTCTTCCTTTTTTTCGTTTTTTCTCATTTTAAAAAATTAAGTGGGAAAATTTTAAAAAACCCCCCATTGTCAGTTATTTACCTACCTAAGCCCAAACTACACGGATGAATCATTCATTTTAGTATCCTCTTGTTCATGTGGGCTGTGGGAGGGATGGGGAATCAGCAAAAAAAGTATGTTAAAAATGAATGTTAAAAATAAATAAATGGAAACAAGATTAAAAGGGACATTAAAAGTCAATTTCAAGATAAATTGTAATGCATTGATTTTCCAAAATTATGTAGGTACCTACTTCCGACGATTCGACATCGAAAGTGGTAAACCATGAAGACCCTATTGTTTTACATAAAGTGCGACACAAAAAAAGTTTGCTATTCGACTGAACCATTGTGAAAATATTTTGCCTTCGAAACCTGTCTAGAACACCTAGTTTGTAGTTCCCGAACAAAAATTAGCTTATTACGCCGAGATTGATTTTTAGCTTTAAGCACCAACTGCAAACCCGATTGATCTCGAGTCCCACCATTCCCCCACCTTTAGCAATAACGCTGTAAACGTTATAAATTGTAGCTATTTTTACATTTTAAGGCGCTGGTAGTAGCTGTGTCGCAGAAAATTTCACGAACGCCATTTTTAATAATACTGCAAGAATACTGCAGGAAAAGTAAGATAATAAATGTAATATTTCCCTGAACTGTTATTTAGCGTCATCGTTATTTTCATTTTTACCTTCAAAAACATTTTTGTGACCACCTCTTGTCAATGTTGGTTGCTTATTTTGTGCTGTTGGGTCTAATCGGGCTTGACGATTGTTTCAATTTTTTATAATTGTATACATTTTTATACTCATTTCAGCGCCCCAAACATGTATGTACCTATTTAGTGTTTTTTTTTAAATTTCTTCATGAACTGTGGTTATTCCATTGAGTGCTGATTTAGGAAGTTGTGCTGTTATTTGAGTAGAAATTTTGTTTGTGCGTTCCGGTGGCTCAAAATTGGAGCTAAACACTCTTGTAGGGCTTTTGAGGTATGAACAACAATTCCCTAGGGCCAATCCCTGTTGATTTCTTCTAATAGAAATATCCTGTCAATGATTTTGGGGTTGAAGTGGCTCAACAGCCCACACTGGCAATTCTTCATCAATCAACTCGAGTGATTTGGGTCCGTGTTGAATCATAATGGAATAATAAACCAAAATGGGGGTTGGCTGTTTTTGTTGAAAGTTGACCATTTTGCAGCCTCCCAATAAGGAATGGACGTGCTTGTAGATTTTTTTTTTTTCAAATTCCAAGCTTCCAAATCACACTGAAAATGGGATCAAAACGCTCATGTTTAAACCGCTTCTTGACTTCTAAGAACACGGCCCCAAGACGATTCAACTCATTGTCACGCATGTCCATTCCTTATTGTGCGGTCGGAATGAAGCCCAGTCAGTTTTCCCCATTGGCTCCCTCCCACAATTCCACTCTTGAAGTAAGAAGGAAGTTTCCTAACGCACACATCCGCAGACATGTCAGTTACATATCGCACCCGTCGCAGAATATTGCAACACGAAATTCATATTTTTTGAAAAGGGCGTATGAAGTGTTCCCCTCCTTTCCCTTCCTTCTCCTCTTCAGCCTGTGTTGGGCTGCACTAGCCTTGTTTTCATCTTCGGCAGACACAGACCGTGCCTAACCAGAGAAAAAAAATCACCATTTTAACTCTTCACGGATGGTGCGATATTTGAAAAGATCAATCTCTCATAGAAATCCAATCCAGTATGGAGTTATGAAAAAGGCTCACTTTTCGCGCCTCTACCAAATCCTTCGCTCCCCACAAGCTCTGCGATACTCCCCGTATACTCTGCGAGTATACTGTTCCCCTGTTTTCCATTCCCTTCACCCACCGGGCCTGTTCAAAGTGAATAGCCAGCTAGCCTTTATTTGTAATATTGTATTATTCTCGAAGCGATAAATAAATGGAGCGCTTTTGATTAGTGCTGCGTGTATTTTCTTCTCCCACTCAATTCAACCAAGAGTGTACAGCAGAGGTGTCGCCAAATGTCAATCGTCAGTCAATGAGCAACGTTTTTCAGCATTGACAGTTTGAAATCCTGAAATTTACCTCCCAAGCGCACAAATGAGCCATTAAATGAGTCGCTAAAAAAAATTGTTTTATTCAACCGAAAATTTGCTAAAAACACAAATTCAAGGAGCGCGAGTCTTAAATTTCACAAACGGACAAATCCGTTTAAATCACAAATTAAAAAAACCATGAGATTATCTCCACGGAACACACAGTGTCAGATCCTGTTGGGGGTTCTCCTTATCAGGCAATGCTGCCACGACCCCCAACCTAAATCCGCCACTGCGTCTGGACCGGGTACGCGATACACAGCAGGTTCGGAATGACAGCGTTGACTTCTTGGGGGAGTTCACCGGTTGAAAGAGCGTTTCTTGTTTCTCATTTCTTTTTCTATTTCGAATTGCCGCAAATCCGCCCGCTGAAGAAAGTCTTGTTTTTCTAAATACCTGGAACAAAACGTGAAGACAGATAGAAAACAGTTCATTGTCAGGAACAGATTTGTATCTATACACGTCAGGGCATCATATCAACAATACTACATACCTAATGTAGTATGAACACCACCAGTATAATTATTTTATAACTAGTAGGTAAAATAATTATTTCTTCAGAATCATGGCCTCAAAGTCACCCACCAACAACCATGCTCACCATAATGGGCTCCTTGAGAAGGTCGGAATCCAGCATTTCTAGTAACATATTCGGGATTCAGCACCCTTTAAGGTAAGCGCACACTACTGACGGGGCGCAGCGCATCGCATCGGGTCGGAAAAAGTGCACGGTTTAGTTCAGTGGCATTTAAATGGGGGAACGCACACTACTGTCGGGGCGGAGCGCGTCGGGGCGGAGTGCATCAAGACATCGCTCTCGAGGCGTATTTTTCCGCCGGTCCGCTGCGACCCGGCCCGCCGCGACAGTAGTGTGCGCATCAACAACAACAAACAGACGGATTCCTCTTCACCTTTGAGGTAAGCGCTCACTGCTGACGAGGCAAAACCGGCTTGGATCGTTCTTAAACTATTTTAAAAAGTTTTAAAATTGAGCATTGTTCAGAAAGTTTTCAAAAATCAGTTCGCTTGAATTTATGTTTTCTTGTAGAATGCGAACCTAGTTAGTTTCAACAAGTTTACTACTGTACATACAACTTAGTATGGTACATTGGATTCAGTATGATCACCAATGGTGATTCACCATACTGACTACAAAATTATTAACCTGTCACAAGAGTGCCTAGTAAGTAGTAGGTACTTTATTCTGTACGTCAGGAATTCCACAGGGACAGGCCGGTCTCTTTTATTCTGTGGTCAGGCCACACCAGTGAAGAGGAATCCCGGCACTGAATCCCGTTGCGATGCGGCCCGATGCGCCGCTAATGTGCTTAGCAACATTTTTGCGATGCAGTGCGCTGCGCTGCGCCCCGTCAGTAGTGTGCGCACACTACTGACGGGGCGCAGCGCATCGCATCGGGTCGGAAAAAGTGCACGGTTTAGTTCAGTGGCATTTAAATGGGGGAACGCACACTACTGCCGGGGCGGAGCGCGTCGGGGCGGAGCGCATCAAGACATCGCTCTCGAGGCGTATTTTTCCGCCGGTCCGCTGCGACCCGGCCCGCCGCGACAGTAGTGTGCGCATCAACAACAACAAACAGACGGATTCCTCTTCACCTTTGAGGTAAGCGCTCACTGCTGACGGGGCAAAACCGGCTTGGTTCGTTCTTAAACTATTTTAAAAAGTTTTAAAATTGAGCATTGTTCAGAAAGTTTTCAAAAATCAGTTCGCTTGAATTTATGTTTTCTTGTAGAATGCGAACCTAGTTAGTTCCAACAAGTTTACTACTGTACATACAACTTAGTATGGTACATTGGATTCAGCATGATCACCAATGGTGATTCACCATACTGACTACAAAATTATTAACCTGTCACAAGAGTGCCTAGTAAGTAGTAGGTACTACTTTATTCTGTACGTCACAAATAACAGGAATTCCACAGGGACAGGCCGGTCTCTTTTATTCTGTGGTCAGGCCACACCAGTGAAGAGGAATCCCGGCACTGAATCCCGTTGCGATGCGGCCCGATGCGCCGCTAATGTGCGTAGCAACATTTTTGCGATGCAGTGCGCTGCGCTGCGATGCGCTGCGCCCCGTCAGTAGTGTGCGCTTACTAATTATTTACGCTTAATAATTATTTCTTCAGAATCATGGCCTCAAAGTCACCCACCAACAACCATGCTCGCCATAATGGGCTCCTTGAGAAGGTCGGAATCCAGCATTTCTAGTAACATATTCGGGATTCAGCACCCTTTAAAACCTCCTTACACAAATTTTTAATTCGAAAATCCGTATAGTTACGTGCAGAAATACCTATTTAAGATTTTCAACTGAAAGTGGAGGGCCCGTGACGTCACACCTTCCCTCGCTAGGCATTGAGTAGTTGGGCTCAAGAGGTGCCAGAGCGCTGAATAATAAATCTGAACGGAATCAGAATTAAAACACTCGGCCCGGGTCGATTTTCGAATAACCTTCATGATGATTATCTAGAATCTAGATAATCATCATCCCTGATCTAGATGCTCAGTTTAGAGAAATTTACGTAGGGAATATTTCCCTATTTTTGTTTGATCCTACCAATAAATTCCCAAAACGTGCGGGGGCCAATAAGAAGCGATTATTCTGTGCGAGGGAGTGACGTGTCTGTCAGCCAATGATAGCTCAGCTCCTCAACGCTCCGCCGACAACGGCGAAGCGATGAGGAGTATAAATAGAGGGCGATTCGCTCCGCTCGTCATTCTTTCCTGCGACTTCTTACTGGACCACTGCACTGAGGGCTTACAACCGTTTCCTGGCGTTTTCTTCCCTGCGGGGACTTTTACTGGACCGAGGACCCTGTTGCAGTCGAGCTCGGCTCCTGGCGTTTCGATACAGTCGAGTGTAACTCCTGTCGAACAAGAAGACCTGGCTGCAGTTCAGCTATGCTCCTGGCTAACAGAAGATTTCAACGGACCTTCTCAAGACTCAACTTCGCCTGTCCTTCTTGGGGTTAAAAAATATTCCAGTTCAGTAAGTTCAGAATTTCCTTCTTAATCGTTGCAAAAGGATCTTTTCAGAGCTCTAAATTCGCAGACCGCTCTCACCCTTCAACTCAATCTCAGCCAGGCACAACACTCAGTTTTCAGGGTCGCTTTTCGCGTAGCAAAGTTGGCTAACTTGCCTCTCTCAGCCAATCAAAAGCAGCCCATGTCATGTACCCCCCCTCCAGACCACGGAATTCAAATATTATATTTTTCCTAAGGCCCTATACAATTTATTCGCAGAAAACCGGTCTGTATTATTTAATAATACAGCGAATAAATTTTATAGGGCCCTAAGAAAAATATAATATTTGAATGCAAATTTACGAAAACGGGTCAACATGGAAACATCGTTTATTCACCCATAGCAAGTGGACCATCCAGGGGAATGACAAAATACAACAAATAACAAGAATGAAGAACAAAATAACTAATAACTACAAAAGAAACGAAAACATCACCCAGCAAACGGCGGAAACCAAAGGAGAGCCATGGACGCTGTGGACACGTGGTCTACTCGTCCCAGAACTGTAGGCCCGCTCCGTCTTCCAGTCCGAGACACTGGAACTTCCTTTGGGTACCTCGCAGTCGGGATGTCACAGCCTGGATGATAGCAAATTGCAGCTTCACTCGAACCCATGCAGCAACTTGTGAAAATGGACGAGCCCACTTTTCAGCCAGTGTCGAGGCGAGCTGTCAATTGAATCGCTGGAATTCTTTCCCCATTGAACCACATGCACATACCAGTGGGGAGAATGAAGCCCTCAAGTCTTCAGCAGCGGTGTCGTATTTTGCATGTTTCGTCGACTCAGCGTTCTTGGATACCTGGTTCCAGTTGAGGTGGGCATAGGAGGCCCCGTCGGCGTTAATAACGCGAATGTAAAGACCTTTCCCTATGCCACACCCCAGGGACCACCAAGTCTGCAATAAGACTTATTGCAGACTTAGTGCTGGGCTGCCGTCCATCGCCCCTCGAAGTACTGTTAGGCCCGCCATTTCCGCGCAATTTTAATAATACAGACCGGTTTTCTGCAATGTTGACCCGTTTTCGTAAATTTGAATTCATAACCTTTCCAAGAAAAAAAATTTAAAAAATCTTTCAAGGAGCTCATTATCATGTAATTTGTATCCTTCTAACAAAGAAACTCGAGTTGCGTCTTACCCGTTTTTTCCTTTATTGAAAGTGTCAAGATCTTCGTCAATCCCCTCCGCCTTTTTGAACTTGTCCCAATCTAGTTTAGATTTTTCCAAAGTGCTCAATTTGCCCTTTTTCCCCAGTTGGCCCAAAATGCCGGAAATCCCTCCAGGTTTGCTCCTCGCTCGTCCGCCGCCGGGCGTTGAAGTCGACACCGACGATGGAACTTCCCTTTCAACTCTGAGGTAGAAAAAAACAGCGTAAGAAAATTTGATACCGCAGCGGTGACAATGATTCACTCCCTGAATACTCACTCGACTTTTTCTCCGGCAAACTCAAAAAGTTCGGTGATTTTGACTTTGGCAGGCTGCTGAGGTGTTGATTTTTCCTCTTTCTTCTCCTCTTTGGTCTCAGGTTGAACGACTGGTTCCTCGACCTTCTTTTTCGGAATGGGTGCCCCAACGTCCTTCATGAAATCTAAGCAAAAAATTGGAAACGTCAAGAGGTATAAAATCATTGTAATATTTCCCACCCCTAAGCAAAAAATTGGTTTTATCAGCCGCTAACTCCAACTGTTATTCATGGGAATTTCCTCAACGTTGTCTACACGGTTTCTGTAAACATAACGTCTATAAATCACGTAGGTAATTTAATAAACTACATGATCGCCGATTGTCTAAAATCTACCATTAAACTCTCACCATTGTAGTGGGACGTTTCAATGGGCCATTAGCTCCTAAAATCCCGTTGCTGCTGTCTTCCGCCATTTGCAGAAATCACAACAACAACGGAATCGATTGAGACCAATGCGTCACTACGATGCCTAGTTTTGAGATATCTCTCGAAAGGGCTTACGTATGAGCCCTCGACGTCCATTAGGCAGGGAATATCCTCCGATCGGACTCAAAATTTGACATTATTCGTTTCAAGAGGTCTAGATTCCAAAACCGAAATGTCCGTACGCCGCACAGTGGCCAATTTTCCCGATCTAGGTGGAAAAAATTCAAGTCATGCTTTCAAGATTTTTGATAGTAGATATTGTTAACGATATCCTATGAAACAGGAAAACGTGAATAATAACTGTCCAAAGTCATTTATGAACGATGGAGCGAGGTAAGAAGTCAGGAAAACACGACTCTTTGTGGCCTGCGACGGAGAAATCTGTGTCCACTTCACTTGCCTTCCACCAGATTTCACAAGCGGATTTAGAACTGATGAAGGGTGTTCTTGTGACTAGTACAATGTATTCTATTATTAAAAAAATAAACTGAGGACATAAACTCAGCAGGGGGAGAGCACTCAAGCTTTTTAGTCTGTAATGTAGTCAATTTTTAGAGAACTTCAACTTCAAAGCTAAAAATTTCATTGAACCCCACGAGTCCCCAGAGTGATTTTAGTCTTAAAATTTCCGTCTGACACTCTAGTTTTTAGAACTGCCAAGCGTTTTTTGCGCTTTTATGCGCAAACCCCGTTTTTTCTACTTTTAGCTCGAGAAAAGGGCTAAAAAAAAGGCGGTTTCGCTTTAAGCTTCGTTGTGCTACAGGCGTGTGCGAGTGCTTGTGTGAGGGAAGGAGTGTTTGTGTGTCCCAACAGTTCATAAAATACTTGAACATACTGCTGAAATTATACGCTACCATATTTCGGTGCCTATAGGAATGCTGAGTGAAGAGGCCCAAGAGGCTTGGAACAAGGACTGCAGGCGATTTAGATTGAACAAGGACTGCAGGCGATTTAGATTGAATAACACCAAGAAAACAGGAGGGAAATATGTTAACCATGATTTGCTAGTGATGCTTCTGGTTTTTTCAGATCCATTAATAGCAAGTCACAGGAGTCCAATGAAAAATAAAAATCTGCACCACTTGATGAGGAAGTTGTAAAGTTCTTGCAATGTTCTAGTCCCTCAGATTCCCAAAATTATTGTCGAGAGGAAGTTGAAGCAGAATCCTCACCCCCAGACACGATCTCAGAGACCAACCCCAACAACTCATCAAGTGGTTCGTCTGACAATGAGTCAAGCGGTTAAGCGGGGGGGGGGGGGGGGGGGGTTGTAAGGTGACAATAATTTTTTTTCTTCTATCGCATAATTATGGCAGTTCATCATTCGTTTTGATTATATTTCTTTATTGTATTCATTTATTGTAATTCATCATTATAATATAATTTACATATTATGTAAAATGTAAATGTGTTACAATTATATATTATTATATTATATTTCATTCTTACCTTCAATTAACATGAATGTTCAAGTGTTACCTTCAATTACCTATCATGAATTTACCATTAATTTACGAGTGTTACCACTACTACGTGCCAACTATGTATTTTGTAACAGCCATGTATTCTGTGTTAGGAAATCCAATAAAATAACTTTTTACGTGAATTCAGAGAGTATTTGGGAAAAAACCACCTAAAATAGGTAAAAACACGTTTTTTGGTAGTTTTTTGCCAGAAAACATAATATGTTTTCATAATATGTCATATTATGAAGAAGGCATTTGCGACCCATCATGTATGGTATATTCGTGTTCAGCGTTAAATTTCCTACAAGATAGGACCATAAAATAATTGTTTCCACCTAGATCCGGAAAATTGGCCACTGTGCGCCGTCCGGGCCGTTTTGGGCAGTAGGATTTTTTTTTTTTTAAATCTGAAATGTTGACAAAATACTCGGTTTACCATCTAGTTGTGCCCGCAAGGTTTTCATCCCGATCGCCCAAACCCGTGGGGCACTTAGGGGCTAAAATGGGGCTACGGGAGGGGTTTTTTTTGAAGGCTTTTGGCTATGGGGTCGAGTTAGGTGTCGTTTTCGAAGTATTTTTGGACGTAGAATACATTTTTGGGGGTCCCGGAACGATCCGATTCCACTGTGGCGATCTATGGGGCTACAAATGGGGGGGTCGACTATTTTTTGCAAGTAAAAAAACAAAAAATTTGAAAAAAAAATCAAATTTTTTTTCATTGACAGAATTAAATTTCTGCACAAGTAACCTATATCAAAGAATAATAAACCCTTGTGTAAAATTTGCAGCGTTTTTTGATATGTTCCCTCCTCAAACGAAGATACCTGAGAAAGGGACTACAACTGCATAATTACTGTGGTCTGGTGGAGTGCAGGTAACAACGATGTTAAAAAATAGTTTCATAAGGAATTTTCGGCGTGGAACCGACTGAGACCATCTACAAGTAGGTTCAAAGCATGGTTTTGGAGATACGAGCTATACAACATATTATATCCAAAGATTTTGAGAGTTTGGGAAAGAATAATTCATATACAATTATTTTCAGACTGTTCCAGTTTCCAATAGAAATGATCAAACAAAAGGTTGGTTGAGTTGTTGCTGTTTTTTTTTCATAAGCCCACTTTACACAAGTCAAGCAGTCAAGCAATGTTCCAGGCTCAACTCATTTTTCCGGGCGTTGAACTCACCACGCGGTCATTTTTTTTTTCTTCATATTTTTCAGTTAGGTGAATTTTTAATACCTTCCCAGAGTGCGCTGGCTCGTTTCTTCTTCTCCTCAACACTAATTTCTCCTTCAGGGTTTTCTTCTTCATTTTCCTTCTCTTCAAAGGGTTTTATCTTTTTCCTGAAATCACGTCTTAATTACAACGAAATTCATCTTCATCAAAAATTCTTCATTAATTGAATTATTCTTCTTAAAAATCCTTTCTTCTTCTAATAAATCCTAATCAATGTTGATACGCTCAATAATAAAAATTAAATAAACAAGATTTTCAACTTCCTTTACAAAATAAAAATACTGTTTCTCTGTCACCGCATTACTGATAGAGAGATATCTAAGCTTGATTCGAAGAAGAATTTATTGGAATTTTTTTTTTTTTTTTAGCTATTTTATTCTGATTAATTTGTATTCACTTTAAGTGGCAGTTGTTTTTCTCCCGCTTGCGAATAACTAATTCGGGTGATCATTCGATTATCTAAATCGTTAGTTTCGCTCATAACTATTTTCTACATGCAAGAACCAGCGATAATTATATTTTAATTCATTCGCATTAGGTACAATTGTATTAAACTAAACAAACAAACTAAGGATGTTCAAATTTTGAACTTTAACGCCTTCACTGCCGCTCAAAAATTCGGGGTGCGTCTCCAGGTGCTGCATCAAAATTATTGATTTCCATTTTCATTAGGTACACGCACGAAGCCCTCTGTCACATGAACTGAAGCGGCAGTGAAAGTGTGGAAGCAGCTGATAATCATGGATGTTGACATCTGGAAGAGCTTCCACCATCGAACGGCAGTTTGATGAACTAAAGCTCCACCGCTCCGGCTAGACAGTCGTCGCAGGACTCCTTCTTTCATTTCTTTTTTTTTTTTTTTTTTTTTTTTAGTGGCAACTGCTATGGAGCGAGTGGGGCTTTCAGCACAGGGAGGAACCTCAATGCCCGTGGTGATATGTATTGGGAGCTGTCATCCCCAACTAGGCCTTTGTTGCTCTGGGGACTCCAGGGCAAAAGCAGCAAACGCTCTGTATCTCGATGGGCAGGAGACATGAGACGTAACTGCTCCAGTCCTCCCATAGGGCCGGGAAGCCCCCATGGCTGCAGCAGCTCAGTAGCTGTGAGGTTTTACGATCTGACCTGAGCGGTAGAGTTTAGTTCATAAGATCAGGGACCATCCACGGTATCCCTGATTTTATCTGTGATTGTCGTGGTGAAACATTTGATTTTCCAAGTGAATTGTCCTATGGCGAGCTGGCCTCCCTCTCTTACAATAATATTTTTTGTACGCAAGTAGGAGTATATTATACTCCTTTCAAGTGAATTGTATTTAATATATTAAATTAGAACTGAAGCTTATTCAATAAGCGTTAGTTCTATTACAAGAAATTTTCCTTAATGAAGGTTTTCTCCATTGAGTAGTACGCGTGCTGTGATTGATCGTGTATCGCCGGAAGGTTTATAAAAATCAACACTTTCATTTCAACACCTATTATTCATACCTATTATATTACCTATTATCTATTATTTACCTACCTCGACTTTTTACTCTTTCTCTGGGCATTCTTCCGCTTCCCCGAATTTTTCCCTTCGCCTCCACTATCACAATCTTGACTTTCGTTCCCAGACTCTTCTTCGGACAAGGCTTCAGCGTTAGTACCTGAAGACGATGAAGAATTTGGGTTCAGTCGGGCAAAATTTCAAAAATATGAGCACTGAAAATGTTTTTAGGCTCACCTGTGGGCACGTAGTCTTCATCGTCTGTGTCACTGTCGGAGGGCAAATGGTTATCTTCTTCCAAACCTGAAACATGAAAATAAACACATCAATAAGAGTCTGTCGAGTGAAAAAGACAACTTACCGCCCATATTAATCAATTTTTTAAAATGTTATTCAACATAATGTTAAAAACCTCATTTGACTTCATGACATCCTTCAAAAGCTCCATTAATTAAAATTTAATTACTTAATCGAGCTTTTGAAGGACCAAATTTGAGCTTTTGGAGGAGCTTTAATTAAAATGTAATGGATTAAATTTTGTAGACCCAAGAATGCCCCATGGATCTCAACGATGAAATCGGATCGTTCTGAGACCCCCAAAAATGGATTCTAAGTTTCATGATCGGGTTCAAAAATACTTAGAAAACAACACCTAACTCATCACCAAAGCCGAAAACCATGTAAAACCCCTGCCGTAGCCTCTATTTAGCCCCACATAGCCCACAATCTTGACTTTCGTTACGAGACTCTTCTTCGGACAAGCCCCTCGAGTTTGGACGATCGGGCTGAAATCCTTGCGGGCACAACTAGACGGTGAACCGAGTAATTTGTCAACATTTCAGATTTAAACTAATAATAATCACTATTAATTCATAGGAACTTTATTATTATAAGCCTAAAACGGCCTGGACGACGGGCGGAAATTTCGTTTTTGAAATTCACAGATCATGAAACATTCGGACAAATTTTGAGGCCAATTAAAATCGATGACCGCCTTCGCAAAAACTTGGTTTAATTAAGAATTTTGAGAATAATAAACCAAAAATGAAAATGGGGTTGGAAACCGGCGTTCTTTGTTCGACGAGCGCATTGGGCCCATAAAATCAATCCAACTTACTCATTATTTTGTCCGTATTCGGGACTTCGTTCTCCGGTAGGTTTCGATCTCGTCTGTTGTGTAATCAACACTAATTTCGAGAGTATTGGAATTATTAGGACAAGAGCTAAAACAATGAACAGCCTGAAAAAAGTCAGTAGGAAAAACTTCTCATGAAAGTGAATGTAGTCACCCAAAGAAAGGTATGCAACACGCAAAGCTCTGTGGCTATCACCGCGCCACACATCTGCGGAGAGCAATTTAGGTGTTGGTAGCCGGGGTAGTGCGACAATAGCGTTCAAGCGGCGGGGATGGAAAGTTTCTTGACCGAAACATCGGCTGGTCGATAACAGTTGAGTGCCTAGCAAGTAGGCACTTCTTAGTACAATAATAATTATTATTAGGTACTCATTTACTCTGTGGATTACTCATAATAATATAATCATATTATGATACTATCCAGAGTTCAGAATTTGTCTACCTACTTGCCAATTGGTTTATTACGTAGTTATCCAGGGGCCCCCTGGCAGGGGGGGGGGGGGGGGGGGGAGCCTCCCCCGGGGAGGGTGAAAGTTTTGAGCTACGGGGTTGAGTAAGGTGTCGTTTTCAAAGTATTTTTGGACTTAGAATTAAATTCTATTTATTTTATTTGTTTTATTTTTGGACGTAGATCATACTATGGGTAGGTAATCCACAGAGTACCAATTTTTGTGGGTCCCAGAACCATCAGATTTCGCCATGTGGATATATATATAAGTAGGTACATGGGGCTTTTGAAGGATGCCAGGAAGATAAACGAAGTGACGTTTTGCCAAAAATTTCATGCATGTTTATCTAATAATATTAATATAAATAATATTATTATAATTTAATATATTATATTCAATTATTATAATAAACCCTTGTAGGTATGAAATATATAGCGTTTTATAATAGTTATATCACAACTGTTTCATACAATAACCTTTCTCATAATAGATTGTGCAAAGAATTCTACGTCAATGAATTGTTAAATTTAATTACTCTTTTTTTTTTTTTAATTTTCTTGTTAAGTGTTAGGTTTAATAATTAAGAATTATTCTTGTGCAGAGTACAACCCCCCAAGGGTTGCATGGATGCATTTTTTCATCACCTTCCTTTGGCAACACGGAGTTGGCTGCTTTCTGAATTTGTATTCAGAACAAATTTTGTTCTCTATGATTACTTGAAGCGTAGGTCAAACAAAAGTGCAAGTGCGTAGTGTTTTCTGCGTTCAATAAGCGCATGTCGAAAAAATAATTTTTGCTAGAACATCCTAGAAGTTTTTTATTTAAAAAAGAACGGCGAAGGGGTGCCGAAAACGGGGTTATAAAACATTTTGAAAAATACGCTGCTTGTTTGAAAAGGGTTTTTATTCTTGGGTATATTTATTGCACAATTATTGTGTGCAATACCATACTTAATTACTACCACTTAGGTAGGTACTTAATTCCATAATGTATGGAGAAGGATGACTTTGCTGATGAACTAAATTGTTTATTTAGAAATGAACAAATCTACTGTGGGGACTAGGACCTATCCGCTCGTAAGTATATAATCCAATATAATAGTTAAGAAAAAAGTCTGAAAAAATATTCTTGCGAACCACATTAAATTTTCATCTTCCACATCCTGCAGAAATAATAGTTTTGATAGGAGCTTCCCGTTGGGTTTCCGCCTCCAAACGATTTTGTGAGAATCGATTCTTTGAAGCCGATTCAGTCAATTCAAAAAATCATCCCTCAATTTAAATAGGAGAAAGAAAATGTTTCAAGGAGAACAGTAATTTTCAAAATCGGCTAAAACCCAACTTTTTGAACCTCTCTACCCCGATTTTGGGAAAAATCGGGATAAAAGTATCGATTCTCGATTTTATCCTATCAACAAAATTTGTTGACATTTAAAAACTATTTAATAGGTTTTTTTTTTTACAAGAAAGAATCGATTTTTAGAAAAATCGGAAATCGATTGCCCATCCCTATGGCATAGGGCCTATGCACTGTTCGACGACGGTCGTGTCGTCGGACGACCGTTGAACATTCACCAAATTTGTCTAGTTTTTTCCGCTTCAACTAACGCCGGTATGTAGTCAATTTGATGACAACTCTTGATTAAATATCAGAATCTACAAATTTTTGAGATGATATGACGACCGAGAACATCCGCATTCAGTGAAAACGGTATAGTAAATTTCTCAATGATGAATAACTTGGTGCGTACCTAGTTGGATAAATGAACTAGGTAGGTAGCAAGTACATAGAGAGCTGTACCTACATGACTCAATGAGTCATCTCATTGTTACATGACATGTAAGTTACAAGTTACATGATGTAACATGAGATTCAGGGAGAAAGATGGTCAGTTCAGTCCGTACGTACCTATTTATAATCCTAAGCATGTAATCGTTCAATATACACGATTTCTAGAAAATAAGTAACTAATAATAAGTAGGTACCTAAGGTAGGTAGTCAAAACATGGGGAAGTTGGGCGGTTTGCTTTTGGGCCAAAGACCTCAAACCGCAATGATTTTGGGCCTCAATATTGATGGCTTTGGGCCAACCATTGGGACCTAAAGTAATGGCATTAGGCCATCATCCATCCATAATGGAACGGGATCGCACGCTAGACTGATAATAACCTTCGCTCAATAACACAGATAACTCGTTCAATATCATTACCGAACGCGCTCATCCTCGGCGACTCGACATAGCACTCTGGCCCAAAATTGTTGCTGAACCGTGGTCCTAAGTCATTGGAGTTCGAACGACCCTTCACTTTGATTTGTCAAAGTCGTAACGCCCCATAACTGCCACCGCAGTTATGACCACTGGATAATATCATTATATTATTATCTGGCCCTGCAACTCTGGTCATAACCACCCCATAATCAGCCATGACAGATAAACAATTTTAACTCCTTGTAGATTGAATTTTCGACTCCGATGAAGGTAGTTTCTAAAACTAGACACATTTTACATGAAGTGAAGCAAAAAAGCACTTCAATAGCACTCTCCCTTCATGCAAAGCTTTGAATGTGAAATGCTGCTGACAAATTTCCTTTCTGGAGGAAAACACTCTCACCACCATGCCTGCTGAACATGGACTGGGATACGGCTACTTTTGGTGGTAAACCTTCAAGTCCACTGGCATCTCAATATGGTATGACTCATGGCGCGAATATTCAAACCACTGAGGAATGTTAGTCGTGGTCGTTACTGCCCCACCTTCCCATCGCCCCCTGCCTTGAAACGACGATCTTTTGTGTAGGTATTGCCCATTGTGCGAATCGCCGAATGTCAGAGTAACTTTGTGCCACTTTTCGTGGTTTTTCGATCCCTCCGCTTTTATAACAAAACCATCCTGATAGTATATAAAATGATGGATGGAGGTTCTATAGTTCACTGGACGGAAGTTTCTTTGAAGATTGGACCATTATTTAATGTGGAATGGGCCACGGAACTAGGTCAGAGAAATGGGAAAATTCGGCCGAACATAGTTGAACTAGTAATGAACAAAGTACTCAGTACAGTTAGCACTGAGAAATTAGTTGTCTGAGCAGAGGAAGTCACTAGTGAATATTTGGCGTTTTGA
This sequence comes from Pilophorus perplexus, assembly GCA_955831195.1. Lineage (NCBI taxonomy): Eukaryota > Metazoa > Arthropoda > Insecta > Hemiptera > Miridae > Pilophorus > Pilophorus perplexus. The sequence continues at coordinate 30,643,899 of OY037009.1, read as the reverse complement.
ATTTTCCCGGGGTGGCACTATAACTAATCCGCCAGAGTGCGCTAGCATAAGAAGGGACCGACGGGAATCTGCCAATGAGAGAGTGGCGCCACTTTTCCCTCCAGATTCAAAGTTGAAATTTTCGACAGTGCCCTGGAAATTTGTATTACACCGTAGGAGCCCAAAACTCACTGCTATGCCTTCAAATTATGAAGTTCTTTCAGAAAAAAGTATTAGTCGACAGTCGGTTCCGGGGCCCATTGGCTAAAAACGCCCGGTGCAAAGTTTTCTAATAGAAAATCATTATTCCATAAACGGTAGGTGGCTATAACTAAAAACTAAGTATATCTACCGTTCGAAAGGCGATTACATTTTCTACAGAAACATCACAAGTTGGATGAGGTTCAAAGATGATCACTATTTTGAAAGCCGGTGAAAATTTCGTGTTCTTTTAGCTGGTTCCAAGGAAGTCACACTCAATTTTGAACTAATAATACCTGCCGGTTATCCGTTAGTCTCACTTGATGATGAGAAGTGTTTTGGGCAGATAAGATTTAGAGCATTTATCCAGAAAAAGTAATTTTTCTGTACACTGTAATCCCAGCCTTGGCGCTCATTACCGCAAGGAGCTCTCGTGGCTTCAGGACATCTGGAGATGGACAGGCATCCAGAACTTCGCCGACCTCAAGGCTGGAGCAGTTGAGCGGACATGACACTACACTATTGGACACTTCTACACTACACATTGTGTAGTGTAGAAGAAAAATGAATTGGTTACCAATGGATGGTTAACGACTACGGCACCCAGAGAAGAAGAGTACCGTTCATTATTTGAAGCCTTCTTTAGTAAACTACTTTATTTAGGTAAATGAATAATTTCCTTCTTCAGCATGCACAATCCAGTAGGGACCCGTAAATTGCATGCCAGTGGCTCAATGGTTTCTTCAATTCTGGTCTCTGGTGTTTGTCACGTTGTTGTTCCACAGGCACTCTCCGTGAAGTGAAAATTGGTTTCACTCGTCGAATTGGTAAGTTTTTTCATCTGAGGTGAGTTATGAATGGAGATCGGCGTTTTAAAAACGGCTTTCCATTTTCAGAGTGATGGGATGGTGCTGATTTGGACACCTGATTTCTAGCGTTGTTGTTGGAGAAACATTGGATCAGCATGGCTTCGCTGTGCGTTGGATCATCGGCTGTTCTTCTACTGCAGTTGCTGATGAGGAAGAGGAGCGACTACGCGGTTTATCATAACTGAGGGTGCTTGTGGTATGGTTTCTCAGTATTTTTGTGTGAATGTGACTACTGTGATGTGTTTCAATGTTTGGACTAGGACCAAAGACGACATTAAGAAAACATCTTGTTGGAAAATATGGTAGAGAAGGTTTTTTGTAATAATTTCAAGAGCAAGAGCCCATTGCAATTGGAAGAACACTTGGTAAACTTGATATGTGAACGCCCACTGGAAAAGGTCCCTTCGTTTTTCAGAAGCAACATTTTCAGGACAACGAATACATAATCGAAGTCAGGGTAAAAAAAAAAAAATCGAGTTTCTGGATCCATAAACCGTTTTTCGAATCGATAAATCGCAAAACTAAATGCACAGAATTTCGTAGCTGGGTCATTCTCCCAACATGTCGGAATTCATGTCCCTTGGAGTTTGTGGGCTCCGTATTTAACTTAGAGTGGATTTTTTTTTTTAACCAACGGAAAATAGACACCCTGACCTTGATTTCTAATCAAATTCAATCTCAGTATTCACTCGTTTCCATATAAAAATTTAAATTCAAAGTGCCAAAAAATCAGTCCCTAACCTGTCCCCTGACTAAAATTTCTAACTTCAAAAATCAATTACTCTCTTATGAGTAATGGTAACCGTTTTTTTCTTTCACACACGATTTCATATAACTCACAGAAATATCCCAAGAGATGGTAGGCACGCTCTCTAGCACTACAATACGTAGCCTTGAACCCTTGTCCCCAGGTTTTTCGACGAGTCCCTAACTTTTTTTTTAACACCTAGGCCCCACCACTCTCCAGAGCACAGCAACCAAGTTTACAAGTTTTGGCTAGATTGGTCCGATTCCCGCCTGCGGGTAACCTTTTCCAGGGCAACCTACCAACTGTTCAGTTTATTTGTGGATGTCAAGGAAGCCAGATCGAGAATTTCTTATCAAACGGGTACCTAAGTCCCTAACCGTCACGTATCTTCGTCAGATAAGAGGAAGAAAATTATTAACCTGTGTCAGTTAGTGTGTTTTTAGAGGGAGTACAGATTCTCATATTTATTTTTCTTGATAAAAACACGTGGTAGGGTGCACGTCTGAAAAACGTGCAAATCGTCAGTCCCTAATGCGCGAGTCCCTAACCTTTTCTCATGTCTTTTACTGAGGGACTGATGCCAAATAAATTAGGGACTGACGTTATTTACTCAAAGCAACAACAAATTATATTTTGCATGATTAATTTATGAATTGGAATGTCTCCTCCTTGTAGCATTCAAGTAGGATGCTCAAATGTCGGGATGTGATAATAAAAGGTACCTATGTCCATGATATTGAGATAACACAGGTTTACAAAAAAAAGGTCGATCTCAGGCGCCGCAGAAAAAACCATCAAGCTCTATGTTTTTTTGGGTGCTGAATCCGAATCCGGCCCCCGTTTTTTCCGGTCACGTCCAAATTTTCGAGATATTGGCGATTTTTCGTTTTTTCGACCTTTTTCCGTTTTGAAAATCACAGCTAAATGTGCGGATGCCCAAAAATTCCACAAAACCTCTCTTCTTACTGGAAATTTATCGCTGATTCCGAAAATATATATATGAGTTGGTGTCTAAAACCACGAGAAATGTGTGATTTTGCCAAAAAAATGTTGAAAAAACGTGGTTTTTTCAAAACCAAAGTCACGTTTTTTGATACTTTTTACCTTCTAGCGTGAAAACTAAGGCCGTTAATAAAATTTTTCCAACGAGGTCTTGTAGGTAGATTGTTTCTGCGTCGAATGGGACCAACCGTGATTCTTTACCTCCCATAATAAGGGAGCTATGATTTTTCAAAGTTTCTACCCATTTTGGCCATGTCGTAGAACATGAACTCCTGGAGTCGGCAATGCAACTTGATCACAACAAAACTTTGTTCCGAGGAATATATTGGACTCGGAGGCATCAATTCAGACCGACTCAAAGATGGTTTTATTCATCAAGAACTCACGGAATTGCACTTGAAGCCCTGAAAAACAAGCGCCCAGAAACTTTGAAAAATCATAGCTCCCTTATTATGGAAGGTAAAGAATCACGGTTGGTCCCATTCGACGCAGAAACAATCTACCTACAAGACCTCGTTGGAAAAATTTTATTAACGGCCTTAGTTTTCACGCTAGAAGGTAAAAAGTATCAAAAAACGTGACTTTGGTTTTGAAAAAACCACGTTTTTTCAACATTTTTTTTTGGCAAAATCACACATTTCTCGTGGTTTTAGACACCAACTCATATATATATTTTCGGAATCAGCGATAAATTTCCAGTAAGAAGAGAGTTTTTGTGGAATTTTTGGACATCCGCACGTTTAGCTGTGATTTTCAAAAAGGAAAAAGGTCGAAAAAACGAAAAAATCGCCAATATCTCAAAATTTTGGACGTGACCGGAAAAAACGGGGGTCGGATTCGGATTCAGCACCCCAAAAAACATAGAGTTTGATGGTTTTTTCTGCGGCGCCTGAGATCGACCTTTTTTTTTGTAAACCTGTGTAATCAGTCCCTAACTATAGTGATTTTGAGATCATGCTATATCTCTTGAATAGTGAACTTCTATGATAGGATTTTTGGTACGGGTCATCAGTAGCATGTGCTAAGAAGGAATTCACAAGAAATTGGTTGAAAAAGTTACTTTTAAAATGGTGGAATTTGAAACTCGAAATTCGGAGGTTTTGGGAGAATGGCCCAGGTACCTACCTTATGGCTTCCCGAGGCCATCTTCCACGCCTTCTTTGTTTTCGTGCGAAGAAGAAGTTTGCTATCAAGGAGGTTAGAATTGTTGCTATCGTGTTGTTATTAAATAACAAAATTTAATTTTGTTATCAGAGCTGTTGATTGTGTGTGCTCTGTGCTCCGTGTTGTTTGAGCCATTTTTCGGGTCAGTGGCGACAAACTAGGATGGCATGGAGGAAAGACCTTTCCTCCATGCTAGGATGGATAGTACCAGGCTCTGTTTCAGTAGTTTGGACTAGTGATGGGAGAAGTCGCTCCCTAAAAGGACTGGGACTGGATTCGCTCACTCCCGAGAAAGAGCGACTCCTTTTGACTCACTCACTCCTTCGCTCCCCCCCCCCAACCCTTTTCCCAGTTTGGTCAATAACTCAACTCCTAACATACCAGTCCCACGCCCCCCTCAATCACAAATTGTCTCGTTTCGCTCTTTCGCTCAGTTTGGGCCAATAGGGTTCATTATATTCGACTCCTTCTCAACTCCAACCACACCCACCTTCCTGTCCAACTCCCTTCTTTATCAAAAATCGACCTTTCTCGCTCTTTCGCTCGTTTTGGGCCAATAGGGATCATTGTGATATATTGACAACTCCCAACATACCTGCCAGTCCCACGCCCCCCTCAATCACTAATTGTCTCGTTTCGCTCTTTCGCTCAGTTTGGGCCAATAGGGTTCATTATATTCGACTCCTTCTCAACTCCAACCACACCCACCTTCCTGTCCAACTCCCTTCTTTATCAAAAATCGACTCTTCTCGCTCTTTCGCTCGTTTTGGCCCAATAGGGATCATTGTGATATATTGACAACTCCCAACATACCTGCCAGTCCCGCTCCCCTCTCTATCAAAAAGGAGCGATGACACGTTTGTTTTCGACCACTCCAACTCCTCTCAACTGCTGACATACCAGTCCCATTCCCCCTCTGTCAAAAATCGTCTCTTCATATCCGACCACTGTGGCGCGCCGCAACTTTCAAACAACTTTTCGCAAAGCATTTCAATTTGTAATAATTCAAGGTTACAATAATTGTAATTATTTTTATTGTTGGTAAAAAACTTAGTAGAGCCAAAGGGAGGAAAAATTGTTTTCCTGTAGGAATACCTACGAAAAACTTGGTGTGTAATTCAGATACCTAATAAAAATCAGATGAGGAAATGAAATAAAGATGAGATGCTTGAAGAAATGTATTTAAAAATAAACAAAAAATAAGGTTGATTCAATGTTGAAAATAAAATACAAAGCTAGTGAAAGGATTAGAATAGTAAACACAGAGATTAAAAATAGGCAGGTAATAAATCAACAAAAACTTGCTAAGTGACTAGATGTACAGTATGTACACCATATCATAATATTATATTATATGATGTATGACTAGGAGGCATACAAGTTTTCATCGTTGTCATCAAGCACAATTATGAAACTCATGGAAGGATTAGAATTAAAATCACAGATAAAAATTTTATTATTTAATAATCAGGCCGTAATAAATGAACAAAGAATCGCCAATTATTTAAACTTTAAATCAACAGTCAAACGAATACTACAACTAGATTCTCATTTTCCATCGGCAACTCCCCTTTACCGTCGCAGGTATTACCTACTATTATCTTAATGAAGCGGCACCGACAAAGGGTCAAGCGATATACCCTCCATTGTGAAGCTGGGGATAGCGCTTGGCCGTTTTTACCTGTTGCGGTATGACGAACCCTGGGTTCATTGAACCAGGAGTCATTCTCTGAACTACCGCTCCTCTAAGGGAGCGATTTGGTGAACGAACTCCCTGAAAAGAATCGCTCCTTAGGAGTCGCTCACTCTTTCGCTCCCCATCTCTAGTTTGGACCCTGCTTGATGTTTCAATATTTTAAGGGCTGCATTGTTCACATGTGTTTACATGTATGTAAAAGGTTAATGTACCATGGGCCTGAGGCTGAGCCAAGTTTGAAATATGTACTTTTAGGTTATAATTCTTGGAATAAAACACCTATGTATACGGCGACGGGGGGTAGAAAATTTTGATCCTCAAAATTTGGCATTAGGCATTAGGAAGGTGGGGCACAATGAAACACGAAAGTTGGTTATACCCATAGCACCCCACTGGAATGGTTTTTGTTAACATTTTAATTTTTCCAGTGACGTAGGGATCTAAGCTATGAAAGAAATATAATATACTTCTTTCATATTATAATAAAGAAAAATAATATAGGTATTTCTTGAAATATAATAATATTATAACGGTTGATAATATATTATATTATCAACCGTTATTATAGAAACCATAAACCATATATATTATGTGACCAGGAGTAGCCATTTTGCACAAAATGAATTTTGTTTCATAGTGCCCCAAGCCCAGGGGTACAATGAAACAGGGCAAGTGGCAAGTGGGTACCTTTCATTTGTGGCACAATGAATGAATGAAACGTTACTTATGGCCTCTTTTATGGATGAATTAATTATAATTATAACCTGAATCGTGAATGAGCTCCTTTAATGATTAAAAAAAATGTTTTTCCTGCAAAGGTCGTGCTTCAAAAGTTACGAAAACGGGTCCATATTGCAGAAAACCCGTTTCAATTATTTATAGGGCCTTAGGAAAAATATGATATTTGAATTCCGAGGTCTGGAGAGGGTACATGACGTGGGCTGCTTCGTCGTCTTTTGATTGGCTGGGAGATCCCTCTCTCTCTCATCTACGCAAGTCAGCCAACTTAGCTATGCGAAAAGTCGACCCCAAAAATCAAAAATTGGGTTAATCATTGTAGATGGTCATTCGAAAATTGAGCATCGAGGTTATTATCAAAGATGGTCATTCGAAAATTGAGCATCGAGGTTATTATCAAAGAAGGTTATTCAAAAATCGACCCGGGCCGAGTGTTTTTATTCCGATTCTGTTCTGATTTATTATTTAGCGCTCTGGCGGCTCAGTGCCCAACAGTTGCCCAATAGTGCCCAATAGTTACTATTCGACGCCCAGCCTGGCGAGGTCTGACTTCAAATATGCCCGGCGTTCATTTCAAACATTTCGAAAACAGCTCAGCACGTACCTATACGGATTTTCGAACTAAAAATTGGGGTTTATGGGTTTTAAAGGGTGCTGAATCCGAATATGTTGTCAGAAATGCTGAATTCTGACCTTTTCAAGAAGCCCATTATGGGCTTTTATGGATGAATTATGGCGCTCTTTTTGGTGTTTCAAAGTTTATGGATGAATTAAGTGGATAAATTAACCTTAGGATAAATTAACCTAAACCTTGAAACACCGGAAAAGTCGACACAATTCATCCATATAAGACCATAATTCACGTTTCAGGTTATAATTCGTCCATAAAAGAGGCCATAAGTAACGTTTCATTGTGCCCCGAGCTCCTTTGTTTCAAGGAACCCCAAACAAGGCATTTCAGTTTCTCCTAATCTCTACCACAAACGCGAAGGTCAAATCGTAAAGGAATACAAGTATATTGAAATGCCAAAGGAGATGGGTGAATTAAAAAATCATTGTTAACTGTTGGCGAAAATTTGTTGGCGAAAATTTTTACTTTCATGGCGAAAAACGCATCAAGTTGCGTCAAATGGTCGCATGCAACTGGTATGGAGGGACGATCAGCTGGCCATGTTGGGGGTGGGCAGCAGCCCGTACTGCCAAAATCCCGTTGAACTAGACCCTTCTGTACGCCCGGTATAAAATCTGTTTCACTGTGCCCCGTGTTTCGTTGTGCCCCACCTTCCCCTACGGTTAATCTTGCGTATATTTCAAAAATCAAATCTGAAACTTTCACAAAATACTCGGTTCGCCATCGAGTTGTGCCCGCTAGTTTTTCAGCCCGACTACCCAGACCCGTGGGGCTAATTTAAAGGCCTTTTTAAATGGACCGTGGGAGGTGTGAGAGGCGTGGAGTGGTGCGGGGGGGGGGGGGATCTTTTGTCTCACCCAAAGACATATATATCTATGGACGGGCCTCTCCCGAGCGGCCGAGCGGTCCGAAAAATTCTGAGGGTTCCCCCCCCTTGGAGGGACGGATCCAGCCAACCTTACGTTGATCGGCATTGCGACTCGCCTTTTTTTCGCGTTTAAAAGTTAATTTCGAATGATTGTAAACGTTTTTCGTCTCTATTGACGACAGGTAGGACACCTATGTTGAAACTAATTACATTTTGTGGGCTAAAGGTAGGAAGATTGTGGTAGGGATACAGGAAACCATCAATCCAACTCAAGGAATCTTCAATATATTGATTATATTATAATCATTATAATATATAAATCAGTCGAAGTAGGTAGTATTGGACAATAATGAATTTATTCCAGGTTTACAAAGTTATATACAATAGGTATAGTAGGACTATTTACATGGCTGCACAGGTATGTGGTTGATAGACAAAGGTTTAAACATTATTGAATAAGAAGGTTTTTGTTAGTTTTTCTGAAGTTCTGGGTTCTTGGGGAAACTGAAATTAAAATATAACTTATAATAATATAATTATTATATTATAATTATAACTTATATTATAAGTTATAATTATTGAATTGTGAACCTACTTGAATTGTTTCTTAGAACACACATTAAACTTGGAAAAACGTGTTGATGACGATTATTATTGTACATAATATGTACAATAATAATCGTCATCAACACGTATGCAATTTATAATTATTATATATATTATATATAATAATTATAAATTGCATAAATATAAATCATGATATAATATACAATAATGATACAATATATTATAGTGTATATATATATAAACGTTTTCCCGTTGCTAATAATCATGATTATTATAATCATCATAGAACCATGTACATACTAAGAATAAGATGGTTTTTGTCAGTTTTTCTGAAGTTCTGGGTTCTTGGGGAAACTGAAATTAAAATATAACTTATAATAATAATTATTATAATATAATTATTATATTATAATTATAACTTATATTATAAGTTATAATTATTGAATTGTTAACCTACTTGAATTGTTTCTTAGAACACACATTAAACTTGGAAAAACGTTTTGATGACGATTATTATTGTACCTATATAATAATGATATTATATTGCATAAATATAAATCATGATATAATATACAATAATGATACAATATATTATATTGTATATATATATTTAACCGTTTTCCCGTTGCTAATAATCATGATTATTATAATCATAGAACCATGTACATACTTACTAGGTAGGTACCATAATAATTATTATTATGGCACCTACCTAGTATGTACATGGTTCTAATATCAACAGATACCTACACCAAAGAATTTGAGCCAGACAAATGCATAGAATGCTTGAATTGAAAGCTTAAAATAAATAAAAACGAAGCCTGCTAGCTAGTAACTACTACAAATATCATGAAATAACTTCTTACCTGTGGAATGTCAGTCCGCAACCTTTAGTGTGCCTATTCTTGCAACCATATGCTACACAATAACTCACCATTTCGACAAATTATTAGTGAAATAAATACGTTATTTGGTTAAAAACTAACTGATCACGGCGATGGCCAATGCAAAAGTGAGGGCCCGGGACGGCATCGGTCCCTCCAAGGGTGGGGGAGGGCCGGGAATTATTCGGCTCGCATTCGGTGCCGTTGAGAGATAGGGGGAAGCCCGGGGTTGGTCTCACCCTGCGGACGCCTTCAAAACCATGACATGTACATGTATGTGTTAATAATGTGTTAATAACACGTGTTAATAATGAACCCTTGAGTAGAATTCTGGCATTTAGATGCTGATGATTTCCAGGAAGGAAAATCTTCGCGGAAGGAACCTTTGACGAGTTATTACGCCCAGTGAAATGAGGCCCCGAAAATACGAGCGGTCTAAAATGGGTGAATGGTGATGGGTGACCAAGGGGGGGGGATTGTATTAAAAAGACGAGAATGTCCTCGAAATTATTTCAGTAGGTAAGTACACGAGAATTCTCAAAGTTTAAATCCCGATGTCAACAAGACGTTAGGGGCGGGGATGAAGGTGCCTTAGAGTCGATATAGACGAAAAAGGAGGGGGAATGATTACCCTTGAACGCCGCCAATTTTCTTGAAGAACCCAATTTCCTCTTCTGCGTCTCATCCGGTTAATTTCAGAAGGAACTGACTTCCCCTCCACATCCCACCAGAGTCCTTATCGCTAGACAGGTACTTTTAGCTTAACACCCCCCCCCCCCTCCAACCCCCACACAAATAAAAGTTTCAACTCTTCTTTGAGCCCTGGTGGGGCCTCTTTTCTCATCTTACGGGCCGACAAATCGAAATGAGAACCTTCCCCTGTGAATGCCACAATCAGAGCCGACTGTCAAGTTGAATTGAGATCAAAACGCTTGGGATGTCTTTTTGACCCTGCAGCGTTCTCGTTCCCTTCATCGGCCACCCCCAAGATGGGATTGATAAGCTCAGGATGTCAGGGTTTGACTCATCCTTCCATCATAGTCCTGGAGCCAGACCCGATTTCGGGTGCTGATTCAAGGAAAAGGTTTGATATAATTTTATCAAAATATCCTCCATTCTGAGTGGAAAGAGCTTTGTCTGCCATTCCAAAGCCACCGGATTCAAAATTGGCAGTAATTTGAATTTGGACAAAAAAGGCGAGTTTGTGCTGATCGCAGGATGGCTGATATTTTGTTTAGTACTTTTTTTACCATTCTCAATCATAACTTTTGATGTCTGCCAACCCTAGAGTGGTGGGTTCCCCTAGCAGACTCAATTTGAAAATTTGTCATTTTTTGGGGTCAAATTTTATGGACTAGGAAGGTTTAACGTTTGACACATAAAAATAGACATAATAATAGACATATTTATTGTTGTCTGCCACCCCAAAGCGGTCGCCATACCCTGGCATACTAAATTTGAAAAATTGCAATTTTGGGGGTTAAATTTGATCTACTTTAGGAAACTTGAAATTTTGCACAGTGTTTTGGGTTGGTATTGGTAAGAGATTTAACGTTGTATGCCATCCCAAAGCGGTCGCCATACCCTGGCATACTAAATTTGAAAAATTGCAATTTTAAGGGAAAAATTGAACTTGTTTTAGGAAACTTGAAAATTTACTCAGTGTTAGCTACCAACTTGTAGAGTTAGAAAAACCTTGTCTGCCTAGAATAATCCGACGGAAACTATAGGCAGACAGGCGATTTTTATAAAATTGTAATTTTTTGTTCAAAATTTGAACAAATTTAGGAAGCTCTAAATTTTGGCACACAAATCTTCAACGATTAGGTAACATTTCTAACATAGTCTGCCAACAATAAACCATTGCCTTAGCATGTATAGCCTTCACTCAATAATCATTATTATTATTCACTTCAAAATTTGAACAAATTTAGGAAGCTCTAAAGCTCTAAATAATAATAATAATAATTATTATTATAACCTCATTTTGGAATCAGATCAGATACCCCTGCAAGGTTACAACAATCCTTCCAAACTATCCATTTATTCTTCGTAAAGTAGTAATCAAAATATCAGCCATCCTGCGATCAGCACCCAAATCGCCTTTTTGGCCCAAATTCAAATTGCTGCCAATTTTGAATCCGGCGGCTTTGGAATGGCAGACAAAGCTCTTTTTCACTCAGAATGGAGGATATTTGGATAAAATTATGTCAAACCTTTTCCTGGAATCAGCACCCGAAATCGGGTCTGGCTCCAGGACTATCAGAGTATTGCCAACCGCTCCCTGAGGTCAGGAAATGCTTCAAGACTACTTAGTAGTCTTTCAACCGTTCAAATCCATAAGTCAGTTCAGTCATCATCCATGGGCCAGTCTCGCTGCCCAGCCGACGTAGACAGTGTAGAAAAAGGACCCGATGCGTGTCTTATTAGTTAATAATAAGACGCACTTTCTACTGTAGAAAGGCAGGTACAGTACCTACCTGTCTGAGGTAGTGCTCCTAGATTTTCGCAAGTTACCTAGTGTTGTGCGTTTGGCAGAGAGCCGCAGATGCATACTCCACCTTCTCGCCGCCGCATGATCTTTGACTCGGTGATTATTTATATCAGTAAATAATTAAAGTAAATACTCCTCGGAGACGTAGGTAATCATAATAATTATTATTATGATGATGATGATGATGTGCTAACGCATCAGTTGGAATTTTAAAGCTAACCAGGAGAGTCGAGACGAGTCCGATCATGATATTTTCCATTGTTTCAATGCAACTCTATTTATAAATATAAATAATATTTATATTAAAATTAATACAATAATTTTAAAATTCTATATTTGTATATTATACAAATATAGAATTTTAAAATTATTGTAAAAAAAAATCATCACCAAACTTACCACAAGTATGTAATCTTTGACATTTTGTAAAAACTTTGGAACTGTAAAAACTGTAAAAAGTTTGGAAATTAGCTTCCCGCTAAGCCTGAGTTGGGTAACTGTTTTTTCCTGCTTTTAAGAAAAGGCTTACTGGAAGGTTGGGATTTCGCAACGGGTGCAGCCCATATGCCCCAATCCTTGAAATACTGGTCCAAAAGCGCCAGAGCTATAATAATTTATGTTCAGTGAACAATAGAACCAACACTCCCAAAAGCGCCAAATGAAATTCCAAACTGAAAGGTTCACAAGCGCCATTTGTTTTTCCTAAACTCGGTGTGGGGCAAATGCCCTGTCCAGAATTTTCTTGCGCCATTGGCGCTTTTGTCCTGCACCGTTCGCAACGTACGAATGTACGATGTACAGTGTTTTGTGATAACACCACTTGCCAATATTATAACAACGTGCATTTTTCCATCGGCCTCCACTTTTGAAACGAGACTGACCACACATGCTCACAACGTAGCAACGTTGCTAAAGTATTCTAGGTCATATCCATGTCATATCTTAGACTCCATGCTTCTCCTCTCTTTATAGAGAGGATATATTAAATATATAGAGAGGATATATTAAATATATAGAGAGGATATATTAAATATATAGAGAGGATATATTAAATATATCCTCTCTATAAAGAGAGGAGAAGCATGGAGTCTAAGATATGACATAGATATGACCTAGAATACTTTAGCAACGTTGCTACGTTGTGAGCAAATTTTCGATTTAGGTCCTACATACGACTAATACGAAAAATTAGTACCCATTTAGTACAAAATTAAGTCGATTCTAGAAAATCCAACAATCAGAACAAAAGTTGTTTGTTTTAGGAAAAATCTATAATTTAATAGATTTTGACATTTTATGTCTTTGCTTTGGCACATAAACTCCAAAATCGTCACGAAAACTGTTTCGAAAATTGTCCCAAGCCGTTTCTAGGGAAATGGAACTTGTTACTTTTTTTTTTTTTTTTTTTTGAAAATACAAATTTTATTGAACTTGTTTAGTTTATCCTTAGCTGAGTGGCTCTTAAAGCTAATTTCTATGCTTTACACTCTAGGAAGCTGTAATTTCGAATGTAGCCTCTCTAGGACATTTACTTGACAATGCCCAGGGTCTGGATCAGCTGAGTGGCTCTTAAAGCTAATTTCTATGATTTACACTCTAGGAAGCTGTAATTTCGTAGTAGCCTCTATAGGACATTTACTTGACAATGCCCAGGGTCCGAATCAGCTGAGTGGCTCATAAAGCTAATTTCTATGATTTACACTCTGGGAAGCTGTAATTTCGTATGTAGCATCTATAGGACATTTACTTGACAATGCCCAGGGTCCGGATCAGCTGAGTTGCTCTTAAAGTTAATTTCTATGCTTTACACTCAATTGTAATAGAGGGGAGTACAGAAGAGGGAAAGGGGCGGGAAGGAAATGGTGTTGGGGGGGGGGGGGACTAAAGACATAAAATGTCCCAATGTGTTGCAGACTCGTATGCAAGCGTTTCTTGCTCAAATAATCGCTTAGTCCATCAGGTTTCTATGGTTTGGATTCTGCGTGGTTTTAAAAATTCGTGGTTTTTAGCGCAACCTTTTTCCAAAAAATGGAAAGGTGCGCTCACCTCTTCGACATGTATGTTTTTTTGTTTGTTTGTGTACAGAGCATCACGCCCGAGCGGCTCAACAGATTTTCATGAGGGTGGTCTCATTGTGATCAGCGAGTTCGGGGGGTGGTTATAGGCTACCTTGATTTTTCCTCCCTCATCCTCTCATCGGTTTTTGGGAGGTCCTTCACGACGAAAGTTGTTTATCTCTGATGTGTAACTAAGGAGGCCTCAAAAGGGGGACGAAAGTTTTTGTCCGATTTCGTTGGTACAAGGGTCTATGGAATGAGCTTTTCAGGCTGATTCCAACGACTCCAAAACGATTTTTGCAGCCTGAGCCGTTCGTTACCCCTGATTGGCATAAGGTTTTCTTACGCATCGGTCGTTAGGGTGCAGTTGTTTACGTAATGAGCATCACGTGGATATTTTTGATGTGTTTGGTCGCTAGATACCTACTGTTTCTTAGTTTCTCTCGCTTTTAAATATATCGTAATAACAGAAAGGTTGCGCTCATCTATTCAATTCAATTGATGGCTTGTTTAATATTTTTTTAAAAAATAATAATAGATTTAAATATAGATTTTTAAAGAAATTTAGTACCTAATAGATTTTTCGTTAAAATAGGAACCGATTCCCATTTCTAACTACCAATTGGTGAAAGTTACAGGAACTTACAGGAATTTGGTAGCCTATAGTGTGTTATATCACCGAACTCTAAAACAACCAATTTTATTCGCATGTACGTTTGCATGCTGTTCGTATGCTGAACCAAAAATAGTTACTGAAGCGGCTCAGTAACATCTAATTTCATCTAACTAGGTATAACAGCCATTAGTCTAACTTCTTGATTGTGTGCTGAGGTCTAATCCAATGAGGTGGTTACCTAACTCTCCCTAGCAGAGTTGGTTACATTTTTATTTATAAATAAGGTTGTGAATTAATTAACATCATACTTTGTTTGTGAATCTGAATTATTTCATAATTTACCTATTTGAAAATGTGAATGTGAATCAATTCAAATTCATACGGGTGAATGTAAATTAAGTTTTGTAAATAATTCACAAAAATTGTAAATAATTACAAAAAAGCCTGGAATTTTTTAAATTTCCAAATAGTTTGTGCATTTTTTAAATTTACAAATAATTTGTGTATTTTTTCAATTCACACTACATAATATGTATAGTTCACACTACATAATATATAGTTCACACTACATATTATGAGAATTTAAAAAAAATTAATTTAATTTAAATTACAGAAAAAGTTCTGAATGTGAATTAATTCACATTTACAGTAGCTGTTGTGAATGTGAATTAATTCACATTCACAAACAAAGCGTGATGTGAATTATTTCACAACCTTAGTTATAAAATTGTAATTAATATAATATTATTTATATTTTAATTATATTAATAATATTTCATATAAGTGTGCCAAACTCTGCGCCCTAGGGAGAGAAACGAATCCTTAGCTAAGGTTGGTACCTACTACATTGTTTATTCGAACAAACAAAATTATCGTAGGGTGGGGCACGGTTTCGAGCAACTAAACTCATCTACAGCCCCAAAAAAGAACACTTCATCATTAGCATTAAAGTTTTTTTTTTTCCGCCCCTATCCACTGCTGGATTGCTCCTCTTGATATTTCAGTTTCTTCCAGCCTCTTGTAGGTACCTCTTAGAAAATTGTAAAAATTCTACCAACTATTGAAATGCTCATCTTCACTATCTCTCAGTTTTGTATGAATTTCACTAACCATGTATTCTTATTACCTACTTAATTTGTCTTTCAAATTAGCTAATATTCAACAGCATTTCAACTTATTCTTTTATAGTTATATTGATAGAGATCTTGTCAAATGGCTCCATTTTTAAAATTCTCATTCATACTTAAATTACCTTCCGCATGATCGTTTTTTTTCCAAAAGTTTACTATTGTCAATTAATCCTCAAATGTTTAACTGGCAATGGAGCCGATTTTTGAAATCTGCCAAAATTACTAGGTATTGTAAAATTCTCCCACCGTCATTCTGTACCGGATCTATCAGTTTAACTTACCTCTACTTGTTACACAATATACCATCAGTATAGAATGTTTGTTCTTTTGTTTATAGAGACACTGTAATGCTAATGATGTACAGCTCTTGTTAGGGCTGTAGACGGGCTCATTTACTCGAAACCGGATCCCACACTAGAATAACATGTAACATCAGCTGAGGAGTAATTTCTCTCCAAAACCACCTCAACTTAACATCAATTATCAACTAGTAGTTTGCAATTAACAACTTAGCAGCAATTATCAACTAGCCATTAGCAACTAACAATAATTGTTAACTAGCTACTAACAATAATTATTAGCAACTGAGCAGCACTAAGCAACTTGGCTGGAATCTTTGGAACCATCAAAAACTTTATGAAAATAAAGATTTTATGTGTTAATTGTTAAAAATCTTACCAAAACCCTAGCAACGCTTGCATACGAGTCTGCAACACATTAGGACATTAAAATTTAATGTCCTAAATTTAGAACCAACCATAACGTTCGGGAACCAACCATAACATTTAATGTTATGGTTGGTTCCCTAGCGTTATGGTTGGTTCCCTAGCAACGACTAAACTAAAGACATTAAATTTTAATGTCTTTAGTTTAGTCGTTGCTAGGGAACCAACCATAAAGCTTTTTTTAACACTTTCAACGCTTTTTTCGTTTATGTGACAAAGTAAAGACGTTTTTAAATTTAATTTTAAACTTTGTGGACGCATGTGGGAGCCTAAAACATTTATTATGCGTCTATTATAGACGCATAATCAATTCTATAGAATTACTCGGATGACCACACCTGATTCGACTTCCTAGCATCCTTCAAAAGCCCCATAGATCCTCTCCGTGGAATCCAATGGTTCTGGGACCCCAATAAATGGATTCTACGTCCAAAAATACTCCAAAAACGACACCCCACTCGAAATCATACACGAAAACCATAAAAAACCTCTCCCCTAGCCCCTTTTTAGCCCCCCAGAGCCACACGGGTTTGGGCGATCGGGATGAAAACCTCGCAGGCAAAACTAGATAGTAAACCGAGCATTTTGTCGAAATTTCAGATTTAAAAAAATTCCTACTGCACAAAACGGTTCGGACGGCGGACGGACATTTGATTTTTGAAATCTACGTGCCATGAAACAGGAAAATGACCAATTCGCGAATACATAGGTGTATTATTCCAAGAATTATAAACCAAAAGCCAGAAATACCATAATCTTAACATCTAGCTTCTCATCAGCAATCGTAGAAATAAAATCTTAGCAACTGCTGCTTCCAGACTCCGAAATCGTAGCCCTCCAACCAGTTCAACTAAAGCTTTTGACGAAACGACCTGTTCCAACCTCCGCCAAACCCACTTTTACTCTTTCCAAACCAGTTTCAAGCTTTTCCAAACCCCGTTTGTACTCCTCCACAACCAGTTTTGAACGCTTCCGAATACACAAAATGCCCGGAATTGGAAAAAAGCGCATTAGGGAAAGATAAATTGAAGATTTTTTTCAGTATTGAGGGCGGTGAGGTTCTCTTGTTGTGAGGCTCTCCACCAACCTGTTGTTAGGGTTGCTCCTCGGAACAGAAGGTGGCTGGGGCGACACAGGACATAAATTCATGTCGGAGGAGTCCAGCAGCTTGCAGGATATTTATGATGGCAAACAGAACATTCTTGGGGACGAGGGGGAGCACAAGGGGAGCCCAACAGGTCCTATCGTGCGCCAACAGGTGATCCCAGGACTCGTATCGACCCTTTCCTGGCTCATACAGTGCGCAATCGCTTGGGCGGGGTGCCGACACCCTGAGGACCGCGGAGGGTGACAAGGGGGGCTATGCCCCCTCCATAAGTAACGTCCTGTAGGGCTCTTCAGTATCGCTGTCCCAACCGTTAAGAGAGTTTAAAGGTGACTGCGACCACCAGGCGAGATACTTCCGTAAGTTTGGATGTATCCCCCACCCATCACCCCTCCAAACCAACATCTGTGTGCATTGTAATCCATCAAATCCCTGAATGTCTTCCTTCACCCAAAATGTACAAGTGCAGTGCCAGAAGTACTATATTTATATCTTTTGTGCTGTATTTTTCTTCAATAATACTACGTAAATACAAATAATATTTGTATTATATAATAGTACAAAAATACTATATCGAGGATTTGGAGGGGAAAAACAAAAAAACAAGCAACTATACGAGTGCGAATAAGCGAAGCACTCATTGAAAAATGTAGAATAATGAATCAGCTAAAACCCACCAAGAAAAAGAATTCGAATCATATTATCCAATAGGTAGGTATGTACCTACTCAATTTCCTAACCCCAAAACTTGAGCTACAGATTATACGAGCCAATAGCTTGCTGCGGCTGGTCGATGCAAAAGAATTGAAAAGGAGGTCTTGAAAATCCACGGGGAAAAAAAAAAAAAAAAAAAAAAAATCTATTTTGAATTGAATGCAAATATGAAATCCATTTCATATTTGGATTCAGCATGAAAAAATCTAAAGACTTGATAAGGGTACTGGAAGAAACTGGTACCTAGACTAAGTTTGCGCTAGAAGGGTGAAAAATTCCTCTACGTATGCGCCAGCCCTAGCACTACGATTGCGGCATTCGTAAACCCGTTCGTTTGCGCCAATAAAATTTATTGGCGTAAGTATTTAATATTTTTAAAAAGCAATTAGCTTCCCACGAGGTCCGAGGTCAGTTAAAAGGGCCGCGCCCCCATTCCTCATCCCCTCACGATACGAGGATCGAATTTCTTTGGGAAAAAACTGTTCATTACCGAAAAGTGTAGAAGGGGTCTGAGGCCAGGTGGGTCGGGGGTTGGCTGGCTTTTGTCAGCAGAAGGTGGCCCCCTAGTTGTAGTTCTAGAACTGGCGCAAATGTTTGGACATTTTTCCAATTTTGTCTTTGTATGAAAGGCGCAAACGTATGCCTCTGGCCTCCCCAAACTGGTGCAAACGTATACGTTTGATTGTAGTCGATTCATAATCTGACTGGAGCAAACGTACGGTAGCCGAAAAAACCATCAACGCCGCACAGTGAGGCAACAGCTGCTAAAACCCCCTTTTTCGGAAATGCTGATTTCAATTATCTGGCTCATCAATCTCACAGCATATTATTCCCAGAATCCACGCATATATAGAGGGGATGTTTCCCGCACTTAAATCAAGTTTTAGACCGTAAATTGGGGCTAAAAGTCACATTAATGGATTATTTGTGTGAATTCAACTTGAGTGTCGGTGAGGGTTGAAAAAAGGGGGAAAATCGTGAAATTTTCCTTCATGTTCTAGCATGTCCATCTGTGCAACAAAGCCGCCAAACTCGGCGGGGGGGTGGGGTGGTTTGGAAGCCCCAGTTTGCCTCAAGATGGGAACGGTTTCATCTCACTCCAGAGATGAACCCTAGGGTTAAGTCAAAGAATAAAACAAGAATAATCTGCCCAACGCTGCCCTTCTGGTCATAGCGCACGTTTGAACTTCTTTCACTCAACGAGTGGATTTGTTCGATCATTAATCGTTTTGGTTTATTATTCTTGGACACCTTACTCGATCCCATAGCCAAAAGCCTTAAAAAAAAACCCCTCCCGTAGCCCCTTTTTAGCACCCCCCACGGGTTTGAGCGATCGGGCTTGAAACGACACCTTATTTGCGGGCTTAACTAGATGGTGGTAAACCAAGTACCTATTCAGACTAAAAAAAATCCTACTGCCCAAAACGGCACAGACGGCGGACGGGCATTTCGGTTTTGGAATTTAGACCTCTTGAAACGAATAATGTCAAATTTTGAGGCCGATCGAACTCGTCGCCTTCCGTGGCGCTAATTGCGGCTTATTATTCTTGGAATAATACGCTATGTAATTTTTACAAAGGCGCATTATTCAAAGAATAATAAACCAAAATCACATTTCTCTTCTTATGATGTATAATATTCATATTATGGCCTTGATGTAAATAGGAGTTTTCGGTTTATTAGCACAAAGCGCTCCATTTTTCTACGTTTCCTTTGACACAAATTTTCGGAAAATGGGGGTTTTTTGAGCTTGGGTAACGCTGTGAAATCGTTATTTTTACCAATAAACCCATGAAAAATACTTGTCAACTTCTTCAAACATCAGTGTAAATTCAGATTGTATCTACAATTAAGTTGAAAAATCCATTAAAAAAAAAAAAAAAAAAAAAAAAAAAAAAATCTGAAATTTTGACAAAATACTTGGTTTTCCGTCTACTTGTGCCCGCACGGTTTTCAGCCCAATCCCCCATGGGGCTCTGAGGGACTAAAAAGGGTCTACAGGAGGGTTTTTTGCAGGTTTTCGGCTAAGGTACCGGGTTAGGTGTCGTTTTCTGGACGTATTGTTTTGGACGTAGATTCAATTTTTTGGGTTCCAGAACGATCCGATTTCAACGTGGGAATCTATGGGGCTTTCATGGGGCTACCAATGGGATTTTTGAAGAATCCGAGGAAGCCAAATAAGGTGTCGTTTCAAGAGTTAGGCATTTTGGACGCATAATTCATTTTTTGAGGTCCCACATCTGTCCATACCATCTCGAGCATGGCTCACCAGGCTTTCCCTACTATTCGTAGAAAACCCTTTAAAAAGAATCCGAAGCCCTGGTTTACTGAATCGTTAAAAAATATGAAAATCTTAGTCCGCCAAAATAAAATTCAAACCGAGTATGATTCTAATCCCAAATTAAAAGCAAACTACCTTTCCCTCCGTAATGAGTATAAGAAAGCGATCAAAGCGGCTCTAGTATCCTACCACGAAAAAGACATTTTTGCGTCCGGAAACCCATCAAAGAAGATGTGGGAATACATAAACGAAAACCGCAATCAAACGAGGAAGGCTCCTAGAAACCTAAAATACACAGCTAACGACTTTAACTCATATTTCGCATCAGTAGCTTCAAAAACCATAGCAAATCTGCCCTCAGTAACCCAAAACCCCCTTGATTTTGAGATCAATCCTGCGCCTGAGCTACGTTTTTCATCACTGGAACCCGAACAAGTATTCAAAATTATATTATCTTTGAAAAATTCGAATGGTTGCGACTTTTATGGCTTATCTTCCAAAATGATTAAACATGTAGCACTGGCCATTGTTTACCCCCTGACTCATCTGATAAACGAGGCCATTTGTTCAAATTTCTTTCCTTCAGTTTTGAAAGTCGCAGAAGTGATTCCTTTGCACAAGAAGGGGGATACAGATGATATGTCCAACTACCGGCCTATTTCTAAACTCCCTTTGTTCTCGAAGGTATTTGAAAAAGCTATTAATAGGCAGATAAAAGATCACTTCGAGGATAACAATCTATTTGTCTCGGATCAGTACGGATTCAGAACAGGACGGACGACTGAGCAAGCAGTTTTGTGTATTTCAAGTCAAATTTGTGAACATTTTGAAAGAGGTCACTATGTTTCAGCAACAATGGTTGATGTTTCAAAGTGTTTTGATTGTGTGCCTCATAAACTGTTGCTGGCAAAATTACGATCGTACAAATTCTCCGCTGAAGCCGCAACCTTGATTAAGTCTTACTTGCATAATAGAGTCCAAGCTGTCCGCCTAAATGGTACTGTCTCCGAATTGTCACAAATCGGAGACTTATCCGTAGTTCAAGGTAGCGTTCTAGGACCCACTCTCTTCCTGATATTTTCAAATGATCTTCCTCAACATTCAAATAAAAGGACTGTTATGTTTGCGGATGACTCAACGGTTCTTTCATCAGATTCTTCGTTGGCTGCCCTGGTAGAAAATGCAGATAGTACTGTCGGCGCTATTCGACATTGGTTCCATAAAAACCGTCTCGCTGTTAATGATTCAAAAACGGAGGTGATGTATTTTGGATTAAGGGACTTATCGCTGGCAGTGAGTGTTGGTAACCCTCAGTCCGTTAAAATGTTGGGTGTTGTACTGGATCCGAAACTGAGTTGGAGGCCTCACTGTGAACAGCTGGCCGCTTCCTTAAATAGCGTTTCCTTCCTTTTGCGAAGACTTTCCGACAAGCTTCCCAAGACTGCCGTTCTTGCTGCCTACTATTCAGTTTTTCAAAGTAGGGCTGGATATTGCATCCTTTGCTGGGGCCACTCGCCACACAGCGCCCTTGTATTCAGCAGTCAAAGGAGAGCTGTCAGAGCTATCATGGGCCTAAACTATCGGAAGGACTGCAGAGATGCTTTTCAGGAGCTGGGAATACTAACAGTACCAGCCCTGTACATCCTCGCTTGCCTTACCTATGTGCGGAAAAACATCACCTCATTCCCCTCAGCCTCAAACACTCACAATACACGAAGTGCCAGTCAGCTTTCGTTGCCCCACTCTCGTTTGGACGTCAGTAGAACTTCTACATCGTGGTGGGGAATAAAATTTTTTAATGCCCTTCCAAAATCTGTCCGAGAAGAGCCTGTGCCAAAATTTAGAATCTCATGTAAATCCCGACTGTCACAAATGGTGCAGTACTCATTTGAAGACTTTTTTCTCAACATCAATCCAGTGAAACGTCTTTAACGTGTACATGCCCTTAATTCATCAATTTACGATTGAAATTTAATGTTACCATCTTACTTAGTATTTTCAGGCCTAACTTTAATTAACCGTGACCATTGTCAAAAGCACTCTGTGTAATATGGCAAATAAAACGCTTTCTGATTCTGATTCTGATTCTGATTCTGTCCAAACATAGTAAGTACCTCCAGAAAATTTTTTAAACATTTTTCCAAAAATATTTTCTTAATTACAGATAATTACGTTTTGCATAATTTTTCAATAAGTATTATAATATACCCTCAAAAAAAGAAATAGTATAATACCTATACCATCAAAGAATAATAAACCCTTGTGTAAAATTTATAGCGTTTTTAGTTGGGCGATGGATTGCTGCTCAGAAACGTTATTTTTCGAATGAGGTGGTTTGGGAGAACAAACGACTCCTCTGCTTCGAAAGTTTAGAACATCAGCAGAGGAGTCACTCGTTCCCCACAACCACCTCATTGGATTATAGACCTCTGCACCGTCGGCAAACAATCACTTCGTTATTTATAGACAAAAATCATCTGCTGGGACTCTTATTTTTGTAGAAATTTTAATTATAAGACTTATAATTTTAATTATAAGACTTATAATTTTAATTATAAGACTTATAATTTTAATTATAAGACTTATAATTAAAATTTCTACAAAAATAAGAGTCCCGGCAGATGATTTTTGTCTATAAATAACGAAGTGATTGTTTGCCGACGGTGCAGAGGTCTATAATCCAAACACTATCGAATTCTTGTCAGTCTGAAAACTGTAGAGCTCTGAGGGGCTACGAAGGAGTGACGGGTGGTTTTTTTATGGGCTTTACCAGTGACTCGAGTAAAGCTAAAAGTGTCGTTGAAGTGATATGAGAGGAGAGGGGTGGAAACTCGAGTCGAATTTCGTCATCAACAATATTTTTCTTAGGAGGCCGAGAGGTCAAGTGGGAAAATGCGTTGAGAAGTCGGCGATATCCACTCGAAGACTTTTTCCGGGAAACATTTCCCCCCTCTCTCACCCACCGAAGGAGGAACCACTCAACACGCCATCCTGTAGGTCTTCCACTTTGAGGGTATCCTCGTTGCCCTTTTATCCTACTCGAAGGTCGATCGAAAAAAAAGAAGGTTGATTGTCGAGAAGCCGAACAATACGAGGGGCTTTGCCTATTTTGAGGGAGCCGAAATCATTAGTTTTTACGACGAAATGGCCAGAGGGCTAAAAAGTCACTCATTTGACCAATTCCTGTTCCACCGCTGCTCAAATCATTGCCATACATCCCAAAACCTCTGCGGGAAGAGACTTAGGCGTATTATATTAGCAAAATCGATTTAATTTTTCCGCCGACTGTGAATTTTTATTTCCGGTCGTAAACGAACTCCTTCGCTTGCAGCAGTTTCTCGATTTACTAAGTCGAACCTGCGTAAAGTTGGAAAAGGCAATAACTGGAGTTGGAGCGGACACCTTTTTTGCCGCGTTAAAAACAGGTCTTTTGCCAAGTTATTGCGCAGTTCCGATCATCTTGGGATCCTTTATTCCCCCCTTTAGATTCCACTTTGAGATTCCTGTGCTGTACGGTTCAGCAATTCAGTTAACTACCTCCTCCTTCCTGACGGAAACTTCTTCGAACAGAAGTTATCTTGTTTTTACGGTTGACTTCGCAATTCCGTTTAGACAGTTGGCAAGCAATAACAATTAACTTGATATTTCGAACGTTTAAGGTTTTGTTGGGGATAGGGTTGGAAAACCAAAATTGACATCTGGATATCGGAGATCCGATCGGATGAGTCTCGAGCATCAGGAAACGGTATGATGTCTGGCGTTCAAATCTGGATATCCGCCGTTTTTCTGAAAATTCCTTAATTTTGCTCATTTTAGTATGACAACACTGCAGCAGCTGCTCTCTCAAGGGCGAAGTAGAATTCTTGGTAATGGGGTTTTATTTCAAACAAAGGACAGACCTAAAACTACAAAGAGCAGAATAGCAGTGCCGATACTAACGCCACCTCTCGTTGGCCGCTGTGAACTACAATGAAACGAGCTTGACGGTCACGCGGTAGCTAGCAAGCAGAGAGCAAGATCGAGATCGACCATCGACCAGACGTCCTCTCGCCTTCTGCTTTATTTTCAAGCAAATATCTTCGATTTTCAGAATTTTAAAAAAGTATGGATATCCGATGCACATATCCCGTTACCGGATATTTCAATCCGGCCACAGTCTATCCGGATATTAAAAAGAAATATCCGGATATCGGTTATATCCGGTCACGGGTCTTTCCATCCCTAGTTGGGGTTTCCTTAAATGGGGGTGTAGTGGCTGGGAAGCTAATTCAGAAGGTAGGTAGGTACGCAATCTGGGTTGCTTAACTTTCAACGGTGCAAACTGGTTCGGACAGGTCTCATAAATTATGAGTCATAATATTATGTTAGGTACATATTATGACGAATCGTGCAGAAGGACGAAGCGGTTCAACGCTCGCCTGCTAGATTGCGAGCTCTGATCTTCACTCGCGCGGGAAAACTGACCCCGTCCAATCAGCCTGTTTTGGCTGGGAAAGGGGAAATTCCGGACCTGAGCGAAGGACCAGGTGACCCCTTGGTTAACCTCATCTGGGCTTCAACAGAACCCAGGGGCTTCTAGGGACACGTCTCCATTGAGCCAACTTTTTGGTGTTTTCAGACTTTTCTCGTTACCTACTCGCCGAGCAAATTAATGTCCTCCCCTCGTCGAGTGGTGCCTCCAATATACCTAATAGACCAAGGCCTTGCCAGCAGCTCATTCCTTTCTGGCAGGGCAGACGTTGTTGATTTCACTTTTTCAGGCCATTCAAACCAGTCCATGGCTTCTACAATTAAGCTCTAAGTTCCGTCAACCGGCTTTTTGCTCTACTCATTCTCTTTAAGCCCCTCTGTACCGGATTTAGCTCCTTTCAACCCATTCGCGAACCCGTTCAAACTGGTTTATCCGACCCCCGAAAATACCCCATGAATATTCCCCATGTCTCCAACACTATTAGCCCCTTCGAAATAATTTTTTAAACCCTCAACATTCCCCTCATCAAGCCAGAAACCTCCTAAATGCTGAATGGTTCTTCCGATATGAATGAGTTCAAAATGTGTTATTAAAATGTAATAACACATTTAATATTAAATTTTAAATGTATTAAATTTTATTACTCTTAATAAATTAAATGTAATAAATTTTAATACTCTTCGGCACGTTGGAAACACCCGTGAACCTCAGAGACAATTTCCAATTCTCCGCCCGCTGCAGAAAGCACCTGACAAGGTTCATAATATTTCCATGATGTCGGATTATAATAAGTGGCAGATGGACGAGAGGGTAGTCCCCGAAAATTCAATTTCAAGGGTTCTTGATCCAATAAAACGTTTTCCAGCTGCTCGATTTGCATACATACGAACCAGAATGCGGTGATCCCGAAAGATGAGAGACAAGAAGGTTTCGAATTTAAGAATAATTTATTGGAATTTGTAGTAGCTCGTGGGCTATTTTCGGCGTGGAAATTTTAGCCACGTCCTTGTTCAACAATCCTACTATATTGAAGCACCAACACGACGAGAATGAAAAGAACGAGGAGGGATACACTTTTAGCGTCGGAAAATTGAAAAAATGGTGCTCTGTTTGGAGTGTGTGAGTGCGTTTAGCACAACAGTTAACTATCATAGGTGCGGGTAGTGGTACACCCATCAGGAGCCCACTAACCTCTGTGGTACCTATCAATCTAAATGGAGACTGGGGCTCATTTCGGTCGCTACCAGAATATTCTCCAAACAATCCGGGGCTCATTTCGTCCGGCTATTGAACTTTTGGGGCTCATTTCGGTTACAGTCTTTTCGGGGTCCCACATTAAAAGTTTGGGACAAATTTTGTCCACAAACTCAACTAGAAAATTTGAAATACCTAATTTTTTAAACAGATAATTAAATAAATTTGTTTCAATGAGATGTAATTAATTTTTGGATAATTTATATCAAATACCTAATGATTAACCCTTGCGTAAAATTTGCAGCGTTTTCGTTCTGGTTCCTGTTTTGGAATTGTAGATATTCCACTCTCGGGTTTGTTTTTAAAGTGAAACTTTTATTACATCGTCCCAAATTTTTTGGTCTGTGTGTCGTTTCTTGTAACGTCACGCTACCGTTGATTTTCGCTTACAACCGATTCGTTGCTACGGAACTTCATCTTCGCCAGTTATAATCGTACAAAAATCGTTCACCATTCGTTGGAAAGCTCTCGAGTTATCACGCATTTCTTTCGTACTTGTTCTTTGTCATTATGTCCCCATTTTATATTTATTGATGTTATTAATGGATGCAGTAAACAATGCCGCTTGTTTTGTTGTTATCAGTTGCCACGTTAGAAATCAATTTGAGAAAACGCCAAAATGAAGCCGTGGGTAGAGATACAAGGGTAGGTGAATGAGTAGGAAATGGGGGGGGGGGGGGGGACTAGACATAAAAAACGTGTCCATCGATGCTACGTACCCCACTAGGGAAGCGAGCGAAGCGAGCTGGAGAGACTAGTGGGAAAAAGTTTCACTTTTACCGTGGTTTCAAAAAACCACACCCAAGTTTTTCTTCTTATATTTTTCAGCATTGTTTTCCCTCACATATTTTCGCGCTGAATCCAAAGTTGTAATCGGATTTTCAAAAAGCCGTCATTCTGTATTTCTTTAAGGAAAAATGTAAAATAAAACATGGGAAAGCGAGTTGTTGGGCCACTGGCCAGGGCGGAATCGGCGGGTGTTGGCTGGCCCCACATCATTATTTAACGCTTGTGAATGTAAATTATCGGATCACGTGGAACACTCGTACTACTGTTTTTTAATTATTGAAAAATTCTATTGAATTTCTCCAGTACAAGCTCAAACCCAAAACTTTAATAATTACACTTTTATATGTCCCTTTTCGTGAATAAATTCAAACCATGCACCTGCTTGCGGCACAAGTTGTGCAATTCCGCGAATCCCGTTTAATTAGATCGCGTCGAGGAGAATACAAGCAGAACTAACTCGTACAGTATAATGGATTCTATTACTATACACGGACGCGGACTGGGAGACAATACCGTAGCTGGAGTTGGTTAACATGGGGTGATTTCGTCAAGTGCCCTCAACACCGCTTAAGGGGTGAACATTTTAATTGCACACACAATGATTGTTTACCGTTTGGGGTCGATTTGGCAGGAAAATCAGGGCCAGAGTTATTAATAATTCAATTCAATTTATTTATTTATTGACAGGTTTAAGAATACAGTTTGTAAAAAACGTGTACAATATCAACTCCCGTCCACCAACATAATATTATTCTTATTCAACGTAAACGCTCTTTCGCTCTTATTAAGTTCTTCCGTACTTGTGGTTGCTGGCAGTTACTCTCAGCCAAAAATAGAACTACTAATTTCAGATGGTAGAACTAAGATTAATAAATCCCAAACCCTACCTCTTGAATTTACTGCTAACATACTGTGTAGGTACCTCCCTGCAACTCAAAATCTAAAAAATAAATTCTCTTATCTTAGACAATAATTGTCTATTGTATTCGACAATAATATTATAACCTGTTTAAAATTATTAAAACTCACAAAATCGTCAGGAATAATTTTACAAGCATAAAAGACACGTAAAACCTTGTGATAAGCCCCTCAATAATTATTATGTCATGCGGTGAAGGACGGGATTTGTTTTCCCCCTAGCGATCTTGGGGGCAAGTGGGTAACTGCTTTGAGCCTTCCTCCCACTGCTTTGATGACTCCCACAAGCGAATTGCTCATTTCACTCGTAGTGGCCATGGAGGCACCGTTATAAAGATCCTCCCCAAGTCCATAATTTAGACTCTTTCTAAGATATTTTAAACCACAGTTGGCCTCTATTTTGTAATTATCAGCCTTCTGTTCTTCTTGCAACTCTCACCCTTTTGGGATTTCCGTTAACTTGGTTTGAAACTTGAGCTAAACTCAGTGGAATCGGGGGAATTAAACTGGGGTGAAATCTATATCCCTAACTGCACTAATTTCTGAACTTGTCTCGACCCTTCCGGTCCACAAATTTGTTCGCAAATCGGAAATACGAGGTGGATTACGTTTCCTGGCTTTACCTACCTCTCAATTTCCCATTTTCTTGTAATACAAGACGTTCTCCTGCTCATCAGATCGCGGCGAGCCCTCTTTCCTGTCACGTAACCGAAACTGATTGGGCTGATTTGAAACTTGATCGACACCAATAACAATGAGCTTTTCATCCACTTTTTAATTTGATGAAATGATGAGATTTGCACGAACTGGGCCCGAGCAGGGTGTTAAAAAAAAATACTTCGGAGAGGTAGGAAACCATCCACACGCGCGTTACTCTGTAATGAACAACAGCGAATAGAAGACGGAAGTGCTTCCTCGCTCAGCTGCTTGATTACGAACATGCGCTTCCAACGAGTGGGAAACAGAGACTGCTCCTTCCCCACACGTTGTCGGCTGTGAGGTCGTTCTTGCCAGTATTTACGACTCATTAGTGATCTGCATTTTCATGTACAATCGCCCCATTTTGGCAGGAAAGGGGGAAACCCCGGACTGGTGGGGAGAGCCTGGTGACCCATTGACTGATCTGAAGACATTGGGCTTGGTAACCTGGCTACGTTGAGGTAACTAGATTTTTAGACCCAAAATTACGGCTAGTAGCGTGGAACATTGAAAAACAAATTTAGTTGTTGATTATCATCCGTGCAAGTACAAATAACAACTAAAGTTATTATAACTATAATAGTTTTAGGGTGCAACTGACAGCTAAAGTAGAGCTTATAAGCATAAATGCCACCACCGAGCATGGGAAAGCGCCCACCGTCTTCCTCGCCAAATCTGGAATTTTCTTTGGATTTGGCAATAATGTGCTTTCGGCCATCGTAAATGACTTACTACCATGAATCGTTATGTCTCTGGTTCAGATTATGGCGCAATGTTGGTTAGAAATCAATATTATGTACAACAATTGAATGAAATTAGTCAATTAAAAAATGTGCATCCCAGGAACACTCCCTAAAAAAAGTAATGGAGAAATTTCATCGGTTTCAGGACTGTGAATAGCAATGAAAAATAGGAAAATAGCATTTCACAGCGACCCAAGAGTTTGTAAGTAGGAACACATCCACACGTAGGCTCACGTAACACCCACACTGTGGGGTCAGTTCCCATACGAAATACTGTACGATATATCGTCGTATATTGATTAATTTATTCATTTATATTAAACAACGAGTTTCTCATCTAAGGGGGTTCCGGTGAAATTAATTCATGAATTCGTTGAGCCTGTTTTGGCAAGAGAAGTAGGAGAAACTCAACAGCGTTCTCGATTTTTTTCCTTCCTCTAAATGAATTCAGAGCCTCCGATTGGTAATTATTCCATTTCCGTCGGATTCTTGCGAACGCGGGGAGGTGGGGAGCCATTTTAGGCGGGATGGAAATCGTAAAAGTACGCCGAAGTGAAAATACGAATAAAGAAACGGGATATGGGCCATTTGAAGGGAAATAGACTGTTCAAATGGCCAGACCTCGTTTTCGGTGCGGTTCGCTATTTGATTGCAAAACTGTTAATACCGACAAGAATAATTCGTTAATTATTAACATTTCATGCCGCGCTAGCGTCGGTTTGTACGGCGAAAAATATAATTCTAGGTGAGTTACTAATGATAGTTGAATCAATGAAATTGATTATTTATGTGCCTACCAGCTTTTAAAATCACTGGCTCAAAAGTTGCAACTTCGACAATCGAAGACTTCCGCTAGTGAAGAGTTTGCGAAAGAGGATCGAAACACGATCTGAAGACGGGCTGAGAATTTAACGATGGTGAAGCCGAGTTGTTGAAAGAAGCTGAAACGTTCCATTAGTGGGATGAAGGTGAAGGATCTTAGAAAAACCCGAACCTGTTAATTCCTGAGCCTCCTTTCGGAAGGATGTCACGAACCTTGTTTGAGCAGCGACGTCTGCGTCTCCTTTTCTGCGAGGTTTTTGCTAATGACGCGGATTATTCTGTCGCCGTACCAACGCCGCGATACTTTAACGGTTATCTACCGTTGGCAGTAAAAAAAAGCTACCTACCTATGCGAGGCAGGAACCTAGTGCTGCCATCACAGCACATAATGCATAATATGCATTACATGGATTTGATGTTGAGATAATATACCTAAGGGATGGTTCGCTTCAATGCCAAGCCAAAGGCGGATGAAATGCGCAAAATCTAACTGAATTAAATGGTAGGCAAGTCATTTTTACGCTTTTTCGGAAAAAATTGAATACAACCACAGATGAGTCTTTGGTAGTAACAGTGTTGTCAGGTCTGCAAGGTTGAGTTACCGTACGAGCCTCTCAAAATTACCTTTTTTCCCCAAAATTACCATACGCATTACCTTTTTTCTCCAAAAATTACCGGACGCATTATGTCATTGTAAAAACGTTGCAAATTTTACACAAGGGTTTATTATTCTTGGATATAGGTTACTTGTGCAAAAATTAAATTCTGTGTCAATGAAAAAAATTTAAAAAAAAATTTTTTCAACAAATTTTTTTTCAAATTTTGTTTTGTTTTTTACTTGACAAATATTTGACCTCCTGGGATCCATCAAAAATCTCATTTGTAGCCCCATGAAAGCCCTACAGATCGCAACAGTGAAATTGGATCGTTGCGGGACTCCAAAAAATGGATTCTACGTCCAAAAATAGGTACTTCGAAAACGACATCGACTCGATCCCATAGCCAAAAGCCTTCAAAAAACCACTCCCTTAACCCCATTTTAGCCCCATAGCGCACCACGGGTTTGGGCGATCGGGCTGAAAACCTTGCGGGCACAACTAGATGGTAAAACGAGTATTTTTTCGAAATTTCAGATTTAAAAAAAAAATCCTACTGCCCAAAACGGCCCGGACGGCGGACAGACATTTGGGTTTTGGAATATAGACCTCTTGAAACGGATAATCTCAAATTTTGAGGCCGATCGGAGTCGTCGACCTCCGTCGCGAAAACATAGGTAGGTGTATTATTCCAAAAATGATAAACCAAATCTATAAAACCCATAAAAACACTGAATTGGAAAACTTTGCTCTCAATCTTTTTTTGAAGTTCCTGGGGAAGGTCCCGATTAGTGATTTATTGTTCTTATTAGTGGTTAGGTACATTTAAAATGCTTTTAGTTCCTGGGGAAAGTCCCGTTCTGTGATGATTGGATGAAACGTTGTACCTACTGAATCTTTTTTCAAGTTCCTGGGGAAGGTCCCTTTCTGTGATTAGGTTAGATTTAAATGTTTTTTCTTAAATAAAAGGTTTATTACTATAATATAGTAATAAACCTACATTACGTATATTATGTACGTTTTTGAACTCTTTGAAGAAGATTCCAAATGCCCCCATTAATCAAATTTTTCATTATTTTATTGTAGGATGGAGTGTTTTTTCCTTAAAACCTTTGAAAACGCCAGGAAGAAAGGCTCAATCCTAAATTACCGTACAAAATGGCGATACCATACAGGTGATACTGTACATCGTACAGAGCCCTGAATTACCGTACAAAACGGTAATTACCGTACACCTGACAACACTGGGTAGTAAGGCGATGTGGTGCCAGAAACTGTCCTATGTTACAATACCTTCCCTAGTGTAGCATTACAAAGTTTCCTCCAATATCCACGCTGGACCAGAGGCAATTAGATTGAGACATCCTGATATGTCGCCGACGGCTAGATCCCCTTTTCCATAGCATTCAACCATCTGCTCAGGTGAAACCTCCTCTCCCTTCCCAAACCTACAAACCCTGCTTCTGGATCAACTCAGGAGGATCCTCCAATTAAGGGCTGCCAAGGGTTGGATATTATGCCCAAAGGAACTTGCGGGTTTGTTCTACCGGCTAGGCCTACAACCGGGGCACAGGAGGTAATCTTCGTTTCAATATCAGGGATAAATATTTACGAAGGTACAATAATATTGATATTATCAAGTTGTGGGACATCACGAAAATCGAACGTCTAGTAATCTTGTCTCTCGAACGTTGGCAGTGCCAACTTGGCACCCCTGTCAACAGCCTGCTCATACACTTCAAATTTCACGTGAACAACTTGTAACTATTGACCACTTAATTCACGCCGTAGCGACGTAATTGGATCCTCTCAGCCTCAGAGTACTTAATTGAATTCTGATATTGAACGCACCACAGGTCATTATGCTGCTCCCCAGAGCCCACACAGCCCCAAGATGTAGGGATAGGCAATCGGTAAAAAAGTATCGATTTTTTACATAAAATCGGAATCGGCTTCAAAGAATCGATTCTCAAAAAATCGTTTCCCTCAAGAATCGATTTTTGCGAAAATCGGGTTTTTAACGATTTTTCCTTTTTTTTTTTTTTTTTTTGGATCAAACTCGATCATAAATAAATTAAATGTATCATAAGTAGGTAAATAAACCAATCAATAAGTAGGTAAGCGATTGTACGTATATTTCTCATATATTCTCATACATTTCATATATATTTCTCAAGGAGTTCAAGGAGTGGTCATCTAATACATTGGATTATACAATAGATTCGAAAAAAGTCTGAAAAAATATTCACAAGAACCACATTTCCTCTTCCACATCCTGCAAAAATAATAGTTTTGAGACGAGCTTCCCACACAGTCTCCTCGTTCCTTGTCGCACAAAACACAAAATGAACCAACAGCGACGCGACCAAGGAGGTTAGAAGATCTTCTTCTAAACTCCTTGGACGCGACAATCTAGACTCAATATTGAAGCCTCCCGTTGGGTTTCCGCCTCCATACGATTTTTGAGAAACGATTCTTTGAAGCCGATTCAGTCAATTCAAAAAAACATCCATCATTATAAATAGGAAATAAATAAAAAGAAAATGTTTCAAGAACAATAATTTTCAAAATTGGCTAAAACCCAATTTTTTGAACCTCTCTACCCCGATTTTTTTAAATCCCGATTTTGGGAAAAATCGGGAAAAAAGTATCGATTCTCGATTTTATCGTATTAACAAAAATCGATTCAAAAAGATCGAGTTTTTACAAGGAAAATCGATTTTTAGAAAAATCGGAAATCGATTGCGTATCCCTACCAAGATGTGGCTCCTGTCAATCGAGTTTCGTAGATGTGCAAGGCAAACAATCAGCATCAACAATAACAGGCAAACAATAACAGTTTAACACCTTACGAACGATTTTAACTAGTGTTGGAAAATAGGTTAAAAAGTATGGATTTTTTTAATCAATTCAAAATCAAAACTAACAATTTCAAGTTTTCAAGAGTTTTACAAATAATGTTTTTAAAATAATTTTTAATGTAGTTTTAATGAGTTGCGGGGAGGGGTTCTATTTCCTATATATAGTCCTATAGGACATCTATAGATGTCAGCACTTATCTTGGTCCTTGTGCAGCATACTATGGTGCAATACCTGGACTTTTTTCACAGGCTTCAAAACAGCTCTAAATGGTTTTTTTAGGGTTCATTTGAATAAAGTTGTGTAGGACATTCATTGGTAAGACATCTAGTCACAAAATATCTGGCAGAAAACCTTTTAGGAGCTTGTTCTGGGCGAAAAATACCCCGAATTTAAGGTGGACGCAAATGAACGCAAATGTCATCCTGGTATTGACCAAACGACCGCGTTCTTCTGTGTGTCAAAAGTCCCGTTATTGTACCATTACCGATAACCGGCTTTGCACCCCTGCAATTTCACTGTGTGAGGAGGATGAATAACTACCACCATCATTATCTTTGAATGCCCTGGACTCACACATCGCAGATGTTCCCTCCTTGGGGAACTCATCCCCATGAGGACATTCCCGCGCGACCACCTAGTCAAGAATCTAAAAACCCTTATCAGAGGAATATACCTATATTCTGGACTAGAAACAGGGTGCTCAGGCAAAGCACAATAAGCCCATAGGCTTCGGTGCTGGGGGCACCTCGAACCCCCTTCCTGAGCAATCCCGACTGCAATCTACCATCTGCTAACACTTGCCAGCTCCTCCAACCTGGTTTATAACTCTTCCCACACAACACCTCTCCCGTTCATAATCCGGTCAAGTAAGATCAGGTATGTACCTGATACCTAAGGCGACGGCACGTGGGTAGCACCAGCCGCTCTAATCGTCTTGACGTGAAGCATCTAATGGCTCGATTAGGTTTCGCCCTTTTGAAACGATAGGGACCTCTCCATTTTGCTGACTTGAGTGGAAATGCATTTGAGGACATGGCGGTGAGTGACAAAGCCGGGCTGAATAGGCCACACTATTGTCTCTGTCTGTGTCAATGGCGGAGACAACGCCAGTCAGTGTTGTTGGGGGGGGGTTAGCGGAGAAGTGGGCCAACGACTCAGCAACAGGGAGGATTGTTATGTCGGCATGATGATGGGGTGGTTCACTGGCGATGACGCTGTAGGGGGAGAGTGACGTCACTATCGCTTCCTTTTGTTCTCGTTCGTTTTGTATCGCCTTTCCAGGCTGGCCCCATCTACTCGTTCGTTGCAGAGCGGATGTTGCCTTGAGGCTTGTTGGTATTGTTGAATGGAAGGGGTCTGCCAATTTCTGGAAGATTTTTAACGTGGAGATTTGAGGCTGATGATTGGAAAGCTGGAAATTGCGAGGAGGAGCTGAGATGAAACTCCCTTGTCGTAAGTTGGTGTACAATTTTTATTTCCCAGGGTGTGTGGATCCTGTAACACCTACTGAACAGTGATTCAGTGCAGGGTGCAGTACTGGAGGCTGGATCAGCGCAGTTGAACGCGTTTTCTAGTACGAACCGGCGCCTCCAGGCGCAAACGTAAAGTTCAAATGAGTGTTATAAAACGTGAATTTCTTTAACTTATCAGCACAATGTTTGTAACGTGTGGCCCCTAAAATTAAACTTAGGCCACTACGTCAAAGGAATGGTAACTTTCTCATCAAGTATTGCGTTATTTGTGATGTGGTAACTCCTCTGCACACAAACGCTCACACTGGAAATACAATAGTCCCTTCTGGATGTTCCTCAACATACGTAGGGCAAAGCTCGAAGAGCGTCGTGGAGCTTGAAAACGGTTTAGTTCCCGAGAGCTTGTGGGGAAGTGAAACACTTGAGCACACACAGTGAATGGAGGATGTTGATGAACCAGTTCGCTTTTGATCCGACCAACTCAACTAATTCTGTCACTCTATGCCATAGTCTATATAGAGTCTATGGTTTATGAAAACTGAAACAGTCAGGGGGTTTTAGTACAATGTAAAGTGCCGTTTTCTTCTCGTTTTCATCGTCTAATTATTTCTTGTGACTTTCAGGTTCATCCTGGACATTTGGAGTGACGGGATTTGACTCAAGTTGTGAAAATTAATGGGGTAAGTACGCCAAATTCAGAAGATTTTTTTTTTTTTTTTTTCGTACCAACCTTGTTTGTACAGATTAAGCACCTAGAAAAATGAATTATAGGTACCTACGTCCAAAATTACCCGTCAAACGGGGATTACTCGTTGAACTCATCACTAGGGAGCGGATTTTTAGGTAAAGAATTACACTGTTTTAGGTTTTGCGTGGATATAAATAAGGTTTTTTTTTTGTTTTGTTTTTTTCAAAATGTCAAGTTAGGTTTTTTTAGGTGCAAGATTATTTTCTTTTGTTGATTTAAGAATCAGTGAACAGTCGTAAAATAAAGCAATAATTGCAGGTTTGTTCCAGGTTGGACGGAATTTTAACAGAAATCGCTGGAGACATGGGCAGTTTAGAAACTGCTGTTCCAGGTCGTTAGTAGGTTGACAGCAGTTGGACGGAAACCGACAGCTCGAGTATGTGCAGTCGGGTTCTGTCGACAGCTGTCCAACTTCTGTCGACAGACGCAGTCAGACCTGGAACAAACCTTGTGTAAATATGTATAGTTGTTTCTATTCTTAGAATCGTAAAATGAAATTCAAATTATGCTGCGTGAAATGCGATTGCTGTTCACACGGTATCTGTCAAAAAGAAAGAACTTTTGTCAACTAATTAATTCCTAATAATTAAACTGCGGATGTAACAATGTCGTAGGTAACTCACCGATTTATTACATCCAGGCCCGATATTTCTGCGCTTTAGAACTAGGCATATTTAATTTGCCTAGTTCTAAGCGCTAATTTAGCTGCGTTCGCACAGTAATTGAGGCGTTGACATGGAGAAGGTGTTAAGTCACAAGAGGCAAAAAAAAAATTTTTCACGGAAAAGATAGCCAGATTCAAGGCCAATGGCATGGTAAAGGAGTTATGTCGATAGCTCAAATAGTTTAGTTGGGAGGTCTCTCCAAAGATGGCACTCGAGGTAACACCTAGCCCGTTGGCGCAGGAAAAGTGATAAGTCACGGTCAAGGTCACGGTCACGCGGTAGGACATGCGGAGGTTACCTATTTTTGTTTAGATGAGGGTTATGTTTACACGATTTCGCCTGTTACTGAATGTTTCGATGCTTCATCATCAATGTCGGTCAAGTTCGTCCCCTTCAAACCAGTGAGTATTATTCTCCCTTTGTTGTCAAAACAGTGATTATTACCACCGTAACGCTAACTTTTGGTTTATTATTCTTGGAATAATACACCTATGTTTTCGCGACGGGGGTCGACGACTCCGATCGGGCTCAAAATTTGTCATTATCCGTTTCAAGAGGTCTACATTCTAAATCCGAAATGTCCGTCCGCCGTCCAGGCCGTTTTGGGCAGTAGGAATTTTATTTAAAATCTGACATTTTGACAAAATACTTGGTTTACCATCTAGTTGTGCCCGCAAGGTTTTCAGTCCGATCGCCCAAACCCGTGGGGCGCTATGGGGCTATAATGGGGCTACAGGAGGGGTTTTTGAAGGCTTTTAGCTATGGGATCGAGTTAGGTGTCGTTTTCGAAGTATTTTTGGACGTAGAATCCATTTTTTGGGGTCCCGGAACGATCCGATTTCACTGGGGCGATCTTTAGGGCTTTCATGGGGCTAAAAATGGGATTTTTGAAGGATATCAGGATGTTAAATGGACGCCAAAAAAAGGACTTGCTAGCCATGCTAGACTTCATGGACTCGAAATATCGCAGTTTTTATGAAAATATTTGCTCCTAAATTCGACATTTTTATGTTTTCTGCTTTTGTTTCGTTTTTGGGCACTTACTTGTCACTTACGTGTAGTTTGTTCAATAAATATTGATGTAAAAAGTGAAAAAAATAGTTTTTTGGCTCTCCTGTAAAATTTGGGTTTTTTGACTTAACACCTTTTCCCTGTCAACGCCTCAATTCTGAAAATTCCGCGCGCGCAATTTCTTTTGCAAGGGTCGAGGGTGGCGGTACATCGGCTTCCAGGAATTAAACACTCAAGTTCTAATGCTCTGTGAACGCAGAACTTGTTCAGAATCGTTCGAATTCAATTCCGGCAGTTCTGATTTTTTTTTTTTTTTTTTTTTTTTTTTTTTTTCAGAACTTCCCGAACTAATACCGACTTACTCCTCGATTGAGGATAGTAACACACGCGCGATTAATTTCTTCCTTTCATCTCGTGGAGTTAACTTCGTAGGGACTACTTTTTTGTTGGCAGAGGACAGAAGTTCTGTCCGTTTTAATTCCTGGAAGCGTTCGAGATCTGATTCGATTCCGAACGGCCAGAACTTACTCTGCGAACGCACCTATTGACGGCGTCACAAACAGTTAAATACCTACTGACGGTAAAACGGTAAACAAGAGGGGAGAATGACACGAGTGAATGGTAAAAGGAAAGATACAGAGCACATCTCGAGGAAAAGTCAGGTTCAGGTTGACAACAGCGAAGAGCTCCGCCAGACCTTGTCCCTCGTGCCGTGATGGTACGTCCTAAGAATAGATCCCGTATCTGCATTTTTGGCCGAATTGAGTTGAAGGTTTCGAGCAGTTTATGGGGGTGATTTCTATCGATTTTTCCAGTTTCAAAGTCGTATCTGCACAGGAAATGCCTTAAAAACGGCATTCGATAATCGAGTTAACGAGTTTTTTTGGGGATTTACTAATGAAAAACACGTATAGGCCCTTTTCCTAAAGGTGAAAGTCGTATCTGGACGTAAAAATGTCACGGTTCGTGATCTCTGGATGGGAGCTGAGGGGATGCTGATACCCACCACGATATGTCGTGGTCGGCACCTGAGTTCGCAGCGGAACTGAGATAAATTGTTGCAGCTGCCTCAAATGAAGTGTCGTTAAAGACAGCCTGACCAATTGATCCAGTTTTACCTGGATCTGCGTTTCCGGCTTTCACAGTCGAGATGTTGACAATGAAGCCCTGGACAACTGACCCAGGCGTTGGGATAAGATCCGCTGTTGCAGCTTCCACAGCGAAATTATTTTCAATGAAGGCCTGACCAGCGGACTGCTTATTTACATTTCGTTAATGTTGCAATAAATGAACAGCAAGGTATCAAAATGTATTTGGAAATTCTCCCTGTCTTCAAATGGGGAGGCTGAGCTGCCAGCGGGAGAAGGGGGGTTTCTCACGATCGCGCCGCGACCGTAGCGCGACCCTGCTCTCCCGAGGCGAAGCGATCTTCCCGAAAATCGAGCTTGGAGAATAGGATAGAGCCATTGGCAGGTCGTCAATTGTCGGCATTTGGTGCCGCACCCGAAGGTCAGCCTTCCAGCATGCATGTCGATGCAGAAACGCTACCGTGGTGCCGATATAGTACATCACATCTAGCCCACAGCCATGGAGGAATATTTCTTCATGGCCCACAGCAAAACATCTATCAAACCATTCTATACACACCCGTACACAGGCAATGGTTTGTACCATGTCGCTCGCTTTTTTTCTCCCCTAGTGGAAAAGTTATCCCATTTCTCTCACTGCTTATTGACATTTCGTTAATGTCGCAATAAATGAACTGCAAGGTATCAAAATGTATATCGAAATTCTCCCTAGCTTCAAACGGGGAGGCTGCCGGCGGGAGAAGGGGGATTTCGCACGATCGCGCTGCGACCGTTATTGCCCAGCCGGTCACAGTGCACTCCCTTGTTTTCATTTTACCTTCGAAAAGAACGACGTTACCGGTAGTGACATTTTGTCAGAAGACTCCCTCGTTCATTTTTTTTAATCTAAGAGGAAAATATGGACTGCAACGGGAGTTGGAGCACAACCCTCGACGTTCATAAAGGCTCTTTAATATTCATCCAGGCCTCTTCTGTAGCGCTTCATTGTAAACGCACTGGCAGGGATTTTTTTCTCTTCTCCTTTGCTATCACCTTGAGCCTGAATACCTAATATTGGATAAATGTGTATCACTTTGCTCAAACCTGCCATGTCAAAACACTTCAACATTCTTTATCGTTTTATGTTAAATAGGGCGTCCCAAAAACAGTGTAAAAAAAAAAAACTGGGGTGTGGTTTTATGAAACCACGGTAAAAGTGAAACTTTTTTCCCACTAGTCTCTCCGGCTCGCTTCGCTCGCTCCCCTAGTGGGGTACGTAGCATCGATGGACACGTTTTTTATGTCTAGTCCCCCCCCCCCCATTTCCTACTCATTCACCTACCCTTGTATCTCTACCCACGGCTTCATTTTGGCGTTTTCTCAAATTGATTTCTAACGTGACAGCTGATAACAACAAAACAAGCGGCATTGTTTACTGCATCCATTAATAACATCATTAAATATAAAATGGGAACATAATGACAAAGAACAAGTACGAAAGAAATGCGTGATAAATCGAGAGCTTTCCAACGAATGGTGAACGATTTTTGTACGATGATAACTGGCGAAGATGAAGTTCCGTAGCAACGAATCGGTTGTAAGCGAAAATCAATGGTAGCGTGACGGGACAAGAAATGACACACAGACCAAAAAATTTGGGACGATGTAATAAAAGTTTCACTTTAAAAAAACTTGTCAGGGGGAAAATATTTATAAACCTACCTATAAAAATATTTATGAACCTAATAAGAGTACTCATAACTACTTACAACTCATGTACTTATAAGTACTCTGACCACAGTTGGTACCAACATTAATTATGAGTATCATAAAAACACCCAAACCTCCCCTCACTTCCGGTGGTTGATTAATCGTTATTAAAGCGGGTTGAGAGCAGATCAAACTAGAAGTCCTTTATGATGTGCCTAACCAGAAGAGGCCAATTTGTTGGAAGTTTGAAGTCCCTCCGCTGAAAGCAATTACACCCCAACCTTTGGGACCAGTCCCGCTGGGACAAACATCCTCACGAATTAGCTTTAGAGAGGGAGAAATCGTTAAATAAAAAGTAGGGTCTTCAGATGTTTTGACAGTCGTTCTTGGGACATCTAACGTTTTGAAGGACCTTGAAGTTCGATAATTAAAAAGTGTAATATAACGAGTTTAATTTTTACCGTGGAATACATTTTATTTCTGGGGTTTGTTCGGAACGGTTCAAAGCACTGAAAGTAACAGGTTTGGTCAAGGTAAGAACCATCTTCGGAGATCTCGAAACAGTTTTGAGGTGGTTTTGAGGGGTTGAAAACAGGTTGTTAAAAACAGTTAGGTAGGT
Source organism: Pilophorus perplexus (assembly GCA_955831195.1). Taxonomy (NCBI): domain Eukaryota; kingdom Metazoa; phylum Arthropoda; class Insecta; order Hemiptera; family Miridae; genus Pilophorus; species Pilophorus perplexus. The sequence goes on along the minus strand of OY037009.1, from coordinate 30,602,984 downwards.
ACTGTTACTTGCCTCACCGTCAGGCCACTAGTTCGGCGTCGTACAGTTACTGGTCCATCACATAGGATGGGGTTCAATTACACAATTCTCTAAAGCTGGATAATTTCTTCTTCTTTGAGTGCCATACCAGCGAACGAGCGTTGGCGACCGCTCGCTACTAACTTCTGTTGACCTACTGTTTAACGCGGGGTCCAAACGCCAAATGTGAGAGGTTCCACGGCAAGATACTCTCGGTGGTTTGCGATTTCCTTCCGAGAGGTGATTTTCAGTATAAGGATGTTTAGCGGCTGCTGGGATCGAACCAACAGCCTTTGATTCAGTAGTCCACTCTTTAACCCTACTGTTTCAACAACCCCAGGTCGGTTTTCAGCTTCTTGTAACGCCACAAAACATATTACATGATGCCCCACCGGTTTTCAACCCTCCGCAAAGCCTCAAAACTGTTTCGCGATAGATGTTCAAATCCTGGCTTGAACCCCCTCACCATCTTAAAAGGGTGTTTATAACCTCAAATCGGGTTCCAGCTCACCAAAGTAAGGTTGCTCAAAATATATTGATTTATCGAAATACGATTACCTAATCGATATTTTTCCTTCGAGAGACCTGAAGGGATAAGAGACAAAACTATTTTTTTCTGGCGAATCCATTCACTTTTCACTGTCGCAAATGTTTGTGAAAGTAACTGAAATCAAGAGGAAAACCCGAAATTTTTTTTAGATCCATTGCAGAATCCAGGTAGCAGAGAAAAACTGTTAAATTTTCATGAGTACCTAGTCATTGTCTGCCCTACTTGGTTATCAAGAGATATAAGTTGAAATCCCCATCAGATGCTGCAATACTTGTCACGCTTGACCATATTGACCATATTTGGCCCAAACCTAATGAAGACATTACTTTTAAAAATAAGGACAACAAAAGCCTATACATTTCAGCAGCTTTCCGAATGAGGATTCCCTGTTTTACAGCCTTGATAGCTTTCTGCAGATCCTTCAGATTGTATTTGCACCGGAGCCCTTTTGGTTTATTATTCTTGGAATAATATACCTACGTAATCGCGACGGAGGTCGTCGACTCCGATCGCTCTCTAAGTTCGACATTATCCGTTTCAAGAGGTCTAGAATCCAAAACCGAAATGTCCGTCCGCCGTACGCCGTCTGAGCCGTTTTGGGCAGTAGGAATTTTTTTAAAGATCTGAAATTTTGACTTGGTTTACCATCTAGATGTGCCCGCAAGGTTTTCAGCCCGATCGCCTAAATCCGTGGGGCGCTATGGGGCTAAAATGGGGCTAAGGGAAGAGTTTTTGAAGGCTTTTGGCTATGGGATCGAGTTAGGTGTCGTTTACGAATTATTTTTGGACGTATGCGTCTATAGAATATCCAGGGCTGCCGAGAGAAAAAGCGGGCCCGGGGCAAAAGAGAGCATAGGGCCCCCATGTAAGCGATGGTACGAATAATGGTGAACATCGATGTTTTCCTATCGATGCACCATCCTTCATACCGCTTTGCCGCCGCCTCACTCCTCATCAGTAGTTTAATCTGTGCCTCATCCTGACCTTTTTTCTGTTGTGATTCACAGGGTTTATTGTGATTCACATTGCTTGAGTTTTACAAGGCCCAATCACACGGAAGACTAAGTTGCCTGCCAAGTGGCAACTCAGGCATTTTTTGGTTTATTATTCTTGGAATAATACACCTATGTAATCGTGACGGAGGTCGAAGACTCCGAGCGGCCTCAAAATTTGACATTATCCGTTTCAAGAGGTCTAGATTCCATTACCGAAATGTCCGTCCACCGTACGCCGTTTTCGACAGTAGAAACTTTTTTTTTTTTTTTAATCTGAAATTTTGGTAAAATACTCGGTTTACCATCTAGTTGTGCCCGCAAGGTTTTCAGCCCGATCGCCCAAACCCGTGGGGCGCTATGAGGCTACGAGAGGGGTTTTTAAAGGGTTTTGGGTGTCGTTTTCGAAGTATTTTTGGACATTTCCACATTCTGGACAGTTCCATTTTTGGGGGTCCCGGAACGATCCGATTTCACTGTTTCGAGTAAAAAGCAAAAAATGTTTGAAAAAAAAAAAATCCAAAAATCGTTTTTCAAACTTTTTTTATTGACACGGAATTAAATTTATGCACAAGTATCACCTATATCAAAGAATAATAAACCCTTTTGTAAAATTTGCAGCGGTTTTTTTAAATATATAATATATAAAAAAAATTAAAAAAACATGTAGCTCGAACATATTATGTTCGAGCTACATATTTGGAAACTTAAGAATTCTTTTCTTTTTCTCGTTTCTTTTATAAAAAAGAAAAGAAAATGTTAGGGCGAATATGTGACATCGTTATCAGTATTGAACCGTCAATTTGGCGGAAATAGGGATGTAGGAAATTAAATCTAGTCATAACACAAATGTTTTGAAAAACTTGCCGGTTTCCAAAAACGTCTTGACGAGCGCGGCGACGCGATAAATACGAGACAACTGTAAGGCCCTGAAGTTGAAGGGCTGCAGGGCTTTCATAGGTTGCCCTGTGTTGACCGATATAAGTGGATATTGTACAAACAACTCCCTCAACGTTTGCACTACATAGCCACGATGTCTACAGAAGCTTTTTGGAACCTCACGATCGTGTGGGATATTTTAGTGCTCATGTCTCTTATTCCCCCACACCTCGCTATCAATACAAGGATATTATTTATACAATACCTATCGGGAAGTGATATTTTTTCTTCTGAAAAGTTCAGAAATAAATCCGAAACACCAGCCGTTGTTTCCAGGATCTATAAACGCTGCAATTATACACACGGATTTATTATCCTTCGACATAAATTATCCAAAAATTTATTCTATGCCTATCATTTAAAAAAAAAAAAAAAAAAATACACTTCCAAGTGGGACATGGCCCATAGCTTCCTCGCATATTGTATGAAATGTAGGTTCAAAATGAACGTAGTTGTGACTGTAACAAGAAAATTACGTTCGCGCATGCGCATGGAGTTCAACTGATGCAATCGTGATGAAAGTGATAGAGGACCATCTAGGGCTATACCCACACAATTCCTGAAAATTTGATTGAAATCCGATCAACATTGTGGAAGTTATGGGTGTGACAAGGAAATGCGGACAGACAGACAGACCGACAGACACGGAACCAAATTTGTTCAGGAGGCTCTGGGACGCAAAACGTGATTGGAAATTTTGATTTTGGAGAACAAAATTTTTTTCATTTCGAAAGTGAAAACAATGCTTCCGCAGTCTCGGAAGCAAAAATATTTAATTTTTAGAGGAGCTCGGCGGAAGGTGAGAAGCCTGGAGGACGGAGCTGGACTTCCTAATGTGGATTCCACGCTGGACTGAAGCGGGGATTGTTCGCGTAGTTATTGTTGTTGTTTTCGTTGTTGTAGATTTTCACTCTTTTCATTACTTAATATATAAAAAATATATTGAAAAATATATATTTATTTAATTAATTCGATTAGTTATTTAAAAAAGTTTTTTTTCTTCTAAAATTTGTCGACGGATGTGGGACCCCAAAAAATGGATTATACGTCTAAAAATACCTCGAAAACGTCACCCCTTTCGATATCTTACCCGAAAACCATCAAAAACCTCTCCCATAGCCCATTTTTAGGCCCAAAGAGCCCCTCGGCTTTGGGTGATCGGTCTGAAAACCTTGCGGGTACAACTAGATGGTATTCCGAGTAGTTTGTAAAAATTTCAGATTTAAAAAAAAAAAAAAAAAAAAAAAAAAAAAAAAACCTACCTCACGCTTCAAAATGGTTCCAACAATCACGGCCCCTCAAAATTTTTTCAAAAAGAATCAAGAATCAAGAACTTTTATTTGCAGTGGCCTAAGCTTATATATACTAGTATAGACATTGCAAACGTCGGGAAACGGGTAATACTCAATTACATTACATAGGTAGGTACACATTATTAGTCCAAACAGTTGGTGGAGACACGGCACTTCAATTAACAAAAAAAAAAAAAAAAAAACATCAGCACAATGAAACCGCACCACAAGCTGGACCGCGGCACTTCAAATCCCACGCAATTCCAAAAACCTCGTCAAGCAAGTACAGCTCTGCCCTAATGAGATGAACTTTTATGACCTTAGTGAAAGACTTAATAGGCAGCTCTTGAATATTTTGGGGTAGGGTATTATACAGACGAGAGCCTACTTGGATTGGGTCATTTTTCCTTGCTATACTTAGGCGAGTAAAAGGAATCGCTAGGTTTCTGCGGGATCGGTTGTCGTGCCGATGAACATCGGAAACCACGGCAAGGAGCGATATGTTTACTTTAATCAGATTCAAAACTGCCAAGGCATATGCACTAGGTAATTTAAGGACCCCAAGGCGAGCAAACAAACCCCCTCCTTTTGCCCCAAAGATGTCTGCACCTGCCTCTTGTTTGCCGCAACTCATGGAGGAATAGAGGAATCTATTCCTCCATGGCCACAACTTATCCCCCACCACCCAACGAAAAATGTACCTCCATTTTCCCCCTCAAGAGTTGTCTACCATCATTTTCCGGCCTGCTCATGATCTGACCATTTGTCGGGAGGCTTTCCTCTCAGCCCCATCTCGGAAAAGGTCGAAAGGAGCGAATTATGAATTGCTTTTAGGAAGAAAACGGCAGAGACGGAGGAAAAAAAACTACAAAGTGAGGCCAACGGTGTTCCTTTTTATCAAGCAGGTGCCTACTGGAGATGGCGGGAAAAGCCCGGCAGTAAAAGCGAATTTTCTACGAAAGACGACCGCGTTTTTCGCTTTCTTTATCAATTCTTCCGTCATTTTCCCCCTCTTTGAAAAGTATTTTCTACCTGATTGTAACTCTGCATTCATTACTTCAAAGATCATCCAGAAAAAAGTTTCTTGGAATTCCGCTTTTGTATCTTGTTCAATCGAGAGATGCTGTGTATTTTTTTTTTTTTAGAAATAACATGGTTTTTATTCCAGAATATGAAACGTTCGATTTCAACGGAAAAACGGTAGGTGTAATTTTAACTTGTAATGCTACTCCCGTTGAATAAAACTGCCACGTCTCTCCGTTGCCAAGTCCCAATCATGAAAACGCTGTATGTGGAAGAAAAAATGCCTTCTGTAGGATACTGTGAAGTTGGTATTTTCAAGAAATCATTGAAAAAATCCGAAGATACAGTAAAAATGCTATAGTAAGTCCGTTGATTTAACGCTTGAGATTTGTAGCAACCAAAACCTGTCACAACAGAAGAAAAATTCTAATTAAGGAAAAATCAACTTTCAAAAATCAACTCAATCCAAAACACGACATTAAAAGTAAATTTTACCGTCGGCTGCTCTTGATGCAAAGATAATATTAAATATTATCTTTGCAAAAGGTAATAAATAACTCTAACCCTTAGGGGCTATTTAAATTATAGCCCTTAGGCTGCTTAAATTTTATGTTATGCGATACAACCTGTATCGGCTAGGATATGAGGTACTTTCACTCTTGTAAAGCTCGTACCGGTGATGGGCTAAACGAATGAGTTGGATAATTATCCAACTCATTCGTTTAGCCCATTGAATGCCGAATAAAACTTATAGAAGAATATTATTCGGCGTTCGATTGCTAGGTACCCATCTAAATCAGGGCTTCCCGCTTTTTGGCCTGCGGATCCCTTTCACGGGACAACCATCGATGTTAGTTTACTACATCGATGAGGACAACATCCACTGAGAACCCCTCTTACTCAAGTAGGTATTTAGATTTACATGCATGACACGGAATTTATAGTACTGAAAAATTGGCTGAAGTAGATAGGTATGTGAAACTGTCGTTTTACTAGTTTTTGGCAAATAGCGAAAAAGTGGCCTGTTTCAGCGCGCTGCACAGTGGACCACTGTCAGTGGTCGAGAATCGTCAAAAAGCGCTCAAAACTCGATTTTTTGAAGTATTTTTTCCAAACACGTCGGCCTTAAATATGTGTTATATACCTCCTGAGGGTGCAATTTCTTGAGTTTCAGGCCCCCAATGTTGCAACGCGTTGGTTACAGGACGGTGGTTAATAATTAAAGTACCTACCAGAAATGTACGAAATCCTATGTACCAAAATCGTTCCTGCAATTTTACTTGTTCAGACTGACAAGGCTGACGCATGTTTCTTTTGTTTTAGTAGGATGTTCGAAGGGCAAAAAAAATATTGTTTTATTTTTCGAATCGTCGTCAAGGACGGGGTTACTCAAAACGTAAAAAAATTACACGTATCTGATTTCCTTTTGACTTATAGCTTTTGCTTCTCTCTAATTTCGGGCATAAATGTTCCGCAGACATGTATAGAAAGACACCAAACCGAAATTAGCTGCTACAACCTGCAACTATCAGTGCTAGAGCTGACAGAGCATGCCATGTCATGTCATACGACACAATCACTGCATTATTGAACACTATCTACAAATGAACCTTGACTTTGTTGCTGATTCGGCAGCATCCAGACTGATCACCGGTCGACGAATGATATTTTCTGCAGTAGGTACCTACTCAAGTCAGTGTCGACCGGGTAAAGATGTCTGAGGTGATCAAAGTGAAAAATCGCGTTCTTGCTGAAATATTGTTGAATTCCGGCGACAAAAGTGTGCATTCGTTATGTGAGTATATCGCAGATCAATTTCCAATAGCCGATGAGCATAATATGCATAATATGTCATATTATGACATTGTCGTTACTCGAACGGAAATTGACTCAGACTGTAGTGTTGAAATTTAAAAGAAAGTGTGCTGAGACCAGGAGGAATAGACGCTTGTTTTTCGAAAAAAAAAAAAAAAAAAAAAATCAGTTCTGGCTCGATGAGTGCTTTTTTGAATGGGCTCCACCATCACCTGAGCCAGTAGTTTAATCTGTGACCTGAGCCCAGCCAAGTGCAGCCCAGGGGCGGGGGCCGACCACAAAAATTAATCGAAGGATCGACGAATTATTCGTAATTTTATTCTCACTCCATTTTGAAGGTACACTTATTTCACCACCGCAAAACGCGAATTTGAAAGTTTTTTGTAGTTTTAAATTTGTAAATTTTTTTATTCGACATTGTTACCTTATTAAAAAAAAAAAAACATACATGTCGAGGAGGTGAGCGCACCTTTCCATTTTTTGGAAAAAGGTTGCGCTAAAAATGTTCAACTTTGATATTATTTATCAATACCTTCATTGCGGTCATGAGACTGGTAACTGTGCAAAATTTCAGGTTTCTAGCTCAACTGCATCGAAAGTTATTGAGTTTTGAGCGTTTTTTGACGATTCTGGACCACTGTGCGCTGTAGCGGGCTTACTATTTTTCCGATTTTCAACAGTTGAAGTATGTACAGTAACTTTTACTGTACCTAGTACATCCATTTTGTAGGAAATGTTTCCTTTAACTTTGCTCATAGTGTGTTTCCACGAGAAACGCTTATTTTTCGAAATATCGCAAAACACCGAAAAAAGTAGAAAATTTTGAGGTTATTTTGTCTTAAACAGCCCCTGTCCCGTTACATTCGCTTGGAGGCGAATGCTCTGCCCGGGCTTGACCTTCCAGGCTTCGTCCAGATGGCCTATCATGGGGATGGGATGACGGCCGTCTGGGGGATGGTGTTAGACACTGATTTGTTTATTTTTATACAAAGAAGGAAACGCAAAAGGCAAATGATTTCATCAACTTTGTTTGCAGTAGGTATTAATTTGTTATTATTCTATTTATTTATTTTTTCATTTGCAGTAAAGTGAAGTTTGAGTTTTTAATAAAATTTATTGTATTTATTCACTCTACTTTTATTTTTGTTAGAATGCATTAACAGTTCGCTGCGGACCCCCAGGGGGTAACAAACGGATTAGCAATGAGAAATTAACTGTCTGAACAGAGAAAATGTGGCATTTTGGATTCCCCCCACTCGCTATTAAAGCTAATCCGCCAAGTCACAGATTAAACTACTGCCACTACGGGCATAGTGCCGAAAAATAGAAAGTGTGTTAAAAAAATTATTTTGTTGTTACGTTGGTAGCCATGAATACGACGTTAGTCGCTGACTAGCAGCCAATGAGAGAGCCCATCCTGCAATATCCATTCCCCCACTCTAATTCAAAATTGAAAAATTTGAAAGTGTCCTGGAAATTTGAATTGCAGCGTATGAGCCCAAAACTCCCTGCTACTCCTTCAAATTATGAAATTCCTTTTCAAAATTAATTAACTAAACTAATAATTTAATTATTAGTTGGTAGTATTTAATAGTTCCTATGAGCATGGGGGAAAGAAGTTGGTGGTGGAATGGGCGCGCGGCATGGGTGGGGCCGGGGGGACACCTTCTAACCAAAATTTAATTCTGTGTTGAAATAATAGTCAAGATGCGGTTCCCTTGCCCACTGAATGATCATCCGAATGATAATTCGAATCTGAGACAAAAACAACGGCCATTTGAAGTTGATGCAAATTAACCAATTTCATTAACTAGTAAAATAGTAATCTTTGTCAACCTATTCTACGACAAGGTCAGAAGGAACAGTACCTAACCGTTTGTAACCCCGTCACAAATGGCATCCAGATGGGAGCAACATTTTAAACTAAATAGACCTCCAGATGGGGCCGAAGGACGAAAATACCTCTTGTTTTCGCGCCGAGTTTTCTTCGCAAAGCTTCAGCTTCCATTTTCTTCACCATAAACCACTTGCTCCAACTCCACGAGCTCCTTTAATTGCCACTGGTTGTAACTTGGTCCCCCGAAAAAGGACGCAAACCATTCAAGCTCCTTATCAAAGTTGAGTTTCCCCTCTTTTTTCCGTGTAACCTCGGGCCTTGCCTTCTTTTCTTCTTTTTCCTCCTGAAAATATTTTCATATTTTTCCTCTCTCCTGGCGGGGTTCTGCATAATTGAGGGTCTCCCGTTCAAGCTCTCTGGGGACAAACTTTTGATTGAAGGAAATATCAAACTTGGGGCATCGTCCGGCTGGATGAATTTTAGAAGTATATTCGAATCCTGGTGGCATTTCTCTTTGACACTTATCAGGAAGGCTTCAGGCGAAAAGGTGCCTTTGTGTACCAACGTACAAAAACTTGGAGGTAAAATTTACCTCAATAAATAACCTTGCTATTTGGACCTTAGAGGAGTTCTCTCTTCTACGTAGCATCCCAGAAACTGAATTTAGCCTTACCTTCTACCTTTACAGCATATGTATGGCGATGGCTCACTACAGGTCAATAATTGACCTGTAAAATCAATTATTGCCCCCAGGAATTATCATAATATGATATTATCATATGAAGTGTGTACGGCTGTACCCTGCTGTTTGCCCTCTTCATTGATGGTTTGAGTGATGTGCTACCCTATGGAGTCAGTGTTGATACAATCATCAAGCTGCTCATGTACGGTAATGATTTTGTGATAACCGCGGAATCTGTGGTGGACGTGCTACAGGTGTTTTGTGAGAGGATGGAGCTGCAGGTGAAGCACGTGCTTCACTAGTACTAGTCAAAGATCATGGTATTCTGTTGGGGAGGAGGGTCTTGAATGGGGAAAACTGACTGCCTCTCGCCATGTTCTGCCAGGCTGCGTGGAAATACAGGACGTATACGTCCTGTATTTCCACGCAGCCTGGCAGAACTATAAGCTATAGCTGGTCGAACAATTTAATTGGGACCGAGTGCCTCGTTGACCCCTAGCTCTTGCCATTGTTGCCACTGCCTTATCCCTCACAAGGTTGATTAAATTGCTTGATTAATAAACCTTGTGAGGGATAAGGCATAGTTTACATTTAATGTAAACTATGGCGTAGTCCATTGTCAAATTTATGTATTTTTTTCTGGAATATTTTGTTCAAAATTTCGATTATACGAACGCAATAAACGCATGTTTTTCTTCTTCTTTCTTCTTTCTTCTTTCTTCTATCATATCATATTATGCATGTATGTAAAATCGGTTGGTGACATTGCCAGCTTCGTATCTCATAGTGGAGTTGAATAATAATAATTCAACTCCACTTAATATTATTGTATTATTAATTATTATTAACATAATAATATTATAGTGAGAAATAGATAATGAGTCGGTGGGTCAATTGACCCATGTGAATTGGGTCAATGTGACCCATCAACTAGGTACCTACATCGAATGTGTAGTTTGGGTCAAACTGTTCGACTCAGAGACCACTTGTGATTTTTTTCTTCAGATTTTTAAACTTGTAAGTCGAGTTTTTACAGGTTTTTAACAGAAAAACGCCTGTTTTGCCCCATTGTGCGGCGCCCGGCTGGGCTGCCTGAAATTGTTCAAAGTGGTTGCAATCGATTAAAGGAAAACTTTCTCGTCTTGGAAACAGGGATTCTTCGGGTGGGAACTTTCGTAAGACTGGGTGTCAAGTAGAAGTAAAGGATTTCCTTGGAGCCCGCAGGGCTTAACCTGACAAAACTTGGCAGCCTAAACGAGAGCAGCGAATGTTCCCTCTGCTAACCTGAGTAACCTTTTTAAAATTATGATGAAATGATTAACTAGTCGCTATTTACCACCTGTTCCTTCGTGAAGAGCATCTGTACTCTTGAGGATCTTACTAAGCTCATCTACAAGTTATGATGTTGGCTCTGTCAACCAAAATGTTTTTCTTTCCCCTGACTAGAAGATACAATTTTTTTACCCACTCTTCTGATTGCTTCTTCTATGTGGCTCGTAAGAAAAAAGATAGCTTCACCGCACAACCAATGTATAGGGACAGCGGCTGTCGCAGTAAACGTCAAACACGTTTTTCTCATCTTCTGGAAGGGTTTTTTCCCCTCTTCTCTGCTAGATATAAAGAACGGCGAAGCAGGTGCGAGGTTTCAGTGTTCAATCAGTCGTAGGAGGGTCTCCAAATCACACAGTTCGCTTGGTACCAGAAATAGGAGACACCCAGTTTGGTTCTGCAACTGACAGAAGCTGCCACCCGGAAAAAGGGAAGGTGGGAATCCCCAAAATAATGCCGAAGATGACGCAAGGGACGACCTTAAATTAGATTTCATTTCAATTTGGAACACACCGTCAAACATGAAAGGTACCTATTGAAGTACACAGAGGTGCGAAACGGCCATATTTTGTATTAAAAAAAAAAAAAAAAAAACCTGAAAACCCATACTTATAGGAAATTTGACTGTGATCCCTCCATGTCCTTCTACCTAAAATTGCTTCTTAGCGGTTTTTTTTTTCCTAAAAACCTTTAAAAAAAACCACGTTTTTCAGTACATTTTCCAGTGTGGAAGCCAAGTAGGTAAGGATTTTCCCAAAGTTTGAACACAAATAAAAGTTGTAGAGCAATAAATTTTACGTCGATTGAACATCCTGAAATTGAACATTTCTACCGGTAATCGGAAAAAATTCCACAAAAACAAAAATTGAAAAAAAGGGAAAATGGAAAAAGGGGGAAAATCCGCGTCCATAAAAATTGTATTTAATAATAATAACAACAACAAAATTTATTATTATTATTACAAATAGAATCTAAATATGGTTTTTCGTCAGGAGGTATGTCAGCCAGACTCAGGAATCATGAAGTCTGAAAAAACGAGTGTAGAGAAAATGTGGGAGCCTTGAGACAGCTAAGATTTTGAGCCAGCTACCTACCTATTGAAGTTGGGCCCTCGATCCTTTATAATCTAACGCTTAACACGCCCATACATACACGCCCCTATAATATAGCACCAAAAAGCTACCAAAAAACGTGGTTTTTCATCAATCTTGAAGATTTTTTTTCTCACTATTCTGACGATTCTGCAAAACCTACAATACTTAGCCGAACCAACAAAATTTCGCCATATACTTGGTACACCTCTGCGTCGAATGCGACCAACCGCACCTCGGTAAGTGCAATAGCCGATTTTTGGCGACTGTTAAAAGTTTTAGCCCGAATCGGCAAAAACACCAAATTCCCTTTTTAGACCTAGTTTGGAAATTCCCAGTTTTAAACTTGTTTTGCAGAATCGTCAGAATAGGGAACAAAAATCTTCAAGATTGATGAAAAACCACGAAGGAAGCATTTTAGACGCATCAACATATATATGGGCGTGTTCAGCGTTAGATTTCCTAGGAATAGCACCTGCTTGTTGGAAAAGCGTTAGATTTCCTAGGAATAGCACCTGCTTGTTGAAAAATAATGAAGTTGGAAATTAAGTGAGTTTTTTGAATATTTGGGTACTGTAGGTACAGCGGAAACTCTGCGTCTAGGGGCAAAACGGACCTCGGATTCGGATTCAGCACCCTCGAAAACTCCCAGGACCACTATCGACCTCTCGAAGCATGATATCGATTTTTTTTTTTTTTTTTTTTTTTTTTTTTTTTTTTTTTTTTGTTGAGCAGTGTCATTCAGTCACAGTGCCGTCGTTTCTTGACTATTTCTCAAAGTATTCCCAGATCTCCTAATAATTAGGATAGGGGCTGAAGGAAATTATTGCCTTCAGCCCCTATCTTCCTATAGGAAGTGTACACATCCTGGCAAATTCCTCGAATTCCAGTCCCGATTGATGTCGGTCCAATATTATTTTGTCCTATTAGCCGTCGGGTATTTTACCCCACGGACCAATATCCTCCCCTTAACGTGAAAAAAACCTTGAAAACTTTCATCAATCCCGGAGCCAATATCCCACCCTTATTAATTCGCCCCTTCCTCATCAGTAACCAATTTCGTCCAGTGAAAATGTAGCCTCACAATCTGCCCTCAGGTGGAACGGAGCTCCACGACGCAACAGGTGAGAGCCAAGTATTATGCTAGTGTTCATACTACCTACATGAAATCTGTTTGCCTGCAAGATCTAATGAACTACGATTAACATTCAGGCAATTCATCTGCATTGAGTTGATTAACTCTCTGCATACTCTAGTTACTAGAATTTAATCAACTGTTGGAATCCCTTATTGCCCAAGCATGGCACACAACATTCCCCTTTTGTTTTGCCAACGAGATATGTACGTATCTGGTCTAAACCCAACCTCTGTTTGGCCGCTACATTAACGCACAACACTGGCTGATTCCGAATGATATTTTATTTTATCAGAATACGTATCAATGTGGAAAACTGTTTATATTTATATAAATAAGCTTTATAAAACATAATATTATTATGCTTTATAAAAACAGTTTTCCAATATTATTAACAAGGGAAAAAGGTAAGACTCCGAAATACACAAATGTTTAATAACTTTAATAACTCGGGGTAAGTAGTCCATTCAGGTTAAAATGTTATTTAATTTGGGGTTATGCGGTGTTGGTGACAATTTGATAGTTTGCTAATGATCATTTTAACTTGAATAGACTTCTTACTAATGAAGTGAATTTATTTTTGCGTTTCTGTACATTTTCATATTTTGGAGTCCTCTTTCTCCCCTGTCCCCTTCACATAACATAAACAATAATGGCATGGGTAAAATACAGCAATGGTTCTGAAACAGACAGTGGAAGGTGTTACACCATATTAAAAAGTCAGTGTAATAATAATAATAATAATAATAATAATAATAAGACATAATTATAATGTCTTATGAATGAGATCATTACATCATGATATAGGCGTCCTTTCAATGTGAATCACCTGTTTTATTTTACGTTTATCAAGGTAGGTACTCTTCTGTATCAGCTATCTTATATTCCGCAAAATTCCATGTATGGTGTAATTGAGTGCACGTTTCACTGAGGCACATCAGATTCTGTCATCCGTGTTGTTAATATCTGACCTGTGCTTACAAATCGTAAGTCTGTTTTTGGTTTATTATTCTTGGAATAAGACACCTACGTATTCGCGACGGGGGTCGAAAATTTGGATCGGCCTCAAAATTTGACATTATCCGTTTCACGACACGTAGATTTCAAAAATCAAATGTCCGCCCGCCATCCAATCTTTTTGGGAGGTAGGATGTTTTTTAAAATCTGAAAGGTTGGCAAAATACTTGGTTTACCATCTAATTGTGCCCGCAAGGGTTTGAGCTCGATCGCCCAAACCCGTAGGGCTCTGTGGGGCTAATAAGGGGCTACGGGAAGGGTTTTTGAAGGGTTCCGGCTATGGGGTCGAGTTAAGTGTCGTTTTCGGAGTATTCTTGGACGTAGAAGGGTCATTCTACAAATATCGGGATATTTGACACATTGTTTTTTACAAAATTTAATTGATGATTTTTAAACTATTTTTTTACTGAATCGCACTCTAGTATGGTCAGAACTTGATTTCTAGAATAATGCTACGAAGAAGTTTGTTCGTTTAGGATATTTAACCAATTAATAACAATAATTAACACAGAGCAATGAGAACCTTGTAATTGTAAGAATATATTTTAATGTTCCGTATAATCAGCAACACTATTGCGGAAATTCATTGAGTATCAGCACCTACCGAGAATGAAAAGGAAAACATCTCTGTAAATAATTGTATAATAATATTATACCATTATATTGCGACGTGCAGGTCCTCTTGATTACACTGCTCTACAAAAAAAAATTTTTGGCATGTATCTTTGATGAAAACCGTCATTCTTTACTATTTTTGGTGTGCAGAATCCAAATTTTCAATCAGATTTGCTCCATTAGCTACTGATTTGGAGATACATCAACCAGCATCAAATACAAAATAATTTGCTACCGGGAGACACATAAACACCTATTAGACGTTGAAAGTACTTTATAATTCACTAAATCTCATCAGAACTTACAAAAAAATGAACTTCAACTTCATACAACAAGAGACTGTCCTAAGAATGCTTTTTAGAGTTATTTGGAACGTTTCTTCTTTGCTTGACGATTGTATTCTTCTTCCGGTAGATCCCTCACAACGGTCCAACAGTAGTCTGCAAGCAAAGATGTATCCCACCTTTCTTGATACCTTCGTTCCATTGATGAATGGAACTGAAATATCTTGATGGAATCGCTCTCCATGTTCGTCACTTACTGCTCCACAATTGTCGGGGGAAAAGTTTAAATGAGAATGAAGAAAGTGAATCTTGAGTGACATGTTGCATCCAAGATCTCTGTACTTCTCAAAGAGGGTTTCTACTAGATCAGCATAATAATCTTGTCTTCTGTTACCCAAGAAATCATGAACTAAAGCTGTAAATGCATCCCAAGCTACTCTTTCTTTTCCCTGAAGAATATTCAGAATATTCAAAAATGCTCTTCTCAAAAAAAATGCTCTTTGTTTTCCTTCCTCCCTATCTTTCCTCTTTCCTCTTTCTTCTTAAAAAAAGCTCTTTGTTTTCCTCTTTCTCCTCCAATTTGAAGTGTTCAGGAGGACAGGAAATTCATTCCCGTGAGGGATCGGTCGTATTGCGGAAGGAATGTCAGGGTTGTTGACTGCACATTTCTTTTTTCGGGACATTCCTTTATTAAGAGGAGGGGTCATGCAAAAATAGCAGTCGTCTGTGTGGTTACTAGGCTCCCTCCACACCATGGGAATAGAAAAGGCATTGAACGACCCTTGATGTTTAACCAATCCCTTAAATTAACACTACATGTGATACAGCAGATGTGAGGGGACCAAGGTTTGTCTTGGTCACCAACCTTAACACCAAAGTAGTGGTGGTATGCAGTTTTGATCATCTGGGTGATGGGTCGCTTTTGATTAGCAAAGTTAACTTCACCACAAATGTAACAAAAGTTGTTTGGAATGTTCCTTCACTTTCGGGGCCTGGTAGGTGATTAAAAACTATGTTTATTAAAAAAAACACTAGGAAGAACATAAAAAACAAGCACAAAACAATGCAACAAATACACCTGATGAATGTAAACACTGCCCACAGAGGTTAGGAAAGTGATTCTGTGGATCACAGAGATGTTTAGTGTCAATCACAGGGAGAGCAGTTTGGCCAATCGAAAAAAAAAGAAATTTACCTCAGTTTGTGCCACTGTTGGTGTATCTTCAAAACTAGAGCTAACTAACTATTTTTATGTGCAAATTCGTGTTTCTCACACCAAAAAACATAGATAGGGACAGTTTTCAAGCCAGATACATTTTCAGTGTAGAGCAGTGTTACAGAAATCTTTAGAATCCAACCACTTGGACCCCCAGGACCTATTTCAGCACAACATTTTTGTTACATTGTTTTTTCTTGAAAAGCTGAGCGGAAATTTGATTGAAATTACTGGAAATTCATCAATTTGATTGATAATTTCTGCGCCGATTGACCTACTGTTAAAGTCGAAATTGAGCCCACCGTAAGGGCCCGACTGGCCGCATCATTATCCTTATCTATGATTTGATATAAATATACCCTTACATCAAAGCTAATTTATCCTTACACTGTTACCATCCCTATACTGAGCTCAACATTGCATTTGGAGGATGAAAAGGGGTGGGATTAAATAATAAAAGCAATAAAAAAATGTCCAACGTCTAGTAAGGCGATTCACGACATTTAATAAAATGACCACATTAATTCAATACGAATGCACGTCAGAGTTTGATTTCATAAAAAAATAAAAAATAAAAAAATTTTAACGACAGTTTTTAGGTATTAAAAGAAAAACGCTGCAAATTTTACACAAGGGTTTATTATTCTGTGATATAGGTTACTTGTACAGACATTTAATTCTGTCAATAAAAAAAATTTAAAAAATTTTTTTTTTGGATTTTTATATTTCAAAAAGATTTTTTGGGGGGATTTTTTTTTTCAAAAATGTGTTTTTTCAAAAATTCTTTAATTTTTACTCGAAAAATATTTAACTTCTTGGGATCCTTCAAAAATCCCATTTTTAGCCCCATGAAAGCCCTATAGAACGCCACAGTGAAATCGGATCGTTCCGGGACCCCCAAAAATGGATTCTACGTCCAAAAATACTTCGAAAACGACACCTAACTCGATCCCATAGCTAAAAGCCTTCAAAACACCCCTCCTGTAGCCCCATTTTAGCCCCATAGCGCCCCACGGGTTTGGCCGATCGGACTGAAAACCTTGCGGGCACAACTAGATGGTAAACCAAGTATTTTGCCAAAATTTCAGATTTTTAAAAAAATTCCTACTGCCCAAAACGGCCTGGACGGCGGACGGCGTACGGCGTACGGCGGACGGCGGACGGACATTTCGGATTTTGAATGTAGACCTCTTGAAACGGATAATGTCAAATTTTGAGCCCGATCGGAGTCGTCGACCCGCATCGCGAAAACATAGGTGTATTATTCCAAGAATAATAAACCAAAAAATTGCGTTTGTGTCACTGTACGATTAGGGCCTTCTTCGCCTTTGAGAGTCGTCCTCTCTTTCTTTTCTGCCCCATCGGCATGGATTTGGCTTCCTGATGCACTTCTACTGATTTCAACCGAATTAGCATCCTCCACTGGTGAGCTGTGGTCCATTGCGGCAACGACACTTTCCGAACTTTAGCATAATGAATGCAGTTCACAGACAATGGATCTCTGCAGGTCGACCATTTGGTAATGAGTTCCAAAACGTGAATATCCTGAGTAATCTGTTTCCCGATACCACCTTTCTTCAAGCTTTTCAGATGCTTGACCATGTTCTTCAGGGCTTGAAAAAAAAAAAAAAAAAAAAAAAAAAAACACACATGATTCGTTTAATGGGGTCCCCCATGGAAGAAATCTTCCTTATTCCATGGGGGTCCCCAAAAACAATGCGAAAGCATGACGTAATGGCTTCAATGCCGTCAGCTAACAAAATCATCAGGCTCCATTGAAGATCGAATTTGTGGAAAGCCTGAAAAAGGGCTATTTTCCGTCCAGCGTACAGTCGTGGCACGGATTATCTCGGCGTTGCGGTGAATGTTCATTAGAAGCGTTCAAAGATTAACACGTCGTTTGTAATGTGACGATGTCTTGGACATTGTTTACTGTTCGTGCAGATTATAGGAGCCCTCCACATCCTGTTGTGCTGACGCCCTATCCTGGCGGGCTATTTATTACTCCCCGATGAAAAGTGCTCCTGCAGTATCGCCAACAGTTACTGTTGACTATGTGGTTATTGCTATCTCCTCGTTCCGTTTTTCCAATATTGGAAAGCAAGAGAAACTCCCAGAGCCCTTCATCTGTTCTGGTTCGCTAATGAGTCTGCGGTTAGTGAGGCTTCGATAAATTGGCTTTCGTGATCCAGAGCGGGGGGGCTTATAAGTAATTAGGGCTAATTGATTTGAAATTTTTTTTTTTACAAACTGACGAAGCGAAAAAAAGTATACGGCGGGCAAGTCATATTAAATATCCGTGATTACACAAATTTTTCCTGTTTTGACAAATTTTGACATATTTTGACATGTCTATGTCTAAGGCGAGGGGGTCAGGAAAAATTTGTGTAATCACGGAAAACATGCAGTTTTTTATTGGTTACTACCTGGTAACTGCTTCTGTTGATAGTAATAGGCGTTGTTTTGTTGTCACGACATAGATCTGATCTAAAAGGTCTCCCCATAAGGGAGATTAAAAAAAAAAAAATTTTCCTGTACGATGTTTTTATACTCAACTATACTCAAGCCCCACAACCGGCTTCGAATTTTGATGGGTCCACTAACGAGTGTCGGTGCAGATGTGTAGGTCCCAAGTGCACTTGCCTACACATGATGATATTTTTTGTATAATTATTTCTACTTGCCTATGAAGCTGTAAGTTAGAGTTTCACTCGCGCACAGGGAACTTCCCCTCGCAATTAGGAGTGGAAACGTGTCTTGATTATTTTTTATCCATAGAAGGCGTCCAAATAATACTGAAAATGGTGTTAAAACACAAACTGAAAGTTCGTGCAAATTTATACAAGCCATCAATTGAATTGAATTGATGAGCGCAACCTTTTTGTTATTAATATTTAATGAGCGAGAGAAACTAAGAAACAGTAGGTATCTAGCGACCAAACTATGCCACACAACACATCAAAAGTATCCACGTGATGCTCATTACGTAAACAACTGCACCCTAACGACCGATGCGTAATAAAACCTTATGCCGATCAGAGGTAACGAACGGCTCAGGCTGCAAAAATCGTTTTGGAGTCGTTGGAATCAGCCTGAAAAGCTCATTCCATAGACCCTTGTACCAACGAAATCGGACAAAAACTTTCGTCCCCCTTTTGAGGCCTCCTTAGTTACACATCAGAGATAAACAACTTTCGTCGTGAAGGACCTCCCGAAAACCGATGAAGGGGATGAGGGAGGGAAAATCAAGGTAGCCTATAACCACCCCCGGAACTCGCTGATGACAATGAGACCACCCTCATGGAAATCTGTTGAGCCGCTCGGACGTGATGCTCTGTACACAAACAAAAAAAAAAAAAAAAAAAAAAAAAACACATGTCGAAGAGGTGAGCGCACCTTTCCATTTTTTGGAAAAAGGTTGCGCTAAAAATTTATGGAAAAGTGGCATCTCCTATTGGTCGACGAGTTGGCCACCATTAAAAAACTAAAAACTGTAGGATCGGTCACGTCGAATAAGTTGAAGTCAGGAATAAGTTGAGTCAATACGCACGATCCCATTCACTGCAAAGCGAACACGGCCATTTTCACGTTACTCCAGTGTCACTAATGCCAAACACCAAGAAAATCAAGAAAAAATTTGAAAATCGACCTGCACTCTGGTGTCTTTGATTGGAAACCGGAACCGTTATAGGTACGGTGACCAGGCGTACTACTTTGGAAGGACATGTACTACTTTTGGGCTCAATGTACTACCACGTATCATGTACTACCAAGCGTACTACTTTTGCCTTTCTTGCCCGAAATTTAAAAATTGAAAAACAAAAAACTGACTTCTCACAAAATTCTCGAGAAGTGTGTAGGTCTTTCCGCAGATAACACGAACGTGAACTTTGGTGGAGCAGACAGAAAAGGCAAGAACAATTTATACACTAAGATAGGTGGGTCAGTCACCAAAACAATCGTTGGAGTGGGCTGTGTTGCACACGTAATCATCAACTGCGTGCAGAACGCCTCAGATACGTTGCCCATTGATCTTGAGGTGATTGTTGTAAAAATGTATAAACATTTTTACATCCATACAGTTCGTGCAACAGCACTCAAAGAAATTTGTGAAGGTGGTGAGACTGAATATCAGAAAATGCTATCATTTTCCAGAACACGATTCCTTTCTCTGATGCCGGCTGTAGAGAGAATCTTAAAAATGTTTCAGCCCTCGAAAGAATATTTTTTGTCCATTGGCAACAGCTGTCCAACAATCATTCGATCATTTTTTGAAAACCCGTATGGAGATGCGTGGTTATGGTTTGTCCACCAAAACAGTGCTGCTTTTCACGAATCTATCTTGAAAGATGGGAGACAATTTTTAAGGATTTCGCCTCTCAGGACATTCAATTACAAAATCTGATGAAAATCGTCCAATTCGTCCTGTGCCTTCCAACCACGAGTGCCCCAGTTGAACGATTATTTTCCGTTAGTATTTTTACCTTGCATTTTTTAATAAGATAAGGCCTATACCTATAATATATTACATTGGTATATATATATATATATATATTGTAATTTGGAAAATGTACTACTTTTATAGAAAAAAATCTGGTCTCCGTAGTTATAGGTGACATCACCTACACTGGTTTTTGAATCGGCCAGAACAACCTAAGATGATTATTAACTACGTGAAAGATTTTTTGTCACAAAAATTATGTATTTTTCCCTTTTTGACTTCTAACAACATGTTACAGGATGATTTAACCCGAAATTCGGGTGCATTTCCATTCCTAATTCATCCGTAATGTGAGCCGGGAGACACCACATGGAGGCGGTAACATTCATAAGCTCCAAAGGGGGTCGAAAACCCGGATCCGTGAGTCGAAGAGGGTGATTACGAATACATGGTGCACCATGTATGAGTGGTCTGAAATGACTCCATCATAATAATATTATTAAATAATAATAATAATACCTAATAATATTATTATTACGCTGACACTGAATGCCTTTTGGCTTGGACTTAGTGGCTCAAAAGCTTAGTAGGATTTAGTGTCACCAGCAAGAGAATATAAGATCATTTTTCAGGCGAAGAAAAGTAATAGAAAAGGTAACAGTTAGATATAACTCCCACTGGTCTTTCTTTGTAATATATTGCAAATAAGGATAAATGGGAAGCTAGAATTATACGAAAAATAAAGCGGCAGTAAGTTATAGGGTTATAATAAAAGTACAAACGACCTTGTGTGGTTGCAACTTTCAATAAACTGTGAAAAGACGTTCCACCGAGGCAGTGCATCCAACTCCAGCTGCGTTTATGGTCTCTTTTTGTGCAATAATGTTAACATTTCTCTTCATTTATACCTAGTACGTGCAGAAAATAATCGGGTCGTGGGAGGGGGAGGGGGGAGCCGAGTCCCCGTCGAACACCCCTCGGCACACTACCATTCCACAAACAAGTCAACTGCTATTTTTTGTCCACTTTTGGAGCTTAGATGCGCCACGTGGAGCAACCTTTTGGTGATTTCAGACTTTTCTCGCACTATGGTCGCCAAACTGAATTTTTTAAGACTAATTTTAGATTTTTTCGGCCGCTAAAATTACGTACCTACCCTAGAATAAAGATGATTCTCCTAGGTCCTCCTCCTCCTCGTGTTGGAGCTCTAATATTATAGAAAGCATGCATGGCTGAGAGTGAGAGGAGAGCCCTCGAGAGAAAGTGAATTAACATATTTTCAGATAGCCAAGCTGCTCTGAAATAACTAGCGGCACATCTATCAGCTCAAAACTCATATTTGACTGCTGGGGCATCTAATGAGAATGTTCTCAGATGGTCCCTGGTCCCGCTGGTATTCCAGGGAACGAGAAAGCAGACGCCCTGGCCTGACAGGGGTCCAGCGAGGACCTTATAGGACCCGAACCCTGTCTAGGTATCACGGGAGCGCTTTTCCACGAGGTTGTTGGCCATGGCAGTGGCAGAGATCACAGCACAGCCGGAGATCCACGGCACAGAACTCCTGCCATAGTAACTTCGAGAGGCAGCACAATGGGTCTGCAGGTCTAGATGCCCTTCAGGAACCCAATTTCATACCCTCTCTGGTAATAATCTAATTTAATCTAATCTCCGGGCACCAGTCCAAACTTGTTTCAGGCACCTCCTCAAAACTGGTTCACATTTCGTCCACACCAGTTGCAAATGCCTTCCAAACCGGTTTAAACCCACCCCTCCCGTAGAATTTAGAAAGTGCGTTTTAAAAACATCCATTTTTCAAACCTGAAACTGGCATAACCCCTTCAAATCCGCTGTTTTTTATGTTCAATAGTTGAAAATTCGATTCTTTACGAACCTTTCAATTTTGAATAGAGTTTAACAAATCGATACTTTTTACCATTGCCACATCCACGCTACGAAATGAAGACACCTGGCGTTTTCGTCACTTCCTTTTTCGATATTGAAAGTGCTCTCAGGTTTAGGAAAATAGGCGCCTCCGTCCACAGGATGCACGTTCCATTTGGAGAGATTGAGAAACAAGCGGAACCGGATCGGGAAGACGCTTTTGGGGTAAAATCATTGCAGGAAACGCTCATCTTCGGCACACAACGGGAGAAACCCTCTGGGGGACAATATCCGGGATAGGAAGAGGGAGGGGGGATTCTCCTGAAATGCCTAACTTCTCCCATACCGAAGAGGATGTACGGGAAAAAGAGAGAAAATCAATCTTCGCGGAAGGGAAATATCAGGGAAAACCATTAGGTAGTGGAAATTAGAATATATTTTTAGGGTATGCCGCGCTGTCTCGAAGTAATACTAACCATTTATAACCCTACATGTTCAAAATTGAACTTCAACATTTGAGTATTTGGTCGACGTGTTGGTCATCATCCGTGGCTGTACTGGCCTTCGTAAGGTGGGGTGTTTTAGGAGGTGGTGCGGGTCAATAAAAATTCCCTTTCTCTCAGTTTCCAAGCTTTCGACTGTATTCAGTAATCTTCAGGGAGCGTACAGGTACCTACTGCAAAGAAATTCATAATGAGGTTCCGGCTATCTCTAGTTTTGACATTTCTTTTGACATGAGAGGTGACTCTTACTAACCTTATTACTAGCTTGGAAACTGAGAGAAAGGGAATTTTTATTGACCCGCATCACCTCCTAAAACACCTCACCTTACGAACTTTGAGTATTTAATACTACATTGTACTGCACCTGATGGATTTTTGTTGTGTTACAGATGAGATGAGCTTCTTTTCGTCGCTGCAGCAGATAGTCAGCAGCGGAGTGGCCAATCTGAGCCTCTCCCCCAAACGAATGTCGTTCAGCAAGGAAAGTGGAGGTACGGGTCCTGGCTCGAGCGGCGTTCCGATCACACCGACGCCGCCTCCGGCCGTCGAAAGGGCGGCGTCCATACCGGGACCGTACAACCCCCGGCCGCCTGCCTCCATCGCCCGACGGAAGACGATAGACCAGAGTTCGTCGACCAGAAGGTCATTCAGGGCGCCGCCGAGTCCTCAGCCGAGGCAGTCGATGGTTTTCTGTCGGCGGCGGTTGTCTTGGCCTGAAGTCGACCAGCAGGCTACATCGGGGTAAGTTGAATCATTGGCTGCAGGTTATCTTACTATAACGTAAATCAGGACAATGAACCTTGGAACGTGACAGCTAGAATTGATTATTGCTGGAGCGCTTTTGGATCGATTTTCGGAGTTTTCCTAATTTTGGAACTGCTCCAAGTGGAAAACAAGTCATAGTAGGTTGTATAACGGTTTTTTTTTCGGGCGCTGAATCCGAATCTGAAGCTTGCCCCTACGGACTCTCTCCTTAACACTTGGAACTGCGCTCAAACCCCAACCGTGATAGCGGGCGATTTTAACATCCACCTCGAGGAGGATGCAGAGCCTGCATGAACTTTTATGGACCTAATAAACTCACATGGTATGCGCACGACGATAAAACAACCGACCCTGGTAGAGGCTCCTGCATTGACAACATCGCAACAAACATTCATGCTTCGAGATGTTCCGCTGGAATGTCTGACCAGTTACTTGCTGACCACGCAGCACAGGAACTGTAAATTTGGGCGATCCTGTGCGTAACAATACAAACCCCACTGTACTCTCTAGACGGAAGACACTCCCTAACAACGTCGATGCTCTTTGTTCTCGTCTTGCTGGCATCTCCTGGCTACCCATATACTCTCTGGACCTCAATCACAGTTTATCGTCTTTCTTTAGGGGTCATCCTAGAACAATGCGACGAGTTCTGCCCCTGGTCGACTCTATGGCCCAAGGAGCGTCACAAAAAGCGACGAAGACTTCCCCAGACGGACCTTCTGGTGTCTCTTTCAGGGAGGGCAGTGTGGAACAGGTGAATGCGGCAACTAGGAAACTGAAAAACTCTTCTGCTAATGACGTATATGGCTTGAACTCATTTCTCATAAAGGACATCGCCGCGTACATTGTCGAGCCCCTAACACACCTGATTAATGAATCCCTTCTTATCTAAAAATCAGCGTCCTCATGCCCGTGCACAAAAAAGGCAGACTTGACTCGCACGACCATTACCGCCCTATAATAGCCATCATACCCTACATACTAAAAATATTCGAAATCCTGCTCTATGAACAGCTGCGTCTTTACTTCGAGTCCAATGGTATCCCAGTATGGTTTCAGGAAGGGTCGCTGCACCACTGTGACCGAGGTTGTGGTGTCATGCCTCAACTCATTGGATGACCATCGGGTGATGGGGGCCCTGCTGTTTGACATGTCAAAGGCTTTTGACGTCCTGGATTGGCGTATCCTGCTCCCAAAATTCGAGTTCTACCGATTAGACCCAGCCGCTCTGCAACTCCTTGGCAGCTTTGTTCGCAAATGGGGCCATTGAGTCCAATTTGGGGGGACAACTCCCAGATTCGCTCTCTAACATCCGGAGTCCGACAGGGAACAATCTTAGGCCCTCTGGACTTCATTGTATATAGGTACAAATGACCTAGCGGCCTACGTAACAAAATCGTTCCCAAAGTGCATTGATGCTCGCGTGGAGACAATCATCTACGCTGATGATGTGCCTGCGCACATCAATGCAGACTCTCTCGAATCTTTCGAAAGATCCTTGGGCACCGTGAGGGACATCATCTCCCGGTGGTGCCTGGCAAACCACCTGAAGCTCAACCTAGACAAGACCCAAACTGTAGGTTTTAGAACCAGTGGACGGGATGGTTGTGCAGCCTCGATCCTGGGTTTCCAGCTTGACTCGGCTCTTACCTGGAGCCGTCCCATCTCGCGATGAGGGGTTGCGTTTTGAAGGGTTTTGCCTAGTTGTCCAGTAAAACTGATGAGAGGGTGGTTCTGGCACCTGGGCAGTTAGCCCCATCGAGCCCCTTCCCTCACCTTGTCCTCATCCTTCACCATATTGAGGCTGTTTTTTTATAGACCAGTAGACGAGCTTTAAAAAGGGGGTTTGCTGTAAAACATTCTGAACTTAATGGCACTATGTACAATGCATATGTACATATGTACAAAATTGTTGTAAATTTAATGCTCTAAAACTTAGAAAATAGACTTTTAGTTCAAAGCCCGCTTAGTTTAGAAGTGAAAAGCTGAAGATAGTCCGAACCTTTTGAGGGGTTTCGGCCTCCTCCAAGGGTCCTAGAATTGGTTAAGTTGACAAACGGGGCCAGGCAATTGGATAATGTAATTTTTTTTCGAAAAGTGTTGGCATGGGAAACGCAACCTTTTAACTGCGATCACACAATTGCTAACGTCATCCATTAATGGATGTCTTCAACATTACGAAAGATTCAATTGTCTTCGTGTCATCCCCCCTCCTCATACAACTCGTCTCATGTGTACCTACAAAATTGACTTCCGTCCACACGTGTAACTTTTGGCGGCTTCGTGTGAGTGAAATAATTCAGGAGCCCGCCAAATTCCACGTGACGTCGAGTTAGAGTTCGAAGGCCCCCAACTCCATTACGTTCGAGTTTAACTAACTGAGTGAAAGAAAAGTTTCATTCGTCGGAGGGAGTTAACTCAACAAAATACATCAGCGCCGAACTGACTCGAATGATGTTCATGAAGTCGAAGGATTTATGTTCATCCCAAGTCAGTGTACTCAAATTACTTCAGAAGGTAAAAAAAAAAGTACCACTATGTGTAGAATTCGGTTCTCATCACAAAAAGAAGTTTATCAAATTGCAATTTGAAATTCGGCCAAGAAGTGTCGAAACTTTGATTTTTGAAACGGTTTGGCCATGTAGGTATACGAATAAGATGATGTTTTTCAAGTGATTTTTTTAGCGTTTTTAGCAGATTTGGGTTAGATAGTTAGTGCGTCAGATAGATAGTTAGTTAGTTAGCCACGGACACGGTGAAAATTAGTGGTATAGTGGTATTAACGTTGGGTGTTGTACTGGATCCGAAACTGAGTTGGAGGCCCCACTGTGAACAGCTGGCCGCGTCCTTATATAGCGTTTCCTTCCTTTTGCGAAGACTTTCCGACAAGCTTCCTAAGACTCCCGTTCTTGCTGACTACTATTCAGTTTTTCAAAGTAGGGCTGGATATTGCATCCTTTGCTGGGGCTACTCGAGTAGCGATCGCCACACAGCGCCCTTGTATTCAGCATTCAAAGGAGAGCTGTCATAGCAATCAAGGGCCTAAGCTATCGGGAGGACTGCAGAGAGGCTTTTCAGGAGGTGGGAATACTAACAGTGCCAGCCCTGTACATCCTCGCATGCCTTACCTTTGTGCGGAAAAACATCAGCTCATTCCCTTCAGCCTCTCACACCCACAATACACGAAGTGCCAGTCAGCTTTCGTTGCCCCACTCACGTTTGGACGTCAGTAGAACTTCTACATCGTGGTGGGGAATAAACATTTTTAATGCCCTACCAAAATATGTTCGAGAAGAGCCTTTGTCAAAATTTATAATCTCTTGTAAAACCCGACTGTCACAAATGGTGCCGTACCTACTCATTAGATGACTTGACTTAAGTCAACTTAAGTCACTGAATTGATGTTGAGAAAAAATTTTTTCTCAACATCAATTCAGTGAAGCATCCGTAACGTGTACAAGCTCTTAACTCATTCAATTTACCATTTATGGTATGTAATGTTTATAAACATTTAATTCGGCCTAATTTTAATCAACATGTGACCATTGTCAAAAGCACACTGTGTAATACGGCAAATAAAAGGGTTCTGATTCTGATTAAAAACTAGTGGTATTAAAAACTCAACCCCCGCAACGTTTATAATGAGAAACCAATTTTTAACTTCTGGTTTTAATAGGCGCTGCGGTTGAAATTTCATGTTTTTAATACTACGACCGTGCAAAAAGGTAACGCGAATTATTAGCTGACCTCCGCCATATACCATAGGTGCCCATCCATTTGAAAAAGTAGGTAACACTCGACCAAGTTGTCTTGGATTTTAGGTTTGTAACCAGGTCGACAATTTCCTGAAGAAATCATCCGCATGGAGCTTTTCATTATAGCTGTTAAAGGTCAAGGAAAAGTAATTTTGATCAAGACTACTGACGTCATCAGACATTATCATTAGTAGGTACGATCTCGCCGGAGATGGAAGAGGAAAGGATCTCGGGTAACGGATCTTGTAAGCAGTTAGGTATGTAATTTGGGAAACTAGGTATTGAATTTTATTAGGGCCACTCAACTTTTTTTTTTGACATTTCATGTCTTTACTTTGGCACACAAACGAAAAAAGCGTTAAAAACAAGCCATCAATTGACATGAATAGATGAGCGCAACCTTTCTGTTACTACGAAATATTACCGCGCCTTTATTACCATATTACCAAAACCGGGTGTGTCGCGAAATATTACCAAAACCGTTACTAAGAATTCGGAACTTGACAATTCGTTGACGATTCGTCGTCTTCTCGGGATCGGACGAATCGTCGACGACGGAGGTGATTTTGATAGCCTATAACCACCGCCAGAACTCGCTGATCACAATGAGACCACCCTCATGAAAATCTGTTCAGCCGCTCGGTCGTGATACTGTGATACACACACACACAAAAAAAAAAAAAAAAACGTCGAAGAGATGAGCGCACCTTTCCATTTTTTGAAAGGTTGCGCTAAAAAGCCTAGCAACGACTAAACTAAAGACATGAAAATTAAATTTTCATGAAATTTTCATGTCCTAATGTGTTGCAGACTCGTATGCAAGCGTTTCCTAGTAACGTCAGTAGGTTTCCCCTGGTGTTTATTTTTCTTGTTTTCAGTAAGTAGCTGCAAGTAAAAATTGATAAAATTAATACCCTTTTGAAAGTAAACTTTCAAACCTACCTATGTACCTACCTACCTTTGTACCTATTTAACGAAAATTTGGTGGATTAACTGGAGGAAGATGTTGATAAGATTCCTGCTTATAAAAAGAATTTTTTGATCAAACATTCTAGGCAGCATCTTCAATATATAATAGAATATATTATATATATTAATGCAAAGCACCTTAATTTTAGACTGGCCCATTTCAAAGAGTTTGAGGACCGTCCGACCTCCCTACCATGTTTGAACATTGAGGGCCAGTTTCACCAAGGACTCGTTCAACGCTTAGTTCCCATGGGAGGCTTCAGACTCTACTACTAGGTAGTGTAGGTAATACTATGAGGGTTGGTCTCTCATTCTTACATTTACAACACCCTGGCTGTTCAAGTTTGAGCTCCACGAAACCTCCCTTCGTAAACTTCACGGCTGTCCATCACTCTCAGTCTCTCGTCAATGGCTAACGTCTAACTCTCGGTAAATTCGTTTGGGGCGGTCTAAAGGAGCAGAGAGGATTGCGGAGAGTTCGGCTGAGGTTGAAGAGAGGAGCACATTAAGGTGTCAAAAGTTGGTATAACTGTTGGAGCGGAAGGAGGCGGGGTAATGAAGAGATATTCTCTGCGTGGATGGTGACGAGGGGGGTGTACCGAAGTTGTCCCTTTTCTCCTGTCTTCAGGAAATAGAGAGAAACTCCGAGCTCGATAGGGCTCGCTTTATTAGAAAGATGGCTGTGTAGAGGACATGTTGATTCACAGAACTCCTCGTCCCGTTCTTCAAAGCAAATCGTTTTTCATGCCTAGCAGGCCCGGATTAACGGGGGGGCTAGAGGGGCTATAGCCCCGGGGCGCACACCCCAAGGGGGCCACTTCGCCGCCGTTGATTTTTTTTTTTTTTTTTTTTTGATAATTAACAAACCGTTTTCCTTATTCCTATGCTGATCTCCAAAAAATTGTTTTCCTGAAAAAGAGGGAGGTGAACGGAAAGTTTCAAGTTACCTAACTACACTCCCAACGCGATTTATAGATCTCTGGGATTTTCCACACTGTTGCGGTGGTTCAGAGTTTGCTAAGCGTGTTGGACTCTGTACCGCATTTGGTTCATAAAAACAAAAATAATTTGTTAGATTTTTGGTTTATTATTCTTGGAATAATACAACGGTTTTCGCGACGGAGGTCGATGACTCCGATTGGCCTCAAAATTTGACATTATCTGTTTCAAGAGGTCTACATTCCAAAACCAAAATGTCCGTCCGCCATCCGCTGTACAGAGCTTCTTAGGTTGTGTCTAAGGCCATTTCTGGCCCATCACAACCTTTCTCATACCTTCTCCTCTCTTTCTTCCCCCAGAGGAAGTGCACTTATCTTTGCTTAAATTTTCTTTCTTATACCTTGTTCTTTAGATCTCCCCTAGGGAAGTACAGCGTGCCCTCACGTCCCCTCCAGCGTTAGCCACACCATTCTGGTGTGCCTGGGTTGGACCAATGTTGAGGCGCCGGGTTTTAAGGACGTAAGTTATCGCCGTTATTTCTGCGCATGCGCGAAATCTCGAGTTACGTCGACCGTAACTCATCACCGTTAGGCAAAAAGTGGCTTTAGGAACTCTCTATTTCTTTTGCTGGTGTTACCTAGTGGCCTTCCGCTACACTGACGGAACGTTTCGACGCGGCTTTCGTTGGGGGCTTTTCCCCAATTTTGTACATTAAAAAAAAATTATGATCTGTTTAATGTTTAACATCTGTTTAATGTTTAACATCTGTTTAATGTTTAACATCCGTCTTCCCAACACCCCAGAGCAACAAGGATTAAATCCTTAAAAATTAAATAAATTTTATTTATTTTGTAAGCTATAGGCTACCCTCGAATATCGATAATTTACCAAATCGATTATTGGTACAAAATTCGAGCCGAAAAAGCTTAGATAAACACACCTACACACCTGTTGTGTACAATGTCAGTGTAACTTACGATAAAGAAACTACCTACACAACTTTCAAAATTTCGAGTTTCCGCCAGTTTTTGAGGTGTTAGGCCCCACTGTGCAGCGTTGGAAGCCTGGCCAGCTTGACCGGCCGCTCTGAGGGGCGGTCCGGGATGTCGACGGTTTGGCTTGATCAAGATCTGTCCCCCTCTCAGACTCAGCCGATGTAAAGGAGTTCGTACTAACAAGGTCGTTTACTCCAGCACACCTCTGTACACGGTATACTAGCTTAATCCAGCTTACTTATCCTAGCTAGTAAGGCTCATGACCTAGGTAGCTACCCCGGCCTTTTTTACGTCTAGAGCGAAGTATGGCATCCTTTCGTGGGGTTCAAGGGCCAACCTCGAAACCACTTTCCTAGCCCAGAAGAGAGCGGTTCGGATCGTGTTGGGCCTTTCGCCGAGTTCCTCGTGCGGAGGGCGTTTCAGATCGGAGGGCATGCTGATTCTTCCATCTGTCTGGATCCTTGAGGCAGTGCTTTTCTTCCTGCGACATCGCGACAGGTTTGTCGAGGACCAGTTCGGCCACAACTTCAGCACAAGATCGAAGGAATCTACTCCGGGTGCCAAAACACAATTTGGAATTTTTCAAGAGGTCCACAGGCGACTGCCCCCCGGAAAAGTGAAAGACACTTAGTGGTCATTAGCGACTGTTTGAAAATGGCGATTGACCCCCGTAGTTTGTCCCAGAAGTTTGTCCTCCCCATTGATTCTCCGTTCCGCCAATTTAAAAAGTCCAAGGAGTTCTTGATTGATAAGAAGTTTTATGCCGTGGGCGATTTTTTCGACACGTGATGATTTTGTTATTCATGCCTGTACCTTATTTTTTGAACTTGTTGATTGCCGATGACAATAAAGATATATTTATTAATTTATTTATTTACTCTTTTCGTGCCTTGAATCTCCACTACTATGCTTTTCCCTGAATTCATAACTCCATTTTTATCTCATACTCGATTTTTTTCTATAAATTTTCAGGGTTCAGGAAACGGACGGTTCTTTCTTCGAAAGCTACACTGCCGTCTCGTGGAAGTTGGAAAACCGAAAGCTGATGAGAGTCCGGGAAGTTGACGGGGAGGAGACTCCACCTCCCAAAATGGAAACAGTCTGCCCTCGACCCAACACTCACATTCACCCTAAAGAGGTAATTTATGCGCCAGTGAAATCCCTCTTGATAAAAAATGAACCGACGGAAATTGGGGTGGCGGATCTAGCTGGTCACGTCCAAAAATGAAGAGTAGGTATGATGAAAAAGCGCCCATCCGGGCCAATGAGGTGGAAAACAAGGAACAGCCAAAGTGAACTGAGAGAAATGTCAGCACAAATCTGATTTTGGTTTATTATTCAGGGAATAATACAACTATATAATCGCGACGGAGGTCGAAAAATTCTGATCGGCCTCAAAATAAATCTTTTGTCCTTCTTTTGGCCTTTTAAATCTGAAATTTTGGCAAAATACTCGGTTTATCATCTAGTTGTGCCCGCAAGGTTTTCAGCCCGATCGCCCAAACCCGTGTGGCGCTGTGGAGCTCAAAAGGGGCCACTGGAAGGGTTTTTGAAGGGTTCCGGCTATGGGGTTGAGTTAGGTGTGGTTTTCGAAGTATTTTAGGACGTAGAATCCATTTTTAGGGATCCCAGAATGAACCAATTTCACCGTGGGGTTCTATGAGGCTTTCATGGGGGTACAAATGGGATTTTTGAAGGATTCCAGGAGTTGAAATAAGGAGTCGTTTTCCGAGTAATTTGGACTCAAAATCCATTTTCAAGGTCCTACATCTGTCCAAAACATTGAAAAAACTTCTTTTTTTTTTATTAGGTATCTCAAAACTTTTCCTAATGACACAGAATTAATTTTTGCACAATCAACCTATATCAAAGGATAATAAACCCCTGTGTGAAATTTGCAGCTCTTTTTTTTTTGGGGGGGGGGGGGGGGGCTGTTTTCACTAGGGAAAGTAGATTTGTAGATTTGTACTCGGGATTGCTCAGGAGGGGGATTTGGGGAGGCCCCAGCACGGAAGCCTACTACCTACTTCTTATTATTATTGTGTTTTTTTCTAAGTCCGCTTTGGTGCTAGGAAAAATTATCAGAACTCCAATAAAATGGAGAACTCCAACCATTATGGTCAGAACTCCAATAAAATGGAGGATGGTACCGCGAGTCACCTTCACAATTTATAGGCCAATCTCGTTCATCATCATCTTATTACAGCAACAACAACAACAAGGGGACGTTACGCCCTCCACTCGTTACTTAACATAATAGACTAGGCCAAGGAGTAGGCAGACTCCACAACAAGCAATATAGGTTGCATAATAATATTATGCAACCTATTATTGCTTGTTGTGGAGTCTATGTGGAGTTGTATATTATAGTTACAACAATAAATGAGCCATAATAATTTTGGCTTGAGACGACAATATAATATATTAGTGCCTACATACGCAACTTGTGAGGCACTTGTGGTCTTTTTATCATCATGTGTCAACTTCGAAAGCGGCGTTGAAGAGAGAATCGCGAATACGAAAGCGATGAGCGGTGCAATGGCACTGGCACATTCATCCGCGATACACCTTTAAAAAACAACGGTTGTTTTACTGGTGGAAAAATATGAAACCGAAAAACGACAGAAAAAAATCCACGTAGAAAAAATAGCGTTGACTGAATAGAAATGACATGAGATACCAAGAATCATTCAAACAAAACTCAACATGTCCACTTTTCACAAATTTTCAAGAGACGCCAAAAACTTGTGTGCTGCCCCTTTGATGTTCAGGTTAATCTGACAGGGGCATATCAATCCGTATGCCGGTGCGAACCATGTCATTGAATGCCTACCCATTTCCGGAAATGTTTGACGAGTTTTATGCAAGAATATTACCGGGGAGAATGAAGGATCTCACGCTCAATTCAACGAAAATGTTTAAAAATGAAATATTGAGAAACCTACCCATTTCTTCCATTTTTTGAACATTTTTCTTTTCGGGGATTTTCTTCCGATTACAACACAAGTGTTCCAAAAGGCGGTACCAAAATGTGCCGCTTGACGAAATCTTGAACGGTGTAAACGAATTTTCGAATTTAATGCGAAGCCCTACAGAAGTAGGGATAAATCATATTCTCAGGCACAGCAAAAAGTGTCTGTTGACGAACGTCTTGTCGCCAATGACGAGTTCGGTCGCCGTTTCTATCTGCGACCGGCTCTGTTTTCAGCTGATATTAGTGATTTAGATTAAGAAGGTTCCCTCCATGGAAGAAGGAAGGCTATTTCTTCCATGGGTTCCCTCTAAAACGATTGTTCTGTAGTATCCGCAGGTCAATTCCTAAACCGTGACTGTTTGCGGACCAACAGGTAACAACAAATCACTTCTAACACATAACATGGTTTCGCGTATAGCCACAATAAATGGATTTCATTATCCAACATTTCCAGTTCATTTACCGCCAGTGGATTCCATCTCTGAGAGCCTGGCCTCGCATCCATTATGCAAATCCGACGGCCCCGTTTTGTGGCTCAAAAGACATCATCGACCAAGTTATTAATGTTGATGTCGATGTTAATACTGTTAAGCGGCGAGTGAACAAATACACAACACGGTTCCACAACCAAACTTGGACTCGTGTAATTGCAATCCCTACCTAACACCTGAGGTCTATGTATATCATATGGGTGGCAACCAATAGTCCCTTGGAGGCACCCGCATCACACTCGTCCCTCCTCAAAAGAAGAGGGACCCCCAATTCCTTGAGCCGCCTATACCTCCACCATCGTTTGATCACCAGTTCGTGGAGATTGGTGATGAAGGATTTAGCGTCTTCGCCATAGCCACAAACCCGTAGTCACCACATCTTGCACCTGGCTTCTTCCTCGAGCTCCTTTCCTCGCCGCTGGCTTCTTCCTCGAGCTCCTGTCCTCAGCCTTCATCGCCTCTGGCTTCTTCCTCGAGCTACTGCAGTAGCACTGCAGTAGGACATGTCCTCAGCCTTCCTCGCCTCTGGCTTCTTCCTCAAGCTCCTGTCCTCGATCACATCTTTTTCCTCATTGAAGATGACAACGACGACAACCGACGACGACATCTTTCCCCTGCTGCAGGGGACGCTGTCCTTGAAGACTCTGCCATCGGACGAGCTGCTCCGCTCCATCGGACGTTTTCTCCTCAGTGTACTCCCATTGGAGGTCGACGTGATGAGTAGTGTCACTGTACAGGTTTCCTCCATCTTCTCTTCCTTCAATTCGTCTTCTCTCTCGACCATCTCTGACTCGCCTGCCTCCTCAGCGTCCTCTGGCATGGACTCTTCGTTGCTGACTTCTATGGGGGCGCCCAAGTCGATTTCTTCGTCCTCCTTATCGTCGTCTTCTCTCTCGACCGTCTCTGACTCGCCTGCCTCCTCAGCGTCCTCTGGCATGGGCTCTTCTTTGCTGACTTCTATGGGGGCGCCCAAGTCGATTTCTTTGGCCCTATCCCTGAGACCGATTCTAGGGCCCTGAGCCGAGCGTTCAAGCAGTCCAAGTCCCTCGGGGTCACTCGTCGGGTGACCCCTCCTTCCTCCTCTACTCCTTTTCCAGCTCGCCAGGATTGGCCTCCACGAAGCCGGCGTCCATCGCGCGGGTCGTCTTCCTCTGGAGGCGTTCATGTCCTCCAGAACCAAACCTACGATTGCTGTGGCGACTGCATCTAATGTCCGGCAGGCAGGCAGGAGGCACATTTCATACAACAGTCAGGGCTGGGCCTGCCATGATAAGCCTCTTGACCGCTGTGGCAGGTCCCCACCCATTGGTCTCCATGACCACTGCATCCAGTACTCGTCCCATGAGAAGGACCCATCGTATAGGGCCGCCTTCATGGCATTCCTTTCCACCGTCTCCCCTGGATGGAGGGATGGGCCTACCCGAGCCCCACAGATTACCTCTTGCATCTCTGCATGTAGTTGGTCCACCCGTGCATTCAACCGAACCAAGTCCCAACTTGTCCCCTCCTCGTCGTCGTCTCTGTTTCCCTTCATTGCCCTTCGTTGCGCAGGGTACTCTGCACCACCCATCCTTCCCCACCTCAACAGGCCACGGGTCGAACGCGCACTTCTGACACCAAATGTTAAGCGGTGAGTGAACAAAATTTGTTCA
This sequence comes from Pilophorus perplexus, assembly GCA_955831195.1. Classification (NCBI taxonomy): domain Eukaryota; kingdom Metazoa; phylum Arthropoda; class Insecta; order Hemiptera; family Miridae; genus Pilophorus; species Pilophorus perplexus. The sequence goes on along the minus strand of OY037009.1, from coordinate 30,567,784 downwards.
AGTTTGGTTGCGGAACCTTGTTGAGTATTTAATACTCAACAAGGTTCCGCAACCAAACTTGAACTCGTGTAATTGCAACCAAACTTGAACTAGTGTAATTGCAATCCCTACCTAACACCTGTGGTCTATATATAGATATGATATATCATATGGGTGGCAACCATTGGTGAAGAAAAAGAAGAAGACAAAAACGCAAATTGTAAGGATACAATAGAGCTATGCAATACATAGCATTTCATTGCATATACATGCATATTTCGCCGTCGAAAGGCCTTTATTTCACGCTCCTGTCTTGTCTCAGCGATAACTTCAAGGAGCAAAGTATAAGTGAGCATGCGGGATTAAGGACCTTTTCAAGTGGTTTCCCTTCTCTTTCGAAAGTGTAGAATGATCCCTATTACACGAAGACAACTTTGAGCAAATGGCGATGAGGTGGGGTGTATTTTAGTCTTGTCACACAGGTTTTGCTTCACTCTCCTGGAAATTCTGTTTGAACTTAGCTATGACGCGGTTTTGAGTTCAGTTGTTGTCTTCCTTTTTTCTTAGCACCAGTGGAGCGTCTAGTAAGCGCGCCAGCTCAACCGTCTTCCAGTTGCGCTTGGAGTCTTGGAAAATGTGTACCTATGTATTTTTATTACCGTTCACTATCGTGGCAGTTGGCAAATCAATCGTAAACCTTAATTCCATTATAATAATTCTCGAACGTAGATACATTGCATTTAATGACCCCATCCAGCCTCTGAAAGGAGGATTTTAGATTCCTGTTTGGTCAAGAGCACTTGATTTCACTCTCCTGTGACCATAAAAAAAATTCAAGTTCTAAAAAATTATTAGGTATCCCTTGAACAAACAAGAATCTAATATTCTCCTTTCAGAGGCTGGAAGGGGTCATTTAATGCTTCATAATATATTATATCAGTACTACATAATATGTAGTACTACATAATATTATTATATTAAATAAGTTTGAGTAAATTAGAAATAAGGTTTATGATTGATTTGCCAAGTGTCGGGAGAGTGATTGGTAATAAAAATACTCAAACGTTTCTCAAAGTTCCAGCGCTTAATGATAGCGTAAAAAATAACTTAATAGAAGCGTTGCGGATTTTACATGGAGCAGTACTTTTTGGTACCATTGAACACCACTGGGGTGAATTTTGCGACAAAAAAAAACTGATTAGTGTAGTACAGACCGTGGTGCAGACAGGGGTGTCAGCCTATAAGCGTAGATTGCAGCCAAGTCGGTATGTTCAAATCTGTTTGGGCTGATTGATATCGAAAAACTAAGCTGTAGCAGGAGTTTTCTTTTGTCCCTATTTCTTCATGCCTTTCCATGGTGGTGGAGCTCAGGCCAGAATCCCATTAGAAGTGGACCTCCGCAAGACCCTTACTGAACCTTCCATTCCTCCTCCCCGTTCCGCCGTTTCAGCTCCCATTTCATCTTTCAGCCCCCCTCCGCCCAGCCTTAACTTTCCCCAGAGGTCTATAACCTGATCACATTGTTTACTTCCAACGACGGTAAGGTTTTCTTCAAGACTCGGTCCCTCGCACGATCCAAACGAAATTAGGGAGACCTTAGGATGTTGACCCTATCCCTTCTTCTCGTACCCCTAAGCAACCCTTCTGCCTTGGAGATCATCTTTCCACTTCATTCTGAGTGAACCAGAAAATATTTGCTTTGCCCCTGACAAGAACCTACAGAGCTTCTTTTTTTTTTTGCGTTTGAATTTGCGACGCATCTGCAACGTTTTGGTAGGTGTAGCCGTTTCCGCCAGAGCGGGAAGCAGTGGCGGCTCCTGCCCCTGCTTCCCCTGAAACTCAGGGGGTGCACAGACATCAGGAGGGACTGTTGAGAAGGGGACGGAAAAGGTGATTTTCTCAGCCAAATAGAAATTCCAACCATATGCAAATGGGATAAATCTTGATAACTTTCTCATCGTAAAAATGTGACAAAGTTTGTAATTTAATTACAAACGATACCTACTAAATCCATATCTACGTACAATAGACACAAAAAATTTTCTTTAGTGGTAAACAGAAATTCAGAAATACGCAAAGCCAATCTACCTTCTTAGAGTATTTAAAGTTTAACTTACGGCAAGAATCTGCACGATTTTTTAATTTTAGTGTCTTCTGTAGCCCAGGTAGTGATGACAAGGGACGGCCAGTGTCTCTAATGTTGTATTTTTCCTCCACCGACAAACGGGAGTAGTTCCCTTTTATGTATTGCACTGAATTGGTCATCGTCCAAAGTACCTACACTCATAATCGTAACAGTATGAAAACTTACAGTAAACAGGAAAGATGGAAACTCGTGAAAAGGATACATAACTCGGCCGAACACAAAAAACTCAAACATTTCTTATCAGCCAGCAGGGGGGATAGGTAGGCAGTTTTGACCCCCCCCCCCCCCCCCCAAACACAGTTACCTATCCAAAGACCTTACTTTTAGTACCTATTAATAGTTACGTTCAAATTTGAACGTAATACTCACGTGAAAGATAAAAATACCTAATAGCACCTATTTTTGAAAAAATAAAAATAAAAATGGCGCTGGTTATGTGAATTATTTGGTGCGGTCTATACTTACAATTTAGCGATTCAAGCTAGGTTTATTATTTTTCCTAGCTAACGATACACTTTGCACATTTCTTCAGTTAAGTACATTATCACAGTCACAGCTTATCAACGATAAAAAAAAAAAGAAGGCTCGCAAGAGGATCATCTGAGCCGAGAGGCGTCGGCGTTTCTGACCCGCAGATGGCGATCTCCCCTCCACCCCTACTCATAATATTATATTATAATATAATATATCATACGGCCATAATATGTCATATTATGACATATTATGTCCCCTGGTTGTTCATTTCTTTCAAATTCAAGTCACAACCTCAGGCCCAAAGTAAATTTCCCTATATCTGTTTAAATTTACCTTTTATATCTGTTGTAATGTAACTATTAAAAATATATTAAAAGAACATATTATGTTCTTTAAATTTTATGTTAAGTGTTTGGAAGGACAAAGAACCCCAAAAAATGAATTACCAAGATTACTTGGAAAACAAGCGACTTCCTGACATCCTTCAAAAGCCCCGTGGACCCCCACAGTAAAATCGGATGCTTTTGGGACTCCCAAAGAATGGATTTTACGTCCAAAATCCTTCGAAAACGACCCCTAACTCGTCAAAACCTCTCCTCTAACCGGGTCATTTCAAAATTTGGGGTTATTTTGAGCTCGACCGTTTTCCTAAATTAAAGTTTCAGTTTTTGCATTTTTTCTCCCTTAAACCTCCTTTGTATGGACCCCTGAGGCAGATCCTGAAGTGGGCGCAAACTTTACCAAGTAGTTGCATTGATATAGAAATTTGAAAATATTCCAAAAATTTCGAATTTGTAGGGAGAGACCAAACTTTGTAGGGAGAGAGAAAACCATGGGTAAGTTGAACTCTTGTGACATTTTTATTCCTTCAAAATACGAGAATCTTAGTTTAGGACAGCCTCTTTTATTTATCACAATCACAGTCCAAAGCCATAACCTAGGTACATCAAATTATCAAATTCTTCAAGTCTTTCAATCAGTATAAACGTTCGTAAAATGTCGGTTCCGGAAAAAGTCGGAATCACATGACTCATAAACTAAAAATCACATGGACCTAAGAGTTCCGGTAACTCTTAAAAATCTAAATTGCTAAAAAAAAAAAAAAACTGGCAACTTCTGAAAATACTTAGGTAACACAGTATTCTTAATAATAATAATAATAGTAATAATAATAATAATGACCAAAATAAATTCTTACAAAAATATTGCCCAACATTCGGGAATCGAAGGGTCACCTTTTTTTCTTTTTTTAAAAAATATTTTTCATAAGGAGGTTCTAATAAAAAAGGCAACAAGTTCGAACTTATAGGAACTGGGAACTGCAATGTCCCTCGACAGGAAAAATCAACTAGCTGAACTCAAAATAAAGAAACAAACATACCAGCTCATTTCATTGCTCTCTGACATCAGCAACTTGGATCGGGAAAGAATAAACAATTTTTCTATTTCGTAGAACAAAATTTGGAGGAGGAAGTACCTGATAAATATCGCCTGTATTTATGACACAAATATCCTTGTCATTAACCTCAAACTGCGACATGGATCCCCGGAAACGCCGTAATCCGATTACATCTATAGTGACATCATCATTAATAGTATCGATGCTGCAAACGTAGCGATAAGGCGACTTTTTTTTTTTTTGGACTCGTTCTTAAAGCTTGCCAAAATGAACGTTCCTGGAGTGAGTGTATCGGGCGCAGGCGGTTTAGCTGAAGCTGGAAGTCCAGTCGAGGTAGAGGGAACAGCAGGCGTAGACGGTTCAGTCAAGGTTGAAGGTGGAGTCAATATTTCAGTTTCAACAGTGGTTCTGCATAATAGGTCTCGTTCGCGGGGATCAGCTTTAGGAGCAGGCTGAACTTCACAGTCGACGTTTTCTGGTAGAAAGTTCGCAAGTTCGCCATCATCAGTTTGAGGCGTTACGAGGTGGTTCCCCAAAAAATGATGCTGGCAATCAAAACAATCAAAGCAGCTTAGCTGTCGCATGGCCAGTTGGTGAGGCTGATCTTTGATGAAGACAACTTGATGAACCTTCATGGTCCCATAAAATGAAGGGATGGCTGGTGGCAGAACTTTCTTCATAGAGTCGATTTCTTGGGCATCGACCTGGCTGATTTCCACCTTTCTGACATTATCCTTTAAGGCTTGCACAAAAGTTTGGAAAGAGTTACAACAGGATCATTCTTGATTCTCTCCCTCCTTCTTTGCACATATTCTCTCCACTTCTCCTTCGACACCTTTGGCTTACCCATGGAAGGTAACTTAGGGTCTAGCTAAAGCACTCGAACAACTCCTGGACAAAAAAAAGTTGATGGAATTGAAGTAGGCAATTTTTTTAGCTTGGATAGGAAAATGGATGCTTGTGATATGCCTATGGATAAATATTAAAACCTAGAATTCACTCCAAAAGGCCATTCAAATCATTATATTGGTAAAAAAATGAGCAAACCTTCTCTCCCTACAATTCTATCTCTCTCCCTACAAACCAGCCTCTTCAGAGAAGTTGTAGGGAGAGAGATTTGGAAGGTTATCACTCTCTAACAGCCTCAACATCAGTGATTCTGAACATTAGAAAAAATACACAACACTATGTCATTCATAATCGTCATTTGAGTTCCATTATATGTAATTAAACACTTACCCTGATGAGTGAGGTGGTTGTAGGGATGGAGAAAGTATTAACCTACTCTCACGATTTCAACACTTCACAACATCATCCAAGCAACTGAAGGCTTGGAAGTGCAATAAACTCCAGTAGTTTAGGAAGCCATCTTGCAGCAGTGTTGCCTTTTGTTTCTCACAACATAAAATATTCGTTTTCTGGGAGTGGGTGGGCAGTTCAAAAAAATTGTAGGGAGAGAGAATAAAACCTTGTGACAGACAGAAAACAGCAAAATCCCTTCCAAATCATGGAAATTTTCATTAGTTTTTAATTTATTTTGAAGGGGAAAGCAACCTGGACCACTAAAAATTTTTATTTCAATTAAAACATGAATAGAGAGTTCTTCAAAAAATTTTCGAAGTTCCCAACCTACACCTTGTGACAGGTGTAGGGAGAGAGAATTAGGGTCTTTAATGATTTTTGATTTCTGAGCATATTGATTATTGAAATTTATGCAAGGTGATCTACTTAGACTCCGACCTGCTATATCTCTCAGAAAAAATTCCGAATTTCCAAGACAAATAGAGTGCTCACAAAAGCTGTGTGACGCGAAATAACCCCAAATTTTGAAATGACCCAACCCCTATTTTTAGATCCGCTGAGCCCCACGGATTTATGCAATCGCAATTTGTGCATCTTGAAGGAGAACCAAGTATTTTGTCAAAAAATTCAGATTTTTAAATGAATTGCTACTGCCCAAAACGTCGTGAACGGCGGACCTCCCTTTTCGCCCTGTCTCCATGTCTCCACTAACCCGTTGATGGAATTAGGCCATGGCACTGCAGTGAGAAACGCAATGACTGGATTTCTGTTTCTTGAACGTATTGAGATCCCCTAATCTCTTCACCAAAGTGAGAATTTGCCCTTCCCCAGCACCAGACGCGAGCCCATGGGAGTCAAATTCGGGATTTACGCAATAGGTATGTATATGGTTGGATCTGACCTGAGTATTGGCGACGAGGGTGGCCTGCGCCGAAGGTCCTTGGCTACGGAACCCTCGGGGTTAGCCGCTGGTGTCACGTGCTTGCAGACAACTTGGTCACTCCCCAAGTTAGTTCAAGTCCCTCCTGCCTTCTTTCCTACTGCAGAATCAGCGTCTGCTGTTACTTTTTTGGAGCGTGAAGATGATTTTCTCCTTGGTTTAAAATCCCTTCTAACAGTAGGCATCCTAAAATCGTCCGATTCCTGTTCATTCCCTACGTAGATTCATCTGCTTCGGGAAAAAGCTAATAGGCTTTTTTCCGAGAAAAAAAAAAAAAAATCCTTCGACTGGAGCACAAACTCAGACTCAGAATAGTGCTGCTCAGAATAGTGTAGCTTAGGTCGAGGTTCAAAGCAAATGGTACGTTTCTCAACTTCAGAATCTGAAGTAGATCTGATCTACTTTTCGAAACCGGACCCAACTTCCCGTTAGAGAAGTTGACCACTGTTGTTTGGGGAGGTGTGCAAATTGCTCCTTGAATGACTCCTGTCGTAATACCTACAGAACCGGGAGGGGAATGCGCTCCCACCCCCAACCTCCAGGCTTCATCCTGAAGGTCCATGAGCCGACTCCTCTGCAGTTATATCGGCGGGACGGGATGACGAGCCACAGAGATTGCTTGTTTCTATGTCTATGGAGTGTGGACCATCGATGTAGTAAACTAACATCGATGGTGTGGACATAACACAGCAGGCGTCCCACCCTTCAAGCCAGCTTAGCCTGTACAATCGAATTTAGGGGACGCCCTATCGTGTTATGTCAGTGGGGTTTCAAAGGTGCCAGCCAACCAGGTTTTGGAAAATGTGTCAACCAATTCGATTACGGTTGAATCTGGTTTTGATGGGTCCATAAACGGTTTAGAAAGAGCTAAAACCCGGTTAGGGAATACTCCATCAGGCTCTGTGATGGGACATTGGTCTGGGAATCGTGTGAGGTATCGTTTTTAAGTTCATACGTAAAACCATCACTGGGGCAGAAAATTGTCCTGTACCTGTGATCGGCTCTAAAAAAGATGCTGCAAATTTTACGCAAGGGCTTATTATTCTTTCATATAGGTTAATTGTGCAAAAATTAATTCTGTCTCATTAAGAAAAATTTTTCTACTTGAATTTTTTACTTTTTTTGTTGAAAAAATTAAAATTTTTGTTGTAATAATTACAAACAATTATTGTTTGAACAGACGTGGGATCTCGAAAAAATTGATTTTGAGTCCAAACTTACTCGGAAAATGACACCTTATTTGACCACCTGGGATCCTTAAAAAATCCCATGAAAGCCCCATAGATTCCCACAGTGAAAATAGATCGTTCTGGGACCCCCAAAAATGGTTTCAACGTCCGAAAATACTTCGGAAACGACACCTAACTAGACCCCATAGCCGAAAACCTTTGAAAACCCCTCCCGCAGCCCTATTTTAGCCCATAACGCCCCACGGGTTTGGGAAATCAGGCTGAAAACCTTGCGGACATAACTAGATGGTAAACCGACTATTTTGTCAAAATTAAAGTCATTATTCCAAGAATAATAAACCAAAAGTGTACCCTCCTTTTTCATTGTAGTTATGATTGTTATCGATAATTATCAATCCCATCGGGGTCGATTCTCGAAATTTTGAAACTTCAGGGGAAAAAATAGTCTCAAAGGATCGAATGTTTTCAGAAATAGAATCATTACTTTTTGCCCTTCCTTTTGTGGTTGTTGTAGCAGGGTTTGTTCTACAGCGCTAATTTACACGAGTCGAGTAAACGGTAGAGTAGAGTGACCTAATTGCACTCTACTCATGTAAACGTTTTCAGTATAGTAGAGTTCACTCTACTGACTAGTAAACGGTAGAGTAGAGTACTCTACCACTGTGGTAGAGTTACTCTACTCTACCGGGTCCCCCATGGTGGGACCACCAGAAATTGGACTCTCCTGTTCACTCAACTGCCTACTCTACGAATGTAAACAGTTTTGGTAGAGTACAGTAGAGTAGGTGGTAGAGTGGTCAGTAGAGTGACAAGGACTCTACTCTACCGTTTACTGGACTCGTGTAAATTAACCTTTAAGACTAATTTACACGAGTCGAGTAAACGGTAGAGTAGAGTGACCTAATTGCACTCATGTGCACTCTACACTCATGTAAACGTTTTCAGTGTAGTAGAGTTCACTCTACTGACTAGTAAACGGTAGAGTAGAGTAGGTACTCTACCACTGTGGTAGAGTTACTCTACTCTACAGCTTAATTTACACTAGTCGAGTAAACGGTAGAGTAGAGTCCTTGTCACTCTACTGACCACTCTACCGCCTACTCTACTGTAATCTACCAAAACTGTTTACATTCGTAGAGTAGGCAGTTGAGTGAACAGGAGAGTCCAATTTCTGGTGGTCCCACCATGGGGGACCCGGTAGAGTAGAGTAACTCTACCACAGTGGTAGAGTACTCTACTCTACCGTTTACTAGTCAGTAGAGTGAACTCTACTATACTGAAAACGTTTACATGAGTAGAGTGCAATTAGGTCACTCTACTCTACCGTTTACTCTACTCGTGTAAATTAGCCTTACCGGGTCCCCCATGGTGGGACCACCAGAAATTGGACTCTCCTGTTCACTCAACTGCCTACTCTACGAATGTAAACAGTTTTGGTAGAGTACAGTAGAGTAGGCAGTAGAGTGGTCAGTAGAGTGACAAGGACTCTACTCTACCGTTTACTCGACTAGTGTAAATTAAGCTTTAAAGAAGTTGAAACGTTTGGAACCGAAAGGACGTCATTTACCGTCCCGAACCCGAAAGCAGACCTGACTACAGTTCTCCAAATATCCGTAAAAACCGATTGTATCAGTGAAGGACATCCCTAACATAAACAATCAGCCATCTTGAAGGGAGGTTCTGATTAGCCAACCTTCGCAGACATGAAATCTGTACATTCGATGCCAGCGTCCATGGTGGCGTTGTGTTGTACTACTTTCGGAAGGTCAATCTTACCGCCAAAAGTTCAAACGCTGATTATTTCATACTCTCTCCTGATTTCCGTAGACGATTAAAAATTGTGCAGGCGGTATAAAAACAAGTATTTTACTCTACAGAATGGGATTCGACTGAAAAAACTGCGATTTTCAACCGTCCTTATAAGCTATATAAATATAGCTCATTCTGTCATGTTTCGCTGCCCTCCGCCAAGGTTTAAGTTCACATGCCTACACCGTAGCGTTGATATTTTGGGAACACGACCTGCATAGCTTATTCGTCTTCACATTTATATAGTAATGAGAACGACATTTTGCTCCTCTCTGATGGACCGGTTGTAACACAAGGAATCCCGTAACAGGGCTTAGCCCAACTTCTTAGGGCTTATCTTTGCTGGAGGATTACATCTCCCTTTGAAACTCGGAGAATTGGCGATGCCTGTTGTAATAAATTAGTACATTTCTTGGGGATCTTCGCTCAACTTCAAATCCGTCCGGATTTGAATCAATACCGGTTTTGTTCAGTATACAACGTGGATAAGGTTGAGTTAAAAACGTTTGCAGTACGTGGGGATGTTTTCTGTTTCAGTTGGAAAAATTGTACGTTGAAGTTCTGTACACGATTACTCACAAAGTCGGAGCTTCGAGCGGGCAGTACTACCCGGACGACCTCTTCGGATACGCCCAGCGGGCTTTTGGCGTTACATCAGAACAGCACAGGAGAGCACTCAGCATAGCCACCGAGGAAAAAGTGAGAGCCCTGTTTATATTAAATTACGAGTCCTGATGTGGATTTTGACATGCAGCTGGTGTGAAGTGAAGATCCTCCCTGATCAGCTGAGAGAGCTAGAGGCAGCGGGAGAGAGGGTGCTAGAGGGGCATTATTACATTAATTTAATTTCTATTGGAACTAACTGGCTATATTGGCTGGGGTTCAGTAAAATTTTTGCGACAAGAAAAAAAGCGAAACAGCTGAGTGAGCTTAGGAGCTAGAGGCTTGTATTGTTGCTGTTTTCTCTACGGGTCTTGATCATTTGTACTTCAGTCACCACAAGCCCTTGTGATAGCACTAATATCTAAGCCAGATGAACTACAAATTTGATGATTCTGAAGCTTCATTCCTTCATTTCTAACCAGGGAGGAGGCCAAAATCTTGACGGTGTTGGGGGATTTCCATTTTACCCAGCGCAATCCTTTTAAAATTGCATTTTATCCTTGACAGTGAAAACTAGGTAGGTCATCGGGCCCAACAATGTGGACATATTCTTTAAAATTGTTAGTCTTCTGCACATTCGTTGAGACTTATTTTCAAATGTACCGACATTTTTACGCACCTTCCCCTAAAGATAGAGGAGGAAAAAAGTGATTACAATGATAATGAAATCATCCCAAGCCCATGAAGCTCAGTTTACCGCAAGCGACTGTAATTTATAGCGAGGGGGTTTCAGCAGTGCAAACTGCCATTAAAAATAATTGTTATTCCTCTAAGCGAATTACATTTTAAATGAGATTCCCCAACCCTTTTCCACTCCGGCAGAAGGTTAAGGGCCTGCTGAATATTTGAAAAGCCGTTTTCTTACCAACTTCACCTCCTCTTAATATCTGCCTCCAGTTTTCTGACCCGAGTGGATTCTCCATGCTGGAAGCGTATAATGAGCAAGAAGAAAGATTGTCAGTATCGCCTGATATTGGACACGACTTTTTCATTAGGCTCGAAGGGGGGGGGGGGGGGGGGGATGCGAGGCGAAATGAAAAGGAGGAAACGGATGGAAGACAAGACAAGTACAAAAGCAGGAAATCTGTAGAACGCGAATGCTTTCACTGTCTGTTTATATGGGAGATATTGCTGAATGACTGGTAGAAAGCAATGTTCAAACGTTTGAAGCAGGCGACAAAGCGAGATTGGCAGTCATTGAGCAGACTCTTTCACACTAATCTTGCTGAGATCTCACCTGATTGATTATTCATCTGATCTTTCTGCGACGCATCAACACATAGGGCGTGTAGCGATATGTGTTACATATTATGTAACCACAAAATCATCTGTTGGCACCTTTCATATACAGACTCCAAATCGCTACATGCCCTTATCGTATGTGTTGATGCGTCGCAGAAAGATCAGATGAATAATCAGGTGAGATCAGGTAGTAGATATCTACTACCAGAAGAATCAGAACTTGTCTATAGCTGGGTATGTCACAAGCTTTCTCTGCTTTCACGACAAGTCCTTTTTTTCTCTATCCGGAATTTTCCTTTTGGTGACGACCATTGGGGGATTTATTTTGCAAAATAATGGATATGTTACAGTACCTATTTATCCCAATCTTACTCACTGCTTCTTCACCTAAGCTGAGCGAAGGAAGGCCCTCCTGTACAAGATGCTTGGCATGCCGCGAACTGGCTTCAGGGCGGAGAGAATTTTATTCTTCAGTGATTTTAGATATTCTTCTTTTAGATATTCTTCTAGTTTAGTTAATTAGCCAGACCATGCCATCATTATTGGAGGGAAAACTAACACACCATGAAAGAAACTTTACATTAAATGAAAAATTTACATTGTAATTTTTACAAACTCAACTCTATTTAGAACACATCCATCAAATTGAATCGATAGGTAGGTACAACTATTATTTTACTACCTACATAGCTTTTGACAAATAAGTAGCGAAAAAGTTACATTTTTTCAGCGCGCTCTAGCGGCCTTAATATTGTTCCGATCTTCCATATGCATTCTGTAGGAAATTTTGTTTCCTTTAATTTTGCTAAATATGTGTTTCCGCGAGAACCACTTAGTTTTCGAAATTCAGGACAACAACTGAAAAGCGTAGAAACGTTTCAGGTTATTTAGACTTTCGCCTTGTAAATTGTGCCCATAACTGCTCCTGTCTCGTTTACACTCGCAGAGCTTGAAGGATATTGCTGTTCCAGGTCTTGACGCTCCAGGCTCTTTCCAGATGGTTCATAATGGGGATGGGATGACGGACAACCGTCTGGGTGATGGTGTGGAGCAAAATTCATATTTATTGCCTATAGCACTCGCTCTGCTATAGCACCTTCTCTTCTATGACTAGTTGTCGTTACATTTCTCTGCAGGCGCATCACTATTTAAGCTAGTTTTCTCCTTATGCTAAAAATTCCTGCCGTAAATGGAGTGGACTGAGGATGGATTTAACGAGTATCTACTTGGATACTGATTTCTATATGTTTATCCAAAGAAGGAAACGCAAAAAGGCAAACGATTTCATAACTATTATCAGGCCAATCGAAGATTTCGTTCCCATTCAGGGAAAATGTAGGTTACCTTTCAAGAGGACATTGAAATAATGGTGGTCCAGGGGGGAAAATATCATTATTTTCTTTACCTATTTGTTCATTTTTTCATTTGCAGTAAAATGAATTTTTGAGTTTTTAGTTAAATTTATTCACTCTACGTTTATTTTTGTAAAAATGTATTAATTTTGGTTTATTATTCTTGGAATAATACACCTATGTAATCGCGACGGAGTACATCTCAAGAGGTTCCAAAAACGAAATGTCAATCTCTTGTACGCCGTCCAAGCAGACCCATTTTGGGCAGTAAGAATTTTTTTAAATCTTAAATGTTGACAGAATACTTGGTTTACCATATAGTTGTGCCCGCAAGGTTTTCAGCCCAAACCCGTGGGGCGCTATGGGGCTAAGGGAGTTTTTTAAGGGATCGAGTTAAGTGTCGTTTTCGAAGTATTTTTGGACGTAGAATCAAATTTTTGGGATCCCGGAACGATCCGATCTTACTGTGGGGATTTGTAGGGCTTTCTTGGGGCTAAAAAAAGGGATTTTTGAAAAATCCCAGGAGGTCAAATATTTTCCGAGTAAAAAAAATTGTTTACAAAAAATTTTTTTTTGTTGACAGAATTAATATTTGGACATGTTTACATAGGTTACAACCTATATCAAAGAATAATAAACCCTTGTGTAAAAGCGTTTTCTCAAAGTTCGCCGCGGACCTTCGTGGGCTCCGCGGACCACACTTCGGGAACCCCTGCTGTAATGCATTCGCTCGCTCGCTACAAGGTGGAGGCGCACAGTAGTCCAAAATTGAAAAAAAAAAAAAAACGCGTTAAAGCTTCGCATTCCTCTGGTTTTAGATCCCAAGTCACTTATATATTCGGAATCAGCGATACATTTCCAGTAGGAAAGAAGTAGAAGAGTTTGTGTGGAATTTTTGGGCATCTACGGTTATAATTATCTGCGATTTTCTAAACTGAAAAAGGCCGAAAAAACGAAAAATCGCCAATATTTCAAACATTTGGATGTGATCGGAAAAAACGGAGGTAGGATTCGGATTTAGCACCTCAAAAAACACAGAGATCAAATGTTTTTTCCAAGGCGCCTGAATGATTTTTTTTTTTTTTACCTGTGCAATTGAAGTCGGTATTGAGAATAGTTTTTCATCCTTTTAGCAGTTTCCACCAGAAATTTTAGATCCGCCTCTGGCCTCAGTGGAATTCGGTTGAGAAAATTATCCCATTACAAGGTGGAAAATTGTTGGGATCGCCGCCCTTGTCACGCTCAGAAATCTGATTTCTCAATAGGGGCCAATCCGTTTTGCCACCCTCATGGGGTTAAGGAAGATAAATTAATCTTCAATTATTCCACACGATGAACTTACCACACCGGTTCCCGCCGTTCATCCTGCATCCGTAATTAAATCACCCCTTTCGAGCTTCCTCCAAATGGAGCGCAGAAAGAATACCTACCTTCACACACTTGAAAACTTCGCTGAGCCGCTGGTCAATGGGCTTGGGACGAATTGCGACACATAATTTTCGGGGTTCCCTAGGTCGGACCCACGAAGGGTCGGATTACGCTTCGAACTCGAAGTCGTTATTAGCACGGTCGTAAAAATACGGCCCCCTACACGAAGCACAGCTATATTTGAGTAGGCCTATAGGGGTGAAAACGAGACTACTACCCATTCTCTCACTAACATACTAACATAGCTAATATATTAGGGGCATTCCACGTCAAAGGTTGAATTCAAAAAAATAAAGTTCTTCGAAATCAACCATTTTTGGGTATGTTGTACCCCTAGGTGAGAAAAAATTTCCCAGAAATTTGGAGACCGATTCGTCGCATTTTCGTCGCTCCACAGGCAGTCAAAGTTTGCAAAATAGGCAGGTGTGGGTTCACTTCGCCGGCTGCTACCGCCCTTATTCCGCCACCAAAAAAATAACATCGCCAGTGTTTTGGAAAGAGAAAAACCTCCTCTTTTCTGTGGTGTAATCGTTTTTTCAATCAAAATTTTACTTCACTTTTAAAATCGAGTTTGAAAACTTAAAAATAAGTTTTCTCCAATTTGGGCATTTTTAATTTTTTTTATTTTTGGCTTAATTTCAAGGTATACACCTGTAGAACATCCAGTTAAAAGGGAATCATGGGATGCAAAGTCGTTATGTGTCAGCAAACAAAAGATATCACTAATATATGAGGAAAAACGCGTTTTTTCTCCTATTTACCGGGTTTTCCGCGGTTGCATTGCCTCGCATCCTATCTCTACGAGAACACAGACTATAATGGACTTCATCTGCCACTCATAAGCTTTCCCAATAGGTTTCAATTATTTTTCTATTTCAAAAACGGTTTCAACTCTTACAATTCAAATTGTCCTAATTTGTAGGCAGTTTAACACTTTCTATTCGATCCACATTCCTTTAGTTACCTACTATATTAAATTTTGGGGGAGATGGTGAGAACACATGAAAACAGATGTACTTATTCGATTTACTACCTACACGTTTATTTTTCAAAATTTACTATAGGAAGATTCACTCGTTATTTTCAAGGTAAGACCATCTGGATTCGGCAGATATGCATGATAGCCCTTGGTACCATGAATTGTAAAAGAGCGACTGAACCGCTTCTGGAGGGCCAGTATTTGGATGTCCACCTGTTTTTTGCTGCAAAATAATATTCTGATTTCCTTTAGGTGTTCTTTTGCCCATTGGTAAAGCTCTCTAGGAGTCGTGATCCCTCTTCCTGCAGGACGCTGTAGACTTGTACGTGCAGCCAAACGCTTCAAATTACCTCCAAGACCATCACATGCTTATGAGTGGCAGATGAAGTCCATTATAGTCCGTGTTCTCGTAGAGAAAGGATGCGAGGCAATGCAACCGCGGAAAACCCGGTAAATAGGAGAAAAAACGCGTTTTTCCTCATATATTAGTGATATCTTTTGTTTGCTGACACATAACGACTTTGCATCCCATGATTCCCGTTTAACTGGATGTTCTACCTTGAAATTAAGCCAAAAATAAAAAAAATTAAAAATGCCCAAATTGGAGAAAACTTATTTTTAAGTTTTCAAACTCGATTTTAAAAGTGAAGTAAAAATTTTATTGAAAAAACGATTACACCACAGAAAAGAGGAGGTTTTTCTGTTTCCAAAACACTGGCGATGTTATTTTTTTGGTGGCGGAATAAGGGCGGTAGCAGCCGGCGAAGTGAACCCACACCTGCCTATTTTGCAAACTTTGACTGCCTGTGGAGCGACGAAAATGCGACGAATCGGTCTCCAAATTTCTGGGAAATTTTTTTTCACCTAGGGGTACAACATACCCAAAAATGGTTGATTTCGAAGAACTTTATTTTTTTGAGTTCAACCTTTGACGTGGAATGCCCCATTAGTTATATATTAATGTCAAATTAATGCCAAAGATGGGCGTATTTGCGAATACGAATATCACCCAAAGCACACCCAACCTGCGAATACGAATACGAATTTATTCGTATTCTCAACTGTAAATACGAATATACGTATTTTCGGACGTATAAATACGAATATTCGCCGAAAACATTTGCGAATATTCGTGTGCTCGATGATGAAATACTCAAATAGGTTCAAACTACGTTTGAACATACCTACTTGAAAAAATGAAAATACACTCGTATACCGTCGTATTCGCAGGAAAAAAATCCGATTCTCACTTATCCAGGTAATTCCCACTTATCAAGGTTAGTGATGGTCAGGGATGGTTTGGAATGGTTAGGGGGGTTTGGGATGGTTAGGGGGGTTTGGGATGGTTAGAGATGGTTTGGGATGGTTAGGGATGGTTAGGGGGGTTTGGGATGGTTAGAGATGGTTAGGGATGGTTTGGGATGGTTAGAGATGGTTAGAGATGGTTAGGCGGGTTAGGGATGGTTAGAGATGGTTAGGAATGGTTAGGGGGTTTGGGATGGTTAGAGATGGTTAGGGGGGTTTGGGATGGTTAGGTATGGTTAAGGGGGTTAGGGAGGGTTAGGGATGGTTAGAGATGGTTAGGGGGGTTTGGGATGGTTAGGGATGGTTAGGAATGGTTAGGGAGGGTTAGGGATGGTTAGGTGATCCTGTTGTAATAATCTGCCATAACTGGCTAAGTAAGAATCACCTGGATGAGTGAGAATGACCTGGATAAGTGAGAATTACCTGGCTAAGTGAGAATCACCTGGCTAAGTGAGAATCACCTGGCTAAGTGAGAATCACCTGATTTACTCTAATTGAACACTGATTGATTAGGTACCTGATTCATTCGTTTGAAAAGTATTTTGTCAAAATTTCAGATTTAACGAAAAATTTTTACATTTCGGATTTTGAATGTAGATCTCTTGAAACGGATAATGTCAAATTTTGAGGCCGATCGGATTCGTCAACCCCCGTCCAAGAATAATTATTACCTATTCCAAGAATAATAAACCAAAAGTGTTAACTCATTAGTGCTGAACATTACTTATATTATAAGTAATGAAATTTTGGTGATGACCTATACCAAAAGACCTAAGTCAAGAGTTTTATTTTACTGCAATTTAGTATCTCTCAATCCTGGACTCCGGGCAGCCGGTCTTCTCACTTGAATTAAGGTAGCCATTGAGTATTGACCACTTGAGGAGGTTCTGGCAGAGGTCATAAAGAGCTCGCCTTCGTCAAATCGGATTAGCCCGTTGACAGCTAAAGGTCTTCGAGACTGCCCAGGTATAAGTCCAGGTATGGGCAGAAATCATGTGTCGCAATTCGTCTTCTTTTACCGGTCAATGGACAGGTAATTCATGAATTCTGACGGAACTTATCAACGCTGCTCGGCCGCAACTGATGCATAATCGATGAGGCTCAAACAGTCAAAGACCAGGCACAGGTACCAGTTTTATGAAATAGGACCCTAATGATGTGTGATCCCATAGTTTGCAGATTGAATCCCTTCAGGCACTGGCATTAAATGTTGTAGACAACTAGGTACATTTAATGTCTACAACATGTCTATAATATTTAATGTTAAACCCAGCATTGTTTTAAGAGTAAAGCACTGCAAATTGTACACCACGGTTCGTTATCCTTCTGCAAAAATGCATTAAATAATTGAAAAAATTAAAAATGCGCCTTTTATCATTTAATCGAGTTTGTTATAGGATTTTCCCTTTCAAGAAGGAAGAAGGAAAGGAGTAAAATGTGAGGCAACTTAGTTCGTTAGTTTGGTTGATGATCATTTTCAATAATTAGTGTGTTGAACTAATTGGAGAAGATCATTGATCAAATTATTTGTTCAATGATCTTATTAGTTTCATTATTAATTAATGGCACAATAATTATTATTGTGTCCTCCGGTAAGCTCAATAATTGAGCTTACCGTAATTATTATTATTCCTATTACCCCAGTGAGATTTCTTGGGTTTACTATCGACCAATTTGTTGATCGGTATACAATGCGATTGAATGTAATGTTTCTAAGTTCTCTTAATAGATTTATATGGCTTATTTCTATCGTTGTCGGAGTAAAATTAAACAGCCCTGCAGAGCGTAAATCCCAGCGGGGGCTCAATTAGGGCTAAGTTGACCCTTCAATCAACATCGAATGATTAATAAACATTCAAAGAGGATCAATACTAGTTGGTGGTGGGAAGGGGCGTTGATTTTGAATTTTCATTCAACGGATTGGAAGCAATGGAACACAAAGCTAATGTTATCTAACAACCATCCAGCTGTATGGACCACACCCCTCCTCATCATTTTCTAGTAAACGCAATATTTTTTTTAAAGTATTATTTAAAAACAGTATTAGGTATATTTTACATATGTATATTCAATCCCAAAATTTAATGCCATGCCATTAATTGTAATTGTAGTCAAGTTGTTATTGGACTGGACGATTGAACAGGAAGAGCGGTGAATGAATGAATTTCACACATTGCCTAAGAGGCCTCATATCAGTCATTATATAGAATGACTAGTCACTGTGTGAAATAGGTAGCGTTTCATTCATTGACTAGCCGTTTTAGTAATTCTATAGAATGACTAGGCATTATACATAATGGTGGATTTCACACATTGACTACAACAGAGGTTCAAGATAGTGTGAGGTTTTCCTTAGAGTCCAAGCACAAATTCGAATACTTCTGCGGAATTTAGCATCAAGTACCTAGTGATAAAAGCTCGAAATGAGCCAGTTGTAGGTGTATAATCATTCCCTGAATAATAACCCTATAGGGTTATAATCACTATATATAGTGATTGGTTCCGCATTCAGGGAATAATAAACCTATGTATTCGTGTCGGAGGTCGACAATTTTGATCGGCCTCAAAATTTAACATTATAATGTATAAATACTTTTAATTTTAACATATTAAAGTATAAATACTTTTCAATATGTGTAGATTCCAAAAACGAATTGTCCGTCCGCCGTCCGAGACGTTTTGGGCTGTAGGAATTTTTTTTTTTGTAAATCTGAAATTTTGACTGAATAGGTACTCGGTTTGCCATCTAGTTGTGCCCGCAGGGTTTTCAGCCCGATCGCCCAACCCCGTGGGGCTCTATGGGGCTATACAGGGGTTACGGAGGGGTTTTCGGGTATATTATCGATTGGGGTGTCGTTTTCGAAGTATTTTTGGACGCAGAATTCATTTTTGGGAGTCCCAGAACGGTCCGATTTCAGCGTGGGGATCTATGGGGCTACGAATGAGGCTTTTAAAGGATGCCAGGAAGTCGAATGAGGTGTCGTCTTCCGAGTAATTTTGGACGCATAATCCATTTTTCGGGGTCCCACATCTCTGCAACGAACTTTGCAAAACAAATTTATTTTTTAAATAAATTAGATAATTAACATTTTTCATACCAATAATAATATAAATTCATATAGTTAATAATATTACGCTGCAAATTAATTAAATTAATTCTATACAATAATATTATTATACAGAATTAATTCAATTAATTTGCAGCGTTTTTTCATATAATAAGATTACAAGACTCGTAATTATTATTATCATTAATTAGTAATGAAAATGTTTTCTTCGAGAAGGGACGCGTATTTACAGATTTTGGTGAAATTAATCATTGAGAAGTGATGCAAGCTCGAATAGCGTTAAACGTTTCCATGGAGTAGGAAGTTCCTAGGAACTCGACTGTAAACACTTCTTAGTGCCAAAACACTTTTGGCTAAACACATGTTTTGGTTTAAATCATTACCCACAATTTCAGTTTCACTTTTTTTTACGTCAACGGCAGAATGTTGGAGATGTGGTGTCGGGTCTAATTTTGACTTACGGCCTTCAGCATTTTTGTCGCTCCAGAGATGTAAAATACCCGGGTATTCTTTTTTAAGGGTAAATACCCAGGGTAAATACCCATTTTGGGTATTTAATAGGGTATTTTCTCTTCAATGAATCGGGATCGCAAAAAAAACCACGTAAAACGTTCTTACTACTCGAGAGCCAGCCTCTACCAATGTTTGAACAATGTTCGAGTTCAGAATCATCCTATAATGAAAGAAATACTCATGTATTTCCATGTTCGATGGAAATCACACAAACAAACTGCTATAAAATCATATGCCACTTCCCCCTGTACTTAAACAGCTGTAAAATTGACTGCTTTCATGGTCATTAAGTGCCCAAAAACCAAGATGCAATTAAATCTTTTCATCAACCATGTTTTGGAGTAAAAATAATCGTAAATTCAAGATGATAATGTTGGAAATTATTTATTTCCAGCTTTAAAAAACATGCACATTTAAAAAAAATTGCTCAAACGTTCGAGTTGTTCGCTCAAAGAAAGTTCGCTGTTAGCTGAATCTGAGTCTTCATCCTCATCCGAGCTGGACTCATCGTGAACTCTCGCTTCTTGGCTACATTATTTTCTAACCTACCTACTACACTTCTTGGCTTCTACCAAGGAGTTTAGAAGAAGAACTTCTTCTTCTAACCTCCTTGGCTTGTACACTTCTAACCTACAAATTTTGTAGGTTACGTTAAGTATCCTTGTTACAGTCATGGAGGAACCATAACAGGGGGGGGGGGCATGGGGTAGTCTTTTACGACCATGGGGTGTGCAGAAATGGTCGTAAAACTGACCTTTTACTTGATTTTTTTTTGCAAAACTAAAAAAAAATGCAAAAAATTTCCGTATTTTTTTGGTTGTGTATTTAATGGGAAGGTATTTATTCGGCGATTGGGTAAATACCGGGTAAATACCCAGTTTGTAAATACCCTACCCACTGGGTATTTACCCCCTTTACATCTCTGTGTCGCTCTATTAGCAAGAAGTAGATTTTTTTAAAACTTCACCACAATTTGCGGTCTGTTGATGAATAAAAATAAGTGGTGAAGTAGGTCGTGTATTTACAGGGGGGAAGTAAGTTAAGACTTTCTTCTTGATGGGATAGTCGAGGATTACAGCGTTAAACTTTGAAAGAATCTGATATGGAAAATCGTGCGAGGGTTGAAAATAGCGAGAAAAATCGAAGAAAGGGGTAATCGACGAATACGGAAAGACGGGGAGAGAAGTGGATTTTCCAGAACTTCAGTGCCTTTCTCCACCAATCATTTGAAGATAGTGGCGTTCTAAAGGGTGCTGTGAGTGAGGAAAGATGGTCGGCGGTGAAGGGTAAATCAAAGCTGTGGAAGTCACAAAGGGATGCTCCCCTCGAGATGCCGAAGCCTCTGAGGTTCGGAGGCCTGGTGTGTAATCCAAGCTTATAACAGTGAATGGTTTCGAGGTAAAAGCACCTGAAGGTCCTCGTTCTCCGGAGGACTTTATGAAAAGAGGTCCTGGAATTTTCGCTCGGGGATAAAATCCTCGGTTGGCCCCGTTCATCCTTTTTTTTCGCCCCCTCTTTCCTTCGAACGTGTGTCGCATCGACAAAAACCTGCGGTCTGGCCTTTCCTCTGACCTCATACATACTTCAGGATGTTGTGTATGTGTATGGGGGAGATTTCGTATATCCATCTAAATTCATAGGGTACCAAACTCTGTCGGACGGCGATCGGGTTGTGGGACCGAATCACGTACACCGCAATGCAAACATCTGGTCGCAAAGAGGAACATCTTTTCGGGCCATTTTTGTTAAAACCGTCTTTTATTACACACTAGGGGGCCATCCCCTGCAGGCTACGCCAGCCAAACCCCGACCGTATCCGGGGGGGGGGGGGGGGGGGGGTAGCCGCGTAGCCCCTTGGTCCACCACCATCCCAATATCCTGTCAACTGCCCCAACCCCTATTTTTTCTCCACTTTTGGAGCTTCCATGCGACACGTGGATTAACTTTTTGGTTGTTTCAGATTTGGCTCGTCATCTACTCGCCAAAACTGATTTTGGTGGATGCGACACGTGGATTACCCAAAATCAGATGGAATTATTTTTCAAATTTTTTAGAAAAAATCCTATTTTCTCTACTATTGCAGCCTCCATGCGCCACGTGGAGCAACGTTTTGGGGGTTTCAGTCTTTTCTCGTACTTTCTCGAAGAGGAGAGTAATTTACATTCCTTTGATCAGAATAACAATCTGGCTTGACTTCGATGTCGTAGAAAACTTGTGGGTGCGGAAGGGGATTCAACCAACAGGCTTATAGAAATCGTGGCAGGTGTTTCGTTACAAAATAAACCGAGGGAGGATTTTAGCGTGAAATGCGCTTTTAGCTGAACCTAACTACCAAAAAACGACCCCAACATGTGTCACAAAAGTAGCGGAAAATCGGTTGAGGGCCATCATGCGTTTTAATGAGATCTCTAAGAAGGGAGGTGAGGGAGGCTATGATAACAACATTAGCCCGTAACAACAAAAAAGAGAGCCACGAACGTAAGCGTAAAATAACAAGTTTCTAATGAAAATAATGTGACAAACCAATGTTGAAAAATAAAAATAAAAACGAATGCGTAAAAAACTCGCTGCACTGTCCCTGCAAAATCCCTCAGTCCATCCAGATCTGTTTTGCTCTCTGTTACTCTGTGATCCAGATCCAGATTTGCCGACACTCGAGTGTATTGCGAACGTTTCATTTCACGTTTCATTTCAGTTCACTACCGTTCAAGTAAATCAGACGTCTCAGATACGAACACGGCAGCGAAAGTACGATAATCGTTGGCCAAGTCGTCGTGAATAATATGGTTTCTCAACTTCTTAGGTATGTAGATGACGACTACGCTTTCAATGTTCACATCAAGCGCTTACTTCAGAAATCATCGACTGAGTACAATAATTGTTAGCAACGAATGCAGATAGTTTCTAACACGTGCTGGTCCAGAGGATCTATCCTTAGGTACTCTAAACGTTCGAAGTTTGAAAGCACACAAAGAGGATTTGATATCAGTTACTGATTTCCTGCCAACAGCAACCAAAATCATGGCGTTGACCGAAACATGGTTGAATGACGACGACGAGATTGGATTGAGAGGATATCGATGCGTTACTCACATCAGGTCAAACGTGAATAAGTTCGATCTGGAGGCTTGCCGCTATCAACTCCACGCATTCTTATGAACAATCGCTCTCTTTAGATCGAAGTATTGCCAGTGAGGAGTGTGGTGATATTAACTATCACCACAAATTTTGTGCCGGAAAATACAATGGTCAAAGACCCTTCCTCGTTACCGTGTACGTACATCTCGCCCGGTACCAATATTAGTGATATAGAAGAATTCTCGAAATGAATCTATTGACGTACCTATTCACCCGAAGTGGCACAGATAGTAATAGTAATGAAGAAGAGAGATGACGGGAGGCGAGGGTCAAGGCGTCAGCACCTGGGGGTCTGCAGACTCTCCCAGTGTGTCCCCCAGCAGTCTCGATACAAAACATAGTGGTGCACCATATGAACACACATCACAAGCGGCAATTTATTTTTCTTCTTCTTCTTCTTTGGTTGCCATACCCGTAATGGGGCGTTGGCGACCTCTCGCTACTAACATCTGATGAGCGTGTTGACCAGCTAATACAGAAGTAGTAGGGACCTACTGCTTAACGCCGGTTCCGAACGGCAAATTTGAGAGGTTTTCCACGGCAGAATACCGACCGTTTATTTTTCTACTGCGGTATAATTTACGTGCTTCTACTGTTGCTTACTCGATCGATGAAGCCAAGTTGTTCATGGGTTAAACCGACCTAAGCACTTAATTGCCTATGGAGGCAACCATGTTGGAGGTGTAAGTGAAGTTGGGGCCGCTCCCGAGAAACGGTGAAAATTTTCCCCCTTTCTCAAGGTGCTGGAAAGCTCATTTCCACCGAGGATCTAACGGAGAAGTGACAAGAGACTCAGTGAAGTGAATACGTCAGCAGAAATGAGCCTGGGAAATGGGACAGTGATTTAATAAATTATTCAGGCTCCGCTCGTCACTTCAGGGGGGAAAGTAGGGTTCGATCGGCATACTGATGAGGATTATTAGGTGAACCACCTTCAAACGTATCTGTTGAGGATCAGTCTGACATGATGCTGTTGAGTTAAAGCTGGAAGTTTATTGAAGGGGAAAAAACGAAAGAATCCCCCCCCCCCCCCATACCAGTTGTACCCCCTCCCACTTGCAGCAGAGACCAGGTTTTTATTAGTAGAAACCTGCTTTTACTGAGGTTTCTTGTAAAAAATTGGATTTTAATGAGTAGAAACCGGTTTTAAGAGAGCAGAACTGGTTTTTAGTGAGTAGGAAAAGAAAGGATCCTTGACCCAGTTTTCAGTTTTCGATCTGTCTACTCTTTCCTATTGCAGCTATTGAGTTGGAAAAGATGTCATTCTGTTAAACAGCATGCTGGTTACATAATATATACACGATTCTTGCTAATGCTTTAGTTTTATAGATCAATTTTTAATTTTCTAAAACATCTCAAAAGGTTCAAGTATCCTGAATGTGGGAAAGACCCCCTCCCAGGATACTTGACCCCTTTGAAAAAGTAAAGCATACACCTATCAAGTGTCCTAGGATTCACCTCACGTAGCCTAGGATACACCTAGTATCATGGTGTGATGTATTACATACATCAAGTGTCCTAGGATACACCTATCAAAGTATCCTGAATGTGGAGGAGATTTTACCCTTCTCTCAGGGTACTTGACACCCCCCCCCCCCCCCCCCGTACTGCCAGAAGGGTTTGAGGTCTCGCGGCTTTTCTTCTTCCTTTCGACGATACTTTTGGGGCATCTGGAGGCAAAACAAAATATTCTATTTAATAGAAAATTCTTAAAGCATCGATCGAAAACAATTGCAGACATTTGATGGAAAGGGGGGGTCAAGCATCCTCGATGCGCCAGGGTCAAGTTGGGTGTCGTTTTCGAAGTATTTTTAGGCGTAGAATTCATTTTATTGGGTCCCAGAACGATTCGATATCACTGTGGGGATCTATAATAGAATAATAATTATGGGCCTATGGGGCTGCAAATGGGATTTTTGAAAGATCCTAGGAGTTCAAATATTATCCGAGTAATTTTGGACGCATAATCCATTTTTGGAGGTCCGAACAATGTAGGAACACTTTTTTTTCTTTTTTTTTCAAAAATATTTTCATTGACACAGAATTAATTTTTACACAATTAACCGATATCAAAGAATAATAAACCGTAGTGTAAAATTTGCAGCGTTTTTATTAGTATAGTATTCGTATGGTAATATTATTATTACAAGGCAGAGGCGGGTCCAAGGGAGAGCCCCCCCCCCCCCCCCCCCCCAAGTTCAATGTGCATAAGCACCACATGCTGAAGCAACCACATGCTATAACTCAATTTTGCCAACTTTTCAGGAGACACAAAAAACTGATTTATTCACGAACTAAGGCCATAACGATAATAATTTTAATTTTTCCAATTTAAATTTACTACGCCAGATCTAAATATGTAGGTTTTTAATTGAAATTCTGAATAAAGGCGATTTTGGTTGAGTAGTCGCATGTGGAGACGTCCAGTCCTGAGTTACAGCATGTGGCAGCCCTAAATTGAAGGGCTGCCACAAGCTGTAACTCAGGAGTGGACATTTCCACATGCAACAACTCAACCATTATCGTTTGACTATTATTGAATTTCAATTTTACCAGGTCCTACCGTCAATACACCTTCAATGAATTTGTTAAGTGAAAAAACCAGTAATAAACTTCATTATTATGGCATTAAATTTCCGATCCGAAGTTACAGTCCTAAATTGAATTGGATTACGGAATAAAAAGAAACACATAGTTGATAGTTCAATGTTTATTACAGATCAATCTTAAAGCAAAAAATTAAAAAAATCTGAAAATGTTTCACAAAGGTTTATTATTCTTTGATTTAGGTAAGTTTTAAGAATATTTATGTCACAGGTAGATTCTAAATCACTCTTTCAACATCACAGATCAATCTTAATTGTTAATGCAATTTAAAAAATTAGAAAATTTTACACAAAGGTTTATTATTCTTTGATTCAAGTAGGTAAAGTTTAAGAATATTTATATCCCAGGTTTTTAAAGAATATTTTTATCACAGATAGATCACAGATAGAATCTCACTATATCACACTTTTTTTTTATCACTGTTCAATCTCAAATGAAAAAAAAAATCATCTATTTTCTCCCTTGATGGGAAAAAGAAGATCATGGATATGTCTAGTCTAGGCAATAAGACACTTAGTGTTATCATAGATGGAAAGTAAACAAAATCATTTCCGGGCTGAAAACAAACGTTTACAATTTTTGGTTGACCCCCTCATAAAAGACAAATCCATGTCAAAAAATCCTGAAAATTTTACACAAAGGCTGATTATTCTTAGATTTCAGTAAATTTAAAAAAAGAAGAGAATGTTGTCAAGATTTGAAAAGATAAAAAAATAAAATAATAAACGAATAAACAATAAAAGAAATAATAGTTTATAAAAAATAATAAAATTCATTTATTTTTTCCAATCTATTATTTCTTTTATTGTTATTCATTTATTATTTAAAAAGGAATTTAGAGTTCAATTTATATGACATAAACATTGTTAAACGTTAGGTGTTGAATGAATAGCAAATTGTTAAGTCAGGGTATAAAATTGTCACACCAAAAATATAACAGTTAAAGACTGACAAGATGAGTTACTCATCTTGTCAGCCTCACTATTTGGCTCCAAGCTTGGACTTCTTCGCTTTACTTTTCTCCTGCGTCTTCGCCTTTCTTTTGCTGTCCTCCTGGTGGGGTAAAGTGTCATAGAAGTTGTGGCAGTGTTGCGGCATATGAGATTTAAGACTCAAAAGATCTTGGTATTTGTCTTTTGTGATTTTGAGACGCTCTTTGTTCTTTTGAGGGTATTCGAATGGGCCAACAACGTGTTTCCTGGGGCGTCTTGGTAAGAGCTGAAAGTCAGCATCATAATCAATAATCATAATTCAATAGTTATTCAACCTTAGAAGTTACACTACAACATGGATCTGGATACTGACCTTCATCTGGGGCACAATCAATTTCAGTAATTGTTCCTGGTTCAGGGAATTCAGTCGACATGGAATTCACACTCAGGGAAGGCGAATTTCCAAGCAAGATTAAATCTGGTCGCAAAATTAAAGATTGGTCGGGGGAATCAGACCGGCGATTTGAAACGTCTGAAAAATTCAATAACTGAATTAATAATTCAATGATTATTCAACCTTAGAAGTTACACTACAACATGAATCTGAATACTGACCTTCATCTAGGACACAATTAATCACAGCTATCGAGTCTCTTGCTTTTAACATAACGCCGCCGTCTTCTGTGGCCATAGACACCAAATTTTCCAACGAAACCATGTCGCCGTCGTCTCCATCTGCGTCTTCAAAATCAGATTCCAAAAAATACAAACGTTGTAGATCATTATGAACAAATTATTGGAAACAAAACATCATTTGAACGTTAAGAAAGTGCGAGTATCAAAGTTGTCAGGTCCATCCAGCTACCTGGTTCCTAGTTTTTTATGAGTCCAGCACCTCATGAGGTAAATTGATAAAACTGCATTATGCTCCAATTATTGATTTGGTGCCTACTATAATCATAGCATAATTTTCCCTAACGTTATCTAGTGTCAACTAAAGGAAAAACAATTTTTGAGTAATAAACTAGTGAATGCTACTACGCAAAAACACCATCAACCAAATGCTATAACTCTAAACTCTATTTTTCCCACAAGCTATAACTCAAGTGGCAAAACAACTGCATTTTTCTCGGATTGATTCCAACGTGAAAAAACATTTTTCAGATGTAACCCAGTACTCATTAGGTATGTCAAGAAACATCTGCTAAACCAATGGAAAAAAAAAAATTGTTTTTATTGCTTAGTATACGAGAAAAATCGAGAAACTTACCTGTGCCTCCATTTCGCCGGTGAATCGCATGCAAAACAGCTGAGTTGTAGCATGTGGAAAACGAAATCGTTTGTAGCAAGTGGTCAAAACTCGCTGTAGCAGTGTTGCTTTTGGTTTTTTCTTTAATCTGACCTCGGAAATGGATCCAGAGCCACATTTTACATAAAAATTAGGGTCTAACTCATTTTGGCCGAAAATTGAGTTGTAGCATGTGGTTATTAGCATGGTTAGCTACACATACTATGTGTTTTGAATTTGCTTTTGAAATTTCATCCCGCTTTCAAAATCTGAAACTACGTAATGTTATTCCCAAATATTTTCTGTCGTTTTCGAAGTATTTTTGGACGTAGAATCCATTTTTGGGGGTCAGTCAGGATCGTTGCGCTGGTGGACACACTTGGTTCGAATAATCACACAAACAGAATGGGCTAACGTTAAGGTCAAACTTGATCACTCTGGCGTTCCAGCAACGGTTCGAGCGGTTCAACCAATCCTTAACCACGATTTAGAAGGCAGTGGACCTCGGTCGACCACAGGAACCTCTGCAGGAACGAACCTTCTTTCTTGCGAAATAATAATTAGGTGGTTTTTGGCAATACCGTTCAGTGATCTGCTGTTTTGGCCAATGCAACTGGTTGGGTTCAAAGAACAACACTAGGCGGTATTTGAGGTATTTTGCTCGCTTGGTTCCATCAAGGAAGACTAGAGGGCTCAGGCGCTTTGAACTTGAACTACCAAACCCCTTTGAGGCCAGGAAACAGGTGGGCTCAGAAGCTTCGAACTTGATAGACCAAACCCCTTTGAGACCAGGGAACACGGTGGGCTCAGGAGCTTCAATGAGGTATGATGAGCTTAAAATTAATTATCCTATTTTTAATTTGGGGCTAAAATTAATAAGCCTATTGTAGGTACCTAGCTTCTGTGATAAATGGTGGCTTTAGTGGCAAAAACAAAATCCGGGCTTAAAGCTGGCCTAATGATGGAAATGGATATCATGAAATTCTTTTAGCGAGTAAATACGGTTTGGCATGAAGACCCAAGCCCTCGTTTCACTCAAGTCATTAACATTCTCTTGCAGCAGACTGGTAGACCCTGCCGTCCACAAATTGTTTATCCCTCGGCGGGCTTTACTTTATAAAGCAGACCAAGTCGGCCGTCCACTCGACTTAATTCGAGAGAACTTATCGATTCCGGTGGTTTTACCCCCACCCCCTCCTTCTACCGGCCGCTTTTAGCGTTCAAAGGTAATGAGGGCCGAGAATTTAAAGGGAGGTGCGTGACAGGTGACAAACGAGGCGAGAGATGCATTTTTGTTGTGGAGGGGGTGGGGAGGCTTGGAGGGGTGATTTTTATACAACGCGAAGTTTGAAGACATCTCGGGTGTTCTTTAGTAGGTACTCCCCCCCATTTTCAAAGTGAGATTTCTCCCCCAAAACCTTACTCTTTTTGAAATTTAATGAGTGATTTCGAAACGTTAAAGTCACCAGTTTTTGGTGCTTTCAATTTGGATCCGATTAAATTTTGCATTAGTAGGTTTTATTATCAAACAAAAAACTGGGGGGGGTGTACTAAAGTTTTTGACTAGTGTAAAACTTTAGTACTCCCCCCCAGTGGCTAGAACCATGTTAACCGCCATCTACGAAGAGACTCAGCTACACTCTTGCCTATGATTCTGAAACACTTGAAACCCGCAACAACTATCATGTCAGACCATTGGAAAGCGTACAGCGAGTTATTTAGACTGATTTACACTCATTTGACAGTGAACCATTCAGTCGTGGATCCAGCCACTCTTGCTCATACACAGTCGATTGAGTCTACATGGAGAGCCATGAAACGCAAATTGCACAGCGGTGGAATTCGTGACCTTCATCCTCATCTCTGTGAATTTTTGTGGAGACGGGACGTCCACATCAGACAGGTTGACCCATTTCTAAGTTTCATGGAGTCCATTAAAACCATGTATAACCCTTTAGCACCTTAAATACCAAATATTTCAAATATTTCATTTATTTTGGTAAATAAATGGGTGCCCGATTAGGTTTTTTGTGTTTATTGTTCTTTTCCACCGGCCATTTCCGTGGGGGGGGGGAGTACTAAAGTTTTACACTAGTCAAAAACTTTAGTACACCCCCCAGTTTTTTATTTAATGAAAAAACCTACTTAGGCGAAATTCAATCGGATCCAAATTGAAAGCACCAAAAACTGGTGACTTTAACGTTTTGAAATCCTTTTTTTTTTTTTTTTAAGTGAGGTTCATGGTGTGAAATCTTAATTTGAAAATGGGGGGGAGTACTAAAGAACACCCAACATCTCTGACCATCCAGGCATTCCAAGATGCGCCGTCCTGTCCTATGTATAATCTCTATACCATGGTAGACTCATTCATTCCATGTGTTGGTTGCCGCGGAATCTTTGGAAGCACCAAAGATCGCTGAAGGTGTTTCTTGAATCGGCTGAGCGTTCATGTAGGATGATGTCCTCATCCTTAAGGTGTGCGGAAATTTGAGTGACGAGCCTCGGTCAGAAACTTCATCTTCCCCCTTAGAAACATTGCTGAGGTTCTGAACAATGGTTAAACAATTATTGTTCGCCTCAACCATTCTGCATTTTGTCAACCTCTTCAATAATTGAAAAGAAGAAAAGAAGAATTCAATAATTGCAGAAATTATTTCTGGGCGGACAATGTTCAGATCCTCGTGTGGCAATTTCGAGCAGATGAATCACTCCATGCAGTGCAATGCAGGATGATTTATGTCCTTCAACGTGTCTCAATGTTCCGAGCCATTGTTAGAATCATCCTTGCAGTGCGCCCTTTTTCAGCTGCAACTTTGACTTGCAAGAGACATTGCGCTGTCTCTTGGTAAGTCAGGGTTGTACGAGGTTTGACTTGAAAAGTTACGCCGTAGATGGAAAAATCAATGGATCAAGCTGTATCCATGCTGATGATGAGGTTCTCTGACGTCAAGGGATGTTGTCGCCGATTGCTGTACTGTGGTTGAGACAACTTGGTTTGAAAGTGGAACGGCAACGTATAGAATTATAAATTCGTCGCGCCACGTGGATACCTCTGGACGGTGACGATTTCAATTCATTTTGT
Organism: Pilophorus perplexus; assembly: GCA_955831195.1. Lineage (NCBI taxonomy): Eukaryota > Metazoa > Arthropoda > Insecta > Hemiptera > Miridae > Pilophorus > Pilophorus perplexus. The sequence continues at coordinate 30,536,948 of OY037009.1, read as the reverse complement.
CCTCTTGTTGGGAGAGCTTGAAATTGGACCGGGAGAAATGCAAATAACCCGAGCGGGTAAGGCGAGTTTTCGTGACACTTGAGTTTTCATGCAAGCCCCCACGATCAGGGTATTTCCGGTTTCCCCATGGCTGCCGTTTTTACCTCATATTACAGCCCGGTTGGGCGTTTTTACGAACTTTCTGCTTTACGATAACGGAGGTTTTGGTATTTAACGGGGTAAATCGGGGAGAATAATTGGCAGGAAATCGTGTAAATTGAATTATAATGAAAATTACCATAGCCACCTCCCGTCGTCAAAATGAAATCCAGGTACCCAGTAATCTCTCTGCCCCTTCCAATCCACGCTCACCTTTCCCGAAACGTTCGTCGTGCGAAATTCTATTGAAATTCTAGTCGATAGGAAGAAGTGAGTCGGCCGAAATCGGACCAACAAAAATAAAGACAACTCCACTCATTTGGAAGTGGTAGTGGCGCTGTTGGTATGAGGTTTCGACCTTAAAATAGGGTACGTATGGAATCTTATTATGCAAAAGGTAAAAAAAAACCTTTTAAAATTAAAAAACGCTGCCATTTTTACACAAAGGTTTATTATTTTTTTATTGAGGTTAATAATTATTGTGCAAAAATTAATTACCTATGTGTCACCACAAAAATATTTTTGAAATTTTTTTTAAATCCCTTTTTTGTACAATTTTCGGACATATATGGGACCTCGAATAAAGAATTATGTGTATAAAATTACTCGGAAAACGACAGCTTATTTGACCTCCCTCCGATCCTCCAAAAATTCCGTTTGTAGCCCCATGAAAGCCTCATAGATCCTCACGGTGAAATCGGATAGTTTGAGACTCCAAAAATGGATTCTACGTCCAAAAAGATTTCGAAAACGACACCCCACTCGATACCATAACCAAAAACTTGCATAACCCACTCCCGTAGCCCCTTTGGCTCTACAGAGAACCACGGGGTTGGGCAATCGGGCTGAAAACCTAGCGGGCACAAGTAAATGGTAGACCGAGTATTTTTTAAAATTTCAGATTTAAAAAAACACCGCTCGACCCCCCTCACCCGAAAATCTTCAAACCCCTCCCTGCAGCCCCACAGATTTTCCTGTCTTCCACTATGTTCCTAATGAACTGCTTGCTCAAATTTCTGTTGTTTGTATTTTTTTGAATGTCAAAAGATGGTTTTATTTGTTTCAGCCTCCAATTGTTGTGTTGAACGTAGTGGTCCTGGAAGCCGAAGGCCTAGAAGCAAAGGATGCAAATGGTAAATTCCTTGAGAGCCTTAAATAACCCTATTTTTAATGCCTTCGAAGATTCCAAGTTGATGGTACATTCAAGTGTAATTTTCACGGCCAACGCTCAAGTATTCGTGTATTTCCGTTATGGCATGAGAGCTCTTTTTTTTTCTTTCTTTTTTTTTTTTTAATTAGGTTTTTTTCGTCCTTTCAAATATGCCGTACTAGCCCGAAGTGCTTTTGACTGTCCACGCGAAATGAAATCCTCGACCATAAAGAGCTTTTACACTGATGAAAGTTGTATCTAGATGTTGACCGTGGGGTGTATTTCTGATGAAGTTTCCCCGTAGGCCACAGTGGGGAACCCATGGAGTGCATTAGCCCCCCAGCGTGAGTTTGGACACAGACAGAACTGAAACGTAACTGATAACTGATGGAAATTGGACTCGGGGAGCAATACAAACGAAGGACCTCCTGGCGTCGATGAGTATGATCCGGTAAATATCATTGGGGTGTTCTTAAGCACTTAGCGAACTACTTCATCCTCCAAAAGTAGTCGTTTCCGCCAGCAAACACAGACAATGGAAACAAAAGGGAATCTTTGATCAGAAAGGAATTGAAGGAAAGGATCACCGGGCTCAAACGACCTCGAACAATCGACACTGGGCAAAATGGACATTACTTTAGGGGGTGGGGGGGGGGGGATTAGGTTCGCGGCCATCTTTTGTGAAAAGGTTCTCAACGTTTTCCCCTTGGCAACACCAGAAAAAGGGGCTTCCGCTACAACAAAATAAACTTTTCCATTCAACAGCTCCCCTTCACGAACCGCCTCTTTTGCGAAGGCCCATTTTTACTGGTGTTGAACGTTATGTCAACATCTCGGTTGATGGTTGCTTGAAATCAATGGCAGCAATCTCAAACGTTAGAGCTTCATAGCTCACTTAATGTTCAAAGGAAATTTCACCGGAAGAATTGTTTTTGCCGTAAATTCTTATTTGCCTCGTAATTCATCTGGTGACGTTTGTAGCACGTTTCAACTTTTTAACTCTTGAAGAGAGTCATTGTTGTCTGCTGGGCTGGGGTCATGGTTGGATGGGTGCGGATCGTGGCTGTGGTCATTACAGTAATACCTGAAGCTGTTTGAATAAACTCGAACCCTTTATTTTTAAAAACCCTAGTGAGACCCTTCTCAGGTGACCCTTGAGTGGTGCCCAGGTTACAAGAGAATCAAGCATGGCGAAGCTGCTGTGCTAAAGAAGCTCGTGAATGAGGAGGTCCTGAGTCTCTTAGATGCACAGCTTGAGGAGGAGTGACAAGATAATGACATGACATACTTGAGAACAGGCCATTGCTCAGACACACCCGGTCTTCTCTCTTCAGGTTCTTCTCTACTAGAGAATCTAGAGAATCTCTGGATCAGCATGAAGGAGGAGTGACACGTCATGCTTGATTACAGGCCGTTGCTCTGACAGGTCTAGTATTCTCTCTTCAGGCAAGTCTTCTCCAGGTCAAGTTGAGAGATGCTCAGCTTGAGGAGTGACATATTCATGCCATGCTTGGAGGGAGAGAATGACACGACGTGCTTGATGACAGACTATTGCTCGCAATTGTGATATCGGTGTGAGCTATAAGTTAGACTGAGGAGAAAAATTCTGAAGTCTCGAGGAGTACCTTGTGAAAATCACTTAGGTCGACCTGACCACTCTACGGCTTGTCCCGATGACTTTGTGAAAAATAAAAACACTTGGATCTCTTGAAACTATCTGGAAAACTGAATTTTATTTCTTACATTCGAAAATCAACTGTTGATTGTTGGTTATAATAACTATTGGGAAGTTATTTCCAACATACTCCCGCACGAGGAGATTAGCGGCGAAGCCGCTTCAGTGTCCTCGTCCCTGGCGCCTTCTTGTAGATAATCTCAAGAACATGGCTGGCGTCAAGGGTTGTAGATCATCTGAATCTTCACTGACGTAGGTTAGCGGACGACAGTTCATCAGCATCTCACAATCGCATATCAGCGTCATGAGCTCTTCCGCGTCGAGCTGACCACTCTGCGGCTTGTCCCGATGACTTTGTTATGAGAAAGATGAAAATAAAAACACTTGGATCTCTTGAAAATACCTGGAAAACTGAATTTTATTTCTTACATTCGAAAATCAACTGTTGATTGTTGGTTATAATAACAATTGGGAAGTTATTTCCAACATGTGCATCTCAGTGCATAAGATTTTCCCGCGCTGAACCGCATTTTCAATGGAGAACAGAAATCGGCAGAGCTCTCATGCTTCTAAGAAAGGGTTTGAGTTCAAGTCGCATACAGTCTGCGTACCATCTGGCGTTGGTGATGTTCCTACGCAGTCATTTGAACTCTCTGAAGCTGGAAGCGGCACCAAGACTTTCACTGCAAACATTGGCAAGGGTACAGTACCTACTACCTGAATTTGTTGTAATAACCTCGAGCCAATAGCGAGGGATATTCAGGTGCCCAGGCGGCCACGGAATCGAGCATAACGAAGCTAATGAACGCCTTGAATGAGGAGGTCCTGATTCTTCAAGTGCACCCCAACGGCGAAGACTCCCAGCCAGATCAATGATCATGAACATGACATGTTCAGATCTTCTCCAGGTCAAGCTGAGCGAGGCATACCTTGAGGTGGAGTGACCTCAAGCGACCTGGCGACCTGACATGCTATGACAACCTCACACCACTTTTGCACACAAAGGAATGTTGCTTTTGCAATGCAGAACTCTGGGTCTATGCAAGGGTTGAGTTCAATTCTCGTATAGTCTGCTTACTGTCAGGAGCTGGTGCAGACATTTGAACTCTCTGAAGCTGGAAGCAGCCCCAATAACAGCAATACAGGCAATGGTACAGTACTCCTGGAATCAGTAGGAGGGATATTCAAGTGACCATTGCCTGGTGCCCAGGTCGTTAGGGATGCTCAGTGGAGCTGTTTTGCCAAAAGGGCCTAAATGAGAAGGTATTAAAGATAAAGGTCTCCAAGTGTGCCGCACTTCAAAGGTCTCCAGGCAAGAGGCAGGCTACAGATGGGAATGACAGGTTTTGCTTTCCTGCGAAGGGTTCATCTTGCGAACAGCTATTGGCTTTCGCGCGATGACTACGGTGTACAGTGATTTTCCTCAAATATATTAAATTTGTATGTATTTTCTTGGACAACCAATCGAAAACAGTATCTGCAAGAGGTCTCTTTCTTGTTATTGACCTTGTTCTCAAATTCATTGAAGTTGTCATTGAAATATTTGTGATAAAGATATGGACTTCAAAGGTACACTGGGGGAACAGGAAGGTATCATTCCCTGCAGTAGCAGGTTAGCTAATGTGGCAAATGGGTAGTCTTGCGACCATTTCAATAGCTGGAAGCGTTCGTTTCACTTTTAACATGCTCTACACGTACAGAATGAAATACATTATAATATTCCGCATCCGAGCCAATTCCCCGTCCAGCCTGGAAACTCTTATTGCTTCTACTTCATGTAACCAGTTCTTGGCGAACCTAATTTATCCCAGACGAGGGATTCACTACGGGATTTTTTTCCTGCTCGAATCCCACAATCAAGATGTAACGCGGATTGGCTCCGAGGTGGTAAACTGAAAGGCAATAACGTCCCGACGTAAAAACCCGGACGTTTTTTCCAGCCCGAAGGAAACGGCGGAAAAGAGAGAACCGCATTTTCGAGGGCTCTTGCAATGTCGTTTATTTCCATCGCACGCACCCCCCTCCGACCACACATGTGCCTTCGTGTTATAACCGTCTCGGAACTCTGTAAATCCTCCGCGAGGCCCTTCCGGAATCGCGTCCCTAAATGGGGTATTGTTCCGCCCAAACAGACCCCGCTACACAGCACATTTCCTTTCTCCACCGGGTTCAATCCCCCGTACAAGCTCCACCAAAAATCTCCCCAACAAAAAGAGCAGCTTTCATGGGATTTCAGTTTTTTTTTTTTTTTTTTTTTTTTTTTGACAACGACACCATTCAGCAGTTACCACCTCACCTCCCAACATTCACACGGAACATGAGAAAGAAGTGCATATCCATTTGCACCAAATTTTATCGACCCTGAAAACATCGCTCAACTGTTTGTTTTTTATGCCCCCACACTAGGGGTCCCCACACTAGGGGATGTTATCGTCCTTAATGTTTTAAATTGAAATTTGCTAGAGAAGTATGTTATCAAACTCCATTAGCTGTGTTACCTGTGTTCACCAAAGCAGATGAGGTGTGGTAACTTTTGACAACAACCGAGTTATCAGGTTACCAACATAAATGGCCGCTTACATTCAGGCTCATTCACGGCCGCTGTTTCTCCTGATTCCCCAGGCAAACTATGCAGTAACAGGGCAGGAAACGCCAGCCAGGACGCAGGATGCTGGGTCGCTACCACTGTCCCATCCTGTGTCTATAAGCAAACTAGACGGGACATATTTTTTCCCCCTCACCAGTCCGCATTCCGCCTCCACACGCCCTACTCCTCTTGAATGGTACCCAGATATCCTAGAAGGGGCAAACAACCCGCAGGATGACAGGGCGTTTTCCCTCGCAGAGCAAAAGTGGCGGTTCCCGGCATGAGCCTGCCACAGGACATTTTGGCTGCGTCCTTCCTAGTGTGCGTCCCCCCCCCCCCCACCATGTAAATACACTGAAGGGAAAAATTATCCACGTATCCAGCGTATGTGTCCCGTCTTGTTCCTGCATACTGTGCCTGGCTTTTTGCTGCACTGGCTTGTTTTCGTCATTTTACTTCAGGTTCATTCGTTAGGTGAATAACAACGTTAGTGAATTGGTGGTTAGTGAATATAACAAACGTAAAATAATTTTTGCAAAAAACGTTGTCATTTGACAGTGGAATAACTGCAGTTATTGCCATGGGGCGAAGAACGTAAGTACTCTTGTCCTCCCAAGGACCTGAGAATAATACGAGAGTCATGGATGCCTTCGTTTTGGAAGGCTTGAAACTCCACGTGTATTGTCTGAGCACATCAGAGTGAAAGATCCCCTTGCGCCTTCTGGTGTTTTGCTTTTGCTCTGGCTTCAGCTAATTGTGACGACAAAACAACGCTTTTCCCCCAATCGTAGCCACAGGCTTTAATTGGATCCAACCAGCGCCTACTTAAAATACCTATGTTTTAGTGAACCCTTCGACGTTTGGATGATTTTTGATCAAATCATTTTATGAACCAAGCGGCTTTGTATAAAAGCGCTCACTCATCATTACTTCATAATATGGATGATACTATCACTTTCTCTCCATATCGAATTTTGAAAATGATTGATTATGAAAATGATTTTAATTTTAAGTATTTTTTGCCCAAAAAATAGTTTATTATAAAAATTACTCAGTCAACTCGGTCGATACTGATAAATAGTTACCTATCTTTTGTTGTTTATCTCTTTGAGAGAAAATGTTCTAAAAAATGGAGAGTTTAATTTGTCCTGCCACTCCATAGAAACCAATTCGCCAGAGTGCGCTGGCTTGGCTATAGCCAATCAGATTGCTCGAATGCATCGGCTGTTGACAAAGCCAGGCGACCTAATGAAAATGGCACCTTCTCCTGCAGGACGCATTTAATTTGAATCTATTGTTTCCTATTGGCTCGAAGAGGGTGAGCGATTTCTGGTACCCTCCGGCCAAGTCCAAATCAACAGTCAATGTTTGCAGGTCAAATACGGGCTGTGTTTATTTTGGCGGAACCTTCTCTCGAGAGGCCTCGAGCGAAAGGCGGAGGTAGGAAATACATTTCCTTCAAGTTGGGAGAGGCTGTCGGCAGTTGCGGAAAGATTTATGACGCTCCGAGATGTCCTCCGTTTAGAGGTATTTTGAGTAAGTACTGGGAGAGAAATGTGATCTTCTTACCTCTCTCATATGTTGTGGCATCGATTGGTTCAAGTAACGTCGTCGTCTCAGTAGGTTTTGACCGGGCGCACTCTGGTGATTTAGTTTACTGGTGAAATAGTCAAATATACCTCTACTGAAGGAGAGATTGGAGATCAAAGCATAGAATTTCTTTCTTCAACATTCCTACTTTTTCACTTCCTCACAAAAACCTTCCATTTTCATTACAAAAGTCTCACGAATACCAAATATTGTGGCTTTTCCCTTTTGGGCGAAGTTCTTGTTCATTTATTTTCAAGTCCCGACAGAGATTCATGATGAACGCTACAATTTATTCTTCAGCAACTTTTCGCGCCCCTGCCGCCAGAGAGCTCTGAAACTGGTCCCAGTCAGGTTCCCTAAAAATTTTAGGGAACCTGATCTACTTTTATTTAATAAAAGTAGGTAGGTATACAAAAAAGTGTGGTTTTATAGGATGGCGGAAATTGCGAATACTTGTGCGTTGAGTGATGAATTTGAAGTTAATGTAGGTGACAGAATGCCATTCTGAAAGGCTGCCATGCTGAAGAATTTATTCCTCTTCCATCAGGGCCTAATGGGATAAACAGAAAATGGTTTGTGGTACAAATGAACATTGATAAATGCAATAATAATTAAAATAGAAGGAGGAACAAGTTGAATAGAAAATAAGAAGAAAAGATAGAAATTAAGCGAATCATTTCTAAATAAACCATGGAAAAGGATAAGAGAGAGGAAAAATATGTATTTGTTACAACAAAAAAAAACTATAAATAAAAACATAAATTTAAAAACCTTTAGTACAAAAATAAAATAAAGTAAAAAGTAAAAAAATAAATATAAATTATAAAGTAAGTAATTATAATTATAAATAAATTATAGTATTTAAAACCATCATTATAGTAAAGTTATCAAATTCATCACATCATCATCAATCGAAATTCTATCAAATAAATTTTTAAAAAATTCAATTCAATTAATTCAAATCAATTTAAATTCGATGGTGCCCTCCACAGCGAATTCGACGCCTTCCTCAGGAGAGCAGCCTACAAACTGGTGGAGAAGTGGGAAAGGCCGTACTCCCAAGTGGTGGGGTGGGCTCGAGTTCGAGTCCAGTTCGCCATCATAAGGGTTGTTTCCCTTCGGCTGAGAGGAGCTCGGCGGAAGTTGAGAAGTTTGGGACTTCCTGATGTCCAGGACTGAAGCATGGATTGTTCACGTTGTTTGTTTTTGTTGTTGTTGATTTTCACTTATTTCGTTAATAAAATTTATATCATCATCATTTAATGATTTATATATTTAGTAAAAAAAAATTAAATTCGAAATTCAATCAAATTCATCTAATCATGAAAATTTCACGATTTAATCATTATCATCAAAATCATCAAATCGTCTTAAAAATAGATAGGTAAATTTAAAAAACCAAAAAAATATATATTTAAAAAATAATCAAAAATCAAAATTAAGTGATAAAAAATTATGACATGTCAAAAAATAGAAAAAATAGAAACCCCCCCTCTCAAAACTAACATATTAACATGGAATAAAATTACGGTATAGTACAGAATATGAGCTGAAGAGGTCGGGATAATTGCTAGAACGACAAGTTAATGCCTCCATGAACTTTTCCTTTAGCGCCATATAGTGTCGTCGTCTCTTTCCCCCAACAAAGTTGTAAGTTAAGATTGGGTCCCCGTTGTAGAATTTCGTACCACAAATAATTTTCTGTTTAGGACCTGATCAGGACCTCTGTCTCATATGACCTGATGGTAGAGCAATGTCTGATGGTCAGCATGTTACAATCCGCACTCATTCAAACGGTTCACATTGTCGCTAATTGAAATTTCTATTATATGTTGTTCGTACTTGTTTGATTTGTTGATATGTGATAGCTGTTTTTGTTGATACTGGCTGGTGGGGTTGGGGTAGGGTACAGCGACCCCTACTGCCTCCTAGGGGTGATTCCAGGACGGTCGGCCAGCCTCAGGAGGGCCTCCTCCTCCGACGCCTCGTCACAAGAGGAAGTCGCCACGCTCAAAAGTCCAGTCGCTCTGCTTACCTCAGTGATCGGTAGAAGAAACCCCCCAAAAAACTACAACCTTTCCGTAAACCAACGACAGATCCAATTTGTCAGAACGGATTTTTTTTTTTTTTTTTTCGTTTGTATTTTGGAACGGAACTGTATATTGTTTTTGCCTCCCAGACGTTGACACCGTGTGATAACCATTTCCTGCAGTACTGTTGTAAAAATTTGGCCCGTATGTGATCTGACTGAGTAGGTGAATCCGTTTTTCTGCCTTTGAACAGGGGTGTGTGCTCCCATGTCCCTTGCAACTATCATGATCATCATCATCAATTTTAGTTCCCTTTGTTTTAGTTTATTTATAGCTTTATGATTTCAGCTAATTTATTTAAAACTTTGAGTTGCTTTTGGGACCATTAGTTAATTTATAGTATTCCATATCCAATAACTAAGAATTTGCTTAGCTCCTTTTGTATTCGACTTTCAGCGGAAGGCCGATTTGCCATAAGACGGAAACGACCAGAAATATGGAAACGATTGTTGTAATAATTTACTGGTAAATCTGCCTATCCCTGACTGTACAAGCCCTTTGTAGTTTCAGAAAATTTAAGTGGTTATAGTACAAATTGTTAAATTCAGGGGCGGATCTAGGGGGAAACTGCTCCTGCTTTTCCAATGGACTTCGGCTCACAATAGACACAATTAAAAAAAAAAAAAAAAAAGTAATACGTTGGGCCGGTTTCACCAAGGGGTCCGCATAATTGAAAAGCAAGATTTGGGTCATTTCGAAATTTCAGTACTACCTATTTGAGGCCTAGTATTGACGTGTTGAAAAAGTCGAAAGAAACTTTTTTTTAATGTAATTCTCGGCAAACTGGAAAATGTTTTATTCCCTCATGTTTTATCTAGTCATTTCTGAAAACAAGTCTCCTGAGTTTGTACCACCGCAGGAGGTCTGCGTTTTTGGTGGCAGTCAAAAACCTCGAAATGTTCGCACTTTTTTCAGTTGTTCGCTTATAACTCTTAAACTATGCGATTTTTCACAAATTCTTCCATTAAATGGAAATTTTACACAATTGAAAAGGATTACATTCTGCGTCGATTGACCCCCTTAACGTTAAAATTTGTTGAATTTGTAAGAGAGTAATCGTCGGCTGAAAACCGGCAGTTTGTCCCATTTTAACTCAAACATACAATAATGTACAATCGACGATGTGTTTAATCGACTTGGTAATCGTCTGCAGCTTCCAAACTACTGATCCTATGAAAAACCCTACTGAATGAAAGTTGTATGTAGATGATCTAACGGCAATTCTGGAGAGCACATCAATTTTGAAATTTGCTGCCCTTGAACTGCCCTTTAAGACAAAGGATAAGACAAACATGCATGCATTTCCTTTTAGCCGCTGCATTTCCCATCACAACTAGTAACTTCGCTTTGGATGCTGGCTCCGGTTTGAGTTGTTTGCTGGAGATTAAAGTTGATCTTAGATTAATGAAAAAATTTGTTTCCAGTTTGCGCGATGAAAAATTCAGTAAGTAAATCTACAGGTTTTAAAAAGTGAACCTTTTCGGTGAAACTGGCCCTTAAGTTAGGTTTTAATAATGAACGAATTTCCCCCTTTTGCCGAACATTTTCCTCCGAATCGGTTTTAATCCCCTCCACGCCTATTTCTGGATCCGCCCCATTTTGGTAACTTAAATATCTTCCATTGGTTTCTCGTATTTACGTAAGTATGATTTTCTCATTTTGCCTTTAATGTCGTTATCGCCCTTCATTTCGAATAAACTTTGTTTTTTGGTATTTTTGTTTGGTTTTCATGAGCATATTTGGTCCCGTTTGACAATGGTGTTGACCCGCTTGTTGGATGTTGATCTTGTCATTCTCTCCTTGTTACTCTCTTCCTTCACTGAGTTCCTTCTCTTTGGCTGGAGCTTCTTGTTTGCTGTGAGACTGAAAAAAAAAGCCTGTCTTGTAATATTCTACTTCGCTCTACCTCTTGAAATAAAACTCCCTCCTCTCCAAGGGCTGTGTTTTTTCTCGTGCTGTTTGTTATATGAGCGTTGTTGTGTGGAAAACTGAAAACTTGTGCAACTGTGGGTCGAAAACTCTATAGAGAGGAAAGTTGAGACTTGTTCGTTCCTGCTCGATCGTTCTTAGGATTGCGCCTTGTTCTGCAGCATTGCAGAGACTGTTGTAATCTTCTACCTCTTTTTGCATTTATTTTTCGTTCCTTCTCCTGTGTGGTTATATTTGTGCTCATAAACACATTCACACGTGGCTCACACCAGGGGTTGAAACTTGCCAGATCGATATCTAGATTTTAAACACGAAACGTTTCTCACGGTTAACACGTAAGCTACGAGGGCTATTCGAGGAGTACTGAGACAGTTTCTGGACAACACGCTGTGTGGCAAAGTTTCTCGGGGGCTTTCTAATCTTAGAAATGGATTCCCGAGTAAGGATCTCGAAGGAAGTTTTACTTACTGGCTTTTTATCTGGGGGTGGACATAACACATTGAAGGTAGGGACGAAGGCGAATTCAACCCTGAGGCGATGCCTCCCGCCTTTTTGAAGTACCTACCTAGATATTATTGGTTCTAAATCTCACTTGCACCGGATATAATGGAGTTTGACCTCCTAGAAAGAATACAGGATAGGTAAGCCTCTGCTTGGGGATTTGGTTTCTTATAAATAATAGAAAAAGTTTAATTTCCCGTTTTTTCCACTTTAGGAGCTCAGATACGCCACATGGAGCTACTTTTTGGTGGTTTCAAACTTTTCTCGCACTATGCTCGCCAAACTGGATCTTTTAAGACCAATTTCAGATTTTTCCGACATCTGGAAGTGCCCTAGAATAAAGATGAATACATTGTACATGTCATGTACATTGAAATGCCAAAGAGGCGGCTGAATTAAAAAATCATTGTTAACTGTGAGGCGAAAATTTGTTGACAGACAATTTTTACTTTCACGGCGAAAAACGCGTCAAGTTGCTTCAGATGGTCGCATGCAACTGGTAAGGAGGAGACGATCAGCTGGCCATGTTGGCAGTAGACAGCAGCCCTTACTGCCAAAATCCCATTTAACTATTCCCTTAGACCCTTCAGTAAGCCCGGTACAAACTATGTTTCACTGTGCCCCGTGTTTCATTGTGCCCCACTCTCCCCTAGGCACTTATAATTTCCGTAACATTCAAGTAGGTACCTATTTTTCTCCCATCGTCAGCTATTCTAAAGGCAAACAGGATGTAATGAGAGATTTCCCCTTTTACCAACAAGAGAATTCGCACTGGTCACCACTGTTGGATCTCGAGAGGCGGCTTTAATCGACGGTCCTCAACGTTCGGTGAAAATTGAAGAGCTACAGACCGTTAGGGTGGGACTCGAGGAATTTCATTCGATTAAACTCGACCACTTAGTCCCAGACCGTCTGACAAACTGTAAACCCTCCCCTGTCCCTTATCTGAAAGTTCTTCCGGTTGCTTGGAACAGTTAACTGTTCCACTCCGAATTCGGAGTTGATAGAACCCTTCGGTTGGCTGCTTGGTCAACGCAATGAAGATTGCGGAATCATTGCTTGGTGTGATTTCCTTGGGCGTACCTACTAAGGTGGTTCCTCCCACCAGTTTTGTATTGGTTGACGTTCCCGCTAGTGACTTCAGAGGAGCTTGGCTATTCGAGAATACGTGGATCCGACTTCTTTCGACGACCACTCCAACTCTCTGCCATGCAGACTTTTATTGCTCTCGCCTGTTATACTGTAGCCTACCTGCCACCTGGTCTAGAGGTCCCCCTTTAAAGCCAAAATAGAGTGATCAGACGTAATGCCAACATCGTCGATGTCGTGAATACAGTAGAGCAAGGGAGGCACGAGGAAGTCCCAGGTCTGTTTTCCCGCGTCCGAAGACTATAGCTCGCAATTTTCCAGACAAAAATCGGACAAAAAATGACTCCCCACTGTTTCGTGATCTCCACTTGTATTTCTGTTCTTCGTTCAAAAGGCTACACAACAGATTCTCTTTTTGCATCTCGTCTTTATGCTCACTGATTCTCTCTGACTGTCTACAGGTTCCTCCCGCTGAAGAAGCCAATTAGTGAAAAACTTTCTCGATCGGGATCATCGATATGCCCTCCATTGTAGCGTTTCTCTTTGTCCTCAACTTCTCCTCGTCTCCTTTATCTGAGAACAGTTTGCCATCCATTTCCGTCGCAGGGTGATTCTATCGTTCTATGGAAGCTGGATTGTTATACCTGAGTAAATTTACTCAGGTATAACAATCCATGTATACTGATTTCCTGGAATTATTATGTACTAAGCGTTCATGGAGCAAAAATGTTTGTCCTGTTCTCTAAACCCCTCATCAGGTGATCCTTATGCGTCGTCGCTCGTTATGTTCCGAGGATTCTTGACGTATGAAGGCCCTTTGTCAACATGAGTCGATCGATCCGGAGTGGGAAAAATTCTTGTTTGAGCTCCCTTTTTCATTGAACGTATTTCTCTCAAAGGAACTGAAAATACTGTCTTCCTGTTGAGCGATGTGGGGCACCCCAGGCGTTACCTACTCAATGTAAACGCTCAACGAAAACGAACCCAAGACGGAGGTTGTTCGTCGCTCAGCTGCTAGATAGCGAATGTTTTCTTCCCCGCGCGGGAACAGGGGGACCATCCCATCCCCACATGGTAGGTAGCTATAGTCGATGGCTGCAAGGTCCGTCTCTCCTGCGTCCCGCGTCGTGTCAATATTAAATTTTACGCCTCATCTTTAGGCTAGAAAGTGGGAAACCCCGGACTGGAGCGGTCCGTTGATCCTTGTCCGATCTCACGAGAGTGCCCCAGGGCTAATCCTCAATAATATTGAGATATTATCTCAAGCCGAACTGGTCAACAATATCCACATTCCTCCATTTACAAGCAGCAACGTGATGACATAGCTCCTTCTGCCCATCACACCCTCACGTCAACTGACAAATACGCATCATGACGTCAGTTCCTTTAAGCATCACCTATCTTGCGCTCATGTTCAAATATACAACCTTCTTTCATCCACAGACACACCCTTTCGGCAACAACGCATTCATTGTAAATTGAACTCTAACAGAGCGTTGCATATGCAACGATGGCAAGATAGGTAGGTACTTCGTTTTGTGTCGACTTCCATTAATCATCAGCCTAAGTAGATTCGTATCATATATCACAATCCATCGTGTTTCACCTGCCTCAACACCATTTCATCTCAGGGACACAAACGGGTCTCCTGGACCGAGTTTAATGATGGCGATTTTGTCTCTCGTTCCCCGTTGTCGGTTGAATTACCTAAACGGGGCTTCAGATTGATTGGATTCCGAGTCCCCAGCCATCATCACTCTGCCCAGTCAACCCCGTCTGATTGATGTGGGTTCATTTCAGTTTGTGTGTTGCATCAAAGTCGCCGATAAACAAACAATACAGAAGGAGACGTTACGATATCGGTTTTGTGGTTTCGACGATCACCGCGAATCCACTAGGTGCGGCCATCTATGGAATTGTGTTCCGTAATGGAGTTCCACCTAAGCTCCCCCAGTGGTCTGCATCCAGGATCTGGGGGAGGTGCAATGGAGGTTGTTTGTTTATCCATCGCGGGCGTCGCTGCTGTCCCTTGGGATTGTAACGGTACAACCGCCCTGCTTAGTTGACTGCCTCTCAGCCCAAGCAGAACCCGGCTGCAGGTGCTACCTTTGCACGCTGGTAACTTTCAGTGGATTTTCATTCTACAGGTTGGGCTCTTTTTCTGAGACAGCCCTGCTGAATAGGACACCCACCCCCTCCCCCTAAAAGGCAAACAACTGAGTTGGAACTGAGGCAGATCCTGTATTCTTGGGCAAAAACCAGAGATCAACGACTCCCATTCCCAGAGTTGAGTGCTGCCTGGGAGACCTACCATCGAATTCCCAGACACTTCATCCACCAAAAGCGGCCATAAGAATTTGAACACAGCACCTTCGACTTAGCACCATTGTCACAGCCCAATTTTAAATCCCATTAATGCTGTAGGACCTCTCCTACGGGAACTGACCCCGCGGTGCAGGCGTTGAGTGATCCTACGTGTGGATTAAGGTGTTTATTTGGTGGGATGGGCAGAGCTCCGAAGGTGACCAGGTGACCCATGGCCGTTAGGCCTGCATGACGTGCGGGGAAGGAGAAGTCCCCAGTTTCCTGCGCGTCCATGATCAAGCAGACAAACGGGGAAGCGCTGTAATCTTCCATTCAATTATGACCGTTACCGAGGAACTTGCGTGTAGAAGGATTTCCCACTGCACCCCCACAGATCTGTGCTCCCAAACGAGTGCCACAATTGTTGGTGGTAGACAAACTACGGAAACTGCGACTGGGTCTAAGCTCCTTCCAATTGCATGGCTGGTAACCAGCTCAGCGCAATCCAAGTACTTTGACTTATTTTAGAATTCGAGAAATTCTTCGTCGAGAAAACAGTCCGTTGTAGTTGCAACTCAGCATAATATTGTTCCCAGAAATGTTTTGGAGTTTGGTCACAGATTCTCAACGCCTGCTTTTCTGTGTGTTACTCTTTGTTCAATTTCATTAGAATCCCCGTTGGGGACGACTATCGCCCTTTTGGTTATTGAAAATTTGGTTACAGAGGGGAAAGTTTGGCATCGGAGAAAGGGATTGAGGGGGGTGTCTTTTGTTCGTTCCTTTGTGATGTAAACAGAGTGGCAACAGTGAGGGGAGTGGAAGGGTCATGCAGTGTGCTCTTCGAGAGGGCGTAAAGGGTTGTCAGCACTGGCAGGGGGGTGAGATTGGGGTTGTAAAAGAGGCAGCACTTGTTACCCTTCCCACTTTCCTCGTCGTTTGGCCCACATAAGCTGTTTGATGTTCCAGAACGTCACCCGACCCTGTCCTTAAATTCTCCCCCTTTTCTCCCGCATCCGTCAACCCCAGTAACCTTCAGCCTTTCCCCGTTCCCTGTACCGCTCAAACGGAAATTTTCCCCGCCCTGCTTCGCCCTGAAAGTGGCCTCGTTCGGGTCAGGATCCCACCATAATAAAACTCTACAAATATAACACTAGGATTTATTATTCTTTCTATGAGAATAATATACTTTTCTACAAAAAACAAATTTTTTTTAAATAGTTTGTGGGATCTAAAGTACGTGAGCTCACAGAGTATTTCTGAAAATTCTGAACCGTTCGGCGAATGCGCAGTATGGCCTTTGGCAAGCGCCGTAAGTGGGGAAACCTCGGTTTCCAGAAATTAAACACTCCAAGTTCTGATGCTCTGCGAACGCAGAACTCATTAAGAATCGTTCGAAATCGATTCCGGCAGTTATGATTTTTTTTTTTTTTAAGAACTTCCAGATCGATTCCAACTACCTCCTCGATTGTGGAAAGTCACGCATGCGCGATTCATTTCCTTCTGTGATCTCGTGGAGGTAACTTCGGTGGAGGTAAATTCATTGATAGTGGGGTCAAGAAACATAAATAAGATATTAAAATATTTTATTAGCTCTATTTCACAAGATACATATACATTTGATTGAGGCTGAGTTTAGTGAAAAAGTCTAAATTCCTGCCTCAGAATTTCGGTATAATGAACTAATTCCTTCTCTTGTCTCTCTGTTTGCACATCATCTTCAGTGTTAGATAAGTAGTGTCTATTCTCGAGAATGTTGAAGGCTTTGAACGGGCCATCACCTTCTTATTAAACACTTCTGACGCTCAGATACGCCAATTATTACTTTTTGATGGTTCCAAACTTTTCTAAGACAGCTAAAACAGCTCAGCAAGTAGGTACAGAACTTTTTCTTTTTAATTCTCTGACCCCTATAATATAGATGACCGAAAATGGATCACTCTTCTCGGTCATCCTCCTCGGGTTGGTGCTTCAGTATAGTAGACTAGGGACTTGCAAGATAGGTATTCAATTATACGCGAGCATAGTTTTGTTCGCCCTAGTGTCAAAGCAAACAGGCCTGGAGGCTCTTCCAATCGCGTGTGTGTCCATTGCAGATTGGCTGTCCTGACCACAGTTCTGGTTGAATGTGTTGGTTAGTTGCTTCTGTGTAGATTCTGATGGTGTAGAACAATTTTTTGAAGTGGAAACCTTTCTTTGCCTTACGTTCCACCTTTCAAATCCGATTACGGCCGTTGGTTGATCCTTAAAGGAAAACGCAAGGTTTTTTTTTTTTTTTTTTTCATCTCCTGAGAAATGATGTTTTCGGCTTCTTACCAAACCCTTTACACGCAATCTTTTTGAAACGGCAAGCAATGGATTTGAACGGACTTGAATAGCTTACCGAGAAAGTTTTCCTGTTTTTCTTCTTCCCCTCACTTTCTGTTTTTCTTGGAGTCACATGGAGATGGTTTTTTATTTTTTTGGGAAATTCGGAAGGGAGTGAAAGTTTTTATGAAGGTAGCAACGTTTACTTTACCTAGCGCTCCATCAAAATCTTTTATCAGGCAATATATCAGCCTTTTTGAGTGAAGCCGTCGACTTATTGCTTGGTACCTTGGCCTGCGTACAGTTAGATCTGCTGAAGACAAACGCTGGCAGGAGACACACTCGGCACAACACTTGGAAATTCTTTCCCGTTCAGAGCTCTTATTGACTGTCGTTCTTCGTGTCTTTTTTTTTTCAGGTTTCAGCGACCCCTACTGCATGCTGGGTATACAGCCGGGCAACGTCGCCTCACCTCCACCCCCAAGTCCCAGGCCGCAGGGGACTTCCAGGGCGATGTCCGAGAGCGGTTTGGAGCCCGAAAGGCCCGAAGCTCACCACGACAAGTTGAGAAAACACCACAGGTAGGCAGGAATCAAGATTCTTGATATTCAAGAATCAAGTATGCCAACTAATTCATTGCACCAGTTGGCAAAACCAAAAGACGCTACAAACGTCGCACAGAGACAACCTGACAAACATTTCATAAATTTTCACCAACCCATCTTTAAATTTGGCCGATATTTAATATCCTTGAATATGAAGATATTTTATTTTCACTTTGATTTCTCGGCGATTTGGTTGATTCAGCCCTCAATACTACAGACCTTACAATACTTCCAATATAGGGGGGGGATATTGAATTAGTGATGTGACATCCGAATGCAGAATCGAATGTCGCCTTCAATTTTTGAAATCATTCGGATGTACGAATGCGAGATTTAAAGTTTCCAATAATTTTGCTTTCGTTTAGTTGCGAAACTGGCGGTGTCTTCGCGAAGCTCTCGCATTTGAAATCTCTCGGTGCACGTTCACGTCGAGGGATTTCATTTCCCTGTGCTTTACGCCTTTCTCCAAGCAAAAACGAAAGAAATTTATGTCAAGTTTTGGATGAATGTGAAGACCCTGAATTTAGCCCTGACTAAATGTGACTTCAACATTGCGGTGTTTCACGCCGATTTTGAGAAAGCAGCTCACAATGCACTGATGCAATGTTTCCCAAGCGCGACCATTTATGGGTGTAGATTCCATTTATGGCCAAGCGTGGTACCGCCGATTGCAAAGCAGCAAAAACCTCCAAAGAAACTTCTTGAAAAAAAAAAAAAAAAACGGAGACAGGCCTGTGGCTTCATCCATTTTCGAATTTTTCACGTTTTCTTCGTTCGCCCAAACCCGTCACCTTTTCCCTTGGGCACTCGCCCAAAACCATCGCAAATTTCGCCCAAACCCATTGCGTTTTCGGCTCAAACCCCCCATATTAGTAATATATTATATTAATAATGTTGATACAAATTCGTATCAATACAATGTATTGAAGCCATGTCATGGCTTTTGATAACAGGCCAACACTAATTTTGGTGCCAGGGATATTCCTGTCATTTCTCTATGATTTTGATGTGCTGATTCCGAAAAAATACCCTTCTGGCTCTATGAGCTCTCATACTTGAGTTACAAGACTTGTAACTCAAGCATGAGAGCTCATTCGCGAAGAGTACTTAGTACTCTTCGCGAATATATGGGTGTAGGTACCCATATTGTAAAGACCAGAAATAAATAGTACTCATATTGTAAAGACCTACCCATATTGTAAAGACCAGAAATAAATAGTACTCATGGTTAGATGATAAAATCTTTATTATACTAATACTTTTTATTCAAAATATGAGCAATTTATCAAATACTAGCTGGGTCACCCGTGCTTCGCACGAAATATCAAATTGCCGTCCATACCCCCGTAGGAACCCGTCGACGCGTAATATCGCTTGTTGGCCCATTTCTCGTTGTTAAGTATCAAATTCCCGCCTATCACAATCAAAAATGCAGCCCATAGCAACCCATCAACTCAAAATGAAATTAGGTACCTATCGAAATAATTGAAGGCTCGCAAAAAATACTCGTACCCACCTACCGACGATCTTTGAATAACTTCCGAACGGCACATACAGAAAGAGAATTTTATAATATCAGTATAGACAGATACTACCTACCATTTAAACGCGACCAAAGGTTGGTAACAACAAATTTCGATCAAATCTGAATAAATTTTCCAATGTTTCAAAGCCTCGTTTACGAGATTCCTTGCATGAGGCTGTTCCTCTTCTTCTTCTTCTTCTTCTACTTCGACGAAACTCACTGCATTTTTCAGAAGGTTAGGAGGTACGCAAATAACTGGGAAGGGAGGAAAAACCATGCCTTTATCGACCAAAAGCTTGTCGGAATGTTTTCACATTCGAGTTGTCCATTAAAAGCCGATTCATCAAGAAATTTGATGATACCAAAATTTGGTACCTATTCATTTAATGAAATTATATCTTCCTGGAATGAATTTTATTGCCTACTTTACACCAGTATTATATTCACATAGTTGGCAAAACACAAAAAATAAATTATAAACAATTTTTTGATGAATACATGAGATGAATACTTGTATCCAGCCAACAGCTTTGGCAGGTTGGCAGTACTGTAGCTCAAGAATGGGAACTGATGAAAAAAAAAACGGACTGAATTTTTGGAATCAGCACCTCGAAAAACTTCATAAACAGGTGCCATTTTGCCAGCAAAAATATTTTTTCTGTAGGCCTGTGTAATATTTTGGTATCGATACCCTCCTTTATCGGAAATATCGATAGGTTATAATAATCGGTATCTTCCGGTTTTTTAATTTTTAATTTTTATTGTTCGCCTGGACGGGGCAATAATTGCATCTCCTTCTGAGCTGCCCAGTGTATTAGGTACATACGCTTTTTCTTTTCCATTCTGGAGTGTCGTAGCCGGGTTTGTACTGCTCAAGTTTTGGGCACACTTCTCAGTGCCGGTCGTCCATAGTTTCCTGCAGGTCACAGAGAGGAATCAGCGGCGTGAGCATCACACCAATTCGATGCAGGTAGGAAACTTTCGTGGCTGCTAAATTTACAGCCATCAGTTCAGCGTCTAAGTTTGCGGAGTGCTGAGCTAGAGAAACTGAACATTCAATAAGACCCTCAGAAAAGCAGCCATCTCCCATATGCCGCCCCTTCCTGTCCCACGAGCCGTCAGTATACATGGATCCAATGTGCTGCAGGGTAGGAATTTCTTATGAAATGTCTCAGCAGCAAGGGCTCGCCACTCATTAGGGCTTATGGCGTCATTGTAACCATTTAGAGATAGATGAACAGCTGGTGTATTTAGCTGGAAGTCAGCATGTCGCTCAACCATGAAAGGCTCGCGTTCAGTTAATAATTAACAATTATTGGAGGTTGTACTTTTCTCTCAGCTCGCCTGCAGCAGTCAGCAGGGTTCGCTGGGTCTTCAGTCTTGTTGAAGGTTGGTAATTTCTCCGGTGGTCAACAGGGAGGCGCTCAAGTCTTTCCACCATATTTACCGTGTTCAATGAACACTGTTCATGTCTCGTCGTAGGTTCAGAGGCTCAATGCCGAGTTGCAATGCTACCCGTTGTTTAGAGGCTGTAGAGAGTAGCTCATACCCTACACAAGGTCTGATGTTGGAGGTGTACGTTTTCGGCAAGACATTTCAAGAGCCGCAGCCTCGACATGCCGCTGCCAGTTTTCTTGTCTCTCTCATCCCGTCTAAAAAAGTCGTCTTTTCTTGAAAGCACAAAAATATAGGGGGGGGGGGGGGGAGGTTTTGATAAGTGGTCGAAGGGACACTAATTAAAGAAAGGAGAAAAGCATTATGCGAATAAACGAAGCTGTCAGGAAGAGAAGAGGACGTTGCTAATTAATTGCCTTTTCCTGTGTTGGTGAGGCAGGGGTTTCGTCTTCCTGTTCCCACTTTGCTCACCCCGAGCCCAATTACCTCCTTCAGTAAGCCCCTTGCAAGAGATTACCTACCGCAGATTACTCCCCCGTTCTTTTTTTTTTTTCTTCGGGGTTTTCCTCCACAAGCCTCACGCCTATTACCCACCTACGTCGGGATTTACCTCCAATTCCAGCTTTTCTCTTTTCCTCTCCCTTCCGTGTTTATTTTTGGAGAACGATCTTCGAGGAGGCACCCCTGTTGCATGCTCTGGTTACAATTTTAAATAGCGTCGGGAGGATCTGTTCTTTGTCGGGACTGCGAAAGGAAAAATCAACTTGCAAAGCTACACCACTTACAAATAGCACGAATCTCAGAATTTCCTAGTCTCGAATAAGTGATTGGTTCTGATTTTGCTGAAGTTTCTACAATTTCCATGTCATTCAACAGGAGACGATGAAAAGTGGTTTTTGTGTTATTAATAACAACACAATATTATTGTGAACAACAAAACCTCGCAAGTTAGAGCCAGGCATTAACAATCCGAAATTCCACACGAACACAAACAATATTGGTGGGAAAAAACCCGAGCGGAATTAATTTAGCCTGCTGAGAGACTCGAACCCTCTTCGCCGCGGTCTCGACTGATCTCCGACGACCCCCTACAATAGTGATGGGATATCCGATTGCAAAATGTTTGACCCCTATAGCGCGAATAATACACCTGTATTATTAAATTTTCAAGAATAATAAAACCAATATTTGTCAATACAAGATTATTTTTAAAAAAGTAAAATTTAAAAAAGTACTCCTCCACAGAGGAGATTTGTGATCGTGGTATAATGATACGCAATCCCATGCATTTGATAAACCGATCAGGATTCAGTTCCTATTCCCAGGATTTTACTTTTAACCTATCTTTGTGGACTTCGAATCAGCATAATATAGGTCATAATATTATGACCTAGTCTGGTTACCACTCCTCATATAGAAGCTGCGAAAGATGATTGTTGATGGGTGTATGCTGTCATGGATAAAATCATTCCTAGTCCAATGGTTTGCGAGGGTCAGCTATCAAAACGTCTGGTCAAATTACATGCAGCTCCGAAACGGCTTACCACAGGGGGCAGTGATCAGTAACTTATGTACACCTGTACACATGTACATGACCTCATCTCCTCCCTCCAAGCATCTGCCCCTGGAGTTGAGGGGCTTCTATAATATAGGAGAATATTATGCGTCCTATGATTGGACTCCTATCTCGCCCTATATGCAACGAGTAGCTCTCGGTTCCAGCAGCCTGCGACCTTCTCAATTCGGCACAGAGCTCTCACAGTGGTGCGGATGTAACGGCGGATGGTGGTAAACATTCGAAAAACAGTGGCCCAGCTGTTCACGCTTCCTAACCGATAGCATAGACCTATTATAATAGGTAATTATAATAATAGGTAATTACCTGTTACCTGTAACCTCTCCATTGTCGTCAACGGCGAACAACTCCCAGTTCAGGATGCTACCACTTACCTTGGTGTTATTCTGGACTAGAGCTTTACCTTGCGAAAGCACGCTGAAAAGCCGTTTTAAAAAAATGTTTTTCAAAGCTTAATAAATAATCAGGTACAAGAATAAATATTTTCAAATTTTGTAAATATTTTATCTTAATTTTAATTTATACATGTCCCATGTGAAAGCTCCATTGATCCCCACGATGAAATCGGATGGTTCCGAGACCCCACAAGTGGATTCTACGTCCAAAAATCCCTCGAAAAGGATACCTAACTCGACCCGATAGCCGAATACATTGAAAAACCCTGGTTGGTTTCGCTCTGCCTGCTGCTGCACGGGTGCGGAGCCGTTAAAAGCTTATCCATCCTTGCCCACCGGAACGCGGTTTCTGCTCTACGAAAACTGGCAGCAGATTTGCTCCACAAAACCGGTCTCTGCTTCGTTAACACAGAGGTGTCTTCTCTCTTGTTACCGTTTCTGCTCCAAGATTTACCATCACGCTAATCCTGAAATGCGCTAAGTGAATCCCATGTTCATGCTTTCGACGTTAACTTATTTCTTTTTTCTGTCACCGTTCGGATTTGAGCGTATTGTTGAAAGAAAAACCCTCCTTCTTCGAATTTTTCGACCTGTTTGCCGTACATGCCCGGCGGGACGGCGGGTGAGATGTGGAAGAGTTGTGTCAACAGATGGCCAAGTCAATACAATCCCGAGCAAACAGTTATGGGAACCTATTAGCGGACATTGGCAACGCGGCCAACTTTCTCTGTCGGACTCGAAAAACCCCACCCCCTTCCGGCCATCGGGAACTTTTTTTGTGTGCACGTTGCTCCTCACCCGTGAAGCGATTTCAATTTTTCCTTTTTGGCTGTATCCGTTAAAATCTCAAGATTAGCAAGAGTGGCTTACTTTTTTAATAGCAGCTTAATAGCAGTACGGCAGGAATCTAAAATGAACAGTGTATGGTTTTCATCTCCCATACCTCTTTTGGGTGCACATTGCTCCTCACCCCGTGAAGCGATTTCAATTTTTCATTTTTTGGCTTTATTTGTTAAAATCTAAAGATTAGCATGAGTGGCTTAGGTACTTTTTTTTTAGCAGGTCTAGGTACGGCAGGAATCTAAAATGAAAAGCTCAGAGAGAATTGAATTCATCCCCAGTATCTCTCTGAGATTTGCCACTGCTTTGAGGGGTGAACAGTTTAAATAACCCTCGCTCAATCCCTGATTGATTTAAAATGAAAAGTGTATGGTTTTAATTTTCCCCTCCCTGCCCCGGTTCTCCAATTCTAATGATTTTTCTGATTTTCTGTCTCACTAATTTTGAAGATCACACGTTTACGTTCACGTAGAAAAAAAAAAAAAAAAAAAAAAAACAATGTAAAAAGCTTCAATGGTTCCCGAGATAGGTATCTGCACCGAATGAGAACTTACTGCACCGAATACAACTTTTCAGGAACCGCGTTCAAAGTTTCCGTCACGCGCCTTGATGGTTGAGGTTGAGCGGCCGGCCGACAACTCATCAACAATGTCATCATTCTGCAGAATCAGATTCTGATGATATTTATCTGCAGATAAATATCTGATATTTATTTACCCACGAAAGGGTTGGACAAGTTGTCCAGGACAACACAAATGGTGGGTTATTTCAAATGTAAGGTTTTCCTGGTTATTTCACGTTTCTTCAGAGTGTAAGTGCTAAACGCAGTGTTGCCGTTCTACCGGAATCCCGGTAGATCTACCGGATTTTCACTTCCTCTCCCGGTCTACCGGAATGGGTCTCAATTCTACCGGAATTTCAAGTTTTCAGTAGCAAGCCTGGAAAAAAATCAAATTGATCTTCACAAAAAGAAGAAAGTCATCTGTTTACTATGTTCAATAGGAAGAAGAACGACAATGCTTTTAAATTTTGTTTGTTCTGCAGTCTATAATGGTTGCAGTAAAAACAGAGTAAAGATTTCCAAGACTGTATGTTCAACCGACTTGTGTTTGGATTATTTAATTATTAAAAAAACTACCCGGTCGTTGGTGTGTTATTGACCTACCTACCTACTTGTTTTTTGAGAAAAAAAAAATCTGCCAACTAACTGGTTCTCATGTTGACTTATCTCATTAACTTCTATTTGATTGAAAAGAGGTTTATTGAACACAAAAATAAACTTCATTACAAATTTGTGCGCATTAATTCAAAATAATTATTTTCTTCTTTAGTATTCGCCTCAATTTGCTGAGTGGCAAACAATGCCGTCATTAACTTCTATTTTTCATGTTCTTGAATAAGTTCGAGATGTTGCTGGATTCAAAGCACTAAACGGCACGCGAATCGGTCATTCCGTTCAGGCGTGAAAAGGCAAACAGACAGACATTTCTCGGTTTTTATTAAGTGGGATTAGGTAGGAGGTATAGGAACATTGGGATTTCTAGTGTGGGATCTCTACACAAATTTTCTGATTCAAACACTCTCTTGTTTAGGTTAATGGGTTTTTTATTGTAAATTATGCAAAGAAACTTGAAATTGTCAACTACTCCTCCAAAAAATACTACCGTAAAATCTACCGGATTCCGACTGCTATCTACCGGAATCTACCGGATTTTCGGACGAATTCTACCGAAGAAGGGGGCCTAGGGAACGGCAACACTGGCTAAACGTCAGTTCAATGTTTTGATTCAAGTTCTAACAAAGTTTTGATTCTCAAGTCTGTGAATTTAACGGTTTTATTCCTCAAGTCCTTTCTTCCGGTGTAAAATGTGTCGGTGCAAGTTATTTGGTAAAAGAAGAAAGTATTTTGTGGTCCAAAAGTGCCGAAATTAAATTTTGTTGAACCTGTGACGCCCGACCGGGATGATCCCGTGACACCCGACAAGTCCTCGACTTCGGCTGCTACATCGAGTACCGCCTCAAAGTAAGTTGACCCCAGGTATGTCAAGATACTGCGAATTCAGTAGTGTTGAAGTGCATGACGTGATAAACAATCCGCCGTTTGGTGATAGGTAGTTTGAAAGACATTTCTTGCTGTAAACATTTTGCTACACAAATCAGTATGCAGATTTACATGCCCTATCCGTCACTACGAGGCATGGCTTGGCTTGTAATATCTGTAATGTTTCCACGGGTTGTGAAGCTAATTCTCACTGTTCTAACTCTAAAGTGGTGTAAGTGAAGGTTTAGCTGGTCAGACAACCACAGTTGACGAGATCAATAAGAAATTTGTGTAGGTACGCCATGCGGAATCTGAGGCAATTTCATCCCTTTATCATTTTAGCGCATGCCAAATTCAATTTGATCTGACATGTAGTATGATTTTTGGGCAATTCCTACATATTATGTAGGAACCTACTGATTAAGTAGGTAGGTATATAGCAGTGAAGTATGATAGGTGGGTGTGTGTATCAGAATGCTTATTGTGATGTCATCTTTATTTATTTGCTTATCTTTTTTTTTATGTTGTAGGAGTGACGTTCTTCAGAACATCAGAATTACTCCGGGCAGGTTTTGCGTTGATATTCTCAAGAACAACGACAGGGAGAGGGTGAGGAAGGGGGAGAGAGCGGCGGCAGAAATCTGCAAAAACGTCAGGCAGCTGATGTCACTTGCGAGAAAAAAATCTGGAAGATGTAGGTATTTTATGCTGCCGAAGGAGACCAACCAGCCTGCAGCGCTGGAGGATATCGATTTTTTAATTTTCCTGTTCTTTTATTTTCAGATTTTGTAATTTCTATTTTCTAACCAATAAAATAAGTTGATATGAAAAGCTTTCTGTACGTTTTTCGTCAGTCGCGCCCCTCAAGAGCGTGAGGAGCTTTGAAACATCACAGAACAACTTCTGAATGTCCAAATTGAAAACGGGTCGTCCGGTGTGGCGTTGGGTTTCCCTCGATCAGCGAAGTTAAGCAACGTCGGGCGTGGTTAGTGCTTGGATGGGTGACCGCGTGAGGAGCGGGGTCACCGATACAAGTATTTTCTGCGTTCAATCGGACGGCGAACTCCTCCCAACCCAGGGGGACGAGGCAATGGGGAGCCATGAGCGCAATCGTCCTACAAGTTCCGATCCTCCTTGAGAGGCTGCTGCCTCCGCGAAGGCAGCAGCCAGTCGGACGAAAATTCAGGGTGAAATTCCCTTGTTTCGTTTCGTTTTTTTTTTTTTTTTCAAATTGAAAACGGGAAGAAGGGAAATGCTCAGGAATAGTATGATTTGTTAATTGTTATGATTGGTATGATTTCACTGGACATTTTTGTTTCAAGCAGACATTTTCAAGTCGAGCGTTTCAACTTGAGTTAGAATCGATGATGTGCGTCCAAATCGTGTTGTAAGTAAATTGAAGATAGCTGTTTTCTTACGTTTTCCTCTTGAAAAGGGGCACCGAAATCAGAATAGGATCAATCATATAATCTACGGACTTAGGTACCGAAATTGCCAACGCCAGCGCCGGAACCGCATTAACTCGGGTACAGATCTCTCCCAAAGGAACGCCAGGGCTGGACACACACGGAATATTAATGAGGCGACCGCCTTGTTAGAGCGTGAGGCCACTTGCGTGCAAACGGGAGATCGTTGGAGGGAGGGTTTTTCAATTTACCGCCGCAATTTCCTCGTCAAGCTGTAGAAAAGCAAACAATCCACTTACAACAATCCTGGCTTGGCCTGCTGGAGTGTGGTAGGCGTTTCTGGCTGCCGAGAACAGAATAGGTGGACGGAAGAATGAGAGTTTTGCAGGATTGATCGGTGGATATGTGAGCGTATCATAGAATGGATGTTCGAGCATAATATCATTATGTTCGACCATCCATTCATTCTATGATACGCTCACACATCCACCGATCAATCCTACAATATTATTGTAGGATGGATAGTCGTGCAGACTGTAGGATGGAGAGAAGAGCCAATAATACCTATGAGAATATGATATTATCGTAGGCCAGGGGTCTCCAACCTACGGCCCGCCGAGCTTTCTGAACTGGCCCTCCGAGCATTTTCACCCTTGAACTTCCTCAGCAATCATTTCCTTCGAACCATAGGTATCAAAGCTTTTAAAATGAGACTGGCTTCTCGAAAAACACAGCGATGAAAACCTGGTCCATTTGCCAATCTGATACAACCTTAAAATTTCTGAATTAATCAGAAAATGATGAAGTTACCGAGTGAATTTGCGGTATCAGGTGTCTGCGTTCGAGTCGCATTTTCAAAATTTTAAGTAAGCTTCTTTGAACCTCAGGATTTTTCAAAACCCTTTCACTACAGCAGCTTAATACCTATTTAGTTACCACCTGATCTTCAACTGGAAGTCATTGAACTGCAGTCAAATGACATCTACAAAGACAGCTTCCAAGATGAGGATAGGTAGGTATCCACAAATTTTACGCTGTGCTCGCAGAAAAACGTTTCCAAACCTCAGAGACTAGCTCGCGCAATGATCTCGCTCTTCACTTCTGAAAAAACCTTTTCGAAGGTGAAATTCACAAAATCTGAATACAGGGCCGACTTAACTGATGAACATTTGGAAGCGCGCCTGTTGATAGAAACGACCAAATTTGAGCCAAATTACTTAAATGTTTTTAGCAACAAACACTGCCAAACCTCCCAATAAAATCCTCTCCATTTATACTGCAATATTAGGTAGGTACCTGTTAAACGTTCTCAATAAATTTCATTTATTCCTCTTCATCTGTAAATCTCTTTTGGTTTATCATTCTGGAATATGTAGGTAGGTACCTAGTAGGTACCTATGCAGAATCTGTGTACTCTGTAATGTACCTAGTTACATCTGATGTAATCACGACGGAGGTGGAAAATGTTCCCAGACCGATCCAATTTCACCGTGGGGATTTTCTATGGGGCTTTCATGGGGCAACAATTGGGAATTTTTGTAGGATCCCAGGAGGTCAAATAAGGTGTCCTTCATCGAGTAATTTTTGACACTTTACCCATTTTTCGAGGTCCCACAATTGTCCAAACATTGTACAGGTACAATGTAAGTCTACAGAATTTTTATTTATTTTTTTATTTTTTTTTTTTCTCAAACATTTTCTTAATGACGCAAAATTAATTTTTGTACTATATCAAAGAATAATAAACGCTTGTGTAAAATTTTCAGCACTTTTTTCTTAAATAATGTTTGACCTGTGCAGTTGAGGAAAAAAGGTGCCCTGCCGTAGGCAGTGGCCGAGGAGCGCAGGTAGTGACGCTACCCCAGACAAAAATAAGGGGAAAAGGGAAAATAAACCTATAATATAGGTACATCATACCTAGGAAAATATGGCTGATGGTAAACTCCACCGGTACCGGGCAAAGGTGCACTAGCGTGAGAGTGTAAACTCCACCGATGCCAACGCTTGCATTGACTATAATCTTCCTCCTCTTCTGGCCAAGCAACTTGCATCAGTTCAGTTTTGATATCCTCGACAAGATGAGCGAAGTTGAGTAAATATGACTCGTCATATTTACTGCCGAAAAAAATTATAATAATACTTGTTCATTTCAAAACTGTTAGACGCAGGCCCGGATTAACGGGGGGGCTAAGGGGGCTATAGCCCCGGGGCGCACACCCCAAGGGGGCCACTTCGCCACCGTTGATTTTTTTTTTTGGTTGAAAATTAACAAACCGCTTTCCTTATTCCTATGCTGATCTCCAAAAAATTGTTTTCCCGAAAAAGAGGTAGGTTCTTTCTTCTTTCTTGTTCTTCAGATCTCCCCTAGGGGGAGTGTACAGCGGGCCCTCCTGTCCCCTCCAGCGTTAGCTGCACCATTCTGGTGTGACTGGGTTGGACCAATGTGGAGGCGCCGGGTTTTAAAGGAGGTCTTATCATGGTAAATTGGCTCGAAATTCTTTGGGACAGGAGTCATCGCAGCGGACCTACCTACTATTCCACCTCTTCTTGTAACTTGTGGTGTTCGGGTCGTTGGTGGCTGCGGAATGCAGCAGACCGTACCTACCTACTCTTCTACCTCTTCTCGTAACTTGCAGTTTTCGGATCATGGGTGGTTGCTCTCTCTACGTTTACTTGTCTGGTGGAGGGCGAGTACTTCTACAAAATTTCCTCCCCTCCCTGAAACTAACACGACCAGCCTAGACAAAAATACAATCTGAACACACATACAATGACACTGAAATTGAACACGCATACAATGACGTCCGCCATCTGCCGTCTGGGCCGTTTTGGGCAGAAGGAATTTTTTTTAATCTGAAATTTTGAAAAAATACTCGGTCTACTATCTAGTTGTGCCCGCAAGGTTTTCAGCCTTATCGCCCCAACCCGTGGGGCGCTATGGGGCTAAAATGGGCTACCGGAGGTTTTTTTTTAAGGCTTTAGGCTAAGAGGTCGAGTTAGGTGTCGTTATTGAAGTATTATTGAACGTTCAATCCATTTTTGGGGGTCCCAGAACGATCCAATTTCACTGTTACCTACGATCTCTAGGGCTTTCATGGGGCTACAAACGGGATTCTTGAAGGTTCCCAGGAGGTCAAATATTTTTCAAGTAAAACAAAATATTTTCGAAAAAAGGTTGTTACAAAAAAAAAATCCCAAAAAAATTGTTTCTTAACTTTTTCTCATTGACACAGAAATAGATTTCTGCACATGTAACCTATATCAATGAATAACAACCCCTAGTGTTAAATTTGCAGCATTTTTATTTATCGTAAAAAGAACTTTTTTCTTAATTGTAAAAATAGATTGCCCTGCATTCGGAGCGTTTTTTGACTGTTTTGACCCAGTTTTTGGTTGTGAAGCGACAGACGCGATTTTCTAGTGGTTTTTACGTGATACTCCTGGCCAGAGGATCCACTTTCGTTCATAATATATAGGTATATGTACATATATAAAGGGGGCCCCTTTTAAGTCCCAGCCCCGGGGCCCACGAGAGGTTAATCCGGCGCTGGTTAGACGTGCAAAGAATTGCATACATTTTTTAGGGCCCCGCAACGATCCGATTTCACTGTTGCGATCTATTGGGCTTTCATGGGGCTACAAATGCGGATTTTGAAGGATATTTTTTCATTGACACAGAAATACATTTTTGCACTAGTAACCTATAATACCTAGGTATAGGTTTATAGATATTATCAAATAATAATAAACCCTTGTGTAACATTTGCAGCGTTTTTCAATGTATTTTGAGGAGCGTTCCGCACAAACATTTATTTACTTTTACTTATTTTCATACTATTGACACATATGACATGTTCCTACTTCATTGCTGAAATATATACTATGCACGCTACTGGTGGAATTTAAATCAAACCCTCTATATACCTGCTAAGTGACCGGTGGAATTTACACTAGCAAAACTAACCGGTGGAATTTACAGTAGGTAAATTCGGTGGAGTTTACTCGTTCCCGAAAATATACCTACTTATAAGGTATATCAGTTATACCTTTTGATTGAATAGCAATCCTATTAAATTTTCTTATGATCAGTGAAATAAAAAGATTTAAAAACATTTTCCCTTGCAGTATTAAATACACTAGACAAATTTTGTCTTTCAATTAAGACTAAATTCGAAGAAAGAAAACCCAAAATCTAACTAAAACATCGCTGTCCGATATCAACTAGTTAAACATCGATGTTTAATTTTTGATTGTTTAATTTAATTTTTTAATCGATGTTTGATTTCGATAATATGGAACATCGATAACCTGGTTGAACATTGAACTTAGGAGAGGAGGTTATAGAGGAGGTTCAATTATTGGTTTTCTTGAGTGCCTTCCATTACGTGGAAGTTCCATTACTTTTATAATGTAAAATGTATATTATACATTCCCTTAATTGTCAAGCGTTTGGTGTTTTAATAATTAGGTAGGTATAATTTTGTTGTCTGGGGTCATCAGGTAAGTGTCTAGGGTAGGTAGTTTTTATTTTGATACATACCTAGTTACTTACTTATTTTGCTTTTTACTCGTAGGTATGTAGTTCTTTTGTTAGTCCGTTGATGAATGAAGGTGGCGTTAAAAGCGTTGTTTAGTCGGTCGTTCAGTTAGTGCAATTTACGCTGAAAAGTGTGAACGTATCAAAACAGGCCGAGCGACACCTGTTGGTTGCAGTACAACATGGTGGTGACGGCTTGATCGTCCGGATTCGACTTGGTCACGAGAAGACCCTCCACACGGCTGTTTAGTCGTTCAACTAAGGCTTTTATTATTTGCAGTTTTCGATTGAGTTTCAAGAGGAAAGATAGACGAGAGCATAGAGACAGCATATCGAACGCAGTCCCTGCCAAGTTCATTCGAGCCACTTCCGTCCGTCCGCAAACGCTGAACCCAAGGTGGAACGAGAAATTCCGATTGTGAGTAATACCCACGATGACCAAAGTTTCATTGGTGTTCGCACGTATTTATCGTACTGTTTGCCTTTTTAGCGACATAGATGACGTGTCGAGCGACATTCTTCACTTGGACATCTGGTGAGTATAACACGATTGTCATTCTGTGCCGTCCGATTCTGGTTGTACAACGTGTATGTTTTAGGGACCACGATGACGAGTCGTCAGTATTTGACGCCGTGTCCAAACTGAACGAAGTACGGGGCGTCAAAGGCCTTGGACGGTTTTTCAAGCAAATCGCTCAAAGCGCCAGATCTGGCTCACAAGATGACTTCCTTGGATGCGTCAACGTACCCATCGTTGTGAGTGGAAATTTGGTTGGACTCTCATGTTTCTCTATTTTGACCAGTTAGTTTTGTCCTCCTTTGTGAAAGCAAGCTCTTTAGAAAACCTGATGCTCTACGGCTCTAGCCACCATAAAATATTATTTTTCCTCTCACTAACCTTCCAGTTTTGCCCTTTTTTAACATCTTTACTTCCCTACTCTGTGCTTTTACCCACTTACGATCCCGCTTTTTTCGTTCAAGTTAGAGTTCAGCCTGCTAATTCAGGACGATATTATATTTGTTCAGGACATTCCCTCGACTGGTCTGGACTGCTGGTACAAGTTGGAGGCCCGAACCCAGAGGTCCAATATCCAAGGGAGGATACGTCTGAAACTTTGGCTTTCCACTAGAGAAGATCGAGGTGACAACTAATTTAACCCGTTTGCCCAAGTTGATTACTGTTGGGAGTTCCAATTTATAAGTTGAATAGTACATCATCAAAGTTTGAGCAGAGTTTGAGGGATTTGAACATGTTATGCCCTCCGCAATCTGCCATTCGGTTGTGGTCTGCTGAATGCGCTGTGAACTCGATTTATCCCAATGAAAAAAAACTAGGTATATTGCTTCCGAGTCTGCAAGGCAGAGGAAGCATTGTTTTCACTTTCGAAATGAAAAAAAATTTAGTCTCCAAAATCAAAATTTCCACCCACGTTTTGCGTTTCAGAGCCTCCTGAACAAATTTGGTTCCGTGTGTGTCTGTCTGTCTGTCCGCATTTCCTTGCCACACCCATATCTTCCACAATTTTGATAGGATCCATCTTCATCATTCTTCATTCAGGTCTCAACTACCTGGTTTAGGTTCTACTACCTCAAGTCACTCTGGGCTGTAGATGAGCTTATTTGCTCGAAACCGGTCCCCACGCTACAATTTTTTAGTGAAATAAACAATTTAGTATTCGAACCAACAAAGGAGTCGTTCTCTCTCCCTAACCAACACTCTTATTGTACTTGTTGTCGAGTAAGAAGGTGTTTAGGTGTGAAGAGGGGTGGGCGGGGTGCTGTGTTATGTTAACATACACCATAATTTTCCAGTGGGGTCGGTGTCCCCTTTTAAGCTCAAAAATTTGTGGTTACCCTAAGAATGCGTCTTCAGAACTCCGCCAAAGTCATACCACAATATTTGAAGAATGCTCACGTAGGTAAATAATTCACACCCGTTGTGGGTTAAATTCGTAGGTACATCAGTTTCATGCCGTTTCAACGTGAAAAATGCTTTCCCGTCTACTGATGTATATATACATCATACGGTATATATACCTTATGAAAACAAAGCCGTATCAAATCCAGACTCTTCGGACTCATTGTCACTTAAACGCTCGAATGCCCACCGGGATTAACATTCACACCGAGGGAAAAACAGGATCTGTTTTACGAGAGGGGATGTCGCGGAAAAACATAATGAGAAGCTCGAACAAAAGCCGCGCGAAATCCGGCTGTCGTCAGAGAGAGAAAAACTCGTGGGAGGTATTGATAAAAATATAATGTATTCAAGCGAGAAGAACGAAGTTTTGAGAAATTCCTACCGAGCGTGACAGGAGCGTGCGTGACAGTTTGGATAAGGGTCGCAGCAACCCTCAGGGCGAATTCACGCTTGCGAGTACATCGTGGCGTCGTTCTTTCTAACCTCCTCCTTCTTTTCAGTTTGGATCCGCTAACCATGTGGCTCTGTGTCGTTTAAATAAAAATAGTGTTGGTCCGCTGACCATGTGTCGTCTTTTTCAAATTAGGGGGTTTTCGGTCTGCTAACCCAGTGGCTGCGATTTGAATAAAATAAATAGTGTGAGTCCGTTGACCATGTGTCAAGTTTTCACATTCAAACTGTCCACGAATTAGTTTAATATTTAAAGATAAGATAGATGAGTGGTACGAAGAGGCGCTTGGAGGCGCTGGCGTCATGGCCACAGCGGGTCGCCCCTGGGTCTGAGGAGCCAAAAAGGGATGTAAAACTGTGCTAGGGATGGGAAAAAATTTGTCGATATTTAATATCGATATTAAATTGTATGAATATCTACGTTTTTGAAAAAGTATCGGTATATATCAATACTTTTGAGCGAAAAAAAAAAATTAAATTCGATGTTCTTTGGTGTGCTCACTCCGAAAAAGACCTCAGTCCTAACCCTCAGGGAAAATATTACAATCTCATAAATAAAAGGAAAATAAATTTGGGAAAATCGAATATACTGCGTGATGCTATTCAGCAAGTCACAACCCCTCTTGACTACAATAATTATACAATTATTGTACTCCCACAGGCACATCCGAGGAGGACAACTGGGAAGATCTCCGGCAACAAGTTAAACTGACCTCCGTATTTGCCAATTACGAAATGACGAGAGCTCAAGCAGTAAGTTCACTCAATCATTTCCTCTGTTCACTTCAAATTAGCGATTCAATATATCCTTTGATACGAAACACCTTTCTCACTGAAATATTCAATGCTTACTGCACTACTTTCCCAATTTCTGCACACTATCAATCTCTATCACCCCCAGATTGCATCAAATGCACTTTAAATGATAAAGTCTAATTATGCATGAACGTTTCCTCACAAAATGAGAAACCAACGTTCCCCATTGCCGATAAGGCAAGTGGCAGAATGAGAAAGCAAACTTTTTTAAAGGAGGAATGGCCCACTGCTAAAGTTGCATGTATAACACCAAACATCACAATTCAAACCCGAAATTTAGTGATTTAAGGAGCCGTTTCTAGGAAGAACTCCTTCCCCCTTAAATCCTGCTCCCAATGGTGAATGTGAATATGCCTTGAATGATTGAAAAACACAACAAACGATGTTTTAGCTCCGTGGGGACATGTTCAAGGTGAGGCCTAATGTTGAGTTGTAATCGTAGAGGAGAAGATGATAATTTGGAGTCGGTTCACTCCAAAAATTCGGCTGAAGGTCTTAATGGCCCAGGTTCACTTGGGCTAGGCGCCTTCCGGCTCTTACTCGCACTCCTACAATTACCTGAACCAAAATAGTGAACTTAGTTGGAGTGAGGGTAAAAAAAAAAAGAATTTTTAATAAGGATAGAGAAGTTGCTTGGTCATTGAATCATCTTGAAAAAAATTCTTGTATTAATCACGCTCATTAAAGAATGCGATTGAGTACCACAACTTCTCTTCCCCAGGCCGAACTTTTTAAAATGCCGATTCACTTAGATGTGAGCGACTTTGTGTGAGTTGAAGGAGGGATGCAGTTGAATTTCCACAATCAACCGCCAGGAGCACCAACTTGAGTAAATTGCACTGTCCAAATTACCAACTTCTTCTCTATAGGAGTAAAGGCGCTAGTTTTATTCGTAGATCGGCTTCAACTGTGCTCGTACTTGAACAAGGTATTTTTGGAAAGGTGTAGTTTGATCGTGTGAGTTTTTCTCATACTGTAGTTGAGTTTTAGTTGGTAGAGTTTGAATGAACGTGTTCATTTAAAATTTGAGAAATGATTCCAATACTCATTGAGCTTGTTTCATATAGTATTTTAAAACGTCTGTAAGTATTGTACAGTTCACGGATCATCCATGCGGCCTCGAGTTTGACTTTCATCATGTAATAAGAGTGTGTAGTGTTTTCAATTTGTATGTATGCATGAGTGGGGTTTTGAGCAGAGTTGAATTTCCATATTGAGGTTACGTGGAAGGAGATGACGGAAAAAAGAGGAGATCGAATGAATATTCTGCATGTTTGAAGAAGGAACTTCTGCACTTTTTTCTTGTATGATCATAGTGATAATATCATCATATTATGTTAATGGAATAGAATCTGCCGAACTGCTGACTGGCCAGGTCCTTCTTCGTTCCTATATGGGGTGGGTATTCACGGCACCGATGAAGCTTTGCTGCTTGCTAAGTGTCTCACCGTGGCTGGTATGCCTGAGGTCAGGTTTGAAGATATTGATGGCTTGTCAAAAGGAACAGCTCTGTGCAATGTGGCCATGGCGACTTTGAGTTGATTCAATGTTAAGTTTGTTCAGAAGCAGTCTTCGCCTTTCGCAGTCTCTTTTCCTCTTGGTCAATCGTAGTTTGGGTTGAAGAAGGGTAGTTAGATTGACCCTGGGGAGACCCACCAGGTTGCTTAGCTACCGCCCGGCTCCTCCACATACTGAAGAGAAGGACCCCCCCCGTGGGAGCATCTGCTCAACTTCCCCTTATAGCGAAAGGGACGACTTCTGGTGGCAGCTACTCCTACAGTGTCGTCCCTCAAC
Organism: Pilophorus perplexus; assembly: GCA_955831195.1. Lineage (NCBI taxonomy): Eukaryota > Metazoa > Arthropoda > Insecta > Hemiptera > Miridae > Pilophorus > Pilophorus perplexus. Next base: position 30,500,290 of record OY037009.1, on the reverse strand, counting down.
CAAGCTCATTGTTGCCTGATGGTGTTTTCAGGGGAGCAATGGCAAAGGCAGCGAACACTTGTGATCAGACGGGCTGGAGATATACCTGCTCCTGCTCTCCCTAAAGCCATTGGGGAAAACATCAACGTCTCCCACGTAATTTCCAAGCAGCTCCGAACCACATACTGTGGTGAGACCCCCTAGGTTGCTGCACCATCCACAGCCAGTATCGTTGGCCAGCGCCAGCAATGTGTAGATTTGCTTTAAGTCGCCTTGACTGCTCAGTACCTACCGGAGAAGTCATATGATGTGACACCCTTGGCATCTCCACTTGCTGCGCTACCGATGGGTAAGCTCAAAGGTGAGTCTCCTGATGTACTTGGGAGCCACTGGCCGACAAAAGCTATGACCAGGTGCGTGGCGGATGACATGAACCAGACGAGAGCAGTTCTAGAGAATGGGTCAAAGCTTCTTTTGAAAAGCTGATGCTGGAAGCTGCTCTGGGGTACGCAGTTAGAAAATATCTTATCCTCAACATCGTCAAGGAATACCGTCAGGCTCTGGTTCCCATCGCCGATAACCAACCATTTGGGATCCCTTGCATGTTCCTTCTTCCGTCGCCACTGTTGCCGCCCCCTGCTGGTGATGGCAGTTAGTCTGGAATATTGGAACTGCTGTGGAGTCTTCATCGACTTCCTCGAGGAACATCTTCTGGTTGAGGCGAAGATTCTTATGACCATATAGATACTTGACCATCGCATCGTAACAAGTGCGCAATGCAATCTTGGTGCAGGGTCTATGTTCAATCCAAAGCTTCCCCAATTCCTTCCTGGCAGGCCAGTTTCAGTCGTTGCCTCACGTCGGTTTCACATTATCTGACTGATCATTGTGCTTTAGAAGAGTTTGATAACTTCTCCCCGGTAATCTCGGGGGATCGATGATGTCGGAACTGTTTCAAGCGGCATTCCCGAGGAAAAATATTTATTAATCACGAGGCATCCTTCCAAGTTTTCTAACTCATCACGAAAACGAGACTTGGCAGGCAGTTGGGAGGGATTAGAAAAGTTCTCAACAAGTTGTAGAAACTAGAATGCAGGCTGGAAAAGCACGAAGGGAAAGTGTCGAATAAGTCATCCTCATGACACCGGCCTAATTAAATTTATCCTCTGTTGCGTTCCTTATCTTGAGAGAGCGATACACATTTTTCACTTTGCCAAGAAAAAGTTTCTCATTCAGGTTTCTTCCTTCTCCCTGCATATTCTGCTACGCTCGACTGATATTGATAGGGAAAGTTATAATACATTTCTATCGCACAAAATACAGGAAATTTCCTTGGGAGCTTTGCAACGTATCTTTCTCGTTCACTGTTTGAGGTTCTACTTGTGTAGGGAAGTGGATGAAAGTTGGTGGGCGGGTAAAAGGGGGTTTGTAGCCTCCTTAAGGCCTCTCTTTCTACCACTCACGGAAATCAACCGAGACTCGGGTTACAGTTGTGTTCATTGAGCTTTGATGTGTCCTGACTACCATGCATAGGGATGGGATTTCATGCTAACGAGCGCTTCCCTCGCTTGCTATTCACGTTTATCAACTTCTTAAGCCAATGTCATATTAAAGGATGTATGTGTAGGTACTTTTATTTTTGGCGTACTGATATTTTTTGGTTTATTATTCCTGGAAAATATATGTATTGGAGACGTACACGTCTCATGAGTTTTGATCGACCTCAAAATTTATCATCTTAAAAAAATCGATTTTTAGGGAAAAATTGTGAATAATACTACATTTCATGCTGATATATATAATAATGTTATACGTTGGTACCAAATGACGGGGAAAAGTCCCCGAAACAGGAACCCGGAAATAAGTCCCCATGCCAAGATGATATTTGTGGCGAATATTCCCCTCATTCCCGATCCAGTATGCTAAGGCAGTACGTTTTCAACTAAATAATATGTTTTTGAGTTTCTAAATACGAATCTGAAGTTTGCTGCCTCCTAACTGATCGGCGTCAGGTCAAAAAACGCAAAAACCCTCGAAATCATGGACGTTGTCTCTGTTTTTCGCTTATATCTTCGAAACGAAGGTTCTTACGTAAATAGTCATGACTGCACCATGATCAAGGTTGAATAGCATTAAATTCCCCCCAGACGTCTGTATTGCAGTTGTCACAAGTTGGGAAAAGATTTTTTTTTTTTGAACACCGATTGCGGCTTTAAAAATTGGTCGAAATTGGACAGTGGGGGGATCATACGACCCCCAATTCCATGATGTTCAACTTTTATCGTGGTGAGTATTTACGTAAGATCCTTCGTTTCCAAGATAAAAGCGAAAAACCGAGACAACATTCAAAATTTCGAGATTGTTTTGCGTTTTTCAACCCTAGGAGGCAGCGAACCTTAGGCTCGGATTCAGCAAATCATAAAAACATGAATCATTTGAAAAACCTCCTACCTCAATTTCGTTAGGTACGTCATCACCACTTTTATCAGAAGAAGAATAAACTTTTATCAGAAAACCGCTGCAAATTTTGCACAAGGTTTATTATTCTTCGAAATAGGTGTGCAAAAATTAATTCTGTGTCAATCTTCTTCTTAATTAGAAGATATTTTTGTAAAAATAAAAAATTCTGTACAATGTTCGGACAGATGTGGGATCTCGAAAAATGGATTATGCGTCCAAAATTACTCGTAAAACGACAGTTTATTTGACCTCCCTTGGATCCTCCAAAAATCTCATTTTCAACCCCATGGAAACGTATAATGTCAAATTTTGAGGCCGATCAGAATTTTCGACCTCCACCGCGATTACATAGGTATATTATTCCAAGAATGATAAATCAAAATCGGTACAATCAATCAATGCAAAATGAATCTAAAATCGAAGGGAAAACATCGATTTTTTTATTTAATAATTAATTTCAATTATTGAAAGTCGGATTCCATCCCTAGTTCAAAATTCATAGTTATTTCAGGGTGTCGAAAGGATTTTAAAGTGGTTGGAAGGCGTAGCTCATGACCGATTCAAAAGGGTTCAAATTTGGTTTTTAGAGAAGTGAAATCGGTTTGCAGAAAGTCCACAACTGCCCACTGCTGTTCATGCTTGATGTTTCTCAGTGATGGATGAGACTACAGAAATGGGGTTTCGGCTCAAAAAGGTGAAATTCAATTTTGGATTCATATTCTGCAAGATTCAGTTAGTGAATAGATTAGGACGAGGAGCCCTCTCTGTTCCATCCGTTAAAAAAACCTCCCTCGCAAATTCTCTCGGGGGCCAATTTTTCACCGCTTTGACACGATAGGGATGGACGGAATTCTGTTTAAATACGATTAAAAATTGGGCGGGGAAAAACAGGGAAAAGAGAGTAGATTTGATGGATGGACTTACGGCATGAAAAAAAAGTAAGGATATAGAGGAAGATTTCATCCGTTGATGCTGAGTGGAAGCTTTTTCCCCTCTGATTATAAAATGGAGGAGACAAATGCTAACGTTACCGTTTTTCCTCGAAATAATTCTCATTTTTCATCGGGATTATTCCTAACTTATTCTAAATGTCGGGGAAGACCCAAATCACGCGATGATGGAGCTCAATTGCAGAGGTTTTCGCATAATCAGATGAAAATCAGGAGAGGGGAAATTTAAAGGTTGCAACGGATCACTTTTGAATTCGCTTGCGAGAAGGGAAAGATCCATAAATCGGCGTCGCACGTTCGCCGGATTTATAGCTTTTCAGTTTTCAGGGTTTTTCACAGAGTCAGATGGTCGTGTCAAGGTGTCGTTGTCGAAGTAATTAAACTGAATCTAAAATTTTTAGATGTTGATTCGATTTAAGGGGATCCCAGACCCTCATGTGAAGAGTGGATTCCGTATTGCTTCCGAGTCTGCGAAGCAGCGGAAGCCTTGTGTTCACTTTCGGGAGAAAAAAAATTTTTGTTGTCCGAATTCAAAATTTCCACTCGCATTTTGCGTTTCATAGCCTACTGAACAAATTTGGTTCCGTGTCTGTCGGTCTGTGGGTCTGTCCGCATTTCCTTGTTACAGCCATAATTTCCCCAATTTTGAATGAATTTAGCTCAAATTTTGAGGGATTATGCTGATAAGGCTCCTTGAGGTCCCATACGAATTTCAGCACAATTGAATCAGCGGTACGCTCTGCACATGCGCTAACGTGAAATTCTTGAAACAGGCATAACTTTCTCAGTTTTGATCGGATTTCAATCAAATTTTCAGGAATTGTGTGCGTATAGCTCTAGATGGTACCCTGTCAGTTTCATCACGATTGAATCAGCGGTACGCTCAGCGCATGCGCGAACGTAATTTCCTTGCCACAGCCATAACTCCTACAATTTTGATCGGATTTCAATCAAATTTTCAGGAATTGTGTGGGTATAGCCCTCGATGGTTATCTATCAGTTTCATCACGATTGAATCAGTGGTACTCCCTGCGCATGCGCGAACGTAATTTTCTTGTTACAGTTGTTACGTTCATTTTGAAATTGGCACGAGGAAGCTGATGTGCTATTGCCTTGGCAGTGTATTTTCTGTTGTATCCCTTTTATTATCTAATGTTGAGGAAGTTGGCCTTCCCAGAAAACACCCTCCTCAACTTCTGCGTATTAAATATGTGTATCTTCGCGCACTCCCGGGGTTGATGAGGTTCAGAGCTCTGTCAGGGTCATCGATTTGACCTCTTCACCCCGCCGTCTCTCCAAGTCTGCAGGTCTCTCCAAACAACGTTAATTAATTAAAATTTTAAACAACTTTCCCGTTTTCAAGTTTATTTGGTCGGACGGAACGTTTCCAGGCTTCCTCCTCATTTCATTCGGCTTTTCTTCCTGGAATGTTTGTAAATGTAAAGTAGGGATGGAAAGATATTTAATACGCTCGAAATTGAAATACCCGTGGCTTTGTTATTATTTAACCCATCTAGTTGTGCCCGCAAGGTTTTCAGCCCGATCGCCCAAACCCGTGGGACTCTATGGAGCTACGGAAGGGTTTTTTTGAAGGCTTTTGGATCGAGTCAGGTGTCGTTTTCGAAGTGGACGTAGCAATTGGACGTAGAATCCATTTTTTGGGGTCCCGCAACGATCCGATTTCACTGTGGCGATCTATAGGGCTTTCATGGGGCTACAAATGAGATTTTTGAAGGATCCCAGGAGGTCAAATATTTTTCAAGTAAAAAAACAAAAAATGTTTGCAAAAAAAATCCTTTTTCATTCATTCATGTGTAAAATTTGCAGCGTTTTTCTTCTACGTAAGCAAGAAAACCATGCAAACCCCCATTTATCGAATTCCTCCTAAACAATGTGCCAGGAGTTGTTTTCAGGTTGTTAAAAAAGTTTTGGCGTTTGTTTATCGGCTTTTAAAGATTGAGAATACCCAAGTTGGGTTATCCAAAGAAAACTTGGTGTTTTGTAACGCGAGATTCATTATTAAATTCTTTTCAAAGACAACGTTGGATGGGATTACACTCAAACTCGATCCGAAGAAGTTTGGTCGTCTCGTTCCAACCACCATTTAACGGGAATTGGCTTTTTCGAAAGAGAGGAGAGGGATCTTGGTTTATCCACAGGGCTTGTTGAAGGGTAGGAATAACTCTGGGGAAAGGAACAAAGGAATAGTTTAATTTTAGCTTGGAAGAGGCGCCCAACAGTTTTAAGAGCTTTCGGTTGCGGAATTAAATTCCTATGCGTCGGGAAGAGCGAGGTGAGTATTTCACGGAGGTAAAGATGTTTACCCCCGCTGCACGTGGAGATTTTTGGGGCAGGTTAAAGTGAGCGGAATATTGAAATTCCAGTGTGACAGCGTAATGAAGTCAAGCAGGTGTTGATCTTGAGAGTTCAGGTGACATCCGTGAAACGTTTATCAGTCCCCCAAGATGGCGGAGCTGCAGTGTTGGCAGCATTGTTCTAAAGTTGTGTTGTGACTTGGGGGAAATGGATGAGAGCCTAAAATTCAACGCCACGCGCACGCTGTTCCTTTCCTTGAATTTTCCTTGTTTCCAGAAAACGTGGTCCGGCGAGCTGCCTCACGCCGCCCTGACGATCCTCCACCAGCATGCCATCCAAGGAGATCTGACCAATCTTCAAGTGGCGGCCGTCCGGTGGGTCGCTTACTCCTCACTGAACGGCCTGGAGCCTCAAGTTCTCTGCAGACACCTCTCCAATCTGGAGCATGCTTGGCCTCATGAGACACTCACCAGACAGGAAGTACGTTATACTGATACATGGGCAAGAAATCTTCTTAACAATTTTTCTGAAGAACGACGTGAAAAACGGCTCTTAATTTAGAAAACTCTGCGACCTCTTTCAATCCTATCTACTGTGGAAATTGATCCACCCCTGGCTCTGTGTCATTCCTGAACACAGTGTAGAATTTGGCATATCAGTTTTCAAACTTTCCAATTTAATAGAATTTGCTGGTTGTCCAGAAGAATACCCTCGATCACATAGTGATTTATACATTTCCCTCGTGAAAATTGAATATTTCTTTCTCCTGTCTTTGAAAATTTTTGAATGGCAGGGAATGAAAATTTGGTGTGTGCATAATCGCAGTGTGTTTTTGGTTGGGCCCGCCTACAGGAATCCTCTGTTGACACTTTATCTTAGGATGCCAGGACGGCGGAACCAATTATTACACGTGGGTCCGTTGGCCAGGACCCTATTGGCGACAATTCATTTGTGGAGGCTGGCCAGCTGATTTTCAGTATAACTTTGAGCTGTGGGAGAACTGATATCAATCACGACACTTCGTGTTTGATATCAGATTCTCCTCAGCCCCCTTCCGAGGATCGACGCACTCCTGGCCAACTCGACAAATCGTGCCAACCTGGAGCTCGCGAATCTTCCTTAACTGCATCGATATCACCTTCTAGGCCTGCAGATCGCGACTCATCGCGTTATGCCCTAGACAGGGATATTCCTACACTTCTCTTTCTCCAGAGACAATGGCGGCGTAATCCTAGAGATGACGCTCGAGGCATTCCGCCACCCTCACAAAACAAATAATGATGATCCTAGCTATCAATTAGGAACACATTATGTGCATGTAGGTAGGGGTTACCTAACATTTGTGGTGGGGATGTCCCATAACACCTAACATTTTTAGGGGGGGGGGGGGGTCCCACAACACATATCTAGAGTCCTTGTGTCGTATCCCTTTTTCGGTATTTCTTCACGTAAATGCATTCAGTAGGAAACGCTCTACACATACAAAAACTTGGAAACTGATTTTTTTTTACATTTTCATTTCTAGTTGTGGAGAAATTGCCTTCAGATTCACATGTACACCTCTTTCATGAAATTTTCTTTCGTTAGAGGAAGATCATGAACTCGAAAATGCTTGAAACTTCGGCACAGGCTGGTTTTAGGTATTTACCCAGAAAAGTAAATAGGTACCCGGGTATTTTATATCTCTGGTTCTGGGGTAGTTACTCTTCTTTCACTTGTATCATGAATGAACCTTACACTATAACGTGCAGGGCATAAGATTGCACAGAGTTGTTAGAGGATCAATTCCTCAACATAATATGTTGCCCCATCGAGTTTCAGCTTGCGCCAATTAACTTTCAACGTCACGTACCGCTAATGAATAGTCCTCGGAAAGGACCGAGAGGAAATAGCAAATGCCATCCAGCCAGTGTGTCATTGAAGGATTCCTATATCAAACCCTTGCTGAGGTTTCTCTTTGATCGCGACCCCCTTTGGCCGTAATGAAGCTCAGTTTTCGACTCACCCCAACGGGAGAACGCTGTTTGTTTTGAAAGCCCTCCACCTTTTACCGTTTTTCCCCTCTTTAAATCCTTCAGCTCTTGTCTCCGAATTTCAGTCCGCCTTCTGTCCATTAATCCTTCTCTCGAATGAAGAGGTCTTGAGGGATTATTTATTTTCTTCTAGAAGTGGGCCACTTGAAAAATGGATGGCTAGTCAGTTACTTCTACCTTTATAAATGAGGAGCGGCTCAACTTATCTCTTATAAACCGTTGACGAATGGTTCAGGGTACTATGTGTATAATAAATAAATGTCCCAATATCAACTGTATCAACTGAGCATTAATCAACGGCCACGATGATGTTTTCACATCGAAAGAGCTTGCCGGTAGGTAGCATGGCAACGATACATCGATGGTTTTGGGCCATTGACGTTTGGTTGTCGATGTTTCACTATTTTGCTATCCCTATTATGGGACCTACTTTGCCCTCACCTACCTATCGAGGGCGCCAGCTTTTGCTTTTTGCTAGGTTAAAAGGGCCTAAGGCGCACTTTAGGGGAGGGGGTTGATACGGCACCCTTCAGCTCCCACTCAGGGCCGACTACTTGTCGAGAGTGGTTAGGGGGGATACTGCCCTCCTCACCAGGGGTGGAGCAGATAGCGTGGCTCGTTTAACGTTCGTACTAGCGTGATTTCTGGATCCACAGGCCAATTTCAAAGTGAACAAAGTCCGATGGCCTCCGCGTACTCTCCAAGTATTTGGGCTTAAAACCACATTAATTCATTTAAAATGAAGAACAAACTGTCGCATTTCTAGGAAGAGTATCTGGCCGAGTCCTTCAACACGTTTCTCGATTTCGCTTTACTTTTGGTGAAAAAGCATCGCATCTACTTCCCTCACCACCACCGACCGTCCATGAACCGCCTGGAGAATTTGCTCAGGTATGACAACTCTTTAAGTTCACCCTTAACGTCGTCAATTTGTGTCTCAATCGTAACCGATAACTTCGCTTTCAGATGTTTAGGCTTGTTAGCTAACATGAAGGCGTTCTGGAAGTGCTGCCCTTTCAACAAGGAAATAAGAGGGGAAATCACCAATAACCTGAAAAAAGGGACACTTGAGTGGTAATAGTTTAATTCACTGCGACATTTGAAATTTCACAGTCTGCACGGTTGTCACATAAACCCTCGATTTTCAGGTACGAAGATGTCCATCGGATGATAGCAGGAAGCAAAGCAGACCCAGACACAAGAATACAGGGCCTCGTGAAACTCATAACAGCCCTAACGATCGATCTTCAGAAAGGAATTGACCACTATAATCCAATGTTTGAAAGGTGTAGTCGCTTATTTTAAAGTTGTTCACAACTCAAATTGTTTACAGTTTCTTCTTCTATGACTCTTGTTGCTTTAAGTTTATTCGTTCTAGTGAAATTGTCTACTAATGATCTCCTTTTCTTTCAGCACCAACGGAGTTCCATACTTTTCTGCCACCTACAAACAACTCGAAAAGCTGGTAAGGATGCTGGCTCACTGCCCTTATTTCTGCACTCTTTTATTCCCTTCATTTCACACTCACAGCCCAATTGTTGACGTGGGACTTTGTGATATCTTGTTCAATCCTGTAAATTCCACTTCAGTTGAAACCAATTCTGTTGTCTTCCTGAATCTGCCTAACGCCGACTGGGCACTTTTTGCGTTTAATAATCACAAAAATGATTTCTCTTGTCGGCACATCTGCTGAAGTAATTTTTCAACAATTGGTAATAAAATTTATTACCATTTAATGTAGACTTAAGACTACATTTAATGTAGACTTAAGTGGGTAGATGATGTAAGCGCTGACCCAATCAAATACTCATATGGGTATACCAAGCCAGAACTGATGAATCCAATGAATAAGAGCGTGAAACAGACGTCTACTGCCGTCAAGTTTATTTCTAGATGACGTCATGTACTCCTTTGGCAAAACTCTTTACCCCAACAGATTTGTAAATAAAAACTGGGGTCTACTCACTAAAAACTGGTTTCTCCTAACTAAAAACTGGTTCCTATCCAAGAAATACCGGTTTCTGTAGACTAAAAACTGCTTTCTACTCACCGCAAACAGGTTTCTACCAACTAAAAAGTGGTTTCTGCCTACTAAAAACTCGTTTTTGCGCTCTAAAATCCAGTTTCGCCTGAATCAAAACCGATTACTTCGGCCAACTACGAAAAAGTTTCTGCTCACTACGAACCGTCTGGTTTCTACTCACTCAAAACCATTTGGGGCACAATTTTTCAAAAGGGCACCAAATTAAAAAATAAAAAATAAAAAAAGTGAATTTTTGGGAATCTAAAAACCATGGAAACCCTTCGCATATTGAGTTATAAAAAATGTTTTGGAAGAACAAGATAGCAATATCCCTTCCGCCCCATCAAAAATCAAACGTGTATCAATAATTGATAGAATTATTCTGCAAAACGATACAAATACATTCTGTTGTACTATTTTGAAAAACTTGCCCCTTTTTCTGCCCACTAAAAACTAGTTTCTGTGCGTTTTAAAAGTCGATTTTTCCACTCTTCAACCCGTTTTTTTTTTTTTTTTTTTTTGCCTGCTAAGAACTGGTTTGAGCTAACTATAACCAGGTTAGTGTTGTTAAAAAAGTTGTCTCCACTCACCAAAACCCTATTTCTGTCCCTAGTTTCTACTCACTAAAAAGTAGTTTCTGCCGACCAAAATCAGAGTCTCACGATCTTATCTCACAAAGACTCGAGTTTTCTTAGGCCGGACAATAAATCCTAATGGTACCGAAAATGGCACCTCCCTAAATCTTTAAAATTCCCCATTCACTTTCTCCTTTTCACTTTTTTGAATTCAGACACTTTGAAGTCTAAAATGACAAAATCGGCCATCAAGGATCATTTCTGGCTTGGTATGGATAATTTCTGGCTCCTACTTTGAGTACATAGTTTGGTATGTACAAATCATACATTTCAACCACCTCAATCCCCATTCAACCATTCGTAATCACTTCCAAGTCTCCCCGTAGCAGCAGCACCGTCTAACACCCCCCTCACTTCGCACATCTTTTTTCTCTTCCCATGTTTGAATTCTTACTAATGTTTATGACCTTGTTTCCATTGCTAATTCTCACTTTCTTTTTCCATTCTACTTCATCCTTTGTACCCTCCACATATTCACCTTGCCATTAACGAAGCTGGCAAGGGAACTCACAAGGAATTTGGACTTGATAGAGGTACTTAACAATTCTGCGGCTGAGCACGAAAAAACAAACAAGCACACACGTTTTACATTGTGTACTAAAAAAGGGGTTTTCTCGTAACAAATTTTGAACTAATCAGCTAGTTTTTGTGTTTTTAATAGATTTCATCAGCTTTGCGTGTTACAGTTTTTTCGGTGTGATTTGTTTCTATTGTTGTCGATATGTACCACACTTCACTTGGGTATATTTTTTCATATTCACTTCTCCACAATTTTAAACGACCGTTTGACCACTTTGTGATGGGGAAAACCACCAACCCACCAACTAGGAACGACGAAGCTTCAATAGATTCAGTCTAGCTTCAAGCATGAGCTGTCACTCTAGGAATGTGCACCGTCCAGCGATAAGTGTGTATTTTTTTTTTTTTTTTTTTTCTTTGAAGTTTATTATTCAATGTGCGCTCGTGACATTTTCTGAGAGCCGCCGTTTGTACATACAGGAAACTCAGGATTTTTTTCTGAGAGTGATCATCTCGGAGGAATTACAGGGAAATGCATGTTCGATATAATAAATTGATTCAGCCGTGGAGAGTTGAAAGGATCCATGGGGTAGGCTCACCCAATGTGCCTGGACATTCCTCGCCCCAGACGGTCTCTTGGTCGATGGATCTTTTTTATTTATGTTTTTATTTTTAATAACCAACTAAAAATTCATAGTTGATAGTTCGTATTGCTCTTTCCCATCGGGCTATCATGGCCGGTGGTTTTCTAGGATTACGACGGGGTTTTCCGCCAACAAAAACGGCAGGTAGTTTCTCTCTGTTTATTCGAGTTTTCGCCTACACGCCATCTTCAGGAGTTGTAATCTGCAAAACACGCTAAGGTTACTAGCTAGGACTAGGGGAGTATAGTAGCACAGATCTACCTAGTTACAACGATTGGTACGTACTGTATTGTTACGTCCTGTTCGGATCCGACCATCCATCTGCCGCCTCGCCTGCCAGTCCCAGGGTGTCCTTAAGTTGGCTATTCATTATTCATTCAGGATGAAACAACACATGAAGTACGTACCAATCGTTGTAACTGGGTAGACCTGTGCTACTAAACTCCCCTAGTCCTAGCTAGTAACCTTAGTAGATTAGCTTGTTTTTGCCGATTAGATAGCGTGTTTTGTAGATTACAACTCCTTAAGATGCCGTGTAGCCGAAAGCTCGAATAAACAGAGAGAAACTACGTGCCGTTTTTGTCCCGTCATAATCCTTGAAAACCACCGGCCATAAAAATTCATTTAATTTATTTGGTTTAACTTTATTTAAAATATTGATTTTTTCTTTTTACTCTTGACTTCAAACAATGAATGGGCCCCGACGTTAACGTACTTATCCCTTACATGTACCTACCAACCGCGAGCCCAGAATTCAAACCCCATTTATCGAAATATTCGCAAACAACAATAAGGATGCTCTTCTGAGGGGTGGGGGGAGAAAAGGGGGGGCAAGTGAGGGACACTGATCTCCAAAGTTGGCCAAAAAGGGATATAAATAGATTTCACCTTCTAAATGAATTCTTTCGCTTTCATCCTGTACTTCTTCAAGATAAACTATTCATTATTGAAAAGCGAGTAGTTGAAGGGGTCTGAGGCCAGGTGGGAGAGGTCAGGCGTTGGCTGGCTTTAGCCACCAGGGGGTGGCCCCCTAGTTCTACTACACTGGAGCTGCAACTCGAGGAGAGTTGAGAATGGAGGTTCAGGGTACTGAAGGGCGAGAGGCCTTGCGTACGCCTTACGGTACGCATGGGACGGGATTAGTTCCATGAAGCCATATGAGAGTCCATGATGAAATCTCCTGATGATGTCGTTTTCACCGATGTTAATTTTTGGTACCCAACGGCTCAATGCCCAGCCATGCCTCATGTGTGACGTCACTTGCCTCAGCTTTTAGTTCAAAATCTCAACAACTTCTGTACAAACGCTGCGCGTAACTATACAGATTCTCGACTTGAAAATCCTTCTATGGAGCAAGAATTTCTATAGCTTTTTCAAGTACATTGCGGGGTCGGCTCCTGCCCCAATTGTGAAAACCAGTTGGTTTAACACCAAAAAGAAAACAAAAACCACTTTACTTTACTTCTTTACTGCTTTACTTCTTTACTTGAAAATACATATGCGTTTTTATATAAGTATATTTTTTATGAAACCCGTCGACCAAGAGCTGTGTCTTGCCCCCTTCCCACCATCACCCATATCACCCAACATCATCCCGTCAGAGAGCGCTGACCCCCCCCCCCCCTCATCACCATCCTCTCTGCCTACAATAAAATTCTCTCTGGTAAAGTCATTCACCATACAGCAGCCCATACGTCGGATTTCACTCTACTTGGCAGCATCAACTGTTGTAAAATGATGAATGATCAGCTTTTGGTGTTTCATAGAATAGTGTGTCCTAGGTATTGCTGTCCATAGTGAGCGGATTAGTTTTAGCTTGTAGTAAGTAACTAGTTTTAAACTGCTGGACGAAGATGTTCTCTTCATGCCATTTATGTCTGGTTTAAACCAGCCGAAAGCTGAGTCAGCTTTTGAAGTGCGGCGAAGAAGAATGAGCTATCTGTTATTTATTGTTTTCCTTTAATATAATATATTAATTAAAATATTTTTTTTTCCCTCATTTTTCAAGTTTTGTCACTTGCGGTTGGGTGCTCGCAAACTTTTCGTATTTTAACGTCACTCGGGTTTTTACAGGTGTCGAACGATCTGGGACCCGAAATACAGACGCTCTGCCAACAGATAACGACTCCCGAGCTGGGTGACGACCCTCCTACACTTCCTCCGGGCGCGGAAATGGCCACGTCCATATTCGAGCTCTACCTGTCTATACAAGAGTTCGCCAGGTATCGATATTACTAAATCTCATCGTATCGGTCTGCCTGTCTGTCTGTGTCCGATTCACGCCTAAACGGTTGCTCGAAAAGATGAGGCGTTTTTTCTAAAGGGTTTCGCGTGTTCCGGGGACGGACATAGGCTGCCTTAGAAATGTGAAATTTTAATTTGGTAGGTACTCCGACGTCATGGCAACGAAAAACCTACCTTCGGGTATTTCTACTGCCCGAAAAAGTGATAGGCCGAGCGAAGAGAGGCCCCCCCAATCGGATGGCTAGTGTCATACTGAAAAGGATTCTCGAATCGAAGAAATTTAATAAATGTGAAAAATGACACCTAAACGAAAAAAAAAGCGTTACGTGACAGGGGTTGGACGAGTCTGGGATCCCGTAAAAACCGATTCTAAGTCAAAAATTACTTTAAAAACGACACTTCACTTTCAACACCATCTATGCACGCTAGAAGCCTCACAGAACCTCATTGTGGTCTGACAGCCAACCAGTAATTTTATTGAAATATCGAGACCCAATCCTTGTATCAATATTTTTCCATCGATATTTTGGCTTTGGTGGTAGGAGAAACCCGACAAACCCTTTGGACTGCGGTGGTAGGAGAAACCCGATATAATATATACACCGGATATTTTCGCCTGTGAGATGCACTCTTGTTCAACATTTCGTGGGACAGAGTGCCTGTCCAAAGAAGTGAGTAAACTACCTAATAAAAAATAGCACCTCCACCGCAGTGAGCGTCAAGGACTGCCCCGGGACTCCTTATCGTATTTCTTCAGGTCAGCCCCTTTCGTTGCCTTAAGCTAGATTCACCTGGGACGGAGCGAGGGCGGAAAGCGGAAGGACGAAACGACGGGAAAACCAGCGGAGGGGGTGGCGGAGTTGGAAGAGCATTCACAAAGGTTGTGAACGGAATTCCTGGTGGATGGTATCATACTAGCCTTCCTCCTGATCTGATCTTCAAAGCTCCTCCTAGTGCTTCACAAGATCGATTAAATTTTTTGTTGAAATCCATTGCATCGTCCAAGACCTTGTTGAAATTCATCAACATGGGATGGTCGCAAAATTACAAATCGACGTGCAAATATTGCAACCTCTTCTAGCAGTTATACTACAGGTAACTGGACACGCATTTCACGTGTCCAGCCCATTGAGCGTAACCTGTGAGGGGCGCAAATTGGCGAACCTGTTCGTATATTCGTTGTTTACAGTCAGATTGAGATGGCGTTTAGACTGTCCCCTTCCCCTGGATCCGATTTCCGATTCCTTCAAAAGAATTCCGATTACTGGGAGGGCCTCACGACGAATGGGAAATTTAAACAGACATAGGGGCTGGACTATGCGCGCTTGCAAGGTCTATGAGATCTGGGATCAATCCCAACTGGCTCAGGTCGAGAAATCGCTTACTTTCCATGGTTCTGGACGAAGTAATTTTTGAGATTTGGGAGACGATTTCATTACCTAATGTTACTAACTTCTTCCCCTCGTCATGGCCAGGGACAGGCATTGGGAAAAGATGATTTTTTCCCTCACTAATGTCGAATACAGTCAGAGATTTAGGCGATTCTCACTATCAGGAGGCACAAATGGGCGAACGAAGCGAACCCTGCCCTGCCCTGACCAAGAAAGTGTCCAAGCGAAGCGAGGCCTCCCTGTCCTGCGTTAGTCTGTGACGTTTGGGCCAGCCTCAAAACATTTATACGGACATTGTGCGTTCCATTTTCCAATCTCTCTCTTGGGGCTGGTAACCCCTAAAATCAGCCATCACTCTTCCCCTGCGGGATTCCCCCGAGCGTCAGTGAAATGCGCGTGACATCCCAATGAATAGGCGTCCGGTCTCTAGTTGACGTTGACGGATGACGACGGGATCAACTCGGACCAAATAAAACAGGAGGGTTTTAGCGGTACAAACCGTTCGCAATCCGAGGATTGCATTCTGATTCCGTGATTGATGGATTGATGATTGACCCATGACAGATTAGTCTATGGACGACTGGAGACTTCTCGACAGTTGATACAAATGGGCAGTTCCGAATTGGCCAAATTGGAAGTGCAACACTGAATCGAACCTTTTCTTTCATTTTATTGCAGTTTTCGAGAAAATCTCCCAGACCAGAAAGCGTTGGCGGTCCATTTATATTACCAGTGGTTCGAGCCAGCAGTTGACAAGTGGTTGGACCTCGCTAAATTCAAGGTAATTCGTGTCACCGTTCACAATTTTTCTGTTTTAGCATGGTACATTTGCCAGAGGTAAACTGGCTCGAAGAGAGAGACTCCTGTCATGTAAATAACGACCACTCCACAGACAAAGAAGGGGCAACTTGCAGTCTGCTAGCTCTGTGCACCACACCACCCACAGATAGTCCATCCTGTGAAGGTCAAGAGTGGGCAACAGGGACATTTCGTTATTGAAAAATATCGATATTTGATTCGAAATAAATATCGAAGGAAAATATCGATATACCGAAATTATCGAAAGCAAATATCGATATATAATTTGAAAACAAATTTCTTGTCCCGCCATTTAATCTAGGTATATTCCAGCGAAATAATTACAATAAATACAGAACAGAACAACATGAAGTGTACCTACCTATTTAATACAGATTGTATGTAGGTAGCCTAATACATAGTCAGAAATAAAAGCTTTTATAAAAAGAGGACCATTCGAATTCAGGGATGCTGCTTAAAAACTGGAGCTTATCCACATACCTACCTACTTCGCCGATAAACGGTTCCTCACATTGGTGACAGTGGCACCAGCTTTGAAAAATTTTCAGTTTTAAGACATTTAATGTCTTATGGGACCGACGCACAGTGCGTTGACCATATATGGAAATTTTGGACGAAAATTCTCTAAGGGCCGATTCTTATAGGAAATTTGACGCTGATTACTCAATAGTATGGTTTTCATTCGATGTTTCACTGAGTTATCGACAAAAAACTACCCAGTAAAAAACGTGAATTTTGATTGGTTTCTGAGTTTTAAAAAAAAGGACCTAATACAGTAGGTAATTGGTTATTTTAGACTTCTTGTCATTTGGCATAGTTATATATTCGTGAAAGAAGACAGCCAAGCAATAAATAATCAGTTTTTATTGGAAAGTAGGGCGTTCTCTTTGAAAAAAGTACCTACCTAACATGGCGGGTAAATTACAACGATAAAGATTGATTAAAAAAATAAATAAATCACTTCTTCTTGCTGTCTAGGAATATCACAAAAAGTGTGACTTTCAACAAAGTCCCCCTAACATAGGTAACTTAATTCTTTGACTAAAAAAAAAAAAATCCTTTTTTCCTCTGTTGAGGACGTTGATCACATTCAATGATAGTTAGGTAACATCTTATTACAATTCTAAAGAGGTATTTTAAGGTATTTTTTGAGAAATTCTCTTCTGAAGTTGGATAATATATTAGGACCTCCTTTCGTGAATGCATCAAAGATAAAAAGTAAATTTTCAAAATATGTCCAATTACCTATTGAAGCCACAGCCATAGTAATTAGGTTCATCAATGCACTCGCCGAAGGAAAAATCACTACTGAAAGCAGCACGCCAATAATTGTAGTAGGCCGCTACGATTCCTTAGACTATTTTTGGTTCTTATATTATTATATTTGGTTATTCGCCTATGTATACATAGGCGAATAACCTATATGTATACATATACAATATATATACATATATTACCTATGTAATCGCGACGGAGGTCGACGACTCCGATCGGCCTCAAGATTTGACATTATCCGTTTCAAAAGGTCTGGATTCCAAAACCGAAATGTCCGTCCGACGTCCGAGCCGTTTTGGGCAGTAGGAATTTTTTGTATCTGAAATTTTTACAGAATACCTGGTTCACCATCTAGTTGTACCCGCAAGGTTTTCAGCCCGATCGCCCAAATCCGTGGGGCGCTATGGGGCTACGGGAGTTGTTTTTTTTTTAAGGCTTTTGACTATGTGATCGAGTTACGTGTCGTTTTCGACGTATTTTTGGACGTAGAATCCATTTTTTTGGGGTCCCGGAACGATCCGATTTCATAATGGGGATCTATAGGGCTTTCATTGGGGTAAAAATGGGATTTTTGAAAAATCCCAGAGGATCAAATATTTTCTGAGTAAAAAAAAAAAAAATTGTTTTGGAAAAAAATACTTAGGTAGGTACCTAAAGGTTTGAAAACGAAAAATTGAGAAAAAAAATTTTTTTACACAAATAATATTCGGACATACCAAACAACCTATACCATACCAAATAATAATAAACCCTTGTGTACAATTTGCAGCGTTTTTACCTTTGACAGAAACCATGTCTCGTTTGGACCTGAAAGCTTGTGTTTCTTCACCAGGAACTGGTGAAGAAACACAATTCCCGAACAATTCCCGACACAAAAAAAAATTATCGATCTTTATTTTTTGTCCATTGATCAATCTACTGAGCGACGTGGCCCAGTGGGTATTGCCGAAAAAAAAAGATCCGATATTTTGATTATTATCGAAAGAATCGATAATCGGAAGCAAAATATGGATGTATTCCGATTATTGGTAATATTGAAACATCCCTAGTGGTTAGGCATTCCTCTTCAAGGGAAGGGCACGGAATAATTCTATTGAATAATAAATTCTAATAATTCTATTGAATAATAAATTCTAATAATTCTATTGAATTGGATACATTGAATCAGTTGAATTGTATTCCGTGGGAAGGGTTTAGACCAGGCAAGAGCGGATGAAGCCTTCATCATTAAGACGCATTTCGAGGGTGACAAGTTGGCTTTCACACCCCACATTTTCACCAACTTTTCAGGAGAACCAAAAAACTGATTTAAATCCCTGTGGTTGGGTAGTTCTTGATACACTTTCACTCAAATGTCGATTTCGAACATATCGGGCTGAGATGCGTTACAAACTGTTCAATTTTCCTAGGCGATGAACCGGATCAAGAAAGCCGCCGAGTTGAACAGATTTTGTTCGGGGGACTACATCGTCAAACACAGCACTTCTGCGGTCGACACGGCCGCTTGCATTTACCAGATGAAGGAGTTTTGGAAACAGCTGTCATGGCCTGACCTCGTCGGTTCATACAATCTTCTGTACAAACTTGTTGACGTAAGTAAACAGCCCCATTTCAGGGGCCTTTTTTGCTGCCCATATAACTGAATCACCCAGACGACTACCATACGAACTTTCCGACGGGATTAGAAACAAACTAGACGGTTAGGTGAAATGTTTCATCGGCGTCCCAAATGAGAAAGTGTGGGACCGGATCAGAAGTTTCACAATTATGTTTCTGATGGCCTCGCAGAAGTTATTCAGACTAATCAGGGTTGTTTCTCCTCTGAGCTGTTTGCAGTTTGATTCGATTACAAATTTCTCGTTCAACTATACGGGAACACGTTTCAACCTGTCGCTGAAGGGAATCACCGACTAAGTAGTCAAGTCTCAGCGCTGAGCGAGCTTATTTGATGGGTTGAAAACTGTATTACTCGTGGATTCATTATTTTAATATCATTCCGTTCACAAAATTTGTTTCTGATTGTAAATAACCAGTTTTTGCCAACTAGAAGCCAATTATACTTCCGATATTTCTTCTAAAACGACACCTCACTCCACGACCATAACTAGGGGTGTCCACATCGTTGAAAAATATGCGATATGGTGACTATTATACCGATTTATCGTGAAGAGAAATATCATCCAAAATATTGACTTATGAAGTGGCAACATGTAATATCGATGATTTTATGAGCATCTCTAGTCAGGTAACCTTTGTCGTATCATCCTCTCGTATCATAAACCTCATTCGTTCGCAAATTCCAGAGCGTTTGCAGCGGAGCCATTTACTACAGCCATCTGACTCAGCAGAAACTTCAAGACACGGGATATTACGAAGACACCTCACCGTTCAAAACTACAGACGAGGTAAGAAACGGAAATTGCAGGCCCATATGCATAAACGTCAAGTCCTCATCCAAATATTTGGGGGGATAATGTACGAAAAGTGCAGAAAACCGCAAGCCTTCTTAAAGGTTGGGATGTATAAAAAGTGTGGGTATCACTACTAAAGTGACGGTTAGGGAGAGAGATGACTCAGCTGCTATAGTTGGTACTAAATTGTTTATTCAGAAAAAGCAATCGTAGTGTGGAGACTGAAGCCCATCCGAAGCCAAGAACAGTACATCTTTAGCTAGTACGAATACGTACGTATGACAAAGGTGCCTACATTATTAGCAAAATAACAAGCCTATGCTTCCTGGTTTGAGAATTTCGATAGTGGAGAACCCTTATTGGATAGTGTAGGGCTCGGGAGATTTGAGAAGACATAAGTGTAAATTAAAATATTTAATTAAAAAAGTTAAAAAATTAAATATGTAATTTAAGTACTTTAATTACATTGAAGGTAGGTACTTTAATTACATTTTATTAAAAATTTCGAACAATTTTTCTCATTGAATACGAGAGGAAAATTGGTTTCAAAATCTCTGATATCGGGGATCTGCTCATTTTGCCATGATCGCCATGCCTAGTAGATCCCCGCTAATGACGTAGGTACTGTTCTTGTTCAGGCTGTAGATGAGCTTAGTTGCTCGAAACCGGTCCCCACTCTACAATAATATTTATTGTACATTATTCTGAATGAACAATTTAGTACCTGCAACAGCAGAGGAGTCACCCCTCTCCCTAACTTTCACTTTGTATTAAACCTCTGCACCTTCGGCAAACAAGCCACTTCGTTGTGGCACTGTTTTCCCAGTGTCTGACGGAAACGTAGTTGTAAAACCTACGTTTTTATTTTCACATTCAAAATGGAACTTCAATAATTACGCCTAGCATTCAAATGGAACTGAAGAGAAATCGGTTGATGGTCAGTGTCTGCCATGGAATGTTCAGATCTGACACATCAGGTGAGTTCGCAGAGCAGTTCTGGCCTTTTCACACACGCGCACTAGGGCTTTTGCTAGGGTTGTGATTAGGGGTAACTTGGCTTCCTGATTTATTCCTCCAAGCCATCATGTTTGGTGAACGCAGAACTTCTTCAGAATCGATTCCGGCAGTACTGCCGTTTTTTTAAATCTAGAATTTCTAGAACATATTCCGACTATCCTGTAGCACTATGTCAACGATCTTTTATTTGCCGAAAAACACATTGTAT
Source organism: Pilophorus perplexus (assembly GCA_955831195.1). Taxonomy (NCBI): domain Eukaryota; kingdom Metazoa; phylum Arthropoda; class Insecta; order Hemiptera; family Miridae; genus Pilophorus; species Pilophorus perplexus. The sequence goes on along the minus strand of OY037009.1, from coordinate 30,479,366 downwards.
AGAACAACCGACATATGATTGTAAAACATAATATGGTATATGTACACATAATAAAACGGAATGCGTAACCACCCCATTTACAGGCCACACTCATCAAAATTTTGTGCGGCCAATTTGGTGAGGTATTCCTTGATCCCCTTGAATGGAATAGCTGGAGCCTCACGGATGTTCACAGCGTTTGGCCACGAAGACCTCTGAAGGAAGCCTGAAGAGGCAACACGTTTGGCCACGCAAAGAACGACCCGTCTGGCCACCGGGGCATTGCGATCCACTCCTGATGCAATCTACTCTCGTCCATCGACTCCCTTTTGGTTTATTATTCTTGGAATAATACACCTATGTTTTCGCGACGGGGGTCGACGACTCCGATCGGCCTCAAAATTTGACGTTATCCGTTTCAAGCGGTCTAGATTCCAAAACCGAAATGTCCGTCCGCCGTACAGGCCGTTTTGGGCAGTAGGAATTTTTTTAAAAATCTGAAATTTTGACAAAATACTCGGTTTACCATCTAGTTGTGCTCGCAAGGTTTTCAGCCCGATCGCCCAAACCCGTGGGGCGCTATGGGGCTAAAATGGGGCTACAGAAGGGGGTTTTTGAAGGCTTTCGGCTATGGGATCGAGTCAGGTGTCGTTTTCGAAGTATTTTTGGACGTAGAATCCATTTTTTGGGGTCCCGCAACGATCCGATTTCACTGTTGCGATCTATAGGGCTTTCATGGGGCTAAAAATGGGATTTTTGAAGGATCCCAGGAGGTTAAATATTTTTCGAGTAAAGAATAAAGAATTTTTGAAAAAACAATTTTTTGAAGAAAAAAATCCAAAAAAAATTCAAATTTTTTTTCCCCAACATTTTTTCTTTTGACTCAGAAATAATTTTTGCGCAACTAACCTGTATCAAAGAATAATAAACCCTTGTGTAAAATTTGCAGCGTTTTTTGGAAACGACCTGGGCAGGCCCTGAAAGCGTGGAGGCCATCCTGGCAAGCCTAGGAATCACCGAGCCAGCTTGGAACCAGCTTGGCAAGCCTTGGAAACCCTTGTCCAGCTTGGCACCATATTGGCATGCCTTGGAAACTCTTAGTCAGTCGCCGTATTGGTTGTCAAACGTGTTGAGTTTTCACCCCTCAGTGGCCAAACGTGATACTCCCAGCGAGAGCGTTGAAAAAGAGTGAGAAAGGAGAGTGTGAGGTTATTTTTGCCCGTGATTGGGTCTGTGAAATTTGTCATGGTTTATGTTTTTCCTTACATAAATGAAACGCTCCGGGCAGGAACAGTGTGGATTCGAAGCCCACCGAAAACTGATCTACAGGTACAATCCTCTCATTAGCGAATTCCAGCCTTCAAATTGTTATTTGATGAGTAATCCAACCAGAATCAAAGCACCATGAAAATCTTTCATTGAAAAGATCACTACGGCCGGAGCCTAACCACTAGGAGTTCCTAATGTTTATTGTCCTCACTATCTCTATGATGGACGTACAACTAATATTTCCTCGGTCCTATTCAAGTTCTTCCTCATTATTAGAGGCTTGTGAAACATTGTACTACCCAAAATGTTGATATTTGAATTGTCGAAACTTTAATAGATTCTGAACGGCTCTGCAAGCTCACCTGGTAGGTGAGTTCCTACCTGAAATCGTTTCGACGTGTTGATTGAGTGAATAATTATTAGCTATGGCTGTCAGATCAGTAAAAAAAATCCCTGAGAGAAGGGGACAGTTTCATGAAAAAAGGGGGAAAGTATAGACAACAAAGTTTTTAAACGAAAAAAAAAATTTTTAATTTATGTTTATGAAAGTATCGATACTCATAACCATCGATTTAAAAAATCGAATCGATAGGTACTTTTTGAAATTGTTGGCTTAATTGTTGTTGTTGTTGGACTCTACTTCCTCTGGCGCTCTCAAGAAGGGTGTGGCCATTACTGATATTTGTTGGCGTAATTGAATACTTCCCTAGTTTGTGGTTGTTGCTGCTAATTCCATGTTTCTCATTTTGAGTCCACAGAGAAGGTATTGTTCATTTATTTACCATTATCTGGGGCTCCACATTGAATGGGTACCTTCGTCACGTTTCTTTCATGTGGCTTTCATTCGATAAAAAAAAATCGGTTCCTCTTTCGTATTTTCCGGATATTTTGAACACACTTTATAGGCCTCTGTGTGGTCGCGAGGAGCTTGGGCCTATCTGTCAACGTCGTCTGAGTCGACTCCTCTTCACGTCATCATTGGGGCGACACAAGTGGCCACCGCTAAAGAATTCATCGAGGTGACATTTAAAAACCCCCCCACCCCGAATGTTACCCAGGAACCGGTTGTACATAAGAAGTGTGTTTTGGGTTTGTTAAAATTGTTTGTGCCCCGAGTGTGTTATTGAATCCCCGAAAACGTTTTGCGCGGGAGGGTTTGACGTGTACGGTCCACTCGTTCACGTCGATGTGAATGTCATTGACCTGGACACGCTGGACTGCGCTCTGGGCGGTCAACGATGGAAATTCAGGGTGATCCCAGATATTTCCCTATTGATTCATTTATTTCAAAAACGGTAAACCATAATCATCTTAAATCCTCAGGGGCAAAGCGGGCAAGGTGTTCAATTCGTCGGTTCATTGGTAGGTCATCTCCGTTGTTCATCGACTCTTTCTGCTCTTTGCTTGTGACTGACTCAAGTCGCTTTGGGCAGAAATTTCAACTCTTCGTTTGATGCCTTCAAAATTTTCCAAATATGCCTACGCATATTCTTTAACGCTATACAACATAGCTTCTTTCAAATAAGTTGGTCTTGAATCGGATCGGGATTTTTTCTTTTTTCAACTTTGACATGTTATAACCTCATCCTACGTGTGTCCCTTCATGTTTCATAGCACGCTGAACCTTTTACTGGCTAGGTTATTTCTCAGTAGTGGATCTTCCGATTGGAACTTGTTGAAATTGATCTTTTCGCACTTCTGAAAACTGGATCTTTTCTAATTGTTGAAGGGTTTGAACGGCACCCTCTGTTGCTTTTGGAGTTGGGTCGTCCTATTCAGAATAATTCCGCCAAATTACAGCCCGGCATTACAAGAATAAACTACTGTTCAGACCGCGTAGATCCGCTACTGCTTTACTCCAGAATCACTGCTTGAAATACTCGAAAAATGTGCATTTTCCTTCTGTAATTTCCAACTGCGGTGAGATCCGTTTGTGTGTTTTTTTTTTTAATCATTTCCATTACATTTGACTGATAACACTAGATCCGAGTAGATATTTCTGCTAATGGTTTTCTTGTCCGATCCCAGATGTGCGTGGCCATGAACGATTTGGAGTACGTTCGCCGCACGGTGAGTCTGATCCCGGATGAGGTGCAAATGGAAACGGTTCTGGAGGCTGTGGAAGCTGCTGCGGGTCCTGGCGTGGAGACCGACCAATGGAGGACGGCAGTGACAGCGCTGCTGGACCAGGCGGTGCAGCAGCTGGAGGCCGACATCACAATGATCATCACCCGCCTCGGCGTCAAGGTGGGAAACCTGCTGACTGTAGTGTTCGACAGACAGGAAACGGTTCCACGTAGATTCCAAAAAACTTGGTCAATTTAATGTCCGTCCGCCGTCCTAGGCAGTAGGTATTTTTAAAATCTGAAATTTTGATTAAAATACTTGGTTTACCATCGAGTTGTGCCCGCAAGGATTTCAGCCCGATCGCCCAAACCCGTGGGGCACTGTGGGGCTTAGAAGGGGCTACAGGAGGGGTTTTTGAAGGGTTTTCGCCTATGGGGTTGATTTAGGTGTCCTATTCGACGTATTTTTGGACGAAGAATTCTTTTTTATTTTATGGGTCCCAGAACGATTCGATTTCACCGTGGGGATCTATGGGGCTTTCATGGGGCTACAAATGGGATTTTTGGAGGATCCGATGGAGTTCAAAATTTGAACCTTATTTAATAAGGTGTCAATTTTGGACGCATAATCCATTGTCCGAGGTTCCACATCTGTCCAAACATTGTATGGAGAAAAAAAAAAAGTTTTTTTCGAAAATATTTTCTCATTGTCACAGAATTAATTTTGCGCAAATAACCTATAACGAAGATCAATAAACCCTTGTGTAAAATTTCAGATGTGTGCTCCATTGAAAAAGTCAATGTTCCACTTGGCGTGGTCTCCAGACACATTGCCGACTTGCGATGCCATTTCTCCGCTGCTTGAGTATCTCGACACTCACTTGCTGGCTCTGAATGCTGCCCTCCTTCCCAGAAACTTCGAGAGAGTGCTTTCAACCGTGTGGGACGTTTGTCTTCTGCAGTTGGGCCATCAGATGGATGGTACGTAGTTTGTTATGCCAAAACACGACAATTTCAAACAATCAAGTACAATCCAAATAAGGAATTAGAACACCACAGCAAGTACATTGTACTGTACCTACCTACAGTGTACATTTTTGTTCAATAATTACAGTATTTTCCATAAAAATGTAATATAACAGCAGATATCTCTCTTCGCGTCAGTCCCACCCTTGGTCATCAGCCCCTCTCTTGTTCATTTTTTAGTTATATTTTTCATTCAAATAAGAAAATTATTTATGCGCTGCTGACGGTCTCATTCCATCGTAAATATATTGTAAAATAACAACCATTTAACAACCGACAAGGACGTATATTCACTTGTCAAAAACTCAACCACACGATCAACATGGCTCGAAAAACACAACTCTTCCTTCTTTTTCCTCCAGGTGTTCAATCACAGGGATGCTAGGGAACCCCTAGCATCCCTGGAGTATCCTTTACACTGGTCCCTCCTTCCGAAAAAAGCCTGTCCTCAGGCCTGACGTCCGCCCTCGCCAGCCGATCCGCATGGAGAACTCTCCGTTTTCTCCCTAACTGGACCCTGAAGAGGACATCATTGATCTTTTCCGTGACCACCCAAGGTCCCGTCCACTGTGGCAGCAACTTGGTACACTTCCCCTTCTTCCGTTGGGGCTCGTGCACCCACACCCAATCGTCAGTCGCAAACGACGGAAGTTTTGTTCGCTCGTTATATGCCTCTTTCTGTTGCCTCATACGTAGCTTCGCCTCCTTGCTTGCTAGATCGCGCACACTTTCCAAGGTCTCTTGAAGCCACAGGGCGTAAGGTGCAGAGGTCGATGGCATCTTTCTTGGTGGGGACGGGTATAGCAGTGAGCTAGGAAGTCGCAGATCCCTTCCAAAAACCAATTGCGCCGGAGACAAACCCGTGGTCGCATGAGGCGCCGATCTGTAAGCCAAGAGGAATAGTGGGAGCTTCTCGTCCCAATTTTTTTGGTGCTTGTCCACAAAAATTCCGAGATACTTTGCTAGGGTCCTATTTAGTCTTTCAACGAGACCAGCAGACTGCGGATGCAATGGTGTCGTTCTCGTCTTCTGTATACCCAGAAGCTCAGTCACCTCCTTCAACAATTGGGATTCAAAGCTCCTCCCTTGGTCGGTGTGGATTTCCAGGGGGACTCCGTTGCGGCAGAACACGTCTTCCATTAAGGCAGAGGCTACTGTTTGGGATTCCTGGTTGGGGACTGCTATGACTTCCGGCCACTTGGTGAAATAATCGACAACCACTAACGCGTACCGGTTCCCTTTTCTAGTTTCAGGGAACGGCCCCATCAAATCAACCCCAAGGCGATCGAATGGGGCTCCCACCAACCGCTGCTGTAATGGTGCCCTTGTCGTTCGCAAGCCCTTGAACCTTTTACAGGTGGAACAGGTTCGGCACCACATTCGTATGTCAGTACTCATTCCAGGCCAGTAGAACTGCTGTCTGACTTTTCCGAGCGTCTTGAAGAATCCAAAATGCCCGCCTGCAGGGTTATCATGGCATTGTTCCAGAACGGCTTGAATCAACGTAGGCGGGACGACCCATTGAAGCCATGTTTTGTTTTTAGGCCCATTCCAACGGTGAAATAATTGCTGATCATACACTTCTAAAGAGTCCCATCTGTGAGCGAGCTTCCTTGCTCTAGCGTCTTTCTCCAACAATTCTATATTCGCTGGTTTGGTGCCGGCCCTACTTTTTGCTTCCAGGATGAACTTTATGGCTGGGTTGTCGACCTGCTTCCCTTTCCACTCATTAGACTGCAAGGAAACTGTTTTCGCTGGCAGCACGTCAGCTTCCTCTCGTCGACGACAGTGATTGCAGTCCTCGCCACATGGTCTTCTGGACATTCCATCAGCATTACCATGCCTCCGACCTGGCCGATGGATCACACTAAAGTCATACTGCCCAAGTAACTCAATCCATCGAGCTAACTGGCCTTCAGGTCGGTGGAAGGAATGAAGCCATTGCAGAGCAGAGTGGTCCGTCCTCAGTGTAAAGTGGCGTCCATACAAGTACTGATGGAAATGCTGGATGCCCTTCACAGCAGCTAAAAGTTCCCGACGGGTAGGGCAATAGTTGCGTTCAGGTCTGGACAGAGCTTGACTGTAATAAGCTACAACACGTTCTGTGCCCTCAACCATTTGCGACAGTACAGCCCCCACAGAATGTCGACTGGCATCACAATCCAGCTTAAAGGGCTGCTTCAGGTCAGGATAGCAAAGTATTGGTGCCGTAGTCATTGCCTGTTTCAACTGAGCAAAACTCTGTTGGCAGGCCATATCCCACACAAAGGGTGTTCGACTTTCTGTCAACTTATTCAAAGGCCGTGCTATTTCTGAGAAACTCCTTACAAACCTCCTATAGTACGAGCACGTACCAAGGAACGAACGGAGCTCTCCTTTGTTCTGCGGTGTAGGCCACTCCTTCATTGCACTTGTTTTTGCCGGATCAGTTTGCACACCCCTTCGGGATATAATGTGGCCTAGATACTTTGTCTCCTGGCAAAAGAAGGAACACTTTTTAGGGTTCACCTGCAAATTTGCACCGGCCAATCTATCCAAAACTTTTCCTAGCTTGTCTAAGACCGTTTCAAAATCCGGTCCGTACACAATCACATCATCAAGATACGTCAAAGCAAGCTCCGATGGAATCACGGCTTCCATGAGGCGTTGAAAAGTGGCAGGGGCATTTGTGAGACCAAAGGGCATGACCTTGAACTGCCATAGCCCTTTACGGTAGATGCTGAAGGCTGTCTTTTCTTTATCTTCCGCACTTAATGCAATTTGCCAATAACCGCTTTTCAAATCGATGGTGCAGAACCACTCTGAACCTCCAAGCGTGTCGAGCAGTTCTTGAATACAGGGCAGGGCATAGGAGTCTTTCTTTGTAATCTTATTGATCTTCCGAAAATCAACGCAGAATCTAGTGGATCCGTCCTTCTTAGGAACTAACACTACGGGCGAGGCCCAAGGGCTAGTGGAAGGTTCGATCACGTCCTGGTCTAGCATTTCCTTAATCAGCTTGTCTACATGCGCTTCTTGAGCATAAGGTATGCGCCTAGGAGCCTGCTTTATCGGAGCATGATTGCCAGTGTCAATTGAGTGTTCCACCGTGTGGGTCCTACCCAATAGGTTACCTTCTGTGGCGAAGATGCGACGGTATTCCTGAAAAAGGGCCACATCTTAGCCACATCTGTACGCAAGATAGAGATGCCTGCTCCTGAATCAACGAGCATACTACACTTCGACTGATTGATAACTGCTCTTACAAATATCAATTCCCCCCACGTTCGTACAATGTCTACATGTGGGGTCATCGTCGTTTGTGTAAATGCTGTTTTGCCTATAAGCTTCTGTTGACGTTCTGGACAGGCCACTTTGAAGTGCCCTGACTTTCTGCAGTAGAAGCACGTTGTACTTGCTGCGTGCTGACGAGGGACCTGTGACATTGCTTCCAATTGCATCGCCATGGTCAGAGCTTCATGGATGGTTGCAGGATTACTAAGGAGTACTAGCCTTGCCAGGTCTCTGTCAGCCAAGGCTTCCACGAAAATCTCCACTGCTCGCAAATCCCTCCACACTCGGCTCTCAGTTGGATACGCCCCCCTTACAAGCTGCTCGATCTCTTTGGCCAAACCTGTGAGCGTTTCACCCGGTTGCTGTCTCCGCTTCTTCAAAGAAAGGCGAGAGGTTAGCTGGTGGCGAGCTCGTCCAAACTGTTCAGAGAGAGCGGTTATCAGCACCCCATAATCTAACCTTTCGTCCTGACTCAAGTCCGCCAGCAGTGTCAAGGCTGGGCCTCGTAGGCAATTAGCCAGGCTCCCCCATTTCATGGCTGTAGACCAGTGATTTAAAACTGCTGTTGCCTCTAAGTGAACTTCAAACTCCTCCCAAACTATCGAACCATCGTATGTGCTTAGTTTTGCTGGCCAGTGGTACTGAGTGGTCTGTTCGTCTCGGGCCGGGGCAGGCGAGGGCTGTGGCAAGTGGGCTGTTACCTGCGTTAGTAGCCGCTCCATCCTGTTCAAAGACTCTTCGAGGTTTGAGATACGCGCCTCGGACGACGTTGAAGGTTGAGGATCAGCAATTGACGTCGACGGCTGCAGGACAGGTAGCGGCGCATCAAGCCCCTCTCGACGACGCCGGGAAGGAGGACGCGCGGCGGACGACTGGGACGCGGCCGGAAGGAGGGCCACGGTAGGCGGAGTGACAGGAACGTCTGCAGGACGGCGCCGTGTCGAAATCGTCCGGGGTGGGCGAGACATCGCTGGCAGTTATACGAAACGGACGGGCCCCCAATGTAAAATAACAACCATTTAACAACCGACAAGGACGTATATTCACTTGTCAAAAACTCAACCACATGATCAACATGGCTCGAAAAACACAACTCTTCCTTCTTTTTCCTCCAGGTGTTCAATCACAGGGATGCTAGGGAACCCCTAGCATCCCTGGAGTATCCTTTACACTATTAAAGAATGTAGACGAATTTTTCAGGATTTATGGGAAGATTTAAATTTTTGAAAACATAGGTAGGCCTACACCTACTTCAAATTTCACTTTTTTGTAAGATTGACCCAAAGGGGAGTGTTGGGGAAACTGAAGAACGAAAAGCACACTGACACGCATGTCAACTGCCATCGGCTGGAGTCTCATTGAGCGGGCTGCTGGTGGCAGTCTCACCGGAGTTTTCTGTAAGGCACAGCTAGCGCCTCCTTCTGGCAGCTTTGTGAGCCTTTATCTCTTCCACATACCACTTTCCTGCTGTTCCTGTCGGATTTACCGTTGGAAAGAGCTTGGACTCACACCTTCCTCTCCAATGAACGAGGTACATATATGGAGAGGAAGGGAGACTGAGTTCTACACTTATTTCAGACACATTTTTGTATTTTTAGGTATTATCGAGTTGGAATCAGTACACAGGACGTTCTTTTGTTTTCAGGAAGTGCCGCAGACAAAATGCCAGGATTCTACGATAGGCTTTACGAGGCACTGGACATTCTCGTGGATTTTTTCCATGCAGAAGGCAAAGGGCTGACCCTGGAATGTTTGAAGTTCGGTAAGCAAGTTCACTCACTTTCTATTTTGAAACGATCAACTCGTACTCATTCTTGATCCGTTGCAGAAAATTATCGGGCGGTCGAGCAAAGGCTGCAATACCACAAGACTGAAACTGAGCCGCTGATCAACTTCTACTACCTCGAAAGGCTTTTCAAGCAGTTGTCGACGGAGGTGACAGAATACGGTGTGTTGTCCGTCAGAGCCTACTTCCACCATGATTCGCTCTGCGTGGAAGTGCTGAACGCTAGGGATGTCATACCTCTCGATCCGAATGGTGAGTTGGGAAATTCGAACAAAGGTGGTGTTGTAAGGAATTGATGAATGGAAACCTCACTCGTTTCCGGTTAATTTCGTGTTTGCGGTGGTTTGATGGGAAGGTGTTGGCGCTGCGTCCGAGTTCTTGCCGCCTGGAGGAATTCTAATGGGCCCCGGAACCGACTGTCGAATAATACTTTTTTCTGAAAGAACTTCATAATTTGAAGGCATAGCAGTGAGTTTTGGGCTCCTACGGTGTAATACAAATTTCCAGGGCACTGTCGAAAATTTTAACTTTGAATCTGGAGGGAAAAGTGGCGCCACTCTCTCATTGGCTGCTCACGGCCGCCATTTCCGCCGTCACCTCCGGCAGATTCCCGTCGGTCCCTTCTTATGCTAGCGCACTCTGGCGGATTAGTTATAGTGCCACCGCGGGAAAATTCAAAACGCCAAATATTCACTAGTGAATCACTTCAAAGCATTCTGGACAGATTACCAGTGAATGAGGCAGCACTTGGGGCCTCAGATATCATGACAAAGAAATTGAACTACGACCTCCCCTTCAAAGTTGTCATTCATGAGCGGTCATGGTTAAAAGAGGGAAGACGTCAGTTTGAGCACGGTTCGGTCTTTTACACCGATGGATCTGTCTTGGAAATGGACATCTGCCGATCACCAGGACATTGTGAGTTTATTGTCTCAGGGATCGATAGGTTGTGCGTAGAAAACTTCCGCTTTCTTTACTTGCTTTATTGACGAGCGTGGTGCTCACAACCCAACCTTCGCGGAGGAAAGGTTATGTGCGTAAAATTATTCCCAAAATGCATAAAAATCCCAAGTAAAATTCTGACAAAATCCATCTTTCATCGATCCAGTTAATACCCACCTACTTGCTAGCCATTTCCCGTAATTCTCCTTAACTAAATCCCGACTTCCAGCTCTCCTACGAAAGAGCAATAAATGACGTTCATTCATGAACCTAAAGACCCAACAAGGGACCCGACTGGAGACGACGTAGTGCACTGAAGTGAGGGGATGGGGAATGACACCTACCCTAATAACCTGAGGATGGCACCACGAGGCCGAAAGCTCGTCAATAAAGCAAGTAAAGTAAGCGGAAGTTTTCTACGCACAATCCATCGATCCCTGAGACAATAAACTGGCCATGACAGCCCGATAGAACTTACAAGCTCACGCCAGGGCGTTGTGTGTAATGACGCTGCTGACACCCTTGCAAAGGAGGGCTCAGCATGTCGTTCAATGTGCCCTCGGGACGACAAAGAGCCCGTAAGTGGACGATAAAATGAAATCTGTAAGTGAGAGGCAAAGATTCCCTGGTCAGAGGAAAGGGAGACTTTTCATCGGATTCTCCACGTCAAGAGATGCTCAACCTGGAGAGAAGTGATATAATATATTGCATATTATGCATAATATTATTATGCAACTGTTTGGCGGCCTATTCATTGGCCACTGCATGCTCTGGTGTCACCTCCACAAGATATGATTATCGGACACTGAGGAGTGCGTTTCTGCAACGCCGGACTAGAGTCGGCGGAGCATATAATATAATATTATGCTCATGCAGTGCTCATCCACCTCATAGCAGGCGCGACTGGTGATGGGCAAACAAGGGGGTGCAATCACGGATTCGTGATTATATTTTATGAAAATATTATTGCACCTGATACAGTTTGAAAAAGTACCTACTATCAAGATTTGCTATAGTTCATGTATTTATTTATTTATTCGTTCAAAAATTCCAATTAACATTACCAGTTTCCTTTCGTTTCAAAATACATGACATGGGGTTGGCCGTCCCATGTCGCCAATGGCACACTTCTCACTCACGCCTAAACGGGAAAACTCCCTCAAGATGAAATCAATGCAGTTACATATTCATCAAACGCATTATGAAATTAACAATGAAACGAACGAATAAAAAAAACATAAATGAGACAAACGCAGATCACGGAGTTCAGAAAACACTTCCGAGAAAACATGGAAGCACACAAAACCTCTAATGCCATCCCCTCAACCAGTGCTGCAGCTTCTGGTAGAAAATACGCAGTTTCCCCACAAAAGTGGGAAAACTGAAAAAATCAGAAACCTTGGTCGATCGAAATTTTATGATTTCATACCGTTCAAAGTAATATATCAACACCAAAAAGTGTTCAAAATATTCCAAAAGTAAGCCCCTATTTTTTCCATGATTTGGGTCAGATTTGATCCTGAATAAGTCCCTCATTCCAGACGAAGACTGCCAACACTAAACGTGGTGGCCAATCACAGGAAGGGTGTGCAGTCCCCGAATCTGCACCACATTTCGTAATTTCTGCCTTCACACTTAGTTCGTTGTTCCATAAGGTCCATGCAAAAAAATCGCCTCAAGAGGTGCAGTGCTCTCAAAAATGGAGGATGAATCCGTTATCATTGTACTATCAACACAGGCTTTTCAGACATTCCGCGAACTATGTAAGGTCTATAATTTGGTTGTAGACCTTACGTAAATATTCGAGCCAAGGAGTTTTGATTCATTTTTAGGTAGGTAACTAATTAGGTAGGTAATAGGTAGCCCCCCTCACGCCCTTGTGCATCAAGGGGGTGCATTTGCGACGCTGCCTCCCTCACGAGTCGCGCCTGCCTCATAGTCACCTCATGTGTACCTCTCGGGGCATAGTCAATACAAATCTGGGGGATCTCCTGGGCTTTATCCTGGAGGAGGTAGGTGGATCGACCTACTATGAGACTAGAGTTATGTAGGAAGAGGGAAGCTGTATTCCTTGGGGGGGGGGGGGGGCTGTATCCGCTGTGGGGAGCTAGGGGCTGTATTCCAATCCTCTTAAATCTATTATATTGGAGCTGCAGCTCGAGGAGGAGAGCTCATTTTTATTCCAAGGCACTTCTAGATGTCGCAAAAATTTGAAATTGGTCTTGAAAAATCCAGTTTGGCGAGCATAGTGCGAGAAAAGTCTGAAACCACCAAAAAGTCCGCTCAAAATGGCTCAAAAATATGTTTTAAGGCTCAGTTTACAAGAATGTTGGGAAAAGTTTGTATAACTGTATCCCATACATTTTTTCAAGTTGAATCCAAATTCACATTAGAATTTCAAAAACCCTCATCCTCTATTTCTTTAAGGAAAAAAACTATTCATTTTCGAAAAGCGAGAAGAAGTTGTCAAAGGCCAGGATTGAGAGGTCGGGGGTTGGCTGGCTTTAGCCGGGGGGGGGGGGGGGGGGGGTGACACGATTTTGGTTATCTTTAACCAATCACCCAACTCTTTACTGTACTTTGTTCTTTGTGTTGTTCTTTACTGTACTTACTGCCGTTTTGAGAGAATGGGCGTTCTATCCAACGTACCATCTCGGGGCATAATAATATTATGCACATATTATGTGCCCAACCTTCTGGATGTAAAATCCATTTAGTCAACGAGCGGCTACTGCTGTTAACGCTGGAAAGGGTAAAGGGTTGCCAGACCCTTAGTCCAGGTGTTCCACAGGTAACAGTGGAAAATAACCGTTATGGCTGGGATGCCTTATGTGCCGAACCGCGACCAGCCTTGCCTTGCTATTGAGTAAGGGTTCCCCTTCAGCCTATATCACCTTTTTTTATGTTTCAGGGTTTAGTGATCCTTTCGTTATAGTCGAACTTCTCCCCAAATCCGTCTTCCCGCATTGCAACGAACAAGAAACCAAAGTGCAGAAGAAGACGCTCAATCCCTTGTTTGACGAATGCTTTGAGTTGTAAGTTGAGCTGATGATCTTAAGTTGAGCGATACGTTGAAACCTGGCAATGCCTCACAAAATGGTCTTCATTACAGTCCAGTCACGTTGGAACAGTGCAAATCCGAAGGTGCGATGATCTGCTTCACAGTGATGGACCACGACGTCTTGACGGCCAACGATTTCGCCGGCGAGGCTTTCCTCTCTTTGTCCAACATCCCGGGCGTGTCTTCGGCGGCAAGCACCGACAACTTCCACGGCCTCAAGCACATAGAGCTTCCTCTGATGCAGCAAAAGGACAAAAGTGAGTGGACGAAATTTAAGTGGTATGTCAGCGGCCGATGGACCCAGGCTTCGCCCCTACATGTGTTTCTTATCCTAATAGCGTCACTCGTTTCCAGATCATCCGATTCTCAAAACCCTGGAAACGAGAACGTGGGACAAACTGGCTCAAGACTTTGTGAAAAAGCAAAAGCTTCGCATGGCAACGTCATAGTGGCAGCGAGAGAGACGAAGGCGGCGCTCCAGCCGCATAAAAAGGCTGTTCACTTCGTGCTGCTCGGGCTCTGTCTGACGTTGCTTGTTCGGCCGTTCTCGACATGGTTACAAATTTGTGTCAACGATTCTGCTTTGGTCGATGGCTGTCCTTTTGCGGCGCTTCTACAATCCGTTGTCGCTTGGTAATGGGAGTTACCTCTTGTCGCTGATTCATTGCAAAGAATCAGCAGACATTTTCTCTTCGAAGTTCTTGAATAGGCAACATTCAAGAGCTTATTGCTTTAACTGGCAACATTGTCGTCGTTGCTCAGGCGTGAGGGGTTTCCAGAAACGCAACGGCGGCTTAACTTTTATACTGAGTGATTTTACGTGAAAAAAGCGAAACGGCTGACCTCGGCAATGGCACTCACGTGCGTATTTGAGGTATAAGTTTCCTATTTGTCAATTTTTAGAGACGAAACACTTTTTACCAAAAGTTTATATTTCAAAATCGCTCGTTTTAGCATTCTAGTGATGGCCACTTTCACCAAAGCTGTTAAACGAGATTTATCGATAACAGTATCAAAAAGGAGTCCATTTGGGTGAGGTCCCAAACAAATAATACCTACCTAGGTACCCAAACAAATAATACTCATACATGTTATATTTAATATAACCTACTCACCCGGCAGCGAGTCACATCATCCTCCAGAGCCATCTCTTTTTTTCCAAATGGACAGAAATTACTCTTGGGTAACACTGCAAGTTAACATTGATAATCAGCGGTGCGCGTGAATTTCTCCCCCCTATTGGAAATAATAAATATTCTCCTACTGGAAAACACGCTGAACCCTCCTTTGCAAGGATGTCAGCAGCTTCAATGCCGACGATCGCGTTTTTCCGACGTTTTGATACACAACTGCTTGACAAACATGGTTTAACGTGGTTTGTCAAACGTGCTTGTCAAAATTCGTTTGACTGCGGCTTTTATTTCGCTGACGCCGGCTTTATTTCGATTGTCACAAACATCTTGTATCAGAGGAATCGACGCTCTGAACATCGGACAAATGTGTGGCAAAGAGCGGCCGCTTTTCGCGAGTATGGCCGTGCTGGTTGGGGTTGAGTTCCCCCAGTTCGAATCCGCCCAAGACCTGGAGGCGCAATGACGTCAGTATTGTTTTTTGGAAAAACAAAGGGACAAATCAGATGAATAAAACGCTGTCAAACAAAGTTTTCGCATTCAAAAGGAGACCCAGGAGAGTGAGTTGAACAGAGATGGTTGGGGGTGGGTGTTAAATTTAACGGAGTTGGTCAAATCCTTTGGTGAAAATGGTCTGACTGTAATAATTACAGTCAACAATTATTGTTGACCTCAACCGCTTCCAAACATGTTTTAACACTTATCAATATTTATAAAACATTTATACATTTATTGCTCATGGATTAATTATGCTTTCGAGTTGGGCGATTGTAAACTGGGCCACATCTTCGGATGATGCATGTAAATTGGGCCCCAAGAGTCCCCTTCACCAGTTTGATACACAGCCCCTCTGGTAATCTGGGCCCCTTGCGGATGAATGTAAAAAGGGCTTATAGAAGAAGAAAATCATTGCAGCGATTTCATTTTGATTACGTGCACCACAATCAGTTAGAAAGTAAAAGGGTGGAATTCGCAGTCGTCACTCGAATAGGAGGGCTTCCTGGAGGGTACGCGTGAGGGGGCGAGGGCCACTTGACAGACTATTGACAGTGTGCAGGCCACATGCTGGTGGGAAGTTGTGACTGGAGGGTTTCCTCAAGGTTTGACGTGACATCCCTCCAGCTATTCACAGTCGCGAACCCTCAACATTCAAGCAGACCCTTGTGACTGTTATTCATAGCAGCCAAACCCTGTCCCCAGTCTTGAACTCCTTCTGCCTGGCCCGACGGTCAAAACGCTCCTTCTGCTGCCACACCTGGACCCCCATTACTCTCGTAGCGCACTCTCTTGCCATCTTCAGCCGTTCGCTTATTTTGTACATAGACAATAGGTTTTTTCTCAAAGTTTGATACAAAAACATGATGTACGTCTCACGATGAACGAACGAGCCTATTTGAGCCCACTATAATAGTAGCTGTAACAGGATTTGTAATTTGCGGCTGATTTTTTGTGTGATGCCGCCTGCACTGATCCAACAGGGTTTCCCAACATTCGTAGTGTTGCCACTGTTCCTCCATCGTAAAGCAAAATTTAATGTTTGCAGAATGGTTTCCTGTTTTCCATGCCGCCTGTTCATCGTTTGACGAGCTAATCCCCTTTATAATTCATGAGGTGACCTCTTCCTTTCCCTGAACGCACTTATACATAACCCCTGACACTGTGAATATATAATCTATGTATAACCACACCCACAAGGGCTCGTTCTTTACACTGTGAAAAAACTTCTTACGTGTCTGTTATATTCTAATGAAATCTATTCAGTTTCGTATTTATCGTCGTGCTTTTTAGTTTTCATTTTATAATTTGAAAATCGTTCAAAGCTAAGTCGGCAAAAACGGGTTTTCTACTGTTCACGACAATTTCGCAGCACCGAAGGAAATGTATTCATTTTGAGGGGCTCGTTTGTTGAATGTACAAATTATAACCTCCCCCACCTTGGAAGGGGAACATCAAGTGAAAATTGATCGAGCCACTGAATAGAATGGCGGTAGCTTTTATTTATCATTAGTCAGTGTGAACTATGAATCGTTTATTTTTTCAAAATCCATCGTCAGCGTGTGAAAATGACGTCTGTTTAGTAGTGAAAAAGACTTTTCTAGGTTAATATGGCTAGTTTTTGAAAGGTTAGGAAGTAGGGATGATGGTCGATACTATCGAACTATCGATGGTTAGCCGATGGTTAGCAATAGTCGATGTTTTCACCATTGATGGTTTGGAACTGATGTTTCACCTCTGTCAATTCAACGCGATAGTATCGAATAATAACCATGAGCAGAAATCGCCCTGAAATTTTTTAATTCATTGCCAGATGAATAATTCACTTATTGTCGCCCACTTTCAATGAAGGCCAGTAGCACATTTGGTATTAAATACCAATCAAATTTTGATTGTTCTGAACTTTGTATTCCTTAATTTGTTATAATACACGACAAAAGTCAGGTAGGTATTTCGGTATTAAGTTGAATCCCATTCTTAACGTGTTTTCAAATGAAAAATTCTTTATTTCACTTAGTCAATTTTGGTCGATTTAGATTTACCTAAACTGGCCAGTGGATTCACTGAAATTTGTACCATGCGAATTGCAATGATAGATACTTGAATTCTAGGCACCTATTCAATTTTGAAATTTCTTCACTTGAACAGAGAAGTATCGATACTATCGTAAACCATCGATAGTTTTCAACAATCGATGGTTTCCTTCGATAGATTATTTGATGGTGACTATCGATAGTTTCCAAACGATGCTGATCCCCATAAGGAAGTGCGTCTTGCAGTCCTTCGAGTTGCACCCAGTAAAACAAAACAAAACAACAAAAAACTGTCAATTACTGTATGAACGTTTGCGTAAATGACGGTGGCTCCAAATTTTCACTCGATGTTACAATTGACTTTCTCCTGTGTTACCCTCCCCGGTTCAAAGGTAGTGTTCCAGAGTGTTCGTTGTACCTCTAACTAGCGCTACTTAAATTTGTCGGTGCATCCGCTCCACGTCATCCTTTCAATCATGAGTAAGACTTTTTGTTTTCTGCGATTTCAACATTGCAGTTCTCAATGCTACAAAGTTATCAAAGCTGCACGCTTTTTCTGTGTCCTTTCATCGTTAGAATACGTACAATGAAGTATATTTTGTTATAATGAATTTCTTCACACTATTATCGATTATGTACATTTACTTCCATTTTTGAGTTTTACGATTGTATTGATATAAACAATTATTGATGTTGATTATTCTAAACTTTGTTGGAGAGGCGTTAAGCTGTTTATGACGGTGATTGTGCTTCCTTGTGTTATGCTCTTTGTGAAGAAAATAAAAAACGCCAAAATTTCTTGAAAATAAATGTTTGAAGTGGCCTATTAAAAAAGAAAAAAAAAAGTTGTCAAGTGTACAGTTTTCATTGGAAAGAAATATTTGTGTTGAATGCTGATAAGAATGGAAAATATATTCAAATTCTGTTCATGTGGTCTCAAATTTCTTATCCACTGTCGGCTGAACTCTCAAATTGACAAATAAAGGGTTGTTAATGGGGGGTCACTCTCACGAAAACGTTGAAAACGTGGCCCGGCGATTTCTTGGTAGAGAACGAGTTTTCAATTTCGGAAGGAACTTTTCTGACACGAAATTTTGTGCTCTTTCAGGCTAATCTTATGTGAAAAAGATTAAATGACTCCTTAATTAGGTACATAAATCCTAATTTTATACTGATAAGTTATCAGTGATAACCTACTTTTTTTCAATGTCCCCTCTCGAGTTTTTCGACTGGCCACTCGGCACGGCCACAAAATTAACATTTTTCAAGATTTTTTTTTTTAGCATGGAACATGCTTTAGCCTTGAGCTAACTGCCCGAAAACGTGACGCGAGATGGCTGACGTAGAAGTGTCACACGAGTATTAGGAGGTTAGGAGAACAAAGGAGCTATTTTTTATCAAACAATTATTTCCAATTGTTGTTTTCTTTCTGCTTGGCAACGTTACTAGGCAAAGCATGTTCCATGTTTCTTGAATTTTAGCCAAAGGCTCTAAGCAGTAACCTGTGGTTTTTTTTTTGGTTTTTTTCATTCTGCTCGTTTTTATCTCAATTTTTTGAATCTGAGGCCTGACGTTTGTTGATGTAACTAAAAGTTTGCTTTTTTCCCTCAAAACTGCGTGTGTCCGAGGAGTGTATGGCCCTGCTGCAGTCAGGATTTCTTCAATTTAGGCCATTTGGAAGGCACGGAGGGGATTCTCCCACCTCTACAGTGATGGGTCATCCTCCCCCTTCATGTTAGAAGCATCGTTTTGCATATTCTGTGAATATCAAAATGTTGTGAAGGCAACAAGTGTGAGAATGCGTGGTTCGGCAAGCATAACCCATAAATCCCTTCTCGGCTCTCCCAAGGTTAATTGCAACGGTATTTTTGGTTTCCTTCAATATTCTTAATACCTACTTCAATGGAAAGGTTCACAGAGATGCTTTTATTTTTGATTTAAGATGAACAGGAACGAAATTACAAGCCCAAACAGGTGGTTTTGTAAATCCCTTCCGTGTATGTCCCTGCCACAATATCTTGTGCAGGCTGAAGCAGGGACTTACAATGTCCGGAAGGGGCTCACAAAATGATGCCATATCAGTACATTAATGGTATTTTGATTCTAAAATAATATTATTCTTTTATTTAACAATACGTTTCTTGTCTTTGCCGACAACAGTGAGGCTCGAATAGTACATTGTATTTCGATGTATTGAGCTTAAATAGGTATAGCGATTTGGGGAGTAACGATTGGCGCGGAACTTCGCAAAATCGGAGGAATCTGTAATTGAACTGACAAGACGGCATAGTCTCCAAGGGAGTCGAGGACATTAGAGCCAGGTGTGGAGAGGAGTTAGAAGCTTGCCAGGCCTGCAGTCGCTAATGGAGCGAAATTGTTTGTTAATCGAATTTGAAACTTTTAAATGATAAAAGCGTTCAATTAGGAAGATTTGTTTTTTAAGCGTGTTCTTAAATATTTTGCCATTTCATATATTTTGGTAGGTAGTAATAAAGAAAATTCCTTCTTTCTCCGCTTAAATAATATCCAGGATTTGAATCTCGGAGAACAGAAACTTATTAATAATATGTTTCTGGCCTCAAGATTCAAATCCCGGATCATCACGTAATATTAATTTAAATAAGTAAATATTATCAAGGATTTCCAACCCCATATCCTTCCAGTCCCTGTCATGGAGCGCCCTGCCAGGGAGCCAAGTCCCTGCTTTTTCGATTTTTTACATATCCATATTATTTAAATAATTAAGCCTCGCCAAATGGCTTAATTTCATTTTGGGTGGACCAATAAACACGCCAACATTTTTTCGAATGTCTATGGCAAGGTTTAAATTTTGTGAGTGGGCGACCCCAGTTTTAACGTTTTCGTGAGAATGACCCAAATACGGTTTGGCTCAACCCCGCAGTGAATGTTCCGTCCAAAAAATTGTGGACCATACTGGCAATGTTATTTGCTCAGATTTGGACCAGCGACCGGATTTGGACGTCGGTGGTCAAAATCTGAGCATCGTAACATTGCCAGTATGAGCAGATGTTCCCATGTAATGGGCGTAGGCAGGATTTAGCCAAGAGGGGGGCCGCCACCCCCCAAGCGCTATTTTACATTTATAAACGCTGCAAATTTTACACAAGGGTTTATTATTCTTTGATATAGGTTACTTGTGCGAAAATTAATTCTGTGTCAATAAAAATAAAATTAAAACAAAAAATAAATAAAATTTTCTTTTAAATTTTTCGAACAGATGTAAGTAGGCCTTCGAAATATGGATTACCTATGCGTCCAAAATTACTCGGAAAATATTTGACCTCCTGGGATCCTTCAAAAATTCCATTTGTAGCCCCATTAGAGCCCAATAGACCCCCCGGTGAAATGTAATCGTTCTTTGACCCCCGAAAATGGATTCTACGTCCAAAACTACTTCGAAAACGACATCTAACTCGATCCAATAGCCGAAACCTTTAAAAAAAACCTCTCGTAGCCCTTTTTTCAAACCCGTGTTTGATTCCAAAAACAAAATGTCCGTCCGCCGTCCGAGCCAGTAGCAATTTTTTTTTTTAAATTTGGCGTCAGGTTTCTTGGGAGTACCTTCTTGGCATGTTTCAGCCGGGTTCGTAGCGGGGTGACAGAGGTTGAATCACTTCAAGAAAGGTAAACAAACCCCACATGGCCACATTTCCCTTATAATTTAAATTCACCCCATAACCGCCCTCACCTATTCATTTTACATTCCACCAGACCACCCCACGATCACGCATGTGCAGCAAAGGACCCGGCAGCCGGCGGCGGCCGTCGGAAGAGTGTATGGCGCAGATAATATTTTACATATTATGTTACCAACTATAAATTTAAAACGTAAGCTTGCATAACTATATTACCCGAATACTCTAGTCATTACTATCGCTTATACTATGGTCTCTCATTACTAGATACCCTGAAGATGGCACCTGTTGGCCGAAAGCTAGGCAATACACAAGTTTAAACGCACTTCTCAACCTTCTGTCACCCCGCTACGAACCCGGCTGAATTTGGCGTCTAGTTGTGCCCTCAAGGTTTTCATCCAAACCCGTGGGGCTGAAAAGGCGCTAAGGGAAGGGTTTTGGAAGATTTTCAGCTATGGAGTCGAGTATGGTGTCGTTTGCGAAGTATTTTTGGACGTAGAATCCATTTTTGGTAGTCCCAGAACGATCCGATTTCACTGCGGTGATCTATGGGGCTACATATGGGATTTTTGAAGGATCCCAGGAGGTCAAATAAGGTGCCGTTTTCCGATTAAATTTGGACGCCTAATCAATTTTTCGAGGTCCCACATCAGTCCAAACATTGTAGGAAAAACAATGTTACATCTTTCCAAATTTTTCTTAATGACACAGAATTACCTACCTACCTAACTAATGCGCGTACCTACAATTAACACATATAACGGAATATATAAGAATTAGGTTTAATAAATCCTTATGTAAAATTTGTAGCGTTTTTCGGACGGAACATTCACTACAGTCCTCGATTTTTCAAGTAGCTCTTCACAATTCGCTGTGAATTGTTTCTCCCTGGATTCAGTGCTCCTCTTGTGTAGCTTGCTTTTCCGAAGAACAAATAGGCAGTTAGTTATAGTAAATGACTGCATACTCTACTACAAACTTGTTTTACGAGTTGCCATCCCGTTTTCGAGCGCCCTGATCGTGTTGTCAGTCCACCAAAGTAGGCAAGAGGTGTGCCGTTTTGAAGGCGTCTTTGTCCAGGAGCAGGGACCATGCTGTTTTGAACAAGAACCAGAAGAATGTCTGGTTACCGCGGTAGACTGTTTGTCTCCGCGGAGACTGTTTTGGGCAGTATGGGTCTACTTTTGATGCCGTCTTGACATCTTCAAAACTCTGGAAAGGACCCAACGTCCGTCTTTACGAATTTGCGTGCGTGCAGCTGAGGTCCTGTTTTCATTCAATTCCCGATAAATGAAGGATTGAAGGAAGATGGCGCCGGGACTGCCCCGATCACAGAGTAACAGAGAGCAGTGGCCCCGATCCACTCGACGCTGACAAGAGACCGTTAAAGAAATTTAAGTATAGTGCTAACCCTCCCATCCCTCAGTTCCTTTTTGTTGTGAAGTGTCAGGCACATCTCCAGTCACGCCATCACTCCTGAATTAAAACGAGAAAAAAACGGCACGAACCCCCGGCATAGGTCGGCACAGGATTCCGCCGGTCAACGAACCTCCATTCTCAAAAACAAGTTTCAAAACAAGTATATTTTAATCATTTAGTTACAATTTCACAAACCAGTTTCAACAATTACAGTTCCGTCTCCGTTCCCTCAGTTCCGTATGAACTCTGTAGGTCAAAATCCTATTAAATAGGATTAAATTTTAATAGGAACCGAGAAAACGAATAATTAAATTGATTATTCATCGCCCAATGTATTGATTATTCATGAAAGTATCGATTTTTTCAAGAACTTGAATTTATTTATCGATTACACAGGTCTACAAAAAAAGGTCACTTCGGGCTCGAGAGGTTTCGGTGGTTGCTCTCCATGTTTTGGGGTCTGGTGAACACGAATCCGAAGCCCGTTTTGCGCCATCACGTCCAGATTTTTTTGTACACCCTCGTTTATCCAGAAAAGCGAAAATTCCCTTAATTTCGACTCTAAGTCGTCTGGTTTCTGTAGGCAATTTTTCTGGGCGCTCTGAGGTACGCTATACTTTAGATTCATTTTTTAGGTCGGAAAAGCGCTATTTTTCCCACTATTTTTTTGCACTTTTCTGTTAACACAGTAAAAAATAAGGGTCCGGGGGAATCGGCTCCAACTACAAAGTAAACTGTGGACATTTCTGCGTCAAATGCCGCCAACTGCACCTCTGTGAATGCAATAGCCGATTTTTGGCGATTTTTCAAAGATATGAGAAATTTTACTCTCCCTTTTTCCCATTTCCAACTACAAAATTTTCTGGCTCATCTAAGTATTCATCCTGAGCGCTTCGACTTACGGTACCCTACAGAATTTTTCGCGCTGAATCGAGTGAGACCATTTTCAAGCCGCTACAGTGCTTAGTTTCGGGAATAGAAGCTGTGAAAATAATTTTTACAGTCAAAAAATTGTATTTTGCGATGGAACGCATATTAGAGCACTTATAAAGGATCCCGAATTTGCTGATGCATTGGAAGGTAATGAGCTCCAATCTTGTAAGTCCTTCGTTGAAGTAATACAAAATTTCCTCGGCAACCGAAAAGCAGAAAATTACGAGGAACTTGTTGAAAATATGCTCATCAATTTTAAACGAATTGGGTGCAACATGAGCATTAAAGTTCACCACCTCTTCAGCCACATAGACCGCTTCACTTACAACCTGGGGGACTACAGCGAAGTGCAAGGGGAGAGGTTTCACCAAGACCTGAAAACTATGGAATTTCGATACCAGGGTCGATGGGATGAGAACATAATGGCAGACTACTGTTGGAACATTCAACGAGACAATCATAGTGCTGCTAACCGAAGAAAATCCTGTAACATTAAGTCCTGTAACGAGTAAGTGGGTGCGACATTGTGATTTTACTTGAACTTAACTAGATTTTGATATGAAGAACTATAATATAGTTCTTCATATCAAAATCTATGCTATGTAATTATTATGCTATGTAATTAGAAATGTCTCTTCTGTAGCTTATTATGTTATTACTATATTATGTTGTTCTGCAGACTAAGATAGAGCAAAACAGTTGCAAAATACAATTTTTTGACTGTAAAAATTATTTTCACAGCTTCTATTCCCGAAACTAAGCACTGTAGCGGCTTGAAAATGGTCTCACTCGATTCAGCGCGAAAAATTCTGTAGGGTACCGTAAGTCGAAGCGCTCAGGATGAATACTTAGATGAGCCAGAAAATTTTGTAGTTGGAAATGGGAAAAAGGGAGAGTAAAATTTCTCATATCTTTGAAAAATCGCCAAAAATCGGCTGTTGCATTCACAGAGGTGCAGTTGGCGGCATTTGACGCAGAAATGTCCACAGTTTACTTTGTAGTTGGAGCCGATTCACCCGGACCCTTATTTTTTACTGTGTTAACAGAAAAGTGCAAAAAAATAGTGGGAAAAATAGCGCTTTTCCGACCTAAAAAATGAATCTAAAGTATAGCGTACCTCAGAGCGCCCAGAAAAATTGCCTACAGAAACCAGACGACTTAGAGTCGAAATTAAGGGAATTTTCGCTTTTCTGGATAAACGAGGGTGTACAAAAAAATCTGGACGTGATGGCGCAAAACGGGCTTCGGATTCGTGTTCACCAGACAACATAGAGAGCAACCACCGAAACCTCTCGAGCCCGAAGTTACGTTTTTTTGTAGGCCTGTGTTATTAAATAGTTTAAAAAATTCAAGAAAATCGTATTGGTTTTTTTTTTTCAATACCTACTTCGAATTTTAAAAGAAGTTAAGAGTGCATTTACCAGAAACTTCTAATTAAAAATGAATTAAAAATGTTTCTAATTAAATCATAATATTATTTATTATGATAATTATTAAGATTTATTATGATTTATTATAGTTTCTTTCTAATAGCTAACCAAGATTATTGGTTGTCTTGACAGTCAAAAATTTTCCTTCGACATGAAATGAATCGGGCCGATTCTCGAAATTTTGAATCTATTCTCCGATACACAGTAAATCTAAAAGTATCGATACTTTTTTTCTTAGAAAAATCAGTTCTTTTGACAATCGATACTTTTTTGACATCTCTAACCTACAATGCCATGGAGGAATAGAGATATTCTAGATACTCTATTCCTCCATGGCATTGTAGCATGGAGGAATAGAGAATACAATGCATTGTAGCATTACCAATCAATGATTGATTGTCAATCATTACCCAATTGGGTCATGATGTCATGATAAGAAGTAAACTTTAACGTTCAATATAAATTCTTGAGTGATTTCTACACGTTTTATTGGGTTGAATGATTGAACATGCCTCCAAGTCC
Source organism: Pilophorus perplexus (assembly GCA_955831195.1). Lineage (NCBI taxonomy): Eukaryota > Metazoa > Arthropoda > Insecta > Hemiptera > Miridae > Pilophorus > Pilophorus perplexus. The sequence goes on along the minus strand of OY037009.1, from coordinate 30,454,346 downwards.
AGTTGGACTGACGACGGTGGGAATAAATTTTCCTGCTTCGAGAAGGAAAGCTCATCTTACTCGAAATATTGTGTGCATTTCAACCAAAAACAGCGGAAAATGCGATTTTCTCAGATGTTACAAGACCAAGCAGAGAAAGAGGTACTATCTTACACCATCGCAGGTATAAAACAAACTTTATATAGCAAATCGTGCTGCAGGAACGAATCTGGCATCACACTTCAGCAGCCATGACTGCCAGGGACCCTCATCGAAGGTCGATCCACACATGTCAGTGATGGGTATCAATGAATCCGTGCCCTTAAATAGCTACCTATATAATATATTATATTGGCATCAAATTTATATTATAAATTGTTAAAGCGTTACATGCGGCACGGAGCACTGATGGCCACGGATTCACTAATACTACCACTGAAATGACCGACCTTTAGGTACCTACCAATTTTTATTTAGCTCCTATGTTCGCATATAGGCGCGTATCTTCGCGGCTATCTCTGTCGTCATAATAATACTGTGATATTATGGCAGCCGCATCGCAGCCCTGAAGAAAGTGTTCTATCAAAATTTGATATTTAATATGAGGAAAGCAAGGTATCATAGTATAAGATCCGGCTGTGTGTCCTTTTCCTTCCTGGTGGATCTGTTCCCTCCTCTTCCTTCCTGACCTAACCCTCTTCCAGACTTGCGACTCCCCCGTTTTTTGACAGGATAATGAAGACTCTTCAACCATCCTGGGAATCTCTTGTCTTCCTCCGCCAAATCGAAATACGCCTGTTCCACTCGGAGTCTTCCTATCCTGTAATTTTCTCGTTTTGATCCCGTTTTTTTTCGCGAAAAAAAAAAAAAAACTCAAAATCCGCATGCTATCCCGTAAATGTTTTCTCTCGTCGCTGAACTCCCCACCCAGCTTTCATTTCTGGGGTATAAAACCTCTGAGTTCCTGAAAGTTGGGTATCAGTTCGACGAAAACTGTTGAAAAAAATGGCCAACTCTCAAGCTGTACTTCTCATCGCTCTCTGCGGCTTCGTTTACGTGAGTAGCGTTCTATCCTCTATCAAAGTCTCCGCCGCAAATTATAGACGAGATATCTGTCTATGGGGTCCCATCCGATCACTCCTTATTAGTCGATACACCTATGCAGGGGTCGAAAATTTGGATCGGTCTCAAAATTTGCCATTTCAGGGTGTGTAGATTCCAAATACGAACTGTCCGTCCGCCGCCTAGGACGGTTTGGGCAGTAGAAGTTTTGTTAAAATACTCGCTCCCTCATCTAGTTGTGCCCGCCAGGTTTTCGTCGCAATCGCCCAAACCTCTGGGGCTGTGTGGAGCTAAAAAAGGGCGACGGAAGGGGGTTCTGAAGGGCTATGGGGCCGAGTTGGGTGTTGTTTTCGAAGTATTTTAGGGCGTACAAGTCATTTTTCGGGGTCCCAGAACCATCGGATTCCACCGTGAGGATTTATGGGGCTTTCAACGGATACAAACGTGGCTTTTGAAGGATGTCAGAAGATCGAATGAGGTGTCATTGTCCGAGTAATTTCGACGCATAATCCATTTTTGCGTGCTCCACATTTGTCCAAACATTTCTGAACAATGGTTCAGAAATTTTTTTTAATATAATATATTATGCATTTATATTTTTTGTTTCACAGAAATAATTTTTGCACAATTTTACTATTTCAAAGAATAAACCATTCTGTCGAATTTTCGGCGTTTTTACACTAAGGTTCATTATTCTTTGATATAGAAAATGTTTTGCACGATTTCTACAAAATAATAATAAACCATGTCTAAAATTGGCAACGTTTGTTGTTTTGCTCACAAATTTTCAACACATTTGTGATTTTCAGGTCGCTGCTTACCAGGAAGTCCTCAAAGCAACATTGCAAGACTGCAAAGGTGGAAAGGAGGTCACTGAAGGTAAGTTAATAAAAATTTTCAATTTATTTGGTGGGTAAATTATTGGGGTTTTTCACATCTTATTTTTTCCTTTTGCAGAGGAGGTCCAAGAATTTATCAAACCTTTGATCCCTCAGAACGACGAAGAAAGGGTGAGTTTACTTTACTAATTGGCATCAAACCACCACCTCTCTATATATAATAGGATTACCGTGGAATTGCCAGATATTATATTACAGTCCATCACTGTTATTATTTTTTATTAATTAACTTACTATTTCCCGCAAGCGTCTCATATCAGGTAGAAAAAATACACCGAGTCCTTCATCGCTTGTTTGTGTATAGTACAAAGGCAAAATTGGCAAGATGCAGTTTTGTAACTACCTGATGATGAGAGAGGCTAGGGAAATCACCCACCTACGTATGATTCTCGTGAACATCATACAGATGGGTGGGGAGGGTTTGGCGAAAACGGTAACGTAAAGTAAAGAACGTAATTCATACGATTTTAAGACCTCGTCGACCCCCAAAAACAGTTTTTGTTGATTTCTAAAAAACTGACATCGGCCATTTTAGGACCAACTAACTGTTCATGTAGGTACTTTTCAGCGAATTTTTAAAAAAATCAAAATTTGATGCAATCGTTCTGTTTTAAAAATGTCGACAGAAGAAAAAAATCGTTCTAAAATTGATGTTATTGAACTGTGTTGGATTTGAAAACGGTACTTTTCCGTTACCTATACCGCCCCCACTCGATTTTGGTTGCGTTTCGGCCGCTTTGGGTGCCATCGGAAGGAGTGTGTGTATGAAACTCGAAATCGAGTGGGGGCGGTACCTATAACGGAAAAGTAACTTGGAAACTTTGTATTATAGGGTAGATACCTATTTGTTTTTATTTTCGTAATTCCGTTTCATTTCGTAATTATATCATCATTTTGTTGGTTTCTTTTTCAGTGTTTGATGGCTTGCGTCTTCCGTGCTTACAACGTGGTACGTTAAATATAAACACGCTTCTGCAGATTGGTATTGATGTGCGTTGTACTTCATGTTGACTGTTTATTGTGTAGATTGTTGAAGGTCACTTCGACCCCAAGTTGGCCTACGGCGTTGCCAAGAACGTTCTCCACGAAGCCCCCGAGAAGCTCGCTCACATCAAAGAAACCCTCGACTACTGCGGACATGAAAGTGAGTGACGAGAGTTTGGGGACAAATTGGGGCTTTTTTGTGTAGGACCCTTTTGCTGTAGGACTAAGCAGAGATTCAATATGAGATTTTCCGAGTAACTTTGGATGAAAAATCAATTTTTTCGAGATCCCACATCTGTCCGACAGAAATTTTTTTTTTTAATTTTTTCAAAAATATCTTCTTATTGACACAGAATTAATTTTTGCACAACCTTTAGCGAAGAATAATAAACCCTTGTTATTTTTTTCAACATCGTCAATGTCAGCATTTTATTATTATTATTATTATTTTTTATTTTTTATTTTTTGGTTTATTAGGTATTCTTGGAATAATACACCTATGTAATCGCGACGGAGGCCGACGACTCGGATCGGCCTCAAAATTTGGCATTATCCGTTTCAAAAGGTCTAGATTCCAAAACCGAAATTTACGTCCGCCGTCCGAGCCGTTTTGGACAGTAGGCATTTTTTTTAAATCTGAAATTTTGACAAAATACTTGGTTTACCATCTAGTTGTGCCCGCAAGGTTTTCAGCACGATCGCCCAAACCCGTGGGGCGCTATGGGGCTAAAATGGGGCTACGGGATGGTTTTTTGAGGGTTTCGGCTATGGGATCGATTGGGGTTTCATCTTCGAAGTATTTTTGGACTTAGGATCCATTTTTGGGGGTCCCAGTACGATCTGATTTCATCGAAATGATCTGTAGGGCTTTCTTGGGGCTACAAATGGGATTTTTTAAGGATCCCAAGAGGTCAAATATTTTCAGAGTTAAAAAAAAAAAAAACTTGAAAACATGTTTGAAAACAAATTTTTTTATTGACACAGAATTAATTTTTGGACAAGTAACCTAGGTACATTAAAGAATAATAAACCCTTGTGTAAAATTTGCAGCTTTTTTTTTACAGAAACTGTTAAAGCGTGGTAGGTATATGCCTGGGCTACAACTTATATAAAAACGAAAATATCCTCCCATCTCTAGCTCCTTTGTGTGGAGGTCGGGCATAACCCAGTAGATTTATGAGTAGGTTTTTGAGTCTGCTGAACGTCAAGAAGTCTTTTGAGTCTCCTAAAAAGTTGGAAAAAGTCGACTTGGAGCACTCTTCCACCGTTAGTATCCAAGGCAAAAACTTGTAGGTAGGTATAAACTACTTTTCACTGTTGTATATAAGGAACATCTCACAACTTCCTCATTCTGTATCGTACTGATGGTGGTCTAATCAACCGAAACGCGTCTACAAGTTTATATTTTTATCGTGGAAACAGACTACTTCGTCGTAAATCGTCTTATTATAAGATGGATTCCCACTATCTCGCTGCATCCCTCTTACATTACTTTCATTAATAAGTAATAAGTGATAAGTCTTATCATTAGTTAGACAGCCAGAGTAATATAAATATTATTTCGTTTTCTGTCTTAGCGGCTAAGACTTAGACATACAACGAAGTCGCCTCCAAGTTCGAATACCGCAATGATTTTGGGATTCAACAGTCAAGCTACATATTTCAAAGAGAGTCACGACTACTTTTGGGCTTTTGTGTATAGGTAGGAATGAGCGAATTTGAAAATTTGAGTGCTTCCATCACACTGAATTTCAAGCTCTACAACTTTCATATGGCATTTTTGATCAGAGAGCCGTTTTCCGTTCAGGCGTTTAAACCTGAGCATAACCCACATTTTGGCAAAGTTGGAAAAAATTGACGATCTTTGACGATCGACTGAGACTAAATTCTCCGTTCCAGAGGTTCATTGGACTGGAAATTTGATATATAGGTAGTGAAGTTTTATGTAGGTACAATGAACTGATTTTGAGTTGTAAGCAGAAAACTGAAAAAAAAATGGGACAACATAACATGATATTATCTCGCTTTTTCGGCTCCCCTCAGAAACCGTCGCAAACTCTTATTTGGGATGCTCAAAGTGGATTAAGATGATTTCCAGCTTTGGGCTATTTTATTGTAGGCATATGTCTAATTTTCCTGGGCTACCCGTGGTCGCACCGCTAGTTTTGCTTCCAGAATGCTCTTATATTGTGGAGAAGTAGCTGAAAGACCTTTAAGTTCGAAACTGCTTATTTGCTTAAACTTGCGGGAGCACTGGAGTTGCCCATCTCCCTTATTTCCATCATCAGTTTGAGCTTAGCCACACTGTGTTTAATGACCTTAAGACAAATTGACAATTCAAATGCTTATGTTACCCCTGTATCAACCTAATTTCAATTTTGTTCAAGTTCCCACTCACATGGACGACGAGTGCAAACTGGCCGGAGAAGTTATGGCCTGCCGAGCCAAATACAACAAAGACGTAAGAATAACGACACATCTACATTTTTCCTGTTCATTCGTCGATTACATCTAATCACATTTTGATGCCCACAGCACGGCTACGACCAGGACCCTTGAACGAGCAACAGCTCATCATGTGACGCGAAGTGAAGCCACCACACGAAGGAGTTACTACATCTGTCGAATGTACGCTAACTAGAATGAATGAATGTAGTCTGAAATAAACGGAGGTTGTCACCATATTGGTTTTAACATTTCGTGCCTGCCCTAGAGTTTCTCTTCTGTTAATCTTCAGAAAGCAGACTCTATAGAATGAATGAATGAATATATTCATTCATGTTGGACCCTGTTAGACTTAACACTGTTTAATATTATGCAAAATAGAGTACCATTCTGGGGCTAGTGAGATAACATTTTAAATGTCAATCAAGCAAGATTTAGGAAACTTCTATCGCGCTTGTTGACATAAAATTGTTGATATCCCACAAGCCTCTGGGAAATTGTTGAGAACTCTGAAAGCTAGAGCAAAACAACATCGGTGAGAGGAAATTCTAGATTAGGCTAGTCAAAATCGACTTGAAAAATCGCTAAATGGGGAGTTCGCATTGATTTTAGATTTGGAAATCTTCCCTACCATTCAATAATATCGCTAAAAAGTAACGTGCACAGACTCCAATACCAACGAAAAAAAAATCATTGTAGGAGATATAACGAAAAAACGAAATGCACAGTTTGAATCGGCCGGCGTTTCCCACCAGTCACTGTTTGAGGACATGACGTCACAGTTCCAGTGAATCTCTCACCATGAGCGCTAGTGTCGTCAGCTTATAAGATGAATTTATAGCAATTATAACTTGATACGACGGAAAACATAATTAACTTTTAATTATAATACATGATACTTGAAGTTTAAAGCCATATCAGAAGGATTTACGGCTCACTTGAATTTTATTAAGTGATGAGCAGTGGAATAGCAACACTGGGCGGAACAATCCCCTCACCTGTCAAGAACAAAACACTATCGACGACGCTCTTCAGCTGTATTGAGGACGTGACGTCACGCTCCCTCCATGGCCCCGGTTTTTCAAACGCCATAATTTTCGTTAAATTATTTGAATTTTCTGGAAACGATTTCAGGCGGCTGACTACTGTTTTCCCTACATTCTCAGGGAGTACTTTCAGAAAAAAAATAGAAAAAAAACAATGCCAACTCCCCATTGGCGTTACCCCGAATTGAGACCTATCCAATGAGCTTGTTTTGCTTTTTATTTTCTCAATTTTCTTTTCTCTCATCATAAATTCGCAAAACGTGATGTAGTTCTGATTTTTAACATGTTTTAGGACCCATTATGGGAGTTTAAATGCAAGTTGGCAATTCTGTTAATGGTTTGGAGTTTGCGTAGCAAGCGAAAAACCGCAAAATGTTTGTACTCTTCAGTTTTTTCTCTATTTCTCCCTGCAATGCCTCCCTGCAAACTATGCATTTTTCGATAATTGACTCGAATAGACCTTTAAAAAGAACTAAATTTGTAACAATTTGAGAGCAAATGTAGCGCTGCCATTTAGGTACCGAGCTGAGGCTCTTTGACTATTGTTAAATTAAAAAAAAAAATAACTTCCCTCTGTGGAAATTGAGCTATATAACTTATCCTACGAGGAAAAGTTATGAATTAGAAGTTGTAGGTAATTTAGTTAGCTTTAATTTAAGCACAAAATGGGGTCTGTAGGCCACATACTTCGATCACAATCTCCAAAAAAAAAAAGAAAAAAAAAAGGAAAAACCACGTTTTCGAACAAATGCACCGAAGAACTTTCTAGATCCCAAGACACGCTGATTAGGGTATTGAAAATAATACGTAATTGAAACACTATTTATTGCCTCTCTGCCTATACACGATCGATGTAGTTTATAGTTTAGAAACAGAGCCGTTAGCAACGAGGACAGTAACATTAAATGTTACTGGTTATAACCAAAAATATGTTAGATTATAAAACATTTTCGTAACCTACGAAAATTATTTAATATCGTTCTGGCACATCCGTTGTATAACGTTTACTGGCGTTAAGCTCTGGGGGTCGACATTGATTGACCCCATTCCCCATAACGGACGGCATTACGTTTAAAAAATAACTTAATCCTTCTTGGAATAAATAAAATCCATTAGTTAGATAAAATTTTGATTTCATTTATCAGTCAAGGCGTCATCAGCCACCGATTAGATTGAAACTGTCAAATCATATAAATACCTACTAAATACATTACGTATCACAATCTGGTTAGATAAGCATTGGCCTTTAAATTTACGAAAATGAAGAGTCCACTCCAAGAAAGATGAAAGTCACTTTTTTCCGAAAATGAGTTTACGTTGGCAATACGTTCTTCAGACCAAGTAGTTTCTGTTGGTAACCTCAAATTCTCAAAAAAGATGATGCTTTCAGCCGAAATCGAACGTGGAAGTTTCGGACTACAATGCAAAAAAGATGAGAGTCAATTCTCGACAATGCAAGAAAGATGAATGTCGGTTTCGTAATGTTGCCACCCCTGTTTCTAGCCTCTTCTTCTTACAATGTTAGATAGAATAGAGATTCTTATTACAATGTTTGAGTAGGCAATTGAGCAGGTATTGTAATTGATTGTAATGTTTACTCAAAATAATGTTTTCTGAACAGTACAAATTTTGTTGTTTCAGTACTTAAATAAAATAATATTTTATTTATAAGAATATTATTATTCTTTTTTTTTTCACTCCACTTTCTGGTTCTCAATCCATACCTAACTCAAAACCTCATTTTACCAATTTTTGGTTGTGATTTGATCGATATTTTGCTTTTTTTCGCAGATTTTTTGATTGACATTCATCTTTTTTGCAAACTTCTGAGGGGGTTTTTATTCATCTATCGTCAGAAATCGCCCGAAAATTTAATTTTTGCCAAAATAACAAAGCTGTACAGCATCTATGGGAGTTAGCGAAAATTTAGCGCGCCCTACTAGTTTAAAAATAATTTTCTAAACTATAAGTACGAGTCTTGAAACTTTCAAAACCGTTTTTCTCATTTTCGACAAAAAGTGACCTTCATCTTTCTTGGAGTGGACTCTTCTAATTATTTAATAATAAGAGTTATTTTTAGTTAGTACTTCAAACACAGAAAATCACTTTCTGTCCCCGTTTTTAGTTACACATGGGTACATAGTACATACAGTAAAACTGCGACGTCGTTCATTCCATTAGATTTTGGAAGAGAACCTCTTTGTTGGCGCCGTTGAAGTTTTCTTGGAACTGGTGGATGAATTTTATGTGCCGGTTGAGGGAAGACTTTTGGTGAAACCTTCTGTGGCAGATCGGACACTCTTCCTGAAACATAATGGATCGTTACTCCTCTGGATTGTTATGAGCTGCCTTGATAACTCATTATCAAGTACCTGGGGCTCTTTTCCACATTCGAGCGTCAGGTGCCTCTTGAGTGAGTACTTGGAGTTGTAAGAGCGCCAACAAGATGGACACGGGTATTTCAACTTGGCCCCTGCAAAGTTCAACGTTTTGAGTATTCAAACACCGACATGATACATTCACGACAGTTAATTTGTACACCAAGTTCACAACACCGTCCTTTGTGAAGGAAGTGATTATCTACTTGATTATCATTACCCAAGGAAATTCAGGAATAAGCATCACTAGTTCCAGGCATATTATGTTACCTTTAGCCCAAATGTTAGGTAGGTACCAATTCCACCGTATCCCTATAATTAACATCAAATAATTGTTATTGGCTCTTTAATGATGAATGTACAAATAATTATTAAATAATAATAAATAAATATAAACTGTGAACTCCATCCTCAGGGAAGAATGGTTTAAAGGAGGGCATAAATTTCAATCAGGGTTTTCAATCAGCAGAACTTGTTTCCATGGGAGCCCGTCGAGTCAACATAACCCCGTTGACTGAAGATGAGTCATTGTACCTTTTTTTTATAGCCTTTACCTTAGAATGAAGAATCAATTACCTAGGTACTAAAAAAAAAAAAAAGCCCTCATTGGTGAGGAAATTATGAAATAGGTAGCAAAAAGTTGCTGATGATGAATCAAGTACCTAAGTCCCAAGAAATACCTCAAATTCCAAGACCACAGCTCCAAAGTTTCCTCTTTTACTGAATAGAAGACCACTTAAGGCAATGGAATGTGAGAGCACGTTGAAATCGCAATGCGTCAAAGCAAAAGTGAACAATGGGCAATAATTGTGTTCCTTCACAAAGACGTTTTCACGACTGTATTCCTACTCCATGGAAATATTGAAGGCTATTCAAGCTAGTATCACTTCTCAATGGTTAATTTCACCAAAGTCTTTATTGGTGTCACTACTCGATGGAAAAATCAGCTGCCAGTATAGTGTCCTACTAGATGCTCCGGCTCGCTTTGCTCGCCTACGCACCCAGCTGGGGGGCTCTGCCCCCCAGACCCCCCGTAGGGCCTCGCTTCGCTCGGCCGGGGGAGTTCTCAAAGCAGACCGCTTAATCAGACATAAGGCCTCGCTCCGCTCGGCCGAGCGCTTATTCGGACAGGGGGGGGGGGGGGGGGGGGGGGGCTGCTCCCCCCCCCCCCCTATTCGTAGCTAAAAGGTCGGCAAAAAAAAGACTTCGCTTCAAAATTTCCCCGCCTCCTCCACCGTTGTAAGGTCCATGAAGCCCCACCCCGAATTCCACCCGTTCTGAGTACGTCTTTCCGACTTCCTTGACAGCAGCCGGGTTGGAAGAGCCGTGCCTCACGCGAGACTCACTCACCGACTCACGATTTTCACTGGGAGACTACCCGAGCGGTGAGAGGGGGGCGTCCGTATAAAAGACTTCGCTTCAAAATTCACATTATCTAGGTAGGTACTGAGCTGATAGGTTTGTTTCAGACGATGTCTGTTGAATCGACAGTGTCGACAGAAGTTGACAGCTGTAGACAGGCTGTCCCACTGCCTTCTGAATCACCAGAATATAGAATATAATCTGTCTAGAAAAAGGTTGATTATTCTGAACACAATAACCAAAAAGTATCCAAATTTATCACTTTTGGATTTTTCTGAATCAAATTTACAGTCACGTGATGCTACAACAATTTTTTGATGGTTGACGGAACTCAACAGCGATTCAGAAGGCATCGGGACAGTTGTCAACTTCTGCCGACAGACGCCGTCAGTCCCAATAGTCCGTGACATTGGGTACCTTCTACAAATTTACTTATGTAGTTTGAACGTACCTATTACTGCTGTATGCGACATTAAATGTCGCATACAGCAGTAATAGGTTAGTATCTTGAGAAATTTTCTCAAGATACTAATTTCTAAATTTCTCAAAATACCTACTACATTTCCATTGTACCTATGAGAAGAAAAGGCACTCTTTGAGCTACATAATATGTATACAGTAGCTAATGCTAATTTTCATGGAAGGATTCAATTTCAGGTTTCTACTCTGTGGAAAAGATCATACTAAGGTGAACTTGTACCTCTTCTCTTTGAACCTGTATAACCTGAAAATATATGCCCCTTCTCTATGCAAAGTTTTATGGAAATATTTTAATTTAAATCAGTTTTTAGTGTGAAACCAAACAATTGAGCGTTTATTATAAACCTATAATAGGTTGGTACCTACTACATGCCAAATTTCACAAGTCCTTGAAATCGTTTCCCTTCTCGATTAATTTAAGTTATGACTGTTCACCCATAATCCGTTTATAATAATTATTATTAGGAATGATTTGCCCAAACCCAGTCAGAGGCGTTTTTCGCTCAGAACCATTCCATTTTTTCTGAACGTTTGTCCTAAACCAACATATTTTCGGTAAAAACGTTTCCCTGGACAGAATGTAGTTACAATCAACCTGAAAAGTTAATGTATGAGTAAAGCGTTAAAGAACCAGAAGTAGGCGATCGTCCTTCATTAACATCTGGGGGTTAGCTCGGCCATTTAGCAGGGACATGGAAACTAGTGAGACAAGGAAGGTACCTACCAACCTAACTTTTGTTTTTGCGAGGAAGGATTCTTTTTCGAAGTACCTATCGATAGGTACGATATTTCTCGTACGAGTTCTCTCGGGCTTTTTGGAAAACTGGAGCATTTAATGGTTCTCCAATCTGTCCATTTGACCAGCTCTGTGAAACAGGATGCATCAGCGTAGCTACCCGTCGGACGACCGTCGGCTTAGTGTCGTTGAAGGACCATCAGTGAAGGTACATAATATAATATATTATGTGTCGCAAATGTTGAAATTCACTCCTTTTTCCCAAATAACCCTATGAGGGGATTCTATCGATCTCTTTAGATTGCACTTGTTGGTATTGTTGCCTGGCTCACAATATATAAAGTTTATATATAAACTTGACCTTGTCCCAGCGCTCAAGCGTCCTTCCTTTCCTGTTTGTGTGATGCTGGATAGGAACGTCTGAGAGCAGAAACGACCAACAAGAAACCGCCAAAACTAAAAAGCCAAAAAACTTCCCATTCATCCACCATTGCTTGGGAAAATTCACAAACATATTTTTGTCTTCCAGTAATTACCTACAAAACACAGGAAACCCTTTTCAAGCTATTTTGCTCGTTTCGTATTCAACTAAAAATGTTTAAATTTCACGGAGATTGTTTCTGCTAACAATTGATCCCTGTTGGTTTTTACTATGAGAATTCATCGTAAACTGATTTTGTGAAGTGGCGTACATGTAGGTCGTTTCTGCTCTTAGATAATAGGGAATATTATTCACTATTGGGCACACATCGTTTCGCCAAACGCGTTTTCGAAACGGAACAAAATTAAGAATTCGATTCGGCACAGTAGCAGAGCAGGCTTCGCAATTCGTTTCGACAAACCGACCTTTAGCGCCTTCGGGGCCTTCGGTCGGGATGGGGCGCTCGTGGCACCTCTTGTCTTTGTCCTTCCAGTCTCGTTGGGTGCCATTTTCACCTATCCCAAGCCTGGTTTAGGGGCATACAACAGGATAAATTTCTCCTCAAACATTATAACAAACGGACGGGAGTGGGTACCTAACGTAAGTATGTTTTTTTTTTTGCATCAGTTTTTTGTCACACAATATGGTGTAGGTACAATGCATTTACATCCCTGATGAATGAGGCCCTAATAGGGGACTGAAGAACGTCCAGTAAATAAAAACTCAAAAGGGGTCCACATTACAAATATTTCATTATTCCTGATATTTGGTTTATTACCTATTCTTGGAATGATACGCCTATGTAATCGCGACGGAGGTCGAAAATTCTGATCCGCCTCAAAATCTGACAGTACCTATCCATTTCAAGATGTCTACTTTCCAAAAAAATGAAATGTCCGTCCGCCGAACGAGCCTTTTTGGGCAGGTTTTTTTTTTTTTTAATCTGAAATTTTGACAAAATACTGTCTTGTTTTCTGTCGGTTTACTGTCTAGTTGTGCCCGCAAGGTTTTCAGCCCGATCGCCAAAACCCGTGGGGCGCTATGGGGCTAAAATAGGGCTACGGGATGGTTTTTTGAGGGTTTCGGCTATGGGACCGATTGGAGTGTCATTTTCGAAGTATTTTTTGGGTCCTAGTACGATCCAATTTCACCGTGGGGATCTATGGGGCGCTTTCATTGGGCTACAAATGGGATTTTTGAAGGATCCCAGGAGGTCAAAGAAGGTGTCGTTTTCCTAATTTTGGACGCAAAATCCGTTTTTTCGAGATTCCACATCAGTCTAAACAATGTAAAAAACAAACCTTTTTTTTAAATAATTTTTTTAATGACAATTAATTTTTGTTGCACATCAACTTATATCCAAGAAAAATACACTGCCAAGGCAATGGCACATGAGCTTCCTCGTGCCAAGTTCAAACAACTGTAACAAGAAAATTACTAGTACGTCAGGAAGCCGACCACACCACACCGAAGAAAATTACGTTCGCGCATGCGCTGAGCGTACCGCTGATTCAATCGTCATGAAACTGACAGGGTACCATCTAGAGCTATACGCACACAATTCCTGAAAATTTGATTGAAATCCGATCAAAATTGAGAAAGTTATGCCTGTTTCAAGAATTTCACGTTAGCGCATGCGCAGAGCGTACCGCTGATTCAATTGTGATGAAATTCGTATGGGACCTCAAGGAGCCTGATCCGCATAATCCCTCAAAATTTGAGCTAAATTCATTCAAAATTGTGGAAATTATGGCTGTAACAAGGAAATGCGGATAGACCGACAGACCCACAGACCGACAAACACGGAACCAAATTTGTTCAGTAGGCTATGAAACGCAAAATGCGAGTGGAAATTTTGAATTCGGACAACAAAAATTTTTTTTCTCCCGAAAGTGAACACAAGGCTTCCGCTACTTCGCAGACTCGGAAGCAATAAACCCTTGTGGAAAATTTGCAGCGTTTCTTTATATTATAATGTAATATAAAGAAAAATGGTCCTAAACAACATAGGTACCTATTATGTTGTTTAGAACCATTAGGAAGTAGTAAATCCAAGTTTTCGTCAATCTCGTCCTGGTCCGTTCTTCACAATCTTAAAAAACCGTCAACATTTTGCGATGTTTTCAGTTTTTGGCCTATAACTCGTTTCCTGTGCAGTGGAAAAAAGTGGTTGGTTGTAAATTTTTTCCAGTCATGCCCCCCCCCCCCCCCCCCCCCAGAATTTTCGGGGAAAAAAAATAAATTGTGCTGAACTCAAAAGAAAGAATGCGTAGGTTGGGGCAAGGAAAGGAAATTATTGGAATTTGGAAACACTAGCACTCCGACATGGGGGCCTCACTTCGCTTGCCCATTTGAATAGTAGGGATTTAGTATTAAAATTTAGATCTGTAGATAGGATACAGAACAAACGCCGACTCAATTGGACTGTAAACAACGAAAATAGGAGGAGTTGTACGGATTTGCGAGGGTCAGAAATTTCGCTCAATGCGCTTATCGGACGTAAAAATGGCCGGGGATTCCAAATGCATACAAAAATTAGGGGTTCCTATTTAAAATAAGAAAGTTGGGCGCAAATGAGGCCCGCATTTTGGGAGGATCTCAACCCCCCTATGAGTAGCTAAAAGGGATCCCGAGACGATAGAAAAACGCTGCAAATTTTACAAAAGGGTTTATTATTCTTTGATATAGGTTACATGTCCGAATATTATTATATTATATTTTGGAACAACAACAAACTTTTTTTTAATTTTTTTTCTTTAAAGCAATTTTTTACTCGGAAAATATTCGACAGGTCGAATTCTGGGAGTCTGAATTCGACAGGTCTCTTGGAATTTTCAGGCTGGTAGGTCCGTTGCGATGACTCCTGTCCCAAAGAATTACGATTGAAAGTTGAACAAGACCCATGGGGGTCTTTTAACCCCGCATTAAAACCAAGCATTAAAACCCGCCACCTCCACGTTGGTCCATCCCGGGCGCACCAGAATGGTGTGGCTAACGCCGGAGAGGGCAGGAGGACCCGCTGTACTCCTCCCCGCTGTACTCCTCCCGCTGTACTGCTCAACCCAGGGCTGAAGATCAAGAACAAGAAGACATCAAAATTTGATTTCTCATGTTTCTTCAAAATTTAATTTTGAAGAAAAATAATTGCACTTCCCCTAGGGGAAGAAAGCGAGCAAGAAGTTACGCGAAAGATTGTTATGGGCCAGAAATGGCCTTAGATACAATCTAAGAAGCTCGGTACAGCGGGCGTACGGCGGACGGACATTTCGGTTTTGGAATCTAGACCTCTTGAAATGGATAATGTCAAATTTTGAGGCCGATTGGAGTCGTCAACCTCCGTCGCGATTAAATAAGTGTTGACAAAATACTCATTTCACCATCTAGTTGTGCCCGCAAGGTTTTCAGCCCGATCGCCCAAACCCCTGGGGCTCTGTGGGGCTCAAAAAAGGGCTACGGGAGGGTTTTTTAAAGGGTTTCGGCGATGGGATCGAGTTATAACTCGACCTATAGGTTTTCGAAGTACTTTTAGACGTAGAATCCGTTTTCGGGGGTCCTAGATTTCACCGGGGGCTCTAATGGTACTACAAATGGGATTTGTGAAGGATCCCAGGAGGTCAAATATTTTCCGAATAATTTTGGATGCTTAATCCATTTTTCGAGGTTTCATGACTGTTCGTTCAAATAATGTGCAGATTTTTTTTTCTCAAAATTATTTTTTATTGGCAAAGAATTAATTTTCGCACAAGTAACTTATGTCAAAGAACAATAAACCCTTGTGTAAAATTTGCAGCGTTTATAAATGTGTGTATATATATATATATGTAAAATAGCGCTTAGTGGGGTGCCCCCCCCCCCCCCCCCCCCTTGGCTAAATCCTGCCTACGCCCATGCTTCTAATCCACCATTTTTGCTAAAGTGCCTACTCAAAAACATGTAAGTGTTATTCACATGCATTACCATTACAAAATACCATACAAAAAACCAAAATGTTATCATATTTTGCTACAGTAGGTACTCCATAATATTATTGTGTTTCCATGGTGAGTTGCAAAAATTGCCGATTTTCCATTAAATGGAAAATTTTTTTAATAAATTTACCCCACTCCTTGGTTTTGGCTCCTACTGACATGGATTAGATAGGTAATTAAATTCTCTACAACTGTCTTTATTACGAGTTTTCGCTATAACGAAGTCTTTTGGGAGGTTTTGCGGCGCGAAGTTGTAAGGAAGTTAAAATTTTGCGGAACACTAGATTTTACCCCTTTTTTGTAGCTTCATCTCCGTTACCGTTGGCTGGACTAAAAAGCCTTATGAGACCAAATTTGTAGGAAATTTCGTCTTCTACAATTCGGGTGATAGAACAGTTTACGCAAAACCGCTCGGGGAGTTATAGTTGGCCAAAAACTGAAAACAGCAAAATGTTGACAGTTTCTTCAAGATTGCAAAGAACGCACGTGGACTAGAATGATGAACTTGGATTTACTACTTCCTGATGGTCCTAAACAAAAATTTTGTATATATTTAATATTGCCATTTTGATAATGACAATATTTGCCGTAGAACGCATAGTTTCGGAGTTTTTTAAGCAAAAAAGTGTCAACATTATGGAGTTTTTGCGAATATCTCAAACCGCATTAGCAGAATTTGTTACGAATCTCTTAGATTCGTATCTCACAAAACTTTGGA
The DNA here is from genome assembly GCA_955831195.1 of Pilophorus perplexus. NCBI lineage: Eukaryota > Metazoa > Arthropoda > Insecta > Hemiptera > Miridae > Pilophorus > Pilophorus perplexus. The sequence goes on along the minus strand of OY037009.1, from coordinate 30,437,868 downwards.
TAAGACTTGATATGCCAACCACCTATTTTTTTTCCCCACGTCCAACTTATGCTTTGGCTCGTTTCAGTAATTCGTTCATAATCACGAAATCTCAAGATAAACTCATTCTCAATCGTCATATTCATTATTCATTCACGATTCCACAAACAATTATTGTATATTTCATCCTCTCATGCAAAATACATTTATTCATTAGGAAAATGATTTAATTTTAAATACAATTTTTTATTAATTATTGCTGTGATGGGATACTCCCCCAGACAGTAGGAACCCTCACCTGTCCAGAAAACCTTCCTGAAATGGGAGAAGGGGGAAGAGAAAACCAGGCGGGCCTCCCCAACTCTAATTTCCAAAGAACTAATTTATTCCACAACAACTTCGGACTTACCTACTTAGACTTCCGACTTCAACTACCTACAATGTCCCCAGAACTTATTCGATTCTACTACAGCTTCCACTATAAAATCCCACTGCAGCCCGTCAGCAACCCAGACCGGGATATCTGAACCAGAACTCACCGAACTCGCCAGGGCACCGAAAACGGCGCGGGACGCACCCGGCCACTTCGCCGAACACGCGCCACCGACGACTGAAAAACTCTTTTTTTGTTTTTCCTCCGTCAGACGAGCCGGCTCGGCTTGCGCGATGTCCCCGTTTCGTGGGTGACAACGTCAGCAATTTCCGAGCCTCGGCTCGGTGACCGTCTGCGCTTTTACCCAACATTCGGCAAGAGTTCCGTCCAAAAACTCCGGTCTGGGATTTCTTTTTCTACCCTGGTCCCCCTTCTCCTAGCTGGATGTTCATGACGGTTCCCCGTCACAATTGCATTCAACCACCATCATCTTTGATTTACCAATCATTCATATGAGTACAATTTCATAAGTCATTGATATAAGAATACCTACAATTTCATAAGTCATTGATATATGAATACCTACTCAAATGAATTCAAGTCTATACCTAAGTGAAAACAGAATATTACACTTTTCCAGGGACATTCACAATTAAATTGTTATAAATTGGAAAATGGTAACCTTCTCAATAAAATATCGGGAGTGGGGTTGAAGGAGTTGGTAGGTACCTCCTTCAGGAGGAGTATGGTCCTTTATACTCCTTTCCTCTTTACTTCAGTACACTCCTTTTTCATCAAGGCTACGCCTGTTATATTGCCTTCACGAGTGCTAAAAAAGTTAACCTTACTCCGCTCGCGCCAGCGGCAAATTGGCCGCCTTTTCAAGTTTCCGGGTGTAGTTCTTATTAGAGAGGCCTGAGGAGGTCGGGAGGCACCTGCATTCTCTAGTGAGGTGCCCACCAACGTAATTCTGCAAAAAAAAAAAAAAAAAAAATCTGGAATTTCCCGAAATCTCTATGGAAAACTCTCTGGCGGCCAAATTGCCGCCGACGCGAGCGGATGTGTTCCACCGAGAGGCGCGAGCGGAATAGCGTGAGGTACCTACTTCTATTCCTAATATTCATTCATTCGATTCAACCCATAACTTCTCAAAATGGTAACACGTTCACGACAATATTTTTTTGATCGAAATTCCAAATGACAATATAAGTGAAGTTACAACTCTTTGCAAAACATACAAAATTCCAAAATTTATTAATAAAATAAATTTAAATCTGCTTTGGGAATGAGGAACTCTTTGGGTTGAGGTCACATAGAAAATGGCTTTTCATTGGCTGGTGAACACTTCCTGTCATGAATCCTCATAAAAATAAACTCGAGCCAGGACCCAACCTCGTTGTACAGAGATGAAGGAATTGCTAACTAACCAGGTCCACTTTTCAGATTTCTTCTTCTAAATCTACATACTAACAAGCTAATTTCCCAGTTTAACGTGGGATTCAGAGGGTCACTTTGGCGTTTTGACATCGAACTCGCCGTTTCCCCTCCAAATGCGACGCCGCGTGGACGATGATCAAGTGGCTTTTGAGGTTCGACTTGGAAGTGAAGTGACGGCCGCAGATGCCGCACGGGTAGGAGGTGCCGCAGTCGTGCCGCTTGTGGTAGTCGAAGTTCCGCTTGTGGGTGAACCTTTTGCCGCAGCTGCACTTGAAAGGTTTTTCTGCAATTGGCAACGTCGCAAATGAACGGACAGGAGAGCCAACCGAATAAAATGATTTGTAAACGAAAGATTCTGATGGTTACACAGTGTACTTGGTCGACCGCGAACATTTTACAATAATAATTTCATTGAAATATTGATTTCATTAAAAAATAAATAAATAAATTTAAAAATAAAAATTTCCTTGCAATATGTAATAATTTTTCTAAAAACGTGTAATTGAAATAATAATTTTTTAAAAACGCTGCAAACTTTACACAAGGATTTATTATTATTTGATATAGGTTACTTGAGCGAAGATTAATTCTGTGTCAATAAAACCAAGTAAACCGTCAAAATTTCAGATTTAAAAAAAATTCATTCTGCCCAAAACGGCTCGGACGGCGGACGGACATTTCGGTTTTGGAATCTAGACCTCTTGAAACGGATAATGTCAAATTTTGAGGCTGATCGGAGTCGTCGACCTCCGTTGCGATTACATAGGTGTATTATTCCAAAAATAATAAACCAAAACTCTGCAAAATTTGCAGAGTTTTGGTTTATTATTTAATGTTTATTTAATGTTACACAAGGGTTTATTATCCTTTCATTATTATTGTGCGAAAATTAATTCTGGGTAAATAAAAAAAAAGAACTTATAAGTACTTTTTTTTAAATTTACCCAGAATTAATTTTAATATAAATATATAAAAAAAAAAATCTGTACATTGTTCGTTCAGATGTGGGACCTCAGAAAATGGATTACGTCCATGCGTCGAAAATTACCCGGAGAATATTTTACCTCCTGGGATCCACAGAGACCGGAAGGAAGGCTGGGATCCTTCAAAAATACCATTAAATGGTATTTTTGTAGCCCCATGAGAGCCCAATAGATCTCCACGGTGGAATCGGATCGTTCTGGGACCCCTAAAAATGAATTCGTCTGAAAATACTTCAAAATTCCCCCATGAATTCTACGTCTGAAAATACTTCAAAAACAACACGCAATTGAACCCATAGCCGAAACCCTTCAAAAAATCCCTCCTGTAGCCCTTTTTAGCCCCGCAGAGCCCAACTAGACGGTAATTCGAGTATTTTGTCAAATTTTCAGATTAAAAAAAAAAAAAAAAATCTTACTGCGCAAAACGGCGAGGACAGCGGACAGACATTTCGTTTTTATTTTAATCTACGTGTCATGAAACGGATAAGTCAAATTTTGAGGCCAATCAGAATTTTCGATTTCTGTCGCGAAATCGCGAAAACCACTTATGTAATCTTACATAGGTAAGTGGTTCTTGGTGGTTATTCCAAGAATAATAAACCAAACCATTTTCCTGTCTGTCGAACACTAATAGTCTAGGCATCTAGACATCTTAAAACGAATAATGTAAAATTTTGAGGCTGATCAGAATTTTCGACCTCCGTCGCGATTACATGGGTGTATTATTCCAAGAATAAAAACCATTTGGAGATAATTTCGCGAACATTTTGAAATAATTCAAAATTAATCATAAAATTTGGAAAAAATTGGACAAGTGAGTACTTCTCAGGTTCTACAGCGGCTTAACAATTTTTATTCATAGTTTGTCCACAAGTAGGTACTCGATGCTGGCCGGGGGTCAGTGTCCACGAAACGAGGGTCAGTAGCTGCAATTAGTGAACCACGGGGGTGAGTAGTCGGTTTCCCGCTGAAACTACCAACACACATTTTGTGGATTTATGTTCTCCCGTTCAGTTCCATAAATTTAATCTTGACCATGGTTGACTATGGTTCGTCTTCAAAAGAGAGAAACAACCTTTTTATTTTGTAAAAAAAAATTTTCCACGGACTTGCATAATTTGCAATAATGTCCTTCCAATAGTTTCGAAAGTGTGATACCCTGAGTGTGAGACAAATATTGTTAGGGTATTGGCAGTACTGAATCGAGGGAGGCTTTCAATTTCGATGATATGAAATTTGCCAGTCAAAATCGACAGAAAAAATCGCTTAATTCGCTAAAAGTGATGTACCTAGTTCTGATGTTTTAAGATGTTGTTCGGACCCATTAGGGTAGTTTAAATTCATGTTACACGCGAAAAACCGCAAAATATTTTGACTCTTTTCGGTTTTTTCTCTAGGTATGTCTCCTAAACTAAGCAATTTTCGATATTTGGCTTGCATTGCATTTTTAGAGGTCTAATTTTAAGACGTTGGGACCAACAAAAACTTAAAATTCACTTCCACCCGGTCACCGGTCAGTCCTTACACATTCCAATCCAGATCACCCCCGTAAAAACATGTACCATGTTAATTAAACATTCCTCCTTGTACACTCCGAAAATTCAGCAGATGTTGTGATCGAACAAAAAACCTACAGATCCATTTTGGGCCTTATTATTTATTATCACCTAAAACTTCTACTGCGTGACTTTTCCTCGTAGGACAAGCCTTACAGCCGAATGTTCTATGTAAGGAAGGAAGTAAGTTAGAATTTTCGTTTTTTTGTTGTTGTTGGAAGAATTGAACAATGTTCAAAAAGCCTCAGCGTAGTCCTAAACTGACTTACAGAGCCCCGGTTGCTCTCAAATTGTCCAACATTTAGTTCTCTTTAAAAGTTTAGATCTTGTCAGTTGATGATATGAATGCATAGTTTGGGATAAATAGATCAAATTTGATCTATATTTAATAATTTTCAATATTTCATATTGCAGAGAATCCAAAGCATAGTTTGGGAAAAATAGATCAAATATTGCAGAGAATCCAAACATTTCGCTGTTTTTCGTGTGCTAGGAAAATTTACACCATTCAGAGGGTTGCAAACTTGGATTTTAACTACCCTAATGGGTCCGAACAACATACTAAAAAAGCAGAACTACATCACGTTTTGCGACTTTATGATGAGAGAAAATAAAATTGAGAAGATGAAAACAGCAAAAATAAGCTCATTAGATGTTGAAGGTTTCACTAAGTAAGAGGTAGGTATTTGGGTTAACTCGATTTTATTTAATTATTTATTTTTTCATAATTCAATTTCTTCTTTCGATAATCATCAGTATCGATTTTTTGGGAAGAAGAAATACCGATATTTTCTAATATCGTCGCGCCCTAAACCCTTTACAACCTTTGGGGGCTTCACCTCATCACCAATCATCCCCTGACTAAACCCAATCCGTGGGAGCCATTCAAGAGGCAGTACACAACGTTTAGGTTATAACATTTCATTGTCTAGTGTTTCATGTGAAATCGATAAAAATTAATTATTTGTCTCAAGTGAGACCAAACGCTGACGTTAATTTAGCAAACTTTGGGCGCCGGAAATAGGAGATTTCTATATTATTGCAACAAAACTTCATCTATATAATAGATAACCTATATTATAGGCGAGGCTACGAGTTGCCAGGCACTTGGGGTTGCAGAGGGTGGACAGCCTGCTCGAACAACAGCGGGACCTGCTTGTGAATCATGGCGATGTGGCTTTTGAGGGAGCACTTCTGGGTGAACCGCCGGAGGCAAATGTGACATTCGTAGCCGACGCCGCACTCGTTCTTCATGTGGAAATTCCGCCGGGCTTTGTGTTTGTAGAGGCGGCCGCAGTTAGGGCAGGGGTGCTTGGGAGCTGGAAAATATCGAGGAGGAGAGCATTAGAGGAGGAAAAAAAAAAAATAATAAAGAAAGAAAGAAAACCCGCAGTGAGCCAAACAGGCCCCAATTCGTCGAGCGTACGTCCTAAGTTAATTCGAAAACGACACCTCACTCGACCCTTAGGCCAAATCTTCAAAAATCTGAGATGGGAGTGCCTATTAATAGGAGAATAAATACAGACGCAATAAACTATCATCTACGTATAATACTGTTAAACTATGTCCCGAAATTGTTCATACTGCGTCACCTGACACCGGTGCACATTAGACAAGTGAAAAACCAACGAGGGTTTCGATTTGAGCGTTTTGGCGCAGATGTGACACGCGAAGGATCGGCCGCATTCGTGACGCCGGTGATAGTTGAAATGTTTCGCTTGACTGAATTTCCGACCGCAGCCGCAACCAAATTTGAGTCCTTGGGCACCTGAGAAAAGTGGAGGAAAACAATAACAACGACAACAACGTTCAATTTGGTTGATTTTCAGTGATCTAATGTGGGTGGATTAGGTATGCTCAAAATACATCGAGATATCGATATATTTTTTCAATTGTGTATAGTTGTTTGTTCTTCGATTCAAAAACAATGTTTGTTTTTTTCGTTATTTTCTTCGATAAATCGATCATTTTTCCATCGATACAAAACCGACGTTATTCTAACATAATCGACATTGTTCTTGGATATAACAATACTTTAAAAATCTTATAAATCAATTTAAAAAAATCCTATAGGTAGGTATATCGATATTTTTCTTCGACACATCGATATTTTTCCTACGATACAAAACAACGTTATTTTATGTATGATAACATCATATCGATACATAGAATTTTTCTTTGATACTCGTATATCAACATTTTTCCTTCTTTTTTTCCCAACAAAAATCATTAATGAATTTTTTTTAACTTTTTGAAAAATATCCGAACTATAATAGTCATAATAATGCATCAATTATTGATAACCTTTATAATGGTTATTCCAGCAAAAGTGGCGAATTCCGGACGAGCAAATAATATTTTTAACATATTTTACGAGAGTATAATAATATACTCTCGTAAAATCGCTTAAGAAGCAACACCACGTATCTAACTTTTGGCAACTGTTCAGGAGGAAGGAAAAACTGGTTTTAAACATGCATAGCGGTAGGCGTTAGATACGTGGTATTGCCTCAACAGAGTTAGATACGTGGTGTTGACATTTAAGCGATTTTAGAGCTTTTGGCGGCGTTTTAACGAAACACCAATGTTACCATTCTACGTGGAGCGAAATTCTGCATCCAGTGATATAAAAACCTCATTTTCGTCAAAAAGTTAGATATGTGGTGTTGCTTCTTAAGCGACGATATTGTAGTTCCTTAGGTCAACTTAATGAATGTTTCCAACGGTTAAGTGCTTTTTCCTTATGAAAGAATGAAACCTATACAGCAGCGGTACAGTTTATTCACCCGGAGGGGATTATCCATGGGAATGACGCACAGGAGAATGACAAAACACTGTTTTTCTAACCGTTTTCCCTTCTATGGCCACAATGTAAATACAGCAAAATTATTACTGAAGGCTCAGCAACTAATCTAAACAATGCCGCAATAAAAATTATATCCCATGAAACAACTAAGACAGCAGGTGATGATATGCAATAAAAATACTCACCAAGAATTTTAACGTTGACCTACTCCCACCGGTCTCACCACAGGAACTGGCCTTGAGTCGAAGTTGGGTGGAATTCATGAATAGCAGAGTTACCCACAACTGTTTTCAAAATGTCCTCAACACTAATATGTAGGTACTTTTCCCTCTATCGGTATTGTAAGATTTTACAGGGGAATGACCAAAAATCCGTAATACACACTAATTTTCATGCATAGTTTGCAGACAAAAGACATGAAATTATTATGACAAAGATGCAGTAGCAGACCACTTGATGAGTACATCGTCGGCTAATCTGCAACACCGCGTAAGTCACTTTTTGGCCAAAATCGTTGAGAAAACGACGAATTTTGATGGTTTCATAGGATTTCGCGTGAAAAAGAAAAAAAAAAAAAAAAAAAAAAAAAAAATCAGGCAAGTAGCACTTCAAACTCATTTTGGCCAAAAAGTACTTACGCGGTGGTGCCGATTAGCCGACGACATGGGCCTTTGCAGATTTCCGGAATCTCAAACTGAACGACTGCGGTTACTTGGAGAAGTAGTCCTCCTAGGGAAGTGGGCAGGCCAGGGGAATGCAACTTAGGCTATTTTGCAATTTTTCCAAAAGGTCGGATGTTATGCTTCTAAATTTTAATTGGTGTCTTGGCTCCCGAATAGTGGAAAACTAAGCGAATCCAACAAAATGTTTACAAGGAAAAAGAGAAGGGGAAAATTGGTATTTTTTGAAAGCCGATTGCAAGCTTACCAATCAGTCGAATTTTAAAGGTGGGGTAGCCATTCGACGCAGAATTTAAAGCCCTTTAATAATGTTACAAGTGACATTTTCTGCGTGACGCATAGTTTTCAAGATATCGGCGAAAAACTAAAACAAGTCCAAAAATTCAAGTTTTTAGGCCCCCCCAATAGTTTTAACGATGAACATTTTGTTGGATTCGCTTAGTTTCCCATTATTCGGCTACCAAGACACCAGTAATTCTAATCATTATGATTTCAACTAATTAACAATAAATTATTAATTGTAATAAACATAATTACAATATGTATTAAAAAACAAAAACATGACATCCAACATTTTGTGGGCCATTACCACTTTTAATGTCTGGAATGACTAGACTGTAAACGCTGTAAATGCTTTGCAATAATAATTCTAACAATAATTACACAGGTTTACAAAAAAAAGGTCAATCTCAGGCGCCGCAGAAAAAACCATCAAACTCTATGTTTTTTGGGGTGCTGAATCCGAATCCGACCCCCGTTTTTTCCGGTCACGTCCAAATTTTCGAGATATTGGCGATTTTTCGTTTTTTCGACCTTTTTCCGTCTTGGAAGTCATAGCTTAACGTGCGGATACCACAAAAACTCTCTTCTTACTGGAAATTTATCGCTGATTCCGAAAATATATATGAGTTGGTGTCTAAAACCACGAGAAATGGGTGCTTTTGCCAAAAAATGTTGAAAAAACGTGGTTTTCTCAAAACCAAAGTCACGTTTTTTGATACTTTTTACCTTCTAGCGTGAAAACTAAGGCCGTTAATAAAATTTTTCCAACGAGGTCTTGTAGGTAGATTGTTTCTGCGTCGAATGGGACCAACCGTGATTCTTTAACTTCCATAATAAGGGAGCTATGATTTTTCAAAGTTTCTGGGCGCTTGTTTTTCAGAGCTGAAAGTGCAATTCCGTGAGTTCTTGATGAATAAAACCATCTTTGAGTCGGTCTGAATTGATGCCTCCAAGTCCAATATATTCCTCGGAACAAAGTTTTGTTGTGATCAAGTTGCATTGCCGACTCCAGGAGTTCATGTTCTACGACATGGCCAAAATGGGTAGAAACTTTGAAAAATCATAGCTCCCTTATTATGGAAGGTAAAGAATCACGGTTGGTCCCATTCGACGCAGAAACAATCTACCTACAAGACCTCGTTGGAAAATTTTTATTAACGGCCTTAGTTTTCACGCTAGAAGGTAAAAAGTATCAAAAAACGTAACTTTGGTTTTGAAAAAACCACGTTTTTTCAACATTTTTTGGCAAAAGCACACATTTCTCGTGGTTTTAGACACCAACTCATATATATTTTCGGAATCAGCGATAAATTTCCAGTAAGAAGAGAGTTTTTGTGGTATCCGCACGTTTAGCTATGACTTCCAAAACGGAAAAAGGTCGAAAAAACGAAAAATCGCCAATATCTCGAAAATTTGGACGTTACCGGAAAAAACGGGGGTCGGATTCGGATTCAGCACCCCAAAAAACATAGAGTTTGATGGTTTTTTCTGCGGCGCCTGAGATTGACCTTTTTTTTGTAAACCTGTGTTATTATTGTAAGAATTATTCTGACTCAACTTTCTAGTGGTCGCCTCTTCATGTTGAAAATATACTGTAATGAAAGGCATCAGAACAACAACAAAATGGCTTTGATCACAAATCTACAGCAAGCACTTCTCACCCAAAATTAATCTGCCCATTTTATCCCTCCTGGCCGTTGCTGTTGCGAAACCTTTCCGGGCTCATAATACCGACCATTTCGAGCACAATTATATCGAAATCGGTCAAATATCAACGGATATAATTTTTAAAAAACGGCAGATATCGATTGGGCTAAAAACGTTCGGCAATATGTCCTAAAATTTAGGAGGTATTTACAGTGAAACCTTGCTATAAGGAACCTGGACGTAAGGAAAAACTCTATATAAGGAAAATGAATCCTTTCCCCTTGCGATTCCTTATAGCCAGGTTTCACTGTAATACCTCCAAAATTTGAAGATTTCACGTATTACGTATCCCCAATCTCAAAAAACAAATTGCGAAACTTGCACGCTCCGAACTGAATCAGAGTTGAATGGGGCAAAATAAAACAATTGCTGCACAAAAAACGTGATATTTTGCCGATTTACACTATAATATGGCTGGGACTTTAAATTCATAGTCTGCTAGCTTAATGCAAACTTCACGGTCCTAGAATTTTACCAACGACTTGCATGATCTTACACAACAATGAACTGAATCGGAGAATATTCTACTAATTCCAAATGCCCTCAGTTCACGATTTTTTAGTCGGTCCGGCGTCATTTCTTTTTCCGCAACCGAATGGCGGGCGTGCCGATTTTGATGAGGTCCTTCAACTCGTCGTGGAGCTCCGCTTTGTTCTTTTTGCTCGTCCCAGCGTGGGGATCGTCCGGGGCGAGCGAAGCGCGCTTCTGGAAGGATTTCCTCGTCACGGGGCAGGAGGACTGGTGTTGTCGGAGGGCGAAGATTGAAGCGATTTTGAAACCACAAGCGCAGTTTTGGAGAACTTCCCCTGATAACAACAAGCAGAAAAGATTAAATTAAAAACAATAATAATGATAATAATAACAGAGATATTTGAGTAAGAACACGAGTTAGTCACTAATGAGCTTTTTGAATAAATTTAAAATTAAAAAAAAATCCATGGCAAGGTAATTTTCCGAGGTACTGAGTACGGGCGATTGCAGATTGGTCCCTAATCCTCACCGCTATTGTAGACTGGGACCACCTAATCCCTTCCTCAGTATGGAGATGTAAGGGGGCCCACCCTCGAAATGAGGAAAAAGTTAAAGATTGCTGTCCACTGTACACCCACTCGATGCTACGATGACTCGATGCCTCGATGCTTTGAGCATACTTACATCTTACGTCGTCCTGAGTTGTGATATATCCACCAAGTCACAGCAGTTCTCTCCCTGGTCACATACCAACTGACCAATCTCGACATCACAATTTTCCACCCTGAACAGTAATTATTACTGAGGGGTAATTATTACTGTTCTCGACAGTGAATTCAGAATTCACTGTCGAGAACTATTATAGTTCTCATTCCCCGCCCAACTCTCATGTTCTAGCAAAGGGACTGCTCACCAATCCCAGGCAACACCAACCTAATCACAGCACTCCACCTGAACGCGACCAGTGCGGACTGCAGTGCCGGTCCGTGGTGCGACCACGGACCGTGCAGCCTCTGCCCCCAATCAGCACTTGCCACCCAGGGGCACCGTTCAACACTGCCTGCAATGGCCTCGGTAACAGCCTGCGATTCCCACAGCCCAACCCGGCCCTAAATGGCCCGGCCCGGCCCTAAGCTGTACAAACCTAGTGGAATGAAGTATTTAAGTACGTCTACATTGTTAGCCCTACTCCATCACTTTCCATGGCACCCCTGGCATCAGCCCACAAGTCTCCTTTGATCCAAAGAGGCCAAAATTCAGAAGCATTCATTCGTACTTGGGGTTTTCACCCACCTCTCGCGCTGCCTCCGCTAGATTTTTGGAGGAACAGTAACCAACCAGAGGAGAGACCGCGATATTTACCTGCACAATCACCACGGTTCGACCTTGAACTTACGCCCTGACATATTGTTCACTGAGCTGGTAGGTACCGATGATTATATTTGCCTATTTGTGGTCGGAGTCCAATCCCTAATACAAGACTTATCACTACGACTGTAGGTCTGTCAATAAGCCGGGTTATCGGTGGCCCCCAGCTTTCCCCGCTGTGGCTAGTTTAACGTTTTGACAGGTCCGCCAGACATTTTTGCCTTGCTGGAGGGCTCCCAAGAGAGGTTCTCGATCCCTCGATCTTGTCTGTTGAAGACAGATAGATGCCATAGCCACCTTCGCCACGGGAGCCCTCATAACGATGTAGCTCCTCAGGACCCCCATGGCTCCTTCTTTGCCCCACGATGGCAATGAAGTGCAGCCAGCTCCAGCCCGGCCTTTTCCCAGCGTGCGGGAACTGGTTCCCTAAAGAAATGCCTCTCAAAATTGTCTATCCCTAAATTTTTGCGGTGAGGTGAGTGTGATGTATCCACCAAGTCAAGTCTATGACTGGAATGACGAATACCCTGTGGGTAACCCCTTCCCCTTGGCCCTCCAGTACGGTCCCATCCGTACAGACCCTTCCATCCATGTATCAACATTTGGTGAGTAATTTCCAAATATACCCCTCTCTTATCCCTGTCCAAGTAACTACCCTCATTTCCACTTTCCCTAGGATCAACGGGTAGGTAAATTCTAGAGTATAAATCTACATTATAATGGGTAGTGTTCAACTGTTTCAAGTCTCTCTGTTACACTCCTCTAGATCTTTAATTTTCACCCATGAACCTAGGTCTCCCACAAGAATATTGCGCTCGGACACTGCATTCTGGTGGCAGAAATCAAACTAATCTTAGCAAGAAATTTCCCCAGTCCCTCTTGCTTTTCCCTTCTTAGTGGCAGCACTTCTCTTTTTCTCCCCTCAAACGGGTTTTTTAATTTAAAACTTTTAAATTTCACATGATTGAATAGGATCTAACGACTTTTTATTTTAGTTTTGCTGTTGTGCAGTTATTAGGAAGAATTATAAATACCTCAAAGTTTAAACAACAATAACATTGCATAAGTTCACTTAATTATGTTCTTCCTCCTCCCTGGCGATGAACGTAGAAAATTTCCCTCACCTGACTCCTCAACGGCTGTCCCCGAGAAATTTTTGTTTTCATTTTTTACACAAACTTTTGTATTAGGAAGAATAATTCTTAGGTATTAGGAAGAATAATTCTTAGGAATTATTAGGAATACCAAAACTACACAAATACCAAACTACACAACCGGGAGACGTAAACAAAACGGAGAGCAAGCTGAGACAATGTTGCCAACAAAAAACTCGAAATACCTTCGCTCGTCCTTGGCTCAGGGTGCTACATCGGCGTTTCCTTTTGCGGCCACCAGACTGCAGGGTCGGAGTGCAATATTCTTTTGGGAGACCTATCCTAGGTAAGTATATAATAGTAGCAGTAGAATTAGTTCCGTTTCCCTCACAGCACCCCCCCCCCCCCCTGTTTTCGACCATGCATTTCTTCCAAAGCGAAACTGGAAGCTTGAAAATCGTGTGACCTAGATAGTAGGAGGCTGATAACTTGCCTTTGGGGAGTTGATCGTATTTCAGTACGATGTCTTCTTTTCTGATACGCGCCTGTTGAGCTTTGCCGGGTTTGGTGTGCCGGACGCAGTTCGACTGGTGAACTTTGAACACGTTGAGATGCCTGAAGTTCGCTCCGCACTCGCAGTTGTACGTAACTGGAAGAAAAGTTTCACTTCAATATTTCGCTCCGAGATTTAAAAAAAAAGGAGAGAATCAGACATCAAAAGTAGTCACCTTGAGGAACGACTTCTATGATTTTAACTTCTTCTTTTTCTGCGAACACACATCATTATCATAAACTCACAAATTATTGTAAATCCAAAGCAACTTCAGAAACCTCACACATCCGCACCCGTCTAAAATGTTCACAACCCCTTCAAAATCCCCATACGGTGGGGCAGTCAGCGTGAAAAATATACAGAAAAGAACTATTTCAAGTCCTTCAAATCACTACAAATAAAATAATTATTCCAGTCAAAGCGTCGTCGAATGCAGGAAAATCAGGTGGTTCCAAGTGCAATTCTACGTTTTTAGGGGTGCTGAATCTGAAGAGATCCAACAAATTCGAAATTAACCCGAGATATTCGCAAAAAAACTCCATAACTTTGGCACTTTTTTCAGTATTTGACTTATAACTCCGAAACTATGCGTTCTCTGGCAGATGCCATCACTAACAAAATGAAAAAACATTAAATTGCCTACGAAATGCGCTAGTCAACTTTGATTTTTGGCCAACTAATGCAGGCGCTAGAGCGCCAACTTCCGTCAAAACTCAATCAAAGCGACTATTATAGGCACAACTGTCAAAAACGACCGTCAAATCGACTACATTCATTTCATAAGAATTGGCCATACGGGTGCAACGTAGATGAAAGGGATACGTTCTGAAACCTTCAGACTTTCATGAGAAATGGTAAGAAAAGAAAAGTAATTTTCCCGGTGCTAGTGGGTCAAAAATCAAAGTTAACTATGTATAACTATATCAAAGTTACAGTGCATTTTGAAGGAAATTTAATGCTCTTTCATTTTGTTGATGTTTCGCATAGTTTCGGAATTATAAATAAAAAACTGCAACAATTGCCAAAACTATGGGGTTTTTTGCGAATCCCTCACAGCGCATAAGCCGAAATCGTTGGATCTCTTCAGATTCAAATTCAGCACACCAAAAAACATACAATAAGAACTTTACAACTCCAACCACCTGTTTTTGGCCACGTTGCAGAGTGGTTCAAAACGCTAGTCTATGAGCCCAAGAAGGGAAAAATCGGAATGCATGAATCCAATAATTGACTACTCACTTAGGGGACCACCTATACAACGCCTGCCTATACAACGATGGACAACGGCTATTTTCATATTATCTAAAACATTGACATTGTCGAGAAAGGGAGATACTGACGAGCGACAAGCCCAGTGTTTTGTTTGAATTCAGTCGTGTTTTGCGACTGGTGGAGACAAATTCGATCGAATATTATCATATCCATATATTATCATGTCCATACATTATGACGAAGATAGGTACGAAAATGCAATTATTATAATTTTACTTGTTGTAATAGCTTCGGAAACATAATAATATTATGTTTCATTATATTATAATGAATAGCGGACTCTAAGGGGAATAATGAAAACTCCGGTTTCTCTTGACTGCCAAAAACGACATTGACCTGTATTGAGTATGAAATGGTTGTTTCCTGAATAGTAGCAGTAAATGTTGAATCCAAAATAAACTGATCGTGATGTTTTCAGCTCATAACTTAGTATTATGCAGATTTGGTAAAAAAAGGATTAGTTAACATCAATTTTCTTTCACTTCACCTACTTTTAAGCTTGAATATCTCCTAAACCCAGTAGACAGGCGAAAAATGAATATATAACATTGAATGTTTTTGAAGCAAATGTTTCAGCTTCATTTTTTATCCAGACGGGATTTTTATTTTTTTATTTTGTTATTTATTTTTTTATTTTGTTATTTTTTTTAAACTATTATTATTATTATTTTTTTTTGTAGGACCTACAGTTTTCGAGTTAAGAGCAAAAATTATTAAAGTAAAAAAAAGTAATTGTAATATTGCAGGTTTTATCTAAGTTTCTCTTAGCCGCTCGTCTCTTTTTCAGATTTGAGTATTTGGCAGGTATTACCTACTTTTCGTGATTTTACCTACCTATTTTGTGATAAAATTTAAGTATCGGAGAACAAACATATGAGCTTCTATATTCTACATACCTATGAGTTTAACTTATATTCCCTCGGATAACCTTTTTATTCTACCACGAAACCCCTTTTAATGCTGGTAATATTAGGTCCGGCAAACTTTTTCAACAATGCGTTTTACGCCATTTCCGGACACAATTTCAACAAACCGACTTCAGATTCGGGTTCCACGCACGAAAACCTCCCAGTATACCAAATTTCACGATTTTACGGGCCCTTTCGAGTTTTGGCCTCATAGAATAGCTTTTTGAACCACTGTGCCTCATTTTCGTTACGCTTTGGCTGGGATACTACAACAAATCTTTTAACCGAACTTCACTAAATTTCATTGGGTACAGTTACCAGGGACTTCAACTTCGATGGTTTCTTGGGGTCCGAGAATGTCCTGCTCGACCGACACGACCTCTTCAATCTGAATCTCCTGATCTGTAAAATCAACGCACCGTAATGAATGTTTTGATGTTTTACGTTAACAGCACATGAATCCGCGTTTTACCATCCTTTGCCGAATTCGGATCGATTTCCTCTATCAAGTCGTTCAGGTCGGTGTCTTCGTGTTCGTACACTTCAAAGTCTTCCTTGGTACCCTCCTCGTTTTCGGGTTGTCTCCCGGAATCATAGCAGATTTGTTCATCTGATAACAGTACGATAAATTAAGATACTCGACGCGAACAATTTTGAGACATCGCCGAACGTAGTGAATACCTTTGGTTGATCCGGGCACGAGGTTTTTCTTCATTTTGACATGTCTCCACACGTCACACTCCACCAAATGCTGCTTGATGGTCGTCTTTGTGAATTGAGCCTTGCAAACGCAGTTGATCAAAACTGTTGAAAAAAATTGAATCAATTGGTTGTTTAGTTCTCCTAAAAACAGTGTAGACGTGATTGGGCTCAAAACTGTCTGCTCCCTTCCAATCATATAACAACATCAATCATCTACAAAATTGAATGCATTTAACTCACCGACTGTTTTCTTGAAAGGCGCCCGTTTAGGAGGTGATTTGCCGCTATTGTAATATTTACAAACTTTGAGGTGATGCGCCAAAAGGGTTGAATTCGACAACCGCCTCCCGCAATCACACACGGTCCCTTCGATATCTGTGTAAACAAAAAGTGAAGGCAAATATTAAATTTCAAATAAGTACTTAGTCTAGTCAAAATTGGTGGGCTCAGACTGCACCAATGGGAGCAAATGCACCCAACTTCTCTATTTCAAATGGGAACCCATACATTTTTCGGTGGATTTGGATTCTGGAGCAAATTCAACGACTGATAAGCATTGAGCGCAATTGGGGACGCACGCAAAATGGCATAACTAGAATATCTTTGTTGAACTTCCTTCCACCGAGTAGCCCCAAAAAACAACGTGCTAAATGCACGCTGACTCCCGGAAACTCCCCTAAATCCCCGAAATATAACACCAAATCCTCAACACAATGAAACAACCAAGACGACCACCTAGCTAACAATACCCCAATAAACCCCCAACTCTATCTTGCGGGGCGCTCTAAAGGAGACCTACACACCAAATGGACCCGGAAGGTATTGTTAAACTCCTGATGAGCCCTTTATCCTGATAAAGGAGAGGGCGAAAGGCGCCTTGAGAACCATGTAATTGCATACTTTATTAAATGCAATTATCACCATAGACTGCCTACGGTTTTTCCCCTCGCCACACCATGATAAGTAATATGGAAACCGACCAAACCACGCAGAAGTGTTAGTCAATACCACTAACTCAGAACTTGTCCATGGGTATGTATGTACGTATGTCACAAGCTTATTGCTCCCGAAGAAAAACGATCACTTTATACCTAGTATAAAATATAAAATGTAGTATAAAACTCGTTGCAAAACGTGATGTAAAACTGTCGAGAACTACAAAAGAAGCGTATAACAAGGTGAAGAAAAACGGGAGAATGTTGAACTCACCCAAAGTCGGTTCAGATTTAATGGAGAAGGGCAACGGGTCCGGTGACACACTAGCAGCAACAACGGCTATCTGCTCATCTGCAGTGCGGCTGTCTTCGTCTACCAAAGACATTACAATATTTATTTAGTACTTATCGAAATTTAACAAACCTGCGATATGATTGGAGTGGAGAGCAGCATGTCTGGTACATCGGGGACTACATCACTTACTCAGTATCTCTTCTTCATCTACATCTTCTTCTTCGTAAGTGCCCACTTCCACTTCGTTTGCGACATTTTGTTGGTGTGTGTCTTCCAAATGGTCAACCTGAATAAACAACTTGAAAAATGAAACTGATAGAATGGTGGTGGTGGTTTCAAAAGTTATCCATTGAACGGACCTCTTCGAAATATTCGAGCTGCATGACAGTGTCATCGAGTTCGGGATTCTGCAGGTCTTCTTGCCCTTCGATCACTTCCCTTTCAAGCGACTCCAGACTCTCATTATGGCTAGTTCCTAAAAAAAGAAGTAGAAATAAAGCAAATTTCCTTGAGTTAATCCAAAGATTGTTACAAGGAACATGGAAGGCGCTCGGATTCAAACAACGTATACGCCCCTAGAAGTTTTCGCTGAAGGCAGGTCGGTTCATGAACTATGGTCCTCGAGGGACTGCGAGCCAACAAGCTCGCGACGCCTGACATGCTCGGCAGAGGCGCTCATTGTGGCTACGTCTGGTGGATCCAGGTTTACATACCCAAGGTTGCCAACTTTTTTACAGTGAAAAAAGAACAATACCTACTGAGAAAGTTGTCAAAGAAAAGTAAATTGGACTCAGTGGTCGCCTCTTCGCCTCGATTCCTCTCAGAGATTGATTCAAGTCCAGTCCTGAGCCCGACCCTCTACAACGTAACGATGTGATCTATGCTTTTTTTCGACCCTGGGAGTCAACGCACTCTATGCGGATGACCTGTTCCAGCTATGGAGTCCGTGCTGAACGATTCTTTGGGCCAGCTCTCACACTTGGAGCTCAAAAACCGAAATGGAGGCCAGCAATCAAGACTCAGTTCCAGCCAACACTGAAGACTAAGTTACAGCTTTGCCCACTCTTCACCAGGAGTCACCCAGTTTCTTTATCTCTTGGAGGCCACCCTTTGAACCCATTGCGAACCGTATCGCGGGGTTAAGCTGGAGTGTAAATTGACTTGGAACTCGCAAGTCAAGTAAAACGCACAGAAAAGGACCACGAGACAATTTTTGATACTGGCTACTGTAATTGAGCTTGGGGCTTTCAGCAGACCCCCTGGCAGTAAGGAGGGAGCGCCACCAAGCCAACTTTGCTACTGCCTGTTCCTCCTGCCACCAAGATGAGTGGGGGAGGGCTGGCTTCCCATCCCAAGCAAGAGTATGGGGTTGAAATTCAATGCCTTGGGGATAACTATTGCAAGCTGTCGCTCAACCAGCAGTCATCCCCTACAAGGTCCAATGTTACCTGACGGCTCCTTCAGGGCAACTGCTGCAAAGGCAGCAAACACCCTGCCTTCTCCAGTCCTCCCTTACACCGTCAGGGTGAATCTTAGCCTCCAGCGGCCCTCACCCTCGCAAAGACTGGACAACTCCGATCTTCATCCAGCGCCAGGCGGTGTAGGTTAGCAGGGAAGTCCCCATGGCCGCCCAGTAGCTGTGAGGTCTTATATTTCAAATATAAGTCGAATTCAATTCTCACCATTCACCAATTCTACTCACCTCGAAATAGTCAATGAGCTCCTTTAATGATTTTTTAAAATGTTTTTCCTGCAAAGGTCGTGCTTCGAAAGTTACGAAAACGGGTCCATATTGCAGAAACCCCGTTTCAATTATTTATAGGGCCTTACGAAAAATATGATATTTGAATTCTGAGGTTTGGAGAGGGTACATGACGTGGGCTGCTTCGTCGTCTTTTTATTGGCTGGGAGATCCCTCTCTCTCTCATCTAGGCAAGTCAGCCAACTTTGCTACGCGAAAAGTCGACCCCAAAAATCGAAAATCGGGTTAATCATTATAGACGGTCATTCGAAAATTGAGCATCGAGGTTATTATCAAAGAAGGTTATTCAAAAATCGACTCAGGCCGAATGTTTTTATTCCGATTCTGTTCAGCTTTATTATTTAGCGCTCTGGCGGCTCAGTGCCCAACTATTCGACGCCCAGCCTGGCGAGGTGTGACGTCAAATATGCCCGGCGTTCATTTCAAAATCTCTAACATTTTGAAAACAGCTCAGCACGTACCAATACGGATTTTCGAACTAAAAATTGGGTTTTATGGGTTTTAAAGGGTGCTGAATCCGAATATGTTGTCAGAAATGCTGAATTCAGACCTTTTCAAGAAGCCCATTCTGTCAATTCGAAAAAGAAATAGTCCACAAAGTCGGATAAGATTAGGAGGGCAGAATCTGTCCGGTAGATAAGATCCAATCAACAAAAACAATAGAATCTATTGTTATCAGATAACAGAATAATGAGACTGAGTAAGAGATAAGATAAGGCGGTTAAACACGATCAAGTGGCGGACACAAAGCTTAGGTAATCAATCTAGTCCCCAGGTAGTTTTGTCTGCAAATAAGGTTTCAAAAATACCGCTGCAAATTTTACACTAGGGTTTATCATTATATGATATAAAATTAATTCGAAATCAATAAGAAAAATTAATTTAATTATCATAAAAAGCTTTTACTTTCTTGTAAAGTTAGTGGACCGGTATGGGACCCCGAAAATGGATTATGCGTCTAAAATTACTCGGAAAAGACACATCATTCGACTTCCTGGCAACTTTCAAAAGCCCCATAGATCCCCACGGTGAAATCGGATCGTTCTGGGACGCCAAAAGATTCTCTGTCCAAAAATACTTCGGAATCGACACCTCACTCTATATCATACCCGAAATCATCCCATAGCCCCTTTTTAGCCCTCCTCAGAGCCCCACGGGCTTAAGCGATTGGGCTGGAAACCATGCAGGCACAACTCGATGGTAAGCCGAGTATTTTGTCAAAATTTCAGATTTTTTAAAGAATTCCTACTACCCCAAACGGCTGCATTCGATTCTTGAAATCTGAGCGTCATGAAACGTGCTTATATCCCAGAAGTTGGATCTGCAATCCATCTGAAATGGATGTCGAGCTCAATCAAACATTCCAAAACGCAATCCAAATTTGGCAAACGAGAGAGTGTTCTGGGATAGACAAATCCTTTACAGCGAGTTAAAAGTGGTATTTTTCTAGAGAGATTAGAAAGTAGGTATCGCACACTCGAAACAGAGTAATATCATCAGATGATAGAAAGATTCTTTGTTTGCAACCCAAGGTGTACCAGAATCTGATGGGGATTTCATATTGTGGGGTAGCAGTCGGTCGTAGAGCGAGGTGAATGATCAATCCTGT
Source organism: Pilophorus perplexus (assembly GCA_955831195.1). Taxonomy (NCBI): domain Eukaryota; kingdom Metazoa; phylum Arthropoda; class Insecta; order Hemiptera; family Miridae; genus Pilophorus; species Pilophorus perplexus. The sequence goes on along the minus strand of OY037009.1, from coordinate 30,417,096 downwards.
ATACCTTATTGATTTAATACAACCGATTTTGGAAAAGAAACTGTACCTTTTTTGTATGGCTCGTTCACTATAAAGATAACCTTGTCGTTATCCCCATGTTCCCCCTCCTGGTGACTGTCCAACGTCTCTTGAGGCTCACGGTCCACCACCTGGTGAAAGTCAAGTGAAGGTTACTGATTTTTGTGAAATTATCTGGATCGGTAATTTCATTTCGGTTACTTGTAGCAGGCAGCCCAGTAGAGAGGGGGGGGGGGGGGGGCACTGGACCCGTTGCCCCCGGGCCCGGCTTTCGTAGGGGGGCCCGTAAGGAGGCAAAATGGGAAAAGGGACAGATCAATATAGGGAAAATTTCCATACTTTTTTTTTTTTTTTTTTTTTTTTTAGGGGCCCGAAGAATTTTGCCCCCGGGCCCGGATTTTCTCTCCACGGCCCTGGTAGCAGGGGATGTTGGCTCGAACCGAGTGAAGGTGTGAAGGTACCTAAATAATTTAGGTACCTACACGTACAATTATTGAACGTAGCTTTTGTTATTGCTAAAAGTGCAGAAGCTGGGTCCAAGTGTTCACTGCTGTGTGACGTAAAAGTAAAATGACGTAAGTTTTACGTCAAGACTTTTGACCTAATCGGCCTAACATGACGGGGCGATAATAAATAATGTATTATCATTTATTTATCCATTATCGATAAATCTCTTGTACCCCGCTGCACATTTTATGCCCATGGTCGGTCATCAATGGGATTCGAACCCGCGACCTCTTCAGAGTGCAGCACGGAGTGAATAGCGTCCAAAGCCACGCGTGTGATGTATTGTACCTGACATGGAAGTCTTCGGAAAGGAAGTCACTACTTCCATCCGCCCTAGTAATTAATGGGGGGAGGGGGTTTCCTTAGATCCGAGCCAGCAACATAAACCCGGAGTCCTGGGCTGATACTGAAACCCCCCAATGAGAGAATAAAATGGGCGTCCCAAGTCGAAGAGTGCAAAACCCATCATCAGACATATTATCGCTTATTAAGCGATAACTTTGCCCAACTCATAACTGTTCTCATTCTACCCTAAACACTCAGTGAATTACCTTGTAGTGTTCGTCGACGGGTTTTCCGATGATGATATCTTCGACGATTGTTTCAGATTTCCTCGTCACTTGGATTTCCTTCTTAGAGGACATGACTTTGTCCAAACATTGCTGTACGTGAGCAGAGTGTAAAGACTGAGACAGGAACTCTTGTCCGCAGAAACACGTGAAACATGTTGCTGAAAAAAAAAAAAAAAAAAAAAAAAAAACAGTCGGGTAAACCTGGAAGTTGATTTAAAAAAAGAACAACATTGAAATGAGTGATTTACGTGGTTTCTTAGCCTCGATCGATTCATCTTTTGGTCCACATTGTGACTTTTTCTTGCGGCCACCTGAAGATTTCTTCAGGAACACCAATTCTGTAACAGTGAATCAACCTTGTATTGGCAACAGAGAACAATGCAGCATATTTTAGCAAAACGGAATTTTCTCCGTCAAAAGAGAATCCTATCACTTAATCTGACATACAAAGCCGAAAATATGATTGAATTGATTAATTATTCTCTAAAATAATTTACAACAGTAGAGAGGCCAGACCAGCATGGGTCAGATCGGGGGAAGCCCTTTGAGGTTGTCAAGAGCGCAGGCATTGGGCCGATCAGAACAAACCATGAACACCATATTCCGAGAGTTAGGAATTTTAAAAACTTTCTTTCTTTTTTTTTCAGTTTTGAACATTAAATCACTAACAATTAATAAAATAAAAATTAATACTATTTTTTTTTTTCAATATATTCAAGAAAAATTATTCCGAGAGTTAGGATAAGAAAAACGATTTTTTTTTTCAGTTTTGATCATTAAATCACTAAAAATTAATAAAAATAACAATGTTTTTTTAATGTCCGACATGATTTTAACCTCAACCCTGCAATCTGATTGGTTGAATCACTGCTTGGGATCAAAGTGAATCCCTTCCAGTAAAACTCAACAGATAGGATACACTCTCACCTTTTTGACTGTTTTTCACAAGGAAGGGCTGCAGTTTGACTCCAAACGACTTCACCAACGGCTTCAGCGTGAAAAATAGTGTCAGAAACCGCGATAACCTCATTTTTCAAACATTTGGATAGGATGCGTTTTGATTCTAGACGACTGCTTAGCAGGCTCTAACCGAGCTATATGTATTTTTAGTTGATTTTTATATCTTCACCAGAATTCGTCCCAGCACATGTGCATGCATGCAAGCATTTTTACTACCTGCCTACCTTTTCAGCAAAAATTTACATCACCTCGGACAAATTCGTGGAAAACTGATGAGCTCCACGAAGCTCCATGGAGATTGCTTGAGCAAAAATTCCATTAAAAGCTGTGACGATGACCGAGTTCTGACGTCATCATCACGGTGTTGGCGTCGGAATCGGCCAACCCCGATTTGGCGCCCCTCTCTCCTGGTGGTCCGGGGGTGTTGCATCCTGACGTATTTCATTGGTGAATCTCCGTCACCTGACGTCCCCTTCTGGTCAGGTGGACGTTGGGGCGGGGAGAGAGAGAAGTAGGAAGGAAGCAATAATTAGGTGATTCCTGTTTCAGCTTTCATACTGTGATTATAAATTCATTTTTCCGATTCTTTTATCTACCCGTGTCATTTTTGGCCAACGCCGCTCGACTACACTTCGGTGACCGGTGAGATCGGATTTGTTTTATTTCACTAATTGATTGCTTGGTTTCCTATTTCCGTTTTCACCTTTTTGCCTTCCGGCCATTTCCCTATTTTCGGCGAGAGGTTTTATTCTTCGTGAATAAACCTCCTTTTCGTTTCAACTTTACATTTTATTTTCATTTACCCCCTTTTCCTATTTATTTCTGCCCTGAGTGGGCGTATGATATTTTTAGTTTATTTTAATCACGATCTAACGATCGGGATTAAACTTATTTCCATTTTACTCCACCACGTGGAGCAGTTGGGAGTGCCTTTTTGGGCCTTCTCTCAAATTGGGCTCCCGATCACGCAATTTTGACCAAATTGCGGGGTCGGTGCACGTCACATGGTAGCAGAGCGTGGTTAAGTTCTACCTTGCCGGGTAGTAGATCCACGGGAAAATTTTTCTCTTTTCCATCTATGGGAAAAAACGCTTCCACACACCAGAAATTTTTTTTGTGTCTAACTGACTGGTAGCAGCTCTGCGAAAATTTTTTTTTACGTTCCCTGTTCACGGGACACCCAGAAATTTTTTTTTTAATCTCCTTGTTTCGTGCTGACCACGTGTTCGGCATTTTCAAGGAGGGTTCGACCAACCGTTGAATCATCTTTCCACGTAGGACGCGAGGGAAAGGGCTCTGACGTCACACCACGTGAGGTTCATAGGAGTTCCTAACGGTACGGACTGAAGACGACCTTGAACGTTTTCCGCAGTGGGTCAAGTACCAACTTTCCCACCGCCTGTCCATCACACGTTTGTTTACGAAATCTGACCTTGTAAACATTCAACTCGGTCCCTTTAAATTTGTTATGATTCAGTTTTTTTGCGTACTCCTGTTGCATTGAGACATGAAGGCGGACAAAGTGCCGTTTTGTGGGTCGTGTGACAGACCGTCTGATGCAGATGAGGAGATTGACCCAATTTTTTGTCAAGGTTGTGTTATCACATTCCATTCTTCTTGCTTGGCGGTGAAATACACTGGATGGATGGGGCTCAGCGATGAGGACAAGGGGAGGTACAGATGTCCAACTTGTACGTCTGAAGCCGAGCTGTTGGAAAGTCCGCAAACGCTGGTTTTGCTACAGCGAATAACCGCTGTGCTTGCGGGAAGGCGGACTATCCCTACCCCTATTCCGGACGGAGTAACCCCACAATTTTTAAACGAACCGATTGAAGAGCAACCGCCCTTCCAATCGGGCAACACTACCCAACAGCTGCAATGGGTTTCGAAACCGGACCCGACACAACGAAGTGATTACAAAGTAGAGCCGAGTTCAACTCGTTCTCTGCCAACTGCACCGGAAATTCCGAATTCCGAATTTCTTGAGGGGAATTTCCCTCGTACAACACCATCTAATGCCCCTGTAACCGGAAAGGCGATTTCGGACGGGGAAGGGTCGATTTTGACCGGTCTCTTTTGGAGACGTAAAATTTACGCGAACAATAACTTAATATTTACCGCGACCGCAGGGATGGAAAACCCAACAAACAAATTACCTACTACTTTACCCAGTCTCAACGGACAACGCGGACTTCGTCGACTTTTCAAGAGGACAACCTTTTTGGACCCGCAGCGTAACGCTATGTACTCGGGACGCGCACCGTGCAGAGTGAGGCCGCGCAGAAAACGGCTTAAGTCGAATTTAAAAATTTTTCCGCGGCCGTCCATCCCGCATTTTAAATTTTCTGTAACAATCGCGAGGTATTTGACCTTATGTAACTTAATATCCGCGCGTTCACGAATGATCGTTTCGCCTGACGAGTATCAATTCGTTTTCTTAACAGGATTTCAATACAGAATTCGTCTGACTGGGATGGATTCTGGGAAAAAGAACTTCATTGAAATACAGCCGTCTGTTTTTGCCGATTTTCACGGTCAGACGTGCATCATCGGCGATTTCTTAATGTCTTTTGCCACTTGGAGAATACTTTCCGACGATGATAAGAGCTTCAAGCTCTGTCTTACTCTACCACCGGCTAGCGCCATCAATGAATTTTTACTACAATTCCACCATTTCGCTGGCAACCCGCCACCGGTTCCAGCATTTAATAATGTGGTCTGCAACTTGATTGCAATTTTAACATTATTCGGCCAACGGCCACGATTTCAGAAAGACGATCCCAGTTGGGGTGAAATTTTTTTACACTTTTCATCACTTGCTGTTGGTGTTGTTTTCATCCTCGGGTTGCGACAGCGATCCACGGGGGCAATATTTAACGCTTTACATGACCATGTATTTGCAGCAATCACGTTTTCAGCACGAGTGGTGCGCGTAAACGCCACCAGTTTCAGGTTAACGTCGACACAACGTTGGATGACGGGTACGAAACGGTGTCACCAAACAAATGACCCAACGGTTGGAATGGTGATGACCCATACGACGCGTATTCACGTAGCTTCAGCGCTGTCCGACAGGTAACGCAGAGCGCCATCTCGTAAAACTGGCAGTTAACAGTTTCTTGTTTTAGGGAGCCACCAACCATGGACAAATTTAAACAAGGATAATATGATAATATGAAATATCATTTCATCTTACACACTCCGTAACGACATGGCCAATCATTAAAACAATCATTATTGCCAACGACGTACCAGACAGTGGAATAGAGGAATTAGAACTCCAAGGACGGAAGAGACTTCGCCGTCTGCAAGTCTTCGTTTTCATTTCCATACCTCCACTACGGCACGGGCCACTCAACGAAGGTTTTTCAACCGAGACAACCGGTCACGGTTTTCCTTCACTTCCCCAATATTATCATTTTTTTTTATTTTTTATTTTTCCAAAAACAAACAACAAAACAAACCAAATGAAGTACAACAGCCTTCAGCATCATGTAACAGCAGGACGTGGGGGATTGGGCTTGGGCGCACTGTCCGGGTGCACGCTCCCGGGACTCTCCTGGGGAGGGGGTGTGACGATGACCGAGTTCTGACGTCATCATCACGGTGTTGGCGTCGGAATCGGCCAACCCCGATTTGGCGCCCCTCTCTCCTGGTGGTCCGGGGGTGTTGCATCCTGACGTATTTCATTGGTGAATCTCCGTCACCTGACGTCCCCTTCTGGTCAGGTGGACGTTGGGGCGGGGAGAGAGAGAAGTAGGAAGGAAGCAATAATTAGGTGATTCCTGTTTCAGCTTTCATACTGTGATTATAAATTCATTTTTCCGATTCTTTTATCTACCCGTGTCATTTTTGGCCAACGCCGCTCGACTACACTTCGGTGACCGGTGAGATCGGATTTGTTTTATTTCACTAATTGATTGCTTGGTTTCCTATTTCCGTTTTCACCTTTTTGCCTTCCGGCCATTTCCCTATTTTCGGCGAGAGGTTTTATTCTTCGTGAATAAACCTCCTTTTCGTTTCAACTTTACATTTTATTTTCATTTACCCCCTTTTCCTATTTATTTCTGCCCTGAGTGGGCGTATGATATTTTTAGTTTATTTTAATCACGATCTAACGATCGGGATTAAACTTATTTCCATTTTACTCCACCACGTGGAGCAGTTGGGAGTGCCTTTTTGGGCCTTCTCTCAAATTGGGCTCCCGATCACGCAATTTTGACCAAATTGCGGGGTCGGTGCACGTCACAAAGCTGTTCTTTTTTAGAATAATAAGGATTTTTTTAGCATTTTTGCGCAAACTCAATATTTGATTGACTTCTTTGGTTTTTCGCATATATCGTGATATCCACTTTCTACTTTCTTAAAGTATCTACTTTCCGTGATATTCACGCGATATTTTCCGAGTGACGCATGGTTTCAGATATATATATTATATCTGAAACCATGCGTCACTTGGAAAGTATCACCATATACATAATTGAAGACCATTCAATTCTGCATCGATTGAATACCAAAACGCCAAAATTCAACCGTTCGGAATAGTCACGATTGGGCATCAAAAAACGTCCATTTGGGATGAACAACCTCGTTATGGTAGTTACCGAGTCACTGTGTCAGTTCTCTTTAGGTACCTAAATACACACGGTCTGTGAATTAGAGTATGCACAACACTGATACATTCCACTTACTTCTTTTCGACACCGTGGCAAAATAATCCAACACGTCCTGCTTATTTTCTTTCCATTTCGGACAACGGACAAGATGCCCGATGAACCAGGGTGCCTTCAAGAACCGTATTTTGCATGGGTCACACCTCATTCGGATGTCACCATCCCCTGAAACCAGTAAAATGCTATTCAGTACTTTTGTTTCGTTAAATGTATCGCTAACTTTCCCAAGGACGTAAATGAAGCGGGAAAACTTAAGAAATTGAGAGCAACGATTTTACTCAAAGTTGCAGTGAAAAATTGGATTACAGCAACACAGTGACAAGTTTTGACAGTGAATGTATTTAAATATATTTTTTAACAGCCCATTTAAGACAATATTTCATCATTTCATTATGCCGATCCTGATGACAACGATGACTTCATTCCGAAACCCGGCGACAAGTCGACAAGTTCACCTGTAAAAATAGCAAGCATTAAACGTTAATACGACGACAACTTCGCAATGAATGGTGTCGAAGTATTTTTGGAAGTAGAATCTATTTTTGGTGGCCCCAGAAACATCGGATTTCACCGAGAGGATCTATATAGATCCCATATGGGGCAATTGTGGGGCTATAAATGTGGCTTTTGAAGGATGCCAGGAAATCGAATGAAATGTCGTTTTCCGAGTAATTTTGGACGCATAATACATTACTCGGGGTCCCACATCCGTCCACAAACTTTACAAGAAAATACTTTCTTTTAATAGTTACCTAATTAAATTAAAAATGATACATTTATACCAGTATCAATTCTTTAGAATTAATTTTTGGATCATTTAGATCAAAGAATAATAAACCCTAATGTGAAATTCGCACCGCTTTCCCATCGAATTCCCCCACACTCATATGAAAATCCCCCTCGAAAAAAATCTTCCCTCCAAAAGAAAATGAAGAGCAAATACAAGGGTATATCATTCTTTGATATAAGTGCAAAAATTAATTCTGTCATTAAAAAATATTTTTGAACTATTTACAAAAAAATCTATACAAAGATGTGAGACCTCAAAAAATGGATTGTGAGTCCAAAATTACTCGAAAAACTTCACCTTATTTGTCCTCCTGGGATCCTTCAAAAATCCCATATGTAGCCCCATGAAAGATCCCCACGGTGAAATCGGAGCGTTCTGGGACCACCCAAAATGAATTCTACGTCCAAAAATACCTCGAAAACGACACCAAACTCGACCCCTTAGCACAAAACCTTCGAAAACCCCTCCCGTAGCATTTTGTTTTTGGAATCCTTTTCTTGAAACGATCAGAATTTTCGACCTCCGTCTTGATTACACAGGTGTATTATTCCAAGAATAATAACCCAAAATTAGAGTCTATCAATGTTTATATAATATCTACACACATCTTATTAGAACATAAGGTACTCCCCTTGTATGTTACCTACCGGGAGCTCGATATCTACCTGTCGAGGCCGTGGGACAAACGTATACTCTCTTATAAGAGAATGGGCGGTGTGGGGACGGAAGAACAGATAGCCTACGGCACCCTAGGCACCCAAGGTTACGTCCACAAACCGTGAACCATTCTTAAAATTTCATGGACCCAAACACTGGAGCACATACACAGGCAATAGAATGCCAATGGAGAGTGGTCAAATTTTGCTTTGTACGGTATTAAGCAGCATGGTGCATCTTTTGGAACGAAAACCCATCAAGAATGGTGGTGATCACTTCATCCAGACGACCCTTTCGACGCTTTTTTAGACGATATGAAAACCACCACCCTTATGAAGTGAGAACGAGAGGACCCACACGTGCTTCTACTCGAAAAGAATAAATTACTTTTACGCTTTGGAGACCTACTCATGAGACCTGTCCACAGATTAAACCACTGACCTGTCTCATCGATTCGGTAGGTAGGTAACATACTAGGGGATCGGACGCGCGGTAGGTAACATACAAGGGGAGTACCGAACATAATATTATTATGATTACTTACAATCTTAGAAAAAATATGTTTACTATAATATAGTAAATATTATTTATGTTTGTTATTCTTTGATACAAATAATTTTTGTCAAGTTTGTGGACGGATGTGGGAAAAAGGATTACCTATGCGTCCAAAATCATCATTCGACTTCCTGGCAACCTTCAAAAGCCCTATTTGCAGCCCCATGGAGCACCATGATACAGAATCTTCTGCTGATCACGTGAATAAGTGTGGATGGATTCCCCCAAATACCATTCTAGTTTCATCCCAAATGAAAAAGTCCCATATAATATATAAAGTCGGTATTCCATATTATGGTACCGTATATAAAGTCCCGTATATATACGGTACCTATATGATATAGGTAACTACATTAAATGGTGAAGATTTGAACATAATCTCACATTGGAATCCAGACGAGTGGTGTCCACTGGCAATGCCTCCAAACCATGGATTTTCAAATGATGCTTCAATGCGTTCCTCTTATCGTGACTCCTGTAAAGGCATATTGTGCAGGCCCACCTAGGCTCTTTCCCACATTCGAAATGCCTGTGCCTTCTGAGACTACCCTTCGATGCGTACGTCCGTCCGCATTCCGAACATAAAAAACGCCCAGCAGGCACTTGTTTCCCCGGCGGTTCGTCTAAAAGTGTAAAACGTATTTAATAAACATCAAAATAGACACGTACACAAGTTAAGTGTATACATTTAGCGTCAGAAGGAACGTACAATAGAATCACATCACTGGTTGAATAACTGCGGCTGGCCCAGTGGTGGAGAAAATATACCTATTATGGGCACGATAGGTCCCCTACATGATCTTAATACTATAGGTAGGCGCAGCCAGTGAGTGGCTTTTAAAGTTTTAAATAAGAAAGTTTTCGACAACGAATGATAAACATGATAACATGATGAACGGGTGATAAAAATGATAATAAAATGAATGTAGTAGTTTTCGGGAAGACAACGATGGTTGAAGGCCGATGTGTTTGTGGACCAACGATGTTTGGTTATCGATGGATCGATACATCGATGTATCGTATCGACACTAACCGCAAACTGTCACGGTGGAAATGCGCTGTTACAGTAACCTAAACCTTTCCTAGAGGTTTGTGTTGTGACCATTTTTATAATTTAATAATGATTAACAGGGCGTTTTGATTTTTTTCCCGTCACGACACAAAAAAGCGTTAGGTACGCAACATAATCGCGAAAACTATATATAGTTTACTAAGTCTGGTCGAATAGAAACAGTTTCTAGTAACCAACCGTACAATCATGTGATTACATATATGTAATCACATGATTGTACGGTTGGTTACTAGAAACTGTTTCTATTCGACCAGACTTAGTATAGGTCGACAAACATTTTTTGGGTGGAAAAATTGCGTAAAATGAATCATTATTAAATGATCTGACTGTAGAACCATGGGTCTACCGTCCGTTTTTTCATAATGAAGGCTGCATTATGACTAGGTACTTTGGTGATGACCATCTGTGTTGGTAGTTATTTTTGTAATCTTGTAAAATTTACCAAGAATACAATAATAATAATTATACATAAAATAATAATACATATATAATCTTGTAATCTTGGGTTACGAAACTGAGACTATGACCGATGGTTCTCCTTAAAAGAATTCATTTATTTGTTAGTCGTTTATCATAATTGGTAGGAAGATGAATTAACACTGGAAAGTTCCTTACCTTAAAAGAAAATCGGTTTTTATAGTCTTTTCGTTCACAGAATCAAGAACTAGATATAACACAATAAAATACCCTTGACCGAAACCATGGGAACCATCCCTAGCCAGATATTTCAAAAAGCCAGCTGGTGTTGTCACTGAAGGCCGTAGAAGAAAAGTGAAGTGAAGTTCACTTTTACATCTCCCCCCCTTTAATAGGCAAGAGCTTGCTAATGTGCACAAAATTAGCCTGAGACTTATGCCGCCCACTATCGATTTCAAAAATGGTTGATGAAATCTTCTTCAAAACTGCAAACGGTCCTCTTCTGATGAGATCCAGTTTGTTGCTGCGGTTCAGCCGATTACCAGTGTCCACATACACCCAGTCCCCAACGTGCAGGTCAAATTCTTGTTTCTTCCGATCTACCCGCACTTTATTGGTCATGTGATTCACCTGTGAGTTTTTGAATGCTTGCAGCCTGTCGCTCGCCAAGTCACGTGGTTGAGTGAGCTGTTCTGGTAATATGGAGGATTGTTGTCCCGTAAGTAAGTACAAAGGAGAAAACTTCGTCACATTGTGCGTGGTTCGATTGTACTCAGCCGTACATTCTTGAGCCAGACTGGACCACGGGCGACGAGGTTGCTCACTGCGTTTACAACGAATCCGGTTCACCAAGGTCTGGTTAAGCCGTTCATTCAGACCATTGGAGAAAGGGCAGTCCACCTGGGGGAGTCGACATGGCTCAGTCAAGACCGCGGCCGACTGTGGTGGTTGACGTAGAGGGTTCGAGTCTCTCAGCAGGCAAGATTAATTTCGGTCCGTCCTCAGGTCCCGGAACGGAATAATATTTATATTATTATAATATTTATATAATATTCCACACACATTTTACATTTTTGTATAATGCACGTACCTACTTATTATGTTCTTTCTTTTTTTCTACCCCAAACGAAAAATATTTTACTACATGATATGTATGTTTTCATTATATTATAATGAAAAATCGATACATTGATGTTTTAAAGAGAAACATCGGTACAAAAAAAAAAAAAAAAAAAAAAATCGATGGTTCTGAGGCGATGTTTTGGGACATCGATGTTTGGTTGTCAATGTTTAGAAACATCGATACATCAATGTCTAAACATTTTTGGCCATCTCTAATGAATGAGTATAAACAAATAGAGGTTGAAATTCGATTAATCGATGTGTTTGAAAATTGAAAGCCCACTTTCACCACCCGAGATACCGAGAGTTTAAGCGTTAACGCCCAGGTTAAACCCCCGAGGGAGCACCGATTTAAGTAAGTAAGTAAGTAAGTCTTACACAAGTAAGTGTACTTTTCATTTACAAATGAAAAATCGGACAGTACACTTCGACGGCTGCGGAGTAAGCTGCGTCCCGTCGGCCCACCGTATTTCTCGAAATCGGCACCTTCTCGCCTCGTCGCCCATCCTCAAAACTCGCCTTGTTCCTAATTTTGAATCCGTCAAACGCCTGGCGGTTTCGTCTCCTCTTCCAGTCATCACGTCAACCTCTCGGAGCTGGCGTCTCCCCCCTCCCCCTCCTCTACAAAATTGGCACTATTTCCTCCTCGGACACCGCCCTCCACCTTCGTCAACTGCATCCCCGTCAGCCCACCGGCAAAATTGGCATCTTTTTCTCGACCTTTCAACCTCCCCTGGTCGTCAGAGAGATTGATGCCAATTGCCGGCATTCCGTTCGGGAACCTCGGAAATCGCCCTCCACCCCTGCCGACACCATTCTTGTCAACTGAGCCAGCCAGTATTAAATACTTGAATGACTCAAAAAATGGATCAGTGTTCAACAAATTTTGTTGAACACTGATCCATTATTTTGAGCCATCTTTTTGGTGTTTTCAGACTTTTCTCGTCATCTATAGTAGGCCTATAAGCGCCAAGACGATTTTTTTTTTTTTTTTCAAAATTTTCTGACTGCTAGAAGTGCCTTAGAATAAAAATAACCATCCTCGTTCTCCTCCTCCTCGGGCAGAGCTCCAATATATTAGATTACAAATTTACAGCTTCTTTTAGGTAGGTGCATCGTGCATCGATTTTCGGCAGATAAAAAGAGCAAGACAAAAGTAATGACGAGCTGACTTGACAAAAAACATGTAGGTACCATGTTAAAAATTCAAAGCAGAATAGAGACCAGAGATAATCCGATGATTTCCCTTTGTTGGCGCCGAATTTCCCGTTTCCACAAAAATGTCCCAATTTTACTTTTATTAAAAAGAAAAAAATTAAAAAAAAAAAAAAAAGGGGAACAAGCGGGTATTTTGTGTTTAGTTGCCTAAAACAGGACAGAAGCGGGTCCTCGTAGGACAGCAGGACATTCCACGCGAAAACAGGACGTATGGACCATACGGTATGGCCACCTTAACGCATTAGATACAAGGGATGTGGTTTTGGCACGCCTATTAATAAGTAAGTAGGCAATTCACAGAGACTGTCCCCCGGGCGACAGAGCACAAAGTTACCCCAATTTTTCCCTGAACATTATAATATTGGTGTAACTTTGTACAACATATTATGTTGTACTTGTAAATTTTGTACTTTTGGGCGTTCGGCATAATTTTCTGACTAGATGACGCTTGGAATCTAGGCATTGACCACATATTCATATTCTACAGTTTGAAAGGCAAATTTAGGTATTTTCACATTTTTTTCAATGTGGCCCACATGAGGAGTAATAGCGGTGCATCCCCCCTTTTCCCAGTGGTCTCCGTTTAGTTGTGAAATCAGCTCGTTCGACTTTTTTTCCCCCGAAAATCACTGTTTTGGGTTTTTGGTTTATTATTCAGAATCATCAACCTACATTTTGGTTTATTATTCTTGGAATAATACACCTATGTTTTCGCGACGGGGGTCGACGACTCCGATCGGCCTCAAAATTTGACATTATCCGTTTCAAGAGGTCTACATTCAAAATCCGAAATGTCCGTACGCCGTCCGCCGTCCAGGCCGTTTTGGGCAGTAGGAATTTTTTTAAAAATCTGAAATTTTGGCAAAATACTTGGTTTACCATCTAGTTGTGCCCGCAAGGTTTTCAGTCCGATCTCCCAAACCCGTGGGGCGCTATGGGGCTATAATGGGGCTACGGGTGGGGTTTTTTGAAGGCTTTGGGGTATGGGATCGAGTTAGGTGACGTTTTCGAAGTATTTTTGGACGTAGAATCCATTTTTGGGGGTCCCGAGACGATCCGATTTCACTGTCGCGATCTATAGGGCTTTCATGGGGCTAAAAATGGGATTTTTGAAGAATCCCAGGAGGTTAAATGTTTTTCGAGTAAAAAATACATAATTTTTGAAAAAAACATTTTTGAAAAAAAATCCCCCCCAAAAAAATTTTTTTTTGAAATATAAAAATCCAAAAAAAATTTTTTAAATTTTTTTCATTGACAGAGTTAAATTTCTGTACAAGTAACCTATATCAAAGAATAATAAACCCTTGTGTAAAATTTGCAGCGTTTTTACAAAGGACACAAGCTCCCCTCAAAAACCCAATTATCGTCAAAGCCAGCTCGCCCCAAGCTTACCAGAGCTGTGCGCATATACGTGAGAAGTTCTTCGTCCCTTTACTACTTGATCGTAGGTTATAGCGTTTTCACGAGGTTCCAGCAAGAATTCTTGCTTTCCTGGGTTTGCAAATCTCCTAATTTATGTTCACATTTAATGTGAACATGATCAAAAAAAAAAAAAAAAAAAAAAAAAAAAAAAAGGAGGGTCCTACCTAGGAATAGGAGAAGGGTTGGTCGAGACAAGAGGTAACAGGTTGGGAAAAATTTATTTCTGTGCGCAATTTTGACTAGATGAACATCAATACTGAACATAACATGTATACAAAAACATAGAAAAAAATAATGGTAGGTTCCTATTAGTTTGTGCAACGCACATTTCGATAATATTGGTATACGGAAGACGTGTGGTACACCAAATTTGTATTGTAAAAATCCAGTAAGAAAATAGAGTTTTTGTTCTTCACGTGCGAAGGACTTTTCGTTGAAACGTGGGGAGGAGCCCCTAGCGCGAGCACACGAAGATGCCAACTATTTCACGTTCCAGCAAGACAGAGGAGCGGATCCGTAAAGACAGATTAGAAAAGGAAGGGTTTTTTCTTCTCGTAACAACGAGAACCACTTCACGTTCAACGTGAGGGGACCCCCTTCACGTTGGTACGAAAACCCTCACGTTCGTACGAGACTTTTCACGTTGTTGGCGCATGCGCAGTTCGTTTTTTCTTTTTACGTTCCAAAGAAATCATTAGCTACGTAGAAAACAAAAACTCTCAAATGAACATTGCGAACAAAACCTTCCATCTTCTGGGAAAAGAATCCCAAAGTCATTCCGTTTAAGTCCATTTTACTAGGCACTGTCGAAGTGTTGGGCCCCGTGCATCCTCACTATGTGTTTGGTAAGGTTAGTTTTGATGTTGGACTCTTTGGTGCAGTAGGGGCACCGGAACGTCCGACCACACTCTTTTCTCTGATGGTACTGGAAGTGACTCAGCCGAGAGAATTGACGCCCGCAGACGCACACGTAGTCCTTCATTTTGAAGAGTGAACCTGAGAGCCAACAATTGATAATATTTAACATCGGTAATGGTTTTGAGGTTAACAATGGCCGAATACTATAGAACTTTTGGTAAAAGGCGTCACAGAGTTCAGTTGTGCCAACGTTCAATCACCCAAGGAACTATATAAACATTTTTGGTTTTTTTCACGTCAACTTCTTGAACACGTGTCTACTCTACCAACGGAATTAATACCCTTCTATATTCACTCTTTCTAGTATTTAGGCGTAGACCTGTACATCCCTAAGGCAATGAAAGAGAGAAAGAAGACTACTGCTGATATAAAATTGCTTATTAAAAATAAACAAATCTATGTAGCGTGAGAACTAGTTTTGAGCTGTCATGCCCATCTTCCGCCCGTATAAGGTGAGGCGGGGTTAGTACGCTCCGAAAATTGAAAGTTTGACTCCTGGTGGCAATAGAAATGTACAATTACCAAGGTAATCGATAAAAATATTCAAACTTTTGCTAAAGACAAAACACAAACCACAAAATAAGAATCAAATTTTCGGAAATAAAAAATCGTTACCGAGACTCTACAACGCACTGGTCTCCAGGAAAATGGAGCAAGTGCGTAACAGGCCTTGTATCGGGGCATCACTTTCGAAACGGCCGTAGTAGGGCACTTGCGTGAAACCCAAACTTCTACAGAATCTGGAGCTCTTTGAAATTTTAAATTCGGATCAATATTGACGGAATTATGGATTTTTTAAATCAGAGATCAGGATTAAGGTTGGGAAAAAAACCCGAGAAAAATGTCAAAATGATTAATGTAGATGAATTGTTATCAAAACCAAAGTTTGAAAATAGCTCAGGGTCTCGTTTTACCCGCCATTGACTAAATAAAGACTGTCATGAACTAAAGGTAACACAATGTGTTACTCATGACATGAGAATTCGAACAAACTAGAATTGAGAAAATCAAAATTTGATTTTTGAATTTAATTCAAAAATGTTCTCAAGCTCAAAATCAAGTCTTACTCAAGCGACATCAATAAATTGCAAAAAGTAATTTATTAGTAACGTAAGAATTTGTAACGAAACATAAAATTAAAGGAGAGAAAATTAATTACTCAAGTGCTGTAGGCACTTGTTGCAACTGCACTTGCCCCATAGCAGCAAAAAATCAGGGGCAAGTGCGGTTGAGGGTTTAAATCCCAAAATTTATGACTTATCCGAATCCTCATGGTTGACAATTGAAGAATATTAACCATAGCTTGCACTTACCACAGAAAATGGAAAATTAATTTGTTTCACGACAACGGTGGAGTAATATATATTACCATATTATCATATGAGGTGATTCAACTAGTGGTTTTTTGCAACCATCATGTCAGGTTATACATAGTGAGCAGAGGCGTGTATAAATTTTCCTTGGGGGGGGGGGGGGGGGTATGTACGGGGTAGTAAAATTTTTAAAATTGGGTGACTAAAATCAATCATTTTTTACTATTCTAGCACTAAAAATCTAATAGAATATTGATTCATTTCTCTTAGTAGGAAAAATATTTTCCTCCTTCTCCCCAATCACCTTATTGTATCAAAATTTGAAGTTCGAAAAATTCCAAAAACTGCTCTAAAGGACAGTGTTTGTTGGATAACTTTGTTCTGGGGATTCTTGCGACGTTCGCATCCGAGTACAATTTTTCATCGTTTCACAATGTTTATGTATCCTCGGGCACAATGTGTAATTGTAGATTCCTAGTCTTGAGATTAATCGGGGGATCAGTCTCCTAGAACATTAAATTTCCTTCAATTTACCGACCTACTTACAACTCCTTGTACAAGGTACAGCAAGCTCAAGTTGTGCATACGGTATGCAGCATACCTCAAAATCAGCTGAATTCCATGAAAACATTTACGCTCCCAGGAAAAAACGAAGAGGCGGATTAAAAATCGTCCCATTGCGCCAGTACAAAATGGATCTATTTTTTTTAAATATTATTATTTATTATTTTTTTTTTTTTCGTTGTTGATATGCAACCTGGATCAAGTACTACGTGTAAAGCGACTTTGCTAGAGACATCCTCCGAGCTCGATGTCGGGCCAACGTCGTCTTCGGGACTCCGTACTTCTTGGAGGCTACCGGAAGTGGAATACCAGACGCTATAGCGGATAAGGCATCCTCGAGGTCTATTCGCGTGTAGTGTAAGTACCCATATTTCCGTTTGCCTGAATCTGAAAAGTAAAAATGTTACTTAAAAAGGTACCTACATAGTTGAGCGGTTGTACAAGACTCTCTCATTGATTCGACACTCGCCCAAGACAAGCAGGCAGGCCCACAGAGGTCACAGGAGCGATTAAACTGTCCCAAAACTTATGTGGTGCCAACCAGGAGTGAGATGGGATTTTGTGAAAACGTCAGGCCTTTAAGAATATTAAGGTAAATGGGAGGATTTCGAATTTACTCCCCAAACGTTCGGCCGATATTAATTACATTAAAATCGACTTAAATGGTCGTCGAAATGTTCCCATACAGCTGAATATAATTCCCAATTTGACACAAACTATAACCTAATCAAGACACTCAAAGTCCGTGGAAATAGACGACAACATCTAACAAGGGAGAATCAACCAAAGAACAATAATTGTTCTTTAATTAATTATTAATTGTTCTTTAATTAATTATTAATGTCTACTAGGAGAAATTTCTCTGCAGACTCAGTAAGATTACCACCACCACTTCTACCTACTGGTTCAGTTGTTTATTTCGAGTTTCGCCCTCCATCCCTCCATTTTTCTTGTGTTCATATCTTCTGAGCTGAGTAACTGAGTTTAGTCAAGAAGGTTTAACTAAAAGGGAAAATGCTAAACAAAATCAGCATGTATTACGTAAATTTATGGGTAGTACCTAATCAAGTCTTTTACCTACCAAAATTCAGTGGTTTTTTTATTTGATGCAAATTATTCCCAAAAATAATGAAACAGTAAAGTTAGTAAGCAGTTCTGCTACAATTCTGAAATACCTTTTGCATAGTAAAACCAAAATGAGGTTGGAATGAGTTAAGGTTTAAAACAATGTAAAAAAAGGTTTAGGTAACTAAAAGGGGCAATGCTATACAAAAAAGATAATTTAAAAAAAAAATTGTCTTAAAAGTCTGTTTTTACGGTTTTATTTTAATTTTTTCTCCGATTAATTGATGCAATCGATCGTGAGCTTTCGAGTAAAAATCGATGGTGGCTACCGATTTCGCATACGCAGTTGCGAACCAACCATGGAGGAAAGAAAATTGGAAATGTAGGATTCCTTCCTACGTGCGAACCAACTTGACGCGATTGTTATTCTTTATTTTTTGTCGAAGCAATTTTTTAAGAAAAATTTTCGACTTTAATACACATCAGATATTAAAGATTTAATTCAGAGATTCTCTAAACACGGGGCCTGATTAACTCAAGTGAATTTGATTGCCCGTATCGATTCATATAAGATCGATTGAAGACGTATCACCTCCATCACCTAGAGAAAAGGATTTCTCTGTTCCTTTTTTCCGTGAGTCTTTCATTAATAAAGTAAAGTGGATTTTGTGTTGTCGAACGTGGTTTTCACTATTCGGGCAGGAGCCGACCCCGCACCGTACTTTGATTACTTTTTGAATAGTGTTTTAGACAATGCTACAAGACTTGTAGCATAGCACTTAGTAGAGTGAGGATATACTGTGTAAAATGTTCTTAAACTTTCTGGGAATGAGACCAAGCTCATTATACACTTCTCTAGTTGAATTTTAATCGCAGCCCCTGGGTCAGCAGCAATAAAAACTTCCAATTTGAAAAGGGAAAAGGTCCACATGGTCAGTGGACCCAAACTATTTGCTTTATTTAAATCGCAGACCCTGGGTCAGCAGACGTAAAACGCCTAATTTGAAAAGGCGACACATTGTCAGCGGACCCACACTAACGTGGTTTTCCGACTCAAGAATGTGGCGGGAACCTCTCCGTACGTGGTGGTGGAGTCGGGGGGGGGGGGGGGGGGGTACACCTAACACTTAACGCCTCGAACAGAAAACTTCAAACCAACACAACACTTTGCGTTAGAATTTTGGACAAGCAACAAACTAAGCACGCTCCCAAGAAACTATAAAGTCTATAAATGGACAAACAACAAACTAAGCACACTAAAAGAAACTATAAATATAAAGTCCGAAGTTACTACCTCAGAAAAGACAACAAGTTCTCAACCATCCTCAAATTCTGCAGACTGCCAACCTCATTCATCGACGACTTCATCAAAATCCGACGATTCTACCTCATCTGCCTGTTTGAAGGGTAGGGGGAAAGAACCAGGTAAGTCAACTCACCCTCGATTCGAGAAAAACGCAATTTTAGTTTCAAAACGCAATGACTAATACTGATGTGAGAAGACTTCACAAGGCCATTACGCTTTGACTATCCTGGTTTTATCCCCCTTTCAGCTTAACAAAAGATGCTCCGTTCCAATATCTATCGAGTGCAACTGAAAAATTTATTTTCTCGAAAAAGTGACTCAGGTGCCTGCTTTTTTCCCCTTTGGTACCCTTAATTTTATAATATAAAAATTTTATAATTATATTAATGCATTCAACTTTTATGTAGAATGTCAAGATACATATTATGTTTTTCTGCACTGTTATTGAAATATAGGTAATAACGGTGGTATCGATACTTTTTGCCAATATATTGAAGTACCTTAAGGATTTCCCAACCGCCCTTCTGCGAGTAAGTCAGAGCAAGGCAGAGCGGAGGTAGAGTAATTCGGAACGAGTTCCGTGCTACACAGACTCTTGTTTGGTTGGAATGGAAAATGAGAGCTCAGTGTTGGTTGCAAGTAGGTTTCTTCGAAAGATATCGATTAGATATTTAAAAAAAATTGTATCGAACGAAGTATTAACACTTTGAGTACCGTGCTGTCCCTTAATCCTTTTTCTATTAAATAGAAATAAATTTTCTTCTTCTTCTTCTTCTTCTTCTTCTTTCCGATTTCACTAGGTTGCCGGTGTATCCAAGGAGGTTGTTATTCACAATTTTGGACTGGGCCCTAAGGGAAAGGGCTCATTTAATAATGAAAGAGCAAATTCATAATTAGGTAATAAAATGACCCCCCCCCCCCCCCCCCCCTACAATATTGTTTTTTTCTTTCACACGGTGGTTTGGGGTAAAATCACCGCTCACTACCCCCTGTATGTACGCCAATGCAACAGGTTCTCTGTCTAGTAACAAAATTAACCAATTTCAGCATCACCACAAGTTTAATTCGTGGACCCGCAACCTTCAAGGTTTCAACCAACGTGGACCAACCAACAATAACAAAAACAACATGAGGTACTCCGCTAAAAAAAAACTTAACATCTTGTACAGTTCCAAAACACATTCCCTACACACACACTCACCAAGATGCCACCATCTTTACAATTCCTCAAATCAACAATTTGATAATCAGTCCAATAAAAACTGTCCATGAGTGAGTTTGACGTGTTGTTTCATGTTGAAAGACCTCGTGTACGCTTTGTTGCAAACCGGGCACGTGAATTTGACACCGCACCGGAAGGCTTTGTGGTACCGGAAGGCATTTGTGTTCCTGAACTTCTTTCCGCACTTGCACTTAACAGTAGGACCTGCAAAGTAGAATTTGGAAGATTGAATTACAATGTGGAGTCGACAGGGCGATAGTTCGTGTTAGTTCCTGTGATAGATGGTTAAGTTCCCAATAGTATGAACCCATGGAGTAATAAGGATGGCTTTGACGAAGGGATGGACCTGTTTCAAGGTTTTCCCTGACATGAAAAAAAAAAAAAATTCCTCTAAAACCTGCACCGTACAGTGGAAAAATGGGATGATATCCCGTACAGTATTATGGGATATTGAGACTTAATATGTGATATAATAACATATTATGTGATAGTACTTAGTAGTATCACCCACGAGAGGATCATCAAGTGGAAAATTCACAAAATCGACCTTTTAGAGCATGAGTACAAAATATCAAATTTTGATGTGCTGAATATGCCAACGTTACAGGAGATAATATCTTACTCCTGCATCTATAGGTATACCTATTTATATGTATACATACATCTTATAATGTATGTATACATATAGATTTTATTATTATACTCTCCTATCATCAGGACCTAATGGAACGAACAAAAAAATGATTGTGTGCAGGAAACAGAATCTGTTACTTAAGTTCCAAATTCTGAAAATGAACCACGTAAAGTATCTGACACTTCATAAATCATACAAAATGATAAGCATGATAAGCTCATGATAAGCAAGTCATGCAAATGTGAAAATTGGAAAATGTATAAGAGAACCTAACCTCATAAACAGGTGAACTTTAAAACCTACAATTACTGAGAAAAGATGACATAAACAGAGAAAAGGGGGGAGGGAAAATAAGCAAACTTGAAAACCAAATTTGAGGTGAATTGATAACAACGAAACAAAAACCAAAATTTAATAACAAATTGTAGGTACGAACTTTTTTTGTTGCAATTAAACCAAATGTGAGGGGTATTGATTATTAAAACCAAAACGAGAACCAAATTGCAAGAAAAATCAAAATTAGATTAAAGAAAGGTATTAAAAATTTTTTTTGAAAACCCCAGAGATGGGAGGGAAATCTTGATATAACAATAGGTAGATAGAGAAACAATAGCCCCAAATCTCAATAGCTTCAAGCCTCTCATACTGGTTAAACTGGGTGGCTCCCTCCCTTTTTGCAGGGGCCACTAATGCACAGAGTTGGTAAATACCTATATAATAATAAAAATACATAATTAAATCGACAGATGCGATCGCATCTGGAAGGAATTTTTTCGAATGTCCCTCCACCTTCGCACACTCATTTTTCAACGATGAAGGCTTCAAATCGGGCCACAAAACACACCACAACTTCAGGAAAGTGGTGTTTTATTCTTTGCAAAATGTACCAATCCTTCGCTCTAAGCATCGACATTCACCTTTCGGTTACTTAGAATACTTAATATTCTTGAAACACACCTACGTAATCGCGAAGGAGGTCGAAAATTCTTCATTATTTGACTTTCAAAGGCTTCAAAGTTTGACATTATCCGTTTCAAGAAACCTAGATTCGAAAAACTAAATGTCCGTCCACCGTCCGAGCCGTTTTGTCTAGTAGGATTTTTTTTTTAAGCTGAAATTTTGACAAAATACTCGGTTTACTATCTAGTTGTGCCCGCAAGGTTTTCAGTCCGATCGCCCCATCCCTCAGGTGGGGCTAAAATGGGGCTACGGGAAGGGTTTTTGTAGGTTTTCGGCTACAGGGGTCGATATAGGTGTGTTTTCGAAGTATAGCAGTTTTCGTAGAATCCCAGAACAATCCGATTTCACCATGGGGATCTATGGGGCTTTCGTGGGGCACCAAATGGGATTTGTGAGGGATCCTAGGAGGTCTAATATGGTGTCGAAAATTTGGATGCATAAGGTGAGTTTGCAGAGTAAGTTCTGGCCGTTCGGAATCGAATCAGAACTCGAACGGTTCAGGGAATTACACTCTCCCCTTTACTTTCAGAACGTCAGTCCTCCCCAAACGAAAAAGTAGTCTCTATGAAGTTACCTCCACGAGATCACAGAAGGAAATGAATCGCGCATCCACAATCGAGGAGTCAGTCGGAATCAGCTCTGGAAGTTCTAAAAAAACAGCAGAACTGCCAGAAACGATTCTGAACGAATTCTGCGTTTGCAGAGCATCAGAACTTGAGTGTTTAGTTCCTGGAAGTCGAGGTACGACACCACTCCACCACTCACTCTTGGCCATTGCAAAAGGTCATACTGCGCATGCACTGAATGGTTCGGAATTTTCAGAATTACTCTGCTAATAGTAGTTTAATCTGTGCTGCGAACTCACCTATAATCCATTTTTAGAGCTCTCACATCTGTCCAAACATTGTATAGAAAAAATGTTTGTTTTTTTTCAAATTTTTTTCAAAAATATTTTTTTAATGACACAGAATTAATTTTTGCAAGATTAACCTATATTAAAGAATAATAAACCCTAGTGTAAAATTTGCAGCTTTTTTTCCTTCCACGCTTATTTTGTTTTTGTCTTCCTCTTCTTCTAATACCTACCTAGTTTGCGGAAACTCAATGGTTGTCACAACTGGAAAGAACTGGACGTTCTAACAAGAGGATGGGGATGTTAATACTCCCTCAGAACCATCAACTTTGTCACATCTATATTAAAAACTACCCTGTAATTGTAGCTTTTAATGACATTGGAATGGAAGTACCTATTTAGACAATGTGGTTATCCAGCAGCATCGTTCCGCTTAGCCACACGACACCCCTTTTGATTATCTGACCGCAAACTTAATGCATTTTTTTTTTAAAGATTGAACTGAATACTGGAATTAAACCTACACGCAGTAGGAATCGCATGAACTTACACGCAACAGGGATAATAAAATCAGAACCGTCAAAGAGAAAAAATACACTGCCAAGGCAATGGCACATGAGCTTCCTCGTGCCAAGTTAAAAATGAACAACTGTAACAAGAAAATTACGTTCGCGCATGCGCAGGGAGTACCACTGATTCAATCGTGATGAAACTGATAGGGAACCATCTAGGGCTATACCCACACAATTCCTGAAAATTTGATTGAAATCCGATCAAAATTGAGAAAGTTATGCCTGTTTCAAGAATTTCACGTTAGCGCATGCGCAGAGCGTACCGCTGATTCAATTGTGATGAAATTCGTATGGGACCTCAAGGAGCCTTATCCTCAAACTTTGAGCTAAATTCATTCAAAATTGTGGAAATTATGGCTGTAACAAGGAAATGCGGACAGACCGACAGACCCACAGACCGACAGACACGGAACCAAATTTGTTCAGTAGGCTATGAAACGCAAAATGCGAGTGGAAATTTTGAATTCGGACAACAAAAATTTTTTTTCTCCCGAAAGTGAACACAAGGCTTCCGCTGCTTCGCAGACTCGGAAGCAATATGAAAGGGGGTGTCGTGTGAGGGTCGAGGAAGTCATGGGACATCCATGGAAGACATCCTTCGGCCCATCACAATCGACTTTTAGGGCTGCATGCAGAGTCGTTCAGGTTTTAAAAGGAATCCTCGGGTGATTCCAAAAAAAACGGAAATTTGGGGTTTCGTTTAGGCCGAAAATTTTTCCATCGTTTTCTCTAGAAGTGTTATTGATTCCGGTCCAGGGAAAGCCCTAGTTTTCGAAAATATATAGGGTGAGATACTTTATGTAGCCCCCAAAAAGATATCACTACAAAACCAAGACGGATTTATGTGCTTGCCTCAAGACCATCACATGGGTTGGTATAACTATTGAGGAACTCAATATATATTCCCAATTACTTTCAGTATCCGTAGCCAGTAACCGAATATAAAATATAATTAGGGTTAGAAACTAGATTTGAAGGTCAATTTCTGCAACTGAAATGGAGAAAGCTAGGCGTGAAGGACTTGAGTTTTCGTGATGGTCTTGAACTTTTGTGTGAAGGTTATGAACTCTTGAGTGAAGGTCATGAGTTTTTCACAATGGTCTTGCCTTTTACCTAGTAATAATACAATATACGTACATATATACTACAATAACTTGGTCAAGTCAATGAGATAGGTTATTAAATCATCCAAACCTTCACTAATCCCTCATGACCTTCACAAGTTTGACTTGGTAAAACGTGATGGTCGCGTGAAGGTTTTGAGTGTGACGGTCATGAGAAAGTATCTCAAAATGGCTGGCAAGCTAATTCTGTTGTTCCAGAAGGGTAAACTGGGCTTTCATCGCCACACGAACCCGTTTTGTGTTCTACGGGTGATTACAATCTAATCAAACAATTTGAATTACTCATTTTACGAGCGTGAATGTCTGGAAAAAAAGTATCTCAACAAACATGACTTAGCTCAGTAAACTCTGTGAGAATTTTTCTTTGGCTGCTGGAGATCCCCCACGAGCCGTATTTTCCCTTCCAGGGATGTTGGGCTACTGAAAGGACTAGCTCGGAGATCGAAATAGTTAAAAACGCGCTCGTCAGGCGAAATGAAAAACTAACTTTTTTTCTTGTGCCGGTCTTGAGTCATCATGAGTACGCAACTTTTAGAGGGTGGTTCTGCATTTAGATAACTGATAACCCCTTGAACGTAGTAAACTATTGAAATATGGAATCTCCTAATCACTTGGGGAGAAGGCATTGACTGTAAATCCATGATATGGGATCTAAAATCGATTCCAAACTTGCTCATAGGTCTTGAGTACGCGTGAAGGTCGTGGAGTTTTCTGTTGTAAATCTCGATTTTCTCCTAGTCCATTTGCCGAAATAATTCAGAAGTATTTACAGTGGTAGAGCATTTCGTGTGGAGCTATACAAAAAAAAAAGTTGGAAGATTGGGTAATTTTTGGAAGCTACAGAGGCGAGTACTCACCGATTTCCGTTTTTTTTAGAATCACCCCCTCAACCCTTAAGGCTTCATTTAAAATTGAAAGACTCCTCGAACCACTTTTACCGGAAAGGACTGAAAGTTTAAGGAAAGGATCATTTAAGGGGAGGTAGCTGCAGTAGCTAAAAATGCAGGCATTTAATGTTGCGCGCATTGCGGGTTAAAACGACGAGTTTTAGCGAGCCAATGTTGGGGTCGACAATCAATTTCACCAATAATTGGTGAACAAATTATTAATCCTCCCTCATAATCCTACCATACTAAAAATTCCTGTTGTAAATGGAGTTGAATGAGTACCAACGAGTAGGTACCTACATTAATTGGTAAATTGTTATACAACCTAGGTAAAGCAAAAAGACAAATAATTTGTTATGAGGGAAAGTTTTTGTTCCCCTTCAGGGAAAGTATGGGTTGGTTATTAAGGATCCCTAATAAAACAACAGTGATATTCACTGGTTCAAAAACTGCGTCAATCCATCGTTTATTGTTATTGGGGTTGAAGCGCTGTGCAAAACATGTGGTGGGGGTTTCAGCGATTTAACATCTCGTAATCTGAACCACCCCATTGAGCAACATTTTACATTTTAAATAAAATTTTTTGGTCAATCAGGTAATAAATCATTACAACAAATCGTATTCACAATCGATAATCGGAATAAACCGTAGCATGACAATCGATTGCAAGACCATCGAAAATCGGCAATGGAATATTACAATTTTCTCAAAATATTTAGCAACAATCGATAATCGATTCCAATCCCTAAAGAGATACGATAATATCGTATCATATTATGGCCGGATAACCGAAAAGCACTGAATCGGTACTTGCATATCGTTTCATACCATTTCTATAGGGCCTCGGCTAATTCTATACTTACACAGAATCATAGGTATTGTCCCTATTGTTTCTGGACCTATCAAAAGCCTCAATTTTTATTCAGTCCAGTAGACCCTGATGATAGGAGAATATATATTTTGAAACGTCGGCATATGCAACAAATTCACCACCCTCGATGGAACATTTTCTGGCTGACGGTAGTTGTCCGCCACATCGTATCGTTAATTAATGTTATTAAATTTTCTGAAGATAATTGCTGAAGAAGATACAATTTTAATCAACTTTTTCTTCTTCATAATACGAGAATGAACTTCCACGAAACGTTTGTTTTGAGAGCATGTGCTCTTATAAACACAATATTTTGACTATGATTTTTAATTATCGCCCTATGTCAAATATTATTTGCATTGGACCAATTAGGATTCTTTGTCGACTGTGTGCCTGATATTTAATGACCACATTCTAAACAATGAGAAGGTACCTATTAAAGATCTCCTAGATATCAACGCATGACATGGGTACCTACATAATATTATTGTGTTGTTTTTGGTTATATCATCCTGAATGTGAATTCAAAATCAAACAATTATCAATTAGTAATTTGTTTAATTCAACTTAACATAAAATAACATGAATTTCCTTTTGATTTATTCTGGTGTCAATACGAACAATGACCAGAAAATTTCCACGTTACAGATGGAGCAACATTCGAACATTCCGGAATTATTAATCGTTTGGTGAGGTATCATTGAGTGTAGCTCGTCCATTGGATTCTTTATAATATAAACAGCCACGTTACAAAAACCTGTACCTATGTTAATAGGTTAATAATTAACTGTATGTTAATTATTCTCGGAGAAAGCAGATGAGCCAAAAAACTGAGAAGTTTTACATCGTGATGATGAGATTACTAACATCCAGGTTTTTCACAAGTACCTACCCATGGAGAAGAGATGAAGGGTCTTTGGCTACATTTCTCGTTCCCAGACTGTGCGCAAGCCCGAACTTGACCAGAAAACCCAAATCCTTTTATCGTTTCTGAGGGATCCCAGGGATAGTTCAAATAGGCCTGGGATCCCTCAGAAACGAGAATACGTGATTATGGAGGCCAACATAAACCAACCAAATCCTTTTATTTCGGCAAAAAATTCTTTTGCAAAGTGGCTGGTCGAAGGTTTTTCTAACTATACAACCTTCAGACAATACCTTTTACAAGAGTGGACTTCCGAAATCCTAGATTGAAGGCTGTATCAGAGACAACATGTGATCATAACCTGCTTGAAACATAATATGTTTCAATGTAATATGTTGAACATAATATTTTGAAACATAATGAAACATAATTATTTCATATCACATGTTGTCTCTTAGCTCTCAAGATATGATTATCTCCGAAATCTTTAAGGATACGTTGTAATATTCGTATTGGCTGAGATGCCTCTACAGGACTTTTCCTCGGCGGTTTTCGCAAAAGAATCAATTGAGATTAAACGATGGCAGGTAACAAGATGAGATCGAATTTTACCGAACACTCCATGGGAATCAGGTTTTCCGAACTCTTCTCCTATATTCTTTACATCTTGGCTCCCATACTTTACCAGGTAGGTACTTAATTGAAAATCCCTGACTGGGGGGCACTTCAAAGAGTAGCCTTGTCATGGTTATTATCTCATGGAAACATTACAAGCATTCCGATGAAATTTCGCCAACTAATAAAGTTTAATAATACAAAATTTTGAGCAATACCTATTGAAACCAATGGTCGAGCCAGCGAAGATTACCAAAATCCTGTAAAAAACGTTTTGTTGTAAAGTATTTTGACATTGTAATTCAACCATCTTGGAAAACTCAAAAGTGAAAAAAAAAAGTTCAGAGATACAATGTCATTAACTCTATCCAGGTACTTTCATATTATTACTTATTCACCGAGTACCATTACGATTTACGTAGGAAAAATCATCGAGACATCACACGGGCCACTTAGTCACTCATAATTTTAGATCCGTGGATCATGACCAGGTGCTGCTTTAGACTGAACTTCCTCGTGAAGGTTTTGCTGCAGACTGGACATTCGAAGGTGACCCCGCACTGGTGCTTTTGGTGGTACTTGAAGTTCCTCAAGACGCCGAACCGGCTTCCGCACGTGCACGTGTACAGCTCCTTGCCGGGCTCTGAAGATGAAAGATAGAGAAACTAATTTGTAGGGGATTATCATTTGAAAGATTTTGTATGACAAAAGTGACATCGCATTCTAACGTCCAGGTAAACCTATTTCAAAACTGGCGCCCACCCTCCATGTTAACGGAACCTCTGGGGGGGGGGGGGGGGCTTAAAACTCGGCAGTCATTTTGTGTTTATTCCTCATAAGTTTCTCGATCGCACAGGGAGGTCACTACACTATACGGCCACGACCTAGCAGAAATTAAACCTTTTTGCGGACCCTCGTTTTTATAATTTTTTAAAATCTAGAATTCATCTTAAATCGGCAGGTTTTCGTCAGCCCTTACCACGATCACTAAATTAAACATTCCTTGTTTTGGATCTAGCGAAATTGAGATTCAAGTTAGGTATACAACATTACTCGGGGGCCATCGGGGGCTGGTTCACGCCAGCCACGTTCACCCTGGCGGGGTGGTTGTTTTGGCTGGATGGGCTGCAGGTTCCACCCTGGCTGGGAAGTCGTTGCGGCCTGGCTTTCTGATCTTAGCGATTTTCCCCTCGCTAGCCCTCCTTTTCACCCCCCCCCCTTTTTGTTGTTAGTGACTATTTCGCTACGGGGGTTGCAGTTGTACCTTCTCGCCGCCTCCCCCAGTTTGAAACGTTTGAAACCCCGCGGAGCTGGTCGCGCCTTCCTCAGACATCCCCCTACCACCCACCTTCCCCAAATCCTTTCAACTGGTCTCAATCCTATTTTTTGAGCAAATTTTCAGACTTTTCTCGCACCAATCGTGGACTCATGGAAAGTCGAGACTCCTACCATTTACAGGAGTTGCCCAAACACGCCCGGAAAATCCCCCTTGCGAAAAGGTTGAACTCAATGAATTTCAAAATGACATTGCTAGAACTATTTACGAATTTATTAAAGCTTATTCATAACAATACTGATTCTTCCATCACCATTTCCCTTCCATCAGTTTATCCAGGCCATGCTGGTTGACGGCGGACAAATGTTTCGACATCATGTGAAGTTTGAGGGTGTACTTTTTGGTGAACTGCTTTGAACAGATGACGCAGAGGATCTGTTTTCCGCATTCGTGCCTCTGGTGGAAAGCGAGGCCCGCCTGTTTGGAGAAGAGCCGGCCGCAGTCGCAGACGAATTTCCCCGAACACTTCAGCCCTTAACAGAAAAAAATATTCAAGATGTAGTGTTCCAAAACAAAAACAAACAAAAAAGTTGAAGAGGACGATGAAACGGATGCCAGGGGAAATTCCCAGCAGGGCGTCCAGATCAAAGTGAGGGGTGAATTAAGTCACAAACCTCTGCTTTAGGTTTGTTTGAATTCGGTGGACCAATTTGGCTCAGTGATCAATGAAGAAGACAAATTGCTGCAAATTTTACACAAGGGTGTATTATTCATTTGTATCAATAGAGCAAAAATTAAATCTGCCAATAAAATAGGTACTAAACAATTTTTTAAAACATCAAACATTAAAATTTAATGTTAAAACATTAACATTTAATGTTAAAAAATATATTAGTCATTAAACGTTTAATGTTTTTAAAATTTCTAAAAAATTTAAAAAAATTTATAAAGTTTGGCTAGGTGTGGGACTCCCAAAAATTACTCAGAAAACGACTCCTCATTCGATTTTCTGTCATCCTTCAAAAGCTGCATTAAATTTAATGCATTTATGCAAACAAATTTTGTAACCCAACCCCCATAGATCCTCACAGTCGAATCTGGGAACCCCAAAAATACTTCGAAAACGACAACTAACTCGACCCCATAGCCAAAACCCTTCAAAAACCACTCAGGTAGCCCCTCCCACAGAGCCCCACGGGTTTGAGCGATCAGACTGAAAAACTTGGGGGCACAACTAGATGAAAACCTGAGGTTTTTTTGTCAACATTCCGGACTTTAAACAAAATTGTTTACTGCCCTAACGGCCTGGTCGGCGGACTGTCATTTTCTTTTTGTGATCTGCACATCATGAAACACACAAAGCAGGACAAACTTTAAGGCCAATCGCAATTTATGCTCCCCATCGCGAAAACACGGGTTGTTTATTCTGAGAATAATAAACCAAAAGGTTTGAAAGGTTCCAAAGGACCTTCTGGTCGATCGAGTGGTTGGGCGAGGTTAGGGAACTAATGAGGTAGTTAGAATAGTATAGATTTAGTGTCGTGTGTGGGGAGTCTGTCCGCCCGTGTGAAGGATTCATGACAACATCACTAACATCTTGCACGCAGTAGTGTTTCTAAATTTAAGATGATGATTCAATTACCAATCAACCTGCTCAAAACTCCTTTTTACTATTTTACACAAGGTGCTAGGCCTTTCTTAACTATAAATCGTAATAAATATTACCTACCCAAGGGTTTATTAATCTTTGGTAGGTATAAATTGTGCAAACATTGATGCTGTCATTAAAAAATGATTCAAATAATTTTTAAAATAATTATTTTTAAAAGGTTGAATATTAAAAAACGCTTAGATCTTAACATGGGTTAATTATTCTTTGATGTAGGTAGCTAAATTGCGCAAAAATTAATTGTATGCCAATAAAATGTATTTTAAAAAATATATATAAATTCCGTAGGTAAAACGTGTGGACGGATTTGAGACCCCGAAAAATGGATTATCCATCCAAAATTACTCGGAAAACGACACCACATTAAATCTAATGACCTCCTTCAAAAGCTCCATTTGTAGACCCACCAATGCCCCTTAGATCCTCACAGTGAAATTGGATCATTTTGGGACCCTCAAAAGTGGATTCTAAATCCAAAAATACTTCGAAAACGACACCCCATAGCCCCTTTTTAGCCCCAAAAAGCCGCACGGGTTTGAGCGATCAGGGTGGAAACCTTGGGAACGCAATAATTGTGTTCCCTAGGTAATTATTACCTAGAAGGTGGATCGCATATTTTGTCAAAGTTTCAGATTTTAAAACATTTCATCTTTGGAATGTGCACACTTTGAAACATATATGGTCAAATTTTAAGGCCGATCAAAATTTTCGACCTCCGTCGAGATATATAGGTATTCCTATGTTATTCCAAGAATAATAAACCAAAACCATGCGGCGTTTGTGATCGCAAAGAAATATTATACGTGAATTCGTAGAGCAATGCTGGCAGTTTAGAATTCGATGCATGCGCAGTTGGGCCTTTTGCAAGGGTTTGAGAGGGGGTAACTTCCAGGAATCAATTCCCTCTGGAATCCAGGAATGCTGACATAGATCCTCCTCAATCGTAAGACGTCACCCAATCGCATTCATTTCCCTCTCTCCGCGTTCGCATCGTCTCTGCGTAAAAAGCGTCGTTAGCATAGCAGCCGAAATTCTGGAATCCCTAACTGTTTTAAAAGTGGAAGGAAGGAGTTTGAATCCTGAAAGCGTTCAAGTTCACAATGTCATACGATTCTGAACGGCCTGAGCCAGCTCTCCGAACTCACCGTTCCTCCTCAGTTCAAATCGTCCACCTGTGGTGAGAGAAAAAATAATACCCTCCTCAAACAAAATTTATTCCCTCATCCCGTTGGAGACGACAATACAAGAAGATTCCAACAGGGTTTCCATCCCGTAGGTGTCCACCGTGTTCCGATGTTTGAGCATCATGTGTCTCTTGAAGTTCCTCGTTCGGCCGAATTGAGCGTTGCATATTGAACAGGCGAACAATTTCCCACACTCGTGCTTCATGTGGTATGCAAAATGCCGCTGGAACGTGAAAGATTTCCCGCAATCGCAATGCAACTTCTCGTACCCTTGAAAAAGAATAGTACTGTATTAACAAAATACAAAACAAAAAAATGCCGCCTTTGATTTGTTCCTGCATGGTGCTTGTATTTTATTATGGCTTCTTCTGAGGGACAGCCCCAGACCCCCGGATTAGTTCAGTTTAGATCAAGGATCAAAGCAAATAACCCATAATGTGTTTTTCGGACATTTTCCTATTTTACATTTACAATGTAGGAGCCATGAGGTGTGCATTCTGTGCAGAAGATTCTTTCAGTTTGCATGGTCGCCCTAGATGTAATTCAAAAATCCCTAATTATAATTTTGAAATCCCCTAAATAACCCTGAAAATTTATAAACCTCAAAAATTCGTCCATTTTGAAAATTAAGGAGGATGAGGGAATTCGATGAAATGACAATTGAATTGAAATGAAATGAATCTATGTAAATTGTGATGGATGTTTTTTCTCAGTAAGTATCTACCATTAAACAGTTAGGTACTACAGAACCAGGTCAGAACGATGAGAACTAGGCACCAGATACTGGGTACCAAACACGCACAAAGTTATATAAGGGGGCCACCAACCCCCGACCGTAACCCACCTGGCCTCAGGTCCAACAACCCATATTGCGTAGTTTTTTTCCTCAAAGAAATACTATTTTGAGGTGGGTATTTGAGGGGATGAGGTGGCAGCCGCGTTGCTGTCAGACACCCCACGGCCCACCCCAATCACAACATCCAGTCAACCGCTCCAGCCACTATTTTTTGACCACTTTTGGATCAACCGATACGCCACATGGAGCATAATATACGGTACCACATGTGGTACCGTATATACATATTATGTGGCATGTGGTACCGTATATACCACATGTGGTACCATAATATGCATATTATGTGGCACCCACTCATGGATTTGTGGTGGTGAAAAAAGGCTTAATAGGAAAAATGAAATTGTGAGGGATAATGTTAAACGGGAACGGCCTTCCAATCCTTGCAGGTGCAGACGTTGGCGATTTAGTGATTGAGCGAGAAACCACATCCGTCTTCCATTCACAGATCCCAGCACTGGTACAGAGTGCTGGAGGAGAAAATCCTCTTCACACTTCGAATAAGTCAGTCTGTCTCTTGGTCAGTGGTTTGTGGATCATCCAGTGACACCAGAGGCTGCCCCGGAGGTTCCATAGCCAAGGGCCTTCCACAGGCGACCCGGCGCCTCCACCAGGTGTGTGAAATAGCTAGATTGACAGTCTTGCTTGTCAAGTCTTGTCTCGTCAACCTGGGCCCATAGGGAGCTTTCTCATGAGCAGCCGATCCTCCCTTTTTACCCAGGGCTCAGGTCCTTCCTTCAAACTCCTGGATGGAAGTAGGCTAATGAGCTCACAATGTTTCAATGTGTTAAGTCACAGACAATTATAATAATTGTACAATAATTGTCCTGGCCACTCCACCAAAAATTAAGAATTGCCCACGTGGCGAGCTCGTCGAGGCATTTAGGGATTTCCAAAATTGAATGATAAGACCTGACCTGAGTGTTGGCGATGGGGATGGCCTGTGGCGAAGGGTTTGGCTACGGAAACTCCTGGGCAGCCGTTGGTGTCAATTAGTTAGTTGGGAATCGACAAACGACTGAGAGTCCCCTTTGTTCGAGTCTCTCCTGCCGTCTTTCCTACTGCTTATTAGCGTCTGCTGTTACTTTTTTGGAGAGTGAAGAGGTCCCTACTAACAAGAGGTACTCATACCGCATGAGGGAGGATTCCCACCAGCTTCATGCGCTACTATTTTGATGAGCTTGTCTCCAATTCGGGTTTTCTCAAACTTCGAGTTGGTGAACAACAGAACGTACAGGCACACACTTTCAACACACTTTATTGCCTAACTTTGATACTTCTCGTACTTCCTCGGCAAGTACCCGGCGATCTTCGCCAGCAAATTTCCAATCCCATGCTCCTTCACGTATTCGGTATGAATGAGAACCAAATGTTCTTTGAGGTGACAAATTTTCGTCACGACTTTCGAACAGGCCGGGCAGCTCAGGGTTCTACCGCACTCGTGTTTCCGGTGGTACGACAGGTTTCCGCGTCTCGAGAAGGTTTTGCCGCATTCACAATAAAGCTTCTCTCCTGTTTGAATAAATAAAGTTAGGTAAATAATAGCATAGCAGGAAAAATGGGAGGGGTGAGTAAATTGTGCAAGGGGGCAAAACCGGGAAGCAACGAGCTCGCTCTCAAACGCGCTTTTATTCATTAAGTTGAAATCAGGGCAAAACAGTTTTTTTGTCAACAGACACGTTCGTTTTGATGAGAGTTTCCATTCCGTACTTGCTCACTTCCTCTCCGTGTTTGATGTACAGGTGGCGTTTGAAATTCGACTTGTTCTGGATCTGTCGGGAACAAAACGGACAGTCCAGGCACTTGCCACACTCGTGCTTCTTGTGGTACACCAAACTATACCGGTGGGTGAAGGACTGCCCGCACTCGCAGGGGAACCCCTTCGGTTGACAACCTAGATAAACAAAGCCAAAGATCCATTTAGGCTGAGAAATTACCAACATTTTCTGCCATCCGTCAACTGGATTGGACTATCATTTCTGCTGATGATACCCTTTTACTAGGTTGTTCTGGGGGTTTGGAGGCTGGTAACAACCACGAAAGTGTCTTTCACCATCCGAGTTATCGAGAGGATAGCGTTGACGCTCGAAGGAGCACCATAACATGGGGAACAATGCGGAGCTCGGTCAAATTTGCGGAACGGTTAGTTGATGAACGATGCCATTCAGTGTAGGCAATAAATGATTTTAGGTGGAAATGTATAGTGCAGAAAATATTTCTTAACAGGTTTAGGCCCATGGTGGGGTTAACATACAACATTTCTCCGACCCTAAGTGGTGAGCGGTGGGTGGGGGTGACGAAGAAGATCAATATTTTTGTATTTTCGCTCCTTACTCTAAGGAGTCGGTTCTACATTAAAATCATCTATAATATAGATTATGAAAAATGAAGCTTACAACATTGGCTACAAAAGTGTCCATATTCATTTTTTCCTCATCTACAACAGTTGAGGAGATATTCTGGCTTGAAAGTAGGTGAAATTTCAAAAACCCGCTTTCTGGTTATGTTCATCCCAAGCCATGGCCATAAACCATTTCATGACTTCAAAAAAATCATTAAAGCCAAGTTTTAGAGTATCAATTTATTTTCAAAAAACATTTGTTTAAAGGTTTCTTCAGCATTTGGTCGTGATACGTCATGTTGGAGATTTGGCGCTCGTTCCACCCTGGCTCTAGATTCATGCTGTACAACTCTAATTATAAAATATTTAATGGCTAAAGTTTGGGGAAAAAACATTACTGGAAAGCGGGTTTTTGAAACTTCTCCTACTGTCAAGCCTGTATCTCCTAAACTATTGTAGATATGCGAAATATGAACATAGACACTTCTAAAGCAAATTTTGCTTTGAAGCTGACAACATTAAATGTTGTCAGGTTCACTTTTCATATTAATATGATTTTATATTTTATGATATTATATATGATTTTTCAGTAGAGCCAACCGTTATTGAGTTAGGAGGAGAAATACGAAAAAATTTACATTCTTCAACCCCCGCTCACCTCGAAGAGTCAGGGACGTTTAGTACGTTAACGTAATGTTATGGGTCTAAACACATCGGTGAAGAAATCTTTTCTGGTCTAATCATTCATACGTAGACCAATACTTGAGCGTTCACTGCATGCACATTGGCAACCATAAGGTATAATGAGGTAAACACAACTTCCTCTCGACACCATTTATTATTTCTTCACGTCCAGGGGCTTCGGACCCGTCCGGACCAAATTGTCGTACCCGACGGTTGACACCTCGTCGAAGTGTTGAGAGTACATGTGTCGCTTGAAGTTGGACCGGTTGATCACCTGGCGAGAACAGACCGGGCAGATGAACGCCTTTCCGCACTCGTGCCGCTTGTGGTACGAGAAGTCCGGTTTGTGCGTAAAGGATTTTCCGCAATCGCATTGGAACCGTTTTGCACACCCAACAGCTGGAAAAAAGTTTATCAAAAGTAAGTAGCAGAAACTGGCGCATAAATTAACTTGCACAGTCAGATATCACGTCGAGTTAGATTCATCAGTAGGTTATTCATTCTTCAGTTCTGCCTCACATTCTCGGCATGAGATTATAATCTCAACCAAACTCTCTAAACTACCTACATTTTACTTGAGTATACTCAACTAAAACCTAGGTAGTTTTCGGCGGAGCTTACATTTTAGAAACTTGAAGAAAAAAAAAACGCTCTCCTACAAGGTTTAATGCAATTTTACCTGTTATTGCGTGAAACGGGCGATTCCGCTTAAAAAATAAAATTTAATAATATTTTATTTTATTTTATATTTTATTATATTTTATTTTACCTATATATTATATAAAATAATTTTAAAAACGGCAAATTTTACTTACTTAGGTAAGGTTTATTATGCCTTGGTATAAATTGTGCAAAAATTAATTCCACGTCAATAAAAAATTCTTTTGAAAATGAAAGAAAATTGAAAAAAAAAAGAAATTATGGACATAGAATTCCTTTTTCAGCAGATGGCTGCAAAATTTGATTCGCCTGGAATCAGGGATGATGCGGATATGAACTCGAGTTTGTATGGGCTGCCAGAAGAACAAAGTGAACCAGCACACCAAGTCTCGAATCGGTACATTCACCGAACCTGAGCAGTGTGACTCACATGGACTTGGTATACTTGGTTATATGGGGTATACCCTTGGCACCATTTGAGGGTCACATTAAATGTCAATAAATGGTATTGTTTGAATTATTTATCATTCAACTAATTGGATGGAAGTGATTCTTTTGGGCAATATGACAGCTGAAACTGTCGCCATGGCGTTTTATGAGTGTCCAGATTTGGACTGCCGTCTCGCCCGGTCACTGACCAAAGTCGCCAACTTAAGTTCAGCAGTGTTTAAAGCTTTAACCGATATTTGTGGCGTCAAGCTTCTCCACACGACAGCCTATGCATCCACAAATGACCTTGAAACACCTTGGCACTTCCCAACATGTTGGGAACTGCAGTTCAACTGGGCCCCTGCCATCGCTCAAATGGCTGCATGGAAAGCAAATTCATCTACCAGGCGAATTCTACGAGGAAGGAAAGATTGAGACCAACCCTGAAACTTTGCACACAGTTTTCAGCAGTGCATGAATTATTTCAAGATGCTGGTACTTTTCTGTTATAACCCCCCCCCCCCCCCCCCTCCCCCACGTCTTTCGCGACTGTTTCACGCCCGCCCGATGTTTCTATGTTTCTAGGCACCGGTAATGACCCCTTTTCACATTTTCAATAATGTACGCACAGATAGAAAGAGCGAAGAGGCATCGGTGAATTCTTGGAAAAACAAGAGGGAATGCTTGAAAATCGGTGAATCCTTGGAAAAACAAACTCCATTGACGACGGGGGCTGCACGCTTGCTTGGGTCGAATGTCTTCCCGATGAACCGGTTGGTTTACTAATCTCTTCACAAAGGTAAGGAGATAAGGAACGGAAATCAAACTACAACCACGCCATTTTGTTTCAACAAATCCTCACTGACATCGGCAACTTCTGAAAACACGGTACCTAATTGTTTTTTCCCTTCTTTCTTAAAAATAATATAATTTCTTCTCAAAGTTTGAAATTGTTACGAATTGTACGTAAATATCAAATCTAAGTAAGAGGGAATGCCTAGAAACATCGGGCGGGCGTGAAACTGCCGCGAAAGTCGGGGGGGGGGGGGGGGGGGGGTATAACGGAAAAGTACCGTGTAGTACCGGTGAAGTCCTCACAAGTCATCACCTCGGATTTTCGTTCACAAGGACCAGAGATCTTGTTTGCACGCCTTTATACGGATCGACAGAGTGAAGAAATCGTTGGAACATCCATTACCTAAATGATGATTTTTTTTTTTTTTTTTTAAATTAATGGAACGCTCGAAACACTTTTTTTGCAGGAAAACTTTTTTAGTTTGAAATAGGTAAACTAGGTAGGTGGATTATTATTAATCTTTCGTCCGTTTCAAGCAAATACAGATAAAATTTAATATAACATGAAACCTTGTAAGGAGAGCATCTTTAGGTGCTTCTAAAAACTAAGCCTTTATGCCAAACTTTGAAAAACTTCCTTTAGTAGAGAAATCCGTACAGAACTAGAGAACACTGAGACATAATATCCGACGGATATTTTCGTTGAAAATGGGAAATATCGAGAAGATTTAGAGGTACGTTAGCATCATTAAAATTAAATCAAGAAGCGAGTAAGCGAAAATATTTGAGCTGCCTTTAGGACCAGAATCACTTTCATATCCACGTTAAGTGGGTTCTGTTATCCTTTGCGAACGGACCATGAAATTCTGGGTACCTTCCCAACTTTTTAAATTTAAAAAACCTACTTGATGAACTATTTTTTGAACATCACATCTCAATCTTTGCCCTTGTCGCCTTCCGCGCTACATCCATTTGACGTCGAGCAGTGTATCAAGTCCGTGCACTTTGACAACTTGAGCGTGGGCCGTCTGCAAATGTCGCTGCAGGAGGGTCTTTTTATTCGTTTTCTTGCCGCAAATCATGCACGACAAAAATTTGCCGCACTCGTTTTTCAAATGGTGGACGAACCGTTCGGGCCGAGCGAATCTCAAGCCGCAGTCGCAGGGGAAATTCCAGCTCCCATCTGAAAATAAGGAATTAAGAGAGAAGTGGTCATTTAAGCTGAGAATGTCAAATGCGTCGATGAAATCCGCGTTTGAAAAATCTCGATCACTTTTTTTGGAAAATTAATTGTTGGCAACCATTTTGCATTTCTTGGAAAGGATTTCTCGAAATGTGAACGCTTTAAATCGGTAAGCTTTATTGACATGGAAAAGTAATCTGACAAAACAATTACAACGACTCGAATATAACGGAGCCTTTCAAAATAGCGTCGATTCCATGTTTCTTGACCTCGTCTATGTGTTTTTGGAATACGTGCAGCTTCAAGTGACCTTTTTGAGTGAAGTTCCTCAAGCAGACGGAGCAGGGGAGAATTATGCCGCATTGGTGCTTTTTGTGGTAGTTGAGGTTCCGCTGGTGAGAGAAGGATTTGCCACATTTGCAGTGAAGTCTACCCTGGCCGGGCGCTGGGGAAAAAAAGTCATTGATGTAGTGTATGTAGTTCAGAAGGAGTGAAGATATGAGAAGAATGTTATTTACGTGTAGGAGGAGGGTGGTTCTCAAGGCACCATGGCCAAAATAATGACGCCATCTGTGGTTGGAGGAAATAGGTGGTAGGCTCTCGCAGGGTCTACACTTAAAGTGTCAACGGTTCTCCCTGCGTCTGTTGCGCAGGCACAAATGGTTGAGGCTGTGGGAGCGAATAGCGAACATTCATTGGAGCTGTCCAGATAGAGTCCGCACTTCAGCCTCCGCCTGGGATCACCTGAGGGTTCTGACGACGGGTACCTACAGGATTCTGACTTCCTGTGGGACCAAACCAATGCTCAAGAGATTCCCGCTCCAGTCTGGGGTTCCTCCCCATTCAAGCCAAACTCTTGCATTATTGTATATATGCCGATCATGAATGAAATGATGAAACCAATCGCGAGGGGGACCCACCCCTCGAACACCAACTTTGATTTTCAGGAAAGGTGCGGCCTCCAGCTCACCTCATCTTCGAGTGTGATGCCCTGGAGCGCAAAAGGTATCTGGCTCTGAGATCAGTGGACCGGGGAGAGATACTAGCGCAACAGGACCTGGCAGGAGGGCTATTGATCCTCTTCAAGTCATTGACCTCCTATCGGAGTGAACTCAGGGAGGTAGGATAACTATATGCTGTGTGTGGAGAGCATAAAGGGGGTGAGTGCTCGAAATCAAGCAGTCAAGCATGTCTGTTCCGTCTTCCGTTGGCTGATTCCAGTAGCCAAGTAACCTGTGTGGGCTATTTCCCACAAATATCTATGTATCGAATGGACGCATATTACAAGGAGTAAGAACCTTCTCCAATGTCATTCTACTTTGATCAATGCAGTGGTCAACCCTGGGGTTGGCTCTTTGGTTATGGTCAACGAATAGGAAGGGAATGGACATGAGAGTATAAAGAACGAAATGAACCTGACAACTGGGACAGGTTTCCACGGTGTGGGCCGACTTTTGGCTTCTGCACTGCCCCATTTGGTGGCAGAAGTAGTCATAAGGATTTTCACTGAAGGCTGCCTACTCCACAGTGCTGACAACTTAGAAGATGGGAGTTGTCGGTCCTGTGAGAGCAGGAAAAACTATGGGAGAGGTCACGGTGCTTCCACTTCAAGCAGAAGAGACGAAGGATACCCTGAATCCCAGTCCAGAGTTGAGTCCCCCAAACCATTCTCTAGTTCTTGTTAAATTCGTCTCCCCTCATCTTCATTCCGCTCTAGCTCTGAGAGAGAGGACCCGTCGGATTGACTGTCTGTGGAAGAATATAATCGTAAATTCGGAGGTCAGGGTGGCCCAGTGGACTAAGGCGACAGAGCTTCGTCTGTTTACAAATCAGTCGGAGCGCTAATCAGCCTGGTTCGAACACCAATGTTTGACCAAAAGTCAATCACGTGTTGTAATACCTGTCTTGTCGGCAGACAATTCATCTCTGAATATGTGAATCCTCTCTCTGGAGCAAGAATTTCTAAAGCTTATCTAAGTACAGTACCGGGTCGGCTCCTGCCCCAGTTGTGAGAACCAATTGGTTAACACAACAACAAAAAACCACTTTCCTTTTTTAAATATAATCGTAAATTCGCTGGGGGCGGTACCTACAGCAGTTCTAGCCATTTGGTATCAAATCACAAGAACGCTTCCAGGTTTGCA
The DNA here is from genome assembly GCA_955831195.1 of Pilophorus perplexus. Taxonomy (NCBI): domain Eukaryota; kingdom Metazoa; phylum Arthropoda; class Insecta; order Hemiptera; family Miridae; genus Pilophorus; species Pilophorus perplexus. The sequence continues at coordinate 30,376,126 of OY037009.1, read as the reverse complement.
GAGCAATTCTGGTAGTTCACAACCGTATGGTGCAAGCGCAGTAGGGCCTACTCCAAGTGCCGTGAGTGAGAGTACCTCAGCTTTCAGAAATCAAGCCAACAAGCATAGATGCTGCAAACCCAGAACTCCTTCAGAATCAAAATTTCATCGGTCTATGATGACCTGTTTTATTCCCAAAAGTTCCATGGTCTTCAACGGGATTCGAACCCATGGCCTCATTAGAATGCTGTGCGAAGTGACTAACGCCCAGAACCAATCGCCTGATCCGGCCGCCTCACATTTCTGTGATTAACAACGCTGTCGCTTCTTCCCCTTCAGAATCTATTCTGGCAGTTCTGGTTTTTTTTTTTTTTTTTTTGTCCTTTGCAATAGCCCAGTCAAGTGTAGTGAAAAAATAGGTGGTTGGAGTTCTAAGTCTTATTCCAAGTGAGTAGAAAGTTGTTGAGGGTCAGTAAAATAAGTCCCTCAACAACTTTCCTACCCACATTCATTGAAACAACCAACATCATCATCACCAAGTCTTATTCTATGTTTTTGAGCTGCTGGATCCGAATTTGAAGAGATACTATAAGTTTTTTTAACTCTCACTTATAACTCTGAAACTAAGCGTTCTGCTGCAAATGTTGTCACAATCAAAATGAAAGAGCATCAAATTTCCTACAAAATGTACTAGTCAACTTTGATTTTCGCCCCACAGGTCTGTACCTGTGGGGCGAAAATCAAAGTTGGATCACATTTCCCCACTTAGAAGGAACTCGACGGAAGTGGGGAAATTCTCTGTACTAGTTATTGTACTCTGTACTCCTGTTACTCTGTAGACTACTTCTGTACTAGTTCCTGTACTAGTGGGTCAGTTGACTTGAGCATTTAGTAGGAAATTTAATGCTCTTTCATTTTGATGATGACAACATGTGCTGTAGAATGCATGGTTTCATAGTTACTAGTAAAAAACTGAAAAAAGTGCCAACATTTTGGAGTTTTTAGCGAATATTTCAAAACGCATAAGACGAATTTGTTGAATCTCTTCCGATTCGGATTCAGCACCCACAAAAACATAGTATAAGACATATAACTCCAACCACCTATTTTTTCCCACGTCCAGATGTGTGGTGACTGGTGTACCAGCGCCTAGTTGTTCCAAAACACCAGGTCTGCCAACTCACCTTACACTGTGATGAAAGGTAAGGTAAGGGTACTTTTCCGTTATCCCCCCCCCCCCCCCCCCCACGCGATTTTGGTTGGCTTTGGGTGCCCTAAAGCCTTCGGGAGGGGTGTGTATGAAACTCGAAATCGATTGGGAGGGGGTGGGGGGTGTTATAACGGAGAAGTACTCGAATTTCGGTGCCTTAAAGCCATCGGGAGGGCTGTGTATGAAACACGAAATCGCGTGGGGGGGGGGGGGGGGGTATAACGGAAAAGTACCGCGAAAAATAATGTACGGAGAATGGTCAAAATTATTTAATAATATCCAATCTACTTAACAAGTAGATAGTAGTAGAGTAGTAGTAATTATAACCCTTTGGTATTACCGTGTGTTTCAGCCTCCTCCAGAGTAATTTGTCCATGTGGGCCTTTGGCATGATGATCCTCCGGCATGTATTCAAAGCCAATACACACTCGTGCTTCAAGTGGATAATCAAATGCCTCTTATGCACATAAGACTCCCCACACCGGCAGCCGAACTTCCTCGAGGCAACTGGAAAATTCTCAATAAATGTCATCCATGGAAATAGTTTTATTTGTAACTGTTTTCATGAAATGAACGAATTTCGAGATGGTTTCAAAAATCACGTACCTGGGTCGTTTCAAAATTTCGGTACAATTTAGGTCACCGGAAGTTTCTGACCAAACTATCATGTCCTTTGCTCATTTTTTTAAATGGCGTTATAGTGCATACTACTACCAACGTAATCCACTTCATTTGATACGGAAATAAATTTTGTTTATGTATTAAAAATATGTATTTGTATGCTGAAATTCCCTCCCTAGACATGTCACCGGTCTGGGGTTGACAACTTTGATAATGCACAGCCATAAGGCTTTTTGAATTAAAAAAAATTCGGCGCCGAAATAAGGTTTAGGTATACCTGAAGTTTCGAAAAATTGGTTTGGATGACCACATACCAACACGCAGTAGTTGTGGCATCGATATTTATACCTGTCACCAAGTTTTTTTTTTCCCTCCCTAGACCCCAAATTGAAATGCTCGCGAAAAATATAAGAGAAGGGAATTTTTGGATCCTAACAGGTTGGCAAGTTATGTTGTTTTGTTGTCGAACCTGGGGAATCTTTTTCCAGCTGACATTTTTTAGTTGGAAGAGCCTCAGCTCAGGTCATGTGACAAAAAACGTGTGCGTGTTTTTTTTTACCCACTCTCTCCCTCGACCTCATCAAAATAGTCATGGTAAGTAATATCACTATAATTCTTTCTGTACTAAGCGTGATTTGTTGCACTGAATCGATGAAATTTTTTCCAGAACGGTAGTGATGGTTGGGTAGCCTCCAACACACAATTAAGTCCGAAATTACCCTCCCTCGCCACTCCCCTCCCTAGACCTCACAGAAAAATTAAGTGTCGAGGGAGGGAGTGATAATGTAGGGAGGGTAAAAAAATTTGCTTTCGTCCGTTTTTTTTTTCAAACTTAAACCACCAGACATTGCTACAATATCATTGGGTAACCATAACGAACCAGTGGGTCTGCTGAACCAGATCCTACCCAGTGATGAGTTGCCAATAACATAATATGTTATTGGCAACAGTTGCCAATATTATATTACCCTCCCTAGACACGATACTCCCCTCCCTAGAATCGACGATCTCGAATCTCGAAAACTATACCTCATAGTCGTGCGCTGCCACTTCAGGGGATTCTTACTGATACCTATAGAGATTCAAAAAGACGAAAAAACCCCGTGTTTATCGACTTTTTTTTTGCATGAGTTCCAAACCTCAAAATGTACCGAAATTTTGAAACGACCCACCTATTAATCGGAATTACAAAGGCATCTATTATATCTATTATCCGTATACTGTGCTGTAGGTAGGTGACATAAATCTAAGTTCTATCTTTTTCCCCCATCTGTTCTTGAAAACCAGGTCACGGCGTTCTAAATTGTAACATCAAATTGCCTGAGCAGCAAATGAGACAACAGGGTCAATTAACGTTTTACTAAGGTTTCTTCAAGTAAGTTATTGTTTTAAAACTGCCATTCCAACAGTTTATATCACGTAGGGTACTTCACCTTTTGAAACGACAGACACATGACATTGTCATTCTGCTTGTTACCGGGGCATCAGCGAGTCCAGTCCGTGGATGCCGACGAGGTCCAAGTGTTTCTGGAGCAGGTGCTGCTTCATGTGGCTCTTTCTGGATCTCTTGCTCGGGCAGACAGGGCAGACGAACGTTCTCCCGCACTCGTGCCTCATGTGGTAAGTGAATTGACGGGCTTGAGAAAACGATTTGCCGCAGTTGCACAAAAAGTCCGAAGATTTGCGTTTGAGCATTTTCTGTGAACCTTGGAACAACAGTCGGGAGATCATTAATTTTTGCTTGAATTGGAAATGACGTAAAACTTATTTTTCCAGAACTGGGTCATCAGGATACCACCGCTGCAATCGTTTGCATCCAATAGAGTTCACACTAGGGTTACCAACAAAAAGTTGTTGAAAAAAATATTTAAAAAAAAAGTAAGATTGACGAGCTTCGATAATACCAATTTTAGCAAGCTTGGTTTGGGCGAGAATTTCCTGTAAATCCTCATGGGATATTAAATATCCCATAAAAATTTTTATGTCAATAGGTAAAAAGGGGAAAACTCAGGCGGGATGTGCGGAATAGTTTGGGGGCACGTGCGCACGTAGAAGACCCTTTGGGTCTAGCCCAGTACGGCAGTCAAATGACCCCTCTCACCAAATTTGATTTCGACTTGGGGGATGGATCAAGCTTGAAAAGTAAGGCCTGAAGCCAAAATTTCAGCTCCCAAGACCGCTTATAGAGGGCGCTACGATAGAAAATGTGTTTTTCACTGTTTCAAAGATGTATGCGAACTATTGGCGTTTTCCGGGTCCGGACCTATTTCATCTAAAAATTGGTCGGAAAATGCATCTGGCCTATTTTTTCAAATTTTTGGCGCCAATTTTGAATATTTTTAGGCCAATTTAAAACTAAAAGTCGATTTTTAAATAAGAAAATTAATCGGTGCCTCTGATTTGAACTTTGTTTCTTGAACGATTTTTAGTGTACTTTCACCCCCCATAACTCAAAATCGGATCAAAGTGGTAGAAAGTACCTAAAAATTGAAAAAACTCATTTTTTTGCCGTTTTTCGGCTCTTAAAAGACTGTTTGTGACATTATATTAACTGTACAAGATCGAGAACTCGCTGGAGATGTTCTAGCAACGTCTTCTATTAATAAAATTTTTATAATGAGTCAAAGTAGGCTTGAAGAATACTATATAAAACAGCACTAGTTTTGATCTCGACGTTTTTGATTTTTTTTTCGCTGGAGTTCCGCGCCATTTCCGAATACTCTATGGGTAAAGTAGATTGAAATAATATTTTATATATTATTATTATTTTATATAATATATTATATTCCTTTTGATTCTCTGCATATCATCTAAATTCCTATTAGTTGATGAATGATGTTTTTCGTCGATGACTGAGCTATTCTTTATGACTGAGTTTTAATCTTTATTTTTAATAGTAGGGAAAAAACAATTTTTTTAATTTTTTTTTTTTTTCAAGTTCAAATCTTGTGTCAGAAAAAAAATCCGTTTTTGATAAAGATTTCGACTTCTTTTTTTTTAACAAATATTTCTGATTCTCTACAAGGGGAAAAAATATAAAAAATTCCCGTATATCCTCGAGACTTTAAGTAAACCATGATAGCGAAATTTTATGAACAATCTTTTTATTGTTTGAAAAAATAAAAACGAAAATTTTTTTGTAATTTTTGAGTTTGAGTTGCCTCTTATTTCTTTTATCAAGACGATCAATTGAAAAATCAACAAGAATTGATTGTTTAATTAGCTTGAAAAAAAAATTATCATGTCGTATAAAGACTTTATTGGAAATTAAAATAGAAGACGTTGCTAGAACATCTTCAACGAGTTCTCGATCTTGAACAGTTAATATAATGTCACAAACAGTCTTTTAAGAGCCGAAAAACGGCAAAAAAATGAGTTTTTTCAATTTTTAGGTACTTTCTACCACTTTGATCCGATTTTGAACTATGGGGGGTGAAACTACACTAAAAATCGTTCAAGAAACAAAGTTCAAATCAGAGGCACCTATCAATTTTCCTATTTAAAAATCGATTTTTAGTTTTAAATTGGCCTAAAAATAATCAAAATTGGCGCCAAAAAATTTGAAAAAATAGGCCAGATGCATTTTCCGACCAATTTTTAGATGAAATAGGTCCGGACCCGGAAAACGCCAATAGTTCGCATACATCATTGAAACAGTGAAAAACACATTTTCTATCGTAGCGCCCTCTATAAGCGGTCTTGGGTGCTGAAATTTTGGCTACAGGCCTTACTTTTCAAGCTTGATCCATCCCCCAAGTCAAAATCAAATTTGGTGAGAGGGGACATTTGACTGCCGTACTGGGCTAGACCCTTTGTTAGAACTGAGGATTCTGTTTAGCAAAATAATTTCAGATAGGAATTTTGCTTCACTGGATTCTTCCTCCTGACGGAGATGAAATGGACGTCTTTATTATTTTTTTAAGGGGATATTTTACGGTCTTGAAAGTTGTGGGAAAACGCAAAAAACTGTCCCATGTCGTTAAATCGACCAAAACATTCTGTTTTTGCGGGTTTTCCAATAGAGTGAAATGCTTTACAATTTTTCAGAACTTTTCCGATTTTTTTAACAAGCCGAAGTGTACCAAATTGCAATCTAAAACTCAGTGTGGTGTTTGCCGACGGTGCAGAGGTCTAATCCAATGAGGTGGTTAGGGTGAGAAATGACTCCTCTGCTGAGTACTAAATTGTTTATTTAAATAAACAATTTAGTACTCAGCAGAGGAGTCATTTCTCACCCTAACCACCTCATTCAATCTAAAACTCGCTCAAAACCCCCCTTTAAAAAGAATCAATTTTTTAGGTTAAAATAATTTAAATAAGCTGCTTAAATTATCGAATAAAATGAATTGGGATGAATGAACTCCTTTTTCGATGCTTATGAAAAGTATACAATATATCCATGTCATCCATTTCATGGATAGGTACTCGTAAGTATCAAAAAATGAGTTTATTCATCCAAATTCCTTTTACAAAAATTTTCCATCATTATGGATAATGATTGAAAATTGGGAAAAATGGAAAACTTTAGAAACCGAATCCCTATAGGTACAAGCCCTTCTTCTATTTCGATATTGGTCTTACGTTCGCCTGTTGAGGCGACGGCCTGCAGGCGATTTCATAGTGTATGGGGCCCTTCTCGTACGATCCTCGCCAGTCCTACACCCCAACACCTTCAGTCCGTGCTAACTGCAGTCCAAAATCTTCACATCAGGGATTTGATAAAGCGGCCCAAACTGATGAATGTGTGGGCGACCCCGATCCACCGCCTGACCATTACTTTCAGTTAAACAGACAATGTATGGGGCCCTTTATGATTGGGGACCACCTACGGCATCTGCAACTGCCAAACCACAGATCAAAAGAACTCAAAGGTGAGTCTCCCAATGGAATTGGTAGCCCACTTCGCCAACCACCGGCCAACGAGCATGGGTAGCACTTCCTCGCTCAGCCTGTAGGAGCCTACCATGCAATACTCTGGAATTTTTTGTCCCCCCCCCCCCCCCTCTCATCTACAGGATCCACCCCTGCACTGATGCCCCACCCAAAAACAAGCCGTTCAATGTAAAAAAAGTCACAAAAAATTTCAAACTGAAAAAAATACTGTAATAATTATTCAATTGAATAATACTGTTCAATTATTGAACTCGAGTAGGTAAGGACATCTTTTACAAAGTACCATACATACAAGTAAACTTTTATTTTGAACAGGTATGAATTAAGAACAACCGCATTCATACAGATCAAAACACGTTCAAGTAAATTAGTTTTCCATTTTGTATGAATGCCTTTTCATCAGGTGCCTTTTGAGGTGGCACTTCTTGGATAACGTCCGGTGGCAGACGGGACACAAAAAAACTCGTCCGCACTCGTGTTTCAAGTGGAATCTGAGCATGCTGGGGAGGGAAAACATTTTCCCGCAGGAACATCTGGATTTTGTGAGACCTTCAACAAAAATTTCAGTTAAACATTTCATAGGATGATAGAGATGATTTCAGGACACCGTGTACCTTGAGTCATTACCACTTTGGGGGTGAAAGGACATGATCTGGACTGCATCTCCTGATCCTACTTGGAGCCGGTTGAAGTTGTGCTACAAAATTTGTATTTAATAGCGTCAGGAGACGCAGTCCACATGTCCTTTCACCCTCAAACTGGTATAATGTCTCACGGTAAACGGTGATAGGTACCTTACATCTCCCAAACGCTGGTGTTGAGGATGTCAGATTCTCCTGAAATAATCGTATCGATTATTTGCTCGATTATTGAATCGATACTTTTTCAATTTTGAAATAAGTCACCGTGAAAATGAGAAAATCTTATCGATTCTTGATAAATGTATCGATTTTATCAAGAAGCGATACTTCTTCAATAAGTATCTTCAACTACTTCTTCAAGTTTCGAAACGCGTCAGAGTGCAATACCAGAAACGTCTAATGACTAGTGACTTTACAAAAATGTACCACGTAATGAAAAGAATTAGGGCGATTCTTGAATGTTTGATGATTCTCCGATACATCGGGGGGGGGGGGGTCTCAAAGTATAGACTTTTTCGAGAAAAGTCGGTTCTTTTAAGAATCGATACTTTTCGTTACGGGGTGACGCTCGTGCGGGAGGATTCCCCACAAAATTTAATGATGACGTTGAATTCAGGCCTGTACGGTAAACCCCTATCAATACCTAACCAGTGAACAACAGTTACGTTTTTTTTTTTTTTTTTTTTTTTTTTGCAGTTACATACTGGGGTTGGGTTTTCATGGGTTCCCTTGTTCGGTGCAGGAAATTTTGCGCTGAAGATATGGTATTCAAGACAAAACGTTTTGTAACTTGTGTAGAAGGGAGTCAAACCAGATTCATTTTACGAACTGCATGAATATGAAACTGGGAAATAAGTAGAAGAAGAAAACAGGACACAAAAGTAAATATTCAAACAGAGTTTAGCTTTGTGTTTTTTATTTCTTGGTTTTATTTATACAACGAAGACACTTCTAAAATTTGTCTCATTAGGTTTTGCATTCCATGGGTTTGCACAGCATCCTGGTGCTTATTCATCAAATGCTGTTTCATGTGACATTTTTGAGTGACTAGCCGCGAGCATATCGAACAAATCAAACGTTTGCCGCACTCGTGCCTCAAATGGAACGTCAAATGCCGATGGAAAGAGTAGGCTTTACCGCAGCGGCATCTGAAATTCTTCTGTGAACCTTCAACAAACACAGGGCAACGTAATGAACTACACGAATCAGAGGGAGAACCCCGATGGAAGTATCTTAAGTAATTATAAAACCCTCTCTGGAAAACGCTCGTAATATCCAATGAATGATATTCATACCTATTATGAAGAATTCGCCACCATCATCTCGTTCCCTCATCATAAATCATGATTTGTAATAATTTGACCAAATTATTTGTTCAACAAAAGATTTGTTCTTGGTGTGAGTGTGAGGCGAAGTGAGGAGCTTGCGCTATACTATACTAGCGCAGTGCTACATTTCGTTGGCCACGCCCACCAACTCACAGTTCCAAGAGTGACATACATCTGAGGAAGTGTGAGGATCGAATTTGCTGTTCCAGGAGCGTGAGTGTGAGGCGATGTAAGGTGCTCACATTGGCTCACATTTCGGAGCATATGAGTATGACTTACCCCTTCTACAACTCGCTTGATAACCTCGTGTAACCTGGCCGGATCTCTTATAATCTGACTTCAGATAGGCCTAAATCTACTTTAGTGGGGTTTACTTCAGTGTTAGTTGTTGCTATTTTGTTTACCTTGGTGCGCGTCACTCCAAGGAAACATCACTCGTTAACGTGTAAGTATGCCTACATCCTTGACAAATCTGTTCCAGCAGTGTGAGCGCGTTAGCATCCTCATGCCCACACTTACATCCCCTCGTGCTCACACTCAAACTTCACTTACACGCACGCTCCAGGATCAAACCTAGAGCATTCATCAAATCTAGGGATACGTGGTACTTATTAATATGAATAATATTCATTAATATTATGGTACCTATCGATTCTTTTCTTTCAATTCCATGTATTTTTGTATTCGATACTAGCAGAGATAAGTAAATTTATTTGAATTTAAATGTGAGCTTGACATTTAAATTTAATGTAACTCTGATTGTTTTTTGTTGACTTGAGTTTTGGACTGATTTTATCGATTGAAATTTTAAAAAGTACCCTCAAAGAATCATTCAAATATTTATGCAGTGATCTCTGCAGGTGTCGATACACGAGAGTATCAAACAGGTGAGTTCGCAGAGTAAATTCCGAAGCAGAGTAAATTATTCCGAAAATAATTTTCAGAATTACTCCAAACAGTTTTTACTAATTTTCAGAATAATTCTGAAAATTATAATTATTCCGAACCGTTTGGCGCATGCGCAGTATGGCTTTTGGCGAGAGCCATGAGTGGGGGGGTACCTCAGCTTCCATGAATTAAACACTCAAGTTCTGATGCGAACGAAGAACTCGTTCAGAATCGATTCCGGCAGTTTTTTTTTTTTTTTTTTTTTTTTTTAAGAAGTCCTAGAATTGATTCCGACTGCCTCCTCGTTTGTGGAAAGTCACGCATGCGCGATTCATTTCCTTCTATGATCTCGTGGAGGCAACTTCGTAGGGCCTACTTTTTCGTTTGCGGAGCACCGAAGTTCTGTTCGTGTTAATCCCTGGAAGCGTTCGAGTTCTGATTCGATTCCGAACAGCCAGAACTTACTCTTCGAACTCACCTAATACTGAAGTAGTTGCTTACAGATTAAGATATCGATACCATTCTTGGTATAGGGATGTCAGTAGGGTAGGGTATCGAAGGAAAACAAAAATTGATATAGGATATAGACATACATTTTAGAACATTCTATCGACTTTCCGATATATCAACGTACAAAATATCGATATATCGAAACCATTTGGACCCACGTCAAATAAATAAACTGACTTTGGGGCAAAAACTGACAAATGTAACTATTGCAAACCTAGAATAGGTAGTCAGAAAACAAACTTGAAGGTAAAACGTGGAACAAAGTGAACTGGGGAAACACCAAAAATCTCCTTTCTTCTTCTTGATTGGTTCGTTGCTTGGTTGTCATTTCATTGCCATTATTGAGGCTTCTTCTTCGATATAAAAAAAGTTAGAAGGGAATAGAGAAGCCTGTTAGGCACTAGGACTGTGTTTATAGACTGAAAAAGGATATCGATAAAGAATTACCGAAATTTTTGTAGGACTATCGATATTTCTGACATGTCGATACATTGATGCCCATCCTTAGATGTCAGATTCTTCAACTTGACTTGATTTGTCTAAATCCTATCTTTGAGAAAAAAAATCTAATAAAATAAAATTTGACAAAATCAATACTTTTCCAAGTTCAGCAACAGTATAAATTTAAAAATTTATCGAAAAGCTCTGAAAATTTTACACTAGGGTTTATTATTCTTTGATATAGGTAGATTGTGCAAAAGTTAATTGTGTGCCATTAAGAAAATATTTTTGAGAAAATAAAAAACTTTTTTCTGTACAATGTTTGGAAAAATGTTGGACCTCAAAACAATGGATTTTGCGTCCAAAATAATTTTGGAGTAATTATTACTCGGAAAACGACACTTTATTTAACCTCCTTTGATCCTACAAAAATTCGATTTGTAGCCCCATGAAACGACCGACGCCCTGAAGATCGTCTTTCTGTAGATCCTCAGAGTAAAATCGGATCGATCTGGGACCCCCCAAAATGGATTCTACGTCCAAAAATACTTCGAAAACGGCGCCTAACTCGACCCCGAAGCCGAAAACCTAAAACGTAAACATCCCGTGGCCCCATTTTAGCCCCATAGAGCCCCACGGGTTTGAGCGATTGGGCGGAAAACCTTGCGGGCACAAGTAGATGATACACGAGTATTTTGTCAAATGTTTAGAGATTTTTGAAAAATTCCTAGGTACTGCTCAAAATGGCTCATACGGCGGACGGACATTTCATTTTTAGAATCTAGGCATCTTGAAACGAATAATGTCAAATTTTGAGGCCGATCAGAATTTTCGACCTCCGTCGCTATTATGTAGAAAATCTTGCAAAAAAAACATGTTTTGAAAATTGAAACAAAAATCAAAATTTGAAATACTCTAACAACTGTCTGTCAAACTGTATTGCGACATCTTGGATCTCATAATATTGTTATAAAGAACTATATATTATCAATGTGATGCGATAGTAAATATACCAAGGGTAGGTTCTATCACGTTAGGTAGAGGTACCTAGTGATTTTTTTACAATTTTATTTATTAGTCGATCTACCTACATGGCTGACAGGGTCAATAGGTTGTGATAAGCAGCGAGCTTGAGGAATGTAATTAATCCTGTATGCACGGATCTATTCATGCAAGTCGTGATCAGGATGTGAACGTACTTCTCCTCCTTATCCACATCGATGAGGAGCTTTTCCCCTACATTATACTCAAAAATGTCGTCAAGGCCAAAGCCAACATAGATCCCCATCATCTGGCCGGCACCGCCGACGTGGCCATCCAAGTTTCAATGTCGTCGACGTTGACGATGTCCAAGTGTTGTCGGATCAAATGTCTTTTGAGCCGGTATTTCATCGTGATCCGAATCGAACAAACGGGGCACGACCAGATGGTGCCACAGTCGTGTCTCTTGTGGTATAGAAGGTTTCTGCGGTGCGAATAAGACCTACCACAATCGCACACGAACCTTCTCCTCCAAGCTCCATCTGGGAAAATGTAACATTAAGATTCAATACCAGTGTTAGGAGATCAGAACTAAATAAAAACCATGAATGACAGCTTTGCCATGAGTCTTCCTCCACCCTGAAGGATTCTGATAGATTCAAAATCATTAGCCGAATCCCGCAATAAAATGAACGTTGAATTAAAGCCCAATGACAACTCCGATTTCACATTTATTTATAACAGCGTTCCATCAGTTTGTCGATGCCGTGGATTTTGACCGCGTCCAAGTGCAAGTTGACCAAATGCCCTTTGAGATGGCATTTTTGGGAGATGTGCCTCGAACAAATTGGACACCGCATGACTTTTCCACACTCGTGCTTCTTGTGGTACACCAATCGCGGGTAGTACGCAAAGCTCCTGCCGCACTCACAAACGGAATTCTTCCCACGGCCTGAAAAATCGTTAATTTGAACATAATTGTTCCAAATAAGTAGTGAGATAAGGCATACTATGGCAAAAGGATACCATAAAGGGTCTGGGGCCGTCGGTGGTGAAGTGGTTACAATGTCAGGTCTACAATATAGGATCTGGAAAAGCTGTCTTGAATTTGGTCCATCAAGAGTTAGGAGATCCTATCCTATTTTGTCCTTAACCGCAGTTTCCATCAAGGCCCAGGCTCAAAGCTCCGCCCCAGCACCTAAAAGGGACGCCCCTCGCGAATTCTACAGGTAGCAAAACGGCGGGCCGCCTCAGCAAGAACCCGAACCGCGGCACGCATGCTTGTCCAGTAGGATCACGTCACCCTGATGAGGGCCGTCCTCTGAGCTGTTCTCAGTCTTCTGAGATCAGCTTTATTCAGGAGGTCAAAGATTCTCCCAACAGCATACAGGAAGATGCCCTGGTATATCACACGAAGGTAGATCGACCTGAGGCCCCAGTTGTTGCCTACAATGAATACTATTCATTGAATAGGCTGCTAAGGTTCTACCAGAAGCATTGACGCCAACGCTCATCCGCTCTTGGAGTACCACGGCAAGGTATTTAACCAGACGACGGTAGACCGCTGACACCCCCCCCCCCCCCCCCCCAGCCAAACGACTCCCTGCACAAGCCTGCCCATTAGCGTCATCAGCTCGTTCTTGGCTGAAGAGAAGGTGAGCTTTGCCTCTCCGTTCCAGCCCTCAAGTATATAGGCGAGCTCTATCCCACGCCTCTCCAACTCCCTCAGGGATTTACCAGCGACCATCACCAAGCGTCTGCATGGGCAACTGCATTGAGGCCTACTCCCCGGACTGCACCCAAGAGCTCATCAAACCACAGCTGTGGGCCCAAGACCTGGACCTTGGAGATCAGGGTATAGTAGCAAGGGGAGCAGCCCCTCTTCGCACGTCGTGCCAGCACCTGGGGCCACCACACATTATCAAGTAGCCATTGGATGTCATCAATCACAACAAGCACGTACCAGGTACGTCGTACCTACTTCTGGAGGGCCTGCAGCTCCAAACCTAGCCCCAAGAACCTTCCCCAAGATAAGGAGGCAGATGGAGCGATAGGGGGATTACTACATAATATGTAGTAAATACTGAGCCTACTTCGAAAGTTAACCAAAATTAATGAGTTCAATAATTGAACTCATTAACATAATGAGTTATAATAATTATAAAAATAATTATAAAAAGTGACAAAACATAAATTATATTATAATTTAGGCGTCTCCATCTCATGTTGACAGCGAATGAAAGAAAACCTGGCTAAGGACCTTGAGACATCGGCACAAGGATGCGTCCGCACTGAGATTCAACGTAAAATAGCAAATTATCGCCCCAAAAATCATCTTTTCACATAGAATAAGGGGGTTAGGGAGAACAAACTACTCCTCTGCTGACATCAGCGTCGTTCGTTATCCACAACCACCTCAATAGCGCGCCGTACACCAGCCGGTTTTTCCGCGGAAACCGGCCTCTGGCCTCAAACTGCTGTCTGAATAGCAGGTCATACACCTGTCGGTTTTTTCGACGTGCCACGGGGTTTTCGCGGAAACCGGTACTCCAACCAGGCGAGTTTCCACGAAAAAACTGTGGTGCGTCGAGAAAACCGGCAGGTGTATGGCCCTCATTGGAATAGACCTCTGCACCTTCGGGAAACAACCACTTCGTTTTCACATAGAGTTCCTCGTTGCATTTCGAATGAACTGACCCGCCATCAAATAGTCCAACCCGTGCAAGCCCACCATGTCGCGGTGATTTAGAGCGAAGTGACGTTTCAAATGACATTTTTGACTGAATTTCCGGCTGCAGAGGCCGCACATGATCACTTTGCCGCACTCGTGCCTCTGGTGGTAGGCGAGACCCCCGCGAAGTGAAAAGGACCTTCCGCAGCCGCAGGATATCCTCGACGTGTCGGTGCCTGGAACACGAAAAATGCCGAGTCAGGGTTGCCAACTACTGCGTAAAGGTACGAGAACAAATTGTCTAGAATCGAAACATTGTAATTGATTGTGTCTCTTGGCCATGATGATACGCATGCGTTGTCAACCAAGCTACACTGCTGATTCACTTTGGTATTTCGGAACTCCTAACTCATGCATCAGTCTACAATCGTTCTTCTCACATTTTCTCTGGCATTAGAGGGGATGTACACGGTCTGAGCATTGAGTTTCGGACGAGCAGACCCTCAGCTGGAAATGAAATCCGAACAGCGACAATAATTGGGGAAAATTAGACAAAAGACATAGAAAGATGACTTGACACACGTTCAAAGAGTAGAGATACAATCTCCATGGAGTACAAATACAAATAGGTACCCACTTCATTTAAATTAGACATTATGTAGAGATAATAGCTCAAAAGGGCCACGTTTTCCACACTGTAAGGTTAAAAATTGAACGTCTTTTGACAAATTTAGCATAGGTACCTACGTACAGGTACATAAGTTCAATCAATGTAAATTTTTCATTGAGTAGCAATAGAAATTCAAGGTTTTTCGGGAAATTTGGCATGAAGTAGATATCACCGACAACCGACACGGTCTCCAAAATGTTAACTGTTATTTATTTATTTTATTTTTTTAATTGAACCTATATTGAAACATTTAGCATATATCAGTGATACGTCCAAACAAAGTAAATTTTTCATCGAGTAGGAACACAAATTCAAATTTTTTGCTTTTAATTAATTTTTTTTAAATGTAAATGTTTTCATTGTAAACGGACGCCAATTTAGACTATTGTGAAATTAAGCATAGAAAAATGATGAAGGCTCGAATAGCATTAAATGTTTCTATGGAATAGGAACACAACAGTTGTGTTTACAGTTACTGTAAAACCTTCTTAATGCGGGAACACAAGTTGTCCCCACAAACATAGCCCAACTTTGCGCAAACGCATTGTTATTTCAACCTCTCCTTCCCTTTCGCCTCAAGTCATCGTCCCCGAATTGAAATCCATCCATTGAAAAGCTAAGTGGACATATCGTGCCGCACGTAGCGCAGAAGACTGAAGATGAAATAACACGTCAACGAACTCCGTCAATGATGATATTCCAACCTACAATAATCAGTCAAACTGTAGATGTGTAGGTGGTTTTCGGCTACAATTTCTGCAATTACTAAAAAAAAACACCAATGTCATAAATATTTTAATAGCAATAAATTATCTCAAGTGAATAAATAACTTTTTTCATAAAATATTCACAGCAGTGGACGGAATAATAAATGTCACATAGGTAAATGCATTTCAATATTAACAAACATTCTCATTCAAAGTAGAGCCACAACTGAGCACCTCTTAAATATAAAAAATATATACCTACTCAAATTTAACCACAAACAAATAGCTAAAGTAACCTGGAAGCATACCGAGGTTGGTTATTGTCTTATTTAAAATTTCGCAAGTTTATGAAACTCTCATCATGGTTTGGCTCATCCGAAATCATATCACAAGTCAGAAAAGTGGAGTATTCTTGGTAGTAATCAAAGGGGCAGAAGGGCACACTTAAGTCATGAGGTGGTGTTCTTGCAGCACCAGCTACCAGGGCAGTAACCTTAATCAACCATATCAATAAGAAGTGTTGAGAAAAATAATCATTTAGTTGGAGTTTTACAGCTACATGACACACCCCATGCTTACAATTCTAAATTTTAATAAGGCCACTGATCACAGAGGTTGTGCGGCACCAGTTGCACCAACAAATGAATCACTTAATCATCCATAATCAACATATTATGTTACCGATGAGCTCCAACACGTTATAAAATGATGCTGACCACACGGTAACTTATTTACCTATAATTATTATAGGGGTCTTCACGGTCGATCTGCGTTTCATAAATGTCCGCCTGTATTAAATTTTTGTCGGTTTACTGTTATGTTGGCAGCCTTGATTTTGACAAATATTGTAGCTGTGGTAAGCTTTAACAACCAACAAGGTATACTGGCTACAACGAGATTCTGGGCGTATATGAGGCGTTTAGCTGAACTGTATGGGAGTAGGTTCGGTTGGGTCATGGCTAGAGCAGCTGCTCTTTCATCTTTGTCAAATTGGCAGTGCGAGGGGACCCACTGCAGCACCAAGTTTCCTCTCAAACATCCACCTTCCTTTTAACGTTGGTGACCGCCAGCACAGAAATTTCAAAGAAAAAGCAGGAGACACCAGCTCCAGCATTAATCCTGGCGCTGAGCCATCTGTGAACACTAGGAGCCATTGATGAGCCGGATGCCAGAGGTGTAAGGTCTCTTGGAAGATACCTCTCAACATGGACACAGGAGTGGAGTGCTTGTCAACAGGTTCGGTCAACAATAAGGAACCCCGGGTTAACGAATCAGAGCCGTGCAGAGTCTTTGTACGTGGTGTCCACCACCTCCTAGTATGGCCGTTCTGCGTGAACTGGCATTTGGATGGAAAGTGCGTTGTGCTGGAATTCTCTACACAGCTGGCTGGTGATCCTGCCAGTATGAAGTGTTAACTCTTGCCAGGCGGCAAGCAACCCTTCTATGTGGCAGGGGGTCAATGCTACATAGCACCTCCATTGCTGCAAAGGGTGGAATCTGGTGCTCCTAGGATGAGACTCAGGGCTTTGATCTGTCTTACGTTCAGCTTGCCCAAGGCAGAATCCGTAGCAGTTACAAGAAGTTCTGATCCATACTCCATCGAGGGACGTCACCATTTCGGTAGTGTGTCTATACAACTATACATTGTTCCTCATTAAGGCTCTCCACAGCTACACTGGATGGCTCTATAAAGCATGGGAAGCCTTTAAAACCCCTTAGCCAAATAGAGACCACCTAAGCAAGCCTAGGACAGATCTGGAAAGGGTGGATGCCATCCAGACAAGCCTTGAATACCATTAGCCAACTTGGGACCACCTTGGCAAGCCTTGGAAACCTGTTAGCCAGCTAGGCAGCAACATTGCAAGCCTTGGGTCTGGAAAGCTTGGGACCATCTTGGAAACTCTTGGCCTGCTTGGGCCCAGCTTTGCATGCCTTGGACAGTTCTGGAACGCTCGGGAAGCAAGTTGATAATCTTCAACACTTAGTGAACATAAGGGGGGAGTTCCCAACCGCCTGGGGTCGGAGGTACAGTTCCATTTCCAGGAGTGGATCGCACTGCCCCCCCCCCCCCCACCCCAACAGATAGAGCTGAGTGGCCATTTTGATTAGGTATCTACCCAACATGATAGGGTTGGGTAGATAACTTGGGCAGTTGAAGTCGAACTTTACCAGAGTTCAATAGCATACGACCAATTTTCTCGACTCTAGCACTTCAAAACGCACGACATGAACGGCCTGGCCGTGAAAACCCCCACTATGTAACATGATACACGTAATATAGGTAGTAAGTAAGTTATGGATGGCATGTGAATGATGCCAGATTTCTGGCATCACTGATCAAACTTGAAAACCATCAAAGTTTTAAGGTTTTCAAGTTTTAACGTGACCTGTTATAACATGTTCAACATCAAGTCAAGAATGATTGGGCCCTATGTCATATACTGAACATGATTTCGTTGATGTGAAGTCAGGCAGTTAAGTTGCTCAGTTGACCAGGGCTTCTTGAAGGGTCTGATACTGTCATTCGTTGACCATAAGATCTTCAACGTGGGCGGTGAGAATGTGTCTTTTGAGGCTCCCTCGATGCCTGAACGTCTTGGGACACGCCGGGCAGGCCAGTTCCTGGTTGCATTCGGCCTTTTTGTGGTGCCGGAGTCGAGAAAGGTGTTCAAAACCGGAGCCGCACTCGCACCGGTACGGTTTCAATCGAAGGAACCCCGAAGGAGGAGAGAAACCCCCTGGAAACAAAAGAAAACGTCAATATCTGCACTTTTGTCGAGGAAGTGGACAAGTTCACCTTACCACTGGCCGGAATAATATATATAAGTAGTAAGTTGAAGATGGCAAAGGGCTCCAATGGAAACCAACATCCTGGCACAAGTGGATTTTCTCAAGAGGTACACCGATCGGTGTACCGATACGTGCAGATGATGTCAACCTGACCCCATCCTCATGTTGTTGTTCACCATTCCTGGCAGACGTACAAACCTGAACGACAGCTATAATCGGGTTTCCAATAGGCGTCTTGGTAGTTCCATTAAAAAAATTAAAAAACTGTAAACTACATCCAATATAGAATTAAAAAAAGAAAAAAAAAAGAAGAAATTCGGTTCAGGAACCTGCTCGTTCATTATCGAGGTACCATGTGGGTGATAAACTGATGATGTATGTCTGGGTCAATCACTGTTATTTGCTGTGTCCTTCCCCTACCAACGCCGATCCTAAAAGCACAAATCTGCTGAGCATTGTTGGGCGAATACATACTCGTGTGTGGAAAAAGTTGAGGGGTCGCACAGAGACAAAAATATTTAGAGATGTTTATATCAACACGAACAAGAGGCAGGAAGGCGAGAATATGTCAGATTCATGTCGAAACGAGTCGTCGAAGGTGAAATGAAGGGTGCATTTAAGTGCAGTTGTCTAGGAATCACCTCCGCAGAAAGTAGGTGTGAAACGATTTGTGTTCCAGGAAGTGAAACGATTTCTTCCTCATTGATTATGGAGCAACAATGTGAAGGTATGTACATTTAAAAAATAGTCCCATTAATTTAATTCAATTTGAGTTACCGAGTAATAAATGCACAGTACAATTTAATGATTTCCTGCAATACTACCTAAAACTTTGACTTGACTTGGAAAAAAAAAAGTCCCACGATGTCCTGTACTATTAGTTGGTATGGGTACCACAGATAGCATATTATGAAGTGGTAAAGGTCTCATCTGCGACTTTCTTTTTTATTCAATTTTTCCCAGACACTCGAACCATAGTGATTTCATCATATAAAACAGTACTATCAAGGAGTATTAGGTTTGACTTGTAGATGTAGGGTCATTTTTGTTTTATATGAACAAGGAACTAACTGCTACAAGTAGTTTATGTCAGAAAAAAATCATTTGGCTGCTTTTGCGAAAAAACGTCTTACTTGCGAGCTCGGCTGTAACTTCTGGAGGAGGCATTAGACCCTATAGGGTCTAGCTTATAAGCTCTGAGGAAAGTTTTTGTTCAGCGTCGAATTTCCTATAAGAATATAATGTTTTTAGATTTTTTTCCGGAAAATGGCCATTTGGCCGCACTGTGAGTCGTGTTACAGAAGAATAATATTATCTATATTATAGAAGTTACAATATACATAGTGTGATGGGACGTTTCTACACCAAAATTTGGTGCACGCACAACCCAAATTTGATAGGTATTTAATATTAAATTTGTGTTGTGCGGTAAGAGTTCCGAAGGCGCATAAGTACCCCGTGTTTGGTTGGAGGAAGGGTGAGAAAATTCTTGGAGACCCTCTAGGATACATGTTCAAAGCGTCAAAGTAACATCCTGGATTCGCTACGCTACGCTCCAGCGCGCTGGAGGCAGTTGAAGGAAGCCTGGTTAGTGTACTTCGCTAAAAGCGTCTCTCGGAGGTGGTGTTCAAGGGCTGCATCGGTAGGTGGTAGTGATGCCAGGTCAAACCCAGGTTTGGAGAGGCTTTTCTGGAACACCTGTTTTCACCGTCCTGTGAGACCATGGCCATGGTATTCGGAGAAGAGCACGATACTGCCCAAGAATCCACAAGTTTCCAGACATCGGGAAATAGTATAAATAACCCCAATTGACTTTTTTTTAGAAATTAAGTTATGCTGACAAACTACTTAACTTCATTCATACCTATTATATATTATATATACTGACAATAAACTCTAGCATATCGAAGACTCATTTTTATACAACCTTAATTTCTCGGTCTAAAATCATTTCATCATGATTAGATACGTTTTTACTAGTCAAGTTAAAATTATATGAAAGAAAATGAAATACTGACTAAATAAAATCTAAATAAGTAAATAATCATGTATAAATGATAAATAAAATGATAAATGATAAATAAATGAAATCAACCAGATCCTAAGGAAATGACCAGATTCTCGGATTGGTATAAAATGTACATAACATTTCTGGTGGTGACGTAAATAAGCCGTCAAGGACGGAATTTAACATGAAACTTGATTCTCTACAACTTTGATCCAATAACGTTTTTCGATTTGGGGCGTTGTTTAGAAGTTACAGCGGTCTTACTGTGACCAACATGTGGTTTTGACGAAAGTTGGTAAAAATAGCCTATCTTTGATGAACGATTGTGGCTGAACCGCTGAACCGAATTTGATGATTATGTAGCGTTTTGAATAGCGAATTTAATGCTCTTTCATTTTGTAACGTATAACGTTTTCTGTAGGATGGATAGTTTCCGAGTTAGAGGCGAAAAACTGAAAAAAGTGCAAACATTTCGCGGTTTTTCGGCTGCCAAAAGTTAAGCACCACCTGCGATGGTGCAAACTCAGATTCCGTGTATTTAGGACCATTAGAAGGTATTAAAACGATTTCCGCTTCGGTCCGAATTATTCCGTTTTCTTTTCCTAGGAACTATAGTTTTACTGGACTAATAGCCAAAAAAAAAAGT
The DNA here is from genome assembly GCA_955831195.1 of Pilophorus perplexus. NCBI lineage: Eukaryota > Metazoa > Arthropoda > Insecta > Hemiptera > Miridae > Pilophorus > Pilophorus perplexus. The sequence goes on along the minus strand of OY037009.1, from coordinate 30,355,142 downwards.
AATAATGACAAAACACATACAGTGGCGCACTTCCCCCAGAAGCTGTCTCCAAGCTGCCCAACGTCAGGGTGCCGGCTGGGGCCAAGACAACTGGCAAGAGCTATGGGACAAATTGCTGGACGAGTCTGATGACATCTACCTGGTGCTGAGCTACGGGTGGGGTCGTTTATAATGAATGTGATTCTCTCACCTCAGGCTGGGAAGGGCACTGGGCTTCCATCTGTGTCATGAGCTGTGCACTGCCCCTGCAAACTCGTTGAGTCACTGCCCCCTCGGGCATAGATTTCACGTCCATTAGCATAGTCCACAACTGGCGTCAAAGGCTGAGGATTGGGAAGCGACAACAAAAACGCCGGGTCTATGGCGAATTTTATATTTGCCCTACGTACACGTCGTAGCTCCTAAATTTCCCTCCACCGATGACTTAGCTAGTTGAAACCGACATCTCCTTACACGTGAAAAAAGATGGATAAAACGCCAAAACGAGATGGTGAGCACAAGAGTCAACGATGAGGACTGTCGACCATCCGCACTTCATAAGGGAATCTATGGGCGACTATCGCATTAGCAGATAAGCCGCTAACCCGCTAATCACACAACTAGGTCACAACTAGGGGTCGCAATCCCGCAAAGCAAGATCCCGTAATCCCGCGGTGTTTTTCCAATCTTGCAAAATTTGCATTTAATGCGGGATTCTCAACGCGGGATCCACGAGGGTTTATTTTGTTTAAAAAAAACAAAAACAAAAAACGTTTTTTCTGTCATGTGAATCACATTATCATTGCCTGTGATTCATATATGAATAGCTCTTTCCCCTCAGATAGGTTAGATAGTATGTATCTGGATATTAAATAGGATCGTAGATACCACAAGAATAGCAAAAATATTGTGAACTACAGGCATGAGGAGGACTTATATAATATATAAGTCCTCCTCTAATTAATAATATTATAATATTATTAATTAGATCTAATTAATAATATTATATTATTACAGTTCTTCTCAAAAAACCTTTTTTCGCTCCCTTGGGAAATTTTGGGTGATTCCGAAGTTTTTGAATGTGCTGAAACCAAATCTGAAATCCAAATTGCTCTAGCACCCACCATTTCTTGGGGATGAAGGGGTATGAGGGAATAGTAAAAATAAATTTGTGCGTTATGGTATGACGGTAACATTTATTCTTGTATTATTATGGCTATTCCTTTATACTCCATTAAAACTGTTAGGGAATGTTTAAACTAAGACCTACTTCGCTTGAAATTCATTTCGTGGTCTTTATTCATGTATGGGTCCGGGAAGAATTTTTACTCATGTAGCAAAGTTTATAACTTAAAAACGGTACGTGCTACTGAAATTCTGACTTCAGATTTGGATTCTGCGCACCAAAAAACAAAGGGAAATGATAGTTTGGGTCAAGGGAGAATTTCTTGCAGAACTTCAGGACAAATGATTATTAGTCCACAATATTTTTGCTATTCTTATAGTATCTACGATCCTATCTAAGATCCAGATACATACTATCTAACCCATCTGAGGGGAAAGAGGGGGCGCTATCTCCAGATTGCATAATATGCAGTAGAGTGCATTATAGGTACATTTTGTTTGACGATTCCACTCACGAGTGTGGAGTCAGAGAGAGCATTCTCTACAATTGGGTAACTATTTTTGCATCAGCTCCGATCAAATTTAGGTGAGAGACTAACTGACTTTCATGTGGTCTTTCTTTCAGCAAGTTCTCCCTTCTGATGGCACACCCACCCAACTGGCTCCATCTCACTCCCTTCAATGCATTTATTTCCCAATATTCGTTAAAATATTTTTAAATACACCTATGCAATCGCGACGGATTCGAAAATTCTTATCGACCTCAAAATTTGATATGTATTATACGTTTCAGGATGTCTTGATTCAAAAAACAGACCGTCCGTCCTCTGTGACGTTGGGCAGTAGGAATTTTGTTTAAATCTGAAGTTTTGACAAAATACTCAGTTTACCATTTAACTAAATTTTAGTTGTGTCCGCAAGGTTTTCAGCCCGATCACCCAAACCTGTGGGGCGCTATGGGGAGGGGGTAGAGTTAAGTGTCGTTTTCGACGAATTTTTGGACGTAGAATGCTTTTTTTTGGGCGATCCAGGACCTACGGAGCTTTCATGGGGCTATACCTAAATGGGATTTTTAAAGGATCCCAGGAGGTCAAATAAGGTGTGGTTTTCCAAGTAATTTTGGACGCAAATCCGTTTTTCGAGGTCCCACATCTTACCAAACATCTCACAGAAAAAAAAAAAAAAAAATTGTTATTTATTTTTTTATTTTTTCAAGTAAGTATTTTCTTAATGACACACAATTAATTTTTGCGCAATTGACAAAGAAATTGATAAAGAAATAGTTTTTTTTATGCAAAATTATTTTATGAATTAGAAATCACGAGGTATCCCGTGGGATTGAAAATCGTGTGGGATTGCGACCCCTAATCACAACATAAGATAATTATAATTAGAGAGTTAGGGAGAGGTAGGGCTCGTGGTCCGCAGGTCAAATTCAGCCGTCGATGTGTTCATAGGGGGAAAAACGGGTTAGTCAAATCGTAATGGCCTTATGAAGTGTAGGCGTGCTGCGAAAAAAACAGTGTTAGTCAAGATATCAGGGGAAGGAAAAAGGTACCTAAGTCAGAAAGTGACTTACCTGCTTTTTTCCCCTTACACTTCATTTGGACATTTCCGCCTCCACCCTCAATTTTAACCGTCCAACATGAAATTCAAAACTTCAAGCATAGAACTTCATTTCAACATTAAATGTTGAAATGAAGTTTGAAAATTAGTAGAAGTTTGAAAATTTCAAATTTTGAAATTTTCAAACTTCTACGGGAAAGCTCAACTTTTGTAGCTCTACCTATCAGTGAAAACGATATCGGCCATGACATTGCCTACAACGAAAGGTACCCTACAGAAAAAACCTTCAACTTATAAAACTATATATTTTTACAATGAAAACCACATGACGTCACGGTTTTACCATTAAAATTACAATAGTTATAACATTAAATCTACTGGCCCTCTTAAAATGTACAATAATTTCAATGTTTCGTGATGTGTATATTTGAATTTTGCCGAAGCCTTTCTATCACATAAACCGCCGTTTGGGGTTCGTGCAAAATCCGTTAAGTGACGTACGAAATTAAACTTAACAACTTGACAAAATAAGGCGCAACATTTCGGAAGGAAACAAACAGTTTTCATGGAAGACATGAATTAGACAGTTCCGTAAAAGGATGACAGTAATTTTGGGTAGGTACTCAGGTTGTACGTGGTTACCCGGAACAAGTTGTTGAATAGGCCCGTGAATCTATTTTTTGGATGTTGTGAAAGGGGAAAAAAAGTCACGCTTCAAACGTCGATTTTGAACAGTTTTACATCAATTTGAAATTTTCATGAAACGAAGCATCACCAAATAACGTTAAAGCTGCTTGCAGCTAGGGATGCCAAATCGGTAGCCAAAATTTTGACAATCGATTGCACCGATTAATCGGACAAAAATCGATTTTTAGCCAAATTATTTTAAAAAATAGTCTTATATTTTTTTTAAACAGCATGTATTAAGTGAATGGGCTAGGGAACAAGGTCAGAGAAATGGGAAAATTCGGCCGAACATAGTTGAACTAATAATGAACAAAGTACTCAGTACAGTTAGCACTGAGAAATTACGTGTCTGAGCAGAGGAAATCACTAGTGAATATTTCGCGTTTTGAATTTTCCCGCCGTGGCACTTTAACTAATCCGCTAGAGTGCACTCGCACAAAAAGTAGGAAGTGTACAAAAAATCTTTGTTATTTTGGGTTATGTGATGTTGGTGAACATGAATATGGTCTGTCCCGTCACTCTAGCGTCAGAACAAATCCGAACGACTATTTTCCTTGCGATTTCACCTCGTGAATCTCTCTGAAATCGTGATATTTGTTCATTGGCTGACCACCAGAGAGCACTTCTTGGAAGCGCCACTCTTCCCTCCAGATTCAAAGTTGATATTTTCTAAAGTGCCCTGTAAATTTCTATTATTTGTATTGTAGGAGCCCAAAACTCACTGCTATGGCTTCATATTATGAAGTTCTTTTAGAAAAAAGTATTAGTCGACAATCGGTTCCCGGGCCCATTTCATACCTAATGAAGTACCTATTTGATGTAAAATATTTTTGAAAGTAACACCTTTAGCATGGTAGAAATAAGATGAGGTTGGGGTGAGTTAATTCCATCAGCTCAGAAGATACAAGCAAAGTAAATGGAGAGGTACAATACGAAGACATAAAATAAACAACGTAAATCGAATTTGCAAAAAAAATCGTACAATCAATTGATTGCAAAAACTCTAAAAAAGGACGTAAAAATCTATTTTTGATTCAATCCAAAATCGATTTGTATCCCTAATTGCAGCTCGCTCATTACACTTTTCAAAACCGATAAGCAGTGGTGAACTAAATTTGGATTTAAGGTAGCTAGCCTGGGTATACTAGAAATCACAACATCGCTGATGATAAATTTCCTGCTTTGCTCATACCGAGCTTGCAAAGACTGAAGGCACGTTCTAGCTCACTATTGAAATCGGAATGTTCTCCTTTCCTGCTTTTAACCTCTAAAGATTCTGTCGATTGGCTGTAGCTAGCAAAGTTTCTTTTTAGTGTCCCTAACCTAGCCACATCGATCACCCTTTATAAGATAGCTGGATGGTCAGTTTACAATAGTGAGTAGGTACCGTAAGAACTGTTTCAGAATTATAGAAGAGAGTTGTACTCTGTCAGTTCAGAAAAATAAATTATGTTCCCACTCCATTACGCCTTTGCCATTTCTTCAAGTAACCAAATACTTAGCTCCGATCAACGTCCATCGTCCATCAGTCACGACCCTAAACCAACCAACATGTTCAACGATGTGCGGAACGATTCCCGGGGTAGAAGTCAGTCCAGAGCGACTTTGTGCCTCTTGAACATGTGGATTCTCAGCTGGTTCTTCCAATGGGTGGCGTAGGAGCAAAGAGGGCACTGGTGTCCTGGAGGTTTCCCGCAGGCGTGTTTCTGGTGGGCCACCAGGTTCCGTTTGTAGCCGAACTGTTTCCCGCAGTGGCAGTAGTATTCGCCGCCTGGGAACGACAAGCCAAACAGTTTAGAATAGTAGAGTTTGAAATACGGTAAAATTATGAAGAGAGAAGAAGAAGACAAAGAATAAAGGGGTGGGCGGTGCGACAATCGTCAAGCTGGGGAAAGATGTTTACTGCAACTGCTGACGGCTGTCGCTCTTTCCTAGCATTATAGTTATGAAGAATAATTCTATTGGTTCGGCTAACAGCAGTTACAGCGTTGAAGGCTTTCCAGTTTGACACATATTTGCAACTGCTGCAAACAAAAACGCATGAGCAGACTTTAAAAGCAAATGTCTAGCAGTAAGACACGTGAACAGCAGTAAACAATCATTGTGGTGGTTAAGAAAGAAGCCATATAAAGTGAGCTAAAAGGGCTGCAAACACACGAGGGCCTTATTCACACAATCCTAGCAATCATAACCAACTGTACCAAACCAACAGAATTATGGCGTGGATAAAAAGCTGCTATACGTACGTACCTTCCACCATTTGTCTTACCCAACACCAAAAAAATACCTGTTACACGATGGGAACTGTTAAGCCATCTACTTCACCTTTCTGATAATATCTGATATTTCTAATAATATATTATGCCCTAACCTGATTCTTACTTTACAACAAACTAATTAGAGAGACATGCCACTAAATATACAAAATTCTCGAGAAAGGTAAAAAGCTAAAAAGCTTCGAGAAAGCGAAAAGCTGATTGACCGGGTCACATCAAGCATTTCACAAGACCCTTATGCTGACATGGACATGTTGCTGTAATGGCAATATTAGTCCTGAAATAGGTTTTCAGTCCACCGTAGAAAATGATAACAAACACAAACGGTATGTAGTGTGTTGTTTATTTTTTGTATAATATAATATTATACAAAAAATGGTAATGGTAAAATGGCAACCATCACATGGGGTTTTTAGTCAGTCAAAAATAGTTGTGGTGAATATACACAATGTTCAAAAGGTGTTTTGTTACAATATTATGTTATGTTGCTGGATGGTTGATGGTTGTACGCTGTGTTTCACTGTAAAATGGGCGGTCGGGTGTTGGCTAGGTTGGTTGGCAGGGGATGCCTCGGAAAAAATCTAAAAGTCAAAAAAATGTGGAAAAAAAAATCTTTAAAAAATTCAGTTTGGTGAGAAAGTCTGAAACAACCAAAAAGTTGCTCCATGAGGCGTATCTGAGCTCTGAACGTTGGCCCAAACGGGGAGAAAAATAGATTTTACCTTCCAAACGAATCCGTTCACTTTCATCCTGAATTTCATCAAGAAATAAAAAAAAACGCTGCAAATTTTACACAAGGGTTTATTATTCATTGATATAAATTATCTAACAATTGATTCAACGTCAATAAAAATAAAATTAATTCAATTAGATTTTTTCAATCAGCAGAGGAGTCGTTTGTTCTCCCTAACCACCTCTTCTTTTTCAATGTTTTTGTAAAGTTTGTGGGCGGATGTGGTAAATGGATTATGGATGCAAAATCACTCGGAAAAGGACACCTCATTCGACTTCCCGACAAGCCCCATTTGTAGCCCCACGGGGTTAGGCGTTCGGGCTGAAAACCTTGTGGGCGCAAGTAGATGGTGACCGAGTATTTTTTCAAAATTTCAGATTTGAATTAAAAAAAAAAAAAAATCCAACTGCTCTAAACGGCCCAGACGGCGGACGGACATCTTATCATCTTCTCCGAGCCATTCTGCTGGAGACAAGAACGAAAGCTGCCTAAAAAAACGCTATAAATTTTACACAAGGGTTTATTATTCTTTGATATAGGTTAATTGGGCAAAAATTAACTCTATGTCAATAAAAAGAAAATGTTGAAAAACAATATTTTTCAAATTTTTTATTTTCAACTTTTTTTTTCTTTTTTTTACTCACTCGGAAAATAATAGACGTCCTGGGTTCCTTAAAAAATCCAATTTGTAGCCCCATGAAAGCCCTATAAATCCCACAATGGAATTGGATCGTTCTGGGACCCCCAATAATGGATTCTACGTCCAAAAATACTTCGAAAACGACACCTAACTCAACCCCATAGCCGAAAGCCTATAAAAAAACACCTCCCGTAGCCCCATAGCGCCCGGGTTTGGGCGATCGGGCTGAAAACCTTGCGGGCACAACTAGATGGTAAATCATGTATTTTGTCAACATTTCAATTTATAAAAAAATTCCTACTGCCCAAAACGGCCCGGAATAATTGAACTTTATTGGAATGCGATCATAATATGATGAGAGTTGATGAGATATTATCTCGACTTACAAGAAATCCGACCGCTCTGAATTAATTAGGTATATCATGTTAGGACGTAAAGCAAATATCCATGATAAAATGGTCTGATGGGTATGGTCACCCTATTAATTTTAAAAGTAGACTAAATTTGCTACAATTTGGCACCAAAAGAGCTTTTTACAATCTTTGCTTCTCAAGATACAGCCTTTTAAAAAATGGCCGTTTTTTCCAAAAAGTGAAAAATTGTTACTCATTTTGTGGAATAAGTTCAAAACTACTCTTCCCTCGTCAAATATTAAGAAAAATGAAGTTGTAGTAAATTTAATCAGCTTGTAGCTATTTGTGATCAATTTGATGTCAGTAGTCCATTTCTTCATGGAGATATGGAGTGAAAACCGAAAAAGGTCTTAGGCAACTGGAAAATCATTTTTCTCACTACTGGTTTAGGGGAAAATGGGGAGGTTTTACATAACGGGACAGAATTTACATAATTGGCTGTAACTCCTCCATTGCAATATTTCCCATTTTTTCACAGTCCTGCAGGTTAATATTATAGTAACTATAATATACAACTGTTGTATAATACATCTCCCTGAGCTTTCATTACATTTTCAGATTTTTAAAAGGTTGTTTACATATTTAAAAGTGTAAAACACTGAACCAACAAATGATGGGGAGGTTTGGGACATGCAATGGGGAGGTTCGGGACGTACGATTGAAATGACACAAAATGACTGAACAACGGTTTTATTCACTCTCATGGCCACACACCGTCTTGCAGACGTTAAAGCACCAACTAGAAAAGGAAACTGCTTTTCTTAATAGGTTTTATAGCTTTGGGGAGGTTCGGAACACACAAATTTTAGCTCAATCCCTGTCCCGAACCTCCCCAAACCATGATAAAAAGTGAAGCAGTCATACAGTTTTTTGTACGGCTAATTGAGTAAAAAACAAGATTGCTCGGATTCACCGACAACTTGGAGATGCCATTGGTTCAAAACTAACTGGCAGAAATCGAGAAAACGCTCCCAAAAAGAGATGGTTTGTGGAGCAAAAAAGCTAAGTTGGAGACTGAAAAACAAGGGGTGGGTTGTCATAAAAATATAACCTTCAAGACCTAGTGATGTAGCCGATTTTCAGCGGATCAAGGCTACTGGTTTGGTAGATACAATGGGCGTCCCGAACCTCCCCACCTTTCTCTACGTCCTAATATCATATAAAAAACCGGTAGGTCATCATAAAATACATTCTGTGTTAAAATCATAATGATCGGATTTCTTGCCAAGTTCAGGTGTTAGACTTGACAAAAAATTTTGAAAACATTCCAAGGAAACCAACTGAACCAAGTGAATAAATAGCAATAACGCCCATCTCCAGCTACAGTCTGAGAGTGTTGAGAGTCCAGAGAGGAGAGTACAGTCCAGACTGTGTTGAGAGTCTCAACACACGAGATCCCGGCCAGGGAAATATTTTCCTACATTCACAATAAACAAAATTTAATAATACCTATTCTGACACCAACGTGCAAATGACTAACAACCACTGATGAAGACAAGGTACCCGAAAACAATTGAAGAGGTCTATTTTATGCACTAAGTCCTAAATTGGTAACTACTTGACAATGTTAGAACAATAAAAAATGAAAAAAACAACAGATAAGTTATACGAGATAACTGGATATGACGGATACTAATAATTATTTTTTGTACTTTATCAGGGAAGTAAGTGTGCATGAGTACTATGTCGGTAGTGACTGAGACTGTAGATGGTGTCTACCAGGTACATAAATTATAAGGTTGGTCAAGTTTATTCTTGGAATAGCGCTGGAATAGGCGGCCGGATTAGCCGAGTGGTTCTGGGCGTTAGCTACGTGCTGCATTCTGTTGAGGCCACGGGTTCGAATATTCGAAATTTCCATGGCCTTCAACGTGATATCCCGTTGAAGACCATGGAAATTTTGGGAATAAAAGTGGAGGTGGGTTAAAGTAATTCATCAATAAATTAGCGCCCCGTCATGTCAGGCCCAAGAGGTCACAAATCTTGACGTTAAACTCACTTTACCCATTTTACTAAGTGCTGGAATAATACAGGTAGGTATTAGTCATGTAATCGCAAAGGAGGTCAAAAATTCTGATCGGCCTCAAAATTTGTCACCCGTTTCATGACACCAGGTAAAGTTACATTCCAAAACGTCCTCCGTCCGAGCCGTTTTGGACAGTAGGCGTTTTTTTAATTTGAAATTTTGATAAAATACTTGGTTTACCATCTAGTTGTGCCCGCAAGGTTTTCAGCAGGGTTGCCGAACGTCCTGGTTTGACCAGGACAGTCCTGATTTTGATTTTCCGAGTAATTTTGGACGCATAATGCATTTTTCGAGGTCTCACATCTGTCCGAACATTGTACAGAATTTTTTTTTTTTTTTTTTTTTCAATAAATATTTCCTTAATGACACATATTTAATTTTAGCTCAATTAACCTATATCAAAGATTAAAAGTAAAGTAAAGTAAAGTAAAGTGGATTTTTTTTTGGGTTAACCCTTAACTTGGAGGGTTAAACATTTTCGGTTCTCACAATTGGGGCAGGAGCCGACCCCGCACTTGTACTTCGAAACGCTTTAGATAATCTTGCTCCAGGGAAAGGATTCACATAAACTTGAGTTCAGAGGTGAATTGTCTGCCGACAAGACAGGTATTACTTGATTTACTTTTGGTCAAACATTGGTCAAAACTGTGGCGCTTCGAAAAAAAAAAAAACCGGAAGGTGTATGGCCCCCTATTGGTTAGGTTTGGTCTGGTCTCTGGCCTCAGACGGGACTCTTGATTTGCGTCTGACTTGACTGGTCTGGTCTTAGCTTGAACTAAATACTGGACTTTCTTTCACTCCAGGGGGAGTTTTATTGCATTACCTAACGGCTCTTTGGAATGAGGAGTCCTAACTTACTCCAGAACCGCCTCGAGCAGGAGGGGGGATTAGCATCTCCGATTTAATGGTGATACGGGACGGAATCATAAGCCTCCCCTGCCGTGAAAAACCTCTCAAATATGCTGTTCGGAACCGGCGTTAAACAGTAGGTCCCTACCTACTACTCTGTAGTAACTGGTCCACACGCTCAACAGAAGTTAGTAGCGAGAGGTCGCCAACGCCCGATTACGGGTATGGAACCCGAAGAAGAAGACAATAATCTAACATCTGGGGACCAGTTACTACAGAGTAGTAGGTAGGGACCTACTGTTTAACGCCGGTTCCGAACAGCATATTTGAGAGGTTTTTCACGGCAGAATACTTTCGGTGGGTTGCCATTGCCTTCCGAAAGTTGATTATCAGTATAAGAAAGATGTCTCGCGGCTGATGGGATCGAACCAGCAACCTTTGACTCAGCAGTCCAACGCTCAAACCACTGAGCCTCTGATATATATTACAATTTACAATTTACCTCTGATATATATACAATTACAATTTAAAATTCTTGTAATCGTACCTAATACCATTAAATTTTTGGTTTCTACTATAAGAACCGTGTGATTAGATACCTAGTAATAATACCTGGTACGTTAATGCAAGACTGTATTGTGGGATTGTTGATGGTTATTAAATGTATGGCATGTAGATTGAATTTCACATTCTGGGTGGTTCCTGTGTATCTAAAACCAAGAAAACGAGGAAAATTTGTAGTTTTCCGTTAACATGACTTAGTCATGAAGCACACAATCTGTCATTCGCCAGCAGTTTTCGACAAAAGACACCGCTGTTTACATTCTACGTATAAATAGGAGGGTGGTAATTGGGGTTGAATTAGTATTTTTATCATTCCACACTTCCATGGGTTTGGGCATGCAAACCTTTCACGTCATTGGCGTTTTAGTGAAGCTTCTGCAATTGGGTGAATGGCGTTGTTAGAATAAATTGTACTTTATAGAACTAATCGCATCGACGTGAAACCCCTCCCCTCACCTGACGTGCAATTCGTATTAGTTGTACCGTGAAACGTTCAGTTCAACTTTCCATTAAACAAAATATTAACCACACCAGGAGAAGCATCTGATAGTACATGTCAAACAGATAGGATAAGGATTCACGCATTTCAAAACAGAATAGACAAATAGTGATTTTATCAGCATTCACCATATTCTCCACAAAGAATATTTGAATCATTTTACTGATTTTACTGATTTATACTTGATTTGAATCATATTGATTTTTACTTGATGTCCAGGTTAGGTACACAGTAAAGGTTTGTACTCGCAGATGTGACAATAAATACATCGCTGGGAATCCTGAACTTGAAGAGGGGAAAAAAGAAGGCAGGGTTCAAATTTAAATAATTTAATTTTACCATAATAGTGATTGCAATTATTCAAATTAAAGCATTATTTGTTTCATAAAAAGTATAAAATAACAATACATTCCATAAATACGTCACAAAAATAACTACTTTCAACCTAAGTTGAAAAATCCATCAAATCGATTGACGAGAAGGGAGCTTAGATGGGAGCTCTGAATTTAAGTACCCGCTCCAAAGGTACCTGCGTATGGAGAGTAAGATCTAGAGATCAAACGACAACATTCCTTCAAGTATAGTAGACCACGAGCGCTTTCCACGGATAATAACGAATTTGTAATTTTGCTTGACGCATCGACCTGGACTCAGCAAAACGAAAAATCAGACCGCCGCTTTAGGGCAGCGAAGAAGTATGGAGAATTGAGTCTGACTACGATGCAAAAAGCAAAATCTCAAGAAACAATACCTACATTTTTAACGAAATTTCAAATGACTCTGTGCTTGTTGTACAGATGTATCCTCAGAGAGTCTTTTCGGTAAGTCTTATAATCGCATATGTCGCACGAGAGGCTGGGCTTTTTTCCACAATAATTCCTCTTGTGGGCTAGAAGGTTGTGCCTCATTGTAAAACTCTTGCCGCACTCGCACACGAATTTGTCTCTGTCCGCTTTCGGTAAATCTGCAAAAGAACCAAAAAACAGAATTAGAATCAACTGCCAAACGAACAATCATTTATGTGAATGACTGAACAGTGTTCAGTGAACACCGCCGAATACTTATCTAAGTGTGGGTGAAGAACAGGGTTTGTAGTTCCATAAGCTGCCAACCGTAGCGGATCCTTAATTTCTGACAATAATATTGAATATTATTAAATATTCTGTAAACATTAGAGAATAATATTCTCTATATTATATAATAGCTCCCAATTGTTGGAAGAGTCGAGGTATCGATCCATTGATTTTTAAACATTGCTTTCTCTTATCGACTTTTTCCGCCTAACGTGAATATTTCGCATGTTCAGTTTTTAATAAATTCATATTAGTTATTCAGATGCATTTTATCTAAGAAGCAAATATTTTCCAGGCTCTATAATGATAGTACTTTTTTAAATTTAAAATAAGTAGGGGAGGGTGGGTGGGGCACAATGAAACACAAAAGTTGCTTTAGCCCATAGTTCCCCACTGGAATGGTTTTTGTTAACATTTTTTTTTTCCAGTGACGTAAGGAGATGTGAAAGAAATATAACATATTTCTTTGATATTATCAAACTTTATTATAGAAACCATAATATGGTCACATATTATGTGACCAGGAGCAGCAATTTCTCACAAAATGAATTTTGTTTCATTGTGCCCTAAGCCCAGGGCAAGGGAAGGGAGTAACTTCCATTTATGGCATAGGCCTAATGAATGAATGAATAAATGAATGAATGAAACTTTACTCATGGTCACCTTATCGATGAATTAGGTACAACCTGAAACGTGAATAAGAGGCGGCTGAATTAAAAAATCATTGTTAGCTGGAGGCGAAAGTTTGTTGACGGAAAATTAATACTTTCACGGCGAAAACGCATCAGATTGCCTCAGATGGTCGCATGCTGGTACGGAGGGGTCGATCAGTTGGTCATGTTGGGAGTGGACAGCATTCCTTACTGCAGAAATCCCGTTGAACTAGACCCTTCATTACGCCCGGTACAAAATCTGTTTCACTGTGCTCCGTGTTTCATTATGCCCCTCCCTACCTAACTTTTTATTTAATAAAAAAAACCGTTTTGAAAATCTTCCTCAAAATTGCAGAAATTTCTTTATAAAAGTGATTTAGTTTTAAAATGAAAGTTCAGTTTTGCTCCAGGTTTCAGCCGCATACCTGGATTACCTACTCTGAATATACGCCATGGCTGCCAATGGATAAGTAGAAGGCTTACAGAAGATGGTTGATGGCTCCAGGCTTCGGCAGTTATGGCCCTAGACATGTAGGGAAATATCTTCTATGCGCAAGCTTCGATGCCTAGAACGTAGCCAGTGAGATGGAAAAAAGGTCGAAAACGATTTGACCTGCATTTCAACCGACAGCGATTTGAAGTTTCCTACACCTTATCATAAGAGCATCGGTTTGGAATGGCTAACAGTTCTCCCAACGATGACAGATGGCTTTGATCCACGAAACCGGCCTTATAGATACGGCCTTACCCCCGTAGCACAATCTGAGGTGTGTGACGGGTGTGGGGCAGGATTCACAGTTTCACATGCCCTAAAAAGGACAGGGCAGTCGAGGACGAGACGGTGATGCTGGCCGAGGCGGCCTGGGGTGGTCACACTAGAGCCGGTGCTGCGAGAAGGGAGTGTAAGATGTAAGAAACCAGGCTTTGGTTGGTGCGGGACTGTGGAAGGAGTCCCGGAGAAAATAAATTTAAAAAAATTCTTTAAAATGCTGATGCCGACTCGTATCTCTCAACTGGTGACGATCGGCGGAAGCTGCAGCCAAGGCGACACACCAGAAATACTTGCTCAGCCAATGGCGCCGTACATTTGGAACTCAAGGCATTCCAAGGACGAATAACTACGACTCTCGCCGGAAGATGGAAGAAGCCCTATTCCCAGCTCCTTGGGTGGACAAGGGATAGCCCTCAGGTTGCGATAATCAAGGCTGAGTCCTCAGATTCAGAGGCACCAGAAAAGGGTGAAGTCCCTTGGAATGGAGGATGGTAATGCCCTTCCAGATTGGCTAGCAAGGAATCGACATCCATCGTCACAAAATTTCATCCAGGCCTGAAACCACACCCCAATGATCGACACCTATGTGGTGTGTAACGCCGGATGTCATTGTGACCCCTTGTCACTCCATGGCGATCCAACGTTTTATCTCATGAGGGGACCTTAGGACCTTCTAGGCGTCACCAGGACCCTCTGGCGCTCCCAGGGGGGAATCGGTGGCAAGTTGGTCTGCGGCATCTCAACATAATATCCTGTGAAAGCTCAAAGATCGCCAACTCTAGTGCACGCGTGGCAAACCCAGGGGGAATACCAAATCTTGACTCCTTAAGCCAATACTTGACCCTGGGAAAGCCAACCTGGCCCATCACATCTCAAATCCAATTCTGGCTCATCACATCTCCTCCAACCACAAGCGGTATCCTCACATAGGTTCACTGTGTCAGTTCCCATACACATGAATACCTGCACAAGTCCCAGACTACTTAACCGCCTCCAACCGCAAAATTTCCAATTTTCATACGAATGGAGCAGACCCTAAACACCTTCGCCCAAACAGATTGAAAATCGTAACCATGATAGAACCTTCTCCCTCCTCTCGTTTCACCTATTACAGGTTATGTTAGAGGCTACAATGGGGAAATTGCATAAATTTTTTTCAATTTTTTTCTCGAAAGTACATCCAACAAGAATAACAAAAACAATCAGCCGTCTGGAATCGCTTACAGAAAATTATTATGATTTAGAGAAAGTGTTGATGTTTGAAAATACGATAGAATCGATCAGCTGGGTCAGTGACGTCGTTTGGTAGCGAAGGTGCTACCAACCTCGGCGGGCTGCCGAAGTTGTTACCAGTGTTGCCAACTGACAGACAACTAACGCTATCGAATCACCGTGAATCTGATGTACCTAATAAGACGTTAAACTATAAGTATAATATATTCTAAATTATTTATTCACTATATCAAATGATAAACCTTCGTAAATTCCTTCTAAAAGCTGTAGACACTAGCGCCCCAAGTGAGAACTTTGCCTTGTTTGTGACGTAGATTGGTTAAGTCTGCCTCGCGGACTCGAAAATTCGAAAAGCCGCGAAAATTCGAACTGCACTACTCGTTTTTTGCTCTTCTCTCCTCCAACAATTTTAAACTGATTTCAGTGTTTCTATAACATATGCTTCGGTCCTACAATACAACGGTAGGTTTAAATTTAAAATCGTAAGTTTATGCAATTTCCCCATTATTAAGAACATAACCTTCTCTAAAACAAAACTTGCCCCATTCTTCTGTAGGGACTTGCCAGAGGCGGATCCAGGATGGAGGAGCGCAAAAATCATATCCAGGGAAACAGAAATTAAAAACCAAGAAACCAGCCCCCACGCCATTGCCCCTCCCCCCTCTAATCTAGACCTAAACGAGATCCTCCCCTCTATCTGCCTTCTAGATAGACAACGGTTCCTTTGAAAAAATCCCCCATTCCTACTATCCCATGGTAGTCTCAGCCCGCAGTTCAGAAGCAAAGTAACTTAGGTGTGAAAAAGAAAGTGACCTAAGTTTAAGATTCGCAGAGTTTGTACGAGCTTTATTCTACCATGTTACACTTGAAAATATGTACATAATGGAACTTAAGACACGAAATTGTTCAAAACTCACTTAAAGGTAGGTCTTAGGGCACATAAAGGGCCCCATTCTCACGAATGTTCACTTACATAGAATACTGAGCGTCTACGGACATTCCACAAAGGGTTAGGTACCTACTCAATATTCTAAGCAACATTACACACTCAACCAACTGCCATTATACGGTTGCTAGAATTTGACAGACGTTATAACAGTGACTGTAACTGAGCCCATAAAGCAAGAAGAAATTACATAATTAAAATTGAATACTTTATCTATAGAGAAGATGCAACAAGGCCCAAGTCATTAGATTGTAGAGACCAGTAAGGTTAGGTTCAAAAAGGACGTTTTCAGAGGGAAAGTAGCGCAGTAGGTTTTATAACAGTTATAATAAACATTGAGAAAGTTAAGTAACAGTAGTTCTCAATGTTTCTTGGGTCGCTGAATCCGAATCTGAAATTCACCACCCCATAAAAGCACGGCTTTACGTCGACATTTTGGACTACTTTCCAGTTTTTGGCTTACATTTTAATACTAAACGTTTCTCGTGGAAACACACTATTTGCAAAATTAAAGCATAAACCTATGCTTTAATTTACTACAAAATGCATAAGTTGAATTGGACCAATAGTAAAGCCGCTAGAGCGCGCTAAAAAATTGCCACTTTTTTCAAAATTGAAAATTTTTTTTGCAAATTATTTGCAAAAAAAAAAAACAAAAAAAAAAACAACAACAACTGGGAAACAACCTGTTTCACCTCCTTTCGCACTCAACATTTTTCACACTTTCTTGGCCATCCTTTAAGGCACAACCCACTGACTCATGGTTCCCTCAACTAAAACTAGAGAAACTACTGAAGCTTGTAGTGTGCATGTTTCTTAATTGAGGCTCACGAAACGATCACCAGAGGGTTGGGCTGCAATGCTCAAAAATGTGAGATGAGTGCGAAGGGTGGCATAATATATAATAGGTATAGAGTCGGGCATACTTGGAAAAATTTGTTTAAGGAATAAGAATTGATATTTCGGCACCACCGGGGTTTTCCTAATTTTTTTTTTTTTTTTTTTTTGCCGAATGCAAAAAATTGGCAATTTTTCAGCGCGATCCAGCGGCCTTGCCATTGGTCCGTTCTTCAATAACCAACAATGCTATTTTTTCCTTCGAAAAAACTCTAGCCGGACATAAAATTATTCTTACAGAAAATGGAGAGCTTGATCCAATAGCATAGTTGACTCAAAGTCGTCAACACTGCCCAAGTTCAGTAAAAAAATAACGGTTGTACTGAAGTAAATAACTGACCAAACTGAGAAAATAGCAATGAAGACCATCTCTATATCTCTAGCAAAAGGGGTGTGGGCGCACAGTGGTTCCCAAGTAGTTTCTTGAGTCTGCTGAGAAGTTAGAAAAATCGACTTGGGCAGTGTTGCACCTTCACAGATGATAGTTCCAGGGAGATGTTCTGGGGCTAAATTCGTCGAAGGGGTTCAGTAGTGATATGGATATAATGAAGTGGATGAAACTGGTTGAACCTTGGAAGAGGTTCAAAATCAGTCAGAAGTTATGCAAAACCGATTTAAACACAGAAACGTTTGGGGTTGTTAAGGTGCTGAGTCTTTTGCAAGTTACTTTTCAACTTATCCGGCAAGCCTGGTAATCGATGTATAAAAACAAAACCAGTTCTCAAACAAATTTTGTGAGGACTGGGAAACTGACATTAAAAAATCAACAATTTCATAGGATCCCTCAAAATGGCAGTTGACGAGTGATAGGGATGATTAAGGAACGTCAGGCGTCGGGTGTTTGGAGTACAAGTGTACTTTGAGTTGAGCCTTCCACCGGGACTTCCAGGGACAGTGGGGACACTGGAAACTCGGGGGTTTGCCCCCACAGGCGTATCTCTTGTGGGCGTTCAGGTTATACTTGTAGCCGAAGGACTTCCCACATTCGCAGACAAACGCTTTGATTTTACCTGGAAAAACCATAGACGGATTACTTGCGAAGAATGACAAAGAAAGGGGTTGAAACGATTGTCTACAAAAATAAATGTCGCTTCGAACTGTACAGGTTATTGACGACGCCATCTTTTAACAGTAGAGGAACAGTTTGGCAAGGATTAAATTATAGTTTTTTTGAAGGAGCTGCTTAATAAAGGAATCAAGTTCTGATCTGAGATATGGCTCCAGAGGTTTTATGCAAGATCTCATGAAAACGTTCATAATTTCATAAGCAACACCTTCACACCTAGGCTGTCAATGCCAGCCAGTGCTACGAAATGAGTGAACAAGACAAAAGTTATGATTCACACCTCATTTATATCCATTCAGACATTTATCTTTGCAGCACAACCGTTTTCCAACCCACAAATTCCAATTATCAAAAGATGCAAAAGACTTTTTACTACATGGTGCCCAAATTCTAACGTTTCAACGCTCTAGTCTAGTTAGTCAGGCCATAGTGGAAAAAATTACAATACAGCAGCTTCCAGAAGCGAGTTAACATTCGAGTCAGAGAAGACCCCTACACGGCTATTAGACATTGATTAAGTTTCAACACAGAACCCTTTCAAGCTCCTAAGTACATGAAACTTTGGTGCACAACGTGTATCCATGGAAACATGTAGTTCTAGACGGGTCACAAAGTGCCTTGAGCACCTTCTTCTTAATTACCAAAGAAGCTCGAAATAGATAAGTTGTTAGGTCAACGAATCTTCTTGAATAAACTCCCCTGTAAACTACTCTCAATAATGAATACTAGTGTTCGTTTATTTTCGTGAAACGACCTCGCTGTGATCCCGAATACACAGCATTGTTTAACAACACTCCCCGAGGAATTCTGCCTGAAACTCATTGGTCATCTTTCGTATTCCCAAGGAGCCCCCCGACTAGGAGATGCAGGCCGCAAGTACCTACCAACCAACCAGGACCACTTTATAGGGGTGCTTTGATGTCCTCCTCCCCGACAATCAAACGGTGACATTAAACATAGATGCAGTGGAGGTCAAAAAACTCAGCAAGAGGCCATGTGTGTCTACGATCAGAATCCCTGGTTAAAGGAAAAAGATCTGAGTATGCTGAATGTTTGAACCAAAGTTCAGGGTTGGTAGGAGGACGCATGCAGATGTGAGTCCAGTAGATAATTGCATGGATATGGATGTGGGTTTCCATGGCGTATCAAGATAGTCTCAAGCTTTCCAGACTCGTCCAAGGCTTGCCAAACTTGTCCAAGACTTGCAAAGTTGGTGCCAAGCTGGCTAAGGATTTCCACGACTTGCCATGATGCTCGCAAGATTTCCAGACCTGTCCACATCTTGCAAAGTCGGTGCCAAGCAGGCTGAGGGTTTATAAGGCTTGCCAGGGTGGTCCCAAGCTTTTCAGACTTGTTCAAGACTTGCACAGTTGGTGCCCAGCTGGGGAAGAATTGAGAACAAGAGAGACTTCGTCCAGGGACAGATTGCCTAAACTGGACCGGATCTCCAACAGGCTAATGGGGATGGGGATTTTTCTACGGCGGGGATGGATCGCCAGGTCCCGGCATATGGAAGGCCAAGGTTGGGGAGCATATTCGCCAAGAGCTGCTCAGGCGGGAGTTCATTTACTTCGGTATGAAGAAGTCCAGAGTCTTGCATTTTATTGAGAATGTTACACCTTCCAAGGTTATGGACACAGTTCGACACAACACTGCCCTGGGACACAGATGCAGATTTTATGCTGGGGATCATGAGACTAATGCCCCTTGAAAGATGTTCAGCCCCCAATGAGAGGAAGTTTGCTAACTGGAAGCGGTTCAAGGTTTCAAGCAACCAAGCAGTAAAAGACGAGGACTGCCCAGCATATCAGTGAGCCAGAATCAACACCACCACCGGCACCTGGCCAGAATCAACTCTAGACTTAATGCCGATTAACTTCATCAACGTTGGATGCAGCAACGGACCAACAGCGTCTTCAATCTTTTCAAGACTTTCTTGTTGTTGAAATAGTCAAGGGTATTCAAACTTCTTGGAAGATTGCAGCTATTTCTCAGATAATGATACGTATATCATTTGTGCATTAGAATCATTGTTAGATATGAACGCTTTGACAAATGTATCTTTTCATTTCATTTTTCAAATCTGCACGAATCTATCCACATTGCGAACGGCTCAACTATGTCCAAAAATTGGATTGTTTTCTCTTTTATTATTTCGTTACTCGTTGCACTCTCATCCTAATTGAAGGAATGCCTAAAACAAAAGTAATAAAGTATCTCGTCAATTCATGGCCTGTTTTCCACATAAAGCAATCACTGGAGTACTCGTTTGGTGTAAGGTCGTCTCGTACCCGCATATGCCTGAGAATATTCAAACGATACGGTTCCCGTTTCATTCTTTTCTATTAAGAGTAGTTTACAGAAGATTAAAAAAAAATAAATATCCATTGACCATAATGGGGATATGGAGACTTCCCTACCAGGAAATTTAGAACGTTTTGGTAGAACCATCCTACTGAATCAAATTAATATCTACAAGAAGGAATTCAGTCAAAGATATTTCGAAAATTACTACCTACAGTTAATTGTAATTATTTTCAAACTCGAGTAGCAGGTGGGCGATCAGAGGTTGGATTATAGAGAGATATAGACAAGAAATAATTAATAATGATCGCAACATTTGTACCTTTGATTTTCTTACATCACGCACCTATCTGCAGAACTCTCTTCTTTTCAGTATGAACCAGCCTGGCGCCAGGATTGGACCCACACAGACTGTTTGAAAGTTTTTTACACCGTCAGACTCAATTTTACGTTGTACAGTTTGTAAGAATGAGCTTAGTTCAGTCAGTACTGTGAGGTAAGGGTTTAGTTCGAATGGTTGCAATGGTATAAGGTAAAAAAGTACTACCTTTGATGGGTCTTGCACCATGAATTTATTGCGCAAAAACCACAAACAAATCAAATACAACATTGCTCGAAATTGAAGTCAATGGTGCGTATCGAGATGCTGACTAAGCTGCGAGCCCCAGTGGCACCTGAAGTGACATTTCAAACAGGCAAAGGTCGGAGGTTTCCCGCATTCCCACTTCTGATGTCCGAGGAAGCTCATCTTCGTGGGGAACGCTTTGCCGCAGGCACATTTCCACGATGATCCTGTAATAGGAGTTTTACCTTTTTTAGTCGGTCGTTCACTCGGTAACGCCAAACGGGACAAATACTAACCCTTCCGCCCACCAACTCTGCAACGCTCTGACGGTGTTTTCAAAGCAGGCTTTTTCGAGCCAATTTCTTTGGTGCATTCTAAAACAAAAAGGAGAAGCATCATGACATGATTTAATAAGGGTCTTCACGGTCGGGCCGTTGTCGATGAGTTAACGGGTTAAACGTGGAGAACGTGGAGAACGTGGAGACAATCCGTGGAAAAGTTGTTATCAAAGTGAGTTATCAGCCATGTTAACGTAACTGAGTCAGAGGTGTGGAGAACGTCGACAGCAACCAAGTTATCACTGTTATCAGTTTTCTTGCGATCTTTCAAAATGGCCGCCTACAGGTGTTTACTGTTGTTCTGGTGTTTTCTGTTTTCGTTTGGGGTTTCTTCCTGTTTTTTTTTAAAGTTTTTTCCTAAATTGGGTTTGACGCAATGGATCCCAAGAGAAGAAAGTTTCCACGGGGGTCGCAAGAAGTCGCGGGGGTGTGAAGCAAAAGCGCCACTTGTCGTAGTGGCATCTGCCAGAACTACGCTTTCTACCTACAGAACTACACATTTAACCAGGGTGCCTCATGATTTTTTTACTTAGCAACTTTACTACTTAGAACGTTTAACTCGTTAACCTCGACCGTGAATACCCTTAATACATTGTATTAAATAGGCATTGATCATAGACAGGACAATGTTCACCTCAAAATAGTAAATAATACATACGAAGGGAAGGTTTTTGCTCTGCTGGTTGGACTGGTTCAACCTCAGGTGGCACCTTGCCAATGGCGGCTTCGTCTAGAACATCAAAAAGCCTTCTATAAACATCCTTCAACTGAAATTTCCAAATCCTCAAGAAATTAAAATATATTTATTTATTGTATACAATAGTACAAACCTCCAGCAATAACCGCACTGAGAGTGCTTGGAGGTTGACCATCGAATGTCTTCTCAATGAGTGACTCCAACTTGTCCATTTTCCTTTTCCGCAAGTCGTTCAAGTTGATTTTCTGCAAGGAACGGGCGGGTTTATCTTTCCTCACTCTCGTCAGATTCCTTGGAGTTTTGGGACTGCACGGCACAGTTTTTTCAACAGTCAAGCTTCCACCTGGAACATAAATCACCGTCAACACCACCGCCCCCCAATAGAGCTCAAAGAAACGAGTCGCCCTTTTGTCAGGAGGGTCTTCAATTTTTTTTTTTTTTAAACAACCGGTAAATATTGCCTTTACCTGAGGTTCAATGGGGACTTGAGCGCCATGATGCAGATTGATTTTGAAGGAAAGCATGATGATTGATCGATTGCTATTTTTGTTTCAAGCTGCTTCGTCTATTGTAGTTTTTTTTTTTTCGTGGGTTGAGTAGTGGCACTACTGCAGGTATGTCATTGTGTTGTGGCACCACTGTGGGTATGTGTTTGTTATGTAGGTTTATCGCTTCGCGTGGGTAAGTGGCCAATGATTAATCCAATGCTGTACATTTTACTTGGGCACATTGACATTCTTCATCTGCGTAACTGTTGCTTTACATATTACTCTTCATTGGAAATGATCAACCCAAGAATTTCTCTCCACTGAGCAAAATAAGTTTACTTGAAATGAATTGTTCACTATACAAAATTATGAATAACTATCCAACATAGATAGTTGGAAGCAATAAAAATAGCACTAGTTTCAATTCGTAATTCGTTCAGGGCTCTTCTGCACTATGCTTCTTGAATCTTACGTTTCCCCAAATAAATTACTGGTGGTTATGAGCCCGTGTTTGTTGAACAGGTGGTTCCTGAACGCCTTCCTCCAATGCGACGTGTAGGAACAGATATGACACTTGAAGCTCGGTGGCTTCCCGCACTCCCATTTCCTGTGAGCAAACAGGTTGCACTGGTGTTTGTACTCTTTTCCGCAGGTGCATTTGAACGACCCTGAAATACGGACATGAACCTTAAACATCATTGGCACAAGGTAGGAATCCTGTTTGAATGAAATTTAAATAAAAACAGTCTCAACTTGTTTAAAAAAATTGACCAACGTTCAAGTAGTAAAAACTTACCAACAGTGCTGATTTTTAAACTAGAATGTTAACATACCTACCTATTAGAAAAGATCAATTACAAGTGAACAATACAACATTGTTGTGATAATATCTCCCGTATACTCATCAACTATCAACGCTCGTGTTGATCAACGCATTTAATGATCAATCGATCTGTTCACAAGCAAGCTATCAATGAAACTGAATTTAGGGTAATTGGAATAATCAGGGCCTAATAATCATTCAATTATTCAATCCAAAGTTACAACACTGCTGCGGAGCGATGAATTTATTACAGAATTTGTGATAATTTTTATGCAATTGAACCAACCGTTCATCTCAACCATGGGTTTTTTTTCATGACTATTTATTAAAAATGAAGGTAAACCAGTAAATTGTTCGATAACGACCACATCCATAACTTTTCCCGCAACGTTTTGGCACCAACGCCAACTTCATTTCTACATGGCAAAAGTAGGCTACCACCGCTCCTCACGAATTTTCAATGAACTGTTCCCAACAGTATATTTTGAAGCACCGGTGCTTCCCCGGATATTGTACCCGCTGACTCTGCATGTCATCTATACAACTTATAAGTTATAACAAGAGAGTTTGACCATAAACAAAAACCCTAAAGCAGAGGGTGCCAGAATGATTATCTTTCACTGTGTGATGGGAAGTCCGAACGATCCCAGGTGCATTCAAATTACTCGGAAAATATTCGACTTCCTGGGATCCTTCGGAAATCCAATTTGTAGCCTCATGAAAGCCCTGTAGATCGCCACAGTGAAATCGGATCGTTCCGGGACTCCAAAAAATGGATTCTCCGTCCAAAACTACTTCGAAAACGACACCTAACTCGATTCCATAGCAAAAACCCTTCAAAAAAATAACCTCCCGTAGCCACACAGCGCCCCACGGGTTTGGGTGATCGGGCTGAAAACCTTGCGGGCACAACTAGATGGTAAACCGAGTATTTGTCAAAATTTTAGATTAAAAAAAAAAAATTCTTAATGCCCATAATGGCCCGGACGACAGGCGCCGGACGGACATTTCGGGTTCGGACCTCTTGAAACGGATAATGTCAAAGTTTGAGGCCGATCCGAGTCGTCGACCTCCTTCGCGATTAGGTGAATTATTCCAAGAATAATAAACCAAAACCAGTGATGGGAAGCTGCAATATAATTACGGAAAAATGGTATAATTGACAAAAAATAAAATATCTTAATTACGTTTTGGTAAAATATCATGTTCATGTTACGTCGGTCACATGCTTTCAACTCCGTGCTTGTTGAATAAGTGGAGTTTGAGGGGCCTTTTGAAATGGCTGGTGTAGGAACAGAACACGCACTTGAAGGAGGGAGTTTTGCCGCATTCCCACTTTTTGTGAGCGAACCACGAACACTTCTGGCGGTACACTTTTCCGCACGAACACTTGAAACCATCTGTCAAACGTTAAATTGGGATTAACATGTGTAATGGAATGGCGCTTAAAAGTAGAGGTTAGTTTTTGTATGACTGGCGTTTTGAGAACTGCGTCTGCCCGTTGAAATGATCCCCACTCCACGACAAGGAGCTTTCAGGTTCACGATCAAATTTTCATAATTTTATGAATAGTTTAATTTTTAAATAGTTTAACTTAGAAGATTTATGAATTTTTAAAGAACAATTCTTTCGGGGAGAGGGCATGCTTGTTGAACAGGTGGAGTTTGTAGGCGCTTTTCCAGTGAGACGCGTACGAGCATAAGTGGCACTTGAAGGAAGGAGGTTTGCCGCATTCCCATTTCCGGTGAGCGAAGAGGTTGCACCGCTGGCGGTATCTTTTGCCGCAATTGCATAGGAAAGGACCTGTACAAGAGAGAAATCCGTTTTGAAACTTGCCAACAGAATATAACTGATTGTCATTCAACGTCATCATCGTGGCAGGAGCCCAAAATATTCGATTTTTGATCTCACAGGATGTGAGAAAAATCTATGAACCATTGTAGTCCAGGGTAATTGTTATCAAAATAGGGGTCAGGTAGAAGCGATTTTTCACCCAATGTTTGGGAGGTACCTTTCTCAAGTTTTCAACCTCGGGGCTCCTCCGGAACTTGGTTTCCCTGGCCAAAATCCGCTATTTTTAGGCACGTTTTTAGGTTTTTTTTTCCGTCATTTTGACCATGAAGGAATGGTTTTTTGATCATGGCCACCATATGAATTTTTATACTAGATATACATTATAAATTTACTACATTTTGAGACCAACCGCAGCTGTGTTCATTAGCCTCCAAGATACAGCGTTTTAAAGTTGGGCTATTTTTCCACATTTGCACATTTTTATAAATTTTTCAGTTTCTGACCATTTTGATTATGAAGAATGGGTTTTCGAGTATGACATCCTCATAACTTTGTAAACGGGATACAATTTGCGGCATTTTGAGACTAACCGCAGCGCTTTAGAATTAATAGGCTCCGAGATATAGCCTTTCAAAATCAGTCCATAAAATCGGCCTCTACGGTGAATAGAAGTAATTGACTAAATTGAAATTTATAAAAAAAAAAAAAAAAAAACCCCTAAACATCAAAACACATTACCAAACAATCAAAGGAAGAGTTGTAATGTATGAAATCATTGCAAAATACCTACAAAATTGTGCTCTAATGAACCTTCACAGCCGATGTACACCTCAGTAATCTTCCAAGGTGCTCACGTAGTCAACAATAGGTTTTCAAACGTTCAAATTTGGATGGAGAAAATGACTGTCCTACATGGTATTCGTACGTTCAAGGGACGCTTTCGAAAATGTAAAACCGCTTCAAGTTAGAGAAGAAATATCAAGTCCAACGGATTCTTCCCATCCGCAACATTACCACGGAATCACTCAAAATCAATAATAGTTATGCTAAAGACACCAGTCCGAGCTTTGCAAATTCGACAGTCGTATTTCGAGTCTTTGCCAATAGGGACGATACCCGATACTCCAAGTGGGAATCACGGTTATATCACACAAGAGATCAAATTCTAGTAGGTTGTTGTTGTTCTTTTAATAGAATTATGGGTACTTTTCCGTTATCCCCCCCCCCCCCCCCCCGCGATTTCGTGTTTAATACACACCCCTCCCGATGGCTTTAAGGCACCCAAATTCGAGTACTTTTCCGTTATAACACCCACCACCCCCTCCCGCTCGATTTCGAGTTTCATACACACCCCTCCCGATGGCTTTAAGGCACCCAAAGCGAACCAAAATCGCGTGGGGGGGGGGGGATAACGGAAATGTACCGAATTACGCCGATCCCTAGCAGTGAGGATATCATCATCAACTCTACAGCATGGAGCTGCAATCAAGGCGATCCACCAATGAATCCGGCAGGGTTGGCATCTTCATTTTTGGACAATCCCCCCCAGCTCCATTCGCTTGTGGGTTCTTGATCTTTCCGGGGCCTTCCAGGTTTCGCGAGCAACATCTTCTTGGCCGCTGGATTCGAAGCGGCTATCTTCGCCAACTTCAGCCGCTGCCTCTGCCTGTACTTCCTCTGGCGAGCCGCCGTCAACTGGAGCCCTCGCAATTTCTGTTTTTCCACCTCCAAAAGCTGTATGAGCTTTTCCATCTCCCTGTCGTCTCCTTCGTCCGCATAGCCGGAGTTTCTTTTCAATATGAGGCTGTTAAGTCGCTCTTCCGTCACGCCGATTTTCATCAAGATGGCGTTCTGCCCCGGAGTAACTCGGCTCTTCCTTCCGTCACGAGGATCTTCACACGAATCAGAATCATACTCGGACGATTGCATCTCCAGACCGCCTTAAAAAAAGAACACCTCACATAAGCAAACTCATTTTCAACATTCAAGACTTTATTTAAGAGTCCAATGTGTCTTACCAGAGTGTAGGTTTGACAATATGACCAAAGTTTTCATAGCGTTGTAGGTACTTAACGTCTTTTCTCTCTCGTTTTTCCCAACTGTGGACCTGTACTCATCCGTTGCAATCCGTCCCAAAACAGAGCCAATAGTCTACCTTGAGGATCAGTCAAATAAGAATACGAAACAAATTTCAAACACAGCACAATGTAATATTGCCGTTTATCATTTCAAATATGCTACGAGGGTTGTTTTAAAATCAAAAAAGGAACAAAACGTTTTGCCAAAATGTTCTAAATAGTTACACATCTTTCATGGTTCAACATGGAATCTCACACAGTAAAATTCACTATGGTCCAATGTTGTATGTACAGGTATGTAATTATGACTAGTTGAGGAACTCAGTACTACCAACCTCTAAAAATTATGAAAAAGCGTAATTCAATAGGCGGCGTTGCGAACTGATGAGTCGCTTTCAAACGCCAAAAAAGGAACGTCCATTGAGATACAATTCAAGGACTATATTGTGACAGGTAGAACGAATACATCACACAGCATCAAATTACGGTGAAGTGATCTGGTGCCTTGTATCTCATTCATCTGAACTGGTCATGATTAATAGAACCATAATTAGGCAACTTAGCTGTCAGATATATTTGTAAGTCACATCTCAGTGAAAACGGACAATTCGAGGGTATTTCGGCAGATGAGGAATGGTCCAGGATGGGCAATAGAGTCGGCTCAGAGAGGCACAGCCCTCAGATCAGGTGGGAATGCGCAGATCCACTGGGCAGGTGGGCCACACCAAGCCGAGCTCAATGAAGAGCCAGGCGTGGATTCGGGATTTCGTTCGGTGTGGGAAGGGGTAGGGGGTGGGTTTGCCTCCCTCTTGGATCCGCCCTGGCAAGAGAGTGTTTGGGTGGTAAGAGGACCGGAGAAGGCGGATCCACATATTTTCAGAGAGCCAAGCCGCTGACTTTCACTAGCGGGAACGTCCAATTCAAAACTGGTGCTTGCTGGGAGACTATCAGGCGAGTTGGGGCTGGCAGTGAGATTTTTCTCAGATGTGTACCCAAGGAATACTGGGACAAGCAACCGATGGCCTGGCCAGACAGGGGTCAAGCAGGGACCCCACAGTACCTGAACCCTGTCTTGGGGGGGTCTTCCGCGAGGTGGCAAAAACTCAGCATGAAGAATCGGCTAGACCTTAAAAGTGCGGAAAAATGTCTCCATTTACAGCAGCCACAATTGATAGGCGTAATAAATGTTGAACCCAGCTGTAGATTATGTGGAGAGAAGAGACCGCAGGGCTTGAGCATACAGCAGCTCGTTTCATCCTCAAGTGCTAGCCTGGATCATTAGACCGGGGTGAGAGACTAACGCAAAAGGACCTTGCAAAGGCAATGGGAACTGACCCGAAGGTACAAGTGCTGTGCACTGATGTGTGGGTGTGTTCTTAACAATTTAAAGTTTGTACTGTGTCTTGGGCGGAGATCTGAAGGCGCCATGTCCAAAATCTTGCTGCCGCAAGGGTTAGGAGGATGGGGAAGTGATTTAGGCAGGGAAATTTCCCAGGGTTCACACTCAAATGTTTAAGGGTTCCCTGCAGGTCTGCTGTGCGTGCTTGTCTGTTGGAGACAGCGTGAGCGAGCAGGTGTGGTTTCAGTGTAGATGACCAGAAAGGCAACATCTTCAGCTGATTCGATTCCCTCTGATATGTCCCGCAAAGTGAAATCATCAGAGGGTCCTACAGATGGGTCCCTGAGAAATTCCTGAGTTCTTCAAATCCATGCCCAAGCAAGGCGGACAAGGGGTCTCCCGGCCCTCTGCTACAGATCGGGGTTTCGCCCTTTTCAGCCAAAATAGCACGTTAGGTTGAAGATGGCGATTTAGGGAGGACGCGAGTAAGTCCGATCAAATGGCCTTGGGCTTGACGTTGGAGGAAGGTGTGATTCCAAGTTTCCTGCATACAGGAGCGGTCAGCCGCGATCTAGCGCCCGCGCAATGGAGCACTTTCGTCAATTCGATAATTCAGGTAACAACTGCTTTTGATAAACCTGCCCAAATTTACTTGTTCAGAATCCCATTGCGTCAAATCCTATTAGCTCAAAAAAATCGCCCAACAAAATTTACCAAAGATTCAAGAAGAGCTTAAATTAGTTTTAACGAACAATAGGACCCGATTTTTCGACAAATCGGGTCCTATTATAACAACTGTCTGACTAGAATGGATTCACATAGCAGTTGCATTATTGGGTCCGCAATATTCTAAATGAGGCTATTTCAGTTTCTAGTTGATGGCTTGGAAGAAATTGTCGACGTCGGAAATATTGTTGAGGCCCAGCAGGATGTCTTGGTGTTTTCGGACGAAATGTCGCTTCAAATTGCTTTTCCAAAAAGAGTCGTAAGTGCAGAGTTTACACTTGAACCCTCGTCCGGAAGATGTCGTCTGAGGGGATTTGGGATGCGGTTCCAAGGTGGACTTGGCGGCAAATATTGAGAGGAGATCTGAAAAAATGTGCGAAGAAAATTGAAATTAGTGGCATTTTGGGCGAGGCAAAAACGGTCCGGGTTTCCTGCGGGGAGGATATCAAAATCCTGTCAGTCGTCAGGAGGTAAAATTGGTCCCAAGTAAAAAATATATAAAATTAACAGCTTGTGTAATTTTAGCTTTTTTTCGGAATACGTCGATAACCTGGTTGCACTGAAGATGGGTAGCCCTCTCATCAATAATTGATGAACAAATTATTCGCTGATGAAAAAAGCTGATGAACAAATTATTTGTTACCATTATACGGACAGGCGAAGCGAGCTTTACTCAGACATGGAAACAAGATCCGACTCTGCTGGTGGCGAAAAAAAAAAAAAAAAAATCCTGAATGCATCCGAAATTAGTGAGGAATAAAATAGTCTCCTTCCTGAAGCAGCATCTAAACAGGGGGCCATGCTTCAATCCAAATTTGAGGTTTGTCCCCTGGCCTCAAAAACTTCGGACTTTTTTTGAGTTACCTGCATTTATCTCGAAAACGGAAATGTTGGAGCGAAAATACCGCGTGTTTCTGTGTTTAATAGGACGGCCGCTACTGCGCTCTGAAGAAAGACCATTTTTTGTGCCGTCCTATTGAAGATAGAAACAAACTTGATGATACAGTCTAATAGAACATTATGTCTCTGAACATTATGGTTGTTTTTTTTTTCTCGCTAAAACGTACCGTTTTCGAGATAGACGGAGGAAACTGGAAAAAGTCCAAAATTTTCAAGGTTTTCAGCATTTCCTGAAGGTGTTAGCTCAATTCTGACGCGTGGGCAAACCTCAAATTCGGATTCAGCCACCCAAAAAAACATGGAGGAGGTAAGTAAAAAACTTCTTGGGTCAGGCGGTGTAATTGTGAACAAGCGATGTCCACGCGCTCTTGAAGAAAATTTGAAACTACATGACTTGTAAAGACACCCCTACAATGTGAGTTGGTAGACCTTTTCCCGCCATCTCGCCGCTTTGCTTTCTTACCAGAGCTGATCATGGTATCAGCTGTCCAATTTTCTGTCAGTTTTTTTTTTTTTTTTAATTACTTAATAAATTAATTATTTACTTTTGATATTGGTCCTCTTCCAGAATCCATCCTATTTCCCCCAATACTTTGAGTTTTTCCTGTGAAATTTCCTTGTTTGGAGGGGGAGGGGGGGCAAATATGAACATTGGGGAAAAGTGTAAACAAGGAAATTTCACATCAAATACTCAAAATATTGGAGGAAATAGCATGGAGTCTGGAAGAGGACAAACAGCAAAGTAAATAGTCAAGATTTTTTAAAATAAAATAGTAATAATAATAGGTTTATAAATTTTATAAACACGGCAAAACTACGTTTGAGGATCTAACATAGTTGAAATGAATGAAATTCGGTCACAATTACCCCGCCTGACCCTATACATTTTTCAATAGACGTTTTTTTCCCTTTTTTCCAACGAGTAAATAATGAATGGACTTCACGGAAGCCGCATTCTGTCGGTGATTTTTCAAACCTTTGCACGTGAGATAGACATGCATCCCCAAACCGACAATGGAAATTATTGAGGGCGTTTAAGGTATGCCTGCAGAAAACAAAGGTTTTTGTTTTTAATGAAGTACACCATCACCCTAAAAACAAAAAGACGTAAAGTGTTGTAACAAATGGGTCGTTGACAGCAGAACAAATTAAACTTGATCAGAAGTCATCATATTCGGCACTTTGTAGGCACTTCAAATATCCTGCCATTTCTTCAGCGAGAGGGTAGGCAGAAGCGGTGTTTAGATTTTGAGGCAGACTGGATTCTTTTTCAAGCGTGGTCGGTTTGGTGTCTGTCGGTGCTTTTGGCGGGTTGGAGGCAGGTTTTTCAGGCTTGATGGTATTGGACGGGGCCTCAGCATAACCGTGGATTTTAAGGAAGTGCAGTTGGAGTGTGTCATATCTTCGGCACTTCCAAGAACAGAAGCGGCAGTGGAACTCGGACCGAGGAAGGTTATCGACGTTGCCACAGTGATAACTCATGTGACGGGAGAGGGTGTTCTTGTGTACGAAAGGTTTGGAGGGAAACTTGGGACATTGGAAGGAGTCAGTACCTGTAAAAGGGCATGGATTTGGGATGAGTACAAGCGGGGATATGGTATAGCAAGATCATAGGATAAACAAGGAAGTACAGGATGAGAAGGAAGGCAAAGATTAGAGGTAAAGGTCCATCAAGCCAAACCCCAAGACTCCACCACCACAGAATTAGCGAATGGACACAACAATAATTAGGTATTCATTGTAATTATCACAAAATACTGGAAAAACAAAACAGTGTCAGTCAATCTTCATGACGTCTGACAATTCTTTGGCCAGTGGAGGTTGAGCAGTGTGGTTTTGAACATAGTGTCTTTTGGAGGCTCGAGTCTCTATTGGACCTGTAGGGGCATGACGGGCAAAAGAAGTAAAATTCGGACTTGAAGCATCCGCGTGTCATGTGGTAGTGCAAATAATTGTGGCGCTTGAAGGTAATGGAACAACTGGGACATTTGGGAGGTTCTGGAAAAAGTGGAAAACGGTAAAGGATGAGCAGCAGAACAGGGGCAACAGTTGTTATCAGAAATCTTTGACTTTGAATAGGTTAGCAGGGGAAATAAACCACAACACGGTGTATCACACAATAAATTTCCAATGTTACAAAAAATCCAATCTTTTCGTCCACTACCTAATCACAATTAAATTAACAACTTTCTGTTCAGCTTTATAATGAACATGGTTTTTCTGTGAAGCCCTGGACGGAAGGTGCTGCCACTCGCTGCTCCTCCAAGATGAACATTGGGAATCTCGCTCCAACCTACAAAGTTTCGGACTAAGGGACCAAAGAAAAACCGTTAGGATCTGTGAGAAGGAATCGTTCGTCAGGGAGCAGATGGTTTTGTTGGAGACTGGAAAAAAAAACGCCTTCAGTTCATAAAAGCAGTTTCCTTCAAATTTTTGCCAACACCACTCACAGAACCAGAAGCCTTAACCTTGCAGCAATAATTTTAAATTCCGACCAGACGATGCTTGAATTTTGACAAGAGGAACAACGCTTGGGAGACAAGCCAGCCAACCTCCACGTGGTGTCTCCTGGGTGAAGCAAATAGGCTGTGGGCAGTGGGACTCAACTCATACATCCCTTTTAGGGCTGTGGGACTCAACTCGTACCGGTTCTCACTGCCAGGGTAAAGTGGGCGCAATAAGAACACGAATAGCGATATCGAAAAACGAGCATGCTTCTGCAGAAGTGGTCCGAGGTCAGGAGGGATACGGTCGGAGGTTGGCTGGCTTTAGCCTGCAGAGGGTGGCCCCCTAGTACTACTACATAATATGTATATATTATATTGGAGCTGCAGCGTGAGGAGGAGAAGGATGCTTATAACTGTACAACTAGCTTAAAATAACCACCCCCCTACTATTATACTCTCGGCAATGTTCCGGCAGGTCAAATATATATTCCTGAAGAGCCTTTACCCCTCCCCCAGGGGATAGGCGAAAGGCGCCTCGAGGCATTGTACCACACACACCTAATAAATGCCATAAAAGAAAACACCAGCGGCTTATTCCCTCACCAGAACCCAGACGTAAGAATATGGAAGCCGACCTAACTACGCATAATTATTTACTTATTGTTGAAAAGCAAGTTGAAGAGGTCTGAGGCCAGGTGGGAGAGGTCGGGGGTTGGAAAGCTAAGCCAGCAGGGGATGGCTCCCCAGTCTACTGGGTGGAGCTCCAGCCCGAGGAGTACCAGGAGGAGAATCATCTTTATTCTAAGGTAATTCTACAAATCGGTGAAATTGGTCTTGAAAAATTTAGCTGGGTGAGTAGATAACCTAGAAGAGTTTGAAAACACCAAAAGGTTGTTCCATGTGGCGTACATATCTGAGTTTCAAAGAGATTGGCCCCTATCACCATAGTTGGTGTCCAAGATCCTTGGCCGAGTGTTCCCTTGGTGGCTGGCTGTTTACCTTTCTGGAGACGTTAGACCGGTTTTTCATGACATGTAGATGACTTCACATTGTGAAGTTATCTATCAATGACGATAGCTCCAGCAGGTAGCGAGATCTTTGCCCCACCCCCGTCCACTCCAACCTGCCAACCGATGTGGGATAATCAGAGGGTCCTGGTGGCGGATCCCTAATGTAATCTGGATTCCAGGTGACCGCCTGCGTGAAACAAGTCAGACCCCCTGCTACGATCTGGGGTTTCCCCTTTTCCAGCCAAAAGTGGGTGGTCAGAAAATCAAGAAGATTACACTAATGCAGTCATGCGTGGGTTGTCGCAGGAGACGACCCCCTGCCCCTCTCGATCTATTGTATCATAATATGATACATCACGATCATAATATTATTATGATACAATTTAGCTTAAGACATAATGGACAAACCAAAGGCACAAAAATGAATACAAATTAAAGGAAGAATTTAACCACACTCAGTATCACAAAGTAAATTCTTGGGTTATATGCAGTGTATGTTTACCAACCTACAACCACAGTAACATGGAACAAATCCAATACAATGCCAGAGGCCAACAGCAGGACAAAATTGATTTTCTCGTACTCGTTAAAATTTGTTGACATTCATCAATTTGTCATTTATAAGCAAGTCAGAATGTTTACAAGACAAGTGAGAGTTGATAGCGGATTTCCAGTGACTTTTGTAAGGGCAGTGAGGACATTGGAAGCTCGGCTCCCGCCCGCACTTCCATTTCCGATGTTGGTAGTAGGCTGGATTAGTGTTGAAATTCTTCCCGCACGTTTCACACTGACGGAGAGCTGTACAAGGAAATAATTCATGTCCAAACGTTGCTCAGGGGTACAGAGAAGTCTAAATCAATATGGCGGAACTACCCGACTCTTGATCCGACTAGAATTCGTTGGAGAGGTTATGTTTAAGGCTATCTTGCTGGTTGGCACTACCATGGTTATGATGAGGAGGTTGTTATGAGTTTATGACAAGCACTGTGATGAGGAGGTTGTTATGAGGTTATGTTGGGTATTGTGATGATATTGTTATGAGGTTACATTTTGTACTGTGATGAAGATGTTATAAGGTTATGTCGAGTATTGAGATGAGAATGTTATTAGGTTAATAACCTAATGTGTCTACTACCAGGTTAATAACATAATATGTCGAATACTGCAAAGAGGTTGTTATGAGGTTATGTCGAGTGTAATACTACAATACAATAATTGTGATGGGGTTGTTATGAGGGTATGTTGAGTATTGTGTTGAGGTTGTTAAGAGGTTATGTCGAGTATTGCGATGGGGTTTTATGAGGTTATGTCGAGTATTGTGATGAGGTAGTTATATATAAGGTTATGTTGAGGATGCTATCAGATTATGTTAAGAATGTTATGAGGTGGTAATAGAAAACTTTGCTCCCACCTTCCCAGTATCAAAGTGAGTTTGAGGGCCCTCTCTCTTCTGTATCCTTCATGTACTGAGATATTAGCATCTCGAATTTATTACAACTAATCCATGGTGACTATACTTACTCACAAAATAACCGCTAGGTTTTGCACAGGAGAAAAAAAAATTTTCCTATCCAACAAAAAAATTTGTTTAGATGAAAATAGGATGGTTTATTCTAAAACGAAATCCTAGGTAAGGGTGCACAGTGCACACCTACCGAGTATTATACATGAGGTATATAATTGAAAAATAATAAATACAGTCCTGGAATTCAGTTATGTTACACTTGGAGGTTTCTTCGACCTGCGAGGTCAGATACGTCACAAACAGGCTCCCACCATCATGTCACTCTGTGGAGTAAGTTTCGACGTTCAAGCAACTTGCAGTACAGGATGTAATAAACATCAAGTTGGTCACAATACTCACATATCCTTGTGTTTCTTC
The DNA here is from genome assembly GCA_955831195.1 of Pilophorus perplexus. Taxonomy (NCBI): domain Eukaryota; kingdom Metazoa; phylum Arthropoda; class Insecta; order Hemiptera; family Miridae; genus Pilophorus; species Pilophorus perplexus. The sequence goes on along the minus strand of OY037009.1, from coordinate 30,319,754 downwards.
ATGTGCTTTCTCAACAAAACTGCTTGACTGGCTTGATAATCACACACCGGACAAGCGAAAGGCTTTTGCCCTGAAAAAGTGACTTTGTATCAAATCTGTGCGTATTAGGCGAAATGCACTTGGAGCCTTTATTGTTACCTGTATGAGTAAACGAGTGGCGTATCAAATGTTCGCGACGACTAGCCCGATAATCACAAACTTCGCATGCATATGGTTTCTCGCCTGGGAAAATAAAAAATTTAATACTCCATGGTCATTTCTTCGAAACTCGCAAAGAGCTCAAACGCAGACCTGTGTGGGTTTTGATGTGTACCACGAGATGTTCACGACGGCTTGCACGATACTCGCAATACTCGCAAGCAAACGGTTTTTCTCCTGAAAAAATTAATAATTAACTTTTTGGTCATACAGAGAACGTCTCATGCATTAATAATAATGAAAATAGTCTCCTGAAAGTAAAGTTAGCAGTAGAATTACCTTTGTGTGTGTTCATGTGCCTTATGAGGTGTTCCTTTCTACTGGATCGGTACTCGCATTGTTCGCAGGCAAAAGGTTTACTAGCTTCTCGGCCAAAGCAGGATACATAGAAAATCAGAAATCAAAATCAAAAGATCAGAAAGTAATTCAATCAATTTAATTTTGGCTACTTTTTGGTCAACGGGGTACCATCTCCCATCAGGGCATAAAAGTGCAGTGACAAGGGCAGCACACTTAGCGAATAGTCGTTCTCTTACAGATGATAACTTTTTTAACGTTTGGATCATTAAATTTTTCTAATAAAGTGTGTGTTTGAGTAAGTTTCTGAAATCTACAATTATGCACGTCCGTTCCACGCTACCCCGCCTCAACAACAGTAAGGCCTAGAGAGACGCCGTTTTTTCCTTCGGGTTCCGCGTACGTGCGGACGTGTCGTAGGCCATATTAGATTTCGCGAACGGAGCTTTCCTTCGCGACGAGAGCCGGGTCAAATAGCGTCGTTACTAGGGATTACTAGGAAAAGCGTCGTTGCCACGGGTGCATCGTTGATAAGTGAAGGACGGAAATTCGATATTTGATATTTCGTGCGAAGCACGGGTGTCCCAACTAGTCTATAAATAAAGCTATAGGAAAAATCTCTAAGTAAATCTTGTATTTTGCTAATATACTCAATTCTATCAACAATAATGGTTTGGTTCGTTTTATTATCCCTTTGACGACGATGTAGTCGTTGTGGTTTGTTATCAGCTTTGTTGCATTTTTCTAATTTCTTAGTTTCTAATTTTAAATGGCAGTTTTTGAGTCTATCGGCCTCGTTTGTTACGACGTCAATACTATCTATTATATATTACAGTATTATTTTAATATATTATATTATTATCTGTAAGACTACTGTTCACGACTGTTCACTTTTTGTGCTGCTCATATATGAGTATTGCTCGAACACTCCTCATAATATATTATGAGAAGTGTTCGAGCAATACTTAACATTTCAATTATTATTATTACGATAATGAATGTTCTTCGGATGTAACTGTTGTCAGTTTGGGTAAAATCTGTTGATCTGACCTTGATTTGCCCCTGATCTCTTACCCCTTCCTAGCCTTTACTAAAACTTATCAGAGTATAACTTAAGATAACGAACTAAGACACAAACCTCAATAAAACAACAAAATCTCTACTCGCCAACTTCCAGTTTTCCACTCCTCGTCTTACCAGTCGCCATCCCGCCTTATTTCACATCCCGTTCTCAGCCTCAAACAATTTAATAAATTCTCCTTTAAACCGAATCCGCCGTTCAGCTAATCTTCTCATCAATCTCCACCCCGAATTTGACTTCTTCTTCAGTTCCCTGCCCCAACTTAAATCAATTATATTGTCGACTCCAGTTTCATTTTAGATTGTTACTAAATATCCATCTATTCCTTGTTCTCATTTATCGGACAGTTGTAGTTATATTTATTTATTTCTCTTAGTAATTATAATATTATTTCCATTGTTAATTGAGCTTGCCCGTACTACATAAAATAAAACAAAAACGCTGCAAATTTTACACAAGGGTTTATTATTCTTTGATATAGGTTACTTTTGCCAAAATTGAGCTTACAATACTGTAGGTGAGGTAACTTTCGTTGTTTAGGTTAGCGCAGATATCACGGCCATAAGCACAAAACACAGCGACATTTGTGACCATTAGCCAGAAATCCATTAATTAACGCACAGAACGGAATTTTTGGGAACTGAAAATAGGACAAACTCTCCTTAAACTAGGACATTTTTTCCAGCAGAATCCCGATTTAGTCGAACAAAAAGTCCAACAAAATCACCTTTTAGGTTTTTTGAAAAAATATTAACTTTGGTCATGAGAGCCTCATATGTGGGGCAGAGATGAACTATACATTTTTAGAAAATAAGTAGGTACTTAGGTAGTAGTCAAAACATGGGGCAGTTAGGACCACTGGTTATATCTGCACCAGCAACTCCGGTCATACCCCAAAATGACCAAAATCAGCCATGACAGATAAACAATAATAAATCCTTGGAGATTCAATTTTCTACCCAGATGAAGGTAGTTTCGAAAACTAGATAACTACATTTTCCATCAAGTGAAGGAAAAAACGCAGCAAACTCTTTGATATAAATTATCCAAAAATTAATTTTATATCAATAAAAAAATTTCAATAAATTGTTTTAAAAAGGTTCGTTATTTTCTTGTCAAGTTTGTGGATGTGGGACCCCAAAAAATGGATTATGCGTCCAAAATTACTCTGAAAACGTCCCAACATTCGATTTCCTGGCATCCTTCAAAAGCGCCATTTGCAGCCCCAAAGATCCGTAAAATTAAATCCGATGGTTCTGGTACCTACCTAAAAAAAAATCTACGTCCAAAAATACATCAAAAACGACACCACACTCGAAATTATACCCGAAAACCTGCAAAAAACCCTCCCTAAGCCCCTTTTAGCCCCACAGAGCCCCACGGGGTTGGGCGATTGTCCTGAAAACCTTGTAGGTACAATTAGGTGGTGGACAGAGAATTTCGTCATAATTTCAGAATTGTAAAAAAATTCCTACTCCCCAAAACGCTTCGAACGGCGTACGGGCAATTCGTTTTTGGAGTCTTGAAACGTATTTATTATAATGACGAATTTTGAGGCTGATCAAAACTTTGAACAACCGACACGAATACATAGGTGTGTTATTCCCTGAATAATAAACCAAAAGCAAATGAATTATATCAAAGCTTTGCATGGATATAATAGCACTAAGTAAGCACTAATATAAAGTCTTTATATCCATGCAAAGCTTTGATGATGAATATGCTGACAAACGAAATTCGTCAGCAACATTTATCTTCAAGGAAATTTTCCTTTCTGTAATGGAAACACTCGCAAGACAATCCAAGCTGAAGACTGGAAAATCCACAGCCATCGCAATAAATAGGACTTATGGCCCCAATATTCAAACCACCGATTGCAAGAAGAGGTCGTTACTGTCCCATGGTCACAACTAACCTTCCCCTACCACCACTACTTACAACCTGTTTTCTTGGCGAGCGCCTAACAGTCAACTAACCTTTGGAGTTGTGCTTCATCATGTGGTTTTTGAGGAGTAACATATGTCGGGATCGGTAATCACAGTAGACGCACGCATACGGTTTTTCATGGTCCACCAGCTCTAACTCCTTGCAAATCTTTTCCTCATCAAGATCATCAATAAAAGGCTGTGCTTCTGGAAAACAACATGCAACTTAGTAACACCTCAAATGCAATCCAGTCCACTACAGTTGAAAACAAAATGAACTAACAACAAAACTAAAATTTGCTTGATAAAAACTGAGAAAGCAATGACTTCACTGAACAAAACATCTACGAAATAATTATTCGGGAAAGGAAGTTCCATCCGTATATTCCCCCCCCCCCCCCCCCCCACATAGGTATAGGTAAAACCAGCAGATCTTGATGATGAATTTGGCTAAAAGCAAATAAAATACATACCAGATATACATGAAGTTACATGTTTGAATCGTCCAATACAACAAATGGCTTTGGTGAGTTACAATGAACTAACAGAACTGGCATGTAAACCAAGAAAACTGTTGTTGGAGGAAATTGATATAAGTAGGTGTTTTGGGCACCTAAGCCCCCAAATCCAAGTTATCATTTGAAAATTAATTTTGCAACGAGTGCCATAAGGAACTTCCTGAACCCGAATCAAAATCTACTATAGGTAAAGTACAACAAAATTGAGCAGTTTGCACTCAGATTGGAAAGAAGATCAGAATCTGCAGACCTTTTCCGTTATCGTTCCTCCGGCCGCCCGACCGAAGCTGTGTGCGGGTACAACCCCCCCGGCTACTCGATTTCGACTTACATACACACCCCACAGGATGGCACCCACGAGCCCAAAGCCAACCAAAATCGAATGGGGAGGGGGGTATTGGATCGGTCGGTCGGGCGGCCGGAGGAACGATAACGGAAAAGGTCCGAAAGAAATAAGCATTAGTTGGCAATAGACACCTGGGCAGCAGTCTCAATGGTGACATGTTGATATGTACATCCAAATGGGCCCACTAAGAGACCACATTGGTTGACTTAAGAGAGAAAGGGAAATTACCCCTTGAGGAGGACCACAGAATGCCTTGGATAAAAACGAATTCTTCAGGATTGGATTAAGAGACCTGGATTTGAGGGATATTGTAACAATCAGTGAACATGATACTATTACAAAAAGGTATGAACGCTACACCATCGTCTTCCCATTACCATCGGAGAGATGGCCATTCTTATTTAAGCAACAGTAAAGAAAACGAAAAGAAAGCAACCTGAGTGCAAAACTAAAAAAAAAAAAAACACACTAGAAGGTGAACCAAACTATACCACAAAAAGAAAAAGAAACACAAAAATGGGGAATGGGTTTGAAAGAAATAGCAGAATGTTCAATTCGAAAATATTTATTTCAACAAGTCTTCAAGGGTACTGTAGACGTTGACGGTGACTTGATAGTTTTCAAGTTAGTTACCATTGGAAACGCTGGTATCTCGTAGGTTGGCCTGAAAAAAAAAAAAAAAAAAAAAGGTTGTTAATACAATAAGTATATTAAAATATTATTTTATAAGCATTAAGTCTCGAAAACGCGTTAAAATCCATTTTACAGTCACGCATTGTCGCACAATTATTATAATAATTTGATAATTATCAATTACACTACTTTACAGAATTTAGGGGCGGTCTTGCATCCTAAAATAAATCGCACCTCCGTTATTTTCAGGCCTAAAAATGCGCGGTTGGACTCATTCGGTGCGGAGTGATGTCCTCTACAAGATGCAGGTGCAAAAGAATTTTTCCAGGCCTAATTTTCTATCTTGGCTCATGAAATGTGTGGGAAAATGACGAAAAATTGGGATTTTTCCACACTTTTCGCAAGTTTTTTTGTGAAAACGTGGGGTGCAATGGAAAAATTGTGGTGATATTCGGAATCAGCGATAAATTTTACATAAATTAGGCACCTTTGGAAGGCATTTAATTTAGATTTGTGTTCAATGAAAAATCCTGAAAAGTTTGTGCACAAAAAAAGTGAAAACAAGCTATATCATGGAAAAACGAGCTAAAAAAAAGGACCTCGGATTCGGATTCAGCACACCAATTAACGTAGGAAACCGACAAGCTCCGGCCGGATGCAAGACCACCCCTAAATTCTGTAAAGTAGTGTTATTGACATTTTGAAATTCAACTTGTAAAGCGTTGAAAATTGCTGTTTTAGTTAAGCAGCAAAATTGCATAATAGTACTTATATGCAATTATAATTGCATAATAGTATATGCAATTATAATTGCATAATAATTGCATAAGCCTGTAAGTAAGTTTTTGGTCGAAGCTTTTGTTGAGGTTTTTTTTCGTTCTTATCGAGGTTTTTTTTTCATTTCCTGAAAATATTTGATTTTTGTACTTAGAGTCTTATGCACTTTGGCTGACGATATATGATGGGGTTACAACCTGTTGATGCGATCAGCAGCGTTGAGCTATGACTTTCAGTGTTGTCGAGTCGATTCTCTTACAACGGGGCAGTGCAACTTGGAAAACTTGAAAAAATCGATTTTCCTTTTTTTAAATTCATTTTCGAATCGAGCATCATCTTCCGAACAAAATTAGAAAAGAAAATAATTTTCTATTTATAATAATTTAAAATTATTGTAAATCCGAGCATTAGAACCGAAGCTATGAGCAAAAAAGTAAAACACGGAGTGCCTTTTGCATTGGGAGTGGGGAGTCCACTTTCCGACCCCCATCTTTGAAGCGCTCTCCTGTAAAATCACGTTTTCTCACCTTCGGTACATGTTTCTAGGGAACTACAAGACTTGTTTACTTCTTTACTTAGTAAAGACCGAATTGAAAGAATAAAATTCTGCTGAATCCTCAATTTGTTCTGAACCCATCAAGGTTTTTTTGGGGAGGTATTACTGAAAAATAGAGTCTCAGTGACCGATTTACCAACACCGAAAATTGACTAAAATTCCGCTTTCTTCAAATTCGTGGGTGAAATCGGGTAGTATTGGTACCTATGTGAAACTCAGTCGAAACTTCAGAGTATTTCCTTTCAGATGAGAGGAAAAAAAAAAAAAAAAAAAAAAAAAAAGCGAATCGCTATCTTCATCCAATGCCGCAAAACATGTACCGAAAAATGGGTCTAAAACGCTAGAAACTCCAAGTTGCAGGAACTCCCCCTTATATTAAGGAATCACATAACTGGCTTAACAGGAAAACATCCCTCGAAACCGGAAGGACACTCAAGAGTCAAAAGTCAAAATGACACTCAAACATTGTCAATTATTGTCGAATTCTATACTCCCAAGGTAGAAAATTTGGAAAATTGTCAAAATTACATACGGTATCTTCATTTAGTACCTACCTAGCAAAATTGGACTCATGATGAGGTACCCTACAAGCTGCTGTTGCATTCAGCAGCGTTGAACTATAATTTTCTGGGTTGTGGAGTCGAATCTCTTACAAGCCATAACAGGACCACATAACTGGTCCTACAGGAAAACACCCCTAAAAAGAGGACTGACATCTACTGACACCTACCCTGCGCGAATAATTTTCACAACTGTTTGGTCAACTCGTGAGCGTGTTTGAGAGCGATGTGAGAATTGTAGTTGCTTTTCCAATGGGATCTGTACGGACAAATCGGACATCGAAATTGCGGCTCCCGCCCGCATTTCCACTTCCGATGTTTGTAGTAGGCCGAACCTGTGTTGAACGATCCGTTGCAGGCACCACATTTCCACACTGGAACACAACAGGTGAACATTATTGCAAAAATCTCCATCCGGTTAATCCATTTCTATTTTATTAATGGAAATTATCGAGTTGACATGATAGTACCATGAATTGTCCCGCAAATATTCATGCTACTTCACAAGTTTCTATACTGTTTATAAAATGATACTTACCAGTAATAAGAAACGTCATCATTGATGACTCATCAATGACAAAAATCCACGGAGTAAAATAGTACTAAAATGATCAATTGAGTTCAAGTTGAGATGAAAACCACATTGAACCCACGGCTCGTCCAAAATATCTTCACCAAAAAGGATCCATCAATAGAAACAACCTACTTAATTAAATATAATTTGTGTTATAACAAAAATTTATTTAAAAAACTTTTACTACTCAAATCATTCAAGTTATCACAATGTTTAGTATCAATATGATTCGCATTAGGTAACGGAAAAATTGATAATTTTCAATTACGAACATTGATTTCACATAAAAACAATACAATGTAAAACATGTACTGATTGCATTAGGAGGATGAGGTGACTAATTGATAAGTGATCAATCAGTCTGGTTACTTTTGATTTAACCCAAAATGAAAACACATGCCAACTGCGAGCCTACTTGTTTTACAAATAGTTTTACCAACATTACACTATTGAAGACCATTCAATATTGCAACGGTATACTGCAATCCAATACTCAGGAAAACTAACCCACACATAGGTCCTCGTGTGTCTAATAATTTAGATCAAATCAGTCATTAGTTGGTTAATCACAGCTAATCAGCACAAGGCCAAGCACAAGAATGTGTTAGCTTCTTTTAGATTAATTAGGTGTTTCCAGCAAATCTAATTCAAGGGCTAAGATTATCAGGAAGGACCATAAGTGCACACATTGGTTCGACTTTGGGCTTTCTTCGGTTCTCGATTTTGTTGTACAGGGAAGGCTCACAACTGTGTGGGCGGTGGTGCTGGATCCTCCTGTGGCCGCCATCTTGAGACATCGAGGCCGTACCAGGGCAGCCGGTCAGCATGTGGGTACACACTAGTGCGCTCTTCCCAGGCCTTTTCAGTTTCACGCGGTAGAAATAGCCGTTCCCGTCGGAGTACAGGGCGCCGATGCCTTTCCTGCCGGGGACCTCGTAAACTGTGGGGAATGCGTTGATTGTGGCAGCTCCTTGAAAAGAAATATTTGCCATGAGTGGATTATACAAGACACAACGCATGAAAGAGTACTCACAGTTTGCTGAGTTAATATAGCTAAAATAATTATTATGAACTCTCCTACTCCATAAATCTCAACATGAAATGACATGATGGTACCTATAGCATAGCAAATTAACAGATGAGTGAGAACTTCTGCCAACTTATTCCGTTCTTAAAGCCCACAAGCGTCTCTTCTCGTTAATCCGCAATATTTTTGGTCAATGCTTTTCTAAAATATCCTCCCTACCGCATGCATCTGCACCTTGTCGCGGTGGTAGGGTTTTGCAATAAGACAACAGATGCTAGTGTTTCCACGCCGTGGAGCAGCACGTTGCAGAGGGTAATGTGCGCCTCAAACGGCTGCCCCAGCTGTCCCCTGGATGTAATAGGCTGCCGGGCTCTGAGCGGAAAGAACGTTCGAATCCCTAGGCTTCTTCGTCAACAACCAGAAGCAGCATCACCATCAACTGTGCCGGCAGCTCAGGTGGCAACTCCTCGGAGCAAACTACTAGCGCAGGTAAAAATCTGGAAGAATTTCAGGAGCTCAGCTGGGGAGAACCCATCATCCATCGTAAGAGGTGATTACCAAAGCCGAAAACCTCAGGACTGCTGTCGTGTAGAGGTTACCAAACCCCCGTTCCAAGTGGTGCCGACAGTTCAGCACCCAGACCCCACAACGGAGCGGGACAGGGAAAGGTGGCAGCAGAAAATGGGGAGAGCAAGCCCAAAAACTGTCCCCGTACCCCTCTGGACTCACCACCATCGACTTCAAAGCCCAAACCCAAGAAGCCAAAGGAAGTGGCTGCTCGTACCCAACCCGGGAACCCATCTTCGGCGCACCCTCCAATGTGAGAATGGCTGTTGCGCATGGTTACCATCCCGTTGAGTGGTTGCCTGACATATAGAGGCCGACTTGGTATACGAGGCCATCGTGCATGCCAGGTTTGCGGAGCCGCCCCGCAAGGGTCCGCATTTTGTAAATGGCTACGCCAGCAATGGTGTAGTCCATCAGAACTGCTCCGCTAGCCAAACAAACATCTTCTGTAACCTGGAGAGATAAGACAACGCAGGTGGATGAGTAGCACTCAAAACCGGGTGCAAGAAGCGGCCACTTCCACCAACTGGGGGTAAAAAGACAAAACTCCGCGACAGAAAAGTGCAAATCTGACGGAAATTCCAAAATTTGATGTTGTCCCAAATCATCTCTTAGACAATAAAAACTTGAGATTATACGAACCTATATTTTAATACGAACATAATACTACGTGGTGTGTTCCCGCCTTCCACAAAATTGCCGTCGGAAAGTCAGTAAACCCAAACACAACAACGCAAGTAGAACTTTATTTTAATTTGTATTGAAATTGAACGGATCAAATTGGGTCACGCTCCAATCGATAAAGAAATAGGGATGGAAAAAAAAACGCGAAACAGTTTCACGAGAAGAAACGTTGAAACAGTTTCACTTAATCTGGAATAGCTGTTTCAAAAAAACGAGCAAATGAACGAAATGAAAAGAAACCCCCTTAGAAAACGAAACGGTTTCGCAACAGCTTGAGCTGAGGAGAACAAGAAGCAGTCTGAGGCGCGACGAAACCGTTTTGGTTTCTGTTTCTGTTATTGTTGTGCAAGCCTGCTTCAGTTCTTTCGAAACGCATTGACGCTGAAACTGTTATTTTGAAATAGTTTCCCCGAAACAGTTTCATTCCACGAAAAAACTGTTTCGTTTCATTTCTTAAAAGAAACCGAAACGCCCATCCCTATAAAGAAAACAAAACTCGCAGGAAAAGATAACCGTCAGAGAAGTTGCAGTTAGCGATCGGTATCGATATCTGATGTCTCGAATCGATTTTTTTTCATGACGATTTTTGGAAAAAAATTAGGATCAGTAAAGTCAGCCCTCGATCCTCCCGGAAACTGATGAAGTAAAATGGATCTACCTAGAGGCCCTGTCAGCTCCAACGGTGGGAAACTCCCATGCAATTTTAGTGAAGTTATGTGAAAAATTTTCACATTTAATGTGAACATTTCAAGTTGAATAAAGTTACTGAAAGAGGATTGAAAATAAAAGTTTTCATAAAGGCACAATTTTCGTTGGGTATCAGTAACACAGTTGATTGAAACGCGGAGTTAATGAAATTTGAAAAAAATTCCAGCCCAGGGAAACAATAACTGGTATTGTTTATGGAGACATTTTGTCGGTTTCAGGACTGACTGTGAATAATATTCTATATTATATTCATCAAATTTGCCAAAGTGGCTGGCGACCTTATGTGGTAATCCTCCATAATATTGTTTGAATAAGCAAGACTGTACCTTTAAATTACCACTTTATTTTAAAAACACGAAGCTTTTCGGTTAAATTTTAGCCATCGTCAGGCAACACGTGGAACACATTGAGAGTCTCTCAATCCACTCTGTGTGTTCCACGTGTTGCCTGACGATGGCTAAAATTTAGCCGAAAAGCTTCGTGTTTTTAAAATAAAGTGGTAATTTAAAGGTACAGTCTTGCTTATTCAAACAATATTATATTATATTCCTTCCTAGTTGGTGGTGGTTATGACGACAAGACTTTCACGTGCTTCACCATACAGATCGAGGAAACCCGATTTCTTTCCTGCTGATGCTACAGTACCTACCCGCCAATTTCCCTTCAATATTGAACCGCCAAATAAGAAGTAATTAAATTTTCTCTTTCCATTGAGAACAGTCGTGGATTTGTAGAAGAAATTAGGAATAGGAATTGAAATAATTTTGAACAAATTACATCAAACTTTGTTTTAATCTACTAAGAATTTAATAAGGGAGAATTTTAAGGGTACTGGTTTTGAAAATTGTGAACAGGGAACTATCGGGTAGGTTCCTACCAAGTATCGATACTTCCGATATAAACGGTGAATAGTATCAATACCAAGATAAGATATATCTGGTAGGTATATCAGGTAGGTATCATGTGGTTGTAATCATGGGTACTAGAAGAGACGGTAGGGCTCACGGGGAAAGTGAAAGTTAGGGCTTAGGGCACCCTCACGTCGCGCTGCCCAGTCAAGGGAGCCCGTCCTTGGTCCTCGCGTAAAAATACAGTAGGCACTACATAAACGGTTAGTACATAAGAAATCACAAAGTTTTACTACGAGGCCCGTGACCTATGTCTATTGCCAAGCGCGGGTATTATTTTGATCTGCGGACTGTACCTACCTACCTACGTTTCGTATTTAGGATCGTTTATGAGGCGAAATGGATAGCGACATTCTGGTTTTATGTTCTATTCCTATTCTATTCATAGGAACCTTCATCCTTTAACTCCAAGTTTTGGGTTTTTTTCTGAACCGACGGCTTTCCGTTTTCGTAGCTTTCATCATTTTCTTTATTTCCCAGCACAGATTTTGTCCTTCCTTCTTCTCTTTTCTTTCGTTGTTTGATTACTTTCATCGATGCTATCAGTTACTGTAGTTTATCGAGTGCTTCATTTTGTTCATCCATACAGTTTTCATAAGAGCTTTTCGAAATGTTAGAGCCAAACACTGGAATTCGGGAATTCAAAACATCAAAACCATCATTGACGGCAGTCACCATTTCCCCCACATGCTCAAAATCTGTTAAATTAGGTTTGATAGACTGACCAACTGTGTTTGAAAACAGCTCAGCCGCCTTTCTGACATTCTGTCTCTCCGTCCCTGAGACTAAAACATGCTGCATGGAAAATTTATGAGCACACCTATAATAGGCATACGTGCTCATAACGAGGCTTAAGTCAATATTGCAATAATTGCAATATTGACTTAAGCCTCGTTCACAGTTTTGAAGTTCAGTAAGTTTCACAAATGAAATTCGAAAATTCATCACGAAAGAAGTTTCGTGATGAATTTTCAGCTTTCCAATTCGTATCCATCATCTATCAAGGATGTCGCAATAATTTGAGATCATGCGGAACATCACAGAAAAACCATATGTTACGACTTTCACAGTAGGGATTTTTGATTGATGGTACTTAGTAGGAAATCTTCAGATCGTTCAACAGCTTAATGTTTGAAGGCCCCATATCACTAACCACAGCTCTCAATTTGAATCCTTTTTTGGTTTATTATTTTTGGAATAATACACCTATGTTTTCGCGAAGGAGGTCTATAGGGCTTTCATGGGGCTAAAATGGGATTTTTGAAGGATCCCAGGAGGTTAAAATTTAATATTTAATATTTTTCGAGTAAAAAATAAAGAATTTTTGGGAAAAAAATCCCCCAAAAACATTATATTTTTTGAAATATAAAATCAAAAAAAATTTTAATTTTTTTCATTGACAGAATTAAATTTCTGTACAAGTAACCTATATCAAATTTGCAGCGTTTTTCAATTACTCCAATGGTTTGAAAGAGAAGATCTTTTGACACTTGTGTGAAAATTATTTTTTTTAAACAAAACGGGCTGCTTCCATTTTCCTGAGACTGACCGAAGGGCACCTTTCTAATGGGAGTACTTGCTTCAAAGCTCTGGGGATTCCTCGACACCCTGTCCGATGAGCCCTACCGTCTCTTCTAGTACCCGTGTAGTGGTGCCGGACATTATAAACATGTTACCAATATATCCACGCAACAAAATTGAGTCCAATTAAAATCTCACAGCCGTTGAATGTAAAACCTAACATCAATACACATAACATGACATGTGTACACATTGTGTAGGACGTATAGAATTGAACCATATATTATGGTTCAATTCTATACGTCCTCACAGCCATCCTGAGGCACACTAGACTGTAGACGCTTGGATTCAAATAAAGATCACCTTAGAACCATTTACATCCCAATCAACTAGCATACGCTTCTACTGTGATTCCAATTCTGTCGAACAAAACATGATGCGTTTATTGAGGACGGCCCACAACCTGGCGGCGCTGATAGCGTCAAAATCCGGCTCGTGGTTGTGGCTCAAGAACCCCCGAGGGTTACCGTAGTCCGGATCCGTCGTCATTGCTCCGGAACAAGTCTTGGATCTGTGGTCGCAAAAAGCGCACCTCCACCGAACCCCGTTGGAGTTCTTGCGTTTGACAATGTACTGATATCCTCGGTAACACAGCTTCTCCCTACCGGCTTGAGTGGGGATCACCAATATGTCGCCATCTACACAAAGGGGGTCAATAGAGAAAAAACTAACATTAGAATTGAAAAGTCGAGTCCATGTAAATGTGGGAATTACATTCCTCCTTATCTATGAATTACCATTAAAGCACTAAGAATGCAATTAACAAGATGACAACCCTCGATATAAAGCATGAACCCAAAATAAATGAAAACATATGCTAATTCTAGGTTTTTTAATAAAATCAAAATTGCAAATACATATAAAAACCAACCTGGAACAAGGACAAGAAAATATTTGAAAACGCTTTTTTCAAAATAACTTCATTGTCAAATCCACCAGCGTTGAACAATCTGCTTAAACAACATTAAAATTTAATAATATCCACCGAAGAAAAACGCGAGATTTGCATGAAAACAAATTACATGAACAACTTAAAATATCCAACATAATTCTGGTCACTAGAGGCAATACAGCAATAGTATTCTGCTCAATGCCATTGAGGAATAATGCAAACAGCATCAATAAAATTAAAAATCGATGCAAATGAAGTGAATAATGATAATTAAATAAACAATTTTATTTAACGTATGACCAAGAAGAGTAGTCAGTCTTCAAAGAACGTTGGTAGCTTGAGATTCAAAATTCAATACCAAACTGTACATAGGAAACTTATCGCTTAAGCAGGACCAACTACCGTAAGTTACCAAACGAAATCTAAGCAAAGTAAAAAATGAACCGCACGGTGCTATACAGTTACAGGAAACAAGAAACCTTAGCCAAAGTCACCCAAAAGTCCAAGTTTACCGGAATACTGACTCGGAGTGCCAACTTAACGCTAAAATGCTAAAGAAAACTAACCAGCTATCAGGACGATAGATCAAGATATAAGCGTACACGGTATACACATCATGAGAACAAAATAAACTAATGACTAACTAAGCAAAACTTATAATACTTAACGTAACGGGACTTAACAAAATTGTACCAAAACAAGGGAACTGAAATGTTTATTCTAAGAATAGGAAATATCAATAATACAATTTGAAAAGTGCGAAAAAAGCTGGTCATGAGTGTGTCATGGAGTTGTCAGAACAGAACAAATTCAAAACGTAGATCATGGGTGGGCTCCAGTGACAAGTCATCACCTGTTGGTAGAGTCCGTCATCACTAATAAATAGGTGGTGTTATACATTTTATAACACCACATGCTGTAAGTCGTAGGACGAAAAGCTCCACCAACGGGAAATAGATGAAATTAAAAAGGATTTTTCTTTCGTTCAATACAAAGATTCGTATGTAATGGAATGACAACGATGGAAGACACGTTCAAATGCCAAGTTCTGTCCTAAGAGCAAATTTTAGCTTCCGACATGGACGTGTGATGTTTGCAGACGATGTGGGAGTTGAGATTGGATTTCCAATAAGTCACGTAGGAGCAGTACGGGCAGGCGAAGCTCGGTTCCTTCTGACACTGCCATTTGATGTGCTTGTTGTAGTAGGAACGGGTCTTGAAGGACTTGCCACATCGACAAATGTAGTCTGGAAAAGAAATCACAGCAAAAAACTAATAATCAAACGCCAAGTTGACAAAAACTAAGAGACAACCTGCTTGAAGCTCATGGTAATGCAATTTTTGCCCAGTACCATAAAACTCAAACCAGCCACGTTGTCTCTTATACAGGTAGGTTTAGACAGTGCATCATGCATTTGAAAGATCTAATGAAGTTTGCCACAATAATCAGAACCTTTGTAGAAAAAGTGAAAGTGAGAGTTGACGAAAAGTAAGCTGATTTACAGTAACAGGTACAGCTTTACAGGCTCAAGTAACTACTAGAAAGTTTCACAACACCGGTACAGCGATTCCTCTTACTCCCAGATAAAAAATTATACTCCCTACACACCAAGCCGTTTAAAAACAAAAATGGTAACTGGAACGGGAATTACGAGGGATTGCTGTAAATACCAAAACCCAGGGTAAACCTAATAGAAATACAAGTAGGTACTTACCGAGGAATTCGAAAAAAAAAAACAAAAAAAAAAAAAAAACAGATGAACCCAAAATGTTGTTCTGACTCAATTTAGACTAAGCGTGAGAAAAAAAGTACCTTACAAAGGCTGTTTAAGTCTTCCTACTCGTATTAGCTAAATAAATTTTCCGCAAAATTGATAAGAATAAATTTCTAGATCCGGATAACCTGCTATTCAGCTAGTACACTATCCACGTCTCGATGCCCTGAAACAGAGAAGCACAACTTGACAGAATGTGAAAAGAGGGGGGGTTTTCAACTGGTTCATTATTGTTTTGCTGAACAAGGGAGGAACCGAAAACCGATTCCATATCAGCAGAATGACAAGTTTAAGCTAGGGCGACCAGACGTTCCCCATTGAGAGGGTCATTCCCATTTAAAAATGAGGAGTGTTTTAGCAAAACTTTTCCAATCCCCCAAACAGTTTCAGGAAAAGCAAAAGACCTATAACTTGTCTTCTGTTAAATTTTTTAAACGGCAAAGAAGTCATTTTTTAGATCTCAGGGACCATAGATTTTACCCAAATTGACAACTTCTGATTGGTCAGTTATTAAGATAATTATATTGGAAAAGTTGTCTTTTGAAAAGTTTAGTTTTTAGAAAACTGAAAACTCTTGGGCAAAAAAGTATCGTTTTCCCAGTATCAAATATCCTAAATTAACCCAATCTTTGGGAAAACCCCCAATGCAACTTCGAACCAGTGGCGAATATTAGACATATTTACCTACGAGGGGGGGGGGGGGGTGCTCAGGGTAGTAAACATTATTAAAATCAGGTGTCTAAAATCACGGACTCAACTATTCTAGCACTAAAAATCTAATATAATATCGATTCATTCCTCTAAGTAGGTAAAAGCATCTTAAATAAAATTCCAATCATGTATTTATCGTAATTATTTCCGATTAATAAAATATTTTCCTTGATTCGGAGGGGTCCCCCCTTATACACGCCACAACTTCGAGCCTTAAAAATTATCAACCAGAGGCACAGCCTATTCTAAGATGGATCGTTTCTGTAGGTTGATTGAATTGCTATGAAAATAGCTACGGCTGTCTGATCATAATTTTATGGAAACAAGTCCCACACACAGTGTACGTGAGTGACGAGGAAAGCAGCATGAACGAAATTTGCCCTTTAAAAAATATCGATACTCTTAAGGATGATAATATTATTGTATGTCGACCGTGATGAACTATAGTTTGGTTGTTCAGGTTCTATTAACCGAACCTCAAGAACCTAAACAACCAAACTATACTCTTAAGTATAGATCCTAGCCAGACGATGATGTTTTCACATCGAAAGCGCTCGCCACCACCACCACAACAGCCAGTGATGACGGATTCAACCAGAGTTATTGATCCTTTTTTGGTATTTTTCAAAACTATCGATTATTATTCATCGATACTGTTTGAAGCATCGGCCATCCATATTTCTCTCAAAATAAACAATGGATATTCGAAATACAGTGGCACAGAGAACCCGGAAGCATATCATTCACAGTGATCTAAGGAGAGTGTTAATATTCGGTACCTTTCTCTCTTTTTCGTGATAGGTACCTAATTGATAATATCAAGTAGGTAGGTAATATTATTTTGATGAGCTAATACCACACCGCCACGCTATCTCTTGGGATAAGAGAGAAACAAGATAAATAAATAAATACGAAGTAAAATTATGGCTTTTAGAAAAGGGTAGTTTTGCAGATAGGTATTGCTTTAAAAAAATTTTTAAAAAAGTGATAGGAAAAGGCAGAGAATGACTTTTGAAAAACCCAGTCTAAAAATTTACTAGGGAGGCGCCTCTCGAGGAAAAGTAGAGTTTTGACCGAATCGGTCAATTTTGAGGTCTCGTTTAGTTGAGAAATAGTTGAGTTTTGTAAAATCTGTCGTCAGCATTCGATGCAGCTTTGGATGAAAAATTAAAATCCACCAAAAAACCTTTTTTCGTGGAAAAAGGAAAAGTTGAGTTTTGCTGAAACACATATCATTTTTACTTCATCCTAATCCCACGACTCCTAGGGGGACAAAAAATGTCCCCACATTTTTTGTCCCCCTTTCACAGATCAAAACGTTCAATCAAATGGATAAACTTGTCTATAATATGGACAAGTTTATCCATTTGATTGAACGTTTTACATATTGTGCAGCCTCAACTTCAAACTACATGTCCACCAGGACTCAGGGGATTTCTTTATTTTTAGCAAGCTACTATTGCTCGACCGCTTTATTCATTCTGCGACGTTTCACCATGATATCACATGGCATCTTCAGGGTCTGAGTGTAATCAATCCTCAATTAGACTACCCTAAGATGTTCCTAATTAGATATTATTATTATTATTATTAGATTTACGTTCAGGCTTATCAATGTTACTATCACATCTAAAATACTTACGTTAATTTTCTTCTCACATACATTATACGATATAATATATTGTATTATACAATATACAATACAATATATTATCCTTGTCTTTTCCAACTCCACTTCAGTCTATACGTCCTTAAATTCAATAAACAGTTTTTATTTGAATTTAAGGGCGTATTATACCGGCGTATATTAAGGGCGTATCAGTCTATAATACAGGTTAACCTCCTTTGGTTATTATTTTAAATAAGTAAGGAGTTTTTAAAATCCTGAGCCCCCCCCCCCCCCCCGCCTTATTCCAGTTAGTTAAGGATTTTTTTTTAATCCTGAACCCCCCCGCCTTTGTGGAAGATCTGGTCACCCATGATGAAGAAGGCGCTTAAGTTAGGCTATTTGAACATTGGAGAAACGTCTGTTTACACTCTTGTTGTAAAGAACTCATGTTTCTAAACATACCCACCTCCTTGAGAGGAACAAAAATTAAAAAAACTAACTCGAAAAAGTAGTGGAAAAGACTGACTACGATGAAGTCATGAACAATGATGAGGGTTGTGATTCAAATCCGTTTTTCCAGCCTGAGTATTGCATTTAGATACAAAGGTTGTAGCGACGTTTCCACCCAATCATGAACTAACCTAATTGTACCTGTATAAACACATACAGTGGTAGTGTGTAGTGCTGAGGGGCATTTTCACGAAAAAATAGGAACAACTGTGGCAGAATAATAGGTATTTTACCATAATGAGGTTTAATTAATCACAAATAAAAACATGCTATGCCTGACGATGACCAGGATGGTCGAAATCGATCGCATGTGGGAGAAGGGAGGAAAAAATAAAGGCGTAGAACAGAAGCTACTGACTTTTATTCCAAATCTAATGGAGTTCTACGAAGTGAACAGTGTTACCATCAAGAAGTTGAGAGAACTAAAATATTGAAAACTAAATGAACCAGGCGTAGTGAAAAAGGGATGGTGAGATTTATTGTTGTTGAAAACCCAGAAAACCATAATAAACCCTGCTTGAGCCATCTTTGTCTGTTCTGTTATTGACAGTGCTAGCCTCACTTTCATAATATTATTATGAATTGCTGCTTTAAAAGAATTTACTCCCCCTTTTTTTCTTTTCTATTTTGGTTTATTATTGTGATAGTATCTAAATACATTGATAGACCGGCGGGAAAACGGATTTGACTCACAACCCTCTTCATTGATCAATTCAAAAACAGCCAGGGAAGAACCCCCCCCCCCCCCCCCCCATCCCTCTATTATGTGAAATCACCAGAGCTATCAAAGGATCATTACATTAACCTTGGGATTAACAAATGACCCTCTTGATCGACAAAAATGTATTTGAAGATTAGTTGACAAGAGTAGACCGATATTGACATGGATAAACACTCAAAATTAAAATAACGGCAAAACTTGACTAGAAAACCGTAAATAGACAAGATAAGACTAGAAATAATTGCAAAGTCCATATCCAAAACAAATGCCATAATAAATTTTTTGTTTTACACATTAGAAGTACTATACGTAGCGAATAGGGTCCAAAAAGCTCTAAAATCCTAACGTAATCCCTAATTTACATTTCAAACGGTTGGAAAATACTTCAACTTGGTGCAAGGGTTGGCCCACAAAATACGTCATCAAAGTCATTCCTTACAGAGGAACATTCCAAGTTGGGCATGTATAAATTGTACAGCGTACATGCCAAGGGAAACACTATTGGATAATTACAAAAATACAATTGTGGCAGTAAGCTAGAAACCAATATTTACATAGGCTCAAAAACACTGCACACGATTCTAGTTAGAACTTTACAAAAAAAAAAAAAAAAAAAAAAAGGACGATGAAGTACAATTCCAAGAATATTGCCTAAAGCATGACATTTTAGTAACAGTATGAAAAGAAACGCAATAATAGAATTTGTCCACTTAGTGATTCCATTAATGGTTTTCCCAAAACCTAACCTGTCAATAAAATGAACACCTAAGAGCTTTAAGGAGTACATGTACAACGAGGTGAAATCATGAAAAGTGGCACATTTTATAAGGGATCACAGACAAAATACTGAAACCTAAGAAGTATAATATAATACGCATATAAATTATACAACGTGTGTCGAAGCTTTAGAAGAAGGGATTTCAACAGTTCCAAAGCTTCTGAATAGAAACATTAGCTGAGCTAATTTTGAGTGAATATTTCATATCTGATAGACGGGCTCGAGGAGATAATTGGGTAAGTTTGATAGTATAAAGAAAAAAATCCGGATTAAAAACGCATAACTACTTTCCATAAGTTACAATCCTTTTTTGGGCTTAGTGATGAAATTAAAGCAGTAAGTTTTGGAGTCAAACTGGAGGTAAATACTGGACATCTTAGAGTGATGAGAGGGCAAAATAAAAAGGTGTGACGAAGCACTCAGATTCAAATTATACTGTGCCATATGGCTCAATCGTATTATTAGTGTATATCACCAGAGTGTCATCCATCATACCATGGCAGCCAATATCGCCACCACCCTGGGCCCCAAGCATGCCAGAGACATCCTCAAGCCATGCTCGAGGACTTAACGCATGGCCGTCCGGCAACTCGGAAAAGTCGGGGGATGGCTGGCGAAGCCAGCAGGGAGTGGCCCCCTAGTCTACTATATTGCTGCTGCAACACGAGGAGGAGAATCGTATTAATTCTGAGGTACTTCGAAAAATGTGGGGAAAATCCCAAGAATTCGTCATGGCAAGCATAATACGAGAAAAGTCTGAAACCACCAAAAAGTTGCTCCATGTGGCGTATCTGAAATCTGAAAGTTGGCCAAAAAAGAGGTAAAAGTAGATTTTACCTTCCAAATGAATCCTTTCACTTTCATCCTGAATTCCTCTGAGGAAAAAATTATACTTCATCGGAAAGCGAGTTGTTAGCTCTGAGACTTCGTGGGAAAAATTGGGGATTGGCTGGCGAAGCCAGCAGGGGGTTGGCCCCCTAGTCTACTATATTGGAGCTGCAACAAGAGGAAAGAATCAGCTTCCGGTCCGGAAAAAATCCCAACAATTCATCCAGGCAAGCACAGGTGCACAGGAGATAAGTCTGAAACCACCAAAAAGTTGCTCCATGTGGCGTATCTGAGCTTTAAAAGTTGGATAAAAAAGAATCCAAATGAATCTTTTCATTGTCATTCTGAATTTATTTGAGCAAAAAAAAAAAAATCGGAAACCGAATTGTTAGCTCTGAGACCACGTGGGAAAAGTCGGGGGTTGGCTGGCGTAGCCAGCACGGTTTTGGCCCAAGTTACTATTTTAGCTGATATTGCAGCTCCTAGCACTGAATATACTCCTATTCTAATTGAGGATTCGACAACCATATCTCAGAGCCGAAAATACCGCAAAGAAGAAAGACGGAACGGTTAGGGATGGTGAGAAATAGTTAGGAATAAATAGCGACGACAGCAGGTGGTTTTGGGCGTTTCGAGCCGCCAAAATGAACGTGTTCATAAAGAACTTAGATAGGCTCGATTTTGACTTCTATGGAGTTTTCGTGGTCCGATTGATTCTCCATATCGGACCTATACTCGTCCATCGGCGCGGTGTAAATCGAGTCAGTCGCCACGGACACGGACATTTCTTGGGTTTGTTTCCTCCTCGTCTTGCCCGACTCTCCTCCGCTGTCTTTGGCTTCCCCGAGTTCCCTTTTCAAGTGGCAAAGCTCGTGCCGTTTCAGTTTGCTTTTCCAAAACGTCTTATAGTCGCAGTAGGCGCAGAAGAAGCTCGGCTCCTGCCGGCACTGCCACCTGATGTGTTTGTTGTAGTAGCTTCGCGAGTAGAATTTCTTTCCGCACCCGCATATGGCGATCGCCATGGACCCTGCGCCAAACCAAAATGCATAATTGAAATATGACACACGAGAGACAATACAAAGCATCCAGCTAATCTACTCACTAAACATCTACAAAACAAGCAACGCTAACACTCTGAAAACAAAAGCAACTTCCACAAACTCTCGGAACAAATAAAAAACAGTGCAGGTAAAAAATAATAAATGAACTGAATTAACCTAGTGCCGATAAAAGAGATCGTGAATTAAATTTTGGAATGAACACAGTAATACACGATAATATCTGAATTTTTCTTCATAATTCAGTAAAATATTTAAATGACCATAGTCAAAAAAGAGCTTACATTGGGAATGCACAATATCGAATGTATGACAATGCAGGCACTGTTGGATGAAATTTACCAAATGATGACAAAAGCGGGGAAGACCCTGAAAAAGTAAGTACGACAATTAGTAACAAGCACACAAACACGAGAGCAAGAGAGGTTGTTTTGATACATCACAAGTTCGCCCTGACCACGATGATGAGGGCTACAAATCCTGTTCACCACAATCAAAGTTTGGACCCGCGAAATCTTGGGCTGTCAGATGGGTTGCACAGCCAGAGTGTTGCTACAAACTCAGTATGCAACGAAGACATCCCTGTCGGCAACCTGAAGATAAAAATCCCAGATAATAAAACTGCAACTGGCACATGATCATCACACGCAATATAGAATTGACACAAATAGTACGAAACTGGACCAAAAAACTGAGATACAAAGATAGTTACGTGCATTGGACCAGTTACCCTGGGTTCCCGATGATGAGAAGAAATGTTCAATCAGTGCCAACGCAGATGTTCAACTGAAAATACAATAACAGTCGAAAATACAATGCGCATTTGACACAATGTGCAGATTGAACGTGAAAATTGGTACTCACTGGTCAGGGAAATACGTGCACCGTCAGAAAAAAATCCTACCCTGCAGTTAATTCTGCAACCACGAAAGTGCAGCAAACCCGGCTGACGACCACCAGCGGTAGATCTCGCTTCTCACTTCGTGGAAGAGAAATCTAGGGCGCCGCCTCTTCTCCGTATGCCACAGTGGAGTGAGTCCCCTCAGTCGTCCCGATTCAACTTTGCTAATCGACGGTTTATCGAATATTGGCATCGGATTGGGAGGAAACTATGAATGGATCTGATGCAGGAGTCTGAGGAGTCTGTATGGATCTTATGCAAGTCTGAGGACAACTTGTCATTTCAGCAAACACTAGCAGCTCCCATATTCATGTGCAAAACAACGGTTTGCCAACAAACATCATAAAAACAAACCCTCCACCACCAACAGAGAAGCCCAACACCAGAAGCAACACCTTCGACGTCTAAAAGATCTCAGTAGGGATGGCAACGATCTGTTGATTTACCTACAGGATTGATATGGTTGTAGGAAAAAAAAAAAATCCCCGGAAAAAATATCCCCGAAGTGACCTCCTAGGAAAAAAAAAATCCCCTGTGTTTTTCATAGGCGGAAAAAAATCCCGACCAAAATTCTCCAGCTCGAAATCAAGATGCATCACTTCGAAACTCAGATCTTCTTTAATCAAGGTTAATGTCAGGGTCTTCAGATCCATCCAAAACCGTTCGTACGTGTCTTTCGCTTTGCTAGTCAGGAATGCCCATACTACTGGTATGTGGAACCCATTCGCATTGACGTGAATCGTATACATCTGGTAAAAATATTTTGGAACGTAAGAAAAAGTTCCATCTGCAATCGCATCGATGATGCAATCGATAGCAAACTCACTTTTGCCCCAAAACCATTACGCATCCATTCAGAGCCTGCTCCTCATGGCCCCAAACCCAAGGCGATTCACGGCCCCGAAACCATTGCCCTCCTCATCCTCCTCCCGTTTCCCAAACCCATTACGCCCAACTGCTCACTACTAAAAAAGCTTTGATAGAACGCTTGAACCTTTCCCCTCGTTGCTTGCACTTTGACAAGTCAGGATAACTCCATGCAGATGAAAACATAAGATAACTCCGTAAACATGACATCAATTCACGCCAAGTCAGGCGGAGACTTTACCCGGTATGACATAATGTAAACTCTGTGAGTGTTAGTTCTGGGGATTTTTTCCACCTACGACAACCACCGGGGATTTTTTTTTTCCTAGGAGGTCACTTCGGGGATATTTTTTCCGGGGATTTTTTTTCCGCAAACCGATTGATATTATCAGTAGATAGTATCTACTACATATATGATGACTGATATTATCAATACTTGATGTGATATCATGACTTTTTTAAATTTATTAAATCAGCAAGTTGCGAATATATTAAAATGGTAGAAATATTGACAATTCACCTCATGGAGAACAGAAAAACCACTAGGTAGGTACTCCTGAAAAAATATTATAGATCAGTAGAATTCGTGTGACTGTAAATTTCATACCATGTCGTTTTAGAAGTATTTTTGGCCGTAGAATCCATTTTTGGGGGTCCCAGGACCATATGATTTGGAGATCTATAGGTCTGGAGGAGATGAGCGGTCAACTTGACACGCTGAGTACCAAATAAAGTGAAAAGGTCATGAGAGAGGTTTCAACTGGGTAGGGTTATCAACCTGGAACAGCAGTTATCTCAACTTCCATGTCTCCATCGATTTCTGTTCTAGTTCGTCAAACCTGGAACAAACCTATGGACTCGAGGGGGGTCGAACTAGTGTAGAAACCGTTACTGTAAGGAATGTACAGAATCTCTATCACTCTGCATCTACATAACCTTCAATGTCTTGCAATAAGGTTTTCCGAGTTGCTAATCCTATCCTATACATTGAGAAGTTCGATATATTTGTTCCGATACATCGAATGTATCGATATTTTTTCTGATTTGACCCATATTTCAATAATATTGAAAAATTTATTATATTACTTTCGATTTGCCATCCCTATAGGGAGTCCTCAGTAGTTGCCATTGGGAACTTTCTGTCTGTTCAAAATGGACGCAACGGAAAAACAATCTGTGAAAAAAAATTTCCTCCAGGGTCGCCAATTTCGAAAATGATGACAATTTTGAATGATGGCGATGAAAATTTAGCTTTCCATCTATTTGTGCCGGAAAGTTTACTCATTCTAAACCACCGCATTGAAGAGCAATGAATGTTGCGGAGGGAAACAAAAGACAATGATGTTGGAATTCGCTGAGCTATATTGGGTACCTATAAGTGATTCTGTACAGTATCGAGAAAGGTGTTACACAATTAATGACCCACCCCAATATTGATTGCACAAGACTCGGCCAAATTCAACGCTCATGTTGATTTGACTAAACCTTCGTGAAATTCTACGTAGCACCCTGTGAGGCACAAGGCGACGTTGCAAACGGAGCAAATCACTCTGCTCCTCACTTCGGCTCCGGTTCGGCTGCAGTTGGCGCACCTGCGTCGCTTGGACGACTTGACGGGAAGATGAGGCCATCCGGTGGTGGCCATGTTTCGAAACCGGCGTTTTCTCGTGCTGGCAACCCAAACGGAGACTTCATTGGCATTACTCTCGCCAACTGGAAAAAATAAAAAGAAACAAATTGTCAAAATTCAACTATGAATTTCCTTCAACGCGAGGTTTGGATAACCTTGAAGAAGCAGTTTGCAGCCCTCACTTTGGGCACCACTGAACAAGAGTAGGTATTGAACTGTTTATGTGGGTTGCATTGAATTTGCATTGCCTAAGCGCACTAAACTGTTTGACTTGATACTTGGGTTTCGTAGCAAAATTAACTCTTCCAGTAGGATTTAAAAAAATAATAATAATAATTCTGTGGAAAATGCTCACCATACCATATCAGAAATAAAACAAATATAATCTCTTCACATCAATCAACATGGAGGAAATTGCCAATGCTTATTGGCCATATGAATTTTGAAGGGTTCCTTTCGATGTGCTTTATACGGGCAATGCGGGCAGGAGAAGGCCGGTTGTTTTCCACATTCCCATTTCTTGTGCCGATTCAAGTTGTTTTTTCCCTTGTATTTCCTTCCACACGAACACTCCAGATATCCTGCATTGGAAAATTCGATTTCAAGAGCAAGAAATTCACTTGAGCCAATTTGGGAAAATTGGATCAAAATGTCGTCCACACTTGTTCAGCAAGGCAGCAAGGCCGACCCTAAACCGAAAACAAGACTTGTTTTCGGTTTAGGGTCGGCACTTAGTGTCAGCTACATTTCGAACCTAGTTTCCCGAATTCGGCTTAGGACAAACGGAAAATTCGATTTCAAGAGCAAGAAATTCACTTGAGCCAATTTGGGAAAATTGGATCAAAATGTCGTCCACACTTGTTCAGCAAGGCAGCAAGGCCGACCCTAAACCGAAAACAAGACTTGTTTTCGGTTTAGGGTCGGCACTTAGTGTCAGCTACATTTCGAACCTAGTTTCCCGAATTCGGCTTAGGACAAACGGCAAAGCTGGACTACTGAATTGAAGCAAAGGTTACAGCGTGGATGGGCTGATCAACTTCAGCAGTTCAGTCTATAGAACGTGTATACACGGAGGAATTCGAATGAGAAAACATGATGTAAAACCTGTAGTGGTTAGGTATTACTACTTACTGTATAATAAAGTTCACTTACTCACCCACTAGGTGCTGCATGCCTTCCCTACACAAGGTGTCTGCAGATTCAAAGAGAACCTCGGTGGTGAGCCAGAGAGGTTGCCACTTCCTCTCATTGACTACTATATTTGAGGCGCAACACGAGGAAGGGGCCTGAGGCCAGGTGGGATAAGGTCAGGAGTTGGCTGGCTGTAGCCCCCTAGTTATGCTTATAGAGGGTCAATGCATATCTCGGCAACGTTGCGTGAGGCACGCTTGCAACCATAGCCTCACGCAATAGTTGATGGTGTTTGGCCTTGCTGCCTTGCCGAGAACCAAACTGAATCGTGCCTCCAACCCAAAACGGGTCAGTCGCACCGAAGCAAAGGGCACAACGTGCCGATTGGCTTCATTTCAGTCGTCAGCTAGTTATATAATATATAACTATATATTATATAGTTATATTATAACTATAGTTATTCTTCGCCTAAATGACTTGAGACCAGGCCATTGGGACCTGCAAATGTGCGTTTTCAATGTCTTATATCTAATAAGCGCATATTGGCAGATCACAATTGCCAGGTAACAATCAAGTCATTGAGCCGAACAATAACAAACAAATGTGGAGTTTGAAGGGCATGGAACCGACCCAATTTGCCAGATGGGCTATGGCCTTGCAAGTGCTGATTTCGATAAAGGCCATCATGTACAATTGATTCCTCACCCTGCTTCAACCTGAGGGCCTCTTGTTTTTGAGCCACCGAGACTGGGCTGTACTGCAATAGTTGAACACAGGATTGAATGAGGTCAGTAAAAAGGATGCATTACCAATGCCCCAAGTAAAGATTAGGGGTCTCAATTTAGCAGTAACTGCTAAATTGAGGAACTGTTCCTCTTCTGAGGCACCTACACGATAAAAGCGTGGTGGAAGTCATGCCGATCCAAACTTCCCCAATTCGACATGCCACTTCGGTTGAGCCAACCAGCCTCATTCAGCAGAGTGAGGACGCGCCTTTATACAACTAGCACGAATACCGCGTTTTGCTCAAATTTTAGAGGGACAAACTCGGGCGAAATTACAATGCATTTCTCTCATTATTATTTCAATAATCAACTCATGTTCCCTACCCACCGCCCACCTGCAGCCCCTTAATAGCCTTATAGCGCCTAATGAAGTGTTTGCACTGGTCTGTGGGACCCTCACAGATCAATTCTACGTCCAGTACAGCCCTGAAAACGACACCACTCTCGACCCCCTGACCAAAACACGTCAAAATTCCCACCTGCAGCCCCTTAACAGCCTTAAAACGCCTCATGAAGTGCTCAAATAGGTGTGGGACCCCCAAAGATCGGGGGTCCCACACCTGTCCACACACCAGTACAGACACCACACTCGACCCCCTGGCCAAAACCTTCACCTGCAGCCCCTTAACAGCGTTACAGCGCCTCAAGAAGTGTTCGCATTGGTCTAGGACCCTCCCAGATCGATTCTACGCCCATTACGGGCCCGAAAACGACACTACTCTCGACCCCCTGGTCATATCAAAACCCCACCAAAAATGAATCGCAATTGCAGGTATTTTGCTGATTATATTTTGTGGGGTTGTTTGCAAAATGACTTGAACAGCAGAGTGTCTGCTGACCACATTTCCACATTCTTGGGGCTTTCCAACTGCCACCCGCGCCTGGCCCGCCCCTATCAGCCAATTGACAAGTGCCCTAGTCGGGCATCGTTTTCATTTCTCGTTGAACTGAAAGGTAACGGACTCAATACACGTTCACTTTATTGCATTTATTCCTCGTGTCACTGTCAAAAACAAAATGAAAAATGAAAAGGTAAACCAACAATATAAGTTACTCATTAAACGCCAGCTCCTCGTTTGCTTTTCTTTTGACACTTCAAAAACAGTCATTCTCGGTAGGGGGTTCATGTGGGTGATCTTCACAAGCGTCAATTACATTTTTTTCCAAAGTCTTCACAAAAGCTTTGCAGCGCCACTTTCTTCGCCCAGCACAGGTCCACCTCGTAATACCATCACCCAGCGATTTGTGTTTCACGAAACGAAAGCTATTGTGGAACATCACCAGCCCACCTCTTTGACTTCCGCCTTCAACAAACACGGTTTTGTCGCTCATTGCTGGGCTGAAACTGCGATCCCATGTTGAGCTCCAAGGCTTCCGCAGAGGCAGACAATCGCCTGGCAGGGTGGCGGTCGTGGCTTTGTACTTCATGCCGCATTCAGACAGATGTTCTACGAAAACAGAAAAAAAGTTACGCTAAGCTCTACACAAAGGAGAGTAATCAAGCTAAATCAAGTAAAGTTGACACATTATCACTTTCGAACAAATGTGAAAGACAGTTAAGCATAATAATATTATATTATGTGGTCGGCTCATGGTTTACATGTCAGCTAAAGGCGCCAACGTTGAATGGAAAGTGTCATGGATTTGCCACTAATTCCCAGTATTCAAGCATAGACCAATCTGTTGCTCGTGAAAGCAATGATAGCAGTGGCGGCTCGTGCTACTGGCAAGAAGGGGTTCAACCGTAATTCGACAGCAAAATTAAGAACATACTCGTATTACCCCACAC
This sequence comes from Pilophorus perplexus, assembly GCA_955831195.1. Lineage (NCBI taxonomy): Eukaryota > Metazoa > Arthropoda > Insecta > Hemiptera > Miridae > Pilophorus > Pilophorus perplexus. Next base: position 30,290,829 of record OY037009.1, on the reverse strand, counting down.
AATAAACAATTAAATGACTAGAAAATTATTAGACTCGACTCGAACGAAACAAAAGGAGGCCGAACTGTAGACAGAATTTACCAAAACAAACAGGCATGTAAGGAGGGCGCTAATTGCAAGTAAAAATTCCCTCACAGACAATTCCCTTTTCTTTTTCTTCTCTGTTATTTCCAGCATAGTGTTCAAAAAACCCTACGATTATATCTTAGAGCAATGGTTGCTCTATCTCCAATTGTTTTGATTCATTTCAGGAGGATTTGACGATTACAATCCGAATTCACTGGGAATAATATCCGTTTTCCCCTACAAAAAGTCCCCTTCCCTTAAAAATGTGATTTGGCAACACTGTTGCGAAACTGAGAAACTGCTAGCTCTTCGCACCCATTCCTAATCTTCGTACCTGTGTAAATAACAGACAGGGGCTGCCCTAGTCGCCCGTGCGCACGCTTCCATTATAATTTCGCCAGTCACGTGACCATTCCAAACCGCCCTCCCATCCTCCTGTCGTCATTCTTTTGCCTGCTTTGGTTCCAAATCGGATGTGAACCCAAGTTCTGACGTCACTCCCCATCCGAATGAAACTGCTATCAAAAATAGTAAGAACTTGTTACCAATTTGCGTCAACAGTGACACTATGGGAAGCTGACTTGACCACTGAACCTGAACCCCTGCACGAGCCGCCACTGAATGATAACCTCACGTTTCTACTTCCGTTTCGGTCTCAGATCGGTACACATCAAAACGGACGTTTGACAACTACATTAAAAAGTTAACATCTTCTATCTTGAACAAACAGACTTCTTTTCTTTAACAAATTTTGGATTAAGGGTGAACCGTCAAAGAGGCATTGTTTTGAGGTAGGTAATGTCGTTTTTGGTTTATTATTCAAGGAATTATACACCTAGGTATTTTAATCGCGACGGAGGTCGAAAATTCTGATCGACCTCAAAATTTGTTTCAAGAGGACTAGATTCCAAAAACGAAATGTCAGTCCGTCCGCCGCCGTCCGAGCCATTTTTGGCCAGTAGGCATTTTTTTCTTTCTAAATCTTACATTTTGACAAAATACTCGGTTTACCATCTGGTTGTGGCCGCATGGTTTTCTGCCGATCGCCCAAACCCGTGGGCCGCCATGGGGCTAAAATGGGGCTACGGGAGGGTTTTTGAAGGTTTTCGGCTATGGGGTCGAATTAGGGTCGTTTTCGAAGTATTTTTCAATTACACAGAATCAATTGGTGCACAATTAACCTATATCAAAGAGTAATGAGTTTATTTTGGTGATTACCCTTGTGTAAAATTTGCAGCGGGTTTTTAATAAATCTTGACTCAAGATTCTTGAGTTTAAAGAACGTAGTTATCGAACTCACTGCATGTCATTTAGATATTCAGCCCCTAAGAACCGCCACCACGGTAGACATAGTTTGATTCATGGAGCTTTGAATCCCGAATTTCCTTTTTTTGTCTTTCAAACTTTGATGTCCTGGCTTCAGCCATAATTACTCTAAGAAATTTTTTCTTCAAGTAGGAATGTAGGACAATTTTCCCTAATTCAAGCGTGTAGGACATTTTGTAGGACAAAGCGTAAAATGTAGGACATGTCCTACAAAAGGAGGACGTATGGTAACCCTGGTTCCAAAGTCCACCAACATTATTTTTCTGATTGCTGTAATTTTTTTCATTTCCTTAGGCCATGATGAGAGTAGAATAATATTATAATATTATGTAATAATAGATATAAATATCTCTTAAAACGTCGGCACATTCTCCTCGTATTTGACCGACCCTCAACAACTTTCCCCCACAAAAGAAATTTAACTGAATTATTACAATAATTGTAAAGCAAATTATTTGCTTGTAACATTTTTGGGCGGATGTGGGACCCCGAAAAATGGATAGTGCGTCCAACATTACTCGGAAAAAGACACCTCATTCGACTTCTTGCCATTCTTCAAAAGCCCTTTTTGTAAACCCCATAGATCCTCACAGTGAAATCTGATGGTTCTGGGAAACCCAAAAGTGAATTCTACGTCCAAAAATACTTCAAAAACACACCCCACTCGAATCCAAAGTCCACCCATCCCAATATCAAAGCCCAAACCCATCAAAATCTTCTTCCCGTAGCCCCATAGAACTCCCGGGGTAGGGCGATCGGGCTGAAAACCTTGCGGGCGCAAACTTGTAAATGATAAGCCGAGCCCTACTGCCCAAAACGGCTTGGACGGCGGACGGACATTTCATTTTTGGAATCTACGTGTCTTGAAACAGATACATAATATTTTGATATTGAGACCGATCATAATGTCGACCTCCATCACGATTACATCGGGGAGAGTGGGGAACAGTGAGACACATAATATCTCACTGTGTTCTGAATGATATTATCGTTCAGAACGCCAAAAATCCGTCTAGAAAGCTTATGCGGAACTGAAATTTTCAGGATATCTTGAGAAACAATTAACCTTTCTTAAAATAAAAATAAAATCATTGGACGGGATACGCAGTTAATAAGGTCGTTATTAAACTTCTATCACATGGTGAAATTTATCTCCCCCTTTCCCACCCCTGGGGAACAATGAGACAGTAAGGTAACAGTGAAAAATTACCATGTAGGAACGCAAAAAAAAAAAATTGTTTATTCCCCTGAGATTGTGGCAAGAGATGTCTATACTGTACACACAGGGAGAGCAGCTCGCTTAACTACAACGAGCAGGTTGACCGGAGAAGAACCTTAGTCGCCTTAGTCGTAGGCGGCGGATTCTAAGTCAATAACATATTTTTTTCCTGGAGAAATATTTGAAAGATACCAAGGTACGTATCCCAGCACAATGATTCCGAAAAATGCATAGTTATTTTGACATAATAGTTATTTTGACATTTATATTATAAACGCAAAATATTATTTTGGAGTTAGTGACATATTTCATGTGAAAATTTATGAACACACACACGCACAAATATTATAATATATATTATTACTATAATATTTACAGATTATATAAACACATATTTTAAAATTTTTTCTTCTTTTCCTTTATTAATCTGGGAATAATACACCTATATTTTCGCAATGGAGGTCGACGAATCCGATCGGCCTCAAAATTTGACATTATCCGTTTCAAGAGGTCTAGATTCCAAAACCGAAATGTCCGTCCGCCGTCCGGGCCGTTTTGGGCAGCAGGAATTTTTTTTAAAATCTGAAATTTTGACAAAATACTCGGTTTACCATCTAGTTGTGCCCGCAAGGTTTTCAGCCCGATCGCCCAAACCCGTGGGGCGCTATGGGGCTAAAATGGGGCTACGAAAGGGGGTTTTGAAGGCTTTTGGCTATGGGATCGAGTTAGGTGTCGTTTTCGAAGTATTTTTGGACGTAGAATCCATTTTTTGGGGTCCCGGAACGATCCGATTTCACTAGGGCGATCTTTAGGGCATTCGTGGGGCTAAAAATGGGATTTTTGAAAGATCCCAGGAGGTCAAATATTTTTCAAGTAAAAAACGAAAAAAAAAAAATGGAAAAAAATCCAAAAAAGTTTTTTTTTTTTGAAAAATAAAAATAAAATAAAAAAACATTTTTTTAAATTTTTTCATTAAATTAAATTTCTGCACAAGTAACCTATATCAAAGAATAATAAACCCTTGAGTAAAATTTGCAGAGTTTTTTTAAATTAAAAAAGTAAGGGAGTTTGTGCGTCCATCTCGGGGTGTTGGAGGCCGCGTGAACAACTCAACTACTGGCGAATTCCTGGATTCCTGGGCTCGAGCTCAGCCAGAGCATTGGGGAGGTGGGAGAAAAGATGGGAGAAAAATGGAATGCCAGCGGGAATACACTAGCTTTGCCCAAACGGAGAGCAGTTCTCCAGAACAACCCAGGATGGGAAAAAGTCAGAACCATGCTTGGTGGAGGTGTAGGATCCATCAACCCACTGACACCTGCTGAAGCTGCTTCCATAAAATTCTGTCCTTTGGCATATGTCGACGTGGAAAGATCTTTTTTAATTTTCAAAAATGTGCTTGCCGACAATCGCCGAGGCGTCAAAGTCGAACATATCAAGCAGGTCCTCGTCTCAAATTTGTTTCTCTCTGCTGGTGCTGGTGAAATTGGGGCCTCATACACAGAAAAATGAACTTTAATTATGAAAAACCAAAAAAACATTTATATACCTACGTTGCAATAAAGAAATACACTGCCAATGCAATGGCACATGAGCTTCCTCGTGCCAGGTTCAAAATGAACGTAGTTGTGAAAACAACAAGAAAATTACGTTCGCGCATGCGCAGGGAGTACCACTGATGCAATCATGATGAAACTGATAGGGGACCATCTAGAGCTATACCCACACAATTCCTGAAAATTCTGTTGAAATCTGATCAAAATTGTGAGAGTTATGGCTGTGGCAAGGAAATTACGTTCGCGCATGCGCTGAGCGTACCGCTGATTCAATCGTGATGAAACTGATAGGGGAGCATCTAGGGCTATACCCACACAATTCTTGAAAATTTGATTGAAATTCGATCAAAATTGTGGAAGTTATGGGTGTGGCAAGGAAATACGGACAGACAGATCGACAGACACCATAAATCGTTTTCGCCAAAAACATCCTACATCGTCAGGAAGTTGGTCTGACGCCCTCGAAATGCAAACAACTAACAGAATTGTTCCACATCTGATGTGGAACAAAACTAGCAAATTTACTGCCAACTAAATGATGTTACAAGATTGCAAGTAACACTCATAACTTAGCATGATTGAACCTGATTGTGTCCATCAAACGGTTTTCTTGTATCGTCAGGAAGTGGTTTCCCGTGTTTGTTGAACATGTGCATCTTGAGCTGCTTCTTCCAATGTGTCCGGTAAATACAGATGGAACAAGCGAATCTCGGCTCTTTCTGACAATTCCATTTCCGGTGAGTGTACAGGTTGGATAAGAACTTGAAATGACGGCCGCATCCGGAGCAGAAGTGTCCTGAAATGGTCACGACGTCGGGGGAGATGAATTAAAAAGCGTTTTTGCAGGACCTTAAACTATAAATTATTCGAACGGTACATTGCAATTTATTTCTTATTAAGAAACCAGGGGCTGTTCATTCAAAAAGTAGTACGTCACGAAAAGAAGCTTCGAACCACAAAATGCAAAATCGGCCGAACCAGAAAGTGCCAGAGTCAATTTAGCTGAGCGAGGTCCGAAGCTGTTCATCACACTGATAGAATGATCCTTCAACGAAGGGACAATAATCACTGATGGGATCTCCATGCAAAGTTTTTAAACAAAAACAACTCAACAACATTTTGTTATAAATATTCATTAAATTTAATGAATGCTGTTTGAACATAGTGGTAACTGGGACCAACAGAACAAAAATCCGCAGTATGTATGATGACGAGTATGATAATTAAGATTACAAATTTTACCAAATAGAAATACATAGATATACACGTAGGTATATCTTACTGAATCTAGGTACATATGTGTACAGTTGCTAGTATACATACTAAAATTCTCATTACAATAGGAAGCACATGATTAGTCCAAATATTTTTTCAGTACGTTTGTGAATATCGACCCACTTAGCAAGGATTTTTCAGGTATCGGGAACGGGGCCAAAACAGAATTACGCCTTTTTCGCCGAGCTTTCCATTAATATATAATCTTCATCAGGACTCAAAAATTAATAATAATTATGCATAATTATTATGCACGTAGCATTTCTCTGCCATGATGGCAGACTGGAAGAGAAGGAAAGAGGAGGGAGTCTAGCGTGTGTTTAATCTATCTATCTTCTATCTATCTATCTATCTATCTATCTATCTATCTATCTATCTATCTATCTATACTTCTATAAAATCGGGTTTCTGTCTGTCTGTGTATCTGTCTGTCTGTCGTGCCTTATAGGCGCCTAAACGGCTGAACGGATTTGAATGGGGTTTTTTCCTAACGGTCTCGGCTGCGATTGCCCCCAACATAGGCTATATTAAAATCCCGCGCGACGCGCGCAACCCCGCGAATTTGCGCGAAACGTGTTTTTCGCTCCCCTATAACCCCCATTTTTTTATCGCGGATTCCGATTCTACGTTTAATTCTACGTCCGAAATACCGGTTGCGCGAATTTTTCGGCGCGCGCCAAATCGTGAAACTAATTTTTTCGAATTCCTTCGTCGTTAAACGTCCGATCCAGTTCGCGTTTTCACCTTATCCTACCTAGAGATCCGAATTTTAATACGACGTACAGAAGAAACTCATTCCGAATTTGAGCGAATGTACACGGCGAATTTATTTTCGACGATTCTTAATTAACTTGAGTGGTGAGCCGGCGTTGAGCGGGTGGGGGACATCAGCCTTATAGGGGCGCTTGCAAGGTCTACGAGATCACTCCCGGACGGACGTCCGAGGGAAGTAAATGAAATGGATGTAAATTAACTAAATCGATTTAAATCGAATCGATTATTTAAATTGTTATTAAAAATCGATTATTAAAAAAATTAAATTATTAAATCATTTAAAAAATCGTTATTTAAAAAAATAATTAAATTCATGATTCGACACTGGCCTAACCGTCTCCTAGCAGGTTCAGCCAATATTAATTCGAGTTTGATGAAATTTTCAGGGATTGATGGTGGACTTTTAAATTTTATTTCACTAGCACTTGGACGATATATACATACAATGAAAAGCCGTTTACAGCTGTCCCAACTGTGTCCCATATAATAGGGAGATGCGGTTTTTTCCATCGAAATGATAAAAAGTTTTGGATAGTGTCCCATAATTGTCCTAAAGTGTCCCGCGAGTAGGAATCCCTCAGGAACGATAATGGGTTTCCTATATACAATTAAATCCGGTTCGAGCTGTCCCAACTGTGTCCCATATAATAGTGATGACTCGGGGGTGAGTTCAGATATTGTTGGGTTTTAGGTACCTAGGTACTTTTCAAGATCCACGGGGTTGGCTTGGCGTTTGTTTGTTCGAGTTATTACAACTATAGTTCTAAAAGACCGTTGAAGATAGATTTTGGTCGCCTATAGGTAATCCTTTTTTTTTTTTAAATCGCGGATTGTGATTGTACGTTAAATTCTACGTCCGAAACACCCGCCAGATTTTGATGAAACTGTGTGGGTTGTGTTTCAAGTCCCGGTTGTCCAATTAGAGTGGGGGTGTCCAGCGAGTATGAATCCCTCAGGAACGAATGGGTTACCTATATACAATCATTCATTACCTATATACAATGAAAAGTATAGATTAGGTACCTATATACAATCATTACCTATATAACATTGTATATAGGGTTGTATTTCATTAAAAGCCGTTTCGAGCTGTCCCAACTGTGTGGGTTATCTATATATAATTACCTATATACAATCATTACCTATATTCAATCATTACCTTTATACAATGAAAAGCCGTTTTGAGCTGTTCCAACTGTGTCCCATATAGTAGTGATGACTCGGGGGTGAGTTTAGATAGTGTCCTAAAGTGTCCCGAGTGAGTGAATTCCCCCTGAAAAAGACGGGTTACGTATGTACGAGATTTATCTATTTGGAGCTTGCCCAACTGTGTATCATTGTCTCAACAGTGTCCCATGTATCCTCAACCATTAAAGATAGAGAGATGCAGTTTTTTTCATCATGATCAGTTGAAGCCAGTGATGACGCGCGATCAATAAAAAGTTGAGATAGAAATCTGTTTCAAGCCGTCCCGACTGATCACTGCAATTTATAAATTTTTTCCACTGTGATCTCTGTTGTCCTAATGTGTACCACGAGTGGGGGAAAAATGTGTCCCATATATCTTCAACCGTTAGAGATGCGGCTTTCTCCATCTTGATTTGTTATATATCACGTGATGACGCTAACGATAAAAAATTGAGATAGTGTCCCAAAAGTGTGGACTCCATGGGGACAATAATGGGTGTATGTTGGATATAAGATAATATACGCGAAAAGGCAGGTTGATAATATAGAGAACTAGCTGCTCCGGCTCGCTTTGCTCGCCTACGCACCCATCCGGGGGGGCTGCGCCCCCCCCTGGACCCCCCCCCCCCCTCCCCAGTGGGTGAGTAGCATCGATGGACACGTTGGAACCCCAACATGAAGGAATTCCCAAATTCGCAGAATTGCATTGCTCGGTTGGGACAGCTTGAAACATAATAATAATAATATTGAAACATGTTTCAACTTTATTATTCTACATGAGACATGTTTAAGTATTATTATTATGTTTCAAGCTGTCCCAACCGAGCACTGCAATTCTGCTAATTTGGGAATTCCTTCATGTTGGGGTTCCAACGTGTCCATCGATGCTACTCACCCACTGGGGGGGTCCAGGGGGGGCGCAGCCCCCCCGGATGGGTGCGTAGGCGAGCAAAGCGAGCCGGAGCAGCTAGTATGATATAAGAGTAGCATCAATTTAAATGGCAACTACTAATAAATTCAATGTGGCTAAAAAACATTCACTCTGAAGCTAATGAAAAACAACCCTGGGTTAAATGAAGTATTATATATTAATCGAAAGCTCGGCGAAAAAGGCGTAATTCTGATTTGGCTCCGTTCCCGATACCTAACAAATTAATTTTTTCAATGTTACGATTTAACGTTATTGTCAGATTAAATCTTATGAATAAAAAATAAATTTTGTGAACAACAAACGGCCATCGATGGGGTAACATCAAATAATTAACTCTCAAATAAAACGCTAGTCATACTTTTGTGAAGCACCTTCAAATTTAAAACTCATAATATGAGTTTTTAAAACTCATATATTATATGAGTTTTTATAAATTTATAATTATAAATATTAAGAGTATGTATACGCTTCATGTAATCAAACAGTTCCATGTACTACTTCACAGCACAAAAGAACACAGTTAGGTAACTTAGATACTACACGATAAATCACATATTAGAACAACAACAATTGTATTAACATCCATACTATGCGTAACATTGTTACACAGCGGAACTGCATAATTTGTAGCACTAGTCGAAAGTGAGACTCTGCAAACGCAGCCAGCTGAAGTAGAGGTTTTCGTCAACTTCAAGTTTCAATCTGCAGGCTTCTGCAATCAAAAGGTGTCCGTGAAACTTTTATCTAACATTTTGATTTAAATTGAAAATACCAATTAATAAAAAAGAATAATAAAGCACAATTTACAAAAATGAATGAAATAGATAATATAAAATGGAAGATCTTGAATGAAATTAATTGAATTAAGTATAAATTATAGAATTCAACCAGTTGGCAAGGTTCATCAAGTATCAATACGTCGGTATTTCGTTCGCATATCCAGTTCCATAAAATAATCTAAAAATTTGAATTCATAAAAAAACAAAATAATCCCAACTCAATGAGTTTAGAAAATAGTTGTCAACATTATTTTTATGTCAATCAACAGGCCTGGTCATAATTTCTCCATTTGGGCGAAAAATTCCCCAAAATCTGGACATCATCTTATTTTAAGGCGACCAAGGTCAGAAAAAAAAAACAGGGCGCCCAGTCCGATGTATAGGTATAATATACATATACCTATAATATTATGTATATAGTTACATGTTTATAAATTCTATAATATACCTATTATATAAATTTATATGATACCCATAATATTATGAATTTAGTTACATAAAACCTCTAATAAATTTGTGCTCAGTTCATAGATTGTTGCTCATGCCGCCTATTGCACATTTTCAAACTTATAATAAACCTGATGAATACTCTTGACGTAACCAAGTAGGTAAGCTTGGTTGGTTTCTATGTATTTCCACCAGAAGCTGCATTTTCCCCTAGCTGGTAGGTTTGAAGTAGGCAGGTACTTTCTGCTTTCCAACTACATACCTCCCAACAGCCGAAAAGCGGGCTAAAACGGGACATTCTCACGAAAATCAGGACAAAAGTAGGCAGGACGGGTGTTTAAAAACCAGTACTATCCTGCCAAAAACAGGACGGTTGGGCACCTTACCTTACACTGAATACAGCCCGTCTTGTTTTTATACCAACTTCAAAAAGGATCTCCCAGCTCGCCTTTCCATGGGATCTATAACACTACTTTACAGAATTTAGGGGTTGTCTTGCATCTGGCCGGAGCTTGTCGGTTTCTTACGTTATTTGGTGTGCTGAATCCGAATCCGAGGTCACGCTATCCCCCGAATCCATCTCCATTGAGCTAGCTAGCCGCCGCGCGAATGGCGTAAACATTAATAATATTAATGTTTACTATATTGTAGTGTTTCCACCCTTGAATTTCCGTCCGACTGACTGCCGTCGTCGTGGACGTCGTCAGCCTCTAAAGGAGGATCGGAACTCGTCCCCCTGGGATCAATATACATCGCTATCATATCGCCTGTTTCTACTATTTTGTCAAACTTGCAAACACCTTCATCCAAAACGGACTTTCGGTTTTTTTAAAATTTTTGGAAAATTTTTCTTAAGATTTGTTTATTGTAACATACCATTACCTAATACTTTTTATATTTTTTTGTAGGCAACATTGTTGCTTACTGAAGTCTAGTCCCAGCTGTTTTTTGTTGTTAGTTTGTTTCCTGACGTTGGTCAATTTAAATTAAATGCAGTGTAGGCCGGTGCTCTTATCCTCCCCCCTCTTTCGTTAAAAATATACCGTACCTTGAAATACTCTACGAAAACTGGCCAAGTAGGTATCTTCCCATATCATGACGAGCTCTCATTTAATTCATTTACCGGACCAAAAAAATTTGCATTTCTCTGGTTTCTTAGTTGAGGACAGGTTCATTTACCACATGCCCTGATATCATCTTCATAGTTAGTTTTTATATAATAATAATATAAAATAAAACAGTAGTATAGTTTTTATAATCCATAATATATAATCCATAGATTGCACATAATGTACCAAATTCGAAGGGTCAATAAAAATTGTTTTCCTGATGAAGGGCACATACTGCTCGAAAGCTCGGCAAAAGAAGTAGAGTTTTCCCGTTCTTGGCCCTAATCCCAATAAAACTGACATATACTGACATATCCAAAGCTCGGCAAATGAAGTAGAGTTTTCCCGTTCTTGGCCCTAATCCCAATAAAACTGACATATACTTACATATCCAAACGTTTTTGTAATTTCCAACACAAGCATTTGTGCTACTGAACAGAACAGTGTTAGAATTTATTGCGGTCTGAATTTGGGAGATTCCAGGGCTAGAATACAACCAGCTACCAGCTGTGACAAAATGCCATTTCACAACAGATATATTTACTCAAATACTGTACAGAGCTCGACGTTCGGTAACCGATGACTAGTATTCACATCCAGTCCTTATAGTCGCGTCCGTGCTTGTTGAACCAGTGGGTTTTGATGAGGTACTTCTTGTGAGTTCTGTACTTGCAGCCCGGGCTCATACAGGCGAACCGGGGCTCCTTCAGGCACTCGTAGTTTTTGTGGGTCGTCAGGTTGCGGGCGTGTTTGAAAATTTTTCCACACTTATTACACAAGAATCCTGAAAACCATGAGGATTAGCCAAACGACTGATAAAAATGTGTAGGGCAAGTGCAGAGTACAACAGTGACTTCCAAAAAGCTACAGTTTCAAAAAAATAGGTTTCTTGTGAAAAAGGCGCATATCAGTGAACATTACTCAACTTTTCTGCTTAACTACTACATGACTAATTACCATTTCTACTTTCTAACGACGCTACTTCAAACAAACCCAACCATAACAATTATTGTGACTCCCTCCCTTCGAAGCTAGTTGTATAAAAAATTTTCTTTTCCCCAAGTAGGTAACTCCTACATGATAACGTCTATATTTCGCGCTTCAATCGATTCAGTTCAAATGGGTTGTGCTCCAAAGCGACCAACTCTCCTTTTACAAATAATAGTTATCCTAAAAGTCGAATTCGTTCGTCACTTAGGTATACAAATTACCCACATTGCTAATGCAAAGATGACATCTTTGAGAAACATTGTGAAAGAATCTTTCACATTGCTAGTTCACCACATATTATCCTCCGCATATCCCCTCGACCTGCGTGTCATCAGGCGCCTTAAGCGCATACTGTGTCCCTCAGCAATTTATTCCTGCACAAAGGCGGGAGTCCGTCTCTGGTAACCTGAACGAGATCGCCACACATCCATACTAATTATTATTTTGCGCTCGATTTTGAATTTCCTTCGGTGGGGGCCGTAGGTTGATGCCAGTGTGCTACGGCTCACTGGCGGACTCGGCTCCAGTCCCTCATGCCCGCTCCTATAATGCTCAGGCTGATACCTCGGGTAACGCAGAGGTGTTGGGGGATGTAAAGGGGTAGATGGCACTCGTGCCCTCGGGCCTCTGACTGGAGTGGCCTTAATGGAGGGGGTTGTTCCCAATTAATGCACTATCACCCGAGCTTGGAACAACTCCTTTCCTCCAGTACCTCGGGCGAGGGGGAGCCCGCGGTCTCGGATCGGTGGGGTCATCCTATCGGTCCTTGGCTGCCGCCCTCGGGCTGGTGTCGGACTCGAAGTGGACGTGGTAGTGAGTCTTCAACTCTGGTACCAGATCCGCAACTGGTAGAGTGCGCTAGGACACTCGGTCCTACTTGTAACAAGTACAGGGCGTCTTAATGGCGCTGGGCTTCCCACGCCTTCCGGCGTGCTTGCACCCGGCGGGAGAGGCATAGCCCCTGCGGTGGGCGAGCCCTCCTTTAACTACAATCAGACAACAAATGCTTAGAAAAGAGGTTATTTTTTAAAAAGCAAATAAATAGCTGTTAACAACACCATGTTCGACTAAGGAAAAATTTGTTCGAATACAAATTACGTAGGTATTATTTAATAATACCTACCTAATTTGTATTCGAACAAATTTTTCCTTTTATTATTATTTAATTTTTCCTTTTATCATTATTTAATAATACCTACCTAATTTGTATTCGAACAAATTTTTCCTTTTATTATTATTTAATTTTTCCTTTTATCATTATTTAATAATACCTACCTAATTTGTATTCGAACAAATTTTTCCTTAGTCGAACATACAAATTTTGTATTGGGGTTATTGTCTAAAAGTATTCAACAGCAAATTTACTACTAACAAAGGTATTATTTAGCAATATTTAATATTGCTAAAGAAACGCTGCATATTTTACATCTTCGATATACCTAATAAGGGAATTGTTCAACTATTAATTCTATGTCAATAAGAAAATATTTATGCAAAAATGGGGGAAAAAAGAAGTTTGTAGAATGTTTTAACAGTCGTGGGACCTTGAAAATGGATTGTGCGTCCAAGATTACTAGGGAAACGACACCTTATTAAACTAGTAATCTTGGTCAAATTTTGACCTCCTGGGATCCTTCTAAAACCCCATTTGTAGCCCCATAGATCTCCACGGCGGGATAGGGACTGTCCTTACGTTAGACTAAAAACAAGGCTGATATATTGAGATAAAAGTATCGATATATCACGCTACAGGGTATATATACGATGTAGCAAGAGTAACATTATCGATATGGAAATAGTTAAGTTTAATACAAGAGTAACTGATATCGATATGGAAATACCGACCTATATAGGTCGATCCATACATTTCAGTGATCCGTGGCCATCAGTGCTGCGTGCCCTTCAATTGCATCAATTATTGCCACACAATGATAATTATTGTCCACATTGTGTGGTGGATAATAATAATTATTGTCCACACACCAGCGTTACATGACGCAGGGAGCACTGATGGCCGAGGATTCACTGAAATACAGAAATGTGTGGATCGACCTTAGATCGATACCCATGCGTGCTATGATTGTCCCTGGCCAGGGACTCCCTGGATGGATTGGATGGGTGTTTAGTGTCTCGTTACGTGGGTGTATGGTCATAAGGATCGACTCACACAAGCCACACACACACAGCCCAGTGTGGGCACAGTGTGTGTTTTATTAGGCACATTTTCCATACCAATTCTTCAATTTTAGCCGCAGATCCAACAGAGGGTGCAGGGGTGGATCCCAAGAGGCGCAAACGGTGACTCTTTCTTCCAATCATTCATATGGGTAATTAGCATAAACTGAATGAATTCGACTTCAATGTTCAGTATAATCTATATTAATTTTTTTTTTAATTAAAGTTGAAATAATTAAAATAATTTTTTTTAAATGGATCGCAGCCCCTAGGTCAGCAGGCACAAAAACACCTAATTTGAAACGGCGACACATGTCCAGCGGAACCACGCTAACAGTTCTTCAAAGGAGTGTTTGACTCAGGAATGTGGGGTGGAGTCGGATAAGGGAGAGGTTCTAGGGGAGGAAATCACCAGCTTGTATGAGCGATGGCGGTGGGGGGGGGGGGGGGGGACCTTACCCTAACGCCGCAGACAACTTCAAACCAAATAACCTCCGTAAAAACACATTCTGAGTTAAAATAGACTTTTTTTTTTATATGTTGGTATATTCAGAGCCATATCTCTTCTCTGGGTACCATACCTGTAAGTTACAGGCTGTAACCAGGCGTTGGCTACGTCTTGCGACTAACTTCTGTTGAGCGTGTTGAACAGTTATTACAGAATTAGTACGGACCTACTGTTTAACGCCGGCTCCGAACGGCAAATGTGAGAGGTTTTCCTGGGCGAAATACTCTTGGTGGTTCGCCACTGCCTTCCAAGAGGTGATGATTATCAGTATAAGGAAGATGTCTAGCGGCTGCTGGGATCGAACCAGCAACCTTTGACGCTCTAACCACTGAGCCACTGAAAACCAGAGCCATATAAGATCACCCAATTGGACAATTCTTTTAATAATCAATAAACTATGAACATCCCCACTCCGTCCCAACATCCTCCACATCCATCGTTCTACTACATATCAAAACCCAAGTATACTAGGGTTTTGATAGTTGCGCGTACATGGCAGGCGTCTGGATTTAGGCTCCCAGGATTTTAGGTAACCCAACGGATAACGTCATGTCAAATCTGGACAGTCAAGTTGATTTCAAATCAAGTAAGGGTAGAGGTCGAATGAAATTCTGGTCACACAAAGGTCAACGTAATGTAATGCCGTTTCAAAATCAATGCGAATGAACTGATTTATAATTGACAAACCATTAACGTTTGCAGCCATTAATGTGATTTTGGCAGGAACCAACCAATGTAGTAGCCATTCCACCAACGTATGAAGATTTCACTACCTTCCTTAAAATATGAGACGTTGAGAAGGAAGAAACACTTGTAAAAAGAATTTATTTATTCGTTTAGAACCTTGGTTGTACAACCCGAATAGTTTTATGACAGTAAACGCGTCACATTTTTACAGGGTAGCTTAAAACAATCAGCGTTCAGGTGGAATGTTATATTTTTACTTCAACACGATTGTCAGAAGTCACCCAGGACGCGTTTGTGCCACAAATGGTCAAATTCGAACCTGAATCTGTTCGCTTTTATTCGTTCCCAGGTAAGGAATTTCGGTTCATCAATATCGTTTCCTGTAGACTGGCAAAAGGGAGCAGCTCCGACGACATAATGGAACCGTGTACGTTGGCGATGTGTTTCTTGACGTTGTTCTTCACGTGAGACCTGTAGTGGCAGTGCGGGCACCGGAATCGAGGCTCTTTTTGGCACTCCCATTTTTTGTGGGTCGAAAAATGCGTCGGATACTTGAACCGTTTCCCGCAAGTGTTGCAACAATAATAACCTACAAAAAGAGCCCAACTTTTACTCAAGATGTATAAAGTTTAAACGTCCATGTTATGGATTTGTTAAAAAATTGGAGCTAGAACCTGCAAACATTCGATAATTTTCTTCGGAGAACAAGATGAACGCGTGAACTTCAAATGATGGCGGGACTGATAGTTTTTATGATCCAAGTCGATTAACATAAGAAAACGCTGCAAATTTTACACAAGGGTTTATTATTCTGTGATATAGGTTACTTGTACAGACATTTAATTCTGTCAATAAAAAAAATTAAAAAATTTTTTTTTGGATTTTTATATTTCAAAAAAAATTTTTTGGGGGGATTTTTTTTTCAAAATGTGTTTTTTCAAAAATTCTTTAATTTTTACTCGAAAAATATTTAACTTCTTGGGATCTTTCAAAAATCCCATTTTTAGCCCCATGAAAGCCCTATAGAACGCCACAGTGAAATCGGATCGTTCCGGGATTCCCAAAAATGGGGTCTACGTCCAAAAATACTTCGAAAACGACACCTAACTCGATCCCATAGCTAAAAGCCTTCAAAACACCCCTCCTGTAGCCCCATTTTAGCCCCATAGCGCCCCACGGGTTTCGGCGATCGAACTGAAAACCTTGCGGGCACAACTAGATGGTAAACCAAGTATTTTGCCAAAATTTCAGATTTTTTAAAAAATTCCTACTGCCCAAAACGGCCTGGACGGCGGACGGCGTACGGCGGACGGCGGACGGCGGACGGCGGACGGACATTTCGGATTTTGAATGTAGACCTCTTGAAACGGATAATGTCAAATTTTGAGGCCGATCGGAGTCGTCGACCCGCGTCGCGAAAACATAGGTGTATTATTCCAAGAATAATAAACCAAAAATGGGTTTCAGTGTCAGTTGACTACCAAAATTAATCATCTCACGATTTGGGACCGAAGGTTGTGCTCAAGATCAGAGAAAAATGAAGTTTGACCACCAGCCTAGGTCCACACTAGGTCCAGCCTAGGTCCTGCCACCCTGGGGAGTGGGGGAGGGCAGGTTTTCAATCCCCAGCGGAGCGGGAGCATGTGCTCAACCATCCCTTATGGGGATAACTATTGGGAGCTGTCGCTCAACCAGCTGACATCTCTAACTAGGTCCAATGGTGCCTGCCGGTGCACTGTTGCCGCAAGGGCTATCAGGGCAGTTGCTGCAAAGGCAGCGAATGCCCTGTATCATGACAAGTGGCTCAAAACAAACCTGCTCATGTTCAACGTCGGGGAAAACCTCAGACTCCAGGATGGCCCTCTCCCACGCAAATGCTGGACAACTCCTAAGTGCATGCTTTACTGAGCCTTCTTGGCCGCTGCACCATGTGCAGCCAGGATCCTCAGCCACAGCTGGGTGGTGTACGTTAGCCGGGAAGCCCCCATGACCTGTGAAGTCTTATGGTCAGGGTCTGCAACCACCGAGCCACAGATGGGAAAAACTCAAACGTGAGTCTCCCTGTAGACTCAGCAGCCCGATCATCTTGCCACTGGCCGACAAGCGTGGCCAGCACATCCTGGCCTGAGAAGGCCCAGGCTCGAAGCTTTGTCCCAGCACATGAAAGGAGCACCCCTCGCGGATCCTACAGACAGCAAAACGGATTGACGCCTTCAGCTCAAGGGAGAACCCCAGCAAAAACCTGAACTGCCGCAATTCAGACAATACTGTACGACCGCGTCACCCTGATGGGGGCCGTGCTCTATCGCCAATCTCAGTCCCCTGACCTCAGGAGGTCAAAGCATATCTATAGGAGAATTCCTATGCAAATCAAGTAGGATGCTCGAACTGAGGCCCCAGTAGCTGTCTGTAATGCGCGCAACTTTAGAAGAGGTTGCTATGGCTCTTGTTCAAGCACCCTCAGCATGGGCGGCAACGCTCATCCGCTATTGGAGCACCAGGACAAAGAGTTTTATCCGTGGTAGGGCTGTGAAAGGCCTCCAGCCGAATGATAGGCAGCCGCACGAGCCTGTCCTTTCGCTCGCTTTGATCATTGGTTGAATACTATCGTATTATTTGCCAATACAAAATGGACACTCGGCTCCAGCAGTGTTCTCCCATTGTGACGATTCAGATTGACGGGCAGTCTTCCTCCAATTAGCCAAAGTTTGAAGGCGCATTTTGAGAAAATTGGAGGTCTCTTGTGATAAAGTCCTAATGGTTTTTGGCTAGAGGGTCGTGTAATATCTAAAGTAATTTTGGATGTAGAATTGATGGTGGTTGTTGATGGGTGTAAATGATCGGGGTGATGATCGTTGGGTGTCGTGATGATCTTTTGAGCCTAACTCTCAAAAGCTAGGTTCGATTAAATCACTCTCCTTTTAAATTTAAAAAAAAGTGTGCAATCCAATTTACAGCAGCTGTCGAAATAATCGTAGCGTTAATAGCGTTCAACTACTGTTAGTTGCGAACTAGTCACGAACGAAAAATAATCCTAAACTTGGAAAGGAAACCAAACAAATCAAACATTCGTTTCAACATGAATTATTTTAAATTAACTTATGTTACTATGCATTGCACTCATTCTTGGGTAGACAAAAAGCACACCATGTGCATAATATGCATAATATGTCATATTATATATTTTGAAAAATATACTTGTTAAGGGTATCCTTTAAACATGGTTCAGATCAACGTATCTGGTGCTTGTTGTAGAAATGGAGTCTTAAGGACGATTTGCGGATGGCCTTGTAGTTGCATCCCTGAACCTGACAGAAGAATCTCGGCTCTTTCTGGCACTCGAACCTCGTGTGGTAGATGTAGTGTCGTCGGTTCTTGTACGATCGACCGCATTCACAACCAAACCGCAAGCCTGATCCTGTAGAGGCCAGAAGCAAACGTTCAGCTAGGGTTGAACTCTAGGAGGTAAATTTGAACTTAGTGATCTCTCTCAGGTTAAAGAACGATGTACAGCTTATTTTTGATACTTCGAATCGATTTTGAATCGGACGCATACAATCGATTTTTGGGAAAAGCCGTCTTCAAAGTATTGATTTTTTTCTCAAATTGAATCGTACTTACATAAAATGTTACCTTTTAAATCGATGCAGATTTGATCACCCCGATGAGTGATTGTTGACTCTATTTGACGCCTAGTGGTCAAACTTTGTTATAAGCTGCGTTCGCAGAGTAATTCTACAAATTCTGAACCGTTCTGCGCATGCGCAGTAGTGCCAAAGGTGGGGGTACATCGGCTTCCAGGTATTAAGCACTCAAGTTCTGATGCTCTGCGAACGCAGAACTAGTTCAGAATCGTTCGGAATCGATTACGGCAGTTCTGAATTTTTTTGTTTTTGTTTTTTCCAGAACTTCCAGAACTGATTCCGACTGCCTCCTCGATTATGGAAAGTCACGCACACGCGATTTTCGTTCGAAGTTCTGTCCATTTTAATTCCTGGAAGCGTTCGAGTTCTGATTCGATTACGAACGGCCAGAACTTACTCTGTGAACGCAGCTATAGTCTGTCTGCAATGACGTTGGGCTCCGGACCCGCACCCAACGGCCAACGAGAGAACCAAAAAACGGGGAATTTCCCCGATTTGTGCCATTTTTCTGGTTATTTTACCCCTTGAAGCGGCACACGTGGAAGAATCCCCACAATCCAAGGACCCATTTTCTGATTCACCTATCGATTTCACTGACGTTTCCAGTTGACTAACATAATTCGAAAATGAAATATTATTGTGGCAATGAGGTTGACAGGAGCCGGTGTGACCAACACAGCAAAATTTCCGAATTCTGGTCATACTTCATGCGTCAGCCGCTGGGAGCGGGCCTGGACTGTACTCATGTTAGTATTTCCATCCTTACTACGCTTCATGGGTCTAATGAATTTGTGGTGATTTTCATGACTGATGAAAATGCACTCTGCATCGTCCGGACTTCGTTTTCATGTACTCATGCTTTGCTCCAAGTCTTCATGGTACGAATGAGAAATGATCAGAAACAGCCATAATATTGGCATTTCGAAATGAAAAATTGAAAATTTTTGATTTACGATGATTTTAAAAATCGGAATATCAGAGTCGAATCACACTAAAAATCGGACCGATTAAAAAAATGTAGGTCGATTAAAAAAAATTCTCGATTAAGTTATATATTTTGGAGAGTGGTGTGAAGCCCTTGATAGAAATCATCGGGCCCCCTAAAGAAAGATGCTTGCATACGAGTCTGCAACACATTGGGACATTTTATGTCATTAGTTCCTCCCCCCCCATTTCCTACCCTCCCCTTTCCCTCTTCTGTGAATTACAATTGAGTGTAAAGCATAGAAATTAACTTTAAGAGACACTCAGCTGATCCGGACCCTGGGCATCGTGATAATATTATTATGTCATAATATCAAAAAACAAATGAATATCAAAGATTTTGACATGAAATAATAGATTGAAAGTATCGATACCGAAAACACGATCTAAAGATTGGAATTTTGACATGGATATGTCTTAGTCCTGGGGTCTTGCAATTTGCGACACACAAAAATGCAACGATTTTTATTGGTTGCACCCATGGCAACCCGTCAACTTAATTTTTCATAGCAACAACGCTTGTTAGTTTCTCGTAGTGAATTATCAAATTCCCGTCTATCAACAACATTCGATTCATTTTATTTGCCATCATACGACATATCCATGTACAGATGTATCTGCATGCAGTGTAGATACTCGTCATCAGTTTACTGATGTTTTTGTTTTTTGACATGAAAATGGAATTTTGACATGGATTGGAATTTTTTGAAAATGTCTTAGTCGACGGGTCAACCGGAAATTTTGTTACGCAAAGAAAAAAAGTCACGCAACCTATAAACAGGTTAGGTGTTAAAATTTTTAGCTCCTGAAACGTGGAGTTAAAATGCTAGTAAAACTACTGGTTTGATCAAGAAATTTCCATTGCCGTCACTCCGGCGCTAGTGTCGCATTATCCGGCTTCTATAACAAGCTCTGCAGTCCCTTAATTTACACAGGCTGGTTCCCTAGGATTTTACCAGAGTAAACCACTCAAAAAAAAAAACTCTTGAAAATTTAATAGATTAAACAGGTACCTGCACCTAATGAACTAAATTAATCACCGCATCAGTTCAGTTGATTTCGCTCGTATCTCAGCAGATCATCACAATGCCGATTAGCGTAATGGGATTGTAAGTTGACGACACGATGTGTTTTGAAGGTGCAACACGGGAAGCGGCAAAAGAATCTTGAAGGCTGCCCGCATTCGAAGTTCTTGTGCCTCGTCAACTGGGTTTTGTTTCCATAGCTCCGGCCACAGTTGAGGCAGACGTAGCGGAAACCTAAATCCAAACAGAGAACAGAGAAGACAAAAACAACAAGGAAAATAATTATTACACGAATAACGCTTGATTAGCAATTCAAAAAATGTGCGTTTAGCGGCCGGCAGAAAACAATGCAACTTCCACCACCAGCATTTGATTTTAGTAGGGTTGGATTTTAAGGACGGGTGAAATGGATTCTGCTGTAGTATTGGATAACACACCATAATAAGATTTATTAAATTACTTAGTAATTTCAAAATTTCTGTCACATTTTGGGCATCAATTTTTCAGAAAAATATTTATTGAAATATCGAACGGGTTTTCATTGCTAACCGTTCATTATGGTTCTCGGAACATGTTACCCAAGAAAACACGAATGATATTTTACCTAACTGTAGGTAGTATAGCTAGGTAAGCCATTTTGAAGAAAAAAAATCGCTTTTGCAGGGAATGAGGTAAATGTGAAGGGAGTGAGAAATAATGAAATAAGGATTTATAAGATGTTTAATTCAAAACGTTTCACGAACATATAATTGATATGCTTGATCCTCGTTGTCACTTACCTACAGGAGGGATGTTATTGGCTATGAAGTTACCCGACTTAAGATTTTTCTTCTCATTGTAAGATCTTTTGGACCGCTCTCTCCATGCTTCACGTTGAGCCTGCAGCTCCCATGCGTTTGTTATATCCATGACTAATTTTACCTGACCATCTTTTTTCTTTGTTGCACATTTTTTCTTTCCTTTCTCTCGCTCATTCGTGAGAAGTATTGGATCATTCTTAATCCTCTCTCCTTTCTTCTGATTGCTGCTTCTTCCCAATACGCCTTCATCTCTTCCTGACTCCGTTGTCTTCGAGGACCTGGAAACAATGACTTAGTTAATTATGTATACATCCCTTTAGTTGCCAAATCAGAAAAAATTGCAATCCCTACTAAGCAATCACTCCCTACAATCTGTGAGATATTGGATACTACAGTGAATGAGGTTTTAGCCTTTCACATCCATTACTGGCTTGAAATCAGTTTAAACAAGAGTATACGAAAACGTTTTCTGAATGATCGCATCAACTACTCCAACTGTCACCAAGTGTATTAATATTTACTTACCACAACTGAGAAAAGTGAAGGGGATTCGATTGCCGCTAAAAGGTCAGTGCTGCCCGCTCCTGAAAATGGAAAGCTGCCCAAGGCTTAAAAAGCAGGTCCCAAGCTGGCTAAGGGTTTCCAAGGCTTGCCAAGATGGCTCCAAGCTTTCCAGGACTGTCGAAGGCATGATAAGTTGGTGCCAAGCTGAATGAGGGTTTCCAACGTTTGCCAAGATTGTCCCAAGCATTCCAGACCTGTCCAAGGCTTGCAAAGCTGGTGACAAACTGGCTGAGGATTTTAAAGGCTTGCCAAGATGGTGATAAGCTTTATTGAGCCATCCAAGGCTTAAAAAGGCGGTTCCAGGCTGGCTAAGGGTCTCTAAGGCTTGCCAAGGTTCCGAGCTTTCCAGAGCTGCCTAAGGCATGCAGAGCTAGTCCCAAGCTGGCTGGCTAAGGGTTTCCAAGGCTTGCCTAGATGGTCCCAAGTTTTCCTGATCCCAAGCGTGTTAAGGGGGTTCCAAGGGTAGTAAGGGGGGGGGGGGGGGGGATCGGGGAGTAAATCGCATCGGTAGTGGATCGCAATGCCCTGAATAAATCCAAGTGCAAATGATGACCTTCAGTAGCACTGACCTGAAAAGATCTAGAGAAATCCAACCACCTGTGTCAGCACCATAACGGTTGCCAACTGTGTTGAAGAAACTTCAAAATATAGTAGCGAGTGAGAAATCATCATTTTGATATTTTTTAGGACCTCTGGCTACTTTCACAGATTTATCCATGATACGTGTACACGTACATTTACATTCATGATGAATCGTTACCGGACTGCATTTAGATGAGATTTGACAAAAATATGGCCCAGTGACCAAAATTTTAAATGACCAAAATACAAATCGTGAATGGTTACAAGAGTAATATAACTCCATCAAAACGAAATAGAAGTGAAGGATGAAAAACAAAAGTAGTTTCCAAGCCAAGGCAATCCGAGTCAGATATCAAACACAAGTTTTGAAATGAATGAATCATGTATCAAACATTAGGAGGGCAAATGCCAAACACTTGCCATAAGTACGCGTGCCGTAAATAACAAGTTTATTTTTCAATGCCAGGTACAAAATTTGTACTATCAAATGGTACAACAAATTTTGTTGCATTCAATGCAGGAGCTTGAGGATCAACAAAGTGTTTGGTCTCGTAGTGAGTGGCCAGCCGGGTTCGGTTAGTCGTTCCATAACCACAACCCGGGAATTTGCAAACATGGGCAGGTTTGACTTCGCAATACCAGCTTGTGTGCCGAGACAAATGCGACTGGTTTTTGTAGCTCTTCCCGCAATTCCGGCAGGTAAAACGTCTATCTGAAAAATTAAATTTGAATAATATTTAGAAACTTTTAGTCTATACGGGATAGTGGTAAAATTTGCCTTGGTTCTAGGGTTGTGGACTAGTGGCATCTGCGCCCCTTGAAAATTTTATCAATCAAGGCCGGGACGCGAACCCCAGTCCCCAAGATCCAAGCTGACTAGACTAGGGATGGATATCGAAGATAAAATCTTCAATATTGGGCATCGATATAGATTTTGAACGATTTATCGATATATCGATGAACAAAATATCGATTTAACTATAGTGATAGGTTGTCACTAATTTCATTGCCCTTTTCTAGGCTTCTCCATCTATATCAATGAGGTTAGAAAAGAATAGAGAAGGCTTTGGCACCAAGGGAGTGTGTTTTAGATTTAAAGAAGAACCCGCTATATAGGGATATAAATATCGATGTACGATAAATCAAGTGTAATGGATATCAATATGGAAATACCGACATTTGTGTAGAAATATCGATATAATATGTCAGTCGATATTTCCTGAAATATAGGATAATATCTGATGTCATATTATAACACATTACATCGACATATCAATACCCATCCCTAGACCCGACTGAGACGCCTTACCATGCTCGAAGCTTCATTACGATATTTAACAAAATCATTACGATTAGTACCTAATGGTATGTGCGTGTGCACCTTCCATTATACCTAAGGTGTTGTGAAAAATGTTTTCAATAAAATGTATTGAATACCAAGTAAGATATTAAATTGGAGGTTACACATACTAGGTTCGGTCCGTGGTCCTCTGGTCCTCGAGAACCAAGCCTAATTGGAGGTGACTGTAGATGTAACATTAAATTATTACTTTCAGATTAGGTACCACTTAGGCCACAAGATTTTCACTCAGAATGGACAATAATTATTGGAAATTAAAAGAATATTCGGTAACACAAATATATTCTTATGTAAAAAAGTAAATTCAGTATGTATCCATTCGTTGAAAACTTCTCACTAAAGGGCCTTATGGAATGAATATAACCGCCGCATCACCACCACCAATGTTTTCTAGTTGGGTTCAATATTGTGCCTCCTCAGATAATGAATTTTAACATGAGTTTTCTGATAAGTCTTATACGAGCAGCCGGCTATTTGACAGCGGAATCGGGGCTCCTGACCACATTCCCAATTTTTGTGCCTCGACAAGTGCGTTTGATTTTTGTAACTTCGACCGCAGTTGTTGGGACACACCCAACGTTTTTCTGGAAAATAAGAGAGAAATAATTTATCAATCGTTGAACAAGGACGGGGATGGCATCTTCACTAGCTGAATCGTGGACTAAGCAAATTCGATTCGTCACTTTTGTAGAAATATCGATCAATCGAAATGTATCGGTCGATATTTCCGATATAATATACGATATTATCAACATATTGATACCCATCCCAAAACTTGGCTATGACGACCAAGCTCGAGGCTTTGTTACAATTTGTAACAGAATTGTAACGAGTTTTAATGGTTTGTGTGGGTAAAAAGTTAATTAGACATAAGTTGTTGTGTGAAAATGATCAATAAAAAGTACGATAATAAATTGGAGTTGTCTTATGAAGCAACAACATTAAATTATTAATTTAGAACAGGTATCACTTAAGCCCGGGGATTTGCACTCAGAATGGACAATTACAAATCAAGAGAATATTCGGTAAAAGAAATATATTCTTCTGTAAAAAAAAAGTAAATTCAGTAACTGACTTTAGTATAACATTCATTCTATGAGGTCCTTTTGAGGTTTCATTTCATAGAATGAATATAACCGCCACATCATCACCACGTTTTCTAGTTTGGTTCAATATTGTGTCTCGTCAGACAATGTACTTTGAATTGTGTTTTCTGATAAGTCTTATACGAGCAGCCGGCTATTTGACAGCGGAATCGGGGCTCCTGACCACATTCCCAATTCTTGTGCCTCGACAAGTGCGTTTGATGTTTGTAACTTCGACCGCAGTTGTTGGGACACACCCAACGTTTTTCTGGAAAATAGGAGAGAAATAATTTATCAATTGATCAAACGATTAGGAAACCTAGTCGTTGAACAGGTAGGGATGTCATCATCATGAACAATTGACTCGTGGATAAAACAGAGCGAATTCGATTAAGAAATGAGTATGCATTTTTTGAAAGGAGAACATCAGCTAAGATCTGGCGCAACTGGGCGCACTTGCGCCCAGTATATATAGGCTAGTATGTATTATATGCGCCCAGTATATATTATACTATAATATATTATATAGGCTCTCACACCCTGGTTATACCCAGAAATAGTGAAGATCCTTCTGACTTTGGCGGGAAATCGCAATCGTGTTGGAAGTCTTCTATTCGCTCACGCTATAGCATGAGATAGATATATCTGGGTGAGAAATTGAATTTTTCTCTCAAAGGTGAGGGAGGAGGGCTTTATGAATGCGTA
This sequence comes from Pilophorus perplexus, assembly GCA_955831195.1. Lineage (NCBI taxonomy): Eukaryota > Metazoa > Arthropoda > Insecta > Hemiptera > Miridae > Pilophorus > Pilophorus perplexus. Next base: position 30,265,053 of record OY037009.1, on the reverse strand, counting down.
AAAAGGTGTGTTCACACTTTCTAACCTCACACCCTTGGACATTCTTGGACATTCATTCGAAAACAGGAGCTCGAAAGACTTGTTTTGGTTGGCATTCACATCTTTTCCCCTCCAAAACCATTTGCAACCTCCCCCTTGTCTCACCACAAGCGCAGTTGAAGTTTTTTTTAGAAGAAGTGTGTTTAAATTTTGTGTAAGTGCATACGACCTTACACCCCTGGAGGCTGTCACACTGAGCCAGTAACTAGTTAAATTATCAACATGACATTGTGATCATTGTTACTTACCATTGGTGTATTCTTTAAAAAGCTAATGTCCTACAATCCGGATCGTAGATATAACCCAACTTTTGAGGGAAATCCTCACACCCCTGATCAGGGGTATTAAGATTGATGAGATGACCCTGAGACTTCTTGTATCCTAATTTTATTGTTTCGTCTCTGAATCCTGGCTACATCTATCTCCCTTCCAACTTCACTGCAATTGGAGGGTACCATTCCTGGGATAATGTAACTAATTGACAAAGTATCGATCTCACACCCCTGGAATATCAAATTGTAAAAATGGCATTCTTTAGTCGTTTCTATGATGAGTTTTTTTGTATCAACATCTAGGAAAAAAGGCAATTTTTAGCGCAACCTTTTTTTAACCTCTAACGACTACCTAACTTAAATTTGCCACTTTTGGTAGAATGACCGCTTGGAATAAAGCCAAGTTTGTGTAAATCAAATAAGAATTTACTGCCATTTGTGATAATCTTAAAATGACAAGCAGCATAATGTACACGTTGTGTGTTGCTATCTATGGTCTCTACACAGGAAAGTATAGCTTCCTGTGTCGATTCTTGCCCACTTGCTAGCTGATTAGGTAGTTTCACAGAATTGTTGATTGAATTGAGGTGAATTACAGCTTAGAAAAAGTGGATACAAAACGCAAATTCATATATTCGAATCTTTTTATTTAAGGTCTCTTTTTTTGCAATAAGAACATCATTCATCCCCAAATCGTGGTTTGATATCATCAAAATTAACAAGCATGCTGTGTTTGCGAAAAAAGTGAAATTTCAATTGAGGTTTCCTATGAGTCCTGTATCGACAATCGTCGAACGTACAGAAGAATCTCGGTTCTTGTCCGCACCATTTGTTCTTGTGGGTGGTGAGATCTCTTTTGTTCTTATAACTCCGTCCACATCCAGAGCATCTGAAGCGCCGACCTGGAAATGACAAGTGAAATATAAAACGGACCTTCACATGATATAGTGCCTTGGAAATGTTCAATGATTTTCAATGAAAAACCAGCACAACGGGTTCGATTACGAACGAGGCGTTCGCAGAGCATGAGGGTCTGATTCCAGGAAGCCGAGGTAACCCATCGTCCTACTGCCTGCACCGAACGGTTCCAAACTGCAAGAATAGGACAGACTCACTTAAAATGATATCTACATATTTTGTTCACCAACTTGAACAGTCAATTGAAGCCCTCTATTCTTCTTCTTCTTCTCCTATTCTTGCGACTCGTGTTTGGTAAAGCGATGTCTTAAAAAGTTGTGTTTGTAGTGTGTGCTGTAGGAGCAGCCTTCATAAGTACAAGTGAATCCTGGCGATTGCCCGCACCAATTGTTCTTGTGGGTAGTAAGATTTCTTTTGTTCTTATAACTCCGTCCACATCCAGAGCATTCGTAGGGCCGTCCTGGGAATGACAAGTAAAATAGAATAAAGACCGTCACAAGATGTCTTAGAAATGTTCATTGACTTTAGGAGAGTTTCTCAGCACCTTCTTACTTATCAACTACCCATAACTTGAATAGGATGAAGAGTGATTGAATGTACTCCTAATGAGAGCAAGGACACGTGATGAGGTTTACGTTCAGATTTTGGACAGGGTTCCAACTTTCGTTCAAAAATCAAGGGGGGGGAGGGGGTTCTTGCCGTCTTGAACGAACACTCGATGGCACAGATCAAGACTTATTGCATTCACACTCCCTGTTTCTATTAATAACTCCTAGCTTTCCTCGTCTGACAACGTGGTTGAAAACAATAGCATTTGATGGAAGGAATATCAATAAAAGATAATTTTTTCGCGCACATGCAAACGAATTTACTAATTATTAGTAAATTCGTTTGCGCGAAAGTTCAGCGAAGTAGTCTTGTTCCCTCCTGCTTCTAATATAATACGTCTTTTATGTTTAGATCAAATTAGAGGGTTACTCAACATCTTCTAACTTACCAACTACGCCTAATGAGAGCAAGGGCACGTGATGAGTTTTACGTTCAGATTTTGGACGAGGTTCCAACTTTTTCATTAACTACTTCAACGCAGTTCTTATCGACATTTATTCACAAAACGTCCATTATGTTCAACGATATACAAACAGGTGGCCTCATCAGAATGCAGCGCGAAGTGACTAATGCTCTAAAGCTAAGCCAAACAAGAAAAGGTAAAGTCGGGGAAGTGCGTGGAATGGTTTGTTAAGTTCAACTTCAACAAAACATCAAAAAACGTTACGTCAATTTTTAGATTTGCCCTGGATACTTCCAAATCCCTCGTTTTTCGATGTCCGATCGATTTTTCGAAGCCTTGCCAATTTGAAGCATTATGACTGAAATAGCTGTCCAAGTCCGACTGTCCCCATCGAAGTGGGTAAATGCATAACTGGCATAATATACTGAATATTATTCAATCTTTGGAACGCTTAATCTGGTTTGACCAGGCAAATACAAAAAAGGAAATCTTACCGATTTTTTTCAAGAATCGATACTTCTGAGAATACCGAAAAGCGTCTGAGTGCATTTACCAGAAACTTCCAATGTTTTTAAAATAAAATTTTCCTTCAAAATGAAAAGAATCGGGACGATTCTAGAAAAGTGATTCCCCGACACATCGGGGGAAGAAAAAGAATCTGGAGGAGGAGCACTTAACTTTTTTTTTAAAGCTCTGAAATTCAACTTGGGAGTCACAATCCCGAAGCAGGGGGGGGGGGGGGGGAGGCATACCGCCGCGGCGGTGATTAGACGGTAGTGCCCCTTCGTGCTGAATCAGGAGTTTGACCCCCTGGGCACCAAGGCCTCTTTAAGTACTGAAGTAAAGCCTATTGTATCCATCGAACCTCAGAGCAGACACATCCATGTGTTGATGTCCAAGGTCCCTAAAGCAGGGTTCACATCCATTCGGCAATCTAATATTGCATTTCTCCGTCAGTGCGTTCGGTCGGACGCTTGTGCGGATAAGGAAAAAGGACAACAGAAAACCTTGACGCAAGACAGCCTCGAACTCCAGACCCTTCAGTAGTGGACCCAGCACTATTTATAAGCCCCTTTAAGCCGCCACTACACCATCGGCGGCTCTGAGCACTGAACTTGGAAGCTGAGTGAAATGGCACAATGTAACTTCATAACCTTCCAACCCGGTTACAATTTCCGTTGACACTATTTGGCAGACAAGTGATACCCGGCATATGGTTTCAGACGTAGCCACTTCAGATGGTATCCAGTGGAAATAATTATCGTTCTGGGTAGTTCTTATATCCCGCTGACGCACTTGCCCCATTTTTGCACAAGTGCAAAGTTTCCCCCCACCTTACCGTTGTAGAGTCAATGAGGGAGTACACAGAAAGTTCTGGCCGTTCGGAATTCGAGAACTATGGCTACACTGTGAACAACGCTGTTTAGACCACAACGAGATCAGAGAAGGAAATATGTAGTATATAATAAAAATTTTATTTAGCAACTTGAACCATCAATGAAGCCTTCTTCCAACTCGTGATTGTTAAAGCGATGTCTTACGAGGCTGTTTTTGTAGTGTGTTCTGTAGGAGCAGCCGTCATAAGTGCAAGCGAATCTTGGTACTTTCCCGCACCATTTGTTCTTGTGGGTGGTGAGATCTCTTTTGTTCTTATAACTCCGTCCACATCCAGAGCATCGGTGGGGCCGGCCTGGGAATGACAAGTGAAACAGAATAAGGACCTTCACAATTAAATCTTAGAATTTCTAAGGCATAATTGTGAAGGTCTTTATTGAACATTGAATCAATGTTTAAAATTCGTTGAGGTTTGTCTCGTAGTTTTGAACGAATCGATGGATCAGATCAGGCCTTATTCAAACTCCTTGCTTTCTACTTGTGACAAAATGGATAACACGATCTCGTCTATTGGGTGGAATATTGACCAAGAAAGAGAAACATTTAATTAATTTGCAAGAAAGTTCGGCCAAGTCATGTTCCCTCCTCCTTCACACATATGGAAACGCCTTTCATGTTTAGAGCGAATCAAAAGGTTGCTCATTACCTTTTTACTTATCAGCTATACAAAATTTCAACTGAATGAAGACTGATCGAATCTTGGCGCAAATTTGTTAATTAAACAATTTATTCCAGTTGTTCATCGACATTTATTCACAAAACATCCATGGTCATCAATAGGATTCGAACCCGTGTCCGCATCAGAGTGCAGTGCGCAGTGACTAACGCTCTAAAGCTAAGTACAATAAGGTACCATTGTTAAGTCAATAGGTGAGTTCGCAGAGGATGTTCGGGGCGTTCGGGATCTAATCAGAACTCTTCCAGAACGCTTCCAGCAGTCAAACTCTGGAAGTGAAATGCACGTGAATGACACTTCACAATGAAGGAGGAAGTCACAATAATTGTTAGTTGTGGAAGTTCTAAAAAACCATCAGAACCCCCAAAATCGATTCCGAATGATCAGGCGCGACTGGTGATGGCAGAACAAGGGGGTGCAGTCACGGATTCGTGATAATATTTTATGAAAATATTATTGCACCCAACACAGATAAAAAGTACCTACTATCAAGATTTGCTATAGTTCATTTTTATTTTATTAATTTATTTGTTTAAAAATTCCAATTAACTATTACCAGTTTCCTTCCATTTCAAATACACGGGTACACGCTGCAAACCTGGTAAAGGTGAGGTTGGCCGTCCCATGACATTGTCGCGAATGGAACCCTTCTCACTCACGCCTAAACGGGAAAACTCCCTCAAGATGAAATCAATAGAGTCATCCAACAAACGCTTTATGAAATGAACAATGAAACGATCGACTGAAACGAACGAATAAAAAACTTATGAATGCAGATCACAGAGTTCAGAAAACACTTCCCAGAAAACATGGAAGCACACAAAACCCCTGATGCCATCCCCTCAACTGCTGTAGCTTCTGGTAAAAAATACCTTTGTGGGAAAACTGAAAAAATCAGAAACCTTGGTCGATCGAAATTTTATGATTTCGTACCGTACAAAGTAATATAGCAACACCAAAAAGTTTTCAAAATATTCCAAAAGTACCTAAGCCCCTATTTTTTCCATGATTTGGGACAGATTAGATCCTGAATAAGTCCCTCATTACAAACGAAAATTCCCTGCCCATGAACGAAGACTGCCAACACTGATTGTGGAGGTGATTTAACATCTGGTGAATGGCGAGAAGGAAGTGTGCGCAGTTCCCAGAACTGCCCCACATTTCGACATTTCTGGCTTCACACTTAGTTCGTTGTTCCATAAGGTCCATGCAAAAAAATCGTCTCAAGAGGGGCAGTGCTCCCGTTATCATTGTACTATCAACACAGGCTTTTCAGACGTTCCGCGAACTATGTAAGGTCTACAAGAACTTAGCCAAGGAGTTTTGATTCATTTTTAGGTAGGTAACTAATTAGGTAGGTAATACGTAGCCCCCCCCCCCTCCGGCCTTCTGCAACGAGGGGGTGCAGTTGTGACGCTGCCTCCCTCACGAGTCGCGCCTGCGAATGATTCTGAAGGAGTTCTGCATTTGGAAAGCACCCAAGCAACAAGGGTTTGATTCCTGGCAATCGTTCACCCCCAAACAGTTCCAAACTGCCGTAGTAGCTCTATTAACTCACCCAATTGGTACAATGATTTGAGCCAGTAATAGAACAATAAATACCTAACTAAATACGAATTGACTTTAGCAACTTGATCCATCAAGGAAGCCTTCTTCCACCTCGTGTTTGGTAAAGCAATGTCTCACAAGATTGTTTTTGTAATGTGTTCTGTAGGAGCAGCCGTCATAAGTGCAGGCGAATCTTGGGGCTTGCCCGCACCAATTGTTCTTGTGGGTAGTGAGATCTCTTTTGTTCTTATAACTCCGTCCACATCCAGAGCATCTGAAGCGCCGGCCTGGGAATGACAAGTGAAAAAGAATAAGGACCGTCACCAGATGTACTGCCTTAGAAATGTTCAATGTTGTTCATCAGGTTCTCATAGTTTTGAACGAACGTGGCCCTTATTTACACTCCTTATTTCTATCAAATCACTCTTAATTGTTTATGTCTGGCAACATTGTTGAAAACGGTCGCGTTTATTGGAAGAAATATCAACCAAGAATGAGTACATCTTTTGAAGGTTCACCCTGGTGAAAGTTCAGCAAACATGCATGTTCTTGCTTCAAATATCTTTCATGTTTAGAGCAAATTAAAAGGTTGCCAATTACCGTTTTACTTATCAACTACCCATAACCCCAAATGGATGAAGCCTGATCGAACATAGTCTTAAAGAGAGCAAATTCAAGTGATGAAAGGAACGAAAAAGCGCTTTACAATCAAACAACACAGCCAAAGCCCAAGGGCTAGTTCCACCAAAATTTAAACCCAAGTTTCAATGGAATTAATCCATTTGATAGTGAAATCGCTGTTAATTTGGCTCCAAAGACAAGTACCTACTTACTATAAGGTACATTAAGTGTTGAGTCGACTTTGAGTTCGCAGAGCAAGTTCTGGCCGTTCAGAGACGAATCAGAACTCGAACGGTTGCATGCAGCATCCCCTCCACTTGTTGAGTTCCAGAACTTTGGCTGTCATATAAACGACCCTTTTCAGCAACACGAAGGGGATATTTCAAGATTGAAGAGGCTGGAGGCATCAGTGCAGGAAGTTCTAAAAAAACCAGCAGAACTGCAACGTTTGTGAAGGAGTTCTGGAGCATCCATGAGCTTGAATCCTGGAAGCCAAGGTCCACTCTCGGACTTTGCAAAAGGCCCTACTCGCACCTACTGTACGCGCTGAACGGTTCCGAACTGCCAGTTGCTCTGCGAACTCGCCCAATAAAATCATTTGATCACAAATCATTGGTAGTACAAATCCCGTTCAACTTGAACCGTCAATTCAACCCTTCTTCAAACTCATGTTTGGTATAGCAATGTCTTTCAAGGTTGTTTTTGTAGTGTGTTCTGTAGGAGCAGCCGTCAAAAGTGCAGACGAATCTCGGCGCTTGCCCGCACTCGTATTTCATATGGCGATACCGGTTGCTGTGAGTGGTGTACCTTCGGCTGCAACCGGAACATTGGAAAGGCTTGCCTGAAAAATTCGAATTTCCCCACGATGTTATTAGGGATGATGAAAAACAGAAGATCTTGAATATAATGATGATAACGAAATACCGTTAACGTTGAAACCATTAGTGTACTAGGATCTGTGCTGCTTATGTTGAATCCAGGTTTGAGGTTCTTGCTTGGAGTATATAACAACATCAACATTATGTTAACACTTTCGTAAGTAGCTACAGTTTTACAGTTTGTCAGTTACATGATGAAGAAGTAATAGCATTCCAAAGGCTCCAATTACCTAAAAATTTACTAAACTAAGGCAAGATTGGAACAAGTGAGACTGTTTCTTCGTACGGTATGTAGCTCTGTAGGTAAATCCCCTCAGATTCTAACCTTAATTGAATGAGTGAGATTAGAATACAGTCAAGAAATTTCCAAATCCCAAGTCAAATGTTCATTGCCATAAAAAAATATGCGCACTCAATGCAGGCGTGTAATCGTGATAATTCGAAAATACTCCAGCGACAATGGAATCTTCAAATGTAGACTGTAGAATAATCAAATATCAACATAGAATATAGACGAATGTTTTTTGTTAAGCTGCCAACAACTCGCTGGAAATTTTAATTAGCATCATACACCTGAAGACCGGTTCTTGCAATGTTCAATCCAGAAGGAACGTCCTGCAATGTTGGCATTCGTTAGATACCTAGTCAATAGGGGAACGAAAAATTTTAAATTGCTAGTTCAATCGTACCTCACCTTCAATTTTTCATCCGAATCTTGTGGTTAGTGGAACAATGATATTTCAGTTGATGTTTGTAATGAGCTCTATAGGAACAACCGCCAAAGGTACAGTGAAAATTCGGTTCCCGTCCGCATTCCCATTTCAAGTGCCGCGACCAGGTACTACGATTCTTGTAGCTTCGGCCGCATTTGGTGCAACCGAAACGAACGTCTGGAGGCAATAATAAGATCCATTATACATATTAATAAATAAATTGATGACAATTGGTTACTGACTGACAATTTAGCGAGAGATTCAGACTTTATCAAGACATTAGGCCTAGACCGAGATACTGAAAATTATGAACCATGTACAGTCAGTGTTGACTAAAGCCTCGGTTTTAAATTTTGGTGAAACCAGACCATAGCCCACATTAATGTCATCAAATTGAAACTATACTACTCAGCCTTGTGAGCAGAATTGTATATTAACGTGGACGAATTGGTGCGACCGCGATCAAAGAATCAGATGTGCAAATACAGTAACATTCGTCACTAGTTTAACTTGGTATCCACTTCTTCCCAAAAAATAAGCGGATTCTCAAGCCCTCTCCTCATTTCGTACTTTGTATTGACAGTTACTGCAGATGGCAGAGGAATGGGCTAATGATTACAAAAACAGGAATATAAAAATCGTTGCCGTCTGAGAGGTGGCAATGCCGCTCTTGACTATGTTGGGATGGTTAACTTTATATTTACCAAGGAGCTTAGAACAAGGAGCTTCTTCTTCTAAGCTCCTTGATATTTACTTACCTTAATACTGGGAGACACCCCCAGACCCCCGGATGGCTAATGCCATGATCGAGAATTATACCAATAAAACCCAAATGTGTAATAAGTAATCAGTCATTCAGCAACGTTTACACTAACACACACAATTAACGCTTCCGATACTGTTAAATGCTACGCTTATGCGATGGGGGGGGGGGGGGATAGGAAGTAAATGGTCGAGTGGGCGCGCGGTGGGGCTATCACCCAACCTCCGAACCAAATAACCTCTGTAAAAACACATTCTATGTTAAAATCGCTTGTCAAGCCCAATCCTCTGCAATCTATGCTCAATTATTGAAAGCGTCAAGGAGACGTGACTAATTTAAAACAAAAAAATCCCAATAATTGGCCAATAAATTATTTATCCTTCAGGACCTTAAAAAAGGAATTCAGAGGGCGAGAAGCCGACCTGACTATGTAGCTATGTAAGCTGTACAGCCTACTTCTTAAAAACATCGATCCATACACCAATGGATTAACTTATACGTCGATGTTTTTTTGGTGAAGGAGAAGAACTCGGACGAAAATTTGAGAATCGCCAATGTGGGAAGTAGTTTGAAAGTGGCAACACATCAAGCTTACAACACGCAAATAAACTCATTTCGTCCAATTATTGTTGGCATAGAAGTCAATATTATTCATCACTCAAATCAATTTTTTCCTCCAACGTTTCCGTTTAGAGAACATCTATGTATACTATACATTGTATAGCTAAACATCGATGTTCTAGCAAATGAGTACTATCGGTACTCATTCCCAAGAAACCAACTTTGAATCGGCAACGGTTACTGAAGAGTGGAAGGCTACATACAATTATTTTATAACATCATTCAAGTCCGTCGTTTTTTCCTCAAAATGTTTTAAGCTATCGATACCCATCTCCGTAGAGATCTTGAAAGAAACCAACTTTGAATCGGCGAGGCTTACATTAAATTAAACAAAATTTGTTTAATATTGAGTGTTTGCGTGTTATTTTCGCTTTTCACTGGGGTTTCATTAATTTTGATTCGCGAAATCAACAAATTTAATTAACAAAACGCTGCAAATTTTAGACAAGGGTTTATTATTTTTTGATATAGGTTACTTGTGTGAAGTTCTGTGTCAATAAAATAAATTTCGGAAACAAATTGATTTTGCAAAAAACTTTTTTTTTTTTTTTTTTTTCAAAATAAGAAGGAACCTATGTTTTTACTCGGAAAATATTTGACTTCCTGGGATCCTTAAAAAATCCCATTTGTAGCCTGATCATCACAGTGAAATCGGATCGCTCCGGGACCCCCAAAAATGGATTCTACGTCCATAAAAAACGACACCTAACTCGATCCCATATCCAAAAGCTTAAAAAAAAACCTCCCGGAGCCCCATTTTAGCCCCATAGCCACGGGTTTGAGCGATCGGGCTGAAAACCTTGCGGGCACAACTAGATGGAAAATCAAGTATTTTGTCAAAACTTTAGATTTAAAAAAAAATTCCTACTGCCCAAAACGGCCCGGACGGCGGACGGACATTTCGGTTTGAGAATCTTGACCTCTTGGAGCGGATAATGTCAAATTTTGAGGCCGATCCGAGTCGTCGACCTCCGTCGCGATCAAATAGTGTATTATTCCAAGAATAATAAACCAAAATGCGTGGGATAGCGGACTAGAAATCCGCAGATTAGATGCCAGCATGGTGACGTTGCATTATACTACTTCTGTAAGGTCAATCTTACCACCAAGAGTTCAAATTGGTTTAGACTGGGATTCGACCGAAAAAACGTTAACAAAAAAATTTCAACTGCTCTTAAGAAGCTTTTTTTTTTCAAGATTTGTCGATCAAGACACCTTGTCGATTCAAGGTACAGCCTTTGAGGATAAACTTAACACAACTGCCAACAACAGTCACAAAAAACACAAGTGTTACCCGGTGAGAAGCAGAAAACAATATAAGTTTACCTATGTACATTCATTCCTGCTACTCGCAGGGTATCTTTATGCGTTAATTTAATTATTGCAAGTAAAAATATACAAATCAAAGACAGCTACCTATACAATTACATTGTGAAGATTCACGCAATGGTTTTTCAAATGGGACTTGTTGTGAGTTCGGTACGAACAGCCTTCGACTGGGCAGCAGAACCTTGGCTCCTGTCCGCATTCATACTTGAGGTGACGATTTAGGGTGGACACGTTCTTGTAGCTTCGTCCGCATCTGACGCAAGAATAACGGAGGTCTGACAAAAAATAACACGTTAGCAGACAAGTATCAGGGTGACAAGGCGTTTCCACGAGTCTAAAGGAGCCTTCCATCGTGGAGTTTGCTCCATAAGATGATAGAAGGTAGGTACACTCTTACGTGATACTGAACATGAAAGTCGTTCAGTTCATGCTTATTACCCACAATATCCTGCTAAGCTTCTTAAAAAGAAAAAAGGTGTTGCCGCCTGTGGGTGTATTTCCACCCCTTGACCCTTGATGCCAGAGACCTTCATGTAGAATAATATTCCGTAGAATGATAATATCCTACCCTTCCTCTCAAAGTAGGTATCCCGCTTTTCTTCTGAACCGTAGAAATGGACTCTCTGTTATTGAGATGAAAACTGAAACTCTTTACTTTGGTTTGCGAGACTTATCAGCCTTGGTCGAACACCCCCCACGCGTTAGATTCCTTGGAGTATTGGTGAATCCGAAAGAGAAATGGAAGCAACACTGTGAGAACCTTGAATCTAGGTTACATTCAATTGTTTTCCTCCTGCGTAGATTACAGGAGTCGTAGCAGCATTCCATGCTGTTTTTATGAGTCGTGCAACTTATGCCATCCTCTGTTGGGGCCATGTCCCGTCCGCTGGCACAGTTTTTGCATGCCAACTTAGGGGTGAACGTGTGGTCGCTTGGTTGAGGTGACAATTGGTACCAATTGTCTTAAGGGAATTGAAAGACAGCCTTCATTAGTTTAAACATCATGACCATCCCTGCGGTTTACATATCTACTCAAAGCTTCGTATTCTCCAACTTGCAGGACTATCATACCGCCACTCATGGGAAGGTATGGGGCACATCGAGGGGATGACTTGCTGTAGCCTTACCATCGCTTGAAAGTATCCCGCATCGGTAGTTCATAATATATTACTGGGGCATTCGATTTTTCAATGCTATCCCAATGTGAGAGAAATTAACAACTAGAAATGTTAGGCCAAAACTTGTTAACTTTTTGACATCCATCGTGCCATATGACATCGATGAAAGCGATTCGATCGTTAGATAAGGGAACAAGGACCTTCACACAGACCCTCATCACGCAGTTCACTGTCTTCTACCCCTACTACAAACGTATCGGAATCATATGGTAGCAAAACGGTGAGGAAGGAGGTCAGGATGACTGTAAACTGTGTGAAGTGGGTATATTTACATGCCAACGTAACCAGTGGCGCTTGAAATAGTGGAAGTTTGCAAAAACGGAACGAATTAACCACACTGTATTTCTTGGTTCAGTTGATCATAATAATATTATGATCTACTGATCCACTTCAATATTTTTGAAATCACACATATAAATCATTAAATATAAGTATTTATGATAAATACATCATAAATATGCTTCATTACATTGCCACACACAACGACAATTATTATAGTAGCAGCTTTGATCCATATCACCAAGTTGAAGGATCAATTTTCATTATAATTTTTTTTGGAGAGAGCAAATCCTGTGGAGTTGGAGACAGGGATATTGAAGGAGTCAGCGTGAAGGAGAGGGCGTGTGCAGCAAGTTGGACGAAGAAGTCGACCGAGAGTGCAAAATTTCGATAATCCATCTTCTGTGGTCTGATCATCCAAATAGGTCGCATTCATCAGGCTGAGGAGCATCCTCTACAGGAGTTGGCGACGTCTGTAACTTTTTTAAGGCACCTATGACGGCTGTGGAAACGCGCTCGTTCTCAGTTTCAATATTGAAAAAGAGTCTCTGAATCAAGAGCCACACGGGATAACACGGTTCAGGATAGTTTAGATCCAGAACGAAGAATAGTTTCAGGAGTAAATTGACAGCGTCAATTACCGTGTCTGCGGTAAATGTGTAGTCCAGGAATTTTACGTGAACAGCTTGTATGATGCCATATGGGGCACCACATAATGAAATGTACGGTTGAACCTCATTGTGGCCGGCTTCTTCAACTCGACGCCGATGTTCTGCTTCCTGCTCGGCTGGATCACAGTGTATTGTAATGAAGGCACGTGCGACAGTTTTCTTTGACACAGCCTGCCCAACTTGGCGATCCTGGAGGGTGCCTTTTTTGCGTATCGGGCCGAAGACGTAAGGCAGCAAAAATAATAGGGTTCTTCGTTTCAGATGAACATCTGCAAGTGGACATGCAATGCTATTAATAATTGCCGTCAATGCAGTTTTGTGATTTCTTGACTTGACAGGCTACTAACTTCAGAACTCAAGGGCAGCAAATTGCTTAGAAATGAATGATCTTATGTAAAACATCACCTGAATCAAAGTTGAAGAATATAAAATCCAGCTTCAAATGATCTACTAAAACTTGATAATAGGTGTCGGAATGAGGTCGCAATCGCTCATTGAAAAAGGGCGATGTTTTCCAATTTAAAAAAAAAAAAAACTTTTCAGAAACTATGACTGCATAATGAGGACTGAAGCTTACCCGAGGTAGGGGTTTCGTATATTGACAGCAGTTTTTTTGCTTGAAGGGTGTTCCACCTCGATGATCGAACGAGTTCCACAATTCTGGGACCGTATTCGTCGAGCTTGGAACTCAGGCGAGTGCTCGTCCACCCCAAACTATCCGGACAGGGATACAGGATATCGAAGTCTGCGTGAATCTGATTTAAGAAGGCATACAAACATGTGATCAGCTTTAATCGCAATTGACAGAAATAAGACGGTCGACAACTTGATCTGAGTTCCACCACATAATCCAAAATAAGGACTTATTATTTCTTCTTTTTATTTTTACTGTTTCGGCTCTTTTTCGCAGCCTTGTAGCTTCAAATGATCGCTCCCACGAAGAAAAAAAAAAACGCATAGGTAGTATCCATTTTTAGGGTACTTTATGCTCCGTAATGGAGAAATCCGTTTGGAGAAATTATTTCTCAAATAAACTCAAAATCTGAAAAACGCAAGGGAGGCAAAAAACGAAAGAAAAAAATCCAAAATTTGAAGGTTTTTTGATGCGTAAGGTTGACGGGGAGGGGCATAAGGAAACTTGGATTTTGTTACCTCCTGATAGCGCCAAACAAAATTTTAAAAATCCATGACTATGGCATTTCTACTAGGGCAAAACTGCTCTAATCACTGGACTACGAGGTAGGTAGGTAAATGAATTGCTTCCGAGTCTGCGAAGCAGCGGAAGCCTTGTGTTCACTTTCGGGAGAAAAAAAATTTTTGTTGTCCGAATTTAAAATTTCCACTCGCATTTTGCGTTTCATAGCCTACTGAACAAATTTGGTTCCGTGTCTGTCGGTCTGTGGGTCTGTACGCATTTCCTTGTTACAGCCATAATTTCCACAATTTTGAATGAATTCAGCTCAAATTTTGAGGGATTATGCGGATCAGGCTCCTTGAGGTCCCATACGAATTTCATCGCAATTGAATCAGCGGTACGCTCTGCGCATGCGCTAACGTGAAATTCTTGAAACAGGCATAACTTTCTCAATTTTGATCGGATTTCAATCAAATTTTCTGGAATTGTGTGCGTATAGCTCTAGATGGTACCCTGTCAGTTTCATCACGATTGAATCAGCGGTACGCTCAGCGCATGCGCGAACGTAATTTCCTTGCCACAGCCATAACTCCTACAATTTTGATTGGATTTCAATAAAATTTTCAGGAATTGTGTTGGTATAGCCCTAGAATCTAGAATCTAGGGCCTAGATGGTTCCCTATCAGTTTCAACCTCCTGATAGCGCCAAACAAAATTTTAAAAATCCATGACTATGGCATTTCTACTAGGGCAAAACTGCTCTAATCACTGGACTACGAGGTAGGTAGGTAAATGAAATACACTGCCAAGGCAATGGCACATGAGCTTCCTCGTGCCCAAGTTCAAAATGAACGTAACAACAGTTGTAACAAGAAAATTACGTTCGCGCATGCGCAGGGAGTACCACTGATTCAATCGTGATGAAACTGATAGGGAACCATCTAGGGCTATACCAACACAATTCCTGAAAATTTTATTGAAATCGGATCAAAATTGTAGGAGTTATGGCTGTGGCAAGGAAATTACGTTAGCGCATGCGCAGAGCGTACCGCTGATTCAATTGCGATGAAATTCGTATGGGACCTCAAGGAGCCTGATCCGCATAATCCCTCAAAATTTGAGCTGAATTCATTCAAAATTGTGGAAATTATGGCTGTAACAAGGAAATGCGGACAGACCCACAGACCCACAGACCCACAGACCGACAGACACGGAACCAAATTTGTTCAGTAGGCTATGAAACGCAAAATGCGAGTGGAAATTTTAAATTCGGACAACAAAAATTTTTTTTCTCCCGAAAGTGAACACAAGGCTTCCGCTGCTTCGCAGACTCGGAAGCAAAAATTTTGCTTTTAATTTCTTTGTTTAATTTTGCTTATTTAATAAGCTTTCACATGAATTTTTCGGAAAGAACTTAATTCCATAAAAAGTAACGATTTCCCTGAATTTTCCACGTAGTAAAAGTTTCCCTGCAATTTCTCTGATTTCCAGAAAAATGGACACCCTGTTAATTTTCATGTCAGGTTTACTCACTGCAATAGGTCCGACAAGGTTTGACGCAAAGAATGGAAACTTCTGTATGTACTTCGTAGCGCTGTTGTTTGCTTCCTTCAAATAGGCCAGCCTCTCCTTTGCTGTTGAATTCAATGCTGCCTTCACCTCTAGTGGAATCTTGGTGAAATCTGTCCACCTTACGATTGTCTTGATATTGACGTTTTCTACCAGGGCTTTTTCAGAAGCTGTGAAGAATGGATAAGAACGAACGGCGAATGAACAAAGAAGTGTTATTTCATGACTATCAAACATAAATCCCGACCTATTTCTATGTATCACTTCAAGGATTCGTTGGAAACGTGGCACTCATTTTTTTTTTAATGAGCTATCGCTCTTGGTCAAAACAAAGGTAAATATTAGTTAATCTTAACGAACTCTCCAAGAACAAATCTGTTACTCCCTATTCACGTCTGCCATTCTTTTCCTCACCTTCAAATTGACGTTGAAGATCTTGTTCCGTAAGCTTGACGCTCCTCTTCTTCCTAACTACCGATGGTGTGACGGCGACTTTCTGCACCTTTGTTTTTGCAGCTTGTACTTTACGAGCTTCTTTAATTTCAGCCGCTAGTTGTGGGTGTCGGATTCGCCACTTCTTCTGCTCGTTGTTTACACATTCCAGGAGTATACCGCCTCTTCCAGTTCTTGAGTTACTACGGTCGCCAGGACCCTTTGGTCCTTTGGCTGATGGGATTCGGCGGTACCAATATTCCAGCGGATCCTTAAATATGGCAGCAAGCCTTTCAGCAATTTCTCTGTAACGTTGAAAGAGAGTTTCTGTTGCCTTGGAGACTCGGAAGCAAAATTATGCACTGTGATGAGTTTGGTTAGGGAGAGAGAACGACTCCTCTGCTGAATACTAAATTGTTTATTCAGGTAAACAATTATAGCGTGGGGACCGGTTTCGAGCAACTAAGCTCATCTACAGCCCAGGGTGACTTGAGGTGGTTTAACGTACAATCAGTTCTGAACCGTTTGTACGTTCAACCACCTCAAGTCACTCTGGGCTGTAGATGAGCTTAGTTGCTCGAAACCGGTCCCCACGCTATAATTGTTTACCTGAATAAACAATTTAGTATTCAGCAGAGGAGTCGTTCTCTCTCCCTAACCAAACTCATTGGATTAGACCTCTGCACCATCGGCAAACAACCACTTTGTATGCACTGTGATGTTGGGATCCAGGAGCCAGGTCGCGAAGGGAGATCGAGTTGCAAGACAAGTATGATGCAATATACCAAAGTCGCAAGGAATTACACGTACTTCAATTCTTTAGCTGGGAACGATATAGGGACGATGTTGTTTCCTGCTGCGACATCGTGGCAGTGCGTTATCACCCACCGGGCGACAGATGCCTTGTTGGAGTGTGTAATAGCGTCGACAGTCCCCGATTTAACTTTTCGAACAACTTCTCGTCCGAGGCCTTTCCCCTCTTTTGAAAATACATTGAGTAACTGTAATCACAAAAAGAATTTGTTCTGTAAATCACATTGGAAGTTGTTTCTTATATCCTAAAGTTGCAATTTTTTTCCAAAAGTGAATAATTTTTTTTTTTTTTTTTTTTTTTTTTTTTTAGGGAAATTTCTTTGAAAAATGAGGTAAGTACCTATTGAGCTTGGTCTTGAGGTATTGGGATTTGTTCAAATAAAGTTGAACTTACATCTACATTAAATTATAGAAGCATTGAAAAGAAGAAAAAAAAAAAACATTTACACTCCATAAGCAATCAGAAAATCGACTTACAATTCCACCAGAAATTTCAATTTATCCATCAGTTCCAGATTAGAGATTGATGATGGTTTTGATTGTTATCTACGAAAAAGCATACTAAATATTCTTACATTCACCTTTTCAGTAGTGTCCACTAACTTAATTTTTTTGAATGCTTTGTATCGCTTTACGAGGGAAACAGGAATCCTGTCGGAGCTCGAGTTGTCACTGTCATTTTCATTGTCAATGGTCGAATTGAGCCTTGGATCGAAATTCTGTAACAATGCAGGCATGTCCTCAAAATGGAGATATTTTAAACACTACTCGAAGAAGCAACAACGAGAACGACGATGAATTCAAGGACCGAACCACAAAAACTACATTTTCAAAGAAAATTCGGTAAAAAGGATCCAAACTGACTTGTTCAGGCAAAGCTGATGAGGAGCAGGTTTCATTTATAGCTGTGAAATCTTCCTTCCATCCGATGCTGTATACATCAACGATTTCGGGCTTGAACGCTGGGAATTTGACTGGAATACTGCAAGGTTTCAGTGTTTGAAAGTCGTTGAGCGTATGAAATTCAGCGTCTGTATAAATATGAGGTAAATAAATTAATTTCATTTTAACCATCATGTTACCAAGTATTTATATTTTGATTCTTGATAGAAGGAATTTCCTTCAAGGAAAAAAAAAAAACAAAGAACATTCCACATTATAATGACTGCCTGACGATGAGCAGTGTGTGACAAAATCTATAGCCATGTTGTAAATAAGAAGAAGGAAATACAATAAGGAGCTTATTAGGTGAGTTGGAATTTGTCATTTTCGACCAAAGAGTCAGATTCAGCACCCTGAAAAACCTCTAGAGTCCAATTTTTGGCCCAAAACTCGTTTTATGTCAGTGAGTAGGGGGGGGGGGGGGGTACAACAATAAACAAATTCTTAAATTTAATCATTAATTTTTTTTAAATGTTCATGAAAAGTTTATGGACAAATGTGGGACCTCAAAAATTTATCGATATGTTGATATAACGAAAAATAGCACCGCGATACATCGAGTAGGTACTAGAGTTTCGATATACGATTTATCGAGTTACGAAAGTTACCATGGTGCACCCAGCTCCATCCTGCCTTCCAAACTCCCTTTGAATTCGTGTTAATCCTTTTTTAACACTTTTTTTCAGACTTTTATTCACTCGCAGAGCTCAATTTTCCAAGACAAATTTCAAATTTTTCCGACTTCTAGAAGTACCCCAGAATAAAGAGGGGTCTCGGAGACTCTCCTCGTCCTCCTCCTTGGGCTGCAGCTCCAACATAGTAGATGAAAAACTGGTAGCGAATTGACTATCCATCCACATACCACCATGAAACGTAAAATGACAACATTCTCCTCAACATTAAATGTTAACCGCAAAAACTTTGGTTGATAATTGAATAAAAATGAACCAAAAAGAAATCACATATTCTTTGTATTTTGGCGAACACCACCTTAAAATTAGCCAGAAATAGGTAAAATGATTTTAATTACTTATCTGTGGAAGAATGATTATAATGAATAATGAAAATTATTTCAACCACTAACTACGGAAGAGTTTGACCGACATTTATGAGTTTGGGAAATGTACATACCTAAACTTATCATGTTTTGCCTATTGCTTTGCATAGCAATTTTAACCTCCCCGGGAACATTCAAATGAGATTGTTTTTCTCCTGACATTTATAGCCAACCTTCACTTTTTCAACAATACTATTTGGACTTGACCGTTCTAATGAATCTCTCAGATATTCCCAGCGTGTTTTTAAAAAAAAGCAAACAGACTTGTTTTCGTTCATCACCCTTTGGCAAGTAGTAGGCTGTATTTAAGCCACGCTCTTTCTTCCTGTCAATTACCACGGTTCTGTACTTGGGCACGATGAACTGCATATTACTGGAAACAAATGATCTTTGCAGGCGTAGATCCCCCAGATCCCAAAAATCTTTCAAGCACTGATACCTTTCCTGTTCAGTGAAATTTGAAGTGCATTTATATCTACATTTGTCATTGCACGGGGGAGATGGTTTCTTAGCTGCCGTTATGACAATGTTTGGTTTCACATTGTATGGAATCCGCTTTCTTTTTCGCTTCCTCACCACTTCCTGCTCTTCTGGAGGTTGATCGTCCGCCAAGTCAACTTTAACGTCGTACAGCGGATCCGCGTCGCTATCATCCAATGATTCATCAGAGTAGTTGTATGACCTATTTCCTTGTTCATAGCGTTTAGCTGTCTGATCTACAAGAAAATGTTTAAAATTAATAGAGTTGGGGGCTTGTTCGTGAAAAAAAAAAGTCAAGGATCAGAGTAGACAAGTAACATTGGTGTAAAAATAGATAATCAGTTCTTCATCAGAGATTTCCTTTGCGGGCAAGCAGTCGTCCTCTATAGGCGTTCTCCTGAGCACGTTGTTGGTGTGATGTGTGCCTGGTTGAGAGCTGCTAGTTCTTCCGATGGCCCTCGTACTGGGCAGCAATGGCATAAGCTAACTTATGAAATGCATTTTATTTAATTGCCTTGCCACACAATCACTATTTTGGACCCAAAAAATAAACTGCAGTCAGCCAAAAAGAAATTATCAGATTCTGAACATTTTATATATGGATGAGAAATCAAATTTTGCAAGAAAACCTGACGTGATGGAACATTTTGGGTATTTTTCCTGGATACAGTACCCCAAAATCCGAAGGAATCAGTTTCAGAACTGGAGGCAGTTTTTTGGTCGTCGACCAGTGTAATGGAGGGTATTGAAAGTTTATACGATCGATAATCGATTTGCGTCCCTAGTCACAGCTACTTTAGCGTCACTACTAACTCTTGATCCTCATCTAATCATTTGATGAGGATCAAGAGTCAGTAGTTAGATTCTAATGGTGAGTGTAAAGCCAAATAACGGGCGCCACTGGTCCCTTGTCAGGGTGGAAAACGTTTCGTCGTACTCTTTTGTGTTATGGAGGGAAATGTACTACGATTCGTCGCATCTCCGAACCTACTTTTAGCAGTGGGAACCTACCTATCGACAGGCCAAGTTCTTTCATGTGTAATATGAATATCCCGAAACAACAGAAGCTGTCACAGCCACCTTCGCAGACGACAAGGCCATCCTGGCAACAGGGAACACTGTGGAGAAAAGCAGCGAGAAACTGCAGGGTTCCGTGAACTTACCAGTAAAGTTTATGAGCAAACCCTTAACTAATACCATTCTCAAATGCAGCCATGTACTTCGACCCTAGACGCCAAGCTCAGGTGGAAAGAGTATATTGACGAGAAAAAAGAAATCAACTCAACTCAAGAAAATGTCCTGGCACCTGGGAAGGGGTTCCAGGCTGCTCGTCCACAACAAAATGCTGCAGACCTCACGCTCCTGGACTCCTCAACAGCAGTGAGGTTCGACGACTAAATAGGACCAACCCTTGGTACGTATCCATGATAAGTACAGCCAGCCTGAACAGTTTTTCGTTGTGTGCGACGAAACGTAGTTGATTTTGGGACAAAATGTAGCATGCGACGAAACGTTCAACACCTTGCCTGCAGGCACAATCATGATTGTGACGGTGAGCACCTGCTTAATTGATTGCCGTTGCAGAACTGCAGTCCCTGCCAGCCGTCAACCAAGTGGAAGATGCCATTACACTAGTTTGAATATTTGCCCAAGGGCAGGACACACCTTCCTAGAGACCATCTTGTGTTGGATAGATGTTCCCCAGCAGCTATGAAGATTCGGACCTATGCTCCTCCTATGGACCTAAGGTGATAGCTGTATTGTTTTGTGTGACGTCCATCGCAAAGAACCACACGGACTCACGCCCTTCCTAACACCTATGATCAAAGGACATGCCCCTTCTCCACAATGCTGTATTCACAAGCCGTATTGTGAGTTGGACGCATATCCTCATCTGAAGTCGTCCAGATTAGCCCCGATTTTTCCAAAGAGGTTGGTTCGGATCATCATCCCCACCAGATTGTAGAGGGTGAAGATTGAACTCAGGCCCTTTCCTCTTCTTAGCGTTAGATCTGTCCCCCCTCTACCGTGTCTTGTTAAAGAGCAGCCGGTGTCCCAGCTTGGTCGTCAGGAGAGTTATCTTGAGGTGTTGAGGGGAACGAAAGAACCCACAAAAAACATGAAAACTCAAAGACTAGGAATTTTCATGTAGGTACTACTGAAAAAAAAAAAAAAAAAAAACCACCTTACATTAGGTACTACTGTCCAACTATACGAAGCAATAAAAATTGAATTTCCTGAAACTTTCAAGTTTTGATCCTGAGAAGGGCACACAGTCCATCAACCTTCAATTCGACGTCGTAGAACATCTCTGTGGTTGTTCATCACCTTCAACTAAGCCCATTTCGCCTAAAACAATACAGGAAAATACACGATTATTTAATAATCATTTCAAATTGGAATGCACTATAATTGATTTTGACTAACTGTCTTTCAAGTTCAGGAGTTCAGCAATGCCCTGCTTCAAGGGCTTCTCAGGGTGTCGAGCTCGACGGAAGGGATGGATTGTTCCTGGCCCGGAGACAACTCAATAAAAACGCTGGAACATGAAAATTGGAAGAGTTGGGGGTTGCTGAATCAAAGTCAGGATTTACAAGGCATGCCAATATGGTGCCAAGCTGAATAAGGGATTCCAAGGTTTACCAAGATGGTCCCAAGCTTTCCAGACTGGTCCAAGGCTTGCAAAGTTGGTGCCATGCTGGATAAGGGTTTCCAAGGCTTGCCAAGATGATCCCAATCTTTTCAGACTTGTCCAAGACTTGCAAAGTAGGTGCCAAGGTTTCCCAAGATGATTCCAAGACGTTTAGACCGTATAGAGTAAGAAACTCACTGCAGTTTCTCTCCACATGTAGTTCTCCAAGTTCCTTCAGGCTAAATGTTGGGACGACTTATTCCGTGCTTGTTGAAGTAATGTAGCTTTAGCGGCGTCTTCTGGTGGGATTTGTAGAAGCAATTGTGTATCGTACACTGGTACCTAGGCTCCAGTCCGCATTCCCACCTGACGTGGTTCAAGAGATGGCCCCTATGTTTGTAACTCCGCTGACATTTGGTGCACTCGTACCGCTGACCTGCCAGACACGAAGATAACGATTGCAAAAATAGCATGAAATTGTAACCATCACAAATTGAAATTGTTCAGCCCTGGTTGAAGTACTTTCCTAATTCTCAAGCTTTCAAGAGCAAAGTTGTTAACGTCCAGTCCTTCCTTTCGTCCCCCAGTATGGTATACCAGTACTGTACACAACAACTGATATCCGAAGAGAAACGACCAAATTTGAGTAAGAGTAGGGCAATCATTGTGGTTTATTATTCTAGGAATAATACACCTACGGGTATGACATACATTGTGATCGCGACGGAGGTCGACGACTCGGATCGGCCTCAAAATTTGACATTATCCGTTTCAAAAGGTCTACATTCTAAATCCAAATGTCCATCCGCCGTCCGGGCCGTTTTGGGCAGTAGGAATTTTTTTTTTAAATCTGAAATTTTGACAAAATACTTGGTGTTGTGCCAGATTTGCTGTAGGTCACTCGAACGGTTCTGTCTTCGAGGGGCTTGAGAAGGTTCGTAAAAGGTCCCAAATTGTCCAAATTTATTGAGATAAGAAAGGTTTTCCTTTTCCAGTCAATTGGATACACTCTCCCCGGGATACACTTGTCAAGGACGCCAATACAGGATGCACTCGACAAGGACGCCACAAAGATTTGGAAAAGGAAAAGGTTTTTCTTTTCAAGTCGAGAGGATGCCTTTCCCCGGGATACACTTGTCAAGGACGCCAATACAGGATACACTCGACAAGGACACCACGCAAGGGAAAGGCTATCCCAAAGACCTGGGCTCTCAAATTTGGAAGGCTCGAATTTAAAAATAAAAAGACGTTTTTGAACAGAGCAAGTGCGGGAGTGACGGACCAGCTTTACGTTAGGAGAGTAAAGCAGGGTTCACAAGCGTCCGGAAGTCCGTTCATGCATTTCTCCGTCAGTACGTTCGGTCTCCTGATTGGCCGATGCCAGCGGGCGGGAAGAAGTTAGTTTTGACGGAGAAGCACTTTCGAAGCTGATTGTACACATCTGAAAAATCAGATATTTCACGGACTGACGGACTGATAACGGCGATAACGGCATCCATGTTATTGTGGTCGACATAGCAACGCCAACAAAACACCAATAAACGCGGGAATGAACAGCTGATTACAGCAAAGTTTCTAGACGTCTCTCCTAATTAACCGTTTTTATTCCAACATTTATTAAAACATGAACCCGTCGGACTCAGAACTTCTAATAAACGCGAGAAAGAAGCTGCCAAAGCTACATCGACAAAACACGAATAAACGCGGGAAGGAACAGCTGTGTGCAACGCAATGACAATTTGCCGGACGCTTGTGAACGCCTGACCTGACTGCCGGAATCCGTTCCGCCGCTTCCCACTGCTGACGGATGAACGGATGAACGGACTTCCGGACGCATGTGAACCCTGCTTTAAGCAGAACGAGAATGGATTTTGGAGGCGGTTTCGGCCCCCTTTTATAGTCGAAGCCGCTGATTGGTCCCGCGGTTCGCGATTGTTCGCGAAGCGCGGGCGTGGGCGTGACAAGCGGGAATTGTCGCTGAGTCTTTTCTCCTCGCCGCGGAGCGTGTGAGCGGGATCCGCGAGTGGGATCCGCGAGTTGGTTCGTCGAGCTCCCTCCGCAATTTATTTTGTAAATTACACAATGACATAATGTCCGTTGGTTGTCCCAACACTTGGTTTACCATCTAGTTGTGCCCGCAAGGTTTTCAGTCCAATCGCCCAAACCCGTGGGGCGTTATGGGGCTATGGGAAGGGTTTGTGAAGGCTTTTGGCTATGGGATCGAGTTAGGTGTCGTTTTCGAAGTATTTTTGGAAGTAGAATCTTTGGGGGTCCCGGAACAATCAGATTTCCACTGTGGCGATCTATAGGGCTTTCATGGGGCTAAAAATGGGATTTTGAAGGACCCCAGGAGGTAAGATATTTGTAAAGTAAAAAATACAGAATTTTTGAAGAAAAAAAAAAATTTTTTTTTGTTGAAAAAACCAAAAAAAAATTATTTTCATTTTTTTTTAAATTGACAGAATCAAATTTTTGCACAAGTAACCTATAGAATAATAAACCCTTGTGTAAAATTTGCAGCGTTTTTCATTATTTTATAAAATCCTTCAGTAAAAATTTGTACCGCTATTCCACAAACCAGAACAAAAAAGCAATAATATTGTTACTTTTATTTTGTTGTTGAATTATTTTTACCCACTTTCACAACACCGAATTTGGTCTATTTGACATGATTCACCACCCAAAGCCAGGACATTTTGTTTATTGTTTGTAACAATACACATGATTCAACGGAGCGGGGAAAAAAACGCGACAAATACAAATATTTGGTTGAGCTTCTTGGGGCAAACTGACAGGGGCGTCTTACGCCGGAAGCTATGTCAGAAGACTGGTAGAATTCTGGAAATTAAGATAATTTAAGCATTTAATTTAGTACATCCAGGCACAAGGAACGCATGAAGAAAACGTCTCAAATAGTTTATTGCATTCAATGCTGGTTAATTTTATTCAAATTTTGATATTTTTTCTTCATACATTCAACAAAATTTAATTTGCAATCACTTGGAGCGCCAGTGTGCGCAACGTAATTAATATCACTTGAGATTAAAATTTAATCTTGCTTATTTAATAACTTTATTTACGAAGAAAGATATTCTTTTCATTTCACATTTTGTAAATTGGAATAGGTATCATTCAAATTTAATCGCGAAAATGGCCCATGTGGTAAATTTTAATTTGTAATAATTTGATGCAGGTCACAAAATTTTTCATTTAATGACCTCCTTCATTCAACTTCTTTTCGGCACCATCGATTCAGCTAACAATCTTGTTATTCAATACCACAATTTATTCGCCTTGAAGAACTCGAATGAAGAAATTGGAAAAACATGGGAAGAAATTTGTGACAACGAAACATGCTTACTAAAAACATTTACTATACTCGCCCCTCCCTCAGGATTTTTAGAGAATTTATTACACCGTCGCTTATGAGCAGAAATGACGTTGGCACTCGGCTAATGTGACTTATTTATCTCGAGCATAGTTGGAAAAATTGGTTCAAGTAATAGGAAATTGATATTTCGACATCAACATGGGAAACAGGGGTTTCCCGATTTTTTTTTTTTCAGATTGCGAAAAATTTACCGTTTTTTCAGCGCGCTCTATTGGTCCGATCTTCAACTTTAATAGAGGCATTTTTGTACAAAATTGTGTTTGCTCCAATTTTGCAACTAGTGTGTCTCCACGAAAAACGCTTAGTTACCGGAATATAAGCCAAAAACTGAAAAAAGGTCGAAGATTCCAAAAAGAAATTCATTTTCGAGATGAAACCGTCCATATTTGAGGTGGCAAACATCAAATTCGGATTAAGCGCCCCATAAAAGAAATGGAACCGTTATAAAACCTACTACCTACAGTATTATTTTCCTAAAAATGCCCATTTTGAGCCAAGCCGCGTACCTACTGGACTAAGGATAAAACACTCATCGCGGGAATTGCCAACTGTCAAGAGGTCAATACGAGAGTCGAATGTCGAGGTCTCGCCCCTATCGGGGAAAGCCTAAAGGCGATGAAAGACTATAGTCGATGAAGAAGACAGGAACCTGAAACCGAGCTCCAATAAGATGACCCAATTCCCTACTATACGAGACTCCACATACGTTGTTCGTTGTTCGTGTAACTCCAAGAACCCTATAACCCAGAAATCAACAATCCCCATCCCTTGGACCGGGCATGGCAACCAGACGACCACGACAGGGCGACCGCCTTACTTGGATGACTTGATATCCTGAGGGAGGGCGAATGAGGCAAATTTCAACCCTACCATGTTTCGTTGTCCTCCTTAGTTCCCCTTCCTTCATTCAAGATTAGAACATAATCTCACATTGGGATCGACTCTCGTGTCCACTGGCATTGCATCCAATTTATGGATGTTCACATGATGCTTCAAGGCGCTTATCTTACGGTGACTCCTGAAGGGGCATACTGCGCAGGCCCACCTCGGCTCTTTCCCACATTCGAGATTACTGTGTCTTCCGAGTATCTTCCTTGTCGAATACGTCCGTCCGCATTTCAGACATTGAAAACGCCCTCCAGGCAAGTGTTTCCACGGTGGCAAACCTAAATGTGTAAATAATTCACGTATGTACGCAAGGTAAGTGTTTATAGTTAATCCCACAAGGAATACATATAAGTATAAGGTACATCTTCCATAACTAGTTGACAATTTTCAGTTACACAATGATTAGGCAGAATATTTCATGAACAGGGAAGGTAATCCTGTTATGGACTCCTTGAAAAGGTCAAATTTGCGCGCGCCAAAAATTTGGGTTCTCGAACCCCGTAATGGTAGTTAAACGGTTCACCGAACCCGTAGAAAAAATTCGCCATATTTTTATCGCCTACCGTTTCGGAGGAGTAGGATCCTGACATACCCAGCCAGCTCGCCACAGACACGGTGAGAATTAGTGATATAATATAGATTTCGCACTGTTGCAGCTTTAGGCAGGTTTGGTCTACACCATGTTAGAATCCATGAGCTTCCTTAAAAATTACATCAGAATAAAATACTTGATGAAACGGACCATGGGTGTTGAACGAGTCTGCATGTGGTTGTGTTCCAGTTGCATTGAATCCAAAATCATCGCCGCTGCTTGTGTTTGGAGGAGTTGAGTTGTGATGGGCCAGGTTAGCTTTCCTAAGATCCACACTAACATGTCGAGGGTCCCTTTGCCGCTGTGCCAGCATTTGCAGTTACTGTCTTGATCTCCATATCAAGAGTCGCGCGTTATAAGTAATCGCGATATAAATGTAAATAAATATGATAAATAAATAAGTAGAAATATTTATATTGGTCAGGGGAATACGCCCTCAACAGGGATAATCAATATACACGCAAACATCACCCTCAACAGGGGAATACGCCCTTAACAGGGATCAGACTTACAGTACATCCAAAGGGAAGCTCCGCCGTAAAATGTTGAGTAGTTGTTCTCGCACATTCACTTCTCATTTCAGACTGCCCTATAGGAGTCCTACTAGCTGGCGTCTCATCCCTACCCTTCCGTCACCTAACCCTGTAACTCCCTATACACAAGCCCGCCATCATCTCCGCCTTAATGCCAATAGTGGGCTCCACCTCGCTCTCAGCGACAGTTACGATGGCATTAGTGGGCTAGCAGTGTGTTTTCACTGGAGATATCCAGACACGACACTCTTGCCATGGCCTTGATGCCACTCCTGATTCCTTCCACTCATCTTGTGGATGGGGCCCTAGAAGTTCCTGAGCTCCCCAAGACAGGGCTCGTCAAAGAAATGGGGTCACCTCTGCTTCAGTCCGGAGCTTTCCCCACTCAAGCCAAAAGTGATCAGACATGAAAGATGCCACTCACGTTGTAGTTCAATCTAGATTTCGGTGTCTATAAAAGGTAGGATGTTATGTTTTTAAATAGTCGGATGGTTGCAGTTTTCACACAAGTTGGGAAACATTTTCACTTATTGGCTTCCGATTGCGACCTTACCAATCCGTCGGATTTTAAAGTTAGGGTAACCATTCGACGCAGAATTTTATGTTCTTTGGTACAGTAAAGAGTGGAATTTTCTGTATCACGCATAGTTTTCAAGATATCAGGAAAAAACCAAAACCGAAAATGTCGAGGTTTTTAGGTCCCAAAAAGTTCTCCCGATAAAAAGTTAGTGGGGTGCCAAGACACCAATTAAAATTTAGAAACATAACATCCGACCTTTTGTAGGCACCGAAGTCTAGATTGACTGGTATGGAGTCGTGAAATACTAACGTGAGGGACAGCGTGTGGGAAAGGAGTGCATACCTACTCAGCCGCGATCACTCGCAATCCAGTAGCTGAGCGAGGATACTTTCGTCTTCCGTTTGCTGATGCTCAGAGAGAGTGTGGTAGAATTCCCCACTGTACACATGGAAAATTTCATTGTAATAATCACCAGTGGAAAATAATATATTTCTCCAGACAAAATAATATACAAGTACACTCATTACTAAGACGGGAAAAAAATTTGATTACTCAATTGAGTATTTTAGTTGTTACTCTAATTGAGCATTACATTTGACCTAGTTTGTCAACTGCGACTATTCAATATTGAATAAAAACGCAATTGTAGAGAATTTCAAGCTTTCAAATTTTTAGGCTTCCCCTGTGATCTGTGAACTCATCGAGCTACACGTGGGGCTGTGCACCGCCCAAATATTCCACACGATGTTTGTTGATGGAGTGCATTTTCAGTTGTATCTTTTGGTGAGCCTTGTAGTAGCAACCGGGAATTGTGCAATGGAACCTCGGTTCTCGCCCGCACTCCCATTTTCGGTGGGTGGAGAAGTGCGTGTTGTTTTTGTAGCTTTTGCCGCAATTTTGACAAACGTAACGTTTCCCTGCAGACAAGAAACTTAGCCAACTAAAAGCAGGTAATGGTTGATAAGGGGTTGATAGTTCAGAATTACTTGAAGGCACTGAAGTTATTCAATGTAGAATAATGATTCATGGTACCTACATAACTATCACAGTTAACAATACACGATGTAAGTACATTGCCTCACGTACATCTGTCCTGAATGACTTTAAAATTCTGCTCAGTTATTGTCTGACCAGAAACAGGGCCCCAGGAGATTTTCGAAATTATGGGTGCATACTAAATACAAAGCAGAAATGTGATAATAAGTTCAATAGTATACAAGTAAAAAATACCTTCTAACAATAATCACAAATTCGTTCATTTCGACAGTCAAGTTTAATACATAATACAATCGAGGAGAATATTTTCATTGATAATGTCGTTAGACTTTTCAACAATACTAAACGTGATGAAACAATGGTGGTATAGTTTTAAGGGTTGTTGAGGGTCGGTCAATGAAGTGGATATATGTGATTCGCCAACGTTTCCGACAATTTATTTGTCCATCATCAGGGCACTATGGGTACAAAGAAAAAAAAACCACAAATCAGACTTAGGGCCCACGTAACTTAATATGGAGTGTACAATTTTGTAGCTATTGCTAGAAGATAAATAAATAAATAATTGTAAAGACTTACATATTGGCTGGAGCAAATTGAGGTCCAGAAGGCTGTATGCCGACAAATGGAACCAAAACAAAACTTGATAATGTGAACGTTAGGGTGTCAAAACCCAAACTAAGCTAAGAAGGAAATATGCTATGGGAATTCTAGAAACGTATACACAGGGGAAAGGGAACATTCCTTAGTAGAGGGGAGAGAGAGAAGAATTGAGAGAAAACCAGATGTGACCAGGTAGGAAAAGACCGCCAAGGGTCTGAACAGAAAAGCAGCAAAATAAAAATAAAAATAAAAATGGAGGCTTATTGTAAGACTAGATCCATAGCAGAGAACACAATCATACCTTTAACTTTGACGAAGCTAAAATCATTGGAAAAGAGCCGATAAAATTTAAACGTGAAATGCTAGAAATGATACATATTGAAAGGAACAAAAAGCAAACAGTGAATTTTCGCACAGATATTCAACATCTTAGTAGAAATTATTCCAGTATAATCCATAAAATGAAACCGCTCACCTAACGGTGCCAGGCTAGTCTTACAATAAGCCTCCATTTTTATTTTTATTTTTATTTTTCTGCTTTTCTGTTCAGACCCTTGGCGGTCCTTTCCTACCTGGTCACATCTGGTTTTCTCTCAATTCTTCTCTCTCTCCCCTCTACTAAGGAATGTTCCCGTTCCCCTGTGTATAGTATACACAGGGGAACGGGAACTGTGTATAGTATACACTGTATACGTTTCTAGAATTCCCATAGCATATTTCCTCCTTAGCTTAGTTTGGGTTTTGACACCCTAACGTTCACATTATCAAGTTTTGTTTTGGTTCCATTTGTCGGCATACAGCCTTCTGGGCCTCAATTTGCTCCAGCCAATATGTAAGTCTTTACAATTATTTATCTTCTAGCAATAGCTACAAAATTGTACACTCCATATTAAGTTACGTGGGCCCTAAGTCTGATTTGTGGTGTTTTTTTTTCTTCTTTGTACCCATAGTGCCCTGATGACGGACAAATAAATTGTCGGAAACGTTGGCGAATCACATATATCCACTTCATTGACCGACCCTCAACAACCCTTATAACTATCTATTTGACGGTCAACAATACCCCACACCGGTGGTATAATAAACCGTTATTGATATTATACCGACCCTATTTGACAAATATACGAGTTAAATATCAAAATATCATACTCCTATTTTGTGTTTAAATTACTAAATTTTAGTCTAGTACAAACAAATTAGGTGTGATACTCAAAGATAAAATAAGTAGAAGGCAGTCCACCCAACGCTCAATGGGTAGAAAAGAGAATAATTTTCTTGTTCATCAAGTTTTCTACAGGTGCCCAAAACGTTACCATACAGATTATTCTGTCAGCTTCCTCCAGGACCGCCCACGTGCCTACGAGCAGCCGAACCTCCGAATGGACCCAGTTCTAACCCAAGATTGAACAAAACAAAAACACTTCGTGAAAACACCAAAACATATTTCAATTCATTCCTCAAGAATTATTGTGTTTGTTAAAGCAGTGCAGTTTCAAGCGAGCTCGTCGATGAGCCTTGTAGTGGCATCCTGGCACCTTGCACTGGAATCTCGGCTCCTGCCCGCACTCCCAGTTTTTGTGAGTCGAAAAACTGCAAGGGTTTTTGAAAGTTTTCAAGCACTTCGGACACACAAACAGTTTACCTGAAGGAAAAGAAAAGCGTGGAAAAAATTAAATTGAGTCATTGAAGGTGAAAATAGTCAAATTCCATTAGGAAAATTTGCAAGAAAAGCCCTCCACAAAACAGGAATCGGAATTGCAGTACGATAGAAAGACGTCAGGAGGTGTGTTAACAGGTTTGAAACCAGGAAGAATTGGTGATGCTACAATACAGCCTGGCCAGATGTGGTGAGTTCGTGGAGCAATTCTGGTAGTTTGGAACTGTTTGGGGAGTTCCGAGTAAGAATATCTCGGCTTCCAGGAATCAAGCCTGGATGCTCTGTGAACGCAGAACTCCTTTAAGCGTTTGAAATCGATACTTCTCTTTCGATTGTGAAATGTCGCGCACGCGCATGGCATTTCCTTCTCTGATCTCGAGGTGGTCACTTCGTAGGACTAAAAAGTGTCATTTGCAGAAGGAACATCACAGGTTCAGGAATTCCAAAATAAAAGTGGAAGTTCAATTTCCTGGAAGCATTTGAGTTCTGGTTCGATTCTGAACGGCTAGAACTCCCTCTGCGAACTCACTTAATGAACTCCTGCAGAAAGCCCAATGTGGATTGTAGGGACACGATTGTTGTATGTGGAAAGCCGGGAGCTTCATATCTCCAATTACGCCACCAGGTGTCGTTGAGGAAAAGGGGGGGGGGGGGGGATGCAGAAGGATTTCCCTCTGGACCATAACACGAAATGTCGCCATCTGATCCAGATATCAGTACCGCTTCAGGAACAGAAGGCTTAGCTTGGACAGACTTGCCTGAAGTGTCTGGGTACGCTGTCCGCCTTGAGCCTCCAGTAGGGAGATCTGGGGTGGCCGATGTCCAACATGAGGTGTCATAGACGACATTGATCCTCCCAGATCCAACAGTTTGACGCAGGTCCAATCCCCAGGGTCGTGGTAGAATGCTGGGTCAGCGGATGTGTTAAGGCTGGGTTCATCATCCTTGCTCGAAGCGTCATAGATCGGATGCTGGGTTGATGAACTCTGGCCGTGGATCGTCAGTTTCCTGAGGACCCTTAAAATCTGCGGTCGGTAGTGTATAAGACTAACTAGCAGTAAGTGGGTAAATGATAGTAATTATTTGCCGGGCCGTGTCTGAGGCAATGGAACCACTCACAGGACAATGAGGGCCCGTCGCAATTCCCACCAACTCGCTCCGCGCCCGCAGCGATGGGCGGCGACTCCCAGAACTAACTCCAGCAGCTGGCCAAGCTTGACTACCTTGGATGTGGGGGAGTTTTACCCACATGGATTTTAAAAACGGCCCGCAAGGAGTACCGATGTACATTTAGACAGTATAAATACTGGAAGTAAATTTACTTCCATACCTGTTCGTTGAGTCCATCATCATTTTAGTGCTAGCGATGACCTGAGGTGATGACAGACTCAACCAACATGTAGAGTAAGAACTCAACAACTGGCAATTTTCGGTAGATGCCAATCCTAGACACGCGCAAATGGCCAAGCGAAGCACTAGCGGCGAGAAAATTGAAAATGCTTTCCTTTCCTAACCTGACTGTAAAACACATCCAGGGCCCACTCGGGGAAACAAAATGGCTAAGAGCAAAAAGCTTTTTTACAATTTGTAACTTATTAACAAACATTTACATTATTTTATGTTTGAGGAGCATGTGAAACTTCAACGTATCCTTCCGGTGTGTTCTAAATTTACAGCTTTCCGCAGCACACTTGAACCTCGGCTCCCGACCACATTCTCGGTTCCGGTGCCGGATGAAGCTGCTGTTGTTTTTGAAGAATTTGGAGCATCTTGGACACACATAACCTAAGTGCGGGAAAAAACCAAAATGAATGTTATTCAACTGGTAGCAAATCATTAGAATATAACCAATTTGTACGATTCATATAATTGTGAAAGGATACATATATCCTGAAAATGCATGCATTTACACTGTTCGACCTCATGTAGCATGTTATAACGCTAAAAAAAATACACAGAAAAAATTTCCTCGAAGGCTTATAAAACCATTTGAATGGTTCCTTTACATTACCTTGACACGAACAATTTCAAAATTTGCACTCAAAAATCCACTCAATCCACTCCACTGAATCCATAATTCAATCTGACTGGCGACAAAACTGGCCTCGAATATCAATAGTGCCTTCATACCTCCTCTGCGGGTTCATGAATGATCTTTGACGTAGCCACCGTGTTTATTGAAATAGTGAGGCTTCAGTTTGGATTTCTGGTAGACCCTGTACGAGCATCCGGGAACCTGGCAGGCGAATCTGGGCTCCCTCATACACTCCCATTTCCGGTGAGTCGAAAAATGCGTCGGATACTTGAACCTTTTACCGCAAGTGTTGCACACAAAACGGCCATCTACAAAAACATGCGAATCAAACTGTACACAGGGTTACACTATAGAGTTAAGCCGCCATGAATGAGGTGAAAATGAGTACAATCTCGGAAAAGGTCTGTTTTTCGGCATTTCTAACGTCATAATCGAACTCAGCACCCTCAGAAACCCATTTACAGTTCGATAATCCGTATATTCAGGGTGCTCACAGAGTGGAGCTGCGATTCATGCAGCGAATGGAGGTAGGAAAACTAACGCAAGCTGGCAGATGGGGCAGCACAGAGCGAAGCCGCACTTCAAAGTCGATCATAGCCGCGAACAGCGAAAGAAAACAAAGCTGCTTGATTTCTTAGTAGGTCTAGCTACTTATCGTTGGTCTCGGGCACTCCTAATTACTCCGAAATGAATGTAAACAATTCAATTAGTCAAGAAATCAAACATGGTAGGTAATCGTCGTACCAACATGATGTAACTCAGTTTTCCCAACTTTTCAGGAGCGAAAACCGTTTCAACTTTTTACAACTTTTTCAAAGTTTGCTATGACTCCACAAAACCCAAATTCTCAACAAGGTATAACTCAAGGGAAGAGACGCCGTGATATTCAAACGGTGATTTGCTAACAATAATAAATCGGCATGATGAGATTGATTGCTCTTTTTTTAGAGGAACACCTAATGAACAGATATCAGAGAGATGAACAGAGAATAATTAGTGCATTTTGAGCAAAATTGCATGAAAACTCAAAGAAATTTACTTCCTCGACCATGATGCAAACCAATATGAGTTACATCCTGCTGGTAACACTGTCAATAATGGCGCTGTTTTTTTGTTGTTTTTTTTTTTTTTTTTTTTTTTTTGGAGAAACTAACCACCAGTCGATTGGAGGCAAAAACGTGAATAAAAAGAACTCATTTTGTCCAAAATTTGAGTTACAGCATGTGGGTGCTTATCCGAAAAACGCTGCCATTTTGACATTTTATGTCTTTACTTTGGCACATTAAATTCGTTAACAAAAAGCGTTAACAACTACCGATAAACAAATAACGGTAACTATGAAGCAGAACCCCCCACTTGGAGGTGAGTCGTTGCGCTGGTGATGAATAAATAATACAACTTCACATAGTACTAGTAATAAGATAAACCGCAATATCTGAGGCCAGTAAATCATTACGGGAGGGTTTTCTTCATTGAATTAAAGCCGAGCCATGGTAACCGTCTGACCAAAACTGGAGACGACCTCCTGTTAATCAGTATCTATTAATAATAAAGACATAAAATGTCCCAATGTATAGCAGACTGGTATGCGAGCGTACCTTTACAACAACCTGTCAGTTTTGTGTTTTAATTTGGAAATTAAAATTTTTGGTTAATTGCTCTCATAATAATCAACTTATAATTTAGCGTCAGGGGTGAAATATTTTGATTGACCACAAAATCTGACCTTTATCCTCGGGGTCTACCATTCTTTCGCTTAAACTCGGTATTCAAAAATTATTTATTAATTATAATTATATATACACATTTATTAGGATATATATACACCCTTATATTACAAAATGATATATTAATTCTGTAAATAAAAATGCATTTAATCTTTTTATTTTAAATCTGTGTTCTTGTACAGTGTTTGGACAAATGTGGGACCCCCCAAAAAAAAGGTTCTACGTTCAAAATTACTCGGAAAGCGATACCTCATTCGACCTTCTGGTATCCTTCAAACGTATCCGTGGTATCCCATGTAAGACCCCTTCGATCCCCACGGTGAAATCGGATAGTTCTGGGACCCCTATAAATGGATTATACGTTCAAAAATATTTCGAAAACGACACCTCACTTGAACCCATAACCAAAAACCTTCGTAACCCCCGTGGTGGTGATGGAATTCCCCGTACACATTTCGCGACTGATTAATGAAGTAAACTTCTTCATTTTTCGCCCTTTGTAAAAAAATGCCACATTTTTAACCCTGTTCACATCACTTCGATATAGACTGACAAAAGTTAGAGAACTGGCTAACTTGTATAATATGCTTAATATTATGTCGGTCCAATAAAAACACTGATAGAAATTTGAACGTCGCTTCCCACTCTCACCCAGACTTCATACATTTCATTTTTGCTATGCCTTATAAATAATGGAGAGGGGTTTTTTTTTTCTTTGCGACGTTGAACCGTTTTTTTTTTCTTTGAAGGATGACCCGACCAGAAAAAATTTAAAAATCGTTCACGGAGCTCATTGCAATCAAACGTGTCAAAAACAGTGTCAACCAACAATGAGAAGCCCCTAGGTACATACGAAATAACACGAAGAAATTGCATTCCGTATTTGACGATGCATACAAAATATTTGCGTATAACCCAGTTGGAAAAATTAACAGACAGCTTTAACAAAATAAGGTAAATCACTTTATTGCATTAAAACTAAATAAACCAACAGTAATCGTTCAACTCTGGTCAATGGTGATGATGATGTTTGTGGTGGTGGTGGCGGCCATGATGGTGGAATTTCGGCGGGAAATGGTGGTCCTTACCGAAGTCCGAATGTTTGTTCAAAAAATGGAGCCTCAGCCGACCCTTGCGATGAGTGCGGTAACCGCAGTCGGGAAATTCGCAAAGGAATCGGGGCGAGAGGCCGCATTCCCACTTTTTGTGGGTGGTAAAATGCGTTCGGTACTTGAAGATTTTGCCACAGTTTTCACAGTGGAATCCTGTTGGGACAAAACGAGAAAAACAAAATCAGACAGCAAAACGTCCAGTTTTCTTTTACAGAAGCTCTACTTCGGATAGGTTATCAACCCTGGTCAAGGTTTCTTCGAAAACATTTCATTTTCCATGTCGTCTACGAACGGTTTTGTCGTCTACGAACAATTTTCGTCTACAACAACGCTGCTTGTTGTTGTTGTTGTTTAAGTCGCCATTGGGTTCAACCGCATAATAACCATCTTACGACGACACCGGTTATCAACGCCACAATAACTACCGAATTTTATTGAACCCCATTAAATTCTAAACAACGTAGCTCAGTTACTTTAAAAGTCGCTTAAGTTCTATCATGGCCTATCTCAAAGAATGCGATTTTGAGTATTTGGTATCACTGGATTCGTTGTTTTACACCGGATAGGATGATAACACTGGTTCTTAAGTTACCGCCAGTGTTTATTCGTAACTAAGGGAAACGCGATCAAGGCCTAATTCATTTTGCTCTCTTTTGCTCTGTGGGCCTATCTGAAACTTCTCATATCATGGCCTATCATCTCCAAATCATGGTCTAAGTCATCTCCAAATTAAGCTGTCATGGCCTATCTCATGGGTATCCCGTAAGGCAATTTGTTAAAAAAAAATTATTTCATCAATTAGTGCGAGTACTTTACATTTGTAATTAAGGATAGATGAATAATTATGAGAGAATGTTCAATTTGCATGAAAACTGTAGTTACAGAACAGTTTTTTGCTTCTCCTGAAAAGTTGCATTTTTAGCGCAACCTTTTTCCAAAAAATGGAAAGGTGCGCTCACCTCTTCGACATGTATGTTTTTAGCGCAACCTTTTTCCAAAAAATGGAAAGGTGCGCTAACCTCTTCGACATGTTTTTGTTTGTTTGTTTGTTTGTTTGTGTACAGAGCATCACGCCCGAGCGGCTCAACAGATTTTCATGAGGGTGGTCTCATTGTCATCAGCGAGTTCGGGGGGTGGTTATAGGCTACCTTGATTTTTCCTCCCTCATCCCCTTCATCGGTTTTCGGGAGGTCCTTCACGACGAAAGTTGTTTATCTCTGATGTGTAACTAAGGAGGCCTCAAAAGGGGGACGAAAGTTTTTGTCCGATTTCGTTGGTACAAGGGTCTATGGAATGAGCTTTTCAGGCTGATTCCAACGACTCCAAAACGATTTTTGCAGCCTGAGCCGTTCGTTACCTCTGATCGGCATAAGGTTTTATTACGCATCAGTCGTTAGGGTGCAGTTGTTTACGTAATGAGCATCACGTGTGGCATAGTTTGGTCGCTAGATACCTACTGTTTCTTAGTTTCTCTCGCTCATTAAATATATCGTAATAACAAAAAGGTTGCGCTCATCTATTCAATTCAATTGATGGCTTGTTTGAGATAGGCCATGATAGAACTTAAGCTACTGTAGCACATTACACTTATAACATTAAATGTTATACATTACACTTATAAGCACATTACACTTATAAATTTTATAAGTGTAATGTGCTACTCGACGGCTCAGCCGTCACAGCTGTCTAGCGGGAGTAGTGAGCTCTATTTCTCAAACTGCCGATCGAGCGCTGCCTATCTATTCCCTCAGCTGCTTTGGACAGGTTAGCCGAATTGAGGGACATGTCCGTCGGAGAGGGAAACAAAAAAGCAAGATTTTGAAAAAACCGCTCGTTAAAAAAAAAAAAAAATCCTCGGAAACGTAAACAAAACCCCAGCATAGCAGCTGAAAACGACTTTTCAAACTCGGGTCTGTCGTTCACGATATTGACGTGGTATCGTGAAACTGTCGACAAATGTGATCGCGATAACACGTCCAGCACCAGCGCGAACAAGACGTCAAACTGCATTCCTCTTGAGACGACGTACTTCCGCCGCCCGATAAGATTTTGTTTCAGCTGTTGCGCTGAGCAGCTAGCTATAGCTAGCTATGTATTCTTCTTATTTTCATAATTACGGAACGACAAAGGGTGATAACTATTTTGAAGGATATTCCTTAAATGTTATGTTAAATATTTAATATGTATAACATTTGCTATATTATAGCAAATTTCTATATTTACAATAATTGAAAAAAAAATCAGTTTAGTTTGCCGTGTCGATTGAAGACATGTGTGGTAAAATGTGCTTTGTGGTTGCTGGCGTAGGGGCATGCACTGCAGCGGTACTTCTTCTCCATGCTGCAATTTGTCCTTGCGTGCATGTCATAACGTAGTTTACGCCTGAACACTGTTCCACATTTTCTACACGGAAATTCTGCGAAAACGGTAAGAAATAAAAGTGAGATTGTTCAGAGGGTTTTGTTCAATGCCATAAAGTTGTAAGACCCACAGTTGTATGCCATAGAGTTGTACTATGTTATATTGTATTTATTATATCCGCTGTGGTGCATTCGCCGTGTTGTCTGTAGCTGGGCTGGTCCCGTTTTGAATAGGTGAATAAATAAACCCTAAATCTGGGTCTTCAAAAGCGAATAACCAGACAAACCACATCAAACTGTTTCTGCAACCAGATGCTCTTCGAATAGTTCGAATAAGAATTAATATTCAGAGGCCTAGACAATGGCACACAAAAGGTAAGGCAAATAATCACACGCCCTACATGCAAACGAACATTTATTTAAATCAGAATGGAGTTCAATTGTTAAACTGAAACATGTAAACTTTACATTGTAAAGGATTAGCAATTTCATAAAAGAGCCGTTATACCTGTCAATAAAGGTGTTGAGAAGAAGTCAGGCTTCTACTCCTCAACACTTTCAATGGGTAACTACAGATGTAGAAGAAAATTTAATTCGCTTTATAAGGGTAATAACAACATGATTTAGCGTACAGTGAAATTTACAAGGTAATGTTCATCTTGGTGTAAAACTAACAAACTAAAAGAAAGGCACATATGGTGGTTATAGGTTGAATCAAAGACTACCTATTAAGAGTTTGAAAATGATATTTTGACTAGATGATATTGTACACATTTTATAGCTACACCTTTAGGGAACACTCGAGGCAGTTACTAGACACAAGCGGTATTTCCCATCAGCGATTAGCATGAACTAGTAAACCAATGCCAGATTGGAGCAGATATTGAGTGAGTTCGCAGAGCAATTTGGCACATGCGCAGTAGGGCCTTTTGCAAGGGCTGAGAGTGATGGTAGCTTCCAACCTCAGCTGTGAGCCTCACAGCAGATGGTTTGATTCCTGGAAGCGTTCGAGTCCTGAGTCAGGATGGGAAGTTTGCCGAGAAAAATCTGGCCTTTTGGAATCGAACCTCCACTTTTAGAACAGTTTGGAGTTCCAGAACTTCGGCTGCTCTGCAAATGATACAGACCAGAGAAGGAAATTCAAAGCGCATGCGCGAAATTTCACAATCGATTCCGAACGATTCTGAAGGAGTTCTGCGTTTGCAGAGCATGTGTGCACCATGGTACCTGTGGCCCGTACAAAACGCCCATCTGGCATGATTGGTTCCAAACTGCCAGAATTCCCCTGTCAACCATTGTTCCTACCTCATTGCTAACAGAAGGCTGTGCAATGTTGATTTATCTATGATTTTCGGAATCAGAGGTGCATGGCCATGATCGTTGC
Organism: Pilophorus perplexus; assembly: GCA_955831195.1. Lineage (NCBI taxonomy): Eukaryota > Metazoa > Arthropoda > Insecta > Hemiptera > Miridae > Pilophorus > Pilophorus perplexus. The sequence continues at coordinate 30,225,282 of OY037009.1, read as the reverse complement.
TCTGCTAGGAGTTTGATCCTCTGTTCAAGATCTGGCATATACTTTTCTTTTTCATTGTTTTCGCCTTCTAGGTTTTCTGTCAAAGTTGGCAAATTCATGCAGAAATCTGCAAGCGTTTGCGGATCATCCTTTTCCAAACAAGTTAGACTCACTTTAGGATTCGCAATTTTTTCAAGAGGTTTATCAACGGGAATGATCGAAGTGCTGGGGACACCCGGTAAATACCCTTCTGACACTGCACGAGACGCCTGGCTGCCCGAGTCGGGCTTGAGAGAAACTGAAGAAAAACTGGGGAACATCAATTGGGGAAAGGTCATCGACGAGGAAGAAGCCGAGATTGACGATGGCCACAGGAGATTGTGGCGGCGGAACATGTGGGCTCGGAGTTGGCTCTTTTGGTGGGCTCTATAGGGGCAGATGTCACAGCCGAAACGAGGCACTTTGTTGCACACCCAGTTACGGTGAGTGGAGAAGTTGGACAAATGTTTGAAGACCTTGCCGCATTGTTGACAACGGTAACCTGCAACAACCGTGTTTGTGTGAATACTTGAGAGGACAAAATTGCTAGAATTCCTACACACCTAGTAGTCACTTAGTCACTCAGTTTAGCATGTACAAGCTACTTGCCAAATCGTCAGTTCTCCTTCACTCTTCAAGAAGATTCTCAAGCCAAGAAAGTGGTCTTCGGACTTGATGCCTTTCAGGCCTAAAAGGCCTTTCAGAGTTAAACTAA